>CM069862.1:109585884-112175884 GCA_036172795.1 Pelodytes ibericus | reverse complement strand
ACAACCTGGAAGACACTAAAATCAGAGATGTCTTCCTGGAGTCACAAAGAATTGTCATGGCTAGGTCGCATAGCCGCAATTAAAATGTCTATCCTGCCTAAACTTCTGTATATATTCCAAACAATACCGATAACAATTCCAACCCCTTTTCTGAAACAGGTGCAATCAGATATTAATAACTTCATTCATGGTAAACAAAAAGCAAGAGTGAATAATAAGTGGCTATATCTTCCCAGATGTAAAGGGGGCCTTGGGGTCCCACATATTATCAATTACTATAAGGCGGCTCATATGTCTCAAGCTATCCAACTCAATTCTAAGTCAGGAGCAATTGCATGGGTTGATATAGAGAACTCTGTAGCTGCACCACTCAAAGTAAAAGATTTTCTTTGGGGTATCCATACCAAATTAGCTGATAAACGCGCAACCTTACTCCCCACTTCGGCTTGTTCCTTGCAAACTTGGATGGTTTACTCAAGATTATTCCCTTCCCTGGGGAAACTATCCAAAGCAACACCTATCACATGCCTGGATGCGATAGTCCCTGATCTAGGCCTATCCACTTGGGAAAAACACGGTATCCAGAATATTCAAGACTTATATGTAAAAGGCATATATAGCACTTTCACAGATCTCCAACTCAAATATGGTCTGCCTAGTAAGGATTTTTATAAATATTTACAAATTAGACATATTTTACAAAGCATAGAGATGGGAACATCTAATCCCCAGGCAGTCAATAACATACTATCTCTATGTGCCCTACCAGAAACCTCTCGGAGTTCATTATCAAAGTGTTATGAAACACTGAATTTGTTTAATCTTCCGACCAAACTCCCATGCATGACAGCCTGGGAAGACGAACTCGGATATCAGCTTACTCCAAAACAATGGAACAGATCTATACTAATCAGCTCTAAATTTTCACATTGCTCAAACCATATAGAACTGACAAAAAAAATATTTTTCCGCTGGTATTTGGTTCCCGCAAGATTGTCCCATATGTTCCCCAATACATCCAATAAATGCTGGCGCAATTGCACCCATGTAGGCTCAATGCTCCATATTTGGTGGTCATGTCCCACCCTAACACCTTATTGGAAAAACTCCAATAAAAATTGCCAAACTCCTGTACACTATCACTGAAATCGCTCTTCCCCTTACTCCGGAAGTGTTTTTATTCCATATCTTCCCAAATGGAACCTCATATGAGATACAAATGTTGACGAGTCATATATTAATTGCGGCTAAAACTCTTATTGCCACAAACTGGAAATCCACTAATATACCTTGTTATAAGATTCTGTTACAAAAAATCCAACATATATATTCGATGGAGAAAATGTTCTTTTCAATGACAAACACTCTCCACAAATATAGGAAGATATGGAACCCCTGGTCCATTTTTTATACCTCCTATGTAAAAGGTGAACCTCTCACTAAACCAAGGGAAACCCAGAACTCCCTATTGTAAATTTTTGAACAAATTGCCCATCAATTTCCCACGTGATTCACACCAGTGAAATCACCCCGATTAATTCTAGTACTTTCAGCGCTCCCCCCTTTCCCTACCCTCCCTACTCCATCTCTTCTATATATACGGAAAAATTGTTCAGTATACTATCTTTTAAATGCATCTCTAACTCAATCATTATATTGTATAATATTATATTCTGTATTCCTAAAGATATGCATATGTATAATGTGTCAAAATATATCTGTATTTGTTTTCTCTTTTCTTGCAAATGTAAAACAATAAAAAATTTGAATAATAAAAAAAAAAAAAATGCTTATGAAAAAAGCTCCTGTTTAGGACATCACTCATAAATGGTAAAGTCCCAATAAGGGATTGTTAACCCATGAGGCTGACTTTATCCTCCAGTGTCACGATTCTCTGAGACACTGGAAGCAGATTAATTCTGCACATGCACAGAGGGTTCCGTTGCTCTGACGATCTTCCAAGCCATGCCTTATGGAATCCAATGGCACAAGTGGGGCATGTTGAGAGATATGCATTATATGTCACATTATATGTGAATAAACTGCAATTTCACTTCAAATGTGTCATTTGAACATGAAGCCAAGGTGATGGCATAAACAGCAAACACCACAGGCAGAATTAAATCATTTATTGATTTGTTTATTCATTTGCCTTCAATTTTGCTAGCACAATGTATAGATCATTTTCAAGTCTTTACATTAACAGTGTAATTAATGTTTAGGTTTCCTTTTATGTTTGCTTTAAATATATTTCATTTACTGGTGAAATTGATATATTAATTGGCAGCTCATGCTGTTGTTTCTCAAGCTAAAGTATGCAAGGAGAAAAAAATAAAAAAGATAGTGCACAGCAAGAGACCACAGTCATTATTACTTTCGCTGAGAATTATATAACTAACAATAAATACAAATATATAAAATCTACACTGCAACTTGTAGGTTCATATCGTTAGGTAGAATGTTCATTATAAAACTGACTAGGACATGGCAAGACAATCCTCATATTCTACATTCATACTTGCCAGTTTTAATCCCTTAGATCCAATGATATATAGTTTGGGGCCTCATAGTTGTATGATGTAATATTGGTATGATATAAAGATAGATATCTGAAATATTGATCCAGCCGCTTTAATTAACATTATGAGTGCCAGTGAGGCATGCTCAGGTGTTCCACTTTATCATAACCAACTCACTTTGTAAGAAGAGCGTACTCTAGAATAAAGAGGCAAAAAGAATGGACAAAAGAGCAGTGAGACAGAACAGGAACATAGTGAGTGGGTGCATGAAACAGAGAGAACTAATTAGAGTGAATGGTACAACGAGGAAGTGGCAGAAAGAGAGATGAGACAGGATGAAGTGGAGACACAGTAGAGTGAAATAGAAATAGAGAAAGGATAAGGGATAGAGGAGAAATGGAGAGGTAATAGAGTGAAATAAAGGAGAGAGAGAAGCAGAAAAAAAACAAATTAGCTTGAAGGAGGTAGACAGAGAAGGGACAAGAGAAAGAAAAAGTGAAAGGGAGAAAAACAAGAGATGAGCAGCATGAAGTAAAAAGAGGAAGGGAAATGGACTGGGCAAGGCAGATTGCACAGAAGATATTGCAACATTTAAATGATAAGATCACAATTTGTTTTGCAGAATTTTAATCAACACACATGCTGACAATTCAGATAGCTGAAGAATAAGAGCTTAGTAACAATAATCAGATGGACAACTCATAGAGAGTCAATCTGATTAATAGCGCAGCATTAAGCTCTATTAATAATAATAATAATAATTAATCTAGCTGGGATGCATGCAGCACAGGGGTATTATTAATTGTTATTGCAAACAAAGATTTTTTAAAAATCACCTGGAATAATGAAAGGCATAGGGTATCTGTGGTTGCCCTTGGACAGCTAACACTTTCTTGAAACTGAAATGAATTGCTATTTAATAACAACTGGTTGTTTCATGTAGCCAGGGGCGTACCTAGAGCATTTGGCACCCGGGGCGGACCCTGAGTGCGCCCCCCCCCCCCCCCCCATAATAAAAAACTAAGAAAACACCCACAATTTTTTCAATGTTTGAAAATTGTACAATTATATAATGATACCAGGAATAGTGTGCCAGGAATATTGTAACAGTCAGAGCCCAATAATAGTCTGCCAGTCAGTGCCCAGTAATAGTGTAACAGTCAGATCCCAGTAATAGTGTGCCAGTCAGTGCCAAGGAATATTGTGCCAGTCAGTGCCCAGTAATAGTGTGCCAGTCAGTGCCCAGTAATAGTGTGCCAGTCAGTGCCCAGGATTATTGTGCCATTCAGTGCCCAGTAATAGTGTGCCAGTCAGTGCCCAGTAATAGTGTGCCAGTCAGTGCCCAGGAATATTGTGCCAGTCAGTGCCCAGTAATAGTGTGCCAGTCAGTGCCCAGCAATATTATGCCAGTCAGATGCCCAGTAATATTGTTCCAGTCAGTGCCCAGGAATATTATGCCATTCAGATGCCCAGTAATATTGTGCCAGTCAGTGCCCAGTAATAGTGTGCCAGTCAGATGCCCAGTAATATTGTGCCAGTCAGAGCCCAGGAATATTGTAACAGTCAGAGCCCAGTAATATTGTGCCACTCAGAGCCCAGGAATATTGTGCCAGTCAGTGCCCAGTAATATTATGCCAGTCAGATGCCCAGTAATATTGTGCCAGTCAGTGCCCAGTAATATTGTGCCAGTCAGAGCCCAGTAATAGTGTGCCAGTCAGTGCCTAGTAATATTGTGCCAGTCAGTGCCCAGGAATATTATGCCAGTCAGTGCCCAGGAATATTATGCCAGTCAGATGCCCAGTAATAGTGTGCCAGTCCGTGCCCAGTAATATTGTGCCAGTCAGAGCCCAGTAATAGTGTGCCAGTCAGTGCCCAGTAATATTGTGCCAGTCAGTGCCCAGGAATATTGTGCAAGTCAGTGCCCAGGAATATTGTGCTTGTTTCAAAAAAAAGGAGTTTTTAAACTCCTGTGGCAATGGGTCTGATTGAAACACCTGAAAGTGTTGTGTCCCAATACTTTTGTCCGTATGGTGTATATAAAATATCACATACACTGATTCACATATGCACACACTGTAATGTACAAATAAAATGCATATTTTTTATATTATATAAATAATAAGAAACTTTGGTTAGTGTGTAAATTTCAGATTTTTAACATATTGATATTATCATATACATATTATAATATGTATATATATATGTTATGTGTGTAACTGGCTATGTGTGTGACTGTATACATATATATTATGGGTCTTCCTCAAACTCAGGTCCTCTACCAGAGGCCTGGGAGGTTCAAGGTTCTGCACAGTATCTTCGTTGTTCCTAGCACTACGCTCTTCTGGACAAAGTACTCTGACGTCGTTCCAGGAATCTGTTGGAGCTACTCTCCTAGATTAGGTGTCACAGCCCGAGTGCTCTTATCACTACTGAGACCCCGCTAGCCTTCAATTTCTACTTCCTTTCTAGTTCCTATTTCAGGTCCTTGTACTTCTCCAGCTTTTCATACTCCTTCTTCCTGATGTTGCAGTCACGCGGCGCCGCTATATCTATCACCATTGCTGTCTTCTGGTCCCTGTCTACTACCATGATGTCAGCTTGATTGGCCAGAAACTTTTTGTCCGTCTGGATCTTGAAGTCCCACAGGGTCTTAGCCTTGTTATTCTCCACAACCTTCTGTGAAATTTCTGTGCAGATGTTCCTGAACACAATGCCAGCTACTTGGCTGGGCCATTTCTCTAGTGTATCTCCTTAGTCTGGAGCCAGTGCTGTGAGCATTTGTTTAGCAGTTTATAGGGCTTCAGAATGGGGTCAGGCCCAGTAGACGGGTCTAATCTCCACACCCTTCTGTATTTCCACCAGCTGAATAACTCCTTTCCAAGTTTCTTTGATCATAGCCTCCAACCTAATTTTCTAGGGGGGTAAGACTGTTGGTCTTCTTGAATGTGTAGCTAAGCATTTCCAGGATTACAGCAGCTACAGCGTATACCAGCTCATTCATTTGAGTTATGACGGTGTAGGAATAAAACATACAAATAAATAATTTGTATGTTATTGGGACTGTTCACTAAAATCTGAGATTCTCAAAATCCAACCCAGATTCACCTGCCTCATAAAAACCTTGCAAAATTGTATTCACTAACCATTTTTGCAAGATTGAAATGCGGTGAAGTCTGCTGGTATGGAGGGGAGCAAGAGTAAACTCACTCCCCATTCATTTCAATGGGGGAAGGAAAAATAATGCTTTTCAGGCCAAGACAGACTGTCGAGTTGGACATAGTCTGAAAAATCATTCCACCTTTAAAATATATTTTAAAAAATTGTGCACCTTGTAAACCTCGACCACCTTGTAAACTCCTAATACAAAGGTGGGCCAGGACAAGTGATCCCCACCCTATAAAAAAATGGGTCCCTGAGCTGTGCAAATGCTCCTGAAACCTTAAATACATTTGTGGGACTGTGGCAAGAGGCCCTGCCCTCCCCATTTTCACTGCATACTTTCATGGCACTTTTTTTACAAGCTATTTTATTGGTTCATCAAAGTCCAATTTGCCTCCTAAAACAAACTCTCTTTGCTTTTTAGTGAAGGTGAGTTTTAGATGGGAGTCCGTGGTGTACTTTGTTGAGTGGTGGGAGAGGAGGGCTAATTTAGTTTTGTGATGCACGTGAGGAGGTTGAGTTATGTGGTCGAATTTTATTTTTATAGCAAGCCAAAATAGGAATATTAAGGAAAAGACCAGCGCAGTCACACACACAGATGCTCTGGTAGTTCATCTCAGGCTTTATGTGGCTGCTCCAGAGCCTCATTCTACAGCAATAAATGTTTAGGCACTGGGGCAATTATTTTTTGGGGACGTTTGGTGCTGTAGCAATCCATTTGGGGATGTCTAGTGCTGTGACAAGTCATTTTGGGGAAGTCTGGTGCTGCACAATCAATTTGTGAGAACCAAAACGGTGCTGGAGCAATTCTGTTTGGGGAAAGTCTGGTGCAGTGGCAATTCATTTGGAGGATGTTTGGTGTTGCAGCAGTTAATTTGAGGGAATCCAGTGCTGTGTAAATTAATTTGAGCATATCTGGTTCTGTGCCAATTCATTTGGTGCTTCAGTAATTAAAAGGAAGGTATCACATAAACATTGTTTTTACTATTGATGAATAAAATAAAAAATAAATGAAAATGTTCTATACATTGTGCAAAATTGGAGCTGTGGCATTTCATTTGGGTAAATCTGGTGCTGCATCAATTTATTTTAGTGAACCTAGTGCTCCGAAAATGAATGTCTGGGACATCTGGTGCTACGGTAATTCATTTGTGAAGGTGTTATAGGAATTGTTTTCTTCCATACAACTGTGAATAGTAATATTTATTGAAACATGTTGGGCAACGTAATAGTGCCACAACTCATACCAAGGATAACTTTGCCAACCTGCCCTCCAACAAGAGGGGGCACCTCCTCATTATGCTTTTGCAGTAACAACACGATCCCACAGCACTGGATTAGACGACGTTACAGAATTGAATAGCTGCCACGTTCACCCAACTTCTTTTTTTTTTTTTTGAGGTGTAGTAAAGAATAAGATTTTTGAAATGAACCCCCGGCAATGAACGAATTAAAAGAGTTCATCTCGGAAGGATTTGTGGACATGGATGCAGACCGGAATTTGTGTTTTACTGTGTGTCACAGTGTACTGGACAGGTCTAAGGAATGCTGCAACGTTGATGGAAGACATTTCGAGCACTTATGAGATTAAACAGTGTTAAACATATGTAAATGTAATAATAATAAAATGCAAATACACTTCTTTTGTTATGTGTCAGTGTTATGTGTACCCATAATCTGTTGTAATAAATTTCATTGATTTAACTGTACACCTACTTTTGGGCCACTCTGTGTATGTGTGTCTTTATTTAAATATACATGTATATATGTGTGTATCTGTATAACAGTGATGTCTACATTTTTCATTCCAGCTACAGTGGACTATGTTTCCCAACATGCTCACTGAGCTTGCTGAGAAATGTAATCTACAACTGGTCATAAATGCAGTGTGAATCCATACCAAAATATTATCTTAGTGTTATTTTTAAAATTTTTAAATCATTTTAGATATTTTAAAAGCACCTAGCTTAGATGAAAAAAATATTGGTGATTTAGTCATAATTAGAGTTGAGCGGACACCTGGAAGTTTCGGGTTCGAGAAGTTTGAGCGAACATTGGAAAAAGTCCGGGTCCGTGCTCGAACTTGACCCCGAACTTGACCCCGAACCCCATTGAAGTGAATGGGGACACGGACTTTTGGCCACTAAAATGCCTCTAAAAAAGTCATGGAAAGGGCAAGAGGGCTGCAAAAGGAATTAAAATGTGGGTAAGAGTAGGACAAGTGCCCTGCAAACAAATATGGATAGGGAAATAACTGCAAAAAAATAAAATACATACAAATAAAAAATACTGTACTATTTACCACCCAAAACAATTAGAATTAGGTTCTATTTGACTCTCAGATGTAATACATGTAATGCTATTGCTATTCTATAAACCGAAATAGAGTCCCCATTCAGAAGAATAGGTCAATTGAACGACCTTCGGTTTATAGACTTTTGGTTTATAGAAAGCCAATAGTATTACATGTATTCTATAAACCGAAATGCTATAAACCGAATGTCTTTCGGTTTATAGACTTTCGGCTTATAGAATACATGTAATGCTATTGGCTATTCTATAAACTGAAATAGAGTCCCCATTCATACGAATAGGTGAATTGGTCAATGTCCGGGATCGGGTTCGTGGCACGGACACCGTAATGTCCGGTACGAACCCGAATAGTGCGGTCCGGGTTCGCTCAACACTAGTCATAATATATGGCCATATTTTGCTTAGCTCCCCACTAGTGTTGAGCGAACCCGAACCGCACCGGATATTACGGTGTCCATGCCACGAACCCGAACCCGGACATTTCACTGTATGTCCGTGTTGGAGTTCGAGGTTCGGCTATAAACCGAAAGTCTTTAAACCGAAAGTCATTCGGTTTATAGAATAGCCAATAGCATTACATGTATTCTATAAGCCGAAAGTCTATCAATCGAAAGACATTCGGTTTATAGACTTTCGGTTTATAGAATACCTGTAATGCTATTGGCTATTCTATAAACCGAAAGTCTATAAACCGAACGACATTCGGTTTATAGACTTTCTTTTTATAGAATAGCAATAGCATTACATGTATTCTATAAAACGAAAGTCTATAAACCAAATGTCTTTCGGTTTATAGACTTTCGGTTTATGGAATACATGTAATGCTATTGCTATTCTATAAACCGAAATAGAGTCCCCATTCATAATAGGTCAACTGACCTATTCTTATGAATGGGGACTCTATTTCGGTTTATAGAATAGCAATAGCATTACATGTATTACATCTGAGAGTCAAATAGAACCGTCAAATACTGTGCTTACAGCGCACTTTGAAAAATTCTAATAGTTTTGGGTGCTAAATAGTACATTTGCGTCTTGCGGTGCACTTCATATCTGAGAGTCAAATAGAACCGTCAAATACTGTGCTTACAGCGCACTTTGAAAAATTCTAATAATTGTGGGTGGTAAATAGTACATTTGCAGCTTGCAGTGCACTTCATATCTGAGAGTCAAATAGAACAGTCCAATACTGTGCTTACAGTGCACTTTGAAAAATTCTAATAGTTTTGGGTGGTTAATAGTACATTTGCATCTTGCAGTGCACTTCATATCTGAGAGTCAAATAGAACAGTCCAATACTGTGCTTACAGCGCACTTTGAAAAATTCTTGCTACATCCTCCTCCTCCTCCTCCAGCGCCGCTTCCACCTACACCGCCACGGTCACCGCCTCCTCAACCTATGGGTCACTTAGTATAAACTGAAAGAGAATACCCTGCACTCCACCCCTCTCTCAAAAGGATAATTCTGCTGATCCTCCTGGCAGCCATGCTTTAGATTTAGATTTATGTTCTTCCAAAGCTAAAATCAAAGATTCCATCTAGTGCTATTTTATGGCTCAGCTTTATTTTTAATTTGTATGTATTTTATGTTATTTTAAGTTATTTCCTTTTCCACATTTGCTTGCAGGGCACTTGTCCTACTCTTACCCAGATTTTACTTCCTTTTGCAGCCCTCTTGCCCTTTCCATGACTTTTTTAGAGGCATTTTAGTGGCCAAAAGTCCGTGTCCCCATTCACTTCAATGGGGTTCGGGGTCAAGTTCGGGGTCAAGTTCGAGCACGGACCCGGACTTTTTTCCGAAGTTCGGTCGAACCTCTCGATCCTGAACATCCAGTTGTCCGCTCAACTCTACTCACCACTACTCCAAGGTACTCCAAACTTGGTGAGTCCTATCTCTAGCTTACTTACTTGGAACTGAATCGCTCTGACAATCTGTCTTTAACTATAATTTATACAATTTCACTAGACACCATATACAGAGCACCTGTGAGTGGTGATGTACAGCAGTGACTGTTCAATTTACCAATCTTTGTAACAGTGGATTCTCAGCCCTGGTCCAGCTGAAGATAAAATATAGGAAAAGAATGGACTTAGAACACATCCTGTGAGTTGTTTCATCTACCATTACCCCAGACTTTGAGACACTTATCAGGAGCAAAAGCATTCCCAGCTTTCTTATTAGTTCTAAATAGTCTCATATGTTTCAGTGGCATTTTATTTTAATTGGTTTTTATCGCAATAGCACTTTCATTTTTACTTGCAGTGTGATTATTGCACTATTCATTTTGTGAAGGAGACCTGGCTTTAGACCCTTACACTACGGAAACAGCCCTCACTAGTGTATCAAATGACCTAATTTCTGTCAAATCTAAAGGCCACTTCTCAGTGATGACTGTTAACCACCACCGCCTTCTTAACAGATTATCCTCATTTGGCATAGGTTGTACGGCACCCTCTTGGATCGAGTCGTACCAATCTGAGCGCTCCTATTCAGTGTCGCTTGCTGGAGCGACATCGTTGCCTGTTCCTCTTTCTGTTAGTGTTCTGCATGGATCGGTCCTTGGCCCGCTGTTGTTTTCCCTGTACGCCACCTCTCTGGGAGAATAATCCGGTCTTTTGGCTTCCAATACCACCTGTATGCGGATGATACTCAGATGAACCTCTCCTCCCCTTACCTCACTCCCTGTGTTGTGTCACATGAAGCTGAGTGTCTGTTGGCCATCTCCACTTTGAGGTCTGATTGCTACCTGAAACTTAATCTTCCCTCCCTTAAACTCTGACCCAACACCAGGCTTCATAGTCACTGTTCAAAATGCTACAATCGTACCTGCTGACTGTGTCCGAGGTCTTGGGGTCACTTTTGACTCTGCTTTCTCCTTCGTTACCCATATTAAGTCTTTAGCCAAATCCTGTCGTCTGCACCTAAGGAACATTGCACACATTCGCCCCTAGACATGTGCAAAACTAACGTTTTCGTCCATTCGGACGAAAATTTTATTTATTTCGTCTAAAACGAATTTCGTTCATTACTGCATTCGTTTCAGACTAAATTCGTTCATTATTTTCGTTTCATTTTATTCGTTCGTACGAATCAATTGACCTACACATTCCATAAACCGAAAGTCTATAAACCGAACGTTGTTCGGTTTACAGACTTTCGGCTAATGGAATACATGTAATACTATTGGCTTTCTTTAAACCGAATTAGAGTCCCCATTCATAAGAAATTCTTACATGTATGTATTACATGTATTCCATAAGCCGAAAGTCTGTAAACCGAACGACATTCTGTTTATAGACTTTCGGTTTATAGAATAAATGTAATGCTATTGCTATTCTATAAAACGAAAGTCTATAAACCGTATGTCTTTCGGTTTATAGACTTTCGGTTTATGGAATACATGTAATGCTATTGCTATTATATAAACCGAAATAGAGTCTCCATTCATACGAATAGGTCAATTGAATGGGGACTCTATTTTGGTTTATAGATCAGCAATAGCATTACTATAGGTCGTATGAATGGGGACTCTGGACATGCATTCCATAAACCGAAAGTCGTTCATTATGTCGGTTTATGAAATGTATGTAATGCTATTGGTATTCTATAAACCGACTCTATTTCGGTTTATAGAATGCCAATAGCATGAATGGATGAATGATTTTCGTTTATTAACCATTCATTCATTCAGCTTTCGCAAGGTTAGCATTTTCGTTATTAGTTTTTCGGACGAATGGACGAAAATGCTATTTTCGGATGAAAATGCATTTGTTCGAAAACGAATGTACATGTCTATTCGCCCCTTTCTCATCACAGAGACAGGCAAAATACTGGTGTACTCACTTGTGATCTCTCGTCTTGACTACTGTAATAGCCCCTTGACTAGACTACCTCTGGCACATCTTTCTCCCCTGCAATCTATTCAAAACACAGCTGCCAGACTCATCTTTCTCACTAGTTGCTCTGATTCGGCGGCTCCCCTCTTCAACACCCTTCACTGGCTCCCCGCCTGCTCTAGGATACAATTTTAAATTCTGCTTTTAATCTACAAAGCCCTCCACTCCTCGGGCCCTACGTGCAGTGCCTCCCTTGTTAACTGCTAATTCCCTGCATGACCTCTGCACTCCTCAGTGGGACTACAACTCTCCTCCAACCTAATTACCTCTTCCCACTCGGGTCTCCAAGATTTTGCCCGAGCTGCCCTCTCTCTTTGGAACTCCCTTCCGCAGAGCATCCAGCTCTCACCTTTCTTTTCAACCTTTAAAAAGTCCTTCAAAACTAATCTCTTTAATAAAGCTTACTACCCATCCAGCTAGCATACCGGTTGATCTACCTCTAGCTAATCCCACCTAGCTCTCGCTGTCCTCAACCACTGTTAGTATCAGGTAGCTTACAACTGATCCAGCTAGAACACACACAATTGATCTTTGGACAACCATCCACATAACCGTTACTACAACTACATTCCCTCTTACCATTTCACTCCCTTATGTGTTTCATGTACCACATTCCATCTAGATTGTAAGCTTGCAAGCAGGGCTCTCTATCTCACCAATCTCTTCTAGTTTGTCTAACTTAGGATGTAGTTCCCTTCTATGCTCTGTATCTAGCGTTATGTAAATTGTTGACGCTATATAAATAAATGTTAATGTAATGTTACGTAATGTGACTTAATGATAAAGGACAAATGTGGGTCATGAGACTGTCACTTTCAGTTTTTTTTATTTTGTATTTCTAATGTCATTAAAACTGAATAAATATTTACCTATAGAAGTTCTCCCCAAGAGGCAGCCCTCGGTATTGTAATGGTGTGGCCGCACTCTCTTGCACAAGCGCAATTCCCCATTTTCCCAGCTACCCCCCTGTCTAACTACCCAGCACCACCCACTCTATCTACCCTGCCTCAATTGGAGACGCAAGTATACACAAGCTTACCGAAAGGCAGTTCAGTGTGCTTTCCCAAACCAAAACTAACCCAAATCTCCCTTCCTCAACCCCCCCCCCTTCCCTGCTATCGGCCCCAGAGTATTTTGCTTATTTTTTTATACTATAAACCTTTATTTTGATTTATTAGGTTATAAACTTATCTTCTAAATATTACATTGTGTCAAAGTGTAATTTATAAAAATTGTTTAATAGATTATAGAATTTATCAGAATTATATGTGAGATCAGATAAATCAGATATACAACTTAATATTAATAAAAAGAAATAACAATAGATGAAAATGTAAATAAATAAAATAGAGGTTTGCAATTACTTAGCTTAATAATAATTAGATGATATTAGTACTGACAGATCTACCATAAGGGCAAGAAATCCACAGTGTTCATATTTTCAGAAATATCTTGTATTTGTCGTTCACAATACTAAATAGCTTTTCATTCACACAGATTTTATTTATTCTTGTAATCACATAAATACACACTTACACATACAAATACACACAGTCACACAAACACACATAAATATACTTACACAGACACCCTTGTACACATTGTCACACTTGCCCAGACATCCTTACACACTTAAGAAACACTTACACAGACCATAACACACACCCTTACACACGCAGAACACACACTTACACACATTTAAACAGACACTTACATACATTTAAACAGACACATACTTACACACATTGAACCACACACACACACACACACACATACTTACACATTGAAACACACCCACACATACTTACACTCATTGAAACACACACACATACTTACACACATTGAAACACACACACACACATACTTACACACATTGAAACACACACACACACTGAAACACACATTGAAACACACACACAGTTATACACATTGAAACACTGAGTAACACTTATTTCTTCTATTTATGCCTAGGGCAGCACAAAATCAAGATACACCACTGACACACTTACACACATTGAAACACACACACACACTGAAACATTAAATAACACTTATTTCTTCTATTTTAATTTCGACGATGTCTTCAGCGGCCATCTAGTTTATTCTGCCGGATGTAAGGTGACATCCTGCACGCCACCAATGTGAGAGCGCGATGGGGCGGAGCTTGCACCCGTCGCACTGAGGTGCACCTGCCCAGGATCGGCCCTGTATGTGTGTGATTTGAGTTGAGTGACTGATGTGTGTGTTGTGAGTGGAGTGACTGATGTGTGTGGAGTGTGTGATGTGAATGGAGTGTGTGTGTGCACCACACACACAAACACGTACACACATTGAACCGCACACACTTACACACATTGAAACACACACACAGATACTTACACACATTGAAACACACACACACACACACATACTTACACACACTGAAACACACACGCACACACATTGAAACACACACACACATTGAAACACACACACAGTTATACACATTGAAACACACACACACTGAAACATTGAGTAACATTTATTTCTTCTACTTTAATTTATTTTTTTACAAAAAAAAATGTTAGAATTTTGGTCCCCCTCCCTGCTTAGTTATTGAACCACACACACATTGAAACACACACACACACACACACACACTTACACATATTGAAACACACACACATTGTTCTATATATTTATTTTTTGGTATCCTATTTATCATTTTCGTTTATGTACATGGTGTTCTACCACTTAATAGTTGTTTAGAATACCACATTGTTTCCTGAAATGCCATTAGTATTTTTTATTTGTGATTACTATCTAATGCAACTATATAATTTTACCATTTTGAGTAAAAATAAAATTTGTATATGAAATAATGACATCATTGGTATAGCTTTACTTATCCATTGTTGTAGTATACATTTTCTTGCTACAGCCAATGTAATACGTAATATGAATATATTTTCAATAATATAATTTTTTTTTGTAATTATTCCAAGAATGGCTTCTTCAGCTTGAATTTTTAATAAATTTATTAATTATATTTAGGAATTGTTGAATGTTATTCCAAAAGGTATTAATCTTTGGACATTCCCAAAAATTATGTATTAAGTTTGCATTTTTTGAACCACATTTTTGACACATGTCTTTGGGAATAATACCCATAAGATATTGTCTATGTGTTGACAGATATGTATAGTGTATAATTTTATACTGCATTTCAGTGTATGATATTGCTGGCATTATTTTGCATGTTATTATGGTTTGTTTTATTATATCTTCTAGTTTTATATTGGGAAAATGTGTTATCCATTTTTTAATGCCCTTAGGAATATCCTTAGTAAATTTTATTTCTTGTATTTCTTTATATATTAGTTTTGTAGATATAGTAAGTTCTGTTGATAATCTTATTTTATTATCAAAGGTGTTGTCCCAATCTGTTTGTTTTAGTTTTTGAAATTTTATTCTTGCGTATTCTTGAATTTGTAGATATTCGTACCATTTAATATTTATCTGAGGTAAGTTCTCTTTACATTCAGTGAAACTCATCAAGGAGGTGGACTTAGTTTTAATAAATGCTGTGAGATTGTTTATATTATGTTTTTTCCATTCTAGAAATGATTTAGACTCACTATTATGTAAAAATTGTGTATTCTCACAAAATGGATGAAAAATGGAGTATCTCCATTGCATACCCCATCGAGTTCTTACTAGTTTCCAAGCTTTAATAGTAGACATCAGTAAAGGATTATTTTGGATATATTTTGGGAGCTTTGTACTAGTTATATGTAATATCCCTGTTAATGCTATTGTTGGGCAAAAACTTTGTTCTAATATGATATCAGAATATATGTTAGAATTTGCTATCCAATCTAGTGCGTAACGATATAAAGCCGCTACATTATAATCTTTAGGTATTGGTGAGTTTTAAGCTAGGTCGTTTTTTTTCCGTTGTAAAGTATTGAGTGCGATTTGATGTCTTTTATTATTCCATATAAAGTTTCTAAATGTTTTAATAATATTTTTATTATCTTTTTCTGTATTTAATAATGGTAAAGTCTGAATTAAATATAATAGTTTAGGGAAAAAGATAATTTTAATAATTGCAATACGACCTGTATAAGTTAAAGGTAATTTATTCCAATTATTTATCTTTGTCATTATGGATTTTATTATAGGTTTATAATTTAATTTATATAAGTCAATGAGATTTTTTGGAATATTTATTCCTAAGTATTTTAATGATTTTGATTCCCATTGGATACCAATTTTTGGCATATTTTTAGGATTTTTTTTTTTTTAGATAAATATAGTGCTTTAGATTTTGTTTTATTTATAACGAATCCTGTTATTGTACCATACTTATCTAGTAAGTTAAATACATACTGTATAGTAGTTTGTGGTTTGGTAATGTATAGTAATATGTTGTCTGCAAATGCAGATATTTTAAGTTGTTTCGTATCTATTGGTATTCCTAAGATTTCATTTGTGTTTTGCATTATTCTGATTAATGGGTCCAATGCTAAATTGAATAATAAAGGGGATAGTGGACATAACTCTCTTACTCCTCAATGCATTACTACCATAGGGGAGTCTAAGCTATTCGTTGTAATAACCGTTGTGGGATTTTTATATAAATGACGTATTAGAGTTAAAAATGTTTTTCCAAAATGTTGATGTTTAATGACTCTAAATAAGTGGTACCATGAAACTTGATCAAATGCTTTTTCTGCATCTAAGCGTAAAAGAGTGTATTGGTTAGCTGTTTGTTTGTAAGATGTGTGTATGATGGCCCCTATTGCTGTTCTTACTCCTTTTACTGAGTGTCTACCTTTTATAAAACCCAATTGTTGTGGACTTATAATTTCTGGTAAAATTAACTGGAGACGAGTAGCAAATATTTTTGCTAATATTTTTATATCTTGATTTAAGAGAGTAATAGGGCGATATGATGATATTTGTTTCGGATCTTTAAAGTGATATATAGAGTAAAATTACATAAATAGAGATGGTAGAATAATTAATTCATATTATAAGGAATTGGTAAAGTAATGGATGAACAAGATAAAATTGAAATACATATGATCGGTATATAATAAAAAAAAAAATGAAAGTATTTTTGTTATTATATATACATCGTATTGCATTAATATGTTTATTGTTGTAAGTATATATATTGTATTGTATTATTATAGTTATTGTATCTGTTTGTACTACATGATAATATTTTAATGTAAATGATTATATATATTATATTTGGAACTATTTTATTATTGAAATTGTATGACATTGTAATGTATACTTACTATTTTTAAATGTTTAATGTAATAATAATAATTTGAATAGAATATAAGTTATAAATAAAAAAAATTGAAATAAAAAGAAATTAAAAAAAAAAAAAAGAAACACACACACATTGAAACACACACACACTGAAACATTGAATAACACTTATTTCTTCTATTTTAAACATTTTGGTCCTCTCCCTGCTTAGTTACCTAGGGAGGAGGACATTTCGACTGTGTCTTCGGCGGCCATCCAGTTTCTTCTGCCGGATGTAAGGTGACATCCTGCACGCCACCATTGTGAGAGCGTGACGGGGCGGAGCTTGCACCCATCGCACTGAGGTGCACCAGCCCAGGATCAGCCCTGGATGTGTGTGATTTAAGTTGAGTGACTGATGTGTGTGTTGTGAGTGGAGTGACTGATGTGTGTGGAGTGTGTGATGTGAATGGAGTGTGTGTGTGCACCACACACACAAACACTTACTGAACAAATTTTCTGCCCCCCCCCCCCGACAATATCTCCCACTCGCCCCACCTACCCTCACAAGCATGTTATCCCGGTCTTGTGTAATATGGAGGGTGGTTTAGAGCAGTTGGTAAATATGCCAGTAATATTTTGCCACTCAATATGCCAGTATTTTGCCACTCAGTATGCCAGTATTTAGCCATTCAATATGCCATTCTTTTGCCATTAATATGCCAGTATTTTGCCCCTCAATATGCCAGCTAATATGCCAGGATTCTGCCCCTCAATATGCCATTCTTTTGCCCCTCAATATGCCATTCTTTTGCCCCTCAATATTCCAGGATTTTGTCTCTCAATATGCCAGGATTTTGCCCCTCAATATGCCAGGATTTTGTCTCTCAATATGCCATTCTTTCCCCATTTAATATGCCAGTATTTTCCCCCTCAACATGCCATTCTTTTGCCCTCAATATGCCAGGATTTTGCCCTCAATATGCCAGGATTCTGCCCCTCAATATGCCAGGATTCTGCCCCTCAATGTGCCAGGATTTTTCCATTTAATATGCCAGGATTTTGCCCCTCAGTATGCCAGAATTTTGCCCCTCAATATGCCATTCTTTTGCCCTCAATATGCCAGGATTCTGCCCCTCAATATGCCAGGATTCTGCCCCTCAATGTGCCAGGATTTTGCCATTTAATATGCCAGGATTTTGCCCCTCTGTATGCCAGGATTTTGCCCCTCAGTATGCCATTCTTTTGCCCTCAATATGCCAGGATTCTGCCACTCAGTATGCCAGGATTTTGGCCCTCAGTATGCCATTCTTTTGCCCTCAATATGCCAGGATTCTGCCCCTCAATGTGCCAGCGTTATGAGTGTTTGACACCCTCCCCCCCCCCCCCCTTCCCCACTACTTACCTCCTTGCTTCTCTGTCGGTCTCCCGGTGCAGGTCCGCGGCTGTGAGGGAAGCATTGTGCGCTCTCCTCCAGCCGCGCGGCTTCAATAAAGTTTGTTAAAAGAAAAATGCGACCATAGTAACTCCGGTCGCATTTTTTTTCCTACCAAACTTTATTGACGCTGTGCGGCTGGAGGGGAACGCACAACGCTTCCCTCACAGCCGCAGACCGGCTTAAACAAGGGAATTTTTTTTTTAAATGTATCCTGGCGTGACCCGCCGGGCCCGGGACGCCAGTATCACCCGTCACCCCCATATGTGAGTGTGTGATGTGTGTGGAGTGTGTGTGTGATGTGAGTGGAGTGTGTGTGTGGTACCTATCACTCTTCGCTAGCTGGCATTTATGGGTGACTGCACTGCCTATCACTCTTCGCTAGCTGGCATTTGATGACATGACTGACATTATGAAGTGACAGGGCACTAACTCATAATGCTCTTGTATACTCTATGACAGGGGTGTCCAAGTTTTTTCGTCAGTGGGCCACTTCACCAGAAATGTATGTGTGCATGGGCCACATACATTTTTCATTTAGAGAAAATGATATGTATATAAATATATATACACACACAAACATATATATATATATATATATATATAAAATTCATTTTGTGTGAGTGTATCACAGACTCCACAGCAATAAAACTCACTCTCACATTGCCCATTACTGTATCACAATACACACAAAAACTCAAAAAAACAAGTGTATACAAGAGCATTATAACAAGAGTATAAAAGAGCATTATAAGTTAGTTCCCTATCAGTCATATCATTAAATCATTCCATTTCCTCATATAAATGCCAGCTGGCTGAGAGTAACATTAATTACACACACAGTCACACTTATACACATACAAACACAGCCACACTTACATACAGTCACACATACATACACAAATACACACAGACACGCTTACACACAGACACAGGCACCCACCCACCACACACAGGCACCCTTACACACACACACACACACACAGGCACCCTCACACATACATACCGTTACATACACACACACACACCCTTACACTCACAGAAACCCTTACACTCACAGAAACCCTTACACTCACACACATGCACAGGAACCCTTACACTCACACACAAGCACAGAAACCCTTACACACACACACCCTTACACACACAGACACCCTTACACACATACACCCACTCTCCCTTACACACATACACCCACTCTCCCTCATGAGCAGAGGCCAGAAACCAGTATTGTATAAAGTTATGTAGGGGAATTCAGTATTTAAAGAAGTATAAAGAAGTAAAGGATATCACTGGTAGGAATGGACAGTTTGCATAATTTATTTGACACCATTATATGTGTCATAAGAGAGAGATGTACAACAGGGAATTGCCAGCTCACTCAATGATTAAGATATGAATACTAGCAAAATGTCTGAAAAAAAAACAAAGCAATGAGAAATGTTTATCGGAGCCAGATATTGATAACTATGAACAATCTGGCCTAACACTGTGCAATGTATTGTATCTGAATCCATCATGTAAACTAATCTAAAAATCTGATTACAAACTGTATAAATTTGCCAAGAAGTCTTTCTGGACATAAAACAAAAAAGTGTGGTGCCAAGTCACTGCGTGTAGCGATCATGAACTAGAATTAGGTGACCAGATTTATCTATTAACAGTAGACACTTCTAAAAAAAGACTCAGGGGGTTAACGTGAGCTGCAGATAACATGAACATTTCATGTCACCAATTTAGCTATACATTGTGTAGAGACAAACCTGATATGTTTGCTTAGTGGTCGGAACTCACTAAGTTTCTCCCTGCTCAACATATAGCTAAATTGGTGGCATAAAATATTTATCTCACCTCAACTTGCCTGTTAGTGAATACCCCCACAGTGTAGCAGTGATTCTATTGCAGCCCTGTAGTATACTTTTCAAAGATCAAAAAATTGTATGTTAAATTATATAATTCCTTCATTAAGAAACTATTTGTGTTGAGCATTTTTAAAGAATTTCACCTAGTTTTTTTCCATGAACAATATTAAAATATTTCTATAATCTACTAATTTATATAATTTTGACTTGGGCATGGTGGGCATCCTGCATCATTTCTTCTCCTGATCACATTAGAATGCTGGACAATAATCAGAAGGCCTTACACTGTTATGCTTTTTTAGTATATATTTTTAGCTGAATCAGAAGGGTAAAACACAGTTTTAAAAATGTCTGTTGCAATTTTAAGATGGTCACTTTTACACTTAAAAACATGTCTTTAAATGGTATTTACAGCTAAAGTTAGTATGGCGTACTTGGGTGTAATAACGTTTATTGGTTGTAACATTGTAAGGTGACAGTGTGCTGCAAAATGAAAAAGTTATTAAAGTCCATAAAGTTATTACTCACGTTCACTTCTACTGGATCAAAAGGGCTTCGGAATGATGCTTCTAGGCAGCACAATTCAAAAGTGATTTAAGATTACTTGTAAGTCGAATATAGGCTTCCAGGCAGCAATGCCATTTGATCTCCACCTACCCAGTATTATTTCTATAAGACTCACATGGGCACAACGATGAGAGAGCTGGATGCTTGACTGGCTTTCTCTGCTGCCATTGAGCACAGCATCATCAAATGGTTGCCGTACAGTCTTTACTTCGGTATACCGGTATCCAAATATCGAAAATGTGGCTACTTTGTCCGATCTGGCACCATTTAGGACCAGATCAGTCTATCATGTGTAGACCCTTCCTGAGCAATATATTTTGAGTGGTGCACAATATGTTTTAATGAGATAGACTGCCCTTCTACCTGATTAAAACAACTATATGACATAATCCATCTTTACATACATCTGTGGTGTATCCTGTTTATCATCTTTTGGCCTTGTATGCAAATTACACATTTCTTCTAGAAGCAGTTCATTTACATACTGGGTCGCAAAGTGATGTTATAAACATTAGATACCCCACACATTTTAAACACATTTTTCTTTCCATCTATTAGCTGCAATTATGTTAACACCATTTATAGATCATTTTAAGCATCTTCATTCGCAGCTCAAACAATGTTGTGATGCCAGAGTTCCTTTAATATTTATTTTGTGCATATAATATATCCATTATTTTATGCTCTCCCAAAATAAGAGAATTTTTGGCAAATAAATGGTGAAATGAACTAACTACCAAATAAAGATATAGAGTGACAGTGAACCTACCGGAAGCCCTCACATGTATGTCAAGTTAGCGAACCGCCAAACAGCTCAAGTGTCTGAATGATTAATGAATATGGTGTTTATCTATGCATAGCTATCATTAGCCCAGAATAAATTAAACAATCGGGAATAGCTGGGCAAATATTTGAGATTACATTGTAAGAAACTATATTCTATTATTCCAACCTCAGCGGTGAAAAATGAAAATTCCTATTATTAAAGGTATTATTCGAAATCTGCTCTCTTTACTTGTATTGTCCTTCATTTTAAATGTAAAACTAGGCTGCAAAAAAATTAAAGGTACTGTACCACCTATGTAAAACATTAACTGAGTGCTATGCTGTATTATTCAGGGTTATTAGACAGGGCAGATCTGTCATATTTTTCTTTCCTTGCTCATTTTAAACATGCAGAAACAGACGAAATTGGGTCTATTCACTAAAGTCTGAGCTTGGTAGTGGAGATGAGAGAGCATTCCCCATCTCGACCACCTTGAGACTAATTAGTATTTTAGTGAACAGACCCAAATAGCTCTTAAGAAACTTTTGTGATGCAGTAGCAGCAGCCTTTCAGGTTTTCTGGGTCCTTTCCTTGTGTCACATGACTACATGCAATCATTCATCTGCCCCCAAAGAAAACTTGACATCTCCCGACCGTTTTGGTATTCAAAAGTAATTGATTTCTATTGCTGTATTTAGCTATTGAGGTGCTACAACATCTAATTTAAACCCTGTTAAAGTGACACTTACCCCATTTTGTAATATTTGGTTGTGTTGCAGGCTAGAATGTAGTCATATATATGAGAAATCTGTCTTTTCACAGGTCCGGGGAACCTCTTTTTTTCCTTCAGGAATGGCGCAACTAGGTCTGAAAATAGATGGGAATCGAAAGACAGCATAAATATTAATGGGAATCAAATAAGCAGGGCATATTGAGAAAGGATTGTGACTTAATGGGCTTAATAGAAAGATTTGAGTACATTAATAATTAACAACTAAAAAAGGTATACAAGACCTTGTCGATGTATTAACAGTTGGATTAAATGTATTTGTTTTGTATTTAGATGACTTCAAACTAGTTATTCACCCTTGTGCTGTTAAATTACCGGCTGGGTGGAAACCCTAATTGTATTAATTGCCCTAAATACCGATGTCAGATGTAGTGGTTTTGAAATAGTGTCAATGCTGTGTTATTCACCTGTTACAAAAATGTAGTTAGACCCTTTAAATTATATTCTTTTAGAAGAAATTCACCTTGTATTTTTTTTTTTCAGTCCATGTGGAAGTGACCAGCAGAGCAGAATATGCTAATAAAATAATGCATGTCTGTTCTTCCAGTCTTGGTAATATCGGAATCGGAATGACTATTATTTCTGTCCATTATGGAGCTGTATAATAGGCCATTCATTGACTGAATCGTATAACTCTGACTGTTTTTGGAATGGCTGGCATAATATACCGCACTAGCCAATGAATTATCATCATCGTATTATTTCACTGGGAAAATATATATTAATGGCTGATATAGGCTCATGACCTTATGTTTCTTCCCACAACTGCTGGAAATGGTAAAAAAAAATATTTTTAACACTTTCACTGCCCAGGGCTAGTCCTTAGCAAAGGGGTTATCTAAGGACAGGTTCTTGCTTGAACTAACACTGCCACTAAGTGGTCAGCAATAACAGTTTATTTTAAGATATGCATTAAATCAATGAGTTGTACAGAGTGGTAATGAGTATGACTGTTTCTTGCTTATGGTTTTTTTGTTTATTTTTTTTACAGCACTTTTGTATCGCAGAGCTATTTAAATGGAAGATGAAGATTATTATTGCTGGGATTTGTGCATCTCTTCACATAGAAATGCTTTTGTGTCCTGCATCTTTC
The DNA here is from genome assembly GCA_036172795.1 of Pelodytes ibericus. NCBI lineage: Eukaryota > Metazoa > Chordata > Amphibia > Anura > Pelodytidae > Pelodytes > Pelodytes ibericus. The sequence continues at coordinate 112,152,236 of CM069862.1, read as the reverse complement.
CCCTTGAGAACTTTAAAGAAGTTCAAGGAATGAGCATCTTTGAGAGTATGACATGGGGCAATAGAGCATTCAACAGCTCTATTGTATGGTGGATGGGTTGACCCTATCATGTCAGAGGCTTAAAATCCTGTTAGATAGCCTCAGGTACCAATCTCATACTATAGAGAGGGGTCAAGGTTTTCATTTTCTCAGATAGTGCACTGTCCTGAAATCCGATTCATGCAGCCATTCAAATACCTTGCTTGGGTTGATTGTTTATTTAAATAACTAGTGTAGTAAGTATATTAGTTATTAGTATATTAAGTGCTATAAAAATATTCTGATGGCAATTTACAAAGGAAATATGTAAATAACAGAATATCATAAAGCTATATTACAAGACAGGTAACCCTACCAGGGTTATTTGAAACAGAAATGTATTAAGCATTAAAAAAAATGTTAACACAATGTATAGACAGTTTTCTGCTCTGTTGTTGACTGCAAATTACATTTCTTTTTATTCATATTTATTAAATATGGTCCTCTGCTTGGAGATCTAAACGTCTACTCAATAAAGAGAGAATTTCAGGGAATGGAGATGTTAATTTCAAACTTTAGGCCAATTCAGCCGAGTTGGAAGAATTCTGCAATGCAGCTGGATAAAATAATTTTACCAATGCTACTTCGGTCTTAAAGGGACACTACCACTTACATTTGGTGTAACTAGATAACCTGGTCATTTAAAACAAACACATTTATAAATCATATGCCATTGTTTTTTTTATATGATTGAATTAATTGCATATAAAAGGAAAAATAAAATTTGGTGTTTATCTCCTGGCTCCATTTTGTGAATATTTCCCATGACGCAACATCGTCCAAAATATTCCAACCAAACTTTACAACTGCGGCCAAAGCCTGCATGATAATGTCATAAGATACTCCCCTGCTCACTTACTGGCTCCTGTGTATCATAGTGGTCAGGACTAGGTGGCTGTGTACAACTTTTTTTTACCTGTCTTCCAACACAAAGAGAGGAGATTGACCTGATCAAACAGGATCATAACTCTGCCCCCTTGTGATGTAATAGTTACATTACCCTCCCATTCATGTCAGAATTCTGACTTATAGACTGCATTCTGTGTCCCCAACGACAAAGTGAGACATTTGTGCTGTAAGCTCACTAGGGTGTGGCACCCAAAAACACTATATTTCACAAAATGATGGGGACCAGTCACACTTGTTTAGTTACATATTAAATACAGTCACATAACAAAAACAAAATATATATCTGAAATCAACAATACAAAATAAAAATAAAAACCTTTTAATTTTAAGTTTAAAATTCCTGTCTCAATTCCCTGCAATTCATCCTTTATTGAGCAGACCATTGTTTAAAAATGATTTATCTAGATCTGCAATTCTATTATTGATTGGTCATTATCTTATTTTATAATTTAACTATTTAAAAAAAAAGTTTTCTTAGACAGTAAGGCTAATGAAGATGAAGGCCTTGTTTGCAAAGCTATACATTTGCAGGTGTCCCCACTAGGAAAAGAATACATTATTATGTGGATCTCAAAAATTCTCCCAACTGAGTTCCTATTCAGTTACCGTGCTCTTGGATCAGGAGCTTACCTTGGTTGCCAGTGAGTTTGAATACAGCTGAGTTAACTCGGGGATTCATCACTGAACTTGCCAGAATCCAAAGTTGTGATGGACTCTAGAGAGTTTTCTCTTGGAGATAGGCCAGTTATTTCATGTTAGAAAAACTAAGTCGGGCAAACTGAGCCATGTGGCAAGCTTTGAAATGGATGGTTTTGTGCTGCACAAGACAAGTAAATTCAGGCCCCTGCCCCCCTCTACTTCGTTTCTTCTGCACTCCTTTTGTTATTGTCCCACATCCCTTGCCATAATGCCACCTTGCACACCCAGGACATGGGCCAGCACCCACATTGCACACCCATATCTTACCCTATTCAGCATCCACAGGACATGATCCAGCACCCACAATGCACACCCAGAATTTATCACAGCCCAACCCACATTGCACACCCAGGACATGCCCCACCACCCACATTGCACACCCATGACTTACCCTACCCAGCATCCACAGGACATGTTAAAGCACCCACATTGCACTCCCAGAACTTATAACACTCATTGCATCCACAGGACACCAGGGTCATGCCCCATCACCCACATTGCACACCCAGTACTTATCCTATCCAGCACCCTCCAACTCCCTGGTGTCTAATGGTAAGCATCTTGATGTGAGTGCACTGCCCAGGAGCACAGACATCCTACCGAGCTGCCTCACACGCTGCCTGCATGGTCTGAAGTCTGGGAGCTGGCAGGTCATGTGATCCCGACGCTCTGACCTCAGTATGGAAGAATGCATGTCAATGGGAGAATTGGATGGGACTAACTAGAGAAGAGGAGAGGACATAGAAATGATTCAGCATTGTTTATTTAACTCAAATGTTCTTGTGCTCCATCCTGGTTTTTTTATTCTTCTCTTACCCATTTCCTACTAAAATAAGAATATTAGTTCTTTTTCACTCCAATAATCAAGAGGTTAACATTTCTAACAATAATTTTATAAATATTAACTACACTAAGGGTAAAAAAAAAAGATTAATGTTATCAACATATATATTAAATGTGGAAAAAGGTTTGCAAGGAAAATGCCCCCATCCTTCTTTCTTAACCTGCCACTGTTATTTCTCATGGTTCCTTCTCGGGGTGAACCTGTGTCCTGAATTACATTGCAGTTTTCCCAGAAAGCTATTACATCTCTGATATAAAGACGTATTTCAATGATATATATCCATACCTGTGTTTTTACACTACTGTAATTTATTTTTATTATTGCACTTAATGTGTCTGAAAATTACCAATACATCAACCGAAATGCTCCTATATTTCACCAAACCTGAAAAACCCAGATTTTAAGTAACAACATTTGGTGTGAGAACGCTTTTCAAACCTTCTGTAAAACAGTTGAGACTATTTGTTTTTTGGATTTCTTTTATGTTACAGACAGATTTATGTTCATACCAAGCTGTTTTAAATTCCTATGTTGCGAGCTGTACCATCTCTGCTGGGAGTCATTCAATGCATCTACTTACATCTGGTTGATGTAGGAATCACAGGATAACTGAATACCTTTTGTAAAACAGTTGGTAGTAGTTAATTAGAATGTCCTTTATATTCAAGACAGATTTATATGTATAGCAAACCAACTTAAATTCCTTTATTGATTGCTGTGCTACCTCTGCTGGCAGGCGTTCCATGCATCAACCAGTCTTTTAGCAATGCAGTACTCGCAGGATAATTCAATCAGTTCTACATCCTGCTCGCACTATCATTTTTACACGCTGTCATTCATCCACAAGGAAATGGTTATTGATGAAATATTAACGTGCTGCCGACTGCGTCCCGTGAATATACCTAGGGCAGCAGTTTAGGACAGGCATTGAAGGGTGTAGTCACCCGCATAAACTCCTCTATACAGTTTGTCATTTTAATTAAGTGACAGAACAGCAGGGCAGTTTCAGGTTATTGCTTTTTCTAAACGTAGTCATTGCCAGACCTGAATTTAAGGTCTATCTGTCCCCGAAAAAGACATCCCTCCCTCTTCACAGCCTGTCATCGCTTTTTCTCTGTATGTCATAAAGTGTAATGCAGAAGCCTCTCTCTGTGTGTGACTGACGTCTTACTGTGTGAGGGAGAGGGGGGAGAGGAGCAGAGGGAAGGGAACAGGCAGCAGTCGGAGAAAGTAAGACAAGAGATTGGAGTCAGTGATAGAGGGACAGAGAGCAGAGTAAAGAAACAAAGGTAAGGTGAATATTGTAAAATGAAAAAGTAAGCCAGAAAAAAAAAAAAATACTTATAATAGAACACAGTGACAAACAATATAAAAATTGAGTTGGGGCTAAATAAATTGGTTCAACATAAGGTACAAAGAGATAGAGGGCATAGATGGTGCCAGACTCTCTCTGGGATAGAGAGATAACAGACATTCATTGAGTCCAATCTCTGTTAGAGTAACACAATTTTGCATTAATCTTTACACTTCCTTACATCTCCCCACTATCCTGTGATCTAGATTTTCCTGTGATATCCCATGATTTCCCTATTATTAATCTACCAATGGCATTACAGAGAGGATTTATTCCCTGGCCACTACATTATAGTGAAACTGTGCCTAATAATAAAGATTTTGCTTGAACACAGATTTATCTTGCCACTAGTGTTGCCACCCAGTAGGTGTCTTATAGGCAAGCCAGTAAAAAAAATTGGCTTGGGCCCAGTGGAAGCAATAGCATAGTCGATTTGATAAAAGGTGGCAACCCTACATGCCAAAGAATAAGTATATTATTGTAGGTTCAAATTTCAGATTTACACAAAGAGCCTCTGACAAGGTGGAGAATGAGAGCAATGAGGTGTGGAAGACAGTTAATATATATGGTAGACGAATAGGCGGAAGGCTTTAGTGATATACAGCAGGATATAATCTGATTTAGAGGAAGACAAGGGACTTTTGTAATCCCTGCTTCATTTATTGTCAGCCTGACACTGCTGAGCTGGGTTATATTCAGGGCGAGACAATTCTTCTGAACTGCACATTCTGTGTATGTTAATTAAACACTATACTGCTAAAGGTCACATCACACCAATTCAATATCAGAACCACAGTATCCTCAACCATTCTGCTGACAAATGGACTAACCGAATACAGCAATATGGGCTCCTCAGAGATACAAAGAAACCTTCAGTAATTTAAAACATAAAAATATATGCAGCCTCTTGCACTTTTTTCTAGCCCCTTTTATCATTTTAATATTTCTACTGTGGAACAGGGGCAAACGGATGTCTTAGGAAACTGACAATGACCTGCCTTTCCAGTCCTCTGCTCCCAAACCATTGCCTTGGGATATAGGCCAGAAATGGGCCAACCACATTCATTAATCTTACAGTCCCGACAGGTTTACTGTGCAGCTATAAAGAGAGCTAGAAATATTACTGCAAGGACTTGAACAAAGATTACTTGGAAACCTGGCTTAGATAGGCATGCAGACAGTCTTGCAAACCCTTTTGTCATGAACTGAACATTAACCTGGGTAACAAGTCACAACCATACATTGGGGGGAATTGACCATGAGCCTTGAGCTTAGTGTGGTGGGAGGTTGGGATATACTATATATAATAATGCCTTCATCTAGTAACTGAAACACTTGCAAAACTCCCCACACTATGATAAGAAGTTTCAGTCGCATGAACTTGGTGGAATAAAATGTTACTGTAGAATTTATAAATAACAGAAGTACACCCCCAACTTGAGGATGTCCTAACTGCTATTCTTGCAGATGCAACACATATCTGTTGTCTGACCCCTCTTTCACTCCCATGTTTGTTCACCCCCCACCCCGAGCTAGTACTGCCCACTGTTCCCAGCAACGCACCAAGCCTCTCTGCTGCCGGAGGTGGGGACGGACCTTCACCTTGCACCCAGTGTGATCCATCTCCCTCCTCCTGCCACAATTCACACTCTCTTCTTAGCGTGTGGTCACCCCTTTTAAAAAGGCGCCCTAGGCCGGTGCCTAACTCGCCTAGAAGTGCCGCCCGCCCTGTGTGATACCAGCATGAATGTTACTAATCTTGGGAAGTTGTAGGCTTTATTGCAGGTTGCGAAAGCTATGGGTCTCATGGCTAGGATTTCTAAAAAAAAATAACGGCCTTGTTGGTACCTCCATAGACTTAACATTGGCATCAAGCCAATTTTTTACCGGCCTGCTGGTAAAATACCAACTAAGTGGCAACCCTACTCATGGCCAAATACACTCTAACTAACAATCCAGTATCTGATAAATCATTTAACTTGATGACAGTGAAGCCTCCCTATCCCAGCCACTGGTAGAGCTGGGATAGGGAGGCTTCTGATTGGTTGACATAGTCAGCCACTTAGATGCTTTTTTTCTTTAAACTGATGAATGCTTAGGATAGAGTCCTCACAATATGTGGCATTTCGGCATCCCCCAAACCCACTTGGGATGTCGGCAGGTCCCTGCTTGCGTGTTCCTGGCTCCAATCAGTTCAAATTCGGTAGCCAGGAACACACAGACGTTTGGTCTTTATGCCACTATTAGCCTGCCCATTAATGTGCCACAGCCAATTTTCCCATTAATATGCCATTAGCCTGCCCATAAATATGCCACAGCCAGATTAACAGTTACTATGCCACAGCCAAATTTCCATTAATATGCCACTATTAGCCTGCCAATTAATATGTCCCTATTAGCCTGCCCATTAATATGCCACAGCCAGATTGCCAATTAATATGCCTCTATTAGCCTGCCCATTAATATGCCACTATTAGCCTACCCATTAATATGCCATTAGCCTGCCCATAAATATGCCACAGCTAGATTGCCAATTACTATGCCACCGCCAATTTTCCAATAATATGCCAATTTTCCCATGAATACACCAGAATTGCCATTCATTTGTCATTGTTATATTGCCATTAATTTGCTGGTGTTACTTTGCCATTCATATGCCAGTGTTATTTTGCCATTCATATGCCAGTGTTATTTTTCCATTCATATGCTAGTGTTATATTGCCATTCATTTGCCAGTGTTATTTTGCCATTCCTTTGCCAGTATTATATTGCCATTCATTTGCCAGTGTTATTTTGCCATTCCTTATAACTTCCCAGACAAGGGACAAGTCAAGCAACTACACCATAAAAAAGTTGTTACTCATTGTGTGTGAAACTTTGATTATTTTAGCAATTATTTGGGGCTTCTGTCTCTTAGAAAGGATTTAAAACGTTTCATTATGTTTACGGTATTAGGGAGGGGCAGACCCATTGCTTTTTTTGCATTATGAGATTAGGACACAATGAATAAATGATTATGCAGAATGTCTTACAAGAGACACATCAAAACAAAAAGCATTTTGCACTGATAACATGGTTATTAATATAGATCGATCATGAACCAAAATTAGGACATATCGATGTTTTCAGAATTCTCCGAAATTTAGCTACTCAATTTCTGCCAATTATGGGCCAGTTTTCAGCCATATTCAGTTCAGGGAAATTGACCTGGGGAAGATATAGATTTCCCCCTAACTATAAAAGGGTCTAGGACAGTTCTTCGCGGCTGCTTCACCGCTGACTACAATCTGAACGCAGAGGGGAAGATCAACGCGGCCACTTCATCGCGGAAATGACAGTGGTGTTGAGGACCCTCGATATATATTTTGTTTGGGGCTGGGACATTTCGCTGGCTCCATGGGGCCATTTTTTTTTATTTTTTTTTATGGGGCCAGCTACAGTCTCCTGATCCAAGAAGACATTTTTTTAAATTATTATTATTTCTTTTTCTTTTTGGTAAGATTTTGGCTATTTTCCATTCAGAAGCCTCCCTGTCCCAGCTATATGATTGTTTAGTTGTCAAAACCCAGCCAATCGTATAACTGGGGCAGGAAGGATTCTGATTGACTGACACCACCCTGAGGCTTGGTATGCAATTTACATAGTGGTTCACTTGCATATTATACTGCAGTGATGTCAAAAACATAAGACATTGCAGAAACATTTAAAGACATTTTTCTCTAAATATATGTATAAATGTAGTTGCTTGCTACTTTGTTAACCCAATATATATATATACAATACATTCATATATCAACACTAGAATGAATCAGGTAGAAGAAAAAAAGTGCATCGTGACTTCACTCACACATTAAATCAGGGGCATCCAAGTTTTTTATGAAGTGGGCCACACAATAAGAAATGCTTTTGTGTTTTGGGCTGCATACTTTTTCTTTAATTAAAGTAATTTTAAAGTATAGCTTGATGACCATGATGTTTGGGTGACAAGCAATAATACAAAAGTAATCTGAAAACAATTGAAATCAACTGTACTCAAACACAGCTACATATTTGTAGGGCTAATAAGATTATGTCAGATGGGCCGCACGTTTCTGTCAAGAGGGCCGCATTTGGCCCATGTGCCACACGTTGGACACTACTGCCTTTAATTGTACGAAAATTGTTCTTTTTCCTAGATTCCATAATTCTCAATGTTGCTTTGTTCACACATCATTAATGTGTAGATTTTATTATTAAGTCTGTTTCCTGGAATCCTTTTATGTAAAAAACATTCAATTGTTATCTGAGTACACTGCAGTAAAAATAGAAAGTCTGAATATAATCATCAATATCTCCATAGAAATACAGTGGATTATTCCAGAAAAAGTGACATTCGCCTCTCTGATCCGGTTTTCTTTTGCTGCATTTGTTCTCTTCATTACAAAGTAAAAAAAAAAATGAAAAGAAGCATTGTGAAAAGAGCTGAATCATAAAATTGGAGAACAGAGGAGAATGGAGGGGAATTGCAAGGTGAGCTGTATAACTATGAATAGGAGAATAAATCATTAGCGCTTTGGGGTTTAGTACATAGATCTCGGAAAATGAAACCCCCAATTTACCAGCTTTGTAAGGCCCAGTAATGTCAAGTCCATGTATGTACAATAAGATTTGGCATTTAACCAGGGAAACTTTTTTTTTTTTTTTTAAAGCAACACAATTCAGGCAAAAAATGTTAATGCAGCATCTGCTCACCCTGAAAGTGGGATGAGGTGGACATGCCAGTCCAAACACAGTGCTTTGTTCCATACATGCACCTCCTTAGCTTTTGGTGACGTAACGTTTCTTTGGCATCAGTCTACAGGTCCCTGCCTTTAGTGTCATTAACAAGACACTTCAACTCATTAAAGCTCACTGAAGCACCAGTCCCCTCTCAATTATAACTAATTGGGATGTCAATTGTCAACTTTATTAGCAGTGAGCACTCTGAACCTTGTCTGCGGGGAGAGTGGACAATCATCCATACTATGCGCTTTTACTCTCATCAACACATAACCCCCTTATCCGGAAGAGGCATTTTTATCTGTTTATACATATACACACACTGCTAAAATACTGACATGCATGTAATACCTGCAACTCATAGGTTCACATTAAGGGGGTCCATTAAAAAATAAAAGTGTATCCACTGGTGTAACAATGGTAGGGATCGCAGTAGCAACTGTGCCTTCCACTTTAGGGGACTTGGGTGACCCCTGCCCCCTGCAACCACTTGCATGTCTGCCAGATAGGAATGCGACACAGCCAGTATTTTACTTGCAGACCAGTAAATAATTGGCTTGATGCCAATGTTAAGTCTATTGAGACACTAGCATGGCCGGTATTTTTCCAAGATAAGCAACCCTGCCAGGGCCGGATTAACGTACGGGCTGATGGAGCAGCAGCTCCAGGCTCCTACTAGACAATAGACCCTGCCGACCAAAAAGGCTGCAGAATGGGCCTTTAAACATGCGCTCCCCGTGCACTGCTCTGACGTGACCTTCCTGCATTCAAACCACAGATGCCATGCTGCCTACCACTAGACACCAGGAAGCAGAGGGTGCTGGCTGTGTTAAGTCCTGTTGTCCTGTATTGTAGGTGATGGGGAATATCCTGGGGTGATGGTACTTGTAATGGGTGGTCATCACCCGCATTGCACACCCATTACATGTAGAACCATCACCCCAGGTGCATGTCCTGGAGTGATGTGGCATGTAATTGGGGTGCAGTGTGGGTGATGGGCATGACCTGGATTGATGGGGCATGTAATGGGTGAGAATATGAGTGAAGGGCCTGACATGGGGTGATGGGGCATGTTATGGGTGTGCAATGTGGGTGATGGGGCATGTAATAGGTGTGTAATGTGGGTGATGGGGCATATCCTGGGTGTGCAATGGGGGGATGCATTGGCAACTGTGGGTGGCAGATTGCCAAAAAAAAGGAAATAAAAACAATGAATTCTTTGATCATAATTTGCATTAAATGTTAAAAAAACATACATGAATTAATATATATGTTAATATATATGTAGGCCTTTTCTTTTTTCCCCTAAATTAAAGGGGCTGAATCACCTGAACATTGTTTTTACTGTGCATGTAGAGCATAGAGAATGATTGAAAATAATCTATACATTGTGTTAAAATTAGGAGAAAAATTTGTCCGTGAAGACTCCTGCATATGACATTACGTGTGGCACGGTATGCAAATTACGCATTTCCCATTGAAAATCAGTTCATTTACATATCATGCCACAGGTAAGGTCATAAGCAGGAGACTAAACAGACACATTTAAAACACAGTTTTCTCCTAATTTAGGAGCTTGTTAACACAATGTAAAGATCATTTCAAATATTTTTTATGCTCACAGCATGTGGGCCAGATACGGCCTGCAGGCAGTTTAGATCTGTCCCGCAGCATCTCCCTCCCCTAGCCCACCCACAGTGAGCAGCACTTCTTTTGTGTGTGTAGGGGAACCGCACAGCGTGAGGAGAAGCAGTCTGTGCCAGATACATTGTCAAGATGGCTTGCTCCATCCCCTCGCGCTGTACTGAATGACGTGAGCACCAGGTGTAGAGAAAGTTAAAGGGACTGTATAAACATTATTTTTACCAGGAATGCAGGAGATAAGAAAATTATCATAAAAAATAAAATTAAAAAAAAGACATTTAATATTTTTTCATGATTGGGTGCTGGGGGAAACAGGAGGGTGCCGATACAATTCCTCACCAAGGCCCATGAAAGCCCTCACTTTCAGGCCCATGATGTTCTTAACTCAGCCCTGTCTGCTGCTAGAAAGTGTAAGAAATAATTGAAGGATTTCATTAAGTCATGACATAAAGTCATGATTTATAAAGACACGTTGACGAATATTTATGCATAACTGTTTCCATTTATTCCCTCAGCAGCAAATTAGAATGAAGTGAAAACACAGAGAAAAAATTAACCAATCATAACACATATGTAAATACTGTTCCTCCCCTTATAAACCCCAACTTGCACCAGCTCCTCCTCTTTCTACAAAGGAATGTAAAAAACTTGTAGACGATTAAAACATCTTCAACTGGAACGTGGGAACGAAAAACTTAATTCAGGAAGTCAATTAGGATGAACACAGTCTTATACTAGAAGGGAGATAATGGAATGGGTTAATAATGATACGATAACGTATCGCTAAAAATCAATGCATATGATGTGCTATAAAGATCAGATTTATATATATATATAACAGTAAGTACTCAAATACATTCAGGGATGGGTAGAATATTCCAAAGTACGTATCAGACAGGGTGGGTAAATATTCATCTCCGTGTCTTTATAAATCATGACTTTATCCTTCAATTTATAAAGACACGGAGCCTCATATTTATGCAAGTTCAAAGCTGATCCAATAATGTCGCTGTAAAATGTTTGATCGGTCTGAAATAAAATTCTTTGAAAGTGGATTCCTTTGACCAATCTGTGGCTTTCATAATATACTCCAATCTGCTTCCTGCTAATAAAGAATTTGATGCCATGGCTCCTCATACAGAATGTGGACCGAAAATTGATGTATCGACTCCGGCTTCTCCAAGAATCCATTTGACCCATCTAGCCAGAGTCCCAGTAGACACTGCGTGATGAGGCTTACGAATGGCTAGGAACAAATTGGAAGGAGACAACAGTCGGAAGGCCTCCGTCCTATATTCGTATTCTTGTAGGCAAGCTACAGGACACAATTGCGGGTGATCCGGAAATGAAGGATAAAAAACTGATTTTATAGCAGTTTTCGTGCGCCTCGTAATGTCAAAAAGTACACCGTCCGGAGTGAAAGAACGTGCTGATGAATCCAAAGCCCTTACATCAGGCACACGTTTACAAGACACCATACATAATAAGACTACGAGTTTTGCTGAAAGCTGTTTCAGGGATAAGTCCTTGTTAGGTAGAAACATAGAAACATAGAATGTGTCGGCAGATAAGAACCATTCGGTCCATCTAATCTGCCCAATTTTTTTTTTTTGAGTACTTTTATTAGTCCCCCGTTCCCGGTCTTATAGCTAGGATAGCCTTGTGTCTATCCCACGCATGCTTAAAATCCTTGACTGTGTTTACCTCTACCACTTCTGCTTGAAGGCTATTCCATACATCCACTACCCTCTCAGTAAAGTAATACTTCCTGATATTACTTTTAAATCGTTGCCCCTCTAATTTAAGACTATGTCCTCTAGTTGTGGTAGTTTTTCTTCTTTTAAATATACTCTCTTCCGTTACTGTGTTGCTTCCCTTTATGTATTTAAATGTTTCTATCATATCCCCCCTGTTACGTCTTTCCTCCAAGCTATACATGTTAAGATGCTTTAACCTTTCCTGGTAAGTTTTATGCTTCAACCCATGAACCAGTTTAGTAGCCCTTCTCTGAACTCTCTCCAAAGTATCAATATCCTTCTGGAGATACGGTCTCCAGTACTGCGTACAATACTCCAAGTGAGGTCTCACCAGTGCTCTGTACAATGGCATGAGCACTTCCCTCTTCCTACTGCTAATACCTCTCCCTATGCAACCAAGCATTCTGCTAGCATTTCCTGCTGCTCTATTGCATTGCCTACCTACCTTCAAATCCTCTGAAATTATTACTCCTAAATCCCTTTCCTCAGATGTTGAGGTTAGGACTGTACCAAATAGTCTATATTCTGCTTTTGGGTTTTTACGCCAAAGGTGCATAATCTTGCACTTGTCCACATTAAATGTCAGTTGCCACTGCTCTGACCATTTTTCTAGTTTTTTTTTTCATTTTTTCATTTGCCATTTGGCTTATCCCTCCATGAATATCAACCCTGCTGCAAATCTTTGTATCATTAGCAAAAAGACATACTTTGCCAACAAGACCTTCTGCAATATCGCTAATAAAAATATTAAAGCGAATGGGTCCAAGTACAGATCCCTAAGGTACCCCACTAGTAACAAGACCTTGCATCGATGATGATGATGATTATGATGATACTGACAAGGTATTTGGAGGGAATGCTGGCACTGACAAACTGTTTGGTGTCAAGGATGGCCCTGACATGCTGTTTGGGAGCAAGGGTTGCACTGACAAATTTGGGGAGCAAGGTTGACACTGACAATCTGTTTGGGAGCAAAGCTAGCATTGAGAAAGTAGAAGCAAAGGCTCACAATCTGTTCGGGGGTAGGGTTAGCACTGAAAAAAGTATTTGGGTGTAAGACTGGCACAAAAAAGCTGTTTGGGGCATGGATAACACTAACAAGCTGTTAGGGGGCAAAGCTGCCACTGACAAACTGCTTTGGGCAAAGCTGCTCCTAACAAGCTGTTTATGGGAAATGCTAGGACTGACAAACTGTTTGACCGCAAAGATGGACTGACACGCTGTTTGAAGCAAGGCTGTGGCTGAAAAATTGGGTGGCACTGGCAAACTGTTTGGGAGTAAAGCTGGCACTGTGGAAATTTAGGGTTTATGGAACTGGTGGCAACATGTTGCTTGGTGAAGCATAAGGTAAAATTTCTGCACTGGTGCTCTGTTGTAGTTACACCCATGAGCCTTCTTCTTGTGTAGTTTTCTTTGCCTCTGCCCACATCAAAGTGGAAACCATGTCACTGTGCATGAAAAATTGATTAATAACAAAATGTATTTATGTGATGCCAACATATTATACACATCTTTTCCCTAAAAACTAAAATAATAGTCATTTGGAACCAATAATGTCATCCAGTCAGAACTTGCAGGTGGACCTAGCACCAATCACTCTCATTAATCAGAGAACTTAAAACAGAGTTTTGGATCTTTCAGTCATCCACACTACTGTTGAGTTAGAACACCAATCACACAATCAACTAGGCTGATGCAAACTCTCCTCAATATCAGCAAGCCATGGAACAATGTCAGCGTAAGTTATGGACAACTTTGGAAAAGTGGTTGAAGTTCAGTACCAGTGGCTGACTGAAAGTGATAAGAACTCAGGAAACAGCGGAGTCTGCAAGATGGTTCAATTCAGGGTATCTCTTTGGTTGGGAATAATAGGTTTGTGACTGACATAGATGGGTGTTCTAGTCCTGTGATAGAGAGAGGGTTGAACAGTTACCCAACCCCTCACTAAAAATGTAAAGAAAGCAGATTATACATTAACCAGATCATCAAAGGTTAATGAAACAATGAATAAAACAAAGCAAATTCCTGCTACATGCTTCTTTTTATCTCACACAGAATGTGTCCTCTGGCTGCTGTTCAATAAGTCCATTTAACTCCCTGTCTGGTGCAATAAACACAGGCAGAGTCATTAGACAGGAGAAGGGGTATTGTACCTGCTAAAGATGTCTGATAGGAAGCATATTATATTTCAAATGAGTTACGTTACTGTCACTTCCCCATTAGTGGCAGCTTAAAGACTAAATAAACAGAACACAGTGACAAAACTAGAACAAGAAAGGGAGTCAAACAAAAATATCTGTAAAAGTGCACTTATTGGATGCATGTGACTTAAAGGGTTCTGCAAACATGGGACAGAAAAGTGTCAGGTAACGGTGACTGCAATGTCCATCACCCTCAGCCACATTTCAGAATAGGTCGCAGCAAATCGTGGCATGTCAGAGACATTCTTCCTCTGTGTCACTTCCTTCTTAGGAAAAAAACTGGAAATCTAGGGCTATTTACCATTTATACAGAGTACCCATTGCTCATTCCTATTTTTTTGCTATTAGAATTAGTGTGCAAATCACCCTGATTTGAAATTTCATAGGCATTACTGGAGTTTATCTAATAACATTATAAGAGCTGTAGCCCAACAAAAGCTGCAAATCAGTATAAACTCTAGAATAAGCCATTCACTTTTGTACACACCAACAAAAGCTGGTTTAACAAATCCTATAGATATATCATAGGAAGCCATTTCATTAGAGTCAGAAGAATAGTCTGCTGTACCCAGGAGAAGACAACAGAATAATCTAAGGAAGAAGTAATTGTTGATTGTTATTTTAATCTTCATTCTAAGGCCAGGTTGGCTCAGAGTTGCTGTGTTAGCAGACGGATATAGATGGGCACTTTTCGAAGGACCTTTCCAATGCCTGATAACTGCGGCTGTATTTTCTAAAACCAATTACAGCATGGCTGCCTGTCCCCCGGAAAAGAGATTAAAGGCATATTTTATGGACTGGAGCTGTAAGTTAAAGGTTCTGGGTTGGATGGGGCGAGGAGCGAGGTTCTATAAATCAGGAGTGAGCCTAGACACGAAATCCAGGATGTCAGGATTCCCAGGGCTACACAAAGAGCCATGTGCTGGGTAATGTGTGCACTGGCTACTGTCATTGCATGAGTCCCATGTTCCAAGCATGGAACACTGCAGACATGTTAGTCTGACTGCACCTCCACGGTGACCAGTTTCAGGTAACATGAAACATGGTAGCCCACTTGTGGTATGAGTTCCTGCAAAAGGTATTTCGATGCAACTGACCAAGGTTGTCTTCTATGCCCAATAAATGTACCAGGAATAACATTTTATACCACTAACCCCATACAGTGCAAGCGTGTACCATCCAATCCTCTTTGGTTTCATGACCAAGCTGAAGCTTATACACCAACCCCATAAAACACCAAAAAAGGAACATAGATTTTAATTAAGATATTCAAATATTATGATGTCGGTATAATTAATCAAGGTCTTCTTATTGGAGCTCCTATGGTTCTGTGTTGGTGTAGGTAAGGAAAAAGCTGTTTATATTGAACTAGTTTGCTTTTTATTTTGGGGTTTTCATATTTCTAAGCCATTTGATTGGTGTTGCCCCTAAGCCAACAGATGCTTACTTTACCTTGTGTTTTTCTTTACCAACATGAATAGGTCACTAAGCCTCTGCCCTTACACCTGCAATGCTTCTTTTGTAATTTTACCCAGAATGCTAATTCTTCAATGTGTCAACATACAATTAAAATGTTTTGCCAGCAGGCTAACGACCTGCATCCAAAATAACAAACCTCAGTAATGAGGTTCTTGCAAGTGAAAAGGCTGGTTCTTTAAAAACAAAACAAAATTACAAATTCTGCTGAGCAATAAAAAAAGGTTTTCTAGAGTTTTTAGAATTCACCTTATAGTGAAACTCTGCTTCCCCCTTCTGGTACAATACAGTACTGCAGTTATTGTGCATTGTACATACAGTTGTGCTCAAAAGTTTGCACACCCTTGGAGAATTGGAAATATATGTACGATTTTTAAATAAAACATGAGTGAGCCGGCAAAACACATTTCTTTTCTTTCTTATGGATTCATATTCAACTGTATGTTATAACAGAATGGTACAATCATAAAACAAAACATGGCAACAAAGAAAAACATGAAATTACCCTTGTTCAAAAGTCTGACTAGAAACATAGAAACAAAGAATGTCTCGGCAGATAAGAACCATTCGGTCCATCTAGTCTGCCCAATTTTGTGTTTACCTCTACCACTTCTGCTGGACGGCTATTCCATACATCCACTACCCTCTCAGTAATACTTCCTGATATTACTTTTAAATCGTTGCCCCTCTAATTTAAGACTATGTCCTCTAGTTGTGGTAGTTTTTCTTCTTTTAAATATACTCTCTTCCTTTACTGTGTTGATTCTCTTTATGTATTTAAATGTTTCTATCATATCCCCCCTGTTACGTCTTTCCTCCAAGCTATACATGTTAAGATGCTTTAACCTTTCCTGGTAAGTTTTATCCTTCAACCCATGAACCAGTTTAGTAGCCCTTCTCTGAACTCTCTCCAAAGTATCAATATCCATCTGGAGATACGGTCTCCAGTACTGCGTACAATACTCCAAGTGAGGTCTCACCAGTGCTCTGTACAATGGCATGAACACTTCCCTCTTCCTACTGCTAATACCTCTCCCTATGCAACCAAGCATTCTGCTAGCATTTCCTGCTGCTCTATTGCATTGCCTACCTACCTTCAAATCCTCTGAAATTATTACTCCTAAATACCTTTCCTCAGATGTTGAGGTTAGGACTGTACCAGATAGTCTATATTCTGCTTTTGGGTTTTTTACGCCCAAGGTGCATGATCTTGCACTTGTCCACATTAAATGTCAGTTACCACTGCTCTGACCATTTTTCTAGTTTAGCTAAATCATTTGCCATTTGGCTTATCCCTCCATGAATATCAACCCTGCTGCAAATCTCTGTATCATCAGCAAAAAGACATACTTGCCAACAAGACCTTCTGCAATAGCGCTAATAAAAATATTAAAGAGAATGGGTCCGAGTACAGATCCCTGAGGTACCCCACTAGTAACTAGACCTTGCATCGAATATACACCATTGACTACAACCCTCTGTTGCCTGTGACTACTCTTAGTTCTTATGTATTCCCCCATCAGCATCAATGACATCATGCAGTCTTATAATGTTATAGTTGTCTATGAGGCCCCAAATTCTTGCAGGTGGTATAGCTGCCCATTCATCTTAGCAAAATGCCTCCAGGTCATGCAAAGTCTTTGGTCATCTTGCATGAACCGCACGTTTGAGATCTCCCCATAGTGGCTCGATGATATTGAGGTCAAGAGACCGTGATGGCCACACCAGAACCTTCACCTTTTTCTGCTGTAACAACTGGAGGGTCAACTTGGCCTTGTGCTTAGGGTCATTGTCATGTTGGAAAGTCCAAGAGCGTTCCATGCGCAGCCTTCGTGCAGAAGAATGCAAATTGTCTGCCAGTATTTTCTGATAACATGCTGCATTTATCTTCCAATCAATTTTCACAAGATTCCCCGTGCTGTTAGAGCTTATACACCCCCAAAACATCAGTGAGCCACTACCATTCTTCACAATGGGGATGGTATTATTTTCACTGTAGGCCTTGTTGACCATTAAGCTCTATTTTGGTCTTGTCACTCCAAATTGCAGTGTGCCAGAAGCTGTGAGGCGTGTCAAGGTATTGTTGGGCATATGGTATCCAGACTTTTTTATGGCATTGGTGCAGTAAAGGCTTCTTTCTGGCAACTCGACCATGGAGCTAATTTTTGTTCAAGTATTGTCATATTGTGCTCCTTGAAATAACCACACCGTCTTTTTCAAGAGCAGCGTGTATTTCTCCTGAGGTTACCTGTGGGTTTTTCTTTGTATCCCGAACAATTCTTCTGGCAGTTGTGGCTGAAATCTTTCTTGGTCAACCTGGCCATGGCTTGGTATCAAGAGATCCCCGAATTTTCCATTTCTTAATAAGTGACTGAAGAGTATTGACTGGCATTTTCAAGACTTTGGATATCTTTTATAACCTTTTCCATATTTATAAAGTTCCATTACCTTGTTACGCAGGTCTTTTGACAGTTCTTTTCTGCTCCCATGGCTCAGAATCTAGCCTGCTCAGTGCATCCACGTGAGAGATAAACTCATTGACTATTTATACACAGACACTAATTGCAATTTAAAAAGCCACAGGTGTGGGAAATTATCATTTAATTCCCATTTTAACCTGTGTGTGTCACCTTGTGTGTCTGTAATATGGCCAAACATTCAAGGGTATGTAAACTTTTGATCAGGGCCATTTGGGTGATTTCTGTTATCATTATGATTTAAAAAAAAAGGAGCCAAACAATGTGATAATAATTAGCTTTATATGATCACTATCCTTCAATAAAAGAAATTTTTTGGCATGACATCAGTGCCAAAAATGTGTGTTTAATATATGCAATATCATTGCCAGGGCTAACAAATATTTTAAAAAATCACTTTAATTTATTTAATGTTAGTGCTTGTTGTGTTCATGTGGGGGAAATGAATGGAAAATGCTGGATAGCTATAAAGGCATCAGCCAGTGGCACATTAAATTAACTTTTTGAAACTTAGTAAACATTTTTCTGTTACTTTTTAACTAATGAAATATTGTATTAATTATTGCAGCTAGTTAAGGACTATATTGTCTCTGCAGAACTTTTTCACCTCATAGTGCGTTTTGCGGCAAATGTTTCATAATTTTGCACTTACCTGTTTCCTTTATCAGTTGTCAGCTTCCACAATGGGATGGAATATGTGCATGGAGAGTAACAGTAACACATGATCTGTGTCTAAGGCAAGGTGACTATTTGCGAATGTGACAGATCCACTTTAAGACTAAGGGCTTTATTTATGGAAGAGGAAATTGCAGGGAATTGAGAAGAGAATTCCAAAAGTAAGTTTGAAATTCCCTTCTCAATTCCCTGCAGTTCTCTCTTTCATGAAAAAAGCCCTATTTGTTTTGTGCTAGCTGTCTTTGTAGTAATGTATTTCAGAACCGTTATTTGGAATGCTCAGTTTTGTTGGTTGTTTGTTATTCCCTTCCTTTCTGCTTACTTTGTTGGCTGCTGTTCTCTGTGGGAGATAACCGGAGATTACTGTATTTCGTTATGCTGTTTTTCTTTTCGCAGTCTGTGTGCTGCAATTGCTTCCAGAGAAGCCATAAGTGCCTTAGTGGTGTGTGTCTTCTAGAGAACAAATGTAGTTCTAGTATCTAGTGTGCACATATAGTATTATACACTGCTGTCAAGCCCTTTTCTTATATGTTGGAAGATATCTAATTAGCCCTGCTCCAAAATGAACCTGAACAGCAAGATAAAACTAAGCAAAGAGAGAGCTCCTCAGAGTTTCCCAGTACAAATATTGTTAAAGGGAATAAACAGTTCACCTACCTTTTAGCCAGGGGTGGAACTGCAAGTGGTGCTTTTAAGGGCATGACACAAAGGAAAAAAGATCCCCATTTCGTTTTTACTTAGCAACGCCGTGATGGAGTTATGGAAACAAATGTATTTGTAACATTGTGATGTAACCATCTGTTGCGGTTACCCCGTGTAGCAGAGGGGTTTCAACCGCTGGAGGGTGTCCTTTTCCCGATCAGTGAGGAGGATTCTCAGCATCCAGTCGTATTTCAAGTGAAGAAGCACTTACAAGAGCTAGCGCGAATAGCTGTATAGCGGTTACCCCCAATAAGAGACAAGACTCTGGATTGAGGGTGAAAGATAACTGCCGTTTAACGGCAGTTACTCTGCTTTTATATAGTGCTCCCCTGCAAGGGAGACGCCCACAGACAAATAGGCATCAACCAATCAGACAATGCAAAACAGAGGGATCTGTTACATGGCTCCCTCTTTGTGGAACACTCCAGCAGACCCGGTTTGATCCTTTTCGGGTCAACTGGAGGCTATCTGGACGACAAATTATGGTCTGAGTTCCGTCTGGCGGGACAGCCCATCCGCGTAACCGTTTTGTTTCCCGGGCCGGTATTGGATGTTAAAATTATAGGGCTGTAGGGCTAAGCTCCATCTTAATAATCGTCCATTGTCCCCGGCCACTCTGTTTAACCAAACCAGGGGGTTGTGGTCCGTGACTAAGGTGAATTCTCGCCCATACAAATAGGGGGTGAGTTTTTTCAGCTCCCAAACCAAAGCCAAACATTCCTTTTCGACTGCCGCATGGCTCACTTCCCGGGGTAACAGTTTGCGGCTGATGTAAGCAACCGGGTGTTCTCCTCCGTCCTCGCCCACTTGGCTTAGAACTGCCCCCAGTCCGAACATGGAAGCGTCTGTGTGAACGATAAAACGTTTGTTAGGGACTGGTGCAGCCAACACAGGAGCATGTACAAGGGCGTCTTTCAGAGCTTGAAATGCAGATTCACAGGCAGGAGACCACAGGACCTGTCTGGGAAGGTTCTTTTTGGTGAGGTCAGTCAGGGGCTTAGCTAGGGCGCTGTAATCTGGGACAAACCGTCTGTAATACCCTGCTGTCCCTAGGAAGGCCAGGACTTGGGTCTTGGTCCGGGGTGTGGGCCAGTTAGCGACAGCTTCTATCTTGGCAGGCTCTGGCCGCTGTCGCCCACACCCGACCCGGTGGCCCAAATACTGGACTTCCGCCATGCCTATATGGCATTTGTCTGGCTTCAGAGTCAGGCCAGCTGCCCGAATCTGATCCAGAACTGCCCCCACATGCCTCAGGTGCTCTTCCCAGGACTCGCTATAGATCGCAATGTCATCCAGGTATGCACAAGCGAAATCCTGGAAGCCATCAAGGAGTCTATCCACCAAGCGTTGGAACGTGGCTGGGGCGTTTTTCATCCCGAATGGCATAACTCTGAATTGGTACAAGCCAAACGGGGTGACAAAAGCCGACTTGGGGATATCTTCCTCGGCCAGGGGAATCTGCCAGTACCCCTTACAGAGGTCAATGGTGGTCAGATATCGTCCCCTGGCTATGCGATCCAATAACTCATCCACCCATAGAGGGTCAGCCTTCCTTGCACGATTCTCTGGATCTCGTCCTCTTCTCCTTTTGGGGCGTTAGCGATGAGGTTGTTTTGGTCCATTTCGACCAGTTCAGCTATTAATTCCCGTCTCGGTCTGTTGCTAGCTGAACGCCCACGGCTCTCCAGCAAATCCTTCAATGTTGTCCGTTTCAGTCTCTCATACTCCATAGATGTAGCACCTCCTCTGGGAAGACAGGACCGTCCCACCGCTTGTCACCACTGTTGCGGTTACCCCGTGTAGCAGAGGGGTTTCAACCGCTGGAGGGTGTCCTTTTCCCGATCAGTGAGGAGGATTCTCAGCATCCAGTCGTATTTCAAGTGAAGAAGCACTTACAAGAGCTAGCGCGAATAGCTGTATAGCGGTTACCCCCAATAAGAGACAAGACTCTGGATTGAGGGTGAAAGATAACTGCCGTTTAACGGCAGCTACTCTGCTTTTATATAGTGCACCCCTGCAAGGGAGACGCCCACAGACAAATAGGCATCAACCAATCAGACAATGCAAAACAGAGGGATCTGTTACACCATCCATCACTGGGACTCCTGGAGACAACTGAAGGCCAGCCTCCTCCCCACATACTATGGCCCGGGCCTAGGAAGGGGTAAACAATGCCTATGGCAGTGGTTAATAAAAAAAAAAAAAAAGGCAACATTTTTTATTTATGTCTGTGTAATACCTTCCATTTTCCTGTTGCAAAGTTAATGCAATTACTGTTGGATAAAAGTCTTTGCAGTCCTCCCTCGTTGGAGCAGCACATCCCCCACACGCAACATGCACCCAATTTGGATAGCTGTGACTGTCCCTGGCGTTTTTTGGCATCTTGTAGATGCAGGCATGATCTCTGTGTGGTTTACTTTTGAGAATTTGGTGAATTTTGACTCTGGGTCCTTAGACCTTCTCTTTTTGGACGATTTGGATCAGTTTTTTTTTTTTTTGGCTATTTGTCACTAGATAAATAGCTCAAATAAATCATGCCTCCTAAAGCTGATAAACACAAAAAAACTGAAAAGCAGAAGAACCCAAATAGAGTTAATAAACCCCATCCCATAGACTTTCCAGAGTGTACAATGGAATTATCACCACAGAATTCCAGTGACTATATAACACAGTCTAATCTTATATCTGCCCTTAACTCTGTTTATCTGAAGATTAAATCCGATCTGGACAAGATGTTAAGCGAAAATAAAGAAGAATTTGCACAACTAAAAGCCTCTATTAAAGACCAATCTAATGAAATTGGTTGATTGCATCAGAAAATTTAAGATCTGCAAGTACAAAATGAAGAGGCTAATTTATCCATTAACAGGTCGGAATTGAAGGTGGCGGATCTTGAAGACCACTCTAGATGACCAAATCTCAAGATCAGAGGTATACCAGATGATATAACTGACCTTGTACATATTTGGTGGAACTGTTGTCGTCCTATATTGATCCTACATTTCTGAGTCCTACTCTAGTTGAAAAAGCTCACCGCCTGCCAAAGCCTGTCAATGGATCCCAGGAATTCGTGTCTAGTGATGTTATTGTATGCTTTAATAGCTTCAAAATCAAAGAGGAATTTGTGCGTGAATATAGGAAAAACCTGGCTAAGTTAGCAACATTTTCTAATCTTTCTACATTTGCGGACCTTTCTTGGACAACAAGGATTGCAAGGAAAAAATTTATGGAGGTGACCAGCTCTTTGCGAGAACATAACATCTTGTATTCATGGGGATTCCCCACCAAATTGCTCTTAACGTATAAGGATAAAATACATATGTGCTACGACTCACAACAAGCAGAAGATAAACTAATTTTGTGGGGACTCTTAACACCTTCGCAACAAAGGACGTGCCAGGCACGTCCTGGGAGAAACTCCCTTAACGGCAAAGGAAGTGCTTGGTACGTCCTGCGGTGAATCAAGCGATTTTCGCTTTAACGGTGCTGGTCTATTGCCTCGATGTCCAAAAGAACCTGAGGAGAGATGGAGTATTTTGTGTGGGTGCAGGGAGGGATGGGGAAGGGGGAGTGGGAGACATGGGGGGGGGAGTGGGAGGGGTGAGGTGTTTTTTTTCTTCTTATGTATTCATGGGCCCTATTGCCCTGGATCTGTAAAGAATAATCTGTTTGCCCTTTGTACTTCCTTTGACATGGCGGAATTATGGGGAAGGGTGTACTGGGATACAAAACATGTAGGGACATAATTGGCCCGAATGTCGGTCCCCTGTATTTCTTGTATATTGAAAAAAATTTGAGAAAATTGAATGGTTGAGAGAGATTAGCAGGGACTGTAGAGTATGGAGTATTTACAGGCATGCTGGTCTTTTGGGAACTATTCTTTCCACTCGAATGATATAAATATATATATATATGTGTTTCCTTTCTTTTTCCAGTGTTTGAAAGAAAGACTATAGGCCAGTGATGGCGAACCTTTTTGAGCCTGAGTGCCCAAACCGCAATACATGCCAACTTTTTTCCCCTCAAAGTGCCAACACGGCAATTAAACCTGAATACTAAGGTTTAAGTTTAGAAAAAACAACTCTTACAGTTGTCCGAACTAATTAACATCTTTTGTTTTAAAATAAGAACAAAAAAACAGAGAGTTCAATGATACAAACTGTTTTTTTATTGAAAAAACATAAATTCTAGTAAATTCAAACACACTGCTGTTCGATGGTGCTTTACCTTATTAAGGACCTATTCCCACCTATCCACCTGCAGTTTGCATGCATCTTACATGCTGCTTTGGCACAGTTTACAATAGAATTACATCCGTCTTACATCCAGTTTTGGTGCAGCTTTCTATGTTTGTCAATGGACATGCATTTTTCATCAGGTTTCTGTCCATCCAGCTGCACCAAAACTGCATGTAAACTGCGCCAAAGATGCGTACAAGGGGATATGTCTGTGTGTGTACTCAGCTGTCTCTGTGTGTGTACTCAGCTGCCTGTGTGTGTACTCAGCTGTCTGTGCATACTCGGCAGTTTGCTGAATACACACACTGCTAAATACACACACAGACAGACTGCTGAATGCACTTATATAGTCTGCTGAATACACACAATGCTGGATACACACAGACAGAATGCTGAGTACACACAGAGAGTCTGCTGAGTACACACACACACACAGGCTGCTGAGTACACACACACACGCAGGCTGCTGAGTACACACACACAGTCTGCTGAGTATACACACAGTCCGCTGAGTACACACACAGTCTGCTGAGTACACACACACAATCTGCTGAGTACACACACTTAATCTGCTGAGTACACACACACAGTCTGCTGAATACACACACACAGTCTGCTGAATACACACACACAGTCTGCTGAATACACACACACACAGTCCGCTGAATACACACACACAGTCCGCTGAATACACACACACAGTCCGCTGAATACACACACAAAGCTGAGTACCCACACTCTGCTGAATACACACACAATCTGCTGAAACACACACTGCTGAATGCATGCTGCTGAATACACACACACACACAGAATGCCGAGTACACACTGTCTGATGAATACACAAACACACACAGACCACTGAGTACACACACACACAGACCTCTGAGTGCACACACACACACAGACCGCTGAGTACACACACACACAGACCGCTGAGTACACACACATAGACCGCTGAGTACACACACCACTGAGTACACACACAGACCGCTGATGACACACATACAGACTGATAAATACACACACACACATATACTGCATTGAGGGGTGCAGTGTATGTGTTTGTGTGTGAGGTGTGCTTTGTGAGTAGAGGTGCTATGTGTGAGTGGGTGGGGGGTGTTATGTGAGTGGGGGGTGCTGTGTGTGAGTGGGTGGGGGTGTTATGTGAGGGGGGTGCTGTGTGAGAGTAGGGGGTGCTGTGTGAGAGTGGGGGGGTGATGTGTGTAAAGGGGGGGTGCTTCAGGTAGAATTTTTTTTTTTTAATAATCATTAATCATTATAATCATAATCATTAAAAAAAAATATATTTTATTTATTTTTATTTATCCCCCCCCTCCCTTCTTCTTACCTTTGGTGAAGGAGGGGGGACACAGTCGGTGGTAAGTAGCTGTATGCCTCCTGTCCTCCCGCGCAATGCTGTGTGGAGCGTTGCCATGGGAACGCGCGGCAACGCTCCCCACAGCCTTCTCGCGGGAGGATCGATCTGCGTGTCAGATCCCTCCCCTTGCTGGCTGTCTCAAGTCCTCCGAAGCGGAAGCAGAGTAGGCACCTGCCGTTTTGAGCAAGCAGGTGCCTACTGTGCATTAATGCCGACCCGCACCAGCCAACTCCCGGCGACCTATGGCCGCGTGCCCACAGAAAGGGCCCGGCGTGCCACCTGTGGCACGCGTACCATAGGTTTGCCATCACTGCTATAGGAACTATTACATCAAGGCTATAAGTAAGATAGGGACACATTAGGTTTATTGGTTTGCTCCCTTTTCTGCATTCTGAAAAAACTGAAGATTTGATAGAAATCAGTAGGGACTTTAGAGTATCTTTTCGTATACTATTTTTTTTTTTTAAAGAATCTATAGGCACTGTCGCACTAAGAGTTTAAGGAAGTTAGGGACACATTTGGTGTATTTCCCGCGTGTTGAATAATATGGGTGGATGGGGGTAAATTGAAGGGAAGGGGATTTTGGAATAATCATTTCGATGGTAGTTTTCTGGCACTATCTTTCCACTTGAATGTTATAAATATATATGTGATTTTATTTTATTTTTTATTTTTAAATTTATTTTTATTTTTTTAAATTTCTCTCCTTCTGCTTCAAAACTGTGATTTAGGGAATTAGCAGAGAATATTTGTAGGAGAACCTAAAGAGTATATATATAAGAAGTGATTTAAGTACCTTTATTTATGTTGGACATTTGCAGTATACCCATATTTAAAGCTATGTATGTGTCGGTATTTTGTTGTTTTTCAGGATCTTATTGAATCATAAGGGGGCCAAGACTTGGTTGCCTCTCTCTCCATTCTACTTACTCAAGGATAGACAACTTCTTGGTGAAGGGTCCTACACTCGGAAGCTGTTCTAGCTCAAGTATTGGAGACATTTCATGGTCGGACCACGCTCCGGTACTAATGGTAATCAAAGATAATCCGGCCTATAAGATCCGGAGCAGCTGGAGTTTGAATGAGCAACTTGTAAGCTCACAGAAAAGTAGACAAGAACTGATAGAACAAGCCAGAAACTTTATAAAAGATAATGACAATGGGGAGACATCAGAACAAAATCTTTGGTGCGCAATGAAGTGCGTAATGAGGGGCCATTTGATCAAGAGGGGAGCGTGGATAAAGAAACAAAGGGGGAAAGACCTGGCAGAATTATACGCTATGCTAGCTATACTAGAGAGAAAAAAAATTAGAACCCACAATAATAAAAGCAAAGGAGATAAAAGAGATCCAAGAACAGATCAGGAGAGGGCTTAGAAAACGGGCTGAGTTATCGTTGTTGTGTTTAAAAAGTAATTGGTATTATACATATACGCAAATTAGATCTTTTCTCATTAAAGACGCACCGTCAGGTATCACCAATTGGGACAGATTCCTTACCCAGGTAGGCAAAAAGAACGTGATCGCAAGGAGCCGGAGGTTTCTTGATAGGGGGGTGACGATCGATAAACCTCAGGCTCTTATACAATGGGAAGTAGACCTGGCAAAAGTATTTCCATTGCATGAGTGGCTGAAAGCCTGGCAAGATCTGAGAAAAGCAGTGCACTGCGTTAATATTCAAGAGCAGTATTATAAACTCACACACAGGTGGTACCTGGTCCCTAGCCGCTTAGAGGAATATACAGTAGACTCCAGTGATTTGTGTTGGCGCTGCCAAAAGGCAGTGTGATCGCAGTACCATATCTGGTGGGAATGCAGGGAGCTTACGCCCATTAAGAGTAGGGCAGCCGAACTTTATAGACCGATATAGACGGTAGCGAGGAGACGCTGGCGTCCCATACGTTTTTGTTTCATTTAGAAATTCCGAGCAGAGATATATATCGGAGAGCTTTGTGCATCAATGTATTCTCTGCATTTAAAATCTGCATTTCAAGATATTGGAGGAAGATGTCTTCCCCGACATGGCCAGAAGTCAAGAGCCAGATTGATTTTCAGGCTAACACAGAAACATTTTTCTTCCATCGTACCAATAAGCCTGTAGATTGGGAAAAATATGAGAAAATATGCCTGCCCCTCCACCCCCCTCCCCTGACCTAACACCGTAATTTTGAGATAAACCTTGAGACTACCAACGTGGAAGACACTTGTAGGAGTAAATGGCGAATGAACGGTGAGGGAATGAGTGGTGAGCGAATGATAAATTAATTTTGTATGGTAATGTAATCTATGTGTGTGAGTTACAATATAATCCTTAAGGAGACCAATAGAAGAAGGAAGTAGTAACTAGCAGACCGACGATACCTTTACTTATGATCGCTCTGTGTTAGATAGCTAGATAGTACGCAGGAGAGGCAGTGGCGACTGACGTGTACTCTCTCTTCCCTTTTTCTTTCCTTTCCTCCCCCCTCCTCCACTTTTTTTTTTCTTTTTCTTCTCTCCGTTTATCACTCTTTGTTGGTTGGGGGGGACCAAGTATGGTCTGGGGGGGGGATCGGAAGGGGAGAGGGAGTCAACAGAGAGCCTACTCTCTCTTTATGAAGAGAGAGACCTCTGAACTTCAAGGGTATGAAGATTGGAAACTGCCAAGAAGTAGTACTGTCGGATGTGAATTAACTTTGCAGGCACTTCTTTTTCATTTTTGTTTTTGTTTTTAATCTCTTTGTATTGTAGGAATGAATGTATATATTATGGAATGTACATTTTTATATGGTTAATTATGAGAAAATTAATAAAGAATTTTAAATATAAAAAAAATAAAAAGTCTTTGCAGTCCTTCATAAACCTGTTCTTATTTTTTACCCTACACTAAGACTCATCCAGTGGTTTGGTCATCTGGAGGTAGCAGGAGATTCTGAGGGTAAAGCAGTTTTTTCTGAGAAATCAGAATCTGATGGAGGTACCCTTGTCAGGGCACCAGGGGTTCCACCACATGTGGCAGAGGTGGGATTACTTCCTAACTTACAGGACATTCCAAACCACCACAGGATCTATCTCTAGAAATGGATGGATGTAGCCTGGGAATGGAATTCCCAAGCTCCATGGATATGATGGAACAAAGTTATGCAGATATTCTGGATCCATTGAAAGGCCAGCTGGAGTTTCTATGGTGTTTGGCCCAGTACAGGACCAACCCTCTGGTAGAGGTGATATCTGCAGTGATGGATCAGCTTCAGATTGTGGCATATAGATGCTGGGCACAGTGGATCTCTCTCAACAGCTCAACAGCCTGACCCAGTCGATCTCACTCAACGGTCTGACCCACAAACTGTGGTAGTAGCCTGTGGTCTCCACTGGCATAGCTCCATGTCAGGCCCACCACCCGCTGCTGGACCCATCGCCTTACTCATACTGTTGTTTGGTGGCCCCAAGCTGAAGGGTACCATCTGTCGGGTCCTATACTGGCAATGGAGCACGCGTCTCTTCCTGCTCTTGTGTGCACAGTTCCGGAACTAGATGTAACATACAAGCGTTGCCATGGCAATACATGTCTAGACTCCACCCCCGAATCATTACCAAAACCACTCCCTCCAACACTACTTAATCTCTGAGCTCCCACACAGTATTGCTCAGAGTTACTGTTGCCTTCTAGTGAGTTCCAGTTTCCAAGAACTACTTTGTATTATTCCTGGTTCTGACCCTACTTATCTCCGGTTATCCTGCTCTCTGGATGCCCTGACCCTGGCTAGTTTGACTACATTTCCCTCCAGTACCCGGCTTGACTCCTCCTACTATGTTCCTACTACGGCTCCTACTATGCTACCCAGAGTATCCTGCTCATGACAACCTTATTGAACACCCTTGGAGTTCCCATGCATTCTGTTCACATCTTCAGTTCCCCTCCTTTGTGCTGCTCCAGCAAGTGTGGTTCTGTAGGTACTAGGCTCCAACACCAGAATGTAAATAACCCTTCTCACATCCCAGTAGATAAGCTGGCATTAGGGCAGAGGACAGCTGGTCTCTGCCATCCCCTATCGGAGGTCAAAGAGACTGAAGATTGAATCCATTTAACATCTGAGGATGTTGGCCTGGGAGGGGATACAGTTCCCTTCCAAACTGAAAGGTGTTCCTAGTGTAGTGGATGGGGACAGAGAACTGCTGGTCTCTGCTTCGCTCTTTTGGAGGATTGTAGGATTTGGAGGATTGTACAGACCTAATCTATTTTGCTATGGAAGATGTTAACCTGGGGGGAGGGGTGGGTTAGACTGCATTCTCCACACCCGGGTTACAGGGATGCTGGGCGATTGGCCCAGATCTGAACCTCGGTCAGCAGCTGATCCCAGAGATGGTGGACTGCGTGCACCTTATAGATTTTACATGGGAGCAATTGACTTATCTACCAAGCAGCAGAGCATTCAGCAGAGTGAGGGTGCAGACAGCAGCTCTTCCCAGTGGCTGAGTGATTATCCAGGGGAGAAACTGAAGGGTTTCTCTCCCCAATGGCAGGAGTCTCTGGGAGGGGAGGCAGATAGCTTGCTTCCGCAGTAGCAGAGCATACAGCAGGGAGTGGGTGCAAGGGACATCTATCCCCAGCAGATGTGTGCGTGTCCAGGAGAGGAACAGAACAGGTTCTCTCCTCAACAGCTGGAATAACTGGGAGGGGCTTCCTTCCCCAGCCAACAAAATAAAGTTTCCCCAGTGTAGTCTATTGGACAATGAGCTCCATAACAGTTATGCTGAACAGTTAGCTCAGATCCCCAGCTCCCTGGCATGGGGAGTTTCCGCAGCCTTGGGGTCTGCAAAGAAAGAAAATGACAAACTTGCAGTGCCCATTCAGGATCCACCAGCTGAAGTTATATCATCTGGACACAGTGCCTCTGGCCTCTTCCCTTCTTTCTCATTAGATTTCACAAAGCTAGCAGCAGGGCTAACACCTGGGCACAGAGATGTCGGTCCCTCTCCACCAGAACTTTGGTGACCTGGATACAGTTCAGGTGGATGAAATTATGGTTGGCACTTGTGGGCTCCTGGGGTGCTGTGCAGTCCCAGGTGGGAGGGGTCTTTGCCATCCTACCTAATCACCATCGGCTGAGAGAGCTCCAGGGAGAAGGTGAAGTTGGTACATTTTCCCCAGGGGAGTCATATTCTTCGGGAGAGGCAGTGGTTGGCAGGAGGAGTACTGTCCTTGAATGGGCAGATTGTTTGGGGCACCATTTTTTGGGAGGCCACTGATGGGGAAAAATGTAATGAAACCTCCATCACTTAGGCTCCTAGAGGGGACTAAATGCCATCCTCCTCTCCACAGATTATAGCCCTGGCCTGGAAAAGAGTAACATATGCCTCCAGCGCAGATTGCTTTAAAAAAAAAGGCTTCCCAGGTGCGCGAATACCACATTTCTGAGGTGCAATTGCATTTTGAGAAGGGAAGTCTTTATTTTGTACTTGGCCCCTATTGCAGCTTCCATGGACTGTTTCTGATCCCCAACTCCTCGGCCTAAAAAGAAGTGTCCTCTTGCCTTCTGTGCCATCTGGCAGCACTCCGCAACCACGCTGCTGTTTTCATGGCCTGACCAAGACATAATCAGAAATAGAAGGTCAAGAGCAAGTAGCTGAAAACTGCAATCGGATGCCGGCGTGGGTTACTCCTCTCGGCGCTCCAGCCGAATACAGGATACAAAACACAGGAGGGCTGCTCCCAATCGCGGATAGAGGAGTCCCAGACGCGGGCAAAAAACTCCAGAACCAGGTGAGTATCCAGTTACAAAATAATCAGAAATAGCCTGGAACTCTAAAGGGAATCACAAACATGTCATGTTCCGCTGAAACTTCCAACCATTGCCGATTCTCCCCCAGAACATTCAATCAAGTCGCTCTTTTGGGAGGTCATGATAAAGCATGACTGCTCACAAATCTCATTCAGTTTATTTTATTTCTGTGTAACGCCTTCCACTTTTCTGTTGCAAAGTTGATGTAGGTCTCAATAAACTTGTCCATTATTCTTCACCCTATACTACATCTAGACTTGTGGTTTAGGTGGCTGGAGATACTGGGGAGATACTGGATCCTGAGGAAGCCCATTTAACGGGCGAAACGCGTAGATCAAGCAACACTTATATGAGATTGTACCAGATCCTTGTTTACCATTGTTCCAGTTTTATGACCCTTTGCTGATGTTCCAGATTTTAAGTGTAAGGTATTTTTTGCACTTTATATTAAATTACACTTTTTACTACTAACACCATCTCTTGTTCCTTGGAGGTTGAACATTGCATATCCCCTGTGGAGGTTGCATCGAACCAGGATAAGAAAGCTGCCTCTTACATTTATGTTTTGTCCCATGTCAAGGGATTATATGTGAGTGTTTTATATTTCATTGCTTTTATCATCTCTATACCTTCATTTGTGATACTGGGTATATATCCTGTATTTTCTGCACAGCAGATTGATTACACTGTCACTTTATAGCACATATAGCGCACTGTCACCTTGTGTATTTTGTATATGTGTTTTACTGCAGTATTTTGGGATAACTGCTAGACAAGTTGCTGCTTGTGCAAAATTTTCTCTAGCGCCACCTACCTCACACCAGTTCCATTGTCTTGTCCCTCCAAATATGTCTACAATTTGGACATCATAGCCGATTCCATGTCAATATCGCAAAACACTGAATGCAGCTGAAATGCACCGGTAGGACCTCTCCTATTACGAATTTAGCCAATGTCCTCCCATAGACGTCATTGGGAGGACTTCAGCTATAGCCAAAATAGCCGAAGACCACCCAAAATGGCCCAATGTGTAAAAAAATATTTTACAAAACAAAAATGTTTTAAAAAAATAGATAATTAAATACATAAATATAAAGTACATTAACTTAAAAATAGTGTAAAATAATTTTGTATTAAAATTTCAAAAGGCCTGGCAATGTAAATATACTATTATAATATATATTATTAATATATTATAATTTTATATAAATATCTTGTGAATAAAATATGTTTACACTTTTCTATTTAATTTTCCAATTCAAAATAATTGTTACCCAAATTCAGAGCATGTTTGGGGGCGATCAATGCATATTGTACAGTGAAAAATCGATGGTTTTCATGGCAAAAATGTCATGGTCCAAACGCATACGATGCTTCAGTTTTTCCAAACAGCCCGAACTCAGGGATATTGAGTGGCTGCATTTCTGAGATTTGTGAAATTCGGCTAAAGTGCCCAGTCCGATCCAATCCAGGACTAATCAGTGTATATCGAGTATACTGGTACCTCAGGTATACATATTTTTAAACTCTAGGTTCCCACTGTGAACAATGTTAAAGTGAAAAAGTCCCATTTAGTAGATCTACTACAGCACCTTGGAGTGGCATCAAGCATATTTCACTCCATAAGCTCACTCTCTCAGCTCATTAGCTTTAGGGAATAGAAGCCTAGAACATTCCAAGAGTATATTGAAAAGAGATTTATTTAGTTAGCACAAGCAAAACTTATGTTTTATCTTTGTATATTGTTACAATAAAACAATACTTGCAATCATTAAGCATTTTTAAAACATCATACCTTATTGTAAGTTTATTAAAAATCTAAAAGTTACCATCTTGCCTCTGGATGCTATAATTAAATGTTATTCAAAAAGTAATATGTGTCCATCACATAATATTGGAGATGCAAATGTCATTGTCAAGCTGCCTTAAACAAGGCCTGGAAAGCAAAAATGTTGTTTACTGCCTATACATCTTAAATATTCTGTGTTTTTCAGTGAATCACCTGCTGGAATGGGACATCAAGTGATTGGCTTAAAGTAAATTTTGTATCAACCACTAACAATAGTCAATATATAACATTGCATTTTCACTGTTGCTCCTTGACTCCCAAAAGGCTTAATTAGAAGCCATGCTATATTTTGTTTGCTAGATTATTGATCCATTACAGAGAGTCTGAAGGCCAAACTAAAGTCAGAAAAAAATAAGCAGAAAACTTTATTGAAATTCTTTTCTAAGTTCAGTTACAAAAAAAGTTTATCACAGTTCTGGAGTTCAAGGAACTAAAATCCATGACTTCTATTTCTCAGTACCAGGACCACCCTTAATTAGAACTAGTTAGTTTACCCACAAGTCTGTCGTTATTGTATCTCACTCCAA
The DNA here is from genome assembly GCA_036172795.1 of Pelodytes ibericus. Classification (NCBI taxonomy): domain Eukaryota; kingdom Metazoa; phylum Chordata; class Amphibia; order Anura; family Pelodytidae; genus Pelodytes; species Pelodytes ibericus. The sequence continues at coordinate 112,118,905 of CM069862.1, read as the reverse complement.
TTCATTTCATCTCAATCATTTAATCCCACCTCTAAATAATTGCCTTACACAGAGAGACAGACATGCAGAAAAAAAGACCACCATGGGGACCATGAGGAACAGAAAGATAGACATGGAAAAATATATGGGGTATTAAGGGAGAGATATACATGAGGGTATGAGTGGAGAGAGAGATATCCATGAAGGTATGAGTAGAGAGAGCGAGATATACATGTGGGTATGAGTGGAGAGTGAGAACGACATGGAGGTAAGGGAAGAGAGAGACCCGTGAGTGACAGGGTGAGCATGGTCGAATATTATTTATCACTCCCTGTGTACTTCTTTTCCAATGATGCTCAGCCAGACTAATGGGAGACTTTGGCTGGTTGGGCATCATGGGAACGGTAGTTAAAATTCACTCTGCTAGCCAGCAAAGAGTCTCCCATGTTGCTGGCTGAGCATCATAGACATAAATAAAACCTCTACACAATATTATGCCCAAATATATATTTTTATTTAAAATAAAATTTGTGTTGGTTCTTCACCTAAAAATAAAGTTTGTGCTCACCACAACAATCCCCCCCCCCCAATCCCCCCCCCACCCCCACCCCCGGAACATACATGTGTAAAGCGGAGGAGTTTATCATATAGCCACGCCCACATGGGGGCGCCAAAAAAATCCTGCACCCAGGCGCCAGTGACCCTAGGATCGGCCCTGATTTAAACTGCTTCTGTTCAGTTACCTGTAACCCATCTAAGTACTTACCTTGCTTCTGGGATTATAATACTGCATTATAAAAATTGTGCAATGTACTTTCCCAGCTTCTCTACATTTACTAGTTAACTATTTAAGTATTTACCTTATTTACCTCTGGGTCAACAAAACTACATTCTAAAACTGTGTAAAGTCCCAATCTTGTTCATGTGGAAATACAATTTCATTTTACACCTCTAGAGGACTTACTCCTGTGTTCCTCTCGAACATGTATATTGTAACTTTGCATGCATTTGTTACTTGGATTCTTCATGTTATAAGGACTTTGTTTCATGGATATTTCAAGAAATATATTTTGTTTTTCTCTATTATTGTCCTTTAAATAAAAAGAACAAAGAAAATGAAACCCTTTGTCTCTTTTGGGTTGTTACATCTCTATTTCCCTCCCATGTAGGAAAGTGAGGGACTGCTTGCACTAAACAAGCAGTGATCTTCATCTTGCACCAAAGTGAGTTTGGGGACTAGACGGTCCCTTTAAGGACGAGCCATTTGCGACATTTTAGGTCATTATGGACAATGGCAGTTTTAACATTTAGAATGTAGTTGCGTGGCAAGTGCTCTAATAGCAATAAAAATAAAACTTCAGGTATTCATTGATTCAATTACTTCAATGTGTACAGCATGAATGCTCAGACAAGTGAACAGAACAGCCCATCTTTTTCTGTTGACTTGCCCTCCTTTTGTTTTGCATGTGGTAACTAACCAAGACCCAAATACATTGAGGCCTACTTATGTGAATGAAGGTTCTGTTATTGTCCTTTCAGTTTATAAACATGCCACCTGCTGTTCTAGATGTTTTCCTCTCAGTCTTTGACATTTAACACTTGTAAAGTACAGTAGTGGTGCGTTGTTAGTGGTCTAACATCCTTCTTCTGGTCTTTTATTATGCAAAATGCCAGCCTTGATTTATAACTTGCTCATGGTAGTGTCAGAATATCAGTCTGGGAATGTGGTGAAAACCAGGTATGATGAATGGATTTTGTGCATTGCTTAAGTGACTACTAACCCTGAGCAAGATGTACTTGCAGTCAGCATGCCGCTTGCAGTGGTGTCAGAACTGGTAGCATCAGCTGCATCACAGATTTCAAAATAATTGGTCGGCAGGGGAGGGCTGGCAGCCTTAGGCCTTGGGGGGCAAATCCAGTCAAGTGGCCCATTGCATCATCGAATCGCCTCCCCATCCACGGCCATCTTTTCCTTGTTTTATAACGAATATTGCCAGGATTTTCCCCCACAATATGCCAGGATTTGCCATTTAATATGCTAGAATTTTCCCTTACAAAATGCCAGGATTATGCCCCTCAGTATGCCAGGATTATGCCCCTCAATATGCCAGGATTATGCCCCTCAATATGCCAGGATTATGCCCCTCAATATGCCAGGATTTTCTCCTCAATATGCCAAGATGATGCCCCCTCAATATGCCAGGATTTTCCCCTAAATATGCCAGGATTATGCCCCTCAATATGCAAGGATTATGCCGCTCAATATGCCAGGATTATGCCCCTCAATATGCCAGGATTATGCCCCTCAATATGCCAGGATTTAGACACCCAATATGCCAGGATTTTCCCCTCAATATGCCAAGATGATGCCCCCTCAATATGCCAGGATTTTCCCCTCAATATGCCAGGATTATGCCCCTCAATATGCCAGGATTTAGACACCCAATATCCCAAAATTTGGGCACCCCCCCCCCCCTACCCACGTTGCACACCTACGACATGACCCATAACCCACGTTGCACACCAGGACATGCCCCATCACCACATTTACATGCCTCCATCACCCCATTACATAGACATTTCCAATATTATTTGCCATTAATATTCCCCAGCCAATTTGTCCCATAATATGCCAGTGTTATTCTGCAATTTAATATGACTCAGTAAATTTGCCCAATAATATTCCAAGGTTATCTGCAATTTAATATGCCCTTGCTAATTTGCCCAATATTCCAGTGTTAATTGCCATTTAATATTCCCCAGCCATTTTGCCCAATAATATGCCAGTCTTATTCTGCCATTTAATATTCCCCAGACGATTTGTCCAATAATATGCCAGTGTTATTCTGCCATTTAATATTCCCCAGCCAATTTGCCCAATAATATGCCAGTCTTATTTGCCATGTAATATGCCCCAGCCAATTTGCCCAATATGCCAGTCTTATTTGCCATGTAATATTCCCCAGCCAATTTGCCCAATAATATGCCAGTCTTATTTGCCATGTAATATTCCCCAGCCAAATTGCCCAATAATATGCCAGTGTTTTTTTGCCCACCACCCCCCCCCCCCTTACCTTTTTACCTGGTGGCTAGTGGCAGGACTTCCCTGGTGGCTAGTGGCAGAAGGACTTCCCTGGTGGCTAGTGGCAGGAGGACTTCCCTGGTGGCTAGTGGCAGGAGGACTTCCCTGGTGGCTAGCGGCAGGCAGCATGGTCCCTCCATGCTGCCTGTTCGGCCTCCCGGCGGTTGTGCCGACAGGTCACGTGATCGGCGCGCGTCTGACGTCAGAGCGCCGATCACGTGACTGTCGGCACTTCCGTGTCGGCACACTGCACGGGGAGCCGAACAGGCAGCACGGAGGTTTCTCTGTGCTGCCTGTTCGGCTCCCCGTGCAGCCTTGCAGGCAGAGCGGAGGTGAGAGGGGATCTTCCGATCCCTTCTCACCTCAGTCTCTGCCTGCAAGAACGTTTTTTTTTTGTTTTTTTTTTAAACACTGGCCCAGCGGCCGTGTTTTACATAACTTAGGGCGGCCTGGGGGGCAATTGCCACCCTGCCCCCCGGCCCAGCCCGCCCCTGTTGGTCGGCAACCTGGCCATGTGCCTGGCATGCTCGTTGTGGCACGCATCCCATAGGTTCACCATCGCTTGTCTAAAGGCTAGATTTCCAAGCTCTGCAGTTCTTTGGAAGGTCATTGAATTTGTGTTCATGGGCGTCCGCAGGGGGGGGCAAGGGGGGGGGTTTTGCAATTCCTCTTTAATATTTTTATTAATATTTTTACTCAGTGTGCAGCCTCTAGTTGTCCATAGGGGACTGCACACCAGTTGCTGGGGTAGGAGGTGACACCCAAAGCTGTTGCTCTCTGCAACTCTGCTTGCTGTAATACTGGTCTCCCATCCACATTGGTGCAGGTCTCTGCAGCTGTCAGTCATGCTGCATGGAGAGCCAATGACAGGGGTGCCTGGGGATATGAAGTTATAGCCCCGCCCCTCAGCCCTCCATGTGGAAGCATGACTGACAGAAGAGAGCCTGCAGTGCAACATCATGGAGGAAACAGGGGAAGATACTCAGAGACCATAGCTGAGCCTCTGTAACAGGTAGGAAGAGCTTATAATAGCTTTCAAAAACAAAACAGCCAAGGGTACCGCCCATACCCTCCTCTCGCGGCCGACATTTTTTCACTAAAAATCGGATCAGCAGCCACATGTGTATACCGGCAAACGGCAAACGGCAATAAGAGCCCTCAACACGAGAAGTGGATCCCAGCACGATGAAAACTTGCAGATAAGTCCTGCTCTTTTACTTTTTTTTATTTTATTCTCCACGTTGTATTGGCTTATCCTCACCAATGAAACAGGGTGAATGGGGTGATTAAGAGACAGAGAGACTCTAGTGGACACTGTTGCTATAAGACACAACGAGGGTATTGGCACAGTAAAATAAACTGCCCTGTATATAGGGGAATAAACACACCCAAAAATAAAACTGTAAAAGGATACAGATAATCCCAGTGCATACCCACATTTATATATATTGTCATCACAAACAAATGGATAGATAGACCGAGAGGAGAGGCTAAAGAGGAGAGAAAGCCTAAAGAGAGGAGGGGGGCAAGAAAACGTGGGGAAGCAGAAGGTATATCTGTGGACTCCGATACGGCTGAGGGTGAAGGTGCTAAAGGGAGGCAAATTCGCTAAGAATAAAGAGCGGATTGGAATATTTAAAATCCTCAAAACATCAGTATACTAAAGCGTCCAGTGTGAGCAGCACAGAGAGGAAAGAGGAAAGGAAGGGAATTGTGTCTACGGAAGGGGCAAAAAGCGCAGAAGTACACAGAGTAACCGCACTTACTATACACCCACCCTCCTAAAAAGAGGGTAGAAAAACCTCCCTCAGATACATTGGCTTGATAAGCGGAATTTCTTTAAGCTAAACCCTCTGAATTTAAGTTATAAAAATCCGAACCTGAGCGATCATATAAATCAAAGCAAAATTAACACATCTAGCAAAACAGAAAGTGTTAAAGATTGAGCTATAAGCTGACTCGCTCAGTGGAAGATACTGAAGAAAGGTCTGAAGGGCAAACCCTAGGAGAAAACTATTCAAGCAGAACACAATGGCATCTAAAAGAACTGCTGAAAATAAGCAACCGAATAAAAAAGAAAAAAAGGACATGAAAACGGAAAAACGTCTGTCTTTTTTCTCTTCACCCCATGCAATACGAACAGAGCAGGAACGAACAGCCCAAGAAAACACAGGGGAGACACCGAATCTACAGGAACAAGATATAACTCAGGATAGACACTATGAACCGGACATACACAATCTAATCCAGGAACATCTAACGGCAGCACTAGATAACCAACTAGAAAAAATCAAATACATAATGCAAACTAATACCAATGAAATAAAAGATGAACTAATGAACATTACAAAAAGGTTAAAGGATAATGAAGATAAGATTTGCATAATAGAAAAGCAGACTTTGGATCAGCACGCTCTAATTGAAGCAAATAAGAAGAAGTTGGAAACAATGGAGCAAAAGATTGCCGACCTGGAGGACCGTTCCAGACGGAATAATTTAAGGTTCAGAGGTATCCCCGAAGATGTAGATAAAGATGAATTGGAGGAATACTTAAAAGAATATCTTAAGAAATTGGGATTAGAAAATGACCTGCAGAACCAAGTATGGGAGAGATGCCACAGAACCTCAAGGCCTGCAAACCTCGCAAAAGAATTACCGAGAGATGTACTTATCTGCTGTACATCATACAGGTTAAAACAGAAAATAATAAACACAAGAAGAACAGTGGAACCACCGGAACCATATCAGGACATTAAAATCTTCACGGACTTGTCGTTCCATACGAGAGCAAAAAGAAGAGCATATGCACAATCAGCTGCCATTTTAAGGAAAAATAACATTAAATACAGATGGACACAACCCGGCACAATCCTGATTTTTTATGAATCTCGCTCTCTACTTTTTGATACGGCCGAGAGACTTGAAAAATTGATGAAAGATTGACAATTACAATAAGATAAATGAAATGGCCAATACGGACTTTTATGGGACTTAACACAGGTCCCCCTCCCCACAGGAAAATTCTCCATTTATGCAAGGGGATGACAGGGTATGGGATAGGCAACCCAAAAGAGTGTGAAGAGTGGGGGAAAAGGAGAAAATAGGGGATGCATATATTACTCAAATTCCACGTACAAAATCATCTTAGCAACAATAATAGCTCCTATTCCATCACCCCCATTTCCTACCCCCCCCCCCCCAATCCTACACTCCTTCCCCCGATTCACGGAACCTTTCCCTCATACATATGGGATTACGAATTGTTATAAATATTAATTTATTTATTAATATAATTTAAGTGGGGATAAGTAATAGGTAATTTAACAAGTAACACAAGAGAAAACAGGTTGACAGGTAACAGAAGAATAATAAATGACACACAATAAGATAGTGAACACAAGGAGATAAGAAGACACACAGAAAATTCACTTCACTGACACATTGAATAAATAATAACCACGTTTAAACAAAATATTATTCCACGAAAAACTGACCTACACCAAGGTATTCACCACAGAAAGAGGGAGAGGCTGGATGGGACGAGGGAAAAACAGACACTAAAAACACAAATATTTTGGTAATAAAACGAGGGACACTAACTAAAACTTTAATATCACATAGGAAGACAAGATCAGCCAACACAGCACTTAAGGTCTACGGCAACACAAACAATAGCTAATGACAACACAAGTAAATAAAGGGGAATGACACTGAAGGGAGAGACATGGTGCATAAAAAGGGAGAAAGGAGTACCGAATACATAAAGAAATGAAAGGAATGAAGAGAAGATTAGACATAGGTAATAGATAGGATTAAGCCCCTGAATAGAGAGAATAAAGGAATGAGATCGAAATGGGAGGGAAGATGGAGTTTACAGTACGAGAGAACTGAGGGCAGGTAACCACATGATTAAAAAAGTAACAAACACCCCCAGGATCAAACACAATAAGGATCCAAATTAAGAACAAAAAAAGTCCTTAAGTGGAGAGACATGGAGGGTGCAAGGCAGGAGGGGGACACATGGGAGTAGAGAGGAGGAGGAAGAACAAGTAGGAGAAACCACAACGAGAGTACATTTATTTTATAATAGGTCGGAACCTAAGTAATTAATATTAGATAAAAAAAAGGCATGACAATGAGATTGCAAAATATGACACCTATGCAAAGTATCTATGTCTTAATGTTTTTTACTTTAGACTGGCATAGGTCGACTGGTAGGCCTCCCCTCTTTTTTTTTTTCTCCTCTCTCCTCCCTCCTTGCTCCTCCTCTCTCAAACTGGAGGGCGCGCAGCTAGACCGTTCAATAAAGTATACGCAGGTGGATTGATGATCCTCAGAATAGGGAGTAATCCTAAACATTAAGAGGGAGATAGGGTGGATATAAAAAGCGGGGTGGGTCGAAAGAGGAAGAATTAGAATAAAAAAGCTTCTACTTCCAGCTCCGGGAGCCATCATAGGTAAAGATGGCAAACAAATTTCGCGAGGGACAGGGAGACCCAGGGGCGGAATCCTGCAACCACGTAAAAGGGGGTGATTGCAGATATATGTTAAATGTTGTTTGTATGTGGACTATAAAGAATAGGAGGATCTGGAGGGACTGGGGCCGGTGGCTTCGAGGGGGAGGCAACAAGAAACAAATTAATGATTAGACTTGGGACCATAAATGCGCAGGGATTAAATTCACCACATAAGAGATCAATCCTGCTCCACCATCTAGGGAAGGAACGTATCGACATTTGTTTTATACAGGAGACTCACTGGAGAACAATAGATGTAGCACAATTTAAATCACAAAAATACCCTCAATGTATAGCAGCCTCCATGCATATGCATAAAAAAAGAGGGGTGGCAATACTTTTCTCAAGAGCAACTGAGTTAAAGATTAAACATGTTGAAATTGATCCAGAAGGAAGATATATCATCCTGGTTTCAGAGATAAATGGCAATTTAATGACATTGATAAATGTTTATGCGCCAAACAGTTCTCCAGTGAGATTCCTTAAAAAACTGGTATCAAAAATCCAGAGGGTGAAACAGGGCGCAGTGGTTTGGATGGGGGATTTCAACTGTGTACTGGACCCTCATAAAGACAAACTCACTCAATCAGGCAAAATAAATAATAGAAGTGTCTTCTCGCAGGCCCGTAGACTTCAAACAATGCTAGAAGAAAACCAACTGTATGATATATTGAGAATTCTGCATATAGATGAAAGAGATTATACTTGTTTTTCCAAATCACATTGCGCGTATTCTCGTATAGACTTGATAGTCGGGGATATCTCCTTTGTGTCACAAGTTGACAAATCTAAGATCCACGAAATTACGTGGTCAGACCACAATATGGTAACTGTGGACATAAAGGAGATTTTTGTGAAATTCCGGGCGGAATGGAGACTAAACGAAAATCTCTTAAAAAAAACTGAGGATATTGAATATATTAAGACCACTACAGATCAATATTTTAGAGAAAATACTAACGGGGAGGTCTCGCAATCTACATTATGGTGTGCTTACAAGTCAGTAATCCGAGGCCATTTCATAAAACTAGGGGCCAGAGATAAGAAGAACCAAGGGTTGAGATTATCAGATCTCTATATTAAACTATTTCAATATAACAAAACCAACAAACAAACACCCTCTAGACATACCACAGACAAAATTACAGAGATAAAAGGGAAAATAAATAAGGCACTCTTGGATAAAGTAAATAGAAACTTAACGGCCCTAAAAGCAAAATGGTATTACAGGGGAAACAAGGCTGACCAGCTGTTAACAAATGAGTTAAAACAGAAAAGAATAGAAAAAAATATAACCCAAATAATATATAAAGGTAAAAAATGTCTGTCCCCGTCAGAAATCGGTCAGGCATTTAATGATTTCTATAAAAATCTCTATAACCTCCAGGAGAATACCACAGAGGAGGACTTAGACGAACATTTCGAGAAGAGAGCCTTCCCCAAACCAACACGAGAAATATTGCATAGCCTCAATGTACCCATTACTGAAAAAGAGGTGAGGGAAAGAATAAAAAAAATAAAGGTTAAAAAATCCCCCGGGCCCGATGAGTTTGATGGGAGATTCTATAGAATTTTCTCAGACACCTTGGCGCCAAGATTAACCAATCTATTTAATGAATTTACAGAGAGAGGAACTATACCAGAGGAGATCCTAAAAGGTAATATAGTACCCATTCTAAAACAGGGGAAAGCCCCAGAGGAGATAACGAATTACCGACCCATTTCATTGCTAAATATAGACGCAAAAATCTATGCGGCTATACTGGCCGAAAGATTAAAAGAGGTGATCCCAGCTCTCCTTCATCACAATCAGGTTGGGTTTATACCCTGTAGATCATCGGTGAATCATATTAGGGGCTTAGCAGACATGATGGAGGAGTCAAACAGTGGAGGGAACCCCCAGCTGACCCTGTCACTGGACGCAGAAAAAGCGTTCGACAGGGTCAGCTGGGGGTATATGAGTAGGACACTGAAGGCCTTTGGCCTAACAGGCAGGATACATCATGCAATAATGGCCCTATATTCAAACCCGAAGGGGAGAGTAATAGGGTCAGGAGTGAAATCAGAATGGTTTGGGCTGGCTAATGGCACCCGACAAGGTTGCCCCCTTTCTCCAATTCTCTACGTCCTTACATTGGAGCCATTGGCGATAGATATAAGATCTTCCAATGAGGTTGTGGGATGCGGAAAAGGGGGGAACCAAAAAATAAAATTGTATGCAGATGACATACTAATTACAATAGAAGAACCAAGGGAATCACTTAAGTCTCTAATGGGAATTATACAAAATTACAGCCGCCTCTCTAATTATAAATTAAATCTAAGTAAAACCCTAGTCATGGGAACTAATATGGGACCCCAAGAACAAAAAGACATAGAGAAATATGGATTTAGTTGGGCCAAGGATCACTTTAAATACTTAGGTATTAGAATTAATACAGAACCCCACACTTGGATGGAGATTAATCTCCTCCCCCTCATAAAAGAGACAAATCTTTCACTTAAAAAATGGAGGAATTTGATTGTGTTGTGGTGGGGGAGGATCACAATAATAAAATCATATATCTTACCCAAATATATTTACCTATTCAGAATGATCCCTTATAGAGTACCACTTAGTTGGCTCGCATTAGTCCAATCAGCATTCAATACGTTTATATGGGCAGCCAAAAAACCTAGACTAAGCCTAAAATTATTGTCTAAAAAGAAGAAAGAAGGAGGGTTGGGAGTACAAGTTATAAAAGAATATGCAGATGCAGCCCTCACCACACAGGCAATTATATCCCAAAAACCGGAGACCAGACAAGAGGACTGGTATGAGATGGAACTGCAAAAAGTTGCAGGAGCTAAAGATCTACTTTCCATCTTCTGGCTAAAAAAAAAAATGTAGTTAGAATAAGGGACATACCAGCCAATAGCGCTTTTTCCCACATCCTAAAAAACTGGTATGAATTTAAAACCAAAATTGGAATGGGAGAAAAACTAAACGACTGTCTACCAATATCACTGATAGAAAACAATATAGAAAACATGGAATTAAAAACGTGGAAAAGCAAAGGAATAGTCAAAATTGGAGACTTGATCCAAGATTCTCAGATTAAAACATTCATAAAGTTACAAGAACAATATGGTCTGGCTGGCAATGAATGTTTTAGATATCTCAGAGTTAAGAGCTTTTTGGTACAAGATCTAGAGTGTAATCAATCTGGTAACATAAAAAAACTTGTTGAGCAGTTGATGGAGAAGAAGGATCATAAACATCTAATTTCAACCATATTAGACATAATACGCCTTAGCACAGATAATATCTACCCACCTGCCGTGAAAAAATGGGAAAAAGATTTACAGATCACCATAGAGACCAACGAGTGGAATAAGGCCTTAAATTTAACATATGCAAACATCCACTGCTTAAATCTAAATGAAAATCAATACAAAATAAAGAATAGATGGTACTTAACACCTGATAAGATAGCAAAAATGTACCCCGGTTCACCACGGACATGCTGGAGATGCGGAAGATATAACGGAGATATGCTGCACATATGGTGGGAATGCCCGAGAATTAGACCACTCTGGGACTCTCTGTCAGAGAAAGCACTAAAACTTTGCAGAAAAGAATGGGTATTAACCCCAGGGCGTGCTCTATTACACCTTAATTTCCCAGATATACATAGACAGAATATACCCCTCCTGATACATCTACTAACAGCAACTAAACTCTTGATTGCAAATAACTGGAAATCCCCTGACCTCATAAAATGGGAGATGATTAAGCCACAATTAATATACCAATGCCAGATGGAGAGGGGAATAAACTACCAATTTGACGGAAATAAAAACAAAGCCCGATACTGGGATAACTGGGGGAAAAAAATCCAGAACGGTGAACTAGACAGGTAAATCCCTCTGTGCAAAAGTTAAAAGTGATAAGACAAAGGTAAATAACATAGCCACTGCCCCTCCTCGGGGTTCCGCCGACCCAGTCCAATCCAGGCTTTTAGTAACTATAGGAGTTATGGAGTCCACTGTATGTTATGTCTAAACAGACAGCCAACCATGCAATCATGGGTGTGCTAGATGTTTTTTCTCTTTTTGATAACGAAGATCACTATAAAGTATATTTGTATGTAATATTTTATACATTTGTATGTCTTTCATATTTTGACAATAAAAGAAGAAAAAAAAAAAAAAAACAGCCAAGGTACATGGAAGAGTGGGGTAAATCCAAGGAGGTCCCTCCCATTTCCCTGAGGTCTCCATTTGTCCAGTCTGAGCAGCTCCTCTGACCAGGCTCTGCTCACATCACCATGGTGACAAGTGGATGGGGCAGAAAAGATAATGGAGGATGAAAAGAGGTGATTGATTGGAGCAGAATACAGACAAAATTGTGACATGGGGCAGAAAAGATAAAATGTAGGTGAAAAGAGGTCACAGACATGGAGGAATAAAACACATAAAATGATGGGGAAAGAGATGGCAAACATGGAGGAATAAAACATATAAAAAATGGGGAAAGAGATAAAGAAATGTCATGGATTTAGGAATTTGGGTGTTTGGGGAATCTGTTGCTTTGTGTTTATATTGTGTGCTATAGTGTTGTATCTGGTGCCGTATGCTTATATTGTGTGCTATAGTGTTGTATCTGGTGCTGTTGGGTTATATTGTGTGCTATAATGTTGTATCTGGTATCTTATGCCCCCCCCCCCAACCCCCCCCCCCCGAAAAATCTTTTGCGGATGCCCATGCTTGTATTGGTAAGCTCCTAGCATATCATGTTGGTGTGTTGGCTGACTGTGTTGGTACCTATCCTATAGGAAGTGCTTGTGTATTTTGTCCCTCTATACTTATGCTCTTGGCTGGTATTAGCGTATTCCCTCACTGGAGCAACTGGATCACTGCCGAGACGTATTGCATTTGTGATAGGGTGCAAGTCATGCAGATTGTTTTCTTGCAGAGCATTCTTCTTTATGGGTTTGAACTTGCACAGTTTCCTATGCATTTTTGACAGAAGAGCAAAGTATTTACTATCAGTCTTTCATATTTCCCATAATGTATTTAAGTTAAGGCTTTTTTTTAATCGGTTCTTCATTGCTAAGGGTTTCAAAGGTATTGTAACCATGCACCATTGTGCAGGCTCATCCAGGCTGTATCCAGGCATTTCTTTATCCTTCTTGCTTTGCTTCCTTGTTTATTATTTTAATGCTCATTCCTTGCCCTGTAGCAGGGGCGTTGCTAGGCTCAAAAATGATCTGGGGCTATAGCCCACAGCTTTAATAATACTTAAAATACAATGATGTCTCATGATCGATAGGTAGACAGACAGAGGTACAGAATGCATAGGTATAGATATAGGATAGATGTAGATAGATATAGGTACATGATGATGCATGAGTACATATATGATACAGATGCATATATAGATAAAGATACAGGATGCATAGGTACAGATTTAGGCTATATGGACAGGTACAGGATCCATAGGTACGGATATAAGCTATTAGGACAGACACAGGTGCAGGATGCACAGGTACAGATATAAGATACAGGTATAGTAATGCATAGGTAAAGGTATAGATATAAGATAAAGGTATACGATGCATAGGTACAGGTGTGGTCAGTCTTAAATATCCTAATATCTAGGATAACCTTATACCTGTCCCACGCATGCTTAAACTCCTTCGCTGTATTAACCTCTACCACTTCTACTGGAAGGCTATTCCATGCACCCACCACCCTCGCAGCAAAAAAATATTACGTTTATAATCACAAAACAAAACCTGTAAAATATTAAATATTTCCAGCCTTTTCAAAAGCTTGAGGTAGACCCCAAATAGATGTATATAACTAGTTGCATTTATGCCAGGGCTTGACGAACTTAACTGAGTTTTAGGAGCCAGTAAAAAATCTAGGAGCCAGACAACAGCACATACACACAATCACATGCAGTCATATACAGACACACATACACACTCATACATGCAGTCAGTCACATAGACACACACATTCATACATACAAACAGTCTGTCACATTCACTCGTACATGCATACATAGTCTGTCACATACACTCATACATACAGTCTGTCACATACACTCATACATACAGTCTGTCACATAGACACACACTCATACAGTGTCAGATACACACTCATACATACAGTCTGTCACAGAGACACACTCATACATACATACAGTCTGTCACAGAGACACACTCATACATACATACAGTCTGTCACAGAGACACACTCATACATACAGTCTGTCCCAGAGACACACTCATACATACATACAGTCTGTCACAGAGACACACTCATACATACAGTCTGTCACAGAGACACACTCATACATACATACAGTCTGTCACAGAGACACACTCATACATACAGTCTGTCACAGACACACACTCATACATACAGTCTGTCACAGACACACACACATACATACAGTCTGTCACATAGACACACACTCATACATACAGTCAGTAACATAGACACATACATTCATAGAGTCAGTCACATAGACACACACACCCATACAGTCTGTCACACAGATACATACATACATACATACAATCTGTCACATAGACACACACACTCATACATAGTATAACACATACATAGTCTATCACATACATACGTACAGTCTGTCACATACTCTCATACATACACACACACATACAGTCTGTCACATACTCATACAAATGGTGTATTTAAAAATAAAAATAAAAAAAAATGTTGTTCAATATGTCCCCCATCCCTGCTGCTATATCTCTTTTTTTATTTTTTATTTTTTTTCTCAATTGAGTAGTGATGCTTAAATAGAGTGTATATAAGTGAGATTTAGTGTGAATCAATTAAGGTAGGAAAAAAAAAGGGGAGTGACTTAAAAGCACAAAATTTACTATGTCTCTTATTAAAAAATATCAATTTGTGTAAGTAATATTTTATAAAAATCGATATTTAGTGGGTATTATTCTAATTAAAAATAAAGATTTGTGTAGATAGTATTGTTTAAATAATGTAAGTATATATGAAATTATGTGTATATGATTCTAGATTTAGTGCTTAAGTGCTTTCCCTGTCTTAGACATCTCATTCATCTCTCATCCTTAGCACTTCCCACTCTTCATTCACTCCACGTTCACTTACTCTCCATTCTTTCACATTCACTCCCACCCCTGGACTCCCAAAAAAAATTTCTGTATCCATGGTGACCAGATTTTATAAAAGAGTTCCATTTTTCTTAGATCATTTTGGTAGTATCCTTTTTCCATATTGGATTGATAGTTTATTTGCTCAATTATTTGTTTTGGGTCTATTTTCCCTGTAGTTTTCCAGGATCTAGATATTACTAGTTTCGCAGCTGACAGGGTATGGATTATGAAAGAACTTACTACTAGATCCCACTCCTCCAAACCTATATGAAATAGCAAGACAGTCGGCTCCATCATAATATCAATTCCCAATGTTAATTTTATTAAACGCAGAGCTTCTATCCATATTTGTTTTACATATATACAATCCCACCACATGTGAGCCAATGTCGCCTTAGGTTTCAGGCATCTCCAGCAGTTATCTTTATTGTTAATATACATTTTTTTTAATCTTACGGGTGATAGATACCATCTATATATGATTTTATGATAGACCTCAATAATATTTAAAGAATGGATGAACTGTCTTGTCAGATCTATAGCTTTATACCAGTCTTTTTCCGGATGAGTTAGATCTAGTTCAGCTGCCCATTTTTTAATATTTGGGAGTTTATCAAAACTCTCCATTGCATCTAGTGCACGATATGCTCGCCTACTCCATTTATTCTTCCAAGCTCCCTTAAAGAAGTCCTCTAGATCTATATTTTCTAGGTGTAGATGCAATTGTATTTCTTTTTCAATAAGATGTTTTAATCTTAAGTATGTATATAGCTCCGTTGGGGATATATCATATTTTGTAGTTATTTCGGAAAATGCCATGATCTTTCCATCGATAATAATCTGGCAAACTGAAGTGATGCCAGCTTTTTTCCATTTTTTTAAGCTTAAATCTTGAGCAATATTTTCAATAGTATCTAAGGTTGAAAATCTATTTATATTGAAGGAGGGGAAGTATTTCTTTCTAATTTTTTTCCACATGTAGTTAAGGTCCGAAATAATAGGATTATCAATTTTATTTAGATTTCTCTGCATAGGAAACAAATTATCTATAATATTGTAACCTCTCTTCTCAATTAATAGCCATTTGTTATTTTCTACTGTCAGATGGGACCATTTGGCCAAGTGGGCTAACATAGCTGCGTCGTGTATCTGGATCATGTCAGGGATTCTCAGACCCCCTTGTTTTTGTGGCCTTTTAATTATGTTAAATTTGACTCTCGGTTTTTTCCCCTGCCATACAAATTTATTTATACTGTTCTGTATTTGTCTTAAGATTGTAAGGTCTACTTTTAATGGGATAGAACGAAGAAGAAAATGCAGCCGGGGAAGAGAATAGTAGTTCACCACGTTAATTCGACCCAACCATGATGCATAGATGTTTTTCCATTCATTAAATGTATTCATTATATCCCTCATGATTGGTTTATAGTTTTCCTCAATAATTATTTTAGGGTCATTTGAGATTTTTATACCCAGATACTCTATATAATTCTGTTTCCACTGAAAGGAGTAGTTTGATTTTAGTGTTTCTAGGTCCTGTATATTTAGGGCGCTTACTAGAGCCTGGCATTTGTTCATATTTAGTTTGTAATCTGAAATGGCAGAGTATCTCTCTATTTCTATCATCAGGTTTTTGACTGAACATATTGGATTTTCCAAAGTTAATAAGATGTCATCTGCAAATAGGGATATTTTAAACTCTTCTTCTTTATATTTAATGCCCTGAATATATATGTTGTTCCTGATACTATGGGCCAACGGTTCTAATGAGAGTATATATAATAAAGGTGCCAATGGGCATCCCTGTCGGGTACCATTACAAATATCTAGCCAGGGGGATGTTATTCCTGCTCCTGTGATTCTAGCGCTTGGGTTTTTGTAGAGTGACCATAGAGCCTCAAGAAAGGGGCCCTTGAATCCAAAAGCCTCCAGGACCTCTCTAAGGTAGATCCAGCTGACCCTGTCGAATGCTTTTTCAGCGTCGAGCGACAGGGCCAGCATGGATCCACCCCGAGCCTTCATCAGAAATAGTAGATCTAAATTTCTCCTAATATTGTCCGTTGCTGACCTATTAGAGATGAATCCCGACTGGTCTATGTGTATCAGCCGGTGTATTGTTTTTTTTTAGTCTATTTGCCAAAAGTGAGGAGAATAGTTTAATGTCCGTATTAATAAGTGATATGGGTCGGTAGTTTTTTATTTTGGTTTTCTCTTTACCCTCTTTTAATATAGGACAAATATGTGCTTTAAGCATTTCTTTTGGTATCATATTGTTGTTCTTAAATTCCTCAAAAAGTTCCAGAAGGCTAGGTGCTATGTCTTCTTCAAATTCGCTATAAAACAGATTAGAATATCCATCTGGACCAGGGGCTTTATTTTTTTTAAGTTTGGTTATTAGTTGTTTAATTTCCAGAAGTGTAAAGGGAGCATTCAGAAATTCAATTTCCTCCGATGTTATTTTTGGGAGGGTTAATTTGGACAAATATTGACGAATTTTTGATTTTGAGGTAGCCTCATGTGTATCTATATTATGTTTATTTAATTGATATAAATCTTGATAGAATTCGCCAAATGCAATCCCAATTTCTTCTGGATCTAAAATGGTCTTGCCTTTATACGAAATTATATTTATTGAGGATTTCAGTCTCTGCTTTTTTAGTTGATTTGAGAGTAATTTATCCGGTCTATTACCCCTTAGATACCATTTTTGTTTTAGGAACACTACATTTTTATTTGTCCTATCAATAGCTCTCTCTTTTATTTGTAGCTTAATTTCTTTGATTTTGTGTAGGATATCTCTCTGTAGATTTCGTTTGTGTAGTCCTTCTAGTCTAAATAACTCTGCATGAAGCTGTTGGTAAGTTAAACCCCTTTTTTTTTTTTTTTTCTATTGAGGCTAATTTAATCAGAGTTCCACGTATAACTGCCTTTAGTGTACACCAAAGTGTTGAGCTAGGTATTGAGTCTCTATTATTCTCTTCGAGGAAATATTTTATTTCTTTGTTTAATATGTTTTTTATTTCATCTTGCATTATTAAGGATTCATTTAATTTCCAGTTACTATATTTTTTTGTGGGATTTTCATTGATTTGAATGGTTATGGGGGCGTGGTCTGACCAGGAGGAACTGCCTATTTCGCACTTTATATCGTTTTTAAATGTGTCTCTATTTATTAATATTAGGTCAATTCGGGAATAGGAGTCATGTGGAATAGAGTAATGGGTATAGTCTTTAGATGTCGGATTTAAGGCTCTCCATACATCAATCAAATTGTTTTTAATTATAAATTCTCGAAATTTTTTTGCATGGTGAGTCTGTTTGTAAGATATCTTTCTCCCCGGCTGCATTTTCCTGTCCAGTTCTACATCCGAAATACTGTTGAAGTCCCCTGCCAGTATTAGTTTACCCTGTGAAACTTTATCTATTAGTGACATAACTTTATCAAAGAATCTGAATGGATTATCATTTGGGGCATATATATTGACCAGTGTGTAGACTTCATTATTTAACTTGCAAACTAATATTATAAATCTACCGTATTTATCTATTGTTTTGTGTATAAGTTCTAATGCTAGTGATTGATTAATTAAAGTCATGACTCCTCGACTTTTTTTCTTATTGTGGTAGCTAGAGGTGAATATATGGGGGTATTTCCTATTATAAATCATTTTTTTTATTGTTTTCACCCATTGAGTTTCTTGAACCATCGCAATATCTATTTTACCATGGTTCAACATTTCCATAAGGACTTTCCTCTTGTATGGGGTATTCAGACCTTGAGCATTAATTGAACATAATTTAATGGTCATTTTAATTTTATAGTCGTTCTATGGTTAGTCCAGGGGTTCCATTCATTCTCAACATTCATACCAGTTTGTGAATACCAATCCCACCAAGATTTCGTGGGGTTGGACACAATCTTGCTCCCATTATGCGGGACACTTCTTTCATCCATTGTGTTCAGCTCTTAATGAGCTGTTGTTTACTAGGTGGCGGTGAGTTTGGTGTCTCAATTCATGGACATTCAATCTGATCTATTAACTCCCATCTTGGGTTGACCGTCAATTTCTCCTCCCTACTTTTGTTGACAGTATATTTCTACTGAAAGGAAGGGGGGTAAGGAAGAGCAAAGAAAAGAGGTGAGGTAATACCTCAGGTGATAGTAGATTTTGATTCTATCGGTGAGGTAATACCTCAGGTGATAGTAGATTTTAATTCTATGTTATATTTTCCATGATTGGAGATTCGATCAAATTTAAGTTGTTATATCTTTATGTCCCATTCCCTTAGCAATTCCAAGGCTCGTTCTTTTGTTTCGATGGTATATCTGATCTATTTATGTGTTAGAAGGATCTTTGCAGGGTAACCCCATGCAAACCGAATGCTTTCCCTGTTCAGGATGTCCGTGACTGATTTTAACTTCAGTCTCTGTTGTCTTGTATATAGAGAGATATCTTGCATGATTCTTAGATCTTTGTATTTTTCTGGCAATGTTTCCTTTTTGTATCTCGCTTTCCAGATCTTTTCTTTATAGATGTAGTTATGCATGCGTATCATGACATCTCTTGGTTGTTGGTTTTCCATGTTGCTCTGTGGTCTATATATTCTGTGAATTCTCTCTATTAAAGTTTCCTTTTGTTCAGATTCACCAATCAAGTTCTGGAAATAATCACATACGTATGTCTGTAGGTTTTCGTGATTGACATTTTCGGGGATACCGCGAATCCTGATATTTTTTCGTCTCGATCTGTTTTCGATGTTTTTGTATCTCATCTAAGGATGTGTCATGTTTTTGTTTCATTTCCACTTCATGGGTGTTTGGTTCTTGTGTTTCTAGGCCAGCAAGACTTGATGTTTCCATGGATAGATCATTTTTATCTATAGTTTGTCTTATTGTCATTTGTTGATTTTGTTGATCTTCCCTCCCCGAACTTCTCCGATTTTCCTGTTCTAAGTTTGGGGTAGATGTCGATTCCCTTTTATTCCTTCTTCTTTGTTCTGCCTCCGGAGTTAAAAAGAAGGCTGACGTCATTTTATTTTGTCTTAGATCTCTGGTCTCTTTTTGGTCCTTGTTCTTCCTTATTTCCATGTTCTTTCTTGTTGTCATTCTTGTTTTTTTTTTTTTTCCCTTTTTTTTTCCTTCCCTTTCTTTGTATCTTCTTTTAGGTCTTTTAATAGTGTTAGAGGAATTTTCTCAGTTATCCCTTTTAAATAGGTAGGTAGTCCCTTGCGGGCCCGGTTAAGGCTTGTAATACAGCTTTTATATCAAGCGACCCAGTTCCTGGTCGCCTGGTGTCTTAAAACACTTCACCTCCCCTATTTATCTGTTTTTTGTTATAATAGACCCGTACTCAGACCAAAGTCCAGTTATCCCGATAGAGGAAGAAGGAGAAGTCTTCTCCTCTTTTTCTCTTTCTCGGGGGGGGAGACCGTGGGGGATCCTCTATAAATTTTGTGTAATTTCGTTTGTCAGGGTTTCAAACAGTCTCAGACAGTAAAAATCCGTGTAACTAGAACCATGTCTTAGTTTGGGATCCTAACAAGTCACAAGGTTAACGTGTTTAGACCGTCTGGTTTGATATAGACAGCTGCTTGTATCGGCCAGGGAAAGCAGAGAAGAGAAGGGGGGCTTAGAGGGGCCGCTTTGATCCAGGTAGTTAATTGAGTCTGCCAATGGATTGTGTAGTTGGTATTTCATACCCGGATTCAAGATTCGATTATCAGATCATACAAAGGAGAAAGGATTAGTTCACCCCCTTGCCATTGGTGAGTCACATATCCAACATAGAGATGGGTCTGTAGTGTCTCAGTAAATATGAGCAACCAAACTTAAAGACAGTACCAAACAGTACCAAAACCACAACCTCCCCCCCACCACTTAGATTTTTTTATCAGTGTGCAAACTCCGGGGGAGCACAAGTTTTACAGACTTTAACAATCTAGTTCGTTATAGGTATTTAGGTAGTAACTGCCAATGTAAAGTTTAGAGGTTTAGAGGTTAGGGGTTGTAGCTAAGCCCAAACCCGACCATACATCCTGTCAGGGGATGCACATGGCCGGTATTGCAAGGAAATATGGAAGTTAGGCATAACCGTTTGCACATTGCCAATTGCACATACACATAAATTGGTACATAAACATAAATTGGTACAGACGAGGAAATAAATTAAGCAGGGGATAGCCAGTTGCACACAGACATAAACAGGTACAGGCGAGGGTGAAGGCTAAGCAGGGGAGCAGAGCACAAAGGCAAGCGATGTTATGTTAACTTGTACGATATTTCAGCAGATTTGTACTTATCCTTCGCCTTATGCTTTAAGGGACCGCAGCAGGGAGGCTCCACTCCTCCAGCCCGCCCGACAAGCCTCTCTGAGACAACAGCCGACCACAGTCGCCGCCGCCCGCAAGATGCCAATAAAGGTAAGAGTAAGCTTCCCGACTCTCAGAGCTCAACAACTTCAAACACGGACCATGACCACAAACGCCGACGCCATTCGGTTTTTCCCTCGACACCTCACTCCGCCGACCACAGCCGCCGCCGCCCGCAAGATCCCAATAAAGGTAAGAGTAAGCTTCCCGACTCTCAGAGCTCAACAACTTCAAACACGGACCATGACCACAAACGCCGACGCCATTCGGTTTTTCCCTCAGCACCTCACTCCGCCCGCCCTCAGCAAACCACGCCCTCACGTGATCACGACATCACGTCTCCCCCCGTCATTAACATCTTTAAAGGTACATCCGCATTTGAGAGCCCTGCTGCTATATCTCATTGCAGGGAAGGGGGCATTTCCGTTCCGCACAGACCATCACTAACCATCATTTGTCAGGGTTAATTTCCCCACCATTTGCCAGGGTTAATTTCCCCACCATTTGCCAGGGTTAATTTCTCCACCATTTGCCAGGGTTAATTCATACATCATTTGTCAGGGTTAATTTCTCCACCATTTGCCAGGGTTAATTTCCCCACCATTTGCCAGGGTTAATTTCCCCACCATTTGCCAGGGTTAATTTCTCCATCATTTGCAGGGTAAATTTATATATCATTTGCCAGGGTTAATTTATCCACCATTTGCAAGGGTTAATTTATCCACCATTTGCAAGGGTTAATGCATACATCATTTGCCAGGGTTAATTCATACATCATTTGCCAGGGTTAATTTATCCATCATTTGCCAGGGTTAATTTATCCACCATTTGCAAGGGTTAATTCATAGATCATTTGCAAGGGTTAATTCATACATCATTTGCCAGGGTTAATTCATACATCATTTGCCAGGGTTAATTCATATATCATTTGCCAGGGTTCATTTATACATCATTTGCCAGGGTTATTCTGCCCATTAATGTCACCCTCCCTCCACCCCCTTCCCCAGTACTCACCTGTTGGTGATATTTATATAAAAATACATGGAGGTCCTACCTTGTGCAGCCTGTTCCTGGGTGGGAGGTAAGTGGCAGGTCATAGAGGTGGCTTTTCTGCATCCCTCGGAGCAGAGAGCAGAGAGCAGAGAGCAGCCTCTCCACAGCAGCACAGCATCCCTCGTGGTCTGTGCTGTGAGGGAGGACACGTGGGTTCCTGCCGGTCACATGGGTTGGGGGCGGGGTTTTCATAGTGACAGAGCAGGAAGCAGGGGAAGCTTCACAGACTCGGGGCTATGGTCAGGAGACTCAGGGCTCCAGCCCCAGTAGCCCCCCCCTAACGACGCCTCTGCCCTGTAGTCCTGTCCTTGCCCTGTCCTGTAGTCCTGTCCTTGCCCTGTAGTCCTGTCCTTGCCCTGTCCTGTAGTCCTGTCCTTGCCCTGTAGTCCTGTCCTTGCCCTGTCCTGTAGTCCTGTCCTTGCCCTGTAGTCCAGTCCTTTGTTTCATTCCAGGTTTTCTGATTCCCTCTGCCTTGTCAGTTTTCTTCTATTTAATCCACACCCGTTTCTGTTCAGTCCTTTGTAGTGCAGTTTACTGGTATTTCCTCTGTGTCTATTCCATGTATGTCTTTTAGATTCTATTGTTGGCTTTTGCTTTGTTAATATTATGTTTTAGTAAGGGACTTGCCTAATGTGGGGTACCTTGACGTGGTTGGCAAGCTAACATCTAAATTGGCCAATTTGTTTGAACCAAACCCCCACCTTTACAATCTTTAGTGTTAGGCAAGTTCCTGTATTTATGTTTGTTCCTTTGTATGTGCCTGTTGTGTCCCTTAACCCTGTGCCTTCTATTATTTATTCTTAGTTTGGTTTCTGCTTTATATTGCTTATCGTTAGTTTGGTTTCTGCTTTATCTTGCTTATGTTTACCCTCTGTCCTGTAGCCCTGCACTCTGTATTTTAGTCCTGCTATCCCTCCGTCACTTTTCTGTTTTAGCTCTGCTTAGCTGTCACTTAGTTCATTTCCTCTTAAGCCCTGGGACCTGGAAACAGCAGCTGCTTCACAGGGTCTGGTTGTGGCTGCAAAAACTTGGGGTCCCAATCCTCCAATCGAGTGTAGTTACCCAGCACCAGGTCCTGTGTCTCCACCCTGCACTGTAGCTCCTGATCTCGGGCACTCAGGGTCCCTTTACCATCCCAGACCCCGTGCGTTACAGGTATACTTTCTTTAACTTCCTACTACAGTTTAGTTAATACTTTCACTAAGTCCTCTCTCTCAGTTTCATAACTTAATTTTGCTTTATCTGTAGGCTTAATTACACCTTTGGCCTGATACTTTATTCTGCCCCTTGTGGGTGGGTTTCTACCTGGCTGTCCTCAGTGGAGATGTTTCACTGCTATATTCCTGATCAGACATTGTACAGCTGTGCCTTCAGCTGTGCATTTGAACTGGTATGAACTCTAAACAGACAGAAGACTTTGAGATACAATTGAGCTGAGCTGTATAAGTCCTCACAATGATTATTCTTTGAGTATTCTGTTTTGATGTAGTGTATGACAAGAAGGCTGACCTCAGATGCATGACCAACTTACAGTTTAGTCGACACTGATAGTAGTTGAAATCAAACAACACCACCTAGGGGGTGGATCCTTTAAAGTCCTTTATTACCAGGTATAATCATAAACAGACCGTGATTTCCTTAAATTCCCATGTTAGGTCAATGTCAATGATGTAAACAAAATGGAGGGAAGAATACCACTCATGCCTAAACCAGGTCCCAGGGGCTCTTCAAATGGCGCTGGGACCCATGACACATATGAGAGGCCAAGCCGTGTGGCCCTGGCCACCCCGCTATAAAAGGAATAGTGCCAGGAGTTGGCTATGTTCCTGGCACTGATAATAAATATGGGGAGAAAAGCAAGTGGCCTGCCCCCTGCTACTATGAATGGGTTGGGAGCCTGCCAAATTACTCCCAGCCCCCTGCTATTGTTAACGTGGCTGGGAGCCAGCCAAATGACTCCTAGGTGCCCCCTGCTATTAATTATGAGGCTGAGAGTATGCCAGATGGCTCCCAGCCCCCCGATAACCCACCCTGCCTCCAATAAATAACAAGTTCCTGGATATAATAATCCCCTTTTGTATGGAGAAATATACTTTTTCCCTACCTCCATTAAGAAGAATGGTAGTGAGTTTCATTTCGCTCCCATTCATTTCAGCAAGCTTCACCTCATCTCGATCTTTGTAAAATGGTTAGTGAAAACCATTTTGAGAGGTCGAGATGAGACATCCAAGGGGAGAAGGCAAGTCTGTCTGAGGTTGGAGGCCAAAATGAATGCTAATCTTGACCTCCTATCTTGGATTTTAGTGAATATACACCCTTATATTAGTGGAATTGCAAGCAAATGGGTAAAGCAAAAGAAAAACATGTTTTTCAATATATGTGTGGTGTGATTTATAACATCACCTGTGGCTTGATAAGGGGAAATGTGTAATATCAAGCCACATAAATAGGAGACACCACAGTTTCAATTAAAATCCAATTTTCTCTCAATCAATATATATTTTACATGACTTAGTGCCTTCAGTATATAGATACACTGGTATGCCAGTGCTTTTATATGCCACAATTAAGGTGAAATATTTTGCTGGTCCATTTTTTATGGAGCAAATCTGTCCATATCCATTTTTATTGGTGCTGTTTAAAAGTGTCTATGTAGACTTGGATGATCAGACTTGGAAGTATAGCAGCAGTAGAGTTAATTTCTACTACGAAACAGCAAAGAACATCATTGCTAAAAGATGAAATCACCATTAAAATGATGAGATCTAAGGGTAGAATAATACTAATAACAAAAAATTATACAGCACTTTTCTCCTAGTAATGCAAAATGCTTCACATTTATATGCCTTATAGAGATATTTAAAGGTTAAACATCATGAAGCACAGATTGTACTGCCGGCTACCTGATCTAAGAGTTTACCTTCAATTTATAAAAAAAATGTATTGCACAGGAAGCTGCACTATATGAAATAGGACTGGAAATTGGAGTCACGGCCCACAAATGAATCTATCAGGGTTAAAGGTGATCACACTGTGTGTGTGACTGTGTATGGGGGGCCACATTTTATTTACACCATTCAGTGGCACAGTATGTTGCAGATTAAATTACACACACAGGCATATATATATATGTATAATATCACATAAAATATCCATAAAATATGCATAAAATATGCATAAAATGCATTATTATATTATTAGGAACATCAATAGTGAAACTAACTGAATATCACAAATATAAAAATCCCTAGGTCTCACATGCGGATTTCCAATTGAAAGGTGAACAAATAAATATAGCAACGTTCCAGTATGCATCTGAAAAATACAAATGGCAAAAACATCTGGTGCAGTATGCTCTGAGATCAGCAAATAACCAGCGTAAAAAATGTATATAAAATGAAGACTCACAAAGAATGCTCCTATAACTATATACTTTAGGGAGAGGTGACAGCTCATAGAATCACTCTACAGATACAGTCTTCTTTTCTGTGTGTAGTATGAATATTCAGTTGCCCAATGCTCTATAATTCCCTCTTTAATAATACAGCGTTAATGGCTTAATTTGAATGAAAGAATAAAGCTGGTCCTGTGGGCGTCTGAAGTTAAACAGCGATTCCGAGCACTAAGACTCGTGCAAACAACGTCCTGATGTCACCTTTATGGAAGCTAAGCCGTTACAGGTCAGGCACTTTAGACGGGTTTCAAAAATCCCCGAAATGCTCCTACTCAATATCCCTCAATTCAGGTCTGAATCTGCAGTTTGGAAACCAAAGCATCCGATGCATTTGGATTGGAAAATTTGTGCCATGAAAAACATAGTTTTGTTACTACCCAGTATGCCCTAAATACCCCTGAACACGCTCCAAATTAAGATAGATGCATTTCTGGCATTTCAGTTCTCCTTCTCTGAGAAGGAGAATTGAATTGGAAATTATCCAAAAAATGTCAAAAATAGATTCCCCGTGGCCAGCGAACTGCCACTGGCCCCATAAACCCAAAAAAATACCACGGCTCAAGTTAAAATTAGGGGGGACCAGGACCTATAAAAAACAATGCTACCCAATATGCCCCACTCAAACTCTGACCACGCTCCGATAGCCACATTTCAGTTCTCCGTTTTCTTTTTAAATAGCCACCCACTCGGTCCAGCTGACTGCCATGGGCCCCATTAATTAAAAAAAAATCTTAACTCAAATTACAATTATGGGGGCCAGGGCTATTAGCTCTGCCACCGCTGATTAAAAATGGTGCTGGGGACCACCAAATAGCTACCAGTCCCCTGTTATACACACGGGGCTGGGAGCTAAGATCTGATTAGCCTGCTGCTATGTTCCATGCCTGCTCCAGGATGTCAGTGCATCTCCAGTTTCTGTCTTGTCCATACTGGATACAGTTGATACTACCTCAGGGTCCTGGTATATGGCAGAACCCACCAGGGGCCTCAAGCCCTCATGGGAGTGTGGTTACTCTGCAACATTCCTTGTGTCTCCATTTACTGCATCGTGAATTCTGAATACATGCCCTCATCGTCCCATGTCACTTGGACCCCATTCATGACACCATGTTCTTTGTTTTTTAATATCTTTTTTGCATTTATGTGATAATAATTGATAATAATAACAAATGAAAAAAGTATATTAACAGCTAAAGGATGAAAACAGAAAATGTAGGACAACTGAAAACAGAAGGCACACTGGTTACAGAATATAACATGAAAGCAGAGGTGGTCAGTTTATTCTTTTATTTTATTTCCATAAAAAGTAAAGTAACCAGTGAAGTAACCAGTAGCATGAATTTTCACAAATAAAGCAGACCATAACGTTACCTACCTCACATTGAAATGTTTCTTCATTAAAATTGGTATGGGCATTTTTCTTTTATTCAATTCTTTTTCTTCTGTTTTCCTATTTTTCTCTCTATTACTAGGACAGAACCAAATTAATTATCAGATACTTAAGATACGGAAACAATGTCTCAATTTTTGCAGATGACAAAAAAAAAAAATTATGTAACATACCCTATGATGTCTAGTTTTCCAAAATATATGGTTTGATGGGATAAAATACATTGACCGGCTTCCAAAATGTCCCAAATGTAACATGGGCGCAGGCTGACTACATGTCAAAATTCCAAGTTTGAATTGTGCACCTAATAACCCTTTATACATAATCTTTTAACATGAGGCACTAGAGCAGCACTTACCTTGTCTGCCTTGGGGGTGGCAAAAAACAAAAGATTAAAAAAGCCCCTTTAAATTAAAAAAAAACCTTGCTTGCCAGTAGAGATAT
Source organism: Pelodytes ibericus (assembly GCA_036172795.1). NCBI lineage: Eukaryota > Metazoa > Chordata > Amphibia > Anura > Pelodytidae > Pelodytes > Pelodytes ibericus. The sequence continues at coordinate 112,091,463 of CM069862.1, read as the reverse complement.
TGTAAGACACAATGCTGCCTGCCACTAGCCACAAGGGTCCAGGGTAAGTCCTGGGGTGCCGAGGTCATGTAATAGGGGTGATGGGGTCATGTAATGGGGGTGATGAGCTACAATTGCAGTAATTTTATTTACACCATTCAGTGGGGTGACGGGATCAAGTCATGGGGGTCATGTAATGGGGTGATGGGGCATGTGATGGGGTGGTGGGGACATGTAATGGGGTAATGGAGAGGTGCGGGCATGTCATGGGATAATGGAGAGGTGTGGGGATGTAATGGGGTGATAGGGGCATGCATAGTTGCCAACATCGGCCATGTTTCCAGGGACACATATTTGTTCCACATGCTGCAGAAAGAACATGCAAAGTGCAGCCTGGTAGTATATTGGATGTATATACGCACAGACAGAATCCAATTAATTAATCATGATAGGTCATATAAGATCTCCACCCTGATTAATTAATTGGATTCTGTCTGTGCGTATATCCATCCTACATACTGCCGGGCTGCCCTTTGCATGCTCTTTCTGCAGCATGTGGAACAAATATGTGTCCCTGGAAACATGGCCGATGTTGGCAACTATGGGGCATGTAATGTGTATGTAATGGGGTGATGGGGGCATGTGCAATGTGGGTGATGGGGTATTTAATGCGTGTGCAATGTGGGTGATGGGGCATGTAATAGGGTGATGGGGCATGTCAAGGGGGGTGCCAGAGTTTTGTACAGTTCATCAATCACGTTCCATGAGTTTGTGTAGCCTTTCTTTTTTTCACTGACGTGTCACCTTCAGTCTTCCATCTTTTGATAACATTCGAAGTAGTAGATTTTTGGAAAGTCCAGGCAAGCCGCAGTTGGACACTGCATCTAATAAACTGAACAGAGACAAATAGGTCTTTTGCATTTTATATCCACATGTCTGTGCTGATTTGCATACATTGTGACGTTCAATAACGACACACAAGATGCAAATACAGGTGTCCCAATAATTTTGATCACATAGTATATATTTTTTTCAGTGTGGTTTTATTTTCAGCCAGCTATTCTATATTTATATTAAAAAAATTTCTCTTGAGCACACTAATACAGCATACTAGAATGATTAAAAACCTGAGTTTTACCTCTTAAATTGAGGAAGCAAAGGGATGACTTCTCCGTATCCAAGATGCATTTACTGCTCATTGGCATAATATTCAATGTTTATGCATTTACTGCTCTTGGCATCATATACAAAGTTTATGGATTTATTACATCCTATACAAAGTGTATGCATTTAGTGCTCATTGGCATCATATACAGAGTGTATGTATTTACTGCTCATTGGCATCATATACAAAACACTGTGTGGCAAACCTAGCCACTTATTGCAGAACATTTAAAGGTTGTCTGAAATAGCTGTGTACCCTGGTGTAAAAATGTATTCATGTTAATGTCAAAGTTATATATTGTTATGTTAAAACCAGGTTCTGCTGTATTGAGGGATAATCCACTTAACAGGATTATCTAGTGTGAGTGCCCCTCCCGTACAGCAGTGCATGGTGGGAGAAATGTCCTGTATTTGCACTTCCCAGGTAATCTACTATTGTATAGCCCCTGTAAGGGGATTAAGTAAACCCCTTGCATGGGGAATTGGATAAATGCTGGATCTGTGAATAAAGTAATCAGTTGACTCCCAGAACTGTGTTTCGTCCGGTTACTGGGGGATTTGGGATATTGCCTTACTTTCCAGCGCTTTATTTGGATTACCTTCTTTTACCAGCGGAGATATGGGGATTTAATATTGCAGCTCCGCTACATTTGGTGGCAGCGGCGGGATCCAACCTTACAGCCGAAAAGCGGTGTTCGGGTAATTGAAACTACCGAACATGAAAGTGAATGGCAATTTGAATGCAACAAAGAACCGAACACAGAGGTGAATGGAGACAGACTACACTGCATTGAAACGGCAGACGTTAAAGGAACTACTGGAAGCCAGGGGTAAGATAGCCAGCAATAAGCCAAAAGCTGTGCTGATTGCTGAATTGATGGAGGGAGACAGAGCTTGCAGCGTTACACCCCCACCAGCCATGGAGGAAACCCACTTCCAAAAGGAAATGAGGACCAGGATGGAATTTTTACCCCAGCCAGTACCCCTGGAAATACTGACAGTACTGATGGCGGATGTGCAGGAGTATGTGATGGCACACGGACCGCAGGACGCTCCTCCCAGAGCAGAGTCTATTACTGCTTCAGTCGTCAGCCAGGTAAAGCCTAAGATCCCATACCATGCGTTTAAAATGTTCTGTGAAGAGAAAGACGAGATTGATGGGTATCTACAAGACTTTGAGCGGCTATGTGACTTGCATGATTTGGAGCAGGCAGTGTGGGTACCTTTACTGGCGGGCAAACTGTCAGGTCGGGCAGCAGAAGCCTATCGGGCTGTACCCAGGGAGGACAGCAAAGATTATGCCCGGGTGAAACAGGCTTTACTGGAAAGATACGCCATTACCCCAGAGGCATACCGGCGCAAGTTTCGAGGGTTGCGCAAACCAGAGAAAGATTCCCACGCAGAGTGGGCCCACAAACTGGACCAAGCCTCCCAGGGGTGGATACAAGCCAATCAAGCAACCACCATGGAGGAGTTACGGCAATTGCTGCTGTTAGAACAGTTTTTCAATGGCCTAACTGCAATGGCCTAACCCCAACTGAATTTGAGGCTGAGGTTAAGATAGACCCCACGTTAAAAGTATACAGGGATAGGGTGATCTTCGACCAGGCCGGATTAGAGGGAGAACGGTATACCTGGGAAAAGGGGTTACTGTACCGCATTTCTGAAAGGGTAGTGGGGGGATCTGTGAATGGGACTACTAGACAGCTAGTGGTCCCCCAGAAATATAGACAGGAACTTCTTCTTCTGATCGCTCACGACATCCCCTTGTCTGGGCATCTGGGGATGACTCGCACCAGATACCGCTTGACCCACACTTTTTTCTGGCCGGGTATATCCAAGGATGTGCGGCAGTACTGCCAGACATGTGACATCTGTCAGCGAGTAGGCAAGAGGGGTGACCGCCACAAGGCCAAATTATGCCCACTGCCAATCATAGAAGAACCTTTTAGTAGAGTGGCCGTAGATATAGTAGGGCCCTTACCAAAACCCAGTCCCTCCGGCAAGAGATATATCTTGACCATAGTCGATTATGCCACCCGGTACCCCGAAGCAGTAGCCCTCTCTAATATCCACGCCGAGACAGTGGCCGAGGCCTTAATGAAAGTATTCTCCCGAGTGGGGTTCCCCCAGGAGATCATATCGGATAGGGGTACACAGTTCACGGCCGAGGTGACCCACCAACTATGGAGAATATGTGGCATTAAGCCTATTGTGAACTCTGCGTACCACCCGCAGTCTAATGGGTTATGTGAAAGGTTTAATGGGACGTTAAAGCAGATGCTCCGTACCTTTGGAGAGGCCCATAAAGACTGGGAGCGATTCCTACCACATCTGCTATTCGCCTACAGAGAGGTACCCCAAGAATCCACGGGCTTTTCTCCCTTTGAACTACTATTTGGGAGAAGGGTGCGAGGACCTTTAGATTTAATTAGGGAGCACTGGGAGGGGGAAAGTAGTACAGATGGGACACCCATTGTACCATATGTGCTGGAGTTCAGGGACCGCTTGGAGGCACTAACCCAGACCGTACGGACCAACCTCCAGGCGGCCCAACAACGCCAGCGCCGATGGTATGATAGGGGAGCCAGAGACCGCAGCTTTCACGTGGGACAGAAAGTTTTGATTTTAAAACCTGTTCGCAATGACAAGCTGCAGGCCATCTGGCAAGGCCCATACCAGGTGGTGGAACAGAGATGTGACACCACCTATGTGATTGGCCCCTGCTCAGGGACAGGGAAGAGACGCATGCTCCACGTGAATATGCTCAAACCCTACCACGAGAGGATAGAGGACGTGGCGGCGATATGCGCTTCAGCCTCTGAGGATCAGGAGAATCTTCCGCTCCCTGACTTATTAGAGCAGGAAGATCAGGCAGAGGCCTCCACAGGTGTTCAGCTGGGGGAGCGGCTAAGTCCTCAGGAGCGTGCCCAGGTACAGGAGTTAATCGCGGCTAAGGGAGCCACTTTCTCCAATTTACCAGGGTACACCCCGCTAGCTACTCACCGAGTTGAGACCCCCGGACAGCTACCTATGCAGCAGACCCCATACCGTATCCCGGAAGCGGTAAGGGAACATATGAGGAAGGAAATTGAGGAAATGTTGCAGCTAGGGGTTATTGAACATTGCGATAGCCCCTGGGCATCGCCGGTAGTGCTGGTACCCAAGAAGGACGGCACAACACGCTTTTGTGTAGACTACCGGAGGCTAAATGACAAAACAGTGTCTGATGCCTACCCGATGCCCCGGATAGACGAGCTGCTAGACAAAATGGCACGAGGCCAGTACCTTACTACAATAGATTTATGCAAAGGGTACTGGCAAATTCCACTAGCCCAGGATGCCATCCCTAAGTCGGCGTTTGTCACCCCGTTTGGCTTGTATCAGTTTCGAGTCATGCCATTCGGGATGAAAAACGCTCCGGCTACCTTTCAACGGATGGTGGATCGGCTACTGGATGGGTTCCAGGAATATGCATGTGCATACCTGGATGATATCGCCATCTATAGCCAGACTTGGTCAGACCACCTGCGACATATTGGAGCAGTCATTGACCGTATCGGAGAGGCAGGGTTGACGCTAAAGCCCAGCAAGTGTCACATAGGGATGGCAGAGGTGCAGTACCTGGGGCACCGGGTAGGGAGTGGACAGCAAAAGCCCGAACCAGCAAAAATTGAGGCAGTAGCTAAGTGGCCTACCCCCCGGACAAAAACCCAAGTGTTAGCCTTCCTGGGTACTGCAGGGTACTACCGAAAATTCGTACCCAATTATAGTGCCCTGGCCAAACCACTGACTGACTTGACCCGCAAAAACCTTCCGCGACAGGTCATCTGGGCCCCAGAGTGTGATCAGGCGTTCCAACAACTCAAGACTGCGTTAACCAATGCACCGGTACTTGCTGCTCCTAATCCAACTAAACGATTTCTTGTCCACACAGACGCTTCAATGTTTGGATTGGGAGCAGTGCTGAGCCAAGTTGGAGCAGATGGCGGAGAACATCCCGTAGCTTACTTAAGCCGAAAGTTATTACCCCGTGAAGTGAGCTACGCCGCCATTGAGAAAGAATGCCTGGCCGTGGTGTGGGCCCTCAAAAAGTTGCAGCCTTATTTATATGGACAACCTTTTTCCCTACTCACAGATCACAACCCGTTGGTGTGGCTGAACCGTGTGGCAGGGGACAATGCCAGGCTGCTGCGCTGGAGTTTGGCGCTGCAGCCTTTTGACTTTACTATTCATTACCGCCCAGGAAAGCAAAACGGTAACGCCGACGGGTTATCTAGACAGACTGACCTTGAGAAGTGATCTGTGAGTACTCCTCCGGACATCCCCAAGCCGATCCGTTTGGATCAGACTGTGTATGCCGGCTTGGTTCTGGGGGAGCATTGTGGCAAACCTAGCCACTTATTGCAGAACATTTAAAGGTTGTCTGAAATAGCTGTGTACCCTGGTGTAAAAATGTATTCATGTTAATGTCAAAGTTATATATTGTTATGTTAAAACCAGGTTCTGCTGTATTGAGGGATAATCCACTTAACAGGATTATCTAGTGTGAGTGCCCCTCCCGTACAGCAGTGCATGGTGGGAGAAATGTCCTGTATTTGCACTTCCCAGGTAATCTACTATTGTATAGCCCCTGTAAGGGGATTAAGTAAACCCCTTGCATGGGGAATTGGATAAATGCTGGATCTGTGAATAAAGTAATCAGTTGACTCCCAGAACTGTGTTTCGTCCGGTTACTGGGGGATTTGGGATATTGCCTTACTTTCCAGCGCTTTATTTGGATTACCTTCTTTTACCAGCGGAGATATGGGGATTTAATATTGCAGCTCCGCTACACACTGGTAAGCTGTTTGGGAACAGAAATTGCACTGGCTAGCTGCTTGGGAACATAGATTGCACTAACATACTGTTTGGGGACAGAGATTGCACTGGCAAGCTGATTGAGGACACAGATTGCACTGGCAAGCTGTTTGGGGACAGAGATGACATGATAAGTTGTAATGCATCATTTTGATAATGCTTCTAAACAAAGATCACGAGAAGAATAGAAAATGGTATAATGTATTTAATAAATATTCACAACATGTCGCAAATGTGCATTTAGAATGGGGATTTCAGACAGCAACTTAACAGGAACCTTGCCATTGAGTCATTATCATTTATTTTGAATTTCATGTTCACGTTGTAATCATTTTATATCAACTCCATGGCAATGCAAACTGTCATAGAAAATCCTATACATCTAGATTGTCTAATTAGGAAGCATGGACATGCAATCTCTGGCTCTTAATCTTTTAACTCAGTATGTTCAGGCAGCCACTTAGCTGGCTGAACATCATACTAATTATGTCTCACAATAGCTGGAGTTTCAGACGTTTCTTATCCACACACTCTAGCGCCCAACAAAGTTTGACACAATATATATTGCCGCTAAGATACAGGGAATTATCAGAGTGATTTGGAGGCTTGTCAGCCAGTGAGGGAGAATTTGTAGATTGTCAGCCAGATCCATCAACACAATGAGAGACAAGCTGCACGCAGCATGTTTTAGCATGCTTAATGAACTAATACACATTTGTAGTATAAATGCAATTTTTCATAATATTATACCATGCAGTCTAAATCTTAAATGAGGGGAGGTAGGGTTTTAAATGTGGGCAATCTTACTGGGGTTGTTAAACATATGTATGCTGCTTAAATATTGAGGCCTGTTACTCACCTTTATTATCCTACACATTAGTACATCCCAGAAGCTCTCAGACAAGGAGACCCCAACCCTCATACCACCTCAAGTCCTAAAAAAAAAAAGGACATATGTTTCTGCCTCCAAAGGACATTGTCACAAATAACCCAAGTTATGCTAATGGTGAAAACAGAACTGATTGTATATATTTACTAAGTTGATGTAAACACACATACAGAATATATATGCATTTAAACATGGAATGGGTTTGCCTGAAGTCTACTTCAAACACTTCCATGTATTGGAAAGAATATAGGAATGTAATAAGCATCCCAATTAAATTGTTTTCCTAATTAGCCTCACAAATCTCAGAATTTTCGCTATCTTGACTTCCAAATATTTCTCGCCTACACACAGCATCTTTGCTCCTCGAAATCCCCTTCAAAGACACCCAACTGCATAACGAATGGCTGCCTAACGAGCACCCCAGGTAATTACTTTCCACATATTTCCACATATATTCCAATTTATTAACATATATTTTATACATTTATATTTGTGTGTTATATTACAAAATAGTAATACTAATAAAATACATCTGAATCATCACTATAAATAATATGGATTTACAAATCATTTCAATCTGTTTGACTACAGAGAGATTGCAATGCATTGTGGGTTGATCAGTGCATAAGGGTTAAATTTTGTATTGATTTCATTCTATAATTGTATTGTATCCCATGAATAAATTTAAATAATTGGCATTACATGTAGTTTCACACAAGAATATAGTTAATAATGTGCTCCTGGAAATTGTTGAGGTTATGCTAATTTCTTAACTAGAAAAAAAATCTTTATAATCCTGCATCAATGCGCTTTCATGTATACAAAGCAAAAAGTTATAATTTACATTCCAAAGGTCAAAATAAGAATAAAATGCAATATTACAACTCTGCTATGTTTAATGATTAAATATCTTTTTAGCTGTGTCTCATGGGCAGATTTCTTTGTCTAATTTAGGATAATAGGGTCTACTCAATATCGGGACAAATCGGAAAAAAAAACTGAAATCTTCAATTTCTAGAAGGGCTGGCTTTTGTCCACATTCGTTTCGGGGGGTGGGGGTTTGCAGGCAGCGACATCTTATGGATTTCACTTACTCCTAAAGGTGTCCCCCCTGCAAAGTTGGCCTAAAACCGGCAGAAATTAGCGAAATATGACCAATTCTCCAGATTTTAGCTGGAGAATTGAACTGAAAAGTGTAAAAGAATTAAACACAAAAATATTAAAGGGGTCTACAAAATATTGCGCAATCCATTCTGAAATGGGCCGTTCGTAAGCCAGAGCATTGGAGACCTTCAGATTTGAACATTCTCACCATAAAACCAATGGGTTTTCAGCTACACAATATGCAGAGATCAACCCTGAATACAGTTCGGAGTCAGTGATAATTGCCACATGAAAGGTGAATTGAAATGAAAAAGTTAAATAAAAAAATAAAAAATAGAACTTCCCCTGGGGCCAGCCCTTATAAATAAAGCCCTGCCACCCTATACAAAATGGGTCTGGGAGCTGCCAAAATGGCCTCCAGTCTTCTGGTACATATATGGGGGTCAGGGGAAATAGCCTACACAATGTTTTTTAATAATAGTATAGGTTTTTTTTTTTGGTGGCCCCTTCCCTGGGCCAAAAGTTGAGGATCAACTGCTGGAACCCCGATACAGATAATAAGCACCGAAAGGGTGATTTTTTTTTTTACAGGTGAATTGTCCCCCTATCTGGGTATAGAATGATGTTTGGTGTAGGTAGGGATTAATGTGTTTTTATCTATTATTTTAAGGGGACTGGGCAATCGGGCATCCTCAGACACCAGGGGATCTTTTTTATTTTTTCATTTTTATCAGAGTCTAAGGCAATTAGGCAACTGTTAGGGAGGCAGAGCTACTCCCCCTGGTCCCCCAATGTATATAATTTTTTTTCTCAGTCCCTTTTTTTAGTGGGGTTCAGGGCTACTTTCCCTGGACCCCCATGTATATTTTTAGGGGTTCAACCGGGGCAAATAATTTTTTTTTTTATTTATTGTGAGAGGAATTTCCATAAATAGAGGCAATTTTCGGTTCAGTGTATTTTGGTCAGCTTTTAGGAAATTGGCAGAATTGCGAGGCTATTCAGATCACATCACATATTGTGTAATTGTGAAATTCGCCTTCCGATATCACCTCAATGTACTCGGATCATTCTGAACTTCAGGAAGATTACATTGGTCCCAAAGTTCGACGTATACTATGTAGACCCTTTACGTACTATTATGAATGATTAATGGTATATATTATAATAGTATATTTACTTTTATTAAAAAATGTTTATATTATTTTTTCATAGACAGCAAAGGAAGGTATTCTTTATGGTAAGGACAATAAGGGTATGGAACTCAATGCCAAGAGAGGTGTTGCTATCAACTACAATAGATGCATTTAAAAATGGTCTGGGTGTTTTTTTTTTAGAAAAGTAGAACATACAGGGCTATTAATAATAGAATAAGCATAGAGATTATTGATCCAAGGAGAAATCTGATTGTCCTTTGGAGTCAAGAATGAATTTTTCCCACTAGAAGGCAAAATTCGAAATAGCTTCCTTAGGGTTTTTTGCCTTCTTTTGGATCCAAAGCTGGAAGGATAGGTAGAAGAGTTGAACTTGATTTTTCAACACTAAATTACTATGTTAGTATTGTATGTTCACTTACTTTGTTTACAGAGCCTTAGATCGTTTGCTTCCTAAGCACATGTGTGCAGCCGGCACGGCCATTTTTAAATGGCAGCTACGGTCACTCCGGGGAGTGATTGTAGCGCGCCCCTGCACTTTTTTTTTGTGTTGCTCAATGCCTCAACATAGAGGCATTGTAGCAACACTGAAAGAGTAAAGAAAGCAACCGTTGGTTGCTTTGTTTGCTCTTTTTAGTGCATGACGTGCCAGGCACGTCTCCTGTCACCAAGTCCTCGATTTAATGGGGTCAATGGGACTGTATCACCTAAATATTACTTATACTGTAGAGAATAAAAAATTACTTAAAATGATCCAGACAATAGGGTTTACTATTGTAGACCAATCTGGCTGGAAATGGCCAGAGATTGGTGTTTGTAGCCAAATTTCCGAAATCTCTGAAATCTGGCTACCAGGGCCGGCGCCTCCTATAGGCAAACTAGGCGTTCACCAAGGACGACAGCTTTGTGAGGGAAGCTGCTGCCTGCCGCAGGGATACATGTATCCCGATGGCAGACAGCCACAAGATTAATATTTTTTTATTTTGTGCGAGGCCAAGCCGGTTTTAGGCACAAAGAAAAAAAAAACCTTGCTGCAGAAGCAAGCAGGAGCATGGAGTCTGTGACAAGTCTCCAAGCTGCCTGTCTCGTACTCCCCGTCGCTCTCAAAGCGTCAGCTCACGTGATCATCACGGGTCACGTGATCGTCGCGGGTCACGTGATCGTCGCAGGTCACGTGATCGTTGCGGGTCACGTGATCGTCGCGGGTCACGTGATCAATGCGGGTCATGTGAACTGCCGCCGGTGAGCGTAGTGGGGAGGCGAGCGCTGGAGACAGAGCATCAGGAAGGTGAATACTGGGGAGGGGGGAAACAGTATTTATTGAAAGGACTAATTGTGGCATATTTATTGGGCATATCAATAGCTACATGTTAATTGGGCCTATTAATTGAGGCATATTATTGGGCCTATTAATTGGGGCATATAAATTGGGGCATATTAATTGGCCATATTATTGGAAATATTAATTGGGGCATATTGATCGTGGAATATTAATTGTGCCATATTAGTGGGCATGTTAATTGTGGCATATTTACTAGGCATATTAATTGTGCCATATAAGTGGACATGTTAATTGTGGCATATTTACTGGGCATATTAATTGGGGCATTTTATTGGGCATATTAATTGGGGCATATTAATTGGGGTATATTAGTGGGTATATTAATTGTGGCATATTATTGGGCGTATTAATTGTTGCATGTTAGTGGGCATATTAATTGTGACATCATAATTGGGTATATCTATTGGGCATATTAATTAGGGCATATTATTGGGCATATTAATTGTGGCATATTATTGGGCGTATTAATTATGGCATATTAGTGGGCAAATCAATAGTGGCATATTAGTTGGCATTTTACTGGCCATATTAGTGGACATATTCATTGTGGCATATTATTGGGCATATTAATTGTGCCATATTAGTGGGCATGTTAATTGTGGCATATTTACTAGGCATATTAATTGTGCCATATAAGTGGACATGTTAATTGTGGCATATTTACTGGGCATTTTAATTGGGGCATATTATTGGGCATATTAATTGGGGCATATTAATTGGGGCATATTAGTGGGTATATTAATTGTGGCATATTATTGGGCGTATTAATTGTTGCATGTTAGTGGGCATATTAATTGTGACATCATAATTGGGTATATCTATTGGGCATATTAATTAGGGCATATTATTGGGCATATTAATTGTGGCATATTATTGGGCGTATTAATTGTGGCATATTAGTGGGCAAATCAATAGTGGCATATTAGTTGGCATTTTACTGGGCATATTAATTGTGGCATATTAGTGGACATATTAATTGTGGCATATTATTGGGCATATTAATTGTGGCATATTAGTGGGCATACTAATAGTGGCATATTATTGGGCATACAAATTGTGGCATATTATTGGTCATACCAATAGTGGCATATTAGTGGGCTTACTAATTTTGGAATATTAGTGGGCATACTAATTGTGGCATATTATTGGGCCTACCAATAGTGGTATATTTGTGGGCATACATAGTGTGGCATATTATTGGGCATACACATTTTGGCATATTATTGGTCATACCAATAGTGGCAAATTAGTGGGCATACTAATTGTTGCATATTAATGTGCATACTAATAGTGGCATATTAATGGGCAAAATTGGCTGTGGTATATTTATGGGCAAATTGGCTATAGCATATTAACGGTCAGACTAACAGTGGCATATTAATGAGCAAACTAACTGTGGAGTATTAAAGGGCAAATTGGCTGTTCCATATTAATGGGGAAATAGTGGCATATTAATGAGCAACCTGGCTGTGGGAATACATTGGCAAGACTGGTTGCAGAATGTCAAGTCTCGGGGTTTATTAACAAATCTGAGGTGCAGATTGACAGGTCGGAGTGGCAAGTCTGGGGGTGCATTGTAAAGTCAGAGGGGCAGATTGGCTAAATAAGAGGAAAATAAAAAAAAAAGGCACCAGGCATTTGGTGGGTGCAAGGGCAACAAAAAAGGTACCAGGCATAGGGAGGGGAAAAAAGAGTCACCAGGCATAGGGGGGAGATAGGATCACATTGCATGTGTAACTCTTTGTGTACATGTGGCTGCATGTGACATTGCATTTGTTTCTGTGTGTGTATGTGTGGCTGCATGTGACATTGCATTTGTTTCTGTTTGTGTACGTGTGGTTGCATGTGACATTGAATGTATGTCACATTGTGTTACTGGTGTGTAAATGCCTGAGGGTAGGATCATAAGGGGCGGCAAAATATATGTTTGCTAGCATAGAATTCCGGCTGCCCAATATGCAATGATCATACCCGAAGTATGCTCCAAATTCAGGAAACATAAAAGTATGTCCGTATCAGTACTATGAACTTTGAAGGCCTGAAAAGTACAGTACAAAATATTTAATCTCTTTGCAACAATGAAAGTACCAGGTTCATCACAGAAAAGCTGTCACTTAGTGACAGCTGACATACATGTTATGTCCTGTGGTGAAACCTGCATAGAAAGCCATATCCAGTAGACATGTGCAAAACTAAAATTTTCGTTTTGTTTTCGTCTAAAACGAATTTCGTTCATTACTGCATTCGTTTCATTATCTTCGTCATTATTTTCGTTTCGTTTTATTCATTTGTACGAATCAATTGACACATTCCATAAACCGAAAGTCTATAAACCGAATGTCGTTTGGTTTATAGACTTTCGGCTTATAGAATACATGTAATGCTATTGGCTTTCTATAAACCGAACTAGAGTCCCCATTCATAAGAAATTCTATGGGGACTCTAGTTCGGTTTATAGAAAGCCAATAGTATTACATGTATTCCATAAGCCGAAAGTCTATAAACCGAACGACGTTCAGTTTATAGACTTTCGGTTTATAGAATACATGTAATGCTATTGCTATTCTATAAACCGAAAGTCTATAAACCGAATGTCTTTCGGTTTATAGACTTTCGGTTTATGGAATACATGTAATGCTATTGCTATTCTATAAATCGAAATAGAGTCCCCATTCATACGAATAGGTCAATTGAATAGGTCAGTTTATAGAATAGCAATAGCATTACATGCATTCCATAAACCGGAAGTTGTTCATTATGTCGGTTTAGGGAATGTATGTAATGCTATTGGTATTCTATTTCAGTTTATAGAATGCCAATAGCACGAATGGACGAATGATTTTCGTTTATTAACCATTCGTTCATTCGGCTTTCGTTAGTTTAGCATTTTCGTTATTCGTTTTTCGGACGAATGGACGAAAATGCTATTTTTGGTCCGAAAACGAATGCACATGTCTAATATCCAGCTGGGCAAGGAAACATCACAGTGGCTGCGACAGTGCTCTTTTTCTCGCAGCAGAATCTGTTAAAGTGGCCATGGCTGCGGCCGAAATTATAAGAGTTTTGGCCATGGCGGATTTAACAGAGTTGGCCATGGCTGTGGCCAAATCTCTTTGAGCGGCTGCATCCCACATCGGCCCTAAGACAGGCGACCTACCAGGAAATTTTCCGGTATCCCGGTAGGCCAGTCTGGCCTAGAATATAAATATATGATATGTGTCCTGATGTGGATGTCTATAAGAGGAGTCCTGAGTTCATAACTAACCATGTAGTGTACACATATCAGACAGCTGTTGTTCTTGCTAGCACATAATTCACCTCCTGCAGATGATCATGGGAACGCCGGATTCACTTATTGCCTTCCAGATATGTGTCTCCAACTTGTTCATGTCTTCTCTCTTGTCCTGCTGATGTCTTCACTCTTCACTACGTATTAGAAATTCTAATAGTAAAACTGAACCATTCCAATACCTGCCACAGATATGACTAAAACTACAACTATACCCCTATACCCATGGACCCCTGCAAATGTGATTGCAATGCAATGCAGACCTGAACAATCTTTTACACAATTATAAATGGTAAGTAAAATCTGTAACCCTTTGTGGACATAACAGCTGTTGATAAAGCTAATACCAGTCTTGTCATGTCAGATCTATGCTGGCATCATATCACTGGATATTCCGCAGCAGCAGCTGTCTTGATATGTGTACCACCTCCCCTCATGTAATGTGTAGTACTGAACCATTTCACTTGTAGATGCCAACATTGATGTACAATGCAACATACCACACTTTAGCAATAAAAGGGTACCATTAACTGTGTAAGTATATGAGGTGTGGATCTACCTGAAAAACAAGACAGACACAAAAAAAGATAAATCTAAATGAATTTGGTTTTATTTTTTTAAATATTTGTTTTGTTCAAATCAACAGAACTTCATTCTGACTTCATTCCATGGCTACTAAAAAGATGCAATTGTGTAATTTACTCATCTTCTGATGAGGAGGAGGATGTACTTGGCAAGCTCTAAATTAGCATTTGCATGGTAATTAACCTCAAGAGTTGGCTGGGGTGATCAGCTCTAGACTAGGATACTCCTGTTGGTCCGTCAATCTGATATGCTCCAGATCTAAACTCCCTCATCTAAATGGCTACGTAACTGTTCCTGCCTCTGCATCATCTGAGCATGGAACTGTTCCTGGTTACTCACAATCATTGGTCAGTTACTGGTCCATTCTGGTGATGTCCAGCTGGGTCCCAACAATCAAACCATGGCCTCAAATGATGTCATGGGAGAAAGGGTAGGAGGTGGTGGATGGGCTCCTGATGTGCCTCCATGATCTTCAATGCTGGGATCTACCACCGTGAGGAGGATGCTCTTTTCCTCCACCTGCAGATGTTAATTTAGGAAAAAAATTGCAATACAGACTGTATTCATTGCATTCTTGTACAGTTAACATGCAGTATTATTTGCATCCTGAACTATTGAACATTGGCATTCTGCTAATACTAAATGAAATCATTTTTTAATCTTACATTGCCTTTTCATTTATTATTGCTATTTTCTGAATTTGTTACAGAAAGTAAAACTATGCTTGACTCATTGCTTGCTAAACCTACAATTGAGCCTATGCAGAGTTAAACATTATAATCACTGTAGAGCGCATGTACATTAATGTCACTGTATCATCTGTACATGTTATCCTATTTACAGATAAACATCTATCTATACAGATCTACCTATACACATCTATCTATACATGTCAATACATCTATCTATAGCTCTGTATTACAAATTGATACACTGTCAAATTGATACACTGTGATCAAGTGGGCTTCATCCGAAGCAGAGGCATAACTAGAAACCACTAAAACGTGCCCTGGGGCCCCTTGAACCCACCATACAACTCCTATATTATATAAATGGATGGCTCTGGTTTATTTAATATGTATATAACAAATATGGCTGGTTTTATAATATTTATTTAAGTAGTGAACAAATACATCTGGAACCAAAAAAGGGCTAGAACCTCATTTGCCATTACACAACTACCACTATCCTCTGGAGGCCCAGCAAATACCCAATTTCCTGGAATATTACAAAGCCACCAACTTAGCACAAACAATATTAGCTCATAGTGCAAAAGAAGAAATAGTGTGGGTACAAATGGAAAATGAAGCAATATATGTATTAGGACCAGGGCTCGACAAAGAACGGGCGCCAGGTCGCCATGGCGACTAGGAAATTGTACCTTGCGCCTGGGTAGGATCATCAGCACATGGCACTCCACGTCCTGAGATTAGTTTAAAAAAATTATAATTTTACCATTGCATCACAAGGGTAAGCAGAGTGTGCGCTTCCTGCTCCGCCCCATAGCGCTGTAGTGTCGGATCAGCGGGAGTCACGAGACACCATACTGCTCAAAGGTAGCGTGCAGATGGTCTGTGCCTGTGTGACAGGCATGGACCAGGCTGCCGCAGAAATCCCCCCTCCCGTGCAAACAGGTAAAACAGCAGGAAGGAGAGAGTCATTGATAAAATTACTTTTTTTCCTTTTATTTAAAAAAAAAAAGCCTGATGGCTTATGCATATGTGTGTGTGTGTGTCTAAGTGTCTCTGTTTGAATGTGACTGACAGTCTCTGTATGGATGTGACTGACAGTCTCTGTATGGATGTGACTGATTGACTGTATGAATATGAGTGACTGACAGTCTCTGTATGTATGTGACTGACTGACAGTCTCTGTATGAATGTGACTGACTGTCTCTGTATGTATGTGACTGACTGTGTTTGGTTGCGTGAATGTGCCGTTGTCTGGCTCCTAGATTCTTTTTCTGGCTCCTAAATCTAAATTAAATTTGTCAAGCCCTGCCATACACGCTGCCACAATTGTTATGGACACCACCGTCTGCCAGACCTGAAGCCCTGTCTCCTCTTCTCTTAGATCTACAATAACCTTGTTAAGCTTGTGGGACTCTGAATTGTCTAAAGCCCAAAAAAAATCCCAGAGTCACACCATTAACTATCCTACATAACCTAATATCCACATTTCCAATAAAGGGATGGCTGGTTAAAGGTATGACCTGTTTTGGCGACATTATGACATTCATTAATGCAGATTCTCTTTATAAAAAAAGTTATATTTAAAAAAAAATCATATTTATATATATATATATATATATATATATATATATATATATATATATATATATATATATATACAAGTTCGTTTGGGGTAGTGTGTCCCCCACACCAAAAGGACATACAGTTCTATAAAAAAACACATTTATTTTTTAAGTATTTTCTGCCCCTTAATGTTTGATCATAGTCTTATTTTTATGCATCTGATAGTGGAGGGCAGTAGGCAAAATGCCACCTTCATGCATATAGAAGATATATTTATTAAAATTAAACCATAGTTACAGGTGGGGGCTGGGGAATAAATACCAGTAAGATAACTCAGTTGGAAAATGCCCTGAATAGAGAAACTGTTCAAACCTCAAAGTCATGGGCTTGAATACTGGCAGGGCCAACTCAGCCACTCATCCATCCAAACTCAATAAATGAGAACCTTTAACTGGGTAATATTATTTCCAAGAGCATCTGCTAAAAACTCCCTTGAGTCCCACTGGGAGAAAGGACCTATATAAATACTAGTTGCTTTTGTTGTTATTATTCAGAATCTATTTGTTCCATACCCCTGCTTGATACTTTTCTTTTAGTACTCGTTTATTAGAAGGAAGAGAGAGATATTGTATATCATAATTGATATTTTCATGAAAATTAGCAATGAAAAAGGTAATATACAGTTCACAGAATAATCACAGGGTGGTTGGAAAGGGTAATATATAGCATGTGTGTGCAGCTATCAACATCATCACTTAACACGTTCGGTACAAAATAATACACTTCACAACCTGCTTGCAATTCCCCAAATAACCGCCACTTTTGCGCTTTGATTGGTATTTTGACCCCTGCCTGATGTCGTACAAGCTTTAAGTCTCTGAATCCGGAAGTGACGATCCTTTCCTCTCTGAGACCCACAGTGTTCGGGTGAGTTTAAGCATCTCGCAATCCGTTGCCATCGGCTGTGTCGCTGGTACGGGCCTTCTTTAAACCCTGACCATGGTGTAGTTGGGGTGTCCTGCTATGGAAATGTTCGTTATGGATGGGGGACGCTTTGGAATTTACTGACTTTTTTTGTGTTTGTTCCGCAGGTCACTGGAAGACATCGCTGCAGCATGGTAAGAGGCCTTGGGGGGATGGGACGGGTAATGATGTGAGATATAAACAGGGGAAACATTTGCACAGAGGGTTAGAGTATGGGAAGCTGGCCGGCCTAGGAGTTTGGCTAGCGTAGTAAATAGCGGCACTAGTGCCGTGTTTCGTTTTCTGTCTGTAGGCCCTGAGGGCGCCACCAGTATAGTGTTAAGTGTGTGTCTGCAGTTATTGTTACTCCCTTAACAATGGTAGTTTTCGATGTAAGCCCGGTCCCTAATCCTGCGAAAATCTGAGGACTATAGAAAAAATAACTTTACAGTTTGTCCAAATGTATTGCGTTAATAACATTTGTGCATATTTTTCACAGCCTCGCAAAATTGAAGAAATCAAAGACTTCCTGTTGACAGCCAGGAGAAAAGATGCAAAATGTGAGTTATGTATTTCTTGGCAGCCATTAATTGTACTGGTGTATGGTGTGATGTAGAAACATGATGTATGTGTCCTCTAATAGTTTGCATTGCTTGTAACCTGTCCAATGTCTATTCCTTAAAGGGACACTAAACTTTATTTTTCCCTTGAGCTTCTAATATAGAAGTGTGAGGATAAAGTGGCTTGTCCTTTTGATAGTACATGCCAGTTTATCCTCACAGGCCATGCTTCCCTGGGAGAGGTCCTCTTTGCTTAAACCATGCATGAGTCACTAAATTCAGACTACAGTCTCTCAGCAGAGAGCAAGAACTCTTGCTTCCTTTTTAAGGAAGAAAAGGTTAGAAAAAAGTTGGTTGTCATTTAAACAAGTTACATTGAGGTTTGTTACTAGGATCCATCCAAAGTGGTTTGTAACAGCTAGAATTGAATGTGGGGTAATTGAGATGACTTGTTCCAATAGCTTACGTTTTTCCCTTTATATTTATATCCTGTATTGTAGAGGAAATTGACACGTTTCAGCACTTACACTTTTATGCAGTTTTGTAACTTTCCTACCATGTCATTGTTTGAAACTGGTCTTTTTTTTTTGTATCTAATTTGCATTATTACAAATGTTCTGTTTAGACCAAGTTTTTTTTGTTACATGAAGTATCCACTTCTGTTCTTGATTTAGATGCCACAACTGCAGACATTTTAAGTGCTGTTACTCTTCTTTAGGTTGTAGGTGAAGTACTATCCATTAAAAAAACGTGAATTTTGGGGTAGAATCCTGAAACACTGGCAGAATCAGGAATACTAGGATTGGTGTTGGTGGTTTTGGTTAGACTGGGATGAATATTGAAATGGGTCTCATTTTAAATTTTAGCTGTCAAGATCAAGAAAAACAAGAACAATGTTAAATTCAAGGTCCGCTGCAGCAAGTACCTCTACACACTGGTCATTACAGACAAGGAGAAGGCTGAGAAACTGAAACAGTCCCTGCCCCCTGGTGAGTACAAGACAAAGCGTACACAACAGTGGAATGTAACTCCCCTTATGTAGAAAATGAAATAAATACTCCCCCGGTAGTAACGCAGCGTCCCAAAAAGTACTCCGCAGGTACACTCCAACAACAATACCGAAAGACAAGGGGAGCATAGATACATGGAAGATAAAAAAAAAAAAAAAAAAATTGGTGCAATACAGGATGATAAAGTAAGTTTCAGTTCAAATAGCAATTGCTGCTGCTTTTTATTGCTTCTATTTGAGCTGAAAGCACTGGGACTAACTTTTCTCCTTGGGAAGCTGGTTTATGCCGGCAAAATGCGTTGAGTCCAGATCTATCAAAGACATCAACCTCAGAGTTGTGGGATTAGGCCTTCACGGACCCTCCTTGTTTGAACCTGTAGTGTACACCTTTCATGTGCCTGTAACTAATTCCCTCAATTATTTAAAATTTGCACTTCTCAGATGCTGCACCATTTGGTTTTTTAATTGTTTTATAGTGATGTTAAAGAAGATTAACCAAGTCATGGATGTGAGGAACCTTTTCTGTTGATGGGATTTTCAATGAACTGTTTTAGAGTGCATACATACTCCCACCAACATCACTATCATACTGTATTGCACCAAAATACTTTGGGTTTTTTTTTTCTCATGTATCTGCGCTTCCCTTGTCTTTCTGTCTCCCTGGTGAGGAGTCCCTAATCTAGCGGGTGACTGTCTTTCTCTACTAGTGCAGAGACCACTGTTTTTACTTAAGGCATTCTTAACAGTGAACTGTAGGAAGCTGGTGGTTAGAGGCGCGCCCATCCCCCCCATAGATTTCAGTCGAAATTTTAATGTTCTTACGTGTTTTTTAATTTTGTTTGTGTATTCAACAGGTCTGTCAGTGAAGGAACTGAAGTAAATCTGCTGTCTATCTTCTGTTCAATAAATGGTTTCTAAAAATGCATTGCAGTTGCTTGGTTATTTGCTTTGTAATTTAATCTAATGGTGTACGAATCATGAGACCCTGCAAATGCAATTTATAAAAGTTGATTGCAGGAGGCTTCCAGTAAGGGCATTACAGATTTTATATTTTCCTTGAATGGAGCTGCATGTTCAGAAATGCATGTATGTACTAATTCTAATCCAGCCATAGAACTGACCCTATTCTGACAAACGACTTTAAAATTGTCTTATCGGAGCTTATTAATATCTCTGCATAACAAGCCCAAGTTGTGTTTTGGTTTTTTTAAATAAAATGGTTGCAGACAAATGTCTAGGCACAAATATCGCTGCAGACTATATAATTCCTCTATTTAAATAACATAATGTCTGACATAAGTGGACCATTAAATCCTTCTCATGGTTTGGTTGAGTATTTAAATTAATATAAGTCCTGTTTGCTATGCCTCCAAGTCCTGCCAATTAATGCACCCAACTTTTGGGATGGTAAGAGACAGACTAGTGTATTGGATCCTGATGAGGCCAAGAAATAGCGTAGGGAAGGGGACTGTCTGACCTAGCAAGGTATTATAAAGCAGTTAATCTCCAGGATTGTGTAGTGAACTATCCCTGCTGAAAAATTATGGCTCTCAGCAGAACATTCTCTCTCAGCTCCCATTTGGATTGTGGTATGGCTCCCGAGACTACTGTGAACATCCCTTTGATTTTAGCAGTAAGCAAGGACATTGTAAGTTCCCCCTCCCTGCTCAATCATAAATGGGCTTTACCCCCCCATATACAACAAAATTAGTCTCCTGTCATGACATTACTCGTTGCTTGATATGCAAACTAACTGCTTTTCAATGGGAATTGTGTCATTTTGTATATTAAGCCACAGGTGCTGTCATAACCAGGAGATGCTCAGGCATTTAAAACCCATTTTCTCCAAATTTTGCCAACATTTATTTTCTACATTCTTTACGATAAAAACAATGTTTAGGTAATGCAATCCCTTTAAGGCCACAGGGACACAACTCCATATTTAGTGGTGCTGTCTCAAATTGATTATCCTTAAGACCATCAAAAAAAGCAGGGGATCCTTGCGTCCAATTAAAGCCAGCATGTATATTCAGGGATGTGCAACTCCTATTGCCAGATGACCAGGATAGGCAGTGCCTGGCATGTTGTATCTATTTTTCATGTATGCCTGCTGACGGCTTCAGTAACAGTGCTATAATGCATGTGTGGTAGCGCTTACACCCTCAACCTCCCAAACTCAAGTGACAGAGCTACTGTCCATGGGAGGCAGGGCTTTAACTCGACCTCTCAAGCTCCACCCCATTATATGGTCATGCATGATTTCCTGAAAGGTGACTGTATGGGTATATGACGGTGAATTTTTTTTTTATATATATAATTAGTCGGCTACAGTTCTCATTTGGAAATCTGTAGCTTGTTTGTAGTTGGGTATGTCTCCTAAGTTGCTTTCAAGAAAGACCTTATTTAAATACACTTGATACAAAAAATAAATTTTAAATCAGGACAAGTAAATCAGGTTACCACAAGTAGCTTTTTTTTGTTTTCAACACCCCTGCTATTACCACACCTCAATTTCAATAGGTCATCATAAAAGATCTTTATTTATACACTTGCTCAATGCTGCAAAAATACTTATTCCACAAAGATGGAACCCCCCCCCCCCCCCAATCTACATTCTTGGACTATTTTGATAAATTGATCATGGGAAGAGTTATTGTTTGTTAATATTGCTCACATATAATGTGAATGTGTGTATTTCTGTCATAAAAACATTTTAAACAAAAAAGTAAAGCGATCCTAACCGCTATAAATTATTCAAACAAAACTACTATAGGGCTGAGTGTAGGTAAGTCAGGTGTGCTGCACAGTGGACGCTCCTAGCTTAGAGGACGATTTGAAGCCGTAATGTGACTCACTGAATTAGTACAGAGCTTAAACCTACTTCACCTCATCTGTATGTGCAAGGACATAGTAATGGTAAAGAGGTTTGTGATTTCCTATACTTCAAAATTCTAGGGTGTCAATATGCTCACTTTTTGTGAAGAATATGAATTTATGTCGTTGATTTTATTAGACTACCATGTGAAACTGTCAAACTCCGATCTGACTTATTACAAAATGTGAGCTCCTGAGTATGGTTCATGTCTCTGTAAATACTTTTATATACATTTTTTTTATTATGATAGGACAACAGTTGGCAAAAATAAGTTCTGTTTAATTGAATGATTGCATAAAGTATAGTCATGCTTTATATACTAATAAAGCACCTTATTTAGCCCTCTTGGTGCATACAGCTCTATAAATATGGTTTAGAATCTTGGGTTAGATGAAAGATCTGCCCCTCATGGAGCTATACAATCAGGGAAGGCTCAGTAAGGTACTTTGTTGGTATTCTTTCATTAAAGCATGTCTTTAAAATGTCTACACTTGATGCAATCTTTCAATTCAACAGAATTTGATTTTCCCTTCATATATTGGCAGTACTTGTGGGTAGTCTTTCTCATGGGGAAAGATGGCCTGTAATTATAAAATGGTTATATACATACACATACACACACTATTCCTCTGGATAAGTGACTACTTTCTTGTCCCATTCTGGGATGGACATGGATGGTTAAGGTGTGGCACACAGGTTGTGTCCAGGGGAAGGATAAGGCATTCAAAGGCTCCTCTGTCGGTAGCAGGTACAGCAGCAGTATTCTTTCTATCTTAGAGAAGACACGAAGTGTCGGCCTTCTGGAGAAAAAGCCCAGGTGGCTTCCATAGTAGCAGGCTCACGTCTGCGTACAGCAGTGGAATGCACGCCTGGGTGGTGTTGCGTTCCACTGGATGATCCAAAAAGCGCAACTGCATGTGCGATTCGGATCTTCTGTTTTTGGTGCCAAATTCAAAATGATTTCTGGGTATTTAAGCTGGGCAGTCCTGTTTGACAGCATAGGTTGCTTGTCAGAACAGGACAGTCGTGTGCACCCCCACGACTGAGGTTATTAAGGTAAGGGAAACACTACTTTTTTTTTTTTACCGAATTTACCTTGCACTCTTGTATTAATACGGTTTCTTTAATAATTCAGCAGATGTCTAATCCTGTGTCTGAGAGATCTGTTAAAGATAAAATGCCAGCACCTATATCAAGAACAGCTTTTTAAATATACATCTGACATGTAATGGATTTGTAGTTCTGCAACTCTAGTGTGGCAGAAAATCTGGATAAAGAAAATCATAAGGATATGCAATCTTTTCTTTCATGGTTTCAGAAAAACATTTACAAAACTTTTGAGGCTTTCAATAAAACTGTACAAAAGCCTAAGACATCCAGCAGACCCAAGAGAGCGAGGTCATCGTCCTCTCATCCATTTCTTCAGGAGAATGCTCGTATTCACCTGATGAGTCATCTTCAGCGATTGATGCGCATGATGAAGTGGGATTTCCACAGTCAGAAAATAAGAAATTTATGAAGGTCATCACAGTAATTCATGAGAACGATCTTCCTAGCAAACTAAAAGGGTTTCAGGTAATCCTGAAATCTGTTGAGATAAAATATATAGAGAATGGAAACATCCAGGTAAGTGAATATCCAAAAACTTCAAACAATTGTTCAAGCTCCAGACAGATGAACAATGGGAATAACTCACTAAGGTAGACATACAAATTGCTCAACTATCCAAGAAGACCACTATCGGAGAAGTTGCAGGGCTTTAAGGATCCAATGGATAAAATGGCTGAAATCTCATGCAGATGTGTTTTCCAGACCATGGGTTTCCAGTGCAAAGTTGCGATTGCAGCTACGGCGGTGGCTAGACCTCAAGATGTGTGGCTACACAATCTGGAGTCTTATATATCAGATGATTCTGACAAAGGCCTTGTTCAACTATTCAATAATCTTCGGTAATCCAATGAATTTATCCTGAATATGACTGAAGAAATGGCGGCAAGAGTAATGGGACTCTCATTTGTGGCTAGAAGAGCACTTTGGCTCAGAAATTGGACAGCAGACAATGCCTCTGTCATCTTTGTGTGAATTACCTTTTGAGAGACAAAAATAGTTTGGTGCTCTACAGATTTGATTAAATAGATGTCTGATTAAAAGGGCATTACTACAAGGGAAAACCTACCAGTGGAACAGGAGGTATCCCTATAGATGCCAGCGGCCTATTCCACAACCTGACAGGGTCAGTAGTTTTTGTTGCCAGAATAAAGAATTCAGATCTTGTAAAACCGTCAATCAACAGGAAAAAAAGATGGAAATTCTGACGGAGTTGGCGGTGGGATTATGTCGAAGAATGGAAAAAGATCACAGCAAACCCTTGGATCCGAAGAACAATTTCAACGTGTTACAGAATCCAGTTCATGCGTCTTCCCTTGCACTTAATGATTTCTTCTTCGGCCTAAAAACAGAATATAGCTCTCCAGACAGAAGGTTCAAGAATGCTAGAACAAGATATAATCAAGCTGGTCCCTTCACACCTACACTATCAGGGAACATACTCCAGATTATTTTCTGATACCCAAACCAGACAGGTCCGTCAGACCAGTCCTGGATCTAAAAGCAGTGAACACCTGCATAATTTATCACAAATTTCGAATGGATTCCATTCTTTTGGTAACGCAGATGCTTCAGGAAGGAGACTTCATGACAACCCTGGACCTGAAGGGAGTCTATTTACACATTCCTATGGGGAGGTCAATCGGGATGTTCCTGAGATTTGCGGTACAATCAGGAAGCAGAACACTCCATTACCAATTCAGAGCTCTTCCGTTCAGATTAACATCAGCTCCAAGAATCTTCACAAAAATCCTAGCTGCAGTAGCGGCACATCTAAGGGAAAAAGATAAGAGCACATTGGGACTTATGACTTCCTCCATTCCAGCAATTCTTTGGGCGAAGGTGCACTTAAGGCCTCTTCAGTCGGACATCCTAATCCACTGGTCCGGGAAGGACATAGATCACTAATTTCTACCTTTCTCAACAGGTAAGAAATCAGATGATCTGGTGGACAAACGAGAGGAACCTGTCCCAAGGTCATTCCATCCAAACGTGTGGTCTACAATCACTACAGATGTCTCGAAGGATGGTTGGGGAGCTCGTCTTCACTCCCTCTTCAGAAAAGGAAGGTGGTCTGGGGAAGAGACCTTGACTTCATCCAACTACAAAGAACGGTTAGCTGTGCTAAAAGCTCTGGAAGAATTTTTCTTGTTGGAAAATCGATAAGAATTCAGTCAGACAATATAACTACTGTGACTTATTTAAACCGACAAGGCGGTACAAGGAGCAAATCCTTTCAGCACCTTTCTGCAAGGATAATGGCTTGGGCTCAGGATCATGTATACGACATCTCATATACAGGGCCAGGACAACATCATTGCAGACGACCTAAGCAGATTCTGATGATCCAAAGCAGAATGGTCGCTCCATCAAAAAAACTTTTCAAGCGTTGGTACAAAGGTTCGGTTTCCAAGACATAGATCTCATGGCCACTCGACTCTATACCAAGGTTCCAGTTTTCGCATTCTTTCGCAAGTATCGGCAGTGAGTCATTTTCTTCTTCAAGATCTGGCTTCCCACATTCTAGTGAGAAGATTCTTTAAGGCTACCACCTTGCAGCGTCCTCCCAGAAAATCATATTTTCCTACTTGGGATCTTTCCAAAGTCCTACAAGCACTATGTGAAGCCCCCTTTGAACCATTGGAGAAAACATCTTCGAAGCACTTGTCTCTCAAAACTGCCTTTTTGGGTGCAATAACATCAGCTAAACGTGTGGGGGAAATCCAGGCTCTTTCCTCCTTGGAAGACTTCTTACATTTTCATCAGGACAAGGTGGTTCCCCATTTTCAACCTTCTTTTCTGCCTAAAGTCATATCGAAACCTTTTATGAAATTATCTGATTGTTCTACCGTCTTTTTTTGTCCGAATCCAAGTACTCCTCTAGAACGCAAATGGCACTGTCTGGACATTTGCTTTGCAGACTTATCTGGACCGTTCCAAGGAATTTATAAACCCACTATCATTAGATGGCTTACGGACACCATAAAGATTGCATACAACTCTCTGGTTTTAACCCTTTCCTCTCACATCAAGGCACATTCAACTAGAGCTATTGGTTTCCTGGGCCAAAAAAGCTGCTGCCTCCACATAAGACATCTGTGTAACGGATCGCCTGGCACCCCGACTGGGTACCTCCGTTAAAGGATGCTCCTAGCGCTTCCTGAGGACTCCAAGCACTGCAGCAGACACCACAACCACCAAACCGGAGAAGCATATGAATCCTCCCAAGCATATGAATGCTGTAGACAGTTGAATAGGAACCATACGAATAGGTTTACTCTCCTAGCAGTCAAACTGGAACAGCATACAATAAATCCTTCCCCCAATAATGAGACGACACTTCACTTTGAGGGTTAAGCAGGAACTTTTACAGCAAGATTGAACTCCTCTATTTGACAAACAACACAGACTTATATACACCAAACTGCAATCAGATAACACTTGATTAAACAATAGAAAACTTAAACACATCACCAGTAAAGCAGTATCTAGCCACTTTAATCTGGAGCCAGAAGCAAGGTAGTCAGACTGGGTGGCTGACATAACTAAACAATGGAAGGCTTAAACACATTACAGACAGGGTCCATAATCTATAGGGAGGTGTTTGGCCCTCAGGCCCCTCCAAGAACCCCAGTCAGGCAGGCTGTCAGAATTCACTTCGTGACAGCGGCCACCCCCGAGAACAAAGGACGGCTACTTACTGTTCAATTACCCGTTCGCAACAATGTTGCAACGGGTAATTGAGGACACACTTTAAAATACATAAAGTCACATTTTACACATAACACACAGACATTTCACATATCCCCAGATAGCTCAGGTCTGAGCGCACATTATTAAGTGAATGGCGCTCGGACCACACGAATACAGTTTAATCGCCATGGAGCCAAAGTCTTTACAGTCAGTTTCATACGAATGGGCTCCATGGGATTCCTATCTGGGGTATAACACATTCACATAAAGTCTGGTCCATAGTCCAAAGGCAAGAGGCGGGCAAGCAGCCCCCTCCAAGGACATGTGGCGAGGCCGGTTTCGCCACATTTCTCCCCTTTACCATCCAGACTAACAGGGTATCTGACCTCCTGCCGGTCAGTGCCCTGGTTAGTCCAGCAACCCACCCACGAAGCACAAACAGCAATACAACCCACCCACAATAACTGGTTACTACACCTGGATGAAATAGCAACTTGTCCATGTCCAGGTGCCTCACCACAGCTGTGCGGGGGGCTGGTAGACTGCCTTGGTGGGTTGCTGAGTGGGCAGAGACCAGCGGTACTCTGCCCGGGTGCCAGCGCTACCACTGAAGTAGCCTGGTTGGAGCCTGGTTGGGGGAGGGGGAGACCGACTGTCTCCCCTCTGGATACACTGCTCTGTGGCTGGGGGACAGGACCGACCGTCCCTGCCCCTGGGGCTGCAAGTGCAGAGACTACGGTCCCATCTGCATAGTTGTGGGGCTTAACATCTCCCCTTGGTGGGTTAGGCTGCCGCTGGAGAGAGGGTGTGACAAGCTCCTCTCTCTGAACTGTAGACTGCCGCTGGGGAGAGGGGGTAACCTGCTCCTCTCCCTGACACTCTCTTTGCTGGTGGAGAGGGGGACCAACTGTCTCCCCTTTCAATATTTTGTCCTGCGGCTGGGGTGCGAGACAGATGGTCTCTGCTTCCTGGGGTACACACTGCCGCTGGGGAGGAAGGACGGCCCCTTCATCTCCCTGGGGTACACGCTGCCGCTGGGGAGGAAGGACTGCACCTTCTGCTCCCTGGGGTACACACTGCCGCTGGAGATCTGGGCCGACCGCCCAGCATCCCTGTAGGGCCGGTAGAGAGACCGCCATCCCATCTCCACCTGCCATCTGTGGGTCTTCCCAGGACCAGTCTATGAGGTCCCCTACTTCTGCCGCTGGTAGTGAAGCAGGGGGTACCTCGGCTGCGTTTTCCCAGCTGTAGGTTGGCAGGTCTGGGTCTCCCAGCCAGTTTTCCTGTTCTGTGTCTATGCCCTGTGGCTGACATGAGTTTAGTAGTTCCACATAGTCCATCTCTAGCTGTCGTTCCATGGCAGCCAAACGGTGGAGGTCTTGTCCCAGTCCCATAGATCTCGGGCCCTGTACCATCTCACCCCGGTAATAAAAAATAGCCCTGTACCGTGACTCTGCTGGACTGCCAAAGTCGACGTCTTCTGCTAAGGCCTTCCACAACAGGCCAGGGCTAGTGTAGTTCTCCCCCTCCGGCTGGATGCCCTCTGCCCTCCATGTCTCTGGCTGGACAGTGCACCACCACAGTGCCCGGTATGAGGCATCAAGGCTCAGTTCCCTTTCCACGAGGTACTCAAGTTGTCTGACCTGCTGCCCTCCGGGTTGGTCTCCCAGAAGCGGCATCCGCCAGGCCATTTGTTCCTCCAACCGGTATGCGACACCAGGAAGGCGCTGCTGCCGTCGATACTGGACTTCCTCCAGGGCATTGTACCATAGTTCTTGCCGGGCAATATCTCTCCAGTCCAATTCACCCTCTTCCTCAGGTGTGCGAGGTGCCCAAGGATCCACGAACCCCATTTTCCCAAATCTTTATGTAGACAGGGACGCTGTATAAACACTAGCGTCACCTTCAATTTGTAAATCCAAACGACTGTGTCTCTGAGCTGCTTTACCTCGCACTAGGACGCCATCCCACCGCTTGCCACCAATGTAACGGAGATGCAATATTACCCAGGTTATCTCCGCTTATAATCCAAGTGAGACTCAGGAACAAGTAAATAGTAAATCCAAAGGCAGGGTTTCCAGCAGGTCAAATACAGCAATATCCCAACAGCAATCCCAATAACTGGACGACACACAGTTTCAGGAGCATAACTGACCAGAACTCTTTAATGATACAGAAACACAGAATATATACAGTTGAACATCTTGACAAACCAGATTAGACAAAGGAACTATAACAGGATTATAATTTAACCTAAGGAGATACAAAGGGAAATCCTGCCTCACACCTTTCAGGATACAAAGGTGCCCAGCTCAGATACACACAGGAAACTAAATGACTTACATAAGACAATGGGAGAGGTGACAAAAACAGGGATTAAAGATAGGATCCAATCTTAACTTGGGGAAAACACAATGAATAGGACAAAGACTTGGATCCTAGTAATTACAGTACATTCCTCTGCTTGGGAGATAATTGAGTTAACCTTTGTATCAGCTCAATTATCTCCAAGCTAAAATATACAGGTTCTATACAATATTAATAACTTTCAAAATATGCATCACATTCACATAAAACATACATTTTCAGAATCAGCATACTTTAAATATGAAAATAACTAAAAATCAAACAATTCCACCCAGAAGTTCAAAAGTTAGCTTTTTGGGCATTTCTAAAGGGCCACACACCCCAGGGCCATAGTCACAGGGGAGGAGGCTGGCAAACAAGCCTCTCCAAGACCAAGTGGCGAAGGGCACTTCGTCACAATCTGTAAAGCAGCTTCCTGGTCCTCGGTTAACACGTTCATTAGACACTACAGGTTAGACGTCTTCTAGTCTCCTAAGAGGCCTCCTTTGGGTGTAAGTTGCTACAAGCAGTTGTTCCAGTTGACCCTGCCTAGTGGTTTATGCATGCTACATCCCACAGGGACTGCCAACATGCGAAAAGAAAAACAGAAATTTTACTTACCAAATAATTTTTTCCTTAGCATATTGGCAGTACAACTTTCCCTCCCTACATATTATTAAATCTAATTTGGCATGTTACCATTTTGTCTTTTATTTTTTTATGGAACTGTTGGTTTCAGAGGAATGGTGTGTGTGTGTGTATGTGTATATGTATATATATATATATATATATATATATATATATGTATATATATATATATATATATATATATATATATATATATATATATATATATATATATATATATATATATATATACTGAAGGGAAGGTACGGGGAGCAGTTAACCATTTTATAATTGCAGGCTATCTTGTCCTGCGAGAAAGAGACTACCCACAGGTACTGCGAATATGCTAAGGAAAAAATAGTTTACGATAAGTAAACTTTCTGTTTTTGCCAATAATTGTCCTTTCAAATATAGTTCCATCTCTAAGACCAGCAATCTATTTAATTACGCACAAGGTAAGGATGCAACAATACACATGTAGTCAAGAGATATAATTAAAATTATAATGGTATATAATTTTAACTAATCTGTTGTACTTGGACAGTAGCCTATTGTACATTTTTGGATAAGGGTCCCTGATAACTGCTTATTGCATAGTGCAGACTATAAATGCACATGTCTATTTTGAAACATAACATTTTAATCCCTTTAACCATTCAGCTATCAATCTCTGATGCACATGACTCATGCATCATTTGGATAAACGGTAGGTCTGTCAAGTGATTATATTTGATTAAATTAGTTTTAAGCAATGTGACACAAATCTTGTGGGTTTCTGTGAATGGGCCTTTGCATGTATGGTTTCCAAAGTCAGGCTGATATATAATGAAATTAATATTTAAAGGAAGTCATTTAAACTTGTGATTCAATCCATCATCTGTGGCATATGAAAGTGGTTAAGGAAATGTTGATTTGCTAGGAAGTGGAGTCTCCTATTAAACAGGATGTTTGGGGGTGCATGAGTTTAGTTAGGCCCAGGGAAACACAAAACTTATATTTTGTTGATCCCACCGTCAGGAACGTACACGCAACCACATGTACATATAAATACAGACACATGTACACACATAAATAGACACGTGGATATATTTGTGTCTGTGTATTCATATGTCGGTGTATATGTTTGTATGTATATGTACGTGTGGCTGTGTGTATTTACCTGATGGTGGGATCAACAAGAAATATTTTTTTTGTTGCCCTGGGCCTAACTAAACTCATATGTACACCTTAACTAACTAAACACATTATATACACATACAAATATACAAACACATAGTCTTGTCTCCTTTTACACCCCATGCCTTTCTAGCTGTTTTTATTGGATTGTTGGGGTGTACCTCCAATTTTTTTTACATCTCACATGTCTTCCAACTTTTTTTACTGCTACTCCTTCCCGTTTTTGTACCAACTTTTACCCCACTTTCATTGCTCCTCTCCCCATTTTTTCCAACCTGAACCTTTCCAGCTCAGCCACTGAGCTACTGTGCATAGTAATGACTCTATGACGCTATGACTCATTACTATGCGGTCTGAGACCAACAGACACTCCCAATGTACTGTGTTAGGGAGATCTTTTGATCTCTAACAAGTGCATCTGAGTTTTTGGCAAACCGGGCAGAAGTTGAACAGTGCCCCCGCCAATGGCACCCTCTTCCTTGTCAACAGGGTGCCATTGAGGCTGGGTGTAGGTGCACTGCCTGAAAACATGAATACAGCAGTCAACTTGAGAAGCGGTGCCCTAGTCAATTGCTTAGTTTGCCTATGGGTAACTCTGACTGGTGCTTCCCAACTCTTTGGATCACATGTAAAATCATAACCTGGATACCTGCCATTCCTGGGTTCTTTTTACCTCTCAAAACACTGACCGCTCCATCTATCCAGAGGGCTATGTACAAAACTAATGGAAAGGAAATGGGCTCTATTCAATGACTTGATGAATTTATCTCTGGTCATTGAATACCATGGACTTCGACAGAACAATACAAAATCTGTCCAAGGGGCTGGAATCAGCTCTACTAGCATGTGGCCTCTGGGGAAAAGGGAGCCACATGCTCTGTTATTTCCCTGATCTCTTCTGGTAGACACCTGCTACTGTCAATCTTCACAGTGTGCAGGGTCAATCAGAACAGGGGGGGGGGGGGGGGGATATAAGGATGTATAGCCCTGCTACTAGTCCAGCATGTATTTGTCAGAGATCTACCCTGACCTCTTAGCACATGAATTTTGTGCTCACATTCCTCTAGTAGAGGCCCCCTTACCTTTTTGTTTTGCTTGTATTTATTCCTCTCTGTTGGTGTCAGGTGGGCCCATTAACTGGTTCAACCAGCTTGTTAAATACCTGCAGTTTATTGCAAATGGGGCTTTTGCATTAAAGTTGGGTGCCTGACTTCTGAGAGCTGCTTCATCTCTTCCGAATCCTCCGCTAAACCTGAATTGAACTGCTACTACTGATCTCTAAATTGCTACCCTCTCCAGGAACTGGGAAAGGCTCAGCCAGCCAGCTTAAATTGCTCTCTTTAAGGGTCCACTCCTGTTAATCTACCCTCTCAAGGGGTTTCCTGCTTAGTTACCATCTCTAGGGTCTTACCTAAAGGCCTCATCCCTTGTTTTAGTCTCACTTACTATCAATAATATTTGGTGTGTGCAAATGTATCGCAGAGCTCTGTGGCAAGTTGTGTGGGTAAAGCTGTTACTGTAGGCCCCCAAGGCATTGTTCAAGCCCATGGTTTCCACTTATGCCCCTGCATCTGTCTTTTCATGCCCTTAACCCTGATTGGTCAGTGTATGTTTTAACATATATACATATTCATTACTCCAATGGTATATCCTAACTCCACTTTATGTTTTATGTATGTATGTTTTAAATCTTCAATCTTGTATGTTTTATATTTTTATGTTAAAAGAAGCAAAATAAACAAATGAGAAACGGATATATCACTCTCGTCTCTGTTATTGATGAAGAACTTCCAGCTTGTACCAGGATTAGAGTTTCTAGATAGGCCATTTTTACCATGGGCTGGACATATATACCTTTTACATGCTGCTTTGTAGTATACAAAATGAATGCGTCTAAAAGAAACCAATTAATTTAGAAAGCGACCCCATATATTGGTTAAACTAATTTGTTTTTTTTCTGAACACATAAGACTTTTACATACTACAACCCTAATTATGATTCAGATCTTGTACCATATCAACATTAGAACTATTTTTTGCCACTATCCTGCAACAAAAGGTGTTCTCACTACAGATAAGGAACAACAAAAACAATGACCACAGGAGTGGTAATACCAGGATTTACAAGTCAACTGTCATGTAATAAATTTAGCAATGCATGAACATTTCCTGTGGCTATTTTGATATTTTTGTAACAAAAGTAATTACAACAGTTCATATCAAAGATGTGCCATAGTTACATTATCACAAATGATCGAATGAAACCTTGGTTGGGTTTCTTTCAACTCCCATCCTAGAATACACTTGTGAAATACTAGTAAGCTTATCTGTTAGCACTGTGGTACCATTAGATGGCAGTATACACCACAAAACACATCTTCCAAAACATTGTGTCACTAGAAAGATTTCCTTTAATTGTCCTCTTGGCTTGCAAACAATACAATTACATGTATTGGCTGATTATTTTCTATTTCAAAATGATTATGAATTCAATAAAGTCAGTCTTTGTAGCATGTGATGGAGAATACAATATAATCTGAATACTGTTCTAGCCAAATTGCTACCAAGTGTGTAAATGAAATCTTATCAGCGCCTATACACTGTGAACTTTAGTATTTTACCATGTAAGTTACTATATTTTGTTTCATTAGTAAAATGTGCCTGTTGATTATTACTCTCTGCCTCTATCCTCTTCATTATTATTACCGTATTTGCTCGATTATAAGACGACCCTGATTATAAGACGACCCCCCAAACTTTGGATATTCCATTAGGAAAAAAACTAAAAGCCTGAATATAAGACTACCCTATAGGAAAAAAGTTCAACTTGTATATATTCATATGTAAATTGTTTTTTTAATAAAAAATTATGATATCAAAAAATGTATTTCTAGTTTTTATTTCTTTTTATGTGCCAATGCTGCCTTTCTCTTTCCCTTGCCCCCATTTTTCTCTCTCTCCCCCCTCCCCTTGTCTGTCTCTTAACCCCCTCACTCCCCTTGTCTCTGTCTCTTAACCCCTTCCCTCCCCTTGTCTCTGTCTCTTAACCCCCTCACTCCCCTTGTCTCTGTCTCTTAACCCCCTCACTCCCCTTGTCTCTGTCTCTTAACCCCTTCCCTCCCCTTGTCTCTGTCTCTTAACCCCTTCCCTCCCCTTGTCTCTGTCTCTTAACCCTCTCTGTCCCCCCTGTCTCTCTGTCCCCCTCCCTCCCTCCCCCCCTGTCTCTCTGCCCCCCTGTCTCTCTGCCCCCCTCCCTCCCTCCCCCTGTCTGTCTGCCCCCCCTCCCTCCCTCCCCCTGTCTGTCTGCCCCCCCTCCCTCCCTTCCCCTTACCTTGATCCCTGGTGGCTAGTGGGGGCAGCCGGGGGATGTCTGCACGATACTTGCAGACATCCTCCGTGCTGCCCGACACGGCAGTCTATTATGACGGACAGCTGTCCGTCATAATAGTCTGCCGTGTCGGGCAGCATGGAGGATATCTGCACGTATAGTGCAGACATCCCCCAGCTGCCCGATTGTCCCTGGTGCCTAGTGGGGCAGCAGAGGAAGTCTGCGCGATGAGCGCAGACCTCCCCTGCTGCCGCCCGGCACGCTCGCCGGGACTTCTGTGACGAAAGCGGAAGTACCCGGCTTCTTCACAGAAGCCCCGGCGGTCGTGCCGGGCGGAAGCAGGGGAGTCTGCTCTCGTTGCGCAGACATCCCCTGCTGTTAGAGAGGGGGATCCAGGTCCCCTGCAGCTCTGCTGGGGACCTGGATCCATGTTTTATAATCTGACCTCAATTTGAGGTCAGATTATAAGAAGACCTCGATTATAAGACGAGGGGTAGCTTTCAGATTTTTTTTTTTCTGAAAAAAACCTCGTCTTATAATCGAGCAAATACGGTATTTCACTGGAGGACACTACTGGTATTTAGGGTTGCCACCCAGCCGTTATTTTACCGGCAGGCCGATAAAAAAAAATGGCTTGCTGCCAATGTTAAGTCTATAGAGGCAGTACCATGGCCAGTATTTTTTTGTGGAAAAGGTGGCAACTCTACTGGTATTATGACCTTGTGACCGGCTCTAAGAACTCAGGAAGGGGCATCTGAAACGTATTTACTGGTTCCCTATAAGGAGAGTTTTAAATACTACACTATACTAAGTCTTGTTGTTTGTGTCTCCTTTTTTTTTGAACTTGCACAATTTTTTCACTTGCGCTTATCAGCCCCTCTTTGTGATCTAGCCAGATATTTATCCAGTTTAAAATAAGTTTTGCAGTAAGCCATAGTAATAAATGACAGATTACAGAATAGAAATATTGAGCTGACCATGCTTTATTTTGACCAAGAGCAATTGTGCATGTTTCATACCTTCCATCATCAGAAA
Organism: Pelodytes ibericus; assembly: GCA_036172795.1. NCBI lineage: Eukaryota > Metazoa > Chordata > Amphibia > Anura > Pelodytidae > Pelodytes > Pelodytes ibericus. The sequence goes on along the minus strand of CM069862.1, from coordinate 112,056,126 downwards.
GATAAGTACATATGGCCTGAAGATGTATCACTCAGATTAGCAGCATGGTGCTTAATCAGTCTGCATACGTGCACATCCCACACGCTTGTGTCAGAAAACAGTGGTTACCAACCTCAACAGTCCATGACTTAGGGATTACCCAGTTGTGTTTAAATAAGGATATATATATATATATATATATATATATATATATATATATATAACACCTGGAGTGGTGTTGGTCCTTAAAGACTGGTTTGGGAAGTGCAGTTTTAGATTAACAACAGTAACAGGGAGGTGTTGAAAGTTTAACTTTATGGACTTCAGCCTTTTTTTTTTTTTTTAATCTTATTCATTGGTTCCCAAACCAATCCTCAAGCCCACTCAACAGTTTAGGGATTAACCAGTTGTGTCTAAGGTGTTATAAAAAAATTTAAAAAAACAACAACCGACTAATCCCCAAATCCTGGAATGTTGGGTAGACATTGAGGATTGGTTTGGGAAACACAGATTTAAATCAATGTTTCAGAATCCAGTCCTAAAGGACCAACAGCACAGATTTTATACATATCCACATTTAAACTGGGTGATCCCTAAATCCTGGACTACGGGTGTCCATAAAAACAGTTTTGAAACCACTGAAGTAGGAAAACAGGAAGGTATGCAGTAACTGAGTACACGTGTCATATCATATGTTGGTGACTCATCCAGCTTTTACACAGTTGACTCAAATTCCTAATGGAATATAATTTACTTCTAAAATAAGCCTACTGTTTCATTTTTATTACATTAACTTTGTCTATATTGGTGAATTGTATGGTAAGTATTCACTACATTCACTCACAAATTTGTACATATACATGCAAACATCTAGCATTTGCACACACATTGCTACACATCTTACAGACAATTTTATATACAAGCATACACATATGAATTTACTTTATACACCTTATCTCTTAAAAACCATAATCGTCAGGCCCAGACTGGGACCAAAAATAGGCCTGCATTTTAGACTGAGCAGCCCATTTAATATATATATATATATATATATATATATATATATATATATATATATATATATATATATATATATATATATATATATGAGCATCTAGATTGCACCCACAATTTAACCGAGCACCCAGATTGCACTCACAGGACTTACCACGGCACCCAAATTGCACTCAAAGGACTTACCCCAGCACCCAGGATTTGCACCCACAACTTGCCCCAGCACCCCAATGGCACCCATGACTTACCTAGCATATTATGTATGGGGACATACTATTAGACCACTTAAGGAGAGAGTAAGAGAGAGCACCTCAATGATATTGCCATCAATAATCCAAAATCTACAGTTAATAAACATTTTCAATCATGTAGCGATGGCAATAAAAACCCACTTTTCCTTTCAGGGTATAGAGAAAATTTGCAATCCCAATAGAGGAGGCAACAAACAAAGCATACTTAACAAACATGAGATGTTTTCGATTTTTAAACTTCAAACCCGCCAACCCAAAGGAATTAATTTGGAATGGGATCTCAATCACATTTTTAGACACTAGGGCACCCTCCCTGTCTCCCCCTCCCCCCCTTTTTTTTTGAGGTGCTCTCTCTCCCTCTCTCCTAGCCATTTGCTCACCAACCGCTTACACTTTTAATGTTTCCCGGAATATTTATAAACCTTGAACTCAATGCTTAGAAAACCTGTTTCTGCCTGACCTGTTACTGTTTCCTCTGCCTCTAAGAAGCAAAATGAGATATTAATCTTTATATTATTTGGCTTATGTCCTGTTCCTAGCATATCTATTATTGCTATTGTTATTGTTTTTAATTGTGCACTTGTACCTTTAAGGGTTCATCATTTGTCATTCATTTCACCTGCCCTTTGAATGTTTAAAACAGGAGGACATATCTCCACTATGCCTTGACAAAGCGCCACGTTTTTGGCACGAAAAGCGTAGGCTTGTTTGTCTCTTCCTCACCTGGTAGGAGCTCACCATTGCCTGAGTACTGCTGTATTTTGGATTAAACTACCTGTTGCAGTCACCCTGTGTCTGGCCGTTTTTTATCTTCTCTTGCTTAGAGCCTCCACCTACTCACCTCATAACTCCGTTCTCTTCATGTTTCTTTGCCCGACGGAAGCGCCAGGACAGCTGAGGGGCATCACCGCAGAGATTTGAATCCTAGAGAATTCTGTTTATATTACAAGTCCTGGGGCTTTGGATCTTTTTCTTTTTTCGTTATTATGTATGGGAGCCTCCATCCTAGTGACACAACTGGGCAGACCAGGGCCGATCCTAGGGTCACAGGCGCCTGGGTGCAGGTTTTCCTTTGGCGCCAAAGGGTGGGCGTGGCTATATTATGAACTCCTCCCCTTTAGACATTTCTGTTCCAGACATGCTCATTTCAATATTGGGGAGAGGGGGAGGGAGAAAACTTTATTTTAACCCCTTGACGACAAAGGACGTGCCAGGCACGTCCTGGGAGAAACTCCCTCAACGATCGCGAAAACTGCTTTTAACGCTTTATTTTGGGACCCCCACGATCGCCACACGGAGCGATCGTGGCGAGCCATGTTGACGGAGCATGCTGCTCTGTCAATATGGCTAAGCCCAATGCCGGTCTGAGCTTCGGAAGTGAAAGTAACTTCACTTCCGTCGCTCTGAATATGCTACTTGACTGCCCCTAGTGGTAGTTTAGTAGCATTGCAATGGAAAATATTTAAAATACATATTTAATTAATTAAAAACTGGTTATTTAGCTATATTTAATCACTTATGATTAAGCGTGTATTCACGCGAAACGCGTCAAGTTTTTTCCCTCCGTCTACTGCTGTTATAATTATCACCATTTTTTGCCATTAAAATCATCACGGATTTATCACCAAAGATCCTGAGTGCGGATTCTTCCTTTTTTCTTTATTTCAATTTGTTTATTTAGCTATATTAGCCTATAGGGTTAAAATTAAATATTTTTTAGCATAAGGGATAGGGTTAAAATTAAATTAAAGTTAAAAAATATTAATGGATATAATAAGGATCAGAGTTGGGGTTAAATTTAGTGTTAGGGTTAAATTTTGGGTTCGGGTTGGGGTCAAAAGATCAATATAGGAAAAAACCAAAAAACACTATTTTTGGTTTTTGCCCCATAACTCGCAAAAAAATACCGAAAAATATGGAAACATGCATATTTTTGAACTCGGGAGAACATTTAGAAACTATTTAGACGGGGTCTTTTTTAATGATTTTATTTGTGTAAATTATATTTTAGGTTAGAAAAAGTGGGTTTTTCAAAAATTTTCATCATATTTTATAATTTTTTTTTGTAGTAAATTATAAGATATGATGAACATAATGGTATCTAATGAAAGCCCTTCTTATGACGATAAAAACAACATATAATTTGTGTGGCTACAGCTAAACACAAACACCCTAGAAATGTCAAAACAGCCATTGTCACCAAGGGAAAGTCAAGGTGAAAATGTCTTGTCACTAAGGGGTTAATGTAAAGGACCAACGTTTATTTTAAATAAAGATATATATTTTGCCATAATACTGTGTAGTGGTTTTATTTATTTCTATGATGGTCAGGCAGCAACATGGGAGACTTTTTGCTGGCTAGCAGAATGCGTTTTAACTACCGTTCCCATTATTCCCAACCAGCCAAAGTCTCTCATTAGTCTGGCTGAGCATCATTGGAAAAGAAGTACATACGGAGTGATAAATAATATTCCACCAAGCCAGTCACTCACGTGTCTCTCTCTCTCCCCATACCCTCATGTCTGTCTGTCTCTCCCCAAGCCCTCATGTCTGTCTGTCTCTCCCCGTACCTTCATGTCTGTCTCTCCCCATATCCTCATGTCTGTCTCTCTTTCCCCATACCCTCATGTCTGTCTCTCTCTCCCCCCATACCCTCATGTCTGTCTCTCTCTCCCCCCATACCCTCATGTCTGTCTCTCTCTCCCCATTCCCTCATGTCCATCTCTCTCTCCCCATACCCTCATGTCCATCTCTCTCTCCACTCATGCTCCATGTCTGTCTCTCTCTCCACTCATGCTCCATGTCTGTCTCTCTCTCTCCACTCATGCTCCATGTCTGTCTCTCTCTCTCCACTCATGCTCCATGTCTGTCTCTCTCTCCACTCATGCTCCATGTCTGTCTCTCTCTCTCCACTCATACTACACGTCTGTCTCTCTCTCTCTCCACTCATACTCCACGTCTGTCTCTCTCTCTCCACTCATTCCCCATGCCTGTCACTCACTCTGCACTCATTCCCCATGTCTGTCTCTCACTCTCCACTTATTCTCCATGTCTGTCTGTCTCTCTCCACTCATACTCCATGTCTGTCTGCCTCTCTCTCCACTCATTCCCCATGTCTGTCTCTCACTCTCCACTCATTGCCCATGTCTGTCTCTCACTCTCCACTCATTGCCCATGTCTGTCTCTCACTCTCCACTCATTCCCCATGTCTCTCTCTCTCTCTCCACTCATTCCTTATGTCTTTCTCTCTCTCTCTCTCTCTCTCTCTCTCTCTCTCTCTCTCTCTCTCTCTCTCTCTCTCTCTCTCTCTCTCTCTCTCTCTCTCTCTCTCCACTCATTCCCCATGTCTGTGTGTCTCTCTCTCCACTCATACCTCATGTCTGTCTCTCTCTCTCCACTCATACCCCATGTCTGTCTGTCTCTCTCCACTCATACCCCATGTCTGTCTGTCTCTCTCCACTCATACCCCATGTCTGTCTCTCTCTCCACTCATACCTCATGTCTGTCTCTCCCCTCATCCCTTATATATTTTTCCATGTCTATCTTTCTGTTCCCCATGCTAGTCTCTTGTTCTGCATGTCTCTGTTTCTCCTCCTATATCCCATGTATATCTCCCGCATGTCTCTCTCACTCCTCATTACCCCCATGTATCTGTCTCCCCATGTCTCTCTCTGCCTTCTCATAACCCCATGTGTACCTTTCTCCCCCCACTCACCCCATACCCTCTATTTGACTCTTTTTTCCATGATCCCCATGTCTGTCTGTCTCCTCTGTTCCTTTAATATGTCTGTCACTCCCCCATATCTTTCTCCTATACCTCCTACCTACCATGTATTTGTCTCTTCCCATGTCCCTTTTCGATGCCCCCTACTGACCTCATCTCAGAACTCAATTAGCGCTGCATTGATCTCCCCGCACATAGTGATGACTCTGAGTCAGGGGTCCTCAAACTTTTTAAACAGGGGGCCAGTTCACGGTCACTCAGACCGTTGGAGGGCCGGACTATAGTAAAAACAAAAACTATGAACAAATTCCTTTGCACACTGCATATATCTTATTTTGAAGTGAAGAAACAAAACGGAAACAAATACAATATTTAAAATGAAGTAAAGTTAAATCAACAAACTTACCAGTATTTCAATGGGAATAGTGTGCCAGTCAGAGCCCAGTAATATTATGCCAGTCAGATGCCCAGGAATATTTTGCCAGTCAGATGCCCAGGAATATTATGCCAGTCAGAGCCCAGGAATATTATGCCATTCAGATGCCCAGGAATATTATGCCAGTCAGAGCCCAGGAATATTGTGCCAGTCAGAGCCCAGGAATATTATGCCATTCAGATGCCCAGGATCATTATGCCAGTCAGAGCCCAGGAATATTATGCCAGTCAGAGCCCAGGAATATTTTGCCAGTCAGAGCCCAGGAATATTATGCCATTTAGATTCCCAGGAATATTGTGCCATTCAGATGCCCAGTAATAGTGTGCTAGTCAGAGCCCAGGAATATTGTACCAGTCAGATTCCCAGGAATATAGATGCCCAGTAATATTATGCCAGTCAGATGCCCAGTAATATTGTGCCAGTCAGATGCCCAGTAATATTGTGCCAGTCAGATGCCCAGTAATATTATGCCAGTCAGAGCCCAGGAATATTGTGCCATTCCAGTGCTCGTTATGAAGCTCCCTCCTCCCCCCGTCCCCATCACTTACCTCCAGCTGCTGTGTCCCCGGCCGGACATCTCGCGCAGTGTTCCCTCCTCCCTGCATGGAGGAGAGAAACACAGTCACCGGATCCGGATGTGACGTAACGTCACATCCGGTCGCGGTGATTTTTTTTTTTTTCTCCCCATCTTCATGCAGCCGCATCTGCTGCGGCTACCATTAAAAAAAAAAGGTAAACAGGGGGGGGGGGGTGATGGCAGCACCCCCCGCGGGCCGTTTAATTGTCCTAAGCGGGCCGCATGTGGCCTGCGGGCCATAGTTTGAGGACCCCTGCTCTAAGTCATCACTGTGCACAGAAAGAGCAGAAAGCGCTGACTGAGGTCTAAGGGGAAACATGGCACCGATCTGCAGAGCTGGCTCTGAGAGGCAGCAAAGCAGCACATGGGCAGCCCATTTGCAGAGGTGTACTAAGGGTACACTTTGCCATTAACATAAGCAACAGCTAGTATGCCTATTAAAAACGTTACAGTTTTGCCCAATAAAAATGCCAGTTTGTCCATTAAAATACGTCAGTTTCCCCAGTAATATGCCTGTTATTTTGCCCATTAATATGCCACAGCCAGTTTGTCCATTAATATACAACAGCCAATTTGCCCATTGATATGCCACAGACAGTTTTCCCATTTATATACCAATGCTAGTTTGCCAATTAATAGGCTACAGCCAATATGCCACAGTTAGTTTACCCAATAAAAGCATAATCTCCTCTCCTGCCTTCCCCAGTATTCACCTAGCTGCTGCTCTCTCGTCCCCGGCCGTCTCCTCCGCACAGTCTTCCATCTACGCACGCTGAGGGCAGGAGGTCGGAAATAGACGCCAGCTGGTTGGGGGCTGGTGCCCTCTATGTAATATAGAGCGCAGTGAGGGCCCCGGGCAAGAGCACACTTACACATAAATACACACAGTCATACATAAATACACACAGTCACACAAACACAGTTACACAATTAGTCACCCTCACAGATGTACATTTACACAGACACCCTTATACACACTGTCACACATACATAAATACACACAGTCATACATAAATACACACAGTCATACATCAACACACACAGTCACACAAATACACACAGTCACACAAACACAGTTACACACTTAGTCACCCTTACAGACATACACATTTACACAGACACCCTTATACACACTGTCACACATACATAATTACACACACAGCCACCTTTACACACTTAGACACAGGATACACTTAAATAGACACATGTACACACACATAGTTATACATATTGACACACACATACACACTTATACACATTCACACACACTTCCACAGACACTTCCACTCTTTCTTCATTTTTTAAATTTTAACCCCCCCCCCCCCAACTGTTCGCCCCGTCGCATTCTGTGATTGGCTGCACGGAGGAGGACGTTCTCTAGGGTGTCTGTAGAGGCAGAACACCGCATCCGGCAGAAGAAACAAGATACAAGTGTCCTGCCTTGGCAGATACTCTAGAGAACGTCCTCCTCCCTGCAGCAGCCAATCACAGAACACGACGGGGGCGGAGCTTGCACCCGTCGCGCTGTGCTTGGTTTAACAAGGAGGAGGACGACAGGGAGAGAGCTCCCTCATTCAGCGCCTCTCCTCCCTCCACCCTGTGCACCCGCCCAGGATCGGCCCTGGGGCAGACGGCCTACTGTGAAATTTCCCTGTATCCTGGTAGACTAGTCCATCCCTTGCTTGGACCAGGCCACTGGTAAAATGCTGGTATGCCCTGACCTTCATATTGGAGTCTGTTGTATGAAATTCCATTCATACTTTATGCTGGTTTCCATTTGCTACAGGGCCCTCAGCTAACAGGATGTGGTTAATTTTGTGTTGGCTAATAATCATGCCTAACTGGCTGTGAGATTTGTTGCTGGACCAGCTGCGCTTCATTATATTCATTATACCTGTTTTGCCTCTGTGTTTTTAAGCTGCAATCACGTTTTTAATCATTTTAAATGAACTATATTTTGTTATTTTTGACTACATTGTATTCACATATATTTGCATCACTTTTGTATTTTGTATTTTTATGCTTGCAAGTTTTATACACCTGTATGATTCACATATGGGCTGTCCTTGTGGACTCTGCCCCTTGAACTCATTAGTCACTGTACTATATATTGATGATTTTTCCCACATCTCACCAGACTTGAAAAAAGCTCAGTGCTGGGCTGAAACGTTGTTATATTTTGGTGGATTAAACTCCCTTAAACAGTGTGCTGAGTCTACTACCTTTCCTTTTGGCTAATAATCAGGGATAAGCAAAAACATTTACTGAACTTCATGATGGATAACTTAATGATTTTCTATGGACCAACACAGACCTTGTGAAAGATACCCGAGTGTTTGCATAGACATTTTGCCTATCTCTCCTAATAGTCATAGGCGTGCGCAGCCTATTGCATTAGGGTGTGCACCCTAAAGCACAAACACACACGCCGCACACGTGTGTGTGTATAGATATATAGATAGATATATATCTATCTATATATCTATACACACACACACACATACACAAATGCACTCTGCATACTTACATACAGACCCGCACAGACCCTGTGCTCCGCTCTGCACCCTCTCCTCTGGCACTGCGGCTGGGCCTCACCCTAGCGTTGCCGTGACTCCGCCTCTGCGTGACATCACGGAACGCATGTACGCGAACGCGTACATTACAGGGGAGGTCTGAGGGAGGAGAAAGTCCGTCCTTCACTATGCGGCGCTTCCGCTCGCATAGTGAAGGATCGGATTAGGAGACAAACTCGGGTGGCAGACTGCAGTGCAGCACGGAGGTGAGAGAGCCTCAATTTTGAGGCTTGATTAGGGCAGGGCCGGTGCAAGGATTTTTGCCGCCCTAGGCAAAATAAAATTTGCCGCCAACCCCCCCCCCCCATTATCATATTATTTTCCCATATCATGACATCACATGTTCCACCCCTTTCTCAGCATTTAAATTAAAAGAGAGTTAACAGAGTTACATGTTGCAATAAAGCCCCCTATTAAGAATGGTGGAGAATAAGTAACATAACTTAAGCATCAATATGCCAGGATTATTCCCCTCAATACCCCAGGATTATGCTCCGCAATATGCCAGGATTTAGCCACCCAATATGCCAGGATTATTCCCCTCAATACCCCAGGATTATGCTCCGCAATATGCCAGGATTTAGCCACCCAATATGCCAGGATTATTCCCCTCAATATCCCAGGATTATGCCCACAATATACCAGGATTATTCCCCTCAATATCCCAGGATTATGCCCCACAATATGCCAGGATTATTCCCCTCAATATCCCAGGATTATGCCGCTCAATATGCCAGGATTATGCCCCTCAATACCCCAGGATTATGCCCCTCAATACCCCAGGATTATGCCCCTCAATATGCCAGGATTATTCCCTTCAATATCCCAGGATTATGCCCCTCAATGTCCCATTATTATGCCCCTCATTATCCCAGGATTATGCCCCTCAATATGCCAGGATTATGCCCCTCAATACCCCAGGATTATGCCCCTCAATATGCCAGGATTATGCCACCCAATATCCCAGGATTATGCCCCTCAATGTCCCAGGATTATGCCACCCAATATCCCAGGATTATGCCACCCAATATGCCAGGATTATGCCCCTCAATATGCCAGGACTTTCCCCCAAAATATGCCAGGACTTAAACACCCAATATGCCAGGACTTTCCCCAGCAATATGCCAGGACTTTCCCCCAAAATATGCCTGGATTTAGCCACCCAATATGCCAGCCAGGACTTCCTTCCTTTACTTACCTCGTCGCTGCTGCTGCTGCTGCTCTGTCTCCGGTGCTGGGCCTCCTGTGGCTGAGAGGGAAGCGTTGTGCGCTCCCCTCCAGCCAATGCGCTTTCAATAAAGTTTAAAAAAAAAAAACTTTACTGAATGCGCATTGGCTGGAGGGGAGCGCACAACGCTTCCCTCTCAGCCACAGGCGCCCCAGCACCGGAGACGCAGCGACGCCGACGAGGTAAGTAAGGAGGAGGATTTTTTTTTTTTTTTTTGGAAGCAGGGTTCCGGCGCCCCCAGCCAAAATGCGCCCTAGGCAGCTGCCTAGGTCGCCTTACTGGTGGCGCCGGCCCTGGATTAGGGTGTGCCCAGGCACACCCGGCACACCCCGTGCGCACGCCTATGCTAATAGTGTACAAAATGTTACAAATGGTTGAAACAGTATCTTCTGTTACCACATGGGTGTGGTGTATGCCAAGGATAGGCGGTCTTAAACACCCTAGTTTTCATACGCTTGGATCCCATTGTCCAGCAATGAAGAATATGATAGAAGTTTATTAATAAACTAATGATAACTCCTATGATGCTCATACAGACTCTAAGACATATTGAGTTTAAATGCACTTGCATTGTGCTGATACAGGCCTGTATTGATGCTTAATGTTGTGGGACTGTCACTTGACGTCACTCATTTAACTGAGTTTTAACAAACCTTAATGTTCTGTGCCAAACTCTGCATAAACTGTTGGTATTATATAAATGTTAATGTAATATAATGTAAACTATGTGTTGTACTACCATGGAATATAAAAGGATAGGAATCCCATGTTCCTATAACTATTTCAACATTTATTAATAGGCTAATGAACCCTCCTGTGTCTGGCAGAGGATGCATAGTGCAATGGTTACCCAAAGCAGTATTTTAAATCTCAGTAAATTTAAGAAAAGTGTATTCTGCAGCATGGTAACGACCAGGGCCGGTGCAAGGATTTTCGTCTACACAGGCGAAGGTGCATTTTGGTGCCCCCCTGCTCTGATCCGCCACGCCTCCCACACCATTAAGCCTCCTTACATTATATATATATATATATATATATATATATATATATATCTATATATATATATATATATATATGAATAATGTATAGTGTAGAAAATAAATACATCTAAATATTCAACTCGCATGCTCTAAATGTGTCACACACTGAAACCCTTAAACACAAAGACACCCTTGCAGTCACACACACAGACACCCTTACCACTTACACACACACACAGTTACACCAATTCACACATAACCGGAGACACACTATTTTGCCACTCAATATGCCAGTATTTAGCCCAGGGGTCCTTAAACTTTTTAAACAGGGGGCCAGTTCACTGTCCCTCAGACCGTTGGAGGGCCGGACTATAGTAAAAACAAAAACTATGAACAAATTCCTATGCACACTGAATATATCTTATTTTGAAGTGAAGAAACAAAATGGGAACAAATACAATATTTAAAATGAAGTAAAGTTAAATCAACAAACTTACCAGTATTTCAATGGGAATATTATGCCAGTCAGAGCCCAGTAATATTATGCCAGTCAGATGCCCAGGAACATTATGCCAGTCAGAGCCCAGTAATATTATGCCAGTCAGATGCCCAGGAATATTATGCCATTCAGATGCCCAGGAATATGCCATTCAGATGCCCAGGAATATTATGCCATTCAGATGCCCAGGAATATTATGCCATTCAGATGCCCAGGAACATTATGCCAGTCAGAGCCCGGTAATATTATGCCAGTCAGAGCCCAGGAATAGTGTGCCAGTCAGATGCCCAGTAATATTATGCCATTCAGATGCCCAGGAATATTATGCCAGTCAGATGCCCAGGAATATTATGCCATTCAGATGCCCAGGAATATGCCATTCAGATGCCCAGGAATATTATGCCATTCAGATGCCCAGGAATATTATGCCATTCAGATGCCCAGGAACATTATGCCAGTCAGAGCCCAGTAATATTATGCCAGTCAGAGCCCAGGAATAGTGTGCCAGTCAGATGCCCAGGAATATTATGCCAGTCAGATTCCCAGGAATATTATGCCAGTTAGATGCCCAGGAATATTATGCCAGTCAGATTCCCAGGAATATTATGCCAGTTAGATGCCCAGGAATATTATGCCAGTCAGATTCCCAGGAATATTATGCCATTCAGATGCCCAGGAATATTATGCCAGTTAGATGCCCAGGAATATTATGCCAGTTAGATGCCCAGGAATATTATGCCAGTCAGAGCCCAGGAATATTATGCCAGTTAGATGCCCAGTAATATTGTGCCAGTCAGATGCCCAGGAATATTATGCCATTCAGATGCCCAGGAATATTATGCCAGTCAGATTCCCAGGAATATTATGCCAGTCAGATGGCCAGGAATATTATGCCAGTCAGATGCCCTGGAATATGATGCCAGTCAGATGCCCAAGAATATTATGCCATTCAGATGCCCAGGAATTGCTCATTAAACCTCCCTCCTCCCCCCTTACCCAGACCCCAGTACTTACCTCCATGCCGCTGTTCAGGTCCGTGGCTGAGAGGGAAGCGCTGTGAGCTCCCCTCAGGCCGTGCGCATTCAATAAAGTGTGTTGAAAAAAAAAGTTTCAACACACTTTATTGAATGCGCACGGCCTGAGGGGAACGCACAGCGCTTCCCTCTCAGTCACGGACATGAACAGCAGCATGGAGGTAAGTACTGGGGTCTGGGGGAGCGGGCGATTTTCCCGCCCCCCCATTGGTGCGCCCTAAGGCAGCCGCCTGTGCTGCCTTACGGTAGCGCCGGCCCTGGTAACGACCCCAAACATATAGCCAAAGTCATTAACCCCTTCATGCTTGTAGGACGTTCTGTGCCATCCTAGATTACATGAGTAGGACGGCATAGACATCCTTATTTTAGCAGCTCATCAGGGCCCCCTCCAATGAGCGGTGCTGCACATCCCATTGGAGGAACCTGCAGCAGGGACAACTCTGTCGGACAAGGCCACTTTGACAAAATGTCAAGTGGCCTCATCTGACAGAGCTCAAAGTGAGTGCCAGCTACATTTCATCAAAATGCGCTGTGCCCAAACATCTGTACCAGTATAGAAAAAATGCCATTTTGATGAAAATCATAACCAGGTTACATTAATTATTATTTATTTATATAACGCCAACAATTTACGTAGCACTGGAGATTGTATAGACATGTTAAATAGATGTTTTTAATGAAATAATATAAGTAAAGCATCTTACTGAGCCCCCTTTGCTTGATTAGCTCTAGCAAGGGACAGACATCTTGGGTCAGATCATCCTTCATTGGACCTAAGATTCTGAATAAAATATCAGCCCCTGATAGAGCTATACAGAGCAGGGTCAATAAGGTACTTTATTTATATTATTTTATTAAATCATTTCTATTTAAAATGCCTACACTTCATGCAATATTTTAGTTAAACATAACTTATTTATAACATTACATAAATAGCCTTATAAAGGAATAATAATAAGTTTAAATTGATTCATTCTGAACACTTGAATCCTATCAATGCAGGAGGTAACGAGAGTTTGGCTGGCAGTCTTACAAACTACACGTATATAATAAAGAATATTTACTGATATATTGTACAGTCATAATGATAAATGTAACTGTCAATATTTGTATTATCACGTTAATAATAATAATAATTCTCAGAGGGTAGCAAGCCCTATACTTAAAGGTAGTTCAACATGGGCAAATATTTGTTGACCTATTTTACTTTTATGTTACTGAAGTTGTACAATACTGCAAGATTTTTTGAAGCAACATTAATAAATATTACTGATCATGATAACACAGGATTGCTATGCATCCTCTTTTACAGGGCATGTCCTCTTGTTGAGGACTCAAATGTCCATCTGGATGGGTTATTTAAATAATAAGAATTTAAGAAATGTCCGGGTTTACGGGTAGCTTTATTTTAAGATTAACATGCAGTATTTATCATTAACATGCGGCAGGTTAATCTTTATAAAAACTGCTACCCGCAAACCTGCAGGTTCAGCGGTCCCCTCCTCAGCCCTCTTTGCGAGGATGGCAGACTGCAGATGTGTGTGCGCCACCCATGCGCACAGGCGGCTGATGTCTGTGAGCCACTCAAGCAAACAGGAAGCCCATGTGTGTGTGCCACCCAAGCAGCCGATGTCTGTGCGCTGCTTGTGGGCAAGTCCCATGAGTGCAATCTGAGGGCTGGGGCAAGTCTTATAAGTGGAATGAGTGCTTGGGCAAGTCCTGTGAGTGGAATGGGTGTAGATACTGTGTTTGCAATGACAAATGATGTGGGTGCCTGTACTCCTTTCTAGTCACCATAGACAACAACAATAAATCCATGAATGGAATAGAACAGAAAATAAATCAGTACATATTAATTACATAGCATGTGTTTTGTCATATGCACTGGAATGCATAACGCAGTATAGGACAGCTATTTTTGGTACTCCAATCCAACTCCCATGATGCTCAAAAGCAACACGAGTCATGAGCGGTATAATCCAAATCACTGTAGTACCAAAGGTTAGCCACAGTATTAGTGGGGCCACTGAGCCTTCCCCACTATTCTGTCTGCGTGAGAAGCCCAGGAAATGTGCATGGTGCGCGGCCCCGCTTGTATCCTCAGATGAGTGCGCGCGCTGCACACTCCCGCGGTGAGTCTTAGTACACAGTGGTCCGGGGAGTGTTAGCTCCTCTCCCCGGGCGGTGAGTGGGGGGGATGGCAGCCGCACGCGTGGAATACATCACTCCTTGGTGGGTTTACTGGCTCCACAACCTTCCCCACTTGGAACTTTCTCTACAGCCCAGGAGCAGCGACTTCAACCCCACGGATCCCGGCTATAGGCAGGTCAGTTCTCCAGCGTGGGTACCGCGGAAACTATGCGATGAACTCACTGGTTGCTGCTCTTTATCTACCCTCTTTCCCGGATTTATTGTTGTGCCTTATCCCACAATCAGAATGATTTCATGGCTGTACCTTTGTCCTTTAGCCAACCATTTTATGCGTAATGATTTAAAACACGATTTTATGCGTGTTTAGGACATGGGCACTGGTGTCCAAGCTTTAATAAGTATTAGGAATATATATTTTTATGATGTATAAAAGTTGCTGATCGCGTGCTTTTTCAGATGCTTCTTTGCAGTCCTTTTTAAATACATGTCTCTCTGCTTTAATAAGACACATCATTCTGAATTTGATTTTATATACCATAACATTTTATTTCAATAAATATGTACCATGTGTGCTTCAATAGCTAGCCAAATTCATGGAACTAGGTAGCCATGGCTCATAAAATGTTATTTCTGGCTATTAACTTTTGTGAGTATTCTATCCCCTAATTGTTTCCTTTCCCCCATAATAATAGTGTTCAGGCTGCCTCCATAATTGTCTTTCTAAATTTTAAATTCTTGGTAGATTAGTGTCCTATACATTTTTTACACATCTTCCAATGTAAACCTGCAGATTAGTTACAGCACTAAAATCACCTTACACAGATTGCAGAATTCAAGGCATCATTATTATTAATGTATTGCGACACATTTCTAAAGCATATATTGTGGATGAGGACATCTATATCCAAGATGTATAAATAAAGATTCTGACGGGAACTAAACATACATCCCTGAGGGTGTCACAGATTATATTGATAGTGTTATAAATAGGGTGTTATTTTTGTAGTTTTAAAAGTTGTCCACTAATAATTAATTTGCACATGGTAAAACAATAGGCTTCACATTTTTTAACATTATCCATCTGATAGTGTGTTTTATGGACAGGAAGGTGTTTCTTGCTATAGTCCCTAAGGAACAATAGCACTGAACCAACCAAGATTTAACAGCAGGACAAAGTCCTCTAACACTAGAAAATGGATTAGCTGCAAATGCCTTCTCACGCAAACTGCTTTCTCTTTCATTTAAAGGGATACACACACTTGGTACAAAACACATGCTTCTTTTTCTGTACCTGCTGCATAAATCTGTTTGTCAGTATGAAACAAAAGGTCTTTAAAATATTTGTACACTTTTAGTCCGGTGTTCTGACAAAAAAGTCTGGGTCAGATTGTTCTGACAAATTTGTCGAGTGAATTCTACTGCACAGGCGCAGTAGAATTCCCTCATTTCGCACCACAGCGCATGCGCACAATGTTACAGCTGTCAATCAGCCGTAACTTTGGCAGAAGTACCCCTCTGTCCCCCGTGTGTGACTTCCACTTACTAGCGTAGCATGTCACTGATAGAAGTTTTACCAATTGCTTGCTATGCTAGTAAGTGAGAATAAAAAGCAAGACGCTTATACTTTACCTGTAACCGCAGCTGATCCGGTGATGTGCCCCCCTCGCGCAGGCGCTCTTCTGCCAAAGTTACGGCTGATTGACAGCTGTAACTTTCTGCGCATGCGCTGTGGTGCGCGATGAGTGAATTCTACTGCACCTGTGCAGTAGAATTCACTCAAAAAATTTGTCAGAACACAAATGTTCTTATTAGGTTTTTGTTAAAATATATTATGGGAGACTTTTGGCTGGTTTGGCATCATGGAATATGATGTTAACATATGATATGGAATATGATGTTAACATATGATATGGAATATGATGTTAACATATGATATGTAACATCTTCACCTGCTGTTGACTACAATTCCAAGACATACTGCTCACAAGGATGCTAGTTTTGAAGATCGCATCCTATCATCACTGCACCACATCGATTGTGTGTGCCTCGCTATGCTCTGCGTGTTAACACTCATATTCTCATATAAATAAGGATTTATTGGGTAATAATGGGTTGATAATACGTTAAGGTATTAGTTGGCCTAGAACAAAATGAAAGCCATAGATCAATAGTTAATTTCAGCATCTAATCGCTTACGTGGAATATTAAGCCTTGAACACTTAAGTAAGGTGTAACAGGAAGTTATGATAAAGCCCCCACTTTTATTCTGGTACCACACCTTGAGCCTGTTTTGTAGGCTCTCATACTGTAGACATGTAGGCTCTCATACTGTAGACATGACGGAATTTGCAAGTTTTAATTTATGACCTCAATCAGTCTTGTGGAATCATTTTAAGCATATGTGCATTTTCAAAAGGTACAGGCGTGTACTGATTATTCCTGACTAGGAGAGAAGTGAGGCTAATTTCTTTCTTTTGCAAGTATTAGGAAGACACAAATTTTAATATACTAATATCTTTCTGTTACAATTGTTTTATTGGGGGACGGGGGGGGGGGGGGGACATAAGGGGGCAACATAGGGGCAATCACCCTGGTGAGGGGGGGAGCCTTGAGGGCTGCCTCATCTTGATGGGAGTTGTGATCCTCCTGTTGTATTATTGATGCAGCAGGGGGATCACAACTCCCATGAAGATGAGGCAGCCCTCAAGGCTCCCCCCTCGCCAGGGTGCTTGCCCCTATGTTGCCCCCTTATGTCCCCCCCACCGTGGGGCACATGCGCAGTAGCGCAATCCGACGGACACAGGGACTGGACGCAGAGACACATCACACCATAGCGTCCCTGTTGCCCTAGCAACGTTGGGGACATGCGCAGACCCACGCTTCAAGTTTCGGACAGCCGTTGGGCGGGCGAAACTTGAAGCGGCGGGTCTGCGCATGTCCCCGACGTTGCTAGGGCAACAGGGACGCTATGGTGTGATGTGTCTCTGCGTCCAGTCCCTGTGTCCGTGAGCGTCCCTGTTGACCTAGCAACGTCGAAGTCTCTGCGCTCCAAGTCCCAACGGCTTTCCGTGGGGCACACGCGCAGTAGCTCAATCCCACGGACACAGGGACTGGACGGAGAGACACTTCAACTTTATTATAGAGGATTCCTGTTACAATCCTAGATGGGATTATTCATCTGGAACTCAGAATTAAAGAGACAGTAATGCTTAAAATGCATTAGAGAAGTTTAAATGTTCTGTAAACGTCATGAGATTTTGCTTCTATTGCTCAGGGAAACCTGTATTTTACAGATAGGCTGCAATAAGAGCACCTCTGCAATTGCATTTTCTGGTCAGTGATCTAGATTTAAAGGTACTTTGTCAACCTAAACATTTCTTATACTGTGAATATAGAAGAAAAGAATGGTGGAAAATGCATCATTTTGTCAGAGTTGCATGCAAATGCATACATAAGAGACAACTATGTTTTAAATGTGTCTGTGGTGTCTCCTGCTCCTTACATATTCCTTATTGAAAATTAGTGTATTTGCTTATCAAGCCACAAGTTATTTTTTATATATTTTTATTTTGAACATCCACATGATAGGCAAAGTTTAGCTCGACAAAGTCCCTTTAAATGCTACCTATATTAACAGCTTTGATTTCAAGTGTCATTTTGTTTATTTATTATTAATTGCTTTCTCTACACAAAAAGGTTATTTGCAGATCAGGCAGGCCAGACATTTTATACATGAATTTGAAGGATCACTACAGCCGGAAAGAATACCTGGACAGATTTATGCATTATAATTTAAAAATAAATATCCATTTATTTATTCTAGTTTTTGTGGTTTTGTTTTTGCAGTATTTAACTTGTAAATATGCCTTTTTGCATGCTTTCTCCTGGGGATTGCACACCAGGACATCAAACAATAAAATGAGTACCCAGCATGTCCTTGGAATTAGTGGTCTCCCATAGAGATGAATGGGGATGATTTTACAAGCAAGCAAAAGTAGAGGGAAGGTTAGAGCTGGACCCTTTGCAAGAGATTCCTAAGGAGTGCTAACTAGCATGCATATGTATGCGCAGTGTACAGGTTAAACACAGATGAACCAAAGTTAATTTGCTACTTGGAGTGTACCATTGAACTTTTTGTTTTCCCAAGCCCAAACCCCTCAAAATAACCTAAGATTAATTCATTCATTCAGTTCATTTAGGGACTTCAACAATGACATGCCAATAAAAGGTAGGAAGAGAATGTGTGAACCAGAGTACCTAAAAATATATAGGCTTCTAGTCAGCCCGTATTATAGATTTACCAGACTTCTTTGTTAACTTCTAGAGTGGTAACTGGGGACATTTTTTATGTGGTTTGTCCTTCAAAGTATGTCACTAAAAAAATAAAAATCTAAAGTTCAGAAATAATTTTAATTCTGCCCTGTAGCACATTCCATTCCCAACCTCTTGGCCAGATTACCATTTGATGGGCTATATTCAATGTCTAAATAGGTTGTATTATCAGAGGAAGAACTAGCCAGTTAGAAATACAGGGGTTTAAATAGGACAGAAGGACCATCGGCTATCTTTGACAGTCATGAAGGTGTTAAACTAAAAAGGGCTTTAAATTTTCCATGTAAAAAGCATTAGGCACAGAGCTAACAAAATACACAGGTAATGGGGACTTAATGTGCAGACAGACCCTCTCAGCTCTGATAATGGATCCTAATTAGCAAAGAGGGAGTCCTTGACCAACAGTATTAATATTTATTACCTAGCCATGTACCTGGGATATAGTGTTTGGTTATTATTAGCTGACTCAATGCATGTTATCAGCTCACAGCATGGTTTTTCACCCTGTTGCTTTTTATGTTAGGCATGGTTTCTTTGTATAATCAATTTTGAATCTAAAACCTAAACATCTATCAAGCTGGTCTAGTTCAAGTACAAACGCGACCTTTCACATTTTAGTAGATGGCTGCAAGAGGGTATAGCACTGTGTTTAGTGAGGTTGTTAAGACCACCAGAGAGAAAGAAAAAAAACAAACTTATTTTATTGAAATTTAAAAAAATAACATCATCAGTATAGAATATTAAAATGGAGAAGTAGATAAGTAGATTAACACATTCCCTGAACCTAAATTTCGACTGATTTATTTGCCAGCATACCAAGATTAAAAATGTAGTTAGTGGATTATGATTACAGTATTCCTTTATTTTGGGTTTCCCATTCCCCATATTCCCATTTCAGTTATAATTGGTCCCTGTATAATTGGAGACAGAATACAATGGGCAATCCAGTTGACCACCAGATATATTTGTGGAATAGGATGTGAATGCAGATTGCTATTTTAGCTGAATGGAAGGGTTTAACATCCTTGTTATGTACTGACCATGACCATAGTAGAGGAAGGAATGAAGAATTGAATTGATGCACTTTACCATCTGCTTATTGACTAATGGTTATAACATACTTGATACACTGTATTTTTGATGCTGATTTACACTGTGCAAAAAAACAAAAAAAAAGTCTAGTTAAGGGAGGGGGGGGGGGGGTCTGGGGGGCCGGTTAGAGGCGTACAATCATTTTTCATGTTTCAGTGCTATACAATGTGTTAACACAGTTGAGAACGTAACACAATTGCAGCTGATTACAATACCTTTTAAACGCTAAAGTATGAGATTTAAATTACAGTCAGAAAACTAATTGTTTAGGATTGAGGTTGAAGTGCAGTGTTGGAAACAGAGGCTCATGATAGAGATATCAACTTGTAATAATTAAATAATTACAAAAGAGACATAATCGATTAGTACTAACCTACAGAAATGGTCACGTGGAGGACTTGTAGGAGAATTTTAGAGTATAGGAGAAAAAAACATTTTTTGTTTAAAACAGAGCTGCAAGGAACTGCACTGGTAGTGAATAAGGAAGGGAAACAATGAGGATATGGCAGCATGGAATGTCCCACTGCATGTCTGTCCCACTACTGTGTTGTGGTAAGCTAGAGAAATGTTTTACAAAGCAGTAGGAGGATAACACACCTTTTATACATAGTTTTAACCCCTTGATGCAATGTTGTCCAAACAACATACCATGCAGGTGCCTGGGTTTGGGGACCCACATTGTTAATTTCATTAGATAATACAATAGAGCCTATGGTCTTTTTAGCCAGGATACAGGCTGCACAACCACTCTTGAAGGCTAGATCTGGCCAAACAGCTGTCTGTTAGATAACATTGTGTTTGTGCTTAGATATTCAAATTCAGGCTTCCACAACATGCACAATTTTTGTTTCTCTAGTTAACATTTAGCTAAGAGTGACTACAGAAACCTCTTGCATAGATTGTTATTGTCTCGCATAAATAAAAATCATGACTGCTGGTTTAGTTGTAGACAGAGGTATTAGAACTAAACTAGGGCAGAGAGGAGGCTAGACCTATCAAATGGAAATGTAGTTACCCAAACACATAAAATGGATGCCCATCATTGGGTTGGACTACAGTGATAAAATGTCCCTTTCATAAAAAACAAACAAGAATCAAAAACCTAGAGCAGTCATGGCTTGCTTGAGAGCTGTTGTGCACTAGGTTTAGGAGTAATCCACAATAGGCATCTAAGGGTTAACCATATGTGCCCTACAGGGTCCAAATTTAATAAATCCCTGTAGAATTAATTTTTAATAATCGTTCCTCAGTAAAGAGCAAATATACATATGTAAATTATCTGTGTAGGTCCTGGCAAAGTCTGACTGTAATGGTTGAACTTGGTCAAGTGATCATGGTCACAGTCTGTCTAAAAATAATGAATGGACAGGCAAAGAGTTAAGCACTAGTTCCGGTCACCCACCGGAGTTGGAGGAAGGCGCATTGTCCAACCCAGCTTTAATGGTCACAGTGGGCCATACTTTTGCCTGCTCATGCACAGTCATGTGATGCATGCATTTGACATTAATCTGTAGCTTTTTAAAATTAGAAACAGATGGAAAAGAAAGCAAAGAATTGTAATTTCAGTTATTTTTGAGAGTTTGGTTAAAGGAGTATTGCCCTTTTTTGATGCTTCCCCCTTGCTATAAATAATGTGTGATTCCATGATGTTTGCATGTCATTTCATAGCTGAAAGAGCTTGAATAGAATGAGACATAAGATTGTATTTTATTAGGAACAGAGGAGAGGAAGTTATGGGAACAGGAAACAGGAGGGGGATTATATTCCTCTGAACATAAAAGGACTATATGTATCGTCCTTCCTCCCCCATACCATGATTCCCACAGACATCACAAGACTTGGATATTTCATGTCACAAGGGGGGTGGTGAGTGGTAGAATCCAGGTCACAGGACCAAATTCTCACATGGAAACAGCACAAATCATACTTTGCTAATAGCAAAAAAAGGAAAATAAGTTTGCGCTAGAGACCATGTAATAAAGTTGATCAGGATATATCCAACTAAAGCAAGCAACCCCCCACGCAATAACATATACTTAGTAGCAGATAAAACCTATAATTATGTGAGCATAGTACATTGTCTGTGTCTGCAACACTTACAAGCCATTAGAGATATAACTGTATCGATCTGCTTTTTACTGTGTACCAGGCACATATTCTTGTAGGTTTTATCTACTACTAAATATATGTTATTGTGTGGGTGCTGCTTGCTTTAAGTGGGTGTATCCCGATCAGCTTTATACTGTAGGGTCTCAAGTGCTAACGTATTTTCCTTTTTTCGCAGTATTTGCGACTAAACCTCTTAAGTCAGGAGTGCTTCTTGTGATATTTTTGGATGTGTAATAGCAAGCAGTGTGCACTGTGTTACAGACAAATTTGTTTTCTTTTTTTTCCCCTTTGTGCCCAGTTTTAAAGTACTGTAAATTATTATATTCTAAAATGAATGTTTTTTTTCTTTTCTTTTCTTTGTTGATCAATCTCAGATTACTTATAAAGTCACTGGCTACAATGTTTGCTCATGGAACCACCACATCCTTATTTTGCATGATGGTTTCCATAGTGGTGTATATAAGGGAGGGCTATACTGCCTTTGTATTTCTGCATTCTAATTACTCTTTAAGTTTGAGGTTTGTGCTTTGAGTACTTGTGGTTAAATGATGCCCGATAGGGGTTTGGGCTGTTAGTGCATCGCTGTGGTTTGGGGACATGCACTTACAGACTCATTGATGCTTATTTGTAAAATGTAACTAAGTGAAATAATCAGCAGGAACAATCTGTTTAGTTTTCACTGCTTTATTCCACTTTTAGAATCTTGTCCCCAAATAGACTTTTATAAATATCATTAATATATCTTGGATTTTGGTTGGTTGATTTTATTTATGTCCTTAGTTCTTGTTTATTAACTCTTTGACTACCAGACCTTTTTGGCTCTGCCTTTGCTTTGTAACATTTGGCTCCTTTCGTGCTACTCACTTTCGTAGAGGTCTGTTTTGCCTCCACTGTGTAACTTTGTACAGGTGTGTGCCTCACTTCATACACCAGTCCTGGAGACTGCAGAGCCAATACTTCCCTACATATGAAAAAATAAATTGAAAGTTGAAACAAGCAAAAAGAAGAAAAGTGTTTTCACCTACTGCTAAATAAACACTATTGTATCACCATATATTTCATCTTCTATAATGGAATCATTTTACAGTGTGCAATAGACACTTTTACACTAGCACTTTCTTATCTGCTGAGTTCTGTAGTGGTGAATAAGACATTCCTCGCTTTTCTGAGGTGAGTGCTGACCATGAAGGTAAATGCGAGATCCTGAAGAACCAGAACTCCCATGATTCTCATGGACTAACCGAAGGCGGTCTAAATAATGTATCTGCCTATATTACAATAAAAAAAAAAAATGTATTAGGGGCAACGTTAGGAAATGATGAGGAGGATTATGTAGAGATATAAGCTAAATTCAATTTAAGGTGTGCCAAAACCAACATACCCAGCAGGGCTGTAAGAGGGCTCCCCATGAATGAAAAGAAATAAAAGAAAGGATAGATTTAAAAAAAAAGAAGAATTAAAGAGAAAGGAGGGTCATGGGAGGGAAATGAGGGAGCTGCAGCGACAGAGTAGTGGGAGAGAAGCGCTGGTTTAAATATCCAATTCTCCTCCCACAACCACAGGCCAATGTAATTACATTTACATTGTAATTTAATAATATAGAAAAAACTGACAAGAGAAACATGAATGTTAATAAAACACATATAAAATGCACAACATATTTAAGTTTGTGAGTAAAGCAAGTGTTCTTAATCATAAAATGACACACACAAGTAGTAACAAGACATTTGCAAATCATACTTCTAAAGGACATGTGTTAATACCGGGTACAACAAAGTACATTTCAAAAACATGCAGTGTGATTTTATGCCTGAAAGTTTTCCAATGATTAAAGGAAGAAAGGAAATAAGCGTAAAAAAGGGGAGAGCGAGATTCCTAGAACGGGTAGGATGAAAATTAGTGGTTCTCTCTTTCAACAAGTACTATTTAAGTGGGGTTGAGATCACAAAGTATGTTATCTGAAAAAAGTGGGTGGCACTGATAATGTTTTTAACAATGTATTTTTGTCATCCTTTCAGTCATTGCTGTTTTGGGCACTTGTCATTGCTCTTTGTGCTGCCATCAACCTCATTTCTATCACCATCTATCTGATCTGCTTCTGCTGCTGCAAGAAAAATGAGGAGACAGAGATCAAGAAGATTGGTTCCTGTTGTGTTACGTGGACTGCTGCCATCTCTGGCCTACTTTGCTGGTGAGAGATCCATATCATGGACCCCATAGTCTGCAACCATAATAATTACTTTTTGGGGATAAGGTAGTTGACATTATTGTAAAGTGGTATACATAAATGTATATATGTATGTTGTATTAAGTGATGAAATGTTTTATAAAAGAATTGGGTGTAGTGGCAAAAATAAAATGCTGAGGCTTCCATGCAAGTTTTAGCCTGGGAGAGCATCAAACCTCTACTCTGAGTATCACAGGTAAGCATTAGTCATGAGCAGTGGGCACACACAAGCAGTGCATCCTATGCCTCTTCATGGGCGATGTGCCAGTTTCTGGAGCATAAACTATAGTACAGCAATTTATTTGTGGCTTTTTGTTGAGTCAGCAAACAAACAGATAATGTATCCAGAATTTCACTTGACCTAATGGAATCTTATGTCAAATATGAGGTCAGTATTGTTTTTTTATAGAGGAGTTGGCATCATATTACAACATATCAATGATGGCTCCCTGTTTTTTTTTGTATTTTACTTCCCCTCCTGTAGCTTCAATTTTCCTCCACTCAGCAGGGGTTTATGGCCTTGGCCCATGAATCACTTTGATTAGATTTTGCTCTCTCTAGGAGGCTTAGCCTGAGGATTGTGTTTTATAATCCAGGCCAGCCGTGAATCGCTGATCTGCATGGTGGGATCAGGGATGTGGAGGGGAAGTGACAGGTCAGCATCACAGCAGGAATCCGAGCACTGGCTGGTACTCCCAATGAAAATACCACTGCGATCAAATGGTATTTCACAATAGATTGGGGAAAAGGACACGTGTGTAATTGCTATCTTTCAGTGCCTGTACTGTAATTACTTAACACTGGGGATATGGACTTGAGAGAGATTTATAGTGGCAGCAGTGTCTCTTTCCAGTGTCTTGATTTGCAATTGTTTATCCTTGTGCATTGGTAGGCAGGATGTCTCATTGTGACTATTCATTTCTGAGTGCATGATGTTTTATATGTTTTATAATGGTAAATTCTCCTCCTGGAGACCATAATTATTAGTTGGAAGATGAAGGACATCTAATGATATTGAATACCTGGAGTTGATGAACACTATCACTCAACTTGCCAATCAAAAACGAAATTGTCGATGGCAAAGTCTGTGACGATCCTTAGAACATCATTAAATTGTCTATCACAAAGACCAATTTATGTTCACCTACCCCTGGATATGTGCCTACGCATGGATATTAAGCTGGTGTTCACAAAGCAGGTTACTTTATTTTGAAAAATAAAATGTTGGTTGGTTTTCATTTAAGTATTGCAGTCATTAGCAAATCTGTAGTACTGGAGTATGAATTTAAGTACTTTAATTGACATTTACTTTTGTCCCCTGCATACATATTGCACCATAGGCCATAATCTGGACACAGTAGCTGAAAAAGACAAGTTCAAATAGAGATCACAGCATTAGAGACTAACCTTTGGCACTACAACTGTAGACTGTTTACCAAAATATTACTTTACTGAGAGGGTAGTGGATGTATGGAATAGCCTCCCAGCAGAAGTGGTAGAAGTAAACACAGTGAAGGTGATTTACATATGCGTGTGGATAGGCATAAGGCTATCCTAGATATAAGAGAGGGAACTGGTGACCAATAAAATTATTTAGAAAAGTGTGCAGACTAGATGGACAAATGGTTCTTATATGCCGACACATTCTATGTTTCTATGTTTTATTATGCTCCACTGCAGTAAGAAAGGTCTCCTTTTTGGTGGTGAGTGCAGGCAGCTGTAAAAAAAACCAATGTCCTGCTCTGGCACATCCGGCACGCTGTTGAGTGGGGGGTTATATTTATGGGGTGGGCCAGACCATTTTTTTTTATGTGAGTGACAACAATATATAAAATGGCGGCACTGATGTTTCTTACATATCGCTGAAAAGATTTCCATATCTGAACATAGCCACAAACTTTGGAAGGACAAGGAATATGTAAAACAAGTTTTATCAAGCCCTAGCGGTTGATTTCCTTTAGGGATTCTATAAGACTGGCATGTTTGTGTAAATGCCTTTTCCTTAATGATCCAAAAAGCAGAAAAACTCATTAGATGCTCCTGAGTGGGCCTCGCCTGACAAGACAAGCCACTTCACACATTCTTTGTTCTCCATGCTTACCATTGAATAGAACAAATATAGAAATTGGGGAACCATTGACAATATGTTTATTGCTTGTTTTTTCATCTCTATTTCAAAATGGATCATTTTGTTAAAAATACAGAATTATCAGAACAATGACTGATACTCTCAATGAAAATAGAAAATGACAGACCTTAATTAGAGAGAGTCACATGTGAGAGAAAGGACCCCTCCTTGAATCTAAAATGGGGCTGTCAATGCATTCCTGTTATATAACTAAACCTTGGGGGGATTTTTTTTTTTTTTTTAGCAGCCAAGCTTTAAAATAGAATCATGTGTTCTACACAAAGGACTCACCGAAGCCTCTCTGTTAATCGAGCAGGAGAGGAGTTGGAAAGAAGAATATGAATAAGTGATAAGACAGGAGCTGGGAGCAGCAACAGTATCATAAGCGTAAATGCTTGTGTTAACTGTAATGGATTTACATATTTGGATTATCTATCCCTATATAATGATTGTTCAGCAAGAAACAAGCATATTAAAAAATGTTTACATCTTAATATTTTTTAAACAGTGGTCTCTTCCTAGAAATATAACATGGGGAAAGAAAGAATAATGAACCAGGGATGATAATTCAACCCACTCTATATAATGAAATAAACAAATATAAGTGTATGCCCAGCTAGAATGGAGAGTCCATCATGGATCATGGGCATGACATTATGATGCTCAGAATTCTGAACAGCTTGGAAAATATATTGCTCTACTAAAGTGTGTAACATTATATCAAGGTTTTATTAGATTACATGAAATTAAAATGCTTGCTTTCAAAATGAGTTTGAGAGTGTCTTTGTCTGTCAGCATACCAGCAAACTGTCCCATTTGCAAGATTACTCCCAAAATGTTACGTGGAATCCTAAAAGTCTATACTAGAGATGGCTTAACGTGGCACTGCAGATGTTTAGAACTACAGATTCCATGAATCTCAATCAGTCTTATGGATCACTGGGATATGTATCTCACAATCCTCTGGTTGCTGGGTTAATGGTGGATGCACTTTCTGTGTCCATAACTGCACCAGTAGGGCTTTAAGAAGAGGAATAATGGTCAGAAAGTGCCCTAGCCATTTCCTATCGCAGCATCAGGTATTTTCTCAACCCTGGCTGTTTATAGAATTATAAATACTTCTGACAGCCTAATGTCAGAGGCAATAAGGACAATTTCCCCTAGTCATATGCCAGGCAAGGTGGAATACAGGAATCAAATGCTGACAGGATAAGACAAATCTCCATGCAGCAGTAGGGGTGTAGAGGCTATTACTCTAGGTATGTCATTGGTGGTTAGTTCCACTGACAAGCTCTATATTCACACAAAATTGCTAATTGCATCTCTTCTTCCTGTACAAAAATTCTCAATTTATCACTCGCTGTGTTGCACAAAAAGGGTTAAATGGCTACATGATTTAACCGGCCTTAAAAAAGCTTTGGTGGTGATGTGACAAAGACTTACCAGTAACTTACTTTCATGTTCTAGGCCAAATTCCATGGGTACAATAACTGATCTCTCTGCTTTTCTCTTTAGTGCCGCGGTTGGCATTGGATTCTATGGCAACAGCGAAACAAATGATGGGGTTTATCAACTGACATACTCCCTGGATAATGCTAACCATACACTTGCTGGCATTGATTCTCTGGTAAGTACTTCCTGATGAGAATGAAAGGACTGATATGTTTGGATATCCTTCTTTTTCTTTTGATTATAAGCTTTAAGACTCCTTAACAATATTGCTGTAGAAAAACATTTTGAGACAAACTCATTCTTCACCCCCCTCACCATTACAGCACACCCCCTCGACTATATTCTCAGCAGTTTCTTTGAACTGTGACTAATGGTCAAACAGAATGCATTCAGAACCTCCGGGTGTGTATTCAAGGCCATCTGAGGGAGAGACGGGAAGGAGCTTCAGGGGCAATGTAAACCGGACGAAAGCAGTTTTCAAGAATTAAGAGTAGGAAGGACAGACTGAATGCCTTAGAGAGAGAGAGTAGGAAAGGAGATAGGCTTTGATAAAGAATGAATGGCCCAGAAGCAATACATAGAATATATATAAACATTACTGAAAAAGATCATATGAGCAGCCCAATTGCTAGACCTGAAATACATTTCTGGTATTTGTAGTTTTTCTTGTCCAGAGGAGCATAGTCTGGCACCTCAAGGCCCAACTGTTAAGGTTAATGTCAGACTGATAAAATATGGCACAGCTATCCAACTGAAACCTCACCACCTTCTACATTTAACACCTATATATTTCCCCACCACATAACCGTGATGTATTTTGGTTTTGTGCTGCCTTAGGCATGACTACATTCGGAAACCCCCTGCCCTCCACCCACTTTGCACACCTGGAACGTGCTCCATCACCCACAATACACACCCGGGACATGCTCCATCACCCACAATACACACCCAGGACATGCCCCATCACCCATAATACACACCCGGGACATGCCCCATCACCCACAATACACACCCGGGACATGCCCCATCACCCGCAATACACACCCGGGACATGCCCCATCACCCGCAATACACACCCGGGACATGCCCCATCACCCGCAATACACACCCGGGACATGCCCCATCACCCGCAATACACACCCGGGACATGCCCCATCACCCGCAATACACACCCGGGACATGCCCCATCACCCGCAATACACACCCAGGCACGTCATTGCACCCCCAGGGACATGCCCCACCACCCTGCATTGAACCCCCAGGGACATGCCCCACCACCCTGCATTGAACCCCCAGGGACATGCCCCACCACCCTGCATTGCAACCCCAGGACATGCCCCACCACCCTGCATTGCACCCCCAGGGACATGCCCCACCACCCTGTATTGCACCCCCAGGGACATGCCCCACCACCCTGTATTGCACCCCCAGGGACATGCCCCACCACCCTGTATTGCACCCCCAGGGACATGCCCCACCACCCTGTATTGCACCCCCAGGGACATGCCCCACCACCCTGTATTGCACCCCCAGGGACATGCCCCACCACCTGCATTGCATGCCCAGGGACATGCCCCACCACCTGCATTGCACCACTAGTCGGACACCATGCTGCCTGCTCACCATCAGAGGGCTGGGGAAGGAAGATCTTTTCATCTCCACAGCCAGCACCTCTGCCGGCAAGCTTTTTTTAGCCCCAGGGCAGGTTCAACCCTCAATACAGTGCTGCCACATAGTCCGGTTAAGTATGACAGAGCAGGAAGAGCTTTCACCCTGCACCCTTATTTCGCTCTATGAACTAGTTGGTAAAGGTGGCAAATATTAACTGCTGCACGGTGCCTGTATTGACTTTTACAGCTTACAGTCTTCCAGCAGCCGTGTACAGCAAGTTAGCCTGACCTCATAATTTTAACAGGTTTTAGTTTCCATCTTTTCTATGGCATAGCAAATTGCAATATTTAGCAGTTAAAGAAAACACAAATATAAACACAGGGCTGGACAAATATGTGTAAACTTTAATAGCCGAAAGGATCCGTTCAGTGGCCAACCAAAAATAAATTGTTAGGAGCCTGCAGGATGAAGTTTAGGAGCCCAGGCTTTTGGAATTTAAGGTATGTGTGTATTTTTGTGTGTCTGATATATGTGTGTGTGTGTATATGGATATCCTCCATGCAGCTTCCATGTACTGTATCTGTACTGTATTCAGACACTGCGCCCCTAAGTGGGTATTGTTGAAGGAATCAAATTACACTACTAATAGGTTCCTCAATTTACTCATTATGTGGACTGTACTGCCTTTCAGCTGAAAGCCTATTTAATTTTCCTGCTTTCAAATGTGAAATGCTGCATCCACTACAGACCTCAGAACCTATTACTCGCTGCGTAATCAACCTCACATCTCTTATTTCCGCTCACCAGACCACAGAATGCTCACACAATACCCTATTCTCCTCTCCTCTATCCTCCCTTTCTGGCAGAGCCAGACAGGCTTTCTTAAGCCAACAGCTGGGCATCCCTGATCCCTTCCCTAGCACATTCAGGCACTAGGACTTAAATCTTTCCCCAGGGATGCATTTCCAGCTGCTGCTTGTGAGCCACCCCTTCAGATGGGCATGGAGTAGGAGCTGAGGGTTTCTCTGAATCCCTAAAGCTTCATTATTTTAATGCACAGTTCTGATATTTTAAGACAGGGCGAGGTTGTGTTAAGCTGCCAGCCACCCTTTCTCTGTCACATACATGGAGAGACGGTTTGAATAATGCTGCAGGACAGCTTGATGGAATTTCTATTGGTAATTTTGCAGCTGCCCTCTGTCAAAAGTGTGTTTTTAGTTTCCTGACAGAGCCAGCTGCTTTAACTACAGCCCTATCCAGTGGGCTGAATGACGTATAGTTGATCCCTCCTGCAATCAAAAGGTTACATGGATCAACAGCTGTAAACAGCTGTCTACGCTAGGTGGCATTATTATGCTGCCATATCCCATGGAAAGCAGTAAAATATTTTTGCTTGAGGTAAGTGTTAATATGCAACAAAGAACAGTAAGAAGTGGCACATCTATCTTATATTGGGTGCCATACACCCAGCATGCGTCCATATCGGCAAAAGTTAGACTAATGGTAACGGGAGGGGCACATAGAACTAACAACATGCAAATAGCACAATAAATCTAAAGATAACAACGTTACTGGCATGCGAGTGGACACACGAAAAAATAGATCACCCCCAATGTTTTGGCAGTATGCCATCCTCAAAAAAATCACATTTGCATGGATTTTCATGGCTTTAATTCTGTGTTCACCTTCTAATACCGTAGAGTCAACTGGGGTAGCTCCGAATTTCCTTGAGAAAATCAGAGCTCTTAGATTCGGACCCAATCAGATCACGTCGGGGATCTGAGTAGCCCTCAAATTTGGGATAATCAGAAGTGATGTCAAATAGGCTCATAAAATGGCCAATGTGGTCGATATTTATGCCAACATTTTGATAGCTAACTCCTCTGGAGTTTGGCTGCCAAAATGGTAGCCTCTATATTTGCCATAGACTTCTAAGGGAAGGACTTTTGGCTTATTTTGCAAGGATCTCGGCTGTTACGGAAATGGTCTCTGCAAAAATAGCCAAGTTCCTCCTGAAATGGCCTGAAATTTACTAACTGTTACTAACATTAAATACATTAAAATAAAAAGTTGATGAACATAAAATTATTTATAAAAAATGTAACATGGTTATTAATGTAAATAGACTATTATAATATATAACCTGTACATATTTTGTGTGTGAAATATGTTTACTTTGATTCTTATACACTTTTCTGTTCAATTCACCAGCTAAAACCTGGAGAATTTACCGTCCCAAAATTTGGCAATGTATGCCGGTTTTAGGCCACTTACATGGGTATTTGGTCCTTTAGGAGTATGCGAAATCCATAGGATCTTGTTATCCGACCCCCAGACACCAACTGTGTCCAAAAGATAGCCCAAAATCCTCGGAATACAAATCTTCAGCAATATAATCTCGAAGAAAAGGAGACTTATAGTGTGCCAACAAGACACGGACTGACCATATAGTAAAAAAAACAGCGGTAGAAATGTTAGCAGCCAAGGCTCCCTGGCTGTGAAAATGACCCTAGCCCTGCAGTTATATGTCCTTATTCTTTTACATTTTTTTCTTCCTTCCTGTTTGGATTTGTTGGTTTTGGATCACGGTCAGGCAAGGAAGAGGAGCATCAGCCTCTGTTTTTGTGATATACTATTGGAAGTTTTTTATTCCATCACAATCTCTGCTTTATTCTGATATCCCATCCAAATGTAAGATTTTTAACATAGCTTTAAGTATTGCAGTGGTTATTAGTATGATTATATGTCAACGTTTTTTTTATTATTATTATTTTTTTTTTTAGTACAGTATATATATGTGACACAGTGATAATAAAATTTGTATACAACATGACTATGTAACAAAAACTGTTCTAGTTCTTGAAATACAAACAAGGAGTTTCCAGATATCATCAAACATTAGTTGATATGCCAGTTTTTTAATGATTAAATTGCCATAACATATTTTTCTATCAAGCTGGAGTACAAGGCTGAGCTTGTGCTTTTGTAGTATATTTAGAAACCCCATGTGTTTTCCAATCAAGCAGTCAAATAACAGAGCTGATGGTGCTTTCCTTGAGCCAAGCTGTAGTTTGTTTTATAATTGTATCCCAAATGTTTACAATCAAAGACTGTGTCTAAAGCAAATTACTAAATATCTATTCTGAAGCAATCCTTGCTCAATAAGATTGAAAAATTAGATCTATGGATCAGATTTTTGAGACTTAAGGAATGTATGCAATTTTAGAAAATAACCCTATTGTCTAGCAGTAAAGACTCTCTGGCAGATTAATGTTTTAATGCTATTTACTTGGATAATTTGTGCAACGCTTGAAATGTAATGTGTTTCAGAAGTTTGTTCCAAGACATATACTATATCTGCAGTGCCGGGTTTAGATCATATTTGATTTTTACTGTTCACAGGTATCTGGCACCAGCACCAAGATGAAGGAGGACCTTGATAGCCACTTGCTACGTCTTAGTGAGATATTCGCAGTGAAAGGAGATTATGTGCAGAGCCTAAGAATAATGCAGAGGATGGCAGGGAATATCATCCTCCAGCTCTCCAGTCTGCCCAGCTGGCAAGGAACTAGCATCAATCTATCCCAGATAGCCAGGCAGGCCAGCTTCATTGAATACTACAGGTACTGAAGGACCAAAATTCAATTTGGCCATTTTCTTGTCCTATAATATTACTTTGTTGTCAAGAGGAGTACTTCCGGTAGCAGGCTACAATATATAGTTTTATTACAACCACAGGAGGGGTACCAAATGGTCGACAGGTGATGTCGAATGCCCCTTTCAACTTAAGCAGATCGTTCCAGTAATATTTCAGTGATGTTGTCTGTAGAGTAGACTTGGCTTTCAACACAAGTCACTCAGCATGTGGTGGTGGACTGCTGGAGTAGTCAGATGGACTCGGCTATGTTCATATAGCTTTAACACATGTTAAGGGAGGCCCTGTAATTATACTGAAGACCATTCCTGTTTGTGTAGCTAACAGATGCTTATCCATGGTAATCTAAAATAATTCTGATAAATTCTGTTATCTGTTAAACAATTTGATAAGTAACACATTGACACAATATATTTTTAAAAAGATAACCTAATAAATAAAAATAAAGATATATAGTATAAACAAAACAAAAAAATCCATGGTAATCTAAATGTGAAGGAGTTGTGCCTGAGCAGATGTTAGTGTGTTTCCTTGTGTTACACAGTTGTATGTTTAATGTGGCAGAGTGATTTGGAGCATGGGAAACTATTGGCATGTACATGTTCTTATACTTACTATTTAGTTAGTATTGAAGTCTTTAAGTGTTTAACAATGAAGCAAAAAATGATGTGGCACATTGCAAGTTTAAATCTAGGCTTTGAATTGGGGACAACATAGAAAACACGATTAATAATCCAAGAATCAAACCATCCAACACACCTAGAAATAGTGCAATTAGTGGCAATAGTTCGACTTAGTCTTTAAGTATTTATCAGTCACCATAATTATTATTATTAGAACCTCAAATTTACATTGTTATCTCTCTAGAATAGATGAAGTGTAATCGCCATGTACCTCTCCACCACCATATCTGGTGGAGCTGTACTAGTGTGTATGATCTTTGGGATCAAGTATGTAAACACATTTTGCCCTAATGAGAATTCCTGTAACTCCGGGTAGCTGGATTGGCCGCATAAGCAGAAAGAGGAAGATAAGGTTGCAGGTTTTCTTTCAATGTAGAATGGAATTGGATATCACAAAACAATTTGCAATAGGACTCTCCAAATATAACCTTTGGGACAGAATTATGTATAAATTGGAATAATATAATCGCAATTAAAGTAATTAATTCTTGCCAACTTTTTGTCTAGATTATTATGGTACTCCTCCACATCTCTGCATCTACTTAAATTGTGCCTGTATGTCTTATATTCTGATAGTGGTATCTTTATTTATAGCAAATTTGAAGCTGATTATGTTACTACTGGAAATTTTATTATGTATTTTGTATGTTTGATAAATTAAAAAAATTTACTTCTCCAGGTGTTATTAAACTATAGCTCACATAACCCTCAGAAAATGGTGTGTCAGAGTGTTGAAATTCTTTTGTTATTCTGTCCTAGGTGGCTGTCCTATCTCTTTCTTTTCATACTCGACTTGGTAATCTGTCTGGCCACCTGCCTAGGACTGGCCAAGCGTTCTAGGTGCCTCCTAATCACGTAAGTCTGCAACTTCACTAAGTGCACCATGCAAACGTCCCTTAACATTTTAGCATGTATCTTTTAGTGTCATAACAAACCATTTTTTTCAGACCTTACATTCTAAGGGATAACAAGTTTTGAGTCAAATCACAAACCATGGTCTGTTATAATGGTGGCTGAAGCTGTGGGAGAATTTTGTTTCCAACATTTGTCTGTTCTCCTGTTGTAACCAAAATGAGACTGCAGTGCTCGTAAGTTTAAGTGTGGATTTGTGCTCAAAATGATTGGCTCTCCATGCCTTTTCATATCATGGTATTTTGGTTTTCAAACCACACTTGCTCAAGAGCAATTCTAGTCCAATTAAGAACCACAGCATTGATCTAAATTGGGATAGCCAACAGGTAACTATCCATCTGCTGTGAAGCAACAACTTCCATGATGCATTGCTTTCCTATGACTGCAGCTCCTCCTTGCTGGTGCCAGGGGAATTGTAGTTTCACAACAGATGGCTAGTTGTCTGCTTGTTACACCTGATTTAAGTCTGGTTCTCAATGAAACCCAGGCACTCAATGATATTTCTGTATATCTGTCCAGTGATATATAATCATTTTTATTTGCTCATTAACCTATGTCAGCAGTGGGTGTGCAGTCTTTATTTCGGTGACACAATTTAATTTGCCCTTTAAATATATATATTTTTAGTTCCTTTGTTATATTCAGCAACTCTGTAACGTAATGTGTTGTTAATTAGCAATTATGTTGGGTAACTTGGCATTATGTTGTTATAATTGTCTAGTTAAAAAGCAGAGTGCAGAGTTCTTTCTTTCTGTCTATGGGAAGAGGAAGAGGAGATAAAGAGATTGATACTTTCCATCTGCACACTGCATCCTCCAGGGATTCTCTGATTACTGGTTCCCGCGTCTATCTCTCCTCCTCTCCTTGCTACACCCATTGATTTCTAGTGCTGTTTGGGATGGGTAGTGAGAACGAGGGGGAGAATAAAACTAATTGCAACGGAGCCAGAGATCTGAAGGCTGCAGCATACATGAATAATTCAGCAGCCACAGAGTAATATCATAGTTTGGACAAGCTGGACCGAGGGTAAAATGAGGAGGAAATGTCTGTTCTGCTAGATACCTGCACTATTCAGATATATCCATCCATGTGGATAGAGTAGAAGCAGTGCATGTAGTGAGGAGCCAGGGATTAGGGATGGTGTAATCAGTTAAATAATCTGAGGGTGGGCGCCTTCGCAAAATTATACAGATTGCAATGGAAACACCTTCCACCAGAATTTGTTATTCCTGCCAATCAATCATTTAAACCAGACTGCACCACTCATTGTCTAAAGGGAGATGAATATATTGCATGAATTATTTACATTTAAATAACTTTTTTTGCATGTACACAGACATTATTAAATGCTTTAAATTCGGGGTAATCTCTTAATATATTGGTTGGTACAGTTTATCACTCCTTATTCCTATAAGACATAGATATGTGTAATTAAATTGTTCATAGCAATACACTAACTGTGTAGGCAAAACATCATATATTAACAAAGTATGGAGGTTACATTGGCATGGCTATAATGGAAAGAAAATGGTTAGTAATAATAATATCATTTGGACTGGGGAAGGGTTTACATACAGAACAGTTCTGGAGCAAAGTTGTAGTGAGCAGGAACATTCCATTAGTTGGCTTGGTAATTGTTCTACTTTTAGAACTATTGTTCCAAAATTACTTTATAGATGAGATCCAACATGCACAAAACCTGGAGAAGCTAGGGGAGCTGCTCAAATGGAATATCATATGGAATAATTATATGATGACTGTAATTGCACCACATGCCCCAATCACCAAGTCTCATAACTCCTTTATGCCGCATGGTACTTTTGTCTCTAAGGATCACAAAGCCATGGGACACCATGACAGAGGCCTGATCAGGGTCCCCACTGAGATCTCATGATGTCATGGAAACGGGCCCGAACCTGGACGTTTTCTTAAATGCGGCTGTTCACTTTGGACATAGGTTCCATTTAGCCAGTCATATTCAGGGGGATCACGCTGAAGGGGGCCGTGATGAGCTGCAGATGACAGGACTCATCAGGAATCCTGTGACATTCCTGATACATCCTTCATCTGGAGGGGGTTAATTGTGTCACTGAGAATTAACTGTGTGTTTGGGGAAGATGGTAACCTTTTATTGCTGATTTGTTTGCAGTATGCTGTGTTTTGGGCTGGTGACATTAACATTAAGCTGGGCATCTCTGGCACTGGATGCCTCCTCGTCTGTGGTAAGTTTTCCTCTGCTCTACTCTGGTCTCACTTTACAATAAAGACATTAATGATTACTTGTGAGGATCAATTCTTGAAAAAAGTTCTTAAAGAGATGCAATTGCTATGCAAGCCAATAGAGGGTTTGTAGTTAATTGCTCTACTGTTAGCACTTTGTTATAACAATGTGAATAATACTTGTTATTCTGGCTTTCCTCCCATTCCAAATAAGTGAGCTGGCAGATAGAGATTTTACCCAATCATTCTCCATTTCTGACCACCTTCGTTACAGAACAGTCTGTGTCTTAATATTTATATGTATTGCACTCATAAGTATGGCTCTGACTTAAAATCATGACATTATCCCAAGAAAAGCAATTTAGAAGTCTGGTAGTGCCTCCATGTTTTACATAGAAACCATAGACTGAAACATTGAATGTGTCAGCATATAAGAAACATTTGGCCCATTTGGTTTGCACTTCTTTGTTTGTTTGTTGGTCTTTTTGTTCGACCTGTTTATTAGTCACTGGCCTTATCGTATATTTAGGATAGCCCTATGCCATGCATGCTTAAACTCCTTTACTGTATTAACCCCACTTCTGCTGGAATACTATTCCATGCGTCCCCTACTCTCTCAGTATAGTAATCTTTCCATATATTACTTTTAAACCTTTGCCATGATAATATAAGGCTATGTCCTTTTGTTGTGGTAATCTTTCTTCTTTTAAACATACCTACCCATAAATCCCTTTCCTCATATGTTGAGGTTAGGACTGTATCACATTTTCCATGCTCTGCCCTTGGGTTTTTGAGTCACGTGACATGTCAGCGCTCATCACTCAAACCGCACGGTGAGCCCAACAGGCAGCATGGTAGGTTGTCTGTGCGCCTGGGCAGCGGCAGAACATTGGTGAGGGGAGATCTTCTGGTCTCTGCCGGGAAGCTTTATTTTTTTAACCCCTTTACGACAGATGACGTGCCAGGCACGTCACGGCAAATCGAGGACTTGCCGACAGCTGACGTGCCTGGCACGTCATGCACTAAATGGAGTAAAGAAAGCGACCAGCGGTCGCTTTCTTTACTCTAACGGTGTTGCTACAATGCCTCTAGGTAGAGGCATTGTGCAACACCCCCCAAATGTGCAGGGGCACGCTACGATCACTCCACGGAGTGATCGTAGCAGCCATTTAAAAATGGCTGCGCCCGCTGCACACATGTGCTTAGAAAGCGAACGATCGTTCGCTTTCTAAGCATCTCCGGTGTTGTTAAAGTGCCTCGCCAGCGAGGCACTTAACAACACAATGCTGCTCCCCAGAGCCGATGGTGGTCGCTCTCCTGAGCGACCCCATCGGCTCAGTAGAAGGGAACGCTGCCTGTACAGCGATCAGTAACAGCTGATAAGTGACAATGGCGGGTTGGCGTTTGCTCAGATGAGCATCACCATTCGTCTGGTTAGATCAATATGTGTAAATATTTGATCTGACCCGTGTAGATCTGCCTCCCTCTCACTTGAGTTTTAGTGAGGGAGGGAGACAGAGCTGTATAATGTAAGTTTTTAATTATAATATATTTAATAGAATTGAGACCCAAAGGCTTTTATAAAAGCCGTTTCCAGTATTTAACCCCTTCCCTGCAATTGATCGCTGTGTACACAGTGATCTTACACAGCAGCACATTTTTTGCTGTCTGTGCATTTTTTTAGGGGTTATTTTTTTTTTACTTTGATTTATTACAGTATATCAAAGGCTCTTTTAAGAGCTATTAACCCCTTCCTTGCCGTATATCACTTCCTAAGCAGCACATATGGTCACTGCCTAAGCAGTGCATATGGTCACTGCCTAAGCAGCGCATATGGAGCAATCTAGTCGCCGAAGGATTTTTTTTTTGCTATCAGCATTTTTTTTGTCAGACTCACTAGGGGTTAATTATACCCACTAGGGGATTACGTGTATTCCTTTTGAAGCTGTCTGAACGCGTGTATAGCGATCAGTAACAGCCGATCAGTGGCAAAGGTGGTTTGGTGATTTCTCAGATGAGCATCACCATTCGTCTGGTTCGTAAATATTGTTCTGACCCATATGGATCTGCCTCCCTCTCCTCACTTGAGTTTTAGTGAGGGAAAGAGACAGATCTGTATAACATAATTTTTAAATTGTAATAAATTAAATAAAATGTTAATAAATTGTGAGTCCCAAGGGCTTTTATAAAAGCCACACCTTTTGTATAGTGTAGTGTATTAACCCCTTCCCTGCCACTGATCACTGCACAGCAGAACATTTTTTCTTGTCTGTGCATTTTTAGGGGTTAATTTTTTTGTACAGTACTACAAAGGCTCTTATAAGAGCTATTAACCCCTTCCTTGCTCTACATGTTCAAATTCCAAGTTTGAAAATCAAAAAGCGCACCTCTCAAATGTAGCCTTTCAACACCTAACAAAGCTGACAAAGCTATGCATGGGTGGTATCCCTGTGCTCGGGAGATGTTGCTGAACATATATTGTGGTATTGTTTGTCAGTGACACATACCGAAATATGTGAATTTGTGTCTAAAGTGCAATGTATGTGGGAAAAAATACACAATAAAATGACTACCACAAACTTTGACAAAGGCTGGTGGTAGAATTGGTGCATGGAAAGTGTTAAAATAACACCATTTAAAATAGCCTAGGGTGTCTACTTTTACAAAATATATACTTTTTGGGGTAAAATACACTGTCCTACTTAAAAAAAAGTCCCAAATGAAAGATGGGCTCAGGCTGACTACATATTCCAAGTTGAAAATGCGCACCTTCACAATGTGGCCCTTTAGCCCCCAAACAACCCAACAAACCTATGCATGGGTGGTATCCCTGTACTCAGGATATGTTGTTGAACACATATTGGGTTATTGTTTGGCAGTGACACATACCAAAATCTGTGAATTTATGTCTAAAATACAATATTTGTGAAAAAAAACCACACAAAAATTACTACCACAAACTTTGACAAAGGCTGGTGGTAGAATTAGTGCATGGAAAGTGTTAAAATACCACCATTTTAAATAGCGTAGGGTGTCTACTTTGAAAAAATATATGGGTTGATGGGGTAAAATACACTGGCTGGTTTCAAATATGTCCCAAATGGGACATGGGTGCAAGCGGTCTGCATGTCAAAATTTTAATTTGGAAAACCAAAAACTGCACCTACCAAATTTGGCCTTTTACTCCCCAAACAACCCAACAAACCTATGCATGGGTGGTATCCCTGTACTCAGGATATGTTGTTGAACACATATTGGGTTATTGTTTGGCAGTGACACATACCAAAATCTGTGAATTTATGTCTAAAATACAATATTTGTGAAAAAAAACCACACAAAAATTACTACCACAAAGTTTGACAAAGGCTGGTGGTAGAATTAGTGCATGGAAAGTGTAAAAATACCACCATTTGAGATAGCCTAAGGTGTCTTCTTTTAAAAAATATATGGGTTGATGGGGTAAAATACACTGGCTGGTTTCAAATATGTCCCAAATGGGACATGGGTGCAGGCGGTCTGCATGTCAAAATTTTAATTTGGAAAACAAAAAACTGCACCTCACAAATTTGGCATTTTAGCCCCCAAACAACCCAACAAACCTATGCATGGGTGGTATCCCTGTACTCAGGAGAAATAGTAGAATCTATTTAGCATGTTTTTTCGTTCGCTAT
Organism: Pelodytes ibericus; assembly: GCA_036172795.1. Lineage (NCBI taxonomy): Eukaryota > Metazoa > Chordata > Amphibia > Anura > Pelodytidae > Pelodytes > Pelodytes ibericus. The sequence continues at coordinate 112,015,588 of CM069862.1, read as the reverse complement.
TGTCGACGAGGAGAAGTTGTTTCAAATAAAAACAAAGAAATTTGTGTATTTTTTTATTTTTTTACCATATTTTTTTTTTTTTTTTTTTAATAATATGATAAGATATGATCAAAAAGATGGCATTCATAGAAAGTCCTTCTTGTCCCGATAAAAACAATATATAATATGTGTGGGTACAGCAAATGACAAAGAAGAAAATTACTGCTAAACACAAACAGCACAGAAATGTTAAAATAGCCATTGTCCAGAAAGGACAAAAATGTTTCAAAGGCTCTGTCCTTAAGGGGTTAAAGGGGCTGTGATTTTTGTTGTTGCCCTAGGCACTTGCCTTGTCTGCCTCTCGATAAATACAGTATTTCGACCTGGATAAAATGTCATAACAAAAAAGAGTGATACAAGCTGCACAGGTGAATGAGTGGCACAGGAATTCAATAACTGCATATCTCTGTGGCTTGTTTAATCTTGGTTTCAATGTTTTTTACTTGTTCATATAGAATATCAGGGTTGGTGTTCTATGTTATCTGTGGTTTTCTCAATAGTTGTCATGAATTGTACTGTTTTCAAAATTATTATAGATCACATAAAGTACAGCAGGGGTTACTGAAACCTTTATCTCAAACATACCATGCGTTAGCCTAATAAAAACAGACCCCTCCACAACCCCCCTAATCCTAAAATCCTAAACGGCAGTTTCAGTGTGATGGTAAAGACTGTATTTTTTGCAGTACTTCAAATTTATAATATATACGGGATGTGTGTGTAATATATATATATATATATATAATGTATGTATGTACAGTGGTGTCCAAACTTTTTTCAAAGAGAGCCAGACTTGATGAAGTGAACATGCGTGAGGGCCGACCATTTTGCCTGACAGTTAAAATTAAGTACAAATGAACTATTTTATGCAAACTTTATTGCAAACGATTTGAATGACAATTGAAAAAAAACAACAACACAAGATGCTGAAATATATGTCAGGAACACAACTAACCCTTCCCATATCTGTCTGTCTCTCCACTGCCATCCCATATCTGTCTGTCTCTCCTCTGCCATCCCATGTTTGTCTGTCTCTCCTCTGCCATCCCATATTTGTCTGTCTCTCCTCTGCGAACCCATGTCTGTCTGTCTCTCCTCTACCATTCCATTTATGTCTCTCTCTTCTCCCTTCCCATGCATGGTTCTCTCGGCCAATTTGCCCAATAATATGCCAGTGTTATATGCCATTTAATATGCCCCAGCCAATTTGCCCAATAATATTCCAGTGTTATTTGCCATTTAATATGCCCCTGCCAATTTTCCCAGTAATATGCCAGTGTTTTTTGCCATTTAATTTGCCCCTGCCAATATTCCCAATAATATGCCAATGTTATTTGCCATTTAATATGTCCCTGCCAATTTTCCCAGTAATATGCCAGTGTTATTTGCCATTTAATATGTCCCTGCCAATTTTCCCAATAATATGCCAATGTTATTTGCCATTTAATATGCCCCTGCCAATTTTCCCAGTAATATGCCAGTGTTTTTTGCCATTTAATTTGCCCCTGCCAATATTCCCAATAATATGCCAATGTTATTTGCCATTTAATATGCCCCTGCCAATTTTCCCAGTAATATGCCAGTGTTATTTGCTATTTAATATGCCCCTGCCAATTTGCCCAGTAATATGCCAGTGTTATTTGCCATTTTATATGCCCCAGCCAATTTGCCCAGTAATATACCAGTTATTTGCCATTTAATATCCCCTGCCAATTTGCCCAGTAATATACCAGTTATTTGCCATTTAATATCCCCTGCCAATTTGCCCAGTAATATGCCAGTTATTTGCCATTTAATATCCCCTGCCAATTTGCCCAGTAGTATGCCAGTTATTTGCCATTTTATATGCCCCAGCTAATTTGCTCAGTAATATGCCAGTTATTTGCCATTTTATATGCCCCTGCCAATTTGCCCAGTAATATGCCAGTTATTTGCCATTTTATATGCCCCAGCCAATTTGCCCAGTAATATACCAGTGTTAGTTGCCATTAATATTCCCCAGCTAATTTGCCCAATAATATGTCAGTGTTACCTTATCATTAATAAGCCCCTGCCTCTTTCCCCAGTACTTTCCCCCAATCTCCCCAGTCCCCAGCACTTACCTTTCCCTGGTGGCTAGTGGCAGGCAGCATGGTCTTCTCCATGCTGCCTGTTCGTCTCACAGGTGGTTGTGCCGACAGGTCACATGACCCGGCGCGCGTATGACGTCAGCGCGCCGGTCACGTGACATGTCGGCACTTCCGTGTCGGCACACTGCACGGGGAGCCGCACAGGCAGCACGGAGGTTTCTCCGTGCTGCCTGTTCGGCTCCCCGTGCAGCCTGGCAGGCAGAGCGATGGTGGGGGGGGGATCTTCCGATCCCTTCTCACCTCCGTCTCTGCCTGCAAGCTTTTTTTTTTTTTCAGAGAGAGACATTGATCAGCCGTGTCTCTGGGGCCGTATGGAAGTAAAGGACGGGCCGCAACTGACCCGCGGGCCGGACTTTGGACATGACTGATGTGTGTGTATATATATATATATATATATATATATATATATATATATATATATATATATATATATATATATATATATATATATATATATATATATATAAAATCTAGTCTCTGATGGCACCCCGGTTTCTTCCATTTTTCTAATTTTAGCAGTACTGATACATCTCCCATGAAAGTGCTGTGTCCTCTAACTTGTTTAATTCCACCAATATTATGTTAACACAGAAATTCGGAAAATTTAGACACCTTTCTTCATACCATCTTTATAGCTGTATTCAAGTCCTTACATTAGATGGCATTTTAGTGGTCTTCTCATTTCTCCAAGGAGGGTCCAGCTGCCCAAGTCCACTTTACAGTGCTATGTTAAACTAATGAGACAGGTTGAGTGAGTTGGCCCCTTTCAATGCTCAGTAGGATAATTGTTAATTGAGAACTAATTTTCTGAATGCAGGCCAGAACGGCAACCATGTTAAGGGTTAATGATTAGGGTGGCGTTTCAGTTGATGTAATGCAGATCTATAGCCACACTCTGATTTCTGCAAGATAAACACTCACACATCATGCCTCTCTCAGACAGAACCTGTTAAGCTGACAGGTTGTGCACTTTAAGTCCATCACTGCTAAGCGATCGCACTGTCCCTCTTTTCGAGCCACTGAGTGCTTTTTCCACAGCCTTTTCCCGGAACATGTTGCACTGAAGTTTCTGTGCTGACCTCAGGTGGCAGCTAGGAGGATATTACAGGCTCTGTTTTTCAGTCCTTTCCCTTGGGTGTGCTAAACGGATTACGAAGTGGCCATTTCATTCCTTTTAATCATTTAATAGCAGTCACTGTTGTCTCTGAATCAATTCACCTCACAATTGGATCATGTATCCATGTTTTGGGTATAGAAAGTAATTTTTTTTGTTTAGTGACTTCTCTGCATATTGAAGCTCTTAAAGGCTGACTAAATAGTATTTTAGGGTTTGTAATTATAACTTTGGGTACACACCTAAAAACATTATACCCAGGTTAGGGAAATTGAGAGGGTTAAACTTGGCAGTGTTCCTTCTGAAACCTTGTTGAGGTCAATGCAAAGAGCAATGAAAGACACCTTGAGAAGCTGAACACTGCACTGTCTATACATGCCATTATACTACTTGTCCCTCTTTCATCTTATCTGTTTTTTCTCCTCACTTCTTTTGTTTTCTTTCAGATGTATTTTCCAAACTCGCTTCTTTGTTTATGCCAGTTGCCTTCATTTTGTGTTTTCTGTTTTGCGAACCCTCATATTTTTTGTAACTTTTTGCAATAATGAAACACTTTGTATGACTTTGCCCCTGCTGACCTCTGTCCCATCCTTTCTATCATTAAATCCAAGCCTTGACTGTGTCCTGCTGGTAGGATAAATAAATGGACTTGATAAGATTTCCCATTAGTCCCACTGGTGGCAGCTGCTCTTCTTGTGCCTTGGTGGATAGTGTCACCTTTTGACCCATGCATCATATTCCTCCTTATTACAGTAATGAGCCTGTGTGTGTCCTTGTGGGAGATCAAGAAACCAGCTGGGTGAGAGAGCCTGCAATCTATTAATTGCCCATAAACCATGGTGCATGAGCTATATTTTCAATTTACTAATTAGTGTCAAGTCATTTCCATGGACACATTTGTGTCTTTTGTCCCCTGAATGGCATCATGTGCACTCTTCGTTAATGCACAACATCCAGACCCAGTCTCATTGTCCAGACAAGTACATTACATGCAATCAGACTTGTGGACCATGGCGCCTTTTGTGTTTCAGTCATTGAATAGCACTATAACTCAAAGGATTAGTCCCTGCTTTCTCTCCTGTTGTGTAAATTAAGCACTAACATGAGGGGTCCAGTACAGAAGGAACATACAAAGGATCCAGTTAAATTTTGATCATCATCCTGTCTCACACACTCCATTCTAGAAAAGGTGGCACTCATCAATGTTTTGGAGTAGGACAAATGATATAGCTTTGTTCATAATCTATCTCATCCTATTATAAGCATCCCTTGTGCATTGCTATGCACTTAAATATACGTAAACTATATTTACCAGATTTATTATTATTATTTACCAATATTTGCCACAACACTAGACATGTTCTAGAATCAATTAAATACATGTATGTCATTCTAAACACATCCGAGTCTGTTCACAGAATTCAATGTGAATTTTGACCACCTCAAGGACCAATATGACATATTCTCAATCCCATTGCTCTCAATGTGTCTTTCCATTTTTCACAAGACCTCATATGTGATCTAGAACCTCTAAAAGTCAATTCTATCTAAAATAGTGTTCCCATGTTTGTATGGACCTTCTAACCATGAATAAAATATACTCTAAGTTACAAATTGAACCCCTATTTAAATATGTCATCATTTAAAACCAGATGCTATATTGATATAAATTTATATAATGTTTGTCCTGGTAATGGTTAAGGGGACTCTCTGTTTTGGTGTGCAGTGTTAAGTTGTGGCCATCCAAAGTACGTATAGTGATCCTCCATACAGTTAATTTAATCTTTATTTCCTTGTTGGAAAAACTTGATTTTTAAAAAATGTGATTTGTCTTACGAAGAGGTGCTTTGAAATATTCCAACAGTAGGATTTTTAGGTTGCCCATCTCCTGGGCTTTTGCACAAAATTGGGTTCTAATACTACAGGATGTCCCATAAGTCTGGAAGCATAGGAGATTCCTGTTTCCTGACACATGCATCGAAGTGACTTCTTGGGACTGCCCATGAAGCGAGCCATCAAACCTGTACTGATTTCCTCGTCTGTAAGTGTTCACCGGTCTGCGGTGAGGCCTGTCACTTATGGAGCCAGTTGATTAAATTTGGCTTGCCACACACAGCTGTGTGTGATTGGTGAGCTGTCTGGATACTACTTATTGAACTCTTGGGCAACTTCATGTTGACTGCGGGTATCCACCATCAAAATAACTTGAATGTTTTTACGCCTTACTTCTGGTTTACCTGTAAAAGAATACAAATATCAGCATAAGTTCTATGTTTCCAGAGTTATGAGACACTGTATATTGGTATAATACATTGACTGGTTTTGTTCAATCACATTACCATCCTCTTTCTTCTTCATTCAAACATTTTTCAGTACATTGAAATATAAGGGTCTACTCAATAAAGAGAGAATTGCAGGGATTTGAGATGGGAATTTCAGCCAGTGTAGACGAATTTAAAACATTCTCCAATGCAGCTGAATGGGAGATTTTTTTCCAACTTTTGCCCTTAAATTGAAATTATTGTCTCAATTCCCTGCAATTTTCTCTTTATTGAGTAGACCCTATACTCTTTTTGGTACTTTAGTGTCTTGAGGTAATTGGCTTATTCCCTTTGCAGAAGCTTTTCCGGTGGAATCTGATGTTGGCATCTGTGATGTTTTCTCAATTCTCAGATCTGATTTGCCCTGTGGTACTCAGGCCAGCATCCATCTCCGCACCTCTGATCATTACTAATATAATTTCATTGCATTTTGTAAGCCTTGTTAGTGTTAACATTTGCCCAATTTACATGGAATTTATCTTATTAGAGGTGGAGCAGGTTAAAGATTTCCCTGGTTTAAATAGTAGTCTGTAATTAATAGTGACAGGCATTATATGAGAGGACATTTACCTCCAATACAGAAGCTCAGGCAATATTTTTGCCATGCATTGTGCTATACATTTGATTATTTTGTTGCATTTTTACATGGACTATCTTTATTTTAGACCTCTTTCTGCAGTAATACGAGAGAGAAATACACAGGATTTCCAGGAAGTTTGATTTAATGTGAAATTAATTTAATAGGTTAAATCTTTGTATGTGTACCTTTTTAGATAAGCATGTTGACTGTCTATTGTCTGCTTGTTTGGGTCTGTTTGACTCCAATCATAGTCCTGTTCACGTTCTCATCAATCCTGTCTTTTTCTTCCATCTGGTAGATCAAATTATGAATTAATCGAAACTGATTGTACATCAGATACTGTGTTGGCTGAATTCTAGAAAGTGGTTAGGCCAACAAACCGACACTGAACTCACCTGTGGTACAATGCTTCTTTTTAGACCAGGACAATATACATCCCTTTAGCTGTTGAACTACAGTCACCATAATGCCAGGACCACATTCATGTTCCCTCCAAATTATGAGAGTTGTAATTCAGCAACAACTCATAGATTGTACTGCTGCTTTTTCAGACAAACTCTTTTGAACAAGGCCCTGTTGCCCTAAAGGCCCTAAAAATTACATCATGTTTAAACCTGTGACCTGCTCTTTGTATGTTTTGTTTGTTCATAGTGGTGATGATGGTTTGTACATGAATAACCGTGATATGTTGCAGTTACAACTTATATATGTGCTTTTGTCATTCAGGGAACCAGTGATTTCTGCATTGCTCCTGATAAGTTTATCATGAACATGACACAGGACCAAGTCAGTGCAGGTACGTAAGGCCTGCAAACCATTTTGGGTTGTATTTTATTAAATTTCAACCAAACCTATGGACGGTTCGGTAACATATGACAGGTATTCATTTTTTTTATATGTTAGGTTAAATATCAATAGGAATTTCCGGCAGGTGTTTACCCAACAGGGGATCTGTAGGTTGTTTTATTTTAAAATATATTTTTTTTATGTAGCCAAGTTAGCGGCATCCGCACATACTTGCAAGTCTCAATAAGAAATGGATATAAACAAGGAAGTAACTATTTGGCTTTGCTGTATTAATCCATTACATAAAACTGGGTAGTTCCAGTGTAGGTAATTTTGGACATATCCTTTACGCAATAAATGACTAAATTAAAGCACATTTTATGTTAGTATTTGGTTTTATAAGTGGGGGGAAAATAGTCCAGTTCTGCAGAATCGTTGAGGCTTTATTTGAATATGTAATGTGAACAGGTTTTGGTACATTATTAATCTTAATATTTCAATGCCAGGGAGATGGCGTTGAACAAATAATTTTTGTTGGGGGCAATATCATTTTGTTATACTACCAAAGTTAATAAAACGTGTGCTTGTCTTGCAGAAGTCGTTCACTACTATCTGTACTGCAGCCAAACGCTAAGGAACCCATTTCAGCAGGTATTGTAATTTGCCAATTTTCTGTTTCCAACCCATTCAGATATTTTTCTTAACTACTGTAGAAAATAAACATTCTTGTCAAATCCTGTTTTTTTTAACTAAACTATGGCTACTGTTCAACCCTGAAACAGAATACCTTTCACATTTTAAATTCACCATCATTTTATCATGAGTGATTTATTGATTATATTTCTCTCTGACTGAAATCCCTCTAGCCACCACAAGTAAAAAGTCCATGTTTGTCAGATGATGCAGCCTCAATGATAGTGACTTTTTGGTACAACTCCACTTCTGTTTTTTATGTAATAGGTTTATTTGACTCTGTGGTATCCACTACAAAAATGTCATGTCTACTTGCATCTTCACTTCATCAGGGTGTCATATTTTGTCCAGAAGGCATATGAGCCTTCATTATTATATAATGTATCATTATAATTCTTATTCATAAATTAAAATGCAATTAATACAATAAGTAATGTGGACATGTCCTTTTTAGATTTTAACCTATTGCACATAATTTACTCTTAGAGCCCTAACATTTCAATTTCAATTTACACAATTTCTTTATTTTTCCCCTTTTAGGCCCTCACCAGTTTCCAGAGATCTCTTTCCACAATGCAAATTCAGATTCAAGGATTACTTCAATTTGCTGTGCCAATTTTTCCCACTGCTCAGGTAAGATTTACCAGGATGTAAAATTACAAATTATAAGCATGCATGCTCTGTTGTCAAATTCTCAGCAAAACCAATATTCCTCCAATAGACCCAAACTGATGGCTAATATAGAGGTCAAGCGATAAGGTGAATTAAATGTAGAAATTGGAACACAATTGGTGTTTACACAATTATAAATTGCGTGTGCTTGTTGTGCCCCATTATTTTTTTATTTACAGTAATGGGGAAGCGTAGCTGGTTGGAAAAATGTAATTTCGAACTTCAGTAAAATAAAAGCAGTTCAAAACTATTTTTTTTTTTTCAATGTTAATTTTTTTATTTTTTTTGCAATAAACAAAAATACATTACAAAAGTCAAATACAAAAAAACAAGATATCAAACAAACACAAACTGTCTGTATGGCCAGGGCCTCATCGGTAAGTACAGATTTATAACAATTAATTGTAAAATCGGAAATTTTAAGTGAAGGACTGTGATTCTTGTATCATAAATGGTAAGGGTTTGGATTGCTAAACTATTGTTCAAAACTATTTTAAATGAACTGTATTCAAACAATAGTACACATTTATAGGGATAATGAGAATATGGGTGGTTAAGTCAGGTGGGCCAACACTTGTTGATAAACTGTGCACATTTGGCCGACGGGCCACACATTGGACAGTCCTAATTTAGCCATAAATGTATAATTTTGATTGCACTTGTTCCTGTGTTTCCAATGCCAACACAGTACCACCATTTTACCTGTGTGTTTCAAAATTTTTAGGCAACACACAAGTACTAAAAATATTAAGGGCATGATGATGTTTGTAAGAAAGTGCATCTTTGTTTATACCTCTCGCACACTATTTATGTCTAATATTTTAGTTTATATTGCTTTGCTGTAAACTGGCCCAATGTAGAAAATGAAGCTAGAAAATATTTGCCTCCATAATGCATCTTCAGTTTACTCAATTGACATACCACATTTTGGGCTTGTGAAAAAACATCACTTACCAGAAAGCATTGTGGCGCTTTATGTTTAAGCACAAGAAATAGAAATTACAATATTTTAAAAGGTTTCTTTATAAGGTTTTTATGATGGCCTAACTCTTATAGACAAAGTTCCTCACGACAGTTAAATCTTTATTTATCTCGTAACCTTAAAAGTAGGCTATTCCTAATTTTGATCGGCTTATCATGACATGGATCTCTGCAAACCAATCTATGTATTTAAATCGTTACCGGTATTAAGTCTCCAATTTTGTGTGGCCTTTTAGATACGTATAGAATTACAGAAGGACAGGGTGCAGGCAGGGAGATATGTTTTCATTGTGTCTCTTCCTTTTACAGAAAGACCTCTTGGGTATACAGCTTCTTCTAAATACATCTGAATCCAACCTGCACCAAATCACTGCCTTGTTGGACTGCAGAGGACTTCACAAGGTAACCAGATGGAAGATTACAGTGTGAACGAGTAGTTTGGGTTTACGTGTTCGTTTTCAAAATCCGAAACACTGTGAGCCAAAGAGAATTAAGAGGGCAGATGTCCTGTTTCTAATTGACTAATACTAATAACATCCACTTTACATACAGATACTAAAATGTCTCCTGTTTGTTTAGGATTACCTGGAGGCTCTGATTGGAATTTGCTATGATGGTGTAGAAGGGATTCTGTACCTGGCGCTCTTCTCACTTATGACAGCTTTGGCATTTTCCGCCATGGTGTGTGCTGTGCCTAAAGCCTGGAAACTGTTGGCAGCCAGGTGACCAATCTCTTTACATCAGACAGTTATAATTGCCATTCTTTGGATGGCCAAGAGAGGGCAGCAGATGTGCTATATAACATGAAGTGCTTGTAATGTTCCCTGCTGCCTGTCCACAGATTCCTTACTGTACAATTGTCAGACTAAAATGTATTAATGCACCAATTCTATCTCTGCTCTGAAAGCAGCAGGTTCAGCTAAAGTCAAGGGGATACAATATGGCAGAGCATTACCCAACTCATCCAGCAGGGAATTTTCAGAGTTGCGTCTGCCTACTTATGACTTACTTTTAACACTTCGATCACTGTAGCTGATCTAGTCCTAGGTGAATAGGACACCTTTACTGTCTGATTAGCTGATGGAATGACATAAACACAGGTTATCATGGTATTGGTGTGCTGCTAAAATACAGGGATAGGCAAAGTGTCCAGATAAGGAAAACAGTGTCCATGGCAAAGTCTGTGAAGGTCCATAAAATGGCATTAAAACATCCATCACACAGTCCATAAATGTTCATCGTGAACAATGTTGGTGTCTACTGCTGATTAAATAATCTCATTTTAATATGTAGAATTTCTGCAAGCAAAAATACATCAAAGAACAGAGACAAAGACCCAGACCAAAAAAGAGAAAGCACTGTTATGTAAAACTTGATATTGTTATGTCGGGTTCAGTTCAATCTGTGACTGCAGCAATGCTGTATAGAACCACAGGACTCAAGCAGCCATGCTTGCTACATGTGTTATGTATAGACTCTAGGGCAGGGCTCGACAAACCCCGGGCGCCAGGTCGCCATGGCGACCAGGAAATCGGACCTGGTGCCCGTGTATCGCCAGCCCTGCGTGGTGTCCTCGGCAATGGGATCGGTTTTTCTTCTCTTGATTCCAGCAGCGGTGCGCGAGGGAGCAGAGTGAGTGCACCGGCTGCACAGACTTCCTGCTCCGCCCCCTCGCTCACCGCGTTATAGTGTTGATCACCTGGGAGGATAGCAGGGAAGCTGCTCTGTGCCACCGGGCTGCAACGGAACACCCCCCCTCCTCCCAGAACACCCCCCCCCCCCCCTCCTCCCAGCATTGAGATGTAACAGCAGGGAGGGGGGACATTGATAGGTGAACTTCTTTTTTTTTTTTTTCTCTTTAAAAATAACCCAAAACCTGCTGTTTTGTGTGTGTATGTGTGTGTGACTGGATGTGTTTGTGTGTATATATGTGTGTGACTGGATGTGTTTGTGTGTATATATGTGTGTGACTGGATGTGTTTGTGTGTATATATGTGTGTGACTGGATGTGTTTGTGTGTATATGTGTGTGTGACTGGATGTGTTTGTGTGTATATATGTGTGTGACTGTATGTGTTTGTGTGTGTGTATATATGTGTGTGACTGTATGTGTTTGTGTGTGTGACTGTATGTGTTTGTGTGTATATATGTATCTGACTGGATGTGTTTGTGTGTATATATGTATCTGACGGGATGTGTTTGTGTGTATATATGTATCTGACTGGATGTGTTTTATGTGTATATTTGTGTCTGACTGGATGTGTTTTGTGTGTATATATGTGTTTGACTGGATGTGTTTTGTGTGTATATATGTGTTTGACTGGATGTGTTTTGTGTGTATATATGTGTTTGACTGGATGTGTTTTGTGTGTATATATGTGTTTGACTGGATGTGTTTTGTGTGTATATATGTGTTTGACTGGATGTGTTTTGTGTGTATATATGTGACTGACTGGATGTGTGTGTGTGTGTGTGTGTGTGTGTGTATATATATATATATATATATATAAAGACTGACTGGATGTGTGTGTGTGTGTGTGTGTGTGTGTATGTAGAAAAACAGGGTGTAACAGGTTTTGCACTCAGAAGTGGAGGGTGCACGGAGAGGACTTTCACCCTAGTCCTTCAAATCAGAATAAAGGATGCTTTATTCTGTATGTATATGTGACAGGCTATGTGTCTGTGTGTTTGTGTTCATGTGCCGATGTCTGGCTCCTAGATTTTTTAACTGGCTCCTAAAACTCAGATCAATTTGTCAAGCCCTGCTCTAGGGATGCACCTATTTCTTGGCTCCTGTGCAAAGCAGGCCTGCTGGTATATATATATATATGGCTCCTATACATTGTCAAATTCTGATGTAGCATGAAGTACCACTGTTTGATAGGTTTGTTGAACTCTGTCCACTGTTTATTTAGGGATAGAGATTACAATGACATTGATGACGAAGACCCCTTCAATCCGCAAGCTCAGCGTATCGCAGTACATAACCCAAACCGCGCACAACTAAGGAGTTACTGCAGTTACAGCAGCAGCCTCGGTAGCCAAGCCAGCCTCCATCCACCTACCCAGGCAGTGTCCAATGCACCAGTTGCTGAATACATGTGAGTATCACTAATTCATAGTGTGAATTCCCAGTACCTAAATTGCATTTAAGCCAACAAAGCAAGTATCTAGAACACCTCTTTGTTAGGGAGCTCTAAATGTTTTTTCCAGCTATATCCTGCCTAGATAGGCAAACAGTGTGTGGTATGTATCCATAATCATATTGTTGAGGATGGTCGCAAGCAGGGGTCCTGACTGAATCAGCATGTGAAGCACAGTAAGAAGACGTTTGGTGGACGTCTTGCAGAAATAAAAGGCAGAATAAATGAATGCTTGGGTAATTTTCATTCTATAGAGTGGCACCAGGGAGACTGCATAGCAGAAACCCAGTGGAGAAAAATGCCATATGCATTTCGTGCTTGCACGAAGTATACAGTCATATGGTTATCCTCACCCTTTTATGTCCTGTCCATATTGTCCTTAATAGTGGTTTTTTTTAGTGAGGTGGAGAGGTGAATGGTATTTGCTCTTAAAGGCCCTACTCTGAGGCTCAAAGAGTTAAATACATTTTTATTTTCCGGCCTATTACAAAATGTAAACCCTAGTCTCTATATCCCCACAACTGGAATCATTTCTGTGTAAAACTAAAAAAAATTGGAGGAGACCTCTAGCAAGCAAAGTGGCTATAGATTAATTTAAACCATAACTCATTTTGGCCAATTCCTAACCCTATAGAACAGACAGTAGATAAAAACCAGTTGGCCAATCTAGTCTCTCAATAACAGTAGTTTATATTTATTTGTTCATCAAGATGACTGTATACATGCCCCAGACATTCTTAAATTCCTTTACAGTGTTAGGCTTTACTATTATATTGAACTACTACTCACCAACGATGCCGTTTATTTTTCTTTATTTTAGGAACCAAGCAGCTTTATTTGGGGGTAACCCTCGATACGAGAATGTTCCTTTGATTGGCAGAGGATCCCCGCCACCCACGGTACGATGGGCATCAGAATCTAAATCTTTTTTGTAACAGTGCTGCTACATTACCATTATTTTTATTTAATCATAAACTTGGCGTGGAGTAATTTGGGGATGGTCTGAAAAGTAAAAGTAATTTTTTTTTTTTTTTAAACAATATTTTGTACTGAAATCTGCAACGATGTAATATGTATAACTCCAAAGCAGTTGGACACCTCTATATTTGTAAGGTATACAGCAGGTTGCAAATGTAGCTTCAACATATTTCTAGTGACACTAATTATCGCAGACCTGATGGATTAGAGTGCAAAAGTAGGCCATTACATCACTGTGCTCTGATCCGATGGAAGAGAGAGTCTCGGCAGATCACTGCTTAAGACTTCCTCATCGATCACTAGGTATGTGACAGACTAGAAGCCCTGATCTGCTGCTACGATTATGGGGAAGAGGAATTACCTTCTGATCACTAGCTGCCATGTACTACAGCTTCCAGAATTCTCACTCCGAAATATACATTGCTGAGCATTATGGAACTTGGAACCTGCAGCAGCTGGGTTGTTGTAGATCATCTTTTGCAACTCCATGATACTCGGGCATCATTGGAGCTTCAAGCCATGGCAATATTTTGGCAACCCAGAGTTTGTAAAGTGCAGTTACTAATTTGACCATTGTAATGCTTGGGGTGCAGTACCTTGAGCATCCCAAAAACCTTTCACAATTTACAGAGCATCATGGGAACTGTAATCTTTAGCAACTAGGCTGACAAATGTTAGCAATTAAAGAAATATCCCAATATCTCCACCTAACTAGTGATGAATAGCCTTTATCAAATTAGCTGCCGTAAACTACAGTTCCCTTGATGCACAGCTCACATATGTCATGGGACATTAGAGAAACTATAGCCCAAAGTGCCAAAGGTTTGCCATTGACTCAACCTTGTTTCCATCACTCCTTAACATGTCATTTACAAAAGTTGTGGAAAACAAGTTCTGATTCACGAAGCTATATAAACTTAAGTAATTTTGCCAAAATAGTCAGCAAATATGTACGTTAAGAGAGAGATATTGTTAACTGATGTGCCGTCCTACAGCATGGCTGCTGATCGTCTAAGATGGAAGGCAAAATAGATGCTCATGTCCAAATACTGACATTGGCATCCCACAGCGGTTATCATCTATTTTGCCTTCCTTAGAGATTGTATGATGAGGCATAGCAACCAAAGACTTTAAAAAAAAAAACAATTTCTAGCAAATTGATTAGCACGATGAGCAAATGTCTTTACATGATCTATAAGGTTGTAATCATTTTTACATGACGGGTACACTTTAATTTGGCCCCTCTCGCTATTAGTCCTAAATCAGTGATTTTATTATTTGTGCATAATTCAATCAAGGTTTAGTCCTAGTCACAAAGGGGTCATTTAACTTAAAATTGATTTGAAAAATCCAGGCATGAGTAAATTCAGCACTCCTTTTGTGACCAGTTTTCTTTCACCATAGCTGTGGCCCAACTAACATTGCTGTGTTGAAATAATATTGGTCACAAATGAGGTATGGGCTATACTTCTTCACATAGTCAAGTTGGAGAATTTTCACAAATGCCTGATTTTTGCCTAAAAATTCTTTTTGCTGAGCTCTTATTAGCATTCCACAGTTATTTTTAGGTGATTAGAGACCCCAGTAACTGAAGGTGTAACTGGGCAGCAAATATGAACTACAACTAAGGTATCATATTGTGCCCGAGGGACCCAGATTACTCTAGGCTGCCTTGATCAGCAACTAGCTGACATTTACCTCAGATATGCAGGCTCATAAATGGATGGCTTAATATTTGAGAGCTTTTAGAGTGCTAACTAACCTGTTGAACCTTTTTCATTGGTAGATTGGACTGTAGGCATTATTTAGACCTGTTCTGATGGGCATTTTTTATACTTGTTTGTATTCCAAATTTAAAAAAAAAAGAAACATTTCCTGTTAATCGTTTCACTATCCCTAGCACTCAGCAGACAATGGGTTAATCATAATGATTCGCACAGCAATGATGTATGAGGCGTTTCTGAGCAGGGCTTGGAGAGATCCAGATCTTAGTCTGTGCCAACCCTCCTTATAGTAACTTTCTCTAGTGATACAAGCACAGTATTTTGAGTGCTATTTTTTTCTTTGTTCCTGCATTCATGTTCTGGAGCTATAATAGTACAAAGTAAGTCTTTTGTTTCTGTTTTGTCTCAAGAACCCTCCCAGCTCATACCTATCTGTCCATTCACTATATGAGAATCCATACCCTGTCTGTCCTCAAAGTGGTGTATTAGTTACTACAAATAGGACAACCAAGTCATTTACTTTGGGCACGCTTATGGAAATTAAACTGTTTGGTATCCTGCAAGAACCTATCCCCAGCTAAATATGCAGTCTGACCATCCTACTATAGATCCTAGAAACATGGTTATTCTACTATTACAGTCTCTAGTCTATAAAAACCCTCAGCCAGAATTGAATGTCCTGTCTATTTAGTATTCCAGTACTAATAGGGTAATTCAGTCCCCCCCCACCCCCACCCCCCCACTAAATACCACATCCCTGAATTTTAAACTACTGCATGCTATTCCATTTGGAATCAGGGACGGCAAATATCCAGTACTTTAAAGCAAAAAAAAAAACAGTTATTCCCTATTTCCCCATTAATAGTATGCTAGGAGACTAGGGATCTGGCAGTGGTTATTGAACCCCTATTGTGTCTCCGCCAAAAAAGAAATACAAATATTCGGCCCCCTATGGCCAGCAACCACTGCTTGTTACATTAAAATACAATGTGGCCCTCTACTTGCTGCAGGCTGGAGGCATAACTATGGTCACTAAATACAAATAATTGGTGATGGTGCTCCCCTAGCCATAAGTCGGCTAATGCCTCAATATTAAAAGTATAGATCCCCTGTGTCTACAGGCCGGCGCCATGCCCATGGCGCCAATATATAATAATTAGTGGCCCCAATATATAATAGATTATGGCCCCATTGGTCCATGGGCTGGCACAATGCCCGTGGCTCCTATATTTAATTAATGGCCACATGGACTGGCACAATGCCCGTGGCTCCAAAATAAAATAATGAATTGCCTCATGGGTTGGTGCAATGCTCATGGCTCCAAAATATAATAATTAGTGGCCCCAGGGAGTCGCAGGCAGGTGCAATGCTCCTTTCACAATAAATGAATAAAAGGGATATAATTGAATCCCTACCTACTCTACACCTCTGTCACTACAAAGCCGAGGTGGGGGTTGGGGGGGGCGGGGGCCTCATTTCTGGGGAGAAAAAAAAAACCTTTGAGTGTCATAAGGGTGGGCAGTGAAAATAGACTGCTCATCCCCCTGGCACTCAAAGGGTGCTCTGTAGGGAACAAATACACCTGTATCCTGGTTCCAGCAGCGACCCTGGCTTTATTAAAGTCGTGCGATTTTTTTTTTGTGTAAAATTGATGGCCAATAATGAAATATTTTTGCCCGTTTATTTTTACCGGCAACTATTAATGGCGTTGGCAGCGGGCAATGGAGCATCAATGCCCAGTAATTGCTAACGCAATTTTTTTGTTACAAAATTCTATCTACCCAATTCTCCCTTGAATTATTAAAATGCAGGTTTTCCCAACACTGAAACTCCTTACATTTCTAGGTCAGAGATTGATCTGGCATAAAGGGCGTGCACAACCAGAACTGAAAAACTCATCTTATTTTCCTTGTGTTTTTTTTGTTTGTTGCTTAATGATCATAATGCTTATTGTTCATATGCTCTTGTCGAACTGTAAATATATTGTATACTGATAATATGTGTGTGTGTGTGTGTGTGTCCTTAGATATGTGAGATTGATGCAAATCTAGAGGGTGTAATAGGGCAGTAAAGCTCTTCATTGATTAATTACTCCCAATACTTTTTGAAAGACTAGACTTTTAATGCAGACTATGTGACAGCTGGGTTCACCCAAACAACCCAGCAATATGGAGGAGCCACAGACTACGGTATATTTCTCTGAAACACCACAATGCACCAGAGAAACTGCCAAACGTGCCACAACTAACAGTGATATACATGTGACCTTAGCTATTTTGCTGGTTATTTATTTTTAAACCTCAGGTTTAAAACCTGTATGATCTGTTCAACGTAATGACGTATTGTGATCAGTGGAGTAACTAGGTTCAAACAGACAATGCTTCTATGGGACATGGTAACAAGAACAACAAATACAAAGTAGAACTAGCTCTTGTGCATGGCAATCTTTGTGCGCAACATATAAAACAAATTCAATTTTAAAAGTGCCATAAGCTTTGAAAATAACAATTTGCTCCTGTTGTGGAAGTTATTTATTAAACCTCTGTCTTTAAAAAAAAGGAAATGTTTCCCTGTAATTGATAGGAAATGAGGTTAAAATGTGAACAGATGGTGAATTTGTTCGAAATCTTTTGTGAGAAGATAAATCTCCTGATCACTTTTAGGGAATCTTTAAAATGTCTGCAGCAGTGATGATCTGGATCTGATTTGGTGAGGAGGTGTCTTTTCAGATATCTGCCCTATCTGCAGAGGAGGGCCCTGTCCTCTAATCTCTTTGACTTCCTTTGTCTTGTGTTATGTTGATTTTTTTTTTTTTTTTTTTACTTTGTGGGGTTATTTTTTGGTAGAGCCACAATCACTGGTGAAGCAGTAGGGAAAATTTGTTTTATTTAGAAAGTGCTTTTCCAGGAATAAAATATTTGAGATTTCTCTATTTTATTAGTTATATCCTTTGTCTTCCACTGTGAGAGTGAATAAATGCTTGCTTAGGATGTCATCTACCAAATCCTGTTTTTAAGTGTACTGTATTCTAAATTTAATTTGCTTTTCTTTTCTCCCTCCCCCCCCCCCTCCCCCTCTCTCTCTAGTACTCTCCAAGTATGAGGGCCACATATCTCTCAGTAAATGAGGAGCATTCCAGTATATATGGGAATGAAATTCCAGCCTAATTTTGTCATCGCTTGTTGCTACCCTGTGTCCGGGCAGTGCGTTCATGTGCTCCCTAAGATGGGCACATCCCATGACTGCTGTGGAGGACCAATCGGAAACGTGGAAAGGCTGGCTCAAATCTTACCAACCGTTTGGGACAACGTGAGAGACCAATGTCTCTAAAAAAAATAAAATTTTATGAAGGAAACTTGCATCTTGCAAAAGCAAGGACCTTATCACTACACTGTGACAATGAACTCTTTCATGATGGAAACAGACTGATGTAAAAAAAAAAAAAAAATGTTTTTCAAAAGGTTATGCTTAAAGATAATGTATATCTGTGTAAATTGGAGCTCAATTTCCTGTGTGTCCAATGTGTTATTTTGTCACCGATGTAAGTTTAACCAGAATAGTCTAAAAAATGATGGACTTGACCCTTTAAGTTGCAGATATTAATTTTAGACCTTTAGTTCTAACAGATCTTTGTTTTTTGATACTCGGGCATATTTAGTAATGCAAATGCATTTTTTTTATAAGCAACATCTAACAAAAAGGCTATGCCACCTTCAGGAAGGAACCTACATATTATAAAGCAATGGTTATTCTTGATCTGTAAATATAGTTGTCTTAGAAGCCAAATGGCACAAAATACAATGACTGTGTCAACACCACTCAATACGCCATATCTGTGTGATTTGTCTTTGTTTTTTTGTTTTGTTTTTTAACTATTTCTCTGCCTGTGTTATCCCTGATTAGTTCTAGTAACTCCCTTTTTCAAGCATGCTCAATTAAAGAACCACCATCAAATTTAGATGGTGGTTTAGAGCAAGGGAAGCAAAAAAAAGTTTTAACTCTCATGATGTTTAGATGGCATGTACCACAAAGGATGATTGCGATGCTGTTTAAAAGGCATCTACCACGGTTTATGTATCATATATATAAAATTAAATTGAAGTTAAGTGCTAAATCTTGTAAAATAGGATTGTATCGGACTGTATTATTGTAAACAACTTATTTTATAATACACTGAGTGAATAAGTCTGCCAGTCTATCACTCTGACTTGTTGACATCTCTTTAGAACCTGTGCATAAAGAATACTGTTATGTAAGATGTGTAACTCCTCCAACATTCAGGAAGCTAGTTAACTGAAATGTGACATCTGTAGTGCTCTAAAAATCATAGTATCATAATTCAGACTATAAATTGAATTGGTAGTGCTTTAACAGAGGGAAGGCTACTTGTTGCTTACTCAAGGCCCATGGCTTCTTACTTTTTGGTGAAACATTCTACAAAATTCCTAGCTTTGCTTTTCTTATGGAAAGATGCACTTGTGTAGAGGGACCAGGTTTCCAGTTGGAAAAAGGTGAGAGAACCAAATAATTGCATTGCCTTCTAGGGAATGACACAAATATATCCAGTAGAGGTGTCCAGAATTTTGTCAGAACCAGTCATCTTTACTTTTGATATTTTTCCAAACTTCCTACTTCAACATAAGGGAGCAGTTCCACTTCCAGTGACCAAAAACATTTGTAGATTAGTGTTGCATTGTGTAACAAAAAATATCTGTATCTATTTTTTTCCTCAACACTTCCTATGTACTAAAAACTGCATATAAAGTGATTGCTGTTACTATAGCAACCAGGGCCAGCGCAAGACTTTTTTTCCACCCTAGGTGAACATATATTTTGCTGATCCTACTCTCGGGCATTTACACACACACACACACACAGTGTCACATTATCCTACATATGCAGGCACATGTGCACACATATGCAATGTCAAAAGCAGCCACATGTACACACACGGTAACACGTGCAATGTCACATGCAGCCACACATTCACAAACAGTTACACGTGCATTGCGATCCTATCTTTGGCACCACCCTCTCCATGCCATCCCTGTCTGTCTCGCTTTCCCCATGCCATCAGTGTCTGTCTTATTCTCCCCTATGCCATTCATCTTTCTGTGTCTCTCTCCCCCACCCCATGTCTGGAGACCTCCCCATGCCTGGTGTCTCTTTTACTCCCTACCCCATGCCTGGTGTCTCTTTTTCCCCCTCCCTCCCAATGCAGGTGTCACACCCCACCCTCTCAATGCCTGGTATCACTTTTTCCAGAATATCCGCGGAGAGGCAGCATGGGCAGATATCTCTGTGCATCTGGGCAAAGCATAGACCTCTTGCTGCCTGCTCACTCGCAGAGAGGCTGGTGAGGGGAAATATTTTGGTCTCCACAGCCAGCTGGCTAGCTTTTTTTTTTAAAGGAGGCCAGAGGATGCCCCCAGTACCACACACCCTTACAACAGTAAGGATTTGTAAGCCCCTGATGGCGGCCCTGCTTAAAGCACACCCCTGTGCATTACAAGCACTTGAAACAGCGGAGTTAAACAGAAATTTTGATTCCACAGTAGGACCACGAAAACTACTGCAGAGGGAGGAAGCTTGACGTGTGTACTCGGTGTACTGAGAAGCTCCTGTGAAATTATTTTCAATGTAAAACTATGAGAACTGTCTTTTTTTTAAGTAAAAATTAGTGCATTTCATAAACAAATAAAACCTGTACAACATACAGGAAACTTCCCATTTAAGAACAGAAACATATTCTAATAATGTTTTTAAAGAATTACAGATGTCTTATATTTCCTAAAATTGTAACTGTCATTGGTGTTTACATTATAAATTGCTTTTGTATGGATCGTGTCTTTCCTGGCTTATTTTGCCTCCTGATGACATCACCTGAAGATAGAAAGGGGCAGCACCTTGAGCTGATTAGGCATAAACTTTTTTTTATACTTTTTATTTTTTATACCGTAAAAACATACAGCAAATTATCTATATATTGTTTAAGCACTATTGCCAGAGAAAATGGATTTTTAATGTGTTGTTGGTGTGTCCTCTTTATCCCATCAGCTTGTGACTTTCTATGCAAATTTCCCATTTCCATTGAAAAGTAGTTCATTTGCACAGTTAGTCATAAACAGGAATGCTACAGATGCATTTAAAATGTTTGTCACCTAATTCATGCATTTAGGGGCCCCATAACTGTGCCCCTAAAACTGCACCTCTACCCCCCCCCCCCCCCCCCACAACAAAAAATGATGTGCAGCAATGATTAATCACCACATCAAGTCCACTCCAGTCACAGTGATCTTTTTACAGAATCCGTGACTAGTTTGTTTTTACTCCATTTTGAAAATGTGCATTCTCTCAATTGCTCTCGAATTGGAAGTCAAGACTATTCTGATACAAACCTATTTATCAGCAATGTGCAGTGAAAAATAGTAGACATGCTGGTAACTTTTTAACTGAGAGAGTCTGCTGAACATGAAAACAAAACCACACCAAATAAACCTTCAGGAACCGTAGCCTTGTAGTTGCTAAAAATAGACACATGACTGTGCAACGTATATTGTGTTGTTAATCATTATACTGTGATGTACAAAAATAGATTACACTGCGCCTTTTATGTGAAAATAGTAGCAGCACCGAAACACAACCAGTGCTTCACTCCTGGTAAAATTTACAAACAATACATACAATGTGAACAGTGCGCTTCCCAAAAACACTACACACTCGTATTTACCCTATACGTGGAGGCAATCCTCTCCGTGGTATGCAAAGGGAATACTTTACGGTCTATAAATATATTACACTATAAGAGTTTTCTATTTTTTTTTCCCTTTGCATATCACGGAGAGGATTGCCTCCACGTATAGGGTAAATACGAGTCTTAAGTTACAGCTTTGAAAATGTAAACCTTTGTGATATACTCATACAAACTAAGCTCCCAGAAAAGAGGGACAATAGAGGAGGAATGAGGGACAGGGATTTGGGTGCAAAATTATAGGGACTGTCCGTCCTAAATAGGGACATATGGGAGGTATGGTCAAATAAAATGGGGCATTTTGAGAGTGAGTATATTGTGGGTAAATCCCCTTCTCATAAAACTCATGATTTGTCAAATGAGAAATGATTTAAATTAAATTCCATTCAGTGACATACCAAATATGCTACTAAGCATGTACAAGTTGTATATGTGCTTTAAAAATGGCGAGCTGACCGGCCTGAGTCTCGAAATGCAAAAACTGACGAGTCCTCAAGCAGCAGTTACTAGACGCTGCTGCACTAATAACATGTTATAATCCATGTGTTATTTACTTTCTCGAGTTAAGTGGCTAACAATTCAACAGATACAAGTAAGATGGCGGTGGAACAAGGACGGAAGCATTGCTTATACCCAGCATGCCCAAGGGCAGACTTGTATTTCCGGAGTGTTTGTTGCTAAGATACTGTAAACTAAATCTTTTGGAATTACTCTACGAGGGCGCTGACTAACATATCGGAGACAGTTCGAGGTAATAGGGGTAGTATAAGCCAATGATGGATACGCTGTGTTGCTGTTGTTGCCTACCGCTCCCACGATCCTCAGCCAAACGTAAGACTGGCTGAGCATCGCGGGAGTTGCAGTGTAGAGCACCTGAGGTGACAACTGACAAAGCTTAGCGAACTCTGGTGATGGCAACGCTGCAACGCTATATCAATGCCAATGCATTTGTTGATTTTTAGTAGCAATATTTATAAAGCTATCTATATTTATCTATATTATTAGTTACTACAACGTAACCATTTAAGTACTATACAAGTAAGGAATCCATCCTGTCACTCAGCACTTCTAAGTCTGTCTTTATCTTCACAATACATGTACATTTATTTGTGTACAGTTCTCTATATAGTAATAATAGATAATAAGCCAGTAAGATATTCTCACCTGCTCAGACTATAGGTCAGAGGCGTCACTGGGGTTGGTGTCAACCGGTGCGGTAACTCATGGTGTCATCCCCCCTGGATTTCCTCCAATACCATACCATATAGATTCCTTAGTAATGCCAGTCAGATGGCACATTAAATATGCCACATACAGGAGCCCCACAAATTATGTCACACGCAGGAGCCCTTTAACTATGCCACACACAGGAGCCCATAACTATGCCACATACAGGAGCCCCATAAATTATGCCACACACAGGAGCCCCATAAATTATGCCTCACCTTGCAGCCCAATTAATTATGCCACACACACAGGCGCCCCTTAATTATGCCACACAAAAGAGCCCCTTAATTATGCCACACATGGGGCCCAATAAATATGCCACACATGGGACCGCCATTAATTGTGTGACACACAGGAGCCCCACAAGGTGACAATTGTACACTTCAAAAACAATACATATCTATAAACACAGACATCTCTCTATAACTAGTTGCATTTAAACTTATTTGAATTATTTAATATTCTATTTAATAAAAATGTTATTGAAAAATTGCATTCCTATTTTTTATTCCTTTCCCCTGCACCCACATTGCACCTAAAGGACTTAACACAGCACCATACAGTACCCACAGAACTTGCCATGCACCTATATTGCACCCACAGCACTTGGCTTGCACTCATATTGCACCTACATGATTTGGCATGCCACAGTGTCACCTTGCCCCACAGAACTAGCCAGTGTCACTTTCCACATAGTACATGTTATTGTGCCCCACAGACCATGACACAGCATCACTTTGCCAATTAAAATATGGCAGTATTTAACCCCTCGATATGCCAGGATTATTTTGCCACTCAATATGCCAGGATTATTTAGCCACTCAATATGCCATGATTTAGCCATTCAATTTGCCAGTATTTTGCCCCCCAAAATGCCATTTAATATTCCAGGATTTTGCCCCTCAATACGCCAGGAGTTTGCCCCCCAATATGCCATTTAATATGCCAGGATTTTGCCCCCCAATATGCCATTTAATATGCCAAGATTTTGCCCCCAATATGCCATTTAATATGCTAGGATTTTGCCCCCCAATATGCCATTTAATATGTCAGGATATTGCCAATTAATATGCCATTTAATATGTCAGGATATTGCCAATTAATATGCCAGGATTTTGACCCTCAGTATGCTCGTTATGCCACCGTCCTCCCCCCTTCCCCACACCCCAGTACTTACCTCCTTGCTGCTGTCTCCCGGTGCAGGTCCGTGGCTGTGAGGGAAGCGTTGTGCGCTCCCCTCCAGCAGCACGGATCAATAAAGTTTGTTTAAAAAAAAGGTTTGAACAAACTTTATTGATCCGCGAATCTGGAGGGGAGAACACAACGCTTCCCTCACAGCCACGGACCTGCACCGGGAGACAGCAGCAAGGAGGTAAGTTTTTGATATTTTTTTTGGAATGCAGGGGGTGCCGGCAGCACGGGTGTCACCGCCGCTGGTGGTGTCACCCGGTGCGGTCCGCACCCCCCTCGTGACGCCACTGCTATAGGTCACCATTTGGTCGCTTAACTGCAACATCAAGGCCGATGAAGCATTTTTACTGATCTAAGCTTTATTGATTGACCTTTGTGAGTTACTAGGCATAAAGACTATTTTAGAAGGTTAGACATGGCTGGTATAATAAATTGTCACAATTTAAAATTGTGAAAAGGTCCTATATCAACAATTTCTAACCTTCTAAAATATTCTATATGCCTAGTCAAATTAATAATGTAAGACAGGGCTTGACAAATCTAATTTGATTTTAGGAGCCAGCAAAATTTTGTGGGGGCCAGACAATCACGCAAGCATACACACAATTCATAAACACACACGCCTACTTCACATGTATACACACTCACCTACTTTACATATACACATATATACAAACACCTCACACACACACCTACTTTACATATACACATATATACAAACACCTCACACACACACCTACTTTACATATACACATATATCCAAACACCTCACACACACCTACTTTACATACTTACATAAATACAAACACCTCACACACACCTACTTTACAAATACACATATATCCAAACACCTCACACATACCTACTTTACATACTTACATATATACACACACCTCACACACACCTACTTTACATACTTACATAAATACAAACACACACCCACCTCACACAGTCTTTTCTCGGTTTCTTCTTAACTCTGCAGCATGTCTTCATTCATCAGCCTGCTGAGTGCCAGGATGTCACATGATGACACCCGTTGCCCGAGGGGGCAGAGCTTGCAGTATGTGCCATCCTCATAGACTTTACCCCCCTCGCGCTCCGAAATAATAAAAAACTGGCAGTGGCAAGCGGACAGGGAGGGTAACTTCACCTAGGCGCCAGGTCTCTTTTCCTGGTCGCCACGGCGACCTGGCGCCTGGGGTTTGTCGAGCCTTGATGTAAGATAATATTTAAAATCTTCTAACCTACAACCTACTTACATTTCTTCTCAGGGTTTCAATGATTCAAGTCATAAGGTTAAATTTGGAAGCCTATTGCTAACTTAAACCATCTTTACTGAACCCTAAAACCGGGTATTGCTACCTTAAAGGGGCAGTCTAGTCCCAAAACTCACTTTCATGCAAGATGAAGATTACTGCTTGTATAGTGCATAGGCCTTTCTCCAGTGAGATTTGATGCAGGCATTCTGCATAAATCACATTTTTTATATCTCACTTAAACCCTCCCCCAGTGAATTCTCTGCATGTTTACTGCAGGGGCGGCAGCACTGATTATATAGACATATAATTTTTTTCCAATTTAGTCACTGCCTGTTCTGCTGGAATAGAATAAATTGTGTGGACTGTAATAGACTTGCTCATGTACACAGTAGGATCTCTTAATAGTGCAACACATTGTCTGATGACATCACTAGAGAGACGGGAAATTCCATTAATTTGAATGAAATTATTCTCATTAGAAACAGAAAAAAAAAGGAAATTTACTTATTATTGTGGGCAGTCCTTGTTTGTTGCCAACTGCTGTAATAATTTAACATTTCGAGCAATGCAAAATGTAAAACATGCATTGAAAGTACTTTGAAAGCACATTAATATGCATTAATATTTGAACAATGCATTTTGGGCACCATGCAGTTCTTTTAATGCTGACCACAAAGCAATAGCTTGTGGTAGAAATTTCTGGCCTTGGAGATTTTGCCACAGTCACATCATCTACTAATCACTTGAGATTTCCTATGTGTCTAACTGTGGCAGTTACAACTGGAGAATGCAGTTGGACACCTTCGTCCTATGCCATTTTTAACAGTTCTTTGCCTTAAAAACGTACGTCTCTCCTGATTTTCTCTCCGTTTCTTTTCACATCCTCACCCTTCTCTTAATCATCTACATCCCAACCATCTGGTTGCATTTTCATTCTCCTCTATTTTCCTTCAAATATGAAAATAGCATATTTAGTTATGTTTGATTAATCCCAGAATAAATTTTTTTTTATGGAGACATAGAAATATAGATTTTGATGGTGGATGTTAACTAACTAATTTATTTATGGTGTTAGGTTTTACTAATTGCATTGGAAAGCTATTCCAAATAACTACTACCCAGTGTAGGAAATGGCATTGCCCCCTTGTGATTGTACCATGAGCTGAACTGTTTAACAAAGACAGATTTGTTTTAAAGTCTTGTAGATGGCAAGAGACCTTCAAGTAGAGAATTTAATTGACATATTTCCTACAGGTGGCACTTGTCGCATTCTGGGATCGGAATCCAGCAGAACAATTTTCTCATTTAATTTTGCTTTCCACCAATATAGGCAACATGGAGATTGTATATGTATACACAAAGAAAAGGAGCGAATTTGGGCGACAATGCAACTTTTCAGACCGTCCTGCAGAGCTACATGTAGACATACTTCCTGACCCTACCCAGGCCTCCAATTTTATAGAACGGAACCCTTGTGATACAGCCATCCAATGTGCACACGAAATGTCAGAACATGAGGTAAAATGTCACAAACTGTTGTGACAGTTTGTATTATTTACTTAATGGAATGGAAAAACAATCATTTTAAAGTTCTTGTACTGCTGAACAAAAAACGGTTTCTTCCTCTTTACAAAAGGAAACACTTAAGGATGAAATGAAAGTCCATTTTAAAGGGCTTCATGCAGTAGAGAGAAGTCTCTTTAAATTTTGCAGTCACTACAGTCTGCTTAGTTATTGCCTATGGTGACATCACAGTTGCCTGTCTGCCAAAAAGAACCCATGCAATTGTTTTAAAAGAAGCATGTAAAGATTGGTACCCTGTTCACAATAGAAACACAGCAAACTGAGAAGAATTAGAGTGCAAGGTTTCAAGAGACCTAATTGCAGTCTCCTCTGTTAGCCATTAAATGGTTCATGTTGATACTACTTTTAAAAAGTAACATAAAAGTGGGATATACAGAGCCATCTCTATCTAACCATGCATCCCGTAGAGATAGGGAAGACAACATTAAACCCTAGAGCAGGGGTGTCCCAAGTTAGTTCTGCAGTAGGCCACTTAATGTATTTGTGCTTGGGCCGCATTCATGTTTCATCGAAGAAAAAAAATACACATATATTATATATACATACATACATAGACACACACACATATAAAACTTACAGTAATGTGTGAGTGTAACAGAGATTCTCGAGCAATAAAACTCATAAAAAAACACCTCACATTAAATGCACCTACAAGCACACATATGCATTAACATTCACACGCTTCCACACACACACACAAAGTCACACTTACATACCCACACACTCTCACATACCCACAGTCACACTTACGCAAACACACACACACACTTAGATACACACTCTCACAAACACACAAAGTCACACTTACACACACACACACTCTCTATCACATGCACACATAGAGAGTTACACACACATACACACATAGAGAGTCACACTTACATACACACACTCACAAACATACAGAGTCACACTTACACACTCACACTGTCATATGTACACAGAGTCACACTTACATACACACTCTCACAAACATACATAGAGTCACACTTCCACACACACACTGTCATATGCACACATCGAGTCACACTTACACACACATACACACATCGAGTCACACATACACACAGAGAGTCACACACACACACACACTCTCACAAACATAGTAGTCACTCTTACACAAACACACACTCTCACATGTACACATAGAGAGTTACATACACACTTACACACAGATAGAGTCACACTAACATATACATTGGCTGTATGCTCTGGCCCCCTCTCCCCCAAATAATAAATGGTGCTGGGAGCTGGCCAAATGTCTACTGTTATAAACTGGATAATTTACCGTAAATGCCTGAAATTGCCCTCTGTTTTAGCTGAGACTGAAGTGCCTGAAAAACAACATATAACATATGCTGTGTAGAGGATGGCGGGTCCATGAGCAATGCGCTCGGAAGAAAGGCCTTGAAGGATTTCTTCCAAGCATGTTGATGGCAGACCCGCCGTCCTCTAAACACCATATGTTATATGTTGTTTTTCAGGCACTTCAGTCTCAGTGAATTACATCAAACATTCAGGATTCTACTCCTCCGGATCATCACAGAGATGGTTCCAGTTTATTTTTTCATATGAGATTCTGCTCCATGTGGGAGCACAGTGCGGGACTTTTTTGTGCACTGAACTCTATGAACACAGGATCGTCCAAACTCTTTACTACTCCTTGGACATTGTATAAATATTTTTACATTTGTTTTATTTCTCATGATTTATGTACAGATTTGACTTATTTGTGTTATGACAGAACAGATTTGTTACTATCTTATTTCTATTTTCATACTAGAGTACAGCCCCTTTCATATTGCTTATTTTGATTGAGTTTCTTTCCCCATGGAGGGAGGGCTTACAATAGGGATTTTCTTGACCCATAATTGATGTGTGCCGACAACTACTACAATATATAATAAAACACTAGGCCAGTCTATCCTAAATATTTCCATGCATTTAGTGGAGATGTGTGATGATTTTCAATTATTTTTATTTTTTGTACATTTTTATTTATTTATTTTTTTAATTTCAGCATTTGTTTTTTAATTTTTTTAAAGCTCTTTAAGATAAATATATTTTATTAGTGTTCCCATGACACATGGCACGAGTATCACACTCCCTTGCTGCACAAGCATAAACAAAAAAGTGTCCTCCATTTTACTGAGAACAGTCCATTCTATTTTAAATGCCTCTTACTGAATCAAAACAACAGTTATAAATATATTTAGATAATGATGAAAATATATAACTCTCTTTTATGTCAAATTAGACATATATTTAAATTATACTATAGTTTTATAGTCGTGTTGCACCACACATTGTAATGCCTGGTTCCTTTTCCCGATTTTGAATAGCAGACCCATGTGGGTCACTAAACCTTTTAATTGTAAGTGGGCACAACATTTAGGAGGTTATTATAGAAAGAGACTGACATTGGTCATGCCATGTCTTATGTAATAGATGCACAGACTAATGAGGGTGTGTTAATCAGTTAATCACATCCTAGTCTCTAATTGGTAACTGCTAATTATCCTAAGGGGAATTCACAGCATTTGCCAGAAATCTCACAGCATTAGCTTTCCAATTATAGTGGCTCCGGAGATTGGGCTGTGTGGGACTGTTAATCAAAGTCTTTTGGCTGCAAAAATGATTAATATGGCTACAAAAAATTACAAATTAGTTTGGCCAAGGGAATGTATCAGTCAAACAGGGATAGAGTGGAAAAAAATAGTGATGGACATAAGGATATGCTGCGTGTGAAAGGTGTCAACACCTCTAATATACTTGGAGCTTTTACAGGAATAGAAGAGTCAGACAAGGGGGTCACAGAGGGTTCCACTGAGTCAGAAAGTTGGTTTGGTTGGCAAAGAGAGCGCTTGCAGAAGTGGTGGAGCATTGTCATGACAATTTGTAGACTACAGGGTTAAAATGATATGAAGTTCAATTAAGGTGGATGTGTACATGATATAGGAGGGCTATTTCAACTGTGTTCAACTGCATTATACAAAAACAGACAACCTTGAAAAAGTTGGATCACGAAACACTAGGGGTGATATCAGCCCAAGTGTTCTGCTTATTTTCTTTAATACTATGTATGGATATTGTTGCAATTATGTATGGACATATCTGTTTTAACGTTGTTCTAATTAAATAAAGTTTGGCTATTTTTATAGCCAAAAAAGTGGAAGTATACTGCGCTAAAGGGACATGAAGGAAAAGGAAGAAAATGAGCTGCTAGTTGTAAAAAAGTGCTTCCCAGTCCACCTTTAGAGAACAAACAAGATAAAATAAGAAATACAACTGCGCTGTATAAAATAGATGAGAAAAGGATATATATAGGGAAAAAAAGAAAGAGAATAAAAGAAAAGAAAATAGGACGATATAATAGTAAAATTTAAACTATTAAATCATAGTAAAAACATACAATAGGCAAAATGTATAAAATACTGTAATAAAAAACGCTTATACAGAGTGATGTAAAGTAATAATCCAGATGGAAGAAACCTGACGTGTTTCGCTTACAGAAGCTTCCTTGGAGCTCCAAAAGAACATCACATTATAGGAAACATGTCTGTAGTAGAAGCAAGCACAATAGGTGGTATATGATCAAATGACAAAATGATTGGATATTTTTATATATCGTGAAACTTGTGGCTATTAAGTTGGAAAATAGAGGCATTTTCTCTTATCCACAATGCAAGGAAAGCAGAGGAGCAATTACTTGAATGAAATGGTAATTTGGTCCTTTTCTGAATGACTTTAAAGCATCTATTAAGCTCGAAGCATAACCGTGTTAATTCAAACAACGACCTTTTGTGCTGCTTCTCTCCGCATTAGCGTGTATAATGGAATTGTGGTAAATCTCTGTAGCAGCGTCTTCCACTAACAAACACTTATTCTCTTTCTTCTTCTTTTTTCCTATAAATATCCTTTTCTCATCTATTTTATACAGCGCAGTTGTATTTCTTATTTTATCTATTTTTGTAGCAGTGTTGGATGTGCCTCAATGGTTTCTACTTGAACTACTCTAACATTCATTAATTTTCTCCTATACACTGCCCTGTCCAGCACATAACCCTACCCATTACGCAACTGCCAAACTTTAAAAAATGGTTTGACCCACCACACCATATTTTTACATTTTAGGTCAATACAGAAAGGTTTGAGATGGAAGCTCGTGGAATAAACCACGTGGAAGGTGGCTGGCCAAAAGATATCAACCCGCAGGAAATGGAACAAACCATCCGCTACCGAAAGAAAGTAGAGAAAGATGACCACTACATAACCACAATCACACAGCTGGGCAGTGTAAGTTCTGTGATCTCAAACCTTACTTTGACAAGGTTAGGCAGCACTGACCTAAACTAATCTTAATCTATTCTTTGTTAACACACTAGGTTATGGAGCACTGCATCAAACAGAATAATGCTATCAATATCTACGAGGAGTATTTTGAAGAAGGAGAGGAACTAGAAGGAATGGATGAGGCGCCCTCTGCAAAGACAATAAATGTCTTTAGGTAGGATACATGAGAAATATCTGCAAACAGTTGTATGTAACAAAGTCATAGGACAATATGGTGATAACAGTGTCCTTCTTCATGCTTGGCTCTCTTGTTACTGATTCAGAGCTATACAACAGACAGGGTAACTAATAAGTGAGCAAAAAGTAAAATGATACATGAAATATAATATGTTATGTAGAGCACTACATAGATGGACCTCCAAACTGGACCGGATTGTATGGCTCACGTTCAATACGTGTGGAGGACAAAAAACAGAAGCAATCCATCGAGATCTCTGTGCAGAGCCTGACAAACATGGTTGGGTAATGACCAAATGTCCATCTGTGCTATCTGACAACAGAACATTGCTTTTCCCACAGAGACCCTAATGAAATTAAGCGCACTGCCACCGACCTCTCGTGGCATCCAGATGGCGGCAGGAAACTAGCAGTGGCATATTCGTCCCTTGAGTTCCAGCGAGCTTCCAAAGATATGAGCTACGACTCATACATCTGGGATATTGGTGAGGAAAATAATATTTTATCACTTACCAACTCATCGTTTAAAAGTAGATTCACATGCATAGGAATCTCATGATAAAAATAGACAATATGATGTTTGCTCTTGCAAGATTTCTCTGTGTTTGTACAAAATAGAAGTGAATAACATTTGCCATCATTAAATGGACCACCAAACATTGATGGGCAATGAGATTTTGAATTTGCAATTTATCGTAGTCTCTGTTCATTGTGTTGACAGTGTAATTAATAAGTAAAATACATGTCCTGAATTAATGCCCTCATTGTTTACTTTTTCTAGAAAATCCAAACAAGCCGGAACTGACCCTGAAGCCCGTCTCCCCTCTAGTCAGTTTGGAGTACAACCCCAAAGACTCCCACATTCTGGTTGGAGGCTGCTATAATGGACAGATCAGTAAGGAAGGGGAAAATCCTCTTGGGTTTTGAATCTGTCCGAGATGGAGGTCAAAATTGTTGCTAATTTAGAAACTCTGATTTTAGTGAATACTGCGAACATGCGCAGGATCAGCTTGTTATGTACATAGAAAGGTCTCCTCTCTGGCTCAAACCAGCAAAGCTCATGCTGTTCCTGAGTGTTTCACAGGACAGGCTAGAGCTTGTCTCACAAACCTATTTGGAACATTCCAGTAGCATACTAGTGCATTCCAGAAAGTGTTGATTTATTGGCCTTTGATATTAATGATTGTTGTTAACTCTCCAAACCAATTCCTATGGTGTAATTTAAAATGACCAAAATAATTAGGTCACCCTCCATCTTGTTCTGCAAACGATCATATGAATATTAAGGATCTGGGTTTAGGTGAAAACCAATGCCACTAACCACATATAAACATATGCCTTGCCTAAATACTTCTACAGTTCCATGGTTTGGACCATGATCTCTGTCTGTTGTACTCTAAAACTCTTTCTTCTGCTTATTTTGCAGCCTATTGGGACACACGCAAAGGGGGTCATCCTGTGGAGTTGTCTGTTATAGAACACAGCCACCGAGATCCCGTCTACAAAGTTATCTGGCTCCAGTCAAAAACGGGCACAGAGTGTTTTTCAGCGTCAACTGATGGCCAGGTGAGCACAGATTGTATAAAATCACACATGAACATGAACGGGTCAATAATGTTTGGGCCTTAAAGGTTGTTAGCTTCAAAGTTTAAGACTATCTTTGCCTAATTACAGGGGAGTAAGGCTCAGAAAACAAATCATGTGACTATTATGGACATTCAAATGGTGGTTCTTGGAGACTAGAAATGACAGCTGTTATAGAGCCCTTTATATTGAGTCTAATTAGTGTAGTATATAAAGTAATACACTATATTGCTACTAATTGCAGACCAGCAAGTACAGACTTCGTTAGGCTGACAAGAACAAAATGCATATTAATTAGCATTCATTTGCAGTCACTGTCACAACATCGCAAAAATATTATACTAATAAATCCACTGACGACACAAAATCTTTTTTTCTATAACCAAATAATCCTAAATTGTCGTGGTCAATTAACAGGTCTTGTGGTGGGACATCCGAAAAATGAGCGAGCCCACAGAGAGGTTGGTGCTAGACATCACCAAGAAAGGGAACCTAGATATCGCTTTGGGGGCAATTTCCTTGGAGTTTGAACCCACCATGGTGAGTTATTATCTACATTTATATGATCAAGATCCTATTGTAACAGCGAATTAACAAGAAAAATATAATTTGACTGCTTGAAGGTGACAGACAAAAGAGATTTATTCAAAGAAGTAGATAGAAGGTTGGTGCCGAAGTTCATCACAGGCCAACATTTTTCTTTACCCTGTTGCCCATAGCTGAGGGTGTTGGGTCTTCTTTGTTTGCAGCCTGCTGTCCAGATGTTAATTGCTAGGAGGGTTTTTGGAATTGCACCAACACATTAAAAAGGTTTTGGTAGCTAGATAGACTGGTTTGTGTGCCCACTAGATTCTACTCACTTGTGAGTGTGCCTAGCCAAATCATGTAACCAAAACCTCTCATTACTTACTGCCACACTTGTTGGTAACTTTATGAGGATGAGAAGGGCACTCTTGCCTGTATTCCCTTTAAAGCCAACCTTCAAAGATTTACCCTTGTGGATAATTGGGGACTGTGTAAAACACAGGTATAGTTGGATGGACAACCTTCAATTGTTTAAACACAGTGTCAGATAATATTGTAGTCCGGAGACACCGTTCCAACAAGGCATACATTTTAGCCTGTATATGGTTGGATCTATCTCCAAAGGACAATACTGAACAGCTTTTATCGCAATTGACAAATATTTATATACACATTGATTTTATTGCTCCATGGAGTCATCTATCCAATGTAATCAGATAGCATGATTGTAGACGGCACTTCTGTAATTTCACTCCACAAACTACCGTAGCTTCAGATTGTCGAATATATTTGGTAACATTTTAATAAAATGCAGCAAATTGGATAACCTATAATAGTAGCCAGTAGTTTTTGTCTTTTTCTATTTCGTTACACAGCCAACCAAGTTCATGGTAGGTACAGAGCAGGGAATGGTTATTTCTTGTAACCGAAAGGCCAAGACACCAGCAGAAAAGATTGTATGCACGTACAGCGGCCATCACGGTCCTATATACTCTGTGCAGAGGAACCCATTCTTCCCCAAAAACTTCCTGACAGTTGGAGACTGGACTGCTAGAATCTGGTCCGAAGACTCTCGAGAATCCTCCATCATGTGGACAAAGTAAGAAACTGTCGTATACTTTGAAACAACACAGAAACTGAGGATAATAGGAAAGAGTAAACCTTTTTGTCTAGTGTTTAAAATCAAGAAATAGTTCAGTTTGCCTTGGAAACAAACATATATATTGTCCTCTTGGCTTTGTAACATATTAGCTTTACTTAAGTTGAAGGGATCGCCCACCAATGTGGGTGTTTCACCATCACTGGCACCAATCGCACCAAAGACAGAATATCAATTCCACTGCGTTATTCTTCTTCACACGTGAATGGCGCACTGAGCTCTTTGAGCACATTTCAGGCATTTTCAGCTTCACAGGTTTTTGTTTCTGCATCTTGTCAGGCAGTGTATATTATGTGCTTACCTGCATCTCCTTCGTTGTTACAGTAGAATCATGGGAAATGTTGTTCCCATGAATCTTCTATAAGTACTAATACGCAAACAAGATTCTGAATGTTTGGAAGCTCTTGATGCACTTTGGGTGCGATTAAGATCTGTTCTCTGACATTCAGTTTAAAAATAAAATATTGAGAAAAGTTGTCAGTTATTTATGTTTATTTTAAAACCATTTTGTATCTCCCTACACAGACGTTTAATTGTCCAATATTCTTTACTATATGTGAAGTTCTGGTTTGTGTAGCATATCATCACTGGAAGTGGGCTATTACCTTCATCCTTGTGGTAACAGTAAAATGTAAGGTGTCTGTCGGCGAATATGTTGATAAATAAAAGTTACAATACACATTTTTCACACTTTCAAGAATGAACCAGGGCCATTTTAAACTGGTTTTAGGTGACAGATGCATAGGGGCAACAACACACCCATTTACACACCAGAGTACAAAACGGCAGCCATACTGTCGGCGACAGCCATGACCCCAACTATATGCTCACAGGTCAGCCATGTAAAGTGGGAGGGGCAGGAAACGCAGTAAAATGGTTAGTTATGCTTTTGAATATTGCTGCAATGTTTGAATGGGATGGTTTGGGTGTAATATATTATTTGGTCTTTACTAAGCGTAAGTAAAAAAAAAAAAAGTTTAGTTGTACTTTAAAGGAATTTGTTGAAAAAGCCAACACATTTGTTTTTACTTCCAGGTATCACATGAGTTATATAACTGATGCTTCTTGGAGCCCAACACGGCCAACTGTCTTCCTAACAACCAAAATGGATGGTACTCTGGACGTGTGGGACTACCTTTTTAAACAGAACAACCCATCTTTAAGTCTGAAGGTCTGTGCAGAACTCCTCTCCATTGTTCGGGAGGAAACACACTACTGAATACTGATACATAATTCAGTTTTAATATCAGAACAGATGGAAAATAGAATTTATGTAATTTCTAACAGAAAAAATGTCCACAATATATTTAAGGAGAAAGTGTGACCTACTCAGAATATAAAGAATATTACAGTGTTAGCCCATTTTGTAAACAAAGCAGTACTAAGAGTGTTGTTGTCATGAACATTGCTCTTGAGATCTACACAGTAGGCTTTCTTCCCATCTTTTGGACTGTGGCTTACTTACTTACTGGCTGCAAACCACATGAAGGGAACACATTATGTCAGAGATCTTTTAGAAATAAATGCACCTATTCTCAGAGGAGAATGGGCCAATGATGTCTGTATGTTTCAGAGCAGTAGGTGATAGATAGATAGATCGATTAGATGGGCCCCAGATGGCACATACACACTATTTACAATAAAAGGCACAAAAATAGAACATTCCTTTTTAGACTGTTGCATCTTATACTGCAAACATCTATATAATTTACCAATACATTTTAAATATCGCATTAACCTCAATAGCGTATTTAAAAAGGCAAATTTACCTTCTCGGCAACCATTAGCTGTGTACTCTGCCATGTCCAACTGGACGTCAAGTGGATGTCAAATTGATGCAAACCTGGTACCTCTCTGTGCTCTAGTGATGTATAGATTTTAGAGAGTAGCAAAGTAAACAATGCCTAAAAGGGTTATGTTTGTTATAGCATTTTAAGTCGACCACTGACCACACAGAGGTCAAGTGTGACTCCTTTTAGCTGCAATGGCAGCTTTTAAACATCTGTAGGGATAAGCAATATGGAGAGAGCATGAACTACAAAAACAAGATGGTACACTGTACCATTCATACAGAGTGAGCAGTAAGTTGAATTTATAATTTCTGGTTTAGAGTCATATTATCTTTATTATGCACAGCAGACTATTTGTATTTAGCTTTTTTTTATTTTCAGGTGTGTGATGAAGCTCTGTACAGTCTGCGCATGCAAGATAACGGACGGTTTGTGGCCTGCGGCTCAAAGATGGGTTTGACCACACTGCTAGAATTGTCACCTGGGCTTTATACAATGCAAAGGAATGAGAAAAATCTTGCCACAGCGGTAAGTCTAATCCTCATCTGTGAGCTTATGATGTGATGCAGGGGCTGAAGCCCATGGGAATTTTTTTACAGACTGTATTGCAGCTTAGAATACATATATGCAGGGGGCGTGGCTTGTCTGAACTCCGAGATGGCTGCTTTTTTCTAAAGCTCCGTCGTCTTGGGGACATTAATCACATAATTGGGACAATACCTCAACAGAAAACAACCACAAACCTCATATTATGGCAGCACAAAGACAAAGACGTCGTACGGAGCGCCTAACAGTGTTCTTCAAACAACTTAAGGTGAAACAAAAATCGAAAATCACTCACCTTGTGGATCCTCCGCTGGCGCCATCTTTATCTCCAAACATAGAAACGGACTCTGAAGTTCCAGCTTACACGAACCCTGCTGGAGACGCACAAAATGCATTGCTGGTAACATCAATACAAACAATGCTTAAAGATATGAAAACGGAACTGTTCACCGACATTAAGGCATTTACAGATGACATAAAAAATGATATCCAAGACCTAGGATCCAGAACAGACCAACTTGAGGTTAAAATGGGCAAACTAACTGAATCACACAATGAGCTCATTGATGGACACGACGCTCTGGAAAAACAAGTAGAGCTATTAAAGTTAAAAATGTCAGATGCGGAAGACCGCTCTCGCCATCAAAATTTGCGTCTGAAGGGGATCCCCGAATCGGTCACCGCTAGTGATTTGGAAGACTTTATCATGGATTACTTTGCCCACCTAATCCCTGAAAACGGTGAAGTGGAACCGAGCATTGAAAGGGCTCACAGAATACAAAAACCCAGAAACCTTCCAGACAATGTTCCAAGAGATACCATTATAAGAATGCACCACTACAAATACAAAGAGGCTATTATGATGGCTGCAAAAGGGAAACCAACACTCCCGGCAATCTTTGCCAGCAAACAAGTTTTCTCAGATCTATCGGCATACACGCTGCAGCGTCGTAAAAGTTTTAAAGAAATTACAGTGATTCTGAGAAAGCACGGTGTACGCTATCAATGGGGCTTCCCAGTCCGCCTTATAGTATCCCGAAATGGAACACGCAGGGTTATTAATACCCCAGAGGAAGGTTTGCGCTTGCTCCAATTATGGAACCTCGCAGAACACAAAGAAGAGAGAGCTGGATATTTACACCGAAAATCCCCAC
This sequence comes from Pelodytes ibericus, assembly GCA_036172795.1. Classification (NCBI taxonomy): domain Eukaryota; kingdom Metazoa; phylum Chordata; class Amphibia; order Anura; family Pelodytidae; genus Pelodytes; species Pelodytes ibericus. The sequence continues at coordinate 111,977,129 of CM069862.1, read as the reverse complement.
CGAAAATCACACAAGACTGGTCTCTGACCCATAAAATCCAAAGTGACGTCTGCCATAGACCAAGATCAGACACAAAAGCGACTCCATCTTGAAGATACATCGGATGACCCCATAACCAATTCACCCTTGAACACATGTGGCTAAAGAAACACTACCGTTTACCAGTCTTTCCAGAGAAGACCACCAGTTACTATGTTCCGGCTCCACTGTTGATATACTCTCAGATTTTTCTTATTGTTCCTCTTTTCTCTCCATTCAAAGTATAACAGTTAACGATAAATGTCAGCACAAGACTATAAACTGCTGCTAAGCTATACTTACATATGACTGAGCTTTACAGACATCACAAGGCTCCTTCACATATGAGTTGTTTTCTCTCGTTTTTCCTGAAAGAAACAATATGCAATAGTCAAACATCTCAAGAATAATACCTTGAACTTTATCTCCCTGTCAACCCCACAATGTTGATTCACAGATTATTTTGAACACCCCCTCTTAGGAGATTTTTCCTTTTTTCTCCTTCTCTAAGGAATCATTACTAATAGAATTCACTTAGACAGCTTCAATGTGAATTCAATATACCTTATTGTTGTCCCATGAAAGCTACTAATTAATCTATGATTCATACCCCTACCACAAAAAGACGTTCGTATATATGACGAGTAGTCCAGGGGATATACCTGGTTTGGCAGAATATCAGGCAGGGATCTGTCCTGATATTCTCCCTACCTTTCTGTGTGTTTTTTTATTATTATTATTTATGTTTTTTATTTCCTGGCTGGAAGATTCCAGCACCCTGTTAAACTATTTTAAGTTCAAGTTCACTGATTTACTGCTTCCAGAATTTTTCTTTGTTCATTGTTTTTTATCTATTAATAATGATAATTTATTCAGATTTTATTTTGTAGAATAACATGCACAAGACAAGATTTTATCTAAAACATATAACCGCAAAATTTTCAAACAAAAAAGTGATATACATTACAAACAACAAATTATACACAGATAGCTGGCTCCAAAATTTTCAATGGCAAAGGCAGGAGGCTTAAAGATATTTTCTCTTAATACTAAGGGGCTGAATTCCCCGGTAAAAAGACATACTGTACTAAGAGATGCTCACAAACAACATGCAGATCTTCTCATAAAAATAGGGGCCGCCAAAAAAAAACTGAGAGAGAGCACCAAACTAGCACTAGAATCTCGTCTAAAAACCCTTACTGACCAACATAAACAGATCCCAACAAAACATTTATTAAAGCAACTTGAAGACATAAAAAGAGATCTGCAACAGTGTCTAGTTTCCCAAACAGAATTCAGGCTGAGACGTTTGAATTCAAAATTTTATTCCCAAGGTAATAAGGCTCGTACAATGTTAGCAAATAAGTTAAGACTCCAAACAGCAACCCGAAAAATGATATCAATAAAGACTAAATCTGGAAAGAAATTACTTGATCCCCAAAAAATAGCAAACTAATTTTCTGACTATTATTTCAAATTATACAACCTAAAAGAAGATCTCAAGGTATCTATTCCGACTGAAAAAGACATAGAGTCCTATCTGTCAGTTCTCCATCTTCCCAAATTAGCAGAAGACCAAAAAGTAACATTATCAACCCCCATTACGTTTGAAGAATTAGACCAAATAGTTAAACGTCTTAAACCCAACAAAGCCCCCGGGGCTGATGGTTTTTCCAACGCATATTATAAAAAATTTTTTTGCTGTGCTAGTGCCCCACCTATGCGAATTTTTTAATGAAGCAGCTTCTGGAACTGGCCTTCCCCCGGAAATGTTGATAGCACATGTATGTGCTATTCCTTAACCCGGTAAACCGCCAGACAGATGTGAAAATTTTTGCCCTATTTCTCTGTTGAACTGCGATACCAAACGATATGCAAAAATCTACGCTGACAGACTCTCTAAAATATTACCAACACTAATAAATTGTGACCAGGTGGGTTTTGTCCGTACTAGACAGCCCTCAGACAACACGAGACGTATTTTTAATGCAGTACAATTGATACACAAAAGTCGCACCCGTAGTTTGATGCTCTCTCTTGATGCGGAAAAAGCATTTGATCGCTTGAATTGGTTGTTTATGATATTAACATTATTAAAATTTGGCTTCCCCCCAGAATTTATAACAACAATTATGCACCTATACACTACTCCCTCGGCCTCTGTCAATATAGCTGGATTCCTGTCAAAATCCTTCCCAATTACAAATGGTTCTCGACAAGGATGCCCCCTCTCTCCCCTGCTGTACATTCTATCCCTAGAACCACTCGCAGAACAAGTTAGGCAACACAAAGACATTTCAGGCCTCCTGTCAAAATCCAGTTCCCAGTACAAAATTGCCCTTTTTGCAGATGACATTATTCTCACTGTAACAAACCCAATCATTTCTCTCCCCAACCTACACCAGGTATTGGCAACTTACAGCCACCTATCATACCATAAAATTGACTTAACTAAATCTCAAGTAATGTCTTTTATAATTTCCCAAAGCCCAGATAGAAGCCCTACAAAAAACCTTCCATTATGAATGGCGTTCCTCATATATACAATACTTAGGAATAAAAATCCCCAAAAACCCATCAGATTTTCTAAAAATTAACATAATGGCGCAGATTCCAAAATTACAATCCCTCCTAACTAAATGGGCTAAACATAATTTATCATGGTTCGGTAAAATAGCAGCAGTAAAAATGTCCATACTTCCCAAAATATTATACACATTCCGTACTACACCTTTACTCATACCACAAAGTCTCCTAGTCAACTTCCAGAGAGAAGTTAATAAATTCATATGGAAGCAAACCAAAGCTAGAACTTCATTTAAAATAACCCAACTACCTCTGATAGCAGGAGGCTTGGCAATTCCCAATATATTAAAATATTACCAAGCTGCCAACTTAGCCCAAACCATATTGGCACATACAATCAAAGATAAAATGGTATAGATACAAATGGAAAACGATAATATAGCGCCATATATGCTCCCTCAATTACTATGGACCCCTCCAGCCAACAGACCTAAATTACTAAGTCTCCTAGACTCCACGAAGGCTTCCATAAGTCTTTGCGATAAAAAATGAGTTAAACCTAAAACAATCCCTATCATCACAAAGGCTACACCTTTGAGTATCCTACAAATCCTGATCCCCACATTTCCAATAAAACATTGGTCACAAAAAGACATAATATGTTTTGGAAATCTCTTGTCAGACAACGAAATCATGCCATTTCAACAATTACTAACAGCATAGCACTTGCAACCTCATGACCACTATGCAGACATACAAGTGAAACATTTCTTTAGTTCTAAGAAACCAAAATCAGAACTCAGATATTCACCTTGGACAATAAATATTATAGATAAATGTGGACAAGTCCCAAACATTAGACATGCCATCACAGATTGTTATAACCTTCTCCAGTCCACAGATCTGATTAAACATAATTATATAAAACAATGGGAACGGGATTTGGGCAAAGAAATAAGTTTATCAACATGGTCTAAAGCAGTGGTGTCCAAACTTTTTTCAAAGAGGGCCAGACTTGATGAAGTGAACATGCGTGAGGGCCGACCATTTTGCCTGACAGTTAAAATTAAGTACAAATGAACTATTTTATGCAAACTTTATTGCAAACGATTTGAATGACAATTCTAAACAGTAGTAAAATCACTCTGCCTTTCATATCTGAAGGCCAGATGAAAAAAAACAACAACACAAGATGCTGAAATATATGTCAGGAACACAACTAACCCTTCCCATATCTGTCTGTCTCTCCACTGCCATCCCAAATCTGTCTGTCTCTCCTCTGCCATCCCATGTTTGTCTGTCTCTCCTCTGCCATCCCATATTTGTCTGTTTCTCCTCTGCGAACCCATGTCTGTCTGTCTCTCCTCTACCATTCCATTTATGTCTCTCTCTTCTCCCTTCCCATGCATGGTTCTCTCGGCCAATTTGCCCAATAATATGCCAGTGTTATATGCCATTTAATATGCCCCAGCCAATTTGCCCAATAATATTCCAGTGTTATTTGCCATTTAATATGCCCCTGCCAATTTTCCCAGTAATATGCCAGTGTTTTTTGCCATTTAATTTGCCCCTGCCAATATTCCCAATAATATGCCAATGTTATTTGCCATTTAATATGTCCCTGCCAATTTTCCCAGTAATATGCCAGTGTTATTTGCCATTTAATATGTCCCTGCCAATTTTCCCAATAATATGCCAATGTTATTTGCCATTTAATATGCCCCTGCCAATTTTCCCAGTAATATGCCAGTGTTTTTTGCCATTTAATTTGCCCCTGCCAATATTCCCAATAATATGCCAATGTTATTTGCCATTTAATATGCCCCTGCCAATTTTCCCAGTAATATGCCAGTGTTATTTGCTATTTAATATGCCCCTGCCAATTTGCCCAGTAATATGCCAGTGTTATTTGCCATTTTATATGCCCCAGCCAATTTGCCCAGTAATATACCAGTTATTTGCCATTTAATATCCCCTGCCAATTTGCCCAGTAATATACCAGTTATTTGCCATTTAATATCCCCTGCCAATTTGCCCAGTAATATGCCAGTTATTTGCCATTTAATATCCCCTGCCAATTTGCCCAGTAGTATGCCAGTTATTTGCCATTTTATATGCCCCAGCTAATTTGCTCAGTAATATGCCAGTTATTTGCCATTTTATATGCCCCTGCCAATTTGCCCAGTAATATGCCAGTTATTTGCCATTTTATATGCCCCAGCCAATTTGCCCAGTAATATACCAGTGTTAGTTGCCATTAATATTCCCCAGCTAATTTGCCCAATAATATGTCAGTGTGTGAGGAGAGTTATACTGGATGAAGACCAAAAATGCAGGATGGTACAATACAGATATTTTTATTGACAGGGGTTAAATGCAGGAACTTGCAACAGTTGTAATCCTCACTGACAGGGGTTAAATGCAGGAACTTGCAACAGTTGTAATCCACACTGACAGGGGTTAAATGCAGGAACTTGCAGTAGTTGTAATCCACATTGACAGGGGTTAAATGCAGGAACTTGCAGCAGTTGTAATCCACACTGACAGGGGTTAAATGCAGGAACTTGCAGCAGTTGTAATCCACACTGATAATAAGCAAAACGATAACAGTCCAAGATCAGGGGCAACAGAGAGGTAGCAAAAACGAGAGACAAGCCGGGGTCAGGTTACCAGAGAATCAGAATGACGAGAAACAGTCCAGGTATCAAAGGGCACAGGCAGGCAGAAGGGTAGTCAGGAAATCCAGGTTCAGTAACAATCAAATATGAGGAAACGCTAGGCTATCGAATACACGAGAATCACCAAGCACTGTTTGCTTAGTGATTCTGGCTTTTAAATCTTCCGCGCCTCGCGGGTATGCGACGTGCGTGACGTCATCGGGCGCGCGCCTCCATGGAGACAGATCACGTGATGACGTGGACGCGCTGGCAAGCGCGTGTGACGGATCTCGGCTGGGAGAGAGGTTGTACTCAGGGGAGCTGCTGCGGGGAAGAACCTGACAGTTCCCCCTCCCAAAGCGAGACCTCCGGGCTCGCCACTGGCCAGGACGATTGGGATGACGATCATGAAAGGCATGGACCAACTCATCAGCGTGAACAAGTACAGCCGGTTCCCAAGATCTGTCGCTCTCCCCATATCCTTTCCAGTGTATGAGATATTGAAGCCGACCACGATGAAGGCGAGAATCAAGCACCTCTTCCACTTCATACTCCTCCATACCATCGACCAAAACCGGATCTGGGGGAGACCCCTGTCTCCCTGGAAAAAGGTTAGCCACCCACGGTTTGAGCAAGGAGACGTGAAACACCGGGTGGATCCTCATAGATGCAGGTAAGCGTAGTCTCATGACCAGAGGAGATATAACCTCGATGATGGGGAAAGGACCAAGGAATCGAGGACCCAGTTTCTTCGTGGGACAGGAGAGTTTTAGGTGTTTGGTGGATAGCCACACCTTGTCGCCCGGTTTGTACACAGGAGCATCCGAACGATGTCTGTCTGCGAAGGCTTTGTATCGTTGTTGAGAGTGGAGAAGAGTATCACGGAGTAAGGCAAATGTGCGGGTGATATTACGTATGTGAACAGAAGCGGAGGGAACGGTGCTTGGGATAGGGGACCCAGGGAGCATTGAAGGGTGAAAGCCATAGTTGAGAAAAAATGGGGACTTTCCCGTTGAGCTGTGGATATGATTGTTATAAGCGAATTCCGCCAGCGGCAAATACTTGCTCCAGTCATCTTGAAGATGCGTGGTGAAGCAGCGTAGGTATTGTTCCAGAGTTTGATTGGTGCGCTCCGTCTGACCGTTACTTTGGGGATGAAAAGCCGTAGTGAGAGAACGATGGATATGTAATTCCGTACAGAAAGCCCTCCAGAAATGAGAGGTGAATTGAGTCCCCCGGTCCGACACTAAGTTTTCGGGTAGACCATGCAATCTAAAAACTTCTCTTATGAAGAGGTCCGCAGTTTCTGTAGCCGAGGGTAGGTGAGTATACGGAATGAAGTGTGCCATCTTGGTAAAGCGATCTACAGCGACCATCAGTGTATTGTATCGTTGGGATCGGGGTAGATCTGTAATGAAGTCCACGGAGACATCACTCCAGGGTCTAGCGGGTATCGGCAAAGGTTGAAGAAGACCTGAGGGTTTTTGGTGTCTTTCTTTCGCACGGGCGCAAGTATCACAGGAAGCAACAAATCTCGTGACATCCTCTTGTAGGTCAGGCCACCAAAAAGTTCTGGTAATAAGATCTTTGGTCTGTCGGACACCGCCGTGCCCCGCTGTAGGGGAATCATGAAAGTATTGGAGGACTTGTAAACGGACCTCAGGGGGAACGTATGCTTTGTCTTGGTAAAAATATAGTCCTTGACGGTGTGTCAATTGGTCAGGATGGGGTACCCTAGGGGTCGAAGGATGATTACGGAGAGCCTCCCAAATTGATTGTGTGGCGTTCAAGAAGTGTTCAGATTGAAGTATGGTACTCGATCTCTCACCTTGAGGCTCTTCGGGTTCAGTCATACGTGATAAAGCATCGGCTTTCAAATTACGGGATCCTGGACGATACGTGATATGGAGGTTGAAGCGTGTGAAGAAGAGTGCCCATCTGGCTTGTCTAGGTTGTAGTCTCCTAGCGGTACGTAGATACTCCAGGTTTTTGTGGTCCGTAAAGACGGTCACAGGGAAAAGGGCACCCTCCAATAGGTGTCTCCACTCCTCTAATGCAAGTTTTATCGCCAGTAGTTCTCTCTCACCTATATTGTAGTTTCTCTCTGCCGGTGACAGAGTCCTGGAGAAGAAGGCCACAGGGTGTAATTTTCCATCCTCCTTGTGCCTCTGGGAAAGGATCGCACCAACTGCTGAATCGGATGCGTCCACCTCAAGTGTAAAGGCGCTGGAAGGATCTGGAAGGATTAGAATAGGAGCTGTGGTAAAACAAGTCTTCAGAGTATTGAAAGCCTCCTGTGCTGTTTTAGTCCAGAAAAACAATCGGTTCTTGGAAGTCAAGGCGGTAATAGGTTGTATGACCTTAGAAAAGTTTCTGATGAATTTCCTATAAAAATTTGCGAAACCCACAAACCTCTGTACACTCTTCTTATCAGAGGGTGTCGGCCAGTCTCGTATTGCAGTAATCTTCTTGGGGTCCATCTGGATGTTATTTGGAGACAAAATGAAACCCAGGAATTCCACTGATTTACTCTCAAATTCACATTTCTCCAGTTTAGCGTATAGTTGATGTTGTCTCAGGCGGTTGAGAACTGTATGTACGTGTTGTCTGTGTGTCTCTAATGATGGGGAGTAGATGAGAATATCATCAAGGTAGATGATCACAAAGTGGTCCAGAATATCTCGAAAGATGTCATTGACAAAATGTTGAAAAGTAGCTGGTGCGTTGCAAAGTCCAAATGGCATAACTTTGTACTCAAAATGTCCATAACGTGATCTGAAGGCCGTTTTCCACTCATCCCCCTTCCTGATACGCACTAGGTTATACGCTCCTCGCAGATCGATTTTCGTGAAGAATTGTGCTGTGCGGAGATGATCCAATAATTCCGAAATGAGGGGTAGTGGGTAACGATTCTTCGTAGTAATATTATTAAGTTCTCTGTAATCTATACAGGGATGCAATCCACCATCCTTCTTTTTGACAAAGAAAATACCCGCACCCGCAGGAGAGGTGGAAGGTCTTATAAAACCTTTGGCTAGGTTGTCTTCTATATAGTCTTTCAGTGCAGTGAGTTCGGGTTCAGCGAGGGGGTAGATCCTTCCAAAAGGAATGGGTGCTCCTGGAAGAAGATCAATTGGGCAGTCATAATTCCGGTGAGGAGGGAGTGAGTCTGCCTTCTTTTTCTCAAACACATCCTGAAATTGAGAGTAGGCTGAAGGTAGAGTAGGGAGTGATTTTGACTCAGAAGTAAAACACGCAATGTTTTTAAACAGGCACTTGTTGATGCAAAGATTAGAGGTAAATGTAAGTATGCCGGATCCCCAGTTGATGATGGGATTGTGTAACCGAAGCCATGGAAGTCCCAGTATGATAGAGAATATAGGCGCTGGTACGATGTCGAATTGAATGATCTCTTTATGTCCTTCCCCAATCGTCATGACCAGAGGGATGGTTTCGTGTGTAATGGGACCAGTTTTCAAAGGACTCCCATCTACCAGTTGGATGTGCATGGGTGATTTCTTCTTACGGGTAGGAATTGCGATAGCCTTGACCAGATCAGTGTCGATGAAGCAACCGCTGGCTCCGGAATCCACCATCGCCATCATGGGAATAGGACCTTTAGTCCACTGTAAGGAAAGAGGAATGGAAAGATGAGGGGTCTTGTCTGTAGCTGATACCGTATTATTCTCATGAGAGGAGGAAGTTTTCTTACCATCTGTGAGTCGTTTACGGGCACGGCATTCCTTGTACATATGTCCTGGTTTACCGCAGTACAGACAGAGATTCAGGTTTCTACGTCTGGTCTTCTCTTCTGTAGAGAGGGGACCTCGGACTAGTCCAATCTGCATAGGCTCCTCTGTGTTTTGGGGGATTGGGGTTCTGGACTCGTATAGTGGTGGGCTGTAAGATGATTCCGCAGAGTTAGGGGTGTTGGACCGTTCTGCTCTTCGTTCGCGTAGTCTGCGGTCTATCTGGGTGACTAAACGGGTAAGGTCATCCAAGGAGGAAGGTATGCCAACACGAGCTAATTCGTCCTTAAGGCCATCGGATAGTCCCAGACGGAACTGGTCTAGGAGTGCCGATTCGTTCCAAGTGGTCTCTAATGCAAGTCTGCGGAATTCAGTTATAAATTCCTCCACCGGTCGACGGCCTTGTCTCAGAGCACGAATGGCATTAGTAGCTGAAGTGACTCTGAAGGGATCTTCGTATAAAGAGTCTAATGCTTGTCGGAAAGAACCCCAAGTGTCAAGGACCGGACTGTTGGTGTGGAGGAGATGGTGGGCCCATAGTTGTGGTTCGTCCAGGAGAAGCGAGATTACGGTATGTACCCTCACATAGTCAGAGGCATACGTACGAGGACGAAGGTTAAACAGGATCTGGCAAGAAGTGATGAAAGTACGATACTTCTGTCTATCGCCGGTGAATTTCTCTGGTAAGACAACTTGTGGTTCAGATGCGATAGCCCCTTCCAGAAAAATAGGGGTTGGAGGAGGTGCATGCGCCGCCACTGCGGGTTCAGGGGCATTACCTTGTAGGTGTTGTATCTGTTGTTGTAGGTTAGCTTGTCCTGTCTGTAGGTCTTGTACCGACTGGTTGAGAGTGACTAATTGTTGAGTGAGAGCAGCAATAGCGTCGGTTAGTCCCGCGGTCTCCATGATATGAGAAGTGGCTTGGTGATTATGTGAGGAGAGTTATACTGGATGAAGACCAAAAATGCAGGATGGTACAATACAGATATTTTTATTGGGGGTGGTTAAATGCAGGAACTTGCAACAGTTGTAATCCTCACTGACAGGGGTTAAATGCAGGAACTTGCAACAGTTGTAATCCACACTGACAGGGGTTAAATGCAGGAACTTGCAGTAGTTGTAATCCACACTGACAGGGGTTAAATGCAGGAACTTGCAGCAGTTGTAATCCACACTGACAGGGGTTAAATGCAGGAACTTGCAGCAGTTGTAATCCACACTGATAATAAGCAAAACGATAACAGTCCAAGATCAGGGGCAATAGAGAGGTAGCAAAAACGAGAGACAAGCCGGGGTCAGGTTACCAGAGAATCAGAATGACGAGAAACAGTCCAGGTATCAAAGGGCACAGGCAGGCAGAAGGGTAGTCAGGAAATCCAGGTTCAGTAACAATCAAATATGAGGAAACGCTAGGCTATCGAATACACGAGAATCACCAAGCACTGTTTGCTTAGTGATTCTGGCTTTTAAATCTTCCGCGCCTCGCGGGTATGCGACGTGCGTGACGTCATCGGGCGCGCGCCTCCATGGAGACAGATCACGTGATGACGTGGACGCGCTGGCAAGCGCGTGTGACGGATCTCGGCTGGGAGAGAGGTTGTACTCAGGGGAGCTGCTGCGGGGAAGAACCTGACACAGTGTTACCTTATCATCAATAAGCCCCTGCCTCTTTCCCCAGTACTTTCCCCCAATCTCCCCAGTCCCCAGCACTTACCTTTCCCTGGTGGCTAGTGGCAGGCAGCATGGTCTTCTCCATGCTGCCTGTTCGTCTCACAGGTGGTTGTGCCGATAGGTCACGTGACCCGGCGCGCGTATGACGTCAGCGCGCCGGTCACGTGACCTGTCGGCACTTCCGTGTCGGCACACTGCACGGGGAGCCGAACAGGCAGCACGGAGGTTTCTCCGTGCTGCCTGTTCGGCTCCCCGTGCAGCCTGGCAGGCAGAGCGATGGTGGGGGGGGATCTTCCGATCCCTTCTCACATCCGTCTCTGCCTGCAAGCTTTTTTTTTTTTTCAGAGAGAGACATTGATCAGCCGTGTCTCTGGGGCCGTATGGAAGTAAAGGACGGGCCGCAACTGGCCCGCGGGCCGGACTTTGGACATGACTGGTCTAAAGCTTTATCCAGATTAAAAGGTTTAACAAGATGCACTAACTATTTAGAAACGAATGTTAAAATTATACAAAGATGGTATTTAGTTCCGTCCAAGCTTGCAATTATATATCCAGGTACTTCTCCTCTCTGTTGGAGGTGTCATTTAGCTAAAGGAACTATGATACATATATGGTGGTCTTGTCATACAATTTATCCGGTCTGGGAGCGTGTCTTTAAACATGTCAATGATTGTTTAGATCTTGAAATTAAACCCTCGCCAACCATAGCATTGTTAAATATGTATCCTACATGCATTGAAAAATATCAACGGAAATTGATGGCCCATTTTTTTACAGCATGTCAACTATGTATTGCCAGTTTATGGAAAGACCCCAGATCTCCTTCAGAGGAATCCATTCTTAACCAATTACAACTAAACAGCTGTTTTGAAAAAGCAGCATACTCAATGGAAATGTATGATAAAGCGTGGCAAGCTTGGTCCATATATTATGCTATAACACTGTACCCCTCGACCACAACTTCCACTGTTAGCACCGTGCCATAATGTATCTAAAAGTCAAAGGGAAAAAAATGTTGTAATGTTATATCTGAATAGCTTTCCAAGTTTTATATTTTATTTATTTATCCCTTTTTTTTTTCTTTTTCCCGTTCTTTTGCAGTAATGTATGTAATGTTTGTTTTTTATGTCTATGTATAAAAAATACTGATTTTCAATTAAAATATATATAAAAAAAAAAAAAAAAATACATATATGCAGACATTCATATGAGTCAGTTAGTTTGAAAGAGTAGTAAATGCATGAAACAGTCTTCCAGCACAAGTGGTATAGGTTAATATACTGAAAGAGTGCAAGCATGCATAAGATAAATTGAAGATTAATCTGAAATTTAGATAATGCCACGGAAAAATAAAGCAGGGCTTGACAAATATCTGTAGACTTTATAAGTTAAACAGACTATTTTTGGAGCCAGCCTAATCATTTTTAGGAGTCAGGGAAATTCTAGTTGCATAATTTTATGTAATACACTCAAAGATGTTAGGATTCAGCTGTGGGGATTTTACGTAAGAGCTTTTCCTGCTTGACTTTTATTGCAGAGGTCTTTTGTGATACACCGCACATTATTTTTGATGAAATAAATGTCCAAAATGTAATACAAAATGATAAAAAACATTGTAGCACAGACAGGAACAAATCTCACATGTTTCATCTATCGAGGCGTCATTGTGTTTGTGTTAATCATAGACTTGATCGGTAAAATATATGGCATTTGTGGGATATGTCACATATTGGTCATTAAAAAAATAGGGGCCTATTGAAAGCTTCATTTATTTAGACTCCCAGGACCTACCAGAGACCAGTGCTTCCAGAAGACACCAATGGTGTATTGTCTACTTGTAGAAGTAGAAATGGACTCTTTTTCCTCCTTGTTCAGTTCTTTATGGTTTATATAAATATTATTTTTAGTTGATATGACTGTAAATCATTTACGATAAACTTGTAGCTTGTGATATCCAAAACCTTAGAACAAGCTCCACTGAGCCATTAATAATTCCTAACATGTTCGTTATTCGTCCAAATTAGATGTTTGAGCGTGAAACAAAGCGGGAGAAGATCCTGGAGGCACGGCACCGCGAAATGCGCCTGAAGGAACGTAGCAAGTCAGAGCCAGGCAACGACGAGGAAGTCAGGGAGGAGAAGCCAGAGGACAACACAGAAGAGTTGATTGCCAGGGCAGAGAAAGAGTTCTTTGAGATCATCCAGGCAGAACGCAAGCGCCTTGAGGATAACAAGCAGCCTGGGGAAGGACATGAGGTAAAAAAAAGAACCCTTTATCAGGAATCAATTAATTGCATGCCACTCTCCCAGAGATAAATAATATAAAATTATACATGAGCATCACAGTATGACTAAAGTAGTCCAATGAATTGCTGAAATAAAACTGCAACACCAAGAATCCTTACCAGCTGCTTACGGTGTTTAGGTACAGAACATATTGTAATTTCTGTCTACTTATGGTTGGTAGTCTAATATTTGCTTGGCATACAATAATAATAATAATAATAAAGTAAAATAATAACAATAGTTAAACATTGTAGTTTGAGGGACAACAACCTACCAAATTGTAAATACTTTCTAAAATTGATATGGAGTGTCAGAGGGGCTATTCACTAAAAAGTGAGTTGAGGTGAACATTTTAACTCACTAATTTAGCTATATATAGTGCCTGAACAATACTGGTGAGTTTACTTAGCGGGGGACACTCACCAGGTTTGTCCCTGCACAATGTATAGTTAAATTGGTGAGATGCAATGTTCATCTCCCCTCAAGTCATCTGCAACTCACCTTTTAGTGAATAGCCCCAGAGAACAATATACTAATTCTTAATCTATCCATCTGCTACCAGCATTTAAGAGCCCTGGTCATTACGAAGTAGTTGTTCATTAATTAGCAAAATTTTAAATCTGGAATGGATGTCCACATAGGATTCATTGGACATTTACTATGAAACATCATAGGGAAGCATCATCAAACCCAAGATGTTGTTATTTGATATTTGATGTGACAAGGCTTTACATTTTTTTTGCTTTCTGATGATAGCACCAACTATTTGGGGTATTAAAGTTCCACTGGTCTAATTAAAGTTGGAACTCCTTGAAAAGTCTCTGAGCTGTATCTCTTTGTTGACCTGTCTCTCTGCTGGGTGCATCCTTTTATTGTGTGTGTCTCAGTATTTTATTTCTGCCTTTCTATCTACAGGAAAAGGATGTTTCAGATGAGAAGATCTAGTTCCATAAGAGGTAAAACCAACTTACTTAGTTTCCACGTGATATGATATGGTCAGATAATAGCAGGTGTAATCTACCAATGAACCTGACTTGTTTTAATACATCCTGTAGTCAACTATTTTTGATGCAACCAGTTCCTGAAGCTTATAGATCATATTATTAAAGTGCACTTCATCTGCTGATGTATGCAACAATTAGCATGAATAGGGTTGTACAAGAGAACCATTCAAGTTTTGAATCTGTTCCTTCTATCTTTTAACAATAGGAACTTTGCAGTGACCAAAAACTTATTTGGCAAAATGCGTCATTTGGGTATGGCCTCCTACCAACAAAACCATGCTTCATTGTCTTGTTGTTATCTGTTTGTACATAGAGCTTTATTTGTCTGTTATTTTCATTTTGCAGGAATGGCCTATCTGAAAGCAGACACGGACGGCTACTATGCAATAATTTATTTTGTTTATATTTGTTTATTTTTCTGTTTTGCTATTTCATTTGTTAGTTTAACATTTTTTGTAAATTAAACATCAATAAATATTTTGTTGCAAAAAAACGAAATGGTAGTGTGTTGTTTGTTAGATGATTAAACATTTATATTTAAGCCTTTTTAAAAACAAACTTACTTTTTTACATAAATGACTTTCCTAGGTTTACAGGAAAATGACATCAAACAACACTAATGTTTTATGTAAATTATAATGCTTTACTTACAGTGATGCAGCTATCAAGCTTAAAATGTACCTGTAAAAATGGAATAATGATTATATGATTGAAAAAGACATGTATGTTATCAAGTTCAGCCATTCCACACACCCATATTTGTTGATCCAGAAGAACCCAGTGAAACACTTCTAATTCCAACTTAAAGGGAAAAATTCCTACTTGACTCTAAGGCATTCAGACTCGTTCTGGATCCACATTACCAACCTAGTTTTAATTTCATTTTAAAAAAATGTTAAATTAGCTATTTCTTTTTTGGCTTTTACCTCTATTCTGTAGCATAGACATAAAAACCTCGCCAGTGCTTGTGGCTTAGATATAAAAAGTAAGATACCAACTGAACAGATGTGAGCACATCCTTCTACCACCAAGTAGTGCCACCCAAATGCTAAGCATTGTGGGATCTTGCAGGAGGTGGAAGACAACTTCACATAGGTATATTTTTTTGTTTCATTAGCAAATGTATAAATTAAATGCTTATAATTACCTGAAGTGCACGTTTGTGGATGACATATATGTATATAAAAAAGTGTTCCCAAAACGGCACACTTCTCTGTCACTTAAGGAAACGTGGAGTCTGCTCACAATATGCCATGACCAGTTTTACACACAATGTGCTTCTGGCCAAAGCATATGTGGGACTATCATGCCTCATCCTGCCTTAAGGGATAACTTCCGTATAATCAAAAAGTTTGCATTAAGTGTAGCTGTTTTAAACAGAAATAAAGTGCCTCATGGAGCCTTCTTTGCTATGCCTAGCTCAGGGAATGGACATGTTCTACAGAATCTTGGTTCAGATCTTCCTTCATGCCATATACAGTGGCTTTCTTTATCAATGGAACGAGTAAAAGTGTCTGTTTACTGCACAGTTACTGAGTTCAGTATGTTCATATTGGTATTATATGGTTTATTTTATAGAAGCCAAGTAGATGGTTTAAAACATGCCTCTGCTATTTACATGGTGGAGGAAGGGTGTAGGTTTATGGTTTAAAGGGCAAGAAACATTGTTTGGGACTTCCTAAGAGATTGATGTGATTCAAGTAAGTTGTGAACCAGATGAACCCCAACACTGGGCGAAATGCGTTGTGTGTGTGTGATGAGAGGAGCCTGGCAGACATGATATACTGCTTATTTTAATGTAAGATCTACACTTTGTTTATTGTATTAAATCTGTTGCTTACTTATGCCATCATTTCTCTGCTCTTTCTTTGGAGTAATAGCCTGGATTTTGGAATAAATGCTACTCTTGACTAAAAGAGTCTTCTAAAAATGTGATCTCCGTGATCACTAAATAGCGCTTTATATTTTAAATATTGCACTCAATTTGTTTGTATTTTTTTTACATGTACATCTCCTAGATATTTGTTTACATGATTTAAAGTGCCATTTTTTGTTTGTAAAATTGCACCTTTAGGTGTATTTAAGCACGAAACTCACTTTGTTCAATTTTGGGTTTTTATAATACTGGTTTGGAGTAGTTACAGTTGGTATGATTATAGGTGCAGTGCATTATAGCTTCACTTTTGTATATGAAAAGGCTTGCTTTGTGGTCTACAAGCAAGAAAAAATGTATCTCTGTATATACAAAAAAAATGTGAACGTCCTTGTTTCCTAATAAACAATATGTTGTATTATCACTTGGTGCCTTATTCATAGTTGCAAAAACTATGGATAATGTTTTAAATCATGCCTTAAAAGGAAAATCACATTGTTTTACAACTTTGCAATGTATTAGATAGTTTTATACCATTTGTGTTGAAATTCAGCAGATCAGTTAGTAAATGTAACAAATTAGAATTGTCATAGTATCTATTTACAAAAAGAAAACATTTTAATATAAATGTATATATATGTGTGTGTGTGTGTGTATATATATATATATATATATATTTGTGTGAAGGGCTCATGATAGTACAGAAGATACAAACGTTGGTAAGAGAGGGATGGTATTAAAAGAGCAAGTCGGTTGTGGTGTGCCGGAACCGACGATGAGGTAGGCCTGTAAATAAAGAGGGCCCACCAAGAGAAATGTAAGAGAAAAGGAGTTAATAATGAGGAGTGGGTGGGAGGGTGATGCAGCGCTGACCTCGAACGGTATGGAGCCAGGTAAGGGGTGTCCCTTAAATAGGGAGAAGGTGAGTCATACGCCCCTCCCACAATTACAGGCCAAAAGGCCTTAATACTTGTGTGAAGGGCTCATGATAGTACAGAAGATACAAACGTTGGTAAGAGAGGGATGGTATTAAAAGAGCAAGTCGGTTGTGGTGTGCCGGAACCGACGATGAGGTAGGCCTGTAAATAAAGAGGGCAAAAGTAGAAAATCAAATTTATTACGAAACGAGCAGAATACATATTTTAACCAGACATGTCTTGAAAGGCATTTCTAACTTCTTGTACCGGGTTAGGTATGTATCTAGCGTATGCAGAAGACTTCCAGCGCCCTAGTGACTTGATAACATGAACTGGAATGTTTGCACTGGACGCTGTGGAGGCCGCTCCTATGCGGAAGGAGTGGCCCGAATAGTTAGCTGATTTTAGGCCTAGTTGAGTGAGTAGAGACCTGACGTGGGTCATGAATGTGGTGGTAGTGAGTACCGAACCTTGTAGACAGAAAAGTGGCTGAGAAGGTGATGCTTTGACATGCTGGGTATATGTGTCCAGTAATGTGACGGGGCACCACTCGTTGTGGGTAGGATAGTATCTAACCTCTACCGGAGGTGCATGTTGATTGGTTTTGGAGTGATGCAGAGCCAAGATATAGTAATCCATGTGTTTCGTCAAGTGTGAGTGAAGCAGAATGTGAGTGGATTGGGTTGTGTTGATGGCGGTAAATTCTCTTGGTCTCAAAAACCCATAAAAAGCCACGTATATGGCGGTTTTTATAACAAGGTTTGTGTTGTTGGCAAAGGGATTTAAATCTAGTAGGCTGGATAAATCTTTGAAAATAATGAAGTCTATGGGAAGCCTTTGCGCAGTAAGTGGGGGTTCAGATCTCTGAATACCCCTGAGGATGTTCTTGATCTGGTAGGAGGACATGAAACTTGTGTTGTTTGGTTGTAATGTAAGCATGTGATGTTGAACGCCTGTCAGATATAGCTTGATTGTGTTGTATGATAATTTGAGTTTGAGGTGGCAAAAAGAAGCAAAACCCAACAAGGATGTCATGATGAAAGGTTGTGTGATGTCGTGTGCTGACAGGAATCTTTTAAATAGAAGGAAAGCCCTGTCATAGGTTCTCCGGGTATTGGCGGACAGTGCTAATTGTGACAATGTCCTGCTATATTGCATGATAACGTCTAGTCCATTACTAGCTGGTGGAAAGGTGGAGTGGCTGTGGCTGTGCGCGCGGCTGACGGAAGTATTTGCTGAAAAGCCTGTAAATTAAAACGAGATAAATTGTCAGCAGCCGTGTTAGATACACCTGGGACATGAACACAAAACAAGAAGAAATTATGACACGCAGCCAGCCAGGTGAGTTTCCTCAAGAACCTCATAATGATTAGTGACTTGGATCGGCCTTTGTTGATAATGTGGCAGGTTGCTTGGTTGTCTGAGTAGCAACGTACTGACGAACCTGCCCATAGATGTCCCCATGTCACGGCAGCTGCCACAATGGGGTAGATCTCAAATAGAGCTGAGGTGGTGGAAAAACCCTCCAGGTCCTGGACCTCTGGAGGCCAGCTACCCCAAAGCCATTCATTCCCGTAAATTGCTGCAAAACCTGTGGTAGACGCCGCGTCTGACCAGATGGTAGGTGAGGAGTCAGATAATGTAGGGAGGAACATGCTTTTCCCATTCCAGGTGGTTAAAAAGTTTCTCCACATAAGTAGGTCTGCCGTGGCCTGGGTATCCAGGGGCAACCTGTGTGCATCATGTCTAAACAGTGGGAACATGTATAGGAGCCGTGAGATGAAAGCCCGGCCTTGAGGTATAATGCGCATGGCAAAATTCAGTGACCCAAGTAGGGACTGCAATTCTTTGCGGTTGCAAGTACCGAGATGAATGTAGAGGTTAATGTTGGTAAGTATGTTCTCTATCTTGGTGCGTGGCAGGCTGGCTTGCATAGTGGCTGAGTCTAGCATGATTCCCAGAAAGGTGATGATTGTATCTGGTCCTTCAGTTTTGGTGGGGGAAACTGGAACGCCTACTTGTTTAAAAAGACTGATGGTGTCTATGAGGCTACTGGGAGGGGAGTTATTCTTTTCGATCAGTAAGAAATCATCCAGGTAGTGTATGACTGTAGGGCATCTGGCTACATTTAATAGTAACCAGCATAGTGTTTCTGCGAATAAATCAAAAATGGCCGGACTACTTTTTGAACCAAACGTTAAGCGTGAGAAAAAGTAGTAGTGCCCGGCCCATTTAATGCCATGCAGGTGCCATAGTGTAGGGTGGATAGGCAATAATTTGAAGGCATTGGTTATGTCGGTCTTGCTGAGCCATGCACCGACCCCTGCCTGCATGATAGCCGTAATGGCGTGATCTATGGTGGAGTATTGGAGTGAAAATTCCTCAGAGGGGATAAGGGAGTTCAGACTAGGTGTGGCAGAGGTGTGAGGTGCCGACAGATCGATGATGAGTCTTTGTTTGAGGGAAGATTTCCCCGTGACAATACTGATGGGATTTGTCCGCCATGTGGAAAAAGGAGGGGACTGAAAGGGACCCAATAGGAAGCCCTCTGCCACTTCTTTGGCTATGAGTGTACTAATCGCTGTAGGGTTTTGTTGTGCAGATTGTAAATTGGGGCATTCAAGGATCCCTGAAGGCATGTGTATGAGACCAGTATGGAATCCTTGTGATAGACCAGTGATGATGAAGTCTACCAAATGTCTAGATGGATGTTGTGATAGTAATGCTGTGAGTACAGAAATATTTATCTCCGTTAAGTATTGTTTTATTCGGACACATAGTTTTCGCATGTGCCCTAAAACATTTTGAACATATATGCAATAACCGACATCCACTGTAATTACATGCACCGACATTGAAATTATTACATATTTGGGATTTCCCCAAAAACTTGATAGGTCGACCCAATTTGTCTTTGGGTGTTCTCTCTGTTGAAACAGTGGAACTAGCGCCCTGCGAGGTACTAGGTTCGTTCGCAGTGGTAGGACAAAAATTTGCAGTATGAGCCATGGAGGAGCAGTATGCACAGGCCGGTGCTCTTAGACCTGCAAAGTGCCTGCAGAAAATGATGGTATCTATCTTGCTCCAGTTGGACCTTGTCCCGTACTGTGAGAAGGCGCCAGACACTTTGGCAGAAAAAGATCTATGGTAGTCATAGAAAGCTGACCCACCGTATTTGTTGCCCAGGTCCACCAGCCTGTGCATATACAAATCAAACTCCTCACGTCTGTGGGGATATACCGTACAGATCACATCACGATAAATGCCAAAAGCTAATACAAATTCTGGAATAGTTAGCTTCCTATTCAATCGTGCATCCCTAGATTTGACCACCACAGAAATATCGTCGTAAGCGTACGTCTTATGTTCCACTATGTCCTGGGAGGCAATTAGAAGTGAGGCCAGATTGACATCTTTACCTTCCAGGATATCTTTTTTGAGGTGCTCAGGTATCATGTGGGCAGGGTAAACCTCTTGGTCATCCGGGGTGATGGCTGGAGAAACTGATTGCAATTCCACCACTGCTGGAGGGATTGCCGTGGCCGGCCCAGCCAAAGTGAGGGCTGTAGTGACCGATTCGAGTTTCTCCAGCCTAGAATTGACCTTGCTCATGGATGCCATGAGGGACGTGAGCATGCCATGTATGTCTCCTGGGTTAGACTGGCTAGACGCTTCCCCAGCGTCCCTGTTATCGGTTGAGGTGTGCAGTAACTTGTAAAGTTCCGCTTTCCTTGCTGTAGCAGGGAATGGGATTTGACGTCTCCTGAGTTCGCTAGTGATGCGAGGGATAGTCCATGACCTGAAAGATGCTGGACTGGCCGTATCTTCCACCTGTGATGGGGTGTTTGCTCTAGCCGGAGTACTTGGGAGGGAAAAATCCTCTACCCCGTCTTGAGACATACTAGATGACAAAATATATGGTTAGCGTGAAAAACCCCAGGGGATGTACTGGCAGGCTGATTATGCCGGATGAGGCGAAGAATTAATCTTGTTCTTTGGTGACAGGTGAGGCCCTACTAGTTGCCAAGTGGCTATGAGAGGCTCTATCTATGCGTTGGCGCGAGGGGTTATTGAGGCCACCCGACGTAGTGGCAGGAGTTCGTTGGCCTCTCGGTGACAATAAAAGAAAACAGGGGAAGGGAGTGACAGGTGAGGCCCTCTCTATAATTTGCGAGGCGACTAACTCACGTGTGGCCCGGGGGGCATTACCTCCGAAACGTTGAGGCGGGGTGTTGGCCTCGCGGACCACTAAACGATAGGCAGAATGCCTGGAGGGGAAGTACCTATTTGGGTCTATAAGCCCTAGAATTGCCAGTACTCTATGTCCTAGGTGGAGATGGAACCGTGTTTTACATATGGCGTGAGCAGGCTTAACGTACCTGGTAGTATGTATGCGATAGATAAGAGGAAAAAATAGAAAAACCTGGAAAAAACCTAAAGGGATAGAAAACCAGAAATGATAGTGTGAGAATTGGATCCTATGATACCAATATAGACTAGCTAGCTGTGATGAGTATCTAGCGGTACATATGGAGGGGAAAAGTTTAATGAATGGTAGTGACGCGACTGGCCATGTTAAGTGGTATGGCCCTGGTAACCAGGTATTTAGGGGTGTATATAATAAGTCTCTACGTGACGTATGAGTGGTTGAATCAAGACGTGTGATTCAACCCGAAAGTTGCGAGATTTGAGACCGTGTTCTCGTGTACTTGGTATGTCGTTTGAGTACACAAAGAAAAAGTCAGAATTTATAACGTGCCATGTAAGAACGTGTGTACATGGAGTGATAGAAACGTAATTCTAAATGAATTAAAACATAGGTTATAACGCAGGCACTAACGTGAGATATCTATAATAATGTAACGTTTGTTCAAGCATAACTCCATATATATATATATAAACATGAAGAAATCCAATATTGCTAATAAGGCAATATCTGCTAAAAGTTGAAACCTGACCTAAAAAGTAATTAATGGGGGGGCTACAGTCATATGCAAGGATTCTGCAATCGCATGAAATAAATACCAATAGTGACATGAACAGCAACTATAGATACTGATATTGCAGAAAATCGAAAATAAGTCTGCTTACTAAAAGAATCAGTACATAGAGTATAACGCGATCAATGCCGGAAGCAAAAGGGTTAATATGCCTGTGACTGGGCCGTGAAGCGTGCGGCCGTAAAGTAAGGCTGTTTAAAAATCGCGACGCCGTGGGAAATGATCCAGGCGACGGACTTACGATTTTGAAGTCCTGTGGACTTAATCTGCGGCGAAAAAACCGGTAATGTGCGTGGCTGGACGGGCGGAAAACCTGTGAGGGCTCCTGGACACAGCTACACCAAACGAAATCGCGGGGTTTTTTGAAAAGCAAGATGGCGCCGAACGTGAACCGGAAGTGGATTCTCATGCAGCGCTGACCTCGAACGGTATGGAGCCAGGTAAGGGGTGTCCCTTAAATAGGGAGAAGGTGAGTCATACGCCCCTCCCACAATTACAGGCCAAAAGGCCTTAATACATATATATATATATATATATATATATATATATACAGTATATTGTAAATGCACTAGAAGTTTGTCATTCAGTGAGTTTTATATAGAATGTTTTCTTGGTACGTTACATCCCCCTATAGATTATATCAATTTACCATAAGACAGGTTAATTCATAAACCTATAGCTGACTTAAAAACAATGGGGTCAATTCACTTAAACTTGGACTATGAACTGACATAAGAACTGCAAATGAGCTGAGAAAACATAGACATTAATAACTGAATATTGCAAAGACATTTTGCTGCAACTGTACTACGAATGATTTATTTTGATGTTCACTTGTCAGTTTACTGTAGATCACATTTTAGCTTATAGAGCCCAGTGATGAATTAAATGTCCTGTAGTGAGAGAAACTAGCACTGGATTGTAGAAAAAAAGAAATGATTTTCTGAATCCTGTTTATTTTATCATCTTTAAGTAATCCCTGCTAACTAATATGTGAGCACCAAATACTACAGCTTGGTTTCATTTTAAAACATTGCAGAAGTAAAAACTACATTGCAACAACAAAATATGTTGTCAGTGTTAAATGGGATAATCGTAAAATCTGGAAAGTGTCCTTTAATTTGAGATTGAATTGTAAGTTTTTGTGTGTGCCTTATTTTGTGAATGGGCAAAATTGCACCAAAACAGGTAGTGTTGTTCTAACTCACCAAATTAATACAGTAAAATAGAACATTACTACCTGTGCCTTTGTTTGTAACTTACTGTGACTAGGGTTGCCACCTTTTCTTCGGAAAAAATACCGGCCTTGGTACTGTCTCCATAGACTTAACACTGGCCTAATGACAATTTTTTTTACCAGCCTGCCGGTAAAATACCGGCCAGGTGGCAACCCTAACTGTGACCAAGTCAGATAGGGATTTATTAGCTAGAAGGAGATAATAACACAGCTATTGTCACTCCCTATATCCCTCTTCAGCAATTTGCTTCCAGCCCCCCTGTTTGGATGACATCAGTGTCCCATCTGTCACTATACCAAGGCTTTAATCTGTATTCTTGTAATTACATTAATATCTTCATTTCTGGCAGTTTGTTAATCTCTTGCAAGTCTTTGAGCCAAAGTCTTATTATAGCTGTTCACCATGGATGTGGTCTTTTTGGGCCTACCTACATTCTGTATGCTATGCTATATTTAAGGCATTTTTAACCACTATAACCTAATTCCAACCCAGTTGAGGGTCATACAGTACTGCCTTGGTGTTCAGAGCGGACATTCTACTCTTCAAGTTTACATATATATCGATATGCTCAATTTTGGATAATGTAAGAAAAAGGCTTTCATGATGCAGAGTTATCATTTAATCCTTAGATTTCACTTACAAGATATTAAAAAAATGCTGATGGTGCTTTGGTCATTAAGGACCAAAGAACCATCGGTCATGAAGGGGTTAAGGACAATGATAGCAGTGATTAGCTGTTTGGGGACACTAATGGGAGTGATAAGCTGTCTGTGCACAAATATGGCACTAATACGATGTTTGGGAACAATGATGGCAGTGACAGTGTGTTTGAGGAAAATGATGGCCCTGATAATCTGTTTGGGTACATAGATGGTAGCTCTGTGGGTGCTACAATGTTGTACTGTGATGTGTGTGTATCTGATCAGCTTATGAATGTGTTTATATATTCTAGTGTATCTGATCAAATGTCTCCAACATCAGAACACTAACACATATATACACACTCATATGCTAATCAGATGCACACACTAATACATACATACACACTCATGTGCAGATCAGCATTTGAGTGTATACAGTTGCAAGAAAAAGTATGTGAACCCTTTGGAATGATATGGATTTCTGCACAAATTGGTCATAAAATGTGATCTGATCTTCATCTAAGTGACACCAATAGACAATCACTGTCTGCTTAAACTAATAACACACAAAGAATGAAATGTTACCATGTTTTTATTGAACATACCATGTAAACATTCACAGTGCAGATGGAAAACGTATGTGAACCCCTAGACTAATGACATCTCCAAGAGCTAATTGGAGTGAGGTGTCAGCCAACTGGAGTCCAATCAATGAGATGAGATTGGAGGTGTTGGTTACAGCTGCCCTGCCCTATAAAAAAACACACACCAGTTCTGGGTTTGCTTTTCACAAGAAGCATTGCCTGATGTGAATGATGCCTCGCACAAGAGCTCTCAGAAGACCTACGATTAAGAATTGTTGACTTGCATAAAGTTGGAAAGGGTTATAAAAGTATCTCCAGAAGCCTTGCTGTTCATCAGTCCACGGTAAGACAAATTGTCTATAAATGGAGAAAGTTCAGCACTGCTGCTACTCTCCCTAGGAGTGGCCGTCCTGTAAAGATGACTGCAAGAGCACAGTGCAGACTGCTCAATGAGGTGAAGAAGAATCCTAGAGTGTCAGCTAAAGACTTACAAAAGTCACTGGCATATGCCAACATCCCTGTTAGCGAATCTACGATACGTAAAACACTAAACAAGAATGGATTTCATGGGAGGATACCACAGCCACTGCTGTCCAAACAAAACATTGCTGCATGTTAACAGTTTGCACAAGAGCACCTGGATGTTCCACAGCAGTACTGGCAAAATATTCTGTGGACAGATGAAACCAAAGTTGAGTTGTTTGGAAGAAACACACAACACTATGTGTGGAGAAAAAGAGGCACAGCACACCAACATCAAAACCTCATCCCAACTGTGAAGTATGGTGGATTGGGGCATCATGGTTTGGGGCTGCTTTGCTGCGTCAGGGCCTGGACGGATTGCTATCATCGAAGGAAAAATGAATTCCCAAGTTTATCAAGACATTTTGCAGGAGAACTTAAGGCCATCTGTCCACCAGCTGAAGCTCAACAGAAGATGGGTGTTGCAACAGGACAACAACCCAAACCATAGAAGTAAATCAACAACAGAATGGCTTAAACAGAAGAAAATACGTCTGGTCCAGTCAGAGTCCTGACCTCAACCCGATTGAGATGCTGTGGAATGACCTCAAGAAAGCGATTCACACCAGACATCCCAAGAATATTGCTGAACTGAAACAGTTCTGTAAAGAGGAATGGTCAAGAATTACTCCTGACAGCTGTGCACCTCTGATCTGCAACTACAGGAAACGTTTGGTTGAAGTTATTGCTGCCAAAGGAGGTTCAACCAGTTATTAAATCCAAGGGTTCACATACTTTTTCCACCTGCACTGTGAATGTTTACATGGTGTGTTCAATAAAAACATGGTAATATTTCATTATTTGTGTGTTATCAGTTTAAGCAGACTGTGATTGTCTATTGTTGTGACTTAGATGAAGATCAGATCACATTTTATGACCAATTTGTGTAGAAATCCATATCATTCCAAAGGGTTCACATACTTTTTCTTGCAACTGTATGTGTGTGCTATACCAAGCACTTATGTTTAAAGATATTTGTAGAATAATTATGAGACAAATAAAATTCAAGGAGTGGTGAATTCCTAATTGCTGGGATTTAAGGCTGGTCTTAAAATATGCAATTTATACGGTTCATTTTTATTATCACTTGCATATCTTTTTTTTAATTATGAATATCAGTGAGGGCCTCATGTTCGAGTTTCGCCTAAGGCCTCACAAAGTCTAGAGCTGCCTCTGCCGGCCATCTTCCAATTGACATGATGTTCACTTACATTCCAAAAGATCTCGACAATAAATTCACATTCAAACAAATACACATACAATGCTGAAATAAATCACTGACTTCTATCTTTTAAAAACCCAAATACCCATAATTCCCGCCACCTGCGAAAACCTCATGAATAGCAAACCAATAGAGGAGGGCTAAAACTGCACAGCTACCTATAGCACATATGGAGTAAATTAACAAATTAACCCATGTCCTCAAAAATCACCACGAGCATTGCGACCCTGTCCATCTCCCTGACAGGCAGGGCCGGAGCTACCATAAGGCAGCACAGGCACCCGCCTTAGGGCGCCACAAAGGGGGGCGCCATGGGTGGGGGGTGCCACAAAGGGGGGGGCGGGAAAATCGCCCGTGCCCGCCATCAAGGGTTTAGCTATTGCGCAGCTGTGAGGGAAGAGTTGTGAGCTCCCCTCCAGCCGCGCGGCTTCAATAAAGTTTGTTAAAAAAAAATTACTCCGGTCAGATTTTTTTTTCTAACAAACTTTATTGAAGCCGCGCGGCTGAAGGGGAGCTCACAACTCTTCCCTCACAGCCGCAGACCTGCAGAGCACCGGGAGACAGAGCAGCAAGGAAGTAAGTACTGGGGAAGGGGGGACGAGGGTGGCAAAATCCTGGCATTTTAAATGGCAAAATCCTGGCATTTTAAATGGCAAAATCCTGGCATATTGAGGGGCAAAATCCTGGCATATTGAGGGGCAAAATCCTGGCATATTAAATGGAATATTGAGGGGCAAAATATTGGCATTTTAAAGGGCAAAAGAATGGCATATTGAGGGCAAAATACTGGCATATTATATGGCAAAAGAATGGCATATTTAATGGCAAAATACTGGCATATTTAATGGCAAAATACTGGCATATTTAATAGCAAAATACTGGCATATTTAATGGCAAAAGAATGGTATACTGAGGGGCAAAATACTGGCATATTTAATGGCAAAAGAATGGTATACTGAGGGGCAAAATACTGGCATATTAAATGGCAAAAGATTAGCATATTGACTGGCAAAATACTGGCATATTAAATGGCAAAATAACTGCATACTGAGGGGCAAAATACTGGCATATTAAATGGTATATTGAATGGCTAAATACTGGCATACTGAGTGGCAAAATACTGACTTATTGAGTGGCAAAATATTACTGGCATATTGAGTGGCAAAATAATACTGGCATATCGACCAACTGCTCCCAACCACCCTCCATTTTACACTAGACCGGGATAACATGCTCGTGAGGGTAGGTGAGGCGAGTGGGGGTTATTGTCGGGGGGGGGGGGGGGGCGGTTAGGGTTCCCAGAAAATGTGTTCAGTAAGGGGCCCTGAAATTCCTGGTGGCAGCCCTGCGCGCACCGCTCTCTGCCGGCTCTGGCACCGTTTGTCCCAGAGCCAGCCCTACAATGTGGCAATTTCCCTAGGCGGCAGTATGTGAGTGAAATCACACTTTAATCACACTGCCGCTCGGGGAGTGAGAGCAGCGCAAGGGGTGCAAGCTCCGCCCCTTGCGCTGTGACACTGTCGGTGTGCCGGATGTCATGTGACTTCCGTCACTCATAATAAGTGGAGTTCCGGTGTTCTGCCTTCAAAGAGGCAGACACCGTCTGAACAATCCTCCTCCCTGCAAAAGAAGTTAGAAGATCAGGGAGGAGAATAAACATCAAATGTTTTTTTTGGGTTAAAAAAAAAAAGAAAGAAAAGACACAAGTGTAAGTGGTAAGTGTGTCTCAGATTATGTGTGTATTGGTGTTACTGTGTGTGTAAGTGGTAAGGGTGTGTGTAAGGTGTCACCGTGTCTGTGTAAGGGTATGTGTGTAAGTGTGTCACTGTTTCTGTGTAAGTGTGTGTGTGTAAGTAGTATGTGTGTCACTGTGTGTGACTGAAAGTGTGTCTTTGTGTTTAAGGGTTTCAGTGTGTGTTAGGGTGTCAATGTGTGACAAATTTAGAGCATACGAGTTGAATACTTAGATGTATTTATTTTACACACTATACATTATACTTTTATATATATAAAATATATGGAGGGTTGGTGGTGAGGGCCGCGTGGCAGGTCAGATGAGGGGGGCACCAAAATGCACCTTTGCCTATGTAGACGAAAATCCTTGCACCGGCCCACCTGACAGGTAATGTCAGTGTGGGTCACAGAATGTGTTGTTGTTATTCTACCCTAAAACGAGTCTACTAAATAAAGAAAGAATTGCAGGGAACCGAGATGAGGATTGTAAACGTAAGGCCAAAGTAGATGAGTTGAAGAAATCTACCATTAAGCTGCATTGGAGAAATTTTCCAACTCAGCTACTTTGGCCTTACGTTTGAAATTCCCACATCAGTTTCCAGCAATTCTCTCTTTATTGAGTAGATCCTTATACTTACCTTGAAACATTCTCTGTAATACAAGGAGCGGCCACCAGAGGGACCTGTAATAGCTGCAGTGACAGCTGGGCTGGTTTGTTGTGTTGGGTTTCCAAATCTCCAGGGAATCCATGAGACAGCAGAGATAAAGGAGAAAAAGACAGACCTGCCTAACTCCTCTTACAGTGCACAGACAGCTCTAAAAATCCTGTCACTGTGTGTCTGCACACACTGCATGCACACGCCATGCCACTCACAACATCCTGTGTATGCCTGGCATTGACAAACAGAAGGGTCTGATCAGGCACAGCTGGTACCTAAAGCATTGTGCAGCTGTGCTCTGGGGGCATGTGAGCCACACAGCTAGCCAGTCACCTTTCCTTCCCACACTGTGCTTGGCTATCCAGCCATGAAGGACGGGGGTGAATCTAAGGACCAGCAGCTCACGGTAAATTCCCAGGATCTACATACAATTTACTATTACACAGTATTATTATTAATATTATCAGCATTAGAATTGCTATTATTGAAAGAATTACAATAATTGTTTGCGTTATAATTCTTAGCACTATTAATAGCATTATTATTTCGTTATTATAGCTTTATTGATTAGTAGTCTGTCAGTAACTGTCTATTGCTCCCTCTACTACCTGCCATGCTGCGCTACAGCGTAGGGCAGAACCACATACCGACCAAGAATCTAATGTGACGGTGTAAATTATCATTTTGCTGGCTTGCTCGTTTACAGTGGTGGGATAACATAAGACACGTTTTGTTTATAAGCACCGGTCTTTAGGCCTTGCAACAGCATTACAGCGGTAAGGGTCTGTGACATAAAGAACAGCGGGTTACCGTATGCAGACCTGCAACAATAGTACAGCAAAGTACAGTATGTGCTGCAGCCATGTTCACCTATGACAAACTCTCCTTACACCTTTTTGGCATTTAATCAAAGATCGACCTATCTGCATGTGTAAAGTGGTTCTTGTTATCCCTGTCACTTTGTCAGTGCCAGCAATGAATTGCTCAGTGGCCCTCAAAGGGCTAACTATATAAAATCTGAGCAAATGCATAATGCAAATAAGTTCTAATTTATGGGTTCTTATGTGTAAAAGTCAAGGCAATAATTAGGTTAAATTAAATTTTGATTTTTTTTTTTTTTATATGTGCAGATAGTAAATACCTATTTTATGAGCTCATATCACACTGATTATTTCACACTGTATTTTTAAATATAGTTAGTTCAATATGTACCTATATTACATTACTTTTTTTTCCTTGAAACCAAAGAATACTGCTCACTTGGTAACATGGAATTGGGGTTGTGCTCCAACTTATTGGCAAATGGTCTGGCATTGATTTGGTAATAATTTTTTTCCTGAGGACAATAGTCTCACTGACCCTTGGAACTGGAGGTCTCAGGTGGTCATCCTATCTTTGTGTTAAATAGATGTAATGATCAGTCTTGGTTAGGGTTGCCATCCAGCTGGTAAAAAATTGGCATCAGGACAAAGTTAAGTCTATGGAGACAGTAGCAAGGCTGATATTTTTCTGAAGAAAAGGTGGCAACCATAGTCTTGGTGCTTAAATATTTTTATGTGAACTGATGAAGTCAGCTATAAAATGGTTGAAAAGTTGTCAACAAATCACTGGTGATCACTATAAAGTGTCATAGAAGCACAAGTGAAAAGTTTATTGGCCCCAGGGTGAGGGTAAAATGGCACGTACTTTTTAAAGGGACTCTGTCAACTAAAACATTGCTTAAATTGTGAATGTAGAAGGAAAAAAATATATTTACACATTATGTTACCAGAATTACATTCAAAGGCATAAAAGAAACATATTTTAAATGTGTCTGTGGTGTCTCCTGTTTATGACATCACCTGTGGCTTGATATGCAGATTAACAATTTTTAATGGGAAATGTGTCATTTGCATATGAAGCCATGAGGAGATGTCATAAGCAAGGGATACCACAAACACATTTAAAACACATTTTCTCTCATTTTATGCATTTGTTTTCAATTTTGTAACAATTAATTGTTTTTTAATAATTTTTTATTATTTTATAGTCTGTTTAGGTTGACAGTCCTTTAACGATATATGCTTGTTTATCCTCTTATTGGAGGCTATAATGCTTCCTTAGGAAACATCAAGGCTGAGGCTGAAAGTCTCTCAGTGCTAGTGCAGTTAGTGACCTTCATATTTACATGTCACCAACAGAGGGGAATTAACTAGATCCCCTCTGATGGTGGCATGTGAATACAAAGGTCTCTCTGTGCACTACAGAGAGAGACGACTGGATCAGGTGTGTGGGGCGAGCCAGAGTACTGTGAGAACATACAGATGAGATCTGTCTCACCTGAGAGGCAGACGTCAGCGTAAACCTGTGTGATACACGTTGGGTCTACTCTAGGCAGGTCGTGCCAGGTTTTTAACTTTTGCTTCTATCATTGAAGCAAAAATGTAAAAAAAACTTTAGTGCCACTATAAGGATTAGCCTAGGACATACCAACTCTACCTGGAATTCCCACTTTTTCTTCAAAATGTTATCGGCCTTCTTTGTGCTTCCATTGTTCTCAAGCCATTTTTTTTACCGGCCTGCCAGTAAAGTACTGACTGGGTGACAACTCTAATTGTACTGAGTATACACACTGCTTTAATTTAAAGAAATATTTACATCCTCTGGGCATTATTCATGAAAGGGAGAACTGCAGGGAATTGAGAAGGGAATTTCAAACTTAAGGCCAAACTCTCCAAGTTGGAAAAATTCTCCCATTCAGTTGTTTTCCAACTCTGATAGTTTAGCCTTACGTATGACATTCCCTTCTCAATTCCGTGGAATTCTCTCTTTCATGAATCAAACACTTTTGCGTCCTGGCAGGTGACAGGTTAACATTCCGTGATTTCACATTTTGGCAGGTCCTTTGTTGAATTGTGCCTGCGCATTGTTAGACGTGTGCTCTGTTCACACTGCACTGCACATTAATTGTATATGTGCATAGTAATCCCTTGCTGGGGGTCCGCAACAAAGGATTAGAATGGACTAATTATTGGCCTACAATTAGGGTTTTCAGTGCAAGCATTCAACATTAAACCATTTGATCCCAGCAGAGTCAGAACTGTTAAATACCGTAAGAAATTGTATGGCTATTAAAAGTAGTACAATAATACAGTGAACACCTACAACCTGCCTACATTTAATAAGATTGCATTTTTTTTTCAACCACTCCGCAGTTTTTACCAGCAATTGTTTTTAGTCAGGTACAGTTATTTGCTTTCCAACTTTATACAAATATAGAGTTGGCACTTTTTCATTAAAAAAAATACTTGCCATGTTATTGACCCATAAACTTGACAATAAACCATTATTTTTTTTACCAGTTGGTAGTACACATAAATAATACCTTTTTTTACAGACATTTTAAAATCTCTAAAATCTATGGGCCAAATGTTTATAACCCCCCCCCTCCCCCCTATGAAATAATCTGCATATGGGACCATGAATTAATAAGTAGGAGAAGGCACAAATAAATTAAGGATTTGCTTGCAATTTTCTAACAGTGTATAAATATTTAAATATTTTATACGTATTTCTGTAAATGCCATTTAGTAGAAAGGGTCTCTTTACCTTCATTTAGCAGACTAACCACTAAGCTGATGGCAACCCTCTCATGCTTTTGAATTATGAAGTAAATTCTATTGCTTCTGCTCAACCCTAGAGACTGACATTTGGTGGAATGTTTCACTACAAATGTCACAGTCTTTTCGTGCCAAGTACCCCCCTAGAGAGCCTTATGGCATGGCAATTACTGTGCCCTCTGAGTATGTCATTTTTTAATTAAATGTATTTGAAGAGAACAAAGATGTAACCTATGCATTGCCAGATTACTATTCTAATCTAAGAA
The DNA here is from genome assembly GCA_036172795.1 of Pelodytes ibericus. Taxonomy (NCBI): domain Eukaryota; kingdom Metazoa; phylum Chordata; class Amphibia; order Anura; family Pelodytidae; genus Pelodytes; species Pelodytes ibericus. The sequence continues at coordinate 111,944,964 of CM069862.1, read as the reverse complement.
AACGTACACTATAACCGTTATAGAGGTGCATCAGAGTGAGTATGTTATGAGAGAGGGTGCTTATGTGCATCTTCCAGTTATGTGTAACTGTCAGTAACCTTATTCCTGTTGTTTGTTTAGGTCGCACTTCGTGTCCGGCCCATTAATGAGACCGAGCTGGTGGAAGGAGCCACAATCATTGCCCATAAAGTGGATGAGCAGGTACGACCAATCTGTTAGATAGCCATCTGGCTAATTAAGCCATCCAGTTCATATATCACCTGGTGCCCTATCATACAATACCTTATTACACAGATCTGTAAGTCAGTGTGTAGAATACAGAACATTTCTGTATGTTAGTTAATTACTGCATTATCTAACAGTTCTTTATTTTTTATAGGTCTGTCTGTATAAACGCATAGCTCTTTATGTTATTGTATGTCCCTGTGTACTAGCATGCAGCTCTGTTTGTTACAGTACAATCCTGTATGCTTACATATTATGATTATACAGTTTTACATGTAATAATATTACTCTCTGTTCACAAACAACTCTGTATGGCTTTATAAACAGGTGTGTTTGTGTGTATACTCCACCTTTTGTCCTATTACATCGCTGTTTGAATAGTATTACATAGCAACATGCAATTCCCAGCTCTGTTGGATATGGCATGTCATGCTACTACCTACCCTGCATGACCCACCAGTTAGATACGGTTTTGCTTCAAGGGTTCTAAAGTTCACGCTAATTCCGTCTGGCTGGTCATTAGCAGCAAGTGGATAATTCCTGTGTTTGACGGTGCAATCCAAAGTGGTTTCCATATGCTTACTGTAAACATCAGACATGTGTCTGACCATCTTATCGTTCTGTACTTTTAAAAGCGCTTGACCTCAGATTTAATCTGTGGAGTGATGGTTCTGTGAACAAGCTAATATGCGGTGTTTAAATTGCATAAAGATAATATGTTCTGCATCCTCTGGCTCTGTAAACCACTTTTTTGAATAGGGATCTCTCTCCGTTGGAACATGCTGAATAAGATGTTGGTAGAACTTGGACACACCAGTAGTAGTGCTCCACCTGACAACCCCTTTTTTCCGCAGTAGTAAAAATAACAGATAGTTACATAGTTACATGTCCATCAAGTTGATCCAAAAGAAGGCAAAACCTCCCTGCCCCTATTGCAGCAATTTCAAATTCTGCTTTCAGTGGGGATAAACTTTCTTATTAACTCCAAGACATTAAAGGCATCTAATGTATTTGCTAGCACCACCTCTTCTGGCAGTGAATTCCATACCTTTATTGTCCTTACCGTAAAAGATATATTTGCTCCCTCTATGACCTGCTCCAATAAAAACCAATGGTGCTGGACTGGGAACCATTGACATAAAGAGAGACATATAGTCTGTATATAATATATATTCCTATATTGCTCAGATGGCAACAAGATAAGCATTTCAGTAAAAAATGGAGCTATGGAGCTAAGATTGTGGCTTCAGTGCCACTAGCTCCTCCACAGCGACACGCTAATTCTGTGTCCTGCCTTGTCTCTGCAGCCAGGGGCAACCGCCTAGGATCAGCTCTGATGCTGGGCTATGATGCCATATTACAGACTCCCCCTCAGAGTGAAACTCTGCACAGCTGTAAGAAGAAGCAGAGAATAGAAAGCTGTCTGTGCTCACCATCACGGTCCTTCCCTTCTTCCTCATTAGTTATGGATTGGGAAAAGAGTTAATGTAATGTATGTGTGTGGAAAAGTAGAAGGGAAAACATTTATGCATGTACCTGTAACCCCATGCCTTATAAAGGCCCTTACAGTGTCTGCTTTCCTTGTGGCAGATCTTGTTCAGTCTTTTCACTACAGACCTTCAGTACCCTGGAGACAAAACCACCAATCACTGTTTTGTTTATAATGACACAGCAAGATAAATCCTGGTAGGTTTAGGCAGAAAAAGTTAGACAAATAACAATTAAAACACGCAGATATCCAATATGCAAAAGTTACATTTTTAAAATAACGAATTATTAAAACTAAGCTGTTTTTTTAAAGGCTTAGTCAGAAATGACTATAACCAATATGTAATGGTAATTTCCCTTTAATGAGTTAACAAGGAAAAAAAACAAAAGAAGATTCCTTTGCAGGATCAAAGGATTATGTAAGAGAATACCTCACAAGACAGGTAATCTGGTCCATTAAAACTGATCACAAAGTAAAGACAGGGAAATAAAGGAGAGAAGCTGAGAGATTAAGGGACAGACAGAAGCCCAGATGGCATTTGATAATACTTGGATATGTTTTATCAGCAGTCGACTCACTGCTGGGATTGAGGAGAGGGTTGCTATAGTAACAGCCTGGACAGACCGGAGCCAACTGGAGAATGGAATACCCTGGCAGCGGATAAGTAGGATGAAAAGATTGGAAGTGAGCATTGCACATAGTTAGGCACCTGCAAAAAGGTCCATAAATGCCGCCTCCCCTTAATCACCCCCTACTCTTCCAGGAGAACAGACACTGTCTGTGTTGAGGATAATGACCCACAACCAATCCAAGTTTCACTTGAACCTGGCTGATTGTACAGCTTAGCTCTGTACTTCTGTCAGGTCTACTGTCCTCCTTCACATCTGGAGAGTCATTTAGACCAGTGGTTCTCAACCTGTTTAACCTCAGGACCCACAATTGTCCTTGGTCATTAAGTCATGACCCACAAATAATTTAATTTTCAAAACATTACAGACTATTCCACAAATCAATTTGTACATTATTCCACAATGTATATATGCACTGTTCAAAACATGAAAGAAACAAAAAGCAGGGCTTCTTCCCAAAATGAATAATGTACTTATCACAGTGCAAGTGAAAATGAACATTCTATTTGGCTCAAATCCAACTAAAAAGCTATTGAAATACATGAGCCTAATTAGAAATAATGGGAAAGCTGGCAATGCTTCTCGTTTTTGATAAGTCTGGTGTGATGGTAGAAAAAGCAACTCTAAGGATGTGTTCAATGTCCATTCTGTTCCTATATTTTATCTTCAGATGGACTAGAGCCACTTCCACAAAGTTAGGTACATTACACACTCACTGACATCTATCTGCCACATCAAGCCCAAACGTCACTTGACAAATCTCAGGCAAATTTTTAAATTGTACCCCCAAAAGTAAATGGTGAAGCCTCGCTGTTTCCAAATCCTAGGGGTATTACTGAAACGTATATACCAGCGGCACTATTGAAACAATTCTTTCCTTGGCAGGCTACTCAGCTGCAGATGGTGAAATTAGTGTGCGTCATAGCTTACCCCACCAATTAAAACTTAGACATCACGACCCACTCCACATCAGCTTGTGACCCACCAGTTGATAAACACTGCTTTAGACACACCAAACACTGTGTCTGACATGAAGAAGCTGGGGTAAACAAATAACCATTCATATAGGTAAAATAAGTAAACATATTTATAAATGTGTAAATAGAAACATAGAAACAAAATGTGTCGGCAGATAAGAACCATTTGGCCTATCTACTCTGCCCAATTTTCTAAATATTTTTAAAAAACCCTGACCATATCTTATATCTAGCATAGCCTTGTGTCTATCCCACGCATGGTTAAACTCCTTCACTGTGTTTATCTCTACCACTTCCACTAGAAGACTATTCCATACATCCACTACCCTCTCAGTAAGGTAATAATTCCTAATAAATCTTTGCCCCTCTAATTGTGTTGATTCTGTTTATGTATTTAACCCCTTAAGGACAGAGCCTTTGAAACATTTTTGTCCTTTCTGGACAATGGCTATTTTAACATTTCTGTGCTGTTTGTGTTTAGCAGTAATTTTCTTCTTCGTCATTTGCTGTACCCACACATATTATATATTGTTTTTATCGGGACAAAAAGGGCTTTCTATGGATGCCATATTTTTGATCATATCTTATCATATTATTAAAAAAAAATAATAAAATATGGTAAAAAAAAAAAAAATACACAAATTTCTTTGTTTTTATTTGAAACAACTTCTCCTCATCGACAATAGCGAACGAAAAAACATGCTAAATAGATTCTACTATTTCTCCTGAGTACAGGGATACCACCCATGCATAGGTTTGTTGGGTTGTTTGGGGGCTAAAATGCCAAATTTGTGAGGTGCAGTTTTTTGTTTTCCAACTTGAAATTTTTACATGCAGACAGCCTGCACCCATGTCCCATTTGGGACATATTTGAAACCAGCCAGTGTATTTTACCCCATCAACCCATATATTTTTTAAAAGTAGACACCCTAGGCTATCTCAAATGGTGGTATTTTAACACTTTCCATGCACTAATTCTACCACCAGCCTTTGTCAAAGTTTGTGGTAGTAATTTTTTTGTGTTTTTTTTTCACAAACCTTGTACTTCAGACATGAATTTACAGATTTTGGTATGTGTCACTGCCAAATAACACCCCAATAAGTGTTCAGCAACATCTCTTGAGTACAGGGATACCCCCCATGCATAGGTTTGTTGGATTGTTTGGGGGGTAAAAGGCCAAATTTGGGAGGTGAAGTTTTTGGTTTTCCAATTTGAAATTTTGACATGCAGACAGCCTGCACCCATGTCCCATTTGGGACATATTTGAAACCAGCCAGTGTATTTTACCACATCAACCCATATATTTTTTTAAAGTAGACACCCTAGGCTATCTCAAATGGTGGTATTTTTACACTTTCCATGCACTAATTCTACCACCAGCCTTTGTCAAAGTTTGTGGTAGTAATTTTTTTGTGTTTTTTTTTCACAAACCTTGTACTTCAGACATGAATTTACAGATTTTGGTATGTGTCACTGCCAAATAACACCCCAATAAGTGTTCAGCAACATCTCTTGAGTACAGGGATACCACCCATGCATAGGTTTGTTGGGTTGTTTGGGGGCTAAAAGGGCCACATTGTGAAGGTGCGCATTTTCAACTTGGAATATTGACGTGTAGCCAGCCTGAGCCCATCTTTCATTTGGGACTTTTTTTTAAAGTCGGACAGTGTATTTTACCCCAAAAAGTATATATTTTGTAAAAGTAGACACCCTAGGCTATTTTAAATGGTGTTATTTTAACACTTTCCATGCACCAATTCTACCACCAGCCTTTGTCAAAGTTTGTGGTAGTCATTTTATTGTGTATTTTTTCCCACATACATTGTACTTTAGACACAAATTCACATATTTCGGTATGTGTCACTGACAAACAATACCACAATATATGTTCAGCAACATCTCCCGAGCACAGGGATACCACCCATGCATAGCTTTGTCAGCTTTGTTGGGTGTTGAAAGGCTACATTTGAGAGGTGCGCTTTTTGATTTTCAAACTTGGAATTTGAACATGTAGAGCAAGGAAGGGGTTAATAGCTCTTATAAGAGCCTTTGTAGTACTGTACAAAAAAATTAACCCCTAAAAATGCACAGACAAGAAAAAAATTTCTGCTGTGCAGTGATCAGTGGCAGGGAAGGGGTTAATACACTACACTATACAAAGGGTATGGCTTTTATAAAAGCCCTTGGGACTCACAATTTTTTTAACATTTTATTTAATTTATTACAATTAAAAAATTATGTTATACAGATCTGTCTCTTTCCCTCACTAAAACTCAAGTGAGGAGAGGGAGGCAGATCCATATGGGTCAGAACAATATTTACCAATATTGATCGAACCAGACGAATGGTGATGCTCATCTGAGAAATCACCAAACCACCTTTGCCACTGATCGGCTGTTACTGATCGCTATACACGTGTTCAGACAGCTTCAAAAGGAATACACGTAATCCCCTAGTGGGTATAATTAACCCCTAGCGAGTCTGACAAAAAAAATGCTGATAGCAAAAAAAAAAATCCTTCTGCGACTAGATTGCTCCATATGCGCTGCTTAGGCAGTGACCATATGCACTGCTTAGGCAGTGACCATATGTGCTGCTTAGGAAGTGATATACGGCAAGGAAGGGGTTAATAGCTCTTATTTAAAAAAAAAATTACGTTAAACGTAGTCCCCTAGCGGGTATAATTAACACGTGACGGGTGTAATAAAAAAGTTTAAAAAAAATTAAAAATGCTTCTGCAGCAAGATTGCTGCATTTGCGTCAGATCTCTGCTTAGGCAGTGATCTACAGCAAGAAAGGGGTTAATCTCTCTTAAAAGAGCTTTTTTTTATACTGTAATGAATTACAGTAAAAAAAATTAACCCCTAAAAAATGCACAGACAGCAAAAAATGTGCTGCTGTGTATGATCACTGCGTACACAGCGATCAATGGCAGGGAAGGGGTTAAATGGCTTTTATAAAAGCCCTTGGTGTTTAAAATTTTATTAAATATTTGTTTTATTATTTTATTTTATTTTTTTACTTTATCTGATCTGTCTCTCTCCCTTACTAAAACTAGTAAGGTGAGGGAGGCAGATCAATACTTGTCAAAGGCAATATTTGCTAATATTGCCTTTGACAGTATGATAAGTGCTCATCAGAGCACTTACCATACATGCCTGCACACAGATCACATAGATCTGTTGTGCAGGCATCGATTGGCTCCCCCTAGAGCATCGGAAGTGAAATACTTTCACTTCCGATGCTCTTGCCATTAGAAGGGAAGCGCTGCCTGTATAGGCAGCGTTCCCTTCTACTGAGCCGATGGGGTCGCTCAGGAGAGCGACCACCATCGGCTCTGGGGAGCAGAACGGTGTTGTTAAGTGCCTCGCTGGCGAGGCACTTTAACAACACCGGAGATGCTTAGAAAGCGAACGATCGTTCGCTTTCTAAGCACATGTGTGCAGCCGGCGCAGCCATTTTTAAATGGCTGCTACGATCACTCCGTGGAGTGATCGTAGCGCGCCCCTGCACATTTGGGGGGTGTTGCACAATGCCTCTACCTAGAGGCATTGTAGCAACACCGTTAGAGTAAAGAAAGCGACCGCTGGTCGCTTTCTTTACTCAGTTTAGTGCATGACGTGCCAGGCACGTCACCTGTCGGCAAGTCCTCGATTTGCCGTGACGTGCCTGGCACGTCATCTGTCGTTAAGGGGTTAAATGTTCCTATCATATCCCCCCTGTTACGTCTTTCCTCCAAGCTATACATGTTAAGATGCTTTAATCTTTCCCTGGTAAGTTTTATCCTTCAACCCATGAACCAGTTTAGTAGCCCTTCTCTGAACTTTCTCCAAAGTATCAATATCCTTCTGGAGATACTGTCTCCAGTACTGCATACAATACTCCAAGTGAGGTCTCACCAGTGCTCTGTACAATGGCATGAGCACTTCCCTCTTCCTACTGCTAATACCTCTCCCTATGCAACTAAGTATACTTAATAGAACTTAGAGGAACTGATTGTTTCCTTTAAAAAAAACTATCTACAAACTGTGCTGCAGAAAACTGACAAATTGATATGGACTGGAAGTAATTTTGTTTTAACGCTTCAGACACAAACTTACTCAAAACTAGCATTTGGTCTGTATATTTTTTTTTTTTATGCTGAGAGATAAAAAAAAATTCACAGGCAAGCACTGGCATTGTTTTCAGGATTCTCACACATATGAGGATATAAGAATATGTATAACACCGGGTGTTGTGCCTTGGCATTTAAAGAACTACATTTTTAAACCCTTGCTTTGTTGATCCGGTTATACATATAGAACACATACATGCTGGTTTACTCTCCGCTGTGTCTCACGGCTGAGACACAGCAGGACTGGACATTGACAAGTACTGACAGTGTCAGTATGTGCATGACCAATCAGAGCGTGGACTTGTCCCCCTTTGTCTGATCAGGATCTACAGCCTGGGTCTCTGCACCACCAGAGACAGCTAGTAGCCTACCAGACTGGGCTGCCTGCTTGGAAGCATGACAGCTGCCGATTAGAGGATAAACTGGCATTGCCTAACAAAACTATATGCCATTTTATCACTCGAGACAACTAACTATTCAATTAAGCACAAGCAAAAAATAAAGCATACTGTCCCTTTATAGATCGAATGCAAGTTGCTTACACTAAGATTCATTCGGCTATCCAACAGAAGAAGTTACTTTATCAACAATTGCATTGCCAGAGGGGTGAGACAGCCCTCAAGCTATTAACAGATTAAATGGCAGATCTTATCTCATTAGCAAGTGTCAGTGCTAGGGGTATGTATAGGATTATGTATCCACTCTAAAGCAGAGCAGCCCTACTGCTGTCACTGGCAGCATGCTCTGATGCCTTAGATAGAGAACTGACATATGGCAGATGAGAAGCTTTAAAGGTATAAGAGTCAGGAGCAGAACACACCCAACACCTCCTTTTGCCCTGTTTAAATGCATCCCCAGTCTGTAAGACACACACAATGACTGCTGATCTTACATGGAAATTAAATCCCATCAGATACTGACAAACCTGTCTCCTAAAGTGTTATCATTAAATATTTTACATGCAACAACGTAGGAAAGAAGGGGATTGGGTGGGAAAAACCCTTGCAAAATTCTATACTATATAGGTAGGGCAGGGCTTGACAAATTTAATTTACTTTTAGGAGCCAGCAAAAAAAATCTAGGAGCCAGACAACTGCACATTCACGCAACCAAACACACACACAGAGACAGTCATTCAGTTACATACACACACATCCACACTTAGCCACACACACGCATAAGACATCAGATAGTTTTTTTTTTTTTAAAGAAATGAGAGAAAAAAAGGACTCCCTCATCCCTGCTATTTTACCTCTGCACGGGAGGGGAGATTTCTACTGCAGCTTGGTCCATGCCTGTCACACAGGCGAAGACCGTCTGCACGCTACTGTTGATCGGTGGGATGTCACTTGACACCCTCCGATCGGACGCTACTGTGCGAGGGGGCGGAGCAGGAAGTGCACACTCTGCTTACCCTCGCACTGCGATTGTAAAACACTTTTAAAAAAAAACTAATCTCAGGACGGGGAGCTCCATGTGCTGCTGATCCAACCCGGGCGCCAGGTTCTATTTCCTAGTTGCCATGGCTACCTGGCACCTGGGCTTTGTCAAGCCCTGATGTAGGGAAACATGATCCAAAAATCAAACTATGAACCCAAGTAAAATACATTGTAATGGAAATACACAGTATCTCTCAATACAAAATGCTGGGTTATTTTAAGTGTAAGCTATACCAAGGGGACAGTGTAAACAAAAATGCACACCTGCATTATATATTTTCCATAGCCGTCCTTTTATTAAATTAGACATATGGTAACCCTAAACATTTCACTGCAGCCTCCAGTTGCCATATGTCCCAGTCATCTCCTCAGAATGGCTTGGAGTAATTGGAGTTGTTGTTTGTCCAGAAACAGTGAAAGGGCCACTGGGTCTATTCACTAAAATTCGACTTTGGAGGCGACTTTCATTTTGAAACTAAGTCAAATTCGGCACCCGAGTTTGACTTTGGAAAAAAAAAAAACAGGTTTGTATCTTCCCCATTTCAATTAATGGGAGGCGAAATGATCAAAGCTATTTTTGAAACTAAGTTATATTTGGGGCCGAATTTGACTTTGCCTCAAAAATAGCTTTGATCATCTTACCTCACATTACTTTCAATGGGGAAGATCTGAACCTCGATTTTTTTTCTTACTCAAACTCATTTGGCGAATTTGACATAAAATGAAAGTCAACATCCAAAGTCAAATTTTAATGACTAGACCCAAGAGAGGCAGTGATACACACACACACACACACCAATAGTGTTGGCTTCCCCCCTCCCTGCTGTATTACCACACATTCAAAGACCTGTATTACCTCTCACACAGGCACAGACCATCTCCTCTTGTAGCCCTGCTGATGTCATGTGACACCCGGTGCTCAGACACTAGAACACATCCATTGAGGGGTGCGGAGCCTACAGTTTGTGCAGCCTGCACACACTGTGCCTCCTTGCACAGCGCTGGAGAAAAAAAATGCGGCAAGGGGCGCCGTGTAGATGACTATCGGGGCCAGGGACCCGGGATTTGTCCATGTCTGCTAAAAACCTTTAACCCTGCTGTTTGCCCGCAGCAGGGTTAAATGTAAAAAAACCCCACCTGCCTGGCACCCAGAACAGCATGTCCCATGCACAAGTAAATGCACATCCCTGCACATGGCGCATTAAATTTGCCAATGCTCTAATCCCAAAACTGAAGAGATCCAAACTTCCACTGGCATTAATATCCGCACGAAAACTGTGTGGTAGGAACGTCATGTAATGGGATTTCATGCCCAAGCAGTTGCATGTATGGCTCACATCACCAAGTACAATGCCAAGTGTTGGATAGAATAGTGTAAAGCCACTGGATTCTGGAGCAGTGGAAAAATGTTCTGTGGAGTCTTCATTGTTTGGCAATCTGATGGGAGAGATCTGGGTTTGGTGGGTTCCACGAGAATGCTACCTGAATGACTGCATTGCGCCAATTGTAAAGTTTGGTGGAAAATGGATAATGGTATGGGGCTGTTTTGTCAGGGGTTGGGCGAGGCCCCTGACTTCAGGTTAAGGGAAATCTTACTGCTTCAGCATACCAAGACATTTTGGACAATGCAATGGTTCAAATTTGTGGGAACAGTTTGGAGAATGCACTTTACTGTTACAACATGACTCTGCCCCAGTGCACATAGCAAAGTCCCTAAAGACATGGTTGGAGGACTTTGGTGTGACCAAAACCCTATTGAACACCTTTGGAATGAACTGGAATGGAGATTGCGAGTAAGGCCTTGACTAACATGTCCAACATCAGTGCCTAACCCCACAAATGCTCTACTGGGTGAATGGGCAAAAACTCCCCCATAAACACTCAGAAGAAACTTCCCAGAAGAGTGGAAGCTGTTAAAGGTTTAAAGAAGGGACCAACTGCATATTAATGTGAATGTATTTAGAATGCAATGTCATAAAAGTCCCTGTTGGTGTAATGGTCAGGTGTCTCAATACTTGTCGATATAGGGTATATATTACTAGCATAATACACGTTACCTTAGAATGAAAACCCTCAGTTGTTGACAAATTTCCCTTCTGTTTTGAACAAACAATGATATGTAGTCTCTCCACATATGGAAAAGCACATTGGCCATCCGATTTAACTAGGAGGGAGGAGGGAGGAAGAAAGAAAGAGAGTGACACATGACATGGGGTGGGGGGAGAGAGAGAAAAAGAGACACCAGACATGGGGTGGGGGGAGAGACAGAGAAAGAGACTAGCCATGCCATGGGGGGAGTGAGAGAGACAACAGCCATGCCATGGAGCAGTGAGAAAGACAGACTTGGGGGAGAGGAGAGAAAGATATATATGGGGGGGGAGGAATAGACAAACATGAGAGAGAATAAAATTGGGGAGAGGAGAAATGCAAATGGGGGATGAATGGTGTGGGGGAGGGCGAGACAGACACTGATGGCATGGGGGAGAGCGAGACAGACACTGATGGCATGGGGAGAGTGAGACAGACAGGGATGGTGTAGCGGGACAGCGAAGACAGACATGAGTGGCATGGGAAGAGTGAGACAGACATTGAATGTGTGAATGTGTGTGAATGTTTGGCTGCATGTGACGTTGCGTTTGTTACTGTGTGTCTACATGTGGCTGCATCCAACATTGCATGTGTGTGTTCATGTGCCTGCATATGTATGTGACACTGAAAGTGTTACTGCGTGTAAATGCAAAGAGCGGCAAAATATATGTTCGCCTAGGGCGGCAAAAAGTCTTGCACCGGCCCTGAGTACATGCACACACCTACTCCCACTCACACACACTCATACAGTACACAGCTTGTTTTTGAAACGTGAGCTTCCCCTTGGCACTCCACCCCGCATGACGTCATGCTCCCCCATGATATCACGCTCCTCCCACTGGAACCGTCGTTATGCCCTTCGCCTTGATGTTAGCGCCGGTGACTGGCAAAATAGTTGGTCAGTTGGCAGGGCCGGTGCAAGTATTTTCGTCTACACAGGTGAAGGTGCATTTTGGTGCCCCCCTCCTCTGACCTTCCACGCCTCCCACACCACCAACCCTCCATACATTTTACATATATAAAAGTATAATGTATAGTGTGGAAAATAAATACATTTAAATATTCAACTCGCATGCTCTAAATTTGTCACACATTGACACCCTAACACACACACGTCCCCCCCCCCCCCCCCACATGTTGGGCAAACAAGGAAAGTGGTGCCCTAGGCACTTGCCTTGTTTGATTCATGCTGAAGATAGCGCTGACTACAATTCTATTCTAGCTTAAGAGCCTTGCCTGGGTTACAGTCTGCAGTTTGATGGACACCATTTTACAACTAGGAAGTAAACCATGTTGTAGAATGCCAAAACCTTTGACTAATAATCCACACAAGGTCATGTCAAAAGTCACTCTAGTCTTTAGGGAAATATGTCAAAAAGTGATGTCCGTACAGGTTGCTAACACACTGGAGTTTCATAGGAATATATGACATATTGCTTAGAGATAAACAAAGTGCTTAATTACACGTTGGGCAACCTACACAGTTGCAAATTAGTGGGCTCCAGGACAGAGTTTTGACAAAGCTACCTTACAGCATTCTTTGAATTGTAGCCTATGTTTCCCTATTCTACTCCTCAGGGACTTCAACATGTTAGATTTTGAGGACATATTGACTCATACTCACACACGCACAAACACACACCCACTCATACTCTCACACACTTATACTCTTACACACACACACAAACACACTTATACTCCTACTCACACACACACTTATACTCCTAATCACACACACACACACTCATACACTCACACACTTATACTCACACACACTCACACACTTATACTCACACACACTCACACATATGCACACTTTTACTTACACACAAACTCTTATACTCATACTCACACACACATACTCACACACACCCTCATACTCACACAGACACTTATACTCATACTCACACACACTCATAGATACACAGACACACGCACTCATAGACACATATACACACAGCCAGGTTCACCTCTCACTGCTTGTCTGCTCCGTCCGAGAGGAACAGACATCAGTGGTTTAAAGATGGGCACCGCCAGTCATCTACGTCTTCTCCAGATAATCTGGTGCATGCGCAGTATGTGAAGAAGCGTTCAAGTCGCAAACAGTTAATTGAAAGCAAACAGTTAATTACTAACACACACACTTATACTCATACTGACACACACACTTATACTCACACACACACACTTATACTCACACACACACGCATATACTCACAATGGCTTATACTCACACGCTTATACTCATACTTACTGACACACACACTTATACTCATACTGACACACACACTTACACTCATTCAAATACGCTTATACTCATACTCACACACACTCACACACACACTTATGCTCACACACACACTTATACTCATACTCACACACACTTATACTCATACTCACACACACTTATACTCATATTCACACACACACACTTATACTCACACACACACACTTATACTCATACTCACACACACTCATATATACACAGACAGACGCACTCATAGACACATATACACACACAGCCAGGTTCACCTCTCACCGCTTGTCTGCACCGTCCGAGAGGAGCAGGCATCAGTGGTTTAAAGATGGGCACTGCCAGTCATCTGGTTCTTCTCCAGATAATCATGCGCAGTAAGTGAAGAAGCATTCAAGTCGGAAAGCAAACAGTTAATTGCTTTCCGACTTGAACGCTTCTATAGATAGAGCTCATGCGCATGATTATCTGGAGAAGAACCAGATGACTGGCAGCGCCCTTCTTTTATCCACTTGTTATACCCACTTGTCTGCTCTCAGAAGGAGATGTGAACCTGGCCACGTGCCAGTTGTGGCTAGGGTTGCCACCTTTTCTTCAGAAAAATACTGGTCTTGCTACTGTCTCCATTGGCTTAACATTGGCCTGATGCCATTTTTGTTACCGGCCTGCCGGTAAAATTCCGGCCAGGTGGCAACCCTAGTTGTGACCCGTATTCCATATGTTCACCATCACTGCCCTAGATCTACTAACCCTAGATCTTGGGTTAGGGTTACAATTAGATTTAGGATTAGAATTAAAGTTAGTACAAGGGTTAGATTTAGGGTTAGCGGTAGATTAAGGGTTTGGGTTGGGGTCAAAATATCACAGGAGGAGGAAATTGTTTGGAAACCAAAAATTCTACTATTGGTTATTGCCCTAAACATCAGAAAAACAGAGACATTTGTATTTTTAGAAAATATATAAATGGGGTCTTTTTTTACTGTTTGTAATTGTATAAAAGATTTTCTGGTCAAAAGTAGAAAACAGTTGCATTTTTTTTCATCATATTTTATGATTTTTTTTTATAGTAAATGAAATCATATGATGAAAATAATGGTATAAAAATTATATATCATTTGTGTGGGTGTACTGAACATTAAGAAAGAAAATCACAGTTAAACAAACTTCTGACAAAAATAATGGAATTCAGGTCTTCAAGGCACATCAGATGCAGCCTAGAACTCTGTCACCAAGGGGTTAGTATCTGCTATCTTTATTTTACTCTATGTGCCTATGCAGCATTAAAGCATCTATTGTTTTTTGGCATACCTGAAAAAAAAAAAAAAAACGGTCACCCTAGGGCTTATTGAAGCCAAAGGGGAATATACACCTGTTCCATTTCCAACTACATTGCTGGTCATTTATAGCTCATTCCGATCTCATTATTAGTTCGCACCCCACAAGAGATGTGTCACTATTAATTAACAGATCTGCCAAAGTTGCTTAGAAATTATTATATTAATCCCTTCTCTGGTACTAGGATGCATGGAAAGTCTGAGGTAAGCTAAGTGATATGACGAATCCACGGGTTTCTAGTGCCCCACTATAGTATTATAATTTTGATGTCACCCTTTAGGGGTGGAGGAAATGAAAAAAGTATTCTACTGGACTTAATTAAAATGAAAGATGGTACTCTATAAAGCGGTTTCAGCTAATCAGCTGAGAAACTCTGTGCAGGACCAATAAAGGCCTATCCGTTAAAGTGTGTGGTCTTGAATTGGGAGCACTAAGAACCTGTCACTGACCAGCTTTCCTATCTGCTTTCATTTTAAAGGAGGAGAGAACTTGACACTTAAAAACAACAGGCCAGTTTCTCAAAAACTAATAGCAACTTAATATTAACTTAAGTTCTTACAAACACGTTATGGTATTTTTAAAATTAAGCGTCTCTATAACACAAAACTTCCCTCAATGATTATATTTTATGATTGCTTATTTATTGATTTTTTTTTTTTACATATAGATCTGTCACCTCTTATTTTTGGGATACATTTGCCAGTGAAAGATACCTCTCTGGCTTGTGTTAATGGATGGTGTTGAGTTAAATACTCCACTCTTTTCGAGATCTGAAGTTGGATAGTGGCACCTGTGGACTCCGAGAGAAAGTTACCATTGTCTGTGACCCATTCATAGCTCTGGTAACAATACACAGCCTCTGTCTGTTCACATTGGCATCATACATGGGATAACATTGGCATTTCTTATCAGAAATACAGGAATTCACCATCTGCTGTCTCCTCACAATGTCTGAACAGAACCTTCTTAATAATTAAATCTCCTTGAAAATTATTTTGTACTTTGTCTTATGGGCATTCACTCCCTGCCAAAAAGACTGAAGGAGTATAAATAATTTAAACTGGAACTAATTTATTTTGGTTTTATTTTTACCAACTCCCGTGGTAGATGCAGCTTTTCGGACAGGGGTCTCAAAGTTAGTGTTTAAGGGCCATGCTCATTCCATTAAACTGAAATGGTTGTTTTACTCTTAGACCTATGTATTCTGCATGCAGGGTCCTCAGTCTTCAAGCTATGTAACTTTCTCTGTGTCATGAATATTAGGCTCAGAAGCCTAATGTCACTCGACCACCACAAAATTTCTAAGACTCGTCTAAGTTGAATAGAGCTGAGTGTGACTCTCCTCTCCAAGTGGTTTTTCTAACTCTGACTTCTTGCAGATGGTGGTTCTGATGGACCCAATGGAAGATCCTGATGACATCTTGAGAGCCAACCGTTCTCGTGAGAAATCTTACATATTTGACGTGGCCTTTGACTACACTGCAACGCAGGTATAGTGTTGTTAGTTTTCTGTAGCCTTCTGTCAAAGAGGGATGCTGTGTGTAGGTGAAAAAAGACACTGTAATGCCTAATATTTATTCCGCACTGTGATCACAGAGCTATGGAGTTTTTATTGTTAGTGTTTGACAGTGATTCAAACAAGTGGTGGGGGTGCATTACTCTAAAGAGAAAGCAATAATCACACAAGTTTCATGATGGAAAATATGCAGCTAGGCTGGTGTTTGACAAACAGGAGCTGCAGTTTTAATGAACTTCTTCTATGGCTTCTAAAAAAAATAGGTTGTCATTCGGGCTTCGAAATTCTGCAAAATATTTGTAAATATTCTTGTTAGGCATTTCGGGTATAAGTATACACAAAAGGTCATGTGAAAGGAAAAAAAATCTAACAATATATTTAATCTAATGCAATGCTATATTAGTACTAGATTTCATACTGCATGTTTTTTTAATTACAATAAAAACAGTTGCATTATGGAAGACTATATGAAGAGACCAGCCCCTGGATAATAGCTTCATATCTTGTTGTATTTAAAGGTAGCCGAGTGGTTCTCAGATGCTGTGTGCCCTTGGTGCTAGGGACAGCAAATAGCTATGTTTTTCAGGAATAGCTGTCTCAGATGCCCCTTTCCTGTGTAACCATTATTAATTATGTTTGACTTTTTTTTGGGAAAAATAAAAAGGATCTTAATCTTGTATAGTTTTCAAAAGGTGGTGTGTTAATAGAACAAATGCTGTAGTAAAAGAGATGTAAAATATGCTTTGCTGCCCCAGATTGTTAATGCATGTAAAATTAGCTTTAAGAATCTCATGAGAATTGTGTGTTAAAGCAGAGTCTTGTGGGAACATAACTGAGAGTTCTAAGCATGTTTCTCCTGTGTAAGAGACAGAGAACAAATGGTTAAAAAATGTAACATAAACATTTAAGGGTCGACCCTATATTTTTTTTATTTATTTAAAAATTATTTTACCAGGAGGAATACCTTGTGATTTTTCTCGATTTCAAGTATGTCCTGGGGACCGAGTCCAGAACGGTATTACACAATGGTTCACACTTAATAGTAGATTTAAAAAATACATACATACATGTGTACATTTATACAAGTCGAGGAGAGAACAATTATTGATACAAAAAACACTAAAAGAAAGTAAGGGAAATCTAGTTTGTAATCTAATAACAGGTATATTTGGTTTTTAAGAGTTGGGAGACATTCATTTTCAGGGATTTTAGACTAGAGGATGATTTAGCGGAATCTGGGAGACTATTCCACAGGAATATATGAGGAGCTCTGAAAGAGTATGCACCGCGACATGTTTTCATTTCTAAAGGACAGTTAGTAACCGGGGGGGGGGGGGGGGGCAGCTTGTCTGGGGATGGCGAAAGTCAAGGCCTAAGAAGTACCAGCAGAATTTCTCAGCAGAGGAGGACACAGCATTGGTACAAACTGTGCCAACATTACTGTTGCCAACATAACGGTGTGAAAGGGGCAGCAGCAAATAGCACAAGCCTGAGGAGGAAGAATGAACTGCCTGTAAACGCAGTTGGTGGGAATAACAGGTCTGATGAAGTGGTGAAGAAAGGGTAAGTGCATTTAAAATACTTAAACACCACAGGCAGCATGTTATACCACTCTAAATTTAAACACCATTAGCTCATGTAACACATGTATTAGGTTTGTCAAGGATAGCTAGGAATGTGCACTCATAGGGAATGTTGCACATGGCTACACATGTCATAATGGCTGCCACGCATAAAGAAGCTGCAGCGGTGTATGAAGAGAACTGTAGCTATGTAGAGCATGTTAGCTGGAGACAGGGTTGGCAAGCTGCACATTGCAACAATTAACGTTTACAAGCAAATGCTGCAAGTAGCTAAGTGCCATGGGAGCTGCAGTCCAAAGTAGCTGTGCATCTCAATGTCTGTGGATCAGTAAATCTATACATCTGTGGTAACACATGTACATAGGTGTCTATGCATGTATGTGTGTGCGTGTATATGTATATATGTATGTGTGTATATATATATATATATAAAAAAAATACACATTAATATGTGCATACATACATGTAGAGAATGACATGTATATGTGTAAATGGGATAACACGTACAGATGATTAATGATATTGTTCCAGTAGCAATGTTCCACTGTTTATATCGCATTTATTCTGACATCAAGAGGCAGGTGAAGAGGAAGCTTTCCAAGGCAGCAGCTGCCGCCACTGCCAGAGTCACTGGTGGCCTTCCTCCTGATTTTGATCAGAAGCTACTGCAGGTCATGGGGCACAGGAGTTGAGGGGACAGTTGACACAGACTTGCCTGGTCGTAAGTATTGAACATCCATTAATATGTTGTGTACGGGAATTTATATGTATTAACACTGTCCTCTCACTTTCCTTCTAGCATTTGGCACTGTGCCCCCTCAGCTCCGAGCAACATCTGATGATGAAGCCTCATGGTCTCCACAGGACATAATAACATAGTAATTTAGATTGAAAAAAGACACAAATCCATCAAGTTCAACCCTTCTACCTTTTATTCCAGTTTTTGATTCAAAAGAAGGCAAAAAGGAAGCTATTTTGAATTTTGCCTCTTAGGGGGGAAAATTCCTGCTCGACTCCAAAGGGCAATCAGATTTCTCCTTGGATCAATAAGCTATATTATTAATAATTATTCTATTAATAGGCCTGTATTTTCTGTTTTTCTAAAAAAAAAAATCTATTGTAGTTGATAGCACTATATCTTGGCAGTGAATTCCATAACTTCATTGTCCTTACTGTAAAGAATCCCTTCCTTTGCTGTCTATGAAATCTTTGCTCTTCCAGTCTCAGGGGGTGACCTCTTGTTCTTTGAACATTTCTGTTAATGAACAGGTCACTGGAGAGCTCTTTATATTGTCCCTGCACATATTTATATAATGTTATCATATCTTACCTTACATAGAAGATCACTCAGCTCCTTCTTGGATTTCACTGTGTCAGACTGCTCAGCTGGCCTTGATGCCTGCTAGGTCTGCACCTGTCTATGGTAAGTCAAACATACAAATATATTTGTATGTATGTGCATGTCACCTGTAGTATAAACATGCGCAACAAAGCGTCATTCATGAAAGAGGGAATTGCATGTGGTTGTGTAAATAGCTATGCTAACTGTAGAGACAAAGTTAAAATTGGTAAATTGTTATATGTTCATTAGTACTAGGAATGACAATGTACCATAGTTCGGGATTCAGATGAGCATGCAAGAGAATGTGATACATTCTGTATTGCAAAGTCCTAAACATCTTCCGCTTTTCCTGCAGATACATCTGTGGGCGACAAGCATCCCCCTCTAGCGCGGTGGATCCCAGAGGCTGTGATCAGCCAAGTACATCAGGAGGCCCTCCATAATCTGCTGCTGATCTTCCAATAATGGCATTCAATGCTGCTGTCTGTGGTTGGATTGCTTGTACCCAGTGTGGTGTGGTACACATGGCCCAGCAACTGAACATGATGGCGAGCAACCAAGAACAGTATCATGTCCAGATAATGGAGAGGCAGGAAGAGATGGCTAGTGTGGTAGTTGCGGAGCAGGCGCAGATGAGAATGGTGTACCAAAAGGAGTATGAAATTAGAGTGGAACACCACAACCGACTTCTGCAAAACATCTTTGCTCAATTGGAAATGCAGCGTGCATATTGCCACTCCTGCGGTGATTGCCACACTTAACATCCCTCCACCTGCACAGTTGGTTGAAGGTCCTCACACAGGTGAGGAGGAAGATAATACTGACATGACTTGCCCAGCATACTATCCTCTTCCTCTGCAGTAAATCATACTGTAGCATCTTGTTAGTAGCCATGGAACCCTTTGTTAATCCTTATCATCCAGTTGGACTCCTCCGCTGACAAACTCTGCGCCCCCTTCCCTGACGAATGAAAAATGTTCTAATGAAAATAATTTGACAATAAACATATTTATTATTTAAATGTATCTATTTGTGTCTGTGTATTATTCTGGTAAATCCCCACCTCATCCACAGATCATTGTAACCTTTTATTTCCACAGCGTTGAACTTTCTACATGAGTACATCTTCACTTTTATTGCGGTAAAACATTGGTGTCTGTGCTAGACAGTTTTTTTGACATGGCCCTAGTTTTGAACAGTTTTCTAATGATGGGTATCAGAAATGATATTAGGGCATATATCTTAGGGCATGTCTATGTGAAAAAAAAATCCGTTTCAAATCTTTTGGAGTCTACTTTAGAGGCCTTTAAAGTAGAATTCTCCAGGTAAAATCAGAACAATTTAATGGGTAAATTCCACCTATGTTTACTGAATTGGGAGAGTGTTCAGTGGTGATAAGCACACATTGGGCAGTCGGATTAATGGTAAAAATGTCCTGATCCGAGTGCCTACGATGCTTCAGTTTTCGAATGGTCCAAAGAGCTGATTCGTACCAGAATACAGCGATACTAAGTGGCCGCATTTTGTGGATTTTCAAAATTTGGGTAAAGTGGCCGACCCAAATCTATTTCAGGATAAATTAGTGTATACTGAGTTGACCGTATAGGGAGCATTAGTTTGTGTTTTATTTTTTGATTGTTCTAATTGTTGGACAATTGCATGCTGATTGGCTCTTTGAAAAGGGCAAATGGATCCTGGGTCTTCCAATAGCTGAACAACAGCATAAAATTACACTATATGCAGATGATGTAATTCTCACACTCTCTAGCCCAAAAAAAAAGTCTTTATCAGTAACTATCAACTGCATAAAAGAATTTGGAAAATTCACTAATTACAAGCTTAATATGAAAAAAACACGAGTAATTCATTGCAATCTGCCTAAAAATCGACTGCATGGGCTACAGGAGGGATATGATTTTAACTGGACATCTCAAACTCTAACATATTTGGGGATTAAAATAAGTTTTACATGGGATAAGTTAGTCATGAGCAACTACAAATCCCTTCATCAGGAAATAAAAGAAATATTAAACAAATGGTAAAATTGACATCCGGCGTGCAGCCAATCTCATAACGCGACGGGGGAAATTACTACATTTTTTACTTAATACATCTCTCCCTTTAAAAGTAAATGCAGTTATATTTTGATGACTGTAAAAAAAAAGTAAACATGTACCATGTACAGTATATGGATGTATGGATGTAAGAATTATTTATTGCCCAGCATTTGGTCCAGACATGGGTATATTCAGCATAGACAAGGAGCAACAATAAAAGCTTTGCCCTTGAAATGATATTCTTCTTCTCCCACTAAACTACAAAATATGATTTGTATTTCAGGGGTCGCAGTGCTGTAGCCACTTAGAGCCTCATCACAAATATATCCCAGAGCTCTACCTTTAAAGATACATTCCAACCCCTTACCTTCCCAATGAACCTCAGGGTGCCGATGTTGTTCCACCACTAGCGTCTTATGCATATTACTGTCTGGAACTTTATTGTTTGGTGTCTAGTATTGTAACTTCCCTGAAGTCTTATTAAGTCCTACTTATTGGTCCCAGTCACAGGTCTTTACTCTAAGTCTACTCTTTCTTTCTGTTTATTTAATATATGTTTTATTATTTATACCAAATCTGCCTTGTTTACATTTAGTCTTGATTCTTTATACTCAGATTACCCATTTTTCAGTTGTTGTTTTTTTGTCTATTTTGTTGTGCTCACAACTAAACTCCACTTTCCCACTTCTTCACTCTTCCTTTCTTGTCTTTGTGAACAATCTTTGCCCTTGACAGAGAGCCTCTTAGCTAAGAAAGGAGAAAGAGGAAACACAAGGCATGTGACAGGTAGAGTTACCTCCTTAGAGAGATCACATTGCCTCTTTGTGCTGTGGCTTCTGTTACTTCCTTACTTGTATTAATCTCCAGATCTCTGTGTCTGCTCTCTATGACTTTTGCCCTTGTCACTGGAAAATGTTACTCTGAAGAAAAGGCTAGATGAGATATTAAAGAAATGTGTTTCTCTAAAGAAAGTATCACTTGTTTTTACTACCACTCAATGCACAACCTCTTCTCATCAGACTTTTCCCCCCTCTGATGAAGCTGCCTCGTATTTTAAAGGCAAAACACATTGATTTGGACATAACGCATTTATAGAAATATGTCAAGATTTTGCTTCTTGGGTGGATACAGTGGTCCTTTGAGACTTTCATACGATTGCAACACATTTTATATATGAAAATAGCTATAGTCCGCACTCTTGCAGCAAGTAAAGCACTTTATTGGGCAAAAAATTCCACAAATTGCAACAACGTGGGGTTAGAGCAGTGGTTCTCAACCTGTCTAATCTCAGGACCCATATTTGTCCTTGGTCTTTAAGTCATGACCCAAAAATAATTTTATTTCCAAAACATTATAATTTATTCCACAAATTAATTTGTACAGTATTCCACAGTGTATATATGCAGTGTTCAAAACATGAAACAAACAAAGAAAAATGAATAGTATAATAATTGTACTGCAAGTGAAACTTTAAAGGGACACTACCACTTACATAAAATATAACTAGATGACCTGGTCATTTAAAACTAACACATATATAAATCATATGCCACTGTTTTTTTTTAATTAATTGCTGGCTCCATTTTGTAAAGAATTCCCATGATGCCACATTCGTCCAAAATCTTTCAGCCAGTCTCACTTTACAACTGTGGCCAAAGCCTGCATTTGATGTCATAAGATACTACCCTGCTTTCTTACTGGCTCCTGTGTACCATAGTGGGCAGGACTAGGTGGCTGTGTACAACTTTTTTTTTACTGCCTTCCAACACAAAGAGAGGAGATTAACCTGATCAAACAGGATCATAACTCCGCGCCCTTGTGATGTAATGGTAACATTATCCTCACATTCAATGCAAGTGTATAATCATAATTCTCACTTATAGATTGCATTCTGCGTCCCCAGCCCCAAAGTGAGAAATTTGTGCTGTAAATTCACAAGGAGGTGACGCCCAAAAACACTATATTTCACAAAATGGTGGCTCCCAGTCACACTTGTTTAGTTAAATATTTGATTAAATACAGTCACATAACAAAAACAGAAGATAAATCTGAAATCAACAAAACAAAAGAAAAAAGTAAAACCTTTTCATTTTTTGGTGGGAGTGTCTATTTAAGTGCTATAGGCAGGGGCGTTGCTAGGTCTCCAAAAGATCTGGGGCTGGAGCCCGTGATAGATTTGATAGAAGTGGAGTAAATAAGCTCACATGCTTAGCCAGCATACAGACTGATATAATTGACGCCAATGAACAATAGGTATATATGGGTATATATCAGGGCTCAACAAATCCTGGGCACCAGGAAATTATACCTGGCGCCTGGTTATTGTTGTCCCTGCATGGTGCCCTCGCCGCTGGGATCATTTTATTTATCCACCGGAGTACGAGGGAGCAGTGTGTGCACCGGCTGCACAGTCTTCTAGTGTCCGAGCGCTGAGTGTGCTCAGCAGGGCTAGAAACAACAGCAGGGCATAGACCAGGCTAGTATGCGGTATAGCAGCCAGGAGGGGGACATATTGATAGATACACTTTTTTTTATTGTAAACAACAACAAAATTGATGACTCGTGTGTATGTGACTGACAGTGTGTGTGTGTGTGTGTATGTATGACTGACTGCATGTGTGTGTGTGACTGATTGTGTGTTTATGTGACTGACTGTGTGTATGTCTGCCTGTGATCGACTGTATGTGTCTGTGACTGATTGTATGTGTTTGTCTGTCTGTTACTTACTGTGTGTGTGTGTCTGTGACTGACTGTGTTTGTGACTGACTGTATGTCTGCCTGTGACCGACTGTATACGTGTGTCTGCCTGTCTGTCTGTGACTGACTCCACAGCAATAAAACTCACAGTAATGTGCAAATGTATAGGTATAACAGACTCCACAGCAATAAAACTCACAGTAATGTGCAGTGTGTGAGTGTATCACAGTCTCAACAGCACTAAAACTCACAGTAATGTGAAGTGTGTGAGTATATCACACACTCATGCTGCACAATACTGTACCATAATACACAATAAGACTCACAGCACACAAGAAACTCACATTACTCGAAGTTACACTTATACACATAAATACACAGCCACAAATACACACATATACACATGCAGCCACACATACACACTTGCACAGTTACACATACATACACACACCCTTACACACAGAGACACACAATCCCACTTACACACACCAACTTACATTACACACACACCTTGAATGTGAGCAAATTCCCATGATTTCAAAATAATTGAGCATACAAAATGTTGTGTATGTTGCATACACCATTTACCAGACTTTGAGAAAAAAAAGTAGACCAACAGCCTCATAATATGCCATAATATAGGGGATATCACACACCCCACCCACACACAGACACCCACCCTTACACCCCCCCCACACATACAGATGGCCTTTCCCACACAAATATTCTGCCACGCAGACACGTGTGTAAACCTGCAACTCTCACACGCACATCATAAATATATATTTTTTTAATAAAAAGGGGTCAAAAACCTACTACCAACCTCATAAAAGAGAGAAGTGAAGGGAATGAGATGGGAATTCAACTGAATGGGAGAATTTTTCCAACTTTGCTACTTTAGCCTTAATTTTGATTTTCCCATCTCACTTCCCTGCAATTCTCTCTTTCATGAGTAAAGCCCATAATATAATGAGCAGCACATTAATTAATAATGTATGATTTTAATACAATAACGAGGTTTGTCTATATATAAAGATGTATGAATGTGATAATCAGGTGTGAAAATAAAAATAATATGAGATGATAGCATTGTTTCACATTTGATTATCACATTCAATATGAATAATAGTAATTAATCACATTTCCTCCTAGTAATCTCACTGGGATTCACACTCTGCCACTCACACACACTCATAACTCTGCTGCTCATGCTTACTCACACACACACTCCTAACTCTGCTGCTCACACTTATGCTCTCACACACTCTGCCACTCACACACAGATACGCGCACACTCATAACTCTGCCACTCACGCGCACACTCACTCACACACACTTACACTCTTCCAAACACTCACACTCTGCCACTCACACACACACTTACATTCTGCCACTCACACACATAACTCTGCCACTCACGCTTACTCTCTTCCACTCACACCCACTTACACTATGCCATTCACATACATACACATGCACACTCATAACTCTGCCACTCACACCCACTTACATTCTGCCACTTACATACATACACATGCACACTCAAAACTCTTCCACTCACACCCACTTACACTCTGCCACTTACATACATACACACTTATAACTCTGCCACTCTCACCCACTTACATTCTGCCACTTACATACATACACATGCACACTCATAACTCTGCCACTCTCACCCACTTACACGCATAACTCTGCTACTCTCACCCACTTACATTCTTCCACTTACATACATACACACACTTATAACTCTGCCACTCATACCCACTTACACTCTGCCACTTACATACATACACACTTATAACTCTGCCACTCTCACCCACTTACACTCTGCCACTTACATACATACACACTCATAACTCTGCCACTCTCACCCACTTACATTCTGCCACTTACATACATACACACTCATAACTCTGCCACTCACACCCACTTACACTCACATACATACACACTCATAACCCTGCCACTCACATACATACACACTCATAACTGCCACTCTCTCTTACACTCAATCAAAGCTTGAGGGGGCGGGGTTGCGCATGAGGGGCGGAGCAGAGCGTGAGGGGGCGTGGTCTGGTGCTGTCCAGCATCCAGATTGCAGCATGCAGGGGACGGACCGAGTGAGAGGGGCGGGGCCTAGCGAGATGGGACGTGGTCAGAGTCTCCATCCGGGGCTATGGAGGGGAGACCCGGGGCTTCAGCCCCAGTAGCCCCCCCTAGCGACTCCACTGGCTATAGGGCTAAGACCCAATAAAATGTATAAAGAATTAAAGATATGAGTCTAATTAGCACTAATGGGATAGCAGTTGTGGATGCTTTTTTTTTTGTTTCTCCTATTTAGGTTCTCAAAGTCTGATGGGAGAGTGATCGTTGACAAAGCATAGGTACATTACACACTCACTGCCATTTAACTGCAGCATCAAACCCAAACTTCACTTGACCCATCGCAGGGGAATTTTGAAATTGTATCCCTAAAGTAAAAAAAGTTGAAGCCTCAGCTGTTTCCTAATCCTAGGTGGCTTACTGGAAGAGATATTAGCGGCACTACCAAAAAAAAAATTCCATCCACTCCTTGGCGGGTGTCTCACCTTCAGACAGTGAACTCAATGGGCGTCGATACATCATCATTCCTCCCCCTCAAAAATTAGATATTTTAATGAAACACATGTCCATGACCCACTGTCCACCAGCTCATGACCCTCTATTGGGTCAGGACCCACCAGTTGCAAAACACTGGGTTAGAGGAACACACTAGACACATTTAATTGTTTGACATTTTGTATGTGCCAGAGAAGCTGTGTGTGTGTTTTTCCTGTGTCACCATTATCAACTTACCATGAAAGCTTAAAGGATCTTAACATGTATATCTTGGAAGAAAGACAAGACGGAAGGGATATGATAGACAAATTTCAATACATACAGTCAAAGGAGAAGATTAGATTTAAAGAAAGACAAACTCGCCCAACATAGTCTTAAATTAGAGGGCTTAAGAATTAAAAGTAATATCAGGAAGCATTACTTTACTGACAGGGTAGTGGATGCATGGAAAAGCCTTCCAGCAGACATGGTGGAGGTTAATACAGTGAAGTAGTTTTAATATGCATGGGATAGGAATAAAGCTATCTCCCATATAAGACAATGCCATGGACTAATGAAAGTATTCTGATTCTTTTAGGGGGAAATAGATGGGCTGAATAGGTCTTATCTGCCAACAAATTCTGTTTCTATATACTGTGCTATTGATGTTTATATTCAGACTTTTTAGATTCTGCATTTAAAGTTATAATATTGATGAGCCCCTGAATCTCGGCATTTTTGAGTGCATTTTGTTGCGTAAACACAGTGTGCTCTCCTTTATTTACAGTCTACACTATGTTTGTTGTATATTCTTTCTACTTTACATATGCTCCCATGTTTTGCTGAAGTTCGATGTTCCCTTGGCATTGGAAAGCCTGCAGTGTATCAAAGGAGTATTTTTTTCATTTTATATCTATATCTATCAATATATATCTATCAATATATATATATTGATCCCCTGTATGCAGGTGTATATTGTATACATATATATATATATATATATATATATATATATATATATATATATATATATATACAATATACACCTGCATACAGCTGGTTAATTCTACCTTGCCTCAATCACCCTGTGTAAAATTATTAATCAAAATTTGTTAATCAAAAGCCAATCATGGTCTAAGTTGGGTGCTGGCATTAAGAATAAACAAAATAGAATCTGCAAACAAAAGGAGTTACCAAAAAAAAAATAGAAAGTTTATTAATCCTGTTGGTTTGGTGACACAACCTTCCAGCTTCTATGGAGTATTTTTATTATCTTTTATGGAAATAGTGTGTGTTATATTTGGGGGGTGCTTTATACTTTGTTTAATGGATAAAATCAAAGGTTTTTGTCACACTAAAATTAAAAAAAAAATGTAAATGTATATATAAATTGGTCTAAATGTCCTGTTTTTTTATGACTGCCACTTAACTTTAAAGCATTGCTGTCCTTTAAGCTCTCCAAATTTAATTTTGCTTCATGGCAAACCACTATACAGGTTTGCTAACGGCACTTTAAGAGGCAGTGTTAATTACAACCTCTTTATGCTTTCCACTTCTATACATATACAGTTACTGGACCTAGCTACTCTACTATGATTTAATAACCTACTTCCAGGAGCAGTAGGTCCATATTTAATAGGCACCTAGCTGGGGCGTATGTTAATGGGCACCAGACTGGGGAATATTTTAATGGGCAAACTGTGGCATATCTAATGGGCAAACTAACAGTGGCATATTTAATAGGCACCTGGCTGGGGCATATTTTAATGGTCACCTGACTGGGGAATGGTTTTAATGGGCAAACTGTATCATATGTAATGTGCAAGCTTACAGTGGCTTATTTAATAGGCATTTGCCTGGGGAATATGTTAAAAAGGGCTTAGTTAAACATCCAGTTTGCTAGTAAAACTGAATTAAAGTGTCGCGAAATGATGCATGTATAAAAAGTGTTTCACCAACATGAAAAGTTTGGAAAACTCTGTTGTAAACAATGAAAACATTTTGGAATCTAGTTACACATATTTGTGACATTTATAGGTACTTTATTTTTTTTAAGTATTTGTTACATTTATAGTTACTTTTATAGGTACATTTAAAGTTACTTTATTTTTAAAGGCATTTTACTCAAATAACACAAGTTTTATTCCAAATTTCAGGATACTGTATACCGCCTCACCACCAAAGGCCTAATTGAAGGAGTCATCTCTGGATACAATGCCACTGTATTTGCCTATGGCCCCACAGGTGAGCCCCATTGGTATAGATCAGTGTTCAAACACACCTGATGCTTTTTAACAGAACTTACAAAGTAAAGAAAGGGTTAAAGTGTAGTCTCCTTTAATGTGTGAACAAATGGTTGTCCTGGGCAGCCGTCTTGCATCACTTGTTACCAAGGCAACCATTCACAAAATCCTCTTGGGGATCAATATTGGGGGAGTGAATTTGTAGCTTCCTTTCTTATAAGCGCCTCTTGCAGGGTTACTACCCCTCTATGATGTACTTTAAATATATTTTTATTTATTGTTTCTGGAATAACACAGAATGATGTATGCAATGTATTACTTTGTATTGTATTTATACAATGTATTACTTTGCCATTTATTATAAACTATAAATATAAAATATTTCAAACATGAAAAGTATGTGTTTTGCCAGAAGGTAAATTCATTTCTTTATTAACTGGATTATTTATAGCAAAACAATGCATATTAGTTTACCTCAGTGGTGGAGGGGAAGGCACAAATAAATGCTGCAAGTACTATGGAGGCAGCACAAAACTCTTCCACTGATAAGGAGGTAGCATAAGGCTTTGTAGGGGAGCAGAACAATGTGGAAAGGAGGAACTGCAAGTACAGTAAGTATATAAAGGGAAATTATGTTGTATATAAGAATGCATTTTGCCTAGATTACATCCCACTTACCCTCAGCCTTTCTCATGGATCTGCAGGATGTGGAAAGACATATACCATGTTGGGGACTGATCGGGAGCCTGGAATATATATAAGGACGCTTAATGACCTTTTCAAAGCTATAGAGGAGACTAGTGATGACATGGAGTATGAGGTTTCTATGTCTTACATGGAGGTAGGAGACCCACCTTGTATTCAGTGCCAACCCAGACAATTAAGGTGGATGAGCTCTTAACACAATGCTGTAAAAATGTATAGTATCACTAGGACAGGGTAGCCATGCCAGATGCAGCCCATTTGACTGCAAAATGTGACCCACCTGATTTAAGCAAACATATTTTGTATAAATGTGAACTTTGTTTTACAGTTGATTTAAACTGTTTTTAGACTACTTTTGTATTACTGTAAAATAAAAAAGAAGTTTTCTTTAGCTAACAGACTGATTTTCATCATTGCTTCAAACAGTTGTTTTTAAAAAATATTTCTCATGCATATTTGCCATGATCACTTTAGAAAAAAATATGGCTGCCTCTGCATAGGTGTTTCACAATATGTGTGTATCATCCTTTCAAAAGCATGGTTTATATAAATGTAAACATTTTCTTTAAATGTGTGTGTGCTGTTGCCACATTATTACCACTGTAATATGGTATCATACAATGTATGCATATGTATGAATATAGTGCCTTACAATATCACAAATGAGGGACACAAGTTTCTTTTGATCTGTACAGTTGCTTATAATTTTCCTAGCACAATGTAAAGATCTTTTTTTTCATGCTTTACATTCAGAAGTGACATGGTCCCTTTTGTTACTATTTTTATATATTTTTTCTGTTCATTCTGTATTAGCCTCTTTAGATTTAATAAATAAATGAGGCAGCTCATTGTGACTTTTTCATCCAGATGTAATTATTTATTACGAATGACATATCATTGCTTTATTTATTGTCTGGTCCTAAAAGCCCTGAATCCAAAGTGAACACCCCACTTATTTACTACGCAGAGCTCGTTAGAAATGTAGGGGTCTCTATAGGTCAGATAACAATGATGGGGTAAATCCTATTGGATTTAATCTTCTCACTGTCGTGTTTGGGCTCAACAGGAAAAACTACAAAGCAGAGCTTTTTTGAATACACAGTACCTTTTGATTTAAATGGCAACCTGGTATTAAAGAGTATTACATATCTCAGCAAAAAATACTTAAAAATAATAAAAATGCTTAGCTAAAATGAAAGCTCCGCAACCTGCTTCCCCGTTCATTTTCCAAGCAGTATGGCTTTATCTGAAAGTAGCAGACCATAGTATTGGGGCAGCTCCCTCTGGTTCAGTTCTCTGCACAATAGCAGTGGGAAACTCATACATTGTATGCACATTGATAACACAACACACTCCCTAGTCTCCATGAAAGGACGTTATGTACACTCTTATTGTCTAGCTAATCAGATTGACCTGATAACCAGATAACTCTGTAGCATGTACACCTTCTAAAATCTCTTCCTTTGGCTTCTCATCCCACTTGTACTGCTTAGAAACCCTGATAGCATTTATTACTTGGCCAGCCACACCATCCTGGCACACAGTGCAGATAATCTCCATAGTGACGGATAAGGAAAAGCTCTCTGTGCTGTTGCTTAAACATAGGTATGGAAGCAATGCGTTTATGGCCAGTGCAATATTTGCACATTACTCACAGGTGTGGAAACTAGGCAGCCATAAATAGAGCCAGTAATCTCAAGAAGACCAGCATCAACTCAGATAGGGATCAAATAACCAGAATATGCATCACCCGTTACCACATCCATGGCACAAGTGGGACAATGGCTATTTTTCCACTTGCGTGGGACAAACTAGAGTGCACATGTTTAACTTGGGATATCTTATTGATTTGAAAATGATGACACTTTACATATAACGGTCAGATGTCATGCATGGCAAAAACAGTGCTTAGTTTAACTGTTTGTCTTATAATCCTTTTGTCCTCAACTCAGGTTTCAAACAGTCAGATATTTGCCCACACTTGATGTTTTTAAACAGACCACACCTGCATTCATGTATACAATTAAATCTTGCCTTCCTCATCCTTTATTTTAAGTACCCCAATAATCAGTCTTACTAAAGATGGGTGCTTTTACTTTTGGATCTAATTTTTTAATTTTGTTACAGAGCTCAAGAAGTTGTCCAAAGAAAAGGCATTTATTAACACTCTGAGGCTTGAGATTTAATTTTTTAAGATTAACATATACCGGAAGATTTAACATAAGTGTATTGGTTTTTAATTTATGTGTGTATTTTGTGATTATGCTTTAATATTTTGGTGACAATGCCATGCAAATTGACAAGTTTAAATAAAATTTGTATTTTTTTTTTTTCAAATCTGAAGCCACACAGTGCTAAAAAATGCCTTTTTGAATAAATGAACATCTTGAACTGTCTAACTAAATTACACCGTGCTTGATGTTTGGCTTTAGATCTGCACATTATGGGCCTGTTCAACCTTCTACACACTTTCCTTCTTCATCTCACACACCCAACCTGGACATTGCTTGAAGGAAAGTGAGATAAATCTATGTCACTGACCAGTTAGTGTTCCAAGTGATGAACAATATTCAGTCGATTGAGCTTTGTATGACTGTATGTGGAATCAATATGCCATATATGCTTTTTGTGCTCTGTACAGATCTACAATGAAATGATACGGGATCTACTCAACCCATCACTGGGTTACCTTGACCTGCGGGAAGATTCCAAGGGAATAATTCAAGTAGCTGGGATCACGGAAGTGTCCACCATCAATGCGAAAGAGGTCATCCTCAACGTTAATAATAATGTCATCTTTAATATTGAAACAGAGAAAGAATTGTTATAGCCTCAATTTATTAACCATAATTGTTAAGTCCCCCTGACAACATGTAGTCATCTCGGGGGGTGCTGAGTATGCATTTTGGCACTAATCTGGAAAATATCTAAATATGGCATCAGTCTATATTCTATGTGATACTTTTTCCTTTTATGTGCTTGATTTTTACTCAAGTAGTAAGGATATTAAATAGGATATTTACCTCTCTTTAAATGTAATGCAATGTTGTCTCTCTCTCTTAGATCATGCAGCTGCTAATGAAAGGGAACAAGCAAAGAACACAGGAACCCACAGCAGCTAACAAGACCTCCTCCCGATCTCACGCCATCTTACAGGTCACCGTTAGGCAGAAGAGTCGTGTGAAGAACATCACGCAGGAGGTCCGGGTCGGGCGGCTTTTTATGATAGACTTGGCTGGATCCGAACGAGCATCCCAGGTACCATCTGTGCAAAAATGCACTGACATTTTACTGGACTACCCTAAGTGCATAACATTTATGTCTGTGTGTCAAGAAAGCACAACATTTGTGAAGAGGAGGATTCACTTTAAAGCCTCTGTGTGTATAAACACTGCTATGTGCAGTGTACATGCTGATAAACAACACACATTATGCACTTGCTCATTATAGAATATTAGTGAGTGTAGAGTGTTGTGTAGAGAACCTTGTTGTGCATACAATTTAATTTAAAAGAAAATTACAGAATTCAGCAATGAGAGCCTCAGGTTCCCCTGAACTGGATTGGTGAACCCCTATTTACGGGGAATATTGGTTAGTCTACCAAGAGTAGACTGTACTAGAGGGGACTCCCTGAGTCGCAGGGTTGGCATTGAGCCACATGTTCTTTTTGTTTGTCCAAACATTACATGGGCCCTCTCACTGAACCTGCTATTTTATTTGAAACCTGAAGCGAAGTTAAGGACAAAGGGTCTCACTGCAAGCATCTCTACTGTGACACACAGCTATTGATGAGTTTTAAGAGGGATGATAGTGCCCCCTAGTGTCATCACTGGGCTTTGACAGAGCATTGCTGAACATATCTATACATTACAGACAAGTCAGCAGACCTGTTTTGCTACAGGCAACAGTTGAATGCTGTCCAAGTCAGCTTTTTAAAATATGTTTAATCCTTAAAGGGACTCATCAGCATAATGTTGGTTTGTAGAAAAACTGTTTTTGAGTCTTGGAAAAGTACGTGGAGCAAACATAACATTAATTATGGAGGAATCAAGGTCGCAGGAAATGGCCCCACTATGAAAACAGTAGTCTGAATATGAGGCAGTTTGCAGTACATGAGTGGATTTACTGGCTACACTTTTACCTTAGGTTACATTTCAGTGCACATATGATTAAAGGGGCCATGTTTAAAGTGGGTACAGAGGCAAAAGGAAACTGTTGGCCTTATTTGAAACATGACATATGTCTGCAGATAAGAACCATTCAGCAAATCTAGTCTGCCCAATTGCTGCCCCCAAAAAATCTGAATACTTTCATTAGTTAAACAAACAAAGAAAAAGCTGCCAAATTCTTAAAAATCATAGACGAGCTGTCTTAGTCAAGCTCAAAAAATTCTGGTGTTCTCTCGATGCTCCATCAAGATAATAGTATGAAAAGTTAACCATAGTGGAAGAACACTCGGCATTGAGGCAATAAGATTGAACACTGTGGCTTTTGAGATGCAAATAAAAAATATTTATTAACAACTAAGATTGTGAAGCTCATCATCCGAGCGTAACAATCTCCCAGGGTGAAAAAGATCCGACTTATGCAGTTTGCGCCTGTGGAGGGCGCTTAGTCATAGGCTCAAGACTTAAAAATACAAATATTTGCTCTAAACAGTATTTACATTGATACTAATGTATTTAATAAGTGCTGATTGGCTTTAATATATCTTATTGGTGAAAATGATCTGTTATCCAAAATGACATATTATCCACTTCTGGTCCCAAGCATTTTGGAGACGGAATACTCAACCTGTATATAAAAAAAACCTCTTGGAATTGCCCCCCACCACCCCTCATCTTGCATTTGAACCACGTCTCTAAAGCCAAAGTTCCCCTTTTGAGTATTTGAAATGTTGGATGGTATGAACTACTGTCTTAATCAGTTTAATACTAAGGTAATGACTGTAATGATTGTTTTATTTTATACGTTTTGTTCAAATCATTTCTGGATCATGTATTTCTTTTAAATCATTTAATGCCATTCCTTTGACTTGTATGGCAGACTCAGAACCGTGGTCAGCGGATGAAGGAAGGTGCTCATATTAATAGGTCTCTGCTGGCCTTAGGAAATTGCATCAATGCCCTGAGTGACCGAGGGGTTAACAAGTATGTCAACTATCGAGACAGCAAGCTGACCAGACTGTTAAAGGTATCCCACCAACACTAACCTTTCCCATTACTGCACCTATGGACAACAAATGTAAAAATATTATCTATCTCACACGAGGTCAAGATAAAAATAATTCTCTGAATAAAAGTGTTTTTTTGCTTATATTTTCATTCAGAAAAAAAATCTGGAACCCAATCATAGGGTTCCAATAGAGAGGAATAGGGATGGCTAATGCACACAAAGGCGTAACATCAGAGATGTAGCATTTTAAATATAATCTGTGCTTGTGGAAAAGAAATGAAATCGATTTTTACACTTAGCTATTATGTGGTACATTGCAATAAAATTAAATGGATATCCATTATTAAAAATATTTGTACAATATGTGGTGGTTCATAAATATAATTAACAGAATCATGTTTTGTCTTGTCTATATTGATAGATATTATAGAAATGGTGTAATGAATCTGGAAAAACAAATATGTGTATTCTCTCACACTCACTCAAATTTCTTTTTTCGTTTTTTTTTATACAAAATATTCTGGCTTCTAGTTCATCATGGTTATTTTATCTGTTCCATTCATTGCTGTATTCATTGTAAGCATACTGTGATTTACAATCCACTTGACTTGTCTGTATTTATTTGTATCCAAGATGAGTCACAGTAAATATATCAATTTGATTGATCACATTGGTTATTTTAAAGCAGTCTAGAAAAAAGCACCCTCTCCTTTGTCACTTGCAATTATTCAATGGGGATAAGTAAAATTAACATGTTTCCTTCTCTGTAGAGATTTGCAGTATTTACTTAACTATGGTTTATTCAGTAAACTGTGGCAAACTGACAACGTAATTCTGAATTACAAAGATGCTGAAACCTGGATTTGTTAAAATCTGAAACCATTACGATTTTAGTTGTTTTTTTGAGATACAAAGTCTTGATTACTAATGTGTGTCCAATAATTGGTGTAATAACTATGAATGTTCTCTATCCAACTAAGTATTTTTTTGGTCACCTTGGTGTTGTAGTTTTTGCATCACCTTATACATTTGTCTGTTTCGTTTGCTTTGTCAGGACTCATTGGGTGGTAACAGTCGCACTGTAATGATTGCTCACATCAGTCCTGCCAGCAGTGCTTTTGAGGAGTCTCGGAACACACTCACCTATGCTGACCGTGCAAAAAACATCAAGACACGGGTATGTACATAAAGCTGTCGCCTAAATGGGGAAATTGTGTTCAACAATATTTATTATCAAACAATATTTATGACTGCGGTGTGCATAGCCCCAACTGTCCCACTCTATGCGGGACAGTCTCTATTCATTAATTCTGTCCCACAGTCTTCACTTTATCCTCTGGGACACGAGAAGAATGAATGCGGCAAATGTGCAGAATTATGTGCATGTGCAGTTGCATTTTCACGGTGTGGCATTACTGTGCATGCTCATTAGCACTTACACTGCTCCTTCAAAGCCATGCCCACTATTGTCCCACATCACTGGTGGAGCATGTTGGGAGGAATGGTATGCAGAGTATGTATTTATAAGATTAAGCAAACTTGTGTGAATTGGGGTTCGCTAAAACGCACAGACAATACAACACTTTATAGATTAATTTATGCATATATTTTAACCACATGACGGTATATGCATAAATATGAAAGTGCAAATAAAAAGTGGTGGAACCTAACATCAAATTTACAAACATTTATTAGTAAATTAGTAATGTATAAGTCTAATGTATACATATTTAGTCCATCATACACAATGCTTAGTATGGTCTAGGTGACATCTTCACTATAATACATCTGGCCAGTTAACTAAAAGTGGGACTTCTATGCCTCATTTTCTTCTCAGTAATATTTTTGTGGCTCACTAGGTCAAGAGAAACCTTCTTAATGTCTCCTACCACATCGCCCAATACACCAGCATCATTTCTGACCTACGAAATGAGATCCAAAGGCTGAAGGATAAGATTGACGAGCAAGGTTTGAAGCAGATGAGGAGCGAAAAAAGTGATATTCGAAACATCCAAGGTTTGTCCATATTGTCGGTGGTAACTGTTGTGTAGATGTTTACCACTTCTATATGTTCCAGTATATTTCTTACATACTTTTGTTTATAGCGTTGTGGAAGGGAGTAGTACACCAGCATCATCTAAGCAGGGAAAACAATGTAAGGGCATTTACAATTGTTTGTGATTGACAGGGAGTGGACAAACTAGAAAAAACAATTAGCTCTTCTCTTCTAAATGAGGGGCTATTTCTTATTTTGGATCTCTAATGATCAAATCTAGGACATTCACCTGGTATTGCTATATTACAGATTATGAGCATCCATGTGTACTATTACAAGTGGCAAGCTCCATAACCTTGACTAGTAGTGTTCAGTCTTAACTATATTGTTAAATTTACTGTCTTACCACCATCTCAGCATTGCTTAACCCACCTGATTCTCCATATTACTCTCTGAATCTTTCAGCGGAGGTGCAACTTCACACCGCGCCTTATGATCGTTATGAGATGGACCAGCTGAGGGAACAACTCATCAGGGCCTTCCGAGAGCAAATGGACATTCGGAGACAGCTAATGGAGCTTGAAAATAATCACATGGAAATCCAGATGGAGACTTCACGCCACTTCCTCATCATTGCAGAGTAGGTAGTGTAATGAACAATTTAGCTGTGCCTCCACCTGAAGCGTGCCTTAGGTTATTGCCTTATTTTAGCCTAAACTTATGTTAGCTTGGTCAAATGATAGGTGACTTTGCCATAGGCATGGCAATCTCTCTGGTCAGGTCCAGAAGTCAAACAAAAGTTGATGTTATCTACACTTTATTCAACTGAAGCAAATTTGAAAGCTTATGGTCAATGCAGCCATCAGCTTTATTATAGTAATCAATAAAGGCAGAATACATCTATGGAATTTACAAGCTAATATTGTAACATTGATTCTATGCTATGCCTGTGTTTGCCACCCTGTGTGTTACTGAATGTTAGGGCCCTTGCTAGGTCTGATAGGAGTCTCAGTGCAGGGATGAATAAGGAGTGTGTTTGCATACTTTGATTTATAGTGCAGGGTTGAGAACAGATGTAGGGACAGAAAGGAACAAGGACTGTAATAAGGACTGCGGGGACAAAGGGCTGTGGAATAGACAAAGGACTTTAGCAAAAACTATAGCATAAACAAAGAAATTGAGAAAGCACTGTGGTATAGACAAAGGACTTTAGATATGACTGTGGTAGGAGCTGAGAGAGTGACAAAGACTGAGGACTTAGGTAGGGGCTGAGACCTGAAGTATTGCTTGAGACCTGAGGCAAGGCTGATGACTGAGGTAGGGACAAGGGCTGAGGTAGGGGAAAGGGCTGAGGTAGGGACTGAGGGCTGAGGTAGGGACATGGACTGAGGGCTAAGGTAGAGGCTGAGAAAGTGACAAGAACTGAGGTATGGACTAAGAGAGAGAGGGACAAGGATTGAGAGAGGGACAAGGACTGAAGACCAAGGTAGGGGCTGAGAAAGGGACAAGGACTGAGGTAGGGACTGAGAGAGGGGCAAGGGCTGAGGACTTAGGTAGGGGCTGGTACCTGAGGTAGACGTGAGGCCTGAGAGTAAGAAAAGCAAGGTGAAAGTACCAAGGCACAACTCTTGGCTGGTTAGGGCAGCTTGAAGATAACCCTGGATAGGGTTCAGGCTAGAATACTTATGCATTAGGAATATGGTCACAGGAGAAGCTGAAACTCTTCCCCTGGCTGGTTGAGCCCTATGGATATAGGTCCCATTTCCTGGACAGGTTAAGAGGTAGGTGAAACTTCCAGCAATG
Source organism: Pelodytes ibericus (assembly GCA_036172795.1). Classification (NCBI taxonomy): domain Eukaryota; kingdom Metazoa; phylum Chordata; class Amphibia; order Anura; family Pelodytidae; genus Pelodytes; species Pelodytes ibericus. Next base: position 111,906,713 of record CM069862.1, on the reverse strand, counting down.
AATCAGGAGCCAGATGAAGTAGATCACAATAGTCAGGCAACCCACTCCAATGCATAAACACACCTAGATCAGAGGTGTACTTATTGGGCAGGGTAATTTACAAAGCCAACTGATACTATTGAGAGCAGCAACAGTGCAAAACAAGAAGGCTGGCCACTAGAGATAAAAAGAGGAAGATGAGCACAGAACTAGAATCTTATATACATTGGTTAGGAAGTCAGGGTAGAACCCTGATATTGAAGGTCTAGTATGAAACAATATATGTAAACTAGAAACTTTCCATGACTCTGCCCCTCAGTCCCTATGTTGTGATTGTAGCTGGGAGCAGGAGAAGACACGGCGTGTCCGCAAGTGGAGAGATGAACTCAGGAGAGAAAGCTATGGAAAGGATGACAGTGAGAAGGACTCGGACACTGGAGATGACCAGTCAGATATCATGGAACCTCCGGAGGTGACTGTGGCCAGGGAGAACATCCATTCTCTGGTGGGAGACCAAAGCAAACTGCACAGGCAAAAGGTAGCAACTGGGATGAGAATGGACAACCTATTCTATACTAATGAGGATGACTTGGGCATGGAAGTCACCAGCAATACTGTCTACTTATATCTACTTCTAGAATAATTTCCTAGTATAGTACATATTGGTTAAAGACAAAATAAGGAACAAACTAGGCAACATATAACTCTCCAGCTTGTGCTCCTACTTAACAAAAGCTTCAGGGACAGATATAGGAGGAATTCAATGGGGTGTGATATACTTTGATTATTATTAAGGACTGATGCCAATTGCACCATTTCTGGGGTATTTTTATTGACAAATTCATGTAAAAAGACATTTTGCATAGATTGGAAATATGATGTTTAATTGTTGTGTGTTTGCTTTCTGTACAGACATTGTGTTGAATAGTGTATTTAGATTTTAGGCCTTGTTAAGTGTTAATAATCATTCTTCTTAACTGTCATAAAAGCAACTTTTCAGACACAGAAGCCATTTTTATTAAAAAATCTAATGCATCAAATTGAATCCATTACACATTGCTGTTCTTGCAAAAGAAGGCAAAAAAAATAAAATAGTGAAAAGTGGACAAAGTGACTGAACACAAAACCAAAATCAGTGAAGTATGGATTAATGTCCTTAGTATATATGTTATGTAAAAAAGAACAGAAACCACACATGGGACAGTATCAAAACCACAAGTGTATGTATAAAAGTTCTTGTGCATCGAACTAACACTTAATTGAACATGTCCATGCTGTATTTCTGTGCTCCAGAAAAGACCCTAGGGGTGTCTGTTCAATGGATCCTAAGTATTAATTTTGTGTAGAGGATTAACGCACTTTGTCCACTTTTCCCTATTTTTGCACGTTATATCCAGTTGACACACTAGAGGGCGAAGTTGCTACCTTTTTTACACCGGTTGCTGTGTGTTCACCTTTCTAATTTGTAAAAATAATTTAAAGGCACATTAAAGCAATATCAAATTTTGCTTAGAAAACAGGAAAAGAAATCTTAAAGTAACCATGTTATCCACAATATTTTTGGATAAAAGTAAGCTTCAGAGAAATTTTAAAATATAATATTACTCTGAAAAATCTCCAGCAAATGAATAGATTAGAAAATATAATTATCTGAAGCATGATACTTTCTCTTCCAAAATGGCCAATTAAGTTACATACTGGCCACTCAAACAGCTGCATTTACATCTGTCCACCCCCAGGTGGCGACCTCATCATCCCACAGTGCTTATTACAGGAAGTTGAAGTCACGAGTTGGGGCAGATGTTTTCTTTTGCATACGTTTCACTAGTTCTATATATAGACAAAGAGGTTAAGGTAAAAAAAAAAAAAATACATTTCTTAGCATATTTTCTGGACATTTGCTACCAGTTTGGCAATCACATACTATAGAATTGTTTTTATTATGTATATAGTGATATAGCAATCTTATAGGATATTTTTAGTGGAAAGGGTTGAAATGCCAATCAACCAGTTATTTTGGAGGGTTACAGAGGTAAAAAAAATGAATTGTCTTGTTTATAATTAAGGCTTATTATTGTGAACTCTCCTTTCACTTGCTTCATTTGGTCATACCTGATGCCAATTTGTTTGCAGTTGGATTTAGAGAAAAGGTTTAAGGATATCCGGCATCGTGCTCGGAGATTGGAAGAGGTCCTCCCTAAGCGTATCAGCTCAGAAGAGCAGAGGGAAGTGCTGAGTCTCCTGTGTAAGGTCCATGAGCTGGAGATAGAGAACACAGAGATGCAGTCTCACGCCTTGCTCAAGGACAACATGATACGGCAGAAGAACTATATGGTGCAGCGGTTTGAGCAACATCGCTGCCTCTGCCATGAGATTATTAAGCAACAGAGGCAGATCATTAATGGTAAAGAAAAACAAAAGAAAATAGGACTGAGGAGGACATTGAGCAGTTATCTAAGAGGCTGGCTGGCGTCTGATTTACGTTGATATAGGAGAGAAAAATGATATCAGGGATTTATGTGGAGATTGGTTTGGAAAAAGAAAGAAAAAATTGGTTTACTGATGTGGAAAGCTCTTGCAAAAAATGAAAGATACGAGATGTGGCTATGTTGAGTGAGGTGGCTTTTTATATCATTGTAAAGAATGAGGGTGATAGAGACCAAACCAGATTTAGGCTTAAACACGTTATAAAAGTACATTATAAAAAGCTATGAAGAGCTATGGAATGAAGTTGATTGATTATAGAAAAGACTGGAATAATATTAAAGAGCAGAGCTAAGAGTTGACATGAACTAAGAAGGCTGTGACACTAACATTAGGGAGAGAATCCTTTTGGATTACCAATATAGGCTGTTATGTCATTCATGACCTTTAATATATTTTACTATATACAGACCATAACTTGGGTGTGCCTCATCGTCTTGAAGACTTGTATGAGCTTTATCTTCGGGAGTTAGAAGAGGGCAGCCTGGAGCGTATCGCTATTGTTGACAAAGTGGCTCTCCTGTCTTTAAAGGTAATTTTTTTTTTGTTTATTCAATTGCACAACGGGGTAGGGGGGGAGACTTAAAGGTGGCCAAGCCTCCTTGGGAACTGACCTCTTATTGCTGAGTGTTCACCATCAGCTTTTGTCCTTTCTTAGTGGGGTTCCCAATTCTTTTTTTGTCTCTTTAATGTAGTACCTTTATTTGTGAGAGTGGCTTCTCAGTTCTTGTCCAGCTGAAGACAAAATAAAGGAACAGAATGGATATTGAACAGTCCTCACCTCAGAGTCACTTTGTCTACCATCACCCCAGACTTTGAGACACTCATCAGGAGCAAAAAGCAAATCCACATTAGTTCTAATTAGTCTCCTATGTTTCAATGGCTTTTTTTTTTTATTTTGGGTTTTTATCTCAATAGAACTTTCTCTTTCACTTGCATGACTTAATGACCAAGGACAAATGTGGGTCCTGAGATTAGACAGGTTGAGAACCATTGCTTTAAACCATTAAATAGCCAGACGTCTCTCTGTACACCACCAACAGTAACATCAAAAAGTGATCCTTTTTTAAAATAGATTTTACAAGCCGTTAGCATTTGTTTTTAAGCCCGTTGTGTGTTTTTTATTTCCAGGACAGCCAAAACACCCTGCCAAAAATTCCACAGCTGACAGCAGAAGAAAATGTACAGGAACCTGACTCAGACCAAGAGAGTGTGAGGACTTTTGGATCAGACAACAGGAATCTTAGTCACAGGGATTCTTACAGGAACGTTCTTCCAAGACTCTTACCTGAGGCAGAGAGGTCAGATAAATGAAACATCCATTCATTGTACTTTCAATTTTAGCTACTTAGATAATTACTGTATTTGCTCAAATAGAAGTCGTCACGTTTTTTCCTATAGGGTAGTCTTATATTCAGGCTTTTTTTTTTTTACTAAATTAATATCCAAAGTTTGCGGGGGGCGGGGGGGGGGGGGGGGAGGTCATCTGATAATCAGGGTCATATTATATGTAAACACATATGTAAGTAAATGCAGTAATGCTTTGGTCAGTTACTTGCAGCTTTGCTATGTTGACCCATGAACCTGAATGGAACGTGATGCAATTCATTAGTGATAGTAGAAAGTAACTGTAGTCCAGAAAAATGTGTCTTTAAATAATGGGGATGCTCATTTTCAGTCGGAGCCGATGTTTTTTTGCATTATGGGTGCATCGAGCATCCTATATGGGGAGAGTGGGAGCTATAAAAAAAGGTATTTCCTATATCCTTTCATTAAGCTTTTTCTGCACTGTTGTTATTAACAGAGCTAAAGGTATTTTTGTTCTGGACTACAGTTGTCCTTTAAGGATAACAGCTGCATTTGCATTGTAAGAATCTCTGGTGCAATCTGTACATGTCAATTTCACCATCCAAATGGTTATTTTCCTCAACAGTGACACAAACAAAGTGTTCAAAACCAGTCCACGTGCCCGTAACTTTAAGAACGCTAAAGTGATGACTCCACCCCCAATCCATGTGAATGGAATGGTCAGTCAGGAGGTAGGTGGGTGAAAACAAGGGAACTCTTTATCAGGAAACCAAGGCTGGATTATTAACACAGGGATGTCCAAGTTTTTTTTGTATTTTTTCTGAAAGGGACTGCACGATTAGAAATTACATGTTGGTTTTATTTTCAGTAATGGTGAAGACAAGCATGTTAGCAATTGGAAAACATTTGGTTATTTAGGAGTAATACAGAAGAAGTTCAAAAAATGTAAATTATTTTTTTTCAAACAAAACTATTGTTATACATTTATAAAACTAATGAGAATATGGGTAGTTAAGTCATTTAGACCACACTGTGCTGTGGGTTGCCGAGTTTGGTCCACAAGCCTCCCTTTTGATGGAAACTTGAATCACTGCATCTAAATAAACATTTTTAGCAGTGGGAAGTCTCTTATTTCCTATTCCCATATTGAAGACCACTGCCATAGACTGCTTCTTCATTGATGCGTCCATTAAAATGTCTAAAGTAAAAAAAAAAAAAGGGAATTAAAGCACCAAAATGTTAATTAAATGACTACAGTATTATACTTGAGTGTTAAGCGCCTCAGACTTGGCTCTAGGGAAGACACATCTAATTACAATCAGGTTAAATTATCCCTATCCAGTCTACAGGTAGTGTTTTCTTATAAAATGTTAATATACATACATTAAAGACTGGCTCCCACACTTTCACGTATAACAATATCAAGTTCTAAGATCCCTGCTGCTGAACTGGGAACTTGGACTGAGACAGAGCAGCATGATCCTGACTCCTCGCACTAGCCTGATGACAGACCTGTTTCACCAAACTGGCCTCCTCAGTAATCGAGTAGCATCTTAATTGATGTAAATGGGAGTCATTGGCTGGAGCAACTAATAAGTAGTTTATCTCTGGATGCTGCCTGCAAGCTGCAATCCTTCTCTTCTACACAGTAACATGGCTAGCTGGCGTAATTGCCACAAGATGATATATGTTTCTCCTGTTTACAGCACACCGTTCATGACAACTTGGCAAGTGTAAGCAGTCTCATGAATTCTTCTCCTGAGAGTAAAGGTAAGAGATCCGCTTCAACAGCTTTACCATGGGTGGATTGACATGGGTAGATGGAAATCTTTATAGCTATTTGGTCTGAGCGGTGAACAGTGAATTGTGGAAAGAGCCCAATATTTCACACTGAAAAGTTGGCTTTACGCAGCTTATATATTACAAAAAGAATATATATTCTTGCAGGGGTGTCACTGTTCCAGGGATGAAGAAATGGCAGTACCCCAAGTCCCGAGGCTTCTTTCACTGTTGATCTATGCCTCCTGCTCTCACTTTCTTAGAGTCACTGTTGGATGGAAAGGAGACTCATTCCATATAAACACTGCTCACTGGGTGGAAACTATGCCTCCTTTTGACACAAGCCCCACCCAGTAAGCATTTTTTTTTTTAACATAAGTCTATTTGTTCTTTAAAATGTTACACAATACAAATATAAAGGGAATAAACAAAAAGGTTCTCCTCCAAAGGAGGAGCATCCCTTACTGCAGGGGTAAATGGATTGCAACAAAGGTGGTTATTAATAAGGAATTGGCAATTTATAAATGCATAAAACTAAAATAAATAACTAAAACAACTTGTTAAAAAGGAGTATTATATTATATAGTGATTATCAGCAGCACCTAGTTATGTGTGACCGCAGACATTTCCGTGCAGATGCAGGCCAGACTAGAAAAAAAAAGTTTCTTAACAAGTGGAGAATATAACAAGTGGTATAAGGATTGAAATAAATTACCCCTTCAATTAGTATATTATTTATTTAATTAACGAGGGATTAAACACTGGTCATTGTAACCAGACAGAATGACACATCTGTCTGATTAAAACTGCCTTTGGAATGATCACACTCTTTTCTAAAGGTATTCCTCTTTAGTCTTCGCAAAACAAAGTCGAGGGGGCTGCTATTTGGCAGAGCAGCGCACACAACCAATAGCTTGGGGAAAAAATGACATGGCAGCATGAAATTCCCATAGTAAAGCAAATCGCTTTTGAACAGGATCATCATTCAAAGGCCTGTTTAATTAGACAGAAGTGGGTCATCTGTTGATTTGAAATCTCCAAAATATATTTTATTTTTGACAGGAGTGTTCCTCGATGTGAAAGGCCCACATTATTAAGTGGTTCTGTACCAAACAACATTCAAACAATTGGAATAACAATTCTTTTGTAAATGTAGCCAGCAATATATTAGCAAATCAGTTTGTATGCAGCTGGATGAGAACAAGTTTTGGTTATAAATGAAGATTGGGCCTGAAAAAGTTGGCACTGTTACTTGGCATGGTGCTTTTAACCCATCAAGTGTTAAAGGGATGGAAAATAAAGATGCAGTGCTCCCCGTAATATCATAAAGTGCTGTTAGCTGTAAATTAATGGGCATTATATATTGAATGCCCTCCGCTAAGAAGGTTAATGGGTGTGGCAAGATCATTACCCACCTGTTAAAAAAATTACCAAAACCACTAAAACCCTCCTTTCTATGGCGCTTTAGCGGAACCGGTAATTAGAAGGCATTAAAACTCTATTTTGTGCGGCAATCACCACCCAAACAGTGATTTACTGACAGCCAGTAAAAACTAACGGGCAAAATATATTTCATTTTATTCCACATCAGTTTAAAAAAAACACGACTTAAATGTGTAACAGCAGGGCTGGTTTTTCAAAGGACAGTAGGAGGCTCTGACGGCCTGACGCTGTTCGCTTATCAGAAGCCTCTCTGTCCCAGCCTTACTATTGACTAGTTTGAAAACCAGCCTACTATTGCCTATTTTGACTGCATTAAGATAATTCACTCTGATTGAAATGCCAACTTTTAATATCATCATGGCCTCTGGTTCATATATTTTATTATAAGCAAAACCCTAGGCTTGAGTGAACCAACTTAATGGTGATGACAATGACAAATATATATTTTTACAATGGTAATGCTGTATGAAGTCACTGGTGTGGTTACAGCAAATCTATACTACCACAGCACACAAAAACTTGGCTATTTATTTTAGACTCTCGGTGCTTCTGGACAAGGGTAAAATGGCATTTTCTTAACTTCATTTATTTGCAGTTATGTAGCAAAACTAATAAATATATTGGATTGTTTTCGATCACATCTTTTTGAATGATTTGAAACTAACCATTATCCTGCCTTAAGAGATGTTTAAACATTGGGTATCCCCTCTGTGCGAAATGCAATTTTTAAATAGCTTAATAGGACCTTTGATTGAACTTTACAGAGAAAAAAGAAATCCTAAGCAGCATTAAGAGCATTACAGTGGAGGCAGCCCGGCGGCGCTCTCGGGTCATAGTAGGCGACCGCCTACAGCTGCTGCACCCAATGAAAGAGAGGAGCAACATATCTGTTCACTCACTGAGTGAGAATGAGGACACCCCATTCAGAGACCAGCGATTACCCAGCACTCCCCTACACCATGCAGTAAGTGAGGACAACCTGTCTAGTAGCACCGGGGAAATAATGACTGTACAAACAGTTGGCAAATACCACAGAGATTCCCCCAATCTATGGCACCGGGCACAAAAAAATGGCATGCAAAAATTGGAGAAGAGGGAGGAGTCTTTAGAGGTGAAACACAGAAAGAAAAGGTCAAGGTCTTTTGAAGTCACAGGTCAAGGGGTAAGCAACATAAATTATTTTATGTCCGTGTCAAGTCTCTTTGAATGCTACTCAATGTATTGGACTTACAGTAATACAGTTGTCTACACATAATTACTACACAAATCTTTACAATTTTAATAAAATTTACTTTCATAAGTCCCCCATAATTGACAAAATTAAAATTTCACTTGCCATATATGTATATTACCATCTTTCCCGGTCATTGTTGAAAGAACATCGACCTCTCATGTTAATATACCAAAAATTATTCTGCAGCTTGTCAGACCAAAGAACCATCCCATCCGGAAAAGAGGTCTGGAGAGCAATTCTGACCACAAAATCCAAAATATCACACCACAAGTACTTAACAGTCGTCTGCCCGGGAAAGTCATACTTCCAGTAGTGCAGATTAAGCTTCCACAGAACCAAGCAGGTAAGCACAGTGACCTTTGTAACGTCATGTACATATTTATATGTATGCAGAGTACAGGTAAGAACAGTAGTACTGCAGAAACACACTGTATACAAAGAACAAATAGATTAACAGAAATGTTTACAGTAACCGTCAGATACAATGAGACTAAACAGTCTAAAACCCAGACTGGACTGGGGGATGCCCAGAGAGTTGGACTGCAGTAGATGAATGGTACAGAACAAAATGTCCAAAGTTGTACCTAGGGTTGCCACCTTCTCTTCAAAAAAAAATAAAAAAAATACAGGCGTAGCTATTGCTTCCATCATGCTTCTTAACATTGGACTCAAGCTACATTTTTACTGGCCTGCCGGTAAAATACCAGCTTGGTGGCAACCCTATTCATACCTGATTTTGAAAGGTACACACTGAAGATCCAGGTCAATGTGAGCACTGTAGCCTAGCTAGGAAAATAACTCCAAGTAATGCAGAAGATCAGCAAGGCACACTAAGACAGAAACTATAGTAACAAACCATTTCTACGGCTAACATGGTATCAACTCTCACCAAGTCCGTTGACATTTAAAGACAGATATGCAGACTGATTGGATGAATCAAGTCAGAGCCATCTTTAATGTTAATTGGACCAAGAGCAAGCATCTATTTGTGGGCTGCCCCATGGCATCATCCTTACCGCATCATACACGTGAGATTATTATTAGACTCCAGCCCACTGATTGGTTTTACATGACACTACATTTAAATAAATACAGGTAGATGTTGGCACACCACAAAACGTAAATAACATAATATGCAAGCAGGTGCCAGAGTAGTGGGTGGCCCGAACAACAGGCCTTTTTTTTATCTTTGTACTTTGTGGTGTTCTGCCTTTGATTGGGTTGAAATGTAAGGCTAACCATCATGTGATAATAAAACGTTATTTTCCATTTAACCTTTTGAGTGCTGAGTTCTCTATTTGTCTTACAAAACATTACATTGAGACTACAAACGGTTTCAGAATTACGGTGCATTGTCCATATTTTGCTTCCTAAGCCTTAAACCCCATGTACTGTCCAAGAGAATGTGCCACTAATGGGCACTACCTACAACAAAGTAAAACTGAAATTCACATCCTCTCAACTGTGCCATACAAATGAATACTGCTTCATGCCCACCAAAATCTGCTCCCTTGTTCAATGGGCTTTGTAAGCATTTGACCTCACACAATTTTATCTATTGCAATCTGATGCAAAAACCAACCAACTTGCAAATCCTGTACCTCAAGCCCCAGCTACACACTTAGCTCGTCAGCCTGAAATGTCACCCTTGCAACATATGCATTGAACTCTGCCACTTGCATGCCCTACACACTTACAAAACCAGGGGCATTAATTACTAAATTGTACACTGTAGGGAAAAATCTCCCAATGGAGATTGGAAAAACTGTATGTATCGGTCTGTCTCTGTTCATCTAACATAGTCTGTAAGCCCCTTCTAGGCTATGTACCAAGTGCTTTGTTAATTGTTATTGCTAAATAAACAATTGTTAATGTTATTGTTTGTCATTCAGAAAGTGGTATACTTACACAGGCTGTACTGCAGTTAAATACCATATTAGTGATTTTAAGTTGTTGGTATATACATTTTTTTTGTACATTACCTGTGTGCTACCGCAGCTAGTACATCCCTAGTAGGAGGTAAAACAGCGCTAGATGTGACACTTTTGCACCAGTGTTTTAACTATGCTTGAACCTACCCAGCATGTCATTTGTAATGTATAGCTGTGTATTTTAATTTTTTGCAGGAAATGTAAGTAACACAGTTGACCAACAAGGAGCAGTACATCCTCCAAACCATCCTGGAAACACCAAGAAGTCGATATCTACCAACCACCGGCCTCGGTTCAGCTATGTAAATGCAAATACCAGCAGCAATAACGGGAAAGAGTTCAGGGTTCGGAAATATTAAAAATATGAACTTAAATTGAGACAACATGTTTTTTAATATGCACAAACGGCTAAAGGAAGGAATTCTGACATCATTTAGAGGTCATGAGATGGAGACTCCCATGGGTGCCAGTAAGGCAATGACGAATTTTATATATAAAATCAGTATCAATAAAATGTTTATTTTATATTCCAACAGGTATTCTCATTTTTCTGCAAGTTGTTGCGAGCTGATAATATGGCTTAGTTTTACACATTTTTAATACTGACATGAATTTAAACTATCCTGTTAGCTGTGGTGGCTACATATATATCTTTCATGAGGAAAATGTTTACACATATAAATATTGACGGTTCTTCTAATGACAATATAATCATCACACGCCCCTTAATGCATCCAGCAATGATTTTTTTTTTACAGGTCAGGAAGTGTTTTATTTGATAATGTAATCAATGAAAATGATGCATTATAAGTAGTTTACGCAACAGGACTGTGATTCCATTTCTCTGATTTCTCTGGCAGTGCAATATTCAAAGGTACCAACAATTTCTCTTCAGTAATCTGCAGTCATGGATAAAATAACTTGGCAGTCATCTGAAAATACTACTATCCAAGAGTGCATAAAATACTGACTATATGTTCTATTAATGTTGGTTTAAACGGTTCAGCAGAATAATGGAATATTTTAGTAATACATTTCAGTCTAGTTGCTAGGAAGCTCACTACGATACAGAAAATTTTGAGCACTTATTTTTAATACGAAGCTTAAAAAGAGATAGAAAATGATCAGGCCGTCAGGAAGAGGAAGTCAGGTGCATGCTGGTAAATAGGTTATAGCAGTCCCTTTAAGGAGCAGGGGAAAAAAGAGTCTAAATATGCTGTTAAAGCAGCTTAGAAATTTCTGAACCTTTTTAAAAAAACATTAACACAACAGGTTTACATTACCATTTGTTAAGCTGTGGCGATTACAGAGACTATGTCACCTAAATATTGATTATAATTAGGGTTGCCACCTAAGGCCAGTGTTAAGTCTATGGAGACAGTAGCAAGGCCGGTATTTTTCTGAAGAAAGGGTGGCAACCCTAATTAAAATTTAAATATAGAGATGAAAAAAACACTAGCCATACTTAGCATAACTCCCAGTTTCTACCCCTGGAAATCAGGATGCTAGAGACGGAGCTTAGTAGGTCAAGTGTAAGCGCTACCGTGCATGCGCGATAGTGCTGTCACTCAATCTAGCAGCGCTACTGCACATGAACACATCTGTAGTCCCGCCGATCTCTAACTCTTTCCCGAAAAGCAGGACAGAGGTGAAGCTCAGCAGTAGAGTTCCAAAATCAGGACTGTCCTGCATAAAGCTGGACCGTTGGAAGGTATTAAGGGCCGTTGGACATTTTGTTAACTGAATTGCAAGAAAATGCATAATGTGTCTGTGGTGTGTCCTGTTTATGACATCACCAATAGCTTTATATGCAAGTGAACTATATTAAATTACAAATATTTAATTTACATATCAACCCACAAGCTGATGTATATAAACACCCTAAAGTTTTTATTCTCTATATTTAGAGAAAAAAATCACTGCATAGGTGATGGAGTCTTTTTTATGTATTTATTTTTTTAGCTTGAGATGTCTAATGTGATGTCACTTTGTGTGCTGAATAGGAGTAAACTAACATAATAGATGACTCACATTCAGTTACAGCTAACATTCAGTATTTTGGTATATGATATATCTCATTTAAGCCCCAATGATATAAACAAATCCGATTTATTAGTAACACAAATGAGCCAATTGAAGTTAACATTTAAATATGCATCGGCAGCTGCTATAGAACAGGGGTATATCCTGCCAGTCATGCTGTCACTCAGGGGCACGGCGTATCCTGTGTATTTCCAGGGGTTTATGTGCTGCGAACAGCCAGTACACAAACCCCTGGAAATACACAAGATACGTCTGAGGGGCAGACGGCAGCTGTGAATTCAGCAACAGAGTCACTCACTCTGTTGCCAATTTCACAAGCACTAAAAGTATACAAAAATTTGTATACTTTTAGTGCTTGTGAATTGGCAACAGAGTGAGTGTCTCTGTTGCTGAACTCACAGCTGCCGTCTGTCTCCCGGATGTATTTCCAGGGTTTGTGTGCTCTCTGTTTGAAGCACACAAACCCCAGAAATATACAGAGTGGGTGCTCCGTCCTAGGGGTGCAGCGCACATCTAGCACATATGGAGCATCCGCCACTTTATAGAAATGTTTTAGAGCGTGTAGAAGGGATTATTAATGTATGGATAAGTTAAAGGCAGGGGAATTGCTAGGTCTCCAAAAGATCTGGGACTAGAGCCCATGACAGATTTGATAGAAGTGGAGTAAAGAAGCTCACATGCTTGGGCCTGCACATAAAGTATGAAATAAAGTGGGAAATGTTATGAAAGGAGAAGTTAAAAATAATAAATTAACACCAAAATGGGCATTCAAGGTGCTAAGGGGTCACTAAGATTGACTTTGGAGGTCGACTTACATTTTGAGACTAAGTCAAATTCGGCCCAGAGTGTGATGCCAATGAGCAATAGGTATAAATAATATAAACAGTAAATACATATACATGAATATTATATGATGATGCCAATGGGGTGAGATGGAGGGTGAGTGGGGTGATAAGCTGGATAGAGGGGGTCAGATGGAGGGAGATAGGGGTGACAAGATGGAGGGAGATGATGGGTTAGATGATTTTGGCTGGAACTGTTCCGGCAAATAGCAGGACATTGATCTGGGGACATTTCTGGGGACACATTTGGCCTAGACACAGTGATTTTAATCCAAGCACTTTCTCCTAAAAATGGGGACATCTGGTCAACCTAAATGAGAAGCTGCCATAACAGCAGAGAGCAACATGGTTACATATTATACACCTTCATCAGAATCCACAAAGTAAAAGAGCTTCCCCACTTTATCATCTTTTTGCTAAATTTGCTAATGTAGTGCAATTGACCAAATAATCATGATAAGAAATCCTAGACATTTATAAAGATAAGTAACCACTTTTTTTTTCTTATATTGATTTTAAGCTTACAAGCCTGTGTTGTATTAAACATGTTTGACTTTTACACCATCTCTTCTATGATTTTAACAGTACAGGGGAAAAAAATCTGTATTGTGGAAGCTGTTCAATAATAAAAGTTGTGTAAAAATAGCAAATCTAAGGTAAAGGTAGAAACGTGGAGCAAACATTTTAGCACACTGCTCAGATTTGCTCTGTATATGATGCCCCCTATAAGTTCACTCTTACAACATGCACAAAGAACACGCAAAAGTGGTCTAAAAAGCTTGCACTCAAATTATTTTCATTTAGCCAATAAAGGCATTGCCTTGATTTATTTATTTCCTTACAATTTTTAAATCAGCAACAGTTCAGAGTAGACAACATCATATATTCACTAAATGATTTATTACAGGCAACTAATAATTCACAATCTCAATCTACATTAGCAACTAAAATGAGAAATCGAGAACTTTTAAAGCCCCCTATGGAGTTAACAAAAATATTCCTCTTTACCAAATCTCAATATCAGTGGTTCAGTTATTTCTCAACTCCAGCTTTTTTTTTCTTTTGTACTGATTTTTCTTTCTATTTTAAATATAACTTAATTTGAATAAATAATCTTGATGACTTGTGGTTCATGAGATGTTTGGAAGAATCTTTGTGTATCTAGAATATGGATAACCAATCTGCGACTTGTGTCTACCATATATATAATTGAGAGCACATGAAGGAATGCAGGGTGACCTTTCTGGGTTTTAACCGCTGTAAACAAATAGACACATTGGGGATTATAAATAAGATGTAATTCTGGGGCAAAGTTTGGAAAAATGTGCTATTGCAAGAACTTTGTTATACAGTGGCCCAGAATTGTTCTTTACACAATAAAGATGGGGATGAATTGATGACAATGAGAAGTGGACAAATATTGTCAAACTATGGCCTCCAGCTGGTGATTGTCTACTTTTCCCATATTACTTCACAAGGCTTTTAGTGTGAGAAAGTATTATGAGAGGTATAGTCCATCAAGAGCTGTTGAGCTGTAGTTTCAAAACCTCTGATTGAGAGCAATCAAGTAGTGGAGAGAGCTGTTCACTGCAGAGACCAGATTTGTACATTCTAAAGCACATTCTCTTATATGTTTAACTTACGTCTATTTTACTATGCATATACCGTATTTCTATTCTGAATTACAAACAGTTAATAATGAAAAAAGCACTTTCTAAATTCATTACAGTTTCATTCATAAGAGATGATCATCATGGATATCACTTTACTGGCAGAAGGCCCTGTATGACCACTGACAGTGACAGAAAATCAAATGATCACTTCACCTAGTCTTTCTGTGGCATCACAAACTTTCTCTAGTTGGCTGTATAGGAAATAATGGATTATTTCATAATAATATAGGGTTCTAAAAAGGCAATGGAGTCCAATAGTATTCGGCATCTTGTAAGAAATTCTAAGTTACCCTCCTACAGGGTTACTCTGTTTCTTACAACCTCACTTGGCCTTGATTAAAGAGTGGTAGATAGGTTTAATGATAATATGAAGGTGCAGGGAATTGTCAATCAGATACTCTGAAGTCCGTTTCTGAAGGTCAGCATGTGCCAAGAAGTCAGATACTTCATCTGTACTCTGGTGAACATTGTAGACATGTTTCACGAACACCTTACCCTGTTGTCTCCTCACACCAACCAATACTGTCTTCTGGAAGGTAACACCTGCAAAGTCCAGACCACTCATTGCTGATGTCACAACTAGACGAGGTTTACCTTCATCTAGACGATTGGTTTGAGAAGAACCAGACACAGACTCTGAATAGACCGGTCGCAAGCTGACAGGAAGCCAGCGTGGAGAGAAAAGAACATTCCATGTTATTTTCTTAGTGGCATCGTGGTTGCTGGGACCAAGCTGGGTCTGAAAGCTAAGGCTTCTGTCATCTCTGGCAGGGTTATTAATTATCCACTGTGATCCCCAGGAGGAAGACAGATAATTTCGAGGCACAAACATGCTGCAATTAACATCAAAATATTTGACAAAGTGCAGGGGGGAGGCTGAGTGAAATTGGAAGGCTTGGAACAAGAGATCCTGCACAGAGCTGTAGTAAGTAGCTAATACGGTGGATTGCTTCTGTATCAGAAAAAGTTGACTTGGAGGGATCATGGAATATCGTATAGACTTTAGAACCTTCTCAATAATAGGAACATCTGGATTGTTCTTTCTGACCCATTGCTCCACAGCACTGAACAGTTCTAGCTCATTCTGCAACACTAGATCTGAGCGCTGGAGGAGGGATACCATGAGGTCATCACTCACAGTTACCCATTCGCTGCTGCTTATTACTGTGGAAAGGTTCCATGCCAAGAACTTGAGGCAACTCTCCTGCAGGCTTTCATCATTCATCTTTAAGGCATAGTGATACCAGCTCACTACATGGCCCTGGGTTGACTCACTGGCAAGGTGAGTTTTCATGTATTCAGAGACTCCTTTCTGCAAGGCCAAGACATGGTACTTGCTGGCCAAACGATGAAGAGGGACAGCCTGACTCAAATGGATAGAGATCTCACCACAATAAAAATACCTAAAAAAGATAAGTTTTCATAACATTGTTACTCAATGTATATTCTAATATTCGATGTGTAGGAAGACTGTACACAGAGTGCTACTGAACATGCGTGGCTACGGTGTAGAAGATAGACTGAAGACATAGCAGGAAGTGCCACAAAAATGCTGGTGTAATTGAAGCAACCAGATTGTTCTATGCTGTAGAAGAAGGGAGATCAAATTTGACGTCACGTACAGACATTTAACTAGAGAAGTTCTGCAGAAGGGAGCAGTAGCCTTGCACTAGTCCACCAAAAAACAAGACTACTAAACTCCTCCACTTGTGACTCACTAATGGCTGCATGGTAATCTAATTTACACTTTTACACAACTGCAGACTGCTCCAATTTATGTAACCTTTGTGTTTATAGATTAGTGTCTTTGTAACTTTTTGCCACCAAAAAGAGACAGACAGTGCTCTCCCTTCACCCTTCTTAGCTACACATAAATCCAATCCAACCACCCTTCAAGCTACTGCAAAAACCTCTGCTGCTGTGATACCCAAGTTGTGATTCTTGGCACATTAACTATCAAAATTACTTAAATAAAGTGCTGTAACACAATCATGCTCCTTCCTTCCAAACCTTAAGTACGGTAGTTATTGTGAGAAAGCACACATGAAACAAAGTTATTTTTGCTCTCGGATAGTCACCTAATAAATTTCTCGAATAAGATAGCGCAGTCAGCTGGCTCCTGCAGAGTAACTACACTTTGGTTTACCAGAAGCCCCTCAAAGACATGGCTCTGTAAAGTGAGAAGCAGATGGTGAGCATGGATGATCTTCACTTCATCGGAGTTAGTGGTGCGTATCCTCAGGGTGGTGTCACTGGAGTTCCCGTTCTGTAGGAGGTTTTGTAGTCGATGTATAAGCATGGAAGAGTGATTAATAATGGCTCCAGATGCATCACCACCAAGATCCGATTTGTGAGCTGTAAAAGGAAAGAACAGTTTTCCTGATCAGAAAACAGGACATACCATGATATTTACTTTTCAATCATAAAAGTATATGGACACATCTATAGGCAGACTAGATGAGCCAAAACATTGTATCAACTGATGTGACCCACTGTATATCTGTCACTTAACATGAACTATGCTTTTCATTTACTATTTTGTATTTTCTTGTCCTTGAGTTCTCATTTATGGATTCTGTTAATCCACAGCCAGATAGTTTACTCCAGTTTTCCCCAGCAAGCAATATAGTCTTTTGTAAATAAGAGTAACCACCTCTACAGACTTCAAGATGCAAAAGGTTAACATTTTGTTGAGTCACAACACATCGAATATATACAGTTTTACATCTTGATAACATAGAGGAAACAATGGAATTTTAAAAGGATTAGATTTAAGATACCATACAGAAGGATAAGGGACTTAAGGGGATTATATTTAACTTTGAATACAATGGATAATTTAATACAGCTCTTTTGTGAGTACATACAGGGGGAAACAACATTTCAAACCAAACATAAGTATTTTGCACAGGGATCATAACTGGTCACGGCAACTACTGTGACAGTCCCAAAGTCATGGCAGTTTATGACATGTATCAAAAAGAGACACTGGTAGCTTGTGAATATTAGGTTTTACTTGTGTGTGATCAACGTAAATTAGGATGTATATCCATTTGTTTTCTTGATTCTTTGAATAAATACATGGATCTGCTTTACTTCTTGAGAATCCTTCTTTTGTGAGTATTTCATTCACTTTTTCATTCCACATTCTCGCAGCCTGCTTGAGCCCATAGAAGCTCTTTTGAAATTTACATACAAGGTTCTGTCCATTTTTGAACCCCGGTGGCTGTTCCATATAGGCGTAAGAGTATATCCTCTCAAGAAATTCCAGATTCTTAGGTATATAAAACTTTCTGAATTTAATATAGAAAATTTAACATGAATAGATTGGAAGGACATTATCTCCTCTATGTGAAGGATATCCGAGATATAGTTGATTCCTTTTTTTGTCCGGTTTTTAAGGTTAAGGTCATGGATATAGAGTTGAGGAGATTCTATTGGAGTCGATGATTTTAAGAGGCATATTCCCATATTAGATCTTACTTTATCCATATTATAAAATACCGTATATACTCGAGTATAAGCAGAGTTTTTCAGCACATTTTTTGTGCTGAAAAATGCCCCCCTCGGCTTATACTCGAGTCGGATATAACTTGGGTTTTATTTAAGTTTAGCTTATAATTTGAATATCCACTGTATTCTTTAATGATGTCCAAAACCGCTGGAATGGAACACAAGGGGGAGGAAATTGTTAGAAGAATATCATCAGCATAAAGAGCTAACTTGTGTTCCTGAGAGCTAACCTTGGTTCCCCTCACCAGTTCCGAATTTCTGATAGCTGCAGCGAGGGGTTCTATCGAGAGAGCATAGAGGATTGGGGCCAATGGACAACCCTGTCTAGTACCGTTGTGGATCGGAAAGTATTCAGAATTAAGTGAGAGGCCCTTAACAGAAGCACTTGGAGAATAATATAATGCCATAGTGCAGTCCTCAAAGAATCCCCAGATACCAAAGATCTCAAGAGTGTTAGAGAGAAATGCCCAGTTAACCCGATCAAAGGCCTTCTTGGCATCTAGTGCCAAGAAAGCCAATGAGGTCATTGACAGTAGAAAGCAAATGTATTATTCTACGGGTGTTATCTTCACCTGATCTACTGTATATAAAACCTGTATGGTCTGGATGTATAAGACCAAGAACAATATGACTCAAACGTTCCAAAATAAAGTTTGATGGAGGAGGGATAATCTTATGGGGCTGCTTTTCATGGATTGGGCTAGGACCCTTACTTTCAGTAAAAGGAAATCTTAATGCTTCAGCATACTAAGACAGTTTGGATCATGGTATGTTGCCAACTTTGTGGGACAACAACAGTTCCTGACCTCACAAATGCTCTACTGGATGAATGGGCAAAAAAAACCTTCCCAGAAGAGTGGAAGCTGTTATAGATGCAAAGGGGAGACCAGCTACATATTAATATCTATGTATTTAGAATGTAATGTCACAAATGTCTCTGTTGGTGTAATGGTCAGGTTTCCTAATACCTTTGTCTATAAGTGTATATATGACATATATATATATATATATAAATATATATATATATTTAGAGGGGGCTCAATATACTCTTCTTTCCTCAGTAGCAAAAGAAGCTACTCTGATTCTGTGTTTCTCTGCGTAAATACGGAACTAGCAGCTGATGGTTATGCACAGGTTCCCAGGGTATGAGCTCTGACGATTTTGCTTTATTTTGAACTGCACACATTATTCGTGGCCACACAAATCCCCTCTTAAGACCTTTCTCTGTCGGAGGCTCATTTACATCTGCTAAGTGCCAGTATAAAGAAGTTTTCATGCCAGTAACCCATTATAGTCAATGCTTCTTGCTCAGCAGTGAAGGGAGCAGGTTTCCCCCAGACTGGCTTGTTCCGCTCAATCACATTCTGGCTTTAGAAGTCAACTGGACAACATACAAAGCCTTATTTTGAATCCTTTCACAGGAAGCAATACAAATAAGCGCTTTAACAAAAACAGTAGAACTGTCTCCAGTCTTCGTTCCAAGCCCCTTTACACTTTATGGCACATTACTCTGATAGGCATAATCCCCGCTGTGTAATCCCTTGACAGATCTAAACTTAAGCAATTTTCCTATTATCCAATAGACGTTTAAAAAAAATATATATTTGTACATATGTTTCCATCCATATACAGTACCAGTCAAATGTTGAGTATACTTGCTACAAAGTAGGTTTATTTAATAACTGATAATGTTTTAAATCATATAACTCTCATGAAATATTTGGAAATTACATCATGTTACAACTAAATGATTTGGGCATCAGACTGAAATCCCCTTCGAATAAGTGTTAATTTCATCTAAAAATTACGTTTTTGAATGAAGTAAATTATGATTATGATGTTGTATAAGTCCTTGTTTCGTATAATGAAAAAACACAGTTTATAGAGTCAAAAGACACACATATTACTGGATACACACAGACTGGTACTGTATACACACACACACACACAGACTGGTACTGTATACACACACAGACATCCATGTTACTGTATACACACAGAATGGTACTGTATACACACACAGACATGTAATACTGTATATGCACAGACTGATACTGTACACACACACAGAGACACATATTACTGTATACACACTAACTGTTACTGTATACATACTTAAATATTGAATACAAATGTTTATGCTAGACACAAAGATATATTTATAGTGAAAAATGTGGAATAGGTGGAACTTGAGTATTGTGTATAGTACAGCAACTAATCAGGTGGCGTACCCCCTTATACACCACCAGATAAATGTGGAATAGGTGGCGCTCTAGTAGTGTGTATAGTGCAGCAACCAATCAGGTGGCATACACCCCTTATACACCACCAGAAAAATGTGAAATAAGTATTGCTCTAGTTATATACTTGAAAACAGGTGAGTTTGAGCACCCCAAGCTATGTTTGCTCTTGTGCATGGCCTAGTCTAGTAATACTAAAACAAGTGGAATGTATCATTGACCTACACTGATGTATTTACACAAATAAACCACTGACTTTTTCCCCCAAATACCTTGACAGTCCCACACACTATAGAAATACACATAAACTCACATAATATATATATATATACACATGTATATGCACATGTAAATATATAAACACGTAAGCATCTAGATATTTTAATTTACATATAAGATTTATGTACATCCTAGATAATATGTCACAGCAGAAGCAAACATTTGCAATGACTCCCTTTAATCTTTTATGGCTTTGTTAGGCTACTATGGTATTAGAAGCACCAGAGAAGCACCCTCCAGCAATACAAAACTTTAATATGTTTGTGTCAGAGAAGTTCTGTTAATTTTTAATTTAAACAAAAATAAAAAGTGTTGTCTTTTTTCTTAGCATATGCCAATTTCTCACTCAAATCATTAGCACACTGATTTTAATCTCTGTGTCACAGGCAACATATTACATTCTCTAAATGATATATATTTATAAATATATCTTATACAGTATGTACATACACATATGAAAATGTTACAAAAACTACTCCAAAAATCAAAACAGTTATACATAAATAGAAGGGATTGCACTGACAATCCACTATTTAACCTCTTTGGTTATAAGTGCTTTGCCTTCCTGAAATGGTAAGGTGCACCCAGCATATGTATTACCTTATCCCTTGATAAGTGGAATAAATACATTTTATAGATCATAAAAGTTTACTCTAACCAAAATACCTCAGAGCCACATTATCTCCTTGTAAAAAAAAAAGACCCATTAAGTCTTTGTATAAATAAGGACCTCATTAGGGTACATCATCCCCCGTTTTTGCTTAGCTTAAATGGGTAGTAAAGAGGACTGTACTGAAGATTCAAACTAAGATAAAGAATTTGTTCAAGCAGACAGGAAAAAGCTTGTAAAAAGGATTATCCAAGAGTGCAATACCCATGTACAATAGCTGGATAGCTCACCTGCTTCTGCAATTATCAACAGTATGGTTAACACCATGGTTGTCCATCTCACCCTTCTACTGTACCAATGTTGTGTTCTCTGGTCCATTTCTTCCACCATACTTTGCTGTATCCTGGTAGTGATATGATGCCTCCTGTTTATATGGGACCCTGGTCCTCTCGGGCAGTCACTCCTCACCAATTGGTGTATCTAGGGATTTATCCGTTGCTGTGGGATACAGTGTTCAATGGTCAGGATGCCTGAAGCTTTATTTTCACACCCTCTGTCAGAATACAAAGAGACACAACAAGCTTTTTAGAGAAATGACTAGAAACTCTTTCTGGGGAAACAGAAACAAATGTGATGGCCATGCAAAGTAATGGCTACCAAAAATGTCTTATGTGACTATTCCTACTATTTACTCTGGAATAAAAATAATACATTGATTCAGGCACATGGAGGCACAGTCCTGCAATGATCTGAAATGTATTGTCTGCCTGCAATTTCCAAAGTGATGTATGGTTAAATAAACTCATCTGCCAAAACATCATGTAAAGAACATTATGTGAATCCTATTTTTGATAAATGTAGGATGCTTTAACTTCCCAACTCTGCAAAGGGAGCTACATTATAGTATGGGAACATGTAAATACCTGTGCATTATCCTACACTGAGATCTGTAAAGGAATAAAACACATGGAGCTAAGATATCCATGCAGGGCTGGAGCTATAAATAGATGAACACCTTACCGGCTCTTAAAAGATTAAAAAAAAATGTCAAGAGGCTCAAAAGTCCAAATGTGAGAATTTAATATTAAATTTGTATTATTGGAGATACTACTGGAGATCTTATATTCGTACTATCGGAGTGCTGAGCATTTTTTACTTCTTTTACGGATTTGGTATAGTCCTGCTCTGGTAACTGATTTTCTACTTGTGGTGTAGGTTCTTGGGGGGATGTCAACTGCCTGTCTCCCACTATACATGTCCCAGAAGCACGCCTTGCAGCTACGGGCAGGCGGCTGGATGTTTGTGAGCTTCCCAGCTGCACAGAGATCCTCTAAGGCTCCTTTTATCGCACTCTGCTCCTGAAGAAGTTTTTCCCAGACGAAACGCGTTGAGTGGGGAGTGAGAGTGTATTCATATTGTATGCTTTTACTATTTATATTCCTTTTTACCAATTTAACTGGAAGGTTACCCAGGAAGCCAGCCATTCTACCATCAGCCGAATTTAAAGATCTGGCGGATTCTCCAAAGTTGAACGTTTCATCCGGTGTGGGTAACCTTTCTAGCTTTTCATGCACATATTGCAATTGAGATGGTTCTCAGTGCAATTTCCCTTGTGAGTCTGATTCTAATAAATTATACTTTTATATTTTGCAATACAGTTTTATACTATTGTGTATCCCCTTTTCTTATATCCCATATGTCCACCCATATCTCCGAGGAGACATCCAGTCTGAGGATTTGAGAGCATCACATATTGACGATTTCTGTTTTGAATTTCATTTACAGCCTGGGATTGGAAGAGTCCTTGCAGATATTGACTTTCCTGTAGGAGACTATTTTTCTTTGGTCTTTCTATTGTATCTAAAAGAAAATGAGCTGGGATAATTTATCATTTGAGTTAATAACCAGTGACAAGTGATATTTTATGCAATGTATTTTAAATGTGTCAATGGAGTACTGTTTATGACATCACTAGTGACTTGATATGCAAATTAAACGTTTCCGATTATATACCAGTTTATTTGCAAATCAAGACACAAGTGATGTCATCAGCAGGAGACTCCACAGACACATTTAAAACACATTTTTCTCCTAATTTAGTGTTTTGTTTGCAATTTTGCTAACAAGATGTATAGATTATTCTGTCCATATTTGTTTATTCTCTACATGCACAGTAAAACAATGTTTAGGTGATACACTCCCTTTAGTTTATATAACATAGAGCTTGACAAATTTCTGTAGAGTTTAAGAGTTATACAAACCAATTCAGGAGCCAGCCCGGTTATAGGATCCAGGGATATGGGAGTTGCATAGAGTTCAATGTAAAGCAATCAAAAAAGTTAGCTTCCTGACTCACAGGATTTGTCCAGCCCTGATAAAACTCACTCAGTAAGCAGAATGGTAAGAACAGACATCTATAAGCATGTCTGCTCTCATGGGAATAGTTGGGGCTTAGGTAGGTTTGGATAGGGTTACATTTTTAGTTAGGTGGCTCGCGCTGTTAGTTTACAGCTGATTGGCTGTAGCACAGCTCTAGTTTGTTACAATATAAATTAAAAGTGCGGGAGTCTATTCCAGTCAGCCGGCTGTCCAGCTGAAGAAGCCCCCACCCTCCCTCCCTTCATTTAATGTTTTTGATATTTTGTCGTTATCTTTTAAAGGGGGGGCTATAAGTCACCTTTCTGGTCAATTAGACAGAGGGGTGGATATTGGTTAAGTAAGTGGAAGTTCAGGCTTTCGGGGCAGAACTGAGTGGTAAGAAATTTGGTATATGTTAAGAGAAGTTATGCTATGGTTTTTTGTGGTTATATACAGTTTGGTTATTAAGAGCTAACCCTTACCCCTATTCAATAAAGATCACGGCCTTTCTCCAACATATTTCTTGTGTTTGTCTTTTATTTATAAATATATTTGCACCATACAATTCCCATGAATGAGCATATTGCTTATCCTATCTGTAATTAGAAAAGGCTTAAAACAAAACATATATTTTTTCTTTATAAAATTAACTATTAACATGCATTTTTGTGAATGGGTGTGAGTGGTATAGTGACAGTATTTGTAATGGCAAACATACAGATTTTTTATAAAATAAATAAATAAAACAACCAGAATTATAGTAATAACAGGTTCTGCCAAGTTATTTTATGGCTGCAAACAAGGTACTTGGATAAAATGCAGCTTCATCTGAACTGAAGTATAAACCTAAAGGCTATGATGGTTAACCTTCTGATACCCTAACTCATGCAGTGTCTAATGAAAGCATAATTGCGCAGTGATGGCGAAGTTAAAAGGATGCACAGCTGTGATCTGCACATGGGAGAAATTAGCAGATGGAGACCAAGAGCCCAGGGGAGACAGTCTGGGTCAGCTTTGAATCACTCTCCAGGGAATCAGTAATGCACAAACACATAGCCCCCAACTCCCTTTGGGGTGATGTCCTATGTCTCCTGCCAGCGGGAATGTCACTGTGATGCACGATTGTTCCACCATTAATTCTGAGGTGCAGCAAGGCGTGAAAATTCAATCAAACCCTCTGTGCTTTCACTAGTCAAATGGCAGTGAGACAAGCTTAATGTAGCACAGCAACTTACATGCATACATACATATCTACATCTATAATTAAAACTAAAACAAATACACAAAAAAACATTCTGCCACATAAAGCAATTAGAAGGCAAAGTGCTAAAAGTAAGGCAAACTATATATAAACCAAAGAAAAATTTCTACTGCTTCACCTTTAGAACTTTGACTAACCAGAAAAATTCCTGAATATCCCATAAAAGGTAGAAACCAAAGTATTAATCCAAGGCAGATGGAGAGAACAACCATAAAAGTTTGCTAAATATGAGGCCTTGGTTAAATATGGTCAACCTAATATAATACAACAGGCGGTGTGTCAGCTGTAGTCTGGTGAAGTCTGGGTGTCCTCAAGCTATGTTTGGGTGCGAGGACAAGTACATTTCACAGTTGACTGAGTCACCGATGCTGTCAAGATTAGTTGAGTTGATTCTCCATTGATACCCACATAGACTCTGGTGAACATAGTGACTGTCACCTAGCTAGTAGTGACTTTCTCACCTGCCAGATGCTAAAAATATACTACAAGATCTTCTGTGGATAGATGGGGCTGTTGGCCCTTCTGGTTGCTGGGAGGCCCTTACAAGTCCAGCAGGCTACAAACTATATTGAATTGCCTTTGGACATAACTTAACATATCACCCAGGAATTCTCTAAGGCTAGGTGTTTCTTAGCCTTAGTTTTACAAATTATTTGTACATAGGAGTATAAAATTAAAATAACATATAATCTGAATAACATAAGGAAATATTTGACTACTAAACAACCTTAGTGTTTCCACAATAATGATGTCAAATAAAATACATAAAAAAAAAAAACGTTGACCTGATATCAACTTCAACCAGACAGGGCTGTCTATATTATAGGCTCATGTGGAAATACCTCTAAATAATTCCCCTGCTTCAGAGTTGTTCCAGCACATTCAGCTCTGGCACAACCAATGTATAAAAAAATGTATACAAAGAAAATACACTTTAGTGTCATTATACATAACACACGGCGATTACGCCCATTTCAGTTTGTTTGCATTGTATGGGCGCTTTGTATGAAATGTCCCGCATTTGAAAGCATTGAAGTAATAATAAATGGCACAATCACCTTGATGTATACATAAAAGTGATTGTGCTTTTTTTTTTTTTTTATAAAAAATGTCTGATTTTTTTTATATGTGAGTTGATCCAGAGCAACCTGGAAGAGCAGGACCATAGTGCAAACTCTTTTCACTAGTTAAAGCTATACATTGGGACATGCAGCAGTAGCTCCGGATTGTGTAAATATGGTTGTGTCACAGGCGAGATGAACATTTCATCAGATTTGTTCCTGCACAATGTATAGTTAAGTCAGTGAGTTGAACAGTTTATGTCACCTTTAAGTCACCTTTGCCTCATTGTTAGTGAATAGCTGTTTCGATACATGTCTTACATGTAGCATTTTAACTGCAGTGTCCTCCTCTGTCCTCATAGCTGGCAAGTCTCACCCAGTCAATTCTACATTGAATTGATCAGGAACAGTCAGCTGTGCAATGCTGCAGGCTGTTATGACTGTGCCAGCTACAGTGTAACAAACCCAGACCAGGCAGCTGCTGCCAGCATCCATGTTTAACCCTCTCGCTGCCTGCAGCATACAAGGGGCCAGCTGGTATATCTGACAAGCCTAAGGACCCAAGAATGCATGTACAGTGTACTTGAAGAGACTTAATACTATGGTGCATCTAGGCACTCATAAAATCTAGCCAGTTCCCTTTCAGATTCAATTATATCATGTAAAGAATACACTGACATGACCTTAAATATTGTAAACTCACAGCTGATGATTCAAAGGTGTTAGATAAAGTTTATGCAGCTATGAAACTAGTTTGTATTTAATATTTCAATATGTTTTCTTGTAGGAAAGTGGTCAGAAGAACATCTTCATACCTAATATTCACCTTAGTCTGAACTAGTTATGATATATTGAGTTTCCCTAAATTGGGTAGAGCCAGCTAGTAATACACCATAGCAGTTGAAATGAGGCCTGATTTTGCAGTAGAAGCCTATTACCGAGTATACAAAAATTAGCAAAAAATGTCATACTCACAAAATGGTATTCATTAACCAACAGTGCTGGACTTGGATAAAAAAAACAGCCCTGGAAATTATAATATACCAGCCCCATAGTATTGCATCATAATACCAGACCCATAGCATAGGGTCATTATTTTCTTGTTCATAAAAGGGAAAACCATGCATTCACAACCAGCACCCAGATGGCACTCACAGGAGTTGTCCCACCACCCAGATTTGCACTCACAGGATTTTCTTTAGCACCTAGGAATTTATTTTGTTTTTATTCTTTTCAGTACAGGGTGAATGGGTTTATATTGAAGTCAGTGCATGGTGAATAGGGTGAGCCTGCAGTCAGTGCAGAGAGAATAGGAGGAGTTTGCAGTCACTGCAGGGTGAGGAGTTGAGCTTGCACTCAGTGCAGGGTGGGTCTGAGGTGAGCTTGCAGAAGGTGCAGGGTGAGTGGGGTGACAGCTGCAGATAGGGTGAAATTGAAAGAGAGCTGCATGCAGTTAGTATTTGGCATCTGATGATATTGCCCGGGGAAGGGCTCTGGTTCTGGCTGACACTGCACTTATATGGGATTCAATGTGAGCTCAGAGTTTCTGGGCCCCGCCATCTGAAAAACCATAACAACCCTCACAACAGAAGGGTAACCGGAATTGAGGGTGGAGATAGACACAGAAATAGAAAAAAGAAATATGTTAGATAAGACAATATCACATTAGAATTGAGGAGGTGTTTTCTTTTCTTCTCTCTTAGTTATAACAAAGAAATTGATATTTTTTGGTTGATTAAGTTGAATACAGAGGACATGTACAGACTATTACCAATGATGGTATATGCAGTATGATTTATTTTGATAAGTTGGTTGCGAAGAGGGTTTTTTTCTTTTCTTTGTAGACTTTTAGGTAGTCAATCATATAGTATTCTCGAGGTTTTTTTCATTCATGTCTTTTTTCTAATATTAATATTTGAGATAATATTCATGTCTCTTCTCTCCTCTACAGACACTGTTTGGGGGAAAAGAGGAAGTGAGACATGTAAGTCTGTCAGGGCATATGGTAAGGCCTAATGGAAAGGGCAGACACCTGTCATTTAAGTTTCTCAGGCAAATTTGTTGTTGTGTATTTGTTTTTGTTTTTATTTTGCTTCTGAATATGGACATCAAAATCTATTCCGCCATCTTGGTGAATAGATTGAAGGAGGCGTTGTCATACCTGATCAAGTTTGACCAGGTTAGATTTATTCAGGGGTGCTCGTCAGTCAATAATATAAGAAATATTATACCTTTATGATCTTGTGGAGAAATTTATGGCTCTCACCCTGGATGGTGAGAAAGACTTTTATTGGGTTGGATGGAATTTCCTTAGAGAAACTTTTCTCGCTTTTGGTTTCAAAGGCTCTATAATGGGATCTATGATGGCCTTATATACAGAACCAACTGTAAATGTTCAGGGCAGGGGGTTTAAAAATTTACAAGTTCCTGATTTCTAATGGAATAAGGCAGAGGTGCTCCTTATCCCCTTTACTATATGTACTAGCCATAGAAATATTGGCTGTGGTTATTAGAAATAATTCCAATATTGAAAGAGTACCTACCAAGGTTCAGCTACGGTAAATCTCTATGTGAATGATATTTGAATTAAGCTTTTGAACCCTATTTTATCATTGAGTGAATTTATGAAGGAGATAGATATATACATTGTAGGATTTCAAATGACAACTGAAATGCAAATAAATTGCTGGCCCTTTTGTGAAATCTGTCAGATAGTTCTTTCACAAAATTACCACTACAGATGATACAATTGTTGTTGGACCAAAGATGAATTTACCTATTTAGGAATTAGGACAACCCCTAACCCCCCAAAAATGATGGACATAAACTTTCTCCTGCGGTTGAAACAAACAAATACAAACTTTACGGAGTGGATGATCCCACTCTGTATCCCACAAAGTTGGACCAAGATGGTTAAAATAATTGTATATGGGCTTTCAAAAAACCTTGAATCATGTTTAAAGGGGCACTACCACTTACATAAAATTTAACTAGATTACATGTGAATTTAAAACAAACGCATAAATAAGACATATGCCACTGTTTTTTCTCTATGTTTGAATTAATTTCATATAAAAGTAAAAATTAAATTACATTTCTGTATCCAGCCTCCATTTTGAGAATTTTACCCATGATCTCGAAAAACTTCCAGCAAGTCTCACTTTACAACTGTGGCATAAGCCTGCATGATGATGTCATAAGATACACCCCGGCTCTCTTACTGGCTCCTGTGTATCATAGTGGGCAGTACTAGAGGGCTGTGTACAACCTTTTTTACCTGTCTTCCAACCAAAAATAGAGGAGATTGACCTGATCTAGATAGATTAGAGGGGTTTTCACACTGAAAACTATTTTTACAATGTAGTATAAAATAAAATAAATAATTGGGATTCACAGTGGGATCTTAACTTCACTTCATCTACAGACAATATCTAATTATGTAGAACATTTGGACTTGAGGAACTGGTCGCTGAATGAGATTTTGGATATAATATTGGGAAATAAGGAAAAATATTCATTACCTTCTAGTGAGATCTTTTCCTACCTCAGAATTAAATGGTATACAAGTAAAAATCAGACATTATTGACTGTTGGATACCTTTATTAAGTTAAATAAATTATTAAGTGAAAAACCTTTATCAACTTGACCAATAAATTATCTAAATTTATAAGACTAACCCAGGTAGAACCAACTCTTCCAGTAACAAAAAAATGGGAACATGATTTATCACGGAAGAGTTCCAATAAGAAACTAGGAGGTTGAATTTTCATTGAGAACATTGGAGCTATCATAGGAGACCCCTAAGTCAAATTCTACCTCTTCTCACCAAGCACATTTTAGTGAATAGACCCCTCCAACTTGCCTATGATTTCAATTCAGCTATCAATGCCTGATTTCTGCAATTCACTATAAGTTCATTTGTTTGTTTTTAGTAAATAGCCCTCTAAATCATAGCTTGTTTTGGAATAATTCAATTACAGCAGACACTAAGATTTTGAATGATAAGATATTAAAGGGTTGGCAGATTTGACATTCTACCTTTGTACAAAAATTAGTAATGTAATTTCCACTAGATGGCACTAGGTATCCAGAATACAGTTCTTCTGAAATGCATTTTAAATCAAATATTGCTATATTTTTTTTTTTTATCTCCATATGTGGTAAAATAAGTAAATGCTCATTTCACATCAAGTGATGATAATGATTGATCTGCATGAAGTTTTAACAAGTTAAAAAATAAGGACCATGACTTTATAATTTGAATCAAAAACGAGAATTTAGACTGGAAGTTGGTCTGACGCAGGTGGAGTTTACAGTGAGTAGGGCTAGCTATAAAACTATAATCCTTTTGTCTTCAACATCTGTCAAATAATGGCCTGCAAGTGATCAATGTTATGCCACTGGTTAGAAAGATATTTCACCAAATCACCAATCCACCAATGTTGTTATGTCCTTTGATTATCACTGGTCCTTAATCTCAAAGAGCCAAACGTGGTTAATTCAATAAATGTAATTTTAATGGGAACATTCTGGAACATTAATTATCCAGAAGCTTAGATCAAAGCTGCATTACATCTACAGACTGAAGCTTTGTTTGTGTTTGGTAAACATTTTATTGATGTCAACAACTGATGGATGACATGTACCCAACAAGAGGTTAACAGCTTGTAATGATTACATTATTCTTGCCAGATAAAAGATACCTATTCCTTTTGAAAATGTTTCGTCCCATATATTTTGGACATGCTATAATGATTAGAGACAGTGTGGTAGATGCAATGTCGGCCGCATAACATGCGATTCTACTGCAATGAGTACCGCAGAAATATTGTGCGTTAAAGCACTGGTACTGTGGAAAGGGAATAACAGCATTTAGCATAAACACCATAATTCCCAATTTTACCATTATTATATATCTAGGGCACTGGGGGGAGCACCCCCTGTGCTCTAGCAATCTCCACAAATAATTATGCAAACCCCATGAAAATGTGTCCCTCTAGTGGGGCATGTCACAAAAAAAAAAAACAGAGGCCCTGTGGTCCCAAATAAACAAAATAATGTCCCTCCAGGGACTTGGGGCAGCGCCCTCTCCAGGACTTCAGGTGTGCTATGGCCTTACCTTCAATTAAATAATAACAAATGCCTCCTATTTTCCCCCTGGGGCATAGAGTGTATTATGACCCCAAGCCCAGATTTAATAACCCATCTGCCCAGGAGGGGTAGGGGTAGTGTTCAGTCCCCCCCCCCCCCCCCCTTTGTTGCCTTCATGAATAAATGTGGCATCTATGCCTCAAGTCCCTAATAAATATAAGTAATGCCCCCCCAGGGCTTGACACACACTATACCCCCAAACTCTGATAATATTAAAATAAATGCTTATTGCACCAGGGAATTTCCAAATGTTCCTGGCACAATAAATTAATTAATTAATTAAAACAAATATACTACCAACCCCTCCCCCCACACACACACACACCACTGTCTTGGTACAGTAACTTTGAGCTTAAAAATCTTTTACACAATTACAAGCGGTAAACAAGACCCCATATGAATATTTTCTAATATTTGTCCTGAGTTTAGAAATATGCCATGTTTTTCTGTTGTGTTTGCAAGTTGTAGGGCAATACCCAAAAGTAGCGTTTTTTTGTTTCCTTACCAGTTTCTCTAACAGCAACCTTTTCATCCCAGCTATATTCATCACCCTAACCCTAACATTAACCCTAACCGTAGCATAAGCCCAAACCTTTATTCTAACCATTACCCATCTATAACCGTAAGTGGAACCATAACCTAGATCTAGACCCATCAATCGATGCCTATGCGGTATTCACCACGGGACATACCAGGTACATCCAGTGTCACTAACTGACATGTTTTCCATGACATACTTTTCACTGACAATGATGCTCCAACTAGGTCAGAGTGCGAGGGGGCAGAGCTTCCTCTCCTCGCGCTGCACAAGTTTATGGCTCAGCCTGTGGCCAATGTAAGCAGGTACACAGCAGCATCAGTAGAAGCAACAATCCACCTCCCTGCAGATAAAAGGTAAACTAGCAAGGTGGGGGACAAACAAAACAATGTTTTTTTTTTTCTTTTCATTAGTAGTCTCTAGGTTTGTGTGTGGTAGTGTGACTCTGTGTGTGTGTGTGAATGCAGTGGTGTATCTTGGTTTTGTGCTGCCCTAGGCAGACAAAATTTGGGCACCCCTCTACCCATGATGTGCACCCACGAAATGACCCATAACCCACGTTGCACACCAAGGACATGCCCCCATCATCTTATTACATACACATTGCCAGTATTATTTGCCATTAATATTCCCCAGCCAATTTGCCCAATAATATGTCAGTATTATTTGCCATTAATATGCCTCAGCCAATTTGCTTAATAGTATGCCAGTATTATTTTCCATTAATAATCCCCTGCCTATTTGTCCAATAATATTCCAGTATTATTTGCCATTAATAAGCCCCTGCCAATTTGCCCAATAATATGCCAGTATTTGCCATTAATATGCCCCCATCCCCCCAGCACTTACCTTTTTCCCTGGTGGCTAGTGGCAGGCAGCAGGTGTCCGTCTGACATCAGAGCGCCGGTCACGTGACATGTTGCTGTCGGCACTTCCCTGTCATACTGCACAGGGAGCTGAACAGGCAGCACAGAGGTTTCTCTGGGCTGCTTGTTCGCTCCCTGTGTAGCCTGCTAGCAGGCAGAGCGATGGTGAGGTGGGATCTCGCCTCACCACCGTCTCTGCTGGCAAGCGCGTTTTTTTTTTTAAAGAGGCAGCTTTTTTTGTGTGTGTTTTGTGCTGCCCCTAAAGGCATACAAGGCAAGTGCCGCCCTCATAGTAAATACAGCGATGTGTGTATGTGTAAGTGTGACTCTCTATGTTTGTGTGTAAGTGTGCATGTGTAAGTGTGAACTGTGAAAAAAGAGGAAAAGGACTGCTGCTTCCTCACTTAGTGAACATAATCTCGAGCAAGGTAGGGAGTCGAGAGGGTGAGGTTCTCTTTTTATTAAGTTTATTACTGTGGAATACCACTACTATGATGAACAGACAGGATCATAGGAAAGGTTTGTAAGACTGGGTATAATGGTAACTGTAGTTCACAACATAGTGACTGTGAACTGCAGTTCCCATGATGTCCAGCCACACAAATGTCTCCCTTGATGTTGGCTGAGCATCACAGGAAAGTTGCAGTACTATCAGTAGTTGTGCAACTATGTAGTGATGGGATCTATCTTGTGCCATTGTCTATATCTAGTTATCTATAAATTGTTGGAGGCTGCGCTGAACCACCCCTTCTGATTTAACTGTAAACTAATGATAACTATGCTGTACCATGCTTATATCTTGCATCTATAGACTGATGGGAGCTAAATTATATCACGCTGACTTAGATGGGAACTAAGTGTATGTAGGATGCAGCAAAGTTTATCTTTGCCTATGGTGACAAAGTAACTTCCATTGGCCCTAGGGATTTCAAATTTGGAAAATTATTTCTGATTGGCTCACTTGTATCGGAAGCCTTCCTTGTCCCTATCCTCCTGTTGGCTTTGTTGAAGTCTCTGTGAACCAAAGATGAGAATTTCATGACATGGTTGATTATCCCTGGACAGTTGTCTAGGTAAAATAATTCACATCCAACTGTCACCAAATGGTATTTTCCTCATCACTCCTACCTGGTCTACTTAGAGGTAGCTGGGTCATTAATAAAATAAAGGCGTTTTTTAATATTTGGGAAATGCTAGTTTCCTGGGTTAATTTATGTAGAATATGTCCTTAATTAGGTTATTGGGACTGGGTGTATGTGGGAACTCCCAGTCCCGGAAAACATATGTAACTGGGGGCTTTTGGTCCCCAGAACATTTTACTGGGGAGAACTAGGGACCTTTAGCCACCCACTGCTCTTGCATATTTTATAACATCTTCGATGCTTGTATGAGACCTGACAATTGTCACTGGCACTGCTACTCTTTACAGAAAGGAGGGCTGGGTACCAGAGTCTTTGCTCTGAGCACATGGGTTGCAAGACGTGAAGAGATATCAAGCCCCATATGACTCAGGAAATAGACCCACACTGCAACTGCACGCCTTACAACACCTAGAATTTCCCAATGGTTGTTTCCCTAACTTTGCAGATAATAGACAGAAAAACCGAAAGATAGATTTCATTGTTCCTCTAAACAGTTTTAAACCTGAGGTCATGTGAAATTCACACCTTATGCTTTATAATTAGAATTTTTCTTAACCAGGTTATACTTGAATCTGTTACATAAGGGGTTAAATCTGCAGGGCCGTATCTGTCCACAGGTATATTTTACAGTCTTTGAAGAGCAGTAAACTGTACCGCCCAACACATAGCACCTACACAATGCAGGAGATTCACTTTAACTATCCAACCAAAGCCGACAGGACAGACACAACACAAGACAGATGCACTGTTACAATACAGAATAGCCTATGTGTTGATGGAATTCCAACAGACACACAATTATGCTCAATATGAAGGTCACATAAGGGTCGGGAAAAAAAATAGAGCAGTAATTATACATATACGGCATATGTATAGATTAGATTCATACTAGATATGCAATATAAAATACATTACGTATCAGTAAAAAAAAGTGCATGATTATCTATTATCTAAAATTAAGGCCCTTGTAGAAGAGTTGAGAAAATTCACTGATTCAACTCTATGGGAAAATGTTTCCAACTGGGCTTCTTTGACCTTAAAGGGACTGTATGGCCTGAACATTGTTTTTACTGTATATGTAGAGCGTAAAGGTGATGGGTAGCCAGGGACACAATTGCAGAGACCTGAGCATTTTTCTTGTCAGTCTGAGGTCAGTCAAGGTGAGATCCCGCTGCAAGTCCCTGCAGTGGAATCCGAGCACAGCTCATCGCGGGAAACCTGATATAGCTAATCAAGAGATTCTACTCATTTAGCACACTCACTCATTGTAGAGTTTGGAACGATGATCAGGTTTCCCCATTGGGAAAATGAAACACTTTATAAAATTATACTGTCTATAATAGCATTGATTTTAATGCATCCAGTAGCATATATTTCCAATCACCACATGTGTACTGTCTATGGCCCTGTGAAGCAGAGTGCTGGAGTAATATCTCTGCACCAGTACTTCATCAGACTAAACAAGAGAAGCAAAGGAGAGCACTTATTATGCCAAATGAGGGGAGAAACATACCCCATCAGGAACAGTAAGAGAGGGAATGGGGACATTTCACTATTTTCTCCTTAGTTAAATATTTCTTCCAATGCGCATTTTGCCATCTCTGGTTTCACATCTTGTGTCATTGTAGCAGTGCATAATATTTAGAAAAAGTACTTTTAGCTCTTGTGGCAGTGGCACTGATGGGGTTAATGGTCACCGTAACATGTTTACACCATCAATGAAATAATTTTTTTGTTCCATCTAACACAGTCAAGTTTCACACATTGGCAACAATAATCACATCCATATCAGCAGTAATTGCACAAACATTAAGAGAAGCTGATAAGGACAAATCTGTTCACAGAGGCACAGCAAGGAGGCATGTTTTTGGGACAATAATGGCAGACGTCCGGTATTGCATGAAGGCACTTAGCTTTATCGGTCACCATCTGTACCGAAAAAAGGAAAAATCACCACATTACCACTAAGGTTTTTCCCGGGGCTTTTAAAGCAGCCATTAGGAAGGTTTCTGGAAGCGCTCACCCATATAACACCATTATGTTAATAGATTTTGCTTTCCTGCAAAACACAGCATGAGGAGATAACGTACACATATCCATTGCAGAAATACAGGATTTCAACTACTCTCTTGAAGTTAGCTGGAAGGGGTTAATTTTAGTATTTGGAAAAAATTAACATTAATTCCAAAAAATACTTTTTGGGCATTTTCATCCAGTTGGATGCTCTACAAATATGAGTGGACCCCAATGTAAGGGGATCAGATGACACAATTAACCAGCAAGGTCATGGTAAATGTCCACTGTGAAGCTGAATTAAAATCATTGCTTCCCTGTAAATTTTTCATAAGTATCCCCAGTAATAAGTGGTGTGGTCATCCATGCAGGGCTGGTGCAAGGATTTTCATCTACACAGGCGAAGGTGCATTTTGGTGCCCCCCTCCTCTGACCCGCCACGAGTATGTCCCATACTACCAACCCTCCATATATTTTATATATATAAAAGTATAATGTATAGTGTGGAAAATAAATACATATAAATATTCAACTCGCATGCTCTAAATTTGTCACACATTGACACCCTAACACACATTGAAACCCTTAAACACAAAGACACCCTTGCAGTCACACACAGAGACACACTTATCACGTACACACACACCCTTACACAAACACAGTGACACACTTACACACACACACACACCATTACACAGACACAGTGACACACTTACACCCTTACATAGTGACACACTTACACACACACACACACCCTTACACTGACACAGTGACACACACCCTTACACAGAAAGTGACACACTTACACACACCCTTACCACACACACACAGTGACACACAAAACCTGAGACACACTATTTTGCCCCAAAATATGTCAGGATTTTGCCCCTCAATATGCCAGGATTTTGCCCCTCGGTATGCCAGGATTTTGCCCCTCAATATGCCAGGATTGTGCCCCTTAATATGTCAGGATCTTGCCCCTCAATATGTCAGGATTTTTCACCTCCATATGCCAGGATTTTGCCACTCTATTGCCACTTAATATGCCAGGGTATTGCCACTTAACATGCCAGGATATTGCCACTTAATGTGCCAGGATGTTGCCAATTAATATGCCAGGATAGAGCCAATTAATATGCAGGGTATTGTCAATTAATATGCCAGGATATTGCCAATTAATATTCCAGGGTATTGCCACTTAATATGCCAGGGAATTGCGAATAATTATGCCAGGGTATTGCCACTTAATATGCCAGGATAATGCCACATAATATGCCAGGGTATTGCCAATAATTATGCCAGGGTATTGCCACTTAATATGCCTGGATATTCCCAATATACCAGGATATTGCCAATTAATATGTCAGGATATTGCCATTTAATAAGCCAGGATTTTGACCGTCAATATGCCAGGATATTGCCCCTCTGTATGCTCGTTATGCCACCCTCCTCCACCCTTCCCCAGCCAGTACTTACCTCCTTGCCTCTGTCTCCCGGTGCAGGTCCGTGGCTGTGAGGGAAGCGTTGTGCGCTCGCCTCCAGACACGTGGCTTCAATAAAGTTTGTTGAAAAAAAAAGTTTAAACAAACTTTATTGAAGCTGCGTGGCTGGAGGGGAGCGCACAACGCTTCCATCACAGCCACGGACCTGCACCGGGAGACAGCAACAAGAAGGTAAGTAAACGGGCCTGGGGGCGCGGGCGATTTTCCCGCACCCCTTGGGGCGCCCTAAGGCAGCCGCCTGTGCTGCCTTACGGTAGCGCCGGCCCTGCATCCATGTTGAGGTTCTCCCAAAGATGTGAGAATAGGGCTTTGTCAGAGAAATGGAAGAGGAGTTGGAGAAAGCTCTGGGGGAACAGAGATGGGGGTAAAAAAAATGGATATTGGTTTGGGGAAATTCTTAATCTATACACAACACCAGAAGATTTAATACAGCAGTGGCCAGTAACATTCCTAGGGTGAATGAGCAGAACATTCATGGTTTCAGTCAGAGGGAAATGCCCCTCTGTCTTACAACTATGTAGCTCCTTCATGTGTTAAAGGGATATGTTTTACTTTAATGCAGAGTTAATTACCAGTTATAACTCCATTATAACGTTTTGTTGTATGAGCAGACTCCCCTCAGTTCTATGATACAGTCAGGATGTTCTAAAATGTCCTAGGCCCTAAACCAGCGGTTCTCGACCTGTCTAACCTCAGGACCCATATTTGTCCATATTTGTCACAACTAAAAAATAATTTTATTTCTGATACATTATAACTTATTCCACAAAGCAATTTGTACAGTATTGCACAATGTATATACGCACTGTTCAAAACATTACTCTAAAAACAGTATTTTTTCACAAAAAGAATAGTGCAGTGCAAGAGAAAATTAATGTACAATTGAAATAAAAAAAAACTGCCAAAAAAGCCATTGAAATATATGAGATTAATTAGAACTAATTGGAAATCTGGGAATATTATTTGCTCCTGATAAGTGTCTCAAAATCTCGGGTGATGGTAGACAAAGCAACTATGAGGACATAGGACTTCAATGTGCATTCTGTTCCTATATTTCAGTCTTCAGCTGGGCCAGAGCTGAGAAGCCACTATTACAGTTGTTGGCAAAGTATGTCTTTTTGCTGATGATACAAAGATTTGCAGCAGGGTTGATATTCATGGAGGGATAAGCCAAATGGCAAATGATTTAGCTAAACTAGAAAAATGGTCAGAGCAGTGGCAACTGACATTTAATGTGGACAAGTGCAAGATTATGCACCTTGGGCGTAAAAACCCAAAAGTAGAATATAGACTATTTGGTACAGTCCTAACCTCAACATCTGAGGAAAGGGATTTAGGAGTAATAATTTCAGCAGGAAATGCTAGCAGAATGCTTGGTTGCATAGGGAGAGGTATTAGCAGTAGGAAGAGGGAAGTGCTCATGCCATTGTACAGAGCACTGGTGAGACCTCACTTGGAGTATTGTACGCAGTACTGGAGACCGTATCTCCAGAAGGATATTGATACTTTGGAGAGAGTTCAGAGAAGGGATACTAAACTGGTTCATGGGTTGAAGGATAAAACTTACCAGGAAAGGTTAAAGCATCTTAACATGTATAGCTTGGAGGAAAGACGTAACAGGGGGGATATGATAGAAACATTTAAATACATAAAGGGAATCAACACAGTAAAGGAAGAGAGTATATTTAAAAGAAGAAAAACTACCACAACTAGAGGACATAGTCTTAAATTAGAGGGGCAACGATTTAAAAGTAATATCAGGAAGTATTACATTACTGAGAGGGTAGTGGATGTATGGAATAGCCTTCCAGCAGAAGTGGTAGAGGTAAACACAGTCAAGGATTTTAAGCATGCGTGGGATGGACACAAGGCTATCCTAGCTATAAGACCGGGAACGGGGGACTAATAAAAGTACTCAAAAACAATTGGGCAGACTAGATGGACCGAATGGTTCTTATCTGCCGACACATTCTATGTTTCTATGTTTCTATGTTACAGAGATAGGTACGTGAAATACTCAATGCCATGTATCTGCCGCATGAAGCCCAAATTTCACTTGACAAATCTCAGGTGAATTTTTAAAATGAATCCCCAAAGTAAATGGTGAAGCTTGGGTTGTTTCCTAATCCTAGAAGGATTACTGGATGAGGTATCAGAGGCACTATCAATACAACACCATCCTTTCCTTGGCTGGCCTTTTCAGCTTCAGACATGTGCTTCACTATGTCATGGTTCCTCCCCTCAATCAAAAGTTAGACTTTTTGACAAGGTACATGTCCATGGCCCAATCCACACCAGCTTGCTCTAACTTTTGGGTCAGGACCCACCAGTTTAGAAACACTGGCTTAGCAGGTCGCAAAGATTTTCCGTAAATACAAGTTTTACATTGCTCTCTTACAAAAGGTGACATTGGACAGCCTTACCATGAAGGTTTTATATTGGAAGAACTTATGTTTCCTGTCCGGGAATTAAACTGATAGATTGCTGCATGCCCTTCCAGCAGTGCTTGTTTTTGTGTTAAGGCTCTTGCATTTAATTTGAATATTAATATAAGTGATTATGATAAATAATTGCTTATGGGTGAGTATGGTAATCATTATATACAAGATCACAGAAAATAACACTGTGCAGTGCACGCCAGGTATTTAGTTACAGAAAGGGGGTGGCACCAATGACCTCTTCCTTGCTAGAGGGGTCTGGCTTCACATTTGCCTGTTTATCTCACAGCAAAGATAATGGAGATAAAGAATTACAGACGTGACAACTGGACTCCAGTGAGCTGTCACAGAGCAGATGAGATAGTATTTTCCATCCCCAGTTGTAAAAATCTTCTTACTAATCTGGATTTCCACAGATGAGCTGGGTTTAGTAATGGGCCCGGCACTTTTATAAGGATTTTCCTATTGATCAGAATTATATTTCCCAATTAATATGCGGATGATTTCCAAGCTGAACTATTATATATCATGCGAGATTTATATAATTTTACTTTGGTGGATATACTGTAAAGCAGAAAAATAAAGTGCATTTTCAGGAAGAACTTATCTGAAATGAACAACAACTCTAATCATGTTCAGCTATACAGTGGAAAACTCTGGTTGCCTCAACTGATTACAACTGCCCAATAATGCTCATTCATGTTTTGGGAAACCTTTGGATCCCCACCTATTCTGGATTACAACTCTGGTTACACTACAATGGTCTTAATTAATCCTTGATGATGCTAGCCACTGTGAACTACAATTTCTATCATCTCTTGTAAGGACTAGATATTCTTTGTCACTCCTGCTGCTGAGGACTACAACTCACTTCAGCCTTTGGTGGAAATTACAATATACATTGTAGTTGTTGTAATCCATTATACCTATAACTAAATCTGCTATGGATTACTCACCCATCAGTCATGAATCTGAAATAACTAAGTAGCAGAGATTATTTAGAGCCTGCCTTTGCATGTTGGAAGTTGCAGTCCAAAGTACATGGAGAAGCGGTCATAATGAAGTTTATAAATCTAATGCAGAAGATAATGCAGCGTTATTGGGTATTAGATGCTTTAGTCACCTGTGAGGGACATATCCGGGTACCGTATCCATTCTATACATACATATACATACACACTCACACACCTCCTTTCTCTCTCCCTCTGACACATGCAGCACCTCTCTCTGTAAGCAGGCTGGATCCTGCTGTACTCCTCATTCAACATGCTTGGATATGCGCTGTTTAAAATGTACCTGTAATTCACTGGACTACAGGACAGACAAAACCCAAAGACATACATATATTCCGTCAACTGAAATCAGAGGAGATGAAAGGTAAGATATGCCCATCTTACAGGTTTGGAGCAGTGGAGTCTATAGCTAGGTCATTTTCTGTTATGTGATAGGTGTTGAGCATGTTGCTGTATATGGAAGAATTATTTGTATTTCACCAGGTAAAAGTATACCATGAATGCCCATTGTGCATTTAAATAATTTTATTTTACATTTAATTTATAGCGCTCTTATCCATTGCTCTAATCCCTATATATGTATGCATACTATTTCATATGTTGCGCCTCTTACCGAACTTGCTTATGGGTAATAGATACAGCAGGACTGCTTTAAAATAATTGATGCAGTGCAGGTAGCATGCTTGATTAATGAGCGGTATGGTCATTGAATGTACAGGTAAGTTAATATTGTTACATGATTATTATTTTTTGGTACTTAACCAATGTTCTAATCAAGTTGTTTTTTGTAAACGCATTAAGATAAAATAGATTTTTTTTTTAGATATAATTTGTAATATAATTAGCATATTTCAATAAATTAGCTAATAAATACAGGAGATATCTTGCAGCAACTATATGTTATATGAATAACTATATGTATATATCTGTATGCGAATGACAGGAATATACTAATATGTTTATTTATGTAGTGTAAATATTTGCAAAATATATTTACATTCTCTTTATACATTCTTTACCTATATATATATATATATATA
Source organism: Pelodytes ibericus (assembly GCA_036172795.1). NCBI lineage: Eukaryota > Metazoa > Chordata > Amphibia > Anura > Pelodytidae > Pelodytes > Pelodytes ibericus. The sequence goes on along the minus strand of CM069862.1, from coordinate 111,864,971 downwards.
TATATACATATACAGATATGACTGTAAAAAAACAATATAATCTCATCTTCAGTGCCTTAGAGGAGTAAAGAACTAAAATATTGATACAGAATGCTATCAATAAATTGGCCGTCAAAGAGTTAAAATTCCCAAGGATTGCTCCTCACACATATACTGTATATAACCTTTCATGGAACATCAGCTCTCCAAGATACATGAACCGGCTGTATTCCTGCACACTCTGCAATATTAAAAGTGTGCGTCTGTCACAAGAGCCCACTGTGAATGAAATATCTCATTATTGCTCAGAGTCATCAAGTCTTGATTTCAACCTTAAGTCTGGGTATTAAAAGAGAATATAGCTTTGTAATTAAAAAAAACATGTGTGTCCGATATAGTAAGTGTGTGTGCAGGGCCAGCCCAAAGGTTTATAGTGCCTCAGGGAGAACTATGATTTTTTATGGCCTCCCCCATCCTCATCCCCAAGGGAGGACTAGCAACTTTTGTCCTTGGGGGGAGCAAAACAATTTGGTCTATTTTGCAATTTCATCAGCCAACCCATTATCATCAGAGATAGATATAGATAGCCAGGCAGGACAGACATACTGATAGATAAGAACATAGATTGATAGATACACAGATAGACCAGCAGGACAGGTATACTGATACATCTGATACAGAGACTGATAGACAGAAAGACACAGATAGGGCTGCCTTCAGAAATTGTGGGGCCCCTTATAGACCAAATTGTCTGGGGCCCACCTCCCCCACTCCATTTCTTCTTTTCTTAATGCCCCCAGATCCTTTGCCATAGCACCACCTTGCCCACCCAGGACATACCCCAGCACCCACACTGTACATCCAAGACTTACCCTAGCCAGCCAGGGCCGTCATCAGGGGGTGATAGGCAAGGCCGGATTGGCCCATCAGGATACCGTGAAAAATCCTGATGTGCCACTGTGGGTGATTTAAGAAATTCAGCTGCTGCCACCACATGTTGCGATAGCAATTCCGGAGCAGAGGGGCAGTGGAAACAGAAACCACGGGGGGGGGGGGGGGGGAAGAGAGACACTACAGGGGGAGGAAGAGAGAGACACTACAGTGAAGAGAGAGAAAGAGACACTACAGGGGGAAGAGATAGAGAGAAACTATGGGGGAGAGAGACACTACAGAGGGGGGGGGAGAGAGAGAGAGAGAGAGAGACACTATGGGGGGGGCAGAGAAAGAGAAACACTACAGGCGGGAAAGAAAGAGAGACACTACAGGTGGAGGAAGAGAGAGAGTTACACTACAGTGGCAGAGAGATAGAGACACTATAGGGGGGGAGAGAGAGAGACTACAGAAATGTTCCCAGTTTTACACTGTTGACAGGCGATACACCTGTCACCGTGTCTTTAAAAAAAAAGAAAAAAAATTGCATGCCGGCAAATAGACGCTGACTGGGGAGATCGAAAGCACCATCCATGCGGCCTCTCTCACACTACGTGCGCACTGATCTGATGTCAGAGCACCGGTGGTCATGTGACCTTCCGATGCTCAAACCAAAGCAGTGCATGGGGAGCTCAAGAGAGGCAGCATGAAAGGCTGCTGTCTCTCTCACAGGAGGTGAGTGCTGGGGAAGGAGGGAAGAGGGCAGAAAACCGTCTGTGGCCTAATAATGGGAAAACTGGCTGTGACAAATTAATGGGCAAAGAGTGGCATATTAATGGCCATGCTAGCTGTCACATATTATTGGGCAAAGAGGGGCAAATTAATGGAAAAACTGGCTGTGACAAAGTAATGGGCAAATAGTGGCATATTAATGGGAAAAATGGCTGTGGCATATTAATGGGCATACTGGCTGTGCTACATTAATGGGAAAACAGTGGCATATTAATGGACAAACTGGTTGTGGCGTATTAATGGGCATACTGGAGGTGGCATATTCATGGGAAAAGAGTGGCATATTAATGGAAAAAATGGTTGTGGCAAATAAATGGCATAAGAGTGGCATGTTAATGAACAAACTAGCTGTGGCATATTAATGGGAAAACTGTCTGTGCCATATTAATGGGAAAAGAGTGGCATTTTATTGGGTATACTGGCTGTGGCATATTAATGAGCATACTGGCTATGCCAAAAACATTTTTTTTTAATTTATATTCTTTATTTATATTTCTTGTACAAAATTACAAAACGAACGTAGACATATTAAGACCAAAAAGACGAATACAAATAAACCAAAGCCCAATGCTTCTATTCCCTGCCCAACGAAGGGGAGGGAAAAAAAATAAAAAAAACAAATCTCAGTATGACTGAAACAGAATCAGTTGTATTGCTATAATACCTTGCACTGGGAAAGAACTCTTATATAAATGCTTTACTAACAAAACAGAACAGGACAGGACGTGGAGTCTGGCTGGGATCCCCCTGGGTTCCAAGGCAAATTACTTCCCCATATTAACGTTGTCAAGATCTGCAAGTCTGGACTACAATTAGGAGGAATGCGAGACCCACTATATACCAAAAGCATCCATACTACCAAAAGAGACCGATATCATATATCTGCCCTATTTTTAACAATGACTCTGTCGTCCCTAAAAAAGGCCACCAACAGGAACTCAGAGCTCTTGTACTCTAACCGTCCACTTCCTCCAGTCTTCCCTTTTCCATGGGCTCAACTCAAATTGATGGGCTATGCCCTCCTCCATCTTGAATTGGTATATGAGCTGGGGCTTCAATTGGGCCCAGGTAGGAGCTAGGGTTGATTTCCAATATTTAGCTATGAGCAACTTTGCGGCTGTTAAACAGTGTATTATAGCCTTCCTATTATTTTTGGGCCAATTTAAAACATCCAGGTGTAACAGGATTGATTCTGGAACCAGTCGGAGAGTGGTACCACAGACGGCGGCAATTTTTGCCCTTACCATTTTCCAAAATACCTCTATGGTGCCACATTTCCACCATAGATGAAGTAAATCCCCCCTCTGCACACCGCATCTCCAGCATATATCACTAGTTCCTGGATGAATCCTAGAAATTCTGGCAGGCGTTAAATACCAGCGGTTCAGTAATTTGTAATGAATTTATTTTAGATTTAGGCAGTGTACCGCTGAGGCAGCCGTTTTTAGAGACATAAGCCAATCTGACCTGTCAATCTGAATACTCAGATCCAATTCCCATTTTATTGCTGCTGGAATTAAAAAATCGGAGTCCAACCGTTGTAACAGGGCCTTACATTTTGTAATTGGTCTCTTTAAATTTAGCTTAGTTACCAATTCCTCCAAACATATAATCTCAGCCGATGTACCTTTGTATATGTGATCCTCAATATAGCTTTCTACCCGAAGATATGTAAAAATGTCCCCGTTTGGTAGATGGTTATGAAGATTTAGTAATTCAAAGTCCCTTACTTGCTTCTTGTCCACCAAATCACCAATTTTATTAAGTCCGCATAATTGCCATTTTTTTAGGCTCAGATCTGGTACATTTAAGGTAATTGTTTCAATATCATTAAACTCCAAGATTTTATTATTAAGCCCTAGTTTCTTACGGACCGGAGTCCAGGCACTAATCAGATCCCTTAACCCCTTGGCGACACAGGACGGACTAGGTCCGTCCTGTGTGCCGAGGCGTTAGTGACACAGGACGGACCTAGTCCGTCCTGTGTCAAAACGAGCACTGAAAGCGGAGTTTTTCCGCTTTCAGTGCTCTAAGGGCATTGTAACGATGCTTCCGTGTGGAAGCATCGTACAATGCTAAAAAAAATGCCCGTCGGCATTTCGATCGCTCCGGAGAGCGATCGAAATGCCGGTTTTAAAGGCACAGAGCCTTTAAAACACGTGCATTAAAAAAACGAGCATAGGAAGTGAAATTTTCGCTTCCTATGCTCAGAAAGTGTTCCTGATTGCCTCGCAAGTCGAGGCAATCAGTAACACAAAAAAAAAATGCACGATCTTAGTCACTGGGTGACCAAGATGGCGCTGCCCTTCTAAGGGCAAGAGCACAGGAGGTAGGAAGTACCTGCTTCCTGTGCTCTCTGGCTGTCACACGATTGCCTCTTCACAGAGGCAATCTGTGACTGCCAGGCACATTGACAGGCAGTGGGGATGCTCTGCTGAACATCCCCACTGACTGGTCAGATCAATATTAACTCTATATTGATCTGACCAGTTATGATCTGCCTCCCTCTCCTCACATTTTTTTTAGTGAGGGAGAGAGACAGATCAAAGTTATAAAAGTAAGTAAAAGTAAAAAAAAACAATAAATACACAACACACAAATAATAAAACAATAAAAAAAAATGTATTAAAGCAATTCCCTGCGTTTAACCCCTTCCCTGCCACTGATCTTGCATAAGCAGTGATCGTGCACATCTGCGCATTTTTTTTTTGCTGTTTGTGCATTTTTTAGGGGTTAATTTTTTTTGTACTGTCATTTATTACAGTACTAAAAAGGCTCTTCTAAGAGTTATTAACCCCTTATTTGCCGTCGATCACTGCTTACGCAATGATATTGACGCCAAAGCAATTTTTATCTGTCTGCATATTTTTTTTTTTTTACACATACCCGCTAGGGGATTACATGTAAAGTAAAAATATTTGAGATTTTTTTTTTTAAGCTGCCTGAGCGCATAGCGATCAGTAACAGCGAATTAGTGGCAAAGGCGGTTTGGTGATTTCTCAATTAAGCTCACCATTCGCCCTGGTCAGATCAAAATTAATCGGATCAATATTCACAAATATTGATCTGCCTCCCTCTCCTCACTTACATTTTTGTGACGGAAAGAGACAGATCAGTATTAGTGATATAAAATAACATTTTATAAAATTGGCAGGTTTTATGAAAGTCTTTCACTGTGTATTAACCCCTTCCCTGCCATTCATCACTGTGTAAGCAGTAATCTTGCACAGCAACAGTATGTTTTGCTGTCTGCACTGTTTTATGGATTAATTTATTTGTACTGTAATGTATTACAGTACTAGATAGGCTCTTCTAAGAGCTATTAACAACTTCTTTGCTCGAGATCACTGCTTACGCACTGATTCTGAGGCCGCGGACTCAGGGTTCGATTTTGACCCTATTCAGCTTTCTGATACATCATCTAGCGATGTATCGGTGGCTGCTGAGCCCTTGCCACAAGTAGTGATGGGGGTCTACCGATAAAAAAATATATGGTTTGGTGGGGGTAAATTACATTGGCTGGCTTCAAAGATATATCCCATAAAGGACACGGACGCAGGTTGACTACATGTCAAAATTCCAAGTTAGAATTTTGAGATGCGCATCTCACAAATGTTGCCTTCTAGCCAAAAAACAAACCAACAAACCTATGCATGGGTGCTATCCCTGTACTCGGGAGATGTTGCTGAACACATATTGGGTTGTTGTTTGGCAGTGACATATACCAGAATCTGTGAATTCATGCCTGAAGTACAATGCATGTGGAAAAAAAACTCCCAAAAAAGTACTACCACAAACTTTTACAAAGGCTGGTGGTAGAATTAGTACCTATACAGTATTAAAATACCACCATTTGAAATACCTTAGGATGTCTATTTTCCAAAAATATATGGTTTGATGGGGTAAAATTCATTGGACGGCTTCAAAAATGTTCCAAATGGAACATGGGGGCAGGCTGACTACATGTCAAAATTCCAGGTTGGAATTGCGCACCCCCTAAATGTGGAATTTTAGACCCAATACAAACCAACAAACCTATGCATGGGGGGTATCCCTGTACTCAGGAGATGTTGCTGAACACATATTGAGGTGTTGGTTGGCAGTGGCAAATACCAGAATCTGAAAATTCCTGCCTGAACTACAATGTGTGTGGGGAAAAAATGACATCCCAACCCTTTGACATAGGTTGGTGGTAGAATTAGCACTTGGAAAGTGTTAAAATACCACAATTTTAAATACCCTAAGATGTCTAGTTTTCCAAAATATATGGTTTTATGGGGTAAAATACTTTGACAGGCTTCAAAAGTGTCCCAAATGGAACATGGGCGCAGGCTGACTACATGTCAAAATTCCAAGTTGGAAATGCACCCCCCCTAAACGTGGCCTTTTAGCCCCCAAATAATCTAACTAACCTACACATGGGTGGTATCCCTGTACTCAGGAGATGTTGCTGAACACATATTAAGGTGTTGTTTGGCACTGACACATAATAGGATCTGTGAATTCATGCCCGATGTACAATGAATGTGAAAAACAAATTACTATCCATAACATTGACATAGGCTGGTGGTAGAATTAGTGCATGAAAAGTGTTAAAATACTACCATTTGAAATACCCTAGGGTGTCTAGTTTTCAAACATATATGGTTTTGTGGGGTAGAATACACTTTTTGGCTTCAAAAATGTCCCAAATGGGACATGGGCGCAGGTTTTCTGCACGTCAGAATTCCAAGTTGGAAAACCAAAAAGCGCACCTCTCAAATGTGGCCTTTTAACCCCCAAATAACCTAACCAACCTATACATGGGTGGTATCCCTGTACTCAGGAGATGTTGCTGAACACATATTGAGGTGTTGTTTGGCACTGACATATAACAGGATCTGTGAATTCATGCCCAAAGTACAATGTATGTGAAAAAAAATTACTACCCAAAACATTGACATAGGCTGGTAGTATAATTAGTGCATGGAAAGTGTTAAAATACTACCATTTGAAATACCCTAGGGTGTCTAGTTTAAAAAAATATATGGTTTTGTGGGGTAGAATACACTTTCTGGCTTCAAAAATGTCCCAAATGGGACATGGGCACAAGTTTTCTGCATGTCAGAATTCCAAGTTGGAAAACCAAAATGCGCACCTCCTAAATGTGGCCTTTTAGCCCCAAAACAAACCAACAAACCTATGCATGGGTGGTATCCCTGTACTCAGGAGATGTTGCTGAACACATATTGAGGTGTTATTTGGAAATACCCCTTCACATTTTAAGGTAATGTTTACCTAAATTGCAATATATGTGAAAAATTAAAAAAAAAGATTTTTTGCTGCAAACTTTGGCATAGATTGGTGGTAAAATGGCTACATGAAATGTGTCAAAATACCCCAAGTTAAATGCCCTGAGTTGTCTAGTTTTCAAAAATATGTACATGTTGGGGGTCATTCATGGATTTAGTACAGAAATCAGTGTTACAATGTCACTATTGCTAATTTTGAAAGAAAGGATTTTAAAATAGCTTTGCACCACTTATAGTTCTGGCCCTGTAACATGAATAAAAAATCACAAAAACATAAAAACATGGGCTATTTCTGAACTCAGGACATATATTAGAAACTTTTTAGCAGTGTTTTTTTGTTGTCTCTTGTACATGAGTATACGATTTTTCAAATAAAAGTCATAAAAAAATAATTTTTTCAATTTTTTTGCCATATTTTATTATTTTTTTTTACATCAAATGATATGCTATTATCAAAATAATGGTATCAAAAGAAAGCCCTTCTTATAACGATAAAAACGATATATAGTTTGTGCGGGTACACTAAATGAGACAGAAATAAATTACAGCAAAACACAAACACCGTAGAAATGTTAAAACAGCCCATGTCACCAAGCGTCGGACAAGCCAAAAAAGTCATGTCACTAAGGGGTTAAAGTAATGGGCAAATCGTTTCCTTTATCACTGTTTATAGTCCTGGTCAGTGTCGACCAAAAGAGTAGTCCTAGATTTGTGATCCCTGAAATAGATTGCTCCACCTGATACCATCTTTCTATCTTACTTGCATCCTTTTGAGTGGTTAATGCATGTGACATCATACATGCCAAATGGTATTCTCTTATGTTAGGTACGCCCAATCCTCCCTTATCTGATCTCAACATTAATAACTTCGCTTGAATACGGGGGCGTTTCTCCTGCCAGATAAACCTGGTTAAAGTTGTCTGTGCCAAGTCAATCCAGGGTTTTGGAACTTTCAAGGGGATCATGTTAAAAACATAAGTTAACTTTGGGAGCAAATATGATCGAACCGTATTAATTCTCCCAAGCCATGAGAGATTTACTGCTTTCCATTCTCTGCATTTTTTGTTTATCTGCAATAAAAGTGGCAAAAAATGAGTTTACACAATCTTGAAAGGGTTGGCAACTATTTTTATACCAATGTGTTTTATTGACTCTTTTGCCCATTTAAATCCTCCCATCTCTGCCAGTGCATTTTTGTCTCTTGGGATCAAGTTTGAAGCCGGCTATGCCAAATTAATGGGAAAACAGTGACATATTAATGGACAAACTGGTTGTGGCATATTAATGGGCATACTGGAGGTAGCAGAATTATGGGCAAAGAGTGGCATATTAATGGAAAACTGGCTGTGTCAAATTAATGGTAAAACAGTGGAATATCAATGAACAAACTAGCTGTGGCATATTAATGGGAAAACTGGCTGTGGCATATTAATGGGCAAATAGTGGCATCCCTATATTCTGGTCCTAATCGGCAGTTTGGGCTATTTGGAAACCGAAGCATCAGAGGGCTTCGAATTGGGACATTTTCACTATAAAAAGCATACAAGTTCGGCTACCCAACATGCAACGATCACCCCTGAAACTATTTTGGATTCCCCCATTTCGATTCTCCTATTCTGAGATGGAGCATTCAACTTTAAAGCCCTGTAAACTACACTACAAAATATTTTAAACCCATTTTTTCACATGTACATGCCTATATATATGCCTTTATATAATTTCCCAAATAAATATCCAGTATTGTGATGTTTAAAAAAAAATTATATTGGCACATATATGGAGCTATTCAGAGTGTTCTGAATGCTGCAATACTCACTCCTATCTACCTGTGAGATCCCAACCATGAAACTATACATTCAGAGAAGCCAATCAGGATTTTTATATAAAGAAGGGCGATACACAACCACACCCATTGCTAGCCCACATTAGAGAGAAATTATTATTCTGATAGACTGTGAGATATTTGCCATGTACCTTTACCTCGTCCAGAGGTGGAGGGAGGCACGGGGGTGGGGTATTAACCAAGGAGCATTGCTGGCTGATTCTGCTGGGACAACATGAAAAGGTACACTGACCACCAACTTCTCCAGATATTTAGGGAATGTTTCCCATGTGGCCATCCTGGATTTATACCAGCACATACGTCAGGATCTGGAGCCTCTGGTTGGAAGCAATCATTCAATACCTGGGCTGGTGAGATTGTTAGGAGTATTGAATTACCGTATTTGCTCGATTATAAGACGACCCTGATTGAAAGATGACCCCCCAAACTTTGTATATTCCTTTAGGAAAAAAACTAAAAGCCTGAATATAAGACTACCCTATAGGGAAAAAAGTTTAACTTGTATATATGTAAATTGCTTTTTAATATTTAATAAAAAATCTACATTATACAAATGCATTTCTTGTTTTTATTTCCTTTTATGTGCCAATGCGGCCTCTCTCCCCCTCCCCCAGCTGTCTCCCCCCCCAGCGTTGTCTCTCTCTCCCCCCCAAACTTCTCTCTCTCTCTCCACCTCCCTCATCTCTCCCCCCCTCCCCTTGTCTGTCTTCCCCCCTCCCCTTGTCTATCTCTATCCCCCCTCCCCTTGTCTCTCTCTATCCCCCCCTTGTCTCTATCTATCGCCCCTCCCCTTTTCTCTCTGTCCCCCCTCCCCTTTTCTCTCTCCCCCCCTCCCTTCCCATGTCTGTCTGTGTGTCCCCCCCCCCTTGTCTGTGTCTCCCCCCCCCTCCCCTTGTCTGTGTCTCCTCCCCCCTCCCCCTCACCTGGTTTCGTTCCCTGGTGGCTAGTGGGGGCAGCCAGGGGATGTCTGCACGATACGTGCAGACATCCTCCATGCTGCCCGACACGGCATCCCCTGGCTGCCCGATTCTTCCTGGTGGCTAGTGGGGCAGCTGAGAATGTCTGCGTGATGAGTGCAGACCTCCCCTGCTGCCGCCCGGCATGACCGCCGGGACTTTTATGAAGAAGCCGGAAGTACCCGGCTTTATCATGGAAGTCCCGGCGGTCGTGCCGAGTGGCAGCAGGGGAGGTCTACGCTCATCGCGCAGGCATTCCCCTGCTGTTAGAGAGGAGGATCCAGGTCCCCTGCAGCTCTGCTGGGGACCTGGATCCCTGTCTTATAATCTGACCTCAATTTGAGGTCAGATTATAAAACGACCTCGAATGTAAGACGAGGGGTATTTTTCAGAGCATTTGCTATGAAAAAAACCTTGTCTTATATTCGAGCAAATATGGTATCTTGGTAATCCCGGATGGACATACCATCCAGACAGGTTCTGGCAGAGAGGTCAGGATCAGTCGGTAATCCTTTTCACAGTCCCTTTATTTAGTGGTACTGACCTTGGTCTCCATAGTTAAGGAGTACATCCACTTTCTCATTGAGCATGCAGAGTGGCACGTGGTCCAATTTGCCTTTTACTCAGTGGCAGGGATGCCAAAAGTTCCTGGGGCCATAGACTGCACTCATGTTTAGCTGAGGACCCTATAAAAATGATATCAAAACCGGAAGCATTGCCACTCCCTGAATATTCAGTTCATCTGCGAAGCTCACCAGTGCATCATGAGGGTCAACCCAGGGCATCCTGGCTCATGACGCAACGCAGTCATATTGCGGGAGTTATACATCAGCAAGTCTGACAACGGTGAAATGCCTGATGCATGGCTCCTGGGTAAGTGTACTATCCTAACATTACATAAGTATGGTAATATCCACTTCATATGTACCCATTACACTAATCAATGTCTCATGTCATGTGTTATAGGTGACAAGGAATATGGATGGTCACCTTGGCTCATGACCCACTGAGGAACCTGCAGATCCGCACTAGAATACAGGGTCAACAGGGCCCATGTTACTACAAGGTCTGTGATTGAGTGCATGTTTGGTGTATTAAAATCTCACTCCCTGCATCTTGATAAATCCAGTGGGTATCTGTTGTACCCTCTGATAAAGGAATCAAACATCATTGTCTCTTGTTGTATATTACATAACATCACACTGCAGCATCGTGTGTGTACAGCAGGGGATAATGATTTGGCTGCTAAGGCGGAAATGTAGGGGGTCCAGAGGTCAGGACACAGGTAAAAACCACACACTTTATCGTAAGTTGACAAGTCATGTCTAACATGTTGTGACCCCCATCCTACAGCTAGCAATAGTGTCAGCAGATAAGAACCATTCGGTCCATCTAGTCTGCCAAATTTTCTAAATACTTTAATTAGTCCCCAGTTCCCTATCTTATAGCTAGGATAACCTTGTGCCTATCCCACGCATGCTTAAAATGCTTGACTGTACCCTTCAGCCACAGAACATACTGTGAAACAATCTTTGCCTCTGGGGTCCCTTTGGGTATACATTCCCCTCCTACATATGAGGTAGGTGAAGTTTTATTCACCAATAGCCTGTTGGTTGTGTGTTTGACACCTGTTGATGCAACCCTAAGGTTTGCACCTTTGTTATATTTGGAACAGTCATGAGGGCCAATCCATGTTTTGAAAGCAGTGGTGGGTGATGTGCATGTTATCAGAGTACACTCAATAGCTATTGCAAATGTGTAAAATAAAAACATATTCAAATTGATGGGGGTGGATATAGCTCAGTTGTTCTCACAAGTGTGATATTGGTGATGGGGGTGCATGTAATGATAGGACAATTATCTAATATGATATTTCATGAGAATCTTAATGGCATGATGTCAAATCACGTGTACAGATTACTATAGCAGGGTGCACCCATGTTTACTGTTTGACACCTATGGTTGACAAAACTTATTAATTCCCCTTTCCATTCCACCCATAGAAGATATATTGGATATATCTGTGCAGGCATGCACCCATGGAGCCTGGAAGATGTGTCAAGAGCTATGGTCATGTCACCTGTGTATGTGAGTGTGATGCAAATTATTCAGTGATAATGATAATAATGATACACACTAAGGATGATGTGAATGAGATATCTTTTTTATTGTGAGTTCAAATATCTTTGGACATCAGATGAGAATGACAGATAAGGCAACCTTCTTTTTGTGTTTCTATTTTCTTTATCATCACTTTTCTATCCGTGAACCCTCTCTGCACATTGACGTATTTGTACTGAAGGTATTGCTACTCAGTTGGCAGTAATTAACTACTTATCATAGGCAATCCTAGTGGGATGTGTCTAGTGGACGATTCAGTGTTGCAACTAATGTTAAATCTCTACGAATTGTATCTCCTCCAAGATGTGTGTCTGATATGTGACTTGTTCAATATTTTGCAGGTGCAGGTTCTGTGTAATCACGGTGCATTCTCTACCATAACCCTGACCTTGAACAGCTCCTGATGTGACCGGCTTTTGTTAAACATCTAAATATTCCACACTCAGGAAGATGCTGCCCACTTGCCCCACAGATGGATCTAAAAGACAGGAGATTGATTTCCCTTGACATGTGCTATTTTTGTTATCATGCAGCACATGCATTTTACCTTAGTTCTTCATGTTGTTATAGATTATATATTAAAACCTTATTGAAATATCTTAACTTCTGCTTTGACATTGTGGCTTTCGTTATGAATATTTCAACATGTCTATGTATGTAGTAGCTGGAGCCATGAGTGTGCAGAGTGCCAACTCATACTCCTCGAGATTAGATTGATGTTGCTGTGCCACCCCTGTCGATATTACCTTTTTCATCTTGTTCAGTACCTATCTCCTGATATCTGAGTAAATGCCATACGACAGCAGGGCATGATGAGTTATGTGTGCCATGATGCAAACATGTGTTGTGTTCACTTGGGTAACAAATGTATGATGTGAACTACAGGTGTGTTTGTTATGTGCGGATGGGAATATAACATGTGACCCATGGTGTATGAGTAAAGTGATGTTTCCTACTTTTTCTTGACAACAGCTATTGATCTGTCCTGCATTCTGACTGTGTTGACACTAGTGGTGATCCTATTCCAGATGTTATTGCTCATCTTCTGGCTGGTGTTTCTGACTATGTCCCTGATGACCTGATGGTAACATTTGGACAGTTCCATAATAAATGCAGTATTTTCATCAGAATTAAAGTTTCTGTGTCTTAAATCTCCCATAGGATATAATGGCAATTTTTAAGCTATCATGTTGGTTCTGTGCATTTCAGCTGCATTCAGATTCAGAAGCTATTGGCATCTAATCAATAATTTCTAATGTCCAAATTCAGTTCCTGATATGTCCCCAATGCACCCCAAATGATTCTGGATTTCGTATTTGAATGTCGGCACCTAGGGAGGAGGGAGAGGCAGCATTGGGCAAATCTGGGGGAGGGGGGAAAGGCAGCATTGAGCAAATCTGGGGGGGGGGAGGGAGGAGGACAGGCAGCATTTTTCAAATCTGGGGGAGGGGAAGAGGTAGCATTGGGCAAAACTGGGGGTGGGGGAGAGGCAACATCGGCAAATCTGGGGGAGGAAGGAGAGGCAGCATTGGGCAAATCTAGGGGGGAAAGGCAGCATTCGACAAATCAGGGGGAGACGGGAGAGGCAGCATTGGACAAATCTGGGGGGGAGTAGCATTTGGCAAGTCTGAGGGAGGGAGGGTGGAGAGGCAGCATTGGGCAAGTCTGAGGGGGGGGGGGAGAGACAGCAATGGGTAACTCTGTGGGAGGCAGCATAAGGTAAGTGGGCAACTAAAAGGAAATACAAACAAGAAATGCATATTTTTCTGTCAACATTTTTATTAAATATGAAAAATCCATTTACATGTGAATATATACAAGTTAAACTTTTTTCCTATGGGGCAGTCTTGTATTCAGGCTTTTAATTTTTTTCCTAAAGGAATATCCAAAGTTTTGGGGAGTTGTCTTATAATCAGGGTCGTCTTATATTCGGGCAAATACAGTACTAACAAATCAATGCTTGTTACCTTGAAGGAGTGTTCAATTTGATTGTGAATGCAACTCTTAATACCTGGTTTATGTTTAGAGTACATTATTTTTCTTACTTTTTTCTTTCATGTCTATTTGTTATATTGGACATCTAAAGGGAAAACAGCATTCATTCATTTAGTTTTGGACAGATTTAAAAATCCACTAAAGGTTTTTATTCACTTGTACTTCCTCTGACTGGCAGCCATGACGCTTCCATAGGATGAATCGTGGCTGAGGCTGTCATGGACATTTGTTATTACGTGAAACCATCAGAGACGACCTACTTGTTGAGTAAATTGCTAAACTGTGACAACACCTGTAAGTTGAGTGCACTTGCAAATGAGATTCAAATCTAATATCACCCTTCCTGATTAAATACTTTGTTATTAATATTATCCCTTGGTTCACATCCAGTGATTAAAATTGTGGGGTCAAATCATACAGTTATGTCATCTAGGGTAAAGCTAGGCTTGCTCAGGGGTCAGAGTTACTCTAATACATCATTATTATTCTTGCAAGGTATAATAACTTTTCTGTGCAGATACATTGTGTATGTCTGGTTATATAAAGTTAAGTTGCAATCCTGGGAAAAGGTTTTAAGTGCAACAATCAGTAGTACTATTCCACGATTTTGGCTTCACTTTCAGATCTTTGTCTTGGTATAGGAAGTCTCTGCACCATTGAATGGAAAGACCTCTGATGGTCCATAGGCCATCATTAAATGGTCCATTGCAAGGTCCAGTAAATGCCCACCATGAACATTGTTGCTAGCTTCCTCTGTCAGACCCAGAATTTGTCTTTTCACCTCCACTGTGGCCTTCTCAGTCTGCTCCTTGCAGCTCTCTTTAGGCAGTGAGATAGTTAATGGTTTTCCCAGTCTGGATCAGTCACACAAAACATGAATTACATTTAATTTATCCCTCCCTGTAGGCAGGTTCTGGAAGAAGAGAAGGGAAAATACACATATTAAAAGCGTCAATTATGGCTAATGTCTTTATTTACTGTGAGCGATCGATAATAATTTGTGTTTTGATTTTAATGAGATCAGTCAAGTGCAGCCTCCTGTGCCAGATTTTAACCTGTTCCCTCCTGCTGCTTGCAATGTTACTCTACAAACAAAGGCACTGCTTTGATTCTACATCCCCTTTCAACGTTTCTCACGCATTGTAAAGTTGATGTTTCGTTTTTTGTCTAGTTTTTTTTACATTTAAATGCAGACGATAAATAGCACAGTCCAAGTGGATTTAAAAACTATAGTATTTGATCATGGTGGAAAAATAAATTCCTTTTTTAATCTGCACACAGTAACAATAGAGAGAGGCCAGCTGTCTAACATTTGGCAAGAACACTAGAGTTCATAGATCACATACTGTCATATTAGAGAGTGGGCAAGATTTACTAGGCCCGGTTCCCAAACCAGGCATCACGCCACCCTTACAGACCAGGATTTAGGGATTACCCATTTTTAACACAATGGGTAGTGCCTAAATCCTGAACTCTCAGGGGGTGTGAGGACTAGTTTGGGAACCACTGACTTACACAAACTCAGGGCCATTTCTGATGCTCAATTTCCTGAGTAACTATTGCTGGAAGAACCTTATACAATGTTTAACATATTACAATAGTGTAGACTAAAACAGATTTGATTACCAGATTGTGTTAGTTTAAGCTTTTCATACATTGTCTGCATTATATTGTATCTTCCCTTCATCTACTGATATCAGTTAGCATGTAAGCAGCTGTGGGTTCCATGTATCTGAATTTAGCTGGACTATGGAGAAATGCCACTTGAACATGAACTATTAATGGATGTAGTGTGCAAACCAGAACACTTGCAGGGTTTGCTACTTTTATGTCCAGATTCTCAAGGTCACATTGGGGGTTATGTACAAAGGACAATTGTGGGATAAATTTGTAAAACTGGTCCAGTCACCATGCAAAGCAATGGAATATTCCTACTGATTAAATCACATTTAGAACTTTACCCTAGGAATGAGCGTTCTACACAACCCTTATATTTTAATGACCTCTTCGCTAACTGCACTAATAAGTAACCACGTAGTCACAACCTCTGAGGGAGAGCACCAAAGTGATCTTGAACGTGTACGAAAACTGACAGATGTGGACAATTTTCGTGCCAACATTTCGGAAGCTGAAGTTGAACTCCTCTGGAGTTTGGCTGCCGAAATAGTAGCTTGTGTCCTCTCCATAGACTTCAGCTTATTTCGGGTTTGTCTTGGTAGGACCTCAGCTATTCTGGAAATAACTGAATTCCTTCCATAGAAGTCAGGACTTCTATGGGAGGACTTCAGCTATAGCTGAAAATAGCCAAAGTCCCCCCGAAATTGCCAAAATTAAGTAGAATTTAAATCTGTAAAAACCTTTTATTTTTAAAGTGACTCATTAATTAAATAAATTAAAATAAGTCAAATTAACATAAATAATATAACATTATTTTTTGTTAAGATTTTAAAGTATGCTTATACCAGTGTAAATATACTACTATAATATATAATATATTATAGTTGTATATAAATTTGGAAATTTCTGCCTATTTTGGGATAACTTCAGGGGATTCAGTCTTTAGGACTAAGTGAAAACCAGTTCAAAATAGTTTTCTGTTTCCTTATATTCTTCAGATTTATTGAGCCTGGCACCTCCTGTGTCTGCTTCAGTTACTTTCAGTCTTACATGATCCTGACATCTACTTTTACCTATCCTCAACTTGCGAAAGTGCTCTTTTCCCTATGTGCTCCAGTCAGCGCCTCCCTTTCAATTTCTCTATCAATGCCCAGCTCCCTCTACCCTATCTTGTCTCTTTACCTGCCACTCTTGTATGCTTCCCCAGGACCCACTTTCTGCCCCACTAACTACCTCTCCTCCTCTTCAGCTTACCAGTAGCTTCTTCCCCTCACTGCAACACCAAATTCCCTTTCCTTTGTCATCTAATCACTCTTTATACCTTGTTTATCTTATTTTCTATCAGTGCTTTCTGTCTCTATCCCAGAGCTGAATTTATGACTCCTGTGATTATCTGCCTGTCCTCATTCATTGTACATTGAAATCAATCCTGTGACAAATATTGGAATTACACAGTGGCCTGAAACAAAATTCAGTGTGACATATTTTTAGTTATACACACTATGGTGCTGCAGATTTATTTGTGTCAGGTCTATTCAAAGGAATACAATGAAAGACATTTCCTGTCCTGGGAAATATATAATCTATATACGTAGCATCTGGAAATTATATTTCACATAACCCCAAGCAGCCCTCTAAGTATACCTACATACGTAAGGAGTTTTATATAGAAAGCAGTATTGGTAAAAATACAGGCGCCCTTTATATCATACTGTCAAGTAAACAAAATCTGATTCAAGTGCATATAAGTTGCATATATATGAAGTATTTAACTAGGAAAGTTGGACACCAAGTAATCTGTATAGTATGAGGAATTCAATCTTCCATGTGTCCTTTTTGCATCTTAAGACAGGACATAGTAACAAAACTTAAAGGAGACGTAAACAAAAGGACAGGTACAAGCACAGGATTAGCTTAGAACGCTTAACTGGTAGTGAGGGTTTAGTTACACCGAAAGGCCACTAGATGATAAGCTTGCCACCAGCAAGGAATGTTTGAAAGCAAGAGAATAAGAAAAAAGTAAGCATGGGAGAAAGAATCCCTCAGAAAGGGCACAAATGGGCTCGGACAAGGTAACCCCCTAACGTGGCTCAGACAGGGCAGCTCCCTTATGAGGCCTGGACAGACCGACACCCTAATGGTGCTCTAGACAGGACACAGATTAAGGGTACAGGGAAATATGGAAAAAGTGATAGAGAGCATAAATAATAAACAAAAGAGCAAGGCAAGAAAGGACTGGATACAGCACAAGGGTTTTAACATGCCACGAGGAGTCAACTGGCCAGCCCCCAGACACAATTTTCATTCGGGGGCAAGGGAATTTTTATTTTAATTTACATTTTTTCCATATTCTAATTTTGTTTTATATTTTATTTCAGATGGACTTTGGCTATTTTCGTAATAGCCGAAGTCCTCCCGAAATGAGACTCTATCATCCCTATCAGATGTGCACTATTTCAGTGATTCAAATTCCAGATTTGTGTGGATCCAGAAATTTCAGTACAAAAAAAGTCCACAATGGCCGATTTTCGTGGCAATTCGGAAGCCTTTAGGTGCTTCCTAAGTAGTCCAATTTCATAGGCTATGCGGAAACTTGGAGCTCTGATTTTCTCAAAGGAAACAAAGCTACCGAAGTCGACCCTTAGGTATTTAGTCAGCTCATCTGACTAAGAGTTCATTTGTCTGTATTTGCATTTGTAAAACACTGCGTTGCACAGGGAGAAAAGAACTATACAAATCTTATTATTGTTTTCTTCCTGTACCCCCACTGAAGTAGACATTTTCCCTTTTTTCTGTTTAGCATCTTTATTTGTTTTCTTTCCAGTAGGTCAGCGCAAATGCTGAAAGAAAATGATCCTTACACAAAACTACAGCGAATTTCCTCAACAGATTGAAGATGAAGGGAAAGATTCAGACCCCTCGCCCTGCGTTCTGGGGATTATTCAAGTTATATATTACAGTATATTGCTTTGTCTTGGACTACCAGGTAAGTCCTCATTGTGACGGGTTGATCATTGTTGGAACTGTAGCTTATGCGTCAAAGGTCTGTCTTCACTGTACCATTATTATTTTATACCATTAATAACCTAACTGTTGACAGTTGACATCCCAACTGCTGTGGACAACCGCTTCCATTAGTTTTAACCATATTGCTAGCTGACCATTATATAACTGTAGTTTGCAGCAACTAGGGAGTTAGGATCACTTCTTCACAATCTCTTTCAGCCTAGCTCTATAGTAAAGCTCCCATTATGCTCAGCCAACTGTAATGCTTGCTGGCTAAACATCATTGCAATTGTTGTTTACAATATCTTGGTTGCCTATCACTGGGCCACCCATATTACCTTCCTCCAAAATGTTAAATTAGATATATCTGTGCAATCCCTGAGGGTAGCCAAAATAACTTTCATAATAATTGATGGCTTTCTAAGAATTTCATAACTGTTATCCCAGAAAGTCAAAATTATCATGCAATTAAAATCAAATACCGGTAGGTTCTAACATGAAACACATTTGAAATCTCTGTATGCTGGCTATAGCTAAAAAGATGCCAGAATCTCTAGAAACAAGAAATCAATGATCTATAGGATTTTTTTCCAGCTATATAATTCTGATGTATGTACAAAATGTACAAGACTGTAACTTATTAAGAGACCTGCTCTATAGTCAATATGAACTGCAAACTGTTTACCAAACCCTCAATAAATTGCATACCCATTATAATAACAAAATTAATGCAACCAGAAGAAAAAATGAACCTCATTATGGGCAGACACACACCCTATATGAGCTGAATAGTAAACATCAAGTTCTCAGAATTAATTGCCATGAGTGATACTTGTGGTATTGCTTTCTGGAGATAACGGAGTCTCCATATAGATTAGTTGTGCACTATGGATCACTGCACCCACTGATGCAGTTTTTTTACTGTAGGTCCCAACAAAACAAAAATCCTATTAGTTGTATTTTATAGGGTGTAATAGTCTCTTTGACACAGAGCGTATGGGACATAAGTCCAATACCTTTTATAAAGTGATAACTGATCGTCTGTTAGATCTGGCCATTTACTGTTTTGTGCAGATTTCAGTAAATTCCACCTATTTCTGCTTGTATCTGCCATGCTTTGCTTATGCATCAAAGCTCTTTATTTGTTTTACTATTTTTGGTACTTTGCTGGTTCACTGGATTAAGTCTAAGTACTTCCAATATATCATTGTTTCTATTTAAAGCTTATTAATTTGGAAAAGCCAGGAAAAAATAATCTGTTCTGGTAGTCTTCTCTGACTGTATAATATATATATATATATATATATATATATATATATATATATATATATATATATATATGTATATATATATATATATATATATATATATATATATATATATATATATATATAGTATCTTGTTAGATCATTTTATTAATTTCATCATTAATATCATGAGGTACAGAAGCAAAAGGAGGACTAGTGGAATCATGCATAGCCACAGGAGTAATATTTATACCCGTCCCTCAAGGGGCAATTGTATATAGGAGTTGCAGTCCCAATTACCACATTTGCACTACCTTTGCCACTGAGAATAAGAAACCATTTCACTAACCCATGTGGCAGGTGTTGAGTATTTGGTAAAATGACATATGACTCAGCATAACTTATTAAATTCAATATGCTACATGTCTCAATTAACCATTTCAGCCCTAAGCAAAATTAGATTTTTTCTAAAATCTTTAATATGATCCCTTGCTCTTTATCCAGTTTGAACATGTGCCTGGATCAGTTCATAGGTAAAGTGGAAAGTAAATAATCAATAAACAGAATGGCCTGTCCTGGTAAAAACAATGAAACTATGTATGATAGTATGCAAAGAAAGAAGACGGATCCCATTTTGTGTTTATTAAAGACATCTCATTGCCAAATGAGGGTCACACCTATTGTACTAATTGTTAATGGCTCAAGGACCTTGGCTACCTCTCTGCACACTGTAGTGTGCGTGGGAAACACTAGGGCAATTATCACTTAATTGGATCTGGTTCCATCATCACGGTAACGAGCAGCTGGATGCCGTGGGCTGGTTACTAGAGTGATTGCCACTAATTATCACATCATTTCTAATTCTTTTATTAGATGCTAATAAAATGTTCCAGGAAAAAAAACAGCAGAGATGATGAAATAAATGAGCAGGATTATTTGCTGCCTCATGCAGGAAACATCACCGTTGTTAAATTGTTTTCAAGTTGCTCCAAGGGGTATTTAAGTGTGAAGCAGTGTTAACCACTACAAAGGGGTTTATGCCAGTAGAAGTCAGCCAGTGCTCTAATAGCCTTGGACAAATGCCTGAGGTGTATGCCATCTCCTCTACACACCAGATTAAATACTGCTCAGCTATTTAGCATACCGTCTGGCAAACAAATAGTTAACATAACAGAAAAGCAGATACATAGTTACATATTTAATTAGGTTGAAAAAAAGAATTATAGACAGGAAGGCAGAGTTGTTGATGTAGGCATAATATTGATGTTGCGGAGTTGGTACTGACATAAAATCCCCTGCATAGTAGCTACAATACTACCATCCATGGTCTCAAGCCATGAAGAGTCCTGCACTTAGCTACTACGCAAGTGCAATACAAGTTTGCTGTACCTCAACAGCAAACTCCTGCACTGATGTCAGACATCAACGACCCATGCCACAGCCACTTAGATTTACCTGAAATAGAAAAAAAAAAGTGGAGCGAGGGAGAGATGGAAACAACTCCTTGTAGCAAATTAGCCAAAGACGGCTGGCACCTTTCTAAAAATATCAAAGTTCTTTAAAAGGTTTTTGAAAACCAGCTAATAGTACACCTGGGACATAGTCAGCCAATCAGAGGCTAGCTTTTGTCATGTGAAATCTGCTGAGGATGAATGCTTAGAGATAGTACTGAGGCTTTTTTATTTTTTATTAGCTGAAGATGATGAGCGAGGGAGTCACTAAAACAATCATGTTTTCTACAGGTATATTTTTTTTTTTCCACAGGGCATCCTTTGTGTGCCAGAGAGCTGGGTAGTGATTTTCAGTGTGTAGAAATTGTAAAATCGGCACTCCAAAATCCTGGATACAAATAAGATGTTTAATAAATAAGTGAGTGGCTGCATACACAAATAGTGGAAAGGGACACAATGTACGCATTTTGCTTTCAAAAACGCTTAGTCATAAGTGTGCCTTAACGTGAACATTCAAATATTAAATACACAAATTAAACTAATGTGTGTAAAGGTCAAGACAATTAACAAGGTAACCAATGCATGAATGGAAGTGAAAAAAAACTTTGTAATAAAAACACTTACGCATGACAGTGAAAGAATAATGTGAATAAAAATAAAACAAATAAACATGTGCAAATGGAAATAATGAAACACAAATGAATAGGTCTATAATCAAAATTAAAGCACAAATATAATAATAAGTCTCTATATATAAACCCTTATGTTAGTGCTCTAAATATTATAAAAGCAATTGAACTAGTAAATAGAACAAATAATAATAACAAAATGAAAATATTATGAAGAAAAAAGGTTAAAACATTAAAAAAAACCTGAATATTGTTTTTTTCACAGCCCATGCTCAGGACTCTCCAAGTGTGTGGGTGTTTTTTTTTTTTACAGGTATATTTATTTTTATGGACTCATCCCCCCTACCATGGCAAACTAGTGGGGAAGAGAAAATAGGTAGATCATTTGGAATTTTAAGTGTTTATAATTTTTTTTAGACAGGCTGTGGAGCTGCTTTCATGGAATGGGGATGAGCCAGTAATTCGTTTTCAGAAATTCCAAATAACACAGAAAATTCCTGATACAGAAATTCAAAACAATTTGCAGGGTCCTCTATTCCTCAAGCTCTGTCAAGAAGGACTTTTTCACCCAGAGCAGCAAAATTCTAAATAGCACTTTTGGATCAAAACAGAAATTATATTCTGAAGTGTTGAACTTGATGGACTTTTTTGACACAAATTTCTACATAAATGACTATGTTATTATCTTATATGGCAAGGGTGTCCAAGTTTGTTCTGCAGTGGGCCACTTCAGTGTATTTGTGCGTGGGCCGCATTCATGTTTCATTGAAAGGAATGTATGTATGTGTGTGTATATATATATATATATACATACATACATATAAACACACATATATGCACATACATACATATACGTGTGTATGTATATGTGTATTTATATATATATATTTATATATACACTAAATGCACACACATTCACACGTGCATACACAGACACACATACACAAATAGTCACACTTTCATACATACACACATACACAAATAGTCACATTTCCATACACACACAGAGTCCCACTTACACACACACACACACACACACACAGTCACACTTACACACACACAGAGTCACACTTACACACAGAGTCACACTTACACACACATAGAAACATAGAATGTGTCGGCAGATAAGAACCATTAGGTCCACCTAGTCTGCCCAATAAACACAGGGTCAGAGTGCATCACGTTGCACACTTTGTTTGAGCAGCTCAGAGGTGCAGCTAGTGCTGCACTTCTCAAGTGGGCCGCACCTCTCTGGCTGGCGGGCCGCTTGTTGGACCCCCGTGTTATATGCCAATACAATTCTGCTGTTTTTAGCGTGAACATTGATAACTAGACTTTTCTTTGGTTTGAGGCAGATTAAGGTCTAGGGTACTTGGGCAGTTAAATAAACAAGGGCCTTTTTTTACCTCAGAAGTCACAAATGCTGCTGGTCCCAAGACCAGAAGTTTCAAACCTCAGGAGAGCTGAGTGATTTAAACAAATCCATTTACAGATCAGCACAGCACAGGCCTCAGGCAGAGAAATCTAAGACAAAGCTTGACTGTCTTCTTATAAGGCACAATTGCCATTAAACATGCTTCCTGCTCGTGCAGTCATAATGCAGTTACACAGATTCCACATAAAGACCAATGTCCTACACTTTTCACACTCTCGTGGTCACTGGTTTTGTGTAGTGTGGCAGCATGGCAGCTAGACAGTTGAGTACCTGGAGGCATATTTCATTAAATTCAATTTTGTCAGTTATTTTGAGACTAAATTACACCTGCAATTTATTTCATTACGGGCATATGACGTATAGATATTTAAGTGGGATTGTCAAACTTTATTTATAAAGGCCAATTGAGCCATTTTATCCCCTTTACTTCTTCTGTCTTACAAAATTATAGAGATGATTTGGAGCACGGAGCACATGTTATCACATTGAATAAAACATCAACACAGATTTAAAGAATCAAATTTCGTGTTGTATAAAAACAAATTATTATGTAAATGGAGCGCTACAAAAATATAGTAGAACAATTATCTTTGTGTCAAAAGCAAGCACCACCCAGTGGTATTATGCAAAATTAATAGATAAGAAAATGAGCATTCTTTAAATAGAGTTCATGGAGGTTTCTCCAAACATCTCCCTTGAAAATAGCAAAAATGGTGCTCTTTGTTTAAAGGAGTTAATTAATCATGCACCTGATGGCATTGCAGTCAGTATCATAGCAGTTTGATTATGTTGGCATTATTGTATGTTACTTGTACTGATGCAGTTATTTTTCTGGCTATATTAGTCACTTTCCATAATTTATCATCCACACATTAGTTGGTAAATATATATCTGTTGTAAAACACAAAAACACAGAGAACAAAAATAGAGCCTGCAATAATATTATCTTTCTCTTGTCATTTTCCCCTCCTCAATATAACTATCGCCCTATTTATTTTCCCCCATGTCCCACTCCTGTGCCTCACCCCAATTCTTCATCCTCAACAACACTCTCTCCTTTTTCTTTTCCACGTCTCTCTCTCTCGCATTCTCACTTCTCTCTACCTTGTCATTTCCACCCATTATTCTCTTCCCTCTGTTTACATATTCTGTTATTATCCATATTTCCCCCATTTCTCCCCCTCCTTCTTTTCCTCTCTTTTGTTCCCCATTTTTTTCTCCCTTGCTTTTTCCCATATTCCACGCTCTGTGTCTTTCGTCCCCATCTGTCGCTCCTCTATGTATTTTCCCCTCCAGTGTAATCAGCAGAGAATAATTGCATCTGTGGTGTGCTGGGGAGTATAGTGTTTTTTTGTGTTTTCATCTTTGGCAACTGTCCCTGTAAGTTGAGCTGTTAGCTAGCTTCACATGGTACAGGGGTTATCTCTGTGTATATTTGCTTTATAAAAGTGCTACCCTACATCATAGCTGCATCTCCATAGCAAAGACGACGTGAAATAGATCACACAGCATATAAAACCTTGTGCCTGTCATTTTGCTGTGTGACACTAACAAGATCATGCTACCTGTAATATATGTAGAACCACAAGCTACTAATATATTTACAATTTTAATTTTTAATCACTTGCTCTGTATTCAATATTTTTATGAATTATTAAGAAATCAAGCGACCATTTGTAATATTTATTCAGATTACTCAACCTTTACGTTCCAGACAAAATGTATAGTTCACACAATTTAAATAGTTCAATCCTTAGCATACATATGGTCTGCTATATTATTTTGTATCTTTATCTGTTCTGTATCTTATTGTTATCTTGTTCCGGGAAACCATAAGTGTCAGAGGTGCAGCTTCCTCCCACAAACCAGCTTTTCCTTTGATTTGTGACAAGATTAATGGATGGAAAACAAATACAAAATGTGCCAGACAATCTATTTTATTTAATATCATTTTAAAAATGACATAGACATTTTCTTTGCACCACCATACATTGCTTATAAACTGCCTGCATTATATGTTGATTATTTTAAAATATGTTTAGCAGTTATTGAATGGCATACTCCTACCAAACCAGAACTCTGTCAATTTTACTTGCGCACAGTGGGAGTGCTCTATCATGAAAAACACTTCCTTTCCTCTTTTGTGCACAGTGAAACCAATCAGCACAAACAAATGCCTCTACACAATCAAACCAATATTAAAATCCCTGAGTGATGAAAGGTTTAAAAGTCATTTTTTAAATTCCAATAATGTCATTATATTCTTCAATTTTGTTACTTTAGTTCTTGGGATTATTTGGATGAATCACTGTTTGACTTGTAAAATATCCCTAGAGCTGAAGAGGGGTTTCTGCTCCCATTCTGTTCAACATCTGCAGGGCTGTTTTAAAACTCTGATGAGCCTTGTACAGAGACTTAAACAGTGATAGCCCACTATTGCTGTCTGTCCATTTTGGATAAACATGTCTTTGCATAACATTAATCTAAAGGGAAAGAAAGATCTCCCAAGTCAAACTGATAATTAATGAGACGCTGACCAAAAGGGTAAATAAAGCACTGGTAGAGCTAAAGCAAAACTGGTACTATAAGAGCAATTAAGCAGACAGTCTCCTTTCTAATATGCTGAAGGCTAAGAGAACAGAGAGGAACATTACAAAACTGTTGGTAAAGGGGAAAACTATCTTATCCCCTAAAGAAATCGGCAAAGAGTGCAATCACTTTTACCAGTCATTATAAAACTTACCAATAAATACAAATAATAGGGAGATAGTAGATTATTTTAAAGATAGTAAATTCCCAAAGCCCTCCTTGGAAGTCTTGCAAAATCTAAATAAGCCAATTACAGAGATGGAAAGAGATAAAAGTGGGAAAAGCCCCAGGCCCTGACGGCTTTGGAGGAATCTTTTATAAGATTATGGGAGACAAATTCACTCCGTTATTGACCAGAGAATTCAATGATTTTATTAAATTTGGAAAAATGACAAAGGAGATGTTGAGAGGAAATATTGTCCCTATGTTAAAAGATGATTTGACTAGGTATAGACTTAAATCACTACTCAATATAGATTCAAAGCTCTATGTATAATAGCACATATGGATAATAGCACAAAGGATGAGGATAGCTATAGTGGACCTGATCCATCCTAATCAGGTGGGTCTGATCCCGGGCAGAGCAGCAGCAAGAGTCATATGAGAGATCTGGACATGATTTTTGATACAGCTATCCAGAGAGGTGTGCCCCAGCTGACCCTTTTATTACATGCCGAAAAGGCATTTCACAGGGTAGGCTGGGGATACATAAGAGAGACACTCAATGCCTTTTGGCTGACAGGAGATATAGGCAGAGCGGTGATGGCCCTATACTCCTCTCCCACTGGTAGAGTAGTGGGACCAGGAATAAAATCTATATGGTTCCCCTTTTCAAATGGCACCCACCAAGGTTGCCCTTTATCACCCATTCTCTACATATTGACATTGGAACCATTGGCAAAAGAACTCAGATCAGCTGCAATTATACAAGGAGGAGGTGGAGAAAGGGAACACTTGATAAAATGATAAGCAGATGACATTTTACTAACTCTGGAAGATGCGATAGCTTCACTACGGGAGGTCATGAGGATTATTGAGTATTATAGCACCCTCTCAAACTACAGGCTTAACAATGCTAAATCCACCACTCTTCCAATAAATCTTAGCCAAAAACAATGAAAAGAGATTGAAAAATCTGGATTTAGATGGGCAGAAGCCCCTGTCCCTTACTTGGGAATAAAGATAACACCAGAACCTATGAGGTGGATGGATGTCAGTGTTATAGCTTTTATTAAAGATATGAATTTGACTTTAAAAAAATGGAAGGGGCTATATGTCTCCTGGTGGGGGAGAACAACAGCAGTCAAGGCACATGTTCTACCAAAGTTTATTTATCTAACTAGAATGCTACTATTCCAGGTACCCACAAGCTGGCTCATTCTTATCCAGTCTGCCTTTAATCGATTTATTTGGGCAGGTAAGAAGCCCAGATAAAACTACAATTTCTAATGCCCAAAAAAAAGCCTGGCTAACATTAATAAATGTAAAGGGAGTACTTGTGACGCAGGCCATTATCACCCAAATAAGTGGGGCAGAGGAGGAAGCATGGTACAAATTAGAACAAAGGGAGATCTGGCCATGTAAAAATCTTGCCTCCTTCTTCTGGCTAGCTAGTTCAAAGTCAGAGAAATTAGTAAAATCATTACGTTCTGAACCCTAAAAACAGATACTCAGAAACTGGCTTAGTTTTAAAAAAGGTCTGGGCCTTGTCTGCCTGTGTCTATTATAGAGGTTGAGGTAGAAGAGATGGACCTTAAAAAATGAAAAGATCGGGGGACCTGCTAGATGGGGGCAGACCAAAAACCTTTGCCAGATTACAGGAAGACTATGGCTTACCCATTCAGGAATGTTTTAAGTACTGAAGAGACAAGAGTGTAATAATAAAGCATATGATAGAGGCTACACCCCATAGAACAACTTCCCTCTTTGAGAAAATCCACGAAGCACAACAAATAAAACAACTATTATCCAAAATTTTTAAAATGTTTAGATTGGGGGTCCAAAAACCCACCCAGTCGCAATCAAGAGTTGGGAAGTTGAGCTAGCAATGCCTATCCTTATTTGCCTTGTCTTATACATAGAAACAGGACCACTGCTTAAATTTAAATGAAGTACAATACAAATTGATGAACCGTTGATACCTGGTCCCATTCCATCGCTTCGGTTGTATGTTGGAGATGCAACAGAGAAGGGGAGATATGTTAGACACATTGCCAAGTAATTTTGAACGAACTCTCAGATAAACGTATAAGGAAATGTGGGGTCGAATGGAGATTAACACCTGAAAGAGCTCTGCTACATCTTAACCTCCCCAAAACCAGCAGGTCAGATGTCCCTTCTCTTGTCCACATCCTAACGGCAACAAAACTGACAAAAGCTAGGCGCTGTAGAACAAGCAAATCTATTCTGTGGCAGTCCATAAAAACGCAATTGATTCATCTTTATGGAGAAGGGAATTACCAACCAAAACAAATATAGTTTTGAGAGAATGCAAACCTGGAGTAAATGGGCTGAGTTACTCCAGCAGAGCAGAAATGTGAAGGAGAGAGGAATGTAAGAGCGGGGAGCAGGAGAGAGAATCTAGGGGGAAAGATCAGGAAAACTAAAACTAGAACAATAAACAGACCTAAAGTGATGCCCACATGAGCCAGAAAATGAATCTACTTAAATATCAAAAGAAATACAGAATCGTATATGTTGTTTGTCCTGTCCTGTCTGGAACCGGTAGATATAGTTTACTGCCTCCCTTTATAGGGACTTATCCTTGTTTTCACTAACACAGATAATAAATGCACTTTAGATACAAGGGATGCAAATACAAGAAATGTTTAATTGAACACGGCCTCACTATGTCCACATGGAATCCGTCTCTTTGAAACTGTGTTCTTTTTTGTTTTTTATGTATGTATAAAACTTGATGTAAAGATGGGGGGCTGAGCTAACTGCGGACCAGAGTGGACGTGTCACTGTCGAGTTCTGTTCTGCATGGAGGAAACTGGTGAAAATCTGATGGCTTCCCAGCCAAAACGATACCAAACAACACAGTGAGGCTACACCTGACACGATGGGGACCAGCTCCAAGAAAATCAGGCATTCCCAACATTCCTTATTGCATGATATATGCTCTATGCCACAGAGGCCGCAGAAGCCTATACCTTCACGGTCCTATGCAGCACACATGGGAAGGCTCCTCATAATCAGAGTACTCCTCTGTAGATGTGGCCCCTCCGCAACAGACCACTAGAAGTAGCAGACCCTCAGATATACCCTGTGACAAAACTCCCACAACCAGGGGTGACATGCCAAAATTATTCCTGGATTTGAAGGCTGTGATACAATCCGAGATGGTGTCTATTCGTGCGACATGACGGCGCTTGATTCAGAGGTGTGGACTCTGGAGGCCACCAAAACTAAGGGCCAAATATGTGATCTAGCCATGCAGACTCAGGACTTTGCCGCCAGATGTTGCTGATGGAGATGAAGAGCCGTTCAGCAGACTTACGGGTACGTGGAATCCCGGAGGCAGTTGGGCCCACTGCCCTCTGGCCCTACCTGGAAGGTCTCCTGAAACAGGCTAGACCTGAGGCTAGTGTAATAAAGACTATAAGATCCTGGACTGCTTCCATGTGCAAAAGGCAAAGCGAGCCCCGCAGTCTGCACCAAGGGACAGGATCGTGAAACTACGTGGTACAGCTGAAAAACTGGCTGTGCTACGTACCATTCAGAATCTACCTATGGATGTTATACTCTGGAGAAAGGGGCCAACTGAGCTTACTAACCACTTTCGTAGTTTGGGAGTTAAATATAAGTGGTCTGCGCACAATGTCTATTGTGGACACATCCGAAATTGCAACATTTTTTATAGCACTGAGACTCCATCCACTGACCCCTCGGATGTCGGCTGACCTTTTAGCGAGGCCTCGTCTGATACATTAACTCGTTAGCAATCCTAGACTTGAGCCGTGTGCTCTGTTAAAAGTCAATTGCTGTGATTGGAGGACTGACCTGATGCATCTGCTCCGTTAGGATTTTGTTACTGCCCTGTACTAGAGAACCTCTATTTTCTATCTTATCTGTGGTTATATTATGTGTTTCATTCTTTTATGATGGGTATGTTGTATTACTGGGAACACGTAATATGGATTGCCATGTATACTATAGTATTATGATTTTATCTTAATGGATTTCCTACGATGTCTACCTCATTACCTACAATCTGCTTTACTCTTATGTTTTTGTTATTTACCTTTTGTTGGTCCCTACTTTTTTGTGATACACTTGTGAAATTTATTTTGTGGATCTTGTGATTCTTTATAATATCTGTTTTATAAGGAAAATCACATATATGTGATGTAATATATGGCTATGCCATCAAAACTGAAAAAAATGCACCTGCCTGGTCTATCTGATGTGATGGGGAGGAAAAACCACACAAAAGCGACGCATCGGCAAACAGTTAGCCTGGATATCAGGAACCTCTTATCCAGTACAGCTCGGCCTCCATCGACCACACCTAAGATTGTTCCCGCTTCTTCTCAGGAAGATTCCTACACTACCTCGGATGAACCTGCCCCTCCTCAAAGAGCTAGAAGCCCGATTATTAAAGGGTCTAACAAACCTGGAAATGCCTGATCCTGACTCACCAGGTCCATAATTTGACCATGCAGGTCCAGTTACTTGACCATAAACTTTGGCAGAATAATGAGTGAATATGATGTGTGCTGGAATCAGGTGTTTCCACCACTCTCCGGGCTTACCTCCTGAAGTTCCTGCTATGTTTAAAACCGTATTTGAATTCACTGTATTCTTTCAGGATCTGCAAAGCTCAAAAAGCGATAACTATCGACAACTAGTGTCTCTCTAAAGGGCATCCCATAAATATTGAAACCTTACTGCTGGGACTCAAACTCTTGCTAAAATCGTCTGTGGCTGATGCCTTAGCCAACACTGTGGTTGCCTCTCAGAACCAGATGGACCCAATGTAAAGCTACTACAACAAATCAACATTTCTGGAATTCCAAATATAGACAGGATTATTCTAGGTCAGGATCCGAGTTGACTCTACACATTTAAATGGATACTTAACACTTGTTCGGGCACTATGCTAGTTCTCTTTATGCTATTAAATGGAGATCTCCAATGTGTACCACACTCCCCCTTTTAAGTTACTATGCCCTTGCCACCCCACCGAGCACCATCCCCCTCTCTTGCTCCCGTGTTGGGAGTATGGGTTTGGGGTTCCCACTTTAGACATAAAAGCTGTACGATAGCCCATTCTGTGTTGCTTATCTCTGTAGCTGTTGGCAGTTTCGTCTGCCCTTTAAGTCCCCACTCTATAAAATCAATATCACTAAAACCCAGATAATACCCCTTTACCTTAACGGGGCACAATTGGATATACTGGGAACTGTAGGGTACAAAAAGGGTCTTCCCTCACATATTGATTATCTAGGGATTGCTAGATAATCGTCGATCTGAACTATACTAGGTTAATAACTCAGCTTAGGACAACCCTATCACGCTGGAAGGAACTGGAGCCCTCATGGGTAGGTCGAATAGGCATCCTTAAATCTTATGTAGTCCCAAAATTCTTGTATCTCCTTAGGGACATAGCATTAACTGTCCCGAAACCACGCCTTAGGCAGTTGGAGCTCATATTCGCCTCCTATGTCTGGGCGGAAGGAAGATCTAGGATCGCTAGACGAACTTCATGATATCTCCCGGTTGTCCCATATAATATCCTGGAACACTGAAAGACTGAAGAATCCACCATGGTTGAGTATTGAGAGGTATAAAAGTATACAACTTGACCCCTTTATGTTGCTGTGGGTGACACCAGCACAATCCGGGAGAATTGGTCTGATAATGGCTAATCTTATTTCCTCTTTGCACGCGATGAGAAAAAGGTTCCATCTTCGGATTTCCCCCTCTAAAGCAGGGACAGTTGAAGTTATCTTATGATATATACCGTATTTGCTCGATTATAAGACGACCCTGTTTATAAGACGACCCCCCCAAATTTGTACATTCCTTTAGGAAAAAAACTAAAAGCCTGATTATAAGACTACCCTATAGGAAAAAAGTTTAACTTGTATATATGTAAATTCCTTTTTAATATTTAATAAAATATTTATATTATACAAATGCATTTCTTGTTTTTATTTGCTTTTATGTGCCAATGCGGCCTCTCTCCCGCTCCCCCAGCTGTCTCTTTCCCCCCCAGCGTTGTCTCTCTCTCCCCCCAAAACTTCTCTCTTGTCTCTATCTATCCCCCCTCCCCTTTTCTCTCTGTCCCCCTCCCTCCCCTTGTCTGTGTCTCCCCCCCTTTGTCTGTCTGTGTCCTCCCCCCTCCCCCTCTCTTTGTCTCTTTCTCCCCCCCTCCCCTTGTCTGTCTGTGTCCTCTGTCCACCCCCCTCCCCCTTACCTGGTTTTGTTCCCTGGTGGCTAGTGGGGGCAGCCGGGGGATGTCTGCACAATACGTGCAGACATCCTCCATGCTGCCCGACACGGCAGTCTATTATGACGGACAGCTGGTCCGTCATAATAGACTGGCCTGTCGGGCAGCATGGAGGATGTCTGCACGTATCGTGCAGACATCCCCCAGCTGCCCGATTCACCCTGGTGGCTAGTGGGGCAGCAGAGGATGTCTGCGCGATGAGCGCAGACCTCCCCTGCTGCCGCCCGGCACGATCGCTGGGACTTCTGTGACGAAAGCGGAAGTACCCGGCTTCTTCATAGAAGCCCCGGCGGTCGTGCCGGGCGGAAGCAGGGGAGTCTGGGCTCATCGCGCAGACATCCCCTGCTGTTAGAGAGCGGGATCCAGGTCCCCTGCAGCTCTGCTGGGGACCTGGATCCATGTCTTATAATCTGACCTCAATTTGAGGTCAGATTATAAGAAGACCTCGAATGTAAGACGAAGATTTTTCAGAGCATTTGCTCTGAAAAAAACCTCGTCTTAAATCCGAGCAAAAACGGTATCTAATATAAATCTGACTTCTTGGTCCAGCTGTGGGATTAAAATTTTGGGGGATCTATTTACAGGTGATAGATTGACTGCATTCTCTGACTTACAGAGATCATATGGCCTACCTGACACAGAGCTATATACCTATATCAGAGTTAGACACTTCCTAACTCTAAATCCTCCATCAGAGCCTGATCGATGGGACTCTTTTTTTAATCTCCACAACCTCTAGAAAACTATTCTCCAAAACCAAACAAATTCTATCTGAGCACCTAGTATTTGAGAAAGTCAAACCAATAATGCTTTGGGAAAAGTGATCTGAACATCACATATACCAACCAAGAATGGTGCTCCACGTGGCAGACCACAAAGAAGGCCGTTCATTGCATTAAATTACAAGAACAATATTTTAAGTTGTTACACAGATGGTACATTGTCCCAGCACGCCTTGCAAAGTTTGATACAAATTGTAACACGTTGTGCTGGCTCTGCCAAGCTTAGGTAGGCTCGCAGGCACATATATGGTGGCAATGCGCCTACTTAGCCCCAATTAGGAATAAAATGGTGGAAATTTCCCAAAAGGTTATAGGATCTGACACCCCAGGTTTTTCTCTTCAATATTGGGTTCCCAGGGATAAGAGTACATCAGAAATATTTATTAATAAATATCTTCCTGGCTACTAAACTATGTTTGGCCAGATCTTGGAAAAAAATAACAATCCCTACGTGGCCAGAGATATGTGCTCAGATAGAGTTTCAAGCAGGTGCAGATAGGCTCTTCTATGGACCTACCTGTGAGCTATATGACAGTGTCTGGTCGCTCTGGGAGTTAAGCGTTAGGAATTAAGGGGGAGACCCCTGTGTGTTGAGTGAATGTACTATGTTAGCCCCCGCCCTTGCCCATTGGGATTTTATTGATCTTTTTGATAAAGCCTTGAAAATCTCTAGCTGCTACACCGTGATACTAGATCAGTTAAACTTTGAGATATCTCTTGAACTATATGTCAGTTGAATGCCTATATGTTGTATGTGTTTTGATACGGATAATAAAGTAATTCAAATTTAAAAAAGTCCCCACTCTATCTCCTATCTCTATTCTCTTCTCGTTCTTCTAGCAGCCCCTACTTCTTTTTCTTCTTAACACAATTTACTGTTTTCTACATCAGACTGGTACATGAGGTAGAGAAACCTGGTCGCAAGCTTACAATCTAGAGGGAATGGGGTACACGAGAGGTGGCTAGCTCGGGCGAAATCGTGGAGATGCGAGTGAGAGTTGGTGATGAGGTTGGAGTAGAGTTTTAATCCCATTGAGGAGCGCAAAGGTCGTGCAGGGAGCTATCGATTAACAAGGGAGGCAATGTGTTATCATGATCAGTAGATGGCGCTATTAGACAATCCAGGTTTCCCTGTAATGCATACCAGTGTATCCTCTGCTGAAGGAATCATCTCAAACTGTTTTATAACTGCTTATACAACATTACTTGATTTTTAGAAGTTTTTTTTTGCCTAATTGTTATTCCACTGTGCTATTTTGTAATGATGATGCCTCTACTATGCATGCTTTTTATAAATTGTTCTCTTTAAGTTTGACTCTTAACCAGTTTTCTAACTCTTACATTTTTTTAAAAAAATGTAAATTTTTACTTGGAGGTGTCTCTTTATACTTTTTGCCAATACTAACATGATTTAAAAAAACCTACATTGACTAGGCAACGCCACTTCCTACGTGTATAATGTTCCAGATGCCATTACCAAGAAAAAATTGTAAAGGTACACAACTTTATTACATGGTCATGAACTAATCCTTCCAAAAGAGGGATGGACTCTTCTCTTAACCCTTTCTTTGGTAAAAATGCAAATTTTAAGGGGCATTTCCTGCTCTCTCGGCTGCCGATGTGAAGACGTCATTGACCAACTGTATTGCCTTCTCTAGCAGCAATGGCAGCCACATTCGGCATGTTCTTGTATCCAGTCTGGTCGTCAAGTAGAGGTTGCAGCATAGCACTTGCAGAGCAGTGTTAACTTTGATGGCAAAGTTTGAATTCGTTTTAGTCATAGTCTTTTTAGTTTAGTCATATTTTAGTCATCTGAATTGTTTTAGTTTTAGTCAACTAAATCTCCAGAAGTGAGGGAGGGAACAGGTCTGAGAAGGCTGTTACATAGTGTTAAGTTAACTTACTAGGGAGATGAGAGGGGAAACAAAGAACTAAGTGATTCATATGGAGGAGTATCCTCTTCCTCTGCAGGTTAAAGAGCATTGTTCCAGGGGGCAGACAGGCACAGGGGGCCTGTGTCTCAGCCAATCCAGCTGCAGATAGAGTTAGGGAACTGGGCTTTGGCAGAGAACCATGGGAACCAGAACCAGAAGTCCAAATTGGTAAATGCAATAGTCCTTCCCTAACATTTTATTTACATTTTTAGTTTGTATTTAGTTATTGAAAACATGCAGTTGACTAAAACTATAACGAAAAGGTTTAGTCGCCAAAATTAAAACTGTTGCAGTCACCAGCTTTGAAAGCACCTCTTTAGTAAGATTATCCTGTACACTGAGCCTTTTCCTTCTTTATAAAGGCAGTACCCATAAAATCCACTGCACTTAACCCCTTAGTGACATGACCTTTTGACCTTGGCTTTCATTAGATACCATTCAAAAGGAAAAATAAAATGATTACATTATCTGTATTTAAGAATTATCCTTATTTCCTCCAAAGAGAGTTAAATCATTCATGCGCTACCAGTATTGCATGAGCGCAAGCTTGTACGTGCTGTGTTCAAACCCACACATGTGTTAGTACCTTGTCACATATTTATTCGCTAGCATATCCCCCCTCCAAAAAAACAGATTCTTTCCCTCCCTCTTTATCTCTTTACCCTTGATTCAACTTAATCTGTCCATACTACGGATATTCCCGTTAATCAGGTTATATACATATCTGGCACACATCTGAATTGTTACATTTACTCATTTTCCTGTGCCCTTCCAGTTCTGTAAGTTCCAATTTAGTTCAAAATGAATTCATATCCATTCTATCCGATAGCTAACAAATTGTCACCTGGTTATTCAATGTCATCTTGGAAAGTAAAGGAAGAAAGAAAAAAAAAATACATATATATATATATATATATATATATATATATATATATATATATATATATATATATATATAAAAATATAACCAACTACTCTCAGTCCCCTTTCTCCCTCCTCTCTATATTATATTTTTCCTTTTTCCTCTTAGCCCTTTTCTACTTCTTGTTGCACAGTGACCATAAGAGACCAGGGGTCCGTGATATTATTTGTGAGGGCCAAATTTGGGATCATTTAGGTTTCTCAATATGAGCAGTTTATACTTGAATGAGTAAAAACTGTCTCAAAGGTAGATGATCAGGCAGGCCTTCACGTTTCCCGACTCTATGGCATCTTTCCATTGAATTATGACGAGGGTCTGGATTTATGCCCAGAGTTGAGAACAGTTCTTCTAAATATTCCTCTAGGTCTTCGTTTTTTTCTCTTCGTATAATCCTCTAACATTGTTCCTTGTAGATCTGTCTTCCATTTCAGATATCTTTGTCTCTAGGATCTCAATTTTCTTCTGCAAGTCTTTTGAATGAGTAGATTGTTGTTCAATCTGTTATTATATTTTCCACCTGGACTTCTACCTTTTTAATTCTCTCTCCCATAATGCTTATTTCCTTTTTAATCTCTTTTGTATTGTCAGGCATTTCTTTTTTAATTTCCTCCAAGTTTTGTGCAAAGGATTTTTTTCATAAATCCGGGCGAAAGTTCTGCCATTTCAGAATTGTGTACTGGACTTTTGTCACCAATGGATATGTCGTCTTTCATTAATGTTATTATTTTTGTCTCTTTTTTGACATTTGAGGGGTGAAGAAACCAGAGAGACGTTTCTCCTCTTTTTCTCCTTCCTGTTCTTTTCCCTTTTTTGCATCTTGTGTAGCTTAAACACTCTCTTTTTTTGATGCCATCTTGCTTATATGATGATCCTCAGTTAGGGGAGAAAAAAGTTAAGCTTAACGTGAATTATATACCCCAGTTCTGATACTGAGACTTATATGATGATCCTCAAATACGAGAGAAAAAAGTTAACTATATAATCCAATTCTGGTACTGAGACTTATGTCTGTTGTTTCCAGAATGAGCCCCATGACCATCTACAGTTGATATTCCTATTCTCTGAGACTCCTTTGACCTCAAGTCCAA
This sequence comes from Pelodytes ibericus, assembly GCA_036172795.1. Lineage (NCBI taxonomy): Eukaryota > Metazoa > Chordata > Amphibia > Anura > Pelodytidae > Pelodytes > Pelodytes ibericus. The sequence goes on along the minus strand of CM069862.1, from coordinate 111,827,967 downwards.
CAACATCAGTGTTCTCCATGTTTAACGGTAGTTTAGTTTGACAAACTGCGTTAGAACGTTTTGGCCATTGGCAGTTCGAAATATACAAAATTTACACTGATTATTCAATCCCGAATCTGGAGACTACCCAGTGGTCTCTGGGCCCTTCATTTATTTTAGTCTGCTTTTAATTGTTTTACTCAGTTCATATACTGAGGTTTTTTTTTATTCTTTATAGGCAGGACCTCAAGCCCTTAAACATTTGAAACTGTTATTTTCAGGTGCTATGGGTTACAGTTAATCTCCTCCTCCTCAGTTAGCCTCTTGTCATTCGGGACCAGTGCCTTCCATTTGTCAGCGGTAAAGTTATTTGGCCACAGTATTCACTCGTACACTTATTGGTGTTATTCTCTGGAGCTCAGTAAGCCTCCGCCTCTATATTCAGAATTAGTTTAATTGTGTCCACATACAGTGATTCAGTATGGCCAACGAAGTTTATAATATAGAAAATATACACTGATCTCTCCCGAGTCTTGGAGCTACCCTAATACATCCTTGTCGCTATGGGTGTCAATGTGTGGCCCCTTTAGTCCCCCACCCAAGGCCATGGATAGATTAAGCCTGCCCTCAATTAACTCAGTTGGCCCAGAAGCAGTTGGCAATGTTATTTTCTGGGGCTCTGGAGCACAATTACATTACTCTCCTCCTCCACAATTGTACTCCATTCCATCAAAACCAGTGCTTTCCATCCCCGGCAGTAAAATATTTTAGACAATATTCACTCAATATTATTGTTCTCTGGAGCTCAATATGCTTCCACTTCCACAATAAGCTACCCAACAGACATAATCAGTAGTATGTCTACTCAGCAAAAATTTTGATTGACCAAATGCAGTTTTAGTGCAGGCCCCAACAGCTCATTGTAAACAGGGTTAAACACTCGAGGGACCTGGAACTCCCCTCTTGCTATCATTGCTGAGTAGATATTACCAAACTGATTTTTCCCTCTTCTTTCTCTTCTCGTTCACCTTGATATTCCAGTTGGTCCTTTAGTGCTCAGAGTCCCTTCAGATCCACAGCTTGTCAATGTTTTGTTCCCCCGGGGAAACTAATAGCAACAGGGCTTCTTTCTCAAGCTCATGTCATCAAGAATCGCTTGTTCAGCTGCCAACAAGCCCGCCAACAAGCCTGGCGCTCCGCCCCCTGCTAACCCTAATTTAATTGTAACCCTAACCATTATTCAAGCCCTACCCCTAGATTTTAGCTAATTAAGTCTTTTTGTTTTCATTGCAATGTTTCTGACTGCCTCTAGGGAAAGTCTAGCAACAGCATCAGAGCGACAGAAGTGAATTTTTTTTCAATTCCGATGCTCTACCCACAAGAGAGCAACAGCCATTTTGGAGGAGCAAGAAAACATTTCAGTGCTGCCTAATGCCTCGACATAGAGGCAATAGAGCAGCACCTCTTCTCTCACTGTCCCTTCCTGCTTGTTTAACAACAACAACAAATTGATTTTAAACAGAAATCATAAAAATGTATTTAAACGTATTTCTATGTATTTCCATACGGAAATCAACGATACCGAGTAGCTGGATTTTGGAAATGCGGCTACTTTGCCCGATCCAAATCAATTTTGTGCTAAATCGGTCTATATTGGGTAGACCCTTGATTTTTCTGCTATATATCTTTCACATATTATTAAATATGAAAGAAACCATAGAGAGTGGGGGACTTTATCTGAAACAGTATTTAGCCAATCAGTGTGCTTTATGATAAAATTGTAGGCATCTCTTGTTAGAACTTGTTGTCTGAAAACTAGGCACTGGTGATGGTCATACATGGGAACCAGTGATGTGACACTAACCAGTAGCACAGAACCTGGAGATGCAGTTGTGACAGGGTCCCCAAGTACCAGGCAGCCAGGAGCTTTGTGATCCCAATTATAACAATGGTCCAGTAGGCTGGAGCAGAAGATCTTTGCCTCAGGTGGCATCAATAGCTTTACTGTACTTCCTTCTGGTGCAATTTCCCTTGAAGAGAATGTGCCTTGTACAGAGGCGGCTCTAGACTTTGTGAGGCCTTAGGCGAAAGTCGAACATGAGGCCCTCACGGACACACATTATTAAATAAAATATATGCAAGTGATAATAAAAATGAACTGTAGAAATAGCATATTTCAAGATCAGACTCAAATCCCAGCTTCTAGAAATGAACAGCTCCTAGAATTTTATTTGTCTCATAATTATTCTACAAACATCTATAAACATTTGGTACAGATAAAATTGTGTGCGTCTGACTAACTCTCATTGTTATTGCTGTGTACTAAATGTGAACACTAACACATATCACACAGTCATTCATAGACACACTCAGTGAGCACACACTGACTCACAGACACACTCAGTCAGCACACAATCACACTCAGCCAGCACACACTCACAGATACACTCAGCCAGCACACACTGACTCACAGACACACTCAGAAAGCACACAATCACACTCAGCCAGCACACACTCACAGATACACTCAGACAGCACACACTGACTCACAGACACACTCAGAAAGCACACAATCACACACTAACAGAAACACTCAGCCAGAAGGAAAGGTGCTCAATGTTGAAAGTGGTCTCACAGACCACGTTGTGCTAGAAGATTGGCACTTTGTTCTTCCTCACAGCACCGGATGCACTGTGATTTAGCCATTCAATATGCCAGGATTTTGCCCCTCAATATGCCAGGATTTTGCCCCTCAATATGCCAGAATTTTGCCACTCTATGCCAGGATTTTGCCCCTTAATATGCCAGGATTTTGCCACTCTGTGACAGGATTTTGCCCCTCATTATGCCACAATTTTGCCCCTCACAAATCCTAGAATTTTGCCTCTCAATATTCCAGGATTTTGCCACTGTATGCCAGGATATTGCCCCTCATAATGCCACTATTTTGCCCCTCACAATGCCAGGATTTAGCCTCTCACTATGCCAGGATTTTGCCACTCTGTGCCAGGATTTTGCCCCTCACAATGCCAGGATTTTGCCTCTCAATATGCCAGAATTTTGCCACTGTATGCCAGAATATTGCCCCTCACAATGCCAGGATTTAGCCTCTCACTATGCCAGGATTTTGCCCCTCACCTCATTATGCCAGGATTTTGCCCCACACCAGGGCCGATCCTGGGCGGGTGCACGGGGTGCACCGCGCCCAGGTGCACCGGGAGTAAAGGCGCTCCGATGAGCACCTTTCTCCCTCATTCTGGAGGTGCGGACCGCAGGTGAGAGCCTGCGGTCACCGCACCTCCTAAACTCATTGAGTACAGCGCGACGGGTGCAAGCTCCGCCCCGTCGCGCTGTCTGATTGCCGGATGTCTGGTGACATCCGGCAGAAGAACTGCATGACGGTGTTCTGCCTCTGCAGACACAGTCCGGAAACGTCCTCCTCCCTCCAGGGAGGGGGACCAATAGTAAGACGTGCTTTTTTTTTTTTTTTTTTTAAAGAAAAGAAGTGTGTGTTTCAATGTGTATGTCAGGGTGTAAGTGTGTGTTTCAATTTGTGTGTGTGAATGTATGTGTGTGTGTTTCAGTGTGAATGTGTGTTTCACTGGATGTGTGTGTGTGTCACTGTATGTAAGTGTGTGTGTTTCGCTTTGTGTGTGAATGTATGTGTGTGTGTTTCAGTGTGAATGTGTGTTTCACTGTGTGTGAATGTATGTAAGTGTGTGTGTGTGTGTGTGAATGTGTGTTTCACTGTGTGTGAATGTATGTGTGTGTGTTTCAGTGTGTGTGTGTGTGAATGTGTGTTTCATTGTGTGTGTGTGTGTGAATGTGTTTCATTGTGTGTGTGTGAATGTGTGTTTCATTGTGTGTGTGTGTGTGTGAATGTGTGTTTCATTGTGTGTGTGTGTGTGAATGTGTGTTTCATTGTGTGTGTGTGTGTGTGTGTGAATGTCTGTTTCATTGTGTGTGTGTGTGAATGTGTGTTTCATTGTGTGTGTGTGTGTGAATGTGTGTTTCATTGTGTGTGTGTGTGTGTGTGTGTGTGTGTGTGTGTGTGTGTGAATGTGTGTTTCATTGTGTGTGTGTGTGTGTGTGTGTGAATGTGTGTTTCATTGTGTGTGTGTGTGTGTGTGTGTGTGTGAATGTATGTAAGTGAGTGTGTGTGAATGTGTGTTTCACTGTGTGTGTTTCAGTGTGTGTTTCACTGTGTGTGTGTGTGTGTGTGTGAATGTATGTAAGTGTGTGTGAATGTGTGTTTCACTGTGTGTGTGTGAATGTGTGTTTCACTGTGTGTGTGTGTGTGTGTGAATGTATGTAAGTGTGTGTGTGAATGTGTGTTTCACTGTATGTGTGTGTGTGTGTGTGTGTGAATGTATGTAAGTGTGTGTGAATGTGTGTTTCACTGTGTGTGTGTGAATGTATGTAAGTGTGTGTGTGTGTGTGTGAATGTGTGTTTCACTGTGTGTGTGTGTGTGTGTGAATGTATGTAAGTGTGTGTGTGTGAATGTGTGTTTCATTGTGTGTGTGTGTGAATGTGTGTTTCACTGTGTGTGTGTGTGTGTGTGTGTGTGTGAATGTGTGTTTCATTGTGAATGTGTGTTTCATTGTGTGTGTGTGTGTGTGTGTGTGTGTGTGAATGTGTGTTTCATTGTGTGTGTGTGTGAATGTGTGTTTCACTGTGTATGTGTGTTTCACTGTGTGTGTGTGTGTGTGTGTGAATGTGTGTTTCACTGTGTGTGTGTGAATGTGTGTTTCACTGTGTGTGTGTGAATGTGTGTTTCACTGTGTGTGTGTGTGTGTGTGTGAATGTATGTGTGTGTGTTTCACTGTGTGTGTGTGTGTGTGTGAATGTGTTTTTCACTGTGTGTGTGAATGTATGTGTGTGTGTGTGTTTTTCTCTGTGTGAGTCAATGTGTGTGTTACTGTCTCGGGAAGGGTGCAAATAACAAGCATAACGCTGGCATTTTAAATGGCATATTGAAGGGCAAAATATTGGCATATTAAATTGCAAAATACTGGCCTATTGAGTGGCAAAAGAATGGCACATTAAATGGCAAAAGAATGGCATATTAAGGGGCAAAATATTGGCACAGTAAATTGTAAAATACTGGCATATTGAGGGGCAAAATATTACTGGCATATTGACCAACTGCTCCCAACCACCCTCCATATTACACTAGACTGGGATAACATGCTTGTTAGAGTAGGTGGGGCGAGTGGGAGACATTGTCGGCGGGGGGGGGGGGGGGGGGAGAAAATGTGTTCAGTAAGGGGCCCTGAAAAGACCACCATGGGGAGCATGAGGAACAGAAAGATAGACATGGAAAAATATATGGGGTATGAAGGGAGAGATATACATGAGGGTATGAGTTGAGAGAGAGTTATACATGAGGGTATGAGTTGAGAGAGAGAGAGAGAGTTATATATGAGGGTATGAGTGGAGAGAGAGTTAGTAACCGGGAACGGGGGACTAATAAAAGTACTCCCAAAAAATTGGGCAGACTAGATGGACCGAATGGTTCTTATCTGCCGACACATTCTATGTTTCTATGTTTATATATGAGGGTATGAGTGGAGAGAGAGAGATACATGAGGGTATGAGTGGAGAGAGTTATACATGAGGGTATGAGTGGAGAGAGAGTTATATATGAGGGTATGAGTGGAGAGAGAGAGATACATGAGGGTATGAGTGGAGAGAGAGAGATACATGAGGGTATGAGTGGAGAGGGAGAAAGACATGGCGGTATGGGAAGAGAGACAAGTGAGAGACTGACTTGGTGGAATATTATTTATTGCTCCTTGTGTACTTCTTTTCCAATGATGCTCAGCCAGACTAATAGGAGACTTTGGCTGGTTGGACATCATGGGAACTGTAGTTAAAACTGCTAGCCAGCAAAAAGTCTCCCATGTTGCTGGCTGAGCATCATAGACATAAATAAAACCACTACACTGTTTTACGGCCAAATAAATATCTTTATTTAAAATAAAAGCTTGTGTTGGTCCTTTATCTAAAAATAAAGTTTGTGCTCTTCACAAGAATCCCCCACCCCAATAATGAAAAATTGGTATGCCTGGAACATACATGTGTAAAGGGGAGGGGTTTATCATATAGCCACGCCCACCTGGGGGCGCCAAAAAAATCCTGCACCCAGGCGCCCGTGACCCTAGGATCGGCCCTGCCCCACACTGTGCCAATATTTAGCCACTCATTATGCCACTATTTTGCCCCTCACAATGCCAGGATTTTGCCCCACACTGTGCCAATATTTAGCCACTCATTATGCCAGGCTTTGCTCGTTTGTGCCACCCTCCTCCCCCTTCCCTAGTACTTACCTCCACGCTGCTCTCCGTTGTTTCCTCCGTGCATCTTCTCTCCTGCACAGAGGAAGGAAGTTCCGGTTGAGTTTTTTTTTTTTTTTTAAACTTTATTGAAGCTGCGCGGGTTCAATAAAGTTTAAAAAAAAAAAAAACACGATCGGAGCTTCCTTCCTCCGTGCAGAAGAGAAGATGCACGGAGGAAACAACGTTTTCCTGGCATACAGTGGCAAAATTCTGGCATATTGAGAGGCAAAATCCTGGCATTGTGAGGGGCAAAATCCTGGCACAGAGTGGCAAAATCCTGGCATAGTGAGAGGCTAAATCCTGGCATTGTGAGGGAGCGTTAAGCTCCCTGTTACATCAAAGGCAATAAGGTGAGTTAGGCAGAGAGAGAGAAAGAGCAGTATAACAATGGGGTGGGTAGGTAGGAAGGATATGGAGTTTAGTCATTTGTGATGTGGAATGCACAAATTAAGTGAAATACCTAGCTGCATATCTATACAGAGATATAAACATAATAAAACTTATGTAATCCAAGATTTCTAAAACGGAATATCATTTATGACAGAAGGCAGTGTGTTAGCAAAATAAATGGATACATTACTCTACTATGCAAAAGGGGGGGAAATTATGGAACTTTCTATATTATAATGAAGATTGGAAGCTTCATATAACCATGTATAGTGCAATATTGTAAGCTTGCGAGCAGGGTTCTATACCTCATGTACCAGTCTGTTCTAGTTTGTCTAACTTGGTATGCAGTTCCCTTCTATGCTCTGTACCTAGCGCTATGTAAATTGTTGGCGTTATATAAATAAATGTTAATGTAATGTAATGTAACATAAAAAATGACACTCCCCTATGCATGCCTCTTCTGTGTAGTCCTCCACACAATTTGTGCAATAAATCAAACAGGAAAAAGGGAAAGCTCCAAGCGTTACAATGCTGGTGACATAAGGAGATAGAGAAGAAATGCTCTCCAAGGATGGACGTTGTTAAGCCTTAACAAAATGTGAAAGCAGACATTTCAGGCTCAGCACAGCCAAAGTGTGCTCGTAGGTACTTCTGAATACATCCATTCATAGGTGACACGTATAAGGTGAGGTGGTGGATGGAGTTTCGTATTTGCACATTTTGCATTGATCCTGACATATCTACTTTTTGCATTTTATGTATTAACAATAAAAGTTCAGTCTTAACAAGATCCTGCCTTGTAAAGCATTTCTTCTTTTTCACCTTCTGCGCCAGCAATGTAGCCCTTGGAGCTTCTCCCTTTTTCCTGTTGGACTATCTTTTTATGTTGTCTGGTGGGAATTTAAAAGAGGGACTGTTAATATTTTACGTGATTTGTCAGCTATATTGTGTTGATTTTTAAGGTTCATGTTTCCTTTTTTTCTCTCACCTAGTGAATATTCTGACTGCTGTGGTGCTCTCGAGGCTGGCATCTAAAACAAAAAAATCTTCCTACATCTACCTCTTGGCATTAACCTCCTCAGACATTCTTACCCAGGTCTTCATCATCTTTGTAGGATTTATTTTGCAAACAGCCATCCTCCATCGCAAGGTACCCAATACTTTCATACACATGGTCAGCGTTCTTGAATTCTCCTCAAACCATGCTGCTATCTGGATCACGGTCATCTTGACCTTAGATCGTTATCTGGCTTTGTGCTACCCCTTGCAGTACCGCTCCCTCTCTTATCCAGAACGTACTAGAAAGATTATTGCCATTGTATTTCTGTCATCATTTATAACCGGAATACCTTTCTATTGGTGGAGTGATGTGTGGAGAGACCCCAGAAGCCCAGGCTTAATGGATCGTGTCCTTAAATGGGTCCACTGTTTTGTTATTTACTTCATCCCCTGCACCATCTTCCTCCTTACTAACACGGTCATAATTTGCAAACTCAGGAGAAAAACAGGTTCTAAAAGGTATCGTCTACGTCTTGGAAAGACCACAGCCATCCTTTTGAGCATCACCACTTTCTTTGCTGTGCTCTGGGCTCCGAGGACCATTGTCATCATCATCCACATGTACGTGTCCTCTGTCAACAAAGACTGGAAGGTCCACCTTGCTATGGACATTGGAAATATGTTGGCTTTGCTCAACACGGCTGTAAACTTCTTCCTTTATTGTTTTGTGAGTCTAAGATTCAGGGACACTTTAAGGGAGGTTCTTTGGATGTCCAAGCCATGTTGCATCAAGGCTGAAGCAAAGGTTCCGAATGAAAGCTTTAGCAATTCTTTGAAGCCTCTTGAGATTCCACTGGGAACAGTTGACTGAGAAAATATATGTTGGTAGTAAACAGTTACGCAATACATTACTCCACAAGAAGCACAATGGTGCATCATAAAGGTGTCTTAAGGAGAGGTGAACCATTGATACATCTCACCAGGCATGTACACAACACTGGCAACAGGTCCAAGGCAGGGGCTGCTTCATGCATGTAAGGACATCTCCGCAAAAGGCATTAAGTGGTCCTGAAATAATACTGTGTATGCTTTTTTCTTTCTCTCTCACCACTAGCAACAGAATGTGGGGGGAAAAAAAAGAGAAATTGGAAAAGAGAAGTAGGTCTCCAAACACAGTACCTGTTAAGAACACATTTAAAAGTTCCTAATCAAGTGAGTTCCAGCTTAGCTTCCGAAGAACAGTTTGGCCAATGAAGTTCGTGTTCTATTTCCAGTTACTGTAAAACCCCAGCTAGATGGCTATATCTTCAGTTTTCTTTTGGTCTGAGATATTTCACTGCGGTGTTCCATCTAAGGTGAATTGTGTGTTTTAAAGAAGAAGAAACAAAGGACTAGTTGAAGTAAATAAATTCTACAGGCTACCACCTGATATCTTCAGGGCATATTTTTTAAATAGTCCTTTCTGAATGGTTTTGGTCAGCTTTAGATGGACTACTAGTCTGATATCTACCATGATATATAACGCACTTAGAGGGGCATGTACTAAAAAAAGTAAATATATTTTAAGTGCAAAACTATTTTTGCGCTTTGCTCCTATTGCAATGTACAAAACATTTAACACTCAAATAGTACATACAAGCAAATTGAAAATAAAAATGGGCATAATTGAGAATAAAAACAGAAAATTTGGCGGATATTTTTTCTACATGTTTTGATAGCACTTGCTAAAAGCTGGTTTTATTTTCACATGCAAATAAGAATAAGTTTTCACAAAATATTTGCAAAGCTCTTTAGCATGTGCAAATATAATTGCAATTTACTAGTGCAACCGGAAAAATGCACTCTAAATAAATATAAATGGAAGAGGTGCAAATCAGGAAAAAAAAAAGCGCAGAATGTTACAAATAGTGACAAATTGCTCCTTACTCATGTTTTACCTACTTTTTTCCCCACTGCACTTGTTTAGTACATGACCCCCTACGTGGTATTTCTGGCAATAGCAAATGATTGTAAAACAATACAACTATTCTAGGAAATGATTTGACCACAATGACATTATCTAAAAAAAAGCATGTATATTTACATACCTAGATATGTAGATGCATACACTAATAAAAATACCATGCAGACATTCATTGACTTATGTTTCAAGTGTCTTTGTGAAATTCATTAGCTCAAGCCTGAAATAATGAGGCAGCAGCTGGCAATACATAATCCGCAACGCTGTTGCATGTGCTCTAAGGAATGTACAACAGACTACGTAAAAAAAAAAGATCTGACTATTTATATTAAGTTTCTTTAGTAGATTAAAAAAAACACATACTCCATGACTGCATGGCAAAAACAAATGCTGCAGATTGGACTTCATTTTAATGATTACAGGTCTGAAGTATATATTTTTTATAAGCAAGTCTGAATTAAATGGTGATCTTGTCACTTTAATTCAGACTCATTAATACCTCACTGCTTTTGCTCCAGTTGTCATTGTAAGCAAAAGTCTATTTTGGGCATTGTTGAATCACTGCCGCTATTAATGAGAATGTATGCTCTGTGTTCTGGCTGTATTATTATATTTGTTAAAGCTGATTAAAACAAAAGTACAAATCAAGTTTATTTTTACTTTGGATTATTATTTAAAATGAAGAATGAAACATAATAGCCACAAGAGGGAGCACTAAGCACAGAGTTGATGTAGCTGATTGACACTAAGCTAGGGGTTCCCTTATAACTGTATACACAGAGGGATGACTATATTTACACAAATCTACATAAAATTTAACAAGTCTTCATCTTTGTTAAGAAAATATAGTTTAACTGGAGAGTCCCCAACACATTTCTCAGTGAAATGTGTAGTGCTTCCTACCCTGTGTGGCTAAGATTGTAATGTCCTAGGTGCATAGGGTTGCCAAGAGAGCAGCACAGGCTGGGTGGACTGGATACCCACTATGACCACATAGAAAGTAGCAGAAACTACTCAAACTATATTCTCTCTCAGAGGTGTGTGGCAGATTCCTTAAATCCCTAAGACTCGCAAAGCCTAGAATTCTAATGTAAACTATTTTGGGATGGGGGGTTTGTTCAAAATACAACAACTCTATGGATTTAAAAAGTTAACTCCGGTCAGTCTGAAGCAAAACATGTTGGTTCTTGTTTGCAAAACACATACAGTGCACTGCTAGCCACCAGAACCCACATGCTAAACACATATTTGTGTTGCTATGTATGGGTTTCTCCCCTATTATTTTCAAGGCAATGGAATAAACAGTATGTCTTCACCTAGAACTGTACTGAGAAATTCCTGGGTACTATTAAAAAATATGTAGCAAATTGCCATTATTTCATGTTTCAGCCTGGGACATGGAGTCCTGTACTATGTAAGTTCCCTGAAAATGATAGATTCATTTTAAATGGTTGATCCTGGAAATTCGACATCTTTGAAGCCACCGTTCAAGACATCAAAATTGCTCTTTATCCTTTTCTGGTTTAATAATATTCCATGCCAGTTATTTCATGATCTTTATTCTATGGTCCCTGCAATTCCACCTCCCTAGATACACAAGTTCCACATGACTGGACACATCCATGACGTCAAGGCAACTGGTATGTTGGCAGGTACACAGCAATAAGCCAATAAGAATATGGAAAGAAAGGACACAGAGCAAAAAGAAGTGCAATTGTTTACTTACTGCAAGACTGCAAGCTCTTAAGAACAATTGTCAAGAATGAAACAGAACTTCTTAGTGAGGGGAGGAGAAAGAGACAACAGACATGGGATAGAGGAGAGAAAGACAACAACCACTGGTGGTAGAAGAAAGAGACAGCAGATACAGGGGGCGGAGAGAAGAGAGACAGCAGACATGGGGGATAATCATAAGAGAGACATGTGGGGAGGAGCAGAGAGAGAGACAGCAGCCTTGGGGGGAGGGGAGTGAGAAGGCAGACATGGGGGAGAGGAGAGAGACAGCAGACATGTGGGAGAGAAAGAAGACATGAGGGGAGAGGAGGAACACAGCAGACATGGGGGCGTGAGAGAAACTAATGAGTGTCCCATTTTTTTTATTTACAAAATCTAATCACGTCCTTCTTACTCACACTATAAAATCAGCAATAGTAGGTGGTGTGTGATATGTATAGTGTAAAAATAAAATGCCTAACTAAATGTATGTGCACATTACAAGTATAGCTATAATTTGGAATACTTTGTTTATTGCTTCTTTGTTTATTTTCAAACACTTCAGATCTATTATATTAGTCACCCAATCGAAAAATCAATAAGATTGTCTCTGATCTTGAAGATGTGATTTTAGATGTACAACAATCCTATCCTATAACATGATTTCCATTACTTTAATCACTACTGCAGTAACACTCTTCCCTACTACATTTCTTGTGAATTGGCACAATATTCGCTAATTTCCAATCTTCCGGAACTACTCCTGTTAACAATAATTGGTTAAATAAATCTGTTAACGGTTCTGCTAGTACACCACTAAGTTATTTTAATAAATTTGGGTGTATCGCATCAGGTCCCATTGACTTATTTGTCTTTACATGATACCAGTGGTTCCAAACCGGTCCCCATGTTCCCCTTACAGTCCAGGATCTAGAGATTACCAAACTGTGTTTTTAAAAAAACACCTTACATTTAATTTGAACACAATTGGGTAATCTCTAAATCCTGGAGTGTTAGGGGGGGCACGAGGACTGGTTTGGGAACCACTGCTTTATGCAGCCGAAGTAGAACCTATTTCTCTGTAAACTCACATATGTTCAATGACTCATTAGTCTTTTTTCCAAAAATATTAACTGAGGAAGTCAACTAGACAGGGCCGATCCTGGGCGGGTGCACAGGGTGCACCGCGCCCAGGCGCACAGGAGGAGAGGCGCTGCAGTCAGAGAGCGCAATGGGAGCGAAGCTTGCACCCGTCGCGCTGTGCTTGCTGTGACAAGGAGGTGCGGGACGCAGGTGAGTGCCAGAAGGAAGGAGGGTGGTGTCTGCAGAGGCAGAACACCAGCATCTAGTTTCTTCTGCCGGATGTCAGCTGAAATTAGATGCTGGTGTCTGCCTCTGCAGACTCCATCGAGAACGTCCTCCTCCCTGCACATAAAGGTAATTAAGCAGGGAGGGGGACAGCATAAGTTTTGGGGGGGGGGGGGTTAAAAAATTAAAAATGTGTGTAATGGGGTTAAAAAAAGAAATGTGTGTTAGTGTTTCTGTGTGTGTCAATATATGCAAGTGTAGTCAGTGTGTCTAGGGTGTGTGTGTTTGTGTCAATGTGTATAAGTATGTGTGTGTCAATGTGTGTGTTACTGCTGTGCAAGTGTGTGTACATGAGTGTCTGTGTAAGTGTATCCTGTGTCTTAGTGTTTACACACTAGGAAACAGGATACTCTTACAAAGACACTCATGTACACACATTTGCACAGTGTGCTCAACACTGGCTGTGTGTGTATTTATGTGAGTGTGACAGTGTGTGTGAGGGTGTCTGTATGTCTAATGGGCACCAAAAATAAAACCTGCGCCCAGGCACCCGTGACCCTAGGATCGGCCCTGCAACTAGACCTTGTTCTCTTCTACATACTTGTCTTCTTTTGTTTTTAACCTAACTAATCCTTGTTTGAGGCAATCAACTAGATCTTGTTCTCTTCTACATACCTGTCTTCTTTTGTTGTTATCTAACTAATCCTTGTTTTACTTTCCTTTTTTGTTTAAGAATGTTTTAGCCCCCTTTTTTACTGACAGGGCTATTTTATACTCTGCGTGTGTTTTGGAAGCTCTTATGAATTGCTTTGCCGCTTTATGCCTAATCTTATGGATCTCACTAGCTTTCTCACTTTTTTAAAATATTAAATACTAACTTTTCATTTTTTACTATTTTGGCCACTTCTGCGCAGTACCACAATTGTTTTGCTCTTACTGACAAGCCTAATGCAATTTTCTGTTGTCTGCAGTAGTGCAACTTTTTAAATAATCCCATTTCTCCTGGACTCCATTTAAACCACTCCAGTTTGATAATGTTTCTTTTACAAAAATTCAAATTATAGAAAAAATCCATAGTTATAAAATCTAAAACTTTAGTTTTTCTGTGACTCTTATATTAAACCACACACTGGTGATCACTAGATCCTAAATGTTCACTAATCCTAAATGTTCACCTGCAGTAATGTATGATACCAAATCTCCATTTGTGAATACTAAAGGGGCTATTTACTAAAAGGTGAGTTGCAGGTGAGCTGAAGTGAGATGAGGTGAGTTGAGGTAAGATAAACATTTAATATATTCATTGTGCAGGGACAATCCTAACAGTGTATTGATAAAATGGTGAGATTAAATATTTATCTCAACTCACCTCATCTCACCTGAAACTCACCTTTTAGTGAATAGCCCCCAGAATCTAACATGACCCACGCCAACCCTTACTTGGGTCACAGTGGGGCAGCATGGGCGTGAAGTGGAGAGTGCAGTATCATCAGGCGTCACATCAACGCTACCTCCCAGTGAAGCCTGGAGACTGCTCGACCGGACATGAATTTTAAAGCAGCACTCGGGGCAGATTTCAGCCCTGTGTGTTTGATCCCTGTGGTGGGTGAGCTTTGCCTCAGGAACAAACAGTTATTTTTATTATATTATTTTACCAGCTCTTGGGATATTTTATTTTCTTATTATATACACAATAATATTATTATATCCAGGCTCAGGCTGGAATGAACTGAAGTTTCTCTCTTATTTTGTATATAATAATAAAATAAATAGTGATAAAATAAATAAGCTCACTTTTTTGTTGGGTGCAGGCAGCATTTGATCCTTCACCCCCATCATTCAAATACATATACTCCTGGCACAAGTAGCTACTATGGTTTTCCAGCTGAAATCAGGAATATTAAAATCTCCCACGATGATAACTTCACCGTTCAATGTCATTATAGCTATTTCCTCAGCTAGTAGATTATCCACGGGGTCTAAAAATCACACCTACACGAGTTACTCTATAATTACCAAATTCTAACATAACCCAAACTGACTCTATGTTCACCTCACTAACTTGTTTGGCTGCGGGCACCAAGGACAGTCGGGCCCCTTACTGGGGTACTGTCTGTAATGCCCCAATATTAACCAGGTTTTTCTATTAACTGGCAGAACAATATGACTTGGAACCAATATGATTTGGAACCAGGTATGTAAAAAAGGGAACAGGTAAACTGAGAGGTCAATGAATGGCGTCTAAAACCAACAAAAATATATTTCCTTATAATTGAGTAAGATTAGATTCTCCCTACGCTTACAGGTTGCAGCTAGTCCAACTCTCTGCTTTCGGTCACATGCAGAGCCTCCTTGTGAGTTAACTCTGCAAAGGTGACGCACATAGATTTTGGCAGGCAAGCAGGACCAGCTGAAAGCTGTTGTCTCCTGTTTCCATAACAGTATTTATCAGGAATTGTACACAAACAATACCTCTCACCTTTCTCAATGTCCCTAACAGACACAATGAATAAGATCCACCAGCTAGGTTGCCCTTCGCCCTAAGTCTTTGCCCCACCTTTGTTTACACGCAATATACCTTTAGAGGCAAAGCTGAACTAATTCTACAACACAAACTCCTGAGACAGACTGAGAATGCTGGGAGCTGTACTCCACACAATATACAAGGCAGAGCACAGGCGTCGGACTGCATCTGAGAAAGCCTGATTGGGTGAAACACATCATGTGACCTGAAGTCATCACGCCTACGTGGAAGTAGTCTGGTCAGCTGTGTTGAACAATGAAGAGCGAGAACTTTTATTACAATGTGAGCATATTGCTCTTTTTGTATTGAAGTCACAGTATTTTTTTTCATATCCTGCCTCTCCACCTATTTATTCATTTTCATGCTTATGCTACTGCCATTGTGGGTAAATCTGGGTAAATCACTAACAGATCAAGAACCCTATCATATGAATTTTGAGATCTGATTTTTGGGCTGGAAGCGTGCACTACAACTCCAGTTTTATTCTATGGAACACTCTCAT
Source organism: Pelodytes ibericus (assembly GCA_036172795.1). Taxonomy (NCBI): domain Eukaryota; kingdom Metazoa; phylum Chordata; class Amphibia; order Anura; family Pelodytidae; genus Pelodytes; species Pelodytes ibericus. The sequence continues at coordinate 111,812,253 of CM069862.1, read as the reverse complement.
TGTGCCAGATAGTTTGAGCAAACTGGATTGCCAGGGCCGGTCCCAGTGGTGTAATTACCCAAGGCGGCACTCAGGCTAGGGCAGCACTTTGCAACCCCAAGAAATATGCAGTGATGTTCCTTGGGGGGAGGCGATTTTGGAGAGGTGATTCAGTGTTATTGGGGTTGAAGCCCCAAATCTTTGATACTGACATTGTGGGGTTTTTTTTGCTCTGCTTTCCACTCGACACATGGTGCTTTTCTCCTTCCAGGACACTGTCCCGGAATCAGCGGCATAAAGTCTCATGCTGGTTGGTAGTTGGGGCCAGGGTGAGAGGGGAGGAACTGTATATGAGGTGGGGCTGTTAGGTGAGGGGCAGGGATATACCTGGAGTGCACAGTGAGGCTTCATGGTCCCAAGTTAGGTTGTGAGCGAAAGTCAGTGATGTATTCGATCCAAAGAAACCATGTGTGCCTCCGTTTTTCGCTCATTTCTTTGGATCTGATGACCAAGTCTTCTAGGGCTCTGACAGCTTCAACTCTCTACCCATTCCCTAAATGTGAGCGGGGATGGCGAACCCCAGGTCAATCCACTGTTTGTGGGATGGGTGGTAGCTGCATTCCAGGGTTCTGACCAGTGGCTGAGGATGAAAATGGGTAGGGTTTGTAAGAGGTACAACTTCTTGGAGTAACTGCAAAATGTGCACATATTACATTACTTATTACATCCCTTCTAAAAGGATAGTATAATTCCGTATTTGATCAAATATAAGTCAAAGGTTTTTTTCCAGAACAAATTCTCTGAAAACAGAGCTGCAGGAGACCGGAATCCTCCTCGCAAGCAGCTGGTGGATGTCTGGCAGTTGCTGTAAAAATTTTGTTTCGTTTTCGTCCATTCGGACGAAAATGTTATTTATTTCGTCCAAAACTAATTTCGTTCATTACGGCATTCGTTTCAGACGAAATTCGTTCATTATTTTCGTTTAGTTTTATTCATTCGTACGAATTGACCTATTTTAACCTCTCTTTCAGTTTATAGACTTTCGGTTTATGGAATGCATGTAATGCTATTAGTATTCTATAAACCGAAATAGAGTCCCCATTCCCACAAATTGACCTATTTCAACTCTATTTCGGTTTATAGAATACCAATAGCATTACATACATTCCATAAACCGAAAGTCGTCCATTATGTCGGTTTATGGAATGTATGTAATGCTATTGGCTTTCTATAAACCGAAAGAGAGTCGGTTTATAGAATACCAATAGCATTACATACATTCCATAAACTGACATAATGAACGACTTTCAGTTTATGGAATGCATGTAATGCTATGAACGAATGAACGAATGGTTAATCAACGAAAATAATTCGTCCATTCGTCTATTCGTGCTATTGGCTATAAACCAAAATAGAGGCGTTTATTGAATACCAATAGCATTACATGCATTCCATAAACCGAAAGTCGTTCATTATGTCGGTTTATGGAATGTATGTAATGCTATTGGTATTCTATAAACCGACTCTATTTCGGTTTATAGAATGCCAATTGCACGAATGGACGAATGATTTTCATTTATTAACCATTCGTTCATTCGGCTTTCGTTAGTTTAGCATTTTCGTTATTCGTTTTTCAGACAATTGGATGAAAATGCTATTTTCGGACGAAAATGCATTTGTCCGAAAACGAATGCACATGTCTAGTTGCTGGTGAGCGGTGATATTTTGATCACCCCAGCCAGCGCATCTGTCGGCAAGCTATTTTTTTAAAGGGGGCTCAAAACAGCCCCCCCCCCCCCATTGGACTAACCCCTGTCAACCCCTGAGGACCTCCCAGCGTTCCATCCCAAAAGTCTGCGGCGAAGTGTGAGGCAGCATCGGAAAATATCTGTGCACACCAAGAAGCACACAGACATCCTCCAGGTACCACACTAAACACCAGGGAGAGTACTGGGGCATATTGGCAAGTCTGGGGGCACACTGACAGGTCTAGGGGCACATTGGAAAATCTGAGGGAGCATTGGCAAGTCTGCTGGCACACGGGCAAGTCAAGGGGCAGATTGGCAAGTCTGGGGATATTTTGGTAAGTTTGGGGGCAGAGTCTGGAGATGAAAGTCTGGGGGGCCATCTTAAAATCAAGCAAATACAGTACTTAACATTGGTGACCTGCTATTAGGTTTTGGTTGGAACTATTTAGGCAAATGACCTGGCACTGACATAGGCATATTTATGGGGACACATTTGGCCCATGGACAGTGTTTTAATCCAGGGACTGTCCCCTAAAAGCAGGGAAATTTGGTCATCCTACGATAAAGGTTTATAGGAATGACAACTCAAGACAAATTGTTATGTTTTAATAACAGAGGAGGAAAAAACTAGACTAGTTGAGTCTACTCAAGGAATTGTAGGGAGACAGGAATTTCAAACTTAAAGGGACACTACAACTTAGATAAGATATAACTAGATTACCTGTGCATTTAAAAAAAAAACTATATATATATATATATATATATATATATATATATAAATATGTCACTGTTTTTTCCTTCTATGTTTAAATGAATTGCATATAAAAGAAAAAAGAAAATTAGGTATTTATCTCCAGCATCCATTTTGCGAATTTTACCCATGATGCAACATTCTCCAAAATCTTCCAACAAGTCTCACTTTACAGCTGTGGCCAAAGCCTGCATGAAGATGTCACAAGTTACACCCCTGCTCTATTAGTGGCTCCCGTGTATCTTAGTGGACAGGACTAGGTGGCTGTGTACAACTTTTTTTTTTACCTGGCTTCCAACACAAAGAGAGGAGATTGACGTGATCAAACAGGACCATAACTCCGCCCCCTTGTGATGTAATAGTTACATTACCCTCCCATTCAATGCAAGTCTGCATTCTGTGTCCCAAACCCCAAAGTGAGATACTAGTACTGTAAAAACTCTGGGGGGGGTGGCACCCAAAGACACAATTTTTCACAAAATGGCGGCGCCCAGTCACACTTGTTTAGTGAAATATTTTATAAAATAAACTCACATAACAAAAACAAAAGACATATCTGAAATCAACAATGCAAAATAAAAAAAATAAACCCTTTTCATTTTTTGGTGGGAATATTCTCCCATTCAGCTGCAGAGGATAATTTTTCCAACTCGGCCTAAAGTTTGAGATTCTCATTTCAATTCCCTGCAATTCTTTCTTTATTGAGTAGACTCTTGTGTCATTTTAGATCACAGATAATTTCAGAACAACACATAATAGTTCTGTTTACTACATAGACCCAACCACTACACATTAATGCTGTCTTACTGCTTGTTATTGCCAGGTCCAATAACAGCTAAAAGTTGGTTTGGCCTAGTCAGAATGAGGTTGAGCAGGTACTGACTGATTTGTTGGGTCTCTATGCTGAATGGAAAGGGGGATGGAGTTGAAAGTCAAGCTACTGAGATACTCACTAAGTCATCAGGTTCAGGGAATGGTGGGAGCTGGTTTCAGGGTTAGACTCAAAGGCAGTGGCGGAACCAACTCCCCCAGACTTGCTGCATCTCCATCTCCTCCTCTCTCCCCAAGACGTGCTGCTTCTCCCTCTCCTCCCCTCCCTCACCCAGACTTGTTCTATATATGTCTCTCCCATCCTCCCCCCAGACTCGCTGCATCTTCCTCTCTCCCCTCCCTCCCCCAGAATTACTCAATCTCCCTCTCCCTGGTGGCTAGTGGGGACAGCCGGTGAATGTCAGCCCGACACTTCCGTCTTCTATGACGGACCACCGGAAGGTCACATGACCTCCTGGCTTCGAGCAAATACGGTACACATTTCCCATTAAAAATAGTTATATCAAAACATGAATATCAAGTAGACTTTAGTTTTCAGATGACTGCTGTTTCAGATGAATATCTGCTTTTTCGGCCATTCGGCTATTCGTCTAAAAACTAATGTAACAAATGTCATTTCATTTGTTGGTCCACTCAAGAAGCTCTGACTTTTATGAGGTGTTCATGAGGTTATTCCAGAATTGTGGTGCTCTGTCGATAAATGAGGACACTTTCTTTTTGTATAGTGCTTATTCTGGATTGGAGATTATAGGAGGTGGGAAAAACTGGGGAGAGTATTGTACTCAGGTACCTCTCCAGCCTAAACACAAGGCTGGAGAGGTGGCGAGTACGTTTGGATCCCAGTGTTTGCCAGTTTAACTCTTTTAACATGTCAAAATGCTGGGTCATTGTAGCACAAAGTGTCAGAATGAGTTAAACAATGTAGTAAGTTTATGAAGGTGGGTTTTGGCGCAGGTGGATACACTACTTTCCCATAATCAATGACTGGCATTAGCATTTGGTGTCCAATCTGTTCCCTACTTGAATGTAGAGGCCAAAAGATACCATTCGGGTCTAGCCACATACCTAGATATTTGAAAGAACAGACCATGGTCAGTGTGCTATTTGATTTTTTTCTGATGCATAAATTGGAATTTTGTAATTTATGTAATTAAGGTACTGTTTCAAAAAGCTTTCAGACAGTTTTGCCAGTGTTTGTGATCTACTTTTCTACCTCTGTGAAGTGTCAGGAAAATAAGACGACTGTATTACCACCCTTGAGGCTGTGTTATGTTTTACATATCCAATTTTAGCATAGTAGAGGTACAATATAGGTGGGTGAACTTGGCTTTTAGACTTCCATATTAATAGAAGTTGTAAGACAAACTCTCTTAGAAACACCAGATATGTCAATTTCTTGGCATCAGATTATAGGTTCCTTACCTACAGTGACCCGTGAAGGTCAAGAGAAGGGCATATTAGCAGACTTGAGGAAGTGATTTTACAGAACACAATAGATGGCAAACAATGGCAACCCACCAGCAAGTGAAAATCATGATCTGATTGTCTTATAAAGAGAACTATTCACTTTCTGAATAGTTTCGTAACCTCAGCCACTCCCTGCCTCTCTACCTAATTTTTTCCTGCTGGGTTATGAGTGAATAAACATGGTTACATTTACACAATACGACACACCTTGTACTAACATAGTGCAGGAACGAACACAACAGTTTCCTAATATGTCTGATTCCAAGACTATTTAAAGCATGTGATTCACAAGAAAATCATGTAACCTGTTAAATAGGTAGAGCTAATAATTATAGAAACATTGATTCCATTCCTGCTTTGTGTTGTAAATAATATTCAGAAGCATAATCCCTTGGGGCTTGGGACATTATTTCCAAATATATAGAAGCTATACAATATTGAGGAATGGCTTTCTATACAATATTATGAGGAATGGACAATATTATCCGTTTTCTGTTGGTAAATTACTAGAGGACAGAAAGCTACAGATCGAGTTCAGTCTACTAATAGTCCAAGTTTTCTAAAAAGAACCCAAGATTCAGACCAAACTTACTTTGCTTTCTATGCGTGTAGGACTTGGTCCAGGTGGCACTGTGTAAGAACTGAGGTCTTGTTGGAGTAGAAAAGCAATAGAGTGAGGTTCTACACCACATTGTAAACATGGAATGGATTACTATGGAAGATGAAGATCACTAATGAAGATTGTTGACATTATTGTTGGCTACATCATTCTTCAACATTTTGATCCCAAATGCCCAAAAATTGTTTAGAAAGTGAATTCTGTCAACAACACTCAAAAATGTTTGTCAAAACCATGATTAGGGCAGAGGGATCTGACACAAGCTCAATTACGCAACCATCACCTATTATAATCTTCACCCATTCTAGTGCTCTGTCTGAGACAGTTTGTTGAAAAATAAACTGAAAATAAAATAAATTAAACATAAATTCCATCTTTTTGCAAAAATAGGAAATGACAGGAAGGGCAGGTTTGTCTGAAATATTTTACTCAAGTTTATTTAAAAAAACAGTAAAATAGTTTTAATACATGAACAACACCAGCTAAACAGTTTTCAAAAGTGCTTTAGTTACACAGAAGAAAAAGAAATGATGTTTTATGAGTCAAAGAGATAAGAATTACACGCTGAGAAATGTAGTCCAAGAATGTAATAAACACAACTTTTAAAAAAAAATGTATGTAAATTGTCAAATTGGTCTGTATCTGCCAACACAGTCTACGTTTCTATACGTTAACATGTCTTTTTTAGTGTCGTTTACAGTAACCGTGCTTGTCACATAAGTAAACTTAGAAGAAAGAGGTTCTACAGACTCAAACAAAACAAAGATACACAACTGTCAAGTCCTTGAATTTTATGGAAATGGTTTTGAAACTGAAAAGTATACAAACCATGTTTATAAAGTAATCAAAAATTAAACAGGAAACGACTTGACTCCTTTTTATCAATCGATCCTTGTATCTGTGATTTTCTGATAAAATATCAGCACAATAAAGTGGCACTAGTGGCTTTATCCAGAAAGAGGGAAATCCTTGGTATTAAAAAAGGGAATTGCACAATTAAAGCCAAAATAACAGAGCTTGAAGAATAGCTGAATGGTAGTTCGCAACTCGACTACTTTGACTTTAAGTTTGCAGTTCCTTTCTCAGTTTTCTACAATCCCCTCTTACATGAATAAAGCCCTAAAGTTATTTCTTTCAGTTTCGCTTTTTTCATACAAGAAAAATTTAATATCCTGTACACTTCTATGGAAACCTGACATGTACCTTTCAAAACACACTGCCTGGGTTTATACTCAGCTTCTACAACTGAAGCACAAGTGAAAACGTTTAATTTGAATATAAAATGAATTGAATTTATTAATTTAAATATATTAAATTAAATATAAACATATGTTAAAATATGTTCCTAGACGGACCCTACGTGTGCACAGTGTAACAAGGCTTTAAACACAAATTCAAATACATGTGTTTTGCTTTTTCACAGCACATTCATAGATGACATGACTTGGATGGAAACGTGCATTTTTACGTTTTTTGTTCCACGGTAAGTCTTTATTGTCCTAAACTGATACATCATCCCACTACAGAATGCTTACACCTTGCTTCATCACAAGGGGAGTTTACAGTCACAGCTGATGACTAATTCCTTATCTGCCTTTTTCCAGCTCCATATTGTTCCTGTCTTATCAGAGACAACACAGCAAAAGATTAATTGTAACACCTTCAGGGTCTATAAATAGTAGGGCACACGCAATAACTCTCTACCAGAGAAGCACACAATGGAGTCACACACATACACACCTTAATTTGCTATTGGAGTCAAATGTTTGAAAATCTGCTTGTTCCATCTCCCTGTCCCAATAAAAAAAGGACAGCTTAATTTAGAGTGACTATAGCAATTCCAAAAGTTAAAATCTAAAATGTAATGATACGGGTGCGTCGTGGCCGTCGCCCACACATGTATACAGAAAATGAGTGGACTATAGTCGAACAGGGAGGATAATGGGAATAGCTGGCAGAATTCCAATACATGTGCATGTATAAACACCACCGTATATATATTTGTGTGTGTGCCATGCTGTCCACTTCCATTACAGGTTTCATTCTCTGAGCCTGTGAAGGAGGCAGTATCAGGGAGATAGGAGATCTGTGCACTGCAGGGCAGGGGAAGAACAGTGGTGGGTGCCGCAGCTGCATTGCAAAAGCCAAAAAGAAAGGTGAAGTGAACACACTGTGCTTAATAAATAAACTTTTTTCGTACGTATCTGGAGAAAGTGTCTCTGTGGAAAAGAAATAAAAGGCACATAGGGCAGTACAATAGTGATATTTAAAAAAACAGCCTCGTTTACTGGAGCAACTTACAAAAAGAAGAGCCCATAAGTTGGGCTAAAACAGCAAAAAAAAAGCTCTACAGAATAGCCCTCTGTGGCATGTAGACAGTAGAAGCCTGGTCTACGCGTTTCACAGAGTGCAGTCCCGGCTTCCTCAGGAGAAATGGCTCTGTCATTGGCAGCTACACTGCACCCAGGCACATTCTTTGAACGGAGTAAATGACAGACACTATGTCCAGTACTATAGTCACCGTTTGCCATACTGACTTAGTGGGGTGCTCAGAAATTGTTTCCGCACCAGAACCCTTAACGGTCTTACTCGATCACTGCTGCAGTGTTTCTATGTGAATTACTGGATCATGAAAAGACTGGGCAGTGAGGAAGGTCCAAAAAATAAATCCTTATTAGAGTGATTCTATTGCCATTTCATTCAGGTTGTAATTGGGAAAATGCAGAAAAGGTTGAAGCCTTTATTTTACCCAATGCAGCCTACTGTATTAATTATATACTGGTATATGAATGCCTGAGTAAAGCGATAATGTAGTCACTGTCTTACGGAAATGTGAATGTTTCAGTGGTGCTATGGGTTCCTGGTCCATTTCACAACACATGCCACGCAAACATGAATTAGGGAAAAACATATCAAACATATCAAATGTGTTATAAATAAACATGACAAAACATACATTTTGTAAATTTAACATTCCTTATGGAAACACACATGCTATAGGTGTCACAAAGGTATGATATAGAGACACCTATGCCCGAGGACAACAACAATATGTATTTCAAGAACTGCTAAAGGTATACACTCAAGAGATATTGGTATATATAAAATGGGGTATTAATTCATGGGAGGAGGATAACTTCTTGCCTCTTTGCAAGTCAATGGTTAGACCTCACCTTGAATGTGCAGCACAATTCTGGGCACCAGTCCTTAAAAAGGATATTATTGAATTAGAAAAAGTGCAAAGGAGGGCTACAAAATTAATAAGGGTATTGGAGGATCTTAGTTATGAGGAGAGACTAGAAAAGTTGCATACACTATAAAAAAAAAAAAGGCATATGATAACATTATATAAATATGTGCAGGGCCAATATAAAGAGCTCTCCAGTGACCTATTTATTAACAGAAAAGTACAAAGAACAAGAGGCCATTCCCTGATACTGGAAGAGCAAAAGATAACAGCAAACGAAGGGATTCTTTACAGTAAGGACAATAAAGATATGGAATACAAATTGTATAAATCCACAGCATTAATCAGGAATAGTGCAAGTCAGGTATAAGAAAAAGCTTGACACATTTCGCACACCTGGCGGTTTAATCATAAGCTTATGGTTAACCACCAAATGCATGAAACGTGTCAAGCTTTTTCTTATAGCTGAAAAACACGAAGGGGTATGAGTACGCTAGCAAAAATATAATATAAAAGGTTTTAGGTGTCCCCACCATGTGATAACTGAGGCAGTATGTGCACAGTAAGAAAATAAAAGGGTACCATACAACTTAGATATATATCTGAAGATGGTATTTCCAGAGAGAGGTAATTCTGGTAATTCTTGTTTGTAAGCTGTATATGAGACAAACAAATGACACAAATTGTGCAATATGTATAGACTTTCAAATACTGACATGTGTGGTATGTATTGCACTCGCAAACACAAGTGGTATATGCGCCTTGAGATCACACAGCTGGTCCTTTGGGTGCGATGGTAGGAATTTTCACAGGGTATTCGTCTCCATTTGTAGCAGATAATATATAGACAAAATATTAGGGTAAATGCATAAGAATAAATATTTAATGTATAAAAGTATGTCACATTCAAGATTGGAGTACTCAGTATATGATAAGCAACGCGTTTCGCCTGTCGCAGAGGGCTTCCTCCTGGCTGGAAATGTGGGATGAACGCACTTGATGCGTTTCACGTATTTCTACGCTTAATCATTAGTGTACTGTGATACATAAGTACACTTATGACTAAGTGTGGAAACAGGTGAAAAATACACTCTTTTGCTGTATATTTATATATTGACAATGTGATCACTGCCATTAAAACACAGAATTTTCATTTTGAAATCTGGAATGCCAGCCTTTTCTTCATTCATCATGGTTTAAACGCTCAGTCGGCGATTGAAGGCAGCACCCTGATACTAGCAGACACAGCCATCCCCTTAACAATGATGGACAGAGTTATAGTTTGTGCCTTGGTGGAGCTCAGGATATTTTCGTTTGTACTGAACTTGATGGACTAAACTCTTTTTCAACCTAAATTACTATGTTATTATGTTAAATTACTATGTAACTATGTATTGTACCAGAGTAGAAAAATATGCAATTGAAATGTATTAAATAATATACTATAAAAAAAAACAGTTAATCATACACTTACTAAAAAAGAATATGTCTTGGCAGAAACACTGTAGGAGGTTCCAAATAAATGTGGCACATATCAAAAAAAACAATTTCTTCAGGCTTGAAGCATTCCTCTATGCATATATTAAAGGCATACAAAAGAGAAAAGAATTTTGTTATAACGGCAAATTATTTGGGCAAACCCATTAGTATGTGCTAAGCTTCCCTTTAAAAGCAGTTTACCTTTATGGGTGGAGTTTATTGACTTGTAGAACTAGATGTACCATTCAAGACAGAGACAGTAGTATTAAGTGGGATTTTCCTATCCCTGCTTCACATGAAGCTCTAAATAACGGGTTCTAAAAAAAGTGATAGAGATTTTGAAAATGTTCAATTTTTAAGTCTCATGGCATTCAATTAGATTAGTGCACTCCACTCTCCGGATTCAATGCAAAAAAGGTGCTTTATTCAATATGTAGCAAACAGGAAAAAAATGGATGGACAAAAAATAAACTGGGGTAAGGGAGGACGACCTGACACGTTTCGCGTGTTACCACGCTTAGGTACCACGCTTAGTTACCACGCTTAGTTACCACGCTTAGCTGGCTTCTCATTCAATTAGATTAGCACTACTAACAGAAGTGGAAAGTCCAAAATTGGACCAATAATTTGAATGGTTTCACAAATAACGATATTTTTAACAAACTGCACTGCCCACAAGTCACAAACTTCCTACTTGCTGTCCAATACACCTGCTAACATTCTTTTAAAGGGGTAACTTCATGATTTTTTTTTTATGTCTTCTTGAATTTTAAGTAAGGTCTAAATTACTCTACTATATTTTTGGAAATCATTATAGATGATAGGTTTCACATAACGGTCAATTTTGTTAATGTTACAAATTATGTTTCAGTCTGTTCATTTAATTCACTCTGGTGAAAAACAATATTTTTATTGTATGGCTTTAATTCTATAGAAGCTTTAACGTTTGAAGTTATAGAGGTGGATGACTAATTCACACAATCTATAAAAGAGAAGTGAAATGGTTGTCTACTGAAATGGTCTATATTTGCAGCTGAGGTCCTTCTGGTCTGGATTTCAACAAAGGTTTCATTGAGAAGGTGGGTACAGTTGTATATTTATGTTTTGTGCTGGCCTAGGTCTGACTAACCTTACACATACAAAATCACGCAAGCACATACATGTATGCACGCAAATAATCAAATACTGTCACATAATCACACACAATCACATAGTCACAAATGATGTCACACATACAGAAACACACACACATACTGTCACAGAAACACACATGCAGTCACTTACACACAGAAACACACAGACACAGACATATAAAGTCGCACAAAAACACACATATACAGTCATACAGGCACACAGAAATGCACTTATAAACAGAAACACACTCATACACACCGAAACACAGAAGCCAGCAGTCTCCCACAGTACCCGATAAAGCTGATTAGCTAGGAGATCTCTGTGCTCTCACTGGTTGCATAAAACCCATAGTAGACGTCTCATTGTTCTGGAACCCTCAACTACAGAAAATACTCCACTAACATTGCAAAAACTATAAAATGCTGGAGGTTAAAAGAAATAGATCTATCTTAGAAAACATCTGTCACATAATGTTCTTTGCCTTAGGTGGAAAAAGTCATCAATTTCCATTGAAAGGATATGCTGTTTTATGCTGTAGCCTTCTGTTCTTTTTCAAAATTAAAAACTATTTTGATCCTAGTTCTTTTTTTTTGCTATGCTTCCACGTGTGTTAAATTACTAAGGATTTAGAAAAAGGTCAAGGAAGTGATTTTGAGTAGCCCCAAATAATGTTGGAGCAGTGTAGAGCTAAGTGCATGAATAGATTTTTGGGTAAAACCAGTGGCTGTTATAACGCATCTGCTGTCATATATTATAGAGCTCAAAGTCTGCAATAGTTGGTGAGCATGGAGGGTGCTTGTCTGTGGCCATGTTCCTATGCCTATCCCCGCATTAGACTTGGTATTATTACAATCTGTTAACATCTTATCCTTCACACAGAGGCTATAAACATTCGATATTAAAATGCTATTAGACAAGATCAGGTGATGTCAATTCGTTGTTAGAAACATGGATGTGGTATTAAGGGTTAAGTCATATGAAGAACATTGTGGTGTGTGCAAGTTGCTAGAGCACTTTTCGGGGTTTCCGAGGTGACGCAGAAACTGCATGAGCTGAAAGAAAAAAGAAACTGCATGAGCTAAAAGAAACTGTATGAGTGGAAGAAATGCCCAGGTACCTTGGAGGCAGAGGCCTTGATCAATGACCACAGAAAGCAACAGGAATGAAACACGATCACTGTGAGAGGTGTGGTCCATGATATGAACCTATTTATGTCTCATTCTGGGCCTAAGGGGATAACTTTGTGATATGAGCTCAGTCAGCTGCTAAAACACGTGTTATTGGACAATGGGCTGCACCTAGATAGGGAGAGTCCTTTGATAAATTACCCGTGATACCACTGCACAGTTCAACAGAGCTCCACACACAACACAAATGATACTTAAATAATAAATGTTTTTTATTCTTTAGAAATGAGGAGTGAACCCAAGTCTTTCAAGTACAGTACTCACATTTTCTGTATAGCACATCTAACATTTTGCTTGGGTAAATTCATTTATTTGGACCCCAACAAGTGTTAGGGGTCCCCCGGACACAACTTACAATACAACATTGGAGCTACATGTTCTAACACATTCCTATTAATGAATCACAGACCTCTACAGTAACGAAACTCGCAGGCACGCAGAGTGTTAGCTACCTCTTCACCTGTCTACGGTAAGTCAAACATACAAATACATGTGCATGTATGTGCATGTCACCTGTAGTAGAAACAAGTGCAACAGATAGGGCTCCATTCATGATAGAGACAATTAAATGGAATTGTGAATGAAGATCCCAAATTATGGCTGGAATAGCTGACTTGAAACATTCTAGCTGACTTTATCACACTCCCTCTAGATTGTAAGCTTGCGAGCAGCTTAAATTGCTGGAGCTATATAAATAAATGTTAATCTAATATAATTCTAAATATTAGCAGATCTTCAGAATTACAACACGGCTACCATGGCCTTAATTGGGAATTCCATTCACCACTAGATGCAATGCCCTCTTTCATGAATGAAGCCCAATATAAATGTTCATGTGAAATGTTCTGCGCCCAACTGTATGCACTTAACAATATCAATGCATTCTCCTTCATATGCTTATTCAACCAATGTTTGGTATACCATCTATGTACATACAGAAAGACAATATGTTATGAGGTAATGTGGTGCTTGTCTCCATATACACTAGGGTTGCCACCTGGCCGCTATTTTACCGGCAGGCCAGTAAAAAATTGGCTTTATCCCAATGTTAAGTCTGTGGACGTAGTAGCATGGCCGGTCTTATTTTGAAGAAAAGGTGGGAACCCTAACGTACACAGAAATGTGGACATGGATATCCAGTTGTATGACAATTATGTACGTCTGTGCTACAGTGATAAGCCCTCATAAGTTCAGTAACAGGATTAGCATGCAATGTGTTCAGCATGGGCTTGTGTTATGTAACTGCTAACTGATTCTGTAAATAGCTATGATAACTGCAGAGACAAAGTTAGATTGTTATAAGGTGTTCATTAGTATTAGGAATGTCAGTGTACCATAATTCAGGATTCTGATGATCATGTATGTGAACTGTAAGAGAATGTGCTACCTACTATTATGTATTGTAATTTTATAAACATCTTCCTCTTTTCCTGCAGCTACATCTGTGGTGGCAACAAGAATGCCCCCAAGGGTGGTGGATCAAATCGGTTGTGATCAGCCAAGCACATTAAGAGCCCCTCCACAATCTGCTGATAATACTTCAAAGACAGCATTTGATGCTGCTATCTACGGTCTGATTGCTGGTACCCAGCCTGATGTGGCACACATTGACCAGCAACTGACTAAGATGGTGGCAACCAAGAATAGTTCTATGCTGAGATGATGCAGAGGCAGATGATGGCTGGTCACTTAGCTGCGGTAGTTGAAGAGCAGGTGAAGGCTAGAGCTGAACACCGCAGCTGACTTTTGCGATACAAGCACGCTAAATTGGTAATGCTTTGTTCGAGCGTACCACTGCTCTTGCGGTTATTCCCACAACTCGACATCGGTACATGTGGTTGAAGGTCACATTGGTGAGGGAGAAGATGATAGCAACATGATTGGATGGTTGGCCAGTATATCATCCTCCTCATCATCATCAGATGATGATAGAAACCATTGGGTCCCAGTGTGGAAAATACCCTGGGGCCCCATCATGCAACTAAATACTAGAATTTGTACAGCACCCCATAACCAGCATGTATTGTAAAGGGGACTAATGGAATGACCAAAATTCACACAATGCAAAAATTTAGCGTGCAACTATACAACATATCTTAACATAATTTCTACATTTTTAAATATTTGAATTTATTTTAAAAGCACCTAGCTTAGATGAAAAAATATTGAAAATTTGGTCAAAATATATGTCCATATTTTGCGTAGCCCACCACTACACCAACGCACTCCAAACTTGGTGAGTCCTATCTGTATAGCTCACGTACAAGGTACTCAATATCTCTGTCTTAAGCTGTAATTTATTAAATTTCACTGGACACCATATATAGAGCACCTGTGAGTGGGTGGGGGGCACGCCCAGAAGCTAGTCAGGCTTTATATACACACAATACTAGAATTTGAACAGCACCCCATAACTGGCATATGTTATATAGCGCATCACTGGAATGGCCAAAATTCCCACAATACAATACACTCTTTGCCCACCACCAGTTTTAGCAAGCTCCATCTTGTACAGGGCATGTACATTCTATTGCACATATCCACCTCTTCCACTGTCCTACTTTACAAAATGTATTGCATGCACCTGTTCATCACCAAAGATGTACCCTAGTACATTCCCTTATTATTTCACCTCTTGACTATGGTACACCTTCCTAGTTGACATTCCTCTTACTCAACTCGCTTTGCTGAAATCTGTCCAAAATGTCACAGTTCTTACTCCCCATTCTTTATAATAGAATCTATACCATTTCTTTCTAGTTGTGCTGTGTCTCTAGAAAGAATGTTGTAGAATCTCCAACTCTCCTCTTCACTCTTAAGCTTTAAAAGTCCCTCAAAATACAGCTCTTATAACAGGCTTATAACTAATTCAGCACGAACACACATTAAGTATCCATTGATCTGTTTAGCGGACACAACTCCTCAAATACACTTTGCACCATGCAATTATTTCCTGCTTTTTTTAGCATCTTCTGTGTCGTCTTCTTCACATATTTGTTCCACATAGGCCTTTTGTGTACGTAGAAAAAGTGTTAGATCTTTGAGTTCAGCTCATGTTGCATTTATAATTTTTTTCAGTGTATATTCACACATATATGTAAAATTCGTATTAATGGGCATTGTGTGAGTGCATCACAGACTTCACGGCAATAAAACTCATACATATCATTTATAATTTTCTCTAAATGAAAAATGAATGTGGTCCACATACACACACATTTCTGGTGAAGTAGCCCACTGAAAGAAAAACTTGGACAGCCCTGATCTAGGAGGTTTCTTATTTATCCACATTTTCTACGTACATATGTATGCCCACTCACATACTGTCTTTATTTACCTGGAATAGTCAGCACCTAATGTTTCTATTTTCACTAGCTGCCACAACATTGCATGCACAGTACGTGGCGAAATTGGCCCTGAGCATGTGCTGTACATTTTAGCAGCGCTGCCTGCTGCAAGGCCAAAAGCAGCCACATAATGTGTGCAGAGTGCAAGCACAACATCAGTGAGACACACTAGTTAAACACAGAGCCCTGCCATGCTGGCAAGAAAACGAGGCTGTCTTGCAACTGTTTGAACCAACTCCAATTAATCTCAGCTACCAGCAATTCTCTCACCTAAGCATTACAATATCTGTTCCATTACAAACTGAGCTTTTATTAAATGTTTAAGAATGATACAAGATTAGCACACACCCCTGTGGGTACACAAACTCATTGTCCTATCATTGTTCTCATCCCCTATTGTACAGCTCTCCTGAATATGCTGGCACATAATGAATACATGATTACAATGTTCTCACTGATGCTCCCCTCAGAGATATAATGATTGTTGTCCTTGGCAACAAAAACACAACTGGTTTCCCACACACACACTATGTGACCTTCCCTCTTTCTCACTCCCAACTTATCTGTCATGGTTTCTCAAATTAAAGGACCCTCAGGGTGCCAAGAAGCCACATTCCACAGAGTGAAGATCTTTTAAAAAAAGAGTCAAGCCTGTTTGTTTTTTCCTGAGGGTTAGTTTAGCTCTTCACCTGCTCTGACACACACCCAAACCAAGCAATCAACACACAATGCATTTAAGTGAAACCTCGTGCACTTGCATGGAGCACACGGGTTTGTAGGTCTTTATTTACAATAGGTGTAATATAACACACCTTCAAACACATCTCTGATTATGAAGTTACAATAAGCAACTCATAGCTATATTTTTAATTGTGTTTGAAAGTTTGTCATGTGAAAACAACATAAGGAGGGTAAAGGGCTAATTAGCAAGGGCAAACGTTGAGATAATAGGTGGCGTATGATTCAAATATCTACTGTTTTCAAACATAGCATCCGTTAAATCAGAGTTCAGTTGTATGTTTCATGCATGGTCACATATAGCACATAAATGATGCTCCTCCATACATTCGTGGCGTGTATCTTTGCCGTGAGTGTTCCACAGACCCAGAAGTGTCCTGCATGCAATTAAGCAGTCTTGTGCTGGCTTCTACAGAGAGGAACACAGTTCATTATACACCGATCAGCCATAACATTATGACCACTTACAGGTGTCAAGCTGGCGAAGGCAGTGTGATGCTTTGGGCAATGTTTTGCTGGGAAACCTCGGGTCCTGACATTCATGTAGATGTTACTTTGACATGTACCACTTACCTAAGAACTGTTGCAGACCATGTACACCCTTTCATGGAAATGGTGTTCCTTGATGGCATTGGCCTCTTTCAGCAGGATAATGCGCCCTGCCACAAAGCAAAAATGACACAGGAATGATTGGAGGAGCACAAAAATTAGTTCAAGGTGTTGATTTAGCCTCCGAATTACCCAGATTTCAATCCACCTGTGTGATGTGCTGGACTAACAAGTCCGATCAATTTACAGGACTTAAATCTGCTAGCAACGTCTTGGTGCCAGATACCACAGCACACCTTCAGAGGTCTACTAGAGTCTATACCTTAATGAGTCAGGGCTGTTTTGGAATCAAAAGAGGACCTACACAATTTTAGGTAGGTTGTCATAATGTCATGGCTGATTGATGTTTACAAGCAGATATTGTACCCTTTTATCAGTAAAAACATTGACTGGAATACTTGTTCTGCCTCTCTCGTACTATCCTGTATTGTGGCATCATGTCTCGCTGAACATACCTGAGTGACAACTGTATGAAAATTGTAGTGACTACAAGGTTATCCCTGAAAATTGTCCACACTATATAGCTATTTATATATCTCTATGGATCTATAAGGCTCATTCTTTGTATCATTATACAGGATGTACTGCCTATGATGTCTAAATACTTCTATTAATCCCGAGTTCACTTTCTTATATCTAGGATAGCCCTGTGCCTATCCCAGTAGAAAAGGGTAGATTCGGATCCGCACTCCAAGTTATGTGAGGTGCCGAGGTACCGGGATCCCACCCAAATCGCCAAATGTAGAAGAAGAAAGTAACGGACCCAGCACTCAAATAAGTTTAGTGGAGGTGTTTATTCAGCACACAGGCAACGTTTCAACCCTCACGTTTTTTTTTTTCAAGCCTAACATCAGGTGTTTAAACAAGCTTTATATATAGTGCACACATATATTCAAGGCATGTTCAAATTAGTGATTTAAGTGAACATATGTGCATAATCATCCATTAAATGTGTGGACATGCAAAAATGTGTTGCAAAACATATCATAGTAATATATACAGAAAATATTCAAAGTTAACAGAAAAAGATATGATTATTAGAAAAATGCAAATATGCACAAAGTGCAAATGTGTCTCATCTCTGTGAACTTATAGTAGTGTGAAACATCATATCATATGGTAAATTTAAAGTGCAATATTATATATATGAACAATTTAATGAAATCTAAAGTTTAAAAACACGGCAATTGCAATAATACATGACCAAGGAGAGTGTTCAAATGCCCAGCTGTTAGAGCATCCAGAAATTTAAATTTTACATATCAAATTAATATTAGCAAATACGTCATTTTATAAGGAACGTATTTATATATGCAATATACTTGTTGCAGAAGCAGCTGTGCCTAGAGGATAGGACTGCAGTCAATACCTAAGGAAACAGCAAAGTAAGACAGGGGTATTTTTCAAGTTGTAAATTGTAACAGAGAATACATCTATCTCTATATCAAAGAAAAAGAAACAATGTATCATAAAATATCCATTAGCCAGTTTTCCACGTATCCGACAAGTTTTTCTTATTCTACTCTGTGTATATATTTATGATGAGCTTTCTAAAGGAATTGGAATTATTATAAAAAGGGTACTAAGTTCCAATCTCTGTTTAAACCTTTAGGGAAAAGACTCTCAAGTTCATATATCCACCATGCTTCACGTTGTTTAATCTTCTTCTCTCTATCTCCACCCCTTTGGGAACTTGGGGATCAACTCGATCATCCGAAAGTTTTAAATCGGACAATTTATGATTTTTGTCAGAAAAATGGGCAGGGACTGGTAATTCTTTTTTTCCCGCTCTAATGGTGGATTTATGTTTTGAGACTCTAGCTCTCATTTTTTGTGTAGTTTCACCTATATATACAAGATTGCAGGGACACATCAACATATAAATCACGTAGGAGGACTCACAGGTAAGATTGTGCCTATCCCAAGCATGCTTAACCCTTTAAGGACCAGGGATTTTCCTAGGCCAAAGACCAGAGCGTTTTTAAATTTTTAATGTTTTTTTAAACATAATTTTCCTCTCTCTCATTTAACGCAAACAAGTACAAGTTATATGTTGTTTTTTAAAGGACAGTTAGAGCTTTCTTTTGATACCCTATACATAAAAATTATTTACATTTTAGTATTAAAAAATAGATATAAAAGAGGAAATTTTTTGGGGAAAAAAAGTTTTTCCCATTATTTTCCCAATAATAAGCTACACAACTAGTGCAACACTAACCCACTTATCCCACCTAATTAACTAACTAATAAAAAAGAAAAATATTGGTTCCCAAACCCCCTAAACAAAAAATACAGAAAAAAAAACTCTGAAGAGTGCGATGTCAGATCCATAAAAATCATGCAAAAGGCATGCAGGGGTTACATTTTCTTAAATAAATATATTACAATTACATTTATTTATTAAAAACTTTATAAATGGCAAAAATAAAAAAAATTGTAAAAAACTAAATGAGGGCCATAGAGTGGAAGGAAACTGATCACAGTTACAAACTATGATCATCAGTGAAAGGGTTCTTTTTTTTTTTTTCTCATACAACGTTCTTTATTTATTTATTTATTTATACTTACAGGTCACTCTCTGTGCTTCACTGTAAGAACGTGAAGCACAGAGAGTGAATTAGAGGCAAAGTCAGTGTGTGAACACATTGATTTTGCATCTAATTTGCATGTTATCGCGGTGATCACTCGATCACCGCAATCACATGCCCGGAAATCCACAGATCGGGTCCAGGAGCTTTGCCTCGCTTAGGTCCTGGACCCGTTGCAGACTGGCTGCCGGCTAGACTGCATGACGAGAGCATAAAAAACATGTATTTTAACTGTATCTGTGGAGTTTCTGTTTATGACATCACCTGTGACCTGATTTGGAAATTACCCATTTCCCATTGTTGCATATCAGGCCACAGGTGATGTCATAAACAGAAGACTCCGCAGTTGAAATATGTTTTCCTAATTTAAGCATTTGCATGTAATTCTTCTAACCCAATGTATAGATCATTTTTATCCTCTACATACTCATTGAAAACAATGTTTAGGTGATAGTTGCTTTAAGGCACCGTCCCTAACAATTGCTGTTTTAAAAGTGAGTACATCTGTCCCAGTGTAATCCCCAGTCTCCAAGAAAATGTCAAGGAGGTTGTATTAATTTCTTATAATGAAATAAACACCATTCCTTGGTGATTCTTCTTCAATGGATAGAACAACACATCAGGGAATATGAATTCATATGTAATCTGAACGTCTGATAAAATAAGTACAACAAATCTAGACTTGAGTACATCTGTGCAAAGATAGGTACAGGTAACTCAGCCTTGGTAGGAAAACTGCAAACAGAAATATGACAAGTCACTAATTAGTTGACGGCCAAAGGGCTTGTCCCTTGTTGCTGCACCTGAGGGGTTAATCTGAGACAGAGGGGAGTGGCTGTGTGTGTACCTGTAGGTCCTGAAGGGACTCATAATTACGTCACTCTGATGTCAGTAAACCAGAGCTTGTGCAACCCCTGGAGAAGGAGGAGAAAGAGAGAGGAACTAACACACATTGCCTACTGAACATATTAAACAGAAGTTATTCAGTTGCAGACGTAACCCCTTTTCCCGTGCCAAAAAGATTCCTAATCTCCCCCGTAGTTCATTTTTAAAACCTCACTTCCTAATCTCTGCAACACCTGGATTCTTAAATCTCACAGACTGAAGAATATTTTACTCACACTTACACTCCAGGTAAGACATTCACTACTACAATATAAGTTGCGTGCATATTGTGCAGAATGGGAGAGATGAACTGATTAACAGTTTTGGTGCTGGTGCTGCTAGACGAGTCTGGTTGTCAAAGAGTTAAGCTTTCCCTGGGGTTTCCAAACTGCAGAGAGCGTGTCTTACAAAGGGCTACAGTGAGTTCGTTTATATTTCTATTTTGACTGTCGCTCCCTGAGTGTGGGTTTTGTTTCAAACTAAATTCAATGCAAAACTTTGTATTAATGGAAAATTATAACGTGGTTTAATACATATGTAGTCATAATATACAAGTTTTGGATAATTGTGCAGATAAGACATTTAAAAACTAGAGTGTTCAGGCGGGTCACTGAAAGGTGTACAGTTAGTGATCTGTTTTGTTTTTGATGCTGGAGGAGAGGAATATAACTGATATACAGAAATGGCTTAGTTGCTAATGCAACGATATTGGTCTGCGGAGTCATCTCTGAGGCATGGAGATCACATTGTGTGTAACCCTGCAAAGTATGTTGGCGTTTTTTTAAGGTACAAAAAATAAAACATCATAATAATAATTTTCATGCTGATGCAAGCCAATTAACCATTTGAGTTATAGAGGTGGAAAGCAACAACACACAGCAGTATTCTTGGTGTCCATGGTAAATTGTGATTATTTTGCTCCTTCCAACTTTATTACAATCCTTTTTTTTTGCCAAGGTTTGAAAAAGTACCCTTTTTAGGGTGGTGCCAAGCTTTGTTACCCTACAGCCTTGCTTGTTTAACTCCCTCATGTTCTTCTCCCTAGAGACCCTATAGTGACATGGAATGTCCCACTCATTAGGGACCATTGATCTCTTTTACAATATAAGCCCATTTGGGCAAAGCCTTCCTTACCTATTTTGTTATAGTATGTCTTATTTATTATATGTTTATACCTATAGTACAGTTTTGCCAAACAAAATGAATACTTAATGACATAATACAGATTGCAATCATATTTTTTTTTTTTTGTTAGCTGCAATGAAGTGATTACAATACTGAAGGTTATCATGGAAAATCAGAACAAGAGATGGCTGTATTTAGGATTTGCACCTATATACTATACAATAATATAATTTAGCATTCCCTGATAATTAGTAAAGATTTACGAAAAAGCATCATATTCATGTATGTATATTTATTGCATGGCCAGCAGAGAAACACAGCACATATTTATGCATTTCACACTGTTTTGTGTTTTAAAATGAGCATGTAACTCTGGTCATAGTCATACAATAAATATATATACAAATAATATATAATCATAGTTTGTGATTCATTACTATTTATCTGAAGACAGGGTCATATTATTGTATTGTACTGGTGAATGATCAGGATCACCCTATATAGGTTAGAGACAGTAATGTGTTTATTGTATAACTTTGTCAGAATCCTGTGTATTAGGAGGTGAAATGTGTTTCCTGTCTGTGTATTAGGAGAAGGTGATAAGTGTCATGATCTCTGTTTATTAGGATGAGGTGAGAAGTATGTGTCCTGATGTCTGTATATTAAAACATATGGGAGGTATGTGTCCTGAATTCTGTTTATTAGAAGGAGGTGATAGATGTGTGTACTGTGGTTTGTGTATTAGGAGGAGGTGAGAGGTATGTGTTATGATGTTTATGTATTAGAAGGAGATGAGAGTTATGTGTCCTACTGTTTGTGTATTAGAATGAGGCGAGAGATATGTGTCCTGTGGTCTGTGTATTAGAAGGAGGTGAGAGCTATGTGTTATGATGTTTATGTATTAGAATGAGGCGAGAGGTATGTGTCCTGTGGTCTCTGTATAAAAAGGAGGTAAGAGGTATGTATCCTGTGGTCTGTGTATTAGAAGGAGGTGAGAGGTATGTGTATTGATTTCTGTGGATAAGAAGGAGAGAGATGTGTGTGTCCTGATGTCTGTGTATTAGGATGAGGAGAAAGGTATGTGTGTGTATTAGGTAGAGAGAGGTGTGTGTCGCTCAGATCTGTGCATTAGTAGATAATTTACACTTTAAAGATTATGCAGCTTTTGTTTCTCTCTGTATTAGGACAAAATGTCCAAGACGTGTCCTTTGTATATTTGGCAAATACAGGAGAACATGCCTTTGATGGCTATAAAGAGCTAATAATAAATGGGTATGAGTTCTACTCCTACTGTGTATGGGTAAAACAGATTTCTGTCATTCTACAGACTTGTCCCTTCATGAACACATTGTTCATTTGCTGGATACAGTGGAGCTTGGCACAGACTTCAGAAACTGCACTCGCTCCCTATGCACAAAGGGTCCCCAGGGTGGAACTATTATTTCAACAGTAACACTACAAATGTAGGGCACTGACTTCCTTGATGCTCAGCAAGAAGAAAGGCTGGCTAAACATCATGGGAGTCACATTCCACAGCAGAAGCCTAGACATAAGTAGCAAATAATAACCCCCCAAACAGACACATTTAATTATCTGCTTTATTTATTTAATCATTTTCATATTATTGTGGTTTAAAATATTACAGAGTTCATGCAAAGAGAGAGCATTAACCATATAAATGCCTTAAGGTTGTCTCTGTAATATTGCTAAAATCAACAATCAAAACCAATTTTCAACAAGGTTTCCCAACAAAATGATTGAAAATGGCATTGTGTCGATTTCTGTATGATGATTAGATATTGTCATTTAGTTTCTGCACCATTATTATTATTATTATTATTATTATTTTAAGAAAAAGAAGTGATTTTGTGGAAATGTAACATGAATGTCTTCTCATGTAACTAAAAAATAGAAATTGGGTTTTAAATCTAAATAGAATTGTCACCTTTTTTCAAGCAGGTTTATCCAGCCTAATAACTTTACCTTTTTAAATGTGCTCTGTTAACCATGAGGTCTTCCTATGTTTGGCAGAGATTCCCTGACACTAATGAGGCGATTTTCAATCCCTGATTTATATACATTGGCTGCAATGTCATAAGCAAAAAGTATTTAACCAACGGACGCAGTGCAGACGTCCAAATTTTGTCTGGCGTCTGCTTTATATGTAGGCGCACACACCAATAGCGCCACTATTTGTCGCTATCTGCATGTGTGTCCCATTTATACATTACTCCCATTGTATCTGACTAATCTTTGAGCATAGGGATTCATATATAAATTGAATAAACACATTATCACCAGCAAATATAATGTTACTATTTTTGTTTGGAACAACATTTGTATAATTTATTTATTTAGCAGCCAGGGAAAAGCTACATCCATACACTGTGTAAAATACTAACAACTGTTAGAAGTCATAGTCCACAGGACCTGGAGAGTCTTTCATAAAAATGACCAACTATGTAATAGAAATGACCTCAGGGTGGCATTTAGTGTGTTAAGCAGGCCTTGTGGAGATGATGGAAGGGTGGATATTGTGTGGAGACCACAAAGATTATTACACACTTTCAGCCATGGCAATTCCACTCACAGGTTACTATATGAAAAGATATGAAATGCTGTAACTAACTTTTACATCCAGATGGTAAACCTTTTGTATTTTTGCCCATGGCACTATCGCTTTAGGGCTGGCCACAAATGGCATCCTTTATGTGCCAATCATTATCACCATGTTTTAGTTGTAAAGTCCTACACACCTTCTATCAGGGGAGGGCTGGATTGAGTGCAATTGCCTCCCTGGTTGTTCTCTCAGTGGGGGAGGGCAGCACCACTTTTTCACTTTTAAATACCCTTTTGTATTTCATACCACTGAGGTTTAAATGCAGCCCAGGACATGCCCCATCGCCTGCATTGCACATCCAGGGCTTACCCCTTCCACTCTGGACATGCCCCACCGTCTGCATTGCACATCCAGGGCACTCTGACCTCAGAGCAGTGCGCAGAGAGCGAGAGGCATATACAGAGCAATATCTGCTGCTGCACGGACATTCATCTTCCTCCACTAGACACCAGGGAGCAGCTGGGCAGGGGTAAGTCCTAGATGTGCAATGCGGGAGATGGGGCGTGTCCTTGGGGGCTGGGAGCTTGTAAAACCTCTAAAGAATAAATTGGGGGAGGGCTTTTTAGACCGGTTTGTTATAAGGCGTGGGGGGTTATGGCTATCTAAGGGGCTGGGAACTATTTTGACAGTTGCCAGCCATGTTTATTAGTAGGTTAGTTCAGGGCTACTAGCCCTGACCCCCATAATTTTGTAACTGATTTATTGGGACAGCAGAAGTCTGTTTTTTTATTTTTTTATTTAATTTTATTTCACTTTCTCATAGAAGGAGAATTGAAATGTCCATAACTCGACAATCATACTCAAATCCAAATTGATGTTCAACACATATTGTGTGGCAGAAATTCTAATTTTCTCTCTCTCTCTCTATATATATATATATATAGAAATCCAAAAAACACGCACTCACGGGGCTTAAACAAAAACAAGTCGATGCTTTACTTACTCATACAGGTGTGGAATTCACATGAGGATACAATCGACGTTTCGGTCCACAACGTGGACCTTTGGTCTTGATAAAGGTCCACGTTGTGGACCGAAACGTCGATTGTATCCTCATGTGAATTCCACACCTGTATGAGTAAGTAAAGCATCGACTTGTTTTTGTTTAAGCCCCGTGAGTGCGTGTTTTTTGGATTTCTGTATTCTTTAGCTACACAGCACCCGGGCCAGCGTCCATTACGATTGCCACTAGCTGAGTGCATCATACCTTGGATTTTTTATATATATATATATATATATATATATATATATATACAAACTGTTTAGATCCAAATGGGTCTGGGGCTTCGTTATCCGCAAGGTCGGATTAGCCAAATCGGATATTATGCCTGATCGGAACAGATCGGGCTATATTGTATAGACCCTGTAGTTTACCAAAGCCTACTTGAATCTTTTTATCCAAACTGGCTCACTACTGCACAGGGAATAAAGAGTTAACCCCACTTAAACTCTATTCTTGAATCAAAGCCTCTTTCATTCCACTCCTGCCTGTGAGGTTGTTCAGGAGAAGGCATAGGCTCTCTCACACTGGTTCAATTAAAGTTCTCTCCGAGTGACAGGAATCTACAGACTCCTTGTACACGGAGGGGCCAGGGAGGTTTCGATAGATTCCAAAAACAAGTACCCCTTGCTATCACAGGCTGTTTGATATATTAAACCCTACTGAAGCCATTCAGCAGGTAGAATCCACAAGTATATTAGAGGCTGGATTTGATTAAGGAAAGGAATGAGGGTTGGCAGTAAGGGAAAGGTTAATATTGCGGTTCTATTAACTCCTTGCATGCCTAGCAGATTCTGTAGCACTGCGGACCCCTATCTTTTCTTTGATTCTGACTCACTCCGTGTTCTGCGTGAATAATCTGACAATTAGTACAGTCCTTCAGCTATGCTTTTAAATATTAAACTAGCTGTCCTCTTGAACTGAAATCATTTAAGGCTCAATAGAAGTCTGGAAGTTCAGCTCAAGCCACAATAAAACTCTTCTCTTGGTCACTTTGGTTTAAATAGTTTCTCGTTTTCTAGTTATGAGGTTCTCAAAAAAACCGGTTACAAACTGTGTTGCATTAAATCATATAAACTCCTGTGTTTTATGACCAGTATATAACGAATAAAATAACATAAAGCAATAAAGAGAAAGAATAGAAAAGGAAAGAAGAAGAGGGCAGTCATGAAAAGATGTGAAAGAAGAGAAGGCTGTATTTCCTAATGGTCTAAAGGACTTGCCAGAATATCGCTAGCATTTCCAGGAACAGTCCGGAACCTTCAATCAAACCCATTGCCACAGGTGGATAAAATCAAGTACCTAGCCATATAGTCTGTATCTACAAACACATGGGAAAACATTGCAACCTTTGCAACAAGTAAGTTTGTGCAAATTTCCTCTCAACTGTAAATGCAGTTATTGGAAAGTGGAAGTGTTAAGGAACAGCAGCAACTCGAAGCAGAAGACCACGTAAAGCCACAGAGCGGGGTCACAGAGTGCTGTGGTGCATGGTGTCTAAAAGTCACCATAGCGCTGCTGATTCCATAGATGAATAGTTCCACTAGCATTAATATCAGCACAAAACCTCCGGTGGAAGCTTCATGGAATGGGTTTGCATGTCCAAGCAGTTGCATGCAAGTGTCACATCAAGTACAATGTCAAGTGGTAGATCAAGTGGTTTAAAGCACCCCACCACTGGACTACTATATATTTTGTATTGTAATCCTTGCGCTCTAGGCAATCTCTTAAAATGTTGTTGTTTTCCCTCATTTTGGTTCAAAACAGAAATTCCATCTCGCTCTGGACAATCAAAAGTGTATATACCCTTTATTGGCATTCATTCATAATCTGTACTGCACACAACTTTGACCCATATCAAAGAAGATTGTTTTGCAAGTAGGTTATGTGAAATATTGTGAATATCTAGAATTACAATACTCCACAGTGGGAGATAGCATTTATTTTTTTGTACCTGGCCCTTTTCTAAAAAACCCATAACAACTTATGCATTCTTTCTTGCCAACATATGCATAGATACCATAAACACTTCCTAAGCTGGGATAGGTTTACTATAGAAATATGAAAATGTAGAACAGTATATTTTATACTTATATTTGCCTTTGTATATTTAGATATTGTGCAAGCATTATTTTATGCATCATAGTATTACTACGATGATTAAATATATGGGACAGGAGGTGTGAGAACTGTTATGTTATGACGTAGAGACACATTTGCAAGCTCACGTATAGGCTATATGGAAAAGGAATAGGTGTTGCATGGCAAAATCAGCTAAGATGGCTCAGTGGGCTAATGCACAATCTGTTCAATTTGAAGGCTTGCGGGTTCAATTCCAAGCAGGGTCAAATCAGCCCTTAATCATTGCAAGGTAGATAAAACTGGGTAATGGTAACAACATAAGGATGTATTTGTAATAAGAGACTAGCTCAATATACTCATCCTGATAACATACTTTGTTTATTTAGTAAATCTCATACATTGGGGCTATTCAGTAAAAGGCAAGTGGCAGTAGAGATAAACATTTTATTTCACCAATTTATCTATTTATTGTGCAGGGACAAATGATGTCTCTCTCACCTTTTTAGTGAATAGCTTCCTATAATGTCCTCAGGTCTCACCCTGGTCATGCCAGGTGGGTCTCCAATAAAATGTATGCATCGCCTGATGTCATGTAGGTGAAAATATCTGTTGAGCAGAGGAGCACCATTAGTATAAGTAAAGGCTCATGGATAATTCCCTGAATCTATCACCTAAATGGCATGCTAATAATGGAAATGTTTACATTTATTTTATTATAAACTTATAAAATTTGAAAACACACAAAGACAAACATAAAAATCATTTCAGTCTTACACATAAATGGCATAGCACACTAACAATATATTTAGGCAGTGTGTGTGTGTGTGTGTGTGATACATGTATATATATATATATATATATATATATATATATATGTGTGTGTGTGTGTGTGTGTGTGTGTGTACGTGTGTGTGTGTATATAAATATATATATATATATATACATTTTTGTTTTATTATTATTTTTCATATATAAAGATGAACTAATTTGAGGGCAAAGGGGAGTCATAAGTGCGGATCACTACTAAAATGGTAACGTTCAAGGGTCATCTACATGTAATTACCTAACAAATGATTTCAGGAGTTAAATAAAAAATTAACGATTGACCTTAAGGAAACTCTTCACCCTACTATTTTAAAACTTCCCTGTATAAACCTTCCTCCATTTTAAGTCGGTATTCCATTTGTAATACTATTTCGCTCCAGTAAATATCTAGGGAGGAATGCAACTGTCTGGCTGTAACAATCCATATGTTTCTTGCATCTAAGATTAACAGGAACTTCTGTGTCCAGCTAAATACTGGAAAGTCTAGATGAGAGAGGAATAGCTGGGGAGTCAGGTATTCCTTGTTCGAAAAGATCCAGTCTATTAGAACATTGTTCCTTCTGCTTTCTCCAACAGAGGTTGGGCACATTCTTGTTTAATTTGTGCATGACTTTAGAAAAATTTCACGCAAGTTAAGACTGCGTATTATGGCCCTTAGATCCATAAAGGCCTTGCCCCAATTGTCTAGAGAAGAGACTTTCCCATAATTTCTCTCCCATTTGATATATGGATGGCCCAGGGATGCCATTTTCCAAAGACCATCACATCTCCTTTACAGATACAGGAAACAAACACAGAAAAAGCACTCTCTTTGTGTAAAAATATGCAGATTTATTTATTTTAATCTTCCAAAAAGCAGGTGGAGATAATGACATGCCGACTGGCTCAGTGGTTTGCACTGAGGGGAGCTTAATCATAGCTTCCCTCAGTTCATTTGAATAATGCTTAGAAGAAGGAAGATCTAATGTCCAGACAGCCCGCAAGTTCTGCGCTATTGATATGCAATCGATTCATTGCGATACTCAGTTTGCAACTACTTTCAAGTGAAACAAAATTCATGTTAATAAATAACAAATATTTTTTAAAAATTAAAAATGACTACCCAATCTGGAAATAAATGTCAGGAGCATGTGAAAAATAATGTTCTAACACAGATGCACAAACACATGGGCAGGCTTGTTTATTTACTCAACATACATATCAGATGACTATGATATGTTCTTTATGGTTTCACTAATGGTCTCAAATAATCCGTTAATTAGAAAACAAAGATTGCTAAGATCCCATTGTGATGTCAGGTTACTCTGTAAACATTGCAAAGAAAAGCCTTTTAATGAGCTGGCAATGTTAATGACTCATGAGGAAATTGTAAACCTAAGGGTTACTGGGTTCTTGTTACCTTGGAAGCAAGTTATCCACAGGGAGTCCCTCTTATACTTCCCCCTCCACACCTCATTCACCTCCTTCGTGTAATAATTTACACATCCCAACAGGCTTTGCTTAAAAAGTTACAATTAAGCCAATTTGGCGCTGGGGTGCTAAACATTGCAGCAGGTATTGGTAAAGTGCAATTAAAGATAAAAAAAATACTGACATTTATATGTTAAAAATCACACGTGATACATATGTACTGATCTTTAATGCACATACCTATACCATACATTTTCCAAAGTTACTTCTTGCTAAAGAGGAAGTCTGGCCAACACTAGGTATTACTGTACAGGATCCCTTATCCCAAGATCCAAAATCTGAAATGACCCAAAATCTGGAAAACAAAATTCCTTTGCTTCACCTTCCCGGGTTCTGTACATTTGAAGCCAGTGCTCATGAGAAGTCAGGGAGGGACTAGTGTGCTCCAATGGACCATCTTGGCAGCACCGTGGCGCAGGTCATTTCACCAGCTCCACTGTTATAAATTATCTATATTACCTAAATATAATGTGAGCAAGTTGCTCACATTGAATTTAGGCAATGTAGAACATTTATTGGGCTGGTGCTGCCGAAATGATCTGTTATCCAAAATGCTGCCAGTCCCAAGCATTTCGAAAAAGTTATACTCAACCTGTATTTCTGTGCTAAGGAAATGTGTGCGATATGGCTAGCAGAGATACACACAACATTGGCTATAACATGTGATGTCACTGCATCAGTCTCTACCAAGGAAAAATGAATTTGAGGAAATCTTGATGCAAACTCAATGGTGCTTAGATCCGGCTTGTTTATGTAAATCGTTTTTTTGTTTTTAGACTAAATCAATAGAGGTACACTAGCTAATAATACTGTGGATAGAAAGGAGTAGGGACTAGACATGTGCATTCGTTTTCGGACGAATGCATTTTCATCCGAAAATAGCATTTTCGTTCATTCGTTTGAAAAACGAATAACGAAAATGCTAATCTAACAAAAGCCGAATGAAGGAATTGTTAATAAACGAAAATCATTCGTTCATTCGTCCATTCGTAGTACTATTGGCATTCTATAAGAAAGAGTCGGTTTATAGAATACAATAGCATAGTACACTATATTCCATAAACCGACATAATGAACGACTTTCGGTTTATGGAATGCATGTAAGTCTATTGGCATTCTATAAACCGACTCTATTTCGGTTTATAGTAATGCCAATACTATAGCACGAATGGACGAATGATTTTCGTTTATATTAAACCATT
Organism: Pelodytes ibericus; assembly: GCA_036172795.1. Taxonomy (NCBI): domain Eukaryota; kingdom Metazoa; phylum Chordata; class Amphibia; order Anura; family Pelodytidae; genus Pelodytes; species Pelodytes ibericus. The sequence continues at coordinate 111,781,380 of CM069862.1, read as the reverse complement.
CGTTCATTCGTTCAACTTCTTAGCTTTCTATCAACTGAAACAGAGTCCCCATTCATAAATTTTTATGAATGGGAACTCTAGTTCGGTTTATAGAAAGCCCATAGTATTACATGTATTCCATAAGCCGAAAGTCTATAAACCGAACGTTCGGTTTATAGACTTTCGGCTTATGGAATACATGTAATCCTATTGCTATTCTATAAACCGAACGTTCGGTTTATAGAATAGCAATAGGAATACATGTATTCCATAAGCCGAAAGTCTATAAACCGAACGTTCGGTTTATAGACTTTCGGCTTATGGAATACATGTAGTACTATTGCCTTTCTATGTACCGAACAAGTGCCCCATTCATAAGAATTTCTTATGAATGGGGCTCTCTTTCGGTTTATAGAAAGCCAATAGTATTACACGTATTCTATAAAACGAACAAATAAAACGAAACGGAACGAAAATAATGAACGAATTTCGTCTGAAACGAATGCAGTAATGAACTAAATTCGTTTTAGACAAAATAAATAACATTTTCGTCCGAATGGACGAAAACGAAACGAAAATGTTAGTTTTGGACATTTCTAGTAGGGACTGTGATGAAGTCAAAAGAGAAAATGGGGTCTGTGATAGTCAGGGTAGAGAGGATAGGGTCTGTGATGCTGAAAAAGCAGGGACTATTATGGGAGGCAGAGTGGGGTAAGTGACTCTAGGGGAAAAGGGCAATATCTGGCATGCTTGGAAAAGAAAATGTTGGTGTGTTAGGCTAGTGACAGACTCAAATAATATAAATATGTAAAATTAAGTCTAACCAAAGAGTTGTGAGCATGCTGCAAAACAGTGTAATTGGCTGTGCTTCTCACCATAATAGCTTGCAAAAAATGTATAAAAATATAAATGAATTGGTTATATGAATTGGCCAACGCATAATTAAGCTCGCCCGCCACGTCCAGGCACACTCTCAATAGGGTGAGAACCTACTCTCACCTCCTATATAGTGGGCACACAAAACAGTTTGTACTGGTAGCAAAAAGGTTTTAATGTTTCTGCTTTGACAAGTTAACGTGCACAGTTATTTCTGTAGTTCCTACAACCAAGTGAGATGTTTGGAAGAAGTCAGAGTTTAGCTGGTAATATTGTTGTGTTAACTATTGCATCACTGTGGAAATGATGGTCACTTATGTTATGAGCTGTACAAAAAAAAGAAAATGTTAAAAAGTGCTGCTCTAAATTTATAATATAATCCAATTATAGTAGTGTCAGGCAAACACCAGCTAGCTCTTATTAGCCTCTGCCAGCTGTCTGGCAATGGCTAGAGCAAGATTGCCAGTTGTGGGATGTCATGCAGATATGTCATATTTGCCATGCTACATTGTTTGGTTCCTCTAGTGTTATGGCTCCATCCTTTTGGGGTTCCACCCTCACTGACCCTCAGGTAGTGTTGCCACCTCTTCTTCCGAAAAATACCAGCCTTGGTACTGTCTCCATAGACTGAACATTGGCCTGAAGCCAATTTTTTACCGGCCTGCCGGTAAAATATCAGCCAGGTGGCAACCCTACCCTCAGGCGGTATTTTTTGGAGAAAAAGGTGGCAATTGTACCTGTAGATTGAAATTGCTTATTAAAAAGACAAACTATCTCCAACTGTTTTTTAAATTGTATTCAATTTTTTTATGTGAAATATCAGTTATGAACATATGGAAAGGCTTTTTTGTTTTTCAGATTTTAAGTCATTTCTGATTGGGTGGGGGAAGCAATTTTTCTTTGCACTCTTCATTTCCTGTTGTGTATCACAGTGTTTTCCTGTTGGAAATGCTCAGGAAATTATGTGAAGATTTTGCTATGTAAAGTAAACCTACATCTCACCACAATTTTTATTTATTTATTTATTCATAAAGTATTTTACAAGGAAAGATACACTGAGATTACTCTTATTTTCAAGTGTGTCCTGGGTCCATGCGCAGTGCATTTTTACAATAGAGTACAATATAATATTAATACAAAATAATATTAAATACACATATACAAATTTAAAACAGAATAGGTAATCATTATAATAATCCATGATAAGCTAATGTACAATTCTGCTACAGTAATTACTATACATAAATTCATTACTAGAACAGGAAAATCAAAACTGCTTATCCTCACAATGTGCCTTGGCCCTTGGGAGAAATGTTTGGGAAATAATTATTAAAACAGATTCTATAATAGAGGAAAGTTATACCTCTATTACAAGTTGTAATTGTTTTGTATTGTTAATTTACTAAAAGAGAACACAAAGAGCCAAAGATCCTTAGTACTGAGGTATTTACTTGTTACTAAGTGATGCATGGTTTGGACTGGAAAGAACTAGATTCTACAGTGTACTCTGGCTTCTGTTTTCTATGAATGCTTAACACACACCTGCAATGTGCAGTCAGGCACGAAAGTATCCCCAGAATTAAAAGGTAAATTTCATTTTAACCATTGGTGTCAAAGAAAGATGCAATATATAAAGTCACATGTTGATTTCCTAAATAATCTCTCCATGACATCACTGTAAATGTCAAATATCTCCTGAGAAAGATTCAATATACACAATAATTCTGGAGCAAAGTTATAAAAGTTTTTCTTGAGGTTGCAGCACAATCCATGGCTGGTTTACTTGTACTATATGAGATTCATACAAGCCACAATCCTGCATGTTTAAAATAATGTTTTTTTACAGTATTGGAAGAACAACTGAAAACATTTTACTGCAATGATTATTGATATTTTGTAAATGATTTCTATTTAAGTAGGCCATATATATTCATTTCTAACATGTATGCAAGATCATTCTTGCAAAATCTCAAAATATTCTTCACAGTAAAAAAAAACCTATTTACAAAATAAATATGTATTGTTTATTTATCCATGATAAATGTCTTAATGCATACATCCGTTTGTTCATACAGTATTTTGATGACAGCTCTCTCCTTCTTCTTTGTAGATCATATGGCTCTTTTTCCAGCATGTCCATGTCCAACCTGGGCATTCCTGACGTTCCTGGGGTTTATTTGCAGTTTCACTCAATTGGCAAATGCCCAGACCACAGCTGTCCCTAATGGATGTGGACAGGGTTTAAATCCTTTGTACTACTACCTCTGTGACCTCTCAGCTGCCTGGGGCATTGTTCTGCAAGCAATCACAAGTGCTGGCATTGTATCCTCCTTTATTCTTACCATAGTCCTAATAGCCAGTACCCCCTTCATCCAGGATGTAAGAAAGAAGACCATACTTGGGACACAGATCTTCTTTCTCCTTGGGACTAATGGCCTCTTCTGCTTAGTCTTTGACATGATTGTTAAAAAAGACTTCTCGACTTGTGCATCTAGACGGTTTCTTTTTGGACTATTCTTTGCCATCTGCTTCTCTTGTTTGTGGACACATGGAGTGAGCCTTAACTATCTTGTGAGGAAAAACAAAGGGCCCAAGGGTTGGTGGATGTTTGGGGTAGCTGTGTGTCTCACACTGGTGGAAGTTATCATCAACACTGAGTGGCTCATCATCACCATAGTGAGAACAAGCAGTACAAGTGGGCTCCCTTGTGCTATTGCAAATATGGATTTTGTCATGGCATTAATCTATGTCATGTTCCTCATTCTTGCAGGATTTGTCACAGCCTGGCCTGCGTTATGTGGCCGGTATGGTCACTGGAGAAAGCATGCTATCTTCATTCTAATCACACTCTTCCTGTCCATATGTATTTGGATAGTCTGGATTGTGATGTATGTGTATGGGAATGCCATAGTCGGGAATCCTGTGTACTGGGATGACCCTACTCTGGCTATAGCTCTGGTCTCCAATGCCTGGGTGTTCATCTTTTTCTACATTATCCCAGAGCTTTCACAGCTGACTAAACCAAGTCTAGAACAGACATTTGAAGAGGATCTATATCCAACACGAGGGGTGGGTTATGAAACTATCCTGAAAGAACAGGCATCCCAAAGCATGTATGTAGAGAACAAGGCCTTCTCTATGGACGAGCCAGCCACAGGTAAGTGTCCATTTTCTGAAAAAGACTTTTAGCTATTATTGAAACAATATGTTTAGTAAATTAACAGATGCTCATAAAAGTAAAATCTAAATAGTTAAGAGATTTAAAACGGCAAGCTCAACCCAAAAATACTATGTTATGCTACGTTACTGCAATCTACAGCACGTGGTGGCTAATCATCTCATGATATATTATTTATGAGGAACAATTCGGGGGCAAAATTATAAAAAATGGAAGAGTCATCTTTCATTGAGTTTGGCCCCTAATTGTATAAATACACACCATATATCTGTACAACATTTGCACCACAGCATCAAACAAGTAACAGTTGGAATAAATAAGGTAGGGCCAAGGACAACATTGGCTACAAGGAGGACCAGGAGAGAACTCACAACTGTTGGTTGGGTGGAGGAGAGAGGGCAAAAAACAATTTAGTTGCCCTTGGTGCTACTTCATCAGCTCACCTGATATCATCAGAGATAGACACACATAGACAGGAAAGACAGATCTGCTGATGCATAACGTACAGAGATTCGTAGATAGACAAGATAACTTAATAGAAAGAACAAAAATGTTAGACTGAGGCATTTAAAAGTGAAAAATGGTGCCCCCCCTTGCCAGTCCTCCCCCTGGGGAGAACTGTCATGAATTAATTCAAAATAAAGCAATTTATTTGTTTTAAAAACAACAACAATAATTGCTCCCCACTCCTAAAGAGAGGTTTAAGAAATTGTAGCTCCCTTCCCAAACAGTGAGCACTGCTGTGGAGGAGAACAGATAGTGATTTGTATATTTAAAGAATACCCCACACAATGTTTTATGTAAATACTTGTATTTATTTTTAATTACTTAACGATAGTTCTCCTTTACGGCACACTAGCCCACACACCTACCGCGTTCTCGACCCAAACACAATATTTTAATAGGTGAGTGAGATCTACAGTACTTGTGCCTAGGGTTACATGAGATGTTAGCCTGTATGCGCAGGAGAAATATAAACTAAAATATCATCATGTATTAATCCACTTCATGCAAAAGTCCATTTTGGGATATATTGTAGCAGATGGTTCAGCAGTGCCAGAGGTTTTAATAAATATCTCATCTCTCGGCAGCAAAGAAGCCAGTGTCTCCATACAGCGGGTATAATGGTCAGGTGCGAAGCAGTGTCTACCAGCCCACAGAGATGGCACTAATGAACAAAAATGCGGTAAGGGTCTCATCATTTCAGGCAAATGTTCTTCTGACACATAAAGAGTCTACGGTTGGCTGAGATGAGATCTAAATGTTGGTTGTATTCACTGTTTTGATTTCTCATGCGATTGGAGTGGATTGACTGGAGAATGTTTGTGTCTTTTCAGTGATTGTACAAACGGTAGAGAACATGGACAAACTGTACCTGATACATCCACTGCATGGCCAAAAAAGGCAGCTTTTCTTAAACTCTGATAAATACTTTTAGTTCTGTTTTAAATGTTGACAATGTGAGACAAATGCAGCACAGAAAGAGTCAATGTGTGTGATACGCCTCTTTCATTTCTCACACTATTGGGCTTCTGGTAAACCTAGTCAATTTGTATGCATCTATTGCTATGGAAATAATACATTAAGTTTCTGAAGCATGTGGTTAGTAGTAATGTGAAAATTGCAAACAAATCAATTGTGCTTCATTTTCACACACAATTTATATGCTGCAAGCACATAACTGCTATTGAATGTTTGAGTGTGGGGAGCTTGCTACATTGAAGGCTGATCTATACAAAGTTTGTCATTTTCTGCTGCTAAATATATAAGCAGAAAGTGACCAAGGATGTGGTTGGAGAACAGAATTCTGTTCATGTTGGACCATACCTGGGCACAAATACTGTACTTTAATAAGTGGTCAAAGCATTGCACCTTTATGTAATATCAGTGGTATATTTTGGTTTTGTGCTGCCCTCGGCAGACTAAAAACATTGCATAACCTGGACATGCACCATCGCCTACACTGCACACCTGGGACTTAACCCAGCATCCCAGGAAACGCCCCATCACCCACATTGCACACCTGTTACTGTACTACAACTACCTTAATGCCATTCCAGATATCTGGTGGGGAATAATGGGGTTTGTCATTCTGCAGCAGCTGGAGGGCCACTGTTTGATGCCTAGGCCCTAGCGGACTTCCTACTTCAGCTCTGAGGGAATTACAACTGTGCCCCAGATCAATGCATTCTCCCCTCGCATTAAACCCTATCCCAGGCCAAATCCTGATCACCACCGACTAATATGATGCAAAATGTATCTTAACCACAAACAATCCCTGGCATCATGATGGAAGTAGATGAGTGCTAATGGTCTGCAATAGTATTGTCAGACCAAGACACATAAACACTGTTGCCTAGACATCCATTTTGTTTAAGGGCGCAGGAAGATGATCAAGAATATAAGTCCTGTCTAGTTCTGCTTTTTTTTCTTCTTAGTTTTGCCCTTAGCATACCCAATCTTGCAGAAAACCAAACTAAGAAAAAGGGAACATACGTTTAATATGTGCATAGGTGGAACTTGACCTTCTTGTCTTTTTGGTTTTTTTTTATGGACAATTTTTATTGTGCATAGTATGGTAATCCACAAATTTCGACCTTGAAGTGTGTGGCACATTTCAAATCAAGTAGTTTTCATACAACATTTTATTATTAGTTCAGATACATGATTAGGACATGACTCTTCGCCAAATCGAAAACATAGAGTATGCATTCAGCTAGAAGGCCTTGCCTTTCCATTCAAGGCTGTCCCAGTTCTATTAAGTAACTGTAATTAACTAAAGTTAACTGAACAAGTATAGACCGGTAACCCTTTTTGTTCCATATATAATAAAAAGACTGAACTGTGGATGGTCTCTACATTACCGTTATAAAGTTACTTGTGTCGACATTAAGCCATTATCCCCCCTCCTTCTAGTCAATCTCCCCCAGACTTTTTCCCCTCAGATCATATGGATCATATAATTAAAGGAAATTTATCTACATTCACAGAATTAACTTTTTTTTTCAAGTGACTTAGTCCCTTTGAATAATATGGCCCTTTGGTGAGCGTCATGCATGAACCACATACACCACCACATATTAATTGCATTGCCCCATTGAGCCAATGGGTAGTAAAACCCAGAGAGTTCCTAGCTGTGAATGTGTAACTGTACATTTCTCTGGATTTGTGTTTTGATAAACAGCCTGGGACTTGAAGGGTGAGATTTACTAAACAATGGAAGATTGAAGAGCTTTCAAAGATTTTTATTTGTTAAAATAATGACTAGTCTCCATTCAATGCACAGGGGTTTCCACTATTAATGTATAACTTGAAAAGATAAATATTCTTGTTTACTTTATTAATTGTCTTTTAATGTAGCTGCATGCAAGCTCCATGAAAAACGAAATATACAGTATTATACTCCATCATCGGAAACTTGATTTTACTTTTTTTTTTATTTGGCTCTGGACAGCGATTGTATTAAAGGCCTTTTGTTCTGGGAGGCAGGCTCCCTCTTATCTGCAGAGTGAAACCACACTGCAAATCTGCCAGCTATTAATATCACTGCCAAGTGTGTGAAATCAGATACCCAGTGAATGGGTCAGGCTAGTGTTAGCTTCTGCAGAGCAATACTGCCGGCAAACTCTAATGTGTTATAGTGAGCGGCTTTGTCTTCAAACAGAGCATGGAGTGCTTGAGTCTCTACATAAAAGCAGTCTGTGAATAATTGTGCAGCTTTGCATTAGGCAATGCAAGCTCCTCCCTGTTATATTCGCCAGCTTATTAATCATATACCGGGGGCGTGGCTTTAAAAGATGTCACTCGGAACAATGTCCATGCACATAAACTGTTTTTGTCCAGTGGCTCAGAGCATCAGTATACCCAAGGATGAAGTTACTGCTGTATTAACTTAAAGGGACTGAATCGCCTAAACATTTGTTCCACTCTGCATGTAGAGAATGCAAGCAAATGTTTCAATTAGGAGAAAAATGTGTCTGTAAGAGTCTCCTGCTTATGACATCACCTATGGCTTGATATTCATATGAAGTAGTTTTCAATGGGAAATGTGTAATTTGCATTTCAAAGTGAAGTCATAAGCAGGGGACACCACAGGCACATTTAAAAAAACAATTCTCTCGTAATTTAGTTATTTGCATGCAATACTGCTAACTCGATGTATAGATCATTTTCAATCATGTTGTAAAATCTACATTCACAGTATAAACAATGTTTAGGTGAAACAGTCCTTTAAAAAAAAAAAAACACATACATAAAATAAATGAGATGGAATACTACTATAAACTAATCGCTCTCTTTCTTTCCACAGTCCGAGGTTCCATACGATGTTATAATTCCCCGGGCCACCGCCAACTCTCACCCAGCTGCTAGCGGAAATTCAACAATACGAGCAGAGGATGCTTACTCTGCACATAATCGGCAAAATGCAAATCCTTCGCCCAATAATATGCAGGTACATGATTAAGATCATTACAATGACAAACGTGATCAAATTACTGCATGACAATGGATATCTTTCATGGTCAGAGAATTGAGCTATTTGTACCCAAGGCAAATTGTGATTGTATAATCTGCCCCTCCAAAGGGGAACAGTGACTTTTCTCTCCCTCCTACCTAAAAAAAATCCCATGTATATGACCTAATTTAATGCAATTCTGCCAGTGGACACGGGGCCAGCCCAGCCACCAAACCACAGTCCAGTAGGGGAAGTAAAAAATCTCCAGGATCTAGCGATTGACCCTTTTTTTCCCCACATACCAACACTTATAAATAGAAACACTACCATTATTAACAATGTGTTTTTATGTTTTCCTCTAGGCACACTCCCCATACAAGCAATGGTGAAATCTCGCTGCAACTACTAATGCTGGGAGCTGCAATGGACCTTCTCTTCGCCATTCCTCTATGCACAAGACAACCTCGACAGGGAACTGAAACTGAATGAGAACTGTATGCACTTTTAATGAATTCCTCTCTGACTTCTACAAGAATTATCTAAAGCAGAGGTAGGCAACCTTTCGGCACTCCATATGTTGTGGACTACATTACCCTTGATGCTTTGCCAGCAGTACGACTGGAAGAGAATTATGGAAGATGTAGTCCACATCCTCTGCAGTGCCGAAGGTTGCCTACCTCTGATCTACAGTAAAGTATATTTCACTAATATATCATGTTCATGGATAAAAGTAAAAAAATATATACTTTTCTGTGTAGACCAACTGTTCACATACTCATTCACATGTAAGATACAGAATGTTTTACATATTTTTAAGGTTACATGCAACAGGTTAACTACGCAACATGGTACCAGTCTGTTGCAGAGTCACATTTAGTGATAAGAAATCATTATGGTGTTACATTATCTGCATGAGGTCTAACTCTTTATTTTCAAAGCCATTGTTTAAAATGATTAAATTTTATTTTTGTCCCTCTGGCAGCAAGAGGGGTTAAATGCTGCACCCCAATGCTACTGAGTTCTGAGTGCCTTTAAAACGAATCATATCTATGTAGAAGTCCAGTAATTTCACCCTTGTAACAGCTGCCCCAACTCTTGTATAAATTTAATGTAAAAGTCTATATTTTTATGTATATTTTATTTACATAACATTCTGTATAATGTAAAGGGTGTTATTTTTGACATTTTGTGTAAATGTATGAATGTATTCTATGTGTTTTAGTTTGTGTGTGCTGGTTTTGTGTTAGAAACCACATGACCTTTCTGCCACTGGGGTTGTCATCTTTTCTATAAAAAAAAAAAAATACAAAATACCGACCATGCTATTGTCTCCACTGACTTAACATTGCCATCAAGACAATTTTCGACTGACTGGTTGGCAGCCCTACTTCCCACCTATGTATTTTTCTTGATACAGATAGGCAACCTTAGGCTCTGTTACAGTGGTGGACTGTATCTCACATATACTATGCCAGAATTTGCCGATCTTTGCTGGATGAATAACCCATCTCTGTGCTGGTTTCTAACAGAGAAATGTGCTTTATTTAAATTAGCCAGAAGTGCTTGTGACATTCTTACACTCCAGATGGTTTTTTGTTTGTTTGTTTTTTGCTTTTGTTTTTATTTGTGTCTTCCTATATAAAACTTTTGTGGTCAATGATAATTAAACTTTTATTTAAATTAACAGCTGTTTACCTGGCATGATTATGAATACATAGCCTATCCTGGATTCCTCACCTCACTAGGAGTTAACCATCACGGACTTTATAATAATTTAACATAATAATATATTGTGAAACAGGATCAAAGCTAGGGTGACCTGTGACCACATCTTACTGCTGCCATTCACAGTATGTCACGGATGAGATTACACACTCAGGCATGTTTGTATGTGTATATATATTTTATTTTAATATGGCTACTCAATATATAGAAAATTACCCCCAAATTGGCAGTTTAGTAACCAAAGTATGCAAGGCCTTCAGATTGGGACAAACCTGCCCCCAAAAAATTATGGGGTCTAAGGGCTAGTAGCTGTGGCCCAATCTAATAATAAATGTGGCTGGAAACTGACAACATGGTTCCCTAGCCCCTAAAATAATCATGGGGTGCCAAGTACCCCTGACCCTTCCATTAAAAATGTTGGCTGGAAGCCACCAAAATGGCTCCCAGTTCCTGTTACACATATGGACTGGAAGCCCTAATACCCCACTGTCAAATATTAGGCTGGGAGCTGGGCAAGGGGCAACAGACCCCAGGGTGTATTTTTTATTTATTATGGGGGTACAGATCATTTTTAAGTACGGGGGCCAATTAACCCTGGCAATACAAAAAAGGGCATATGGAGTGGCCAAAAGGGAGAAGGGTGGGGGTACACAACAGAAATGCTGGTGGGATAATGAAAAGTTGTGCTAAAAAAGAGGTATAAACCCCTGCACAAAGGATGAGACCCTACAAGTAGCCCTGGCCCTTGATCTATTTAATGGGGACTGGGAGCCCTTGCCCACCTCTCAGACCTATTTATTATAGAGGGCTACCTTCCCTGACCCCCACCCCTTCATATGTGTAGGAGCTAGGAGCCATTTGAGCAGCTTCTAGACCCTTGTTTTACAGGGGGGTCAGGGCTACTTTTCGGCTTCCAATTTGGCCCTGATGTGCCCGAATCATTGTGGACTTCGGCTTAAGTTTTATATTAGATCAATTATTAGGAAACTTTGAGAACCATGCATATATTTTTTATAAAATAATATAACATACAAATTATAATACACACAGTCACACACAAAACTCAATGGATACAAACATACATACACAGGGCCGATCCTATGGTCACGTGTGCCTGGGTGCAGGATTTTTTGGGGCGCCCCCTTGTTGGGCGTGGCTATAATACTAACTCCTCCCCCTTCACAAATGTATTCAAGAAATCTAAATTAAAGTACCAAAACTTTATTATAAATTATTAAAAAAAAAAAAAAAAAGTAGAAACCCAGTGTGATTACTAATGGAGAAAATGAGTATTTTAGTGAACTTTATGTCAGTGTGTGTTTGTATGTATGTATTAGTGAGCTTGTATTAGTGTGATTATGTGTTAATGCATGTTATGTGAGTAATCACAAGTGTTATGTGAGTGTGTATTAGTGTGATTGTGTATGTTATGTAGGTGTTCTGATGAGCGTTATGTGTGTGTGTATTAGTGAGTGTGTATTAATGCATGTTATGTGAGTGTATACATACAGACACACATACACAGTCACTCAGACACACACATACACAGTCACTCACAGACACACACTTGCATATACACAGTCACTCACAGACACACACTTGCATATACACAGTCACACACTCACATATACACAGTAGTGTATCTACCGCTAGGCAAACAAGGCGCTCGCCTAGGGCAGCACTTTCCCAGAGGTTGTTAAAGCACACTGGTGCTTTAAACCCTTCTGGTGCGGCAAAGATTTTTACTTTCTTCTCTGTTGTGTAAAAAATTGTTCCCTCCCCTCCCTCTCTTTTCCCTTCCCACCCCCGCCGCTCCTTTCAGTCTTCCCCTCACCCGGTGCTGCTTGTCATGATCGGGCTCCCTCACTTCCCCTCCCTTCGTTCCCCGTCACACGCGCCAGTGTAAAGTCTCCGCCCCCTGCCTGTCAGAGTACAGCAGAAGGTAAGCTGGTTCAAATGGAAAAATGAAAACGGTGGTTGTGAGTATGAGTGTGATGGGAGTCTGTGTGTGACTGACTGTGATGGGAGTCAGTGTGTGAGTGTGGTGGTAGTTAGTGTGTGACTGAGTGTGATGGGTGTCAGAGTGTGTGTGTGATGGGAGACAGTGTGTACTGAGTGTGATGGGAGAGTGTGTGTGATGTGAGGCTGTGTCACAGTGTGATGGGAGTCAGTGTGTGACAGTGTGGTGGAAGTTAATGTGTGACTGAGTGTGATGGGAGTCAGTGTGTGTGACTGAGTGTGATGGGAGTAGGAGTGTGTGACTGAGTGTGATGGGAGTGTGTGTGTGATGGGAGTATGAGCTTGATGTGAGTCTGAATGTTATGTGTGATGTGGGGTCATGTAATGGAGGTGATGGGGCATGTCTTAGGTGTGTAACGTGGGTGTGCAGCTTGGGTAGGGGGGTGCCCGGATTTTGTCTGCCATGGGCAGCACAAAATCAAGATACACCACTGCATATACACCGTCACTTACAGACACACACACTCACATATACACCATCACTTACAGACACACACACTCACATATACACCATCACTTACAGACACACACACTCACATATACACTGTCACTTACAGACACACGCACACACACTCACATATACACCGTCAATTACAGACACACATACACACACATATACACCGTCAGTTACAGACACACAATCACATATACACAGACAAACACTCACACATACACAATCACTCACAGACACACACTCACACATACACAATCACTCAGACACACACTCACACATACACAATCACTCACAGACACACACTCACACATACACAATCACTCACAGACACACACTCACACATACCCAATCACTCACAGACACATACTCACATGTGCGCAGTCACTCACAGACACACACTCACATGTGCGCAGTCACTCACAGACACACACTCACATGTGCGCAGTCACTCACAGACACACACTCACATGTGCGCAGTCACTCACAGACACACACTCACATGTGCGCAGTCACTCACAGACACACACTCACATGTGTGCAGTCACTCACAGACACACACTCACATGTGTGCAGTCACTCACAGACACACACTCACATGTGTGCAGTCACTCACAGACACACACTCACATGTGTGCAGTCACTCACAGACACACACTCACATGTGTGCAGTCACTCACAGACATACAATTGCATGTACATAGTTACTCAGACACACACTTGCATGTACTGTTCTGTTCCCACATGAAGGCGAATGAAGGTATAACTGATAATAGCTGTGTGACTTCTTACCTTCGTATCCAAGCAGTGGGGCAGACAGGACCGGCAGATGTTCAGGTTAGATGGATCCAGACTCAGACATGAAGATGAAATCAGCGTGGGTTTATTCAATCCAGATAAGACAACAAACGGTGATACAATACTGTTCTGTAGTAGTGGTAACAATGCTGACTTGTTAGAATGTGTCCTGAGGCTAGCTGCTGTGGCTGCAGAGCTGCAGCTGAGCTGCTGCTAACTACTGCTGACTTCTGCTTACTTCTGCTGACTTCTGCATGCTTCTGCTGACTTCCGCATGGTCAAAAACTGATGCCTTCACTCGAGCCCAAAAATGTGGAGTGTCTAGTCACACAGCCATGAGGAGAAAAAGAAAATGGCTGCTCCCAGTGAAGAGACCTGCCCAGCAAGAGACCACGCCTCCGAATAGAAAAAACTTTACTAACAAGAACAGGGACGTGTGGCATGCAAATTCTGGCCAGCAGATGGCAGCAGTGAAAGAAATGCATGGAAACAAACATGTAGAAATAAAGATTAATAATGTAATGTACAAATAACTATAAGGAGAACAGCATACTCCCCGTCTGAAATTTACGTAAGGAGATTTCACTATGACGAATGTCCATAAAAATATAATACAACCTGTAACAAAGAACGTGTGAAATGCAATAAACATGACATAGTGGGTTGGCTGACCCATAGCGGGTAAAACTGTGAAGTTCGAGTTCAGTCCTTTTTCATCCTTCAGGAACGTTCTCGATGGGTAATATTAGAATGAGTTCGTTAATCGGCCTTGCAAAAGTTTTAAGCTCACCCTTCCTGAAGATCTTCAGCTCCACCTTTCGGACCTTGCCATCCTTGCTCGGAAGAACCTTTGTAATTAGTCCCATAGGCCAGGTGATCCTTTCGGTTTGTTGCTCCTTCATTAATACAAGGTCTCCTTCTTTCAAGTTTGGTTTTTGATGTTGCCATTTCCTCCTTCCTTGAAGAATATTGAGATACTCTTTACGCCATCTGTTCCAGAAGTAATCTGCCAGGTGTTGTACACGTTTCCAGTGTTTTTGGTAGATATTCCCATGGGTAAATTCTCCACTAGGCGTGAGCATATTGTCCGTTTTTTGGGTAAGTAGAATAGCCGGAGACAGTATGGCTGGTGTTTCAGGATCCATAGATACTGGCACAAGGGGTCTTGAATTGATGATAGCTGAAACTTCAGCGAGAAGAGTGACGAGAGTCTCGTGCGTAAGTCTTGAAGAGTTTACATCCATCAACATAGAATTTAAGATGTTGCGTGAGATCCCGATCATTCTCTCCCAGGAACCCCCCATGTGGGAACTATGAGGAGGATTAAAAATCCAGGTGCAACCTTTTTCCGCCAACTGATCTTGGATAGGCTTAGTGTCGATGTTCAGTTCTCTACAGGCGCCGATGAAGTTACTTCCCTGGTCTGACCTCAACTGTTTCACTGGTCCTCTGATGGCGAAGAACCGTCTTAAGGCATTAATGAGGCTGGATGTGTCCATAGATTCTATCACCTATATATGAACGGCTCGCACACTCATGCAAGTAAATAGCACAGCCCAACGTTTACTGTTTGCGTGACCACCACGGGTTCTACGTGCGGACACCATCCATGGTCCAAAGACGTCTAGGCCAGTGTAGGTGAAGGGCGGCTCTGTGCATAGTCTATCCGCGGGCAAGTCGGCCATTTGTTGGTGTAGCTGTTTTCCTCTGGCTTTACGACAGTGCACACAGTCATGCAGTAGTTGGGCTACACGTTTCTTCATACCTATAATCCAAAGACCCGCAGACCTTAACTTGCCCTCAGTGATTTGTCTGCCCTGGTGTTCAGTCTTTTTGTGGTAATGTCGGATCAGCAACGTGGTGATATGATGTTTGCTGGGAATAATGACAGGATTTTGCTCCACAACTCCTAGGTGGGCTTGATTCAAACGACCACCAACTCTGAGCAGGCCAAAAGTGTCCATAATTGGATTTAAGTTAGCAAGAGGTCTTTTTATAGGAATCTGCTGTCTGTTGTTCAAGCACTTCCATTCTACGTTAAATTCCTGCTGCTGGACATGACGTATTATGAGAGACTCGCTATGAGAAATGTCCTCAGCAGAGAATGGTTTATGACAGATGTGCCAACCGTGACAATCTTTATCTTCTTGAGTGTTGTGATAACATCTGGCGATGTGCACTAACCTTGCAATGGTTCTGACAAGTCTCATCCAACTGGAGAAATGTTCAAAACGATGACAGTCGAGCCTGGAGGTCTGCTTTGTTTCAGTGACTAATGCGCTAACTTCGGCGCGGATTTCTGGATCATTATCCGGATCCTGGATGCTGTAAACTTCCTGTTCACATTTGTCTGCCCGTCCTAGCAGAAACTCTGGGCCTGTAAGCCAAGTAGATTTAGCAAAGGAACCCACAGACTTAGGCCTGGTGGCGTGATCTGCTGGATTAAGTTCGGATGGTACATAGTGCCATTGTTCGGGTTTGGATGACCTCCTGATTCTCTCAATGCGGTTACTGACGTACACATAAAATCGTTTTTTCTGATTGTAGATGTAACCTAGAACTACCTTACTGTCCGTATAATACTGGACTTCGTCTACGTCGACATCCAATTCTTGTTGAATGAAGTCTGCGATTTCCACCGCTAACACGGTCCCACAGAGTTCGAGTCTGGGAATAGTATGATCAGGCTTGGGGGCTAACTTAGCCTTACCAAAGACGAACCCGATGTGACTCTGAATGTTGGCATCTGTCGCCTTCAGATAGGCAACCGCTGCTATGGCCTCCGTGGAGGCGTCCGAGAACACGTGGAGTTCCTTCTTTACGCTGGAGGCAAGTGAGGTTTTAACATAGCATCTTGGGATGCGGATCTGGTCCAAGGCACACAAAGATTGTTTCCAGGCTTCCCATTTTTGCTCTTTGTCAGAAGGAAGAGGGGTATCCCAATCCTTGATGGTTTCTGAAAGCTGTCTCAGTAGGGATTTGCCCTGTATAGTGATGGGTGCTACAAATCCCAGCGGATCGAATAGGCTGTTTACCACTGATAGGACGCCACGTTTCGTGAACGGCTTGTCTGCGCAGCTTATTTGAAACCCAAAGGAGTCGGCTGAGAGATCCCATCTGAGGCCCAAGCTCCTTTGAACGGGTGGACTGTCCAGTCCCAGGTTAATGTCCTTGAATCCGGGTGCATGATCACCCGACTCAAAGGCCTGCATTACGGCCAGGCTGTTTGAAGCAATTTTGTGTAGTCTAAGTTTAGCTTGGTACAGCATGCTTTGAGTTCTTTTGAGCAGATCGATAGCCGCTTCCTCAGTTGGTAGTGATTTGAGTCCATCGTCTACGTAAAAGTCTTTCTCTACAAAGTCTCTGGCGTCTGTACCGTACTTTGATTCTCCCTCTAACGCAGTTCTCCGAAGGCCGTACGTTGCTACGGCAGGTGAAGGGCTATTTCCAAATACGTGTACCCTCATTCGGTACTCCACCACTTCTGCGTTAGTGTCGTTGTTTTTGTGCCACAGGAACCTGAGGAAATCCCGGTGGTCCTCCCTGACTACGAAACAATGGAACATCTGTTCGATGTCAGCGGTGATGGCGACAAGCTCCTTCCTGAACCTCATCAGCACTCCCACTAGGTTATTTGTCAGATTAGGACCTGTGAGGAGGACATCATTAAGGGATACGCCTTGATGTTTGGCGCTCGAATCGAAAACGACCCTAATTTGATTAGGTTTCCGTGGATGATACACTCCGAATGAAGGCAGGTACCAGCACTCTTCGCTCTTTCTTAGGGGTGGAGCTGGTTCTGCGTGGTTGTTACGGAATATTTTGTCCATAAAGGCGACGATGTGTTCTCTCATCTCAGGCTTGCTGTTCATGGTACGCTGAAGAGAGTTAAATCTGGATCGCGCTTGCTCCCGATTGTCCGGGAGCTTTACCCTGGTGGTTCGGAAGAGTAATGGAGAAACCCAGTGATTGGTTTCATCTTTAAAGAACTCACTGTCCATTATCTTAATGAACTCTCTGTCTTCTATTGATAAGGCTACCTTATCATCATCGTTGGTTGTGCGAAAGACTGATCTCCCCAAGTCGTCAGCAAAGAGGGGAGAAATTATGTCAGGTGGTTGTACGAGGTCTGGAGACTTCTCTTTCACTTCATAGTGATGAGGACACGGCTTAATGCAAGTTGTGCGTCCGTCTCCACGCACGTACGTTTTGAAGGAGTCGATTTCTGGTTGATCCAGGCATACGTTTCCTATGACTACCCATCCCAGGTCCAGCCTCTGGGCATATGGTGCGTAGTCGGGACCATTACACTGTTGGCGCACCTTGTGCACCCTTAGATTGTCTCTGCCAAGCAGGAGTAGAATCTCAGCATTGTTGTCCATAGGTGGGATAACGTTGGCTAGGTGCCTTAGGTGCGGTTGGTGAAACGCAGCTTCTGGGGTAGGAATCTCATCCCTATGGTTGGGTATTTGATCGCATTCAATCAGTGTTGGTAGGGGTATTTCGGTATTCCCACTGATGGGGGAAGCAATGAATCCTTGCGCCCTCCTGCCGCTAGTCTCAATGCGGCCTGAGCAGGTGTTTAAGATGTAGGGTTCTGATGGTCCCTTTATCCCGAAGGTTTCAAAGAATTTAGGTCCTGCTAGGGACCGGTTGCTTTGGTCATCGATGATGGCATACATTTTTACTGCCTTTTCTGGTAGTCCCTCTGGATAGACCTTGATTAGGCATATTCGGGCACAACATTTTTCACCCTGGCCCTCGCCACATACTTCCAAACATGAGCAGGAAACAGCGGCGGCTGCGTTAGCGTGGTTCTGGGGCTCCCCGCCATGACTTGGAGCGGGACTGGTGGCGACGGCAGCTGGTGAGTCTCTGTGCAGTGGAACTGGGTGCATAGCCGAGGCATGTCTTTCACTATGACACTCCTCACACTTGATGATGGATTTACAGTCCTTAGCCATGTGCTCCAATGAAGCGCAGCATCTGAAACACACCCCAAGCTCGCTGAGGAACTTCTTGCGCTCCTGTATGGGTTTGGATCTAAACCCTCTGCATTTGTTCAGTGAGTGTGTTTTTTTATGAATGGGACATTCACGATTGAAGGACTTGTCTCCTGATGAGGTATTGTGCTGTTTACCCATGGGTGCTGCAGAAGATGGTAGGTTAGTCTTTCTAACACTCACGCTGCTCTTAAAGTCTCTGTGTTTATGCATGGCACTCTCATACCTTGGTGATGGTGTCGCTGGAGCTGTAGTGTTGAACTCCAGGAAATCGAGGCTGGGGTCATTCCTCATCTGGGACTGTTCTTCAATGAATCTGCAGAAATGAATAAATGGGGGAAAGGTGATGTCATGCACCCTTTTGTACCTTGAGACTGATGCCGCCCACTTTTCTTGCAGACTGTATGGTAGTTTCACGACAATTGGGTTCACTCCATGGGCTGTATCCAGGTAGCATAGCCCGATGAGACGAGGGTCTCTTTTGGCAAGCTCTAGTTCCATGAGCAGGTCACTCAAATCCTGAAGCTTATGGACGTCCTTAAGATTGATCTTTGGAATGTTCTGCAATCTCTTAAATAGGGCCTTCTCTATAGCTTCTGCACTGCCAAAGGTACGTTCGAGTCTCTGCCAGGCGGCAGCGAGACCTGCTTCTGCTTGTCCCACATAGACAGTTCTGAGGCTCTTGATGCGATTTGTGGAGCTTGGACCCAGCCATGAGATCATGAGGTTGAGCTCCTTCTCTGCGTCTAGTTTGAGGTTGGCAATGGTGGCCTTGAAAGTTGCCTTCCAAGCTCTGTAGCTCTCTGCACGGTCATCAAATTTTGAGAGACTTGTGTTAATTAGCTCTCTGCTCGCCATAATCCTGGCCAACTCAGACATATCTGATTTCTCACTGCTTGTTGTCACGACAACCTGTGGTGCCGCCGGGGCGTGTAGGCTTTGCGGCGTGAAAGGGTGAGATGCATCCAGGTAGAATGATGCTGCTGCAGGGTTGAGCTGTGATCTAGTCTCTGTAGATCGTGAGGACTGCTGCTTGAGCTGTGGAGGTAGGCCAGGAAACGCCTGATGGCCCTTTTTGTAGTTTTGTAATAACTGTCCTTGAGAGGGCACATCTGGGTGAACATCATCAGATTTCTCGGGTGCTGTAAGTGACACTGGCATTGTCGGTGGAGATGACTTTGAGGTTTCGGCTTTGTTGGCTTGGACGGTACTGCATACTGGGGGTGATGCAGATAATTGTTTCAGTACATAGTCGCTGGTGCGGTCAGCTGAATCTTCTACCTCCTGTGGTAGCGAGCAGACTGGATCAAGACCATGGCTTAATGCTTGCTCAAGTAGTCTTACTTTAACTAATGCAACTTCCTCTTCCATCTCTGATTCAAGAATCTTTATTCGAGCCTCTGCTTCTGCGTCTGCCCTCTTGGCCTCTGCTTCTGCCCTCTTGGCCTCTGCTTCTGCGTCTGCCCTCTTGGCCTCTGCTTCTGCGTCTGCCCTCTTGGCCTCTGCTCTTGCCAGAGCTTCTTTTTCAGTGAAGGAACGTCTGACTTTGGATTGCTCTGCATTTATGCGGGCCTCTAGTAGTCTGTCGCTTAGGGTTGAGCTTCTTGAGCACGATGATCTGTATGACCGAGAGGAATGTTTGGATGAATTTGATCTGTGTGATCTAGTTTCTTGCAAATGGGAGATGCGGAGTTCCGCTTTATCTTTAGCAAGCAGCACCATGGTGTCTCTTTGAATGTCTATAGATTCTGCCTTGCTCAATTCTGAAAGGGCTTCATCATTATTAACGTTTTTTAGAAAGGTTATATACCTTGTGAACAGTCTCTTGTATCCTTCATGAGCTGTGTTCAGCCGCCTGATGCCAACTTGTAAGCATGAGGTATCACCGGAGGATTTGAGTCCTGACATGAGGGAGGAAACTCGCTCCCATAGTTCTTCCAGGTTATCGCATAGCTCATCTTTTGTGGTTTGATAGTTTTCCCTGACCTTTATTGTCGGTTTGAGGGAGCGTCTTGGTCGCACGATTTGGTCTGCTGGAAGTGTGGGTTCTGCTTCCTGTACTTCTTGGTGATCAGTATCGGGCTGCATTAGCTCTGTTTCATCACTGGGGAACTGTGCAAGGTCCTTTTTGTCCATTTTGATTTAAGGTGCGCTGTCTCTTTAAGAAAATAAACTTTTGAATTGGGGGCTGAAAATTGCAGTGTGGCTGCGCTGGGGCACTCTGGCAAGGTTCCTCAGGTGTTTTAAGTGATTTGCGGGGGTTTAGGTTAGAGAGGGACCCCGTGTGCGTTAACAGTTCTGCTATGCGAGCAAAGGTTGATATGGGTTATATAAAACGGCTTGATGAGTTGTGGAGGGCTTTCAGGCAACAGTAAAGATACTGTGGGCATGCGGGGCTTGCCCTGAGACTTGTGGAACATGCACTGTAGCTGGGCAGATTCGCTGCAGATAGGCCTGTTGCAGGGCGATTCCTTAGTGTGGTAACTCTGAGGGAATCTGTGACTGGGGTGTGGGCATTAAGGCAGTTTTTGACTGTTCTGTTCCCACATGAAGGCGAATGAAGGTATAACTGATAATAGCTGTGTGACTTCTTACCTTCGTATCCAAGCAGTGGGGCAGACAGGACCGGCAGATGTTCAGGTTAGATGGATCCAGACTCAGACATGAAGATGAAATCAGCGTGGGTTTATTCAATCCAGATAAGACAACAAACGGTGATACAATACTGTTCTGTAGTAGTGGTAACAATGCTGACTTGTTAGAATGTGTCCTGAGGCTAGCTGCTGTGGCTGCAGAGCTGCAGCTGAGCTGCTGCTAACTACTGCTGACTTCTGCTGACTTCTGCATGCTTCTGCTGACTTCCGCATGGTCAAAAACTGATGCCTTCACTCGAGCCCAAAAATGTGGAGTGTCTAGTCACACAGCCATGAGGAGAAAAAGAAAATGGCTGCTCCCAGTGAAGAGACCTGCCCAGCAAGAGACCACGCCTCCGAATAGAAAAAACTTTACTAACAAGAACAGGGACGTGTGGCATGCAAATTCTGGCCAGCAGATGGCAGCAGTGAAAGAAATGCATGGAAACAAACATGTAGAAATAAAGATTAATAATGTAATGTACAAATAACTATAAGGAGAACAGCATATGTACGCAGTTACTCTCAGATGCACACTCATACACAGTCACTCACATATACACAATGAATCCCAAACACACTCACATATACACAATGAATCCCAAACACACTCACATACACACCCTCACATACACACACACTCACACTCCTAATACACACAGACACCCTTACACAAAGATTTTCTTTTTTAACGTTAAAAATAGTTTTTGATGTTTGTCCTCCTCCCTGCTCACTTACCTTTTAGTTGCAGGGAGGGGAATGGCTCAGACCATGTGGTTATTGCTGCTGTACAGCTTCTGCTGAGAATCCGGACGCTCTGACCTATCACAGCGTGAGGGGGGCGGAGCATGCACCCTTCGCGCTGAGCTCCGCCCACTGAGGTGCGTCTACGTGCACTGTACTTGGCTCCCTCAATGGAGGAGGATCACTACAAACATACAGGGCGCCCGGCATGAGCAAAGGCGTGCTGCTATCAATCATTGTGATAGCAGCGCCTGCTCTGAGTGCCGGCCCGCAGCAGTCCAGGCGCCCCCATCTTTCACAGCTATACAGCACCCCGTGCACCCGCCCAGAATCGGCCCTGTACATACATGCATAATGTCCAAAGAACCTGCACGCAGCTTCGAAATACCAATTCAATACAATGCCAGGATTTCAATCAAATATAAACCTTTTTAATAAAAGGTCATCAGTGATTCATCAACATTTTGGACTGCACTGTATCACTGATGACCTTTTATTAAAAAGTTTTATGTTTGATTGACAAAAAGTCGCATGAGTATGGTCAACAGAGCCTGCTAGTTAGATTAAATTATTGTATGGAAGGGGACACATGTTAGAGAGGACACAGTTGAATTTTGTTCTTTAACAAATTAACCCAAGCAAAACAAGGTAATTGAAACTTAAAGCAGGGCTTGACAAAGTTCAATTAGTTTTAGGAGCCAGCAAAAAAATCTAGGAGCCAGGAGCACATATACACAATCACGCAAACATACACATACACACAATCACACAGACAGTCATGAACACACATGCACTCAAATATACAGAAACAGTGACTGAGATAGACAGAGACAGCCACTGAGATAGACAGAGACAGCCACTGGCAGACAGCCACTGACAGAGACAGCTACTGACATAGACAGCTACTGACATAGACAGACAGACAGCTACTGACATAGACAGACAGACAGCTACTGACATAGACAGCTAGCTACTAACAGACAGACAGCTAGCTACTGACAGACAGCTAGCTACTGACAGACAGCTAGCTACTGACACAGAGACAGCTGCTACTGACAGACAGACAGACAGACAGGCAGCTAGCTACTGACAGACAGACAGACAGCTACTGACATAGACAGACAGAGACAGCTACTGACATAGACAGACAGACAGCTACTGACATAGATAGACAGACAGCTACTGACATAGACAGACAAACGGCTACTGACATAGACACACAGCTACTGACAGACAGAGACATTAACAGAGTTAGAGAGACACTCAAATATACAGCTAGTCACAAGCCAGCCGTTAATTTACAGGGGGGGAAAAGTGCATTAATCCATGGCGACCTGGCGCCCGGGGTTTGTCGAGCCCTGATTTAAAGATATTATACACAAAACAAAATGTAGTTTTAAATGACATGTAATCATAAGTCAACATTTATAAAGGAGAGGAAAGAAATGCGACAGGTGGGGTTATTCACTAAAAGGTAAGATGAACATTTCTTCTTGCCAATTTAACTAGACAGGGACAAACCTGGTGACCTTCCACTGCTAAGCAAACTCGCCATGCCTGTCCCTTACACAATGTATAGCTAAACTGGTGAAATTAAATGCACATCTCACCTCAACTCACCTGTAACTAACCTTATAGTGAATAGCCAACAGAGTGAAGAAAAACAAAAAGAGAACAAAAAAATGATCTATTGTGTTCAATTATTTATACACATATTTCATGGATGGCTGCTTAATAACCCCATCAGAACAATGGACGCATCAGGAACATCACAGGATTCCGTCCTTGAGGATGGTGGACATTTGTGATACGTCCTTTTACCTCAAGCGGGATCGCCTTTGTCAGATAAAGCCACAGTCTGACAGGAGAAATGTAACCGATACTCAGTGATTGCCGACTACATTTTTCTAAAACGTGCTGTGCCCGAAATTCTAGGTAAGGGCAGAACTCTGCATCACTAGTGATCAACAAGGTTCGTTACGATCCTGATCAGGTCTCTGCCACTGTGGATACAAAAAAGTCATTTTTATGCTTTCATTCTTAATGCCGAAAGTACCATGTGGCTTAAAGGGACTCCAATGTCATCACTGCAGTGTTAGCAACCTTCTATCAGTTTTAACATATGTTAGTGCCATCACAATGCTCGCTTTTTGTTCTATAATCTGACATACTCAGTAAGACCCCAAATGTGTCTGTTTTTGGCTATTCAGGCACCATCCCCTTCCCAGGCCCATAGTAAGTCTGTGGCGAGAAGACTGACCCTCAGCCCCCACCCCCCACAAGAGCCTCAGTGATGGAGGGTTTCGCCACAGGGCCTATTGGTAAGTTAAAACTGGAGCATTTTACAAGGGGATGTTCTACATTGGGAACAATCACTATGGCCTCTAAAGGGATTTCTGCTGTTTGCTCCTAACGTAACACTTTTCCAGAGAATTTCTAATGTTTTGTCCAGCTAACTACTAGAGTCATTCTTAATGCAGGAAAGCTAATTACTATGCACACCTCTTATGCACTTTCCATAATCCTTGGTAGACTCCAAAGTTCTTAAACTGCTATTTAAGTTAATCATTTACTTAATTCTCCAAAGCAGAAAGATCTCAGCGATAAGAAACAATGGAACCAAAAATAATAACATACATGAAGTAATATATTCCCACAATGCAACCTAACAACTTCCAGCACATTGAAATCTGTTAATATTGAAGAATGATTCTAAAAAGCTACCTACCATGCATTACAGATGTTTATTACTTTGTTTTTGTTTCTTTTTTCTTTTCTCAAAACTTGTCCACATTATTTTTCCATTTTTTAAAGCTTGTCAGTAGTTTTTCAAGATTTTTGTAATAAATGTTGTAACCTAATTGATATAGAACAGGAAACCTCCTCTAATCAAATGAATTTGCAAGTTTTAAAAAAAATTGCAAAGAAACAAGCAATGTAAGTGGATGTGTTTTTTATCCATCAAATCATTTAAAAAATATTATATCTAGCTGTTGATGTTTACCTGTTAGTGCATAACAAGCTTTCATATTACGCTATATTTGGGAATGTGGAGTAGTACTGCACATACACAAATACAGTACATAGTAGATCTTGGACACACTAGAAGTGAAGTAAAGTCAATAATAATCTGTTTTTATTATATTTATTGTTTTGAATATTTTTTGCTGATGATGCAAAGAGTTTCACCAATGTAGATGTTCCATGTTGGATAATCCAAATGGGTAAATAAGAATAATGATCACGGCTGTGGCAACGCAAGTTTAATATTGACAAATGCAGGATAACATACTTGGAGCTGAAATGTCCAAAGGCAGAATATAGTAGATTGGATACTACCGTATTTGCTCGAATATAAGACGACCCTGATTATAAGACGACCCCCAAACTTTTAATTTTCCTTCAGGAAAAAAAGTTTTAACTTGTATATATTCACATGTAAATTGCTTTTTAATATTTAATAAAAATGATGATATAAAAAAATGCATTTCTTGTTTTTATTTCCAATGCAGCCTCTCTCCCCCTAAACGTTGTCTCTCTCCCACTCCAAACGCTGTTTCTCTCTCCCCCTCCCTCCCCTCACCTTTGTCGATCTCTCCCCCCTTCTCCCAACCTTTACTCTCTCTCCCCCAAACTTTTTTCTATCTCCCCCTCTCCCTACAAAAACATTTCCCCCCCCCTGCTTCCAAACACCCCCCCCCCCTTCCAAACATTTTTGTCCCTCCCCCTTGTCTCCCTCCCCCCTCCCTCTCACCCTCCCCCTCCCTCTCACCTTGTTTCTCCCTGGTGGCTAGTGGGGGCAGCCGGGGGATGTCTGCACGATACGTGCAGACATCCTCCATGCTGCCCGACACTTCAGTCTATTATGACGGACAGCTGTGTCGAGCAGCATGGAGGATTTCTGCCGATTCTCCCTGGTGGCTAGCGGGGCAGCGGAGGATGTCTGCGCGATGAGCGCAGACCTCCCCTTCTGCCGCCCGGCACGACCGCCGGGACTTTTATGGCGAAGTCAGAAGTACCCGGCTTCATCATAGAAGTCCCGGCGGACGTGCCGGGCGGCAGCAGGGGGAGTCTATGCTCATCGCACAGACATTCCCCTGCTGTTAGAGAGGGGGATCCAGGTCCCCTGCAGCTCTGCAGGGGACCTGGATCCCTGTCTTATAGTCTGACCTCAATTTGAGGTCAGATTATAAGACAACCTCGATTATAAGAGGAGGGGTAGTTTTCAGAATTTTTTTTCTGAAAAAACCTCGTCTTATAATCGAGCAAATACGGTAATAAATAATCCATTATTTATCAAATAAAAGTTGAGAAAACTCTACAAAAATGTTCTTGTGCAGTTTGGAGGAAAGGTGAGCGAGAGGGAGATAGGAGTAGATTAAGAAAGAGGGGATGTAATAGAAACCTTTGAATACATAAATGTGGGCACATTCTATAAGTCAGAATTCTGTTCATAGACTTGCACTGTATGGGAGGGTAATGTAACTATTACATCACAAGGGGGCGGAGTTATGATCCTGTTTGATCAGGTCAATTTCCTCTCTTTGTGTTGAAAGGCAGGTAAAAAAAAGATTGTTCACAGCCACTTAGTCCTGCCCACTAGTGATACACAGGAGCCAGTAAGAGAGCAGGGGAGTATCTTATGACATCATCATGCAGGGTCTGGCCACAGTTGTAAAGTGAGACTTGCTGGAAGATTTTGGAGAATGTTGCATCATGGGTAAAATTCTCAAAATGGATGCTGGAGACAGACACCTCATTTTATTTTTATTCTATATGCAATTAATTCATAGATTTAAAAAAAAACAGTGGCATATGTCTTATATATGTGTTTGTTTTAAATGCACACGTAATCTAGTTACATCTTATGTAACTGGTAGTGTCACTTTAATACAGTAAAGGAGTTTATGCATAAATGAGATAAGCACAGAGCTATTCTAAGACAAGGACCAAATAAGGATTTAAGTATTTTAGAGCAGGAAGGGATATAGCAGATTACATGAGCTGAATGGCTTTTCCTCTGCCGATATTTATTCCATGTTTGTACTGGAACTGCATACATCTTTCTGTGCTTCAAATACCATGCCTGAATGTATATTTTTGACATGCATAAGAACAAATTCTACAGAAGCCTTTGGAATGGGCTTCAATAGCAAATTAAAATCATATTGAGCTTAACATAGGATGACCAGAGGGCCCCTTTAATGGGGAAATACTTGTAAATCCTTATTTAGAAATGCACCCTATACATTAACATTAATTTGAATGCTTCCTTATAGTATATAATTGATTCCACTTCAAGAGGACATCTGGTCAATATAAAGCCAATATTGTTGGAACTTGGGTGAGTTAGATGCACAACATCAGTGAGTTGAGATAGGAGTAGCAATGTAGTTATGTCTATTGAGGTTTACACCGTTAGAAAAATGGTCCCATGTGCCTTACTGGGAAATTCTACCCTGTCTGGCCATGGGGGTTAAGGGCACATCCTGATCTGTGTTTATTTTCAACACAATGACTAAATAATCTGAGAATTTACAGAAAATATAATTCCCACAGACATATATTACACTGTGAAACACTGCTTTGTTTCAAAAGACTTGGGCTTTGTTTGAAACAAAAAATAAACTAGTCTTGTTCTTGGTTTAGTGATCATTTATATTAATTTTTTGCTTGTCTCAAAGGAATAGCATGTGCTTCATCCATCCGCAAACATTTCAAAAGGGGATCCTATTCAAAGGGGTTTGGATGGGAACGGAATCACTATCTCTATTGATCATGTTATGTGATGTCATCATCTTTTGATGTCTATTTATTTAATGAAGCGACCCAGAACCATGTAAAAGTATTTTATTGATGGGACTTTTTGGCCATGTCTTACCCTTCGTGGCATGGCCTGTTTAAATACTTACGTGGTGTTTGTGGATAGCTGTAATTTTCCTCTTTCTCATTTGCTGTACCCACATAAATTATATATTGTGATTTTTTTGTGGTATAGTAAGGGCTTTCTTTAGATATTATATAAATTACTATAAAATATAATAAAATATGATGGGAATTTTTTTAAACCATTTTCTAACTGTTACATTGGGGGACATGCGCATGCTGCACAGACTGTAATTAGTCTCTCCCTGACCCACAAAACAGAAACTAAAGCTGTAACAGCTAAACATATCTGATCGTCATGTCACGTCCTATGTCACGAAGGGGTTAAATAAACATTATTCGGAGTTTTGCTGCGGTGGAGCTGGGTGATTCTCAAAGTCCTTTGAGCTCTGAAAAATGGTGGGAACAGTGGCGTAGCGTGGGTTGTCAGCACCCGGGGCAAGGCAAGTAATTTGCGCCCCCTAACCCGTGGATTTTAGCACTCGAGTCTCTTCTACTAGATTAGTTAAAGAAACCCTTACCCCCCAAGCACATGTATTGTTTGTTATGAAAATACTTATGTAATTAAAGTAAAATGCATCTAAATACAAGTTTATTTTCCAACACTTTATTGAGTGCGAACATGCATTACACACATTCTCCACATTTTCAGCAGGTCTATGAATACAAATATACACATGTAGTAACCTAGCATGGGCCATGCTATTATATGTCGTCTCACAACCATCGTAAACGACAAAAAATATCAAGAACAAAAACTAAACATCAAAATGGAACCATACCCTGGAGATGATCCAAGACTGGGCTAGATGGAGCCAACTTCCTCAATCCTGTACCTCT
Source organism: Pelodytes ibericus (assembly GCA_036172795.1). Taxonomy (NCBI): domain Eukaryota; kingdom Metazoa; phylum Chordata; class Amphibia; order Anura; family Pelodytidae; genus Pelodytes; species Pelodytes ibericus. The sequence goes on along the minus strand of CM069862.1, from coordinate 111,752,792 downwards.
AATGTTACCCCCCCCCCCCCCCCCCACACACACACACATATGCCATAATTGTTGTGCCATTCAGATGCCAGTAATATTGTAACTTTCGGATGCCAGTAATATTGTGCCAGTCAGAGCCCAGTAATATTGTGCCAGTCAGAGCCTAGTAATATTGTGCCAGTCAGATGCCTGCAATATTGTGCCAGTCAGATGCCTGCAATATTGTGCCAGTCAGAGCCCAGTAATAATGTGCCAGTCAGATACCAGTAATATTGTGCCAGTCAGATACCAATAATATTGTGCCAATCAGATACCAGGAATATTGTGCCTGTCAGAGCCCAGGAATATTGTGCCTGTCAGAGCCCAGGAATATTGTGCCTGTCAGAGCCCAGGAATATTGTGCCTGTCAGAGCCCAGGAATATGGTGCCTGTCAGATGCCTGTAATATTATGCCAGTCAGATGCCTGTAATAGTGTGCAGTCAGAGGCCAGGAATATTGTGCCAGTCAGATGCCTGTAATATTGTGCCAGTCAGATGCCTGTAATATTATGCCAGTCAGATGCTTGTAATAGTGTGCCAGTCAGAGGCCAGGAATATTGTGCCAGTCAGAGGCCTGTAATATTGTGCCAGTCAGATGCCTGTAATATTGTGCCAGTCAGATGCCTGTAATATTATGCCAGTCAGATGCCTGTAATATTGTGCCAGTCAGAGCCCAGTAATATAGTGCCAGCCAGATGCCTGTAATATTATGCCAGCCAGATGCCCAGTATTATTGTGCCAGCCAGATGCCCAGTAATATAGTGCCAGCCAGATGCCCAGTATTATTGTGCCAGTCAGATGCCCAGTATTATTGTGCCAGCCAGATGCCCAGTAATATAGTGCCAGTCAGATGCCCAGTATTATTGTGCCAGTCAGATGCCCAGTATTATTGTGCCAGCCAGATGCCCAGTAATATAGTGCCAGTCAGATGCCCAGTAATATAGTGCCAATCAGATGCCAAGTAATATAGTGCCAATCAGATACCCAGTAATATAGTGCCAATCAGATGCCCAGTAATATAGTGCCAATCAGATGCCAAGTAATATAGTGCCAATCAGATACCCAGTAATATAGTGCCAATCAGATGCCCAGTAATATAGTGCCAGTCAGATGCCAAGTAATATAGTGCCAATCAGATACCCAGTAATATAGTGCCAGTCAGATACCCAGTAATATAGTGCCAATCAGATGCCAAGTAATATAGTGCCAATCAGATACCCAGTAATATAGTGCCAATCAGATACCCAGTAATATAGTGCCAATCAGATGCCCAGTAATATTGTGCCATTCAGATACCCAGTAATATAGTGCCAATCAGATGCCCAGGAGTATTGTGCCAATCAGATGCCCAGTAATATAGTGCCAATCAGATTCCCAGTAATATAGTGCCAATCAGATGCCCAGTAATATAGTGCCAATCAGATACCCAGTAATATTGTGCCAATCAGATACCCAGTAATATAGTGCCAATCAGATACCCAGTAATATTGTGCCAATCAGATGCCCAGTAATATAGTGCCAATCAGATTCCCAGTAATATAGTGCCAATCAGATACCCAGTAATATAGTGCCAGTCAGATACCCAGTAATATTGTGCCAATCAGATACCCAGTAATATAGTGCCAATCAGATACCCAGTAATATAGTGCCAGTCAGATACCCAGTAATATAGTGCCAGTCAGATACCCAGTAATATTGTGCCAATCAGATACCCAGTAATATAGTGCCAATCAGATGCCCAGTAATATAGTGCCAATCATATGCCCAGTAATATAGTGCCAATCAGATGCCAAGTAATATAGTGCCAATCAGATACCCAGTAATATAGTGCCAATCAGATACCCAGTAATATTGTGCCATTCAGATACCCAGTAATATTGTGCCAATCAGATACCCAGTAATATAGTGCCAATCAGATGCCCAGTAATATAGTGCCAATCATATGCCCAGTAATATAGTGCCAATCAGATGCCAAGTAATATAGTGCCAATCAGATACCCAGTAATATAGTGCCAATCAGATGCCCAGTAATATTGTGCCAATCAGATGCCCAGTAATATAGTGCCAATCAGATACCCAGTAATATAGTGCCAATCAGATACCCAGTAATATTGTGCCAATCAGATGCCCAGTAATATAGTGCCAGTCAGATGCCAAGTAATATTGTGCCAATCAGATACCCAGTAATATAGTGCCAATCAGATACCCAGTAATATAGTGCCAATCAGATGCCAAGTAATATTGTGCCAATCAGATGCCCAGTAATATTGTGCCAATCAGATACCCAGTAATATAGTGCCAATCAGATGCCAAGTAATATTGTGCCAATCAGATACCCAGTAATATAGTGCCAATCAGATACCCAGTAATATAGTGCCAATCAGATGCCCAGTAATATTGTGCCAATCAGATACCCAGTAATATTGTGCCAATCAGATACCCAGTAATATAGTGCCAATCAGATGCCCAGTAATATTGTGCCAATCAGATACCCAGTAATATTGTGCCAATCAGATGCCCAGTAATATAGTGCCAATCAGATACCCAGTAATATTGTGCCAGCCAGCCCCCCCCCCCCCCCGTACTTACATGAAGCGGCTCCGTGTCCCCCGCCGGATGTCTCCTCCGTGCAGTCTTCCCTCTTGCACGGAGGAGGGAAGCAGACACCGGATGTGACGCGACGTCACATCCGGCGTCAGTTTTTTTTTTTTTTTTTTTTCGGCCGTCGCATCCATCGGATGCGGCTTGCCGGAAAAAAGCGTTCACAAGCGCAATGCGCTGTGAACGCGGCAGCAGGGGCTGGGGGCCCACGGGACAGCTGCCTTGGGGCCCCCCAGGAGTAAATGGGCCCAGGGCAGCTGCCCCGTTTGCCCCGCGTTAAAGACGGCCCTGGCGGCCGCATAGGGCTAGTGCGCCCCCCCAGATATTGCGCCCGGTGCGGCCGGCCCCCCCTGCACCCCCCACGCTACGCCACTGGGTGGGAATGTCAATAGGAAACAAGAAAAGCGGATTGGATTCCCAAAAAGTGAATGTGGTTCCAAGTTGAGGCAATTGTAAGTTTACCATAGCACAACTTAACGGTTTGTCCTGTTATGATGTTTTTACAGTATAACCTCTAATAATAAGAGAACAAAATGGCCGCTCTGAGACATTTCTTGATATTACATGACAATAAGAAACTCCCGCTCATCAAAGGGCACAGCAGCCTTTTGTTTAGTGACCACAAGAAGTAAATAGTAGAATCGTTATCTTTCCTAAGGTATGTTTGGAAAAGAATTAGAAGAACAATGATGGATAATTAAAAGAATCTCCAGGTGGACACTTTACAACCAGAGAATACACACTCTGAGAGCTTCAAAGCAGAGAAACGTTTCTATTGTATATGTGTAAACAGTGCAAGAAAGACAATGATTGTTTGCTAGAAGTGCTAAACCAACTTCCATATTAAAATCATTAAATAAAAACAAAATCTAAAGGAATGAAACAATTCTAAATATCTTGTAACAAAATCATGCATGATCTTCATACACTGACATTTTGCAACGGTGGCATCATATCACAATACCACACTTGAATTCAATGAGCTCTTCACAAATGTTTGTAAATGCAGACTGCATGGCTAGGTGATTGATTTTATACACCTGTGACAGTGGGTCGGATTTAAACACCTGCAATGCACCCCAAAGTATATGATTGATATCTTGATGTGTAATAGGTACAGTCAGTTGATATAGATACAAACTAGATAATCTAGATAGAGATATTATCTTAGGTTCATGTGTTGATCAAAGGTCAACTAATTTAATCCATTTGTTAATCAATGTGGTAATTACGGTCTTAAAAACTGGGTAGAAGGTCCCAGCTAATAGAAGAACGTAATAGAACAAAACTGCAATAAATATCATTAAACCAGCCCTATATAGCATAACATAATTTTTTGTCCATAAAAGTGAAAACCATGCATTGTAAAAGCATATCTAAAGAGTGTATTATTTATAGATAAGACTGAAATATAAGCCTACCTAAGGCAATATATACACACATACACATTTATACACACACACTTACCACACACTCACATACATACACTTATCACACACATACAAACACTTAGCCCCCACACATACATTTATACACACACACTCACATGCATACAATTACCCCACACACACATACACATTTACATACACACACACTCACATACATACACTTACCCCACACACACATACACATTTATACACACACACTCACAAACATACTCTTAGCCCACACATACTCACAAACATACTCTTAGCCCACACAAACTTACACATTTATCCATACACACTCACATACATACACTTACCCCACACACACATACACATTTATACACACACACTCACATACATACACTTACCCCACACACACATACACATTTATACACACACACTCACATACATACACTTACCCTTTACACACATACACATTTATACACACACACTCAAATACATACACTTACCCCACACACACATTTATACACACACACTCACATACATACATACATTTACCCCATACACACACATACACAGTTATACACACACACTCACACACATACCCATTTATAAACACACACAGTGGCGTCCCGAGGGGGGGGCGGACCGCACCGGGTGACACCTCCAGCGGGGGTTACGTCACATCCGGTGACTGTGTTTCCCTCCTCCGTGCAAGAGGGAAGACTGCACGGAGGAGGCGTCGGTCCGGGAGCACAGAGCAGCCTTTAGGTAAGTGATGGGGAAGGGGGAGGAGGGTGGTTTAAAACGAGCAGGGCTCTGACTGGCACTATTTTACTGGGCTCTGACTGGCACTATTTTACTGGGCTCTGGCTGGCACAATATTACTGGGCTCTGGCTGGCACTATATTACTGGGCTCTGGCTGGCACAATATTACAGGCATCTGGCTGGCACTATATTACTGGGCTCTGACTGGCACTATTTTACTGGGCTCTGGCTGGCACAATATTACTGGGCTCTGGCTGGCACTATTTTACTGGGCTCTGGCTGGCACAATATTACAGGCATCTGGCTGGCACTAAATTACTGGGCTCTGGCTGGCACTATATTACTGCGCTCTGGCTGGCACTATATTACTGGGCATCTGGCTGGCACTATATTACTGGGCTCTGGCTGGCACTATATTACTGGGCTCTGAGTGGCACAATATTACTGGTATCTGACTGGCACAATATTACAGGCATCTGACTGTCACAATATTACTGGTATCTGACTGGCACACTATTAATGGGCTCTGAATGGCACACTATTCCTGGTATCTATAATTGTACAATTTTCAAACATTGAAAAAATTGTGGGTGTTTTCTTACATTTTTATTATGGGGGGGGGGGTTCCACACTCAGGGTCCGCCCCGGGTGCCAAATGCTCTAGGTACACCCCTGGACACACACACTCACATACATACACTTACCCCACACACACTTACCGCTCTGTGCAGGGAACTTTGTTTCCCGACACAGCTTCCCGTGCAGTGAGCACTTGGAGGTACAGCTACCTAAGCAGAACTCAGGCGGGCCGTAACCCGATGCCCGCTGGGCCGCACGTTGTACGCCTCTGCCCTAATATATACCCCATGCACAGGACAGTACATAGGCTCCAGTACATAAACAAAGTTATACGAATTGCCCTGTGCAGAGGTATATCTTAGGATCTTAGGGCAGTGTCTGAGACACATACTTGTGTACCTACTGAGGGCATATATTGCCCTATGCAGAAGTATATATCAGGGAAATATGACCTTGTATACATACTGGAGGGATATATTGACATACCTCCCGGTGGGCCATCTGCCCTGGGACTGTTGTGGCCATTTTAAGAAGTTAGGCGGCTGTGCCGCTTTAAAAATCCGGTGACTGCCGCCGCTTTAAGAAATTCATTGACGGCATTTGCCTGGCATTTGCCTGTTGCCATCAGATGTTACAGCAGTTGTTCCAGTGTGTGGGGGGGGGGGGGGGGTTGGGGGGTTGCAGAGGCAGAGAGAGGGAGTAACACTATGGGGGAGTGGGGGAGGGATTCAGAGAGAGACACAGGGGGCTGGAGAGAGACACAGGACGGATTCAGAGAGAGACATGAGGGGGGATTCAGTGAGAGACACGGGAGTAGGGGGAGAGAGACACTATGGGGAGGGAGAGAGAGAGAGACACTACAGGGGGAAGAGAGGGAGACATGACAGGGGGAGAGAGAGAGAGAGAGAGAGAGAGAGAGAGAGAGAGAGAGAGACACTAAAGAAATGATAGGGTGAGGAAAGAGACACTACAGAAATGTGAGACAGACGCTACAGAAATGAGAGGGGGAGATAAACGCTACAGAAATGAGAGAGAGACACTACAGAAATGTGAGAGACTGCAGAAATTTCAAGGGGATAAAGACACTACAGAAATGTGAGAGACACTACAGAAATGTGAGCGACTACAGAAATGAGAGGGGCAGAGTCTCTCTCTCTCTCGCTCTCATTTCTGTAGTCTCTCACTCTCTCATTTCTGTAGTATCTCTCTCATTTCTGTAGTGTCTCGCTCTCTCTCTCATTTCTGTAGTGTCTCTCTCTCTCTCATTTCTGTAGTCTCTCTGTCTCCCCCTCTCATTTCTGTAGTCTCTCTCTCCCCCTCTCATTTCTGTAGTCTCTCTCTCCCCCACTCATTTCTGTAGTCTCTCTCTCCCCCACTCATTTCTGTAGTCTCACTCTCCCCTCTCATTTCTGTAGTCTCTCTGCCCCCTTTCATTTCTGTAGCATATCTCTCTCATTTCTGTACCGCCTCTCTCTCATTTCTGTACCGCCTCTCTCTCATTTCTGATGTGCCCCTTTCATTTCTGTAGTGTCTCTCTGTCTCTCATTTCTGTAGTGTCTCTCTTTCTCCCTTCTGTAGTGTCTCTCTCTCCCCCTGTAGTGTCTCTTTCACCCCCCTATAGTGTCTCTCTCACGCTCCATTTGTCTCTCTCTCCCCTGTGTGTCTCTCTCCCCGTGTCCCTTTCTCCCCACCCATGTCTCTCTCCCCCCTGGCCACTCTCCCCCCATGTCTCTCTCTCCGCCCATGTGTCTCTCTCTCCCCCGTGTCTCTATCTCCCCACCATGATGTGTTTGCCCTCTCCGCACACCAGAACTGCTGAACGAATTTCTTAAAGTGGTGGCGTCGGCTTAATTTCTTAAAGTGGCCGGAAGCTGCAAACTTCTTAAAGTGGCCACAGCGGACCAAGGGAAGGTGAACCACCGGAAGCCATTCAGCTCATGTAATCTGCTATATCCCTTCCTGCTCTAAAATACTTAAATCCTTATTTGGTCCTTGCCTCAGAATTACAATGTGCTTATCTCACTTATGCATAAACTCCTTTACTGTATTAAAGTGACCCTACCACTTACATAAGATGTAACCAGGTTACGTGTGCATTTAAAACAAACACATATATAAGACATATGCCACTGTTTTTTAATCTGTTTGAATTAATTGCATATAAAATAAAAATAAAATTAGGTGTCTGTCTCCAGCATCCATTTTGCGAATTTTACCCAACATTCTCCAAAATCTTCCAGCAAGCTTCACTTTACAGCTGTGGCCAGATCCTGCATGATGATGTCATAAGATACACCCCTGCTACTGGCTCCTGTGTCTCATACTGGGCAGGACAAGGTGGCATAGTTACCAACATTGGCCATGTTTCCAGGGACACATATTTGTTCCACATGCTGCAGAAAGAGCATGCAAAGTGCAGCCCGGCAGTATGTAGGATGGATATACACACAGACACAGTACAATTAATTAATCATGGTAGGTTCTATGAGATCTCCACCCTGATTAATTAACTGTATTATGCCTGTGCTTATAGGAATCCTACATACTGCCAGGCTACACTTTGCATGCTTGCTCTGTCTGCAGCATGTACAGGGCCGGCGCTACCGTAAGGCAGCACAGGCGGCTGCCTTAGGGCGCCCCAATGGGGGGGCGGGAAAATCGCCCGCTCCCCCAGACCCCAGTACTTACCTCCATGCCGCTGTTCAGATCCGTGGCTGAGAGGGAAGCGCTGTGCGCTCCCCTCAGGCCGTGCGCATTCAATAAAGTGTGTTGAAACTTTTTTTTTCAACACACTTTATTGAATGCGCACGGCCTGAGGGGAGCTCACAACGCTTCCCTCTCAGCCACGGACATGAACAGAAGCATGGAGGTAAGTACTGGGGTCTGGGTAAGGGGGGAGGAGGGAGGTATAACGAGCAATTCCTGGGCATCTGACTGGCAAAATATTCCTGGGCATCTGACTGGCATAATATTCCTGGGAATCTGACTGGCATAATATTCCTGGGCATCTGACTGGCATAATATTCCTGGGCATCTGACTGTCATAATATTCCTGGGCATCTGAATGGCATAATATTCCTGGGCATCTGAATGGCATAATATTCTTGGGCTCTGACTGGCATAATATTCCTGGGCATCTGAATGGCATAATATTCCTGGGCATCTGAGAGGCATAATATTCCTGGGCATCTGAATGGCATAATATTCCTGGGCATCTAACTGGCATAATATTCCTGGGCATCTGAATGGCATAATATTCCTGGGCATCTAACTGGCATAATATTCCTGGGCATCTGAATGGCATAATATTCCTGGGCATCTGAATGGCATAATATTCCTGGGCATCTGAATGGCATAATGTTCCTAGGCATCTAACTGGCATAATATTCCTGGGCATCTGAATGGCATAATATTCCTGGGCATCTGACTGGCATAATATTCCTGGGCTCTGAGTGGCATAATATTCCTGGGCATCTGAATGGCATAATATTCCTGGGCATCTGACTGGCATAATATTCCTGGGCAGCTGAATGGCATAATATTCCTGGGCATCTAACTGGCATAATGTTCCTGGGCATCTGAATGACATAATATTCCTGGGCATCTAACTGGCACAATATTCCTGGGCATCTGACTGGCATAATATTCCTGGGCATCTAACTGGCATAATATTCCTGGGCATCTGACTGGCATAATATTCCTGGGCTCTGAGTGGCATAATATTCCTGGGCATCTGAATGGCATAATATTCCTGGGCATCTGACTGGCATAATATTCCTGGGCATCTGAATGGCATAATATTCCTGGGCATCTGACTGGCATAATGTTCCTGGGCATCTGAATGACATAATATTCCTGGGCATCTAACTGGCACAATATTCCTGGGCATCTGACTGGCATAATATTGCTGGGCTATGACTGGCATAATATTCCTGGGCATCTAACTGGCATAATATTCCTGGGCATCTGACTGGCATAATATTCCTGGGCTCTGAGTGGCATAATATTCCTGGGCATCTGAATGGCATAATATTCCTGGGCATCTGAATGGCATAATATTCCTGGGCATCTTAATGGCATAATATTCTTGGGCTCTGACTGGCATACTATTCCTGGGCATCTGAATGGCATAATATTCCTGGGCATCTAACTGGCATAATATTCCTGGGCATCTGAATGGCATAATATTCCTGGGCATCTAACTGGCATAATATTCCTGGGCATCTGAATGGCATAATATTCCTGGGCATCTGAATGGCATAATATTCCTGGGCATCTGAATGGCATAATTTTCCTGGGCATCTAACTGGCATAATATTCCTGGGCATCTGAATGGCATAATATTCCTGGGCATCTGACTGGCATAATATGCCTGGGCTCTGAGTGGCATAATATTCCTGGGCATCTGAATGGCATAATATTCCTGGGCATCTGACTGGCATAATATTCCTGGGCATCTGAATGGCATAATATTCCTGGGCATCTAACTGGCATAATGTTCCTGGGCATCTGAATGACATAATATTCCTGGGCATCTAACTGGCACAATATTCCTGGGCATCTGACTGGCATAATATTCCTGGGCTATGACTGGCATAATATTCCTGGGCATCTAACTGGCATAATATTCCTGGGCATCTAACTGGCATAATATTCCTGGGCATCTGACTGGCATAATATTCCTGGGCTCTGAGTGGCATAATATTCCTGGGCATCTGAATGGCATAATATTCCTGGGCATCTGACTGGCATAATATTCCTGGGCATCTGAATGGCATAATATTCCTGGGCATCTGACTGGCATAATGTTCCTGGGCATCTGAATGACATAATATTCCTGGGCATCTAACTGGCACAATATTCCTGGGCATCTGACTGGCATAATATTCCTGGGCTATGACTGGCATAATATTCCTGGGCATCTAACTGGCATAATATTCCTGGGCATCTAACTGGCATAATATTCCTGGGCATCTGAATGGCATAATGTTCCTGGGCATCTGACTGGCATAATATTACTGGGCTCTGACTGGCATAATATTCCCATTGAAATACTGGTAAGTTTGTTGATTTAACTATACTTCATTTTAAATATTGTATTTGTTCCCATTTTGTTTCTTCACTTCAAAATAAGATATATGCAGTGTGCATAGGAATTTGTTCATAGTTTTTGTTTTTACTATAGTCCGGCCCTCCAACGGTCTGAGGGACAGTGAACTGGCCCATGGGTGTAGGAACCCCCACAAATCTGGGGGGGACAGCATTTTTGCTCGCCGGGTATAGCAGCAGTAAAAATAAAGCTTGTCACAGTGTATATTATATCACCAAGTTCCCACCAACATTACCAGGATCCTTGGTATACAACAGATACATTCACAGCACAACATCTACATCAGGCAGGTGCATTTTATCACTGTTACATGAAATATAGTCAGCGAGCTGTGTGTACACCATAAAACATACATCAGTATGAACCTACCACTTCTGCTGGAATGCCATTCCATGTATCCACTACCCTCTCAGTAAAGTAATACTTTCATTAGTCCCTGACCTTATCTTATATCTAGGATAGCCTTATACCTATCCCATGCATGCTTAAACTCCTTCACTGTATTAACCTCTACCACTTCTACTGGAAGGCTATTCCATGCATCCACTACCCTCTCAGTATAGTAATACTTTCATTGGTCCCTGGCCTTATCTTATATCTAGGATAGCCTTATACCTATCCCATGCATGCTTAAACTCCTTCACTGCATTGACCTCTACCACTTCTACTGGAAGACTATTCCATGCATCCATTACCCTCTCAGTAATGTAATCCTTTCATTAGTCCCTGACCTTATATTATATCTAGGATAGCCTTATACCTATCCCATGCATGCTTAAACTCCTTCACTGTATTAACCTCTACCACTTCTACTGGAAGACTATTCCATGCATCCACTACCCTCTCAGCAAACAAACATTACATTTCTGACCAGAAAATAAACTGTAAAATATTAAATATTTCCAAAAGCTTAAGGTGGACCCCAAATATATGTAAAAAGGAAAAAAATCTAGGAGCCAGACAACAGCACATACACACAATCACATGCAGTCATATACAGTCAGTCACATAGACACATATACTCATACATACAGCCTGTCACACATATACATACTGTCACATAGAAACACACTCATACATACATACATACATACATACAGTCTGCCAGGCACACACTCACACATACATACAATCTGTCAGACACACACACACTCATACATACAGTCGTTCACAGACACACTCATACATACATACATACATACATACATAGAGTCTGTCGCAGACACACAGTCATACATACATGCAGTCTGTCAGACACACACACACACTCATACATACAGTCTGTAACATAGACACATACACTCAGAGTCAGTCACATAGACACACACACTCATACATGGTCTTTCACATACACTCATACATACAGTCTGTCACAGACACACACACTCATAGTCAGTCATATATACACACAAACTCATACAGTCAGTCACAGACACACAAACTCATACAGTCAGTCACACACACTCATACAGTCTGTCACACTCCCTCATACAGTCTGTCACACACACACACTCATACATACATACATACATCCATAGTCTGTCACATACACTCATACATACATACATCCATAGTCTGTCACATACACTCATACATACATACAGTCTATCACATATACTCATACATACACACAGTCTGTCACATACACTCATACATACACACATTCAAGTGAGCAGTTTTTTTTATCTTAAAAAATACATTTAAAAAAAATGTAGATCAATAGCAGGGATCAAAGCTATATCTCATTGCAGGGAAGGTGTGCATTTCCGTTCCAGGTTTTTCTGTGCCTCTTACAATCATTACTTATTAATTACATTATTTTGCCCACATTCATTTGCCAGGGGTTTTTTTTTTTGCCCACATTCATTTGCCAGGGTTTTTTTTTTTGCCCACATTCATTTGCCAGGTTTTTTGTTGCCCACATTCATTTGCCAGGGTTTTTTTTTTGCCCTCATTTTTTGATCATCTCATCATTAGTAGAAGTCATTGGCAGATTTAAGAGACATGTTATTATGGCAGCTTCGGAAGTCATTGATTATTGCAGCTCTAAGAGACATTTTTTAAATGCCCCTAAGAGCTGCAATAATCAATCACGTTCCGAAGCCATGATAAAAAGAAAAACGGTACATTATTGGCAGTGACACAGTCACTGTTCCTACCTCGTTCCTCCCAGTGTGGGGCTGTGTGACTTGTGGAGGACGCGCACAAGCCGTGCGCATGATCACATGACGTCGTGCGATGAAGTCATGTGATCAGGTGACCTCCGTGATCACTGCAGAGCTGATTCTCCCGGGACAGTCCCAGGATCGAAAACGTTGCAGGATTGTCCCGGGTTGGCAAGTATGCTCAGGGCCGTCTTTAATAGTGATTGGACCCTGGGCAAGCATTTGCTTGGGCCCCCTCGACCCTGCCCCCTCCCCTGCATGCAATCCCGCCATCCATCGCGATGTTAACCCCCCCCCACACACACACACATATGCCATAATTGTTGTGCCATACAGATGCCAGTAATATTGTGCCATTCAGAGCGCAGTATTATTGTGCCAGTCAGAGCCCAGTAATATTGTGCCATTCAGAGCACAGGAATATTGTACCATTCAGAGCCCAGTAATATTGTGCCAGTCAGATGCCTGTAATAGTGCCATTCAGAGCCCAGGAATATTGTGCCAGTCAGAGCCCAGGAATATTGTGCCAGTCAGATACCAAGAATATTGTGCCAGTCAGATACCAAGAATATTGTGCCAGTCAGAGCCCAGGAATATTGTGCCAGTCAGAGCCCAGGAATATTGTGCCAGTCAGATGCCTGTAATATTGTGCCAGTCAGAACCCAGTAATATAGTGCCAGCCAGAACCCAGTAATATAGTGCCAGCCAGAACCCAGTAATATAGTGCCAGCCAGAGCCCAGTAATATAGTGCCAGCCAGAACCCAGTAATATAGTGCCAGCCAGAGCCCAGTAATATAGTGCCAGTCAGAACCCAGTAATATAGTGCCAGCCAGAACCCAGTAATATAGTGCCAGCCAGAACCCAGTAATATAGTGCCAGCCAGAACCCAGTAATATGGTGCCAGCCAGAGCCCAGTAATATAGTGCCAGCCAGAACCCAGTAATATAGTGCCAGCCAGAGCCCAGTAATATAGTGCCAGTCAGAACCCAGTAATATAGTGCCAGCCAGAACCCAGTAATATAGTGCCAGCCAGAACCCAGTAATATAGTGCCAGCCAGAACCCAGTAATATGGTGCCAGCCAGAGCCCAGTAATATAGTGCCAGTCAGAGCCCAGTAATATAGTGCCAGCCAGAGCCCAGTAATATAGTGCCAGCCAGAACCCAGTAATATAGTGCCAGCCAGAACCCAGTAATATAGTGCCAGCCAGAACCCAGTAATATAGTGCCAGCCAGAGCCCAGTAATATAGTGCCAGCCAGAGCCCAGTAATATAGTGCCAGCCAGAGCCCAGTAATATAGTGCCAGCCAGAACCCAGTAATATAGTGCCAGTTAAACCTCCTCACCCCCCCTCCCCTCCTTCCCTAGTACTTACATGAATCTGCTCCGTGTCCCCCGCCGGATCTCTCCTCCGAGCAGTCTTCCCTCTTGCACGGAGGAGGGAAACAGTTACCGGATGTGACGCGACGTCACATCCGGCGTCAGTTTTTTTTTATTTTTTTTTTTTTTTTCCGGCCGTCGCATCCATCGGATGCGGCTTGCCGGAAAAAAGCGTTCACAAGCGCAATGCGCTGTGAACGCGGCAAGCAGGGGCTGGGGGCCCCGTTTGCTGGGGGGGATTTCACCCTACCTGTCCCCCCCACATTTTTTCCTGGGGGGGGATCCGTCCCCCCCATCCCCCCCGCTTCCTACGCCCATGAACTGGCCCCCTGTTTAAAAAGTTTGAGGACCCCTGCTCTAAATACTGGCATATTGAGTGGCAAAATAGTGTGTCTCAGGTTATGTGTGAATTGGTGTAACTGTGTGTGTGTAAGTGGTAAGGGTGTCTGTGTGTGTGACTGCAAGGGTGTCTTTGTGTTTAAGGGTTTCAATGTGTGACACATTTAGAGCATGCGAGTTGAATATTTAGATTTTTTTTTCTACACTATACATTATTTATATATATATATATATATATATATATATATATATATATATATATATATATATATATATATATATATATAAATAATGTATAGTGTAGAAAAAAAAATCTGTGTAAAAAAATAGTGTAGAAAAAAGTGGCGGATCAGAGCAGGGGGGCACCAAAATGCACCTTCGCCTGTGTAGATGAAAATCCTTGCACCGGCCCTGAGCATGTAGAACAAGTATGTGTCCCTGGAAAGATGGCCGATGTTGGCAACTAGGAGGTGGATGTGTACAACATTTTTTACCTGCCTTCCAACACAAAGAGAGGAGACTGGCCTGATCAAACAGGATCAGGGCCAGCCTTAGGGGTGTGCGATTTGTGCTGGATGTGGAGATCAGAACATCTCCCTTCACCAGCCCTCTGCTCAGCTAAACTGAAGGATCCAGGGAGGGGCGGAGCTCACAGGGTGTGAGGTGAAGCTCCGCCCCCACCCAGTGAAGCAGAGCAGTGTCTTCTTCACTGGGAGCTGCGGGCAGCATAAGTAAATAAGTAAATGATAAAATAACCTATAATTCCACATACTATGATATCTCGTAATATATTAATAAAACATTTGTATGCCTATCTGTGAGTTTTGCATATTGTTCCTATCGAAAATACTAAATGTCGAGAAGTAAATCCACAAGTCTACACATCATTGAACCGGTTCCTGCATCATTTTGGTTGACTTCACGCATGTTTACTATCAGAACATTCTGACTGTTTAACTAGTAATTTAAATTAATACACGTGCTTTAACACCAGAATGTGTCGTCAAAGTTACAGGCTCCATCCTGACAAATATGCATGAGAATAAAAGAAGCAGGTTGCCTTCTGAATTTACACCATATTTCCTTTACAATTAACAAACAGTTAGGCAAAAAAACAAATAAACAGTGTATGTAGCCGAACATTAGCCACAGAGAAAATACTACTTATTTGGTTGCCGAGCGACATTGCTTTGTCTCTCGAGCTACAAATCCATCCTCTAGAGATGATCACTTTGGTACCTGCGGGTGCCACCCTTCCTGGTGATCTCTATCCCAGACACCTACCTACCTCATACCCTCTATGTTATCAGGAGTTTGTATCTTCATCCCTCAACCCTCACCCTTTTCTCCCCTCCAGTCTTCTCTTCTCCTCTCTTTCTCCCTGTTCTTTCCATTTCTCTGCTCTCCCTCCTTACCTCTCCCTTCCCTCTTCTCTATCGCCCTGAGTGAAAGTTCAGTTCCTCAGTAAAGCAATTGGATTAATTATAGACCCTAAACCCCTGGACAGTCCTGCTCAACAGGCCCAACCAGTGGACAATACTATCTCCACATGCAAATAAACTTACCTACCATATCTTTTGACAAAATGTTGGCACAAATATGCTCCAGATTGGCAGATTTTCTGGCTGCTTCGAGATCACGGCAATGGCCTCTGAGTTATCTCATTATCAGTTAACTGATTGGAAACTCAGAGCTCAGATTTTCTAAAAAAAAAACCTCCAACCTCAAACAGACTCGCCACCACCTCAGGTGCCTGATCTTGACCTCGCAAAATGGTATTCACTAAATTTTAGTGAATAGACCCCACAGAGGTGGTCTGCCTAAATTAGTTATTCAATTTATCAAAAAACTGGAACCAAGCAGAGTTAAAATGTAATTTATCAATAAAGAGAACTTGGTGGTAAGACTATTGTGTACATTCACTTTTCAGAAAACATTTGAATGACTTTTCTTGACCTTGAAGGTAAACAAAAGTAATTTGTAATCAATTTCCCATTCGTAATAATCGTACGACATTTCATCAACAATTATTTTGCAATCATTTGAACTGTGCTACAATAAATGTGATAGTAATACAAAAATGATAGCATTTTCTCTTTGATTCCAAGATATGAAAAATAAATGTAGCATTGAGCATTATGTATAATACCAGTACATGCAAATAACGGAAAAAATATTACCGTCTGTGCCGATGTTTAAAATTAATTCCCATTGAAAAGTCGGGAAGTTGCACTGTATGCGCAGGTCCCGCTGTTCTGCAGTGCTCTGATGCTTTCATCGACAGCGCGCTCCATGTATAAAACCAGGAGCTTAAATGAGCCTGAATAGTGTCAGAAAACCTCTGTCAAATCCATGTTGGCAGACATAAAATAACACTATATGGTTTATATGGAATATCAGAGACTTGAATTTCAAACTTAAAGGACATAAAATCTTTTTTTTCAACACTGAGTCAATAATTAAGTGAATTTATTTCTTTTTTTTTGGGGAGGTAGAGAGACTTGCTTTATACTTTATTTGATTCAGAGAGACCACAGCCCGCATTGCACGTGATAGCACAGGCGCGCCCAATTTTCCGTCGGGCATCTTACAGAATTGCATTCCCGGCACAGGCTGTGTCAGAAATAAAATTTGGATTTCACAATCAGACCATTCAGTTCATTGCTATTCCATCTCTCCTCATACACTTTCTTTCAATAAGCAATTTACAGGCAACCGAAAGTATTTTTTTTTCTTTATTTAATGTACCATGTAGAATATTTACTAAATACTGGTTTAACACCATATTCCCTCAAAGATGACATCAATTCTAAGATGACATCAATTCTAAGATGACATCAATTCTAAGACACACTCTTTTTCGGGGGTTTGAAAACTGAAAAGTCTTAGAATCGAGGAAATACCTAAAACAGTTATACTTACATTACTGCACAACCTCAGAAGCCGACTGTCCCACAACAGCGCTGCGCGTCAACCAGCACCGGAACTCCTCCCTCCGTCATCAGAAATTTGAATTTTTGCTGCTGAGACGCATATCACGTCTTACTTCCTGCAGCCGAATGTAATTAGCGAATGTAAAATGCCACTGATTCTAAGACGCACTCCTTTCCCAGAAATGTTAAAATCAGGGGGAAAGTGCATATTAGAAGTGAGATATTTCTGTTAGTGTCTATAATTCTATGAAAAAAGCTTAAACAGTGAGATCTAATAGTTGGCAAAGTAAATTAATTTCAACATGGATATAATTAAAATAAACAGACAATTGTTTGCTAGGCTCTGCAAAATAAATATTTGTGGAGGTTATGTAACCTTCTCTTAAAGAGAAATTAACCTAACTTATAGGAAAAGCAGCCTACATTAATATGTTGTCTTTCCTGCCACCATGATTTTTTTGTTTGTTCTGTGACAGTTATCATTACAGAGTTTACAATTTTCCTTTTACTATGCCTTACAAAAGAATAAACACACATAAAAAAAGAATATATAGAACTTCAAGTACACTAACAAACTAACTAAATAAGAAACTCAGAAAGACTGACACTGTAGACCGTCTAACAGGAACCAGCCACCTATGCAGTATTGGTATTTAATTGGGCAGTTCCAGCTTATTTTCCGTATGTTCTACATGCCTGTTTGTTTTTTAATTTTATATTTTTATTCGAGGAAGTTGTTTTTTTCTTCTTTGATACATCATAAAAGATAAACATTGAAAAGAAACAGTGTTCCACAAGGGATATGTTTAAATAAACGCCATTTACATCGTAAATGTATAGGCTTCATCAAGAGTAGTTGGTGAAACAACATGGTTACTAAGTTGGTACCACATTTATTTAGCAATAAGCTATTGTGAGAAGAAGAAAATGATGAAGTACGGGGAAAGGAAAAAAGTGTTCTACATGATTTTAACATATGTGAAATTCACTTATTTTTATTTTACATCAAACGTTACAGCAAAGTTTAGTTCTTGTAATATTGTAGTTATACTTTGATAATCGTTTTCACAGGACCTCTTAATTCACATCAATGAGAGTAAGTACCCAAAATTGTGGCTGGCTTACCTTGTAGCAGTATTCATGCTCGCCCTCTGAGATACTGTCATTAGCTATCACTGTGTAATCATATTAACTCTGTGGAACTCAGCTGTTTCAAGTGCTTGGAATAGGGGGGTACTGGTTTCACCCAGCTCTGTGTGCTGTGATGTAAGACAAGAAGGGGGGGGGGGGGGCAGATTTTTCTTTCAGTAAAGGGCCCTGAAATTTTGTGATGGCGGCCCTGGAGGTAGGTAGGACTGTTGATATGGCAATAGCAATAACTTTGTTACATTTTATTTGAAGTTTTTAGGAGATACAAAGTGTTGAGGAACAAAATGATGAGACCACTGTTTTACGCATTTTTTTTTTTTTATAAAATGCCTTAATAAACTAGTTACCACTAACTATGAAAATAAGCATAAGAAGTACATATAATAACATAACTGAGCTTAATTGATCAAAAATAAGAAACAATATACCACAGGAGAACATAATAGATCTCTACATGTTTACTGTGGGTATGTACAAAAGTCAGGGCTTTAAAAAAAATAAAAATACATGAGTCTATAATGCTATAACCAAAGTGTATCACATACAAACTGAGAGCTCTAGCCAGCAGTACAAACACAATCACTTTTTGATCGAGTCCCTAATGGATAAAGCTGTGCTATCCAAAATGTACCCACTATGCCAGCTTTAAAATCTTCTTATACAAAATCCAGTAGTGAAGAAAATATTACATTCTGCATCTATTTTTCATAAAGACACAAAAACATCCTGGTGAATCCTGCCCTGGACAAAATATTCATCCTCTGAGCCAGTCCTGCACCTTCACTGAACTCTCCATCCATGCAAAACAAACAAACTGGAAGTGGAGACTTCCTTCCCCTTTACTCATGCCATGCTCCATCTTACAGAGGGCTTTCCTGCACTGTTTTCCTCAATAAAACCCCATTTCGCACATTCAGATTGTTTGTTTTACATGATGGATCTTGGCATTTTCAAGGAAAGTTGTATAAATCAGAGATTTTACCCCTTTATGACTGGACTGTTTTGACCACGTTGTACGTTAAGGTCAGTGGCTGTTTTAACGCTTCTGGGGTGTTTGGTTTTCCCCTTACTCATTTACTGTACCCACATAAATGATATACTGTTTTTTTTTAAGAATAAGAAGGGCTTTCTTTAGATACCATTATTTGAATCATGTCATGTCATTTATTATAAAAAATAATAATAAAATATGGAGAAAATGTTAAAATAATTACACCTTTTCTGCCTTTTCTTGAAAAATAAATAAAAGTTGATGGAAAAAACTGCTAAATAGAGTCTAATATTCGTCCTGAGTTTAAAAATAGTCAACTGGGGCTATTGACTAAAATGCATATACGAAAGAAAAGAGGACAAGCCGGCTCCACCGGTGTTTCGATAGGTGTGTTTCCCGTATCCAATATAACCTGATTGCGGGTGCTCCGACTGACCTGTAGAGGCAGCACTGGATAAATGTAAAAGCGGACAAAGAAGCGTATGCACTCCAGATCAGGTGAAAAAATATATATATGACTTCAAAATGTATTAGTGGAAGGATCCGATGAAATCCAAATAAAATTCACAGGGACGATACAAGACATAGGACACAGCAATATGCCTTACGCGTTTTGCATGAACACACGCTGATTCATAGCCTATGAATAACCGTGTGTTCACACAAAACGCGTAAGGCATATTGCTGTGTCCTATGTCTTGTATCGTCCCTGTGAATTTTATTTGGATTTCATCAGATCCTTCCACTAATAAATTTTGAAGTCATATATATATTTTTTCAGCTGATCTGGAGTGCATACGCTTCTTTGTCCACTTTTACATCTATTCACTAAAAGATGAGTTGAGGTGAGTGGCAGGTGAGTTGAGGTGAGATGAACATTTTCATGCACAGACACCATTTTACACATAAGCATTTGTATTACACTGCTGGAACCTTGGATTTGCTATTAATTAGCTGAAAACAGTTCAGTAGGAACTGTCCCCAGTTTCTGGCATCCACTCTACAAAGTGACCTGATGCCTGTAGGCTGCGGACCTTGGCAGGTGGCTCACAAAAACACAGCACATTGTTAGGATGGAGAGATCTGAGCCAGAAAGGATATTGAAGGACCTTGAAGAGAAAAGTGGAGGAGACAGTGCCAAGTTAATGGATACCTGGTGACAGTAAGAGAAAAGACACACACAGTGAGACACAGGAACATTGATAAGGCATGATAGATACTGTGGATCACAACATCCATCAAACTCAGCAAGAACATTTCCTGGTTAGTCATATAAGGAATACAAAAAGCATATTTGGTCTCAGTCGCAAAAAAGTTTACTGTTGAATTTTTTTAATAGTTTAACATTAAAAATTAAAAATACTTTTATATGAGAAAGTATAAGACGTTTAACTATGTGTTTCTTGGGGGGAAAAAATGAAATATTATGATTGTAATATATGATCAAAGTGATCAGTTAATAACTTCCACTTGTGCTCCAGAATTTCAGGGAACTGAGTTTGTCCGTCAATAATACTGGTTAATCATGCTGTCGATATTTGAATGGGTAGCAGTCATCATCTTCTATGACTTCAGGTTGGGAATGCCATCATTCTTTAGGCAGGGATAAGCTGGAATGTTGCTGTGAACTGTAATTCCTATCATACACTGAACATGATAAGAGTTGCAGTCACCATATTCTGCAAGGGCTGTAGGTATGTTCCTTTTATGCAGTAACATACTTTCCAGGATCGGGTCACTGAACATAGTGGTGGGATTGTAACACGGCCTGTCAATTTTAAGCTCCCACCTCCACAGTAAAATTAGAATCCTGTGCAGGGTGTCTGGAGCTAAATACAATCAGGTTAACGCAAAATATGTTTGGGTTTGTGTATAGTGAAGGGATCATTCATTCTAGAACACCACTTGCTGCATACAGCTTAGAATATATTACCCATCATACACAGAACATTTCTTGAAGGCATTCTTTGAACACCAGCTAAATCTTTATTCCATTCCTGAAAAGCTTAGCCTAATATTTTCACTTAATAATTTACTCCCCACACCCCTGCATCTCATGCTTATGCCTAGCAATAATCCACTAGAAATAATTATACGTACTAGACTGTAACCAGGTATTAGACAGGTATGTGGAATTACTGCATTTACCGGGGGAGTTTTAAAGAGAATGGAACCTGCATGTTCTTTTCCATCTGAAAATGTAGTTTACCAGCTCCTTCCCTTCAAATTGTGTTATTAGCATGCAGACAAACACATCTATATTTATCTATTAATATGGAAGGACACATGCCTTTTTCAATCACAGGCGGGGTGACTGGAGGTTATTATTTTAAGAATGTCACACAATAGAAACAACTGGATTTTAGCTCATGGTGATGGCTACTCCAGTGGTGTATCTTGGTTTTGTGCTGCCCTAGGTAGACAAAATGTGGGCACCCCCTCCCACGTTGTACACCCACGACATGACCCATAACCCACGTTGCACACCCAGGACATGCCCCATCACCCACATGTACACACACTAAATGCCCCATCACCCCCCATTATAATTGCCATATTATTGGGCAAATTGGCAGGGGCATAGTAAATGGCAGATAATACTGGCATATTATTGGGAAAATTGGCAGGGGCATATTAAATGGCAAATAATACTGGCATGTTATTGGGAAAATTGGCAGGGGCATATTAAATGGCAAATAATACTGGCATATTATTGGGCAAATTGGCAGGGGCTTATTAATGGAAAATAATACTGGCATAATTTTGGGCAAATTGGCAGGAGCATATTCAATGGCAAATAATACTGACATAATTTTTGGCAAAGTTGGCAGGGGCATATTAAATGGCAAATAATACTGGCATATTATTGGGCAAATTGGCTGGGGAATATTAATGGCAAATAATACTGGCATAATTTTGGGCAAATTGGTAGGAGCATATTCAATGGAAAATAATACTGCCCTAGGTAGACAAAATTTGGGCACCCCCCCCACGTTGCACACCCACGACATGACCCATAACCCACGTTGCACACCCAGGACATGCCCCATCACCCACATGTACACACACTAAAAGCCCCATCACCCCCCCCCCCCCCATTATAATTGGCATATTATTGGGAAGATTGGCTGGGGCATATTAAATGTCAAATATTACTGGCATATTATTGGGCAAATTGGCTGGGGAATATTAATGGCAAATAATACTGGCATAATTTTGGGCAAATTGGCAGGAGCATATTCAATGGCAAATAATACTGCCCTAGGTAGACAAAATTTGGGCACCCCCTCCTACGTTGCACACCCACAACATGACCCATAACCCACGTTGCACATCCAGGACATGCCCCATGACCCACATGTACACACACTAAATACCCCATCACCCACCCATTATAATTGGCATATTATTGGGAAAATTGGCTGGGGCATATTAAATGTCAAATATTACTGGCATATTATTGGGCAAATTGGCAGGGGCATATTAAATGGCAAATAATACTGGAATATTACTGGGCAAATTGGCAGGGGCTTATTAATGGCAAATAATACTGGCATAATTTTGGGCAAATTGGCAGGAGCATATTCAATAGACATGTGCAAAACTAAAATTTTCGTTTCGTTTTCGTCCATTCGGACGAAAAAAATGTTATTTATTTCGTCTAAAACGAATTTCGTTCATTAGTGCATTCGTTTCAGACGAAATTCGTTCATTATTTTCGTTTCGTTAATTTTTATTCGTTCGTTTTATAGAATACAATGTAATACTATTGGCTTTCTATAAACCGAACGAGAGCCCCATTCATAAGAAATTCTTATGAATGGGGCTCTCGTTCGGTTCATAGAAAGGCAATAGTATTACTTGTATTCTATAAGCCGAAAGTCTATAAACCGAACGACTTTCGGTTTATAGACTTTCGGCTTATGGAATACATGTAATCCTATTGCTATTCTATAAACCGAACGACTTTCGGTTTATAGAATAGCCATAGGTTTACATGTATTACATAAGCCGAAAGTCTATAAACCGAAAGTCGTTCGGTTTATAGGCTGTCGGCATTTAACTAATAAGAGACAGATTCATAAAATTATGAATGGAGACTTTGTCTCCGTGTAGTAAAATGCCGACAGCCTATAAACCGAACGTTCGGTTTATAGGCTTTCGGCTTATGGAATACATGTATTCCTATTGGTATTCTATAAACCGAACGACTTTCGGTTTATAGAATAGCCATAGGATTACATGTATTACATAAGCCGAACGTCTATAAACCGAAAGTCGTTCGGTTTATAGGCTGTCGGCATTTAACTATACAGAGACAGAGTCTCCATTCATAAAATTATGAATGGAGACTTTGTCTCCGTGTAGTAAAATGCCGAAAGCCTATAAACCGAACGATCAGTTTATAGACTTTCGGCTTATATAATACATGTAATCCTATGGCTATTCTATAAACCGAACGTTCGGTTTATAGAATAGCAATAGGAATACATGTATTCCATAAGCCGACAGCCTATAAACCGAACGTTCGGTTTATAGGCTGTGGGCATTTTACTACACGGAGA
Organism: Pelodytes ibericus; assembly: GCA_036172795.1. Lineage (NCBI taxonomy): Eukaryota > Metazoa > Chordata > Amphibia > Anura > Pelodytidae > Pelodytes > Pelodytes ibericus. Next base: position 111,728,807 of record CM069862.1, on the reverse strand, counting down.
CAAAGTCTCCATTCATAATTTTATGAATGGAGACTCTGTCTCCGTATAGTTAAATGCCGGCTTTTAACTATACGGAGACAAAGTCTCCATTTATAATTTTATGAATGGAGACTCTGTCTCCGTATAGTTAAATGCCCACAGCCTATAAACCGAATGTTCGGTTTATAGGCTGTCGGCTTTTAACTATATGGATACAAAGTCTCCATTCATAATTTTATGAATGGAGAATCTGTCTCCGTATAGTTAAATGCCGGTGTTCTGACAAATTTCTGGAGCAAATTCTCCTGCGCAATCGCAGGAGAATTTGCTCACTGCGCATGCGCATAAAGTTACAGCTGATAACTCATGCCTCATCTTGATGGGATTTGTGATCCTCCTGCTGTATTATTGATGCAGCAGGAGGATCACAAATCCCATCAAGATGAGGCAGCCCTCACCAGGATGCTTGCCCCCTTATGTCCCGACGCCCCGTGTTACTTACCACCTTAAGAACACAACAACGGACGCGCGCATTCCCAAACGGCTGGATAGGCATGCGCATGCGCTGTGTATCGCTGTGGTCGATGATCTGGTAAGAAGGGGTGTGCGGGGGGTGTGAGGGGGGCGGGAGGTGGGTTGCGCAGCTGGCTCATGCGCGGTGGTCACAAAGTTACAGCTGAGTTATCAGCTGTAACTTTATGCGCATGCGCAGTGAGCAAATTCTCCAGCGATTGCGCAGGAGAATTTGCTCCAGAAATTTGTCAGAACACCGGCTTTTAACTATACGGAGACAAAGTCTCCATTTATAATTTTATGAATGGAGACTCTGTCTCCGTATAGTTAAATGCCCACAGCCTATAAACCGAACGTTCGGTTTATAGGCTGTCGGCTTTTAACTATACGTTTGTCTCCATTCATAAATTTATGAATGGAGACTCTGTCTCCGTATAGTTAAATGCTATTGTATTCTATAAACGAAATTCTATTTCGGCTTATAGAATGCAATAGTACTACGAATGGACGAATGAATGAATGATTTTCCTTTATTAACCATTTGTTCATTCGGCTTTAGTTAGCTTAGCATTTTCGTTCTTCGTTTTTCGGGCGAATGGACGAAAATGCAATTTTCGGACGAAAATGCATTCGTCCGAAAACGAATGCACATGTCTAGTATATATTCACATGTAAATTGCTTTTTTAATAAAAAATTATGATATAAAAAAAATCTTGTTTTTATTTCCTTTTATGTGACAATGCTGCCTCTCTCTTTCCCTTGCCCCCAGATTTGTCGCTCTCCCCCCCTTAGTGTTGTCTCTCTCTCACCCTCCCTTTGGCTCCCCCCTCGCTCCCCTTGTGTCTGTCTCTTCCCCCCTTCCCTCCCCCTGTTTCTCTCTGCCCCCCTCCCCTTGTTTCTGTCTCCTGCCCCCTTCCCTCCCCTTGTTTCTCTCTGCCCCCCCCCCTTGTTATTCTGTCCCCCCCTCACCTGTTTCTTGCTCCCTGGTGGCTAGTGGGGGCAGCCGGGGGATGTATGCACTATACATAATAGACGGAAGTGTCGGGCAGCATGGAGGTTGTCTGCACGATTCGTGCAGACATCCCCCAGCTGCCCGATTCTCCCTGGTGGCTAGCGAGGCAGCGGAGGATGTCTGCGCGATGAGCGAGACCTCCCTTGCTGCCGCACGGAACGACAGCCAGGACTTTTATGAGGAAGCCGGAAGTACCCAGCTTCATCATAGAAGTCCCGGCGGTCATGCCGGGCGGCAGCAGGAGAGGTCTCGCTCATCGCACAGACATCCTCCGCTGCCTCGCTAGCCACCAGGGAGAATCGGGCAGCTGGGGGATGTCTGCACGAATCGTGCAGACAACCTCCATGCTGCCCGACACTTCCGTCTATTATGTATAGTGCATACATCCCCCGGCTGCCCCCACTAGCCACCAGGGAGCAAGAAACAGGTGAGGGGGGGACAGAATAAAAAGGGGGGGGGGGCAGAGAGAAACAAGGGGAGGGAAGGGGGGAAGAGACAGACACAAGGGGAGCGAGGGGGGAGCCAAAGGGAGGGTGAGAGAGAGACAACACTAAGGGGGGGAGAGCGACAAATCTGGGGGCAAGGGAAAGAGAGAGGCAGCATTGTCACATAAAAGGAAATAAAAACAAGATTTTTTTTACATCATAATTTTTTATTAAAAAAGCAATTTACATGTGAATATATACTAGACATGTGCATTCGTTTTCGGACGAATGCATTTTCGTCCGAAAATTGCATTTTCGTCCATTCGCCCGAAAAACGAAAATGCTAAGCTAACTAAAGCCGAATGAACGAATGGTTAATAAAGGAAAATCATTCGTTCATTCGTCCATTCGTAGTACTATTGCATTCTATAAGCCGAAATAGAGTCGGTTTATAGAATACAATAGCATTTAACTATACGGAGACAGAGTCTCCATTCATAAAATTATGAATGGAGACTATGTCTCCGTATAGTTAAATGCCCACAGCCTATAAACCGAACGTTCGGTTTATAGGCTGTGGGCATTTAACTATACGGAGACAGAGTCTCCATTCATAAAATTATAAATGGAGACTTTGTCTCCGTATAGTTAAAAGCCGGCATTTAACTATATGGAGACAGAGTCTCCATTCATAAAATTATGAATGGAGACTTTGTCTCCGTGTAGTAAAATGCCCACAGCCTATAAACCGAACGTTCGGTTTATAGGCTGTCGGCTTATGGAATACATGTATTCCTATTGCTATTCTATAAGCCGAACTTTCGGTTTATAGAATAGCCATAGGATTACATGTATTACATAAGCCGAAAGTCTATAAACCGATCGTTCGGTTTATAGGCTTTCGGCATTTTACTACACGGAGACAAAGTCTCCATTCATAATTTTATGAATGGAGACTCTGTCTCTGTATAGTTAAATGCCGACAGCCTATAAACCGAACGACTTTCGGTTTATAGACTTTCGGCTTATGTACTACATATAATCCTATGGCTATTCTATAAACCGAAAGTCGTTCGGTTTATAGAATAGCAATAGCATTACATGTATTCTATAAACCGAACGTCGTTCGTTTTAAAGACTTTCGGCTTATAGAATACTATTGGCTTTCTATAAACCGAACTAGAGTCGAGTCCCCATTCATAAGAAATTCTTATGAATGAGGAGGGACTCTAGTTAGGTTTATAGAATGCCAATAGTATTCTATAAGCCGAAAGTCTTTAAAACGAACGACGTTCGGTTTATAGAATACATGTAATGCTATTGCTGTTCTATAAGCCGAAAGTCTTTCGGCTTATAGAACAGCAATAGCATTACATGTATTCTATAAACCGAACGTCGTTTGTTTTAAAGACTTTCGGCTTATTGAATACATGCTGCTATTGGCTTTCTATAAACCGAAAGAGTCCCCATTCATACGAATAGGTCAATTGACCTATTCGTATGAATGGGAACTCAGTTTCGGTTTATAGGAAGCTAATAGCATTACATGCATTCCATAAACCGAAAGTCATTCACGTCGGTTTATGGAATGTAGTACAATGCTATTGGTATTGTAAACCGACTCTATTTCGGTTTAGAATGCCAATAGCACGAATGGACGAATGGACGAATGAACGAATGATTTTCGTTTATTAACCATTCGTTCATTCGGATTTTGTTAGTTAAAATTTTCGTTATTTGTTTTTCGGACGAATGGACGAAAATGCTATTTTCGTCCGAAAATGCATTCGTCCGAAAACGAATGCACATGTCTAATATTCAATGGCAAATGATACTGACATAATTTTGGGCAAAGTTGGCAGGGGCATTTTAAATGGCAAATAATACTGGCATATTATTGGGCAAAGTTGGCAGGGGCATATTAAATGTCAAATATTACTGGCATATTATTGGCAAATTGGCAGGGGCATATTAAATGGCAAATAATACTGGCATATTATTGGGCAAATTGGCTATGGAATATTAATGGCAAATAATACTGGCATAATTTTGGGCAAATTGGAAGGAGCATATTCAATGGCAAATAATACTGACATAATTTTTGGCAAAGTAGGCAGGGGCATATTAAATGGCAAATAATACTGTTTAAGAATTTCATATTAAAATTTGAAAGAGGAAAATGTGACAACCTAACCAAAACTATGAAGCTTGCCTGGGTACTTCACTAAAATCAATTGCTCCCACTTCCATGGCAAACCACTACAAGGTTTGACCTCCTGGCCCATCTCACAACCTCACACCATAGTCTTGACTAACTACCTCCAGTAAGGTACCTGCAAAGCTTCTGACATAGCACGTGGCCTGGACATTCAAGCCAAATGTGTTCCTCCTGAAAAGGAAAATAAGGATTCTACTAAAAGGCCATATTGAAAAATCTAAACCAAAATCAGACAGATGAACCTCATCCCATACGAATAGACCAGTACGCTGTCCTTCCAAAGCCAAGTGACAAACTACAACGCCTTGTATTTTCTTAACAAAGCTAGCCATAAATTTGTTGCTCTAAACACTGCTTCAACTTTCTTCTATCATACAAATTGTCATCAAGACCTAGTCTTGACGTCTTGTTCGCTGCACCTATTCTATAGGAATGAGTACTAAACTCCAAAGCCTAAGCAACTGAACTCTGGTTTGAATACTTTGACAAATGTGAATCGGGATAGGTGCAGAAGGTCATTTTGACTTAGAAATGACCCCTCCCCATGAGCCCTGGTAGCCATCCAATTCTCAGTATGATGAATGGGCAGATTACATTGTTTGGAATCTCGTAGAGTGTAATGCTTTTACAGTGTCATAACCATATAGACAATATGTTGCGAGCAGTGTATGTCATGTAACTGAAGCCCCCTTTCAACTGATTTGCTGGCACGTACTAGTTCAGACCAGGGCCGTCTTTAACGCGGGGCAAACGGGGCAGCTGCCCTGGGCCCAGTTACTCCTGGGGGGCCCAAGGCAGCAGTCCCATGGGCCCTCAGCCCCTGCTTGCAGCGTTCACAGCGCATTTCTGACTGGCACTATATTACTGGGCATCTGGATGGCACAATATTACTGGGCTCTGAGTGGAACTATATTACTGGGCATCTGGCTGGCATAATATTACTGGGCATCTGGCTGGCACTATATTACTGGTATCTGACTGGCACAATATTACAGGCATCTGGCTGGCACTATATTACTGGGCTCTGACTGGCATAATATTACAGGCATCTGGCTGGCACTATATTACTGGGCATCTGGCTGGCACAATATTACTGGGCATCTGGCTGGCACAATATTACAGGCATCTGGCTGGCACTATATTACTGGGCATCTGGCTGGCACAATATTACTGGGCATCTGGCTGGCACAATATTACAGGCATCTGGCTGGCACTATATTACTGGGCATCTGGCTGGCACAATATTACAGGCATCTGGCTGGCACTATATTACTGGGCATCTGGCTGGCACAATATTACTGGGCATCTGGCTGGCATAATATTACAGGCATCTGGCTGGCACTATATTACTGGGCTCTGACTGGCATAATATTACAGGCATCTGGCTGGCACAATATTACTGGGCTCTGGCTGGCACAATATTACTGGGCTCTGACTGGCACAATAATACTGGGCTCTGACTGGCACATGGCACAATAATACTGGGCATCTGACTGGCACAATAATACTGGGCATCTGGCTGGCATAATATTACAGGCATCGGGCTGGCACTATATTAATGGGCATCTGGCTGGCACAATATTACTGGGCTCTGACTGGCACAATATTACTGGGCATCTGGCTGGCACAATATTACAGGCATCTGGCTGGCACTATATTACTGGGCATCTGGCTGGCACAATATTACAGGCATCTGGCTGGCACTATATTACTGGGCATCTGGCTGGCACAATATTACTGGGCATCTGGCTGGCATAATATTACAGGCATCTGGCTGGCACTATATTACTGGGCTCTGACTGGCATAATATTACAGGCATCTGGCTGGCACAATATTACTGGGCTCTGGCTGGCACAATATTACTGGGCTCTGACTGGCACAATAATACTGGGCTCTGACTGGCACATGGCACAATAATACTGGGCATCTGACTGGCACAATAATACTAGGCATCTGGCTGGCATAATATTACAGGCATCTGACTGGCACAATATTACAGGCATCTGACTGGCACAATATACCTGGCCTCTGACTGGCACACTATTACAGGCATCTGACTGGCATAATATTACAGGCATCTGACTGGCACAATATTACAGGCATCTGACTGGCACAATATTACAGGCATCTGTCTGGCACAATATTCCTGGCCTCTGACTGGCACACTATTACAGGCCTCTGACTGGCACACTATTACAGGCATCTGACTGGCATAGTAGTACAGGCATCTGACTGGCATAATATTACAGGCATCTGACTGGCACAATATTCCTGGCCTCTGACTGGCACACTATTACAGGCATCTGAGTGGCATAATATTACAGGCATCTGACTGACATAATATTACAGGCATCTGACAGGCACAATATTCCTGGTATCTGACAAGCACAATATTACAGGTATCTGACTGGCACAATATTACAGGTATCTGAATGGCACAATATTCCTGGGCTCTGACTTACACAATATTCCTGGTATTTGACTGGCACAATATTCCTGGTATCTGACTGGCACAATATTACAGGCATCTGACTGGCACAATATTACAGGCATCTGACTGGCACAATATTACAGGCATCTGACTGGCACAATATTCCTGGCCTCTGACTGGCACACTATTACAGGCATCTGACTGGCATAATATTACAGGCATCTGACTGGCACAATATTCCTGGGCTCTGACAGGCACAATATTCCTGGTATCTGACTGGCACAATATTACTGGTATCTGACTGGCACAATATTACTGGTATCTGACTGGCACATTATTACTGGGCTCTGACTGGCCCAATATTGCAGGCATCTGACTGGCACAATATTGCAGGCATCTGACTGGCACAATATTGCAGGCATCTGACTGGCACATTATTACTGGGCTCTGAATGGCACAATATTGCAGGCATCTGACTGGCACAATATTACAGGCATCTGACTGGCACAATATTACTGGGGTCTGAATTTCACAATATTCCTGGTATCTGACTGGCACAATATTCCTGGGCTCTGACTGGCACAATATTCCTGGGCTCTGGGGGGGGGGGGGGGGGGGTAACATTGCGATGGATGGCAGGATTGCATGCAGGGGTGGGGGCAGGGTCCAGGGGGCCCAAGCAAATGCTTGCCCAGGGTCCAATCACTATTAAAGACGGCCCTGGTTCAGACACCCTAAAAGCCCCTCAAAAAGCAGGCGAGAAGGCCGCCTTAAAAAAAGAAGCTTCATACTGAGATGAGCAAATGGCATCCAAGACCTCCATTAAACTTCTCAACAGATGAATGGAAAGTGGACGGCCCTCGCATTAAAACCGACTGAGGATGTCAAGTTGTGCAGTATGCTAGAGAATGCCAAAATCAATTTTTCTTAAATGAAGCATTCAACACTACGTAAATGTTAACACATACACAGGCAAAGTTAATCCAGATATAGCTGCAGTTCCTGAGAGCACTGTAATTACGTATTTTCTACCATTGTCCTTGGGAATGTGCAGGAGGTGAACTTTATTGATTTTTGAATTGTATTTCTGAACAAGTCTTACTCAGCTAAAATGTAATTCCTTCTGAATTATTTGCCAGAGTTACAGAATGATGTGCTAAACAAAAGGTATGCAGTACTTTGCAATGCATCATCTTCTTCTGAATCATGAAGAATCTGATTATCATCTTCATCTATAAAACTCTTACAAATTACAGTATATTAAAAGACCAATGTCAATGAATTAATGTGTAGCTGACAAGGATAAATTTGCCTACTCTGGGTATCGCTACCTTATACGAAAATAAAGTGGCTGCTTAGGGCCCCCACTTGTTTAGGAGCTCCCACAATGCCTATCACTTACTTAATCAGGGCACATGTCTGATATAGAGGCGCCCATTTGATGTTTCACCTAGTGACCCCAAAAAACAAGACCCACCCCTAATCTATGGTCATTGAATGCCATAGACTGCAATAAAAAAATGTTGAGCTAAAACCAGTAATAAGTGACTTTGAATAAAGGCCATTGGGCTGACCAAAATGTAAAAATATGTGTAGATGAAATATGTTTAAAATAAAGGATTTGAAGTTGGTGAAATTGCTGCACATACGCTCCTATAATACACATGGGTCAATTCCAAAAAACAAAGTATTGGCAGCACAGACAGCATTTTGGAATTGTGAATTATGCATTGTGTAGATCTGCAGATAGGATTGCACTTTGGCAGCATCGATATAGGATCTCTATATTAATATCACAGAGATATTGTTTTAAATGTACTGTTAGAAGAAAATGTCCCCTATATATTTGCATGCAATTTGCCCATCACAGTATCTTGATGACATTTTACCCAATATAACATGTTTCCAAAATGTCACAGTTGACGACTTTAAGAAGAAATAGAAGAATCGAAGACCACGGTTATTCTTTGTACTCTCATATTTCATGTCGTATTTACGGCAATTATGCAAAGAATGATGACATGCAGGAAGATTGCATTTGTTCATAAACATATTTGATATTTTACATACCAAGCATACAATAAGCGTTCTGGTGGCTGCTTAGGGGCTCCTTTGTATGGGGCACCAGTCAGTTGTCTGTTTAATAGTTAACTAAAGGAGTTTCACTGGTGGGGTAACTGTGGGTTAACTGGCAGACAATTCAATGTCTCTTTGTCAGCCAATTCTGACTAGAAAAATTGATTCCATTAAAAATACTGGACACCACAAAAGCAAAACATTACCATTTCATAATACAGCGTCAACAATTTAAACTTTGTACAGACCATAGAAGAGAAACTGAGACAGATCAATACATGCAATATAGAACCCTGCTCACAAGCTTACAATCACAGCATCTTCCCACAGTAAGCAATAGACATGTCCCATATTGTCTTCATTTTATTCCAAATACTGGACTGTCCAGGTGAAAATTGGACACTGGACAATCCAAACCGCTATTCCCAGGGCCGGCCTTAAGTGTCCCAGCGCCCTGTGCGGGCTTCCCCCGTGGCGCCCCCCCCCCCCCATGTATGTGTCCCTTCCCTCTTCCTTGCCACATCTGTCTCGCTCTAACTCCCCCATACCTGTTTTCTCTCTCTCCCTCTCCCCCCCTCCCCTGTTCTGTCTTTCCCCCCCAGACCCCCGTGTTCTGTCTCTCTCCCCCCTCCCCCTGTTCTGTCTCTCCTCCCCCTGTTCTGTCCCCCCCCCGTTGTCTCTCCCCCCCAGACACCCGTGTTCTGTCTCTCCCCCCCCCAGACACCCGTGTTCTCTGTCTCTCTCCCCCTGTTCTGTCTCTCTCTCTCCCCCTCCTCCTGTTCTGTCTGTCTCTCTCTCCCCCTGTTCTGTCTCTCACTCCCCCCATTCTTTCTCTCTCTCTCTCTCCCTCCCCCCTGTTCTGTCTCTCTCTCTCTCTCCCCCTCCCCTTGTTCTGTCTGACTCTCTCTCCTTGTTCTGTCTGTCTCTCTCTCTCTCTCTCCCCCTCCCCCTGTTCTGTCTGTCTCTCTCCCCCTCCCCCTGTTCTGTCTGTCTCTCTCCCCCTCCCCCTGTTCTGTCTGTCTCTCTCTCCCCCTCCCCCTGTTCTGTCTGTCTCTCTCTCCCCCTCCCCCTGTTCTGTCTGTCTCTCTCTCCCCTTGTTCAGTCTGCCTCTCCCCCCCCCCCCCCCCCATGCCTGCAAATGTTGATCAGGGAAGGGGGCGGAGCTAACCGGCTGAGCGGTGTAGCTCCGCCCCCACCCTGTTAAGCAGAGCAGCGTCTGCTTCACAGGGAGTAGTGGGCAGCAAAAGAAAGTGCTGCTCGGCTCCCCATGCTTAATGCAGGCATGGGGAGCAGAGCAGCACTTTCTTTTGCTGCCCACAGCTCCCCGTGAAGCAGGAGCTTCTCTGCTTAACAGGGTGGGGGCGGAGCTACACCGCTCAGCCGGTTAGCTCCGCCCCCTCCCCGACACAGCAGAGATCTTTTGATCTCCCCCAGCCAGTGCCTCTACCGGCTTTTTTTTTTTAAACTTTTTTTTTTTAAAGCTGGCGGGCGGCGCCCCCTGGGGTGTTGCGCCCTGTGCGCTCGCACAGGTCGCACACCCCTAAGGCCGGCCCTGGCTATTCCTAAGACTCCCAGTTCTTGGCAACTCAATTTAAAGTGTCCCGTGGAATCTGTACGTTCCGGAGTTTGCAGCCTTCTATTTGTTTATTTCCTTTCACAGGATCATTTCTAATGAATCAGTCTTAATCCCTGTAATCTCTAGAGTGTACTCAGCTGCCTCCCACTGTGTTTTTTTATTTTTATTTTAATGAGAGTTATTGTGTACAGCTCGGGGACCAATTAAGCTTCTGTTAGGTAAGAAGAAGGATCAACATGCCCAAACAACACTGAAAGAAATAACCTGTTAACCAGCTGCCTGCTGGCATATCCGTTCACATTTCATTTAATGCATACAATTCCAGTGCATGGATAAATCCTACTAGTATCTATGGCACTGCCAGGGTTAGAGTTCTACCAGGATGTATAAAATAACGGTGACTATTAATTTCAAGTCACTGGTAGCACTGTCTACCTTTTCTACAGGAAAATGATTGCCAGCTTGTGTTCTCCTCTTGCCATCTTCAGCAACATGCTATGTGATGTCACTGACATTAATAATTGTAAGATTTTGCTACGTCATGGCATAAAGTCATGATTTATAAATACACGGAGGCTCCTATTATACATACACTTTTCCTTTATTCCCTCAACAGCAAGATCAAATTTAACACAGAATGAATCTGAAAAAAATAACCAATCAAATGCAATCTCACAATAACTCCGCCCTCTCCCTCCAAATAAAATCCATTGCACAGGAAGTATTCCTCCTCTTTCTTTGATGAAAACATTCATATCTTCTCATCCAAAATGAACTTGACGTCTTCTATCCTCAGAAATATTATAAATATTTATTTATACAGTAATTATAAATCTGGGATTCTCTGGAGCTAGCCCAGAAATTCTGCATTCTGACATTGGATGTTAACCCATTAACGCATTTGGACGTATATATACGTCCTGAAAAGCATGGTCCTTAAGGACCACGAGGACGTATATATACGTCCTCCGTTTTCATGTAGTGTTGCGCTCCTTAGCTCAACACTGCTGTCTGTAGCTACTCTCAGAGGCTGCTTCAGATCCGAAGCAGCCTCTGAGAGGGCTTTCAGCCCCCCCTCGACCCCCCCCCGGGCGCATACGATCACCGCGAATGTGATCGTATGCGCGTTAACACACATAGGCAGTGAAAGCTGATCACTGCCTTTGTGTGTTAAAGTTTTGCAATGATGCCTCTATCGAGGCATCATGCAACACCTTGTGTGCCCCCCTGGTGATACTGGGTGTGTGCTGTTTCGGAGGAGCATGCTCCTCCGATACAGCGTGCCCAGAGGAGATCGACGGAAGACAGAAAAAAAAAATCTCTTCCGTCGCTCTGAAACCGCTACTTGACTGCCCCTACAGGCAGTTAAGTATATTACAGTTAAAAAATAGAAAATTAATTAAATAAATAAATGGAAAAAGCTAACCCTTGATCTACTGAACATAGATCTAGGGTTAGGGTCACAAATAGGGTCATAATTAGGGTTAAACGGGGGTTCAGATGATTACAAGGGTTAGATTAAGGGGTGGGGGTCAATTTAGGGTTAGAGTAAATTTAGAGTTGGGGTAAATTTAGGGTTCGGGTTAAAAAATCACTGTAGAAGAAAATGGTTAGAAAACACACTAATATTGTTTATTGCCCTATTACGTGAAATAAAAACTTAGACAAACAAGGAAATGACAAAAATAATGGAATTCTGGTCTTCAAGGCACGTCAAATGCAACATAGCACTCGGTCACTAAGGGGTTAATGAACTGGAACGCCACAAATACATTGTGCAGTCTGCATGGTATACTTTTATATGGAGTTTGGGTAACCAGATGTAAAAATCTTCACATCTGTAATCCAGAAAGAGGAATTCCAGAGTAGGCTTTTATTACACTAATGAGGAGGGCAATAAACATTGTGCTTCATTTACATGAGCCAAGTTAAAGTTTCCCCTCGATGTAGGGAGGGTGTGGAGTATAGAAATCATAATACTGTTAGAGTATGCTAGCCAGGTTGCAAAATGTAAGAATTTTTTTTTTGTTGAGTCAGAATGTGACGGATTAGTGACACACAGACAGGAATTAAAATGACAGTGGGTATCCAATGACAGAGATTCTTCCCCACACCTCAGTCCTGTCAGGACAGATAAACATCTAGTAGTGAAGGGGTAGGAGGTTGAGGACTACACATTCCTTAGCCCCTGACCACACAGACTGTCATTGTTCTGGATCATCAGGTGAAGCAAACATATTCCCATGACGCCACTTTAAACAAAAAGTCCTGCAAAAAAATGTGACAGAGATGAGGGATGAGCAACATTCTTTAAATACATTACATGACTTTAACATTTATTTATATAGCGCCAACCATTTACATAGCGCTTGTTACAGAGCATAGAAGGGGACTACATACTAAGTTAGACAAATAAAAACAGACTGATCCATGAGGTATAAATCTTACAATCTAGAGGCAGCTGGGGAATATCATATAACATGATAAATTAAATGATATGTTGGCATCATGTGTATATTCACCATTTACATATTTTTTTATGAAGGGTATATTATATATATTGATATCACAAATAGCAAGAAAATCTTCCAGTTAAATATTCAAATTTGAATTGGGTGGGACATGTGAAGGGTTTGTGTGATAGAGCCTTGTAATATATAAAACTAGTATACAGTGTAGTGATGACTATAACTGGGCTCGCACACTGCGGTGCCTTGCAATGCCGCACCTACTTGCAAAAGTAACCCCAAGGGCACAGCATCTGAAATAATAACCCTGTGTCACGTAGGCTGCTCGCAAAGCCTGTTTCAAAAGAAATACACATTCCTCAACCGGAAACTTGCTGTGAGGTAGAACATGTAAAAAAGTTACATGTAAGGGGTCAATTTACACAGGCTTAAAAGCTGCTAAAAATTACGTAATGGCAAGAGAACTGGAGCCTCACTAAAAAAGGATTGTCCAATTTTTTAATATGGAGCTGCATACCATACAGAATGTTAGTTTGGGGGATCATACATTCTTGGGGGTACTATAGAACCTAAGGGCTTTTACAGAATAGATTCCATTCTAAAACTCTTGAAGACCACGTCCAGTCCAAGGTTCACCAGTTGGACATTGACATACTTAAGGACATTCAGTCAAATCACTTATCGACAGCTGGCTATGTTTGTGTCTTGAAAAAAAACAAGCAGATCTCATGATAAATATTATCCTACTGTGCACAACAGAACGTGGGGGAAAATGGAGGTACATTATGCTTTAATTCCAAGTAAAAATGTTTGTATGACAAATTTACCTTGCCTTTAAAGTTAAAAAATTGTCAGTATACAGACAATAAGAGACAAGAATTGAAACATTTTATAATGATTAAAGCAATTTTTTTTTAAATGGGTCTTCCATTTCCAAACAGACGGCTCTTGACCCCACACAAACTATGCATCCTTGGGATTTAAGAGGTTATTCACTTGTATGATGTAAAGGGGAATGTTCCTTACTTATTTATAAACCCCATACCCTATCCCAATAATGACACGAGACATGTATGGAGTTAAATAGGCCACAGCTTTCTTTATTTACAAACCAAGAGGAACTGTATGCCAAACCTTCTCCACTTTTTTCATCTATTTCTTATAAATTATTAACTCTGTAAAATATAAATACTTTAATAACACACCAAAACATAATTAACATACAGCTCCAAATAGTCCTTGCCAATTGTAAACATTAAATCACCATCCTTTAAACTGGAGTCCCTAGAAGAGACACCCCTCTCCCCTCGTCCATACTAATTCCATCATTATTCCAAACCTAATGCTAACCACCAGCCGACAGTTAGCTCGGTGGGCACGACCATTAGCCATCCTTCTAATATTTGAGAGGTTAGGAGAGGGTCCACCCTGTCCATCCTTTGACTCGATCCTCCATTCATAACAGTATTGGCAAGGACCACCCCGCCACAGACACCGCTGTTTAACCCCCCTTAAATCAGCGGTGACCACCCACCAAAGCCATGGCCTGTTCCATAGCCTCCTGCAAGGCCAAATTGAAAAGGTCCAAACCAACGTCAGTCAGGTGAACCCCATCACTGCGGAAGAAAACAGCCGCATTCCTCTCAAACACCCTATGACGGACCGTAATCCCCCCTATACCCAACACAAATTTGGAGACCCTTTTATTTAACTTAATCCGAGAACGCTCCAGGGCCCTTTGATTCTGGGCACACCTCCAGTAATTCCTAGGGACGACCTCAGACCAAACCAAACCTACATCTGGGAATAAGACCTGCAACCTGGCCAAATCCCGCCTGATAGCGTCTCCTAATGCCAATACCGGAGCCGTGCCCAAATCATTACCCCCTAGGTGAATAACTATTATATCCGGGGGACCCACCAGCCGAGCCAACTGAACCACCTCAGGCAGGAATTGGATCCACCTCATCCCTCTTGCCCCCAGCCATCGAACCTCCGCTTGAAAAGGAGAAAAACCCATCCGTTCCCCTCCCGGGCGGACAGCTGCACGCCGTCGAGCCCAGTAGATATAAGAGTGGCCGATCAGCCAAATCTTATATGGGCCATGATCTAAACGGGCAAGAAAGGTGAAGAATCAATTAGTCCAGCCGGGCGAACATACGATTGAAAGCGGCGCGATTCCCAACGCCCTATGCGCTGCACCGCCCGTGCCGAAAAACCCACTCTGGAGGCCTCTGTAGCCGCCCCTATCCGAAAGGAGTGCCCCCCAAATTCGGAACTAGCAATCCCCATAGCATCCAAGGATTTCTTAAACACCCGCAAGAACTGAAAGCGAGACAATGGGGACCCATCCAAGTGCAGTAGCAGAGAGCCGGGGGCCTCTGGGCGAATAAGAAGGTAGGAATCCAAGCATGCCACCGGGCATACCACCGAACCCCTAACCTCCTGTAAAACCACCCAAGCACCTTTTCCTGCCATATCGGTCTTAGAACGCCATATCAAAAACCGCAGGGACCCCGGCTCCCGCAGCACGTCCTGCCGCAAGAGTCCCCCTTGTCTGGTCTTGGAGGGGCTCACCAATTCTCCAATCCGCAAAGCACCAAAAAAGGCAAAAGCCAAAGCAACCTTGAACAATGTCACTTCACCAGGAGATGAACAAACAGATGGCAACGTATGAAAGAGCCCCAACAGAAGGGCCCCAGACACCGGCCTGCGAGAGTCCCTACTCACCCTACCCCTGCGCCACCCCTTAAGGGCCTGGCGCACCACAAAGTCCTTCGTGATGTCCGTGACCCTGCGGATTTTAAATCCAAAGGCCAAACCCGCAAGTTTTCCCGAAACCGCCCCAGGGGATATCCCCGATGCCTCCCAATGCCATAGCAACCACAACAGACCCTGAATACTCTCCTCCAGGGTCCGGAAACCCCCATGGGACCTTTCCAAATTCTCCCATTCCGCCCAGGCCTTCCCATACCTTTCCCAAGTTGCATGACATACCGACCCCTGAACCCAGTCCGCTACTCGTTCTGCCCAAGGTCCCACAGGTCCTGAGGGCAGGGGGAACCCTCCTCGTCCGCCCAAGGGGCCGCAGCCCTGAAGACCGGCCACTGCGAACGAGAAATGGCATCGGCTATGACATTCTGCACTCCGGGAATATGCACAGCCCTACAAGTCACGTTAGCAGGAGCCTAATCACTGGAGGGGAAGAGGCCGTCAAGTTGTTGATAGCCATAACCACCCCCATATTATCGCAGTGGAAAACGACCCTGCGATCCCGCAGGGCCGACCCCCAAAGCTCCAACGCCACCAATATAGGGAACAATTCCAGAAATGCCAAATTCCGCGTCAAGCCAGATGTCCGCCATTCCGGCGGCCACACACCCGAGGACCATTGCCTCCCCAAGATGGCCCCAAAACCCACAGACCCAGCCGCGTCGGTATATAAATGGAGATCCCCGTTGGACACCTCAGGGGCCTGCCATAGGGCTTTCCCATTGAAATTCTCCAAGAAAGAATCCCAAACCCCCAGATCCTCCCGCAAGGGCCTCGTTAAACGGATAAAATGGTGAGCATGAGCAACCCCAGCCGTGGCACCAGCCAAACGCCTATTGAAAACCCGGCCCATCGGAATAATCCGACAGGCAAAATTCAATTTACCCAACAAGGACTGCAATGGGCGAAGCTGTATCTTACGCACCCGCCGCGCCTCAGCCACCGCCACCCTGAGACCCGCCACTTTATCAGACGGCAGACGGCACTCCCCGGCCACCGAGTCAATTTCGATGCCCAGGAAGCTAAGGCACGTCGCTGGGCCCTCCGTTTTGCTAGGAGCCAATGGAACCCCGAACCAGCTCGAAACCATTTCCACCGATCTCAATAGGTGAGCACACACATTAGATCGGGGAGGGCCAACGCACAGGAAATCATCAAGATAGTGCAGCACAGAGTCACAACCCGACTCCGTGCGCACCACCCACTCCAAGAACGTACTGAAGCATTCGAAATAAAAACAGGAAATTGAGCACCCCATGGGCAAGCACAAATCCACGTAAAATTCCCCTTCAAAGAAACATCCTAATAGATGATGACAATCCGGGTGCACGGGCAACAACCGAAAAGCCGACTCAACATCCGTTTTGGCCATAAGGGCCCCCACTCCCGCGGCCCTGACCATCCGTACCGCTGCGTCAAAGGACACGTACGACACCCGGCACAATTCCACGTCAATGTCGTCATTCACCGAACCCCCGTGGGGATGCGATAAATGGTGTATAAGACGGAATTTGCCAGGCTCCTTCTTGGGTACCACCCCCAGGGGAGACACCCGCAAGTTATGCAGTGGAGGGTCCCGAAAGTGACCCGCCATTCTCCCCATAGCAATTTCCTTCGCCAACTTCTCCCTCACCACTGCCGGATAAGATGCCACTGACCGCAAGTTACGAAAAGACATCACCGTAGGTCGGTCCTGGAAAGGGATCCAAAATCCCTCTTCAAAACCTGATAACAGGATATCCGCAGCCCTGCGGTTGTGGTACCTATTTAACCACGGGCGCATCGCGGCGACGTCCACCGGCGTCCTCCCCCTTCGAGCCCATGTCCGACTTATCGCCTGACTTCCCACGTTTAAAGCAACGGGAGGAGGGGTGATTACCTCCGCACACCGAGCATTCGTGCTTAAACCTGCAGTTTGACCCCCACTTACACTGCCCGTCATTAAACTGCCAGCAAGACCCCGGCCGTTTTTGCACGGCCGACGGGGTGGGGGTGGTTCCCCCCATCCCGCCGGCCCCCCCGAGAAAGGAAGACAGACCCCCTTGGGCCGATGCGGGCCGCGTCATTATAGACAGCCATAGCCCGATGTCCATTTGATCCCAGGAGAGCGTAGGACGCACGGCCAAGCGCTGGCGAAACTGCTCGTCGTATCGCCACCAACTCAGTCCCCCATAAACCCTACACGCCGTCCAAATCTGATCCTGATAGCAGAAAAGCGACGAGCATCGCTCAGGATATTTTTCCCCCATCACGCTAGCCAAAATAGAAAACCCCCTAATCCAGTTACCGTAGGTCTTAGGGATCTTACGGTACTTGTATTTCTCTTTTTCCTTTTCGGAGTCTTTCAACTCCTTCTCAGGAGGAGGAACATCCTCTAGGGGAATCAAAGAGAATATCTCCAGGAATTCCCCTTTCCAGATTTTCTCCTTAACCTCCTGCTTCAAGTGCAGGCCCAACGGGCCCGACCAACACATATAGGAAGCCCCGTTAGCCACCGGGGCCACAACCGTAACCGGAGCCTCAAGCATACTAGCCCCAGGCTCCACCCCAGAGACCGTTGCATCCCCTGCCGTAGCTACTACCGGGGGAGATAAAGCCTGCAATGGGGCCTGTGCGGGGACCGCCACGGGCCCAGCACCCATCACGCCCGTACCAGCCAACCCCCCGGCCTCCCACACCCCCCGCAGCTGCGCATCCAGCTGCTGTGATACAGAAGGAATCCCTGGAACCCCGGGCGCAGACAAATGCAGCAATACCCCTTGCAAACCCCGCATCAAACCCTCCCACGCAGGCGCCAAACCAGACCCCGGTAAAAAACCACACTCACCGGTTGGAGGTAGCAGCCCAGGCGCTGCTAGGCCGGAAGGCGCCAGACCCGCAGCGGGGACCGTAGGAAGGGCACCCGCTACCGACTGAATCACCGGAGGGGGCACCTGTTGCCCCACCGGAGCATGAGAATAATGTACACCCTGAGGATAAGAAACAGTGCCATCAGCGACCCTCCCCCCCAAGTGGGGCCCAGTGGGCCCATGACCCTCAGCCAAAGCAGCACGGGCTGTCATCGAGGAATGGGGAACCGGGGAGGGGGTCCATACCTCATCCTCCCCTTCTGAGTAGCCCGACAGGGACCCCTCCGCAGGAGGAGCTGGGCCGGACGGCCTTGGAGGTAAGCGGGACGCCCTCCGTTCTCTCGCCCGTCTGCCACGTGCCTGGGGTGCACGGGGCCTCCTCCCCCCGCTGGGGGGACCAGGAGGCGTGGGCACCACCGGGGGCCTTACCGGAGGCGCGGTAACCACCGCTTGACCTCCAGGGGAGACAACACCGCCAGACCGGGGGATCCTGACCGGTGTGGAAGTAGGTAAGGCCGGGGAAGCGCTCTGGCGTGGGCCTGAAGCCCGACGGGCGGGCCTCACGGCCGGCGACGGCCCGCCCTGGATAATGGGTGGGAGCGGGGAGACCTCCGGAGAGGCAGTAGGCCTTGCGGCCTGCAAGCGAGCACTACGGGGCAGGGATGGGGAAGGCCGGGGCCTTCCCGGCGTACTCACCGGCCTCGCGGGAAACGAGCGCCGCCGTCCCTCTTGATCTCCGGGGCTCCGACTCCGGTACCCACCGCTGGGGCCTGCAACAGGACTCAGGCGGGCGGGGGGGCGCGAAACACGCCTGCCCGACCCGCGACCAGCCTCAGGAACGGGGGCTCCGGACGGAGTCCCCCTCAGCCGAGCCATCTGCTGCTGGAGGTGTGCCCCACCATCCAGCAGCGCTTCAGCCCTAAGGGCCGCCAGAATGTGCTCCACATCCATCCCTTAGGCCGTTTCACTAAAGACACGAGCAGAGAGAGTTAGATTTTTCCTGCTGTGTCCGTTTGAAATTAAAAATGGCTGCTGACTCCAAGATGGAGGGGTCCTTAAATACCCCAACCCACAGCCACTCCCCCACCAGCACTGTCATAGGTGCCACTCACACCCCTCACTCATACATGCCCCCTCCCACCTAGGCTTTGCCTGTTTCCCGGGGAACTAATAGGCGAGTTCAGGTGAGAGGAATATTTCATCTCACCAATTTAGATATATATTGTGCAGAGACAAACCTAGTGAGTTTTCTTATAGGGGGAACTCACCAGGTTTGTCCTTGCAAAATGTAGAGTTAAATTGGTGAGGTGTAATGTTCAACTCACGTTTTAGTGAATAGCCCCCAGTGTGTTGTATAGCAGTGTGGGGGATTATTATAACAATGTATAATAGCCTGTACATGAATAAATATGCCAATTGCTATTAAATTGTCAGCTCCTCTATAATCTGCACATTGCTCTGTTTAGAATGCTTATCTCTTTCTTTGTGATAAAGCAACATCCATTCAAATATTGATATCCTGCTTTTACTGTAAACAATAGATTCCTCATTGCAATGCATTCTCCCACATATAATATCTTGTTTGCGATTAGAACTCTTATCTCTTTATTTTGTAAATTTATATATTCAAATATCATGTTTCTGCTTTGTTAGAAACAATAGCATGCCTGAGTTTATTTATAAATATCTCCATAGCAATACTTAGTCCATCAAATGTATTTCTTGACCTTTGTAACGTTATATCATTAAACAATATGTTATTCATGTAGGTGGCATAGGGCATGTGGAGTCATGTCAAATGATCAGACAAATAGGAAGTAAAAGACTGCTCCTCTGCATGAGAAAAACATCAACCACAGATGTACGTTTCGGCCTGTTGAAGGCCTCATCAGTGTGGAATGGCTGTTGTCCCTCTAAGTGTAGTGAGCCAGGGACCCACATCTGGCATACCCTGAATAACCCAAGGAGACAAAACAAAGAAATGGAAGTGACATTTCACCGAGAACAGACAGCGCTAAAAAAAGACTAGCCAGAGGATAATCCCTACTCTTTTTTGCTCAATTTTGCACCATTACAGAGGAGACCTCACCATTAATATATCAGACTGGTCCCAGCCATAAGGGCAGTCCATGCCGGAAATGCCTGGCAAGCCTCCTCTGCATGAGGACCGCAGCAACCACAGACATAGGTGTCGACCTACATTGGCTTCCTCAGGGTGGTACGATGGTGTGCTTCTAGGTTCTTGAGCCAGGGATGAAAGAAAAATAGTGAGCACTCCTTGGTGAAAAATCGAATTGTTTAATAAAGTGGATCCAATAAAATGGAACAGAAACACAGCAACAAGTGGGGTGAGGAAAAAGGTAAGGTCGCCTTACGCGTTTCATGTGATAACACGCTTAATCATAGCCAAGGTGGAGCCAGCTTATCTCCCAAGGGAGTTTCTTTCTCGCTTGAGCCAGGGACCCACATCTGGGCATACACTGAATAACCCTGGGCGAGAAAACAAAGAAATGGGAACCACATCTCACCGAGAACAGCCATCACTAGAATACCCTGCCCTATAGGATTATCCCTACTTGGGAGGTTACATCCTTTATTGCTGTCTATTTTAGCACAATCCATTCTTGGTGAGATGTGGCACCCATTTCTTTGTTTTGTCTCTATGAGTTGTCAGGGTATGCCCAGACATGGCTTACTGGCTTGCTGCACCTAGAGGGACACAAGCTGTACCACACTGACAATGCCAATGTAGCCTGAAACATGTGTTCCTCGTGCAGAGGAAACTGGCCAGGCATTTTGGATCTGGACTGCCCTTATTGGTGGGAGCAGTCCGATATGATAATGGGGAGGTTTCCTCTGTAATGGTGCAAGCAGGGCCAGCCTTAAGTGTTCAGGCGCACTGTGCAGGTCACTCCCGTGGCGCCCCCTCATGCCTGTCTCTTTCCTCTCCCTCCATGTATGTGTCTCTCCCTTCCCATGTTTGTACCTTTGCCATTCCTTGCTATGTCTGTCTCTCTCCAACTCCCCTATACCTTTTCTCTTTCCCCCTCCTTCCCCATATCTGTTCTCTCTCCCCCTCCTCCCCATATCTGTTCTCTCTCTCCCCCCTCCTCCCCATATCTGTTCTCTCTCTCCCTCTCCATTTTCTTAACTCCCCCCTCCTCTGTTCTCTTCTCTCCCCCTCCTGTTCTTTTCTCCCTCCCCCCTTTCTCTGTTCTCTCTCCTCCCTTCCACTGTTCTCCCCCCCTATACTGTCTCCCTCTTCCCTCATTCTGTCTCCCCCTCCCCTGTCTCTCCCCCCCCCCCTCCCCTGTTCTGTCTCTCTCCCCCTCCCCTGTTCTGTCTCTCTCCCCCTCCACTGTTCTGTCTCTTTCTCCCCCTCTCCTGTTCTGTCTCTCTCTCCCCTATTCTGTCTCTCCCCCCTCCCCTTGTTCTTTTCTGTCTGTGAAGGGCATTCTCATGCTGCCCGCGGCTCCCTGTGAGGCAGGGTGGGGGCGGAGCTACACCTCTCACCCGGTGAGCTCCCCCCCCCCCCCTCCACCGGCAAACCTTTTTTTAAACTTTTATTTTTTTTGCTGACCGGGTGGGCGCCCCCTTGGGGTCTTGCGCCCTGTGTGATCGCACAGGTCGCACACCCCTAAGGCCGGCCCTGGGTGCAAGCTAGCAAAAACAAACATTGATGTAACTTCTAAGTGGGTTGCATCCTATAGGGTAGGCTATTTAACACTGTCTGTTTTTGCTTAGATGTGGCTCACATTTCTTTGTTATATAAATTAAAGAAACATACTTTCTGTTCTGCCCTGGACCACAGCATTTTGAGACATCAGAGGTGCTGAGCACTAGAGTCTATTGTATCTGGTTTGTCTGAGCAGCAGTTATTATCACACTCCTAGCATGTGCTAGTCACCATGAGCAGTGTGGTACGTCTGAACCCTAGCACCTGGGATCTCTGTTCAGTTTCTGTAAGTGGTGATATGGTCTTGTCATCACCTACGGCCTTTAACAAATAGTCTGCCTTGGTTTACACACCTGATG
Source organism: Pelodytes ibericus (assembly GCA_036172795.1). Taxonomy (NCBI): domain Eukaryota; kingdom Metazoa; phylum Chordata; class Amphibia; order Anura; family Pelodytidae; genus Pelodytes; species Pelodytes ibericus. The sequence continues at coordinate 111,706,451 of CM069862.1, read as the reverse complement.
CTGGAATTATCCAAACATCACCATTCAATGGTAATCTGTGTTCCACATGACAGCTTGCATGTGAGGGTAAAGCAAATTAACCTTTTCTCTACAGTCTGTGCACAAAGCTTGTAATGTATTGAAAAATATTAATCATCTACGAGATGGAATGTCACCATTTCTGTAATGATTATTATTTATAAAGCAGCACCATATAACCCTGCAATCTACCATTAATCTTTTAGCCAATACTTCTATCCATGCTATTCCCTTTTAGTTTCTCTTTTAACACACCAGCTATTCTAAACAATACAGAGGTGGTACACAGGCACTTGTCTTCTGATCTCCAGCTAGCCATGCATGTATCTTTCAAGGCAAAGTTTCCCTTAAGTACAGTAAACAGTAGCCTAGAGTGTCACATTTTTGAGACAAACGTGACACCAGGCAACTGAAAACTCTTCCATTGGGACATGTAACTATGTTCATTAAAGCTCCACTTCAGGGCTTGGCAGATTTCTGTAGCCTTTTGGAACTAGACAGACCAGTTCAGAAACCAGCCTAGTTATTTTTAGGAGCCAGGGAAATGGAACGTCCATAGAGTTGAATGTAAGACAATGAAAAAAGTTAGGAGCCAGTAGACCATGGCTCCGAGGTTTTGTCAAGCCTGCTCTATGTTTTTAGGAGCACAGTGGAAGATATGTGGGTACATGTTAGTCCCTTTAAGAATGGTCATGAGTAAGGGTGCACGAGATAGCTTTTCTCCCCAGCGGTCATGCCCAGTGTGCCTCAGAGCAGGTCATTGGAGTTCCCTGCTAAAAGTTCACAGTAAAGGTAACACACCTCAATATACTAATATGGAGTACTGCAATCTTGCACATAAAAGGATTCTTGACCTTTAGATGCTCTGTTTTTCACGGTTGACCGTTTGGGAAATGGATTCAAAGGCAACACAAGATCATGTGTTGATTCAAGTGAATGTCATATCATCTATCTATGTAAAGGTATATATTGGAACCCCCAGCTGCCTCTCATCACAATTTCTCCATGCCATTCTCTGGACTAGGAGATTTATTTTCAATAATGTTATACTCAAAGATAACTACAAGGAGTTAATGTTCTAAACACAAATAGAAAGTGCTGTGTAAAGAAAGCATGTGTACTGCTTTGGGTCAGACAGTTACTCTGTCATTGCTAACTAACACAGAGACATGTTGCATTAACAGAACTCTGCTATTCAATAATTACAGAAAATAGCTATTGACTTTGAAAGACAAGTTTACATAGGGCATTTTCAGTTTCAGGTGATTTTAAAACGTTATCCTTACAGTGTACATGTTGTACTCATCCATTGTACTCATCCATAAACACCTAACAAGTCTTAAATTACAAACTACATACTGGATCTAACATTAATTCCTGTATCCCAGATACCATTAGAAAATATTGGCATGATGTAACATGAAGCATTATGGGATTTTAGTTAAGTGACTTGCTCAGCAATAACATTACACTCTGCAATGCTAGACCACTGGGCAGTATAACTTCACTCTCAAAACTTATGCTACACATATATAAACATATGCAACGTCACCTGTTTACAAGATTGATTTATACAAGGTTTATAATGTTCCCCCACCCAAACCACATCTCATTTCCCAGCCGTAGCCAGTGCTCAATAGGGGCATTCAGGAGGTGAAAAGGAGTCTCTGTCCCTGCCAAGGTGCTGCTCTTCCTTGAGGCACTGATAGGGCTGCAAAAATCACATAAAAATACATTTTAAAAAAGAGTAAGGGTCCAGCAGACTCCATAGTAACCCTGCCAAAGCAACATCCTGTTTCTCACTCTTCAGTTGTTTTCATTTACTATCTCCAAAGGCACTATTGTATGCCAACCTTTTTATAGGTTGCTGGGAATGTGTCCCCATCTTTGGAAGTAATGGTTGTTATGGTGACAATTTGATGTGTATATGGAATTTTAGGCACTGTGTGGATACTATCAATGCCAATCTGTATAACCTTCACTTTACCTTCTCTTTTGATGCCATAAATGTAATTATTTGGATCTGACCCTGCCTAAGGCTGTTTCCTGAGGCTTAGTGAGATAAAAAAAAAAAAAAAAGCAGCTATAGCGCATAACACCCTACTTCTAGCATCCCTTCTAATCACACGGGGTACATGTTTTCATGTATATCTACAGGCAAATACATAAGCATTCAGATTTGCAGGCTTTTGCAGACCATGGCAAACTTCTAGTGTATACTATATAAAGGGATTTTAAGTATAAATCCTGCGTACTGCAATCTTAACAGTTAATATCAAATATGTAGCTCAAAAGGCACACAGATTAAATACATTGTTGTCACTTTGTGGACAGAAGTAGGTTCAGTGGCATAGTAGGGTTTGTCATCCCACTAAAAAGACTATGACACAGTGTACTTGTGTCCTAGAAGCCGCGCGGGACTGACTGCCGCCACAGCACCCGCCCAGCTATTCTACTGAGAAGGTCTCATACCAAACCAATCTGGATATGATGTCAAGACTTAAAACTAGCATACGGGAACATATTATAGGGTCTACCATTCAGCTTCATTGAAGAATTTTTCTAACTTTGACACACTGGCCCGAAGTGTCCCCATCTCAATTCCCTGCAATTCTCTCTTTATTTAGTATAGCCTTATAAATAAAGGATATGGATTAATCTGCCAGTGGCCATTTTAGAGGAAAGAAAAATACGTAAAAGACTGACTGTAGTAAATTGCAAAGCAAATGTTGGATCTGCCATCGTAGTCTTAGATACAGCACAGCAGAAGTATGCAGAACCTCTCACCAGAAAAATAGATGCAGACTCCCATTGAGGATGAAAGCACATTATGATCCTCTAATTATCAGCATAGCACAATATGAGAGTTAAAGCCCCCATAATATAGGAAGGAGGAATAATTACGTACTTTACATACTGGCACTTTAGTAGCACTTAGTCAGAGGCCCATACTGGAGATAATCTGGAAGATGTTTCCTTCCAGGGCATAGGAAGAGGACTGGCGCCCCCTGCAGGAAGAAATACATTTTAACTTATAAGAAAATGTTACTGGATCTTTGAGCTCTTTATGAGAGATCCTGGAGGTATGCACACAGACTGGGATTTGAACCCACTTATTTATCATTCAAAGGACCTGGTCAACCTAAACATTGTTTAATCTGTAAATATAGAGAATATTTATTTTTAAATGATCTATACGTTTTGCTAGCAGAATTTCAAGCAAATTCATAAGATAAGATGAAAAATGTTTTAACTGTGTCTGTGGGGGCTCCTGTTTATGACATCACCTGTGACTTCATATAAACAATAACACATTTTTAATGGGAAATGTGTAATTTGCAAATCAAGCCGCAAACTCATTTAAAACATTTCTCTTGTTTTATGCATTGGCTATCAATTCTGCTGGCACAAAGTATAAATCATTTTTTATAGTTTCTTTATTCTCTACATTCATAGTAGAAATGCATTCCATATTGCCTGTGACTTATAAAGAAACCTATTTCATACTAGTTCTGCCACTTTTAATTGGTGACATTTCTATAGTTTTTGCCGAGGAACTTGTGGTTTGGGTATTATTTGCCTCCCTGCACCCAGCATTTTCAATATAAACATCTGCCATTGTTTTTCTCTAATTAACAGCTGGGTAGATGAACAGTTTAAAGAAACAGCAGAATAGCAGCTAGACCATATGCTGCTTACTGAATATAACTGTTTAATTTTTTATAATGTTTGACACTTTCCTGTATGTGATCTGGATCCACTGCAGGAATAGGCTGCAGGACTTAGACCAGCAACCTCACCCAGTTTTTTTTTTTTTTTTAATTCTTTGTAAGATTAGATCTGAATCAAAATAATGAAATCCACATACCCAGATTAGGTTTGGAAGTACACTTGCTGTCTATGATAAAGCGCCATAGGGAAAAACATGTAACAGTGAGAGTCCTGTGAGGACCTGCCCACCTTTAATATGGATTACACATAAAGGAGCATCATTTCTACAATTGTTTGTGGTGTGCACAGTTCATTTGTTAAGTTTGGGTGTACAGTTAGCTGTGGCATAAAAATGATTAATCCTTGCTCTGTCATTCTAACTAGTGTGTGTCTCTGCATCTGTCCCTCTGTCTATTTCTCCCTCATCTGACTCTCTGTCAGTTTGTCTCTGATAACAGGTGGACTTCATGAGCCTCTAAACTGCATTGGCTCCCAAGGCCAAATATGATGTGCTACAGCAGTAATATGCTGTAACTTATGGACTAAATGGTTATGTGTGGACAAGAGAATATTAATAAATTCAGCCAGAACTTAAAAGTATGTATTTTAGTCATAAATAGTTTAAACACAATGCTGCTTGTGTGTAGAACGCAAAAAACAGGACTATTGTGTCAAATTTGGGGCTGTTGGTAACTATGTATTACTAAACTTAGTAGTCTGTTGAAAAACAACTTGCTACAAAAATGTGATTGTGAAGTTATACAATATAAAAGAAACATCTACAATAATACACTTTGACCAACTTTATAAGGGTAAAAAGTGTAGTCAGTTTGTTTTGTTGTACATACTGTATAGCCAATTACACTGTACTTACACCTGTTTACTAAGCTTCATATTAAACATGTATAGTATGAGGCTGTGAAAAGCTTAGCACACTACATTCTCTTGTCCCTGCTTATATATTCACACATGAATATATTTTTATGTTGCCAATAAACTATTTTACTACATATTATGTTTTTTTTTACAAGTTGTAGATTATGATAAACACAAATGCCTTGTTTGCATACAAAGATAAAACAACCAATAGGAAATTGCACTTTAGGAAGTGTGCATAAGGAAGTCCCTGCAGCTTGTACTTCTGGAAGCGTGCATAAGGATGTCCCTGCAGCTTGTACTTCTGGAAGTGTGCATAAGGAAGTCCCTGCAACTTGTACTTCTGGAAGCGTGCATAAGGAAGTCCCTGCAGCTTGTACTTCTGGAAGTGTGCATAAGGAAGTCCCTGCAGCTTGTACTTCTGGAAGTGTGCATAAGGAAGTCCCTGCAGCTTGTACTTCTGGAAGCGTGCATAAGAAAGTCCCTGCAGCTTGTACTTCTGGAAGTGTGCATAAGGAAGTCCCGGCAGCTTGTACTTCTGGAAGCGTGCATAAGAAAGTCCCTGCAGCTTGTACTTCTGGCAGTGTGCATAAGGAAGTCCCTGCAACTTGTACGTCTGGAAGTGTGCATAAGGAAGTCCCTGCAACTTGTACTTCTGGAAGTGTGCATAAGGAAGTCCCTGCAGCTTATACTTCTGGAAGCATGCATAAGGAAGTCCCTGCAGCTTGTACTTCTGGAAGTGTGCATAAGGAAGTCCCTGCAGCTTGTACTTCTGGAAGCGTGCATAAGAAAGTCCCTGCAGCTTGTACTTCTGGAAGTGTGCATAAGGAAGTCCCTGCAACTTGTACATCTGGAAGTGGGCATAAGGAAGTCCCTGCAACTTGTACTTCTGGAAGTGTGCATAAGGAAGTCCTTGCAGCTTGTACTTCTGGAAGTGGGCATAAGGAAGTCCCTGCAACTTGTACTTCTGGAAGTGTGCATAAGGAAGTCCCTGCAGCTTGTACTTCTGGAAGTGTACATAAGGAAGTCCCTGCAGCTTATACTTCTGGAAGTGGGCATAAGGAAGTCCCTGCAGCTTGTACTTCTGGAAGTGGGCATAAGGAAGTCCCTGCAGCTTGTACTTCTGGAAGCGTGGATAAGGAAGTCCCTGCAGCTTGTACGTCTGGAAGTGGGCATAAGGAAGTCCCTGCAACTTGTACTTCTGGAAGCGTGGGTAAGGAAGTCCCTGCAGCTTGTACTTCTGGAAGCATGCAAAAGGAAGTCCCTGCAACTTGTACTTCTGGCAGTGTGCATAAGGAAGTCCCTGCAACTTGTACTTATGAAAGTGGGCATAAGGAAGCCCCTGCAGCTTATACTTCTGGAAGTGTGCATAAGGAAGTCCCTGCAGCTTGTACTTCTGGAAGCGTGCATAAGAAGGTCCCTGCAGCTTGTACTTCTGGAAGTGTGCATAAGGAAGTCCCTGCAGCTTGTACTTCTGGAAGTGTACATAAGGAAGTCCCTGCAGCTTGTACTTCTGGAAGTGGGCATAAGGAAGTCCTTGCAACTTGTACTTCTGGAAGTGTGCATAAGACGACCCTGCAGCTTATACTTCTGGAAGCGTGCATAAGGAAGTCCCTGCAACTTGTACTTCTGGAAGCATGCATAAGGAAGTCCCTGCAGCTTGTACATCTGGAAGCGTGCATAAGAAAGTCCCTGCAGCTTGTACTTCTGGAAGCGTGCATAAGAAAGTCCCTGCAGCTTGTACTTCTGGAAGTGTGCATAAGGAAGTCCCTGCAGCTTGTACTTCTGGAAGTGTGCATAAGGAAGTCCCGGCAGCTTGTACTTCTGGAAGCGTGCATAAGAAAGTCCCTGCAGCTTGTACTTCTGGCAGTGTGCATAAGGAAGTCCCTGCAACTTGTACGTCTGGAAGTGTGCATAAGGAAGTCCCTGCAACTTGTACTTCTGGAAGTGTGCATAAGGAAGTCCCTGCAGCTTATACTTCTGGAAGCATGCATAAGGAAGTCCCTGCAGCTTGTACTTCTGGAAGTGTGCATAAGGAAGTCCCTGCAGCTTGTACTTCTGGAAGCGTGCATAAGAAAGTCCCTGCAGCTCGTACTTCTGGAAGTGTGCATAAGGAAGTCCCTGCAACTTGTACATCTGGAAGTGGGCATAAGGAAGTCCCTGCAACTTGTACTTCTGGAAGTGTGCATAAGGAAGTCCTTGCAGCTTGTACTTCTGGAAGTGGGCATAAGGAAGTCCCTGCAACTTGTACTTCTGGAAGTGTGCATAAGGAAGTCCCTGCAGCTTGTACTTCTGGAAGTGTACATAAGGAAGTCCCTGCAGCTTATACTTCTGGAAGTGGGCATAAGGAAGTCCCTGCAGCTTGTACTTCTGGAAGTGGGCATAAGGAAGTCCCTGCAGCTTGTACTTCTGGAAGCGTGGATAAGGAAGTCCCTGCAGCTTGTACGTCTGGAAGTGGGCATAAGGAAGTCCCTGCAACTTGTACTTCTGGAAGCGTGGGTAAGGAAGTCCCTGCAGCTTGTACTTCTGGAAGCATGCAAAAGGAAGTCCCTGCAACTTGTACTTCTGGCAGTGTGCATAAGGAAGTCCCTGCAACTTGTACTTATGAAAGTGGGCATAAGGAAGCCCCTGCAGCTTATACTTCTGGAAGTGTGCATAAGGAAGTCCCTGCAGCTTGTACTTCTGGAAGCGTGCATAAGAAGGTCCCTGCAGCTTGTACTTCTGGAAGTGTGCATAAGGAAGTCCCTGCAGCTTGTACTTCTGGAAGTGTACATAAGGAAGTCCCTGCAGCTTGTGCTTCTGGAAGTGGGCATAAGGAAGTCCTTGCAACTTGTACTTCTGGAAGTGTGCATAAGACGTCCCTGCAGCTTATACTTCTGGAAGCGTGCATAAGGAAGTCCCTGCAACTTGTACTTCTGGAAGCATGCATAAGGAAGTCCCTGCAGCTTGTACATCTGGAAGCGTGCATAAGAAAGTCCCTGCAGCTTGTACTTCTGGAAGCGTGCATAAGAAAGTCCCTGCAGCTTGTACTTCTGGAAGTGTGCATAAGGAAGTCCCTGCAGCTTGTACTTCTGGAAGTGTACATAAGGAAGTCCCTGCAACTTGTACTTCAGGAAGCGTGGATAAGGAAGTCCCTGCAGCTTGTACTTCTGGAAGTGGGCATAAGGAAGTCCCTGCAGCTTGTACTTCTGGAAGTGGGCATAAGGAAGTCCCTGCAGCTTGTACTTCTGGAAGCGTGGATAAGGAAGTCCCTGCAGCTTGTACTTCTGGAAGTGTGCATAAGGAAGTCCCTGCAGCTTATACTTCTGGAAGTGTGCATAAGGAAGTCCCTGCAGCTTATACTTCTGGAAGCATGCATAAGGAAGTCCCTGCAACCTGTACTTCTGGAAGCTTGGATAAGGAAGTCCCTGCAGCTTGTACTTCTGGAAGTGTGCATAAGGAAGTCCCTGCAACTTGTACTTCTGGCAGTGTGCATAAGGAAGTCCCTGCAACTTGTACTTATGAAAGTGTGCATAAGGAAGTCCCTGCAGCTTGTACTTCTGGAAGTGGGCATAAGGAAGTCCCTGCAACTTGTACTTCTGGAAGTGTGCATAAGAAAGTCCCTGCAGCTTGTACTTCTGGAAGTGTGCATAAGGAAGTCCCTGCAGCTTGTACTTCTGGAAGTGGGCATAAGGAAGTCCCTGCAGCTTGTACTTCTGGAAGCGTGGATAAGGAAGTCCCTGCAGCTTGTACTTCTGGAAGTGTGCATAAGGAAGTCCCTGCAGCTTATACTTCTGGAAGTGTGCATAAGGAAGTCCCTGCAGCTTATACTTCTGGAAGCATGCATAAGGAAGTCCCTGCAACCTGTACTTCTGGAAGCGTGGATAAGGAAGTCCCTGCAGCTTGTACTTCTGGAAGCATGCAAAAGGAAGTCCCTGCAACTTGTACTTCTGGCAGTGTGCATAAGGAAGTCCCTGCAACTTGTACTTATGAAAGTGTGCATAAGAAAGTCCCTGCAGCTTGTACTTCTGGAAGTGTGCATAAGGAAGTCCCTGCAGCTTGTACTTCTGGAAGCGTGGATAAGGAAGTCCCTGCAGCTTGTACGTCTGGAAGTGGGCATAAGGAAGTCCCTGCAACTTGTACTTCTGGAAGCGTGGATAAGGAAGTCCCTGCAGCTTGTACTTCTGGAAGCATGCAAAAGGAAGTCCCTGCAACTTGTACTTCTGGCAGTGTGCATAAGGAAGTCCCTGCAACTTGTACTTATGAAAGTGGGCATAAGGAAGCCCCTGCAGCTTATACTTCTGGAAGTGTGCATAAGGAAGTCCCTGCAGCTTGTACTTCTGGAAGCGTGCATAAGAAGGTCCCTGCAGCTTGTACTTCTGGAAGTGTGCATAAGGAAGTCCCGGCAGCTTGTACTTCTGGAAGTGTACATAAGGAAGTCCCTGCAGCTTGTACTTCTGGAAGTGGGCATAAGGAAGTCCTTGCAACTTGTACTTCTGGAAGTGTGCATAAGACGTCCCTGCAGCTTATACTTCTGGAAGCGTGCATAAGGAAGTCCCTGCAACTTGTACTTCTGGAAGCATGCATAAGGAAGTCCCTGCAGCTTGTACATCTGGAAGCGTGCATAAGAAAGTCCCTGCAGCTTGTACTTCTGGAAGCGTGCATAAGAAAGTCCCTGCAGCTTGTACTTCTGGAAGTGAGCATAAGGAAGTCCCTGCAGCTTGTGCTTCTGGAAGTGTACATAAGGAAGTCCCTGCAACTTGTACTTCTGGAAGCGTGGATAAGGAAGTCCCTGCAGCTTGTACTTCTGGAAGTGGGCATAAGGAAGTCCCTGCAGCTTGTACTTCTGGAAGTGGGCATAAGGAAGTCCCTGCAGCTTGTACTTCTGGAAGCGTGGATAAGGAAGTCCCTGCAGCTTGTACTTCTGGAAGTGTGCATAAGGAAGTCCCTGCAGCTTATACTTCTGGAAGTGTGCATAAGGAAGTCCCTGCAGCTTATACTTCTGGAAGCATGCATAAGGAAGTCCCTGCAACCTGTACTTCTGGAAGCGTGGATAAGGAAGTCCCTGCAGCTTGTACTTCTGGAAGTGTGCATAAGGAAGTCCCTGCAACTTGTACTTCTGGCAGTGTGCATAAGGAAGTCCCTGCAACTTGTACTTATGAAAGTGTGCATAAGGAAGTCCCTGCAGCTTGTACTTCTGGAAGTGGGCATAAGGAAGTCCCTGCAACTTGTACTTCTGGAAGTGTGCATAAGAAAGTCCCTGCAGCTTGTACTTCTGGAAGTGTGCATAAGGAAGTCCCTGCAGCTTGTACTTCTGGAAGTGGGCATAAGGAAGTCCCTGCAGCTTGTACTTCTGGAAGCGTGGATAAGGAAGTCCCTGCAGCTTGTACTTCTGGAAGTGTGCATAAGGAAGTCCCTGCAGCTTATACTTCTGGAAGTGTGCATAAGGAAGTCCCTGCAGCTTATACTTCTGGAAGCATGCATAAGGAAGTCCCTGCAACCTGTACTTCTGGAAGCATGCAAAAGGAAGTCCCTGCAGCTTGTACTTCTGGAAGCATGCAAAAGGAAGTCCCTGCAACTTGTACTTCTGGCAGTGTGCATAAGGAAGTCCCTGCAACTTGTACTTATGAAAGTGGGCATAAGGAAGCCCCTGCAGCTTATACTTCTGGAAGTGTGCATAAGGAAGTCCCTGCAGCTTGTACTTCTGGAAGCGTGCATAAGAAAGTCCCTGCAGCTTGTACTTCTGGAAGTGTGCATAAGGAAGTCCCTGCAGCTTGTACTTCTGGAAGTGTACATAAGGAAGTCCCTGCAGCTTGTACTTCTGGAAGTGGGCATAAGGAAGTCCCTGCAACTTGTACTTCTGGAAGTGTGCATAAGAAGTCCCTGCAGCTTATACTTCTGGCAGTGTGCATAAGGAAGTCCCTGCAATTTGTACTTCTGGAAGTGTACATAAGGAAGTCCCTGCAACTTGTACTTCTGGAAGCATGCATAAGGAAGTCCCTGCAGCTTGTACTTCTGGAAGCGTGCATAAGGAAGTCCCTGCAACTTGTACTTCTGGAAGCATGCATAAGGAAGTCCCTGCAGCTTGTACATCTGGAAGCGTGCATAAGAAAGTCCCTGCAGCTTGTACTTCTGGAAGCGTGCATAAGAAAGTCCCTGCAGCTTGTACTTCTGGAAGTGTGCATAAGGAAGTCCCTGCAGCTTGTGCTTCTGGAAGTGTACATAAGGAAGTCCCTGCAACTTGTACTTCTGGAAGCGTGGATAAGGAAGTCCCTGCAGCTTGTACTTCTGGAAGTGGGCATAAGGAAGTCCCTGCAGCTTGTACTTCTGGAAGTGGGCATAAGGAAGTCCCTGCAGCTTGTACTTCTGGAAGCGTGGATAAGGAAGTCCCTGCAGCTTGTACTTCTGGAAGTGTGCATAAGGAAGTCCCTGCAGCTTATACTTCTGGAAGTGTGCATAAGGAAGTCCCTGCAACTTGTACTTCTGGCAGTGTGCATAAGGAAGTCCCTGCAACTTGTACTTATGAAAGTGTGCATAAGGAAGTCCCTGCAGCTTGTACTTCTGGAAGTGGGCATAAGGAAGTCCCTGCAACTTGTACTTCTGGAAGTGTGCATAAGAAAGTCCCTGCAGCTTGTACTTCTGGAAGTGTGCATAAGGAAGTCCCTGCAGCTTGTACTTCTGGAAGTGGGCATAAGGAAGTCCCTGCAGCTTGTACTTCTGGAAGCGTGGATAAGGAAGTCCCTGCAGCTTGTACTTCTGGAAGTGTGCATAAGGAAGTCCCTGCAGCTTATACTTCTGGAAGTGTGCATAAGGAAGTCCCTGCAGCTTATACTTCTGGAAGCATGCATAAGGAAGTCCCTGCAACCTGTACTTCTGGAAGCGTGGATAAGGAAGTCCCTGCAGCTTGTACTTCTGGAAGCATGCAAAAGGAAGTCCCTGCAACTTGTACTTCTGGCAGTGTGCATAAGGAAGTCCCTGCAACTTGTACTTATGAAAGTGTGCATAAGAAAGTCCCTGCAGCTTGTACTTCTGGAAGTGTGCATAAGGAAGTCCCTGCAGCTTGTACTTCTAGAAGCGTGGATAAGGAAGTCCCTGCAGCTTGTACGTCTGGAAGTGGGCATAAGGAAGTCCCTGCAACTTGTACTTCTGGAAGCGTGGATAAGGAAGTCCCTGCAGCTTGTACTTCTGGAAGCATGCAAAAGGAAGTCCCTGCAACTTGTACTTCTGGCAGTGTGCATAAGGAAGTCCCTGCAACTTGTACTTATGAAAGTGGGCATAAGGAAGCCCCTGCAGCTTATACTTCTGGAAGTGTGCATAAGGAAGTCCCTGCAGCTTGTACTTCTGGAAGCGTGCATAAGAAGGTCCCTGCAGCTTGTACTTCTGGAAGTGTGCATAAGGAAGTCCCGGCAGCTTGTACTTCTGGAAGTGTACATAAGGAAGTCCCTGCAGCTTGTACTTCTGGAAGTGGGCATAAGGAAGTCCTTGCAACTTGTACTTCTGGAAGTGTGCATAAGACGTCCCTGCAGCTTATACTTCTGGAAGCGTGCATAAGGAAGTCCCTGCAACTTGTACTTCTGGAAGCATGCATAAGGAAGTCCCTGCAGCTTGTACATCTGGAAGCGTGCATAAGAAAGTCCCTGCAGCTTGTACTTCTGGAAGCGTGCATAAGAAAGTCCCTGCAGCTTGTACTTCTGGAAGTGTGCATAAGGAAGTCCCTGCAGCTTGTGCTTCTGGAAGTGTACATAAGGAAGTCCCTGCAACTTGTACTTCTGGAAGCGTGGATAAGGAAGTCCCTGCAGCTTGTACTTCTGGAAGTGGGCATAAGGAAGTCCCTGCAGCTTGTACTTCTGGAAGTGGGCATAAGGAAGTCCCTGCAGCTTGTACTTCTGGAAGCGTGGATAAGGAAGTCCCTGCAGCTTGTACTTCTGGAAGTGTGCATAAGGAAGTCCCTGCAGCTTATACTTCTGGAAGTGTGCATAAGGAAGTCCCTGCAGCTTATACTTCTGGAAGCATGCATAAGGAAGTCCCTGCAACCTGTACTTCTGGAAGCGTGGATAAGGAAGTCCCTGCAGCTTGTACTTCTGGAAGTGTGCATAAGGAAGTCCCTGCAACTTGTACTTCTGGCAGTGTGCATAAGGAAGTCCCTGCAACTTGTACTTATGAAAGTGTGCATAAGGAAGTCCCTGCAGCTTGTACTTCTGGAAGTGGGCATAAGGAAGTCCCTGCAACTTGTACTTCTGGAAGTGTGCATAAGAAAGTCCCTGCAGCATGTACTTCTGGAAGTGTGCATAAGGAAGTCCCTGCAGCTTGTACTTCTGGAAGTGGGCATAAGGAAGTCCCTGCAGCTTGTACTTCTGGAAGCGTGGATAAGGAAGTCCCTGCAGCTTGTACTTCTGGAAGTGTGCATAAGAAAGTCCCTGCAGCTTATACTTCTGGAAGTGTGCATAAGGAAGTCCCTGCAGCTTATACTTCTGGAAGCATGCATAAGGAAGTCCCTGCAACCTGTACTTCTGGAAGCATGCAAAAGGAAGTCCCTGCAGCTTGTACTTCTGGAAGCATGCAAAAGGAAGTCCCTGCAACTTGTACTTCTGGCAGTGTGCATAAGGAAGTCCCTGCAACTTGTACTTATGAAAGTGGGCATAAGGAAGCCCCTGCAGCTTATACTTCTGGAAGTGTGCATAAGGAAGTCCCTGCAGCTTGTACTTCTGGAAGCGTGCATAAGAAAGTCCCTGCAGCTTGTACTTCTGGAAGTGTGCATAAGGAAGTCCCTGCAGCTTGTACTTCTGGAAGTGTACATAAGGAAGTCCCTGCAGCTTGTACTTCTGGAAGTGGGCATAAGGAAGTCCCTGCAACTTGTACTTCTGGAAGTGTGCATAAGAAGTCCCTGCAGCTTATACTTCTGGCAGTGTGCATAAGGAAGTCCCTGCAATTTGTACTTCTGGAAGTGTACATAAGGAAGTCCCTGCAACTTGTACTTCTGGAAGCATGCATAAGGAAGTCCCTGCAGCTTGTACTTCTGGAAGCGTGCATAAGGAAGTCCCTGCAACTTGTACTTCTGGAAGCATGCATAAGGAAGTCCCTGCAGCTTGTACATCTGGAAGCGTGCATAAGAAAGTCCCTGCAGCTTGTACTTCTGGAAGCGTGCATAAGAAAGTCCCTGCAGCTTGTACTTCTGGAAGTGTGCATAAGGAAGTCCCTGCAGCTTGTGCTTCTGGAAGTGTACATAAGGAAGTCCCTGCAACTTGTACTTCTGGAAGCGTGGATAAGGAAGTCCCTGCAGCTTGTACTTCTGGAAGTGGGCATAAGGAAGTCCCTGCAGCTTGTACTTCTGGAAGTGGGCATAAGGAAGTCCCTGCAGCTTGTACTTCTGGAAGCGTGGATAAGGAAGTCCCTGCAGCTTGTACTTCTGGAAGTGTGCATAAGGAAGTCCCTGCAGCTTATACTTCTGGAAGTGTGCATAAGGAAGTCCCTGCAGCTTATACTTCTGGAAGCATGCATAAGGAAGTCCCTGCAACCTGTACTTCTGGAAGCGTGGATAAGGAAGTCCCTGCAGCTTGTACTTCTGGAAGTGTGCATAAGGAAGTCCCTGCAACTTGTACTTCTGGCAGTGTGCATAAGGAAGTCCCTGCAACTTGTACTTATGAAAGTGTGCATAAGGAAGTCCCTGCAGCTTGTACTTCTGGAAGTGGGCATAAGGAAGTCCCTGCAACTTGTACTTCTGGAAGTGTGCATAAGAAAGTCCCTGCAGCTTGTACTTCTGGAAGTGTGCATAAGGAAGTCCCTGCAGCTTGTACTTCTGGAAGTGGGCATAAGGAAGTCCATGCAGCTTGTACTTCTGGAAGCGTGGATAAGGAAGTCCCTGCAGCTTGTACTTGAAGACCACGTCCAGTCCAAGGTTCACCAGTTGGACATTGACATACTTAAGGACATTCAGTCAAATCACTTATCGACAGCTGGCTATGTTTGTGTCTTGAAAAAAAACAAGCAGATCTCATGATAAATATTATCCTACTGTGCACAACAGAACGTGGGGGAAAATGGAGGTACATTATGCTTTAATTCCAAGTAAAAATGTTTGTATGACAAATTTACCTTGCCTTTAAAGTTAAAAAATTGTCAGTATACAGACAATAAGAGACAAGAATTGAAACATTTTATAATGATTAAAGCAATTTTTTTTTAAATGGGTCTTCCATTTCCAAACAGACGGCTCTTGACCCCACACAAACTATGCATCCTTGGGATTTAAGAGGTTATTCACTTGTATGATGTAAAGGGGAATGTTCCTTACTTATTTATAAACCCCATACCCTATCCCAATAATGACACGAGACATGTATGGAGTTAAATAGGCCACAGCTTTCTTTATTTACAAACCAAGAGGAACTGTATGCCAAACCTTCTCCACTTTTTTCATCTATTTCTTATAAATTATTAACTCTGTAAAATATAAATACTTTAATAACACACCAAAACATAATTAACATACAGCTCCAAATAGTCCTTGCCAATTGTAAACATTAAATCACCATCCTTTAAACTGGAGTCCCTAGAAGAGACACCCCTCTCCCCTCGTCCATACTAATTCCATCATTATTCCAAACCTAATGCTAACCACCAGCCGACAGTTAGCTCGGTGGGCACGACCATTAGCCATCCTTCTAATATTTGAGAGGTTAGGAGAGGGTCCACCCTGTCCATCCTTTGACTCGATCCTCCATTCATAACAGTATTGGCAAGGACCACCCCGCCACAGACACCGCTGTTTAACCCCCCTTAAATCAGCGGTGACCACCCACCAAAGCCATGGCCTGTTCCATAGCCTCCTGCAAGGCCAAATTGAAAAGGTCCAAACCAACGTCAGTCAGGTGAACCCCATCACTGCGGAAGAAAACAGCCGCATTCCTCTCAAACACCCTATGACGGACCGTAATCCCCCCTATACCCAACACAAATTTGGAGACCCTTCTATTTAACTTAATCCGAGAACGCTCCAGGGCCCTTTGATTCTGGGCACACCTCCAGTAATTCCTAGGGACGACCTCAGACCAAACCAAACCTACATCTGGGAATAAGACCTGCAACCTGGCCAAATCCCGCCTGATAGCGTCTCCTAATGCCAATACCGGAGCCGTGCCCAAATCATTACCCCCTAGGTGAATAACTATTATATCCGGGGGACCCACCAGCCGAGCCAACTGAACCACCTCAGGCAGGAATTGGATCCACCTCATCCCTCTTGCCCCCAGCCATCGAACCTCCGCTTGAAAAGGAGAAAAACCCATCCGTTCCCCTCCCGGGCGGACAGCTGCACGCCGTCGAGCCCAGTAGATATAAGAGTGGCCGATCAGCCAAATCTTATATGGGCCATGATCTAAACGGGCAAGAAAGGTGAAGAATCAATTAGTCCAGCCGGGCGAACATACGATTGAAAGCGGCGCGATTCCCAACGCCCTATGCGCTGCACCGCCCGTGCCGAAAAACCCACTCTGGAGGCCTCTGTAGCCGCCCCTATCCGAAAGGAGTGCCCCCCAAATTCGGAACTAGCAATCCCCATAGCATCCAAGGATTTCTTAAACACCCGCAAGAACTGAAAGCGAGACAATGGGGACCCATCCAAGTGCAGTAGCAGAGAGCCGGGGGCCTCTGGGCGAATAAGAAGGTAGGAATCCAAGCATGCCACCGGGCATACCACCGAACCCCTAACCTCCTGTAAAACCACCCAAGCACCTTTTCCTGCCATATCGGTCTTAGAACGCCATATCAAAAACCGCAGGGACCCCGGCTCCCGCAGCACGTCCTGCCGCAAGAGTCCCCCTTGTCTGGTCTTGGAGGGGCTCACCAATTCTCCAATCCGCAAAGCACCAAAAAAGGCAAAAGCCAAAGCAACCTTGAACAATGTCACTTCACCAGGAGATGAACAAACAGATGGCAACGTATGAAAGAGCCCCAACAGAAGGGCCCCAGACACCGGCCTGCGAGAGTCCCTACTCACCCTACCCCTGCGCCACCCCTTAAGGGCCTGGCGCACCACAAAGTCCTTCGTGATGTCCGTGACCCTGCGGATTTTAAATCCAAAGGCCAAACCCGCAAGTTTTCCCGAAACCGCCCCAGGGGATATCCCCGATGCCTCCCAATGCCATAGCAACCACAACAGACCCTGAATACTCTCCTCCAGGGTCCGGAAACCCCCATGGGACCTTTCCAAATTCTCCCATTCCGCCCAGGCCTTCCCATACCTTTCCCAAGTTGCATGACATACCGACCCCTGAACCCAGTCCGCTACTCGTTCTGCCCAAGGTCCCACAGGTCCTGAGGGCAGGGGGAACCCTCCTCGTCCGCCCAAGGGGCCGCAGCCCTGAAGACCGGCCACTGCGAACGAGAAATGGCATCGGCTATGACATTCTGCACTCCGGGAATATGCACAGCCCTACAAGTCACGTTAGCAGGAGCCTAATCACTGGAGGGGAAGAGGCCGTCAAGTTGTTGATAGCCATAACCACCCCCATATTATCGCAGTGGAAAACGACCCTGCGATCCCGCAGGGCCGACCCCCAAAGCTCCAACGCCACCAATATAGGGAACAATTCCAGAAATGCCAAATTCCGCGTCAAGCCAGATGTCCGCCATTCCGGCGGCCACACACCCGAGGACCATTGCCTCCCCAAGATGGCCCCAAAACCCACAGACCCAGCCGCGTCGGTATATAAATGGAGATCCCCGTTGGACACCTCAGGGGCCTGCCATAGGGCTTTCCCATTGAAATTCTCCAAGAAAGAATCCCAAACCCCCAGATCCTCCCGCAAGGGCCTCGTTAAACGGATAAAATGGTGAGCATGAGCAACCCCTGCCGTGGCACCAGCCAAACGCCTATTGAAAACCCGGCCCATCGGAATAATCCGACAGGCAAAATTCAATTTACCCAACAAGGACTGCAATGGGCGAAGCTGTATCTTACGCACCCGCCGCGCCTCAGCCACCGCCACCCTGAGACCCGCCACTTTATCAGACGGCAGACGGCACTCCCCGGCCACCGAGTCAATTTCGATGCCCAGGAAGCTAAGGCACGTCGCTGGGCCCTCCGTTTTGCTAGGAGCCAATGGAACCCCGAACCAGCTCGAAACCATTTCCACCGATCTCAATAGGTGAGCACACACATTAGATCGGGGAGGGCCAACGCACAGGAAATCATCAAGATAGTGCAGCACAGAGTCACAACCCGACTCCGTGCGCACCACCCACTCCAAGAACGTACTGAAGCATTCGAAATAAAAACAGGAAATTGAGCACCCCATGGGCAAGCACAAATCCACGTAAAATTCCCCTTCAAAGAAACATCCTAATAGATGATGACAATCCGGGTGCACGGGCAACAACCGAAAAGCCGACTCAACATCCGTTTTGGCCATAAGGGCCCCCACTCCCGCGGCCCTGACCATCCGTACCGCTGCGTCAAAGGACACGTACGACACCCGGCACAATTCCACGTCAATGTCGTCATTCACCGAACCCCCGTGGGGATGCGATAAATGGTGTATAAGACGGAATTTGCCAGGCTCCTTCTTGGGTACCACCCCCAGGGGAGACACCCGCAAGTTATGCAGTGGAGGGTCCCGAAAGGGACCCGCCATTCTCCCCATAGCAATTTCCTTCGCCAACTTCTCCCTCACCACTGCCGGATAAGATGCCACTGACCGCAAGTTACGAAAAGACATCACCGTAGGTCGGTCCTGGAAAGGGATCCAAAATCCCTCTTCAAAACCTGATAACAGGATATCCGCAGCCCTGCGGTTGTGGTACCTATTTAACCACGGGCGCATCGCGGCGACGTCCACCGGCGTCCTCCCCCTTCGAGCCCATGTCCGACTTATCGCCTGACTTCCCACGTTTAAAGCAACGGGAGGAGGGGTGATTACCTCCGCACACCGAGCATTCGTGCTTAAACCTGCAGTTTGACCCCCACTTACACTGCCCGTCATTAAACTGCCAGCAAGACCCCGGCCGTTTTTGCACGGCCGACGGGGTGGGGGTGGTTCCCCCCATCCCGCCGGCCCCCCCGAGAAAGGAAGACAGACCCCCTTGGGCCGATGCGGGCCGCGTCATTATAGACAGCCATAGCCCGATGTCCATTTGATCCCAGGAGAGCGTAGGACGCACGGCCAAGCGCTGGCGAAACTGCTCGTCGTATCGCCACCAACTCAGTCCCCCATAAACCCTACACGCCGTCCAAATCTGATCCTGATAGCAGAAAAGCGACGAGCATCGCTCAGGATATTTTTCCCCCATCACGCTAGCCAAAATAGAAAACCCCCTAATCCAGTTACCGTAGGTCTTAGGGATCTTACGGTACTTGTATTTCTCTTTTTCCTTTTCGGAGTCTTTCAACTCCTTCTCAGGAGGAGGAACATCCTCTAGGGGAATCAAAGAGAATATCTCCAGGAATTCCCCTTTCCAGATTTTCTCCTTAACCTCCTGCTTCAAGTGCAGGCCCAACGGGCCCGACCAACACATATAGGAAGCCCCGTTAGCCACCGGGGCCACAACCGTAACTGGAGCCTCAAGCATACTAGCCCCAGGCTCCACCCCAGAGACCGTTGCATCCCCTGCCGTAGCTACTACCGGGGGAGATAAAGCCTGCAATGGGGCCTGTGCGGGGACCGCCACGGGCCCAGCACCCATCACGCCCGTACCAGCCAACCCCCCGGCCTCCCACACCCCCCGCAGCTGCGCATCCAGCTGCTGTGATACAGAAGGAATCCCTGGAACCCCGGGCGCAGACAAATGCAGCAATACCCCTTGCAAACCCCGCATCAAACCCTCCCACGCAGGCGCCAAACCAGACCCCGGTAAAAAACCACACTCACCGGTTGGAGGTAGCAGCCCAGGCGCTGCTAGGCCGGAAGGCGCCAGACCCGCAGCGGGGACCGTAGGAAGGGCACCCGCTACCGACTGAATCACCGGAGGGGGCACCTGTTGCCCCACCGGAGCATGAGAATAATGTACACCCTGAGGATAAGAAACAGTGCCATCAGCGACCCTCCCCCCCAAGTGGGGCCCAGTGGGCCCATGACCCTCAGCCAAAGCAGCACGGGCTGTCATCGAGGAATGGGGAACCGGGGAGGGGGTCCATACCTCATCCTCCCCTTCTGAGTAGCCCGACAGGGACCCCTCCGCAGGAGGAGCTGGGCCGGACGGCCTTGGAGGTAAGCGGGACGCCCTCCGTTCTCTCGCCCGTCTGCCACGTGCCTGGGGTGCACGGGGCCTCCTCCCCCCGCTGGGGGGACCAGGAGGCGTGGGCACCACCGGGGGCCTTACCGGAGGCGCGGTAACCACCGCTTGACCTCCAGGGGAGACAACACCGCCAGACCGGGGGATCCTGACCGGTGTGGAAGTAGGTAAGGCCGGGGAAGCGCTCTGGCGTGGGCCTGAAGCCCGACGGGCGGGCCTCACGGCCGGCGACGGCCCGCCCTGGATAATGGGTGGGAGCGGGGAGACCTCCGGAGAGGCAGTAGGCCTTGCGGCCTGCAAGCGAGCACTACGGGGCAGGGATGGGGAAGGCCGGGGCCTTCCCGGCGTACTCACCGGCCTCGCGGGAAACGAGCGCCGCCGTCCCTCTTGATCTCCGGGGCTCCGACTCCGGTACCCACCGCTGGGGCCTGCAACAGGACTCAGGCGGGCGGGGGGGCGCGAAACACGCCTGCCCGACCCGCGACCAGCCTCAGGAACGGGGGCTCCGGACGGAGTCCCCCTCAGCCGAGCCATCTGCTGCTGGAGGTGTGCCCCACCATCCAGCAGCGCTTCAGCCCTAAGGGCCGCCAGAATGTGCTCCACATCCATCCCTTAGGCCGTTTCACTAAAGACACGAGCAGAGAGAGTTAGATTTTTCCTGCTGTGTCCGTTTGAAATTAAAAATGGCTGCTGACTCCAAGATGGAGGGGTCCTTAAATACCCCAACCCACAGCCACTCCCCCACCAGCACTGTCATAGGTGCCACTCACACCCCTCACTCATACATGCCCCCTCCCACCTAGGCTTTGCCTGTTTCCCGGGGAACTAATAGGCGAGTTCAGGTGAGAGGAATATTTCATCTCACCAATTTAGATATATATTGTGCAGAGACAAACCTAGTGAGTTTTCTTATAGGGGGAACTCACCAGGTTTGTCCTTGCAAAATGTAGAGTTAAATTGGTGAGGTGTAATGTTCAACTCACGTTTTAGTGAATAGCCCCCAGTGTGTTGTATAGCAGTGTGGGGGATTATTATAACAATGTATAATAGCCTGTTCATGAATAAATATGCCAATTGCTATTAAATTGTCAGCTCCTCTATAATCTGCACATTGCTCTGTTTAGAATGCTTATCTCTTTCTTTGTGATAAAGCAACATCCATTCAAATATTGATATCCTGCTTTTACTGTAAACAATAGATTCCTCATTGCAATGCATTCTCCCACATATAATATCTTGTTTGCGATTAGAACTCTTATCTCTTTATTTTGTAAATTTATATATTCAAATATCATGTTTCTGCTTTGTTAGAAACAATAGCATGCCTGAGTTTATTTATAAATATCTCCATAGCAATACTTAGTCCATCAAATGTATTTCTTGACCTTTGTAACGTTATATCATTAAACAATATGTTATTCATGTAGGTGGCATAGGGCATGTGGAGTCATGTCAAATGATCAGACAAATAGGAAGTAAAAGACTGCTCCTCTGCATGAGAAAAACATCAACCACAGATGTACGTTTCGGCCTGTTGAAGGCCTCATCAGTGTGGAATGGCTGTTGTCCCTCTAAGTGTAGTGAGCCAGGGACCCACATCTGGCATACCCTGAATAACCCAAGGAGACAAAACAAAGAAATGGAAGTGACATTTCACCGAGAACAGACAGCGCTAAAAAAAGACTAGCCAGAGGATAATCCCTACTCTGGAGGGGCATCACTTTTTTTTTTGCTCAATTTTGCACCATTACAGAGGAGACCTCACCATTAATATATCAGACTGGTCCCAGCCATAAGGGCAGTCCATGCCGGAAATGCCTGGCAAGCCTCCTCTGCATGAGGACCGCAGCAACCACAGACATAGGTGTCGACCTACATTGGCTTCCTCAGGGTGGTACGATGGTGTGCTTCTAGGTTCTTGAGCCAGGGATGAAAGAAAAATAGTGAGCACTCCTTGGTGAAAAATCGAATTGTTTAATAAAGTGGATCCAATAAAATGGAACAGAAACACAGCAACAAGTGGGGTGAGGAAAAAGGTAAGGTCGCCTTACGCGTTTCATGTGATAACACGCTTAATCATAGCCAAGGTGGAGCCAGCTTATCTCCCAAGGGAGTTTCTTTCTCGCTTGAGCCAGGGACCCACATCTGGGCATACACTGAATAACCCTGGGCGAGAAAACAAAGAAATGGGAACCACATCTCACCGAGAACAGCCATCACTAGAATACCCTGCCCTATAGGATTATCCCTACTTGGGAGGTTACATCCTTTATTGCTGTCTATTTTAGCACAATCCATTCTTGGTGAGATGTGGCACCCATTTCTTTGTTTTGTCTCTATGAGTTGTCAGGGTATGCCCAGACATGGCTTACTGGCTTGCTGCACCTAGAGGGACACAAGCTGTACCACACTGACAATGCCAATGTAGCCTGAAACATGTGTTCCTCGTGCAGAGGAAACTGGCCAGGCATTTTGGATCTGGACTGCCCTTATTGGTGGGAGCAGTCCGATATGATAATGGGGAGGTTTCCTCTGTAATGGTGCAAGCAGGGCCAGCCTTAAGTGTTCAGGCGCACTGTGCAGGTCACTCCCGTGGCGCCCCCTCATGCCTGTCTCTTTCCTCTCCCTCCATGTATGTGTCTCTCCCTTTCCATGTTTGTACCTTTGCCATTCCTTGCTATGTCTGTCTCTCTCCAACTCCCCTATACCTTTTCTCTTTCCCCCTCCTTCCCCATATCTGTTCTCTCTCCCCCTCCTCCCCATATCTGTTCTCTCTCTCCCCCCTCCTCCCCATATCTGTTCTCTCTCTCCCTCTCCATTTTCTTAACTCCCCCCTCCTCTGTTCTCTTCTCTCCCCCTCCTGTTCTTTTCTCCCTCCCCCCTTTCTCTGTTCTCTCTCCTCCCTTCCACTGTTCTCCCCCCCTATACTGTCTCCCTCTTCCCTCATTCTGTCTCCCCCTCCCCTGTCTCTCCCCCCCCCCTCCCCTGTTCTGTCTCTCTCCCCCTCCCCTGTTCTGTCTCTCTCCCCCTCCACTGTTCTGTCTCTTTCTCCCCCTCTCCTGTTCTGTCTCTCTCTCCCCTATTCTGTCTCTCCCCCCTCCCCTTGTTCTTTTCTGTCTGTGAAGGGCATTCTCATGCTGCCCGCGGCTCCCTGTGAGGCAGGGTGGGGGCGGAGCTACACCTCTCACCCGGTGAGCTCCCCCCCCCCCCCTCCACCGGCAAACCTTTTTTTAAACTTTTATTTTTTTTGCTGACCGGGTGGGCGCCCCCTTGGGGTCTTGCGCCCTGTGTGATCGCACAGGTCGCACACCCCTAAGGCCGGCCCTGGGTGCAAGCTAGCAAAAACAAACATTGATGTAACTTCTAAGTGGGTTGCATCCTATAGGGTAGGCTATTTAACACTGTCTGTTTTTGCTTAGATGTGGCTCACATTTCTTTGTTATATAAATTAAAGAAACATACTTTCTGTTCTGCCCTGGACCACAGCATTTTGAGACATCAGAGGTGCTGAGCACTAGAGTCTATTGTATCTGGTTTGTCTGAGCAGCAGTTATTATCACACTCCTAGCATGTGCTAGTCACCATGAGCAGTGTGGTACGTCTGAACCCTAGCAACTGGGATCTCTGTTCAGTTTCTGTAAGTGGCGATATGGTCTTGTCATCACCTACGGCCTTTAACAAATAGTCTGCCTTGGTTTACACACCTGATGCTGGAATTATCCAAACATCACCATTCAATGGTAATCTGTGTTCCACATGACAGCTTGCATGTGAGGGTAAAGCAAATTAACCTTTTCTCTACAGTCTGTGCACAAAGCTTGTAATGTATTGAAAAATATTAATCATCTACGAGATGGAATGTCACCATTTCTGTAATGATTATTATTTATAAAGCAGCACCATATAACCCTGCAATCTACCATTAATCTTTTAGCCAATACTTCTATCCATGCTATTCCCTTTTAGTTTCTCTTTTAACACACCAGCTATTCTAAACAATACAGAGGTGGTACACAGGCACTTGTCTTCTGATCTCCAGCTAGCCATGCATGTATCTTTCAAGGCAAAGTTTCCCTTAAGTACAGTAGACAGTAGCCTAGAGTGTCACATTTTTGAGACAAACGTGACACCAGGCAACTGAAAACTCTTCCATTGGGACATGTAACTATGTTCATTAAAGCTCCACTTCAGGGCTTGGCAGATTTCTGTAGCCTTTTGGAACTAGACAGACCAGTTCAGAAACCAGCCTAGTTATTTTTAGGAGCCAGGGAAATGGAACGTCCATAGAGTTGAATGTAAGACAATGAAAAAAGTTAGGAGCCAGTAGACCATGGCTCCGAGGTTTTGTCAAGCCTGCTCTATGTTTTTAGGAGCACAGTGGAAGATATGTGGGTACATGTTAGTCCCTTTAAGAATGGTCATGAGTAAGGGTGCACGAGATAGCTTTTCTCCCCAGCGGTCATGCCCAGTGTGCCTCAGAGCAGGTCATTGGAGTTCCCTGCTAAAAGTTCACAGTAAAGGTAACACACCTCAATATACTAATATGGAGTACTGCAATCTTGCACATAAAAGGATTCTTGACCTTTAGATGCTCTGTTTTTCATGGTTGACCGTTTGGGAAATGGATTCAAAGGCAACACAAGATCATGTGTTGATTCAAGTGAATGTCATATCATCTATCTATGTAAAGGTATATATTGGAACCCCCAGCTGCCTCTCATCACAATTTCTCCATGCCATTCTCTGGACTAGGAGATTTATTTTCAATAATGTTATACTCAAAGATAACTACAAGGAGTTAATGTTCTAAACACAAATAGAAAGTGCTGTGTAAAGAAAGCATGTGTACTGCTTTGGGTCAGACAGTTACTCTGTCATTGCTAACTAACACAGAGACATGTTGCATTAACAGAACTCTGCTATTCAATAATTACAGAAAATAGCTATTGACTTTGAAAGACAAGTTTACATAGGGCATTTTCAGTTTCAGGTGATTTTAAAACGTTATCCTTACAGTGTACATGTTGTACTCATCCATTGTACTCATCCATAAACACCTAACAAGTCTTAAATTACAAACTACATACTGGATCTAACATTAATTCCTGTATCCCAGATACCATTAGAAAATATTGGCATGATGTAACATGAAGCATTATGGGATTTTAGTTAAGTGACTTGCTCAGCAATAACATTACACTCTGCAATGCTAGACCACTGGGCAGTATAACTTCACTCTCAAAACTTATGCTACACATATATAAACATATGCAACGTCACCTGTTTACAAGATTGATTTATACAAGGTTTATAATGTTCCCCCACCCAAACCACATCTCATTTCCCAGCCGTAGCCAGTGCTCAATAGGGGCATTCAGGAGGTGAAAAGGAGTCTCTGTCCCTGCCAAGGTGCTGCTCTTCCTTGAGGCACTGATAGGGCTGCAAAAATCACATAAAAATACATTTTAAAAAAGAGTAAGGGTCCAGCAGACTCCATAGTAACCCTGCCAAAGCAACATCCTGTTTCTCACTCTTCAGTTGTTTTCATTTACTATCTCCAAAGGCACTATTGTATGCCAACCTTTTTATAGGTTGCTGGGAATGTGTCCCCATCTTTGGAAGTAATGGTTGTTATGGTGACAATTTGATGTGTATATGGAATTTTAGGCACTGTGTGGATACTATCAATGCCAATCTGTATAACCTTCACTTTACCTTCTCTTTTGATGCCATAAATGTAATTATTTGGATCTGACCCTGCCTAAGGCTGTTTCCTGAGGCTTAGTCAGATAAAAAAAAAAAAAAAAGCAGCTATAGCGCATAACACCCTACTTCTAGCATCCCTTCTAATCACACGGGGTACATGTTTTCATGTATATCTACAGGCAAATACATAAGCATTCAGATTTGCAGGCTTTTGCAGACCATGGCAAACTTCTAGTGTATACTATATAAAGGGATTTTAAGTATAAATCCTGCGTACTGCAATCTTAACAGTTAATATCAAATATGTAGCTCAAAAGGCACACAGATTAAATACATTGTTGTCACTTTGTGGACAGAAGTAGGTTCAGTGGCATAGTAGGGTTTGTCATCCCACTAAAAAGACTATGACACAGTGTACTTGTGTCCTAGAAGCCGCGCGGGACTGACTGCCGCCACAGCACCCGCCCAGCTATTCTACTGAGAAGGTCTCATACCAAACCAATCTGGATATGATGTCAAGACTTAAAACTAGCATACGGGAACATATTATAGGGTCTACCATTCAGCTTCATTGAAGAATTTTTCTAACTTTGACACACTGGCCCGAAGTGTCCCCATCTCAATTCCCTGCAATTCTCTCTTTATTTAGTATAGCCTTATAAATAAAGGATATGGATTAATCTGCCAGTGGCCATTTTAGAGGAAAGAAAAATACGTAAAAGACTGACTGTAGTAAATTGCAAAGCAAATGTTGGATCTGCCATCGTAGTCTTAGATACAGCACAGCAGAAGTATGCAGAACCTCTCACCAGAAAAATAGATGCAGACTCCCATTGAGGATGAAAGCACATTATGATCCTCTAATTATCAGCATAGCACAATATGAGAGTTAAAGCCCCCATAATATAGGAAGGAGGAATAATTACGTACTTTACATACTGGCACTTTAGTAGCACTTAGTCAGAGGCCCATACTGGAGATAATCTGGAAGATGTTTCCTTCCAGGGCATAGGAAGAGGACTGGCGCCCCCTGCAGGAAGAAATACATTTTAACTTATAAGAAAATGTTACTGGATCTTTGAGCTCTTTATGAGAGATCCTGGAGGTATGCACACAGACTGGGATTTGAACCCACTTATTTATCATTCAAAGGACCTGGTCAACCTAAACATTGTTTAATCTGTAAATATAGAGAATATTTATTTTTAAATGATCTATACGTTTTGCTAGCAGAATTTCAAGCAAATTCATAAGATAAGATGAAAAATGTTTTAACTGTGTCTGTGGGGGCTCCTGTTTATGACATCACCTGTGACTTCATATAAACAATAACACATTTTTAATGGGAAATGTGTAATTTGCAAATCAAGCCGCAAACTCATTTAAAACATTTCTCTTGTTTTATGCATTGGCTATCAATTCTGCTGGCACAAAGTATAAATCATTTTTTATAGTTTCTTTATTCTCTACATTCATAGTAGAAATGCATTCCATATTGCCTGTGACTTATAAAGAAACCTATTTCATACTAGTTCTGCCACTTTTAATTGGTGACATTTCTATAGTTTTTGCCGAGGAACTTGTGGTTTGGGTATTATTTGCCTCCCTGCACCCAGCATTTTCAATATAAACATCTGCCATTGTTTTTCTCTAATTAACAGCTGGGTAGATGAACAGTTTAAAGAAACAGCAGAATAGCAGCTAGACCATATGCTGCTTACTGAATATAACTGTTTAATTTTTTATAATGTTTGACACTTTCCTGTATGTGATCTGGATCCACTGCAGGAATAGGCTGCAGGACTTAGACCAGCAACCTCACCCAGTTTTTTTTTTTTTTTAATTCTTTGTAAGATTAGATCTGAATCAAAATAATGAAATCCACATACCCAGATTAGGTTTGGAAGTACACTTGCTGTCTATGATAAAGCGCCATAGGGAAAAACATGTAACAGTGAGAGTCCTGTGAGGACCTGCCCACCTTTAATATGGATTACACATAAAGGAGCATCATTTCTACAATTGTTTGTGGTGTGCACAGTTCATTTGTTAAGTTTGGGAGTACAGTTAGCTGTGGCATAAAAATGATTAATCCTTGCTCTGTCATTCTAACTAGTGTGTGTCTCTGCATCTGTCCCTCTGTCTATTTCTCCCTCATCTGACTCTCTGTCAGTTTGTCTCTGATAACAGGTGGACTTCATGAGCCTCTAAACTGCATTGGCTCCCAAGGCCAAATATGATGTGCTACAGCAGTAATATGCTGTAACTTATGGACTAAATGGTTATGTGTGGACAAGAGAATATTAATAAATTCAGCCAGAACTTAAAAGTATGTATTTTAGTCATAAATAGTTTAAACACAATGCTGCTTGTGTGTAGAACGCAAAAAACAGGACTATTGTGTCAAATTTGGGGCTGTTGGTAACTATGTATTACTAAACTTAGTAGTCTGTTGAAAAACAACTTGCTACAAAAATGTGATTGTGAAGTTATACAATATAAAAGAAACATCTACAATAATACACTTTGACCAACTTTATAAGGGTAAAAAGTGTAGTCAGTTTGTTTTGTTGTACATACTGTATAGCCAATTACACTGTACTTACACCTGTTTACTAAGCTTCATATTAAACATGTATAGTATGAGGCTGTGAAAAGCTTAGCACACTACATTCTCTTGTCCCTGCTTATATATTCACACATGAATATATTTTTATGTTGCCAATAAACTATTTTACTACATATTATGTTTTTTTTTACAAGTTGTAGATTATGATAAACACAAATGCCTTGTTTGCATACAAAGATAAAACAACCAATAGGAAATTGCACTTTAGGAAGTGTGCATAAGGAAGTCCCTGCAGCTTGTACTTCTGGAAGCGTGCATAAGGATGTCCCTGCAGCTTGTACTTCTGGAAGTGTGCATAAGGAAGTCCCTGCAACTTGTACTTCTGGAAGCGTGCATAAGGAAGTCCCTGCAGCTTGTACTTCTGGAAGTGTGCATAAGGAAGTCCCTGCAGCTTGTACTTCTGGAAGTGTGCATAAGGAAGTCCCTGCAGCTTGTACTTCTGGAAGCGTGCATAAGAAAGTCCCTGCAGCTTGTACTTCTGGAAGTGTGCATAAGGAAGTCCCGGCAGCTTGTACTTCTGGAAGCGTGCATAAGAAAGTCTATGCAGCTTGTACTTCTGGCAGTGTGCATAAGGAAGTCCCTGCAACTTGTACGTCTGGAAGTGTGCATAAGGAAGTCCCTGCAACTTGTACTTCTGGAAGTGTGCATAAGGAAGTCCCTGCAGCTTATACTTCTGGAAGCATGCATAAGGAAGTCCCTGCAGCTTGTACTTCTGGAAGTGTGCATAAGGAAGTCCCTGCAGCTTGTACTTCTGGAAGCGTGCATAAGAAAGTCCCTGCAGCTTGTACTTCTGGAAGTGTGCATAAGGAAGTCCCTGCAACTTGTACATCTGGAAGTGGGCATAAGGAAGTCCCTGCAACTTGTACTTCTGGAAGTGTGCATAAGGAAGTCCTTGCAGCTTGTACTTCTGGAAGTGGGCATAAGGAAGTCCCTGCAACTTGTACTTCTGGAAGTGTGCATAAGGAAGTCCCTGCAGCTTGTACTTCTGGAAGTGTACATAAGGAAGTCCCTGCAGCTTATACTTCTGGAAGTGGGCATAAGGAAGTCCCTGCAGCTTGTACTTCTGGAAGTGGGCATAAGGAAGTCCCTGCAGCTTGTACTTCTGGAAGCGTGGATAAGGAAGTCCCTGCAGCTTGTACGTCTGGAAGTGGGCATAAGGAAGTCCCTGCAACTTGTACTTCTGGAAGCGTGGGTAAGGAAGTCCCTGCAGCTTGTACTTCTGGAAGCATGCAAAAGGAAGTCCCTGCAACTTGTACTTCTGGCAGTGTGCATAAGGAAGTCCCTGCAACTTGTACTTATGAAAGTGGGCATAAGGAAGCCCCTGCAGCTTATACTTCTGGAAGTGTGCATAAGGAAGTCCCTGCAGCTTGTACTTCTGGAAGCGTGCATAAGAAGGTCCCTGCAGCTTGTACTTCTGGAAGTGTGCATAAGGAAGTCCCTGCAGCTTGTACTTCTGGAAGTGTACATAAGGAAGTCCCTGCAGCTTGTACTTCTGGAAGTGGGCATAAGGAAGTCCTTGCAACTTGTACTTCTGGAAGTGTGCATAAGACGTCCCTGCAGCTTATACTTCTGGAAGCGTGCATAAGGAAGTCCCTGCAACTTGTACTTCTGGAAGCATGCATAAGGAAGTCCCTGCAGCTTGTACATCTGGAAGCGTGCATAAGAAAGTCCCTGCAGCTTGTACTTCTGGAAGCGTGCATAAGAAAGTCCCTGCAGCTTGTACTTCTGGAAGTGTGCATAAGGAAGTCCCTGCAGCTTGTACTTCTGGAAGTGTGCATAAGGAAGTCCCGGCAGCTTGTACTTCTGGAAGCGTGCATAAGAAAGTCCCTGCAGCTTGTACTTCTGGCAGTGTGCATAAGGAAGTCCCTGCAACTTGTACGTCTGGAAGTGTGCATAAGGAAGTCCCTGCAACTTGTACTTCTGGAAGTGTGCATAAGGAAGTCCCTGCAGCTTATACTTCTGGAAGCATGCATAAGGAAGTCCCTGCAGCTTGTACTTCTGGAAGTGTGCATAAGGAAGTCCCTGCAGCTTGTACTTCTGGAAGCGTGCATAAGAAAGTCCCTGCAGCTTGTACTTCTGGAAGTGTGCATAAGGAAGTCCCTGCAACTTGTACATCTGGAAGTGGGCATAAGGAAGTCCCTGCAACTTGTACTTCTGGAAGTGTGCATAAGGAAGTCCTTGCAGCTTGTACTTCTGGAAGTGGGCATAAGGAAGTCCCTGCAACTTGTACTTCTGGAAGTGTGCATAAGGAAGTCCCTGCAGCTTGTACTTCTGGAAGTGTACATAAGGAAGTCCCTGCAGCTTATACTTCTGGAAGTGGGCATAAGGAAGTCCCTGCAGCTTGTACTTCTGGAAGTGGGCATAAGGAAGTCCCTGCAGCTTGTACTTCTGGAAGCGTGGATAAGGAAGTCCCTGCAGCTTGTACGTCTGGAAGTGGGCATAAGGAAGTCCCTGCAACTTGTACTTCTGGAAGCGTGGGTAAGGAAGTCCCTGCAGCTTGTACTTCTGGAAGCATGCAAAAGGAAGTCCCTGCAACTTGTACTTCTGGCAGTGTGCATAAGGAAGTCCCTGCAACTTGTACTTATGAAAGTGGGCATAAGGAAGCCCCTGCAGCTTATACTTCTGGAAGTGTGCATAAGGAAGTCCCTGCAGCTTGTACTTCTGGAAGCGTGCATAAGAAGGTCCCTGCAGCTTGTACTTCTGGAAGTGTGCATAAGGAAGTCCCTGCAGCTTGTACTTCTGGAAGTGTACATAAGGAAGTCCCTGCAGCTTGTACTTCTGGAAGTGGGCATAAGGAAGTCCTTGCAACTTGTACTTCTGGAAGTGTGCATAAGACGTCCCTGCAGCTTATACTTCTGGAAGCGTGCATAAGGAAGTCCCTGCAACTTGTACTTCTGGAAGCATGCATAAGGAAGTCCCTGCAGCTTGTACATCTGGAAGCGTGCATAAGAAAGTCCCTGCAGCTTGTACTTCTGGAAGCGTGCATAAGAAAGTCCCTGCAGCTTGTACTTCTGGAAGTGTGCATAAGGAAGTCCCTGCAGCTTGTACTTCTGGAAGTGTACATAAGGAAGTCCCTGCAACTTGTACTTCTGGAAGCGTGGATAAGGAAGTCCCTGCAGCTTGTACTTCTGGAAGTGGGCATAAGGAAGTCCCTGCAGCTTGTACTTCTGGAAGTGGGCATAAGGAAGTCCCTGCAGCTTGTACTTCTGGAAGCGTGGATAAGGAAGTCCCTGCAGCTTGTACTTCTGGAAGTGTGCATAAGGAAGTCCCTGCAGCTTATACTTCTGGAAGTGTGCATAAGGAAGTCCCTGCAGCTTATACTTCTGGAAGCATGCATAAGGAAGTCCCTGCAACCTGTACTTCTGGAAGCATGCAAAAGGAAGTCCCTGCAGCTTGTACTTCTGGAAGCATGCAAAAGGAAGTCCCTGCAACTTGTACTTCTGGCAGTGTGCATAAGGAAGTCCCTGCAACTTGTACTTATGAAAGTGGGCATAAGGAAGCCCCTGCAGCTTATACTTCTGGAAGTGTGCATAAGGAAGTCCCTGCAGCTTGTACTTCTGGAAGCGTGCATAAGAAAGTCCCTGCAGCTTGTACTTCTGGAAGTGTGCATAAGGAAGTCCCTGCAGCTTGTACTTCTGGAAGTGTACATAAGGAAGTCCCTGCAGCTTGTACTTCTGGAAGTGGGCATAAGGAAGTCCCTGCAACTTGTACTTCTGGAAGTGTGCATAAGAAGTCCCTGCAGCTTATACTTCTGGCAGTGTGCATAAGGAAGTCCCTGCAATTTGTACTTCTGGAAGTGTACATAAGGAAGTCCCTGCAACTTGTACTTCTGGAAGCATGCATAAGGAAGTCCCTGCAGCTTGTACTTCTGGAAGCGTGCATAAGGAAGTCCCTGCAACTTGTACTTCTGGAAGCATGCATAAGGAAGTCCCTGCAGCTTGTACATCTGGAAGCGTGCATAAGAAAGTCCCTGCAGCTTGTACTTCTGGAAGCGTGCATAAGAAAGTCCCTGCAGCTTGTACTTCTGGAAGTGTGCATAAGGAAGTCCCTGCAGCTTGTGCTTCTGGAAGTGTACATAAGGAAGTCCCTGCAACTTGTACTTCTGGAAGCGTGGATAAGGAAGTCCCTGCAGCTTGTACTTCTGGAAGTGGGCATAAGGAAGTCCCTGCAGCTTGTACTTCTGGAAGTGGGCATAAGGAAGTCCCTGCAGCTTGTACTTCTGGAAGCGTGGATAAGGAAGTCCCTGCAGCTTGTACTTCTGGAAGTGTGCATAAGGAAGTCCCTGCAGCTTATACTTCTGGAAGTGTGCATAAGGAAGTCCCTGCAACTTGTACTTCTGGCAGTGTGCATAAGGAAGTCCCTGCAACTTGTACTTATGAAAGTGTGCATAAGGAAGTCCCTGCAGCTTGTACTTCTGGAAGTGGGCATAAGGAAGTCCCTGCAACAAGTACTTCTGGAAGTGTGCATAAGAAAGTCCCTGCAGCTTGTACTTCTGGAAGTGTGCATAAGGAAGTCCCTGCAGCTTGTACTTCTGGAAGTGGGCATAAGGAAGTCCCTGCAGCTTGTACTTCTGGAAGCGTGGATAAGGAAGTCCCTGCAGCTTGTACTTCTGGAAGTGTGCATAAGGAAGTCCCTGCAGCTTATACTTCTGGAAGTGTGCATAAGGAAGTCCCTGCAGCTTATACTTCTGGAAGCATGCATAAGGAAGTCCCTGCAACCTGTACTTCTGGAAGCGTGGATAAGGAAGTCCCTGCAGCTTGTACTTCTGGAAGCATGCAAAAGGAAGTCCCTGCAACTTGTACTTCTGGCAGTGTGCATAAGGAAGTCCCTGCAACTTGTACTTATGAAAGTGTGCATAAGAAAGTCCCTGCAGCTTGTACTTCTGGAAGTGTGCATAAGGAAGTCCCTGCAGCTTGTACTTCTAGAAGCGTGGATAAGGAAGTCCCTGCAGCTTGTACGTCTGGAAGTGGGCATAAGGAAGTCCCTGCAACTTGTACTTCTGGAAGCGTGGATAAGGAAGTCCCTGCAGCTTGTACTTCTGGAAGCATGCAAAAGGAAGTCCCTGCAACTTGTACTTCTGGCAGTGTGCATAAGGAAGTCCCTGCAACTTGTACTTATGAAAGTGGGCATAAGGAAGCCCCTGCAGCTTATACTTCTGGAAGTGTGCATAAGGAAGTCCCTGCAGCTTGTACTTCTGGAAGCGTGCATAAGAAGGTCCCTGCAGCTTGTACTTCTGGAAGTGTGCATAAGGAAGTCCCGGCAGCTTGTACTTCTGGAAGTGTACATAAGGAAGTCCCTGCAGCTTGTACTTCTGGAAGTGGGCATAAGGAAGTCCTTGCAACTTGTACTTCTGGAAGTGTGCATAAGACGTCCCTGCAGCTTATACTTCTGGAAGCGTGCATAAGGAAGTCCCTGCAACTTGTACTTCTGGAAGCATGCATAAGGAAGTCCCTGCAGCTTGTACATCTGGAAGCGTGCATAAGAAAGTCCCTGCAGCTTGTACTTCTGGAAGCGTGCATAAGAAAGTCCCTGCAGCTTGTACTTCTGGAAGTGTGCATAAGGAAGTCCCTGCAGCTTGTGCTTCTGGAAGTGTACATAAGGAAGTCCCTGCAACTTGTACTTCTGGAAGCGTGGATAAGGAAGTCCCTGCAGCTTGTACTTCTGGAAGTGGGCATAAGGAAGTCCCTGCAGCTTGTACTTCTGGAAGTGGGCCTAAGGAAGTCCCTGCAGCTTGTACTTCTGGAAGCGTGGATAAGGAAGTCCCTGCAGCTTGTACTTCTGGAAGTGTGCATAAGGAAGTCCCTGCAGCTTATACTTCTGGAAGTGTGCATAAGGAAGTCCCTGCAGCTTATACTTCTGGAAGCATGCATAAGGAAGTCCCTGCAACCTGTACTTCTGGAAGCGTGGATAAGGAAGTCCCTGCAGCTTGTACTTCTGGAAGTGTGCATAAGGAAGTCCCTGCAACTTGTACTTCTGGCAGTGTGCATAAGGAAGTCCCTGCAACTTGTACTTATGAAAGTGTGCATAAGGAAGTCCCTGCAGCTTGTACTTCTGGAAGTGGGCATAAGGAAGTCCCTGCAACTTGTACTTCTGGAAGTGTGCATAAGAAAGTCCCTGCAGCTTGTACTTCTGGAAGTGTGCATAAGGAAGTCCCTGCAGCTTGTACTTCTGGAAGTGGGCATAAGGAAGTCCCTGCAGCTTGTACTTCTGGAAGCGTGGATAAGGAAGTCCCTGCAGCTTGTACTTCTGGAAGTGTGCATAAGGAAGTCCCTGCAGCTTATACTTCTGGAAGTGTGCATAAGGAAGTCCCTGCAGCTTATACTTCTGGAAGCATGCATAAGGAAGTCCCTGCAACCTGTACTTCTGGAAGCATGCAAAAGGAAGTCCCTGCAGCTTGTACTTCTGGAAGCATGCAAAAGGAAGTCCCTGCAACTTGTACTTCTGGCAGTGTGCATAAGGAAGTCCCTGCAACTTGTACTTATGAAAGTGGGCATAAGGAAGCCCCTGCAGCTTATACTTCTGGAAGTGTGCATAAGGAAGTCCCTGCAGCTTGTACTTCTGGAAGCGTGCATAAGAAAGTCCCTGCAGCTTGTACTTCTGGAAGTGTGCATAAGGAAGTCCCTGCAGCTTGTACTTCTGGAAGTGTACATAAGGAAGTCCCTGCAGCTTGTACTTCTGGAAGTGGGCATAAGGAAGTCCCTGCAACTTGTACTTCTGGAAGTGTGCATAAGAAGTCCCTGCAGCTTA
Source organism: Pelodytes ibericus (assembly GCA_036172795.1). NCBI lineage: Eukaryota > Metazoa > Chordata > Amphibia > Anura > Pelodytidae > Pelodytes > Pelodytes ibericus. The sequence continues at coordinate 111,671,557 of CM069862.1, read as the reverse complement.
TACTTCTGGCAGTGTGCATAAGGAAGTCCCTGCAATTTGTACTTCTGGAAGTGTACATAAGGAAGTCCCTGCAACTTGTACTTCTGGAAGCATGCATAAGGAAGTCCCTGCAGCTTGTACTTCTGGAAGTGTACATAAGGAAGTCCCTGCAGCTTGTACTTCTGGAAGTGGGCATAAGGAAGTCCCTGCAGCTTGTACTTCTGGAAGCGTGCATAAGAAAGTCCCTGCAGCTTGTACTTCTGGAAGTGTGCATAAGGAAGTCCCTGCAACTTGTACGTCTGGAAGTGGGCATAAGGAAGTCCCTGCAACTTGTACTTCTGGAAGTGTGCATAAGGAAGTCCCTGCAACTTGTACTTCTGGAAGTGTGCATAAGGAAGTCCCTGCAGCTTATACTTCTGGAAGTGGGCATAAGGAAGTCCCTGCAGCTTGTACTTCTGAAAGCGTGGATAAGGAAGTCCCTGCAGCTTATACTTCTGGAAGTGTGCATAAGGAAGTCCCTGCAGCTTATACTTCTGGAAGCATGCATAAGGAAGTCCCTGCAACCTGTACTTCTGGAAGCGTGGATAAGGAAGTCCCTGCAGCTTGTACTTCTGGAAGCATGCAAAAGGAAGTCCCTGCAACTTGTACTTCTGGCAGTGTGCATAAGGAAGTCCCTGCAGCTTGTACTTTCTGGAAGCATGCAAAAGGAAGTCCCTGCAGCTTATACTTCTGGAAGTGTGCATAAGGAAGCCCCTGCAGCTTATACTTCTGGAAGTGTGCATAAGGAAGTCCCTGCAGCTTGTAATTCTGGAAGCGTGCATAAGAAAGTCCCTGCAGCTTGTACTTCTGGAAGTGTGCATAAGGAAGTCCCTGCAGCTTGTACTTCTGGAAGTGTACATAAGGAAGTCCCTGCAGCTTGTACTTCTGGCAGTGTGCATAAGGAAGTCCCTGCAACTTGTACTTATGAAAGTGTGCATAAGGAAGTCCCTGCAGCTTGTACTTCTGGAAGTGGGCATAAGGAAGTCCCTGCAACTTGTACTTCTGGAAGTGTGCATAAGAAAGTCCCTGCAGCTTGTACTTCTGGAAGTGTGCATAAGGAAGTCCCTGCAGCTTGTACTTCTGGAAGTGGGCATAAGGAAGTCCCTGCAGCTTGTACTTCTGGAAGCGTGGATGAGGAAGTCCCTGCAGCTTGTACTTCTGGAAGTGTGCATAAGGAAGTCCCTGCAGCTTATACTTCTGGAAGTGGGCATAAGGAAGTCCCTGCAGCTTATACTTCTGGAAGCATGCATAAGGAAGTCCCTGCAACCTGTACTTCTGGAAGCATGCAAAAGGAAGTCCCTGCAGCTTGTACTTCTGGAAGCATGCAAAAGGAAGTCCCTGCAACTTGTACTTCTGGCAGTGTGCATAAGGAAGTCCCTGCAACTTGTACTTATGAAAGTGGGCATAAGGAAGTCCCTGCAACTTGTACTTCTGGAAGTGTGCATAAGGAAGTCCCTGCAGCTTATACTTCTGGAAGCATGCATAAGTAAAGTCCCTGCAGCTTGTACTTCTGGAAGTGTGCATAAGGAAGTCCCTGCAGCTTGTACTTCTGGAAGCGTGCATAAGAAAGTCCCTGCAGCTTGTACTTCTGGAAGTGTGCATAAGGAAGTCCCTGCAACTTGTACTTCTGGAAGTGTGCATAAGGAAGTCCCTGCAGCTTATACTTCTGGAAGTGGGCATAAGGAAGTCCCTGCAGCTTGTACTTCTGAAAGCGTGGATAAGGAAGTCCCTGCAGCTTATACTTCTGGAAGTGTTTACCGGGAACGGGGGACTAATAATAGTACTCAAAAAAAAAAAAAAAAAAAAAAAAAAAATTGGGCAGACTAGATGGACCGAATGGTTCTTATCTGCCGACACATTCTATGTGTGCATAAGGAAGTCCCTGCAGCTTATACTTCTGGAAGCATGCATAAGGAAGTCCCTGCAACCTGTACTTCTGGAAGCGTGGATAAGGAAGTCCCTGCAGCTTGTACTTCTGGAAGCATGCAAAAGGAAGTCCCTGCAACTTGTACTTCTGGCAGTGTGCATAAGGAAGTCCCTGCAGCTTGTACTTTCTGGAAGCATGCAAAAGGAAGTCCCTGCAGCTTATACTTCTGGAAGTGTGCATAAGGAAGCCCCTGCAGCTTATACTTCTGGAAGTGTGCATAAGGAAGTCCCTGCAGCTTGTAATTCTGGAAGCGTGCATAAGAAAGTCCCTGCAGCCTGTACTTCTGGAAGTGTGCATAAGGAAGTCCCTGCAGCTTGTACTTCTGGAAGTGTACATAAGGAAGTCCCTGCAGCTTGTACTTCTGGAAGTGGGCATAAGGAAGTCCCTGCAACTTGTACTTCTGGAAGTGTGCATAAGGAAGTCCCTGCAGCTTGTACTTCTGGAAGTGTGCATAAGAAGTCCCTGCAGCTTATACTTCTGGCCGTGTGCATAAGGAAGTCCCTGCAACTTGTACTTCTGGCAGTGTGCATAAGAAAGTCCCTGCAGCTTGTACTTCTGGAAGTGTGCATAAGGAAGTCCATGCAGCTTGTACTTCTGGAAGTGTGCATAAGGAAGTCCGTGCAGCTTGTACTTCTGGAAGTGTACATAAGGAAGTCCCTGCAGCTTGTACTTCTGGAAGTGGGCATAAGGAAGTCCCTGCAACTTATACTTCTGGAAGTGGGCATAAGGAAGTCCCTGCAACTTGTACTTCTGGAAGCATGCAAAAGGAAGTCCCTGCAACTTGTACTTATGAAAGTGGGCATATGGAAGTCCCTGCAACTTGTACTTATGAAAGTGGGCATAAGGAAGCCCCTGCAGCTTATACTTCTGGAAGTGTGCATAAGGTAGCCCCTGCAGATTGTTCTTCTGGAAGTGTGGAAGGAAGTCACTGCTCCCTGCTGAGCTGTTATTCCCAGACCTAGACCTCCAATTTATATCCAAAGTCAACTCTAATTAACCATAAATCAGCTACTTGCTGGCTGAAAATAAGTAACATTTTGATTTGCTGTATGTGCTTAGGCTGGTGTGCTATCCCACCAATATAAATTACCTTTTCTTCTTTTCCCAAAGGGTATATGCCTTCAGTTTCACAAATACAAAAAGGCTGTTACACATTAAATAATACAGAAGTATTTATTGTTATTAAAAACAATTATATATATTTTGACTAAACAGAGAAAAAACACATTATGCCCAGGGGTATAAAACTAAATAAATGATTTGAATTTATTCATTCTGGGCTGATCAGCATGATCCTATTTGTCCCACCTCACTATAGAACAAGACATTTCTTTGTATTCCATTAAACACAGTTCCAGTTGTGTTCTAATCAGCACTGTGTAAAGTCTTTGGGATAGAAAAGAACATAGGATGCCATTTTGTATTCTCTCCTTTGAACTGCAACAACCAAAAGTCGTAATCCCATGAACACTTGCGATGACTGGTAAAGTTGCTGGTTTCAAGCAGAAGGTCCTTTCGCAGTAGTTTGGGCTCACAGTTTAACATTGATGGTTTAAAGTCCCTTATCTGTGCTGTCTTGCAGTTTCCTCTTTTTCATTTCTCTGTAAGCCTTTATGACTCTCTCTCGTTCCTCTTCTATCAGTCTCTTCCTGGCCAGTGACATAGTAGGCTGCTTGGTTGGGGCAGTTCCTTTGTCAAAGAGTTTTTTCAGAAGCAGCTGTTTCTCCCCAGGCTAATAGGAAAAATATGTTGGGTTAGTGCATATCTACCATTAAAGATGAGGTAAAACTTCTCAATAAACACTTGTTATACAAAGTAAAACTTTTTTAAATTAAAACTAAACCTGGATGTCTGTGGACTTCAGGTAAGATGGAATTGCAGGGAAATTCAAACTTAAAGTAGCAGAGTTCTCCCTGTCAGCTGTGACAATCCTCAAATGTTATTTACTTGGCAAGTAAAAGCAAAATTCAATAAAAAAAACAATAAAAAAAAAACACACCTTTTTTATGATGAAAGGGTGAAACATTTCCAGGTGGCTTCTCAGGAGCTCTGTTGCCTGCTCTGTGCAGGCCACTACATAGTTACATTACACTGTTATCATGTAATAAAGCTCGTAGCAGAGATTCTCCATGATGTAAACCAAAAAGCAAATAATTTGGGCTATGAAATGCCACCTGCCTGACCACCAGTCACATGTTTTATTACTTACCTTAGCATTTATTGGACTTTTTCTTGGTTTCGCAGTGAGTGACGGGGGTTCCATAGCCACTTCTCCAAATTGTACTTTATCTATTTAAAAACAAAACAAAAAGAAAAAACATGAGCAATCACTGGCATTTAGCAGAAACACTTGGCTTACAGTTTACCCCTAATTTACAAAGTTCATTCAGCGAATGTGTGAGTGAGAACAGGTAATTGTGTATATGCACAACCAAGCTCAATTAATGAAGGTCAGCAGTATAATAGGATTACAAAACAATGTGACATAAACGTAAAGACATATTCACTAAAACTGAACTGAGAAAACTGCAAAGATCAGTAAATCTCCAATATGCCCCTCTTTCCAACTTGGCTATTAGTGCCTGATTTTCGCAGTTCACTTGTCAGCTCATTTTTAGTAAGTAGCCCCCCTTAATGTTATAAAAAATAATATGTAAAGTGGGTCCTGCTCAGGTATCATAGGAGAGGAGCAGAACTGACATGGAAGATTAGAGGGGTCGGAAACAAGTAGAGTACAAATTATAAATGTATTGGCAGAAAACATGAGAATCTTGGGTGACTTTAATCTTCCTGATGTGAACTGGAAAACCAAAATAGCTGCTTGTTCCAGGAGTGCACATATTCTAAATTCCCTGCTGCGATTATCTCTAAAATAACCAGTTGTGGTGCCAAATCGAAAGGGCGGCCATATTAGATTTAGTGTTCACAAATTGAGATTTGGTATCAGCTATTACTGTAGGTGAAAGTTTGTAATCTAGTAAACAGTCTGTGTGGTTTAATATAACAACAGTGACACAAAAACAAATGTTTTAAATGTTAGAAAAAAAAATACTTCTAAAATTAGAATATGCTTAAAGGAGTCCTTATCAGACTTGAGCAGTGTAAATGGAGTCCAGGAGATATGGAATTATTTAAGAGTTGCACTACTGAATGAGTGAGGCCCTGTCTAAATGAGGAATTTCATGTTGCCTGGGATATACTTCTACTTAGGGCAGTTAGGAGCCACTTATATCATCAGCCTTTGGAAGTTGTGGAACAAACAGACCTACACTGAACCCTGAGTTTTGCATATACCACAGCACTACTCCTCAACTCCATGTTTTATGCAACTGTGTTTGTATGGTGTTTTTAAATAATTTGTAATATCAGTTTTAGTATTATTTTTATTATTTTAAACAAGAACTTTGTTACTACGTTCATTTAAGGGATTTAAATAATTTGTAATATCAGTTTTAGTATTATTTGGATTATTTTAAACAAGAACTTTGTTACTACCTTCATTTAAGGGACTAAGTATTTTTGATGATATTGCAAAGACTGAACAATGTTGACTATCCCTTGTAGAGCACTGCACACCATTCAAATATAGATGATGGAGGGCTGGATTTCACTAAATGAATGTAATTAAACAACAGAAACTATGAGATTGTCAGGGAGACTGCAGGACATTCACACCCCTTCAATTTCACAAAATAACTTAGCACAAGCTCCTTCACTTCTTTATTCATCTCTTTAACCTGTAAAAAGCTCATCTTCCAAACGAGTAACTTCCTTTTCTTCCTTCTTCTTTAAAGCTTTGTCTACTTTCCTCCTGTGGAAACTGCAGGAAGAAAAGAAAATATTGTGAAATAGCGTCTACCAATAAAGATGTACTCCTCCAGTTATGAAGCCTTTGACCAATACTCCCTCAGTTTGACACAGTAATTAAACCACAAACAGGACCAAGTGCAACACATAGGCTGATAAAATATATGTTTCAATAGACAAACATACAGAGTCGAAAAGTTACTACTATGAATACAGCTCCAAGCAGAGCCCCCGAGATTCCCTTTAACAGTGCTGTTTTGTGTTTTTAACATTTGGCATATTAAGCACATTTAAGATTTTACAGCACGTATATGTTTTGTACAACATGAAAATTGCTCACCAATGACCAAGCTTCTCTTGACATGCCATATTTGTAAATTAATGGAGCCAAATAAACTAATTTAGACACATCCTGGCTATTCTGTAGGAGGCAGGGAAATGGTACTTCAATAGAGTTCTTTGTAAAAGAATCAAAAAAGGTTAAGGAATTTAGGATCCATGGGTCTTTGTCTCACAGAATTGGTCAAGCCTGGAAAATTGTAGGTAGCTATTAATAAAGAATAGAACTTCTGAACAACAGTAACAGTAATCAGACCGTTCATTATCCTCTACGAGGACTAATTTCTAATTTTATATTACTGAACAGAGTGAACCTATTACAAATCAATAGTAAAAATCCTGAATCTGATTCTCACATTGTGGAAGCGGAACAAAGTGGAGTAGAACTTTGCAGAACTTAAAGAAAATCTGATTTGAAGCTTACTAGACAATAACTACAACAAACCTTTTTTACTTTATACACAAATATATGGTCTTGGGTGGCTTTTAAAGCACAATGGGGAATCATTTGTGCACTGGAAAATTACTTTTTCGTTAACCTGAACGCTTAAAAATACTCATGCACATAGAGAAATATTATAGAGTTTATATATGTATACATTATATCTTAATTAACAAAAATATTCATGGGAAATCGTCCATTTGAACGAAAAGCCGCAATAATGATCTGATGCCTTGTTTCACTTAAGTATGTTCTCACAAATTAACTTACGCTTTTTTACTCTGGGATTTTTCTGGAGGTACAATCTCCATCTCTTTCTCCCCTTCCTCCTCCTTCTCAGGCTCAAGGTCTGGCTGGTTTTTGCTCAGGAACATTACATGTTTGGCTGCTCGGTCCATCCGATCCAGGTAGGCACCTACAGATTCACGCTTTCTTCTCTTGAACTTGGGGATTGGGATATCAGTCTGTATCTCTTCACTCTTCGGTACTTGTCTTTCTGTATACCAAAAATCACAACATAGGTATAAAGAAATTCCTGCAATGCATTCCACGAAATGCTCCCTTTTATTTTATTATTTAGCCAGTTTTTACAGCCACTTTTTCAGGTTTTTCGTAAAGGAAACAAATTATTTTTAATCGAAATAGCCAAATAATTTGTAAATTAATTCAGATAGCAAATAGATCACAAGTTATTTTGTTAAAGGGACTGTATAACCTGAACATTGTTTTACTGTGCATGTAGAGCATAAAAAATGTTTCAAAATTATCTATACATTTTATTAGTAAAACTTTAAGCAAATTTCTAAATTAGGAGAAAATTGTGTTTTAATTGTGTCTGTGGGGTCTCCTGCTTATGACATCACCTGTGGCACGGTATGGAGAAATGCATATTTCTCATTAAAAAAAACTTTAATTTCCATACCGTGCCACAGGTGATGTCATAAGCAGGAGACCCCACAGACCCAATGAAAACACATTTTCTCCTAATGTAGGCATTTACTTTCTGTTTTACTAATACAATGTATAGATCATGTTATATGCTCTACATTCACAGTAAAAACAATGTTTGATGTTGTCTAAATATACAGAAATAACTTTACCTATGTTTTTCTTTCGTCTTTTCCTTGGCTTGTTAATTTGCATCTTGCTCTTCATGATCTCTCGGAGCTTGAAGGGGATTTCCTGCATGTCCAGGTCCTTTGGTGCAGAATTGGTCTTTTTCTTCTCATTGCTACATATAAATGTGTGTAAAAGACACAGGATCTGCTTGAGTTGACACAATGCAGATTCTAACCATACAGAGTTGTAAAAACATACGCAAAGTTTATGAGGAGAAAAATCTCAGTTATTTATTTTAATATTTTTTTTATTGTGGGCACTAGGAAGAGATATTTCAATAGACATAAATTACACAAAATATTAAGTGCCAAACATAAAGTTTTTCAAGTCATGGCTAAATAGCTCCTGGGATTCATTAGCTGCATCGCTAATTAATGTATAGATGGAAAAAAAGCTGCATGACAGCAGTGCCTCTTTAATCACTCCTTACTAATATAATTTCGACAAATGATACATTTGTCTAGGTGGAACAGAGATTTTTTTACCATCAGATTGTCACTTGTGTAATGTGGACTGTGTACAATATACTTATGCTTCTGGCATAGAAGAGGTTAAGGCAAGACACCACTTGACCCTTTATTGAAGAGGCAATTGTCAGTGTACAGTGTCTGGAAAAATATTTTCAGATAGGTACCACATTGTGTAAAGTAAAGAAAAAGAAATAACTGTTTCTTTCCTTAACAACTCCTGTGTCCTAAAAAAAAAAAAAAAAAAAAGTAAATAAAGTGTAAGTGTGTAATTGCTGTTGCTATAGAAACAGCATTGCCTATCTCTCCAAGCTTTCCTTATTGGATGATGCTCCTGTAAAACTGATTTCAATGTAAAGAACTGTGAATTGTTTTAAAATAAATATAAATGCATGTCAAATATTATAAAAATGACTCTGCCACTGAAATAGTCTAGACTGTTAATATAGATAATTTAAAAAAAAAACATTGAATGCACTAAACATTGTTTCAGCAGAGGAAGCAATGGTCTAAATGCTAGTTTCTCTCATATTTAGTCATCTAGATGTGTATCTTTAGACTTACACGTGGGTTTACTATCTTCTCTGACTGAGAGCTGAGGCATAGTTGGTCAGGAGGCTGGCATAGCCCTAAGAGCCAGGTCCTGTGTTCTCTCTCTCTGCTGGTGATCAACAGAGTGTGAGAGAGAATACCTGCGACAGCCCCAACAGCATATATGAGGTGCCGGTCTCACTGCATAGCAACACAACGCAGGTCACACTGCCACGAATATTCTGCTAGTATGTATGCAAAATATGCTTCATAGAAGTAGCTCATTTGCATACGCCACCAAAAGGTGATGTCATAAACTGGACACAAGTCGTGCCAGTTTAAATATATATATATATATATATATATATATATAAACATATTCCCATCTTCTCCTTTCTCCGTAGTATATACCCATCGTCCTGCCCCTGTACAAACCTGCGCAACTGGCCAGTATTGGGCAGCTGATCCACTTTTTTACTGAAACGGTTCTTCCCCATGATTACCGTTCAGCACCACAAACCCACGTGTGCGACACACTAGTACCTACGTCCGGCTGCTGTGTATGACGTCACTAAAAAAAATCTCGTAACTCATTGGGTATCCAGCGAGATGATCTGCCGCCATGTTTGTTATGGGCAATATTAGAAATAATACCTGATGCGGATGATTTGTTTTTTAACGTCATTTCCGGAATGGAACATGTTTCAGGTTACCTGACTTCGCGAGAAAGGGCAATTAATAGGGCACGAAGAAGTGATCTTTTTCTCCTGGAAGAACCAACTTTGCTATGGTAAATGGAGACAGTAAATCCAATAATAGATCATCTTCTGCACTCTACCTATTGGACTATATTTCTCACAATGAATCATGGGGACTGGAGTCAACAAGAGCTAGAGTACTAGAGACCAGGTTCTAAGTGTGGAGCATCAGCATAAATAATTTGTAAAATTCAATGTTGATTGTTGCACTTTTAGAAATGTGCCTTGACTTCCTGTCCGTAGTTGTAGAATTATAACATATAATTAAGTAGGACTCCAAATTTTGTATATTGAAAACATTTCTACAGCCTTGCTTAAAAGACATATTACACATATTCTGCTATGTGTATGAAACATGCATCAATGAATAACAGTTTTAAGACTATATTTTGTTACTTACAAAAGTGTTGATAGTACAAAATCCTTTCTGATTGTGTATGTTAGCACACTCTGGTTCACCTCCTAGCTGCACCAGTTTTATAAATTACACTAACATGCAATATTACCAAAGTTTAATTTCCTTTTGAGTACATGAAAATACTTTTAGCATTATTGTTATATTCTGATGTGGTTTAGTAAAGCCTCTTGTCTCCTATCATCTTGAATTCCAGAGATATTTTTCAAGTGGACAGAGAGAAAAAAGGGAATGTCAGAAAAATATAGTGGAAAAACTAGATCAGATGTATGGCTTTTTCTCTCACACCTTTTTTGTTTGTTTTCTAGCTGCTCTGTTCTGTACTTAAGACACTCCGTTGCTCTGTCTCTTTGCCATCCAGCCACTACATCATAGGACGAAATATTTCTTTAAGCAGATCCTTGGTAGCCCCTACTGAAGAGTCAACAGGACCGGAGAAAGATTGTGCAAGCCATGTGAATGTCTCTGCCAACACCCAGCAGAATGTGGATGTTACATCTGCAGATTCACAGGCTCCCGTTATGCCACTGCCACCCACACACTGCTGTATGAGTGGCTGCCACAATTGTGTGTGGATTGCATATGCTGAAGAACTGCTTGAACTGTATAAAGATGGAGGAGAGATGGCCCTCAAAACCCTGGAAAAACAAGTAGATGATGAGAACATTAAGATGTTCATAAAAATGGAAATCCAATTCCTGATGAAAAAGAATGGTGCATGAAGCCATTGTAGTCTGACTAATGTTTGTCCTACGTGGTGCCAATTGTACATGAGGTAGACTGCAAAATAAGTGCAGCAGCTAATGTTATAAAGTGTTTCCTAGATTCCAACTTTGCAGAAAAAGGTTATGATTCTATTACTGAGCAATATGCCAACATTCCATTCATGAATTAGGTTGCAGGTATGACATATTCATAGAAACATATTCTTATGACAGGTCTAAAATAACATCAATCTAGACTGCCGATAAGGCAGCTCAAATTATTTGTTCTTCAGGGTTAACCTTACCATGCCCCAGGAATTCTCCAGTTCTTTAATAGTGCCAGCCTTTATTACATCCCCGGAGAGGGTATTTCCAATATCTACTGCCAATTCTGTCTGGTAATATATATTTCAGATTTCATCTTGGTAATCCCTCCTATAATTTCAGTCATGCATTCATTCCTGCAAGGCTTGACAAATCGCAGGAGCCTGGGAGCCATGGCTCCTAAAAGCCGTCTGTTGGCTGCTAACCTTTTATTGGTTTACATAACTTGGTTTACACAACTCAATATAAGTCCCATTTACCTGGCACCTAAAAAATGGTCTTTCTGGCTCCTAAAGTGTTGAAACCCTTCCTGAATGTTTTGTTCGTAAGATCACCCACCATTTCAGTAAACCATTTGAATTTATCTTATACAGCCCTACATCAAGAGACCACGAAAGTTGTTTGGAACTTCTAGTCCTGCAAACTGGTGATAGAGCTGTGCAGTTAGGATAATATATGATGTTGCCTGCTGCTATCTGCAGCAATTTCCACCCACTGTGAATTAGAGCTAAATTATTGATGTTAGTAATAGTAATTTAGGGAGGAAATGGTGACCCTTCTCCTGTGCACTTGAAATACTGATTCAAGTGCACAATAGATGCTATACCAGTGGTTCAGAACCTCCCAAATCTAGCAATTAGCATACTACTCATGTAGTTAAGAATAAACAATTTATTACAGAGATATAAATTAAGGTGATATTATTATCTCCTGTATTGTGACATGAAAAGTAATGTTTTCTTCTTTCATCCACAGTTGAAAATATCACTCCTCTGTGACTCCTATTCACGCAAACTGCACAGTATAAAATAAGAACGGACACTCACCCATATATAGACTCTTATCCATACATGAAATCCAGACACATGATTGCTAACTTTGTAAACCAAATCCACGACGGACGTCTGCTTTCTAAAACTGGAGCTCCACACCAGTAAAATCATAAAGTGAATACGTGGAAATGGAGAAGTGTTCCAGAATATTTCGCTTTTTTGAATATTTATTTTAAAATTGAGAGTTTTAAAGACCCGTGGCTTAACTGTGCATTTGTTGTTTTATATTGGATTTTCCAGTGGCTGCTTCACATTGCTGTGCTTATTAATTTAATAATGTATTGCTATTAAACATTAAAAGCAAATATTTTTTTTAGTTGATTTTACAGAGAGTAAGCATCTTATTGGCCCACAAAGGAGTAACTTGAATAATCTATTTTTTTTTTTTTTTTTTTATTTTTTTTTTTATTTTTTGATACCTCGAATGAGGCCAACATAAGACGTAAGACGACCAAAAAATATAACAATATACATCAACACAGACCATCTCCCAAGTTGTTACACATAAACATTCTGCAGTTGGGAGAGAAACATGTAGCACAAAAATAGAAAACAACTTACATATTAGACAATACATTTTACAAACTACACAATACACTATATGCTATAGCCGGGAAGGATCTTTGGAGTAAAAGTGGGGAGGGGAGGTAGGATCTAACCGTTTCTGCTATCTCCTTAACGTCCGTCTTTTATTCTCTTTCCCTTTTTATTTAATCCGGGACGTATAATATCCTATGTCTATGTCCTTCTGTGTCATTCAGGGTCTTATTTCATTTGTTTATCCATTTATATAATTTTTCCAATTCTCCCACGCCCTTTTTTGTATTGATTTCCCTCTATCTTCCATCTGAAGTTGGTATGTTATCTGATTTTTCAGTTGCTCCCAATTGGGGATTTCCATTTTTTTCCAATTTCTAGCAATTAGAATCTTAGTAGCAATTAATACATGTGTCACTATATATCTATTTTCTTTCCCGTTCGCAACCAGGTCCAAGTGCAGGAGAGCCATCTTTGCAGTTGGGATAGTGTCTATTTTGACCATATCCCTCAAAATTTCAAATGTTAAGTTCCATAATTTTTGAATTTTATTACATGTCCACCATATATGTAAGTAAGAGCCTAAATGGTTTTTGCATCGCCAACAAAATGGGTCTTGATTGGGGTACATACTGCTAAGTTTTGATGGAACCAAGTAAGTTTTATTCATTAGTTTATATTGCATTTCAATGAGGTTCAGACAGTGTACACTTTCTTTGATATTTGGTATTATTTTTAGCCATTGAACTATTTCGATTTTATCCGCTAGGTCTTGCTCCCATCTTTTTAAGATTGGATTTAAGTCCTCGTATAACTCTCGTTTGGGGCCCCTGAAAAGTGGATTTTTTAAATATGTGCTTATTTTACAATTTTGGGTATACATTAATTTCAATCCTGTTATCTCCTCGTCAACTTTACTAGTCTTTATTTTGGCCATTATATAATTTTTGATTCTTAAATATTTGAAAATATCTGCCGTTTTTAGATTGAACCTTTGGGCGAGTTCAGGGAAAGGTATAATATGTTTTTGGTCTGTCAAATCTAAGAATGTTCGAATTCCCTTTTTCTCCCACTCTGTTATATTCATATATTCCATGTTATATTCTAAGAGCTTTACTGGACCCTCGATTCGCAAGATATTGTCCCAGTCTAAATTGTAGTCACTTTTAAATTTGTCCCAAAATTCTAGAGATTCTTCTACTATTTTATTTCCTTTAATCTTAGTTTCTTTTCCCCTAGTTATCCTTTTTATCCAGGGTAATAAGGTGAGGTCTTTAATTTTGATCATATTACTTTCAATATTCCACCATCCTTCTGAGCTGTTTATCCCATTTAGCCACTTACTTAGATGTTTTAAAAGAAAAGCATCATGGTACTTTTTGACGTTAGGTAGGGCCACCCCTCCCTCATTTATATCCTGATAGAGTAATTTCCTTCTAATCCTATTTCTTTTTTTTTTCCAAACAAAGTCCAAAAATAATTTTTGCAGATCTCTCAATTGTGTCTTTGTGGCGTAACATGGAAAGGATTCAAAAATATACATTAATTTTGGCATAATGTAAGATTTGACTATATTTATACGACCCCACCATGAGATTTCAAGTTTTCCCCAAGAGTTGAAAAGGTCTCGTGCCTGTATCATCACTCTGTCCAAATTAATTTCTGCTATTTTGTTTATTTCCGGTGGAATTTGTATTCCTAGATGTTCTATCGATTTTATTGCCCATTTAAATTCATATTTATTACTAATTTGGTCTTTATCATTTTTTTCCAAATTTACCCCCATACAGATAGACTTGGAGACGTTTAGTTTATAATTTGAGAGTTGTCCATATATGTCTATCTCCTCCATTAAGCTTTCCAGAGATTTTACTGGTTTTGTAATAGTTAATGTTGTGTCGTCCGCATATAACATTAGTTTATATTCCTTCTCTCCACTCTCAATCCCAGATATGTCTTTATTTATTCGAATTCGTTGGGCTAATGGTTCTAGAGCCATAACATACAAAAGTGGGGATAGAGGGCAGCCCTGCCTGGTACCATTACTAATGGGAAACCAGGCAGACCTGATCCCCCCCCCCATTATGTTGGCGGATGGGGCCGTATATAATATTTTTATAGCTGTTTCCATCCAACTTCCTAGACCCAGAGATCTTAGCACACTAAACATAAAGTTCCAATTAACCCGGTCAAAGGCTTTTTCTGCGTCTAAGGATAAGATAATTGTTGGATTTTTATTTCTAATGGTCAAGTCTATAAGATTAATTAACGTTCTTATATTATTTGCGGCTTTCCTCCCAGGGATAAAGCCGGTTTGTTGATTGTGAATTATAGATGGAATACAGGCCCCAATCCTATCGGCCAATATCGCCGAGAAGATTTTTATATCCTCATTTATCAGCGATATTGGGCGATAGTTCTCAATCAAAGTTGGATTTTTGTTTGGCTTTAGAATCGGGATAATATTTGCTTTAAATGTTTCTGGGTCATTATTACCATTGTCCACTAGGTGATTAAACCAGGCAGTCATATATTTGCTAATGTAAGGCTTCATGATTTTATAGAAACTGCCTGTAAAACCGTCTGGACCTGGGGACTTATTTGGCTTTATTTTATCAATTGCTTGAATTATTTCTTTTTCAGAGAAGGGTTGATTTAAGCCAACCCTTTGCTGTTGTGTTATCTTAGGGAGGAGACACGTGTCCAAGTAACTTTGTGTTTGTTGATCTTTATTTCCAGTTTGTAAGTTGTACATGGATCGATAAAAATCTGCAAAGGCTTTAGCTATCTCGTCGGGATCATACATCGTCTTGTTTTTATATATAATCTTAAATATTCTTTGAGCGGCAGTCTTATTCTTTAATTTAGCCGTAAGGATTTTATCTGCCCTATTACCTTTTGAATAGTAATGTTGATTCAATTTACTTAGGTTATCCTTCACTGTTTCTATTAATTTTTTGTTTATTAAGTTTTTGATTTCTTTTATTTTTATAATTAAACTTGTTGTGGGAGAATCTTTATTTTTATCTGTAAGATTTTCCAATTCCATGTATAGATCTGCCAAGTGTAGTCCTTCTGCTTTTTTTTTTTCTACGCCAAGTTTAATTAAGTGTCCTCTAATAACACATTTATAGGCTGCCCAAATTTTGTCCATTGTTATATCTATAGTCATATTTTCTTTAAAGAAACATTCGGTCATTTCTTGTAAATAATTCAAGTTTTCCTCTGTTTCCAATAATTTGTTATTTAATCTCCAAGATGTCCGAGCGCCACCATCCCCATGTTCTTGAGTTTCCCATTTAACTGCGTTATGATCGGACCATGGTAGTTCTATTATCATAATTTTTTTAATCCTTTTCAACATTAATCGGTCTCCTAAAACCAAGTCTATTCTTGAGTAAGAGTTATGGATTTGAGACCAATGCGTGAAATCTTTAAGGTCGGGGTGGAAGGTGCGCCAGATGTCGTGGAGTGAGTTTTTTTTTATAAATGTTTTAAAATTTTGTGCCTGTTTAATTAAGGATTTTGAGAGTGTGTTGCCCTTTGGGATACTTTTATCCATTTCTGGGTCAATTATTAGATTAAAATCCCCTGCCCAAATAAGTAGTCCCTTTTTGATCATATCAATCCTGTCTATTATTGTGTTGAGGGTCGCCATTTGATTTTTATTCGGAGCATACATATTAATTATGGTATAAGTTATAAGGTTGATCTTACAAATTAAGATGTTATATCTCGCTTCTTTATCATTTAGTGACCACATTACGTCAATTGCTAAATTATTTGAAACTATTATTGCAGTGCCTCTCTTTTTTTCCGTTTCTAAATCAGCGCTGGAAATAATGTTATATCCCTGAAATCTCATTTTTTTTACGTCACTCGTTTTCCAATGGGTTTCCTGCAGTAAACATAGATCTATACTCTCTTGCTTCAGAAACTTGCTCAATAATGCTCTTTTATTTGGGGAATTCAGACCCTGAATATTTAATGACACAGATCTAACCATAGTTCCAAACGGTCCTCCTCCTCCCTCTCCACTTATCCCCCCGATCCCTCCGGGCTACATAGAACACATATACATAAAGATAACAATATATAACATTAAAAAACTGCAATCGGAGGGTATTTCCCCCCTCCAAATTGCTTACCCATATGCTATACCCCCCCTGGGGAATGCATATTATCATAGACATTAGGTCTTTGACCTGAAGCTTGCTGGCTCGGAGAGGGATTTTCTCTAATAAATATAACTTATTTATCCCTTATATTTGTTTATCAAACTATTGTAATATCCACTTAACTAATTCCCATAGGGGGATGAGAGTTTAGTATCTAAGTATCTTCTTTATTTATTTATTTATTTGTTTATTTTCTTTCAGAATATTACCTACTCCAGAAGGTGTATGTAGAGGGGAAAGCATATTGTAATGTTCCATGGGATTTTCTTATCTTCCCTTGGTTTCTTTTTTTTTTTTTTTTTTTTTTTTTTCTTTTCCTTTCCTTATATATATATGGAGTATTAATTTTATTTCTATGGATTGTGTTAAATTATTCCTTCTATTTCCCCTATGTCTGATTAATATAATACGTGTTATATTAAATAACAGATCGCCATGTATACATAAGTGGGTCGTATAACTTAATGAATAAAAAATATGCTTGTGATAGTGCTTCGTGAAGTTTTATTTATTTTCTTTCTCTTGGCTTATATTTAACACATTGAGTATTATTCCTATGGGGTGTACTAACTTATAACTTCTATTTTCCCTGTGTCTGCGTGATATTAACCATATTGTGTTCTAATTTCTAATAATGAGTAACGTCGCTTTGAAATATTAAGTAGTGAATCTCTGTGATTTCTAAGGTGAATCATATATCTTAGTATATACTTATAATAGTGATTATAATGACTCCATTGTTAGTTAAGAATGCTTGGATTCTCTCCTTCCTTTTTCCCTTTTCCCATACTTTTCCCTTCCCCCTCCCTTCCTCCTCCCTGTACTCACTCTCTTCACATCCTGTAATTCCCTAGGGACCCCCAATTCTAACCCACCCGTCTCTCATGATCCTAAGATCTTCCCAATCCTCCTTATCTCTATTTATTTTAATTATTCCGTATTCCCTCTACCCTTTGAAATTTTCCAACCATTTTGTTGCCTCTTCTTTAGTTTTTAATACATGTTTAAGTCCCTCTATGTAAATGATCAAGCAAGGTGGGAACCCCCATGAGTATTTTATATCTTTTTCTCTAAGGGACATAGTTGCCTGAGCAAAGTTTTTCCTTGCTGTTCTAGTATGGTAGGAAAAATCCTGGAAAATGTTAATCCTTTCATATTCCTTAGGTTTATCTTTCCATTGTGTAAATGCAGATATGATTTTCCTTTTTATTTTATATGATGTTAGGGCCACTATTACATCCCGGGGTGTTTCCTCCGGAATCGATCTCGGTCTAGCTAATCGATGGCAACTCTCTATGGAGTCTGAGGTGGGTTCGGATGCTCCCATTAAGTCAAATAGGCTCAGTAGGTAATTTTCCAATTTATCCTGGTTCTCAGTTTCAGGGATATTTCGAAAACGTAGGTTATTCCTACGTGACCTATCTTCTAGATCTGCTAATTTCCCTTGTAGAATTTCAACTTTTTTTGAGAGAGCTTCCTGTTTTTCTTGGGTGTTTATCTCATTGATTTTAATCATTTCCATCTTTTCCTCCATGTCCTTAACTCTGTTGCCTAATGCTTTAATGTCATTTTTTATCTCTATCTTTGTATCTCTTGCATTTTGTTGAATTTCTGTTTTTATTAATTGCCATTGGGCTTCTAATGATGATTTCAATAACTCTAGGGTGAGCGTCTGCTCTTGTTCTCCTGAGGAGTCTAAGGTCCGTGGCACTCTTGTTTTCCCCGACATAGTGAGTGCAATATTTGGGGAGGAAGGGCTAGATTCTGAGGTGCTTAACTTTTTCTGTTGAGTTGGGGTAAATACTTCTCTGGTATATTTATCTTTTGGAGCGACCGTTATTCTCTCTCTTCTGGGGGGTATTTTAGTTTTATCTTTGTTCACCATTTTTTTTTTTTTTTTTTTTTTTTTTTTTCCCTTTTCTTCCCCCTACTCTTCCCTTCTTCTTCTTCCTTCCCCTCTCTTAGCCCCTAATGCTATTGTTTCAGTTTTTTTTTTTTTAAGCGACTTATATCTCCCCGTTGGGTTTGACACTCAAGTGTGAATTCAGACTAAATTATCAAAAATAGTTGTGGTGGGGGTTTATGTCTGCTGCGAATTAACCCCTTTGTAACTATCAATAGTGAGATGGTTTGTGAATAAATTTCTCCAGTTTTTTAAGTTACCTGTGGGTTTGCCCCCTTAATTGATTTTAACAAGTTCCCCTTTAAGTCAATGGGGTATTTACTATATACTATATTTGTAGATATTAATTGCCACGGTTCAATTTCCACCCTTTCAAAGATACGATAATGTTGTAAGACCTATGATCGACTTGGAAGCCGTGAGCCTCCACCCGAATGCAAATTCAAGAGTAATTTGAGACAGTAACCAGATGCTGCAGTTGAATTACCCTTGAAACTGTGTCTATACCATTCCCCCCGAATGCTACATGCACATATAAACACAGCTTCAAATGGTTACAGACCTATATACAGACCACTGAATTTGTCAAGTATTTTTGGTTTGATTAGATAGGTTTGACTGAATCCCTTTTGGGCAATTTTCTGTTTGTATTGTGCGTTCGTTCAACAAGCAGTTATAAGCTCTTCTAACACCAATCATAACCTCATTGTGTAATGGTTTGGAGCTGAAAGAAATGTTTTCTTTTTTTTTTTTTTTTTTTCTTTCCTTTCTTCCTTTCCCTGTTTTTTTTTTTTCTTTAAATTTTAGAGCACCCGGAATTTTTTTTTTTTTTTTTTTTTTAAATATATCTTTAGGGATTTTCACTTAGATTGCAAGATTGCCATCTAATACCACAATGTAGTTATAACACGCTAACTGATTTAAGCTGAGGGAACTTAATATGGAAAGCTTCAGTTAAGAGATTTTTGCAGATAAAGCTGACAGTCCTACAACAGAATAAGGATACAATGTTATTAAGTTTCCATTGACATTCACGAGTCTTCCTTGTCTATAGATAGGGATTTTGTCCCAGTTAAGACATTTTAGGACAAATTGTGATTCGATATGAAGAGGGGCAGAGAGTTCCAGGACCCTAAGAGTCTCCAAGGTTATATTACATAGGGTGGATCTAGTCAAAACATCCCTCGATTTGGTTAGCAATGAAATATTCACCCGTATGCGCAGAACGAGCACATGTCATCGGTAGAAAATAGGGTTTTACTTATCATGACCGCAACTTCATCATGAGGTGACCGGTTTCGGGGACCACTCCACGCTTCCGCGGCGGCTCCGTTATCCGGGTCTTCTCCACACGTGTTTTCTTGCGTTGTTATATTTCCGATGACCAGCGGCTTAGTAGATTATGCTGCATAGGGTTGCACTCAGCCGGCATTAACTTCAAGGCGGTCACGCCGATTTTCCCTTTCAGGGTCCTTCGGTCGATCGGTCGTCGTCCTGGCAGCGCGTCTGGAGGATCCTCCGCCCCTCCGTCAGCGATGTCGAGACGATGTCGAGACGATTCCCCCAGGCTGCTTGAAGTGCTTGTCAATAGGACCTTGATGGTCCTTTACGGCAGCGGATCTGCGGCTTGAGACTCAGGGTCGTTTCCTATAACGGGATAGCGGTTACTCGGGATACAAGTTTTCTTGTCCGCCTCTCCTAGCGCCAGCAAGCAGAGCGTGCGTGATCACGTCATCACGTCATCGCCCCCCCCCCCCCAAACTGATCAGAATAATCTATTTTTAACTTGTGCTTCTAATATTGCAGTTCTGTAATCCTATAATGTGACTATAGCTGTTGTTGACTATTTGGGCCCAAAAATTATTTGGGTGTTAATCTAATTTATATGGAGTAAAATGAACCTATGGCAGGGCTTGACTAAATGTAATTTAGTTTTAGGAGCCCAAAAAAATCTTGGACAACAATACATACACACAATCACACAAACACAATCACATAGACAGTCATGTACACACATACAGCTGTTTTTTGATTATTATTATTTTTTTTAAAGAAAAAAGGTTCATCATTGAATGCATCCTCCCTCCCTGCTGATTTACTTCATTGGAGGGCAGGGGGTCCTTCATATAACACTGACTTAAAAGCACAATGCACGAGGGGCGGAACTGGCAGTCTGTGCAGCATAGACTTTGCCCACTTGCAGTGCACTTCACTTACAAAAAAAATCTGCCCCAGCAGTGAGGGTCACCATGGACATGGCAATACCGGGGCGCCAGTTCTCACTTCCTGGTCGACACGGGGCCCTGGTATTGTAGAGCCATGCCCTATGCAATAATTACGTTTTGCAGGAAGATCAGGCTGCAGTCTTTCAAGAGGGTGTGGCGGAGGTCCATGGGTATCAAAATCTTCTTTGATCTTTTCACTTCCCTCATGTGTCTCCTGTTTGTCTAACCGCTAACATAATATGTTGTTCCCTTCTATGCGCTGTACAAAGCGCTATGTAAATTGTTGGGACTATCTAAATAATTTGTAATGTAAAATGCCTCCTAATGTATACAACCATTTGGTAAAGTGCCTCTTTTTCTCTCCATAAAAGCAGTGTAATATCCATTGCTTAATTAAGTAGTTTGTGCATTTTGTTATGAGGACCCAAAACGGCAATGATATGTTGTTGAAGTGTAATTAACAAGCAGACTGCAGAATAAGAGAGAGGGTCACATCTTCACAGGTGAATTCCTCTCTCTGTCCCCAGATGGGCTATCAGATTACCGTTTGAGATAGAGTTCGGTAATCCTATTAGTGTTGAGTGTAATAAATCCTAAGTCTCAGAGGTGGAGAGGATCAGAGTTGTCCCAGAAGAGGATACATGAAGAGGGTGGCTGCTGTTCACCAGATAATTTTTTGGCTGGATATGTAAAATCTTTGGATAGGGTAAGTGAAATAAAAGCTGCTGTAAGACACAAACTCCCCAGAAATAGACCCAAGTAATAGCAAGAATAGATTTAAATAGAAATAAGTCAAGTAAGTAGACAAGATAGAATCTAAGCTCTAAAAAGGGGTAAATTATGTTAGTGACAACAAAAAATGAATAAATATTTTTTTAAATTTGTTTCTAAGATTTAGCATTGACAATATATTGATGATAATTAATAATCAACTTTGAGGGTTTCATTTGATGGCTGTGCTTTGTGGAGAGATACTGTGGCTGTATACTGTTGCTTTATTTGAGTCTTCTAAATGTGCCAAAATTTTCCACTTCTGGAGGTGCATTTACATTTCAAAGGGTGATCATCGCTTTTTACATAATATATTGTATCATCGTTTAAGATGCAATTGTGCCTCTGAGTAGAAGGTGTAAATAATCAAACATCAACGGCATCACAAAGTCTCAAAACCAGCAAAATGTTTGTAAATGGAGCCTGTCATTAGAAATAAGTTCTTATATAAAAGTCAGTATCTCAGGAAAGAAAGTACCTGTCATTTTAATGTGGCCATTAATGTAAAATGTATTGTATGTTTTCTATTGTTATTAAGTTGGTAGATTTTGTATCCACTTTCACATTACTGCATATATTGTTTTGTTTTTAAAGAATTTGCTTTACCTGCATGAGGTCCTTCATCCTTATTAATCTTGAATGTCAAACCCTGCCATGATATATTTTAGTCATGTTTTTTTTTCCCCCCCATTAATGTTACTAAACAGGTCTATTTAATTCTGGCCTGTAATCAAATGACACAAGGAAAGGACGCTTGTAGGTTGAAAGGCTTTAATTCAGTAGCAGTAGAAACAGTTTAATCTTATCTATCTTTTTATCGTGTTCAGGACGGTGGTAAATTGACAGACCAGATTATTTTTGTATAGACCTAACATACAATGTTAGTACAATGTTTTATCCAGGTAAAATGCCACTGTGTTAAAAAATATTTCCTGAATAATTAGACCATAGCTTGAATAGATTGTAAAATAAATTATACTCTACAAGAGGGTCTGGGAAATCCCAGGATGTAAACATTTTATTGCTCTTTCTTAACTTTGTTGCGTTGATATGCAAAGTTCTTTACATGTACTTTCCTGGTTTCTAAAAAGAAAAAAAAAAGGCTCCTTAATAGGTATTTTAGTAAGTGACTACTACGTTCTTCAAATAATTGTCAACCCCTGATCTACAAGGCCATATATTTTGCCATGTACAACAGTAAAATGCTTGCAGGACTGAAATAATAGATTGTATTAGAGTTTCCCATGACCACACTTTTGAGTGAAATGGTTTCACAACAAGGATTGGTGCAAACGCAAAGCGCAGCTCACAGTGACATCACAATATGGATCATGGAGGTGTAGCCCGGTAGTGACATCATTTGCCGATGGTACACAAGACAACTTGTACACAGGCTCTCCTTTATCACAGAAAGATCCAGACCAAACCAGAGAGAGACTGCTAGGGATTTGTGTCACTTATAAGCCGCTTGAGATGAAAGCATCCTGCTGAATCGGCAAAACCTTTATTTAATCCAATCGAAACCCATGAACTCACCAACACACTACTGTAATGTGCGTGCACTAAAGCTTAGGGGAGGACAAATATTAAAGAAAAAAAGACAACTGAAACTTTAAAGAGAGAAATTGAATGAGGTTGGAATGGTAATTTGATTTGGGAAAAGGGAGCTATAAATCAAGTGCTGTACAATTTCATATTTAAAATGATTTAATATAATTTAATATTAATTTGCTTACTATTTGGTTAACATGCCAATGAGGACTTGCATAAACTGAATTTATCCTTTTGTCCTATGACAGTTATGGAAACTCTGTGGAACTTAACCAATATGTGATGATTTGTGGCCATTTACTAAAATATCCCCAGGCTGGTCTAAGCTTTTATCCAGCAGTTGGATTAAGGTCCCATACCATGCCCAAAACCAACATTGACATATTAATTGAACTGTAGCATACCACCAACATAAGCAATGCAAATTTTCTTTTAGATACCAACTTTTTTTTGGCAAAATGTGCAGATACCAAGCATGGTCTGATCCTGTTTAGTAAGTAAACCCATTTATCAGATATAGTTCCCAAAGACTTGCTTAATTTTGCAGCGGTTACATGCAATGGTGGGCCAATACAGCAGTATCTAATGTCTTGCTATATGACACTGAGTGGTTGTTGGGCATGCAAAGAATGTGGAAAGTGTGGAGTCCAAGATGGAAGTGGTAACCGAGGGAGATCAGCTTAATATGGAGACTGATCTGGCTAAACAATACTGGTACTAAGATATGGGAGAGGCTACACTTCTCTAGTGATTCCTGACAGTAATTTTACCTTGCACATATGCAGAAAATTTTAACTAGATGTGTTTATCTTTTTATACCAAAGAATAGAATTGTTTAAGCCTCGGTAAGTACCGGTATATACAAATGTATAAAGATGAGACCTCAACCGGAGGCAACCCACAATATTTCAAATGGCAGACTGAATAGGATGTGAAGTCTCAGAAGTATTTATAAAACCTAACTTAATATAATATAATGTATTATAAGATAATGTACAAAAAGAAATAATGTTCAAACAATTTGTGAAAATTGTGATTTTGTGCAGAGAAACTGAAAATTATTATAAAAACAATTCCAGCCCCAATTGTAATATGTATCTCAGTGTGTAGAACACTTTCTACCATAATTAATGAATAATGGCTGATGTAGCGTTTCTCCAACTGTCTGGGGCTTCATCACAGTAATGTGTAGAAATGTGCTTCGGGTTGGAGCAATATCACTGTTAAGACAGCCAGAGTATGGCACTCAGGGGTATCAGTTATTTATAATAAGCACTATGTGTGTGAAATGCATTGTGGGTGACAGCGAGGTGAGCTGCAAATATTGAAACATCTGAGCTAATATGCCTGCTTGAAATATGTCTAAGGTTCATATTGCTGCAATTCTAAGAGCTGTGATGTTACGGAAGCAGGGTACCATTGCCAAATATTACTAATGTAAGCATACCTGCTGACTGAGATATCAGCACAGGTGCTGTACAGTTACTCCACAATGCAGGGGTTGTTTATTGAGGGTCTACTCAATAAATAGAGAATTGCTTGAAATTGAGACAGGAATTTTAAACTTAAGGCCAAAGTTGATGATGTTACACCCTGACTTTGATAAGGTAGCTGCCAGTGATACTGAGCTAATTATCCTAGAGGTTAACTTAATATGCACTGATAGGCTGAACTACTACTTGTACACAACATATAGTTCAGCATCTCCATATTTTACGT
This sequence comes from Pelodytes ibericus, assembly GCA_036172795.1. NCBI lineage: Eukaryota > Metazoa > Chordata > Amphibia > Anura > Pelodytidae > Pelodytes > Pelodytes ibericus. Next base: position 111,646,989 of record CM069862.1, on the reverse strand, counting down.
TTATCAATATTTTACGTTTAACAAAGTCATCTACATGGTATAACTGTTATATTTCACCCTACTGCATACATGTTCACGATTTGCCTTCTTTAATCATGCATATTCCATTTGTGTATATATATATATGTTTGCAGTCCACAATCCACACAGAACTAATTTTTATAATTAGTCAGAGAGTCTAAGATATACTGGTACATATTCTACTGAAAGTCAACAGCTATTTATAGCTTAATAGCTTTTGACTCTGATATTGATCTTACTAATGGCAACCTTCGGAGGCTTTGGAGACAATAAAATTGTGACAAATACTTTATTACTTATTCATTCATTATGGTAAAAGATGTTCTACACACCTAGATACACATTACAATTGAGGCTGGAATTGTTTTCTTAGTAATTTTCACGCAAGCACAATTTTCACAAATTGAGCTTTCTTTTTATTTTTGCACATTATTTTATAATAGTAAAAGTTATGTTTTATAAATACTTTCGAGACTTCACATCCTATTCAGTCTATCTTTTATACATGCAGTCTTAATATCTGTGAAGAAGTGTATCGATATCTGAGCTAGCCTATTTGCACACAGAAACAAATGTAAACAGTGGCTTTAAAGTTCTTTTTTAAATCTGTGTAGATTGTTTTCTTTCCATCTCTTTAATCTTCACCTGCTGTTACTCTTATGGAAAAGTGGTAGATGACATAAATACATTTTATGTGAATAATTGATCCATGATCCATGTAGCATACAGAATGAGAAAATTGGTTTATGTTTGCTATGTCACATATGTGTTTTTATTTTACCTTGTTCAGTGTTGATTGCATCTTATGTAAATATCTTCAGTGAGACACGAGAAAGAGAGGTTGAAAGACAGAAAGGGTGGTGGGGGTAGGTAGGATGTGGAACGGTGAGGACAGTAATAAAGAATGGCATAGGAGGAGAGACTGAAGCTTCCTAATAAGCTCAATCATCATGCACACCTAAGGTTGCCACCTGGATGGTATTTCACTGGCAGGCCGGTAAAGAATTGGCTTGACCCCAACCACGAGAGTTAGGGTTAGAGTGAGAGTAAGGGTTAAGGTTAACTATAGAGGGCTTAGGGTTAGAGTAAGGATAAAGGTTAGTGTTAACTCTATAATACAGCTGTTACCTTTACCTCAACCCTAAACCTCCTGGTCAAATAAATGTACGTATGTTGAAAACCGTGAATAGTGTTAACCCTTACCCACGCTCCCTTGTCTAATCGCTGTACGTGGTTTTTAAACATATTGCTTACCGATGGGGGAGGGCGGCTCCATGGGAAGTGTAGACCTTCCAAGCTGCTCGCATATGCGTGGTTCACCCTAGTTTGCATTTTGTGTGATAACTGAGATCAATGATGTAAGTGATTCTAGGGCACTTCATGTGTGTTTCTGCAATCTTGCAGAAAATAAATTTGGGGATCTAATTAAATAGATTCATCCTAGTAGTCCCCCTTTCCTCTAACCTACTTCAGCAGGGATTGCTAAACATTGGCACTATATCTGCTGGAGACTAAGTTTGCTATGATGCTCATGGTGCTGAGCTGACTGAACATCATCGGAGTCATAGATTATACCCCACAGATGGTCAGAGCCTTCAACTCTACCATAGAGACTAGTCATACCAGATTTTGAATACCAAGCTTCCCATTTTACAAAACTCAATCATGTAGTTAACCTTGGACTTCTGATCATCATAGAAAGCAATGGATGAGTGGCAACATTTGTTCTCTCCTCCAGGTCTGCTACTCCATAAAGATGTCCATCCTTCTTCAGCACACTGTTCCCACTTACGAAATAATCTCTATAACCCTCCCATTTTTTACGCAACCCTTCTTTTTTTCCATGACTCCCTTAATCTCTCTGCATGCCTTAACTCACCACCCCTGTTTTTTCTCTGCACCCTCTTACCTCAATTCATTCTCCCTTCATCTTACATTCCTCCTCATTTCATCCACCTCCATCGATAAACTTCTGCTAATCTGCTTGCCATCAGTTTATAATTCTGCATCGCTCCTCTTCTTCACAGCCCCTTGCACAGCATCCTCACATAATTTTTCCACTCCCATATACCAACTGGAATAAGGACCATTGACATTCCTGAATCAGTTCTCTTCTACGCTGCATCTACTTCTTTTCCTGTTTCTGTATTATAGCAGCTAGGCCCCATCGGGAGAAGTGACTGCATGCTGATTAAGTTGTGTTGAAATTTAGTGGGACCCAGCTTCTATAATAAAGAACTAGGAAAAGGATGAAAGTATAGTAAAGTCAGACATGGTAAGTATAGCCTACATCAACACAAGGGCTTTCCCTAACACCTCTATCACTTGCTGGGGTATCTGCCGTTTACCCCCTGATAGCCTGTGCCAACAACTGTCTAACATTTAATATGGAGCCTATGATTTTAGCATTCCAAACAGTGTACTGTTCAGCAATAAACCTGCCTATCCCTGTACTTTGTCGAGTTTAGGACAGATCTTGGGTTTCTTCCAGTGTTTTCACTTTAGGCGTTTGCCTCTGGCGTCCTTGGGTTAAGAGGATCAGCTCTCAGCAGTGTTAATACTCTGGTCAGCAGAGATTAGTACCTACCAGTCAGAAAAGCAATGCAGATGGAAAAATGGGTCATTGAAAATGGAGAGGAACAGCAAGAAAGTAATTACAACATATTATTCTATTTATATTCTATTCTCTAATGAGCACAAGACCTTTACACATACAGGGACAACGTTGAACATATGTTGTCATGTTTTCGGGATTTTTTTTTTTTTTATAAATGGATGCACTTTTTTTCCCACTGTTTGTTCACATCGAATATGTCTGTTAGTGGTTTATTCACAAAAATTCTATATTTACCTGACAAATACGCCACGAAGAGAGTGTACAGTGATTTTTATCTCACTGTATTTGGTAGCTTTAGGAAGCCTACTGAGGCTCCTTGCAATATTTCTCCCAAGCGTCCAATTCTAAATGCATATAGAGATTAGTTAAAACCTACTTTCAGCTCAGTTATTGTCACCTACCTTGATTTACCTCCTGATCCGCCGCCATCGCGGATCAGGAGGACGCCATCCCGTCGGCTGGGGCTCAGAGTGAGAGCCCCAGCTTCCCTTGATGCTGAGACGCGCGTCCAGTAAGACGCGCGCTCAGTGACGTCACGCACCCGATCGCGCATGCGCGAACGGGTGTTTCATGAATATTCATGAGCCCAGTTAAAGGGCTATTTATTAAATTAACCCCTCCCTTGCCAATTGATCAGAGGTGTGTCCTGATCAATTGGTAGTGTATTTAAACGGTCATTTCACAGGTTACCTTTGCCTGTGATAGTGCCTTGTGTATCTCACTAGCGTTTTGACTCCTGATTGACTCCGTTTATCTGTTGCTGACCCGGTTCGTCCCTATATTCTCCATCCGTTTGTTCCTGCATTCCTGATTATTCTGTGTATGACCCTGCTGTTCCTGACTATTCTCCGTCCGCCGCCTGCCTCGATTTCTGCTAGTGACCTGTTTATCCGTATCTCTCCTGTCCGTGACCTGGCCTGTCTCCTGACTCTCCGTTTGCCTGTATTCCTGTACGATCCTATACGGGCTCCACTTGCTGAGTATCCGGTAGTAAGTGTTCCAGCAAAATCCTTGGTGACATACCACCGGCGGCTCAACCAAGGGTGTGTAGTCATTAAGGTGAAGACCAATACTTGCTACCTACGGTACTTAGTGAGTGTCCCTATAGCCTCATCTACACTTGTGGTCCATCTCCTGAACACGACCGTTACAGTTATAGTCATATTTTGTAGCACTGAGCTCAAAAATTGAGTCGGTGTGCCATTTTTATGGATGGTGCCATGGCTAAATGAAATCATGATTCATGTCCATTCCTGCCAGGGTTTGATATGGCATTTCTAAGATTACTTTGCCTTTGAAAGACTTAGAAAACAAACATTACATAAAACATATTTCCAGAATGCATGTTATCCTTTATGTGTCCATTTTGCTGGATAACATGAAGTTGACAGAAAATCGGCAAGTCAGTTCTAGACTATCTGTCAATACTAACAGATGAAACATCTGATATTTTCATACAGGGTTAGACATCTTGCAGTCATCCATCTCTACTTAGATTTCATCTCTAATCATCTTCAACAAGTGTCTGGCTGATAGGAGTTGCACCAGCCTGAGGACAGAAAGGTGTCCAGTAGTTGCTTTAGGTGTAAGTTCAACTGGTCATCAAGGTATTCCTAAACATCTAGAACCCACATACTTGTTTGTAAATGACTGTTCCCAGAGTGGAATCATCTAAATTATTTCTAGATCAAATAGGACAGTTTTACTTGATTGGATTTTGTGTCTTCTTTCAGGATTCACATTCAAGACTAAAATTAAGATATATGTGTATTATGTATATTACACCAGACCTATCATTCTGATATAGTTCTGAGCATCTGTGTACTGGGCTACATTGTACAATTAGTTTTGGATAAATGCTCTACTTTTTCTTGACAGTTGGTTTTAAACTTCCCCAGTCCACGGGCTCCACCAGGATTCACGCCCAGTGACTGCAAGTTACCTGGTACCAGAAAGGGACCAACCACACCATGAACCTGGAGCCCGCCAAGGCTGAAATCAAATCTGCCACCCGAGTGACAGGGGGACCTGCCACTCCAAGGAAAGGACCCCCAAAATTCAAGCAACGGCAGACCAGGCAGTTTAAGAGCAAACCTCCTAAAAAAGGCGTGCAAGGGTAAAAAGAATGTCATATTAAATCACACATTGAGTCATAGTTAGAAGCTATGTGCAGAACAGAAAAAGTAATAATTTCTGATGTATATGTATAGGTTTCATAGCAAATGTTCTGAAAAAGACCCCTTGTTTTATATTTGAGGTTGTCTTAAAATCAGATCTCAAATAGAGCAGTGCACAAACATCCTCCAGATGCCACATTAGACACCAGAGAGCATTCTGGGGGGTGTATTGGTACATTTTGGGGGTGCGCTGGCACGTTAGGGGTTGTATTGGCAAGTCTGTGGGTGCAATGGCAGCTCCTGGGGGTGTCATATTTTGCTATGGGACAATAGTAAAAGGTGAGCAGAAGAACTGAATTGATGAGGACAGAGGAAGGAAATAAAAACAAGAAATGCAAGTTGGGATCCAAAGTTGGGGGGGTTGTCTTATAATGAGGGTAGACGTTTATTTGAGCAAATACGGTAATATTCATCAAATGTTTTACCAGCAGTTAACAAGTCTCTCTTCTGACCCCATGCAGGTTCGGAGATGATATTCCTGGGATGGAGGGTCTAGGAACAGGTAATAACATCTTAACTTTCACAAGGCCACTTATTGCTTCACTTATACTAGTAAGGAAGGATGAAAAGAACATCAGTACCAATGCCTATTTCCTGTTTACTACAAAGATATATTTATATATAGATCTAGATATAGTAAAAGCCTGGAATATAGTATTGCTCCCTTCTCTGGGCAAATATGTCAATTTAGAAATTATAGGTAAAGCTAGTTTTTAACCAGTTAATCCTACAATTTACCTTGATGCACACCTATATATGTTCAGCTACGTAAATATGTTTTTATATATCTAAATCATGTGAATGGTTCTGAAATGAATAACCCAGTATACTACACAAGAGCATCGTTCTCATCTCTTCTCATGAAGGATTGCCTCGGCAAATGTAATCACAATCATTCTCTATCAGGAGGAACAATGAGAGGAGTCCATGTTCAGGCACAAATCTCTCAGCTGAAGTTTCAAGTTCATAGGCAGAACTACTGGCAATAATACAAATCATAATGGTGGGAACGCAATGGGAGTTTGTTTGACCTTTTTTAAAACTTACAATAGCATGTAGATATACATTTATAAAGAAATATGTATTCCTAAAAAATAGCAAGAACTATAGAGATTAATCCTTTTATATATATATATATATATATATATATATATATATATATATATAACACACATGCAAATTCAATTAAATGAGCATATTAATTATTTATGTACTTTTAGCTCAGATATTATTGTAACACCATGTGGTGGAGAGAGTAAACTGACATATTTCACATTGAACGGCAGCTTCCTCAGAGATATTGTAAATTATCGTCTAATATAGATAGTTCTTATTTATGAAGATTTATTTCCTCCTTTAGCTTAAAAAAGGAAATGCATATGCATCTATTTTCTTTTTAATTTAATTTTGCTAGGGTGGTGTTAGGTTTAATGATGGGCTTGTATTCCTGTAAGCGTTGCAAAGAACGGAGTAGCTGAAAAAGTGGATTGTAGGTGCATTGTCCGTGCTAAATAGAGCTCCACAACCGATGTTCTGTTGCTAGTAGAGTTGGCTGGGGAGATCTCACCTCATCAACCCTCTTTGTGTGAGAGTAGGGCAGGCAGCCGATGTGTGGCTGCTACCTAAGTGCACAAACACCCTCTTAGGCTGTCTTCTGGCACATAAGAGTGTCAGGAATGCGTGACCTTACTCCAGCAGTCCAGAGTCCTCTGGCTGCTGGGACAAGTCCTGGGTGCAATCTGGCTGCTGGGGCAAATCCTGGGTATAATCTGGCTGCTGAGGTAAATCCTGGGTGGAGGGCAAGTCCGGGGGGCTGGGCAAATTCTGTGAGTGCATCTGGGTGCTGGGACAAGTCCCACGAGTGCAATCTGGGTGACTGGGGCAAATATTAAGTAAGAAGACTTTTTATCTGCTGGTGTTGCATTGTCACAAGGGATGCAAAATAAATTGTGATCTTTCTCTGCAATGGTGGAGATAGTGTTTCTCATGACTGGAATTTATTTTGTATCCCTGGGGAAGATTCAACAACAACAGATAAAAAGCTTTTTTCCTTAAGAAAAATATCAATCGTTAAGTTAAAGATAAAAAAAGAAATTGCTATCTTTAGGATGGACAAAGTGACTACAAGCCCATCACTAAAATCCAGACCTAAAACCACCCTAGGAAAATGGTATTAAAAGGCAAAATCTATATTAAACTCCCATTTAGAATACCTCAGGTTTACTCTCTCCACACAGCGTTTCAGTAAAGTACATACATTCATGCAAGAATATTTTATTATGTTTGCATATTTAATTAATATGGGTGTTTAATGAAATATGTTGTTTGCTTATTGAATCAATTTGTATTAACCTCTATAGTTCCTGTCTTTTATATACATATTCCATTACGAATAATCTATAATATATATCTACATGCTACTGTAAATTACCAAACACCCATAATGCCCCCGTCTCGTTTTATCTCTACCTGTATTTGATTGTGCTGAGAGGCCACACTTTGGTGTTCAAGGTACCTGTTCAGAAAATTAAAATCACCCAAGAGAAGCCTTTAAACCTGGAAGTGATATGTATCAGGCCTCCTTAGCATGCAAGAAAGGATACACGTGGGAACAAATGTCCCCCTATATTTCCCACTGTACAGCTGAGAACATGAGGGAACATGATCCTTCCGTCTTGCATGTGGTCTGATGTCCCATAACCACTAGTTAATATGCAAGAAATAGGACCACTAGGCACCAGAGACACCAATGGGCAAAAATGAGGGCCACTAGGCACAAACTTTCACCTCTCTTGCATTAGCAGGTAGGCAAGTAAAATAGAAAGTCAGCCACTAGCATAGCTTACAAATTCCATCATGCTCAGATAACATTTTGCTGGGTAAGCACGATACAACATGTAATCCACAACAGTAGGAGTGCTGAATATTAACAATTGCCAGTGGAGGGCTGGCAACTTTTGGCCCAAGGGGGGCACAAAAAATTTAGTGTACATGGAGCAACTTCATCAGCCCACCCATTATCATCCGAGATAGACACATATAACGTACAGAGACTGATAGACAAACAAAATAATTGGATAGAAATATTGGTGCACAGGGCATTTCAATGTGAAAGGGGACTACCAAAGTTGAATTTATCCAATATTGCATAAATGGCATGCCAGCTATTGTGGACTATGTTTTCTATGACGCTCATCCACTGTGTTGCTGGCTAAGCATCATGGAAAATGTAATTCAATAGGTGGGTGAGAAATCTGTAACTGTCACTACCTTTGACAATCCGGCTTTTGTGGACTACATTTCCAATGATGAAAGAGAGAGAGAGAAAGAACAGCATGGGATAACCCTTAAATATGTTTGCATCTCCCCCTCCCTCCCACTGACCAGGCTGGTGAGGTATTTCAACACCAGGTCTGTTCACTTGTGTGCCAGGCAGGAAAGAATACAACATTATACAGTATAGCTGATGTTTTCTCAAAGTCCTTTTACTTAAAAAATAAATACAAAAGTTCAAATGTAATGCCTTTTTAAGATCTAATTAAGATTACATTTTCATGACCAATAATTATAATAACAATTACCAGGTAAGTTAATATATTCTATGATTTGCGGGATTGACTGTGGGTAACATTTAAACAGCTGATTAATTTCCAATTTAAAATATAATAAGATCCAGTTGTTGTTTTTTATTTTGTCCCATCTGCAGACATCACCGTTATCTGCCCCTGGGAAGCCTTCAACCACCTGGAGCTGCATGAGCTGGCCCAATATGGCATCATCTAAACATTCACAGTTCTGGATTTACCTAAGCCTGTTTCTCTGTCCCGTCTCCACCAGGCGGTGTAGCGTGTGTAGGACTCTGTGCAAGTCAAAAGCATCCAAATCTCTGCTCCTCTGAGGTTGATGGGCCAAACAACCAATTCTCTGCATTGGCACAGACAGATAGACAAATCTCAGTTGTTTTCACCTACACATCCAAATGCTCCCACTACACAAAATGGCAGGTCTAGCAGGCAGATGGATCTTTAAACCACACGCCCCCTCCCTATTAGTAACACTCTTCAATGACCAGGTGGTTTAATGTACTCATCTAATTTTTATATAGTACCCTGTTCTATTTAACCCCTTATGCTCTGGACTTATGTTTCTTGACACCTCTGTTGCTAACAGACTGTTCTTCCCTATTGTTTCCCCTTCACTTCCTCAAAACATGTACTATGTTTTTACTCTTTGCTGACCATGAACAAATGTCACTGGGGTTTAACAGGCTTACTCATCTACTGTTTCCTTTAACACTTCCCGAAATACTTCTCTCTCATCTCTTGGCAGTCCTGGTGTATTTTCCTCCTGCCCTAGTTACAGCTTCTTCTTCAAATCCATTTCCTGAAAGTCCGAGAGATAGTGAAGCATAAACTAATTCATTCAGTACTATGGCCCCAAATATAAAAATGAAGCTGCTTAGATTCTTGCAATGTAGACCATGGTTCATTTTACAATTCACTCTAAAGTGGGCATCACTGGGCTGGCCCTTGCAAAGAATCATTATGCAGTGTCCAATGCATGAACCATCTTCAAGGCAGCAATACACTAAACAAAAAAATGGAACTTTGTTGTTGTTTTTTTTCCAATTCAAAATCCAGATATTTATTCAGATTTATTAATTCTTAATATATTAATTCAGAACTGAAAGCATACAGGGAAGCTAGTCAATGGTAAGCTTTGCAAAAATTGTTTTGGAGAGAGTCAGTCTCCATCAGGAGGAACAGTGAAAGAAGATCATGCTCAGGCAGATCAGTCTGCCCATTCCAGATGAGATTAAGTGGCTATTATAACTTTGTGAACGCATATATAAAAGAGTTCAGTGGTGAGAATAGCCATTAAAACTTCACTGTAACAATATAAAAATTTGAGACAAAGAAATACCTCATAAACTACACTAGCTCATCAAAGAGTTGAAACTAACCTTGCTGAATAAGGTCAACTGGTGAGCTATTATTAAAATGTTTTTATGACAGGAGTATAAAGCAGAACATTAAATAAAAATACATGCCATATGCTAGTACATATACTCATTCAGTGTAAAAAAAAAAAAACCCCACTGCTTTGCTTAGCCCCACATGCAAGTTAAGTGTTGTCCATTTTACCTACCTAGGTGACCATGTTTTAACACCCTGTACCTTTTCCTAATACTATTTTTGCTAACTATATAGATGCATTGCTGTATAACTCCTTTGCTAAGCTTTGTACATATTTCTATATGCCCTTGCTTCTTCTCTATCAGTGGAACCAGATTATACAATCACCTGTAATCTGCTAATCTAATCCTTCCACTGCAACTGTTTTATAAGATAAAATATCACGTGTTGGTTAAATCCTGCAGATAACAAAAAGGTTGTTAATAAATAAACAGTGATACAAAACCTCTGGAATCATTTTACTTGTATCTCGGCTTCATATCATCTTCCAGAAGCAAGATTGTGTAATAAAGGACCAAATGAAAGTTATATTTCACTGTAATAACTCCTAGCGGGTAGACCGTTGCCTGTAATACAGTTTAGATTGTAGGTTGTTAAATCAAGTTGTAGTGATTCTTTGTAATTGGTTCATGCAATTCAGATGGGATGAAATCACCAGCATCACTTAACTGAATAGCTTGGATCAGTATTCAGGCACAATAGCTCATAAAAGTTAAAAAAAAAAACAAACATAAAAACACCAGGGTCCAACCTTGAGTATATAATTCCTTTCCTGCCTTTCACAGGACAGGCACATTTTCAACCCCTTGTCTTATGTTCTTCCTTATGTATCATGGTTTGCAGGTTCTCTGAAGAAAATAAAAGGATACTGCACTTTCTGAATAACCTCATCTCTGTATATGCTCAGGTGTTTGAAGACACATCATCTCAATAGGCATGCTACCATACCATTTTGGCAATCTTTGTAGTATGGTAGTTCTGAAGTATGAATGAATTAATATTACATATTTAAAAAAAAAAATATATAAGATTACCACCACTTTTCTAAAGGATTACCTCACTGTGGGCAGCCATCTTGCAATGGTCTTCCATTTATTGAAAGGTAGCAGTGATAGAAGTGAAAAGGAATAAAGTCATGTGGTTTATGCAAGTTAACAAAGAATTACACACAATTTCCTAAAAATAAAAGTGCACAATGGGAGAATGTTAAGCCAAAGTAAGATTTATTACACCACTTAAAGAAATCAAAAACAAAATAGAGATAATTTGAGGCGGATGGGACGGTTCACGGTGACTGCTTTCAGGCAGCTGCTTCACCGAGACCTCTTGCACAACGGACATTTTATCGCAGGACTGGTCATTACGGGATCGCATAAAATGTTAATTTTAGAGTGGTTAGTATTACGGCATAGGATTAGTAGTAGCATTTTCTCTATAAAATTTGAAATGATGTGTACCCCCATTACATTAAATGCTTTGCTTTTATATAGAATATAGATTTCTTCAGCAGATGCAGATACATAATCCATGTAGTGCAGCAAAAACAAATTTCAAAAACAGATTAGAGAAATAATGATCACCCTTGACAAAGCCTTTGTTCAGAGCATCATTGAGTGGTTGCATGCTCATCACACATGATGTTGGACTTGGAACACTCCCCAATAAAACAGTTGTGACTTCCTCATTTCAGAGTATATTAGTTTATTAATAACAGTGCGTTAAGGACATACCCACCATGGTTATTTAAGAATATAAGTAGGGGGATCCTACACAGAAGGTAGTATTTAAGGTGAACAAATTAGCCGTGAACAAAAAATGTGTGAACATTTATAGGCGAGCCATTTAGATTGTTTCGTCTATATGCTGCAAGTACCACAGAACCACTAGGACTTGTGAAACATGCATGTGGTATGGGAGCCTTATAACCCTGCGTTAAGTTTTTTTTTTTCCCCCCATAAACATTCTGATTTAAAATGAATTACAGTCAAGAAAAAGAAAAAAAAAAAATGCAGGTAGTGAGTTTCTCACATCAAACATTTATTGTCACTTTTACATGCAGAAATATTCCTGTTGTAATTTTAATCATTAAATACACAGTGTCTAAAGTTTGTCTATCATTTAGCTGAAGATGCTCGTCTTTCAGAATTGTAGTCCATCCAGCACAGTGGCATACATATGTTCATTAGTAATTAACAGTACAGTTCTTAAGTTGCAGGCAGCATTCTCCCTCGTGTGCAGTATCAAGGGAGTTGTAATGAAAAACATATCCGTTCAGGGCTCGCTTTACAGAGATCATAGATGTCTGTTGCAATGAAAAATTTTATTCACACAGCCTTGGCTAGCAAACACCTACTGCCGTGTTTCCATCATTTTGATTTCTCCTAGAATTCTCTGGGCACAGATAATGCAGATAAGCTCAATAGCAATTACCATCAAGAACCATGTAGCAATATCCCAAAATCTATGACTCAGCCAAAGGGAAAGTTGAGGTACACATCCTCCCAGGTAGACCAGGCTCCCCGCCATGGTCTCTACCATCATTTGAACTTTAAATCCACATTGTGAGTTGGGAACAGTGCCATTCTCCAGTGGGTCAATGCAGCAAGAGAATGGAACACCACAAGAAAGAACGCCAGCAGAACTGCAGTTAAAATACCTATGGAAATAAAGAAAAAAAGAAATGTGGGCATATAGATAGTACCATTCCCAGTTAGCGGACCACAAGACCTCTTCAAATATTAATCCACAGGGAAACTAACCAACGGTTAGTAAGAGTTGGCATTTCAAATTAACCAAGTAATCTTCAAAAACTACTTAGTGGATTTCTAGATATCTGCACTTAGAGAAAATATATTGAGTGTACCCAACTAGTGGCTGGCACAAAGGTTTCAATATAATGTTTTGTCAAAAGATTTACCGTTTTCTGTGCGGTTTATATTTTGTCAAAAATAACTGGTCATCTAATTTTAATCTACAAAAAGTTAGAAAATATGACTATGTATTTCAACGTTGACTCCATTTTTGCATGACCAGAGCACTATAGAAGTAGCATACTATATATACACCAAGTGGAAAGACAGAAATCTCCGGGGCATTGTACAGAAATGAGATGGATACTTACAAGTTGAGACTCCAATCATGATAGGATTCTACCCCACAGCATTCCATGCCAAGCTGGATTTCATCCATAATAAATCTCAAATCAGAATCATCTTGGTATCTGCTCATAGCTATCGTCATGGAATGTTTCACATAATCTCGAATCTCGTTTCTGAAGGACAGGAGAACGAAGGCTGAAACACTCTGTATGACTATGAGAGCACAGATCCCTGCAGAGTATAGTTTGAGGAGGCGAGAGTTTTCCCTAAGGAACCCTACACATCCTGACACAGAGAGGACACATACAACTAAACCTACTATTATAAATGCAAGCATAGGGTCTGTACTCAAGTAGCCAATTCGGTCACTAATCAATGACTGCTTGTCTATAAGTCCCCAGATGCCAATGCCCAGTAGGGAGAAGCCCAGGATGGAAAAAATAAAATTGAAGAAAAACATGAAATTCTTGATGAGAAGTAGGAGCAGATTCTGACGATGGGTTGTAGCTGGTGGCCATTTGTGGAATGAAGTGGATTCAGAGGCCCCCAGTTTGTTTATGGACGCTTCACATTTGTCAGCACTGCACTGGTGTTCCTCAGAACATTGACCATAAGATGCTTTCTGAAGGTCATTATTATCATCCTGAGAAAATAAAATAAAAAGTAAACTCAAAACACCACACTGTCTCAAGATCATCATCTTCTTTCAAACAGATTCATCTCTTGTAGTCATAAAAAAAAAAAAAAAAAAAACTTTCCTCAAACACTCACCTAGTCTCAAGAAACCCACTCTTGTGGTTTCTTCTCACTTTTGATGGCATCTTTCCACAATACTAATTGCATTTATTATTTAAAATGAAGTGAAGTATTCACTTGTGCGACATAAGGTCTAGATCACAGTCAAAAGAGCAGGTTTTCCTCTTTATCCTAGTTCTATAATGTACATTTTTACCTTCTTTAAAAAAAAAAATAAAAAAAAAAAAAAACACTCTGCTCCAAACTAGGAAAGCACCATCATGCTTTCCTAGTTTGCATTGTTGGGGATATTTAAGTTTTGTTTCAATGTCAGGCAGCACAATAAAAGTGCAGCAGTCACTATGTATCATTCATATGCATGCCAAGTGTTTCTCGATTTGTTCATCAAGGAACATGCCATGGGTGTATAGGGCTTGGCACCAGACTTCTTTTGGTGGAATCAGAAGACAAAAATAATTCACAATTTGCTTCACTGACCAGACTGTCTCCCAGTAACCTGTGCAGCATTTTACATAGAGGTGGTATGCAGCTCATACTAGGGTGACCCAATTGACAATCTAGTCAGGGGCACATATGAATCAAAATATGGGGTTTAGTAGCTTCCCAGAACATGGGATCCCAGATGCAGATCCCAAATCAGAACCCAGGACACTTATCTATTAAGGTTGCCACCTCAGCCATATTTTCCTGGCCATGTATAACTTTTGCATGCTGCCTTGCATAAGTCATAGCAGTCATATGTGACCAGAAGGAACTCATTTATTTAATCTACATGGTTCTGTGCGATCCACTAGTTGACTAGGTAATTGATTTCCTTCTGGTTACATAGGATTACTACAGCCTGCAAAAGTTATATGTGGCAACCCTTTTATCCATAACATATGAATAGAGACATATTCAGGATATTTACAAAAAAAAAAAAAAAGTATACTTCAGGGCTGCAGACTGATCTACATGTTAATAATTACAGCACTGGAGTATACATTTATCATAAAAGTGTCTCTGAATAATAACAGTTACATGGTCAAACTGAAGAATACAATTCCATGTCACCTTAAGTGATATTAGGGCCTATTGAAATGAAACGTATGTTTATTCCCATTTTAACCGCATTCCAATTTCAAAGAGTCAACAGGAATTTGCAGTCCAGATTTGCCGCAGAGCACATGATACCAGACATGGGTTAACAAAAGTACTGGAACCGAAAACATCTGATACTTATTAACAATAAGTATCAGCTGCTGGCTGGAAGCAATCAATTTCTCTTTGGCAGCAAAACAATAAAACCTAAAAAGAAAAACAAAAAGAACCAACAAGTAAAACGACAAACATGTCAGTATTTAACCCTGTGGCCTGCACAATGTCATGAACTATGAAGGTGCAGGTTAAGCCAATGTGCTGCATTGATATAAAGGTAATCCTGCATTATGACACACCCACAGACCATGCAATATTTGTAGTGAATTTTAAGAATTGTCACCTTGGGTATTAAGTTGCTGGTTTCATTTAGCTCCTCTTGGTTTTTCCTGAAGAATGGGAAAACTGTCTGAAAAAGCTGAAGGAATTTTATACCCATCATCCTAGGACATGAAGTTAAACCAGTGTGATTTTTACAGGGAACTTTCTTTACTTTATCCTTCCCTATGGAGGATCAGCAGACTGATCAGCCCCTTATCATGTGAGGGCCTGGTAACCCATTAATCACAGCACAACTTGATTGTTAACCACATCTGACATGACATTCATTCCAGGCGTCTGGTAATTTTAACCCCATGAGGACCAACACCAGTCTGTGCTGTCAATCCAGTTACCACATCACAGTTCTATTCAGGGATGCTTGTGAAAAATACATAGTCCAGAGCTACATTGGGTAAAATGAAGAATGCAGGCTGCTCTGAATTTTAATGATTGCAGAGCTAGAATAGACATGTGTATTAAGCATTTCCTGAATTAAATGGAAAAATAGTCATCCTAATCCAGTGCTGGCTAATCTGGGCACCGCAGATATTTGGGAATTACATGACTATGCATCAATAAATATATAGTTCCAAAACATCTGCAAGGTCAAGGTTAGCCATCACTGCCCTTGTCCTAAGATGTACTGTAGTCCTATGTGGAATTTTCTACTGCTTTAGAGTTACCCTAGCTTCAGAAAACTAGGAATGGGAAACAAGAAGGACATTTCATATTGACAAATAATGTTTAAAGGTCCACTCCAAATACACGGTTTTATATACTTAACATTGAACTCAAGGGCATAAGGTTGCCACTTTTTCTTCAAAACAAAGTCACCGGTACAAAGTCACCGGTCTCTCCCAACAAGACTTTAGGTTCCATCACCATCTTTAGACAGCATGCAGCCAACCACCTCCCCCAGCAAGAATCAGGTCTCTATCCATTCCCAACACCCTCAGCCAGCTTGGATCCTGCCAAAGGCGTAACTAGAAACCACCGGACCCACCATGCAACTCCTATACAATATAAATGGATGGTTTATATATATATATATATATATATATATATATATATATATATATATAAAATGTTATAGATATATATATAGCTGGTTAATATAATATATATGTCTGGTTTATATAACACATATTATATAAAATCAGATATAGATATATATAAATAATATACATATTATATGAACTAGCCATATGATATATATATATATATATATATATATATATATATATATATATATATATATATATATATATATAGTGGTGTATCTTGGGCACCCCCCCTACCCACGATGCACACCCACGACATGACCCATAACCCACGTTGCACACCAAGGACATGCCCCATCACCCCATTACATACACATTGCCAATATTATTTGCCCATAATATTTCCCAGCTAATTTGCCCAATAATATGCCAGTATCATTTGCCATTAATATGCCCCAGCCAATTTGCCCAATAATATGCCAGTATTTGCCATTTAATCAGCCCCTGCCAATTTGCCCAATATTATGCCAGTATAATTTGCCATTAATATTCCCAGCCAATTTGTCCAATAATATGCCAGTGTTATTCTGCCATTTACCAGTAGTATGCCCCAGCCAATTTGCCCAATATTAAGCCAGTATTATTTGCCATTTAATTTGCCCCTGCCAATTTGCCCAATAATATGTTAGTGTTATTTGCCATTAATAAGCTCCAGACAATTTGCCCAATAATATGCAAGTGTTATTTGCCATTTAATATGCCCCTGCTAATTTGCTCAATAATATGCCAGTGTTTTTTGCCATGTTATATCCCGCAGCCAATTTGCCCAATAATATGCCAGTGTTATTTGCCATTTAATGTGCCCCTGCCAATTTGCCCAATAATATGCCAGTGTTATTTGCCATTTAATATGCCCCTGCCAATTTGCCCAATTATATGCCAGTGTTATTTGCCATGTAATGTGCCCCTGTTAATTTGCCCAATAATATACCATTGTTATTTGCCATTTAATATGCCCCTGCCAATTTGCCCAAATATATGCCAGTGTTATTTGCCATTTAATGTGCCCCTGCCAATTTTCCCAATAATATGCCAGTGTTATTTGCAATTTAATGTGCCCTTGCTAATTTGCCCAATTATATTCCAGTGTTATTTGCCATTTAATGTGCCCCTGCTAATTTGCCCAATAATATGCCAGTGTTATTTGCCATTTAATGTGCCCTTGCTAATTTGCCCAATAATTTGCCATTGTTATTTGCCATTTAATATGCCCCTGCCAATTTGCCCAAATATATGCCAGTGTTATTTGCCATTTAATGTGCCCCAGCCAATTTGCCCAATAATATGCCAGTGTTATTTACCATTTAATGTGCCCCTGCTAATTTTCCCAATAATATGCCAGTGTTATTTGCCATTTAATGTGCCCCTGCTAATTTGCCCAATTATATTCCAGTGTTATTTGCCATTTAATGTGCCCCTGCTAATTTGCCCAATAATATGCCAGTGTTATTTGCCATTTAATGTGCCCTTGCTAATTTGCCCAATAATATGCCAGTGTTATTTGCCATTTAATATGCCCCTGCCAATTTGCCCAATAATATGCCAGTATTTGCCATTTAATCAGCCCCTGCCAATTTGCCCAATATTATGCCAGTATAATTTGCCATTAATATTCCCAGCCAATTTGTCCAATAATATGCCAGTGTTATTCTGCCATTTACCGGTAGTATGCCCAGGCCAATTTGCCCAATATTAAGCCAGTATTATTTGCCATTTAATTTGCCCCTGCCAATTTGCCCAATAATATGTTAGTGTTATTTGCCATTAATAAGCTCCAGACAATTTTCCCAATAATATGCCAGTGTTATTTGCCATTTAATATGCCCCTGCTAATTTGCTCAATAATATGCCAGTGTTTTTTGCCATGTTATATCCCGCAGCCAATTTGCCCAATAATATGCCAGTGTTATTTGCCATTTAATGTGCCCCTGCCAATTTGCCCAATAATATGCCAGTGTTATTTGCCATTTAATGTGCCCCTGCCAATTTGCCCAATAATATGCCAGTGTTATTTCCCATTTAATGTGCCCCTGCCAATTTTCCCAATAATATGCCAGTGTTATTTGCCATTTAATGTGCCTATGCTAATTTGCCCAATTATATTCCAGTGTTATTTGCCATTTAATGTGCCCCTGCTAATTTGCCCAATAATATGCCAGTGTTATTTGCCATTTAATGTGCCCTTGCTAATTTGCCCAATAATATGCCAGTTATTTGCCATTTAATATGCCCCTGCCAATTTGCCCAATTATATGCCAGTGTTATTTGCCATGTAATGTGCCCCTGCTAATTTGCCCAATAATATACCATTGTTATTTGCCATTTAATGTGCCCCTGCCAATTTTCCCAATAATATGCCAGTGTTATTTGCCATTTAATGTGCCCCTGCCAATTTTCCCAATAATATGCCAGTGTTATTTGCCATTTAATGTGCCCCTGCTAATTTGCCCAATTATATTCCAGTGTTATTTGCCATTTAATGTGCCCCTGCTAATTTGCCCAATAATATGCCAGTTATTTGCCATTTAATATGCCCCTGCCAATTTGCCCAATTATATGCCAGTGTTATTTGCCATGTAATGTGCCCCTGCTAATTTGCCCAATAATATACCATTGTTATTTGCCATTTAATGTGCCCCTGCCAATTTTCCCAATAATATGCCAGTGTTATTTGCCATTTAATGTGCCCCTGCCAATTTTCCCAATAATATGCCAGTGTTATTTGCCATTTAATGTGCCCCTGCTAATTTGCCCAATTATATTCCAGTGTTATTTGCCATTTAATGTGCCCCTGCTAATTTGCCCAATAATATGCCAGTGTTATTTGCCATTTAATGTGCCCCTGCTAATTTGCCCAATAATATGCCAGTGTTATTTGCCATTTAATGTGCCCTTGCTAATTTGCCCAATAATATGCCAGTGTTATTTGCCATTTAATATGCCCCTGCCAATTTGCCCAATTATATGCCAGTGTTATTTGCCATGTAATGTGCCCCTGTTAATTTGCCCAATAATATACCATTGTTATTTGCCATTTAATATGCCCCTGCCAATTTGCCCAAATATATGCCAGTGTTATTTGCCATTTAATGTGCCCCTGCCAATTTTCCCAATAATATGCCAGTGTTATTTGCAATTTAATGTGCCCTTGCTAATTTGCCCAATTATATTCCAGTGTTATTTGCCATTTAATGTGCCCCTGCTAATTTGCCCAATAATATGCCAGTGTTATTTGCCATTTAATGTGCCCTTGCTAATTTGCCCAATAATATGCCATTGTTATTTGCCATTTAATATGCCCCTGCCAATTTGCCCAAATATATGCCAGTGTTATTTGCCATTTAATGTGCCCCTGCCAATTTGCCCAATAATATGCCAGTGTTATTTACCATGTAATGTGCCCCTGCCAATTTTCCCAATAATATGCCAGTGTTATTTGCCATTTAATGTGCCCCTGCTAATTTTCCCAATAATATGCCAGTGTTATTTGCCATTTAATGTGCCCCTGCTAATTTGCCCAATTATATTCCAGTGTTATTTGCCATTTAATGTGCCCCTGCTAATTTGCCCAATAATATGCCAGTGTTATTTGCCATTTAATGTGCCCTTGCTAATTTGCCCAATAATATGCCAGTGTTATTTGCCATTTAATATGCCCCTGCCAATTTGCCCAATAATATGCCAGTATTTGCCATTTAATCAGCCCCTGCCAATTTGCCCAATATTATGCCAGTATAATTTGCCATTAATATTCCCAGCCAATTTGTCCAATAATATGCCAGTGTTATTCTGCCATTTACCGGTAGTATGCCCCAGCCAATTTGCCCAATATTAAGCCAGTATTATTTGCCATTTAATTTGCCCCTGCCAATTTGCCCAATAATATGTTAGTGTTATTTGCCATTAATAAGCTCCAGACAATTTTCCCAATAATATGCCAGTGTTATTTGCCATTTAATATGCCCCTGCTAATTTGCTCAATAATATGCCAGTGTTTTTTGCCATGTTATATCCCGCAGCCAATTTGCCCAATAATATGCCAGTGTTATTTGCCATTTAATGTGCCCCTGCCAATTTGCCCAATAATATGCCAGTGTTATTTGCCATTTAATGTGCCCCTGCCAATTTGCCCAATAATATGCCAGTGTTATTTGCCATTTAATGTGCCCCTGCCAATTTGCCCAATAATATGCCAGTGTTATTTCCCATTTAATGTGCCCCTGCCAATTTTCCCAATAATATGCCAGTGTTATTTGCCATTTAATGTGCCCCTGCTAATTTGCCCAATTATATTCCAGTGTTATTTGCCATTTAATGTGCCCCTGCTAATTTGCCCAATAATATGCCAGTGTTATTTGCCATTTAATGTGCCCCTGCTAATTTGCCCAATAATATGCCAGTGTTATTTGCCATTTAATATGCCCCTGCCAATTTGCCCAATTATATGCCAGTGTTATTTGCCATGTAATGTGCCCCTGCTAATTTGCCCAATAATATACCATTGTTATTTGCCATTTAATATGCCCCTGCCAATTTGCCCAAATATATGCCAGTGTTATTTGCCATTTAATGTGCCCCTGCCAATTTTCCCAATAATATGCCAGTGTTATTTGCCATTTAATGTGCCCCTGCTAATTTGCCCAATTATATTCCAGTGTTATTTGCCATTTAATGTGCCCCTGCTAATTTGCCCAATAATATGCCAGTGTTATTTGCCATTTAATGTGCCCTTGCTAATTTGCCCAATAATATGCCAGTGTTATTTGCCATTTAATGTGCCCCTGCCAATTTGCCCAATTATATGCCAGTGTTATTTGCCATGTAATGTGCCCCTGCTAATTTGCCCAATAATATGCCATTGTTATTTGCCATTTCATATGCCCCTGCCAATTTGCCCAAATATATGCCAGTGTTATTTGCCATTTAATGTGCCCCTGCCAATTTGCCCAATAATATGCCAGTGTTATTTACCATGTAATGTGCCCCTGCCAATTTGCCCAATAATATGCCAGTGTTATTTGCCATTTAATGTGCCCCTGCTAATTTGCCCAATAATATGCCAGTGTTATTTGCCATTTTATGTGCCCCTGCTAATTTGCCCAATTATATTCTAGTGTTATTTGCCATTTAATGTGCCCCTGCTAATTTGCCCAATAATATGCCAGTGTTATTTGACATTTAATGTGCCCTTGCTAATTTGCCCGTTAATATGCCAGTGTTATTTGCCATTTAATATGCCTCTGCCAATTTGCCCAATTATATGCCAGTGTTATTTGCCATGTAATGTGCCCCTGCTAATTTGCCCAATAATATGCCATTGTTATTTGCCATTTAATATGCCCCTGCCAATTTGCTCAATTATATGCCATTGTTATTTGCCATTTAATATGCCAGCCAATTTTCCCAATTTATGCCATTGTTATTTGCCATTTAATATGCCATCCATTTTGCCCAATTTATGCCATTGTTATTTGCCATTTAATATCCCAGCCAATTTGCCCAATTTATGCCAGTGTTATTTGCCATTTATTAAGCCCCAGCTAATTTCCCCAAATCCCCCCCTCTCCCCAGCACTTACCTTTCCCTGGTGGCTAGTGGCAGACCATGCTGCCTGTTCGGCTCCCAGGCGATTGTGCCGACAGGTCACGTGACCCGGCACGCGTATACGTCAGCGCGCCCGTCACGTGACTGTCGGCACTTCCGTGTCACACTGCACGGGGAGCCGAACAGGCAGCACAGAGGTTTCTCTGTGCTGCCTGTTCGGCTCCCCGTGCAGCCTGGCAGGCAGAGCGATGGTGAGGGGGGATCTTCCGATCCCTTCTCACCTCCGTCTCTGCCTGCAAGCGCGGTCTATTTTTTTTTTTTTTTTCAGTGCTGGGGGGCGCTGCCGCCCCCCAAAATTTGCCGCCCTAGTCATCCGCCTAGGATGCCTCGCGGTAAATACAGCACTGTATATATATATATATATATATATATATATATATATATATATATATATATATAAAACATATGGCTCAGGTTTATTTAATATGTGTATAACATATATAGCTTGTTTTATAATATTTATATAACAAATATTTTATAAAGCCAGCTATATATATATATCATATTTGTTATAATATTACAGTTACATACATACACACAGTCAGACTTACAGTTACATACATACACGTAGTCAGACTTTGTTACATACATACACAGTCAGACTTACACTTACATACATACATACACAGTCAGACTTACACTTACATACTTACATACAGTCAGACTTACACTCACATACATACAGTCAGACCTACACTTACATACACACACAGTCAGACTTACACTCACATACATACAGTCAGACCTACACTTACATACACACACAGTCAGACTTACACTTACATACAGTCAGACTTACACTTACATACACACACAGTCAGACTTACACTTACATACACAGTCAGACTTACACTTACATACATACATACAGTCAGACTTACACTAACATACATAGAGTCAGACTTACATACATACATACATACAGTCAGACTTACATTTACATACATACATACATAGTCAGACTTACACTAACATACATACATACATACAGTCAGACTTACAGTTACATACATACAGTCAGACTTACACATACATACATACACTCACACAGACTTACACTAAATACATACATACCCACCGATTTTTGTCCCCCTCCCTGCACGGTTACCTTTCATTGCCGGGAAGGGGGTTGATGCGTCCTTAGTTTTCGTCTGAGCGCTCTAGCATGCTCAGAGTGTGAGGGGGTGGAGCTTTTACCCCCTCGTGCGAGATCAGCGGAGGTGCGGCTACCGATGACAATGTCACACGGGCCGCATCTCTCTGTCCGGAAGGCCTGTACTATGCGATCAGTTCAGATCGCATAGTACAGGTTTTAATCTATCATTATCGCAGGGGTCAACAGGGCAACCGGGCCCCTGGTGTGACGGGCCCGGTCGCAGCTGCAACCCCTGCGATAATGATAGTTCCGTCACTGGATCCTGCACTCCCATGAATCTACTAACAATTATCCGCTACTACAACAGTCTTATTTAAGCTATCAGGAGGGCAGTAAGGAGGTGGGAGTTGGGTTGCCACCCAGCCAGTATTTTACCGGCCTGCTGGTAAAACATTGACTTATAGCCAATATGGAGGCAATATAAATCCGGTATTTTTTAGAAGAAAAGGTGACAACCCTAGGCGGGTGGTTAAATGCTGTGGATCCCATGCCCAGATATCCTGAGTTTTAGCACACATTGGCCATAGACCATACCTTTCAAGTACCCCAGAATATTGCTCCGGAACCCATGTTCATGGGACACTGGACAAACGTTAATAAATAAAAAACCTTGCACATGTGAGCCTACCACCAAATCTGATGTCCCACTTTTGGCTGATGCCACATAGCTAGATTGTGTCTATGGAACCCATGCACTTCCTAATGCTAAATGACATTCAAGAAATGTCTTGAAAGAGAAGTTATGAGCTATGAGAAAAACTTCAACAAAGTTAGACAACCAGACTGTGCAGTCACATAAAAAAAACACTGCAAAACTTGTTCACCTTGGGCATTATTCAAATAGTAAATTACATGTGTTAAAATAGTGTATTCTGTTTTTATTGTTACAAATGTAAATTACTCATACAATAATCAAGATTCTAATAATTATGCTTTTAAATAATAGAAATAAAGGATTTTGTTTTATTATGCTATTTTCTAGAACCCTATTTCTTTTGAGCGGAAGATATTTACTGAGGCACTCACACTCTAAGCGGAACATTTTACTCCGGAACTTGGACGCAGCACTGTTTGCTGGGGGAACAGCTTCTCCGTACACTAGTACACCCAAACCGGCAGGTTGCAAACGTCATTGGCCGGGAATTCACTGAGATCCCGGCGACTACCGAAAAAAACCAGCCTGGATATTGCGGGACATGGCGGAGAGCATCGTAAGTGCTGGGGGAGAGGTTAATTAGAGAAAGTAGGACTGAATATCAGCATAGTAGAGCACCAGAGGCCCAGGAATCCTTTCACTCTATTTGTATATATCTGTCGGTCTTAATTAAATACCACAAATACATATATACCTTATTGAAATCATAAGTGGATACAAGATGGGTCACGTTATACGTTTTATATACTTATATGACGTATTGTACACACAGATTTTTGCCTTGTCATGCACTTAACAAAAGATGTAAGTACAGTGCTGATAGGTATATTTTGTGTTACGTATTTCTTGCTTCTGTAGGTGGTCGGGATTCCTAAAGCTCGCTGATTGTGTCGGTCTCTATCAAGTTCAGATTTACATACTGTATTACGTGCTGCGGAATATGACATAAGTGACAGTTTTATGTGTAGACGATACCTGGAAACCGTTTCGATTTGGGGAGGTCTTGCTATGACATTTTTAGTGCATGTTTTGGGGGTGGGCCAGGCACTGTTTATCTGCAAAGGGACACTACGTTTTTCGTTTCTTGTTTTCATACTAATTAACTTTATGCACATTCTTGATTATTGTGACATAGCTGGCTCCAGAGGCCATTCTTGCTAAGAAAGAGCAAAGAAACACAAACAAATCAAATGAAAATGTGACATCCATATTACTTAAAATGTTTGTTTCTTACAAAAAACAAATATATATATCACCTTAGTGTCTTAGCAAAGGATTTAACAAGATTTTCAAGTATGTACACATCCACGCAAAGATGTAAGCAACATATTGCACATTATACACATTCATAATAAAAGTTGGAATCTATGGTGTGATCTGGATAGGAAAGAAACCAGCCTGTCTTATTAATATTCCCTATCAGATGTTGTCTACTCTGTATTTTTAGAGAGTGCATGTGTTAAAATATTATGCAAATAGCTTTTATGATTTTTTTTTTTAATATGGTTTCAGTTTAACAGTGCTGTTCGCACTATGATATAAATGATATATGTGTTATGTTGTCTAAATGAGTTCTGTTTCCACAGACCATTCGTATTCAGTCTCCAGAAGGAGTGAAGCGTATTAATGCAACTAAACGTGAATCTGCAGCAACTTTTCTTAAAAAGGTATGAATGCCCAGGGTGTTTTACTCCTTATTTCTAACCTCTTTGACATAAACTTCATGAAAGTACATTTCGCTGGGTCCTAAAAAGAATCTTAGTGGTTTCTGGAGTGCATGGTTTGGCTCATAATGTGTATTAATATTCATATGGCTCTGCCCCTTTACAGCTCCTAGTTTGCACTCTGAAAATGGCACACACTTTTGGCACTATCAGCAGTCACAGAATAGTTTTGGCAGACTCAGGATGGTACAGTCAAAGCTATTTTTTGTTCGTTATTTGGAACGTTCTTCCAGATATTCCAGATATTAAAACATTTTATAAATAAAATTAGAGGCAATCTCGTATTAGTTGTACATAATGCTGGTGCTTCAGACATTTCAGCATCAAGGAAAGGAAATACGAAATACATGAAAATGAAAGTCACTTGTATAAACAGGTGCAGTCTACAAGAGCTAAGTATACAAAGTATAGATGGGACAAAATGTATACGAAAAAGCGTCCATTAACTTCCTTCCAGCATTTGTAGTCGTGTGTCACCCTCTACTTGTGTGTTGTGAACTCATTGTACAACACTACTAAATATTACTCTAAAGACTGTATAATAAAAGCTTGTCAAGCACATCTCCAAGAGGAAACGCAAATTTGCTTAACTATGTGAAAAAACAAGACATAATAATTATTTAGAAAAGCAAATTCTCGGTTAAAGTTTTAAAAGTGGAGCAATTACCCTAGAAACCAATGTAATGCAGGTGTATTTCCAGTAAGCCTTTACAATCTGGTCAGTATCTTAAAGCCTCAGCTAGATAAGCAAAGTGGAGTAATAATTTCCTATACTGCCTTATTCCCAATCAATTCACTTTAAAATGGAAAGCAAATTATCTTTACTTTTGGTATAGATCATCCTGAACGCATTGCAGGGCAGTTAGTACTGTAATACAGATCAATTCTGCACTAGGACTCCCAGTTTCAGTATTGATCTGGAGGCTAGAATGAGGCACTGCTGTCTTACGATCTCGGATGTAAAGTGATACAGGCCCTGTATTTTCATGCTAGTTCCGATTACAGACTTTTCGTCACGGCAGCTACAAGAACAACCTTTTGTTTACGGTAAAACCCTTAGAGGTGTTACAACTACTCGACCGAATACTTGTTTTCGTTTTTTTTTTGTTTTTTTTTAAATAACACATTATAGCATATTGAACCTGGCCCTTTAAATGTCCAAGCAGTGTCTAGCAATACAGTTCTCCCTCGTTTGTTTTTTAATTAGATTAAGCCTACCAATAGAAATATTGATTACTGGATTGAATTAGTCTCCATTCTCTTACCAGATGAAAATAATAAAGTTTGATAAAAATGACTCCTGTTGAATATTCTGGAGCGCCCAGTTTTGTCCAGCTGGCCTAGCACTTATACTATACTGTCATCACATGACTCTTCTAGAATAGGTTGGTGAAAGCAATAGTAATTCTTTTTTTCCTTCTTTTTAAATTGTGTTTATTACAAATCTTTGAATTAAATCAATTCCAATTTGTTGTACTCTATTTGTATTGTTCCAGGTAGCAAAAGAGTTTGGTTTTCGAAATAATGGGTTCGCAGTGTACATTAACAGAAACCGGACAGGAGAAATATCTCCTTCTCAAAATAAGTCCCTTAACCTACTGAAAATTAAGTAAGTGCTATGTTACCTCTGCTATTATTTAACTAGAGCAATAAATTATAAAATATTGACTGAGTGGTCACTAAAAGTGAGATGCAGGCATTGATGTAAGATGAACATTCCTTCAATATGTAAAGATTTAAATATGCTTTATGGAAGACCGATTGAGCTTTTCTAGAAGGAGAAAATCATCAGGTTTGTCTCTGAACTGATGCATTGTTAAGGCAGTGAGATGAAATGCTCGTCTTGCCTCAACTCAGCTGTACCTAATGTTTACTAAATACCTCCCTTAGTGTACAAAGCATAACTGATTTTATCCGCATTGTGGGCACTTTAACTGTTTTTTCTTAATACCACATTTATTGGATGAAGTAAATGTTTAGTGGAAGAGGTGATAAGAGGTGTAGTCAAGACAGTACCCACACATTTGTGGCAAACCATGGTCACTTGTCCATTAGATGATGAGAGCCACAGCAGGCCATGCTGTTCTTGTAAAATTTATGTTTCCTAATTTCCATATTTTTGTTCTCTTTTTAGACATGGGGACATGTTGTTTTTGTTCCCGTCAGGCTCTGCTGGACCTTCCACTGAGGTCATGGATACGTCTTCACTGTCTCAGAGTTCTCGACCAACAAGCACACCGCAAGTGATGGAAGATGAAATTGATCAATACCTGAACAAACAAGATGGAAAAATTTATAGGAACAAAGACCCCCAGTTGTATGTACAGAAATATTGTCTAATTATTGTGTACAACCAATTAGTGGCACTGAATGTATAAATATGAGACATTTTAATCTGCAATCAAGGGCAGTTGGTGTAGAAATGTACACTGATGCTGAAACAACATATTACCACACTCTGAGTTAGATTCAATGGCCCCTGTTAAAAACAAACAAAAAAGCAGCCGTTAGCAGTATTTTAACCCCTTAAAGAAGCTGTTTGAACACTTCTGTGCTGTTTGTGTTTAGCTGTAATTTTTTTTCTTTCTCATTTAATATTATATATTTCTCACATATTATATATTGGTTTTATTGGCATAAGAAGGGATTTCTTTAGATATAATAATTTACTATAGTTTGTTTTCAAAATTTTAACCTCAACATGACAAATCTTTTACACATCTACAAACACTAATAAATAAATCTGCTATTTTAGTTTAGAAATACCCAACGGTTACATGCTTTTCTGTTATTGGGCCATAACTGAAAGCAGGGTATTGCTTTTTCCTAACTATTTTTTCCTACATTAACCTTTTTTAACTTTAGCACAAACCTTAACCCTGACCCTACAGCTAAGGCTAACTTGGGCTATATAATATATATATATTTAATTTTTTTTTATCTGTGATGTAGGTGACTGCATCTAGGGGCAGCCAAAGGTAGGGCAGGGACCAGGGAGGCAAATTATTGGCTGACAGTGAGCCAATCAAATGCCACCTTTTAGCATATGACTTCTCAAACCTACTGGCCTGAGATGGCACTGAGGACAAAAAATGTAGTTATGTGCAGTGTGATTATTTTTATAGAATATTTAGGTTTTTTTTTCCTGGGATGTAGATAATGACTCAAGGGTACCGCAGTTCGTCACACTTAGTGTGCCAAGGCCACCCTCATTTTACTCAAAGGATGGATTTTATTTTTTTCAGTTTAGAACATTTTTATTGAATCATCCCGCCAATTTTATGGTGCCAGGGCACTTGGGCCGCTCCATGTATTATTTTATATATAAGGAGCAGGGGCTGGTCCCTGGGTGTCATTAAATTATTTATTTTACGGTATTACAGCCTCTGGCCCTGGGCTATATATATATGCCATGGGCATTTGGTGGCCCAGGAGGGTTACGGCATTTCACTAGTCCATGGCCGCGGAATTACTATTTTTTTGGTAGGGGGAGGGAGTAATAGTAGGGCGACTGAGAGTGGCTTTACACCTCCAGTCGCCTAGTGTTAAAGGGACACTGCCACTTACATAAAATGTAACTAGAAAACCTGGTCATTTAAAACAAACACATATATAAAGCATATGCCACTGGGGTTTCTTTTATATATGATTGAATTAATTACATGTACAAGGAAAAATAAAATTAGGTGCTTATCTCTTGGCTCCAATTTGTGAATATTTTCCATGATGCAACATCCATGAATATTTTCCATGATGCAAATCTTTCAGCCAGTCTCACTTTACAACTGTGGCAAAGCCTGCATGATGATGTCATAAGATATTCCCCTGCTATCTTACTGGCTGCGTTCCAACACAGAGGAGATTAACCTGATTAAACAGGATCATAATTCTGCCCCCTTGTGATGTAATAGTTACATTACCCTCCCTTCAATGCATCCGATTTCTGACTTATAGACTGCATTCTGTTTCCTGAGCCCCAAAGTGAGATACTAGTGCTGTAGAGTCACTAGGATGTGGCACCCAAATACACTATATTTCACAAAATGGCTGCACCCAGTACACTTGTTTAGTTACATATTATATTAAATATAGTCGCATAACAAAACCAAAAGACATATCTGATATCAACAATACAAAATTAAAAAAAATGTTTAAATGTTTTTTGGGGAAAATGTCATTTTTATAGAAAGACGTTGTGCTTTAAGCGGTCTGCATTGCCACTGAATGGCATGTTATTCCTAGTTGAATGTCTTTATTTAGTTCAGCAGGAGTGTCAAACTTTTGCTCTTCAACAATTGGTCAACTAAAACTCCTATATTGATTGGTGTGTGGGGAGAGATTCAGTATAAAAAAATATATATATATTTTACTATTATTTTTATTAAAGTTTGAACAGTTTAAGTAATGCTTTTCTCCAAGTTTAAATCCTTCTTATAATGTTTCATTTGCCTTGTAAGTAATCATTCCTTGTTTGCATTTTCAAAATAGCCTCATGTTGTTAAAGAGTAACCACTCCCATTAATTTCACCCTTTGTGACTTTAAGGGATGAGCGTTGTAGCCCTATCAATCTCTGCATGCATTGTTCCATAAATCACTGTTCTTTTGTTTCAGAAGATGCTGAAAACTTGCACTGTTTATGAGTGATGTACTATATACTTTTATTTACGCCTGTTTTAATTTCCCTTGCAAATCTGTTATTTTACAATTTAATGTCCAGTTGCTGCTCACTCTTCTTCACATTTCGTATTTTTTCTTTCTCCTTATATAGGTGTCGACATGGACCTCTGGGTAAATGTGTGCACTGCGTCCCTCTAGAGGTAAGAGCAACCTTTTTAGTAAATTGATTCATTAAATGAAACTTTAGTGGAATATTTTTTGCATTTTTTTTCCTCTTTTGTTTGGGTCTGATGGTTACTTCACTGTATTGCAGCCTTTTGATGAGGATTATCTTAATCACCTAGAGCCCCCAGTCAAGCACATGTCCTTCCATGCCTACATCAGGAAGCTTACCGGAGGGGCAGACAAGTGAGTGCCCAGCATTACATCTATCTTGGTATCATGTACAAAAAACATTCACCACTATACCTTATCTAATGATAGGAGCTGTCTTTGTCCCCTTCTGTTTTGTGAAAGTGACAAGTAATTCAATAAGAATACAATGTGTTAACATTTGACAGACTTGATGTATTGCACAATCCCCTGCAGGTTTTCACAAAGGGGCAGCGTACAGACTTCCTTCTGTTGCCATTGCAACCACGCAGAAGGAACCACGTTGCTTTTAGCCCCTTTGGTTCCAAATACGCTACAGGACAATTTGAGGGAAGACGCTGGTCTATGTAGCTATGTACAGAGGCCCATGTGTAATGAAGCATTAGTTACTGTTGTGATGTTAACACCGCAACAGTTTGGATAGTGATAATTAAGCACATTGAAATACATATTTCATAAAAGCATTTTTGCAATACATTTCTGTTCTATCATAAATTATTTTGACTTGGAATAGGAAGAACCTTCTATAGGTACAGAAACACATCTTATTTAATAAGGACTAACTTAAGAATATGATCCTTGTATAGGTTTACACTAGTCTTAAAATATGAATCTGTCTGTCTTAAGGGGGAAATTTGTGGCCTTGGAAAATATCAGCTGCAAAATCAAATCTGGCTGTGAAGGCCATCCTCCGTGGCCCGAAGGGATCTGTACCAAATGCCAGCCTAGTGCCATCACACTCAACAGACAGGTGAGGCTCGTTTGACCACTGTAGAAATGTACTCTTTGTGTTTTACGAAACGTCCAGGTCTCGCAGGATTTACTATAATAAATTAATATTTCCCTTACTCTTTAGAAATACAGACATGTGGATAATATTATGTTTGAAAACCATACCATTGCTGACCGTTTTCTGGACTTCTGGCGCAAAACTGGGAACCAGCGCATTGGTTATCTGTACGGCAGGTACACTGAGCACAAGGACATTCCGCTTGGTATTCGGGCAGAGGTGACTGCCATTTACGAGCCCCCACAGGTTAGTCCCAATGCAAAAAACTAAAGATTATATCATTCTCCAAATTTAAAGGGACACTTAAGGAAAAAAAGAATACCTTTTTTGTTTTTTTGCACTATTTACATGACTTTGAATGTACTAAAATCATGTACAGAGCAGTATAGATGTTGATTTACTGTGAAGTGCAATTTCTTGGTTATGGTTTTCATTACATATTTTTGGTGGGAATAACTTATCGGACAATATTTTTAATATTATTTTATATCACGTTAGTATAAATTATGTTTTTAATCTTATTACTATCCTGTTCATAGAGACATAATTTAAAATGTCTCATCTGTCTTGTTTAAATAAATGCGTGAACTGATCCCGAGATATGAGCCTGTCTTTGTGGAGAATGAAATGTTTCATTTGATTAGCACTCTAAAAAGTATACTGAAACAAAGAATCAAACTTTATATGACACCCCACCGGTGCTCAAAGAGTTTAGTTTATATACAAATATTTCCTCTCCTTCTTTCCATATTGCTTTCTAAATTGCTTAAAATGTGGATAGACTTTTTTATACTCTTTGATTAATTCTGATTTGCTTCACATTTGTTTCTTTATAAGTTCTATACTTCCATAGAGCTTGCCACTTTACCTACCCTGATTTATCATGGTTTCCAACAATGAACTCTGCCAGCTTGGAACACCTCCTGCTCTCCCTGTGCGTTTGCATTGCCCCTAGTGGCTGTATTGGTAATGCCTCAATGACATGTTTGGATACATTTGTCAGGAAAACCTTCAATAATTTTCCATTAGAAAACAAAAGGTTTTCTCAGTACATATTTAGATCTTGAAGTATATTCTGATTTTTGTTGTTGTAAACTTTTATTAGATTGGAACAGAAAACAACCTGGAGCTGCTTGACGATCCAAAGGCTAAAGTGGTGGATGAAATAGCTGCCAAACTTGGACTTGGAAAGGCAAGTACTGGTCACATTTTTAAGTGTGTAATTGTAAGGCGGTGGTGGATTTAGGAATGTTATTGAAAAGCCTGTTTGCATTTTTACTTGCTATTATGGAGGGATATAGGAATATATTTTTTTTCCAGCTTGGTGGAAGAGACTAATATGAATTTTGCACCTCAAGTGTGATCTCAAACTGCCTCACTTTAAATTCTCGTTTGTTTCTAATCTTCTGATTTCTCTGAAAAGGTTGGCTGGATATTTACAGATCTGGTTTCGGAAGACACAAGGAAAGGTACTGTCCGGTACAGTAGAAACAAGGTTTGTTTCTTGCACCACTTGCTCATACACTATGCTCGTATGGTTAAATCTACAGATCAGTAATTGCAACCAAATTCTCTCCAGGATTCTTATTTCCTGAGCTCCGAAGAGTGCATTACAGCCGGAGACTTCCAAAACAAACACCCAAACCTGTGCCGCTTGTCACCGGATGGACATTTTGGTTCAAAATTTGTGACTGTGGTAGCCACAGGTAGGTACTCCATCAAATCCAATACAGTGCAGATATAATATTAGCAAAAACCAAGAATACCGATGCTTCTTCCACTATAGACTTTATAAGACTCGTCAATGTTTGGAGAACTAAATTATGTAGTGAAGTCTGCAAGTATACCTCTTTGCATACTATACCTCTAGTCTACCTCCTCTATTACTAACTTGAACTAGCAAATGTCTATACAATATTTCTTTGTGGATTGCATCTCTTTACGTAAACATCTGGAAGACAGAGATGTTACTAAAATGTACTTGACATTCAACAGCAACAGCAGAAAATGTCTTTCACAGTTGATGCCACAAAATATTTGCATTCATTTGCTAACCAAAAGCTATTGATTTCACCTGTGGATTATCTCTGAGATTGGCCCATCCCTGACAAATTATGCAACCAAAATGCTAATCTATTCGGAATGTTCCATCTGCATTGATGTATCTCCATCCTAACTAACTTACCCTACGTCCGTTATTCCTCTCCAGTCTGATACCAACTCCTTACCCATCCTTCTCCATCAGCCACCCCACGTTACCTATCCCTCCATAGCCTCACTATCACTTCTATGTACTTACACATATGTCGTGTAATGTTTAATTGACTACTTGATTGTATTGTCTACCACACTGTACAGTGCACAGAATTTGCTAAAGGCCAATTCCAGGTCACCATCATCTGTCAAAATTTACACCCTCTGCTTTCTTCTTGTTTTAGGCGGACCCGATAACCAGGTGCACTTTGAAGGATACCAGGTGTCCAATCAATGCATGGCTCTAGTGCGAGACGAATGCCTGCTGCCCTGCCGAGACGCACCAGAACTTGGCTACGCCAAGGAGTCCAGCAGTGAGCAATATGTGCCTGATGTCTTCTATAAGGTCCGTTTTATTTAACAAACTCTTACCTCATTGTTTGTTCAATCAATTCAGAATCAGTTTTGCAATCTGTGGCAAGCTCAGTGGTGATCTGTTTGTCTCACTTTGCAGGATATTGACAAATTTGGCAATGAAATCACCCAGCTTGCAAGGCCACTACCAGTAGAGTATTTGATCATTGACGTGAGTATACCAATGATGCACCTGTGACAGCATCTGTGCGCTGCTTGTTAATATAAAAATGAAGCAACTCTTTTATATGGTCGTTGGAAAACTTGTGCAGTAAATAACCATATATTAATGAGAACAGTAAAAAGTTGCTTCTAAACATAATCAAGGTTATTTCAGAAGTGCGGAAAGATCTACACGCTCCCCATATTCTCTGCACCACTGCTTAGCTGATAGGTGGTTGTAAAAACAGACAGTTTGCAAATAGCACAGAAGCATCTTACACTACTCTTGGTTTCTGAGATGCTCATTTTCAATAAAACTATTTACAGAAGATGGAGTTAGGGTCCCCTCTATTAATTGATTTTTTTTAAAACAAGGGTCTTGAAGCAGTGAAATTAGTATACTTTCACATATCTGGATATGGAAACAAGGCAGCATAGTGTCACTGTGTTGCAGATCTGCCTAATTAAAACAGCATTTTGAATGGTGCATTGATTGTGCTAATAAGCATCCTCCTACCCAGTTAGAGGTGTGTTCTGTGTTTCAGACACAAAACACCAATCGCTGCTCCTAGATTATCTGTCATGGCAGCCTGTATGTCACAGTGATCCAACCAAAACCAAATCACTCTTTAACAGTGTTCTCAACTGCTATCCTTCAAACAACCATCTAAACAGTACAAGGAGGCACACCCCTATCACTCCTAGGCCATGCTCACCAGCAGTCATTTGATGAAGTTAGTGCTTGGTTTCTTTCCTGATTTATTCCATAATATCTTTTAAGCCAAACCATGGTAAAAACAAAATAATTAAAGCCAATTAAAGTGTTGCCTCTTTAACTGTAAAAAGAGTAATTGAATTTTCTATGTAATCATGCCCTATTATGACTCCAGTTGGTTAGAGATGATGAGACATGTTAGTAGTAGTTGGGTGGCTGGTTTCCTTCAATGTGTATTGCAGACTCTGCTGATTCTCAGGCAGCTGTAGTGGAGAAATGTTTTTTTTTTCAGGCTTTCTTTTATATTTGTAGATTACTACCACATTCCCCAAGGACCCAGCCTACACCTTCTCCACATCATCCAATCTCTTTGCTATTGAAAACAGAGATGCCTTGGGTGAAACTCAGGTGAGAGTGATGATATTATACACTAAAGCAAAGGTACAGCTCTCTGTAACTTTTTAATAATTAGTGACTGCATAGTACTACTCTCCAAAGATCAGCAATAAACACTGTAAGCTTGAAATGCATCTTATGTTTACCCTCCTGTGTTACACTGTATACTCTGGATGCAAAACTAAAGTATTTTATGTGAGGGAGCTCCAGGAGTGCCAAGCATTTCTTTCTTATCTAATATTAAAGTATATTGTGCACTATTGTCCCCTCTATATTGTGCTTACAGGAGGTGAATGGAGCTCATACTCCAGTATTCCTAATATAGCCTTATGCTGTTCATAATGTACGTTATAGTATCTTAAAAGCCAGAGTAGATTACCGCACCTCAAGGGGTTATAATGAGATTTGGCTCACTTGCAAAACCATGACTAGTCATATTCTCTCCTTACAGGACTTCCACAGTTTGGCAAACTACCTTTCCCAGAATTCATCATCTGTTTTCCTTGACATCATCTCTGACTTTCATTTGCTTCTCTTCTTGGTAACTAATGAGGTCATGCCACTACAGGTAAATAACTTGAAACCAGCTTCTCATTGTGATCTGATCATTAAAAAAAAATAAAAAATAAAAACTACAACCCTTGCAGACATGACTCTTTCCCTCCCTCCCCTTCTATCCCTGAAACCCACCCTCCCCACCCACCCACCTTGGTTATATAAAAAAAAAAAGTGTGCGCACAAAAAGATGATCTGTCAGTGTACATTTTTGATGCCCATGGTTCTATGTCAACTGACAAGTGAACTGCAAGAATAAGGCATTAATAGCTGATTTGGAAAACTCACCTATTCTAATTCTGTTATTAATGCCCCATTTTTCCAGGTCTCTTGCAATTAAGCTGTCAGTTCACCTCATAGTTGTAGGTGAATTTACTTTATAAAACAGAGTGGAATAATATTTTACCAAAAAAAGTTTCAGGCTCTTTTTTTTTTTTCAGCCACATATGCAATTTTCCCAAGAGTAAAATAAAGTCCTACATCTCCCCCCTCCCCCCGCCCCCCTTCTCCAATCTTCTTCTGTGTCATTGGCACCTAGTAAGATATATATATATATATATATATATATATATATATATATATTAATTACTACACGTAAGTATGCAGGAATGAACTGCCTTAGTCAGACCCTGCAGAGTCACACCCTCCTCACACTTTGATTAATAACAGTACCAGAAATCCCAGCTATTGGATGCTAGATTGGGATTGCAGTCTATCCCACACCAATGTCCCTGCAGTGTTTGCCAATGCTGGCTGGACCGACTTTAACACTGGCAGAAGACCAGTCCCTCTTTTATTAGCTACCCATTGCCAGGATCCTAGTATTTACAGTCCAAGTAACAGCTGGGATGACCTTGTCTGCCTGGTAATCAGGACCAATGAGAAGAGGTTTTGCACAACTTAAGTCCTTGTTTAGTTTTGGAACGCACAGTAGTTAACAGGTCCAACCTGCAGCACTGAAACTATATTCTGTGGCTTCTTTGTTGCACGATTGTAATTTTCCCTGAAGTGTTTTGCCAAATGACTTTTATAGGCTGGAGCCTCATGTTTCTGCCTGCCACAATTGGTTTATGGTGCTTGGGATTGGTGGGTTCTATAATATATCTGCTGGACAGATGTTATTTTTGCTTCTTTCTTTAGGACAGCATTAGCCTGTTACTAGATGCAGTCAGGACCAGAAATGGAGAACTCGCTGAAACATGGAAGAAGTCTGAGCAGTGGGCTACCATCG
Source organism: Pelodytes ibericus (assembly GCA_036172795.1). Lineage (NCBI taxonomy): Eukaryota > Metazoa > Chordata > Amphibia > Anura > Pelodytidae > Pelodytes > Pelodytes ibericus. The sequence continues at coordinate 111,610,240 of CM069862.1, read as the reverse complement.
AACAGCTGTGCAGTGAGTTGTCTTGTAATTAAAATCTCTTGAAGATCACAATGTATTCTTGTGTCTTGCCAAGCATCTGCTGGTAGAATGGGAATGTACAGAAATACAGGTTTTTATGACCAACCTTTTGAAGAAAACCGTTTGTCATGGATTAGTTCTATAGAAGGACAACTACAGGTGCTGTGCTCCATGAAACCCTCTCACTGATTGGTGGCCCCAGGACCTCACTAAAATGCTTTAAATTGTTCCATGTCGATTAAGTTCTACCAAATAGAGGCTAGTAAACTGAATACCTTTTCCCCTTAATTATAAATTTGTTAGTGGCTCTGATATAATTCTATAATGGGTTCAGATAATAGCTGGGTAGTTTGTAAAAAGATGTTGGTGTGAGGTGAGAGTAAAAACTCACATTAATTGAATACACCTAAATAATCATTTATCCGATGCTATGTCTTTAATGCTTCATTGTGATTTATTTCCCCTCTTTTACTAGGTACAGTTGGTGTACAGCCCTCTGAGCTTCATGAATATGGTGCAATTGGGGGACCTCCGCACGCCACCACCTCCTCCATGTGGTCCTGTCTGCACTGCACTTTCATGAACCAGGCGGGTACAGACCAGTGTGAGATGTGCCGGCTTCCCCGGACCTAAGACCAGACCTTTGACCAGGGGGCAGGCCTGCCACATCTCCCTCAGGGAGCTGCCCCTTGCAGCAAGCTTCCAGCCAGTTCCCCACCCCTATCATGTTGCTTTTAGGGCTGGGAGAGAGAAGCCCTGGTTGCCGATCCTGTCTGGGGAGCTGAGGGTAGTGTTTAGGGCACCAAAGCTTAACTCACCCATAGCCAGTGGCACACTGAGGTAGGTCCCAAATCGAGTGCAAATTGTCATTTTTGCACCATTTTATTAATTCACAGCACTGTGTACATTCAGCAGTGTCAAAACAAATCTACAGTTGGACCTTACAGCTTAATTTAGTTGAGTTGTACCTATTTTCCATGCAAAACTGCAACGCAACAAAAACCATAATCTTCTAAAACCCAGTAAGGTGGCACTATATATCATGCAGGAACTCAAATCGGTTAAGGAGACAGTACGACAGCACTAGCATCAAGAGCTTCACTAACCCTTTTGGTATCATAGAGTTAAAGTTGCTTGCTGTTTTGAAGATCACTCTGGTTCTTAAAAGGTTAATATAGGAAGCATCATATTAGGACAGTGTGGGATTATTTTTAAAGTCCGTTACTGGGCAAAATTCTATTCTAAGTATTGCAATCATCATGGAAATCAGTGGAATATTTCTAGTGATTGCTCCATTTGTTAGAGCATTGCTTCAGAATTGACTTTTAGAAATAGCCCCCAATGAAGGCTAAATATAATGGCAATTTTGGCACAGTTTTAAAAGTGTTGCAATCAGCAGGCGCTCTCCGTTAGTGTTTGCTCCACTTTTAGATCTTTGCCCTGGAGTTGCTGTGTTTGACCATAGAATAGTATAACTCACTGTGTTCCAGAAATCAATCTTCCTTTGATTGTTATGTGTGGTATAACACACATTGCTTCTCCTGGCTAAGAGCTGTATTGAGACCTAACGATGCAGAAATGATGGTGGGTTGTGAGCCACTTCAGTAAAACCAAACAAACCTTCACTGGTGACTATCGTTAATGTGTCTGGCAAGTATTATTTTCAATTGAGAACTGTAACCTTTAACAATACTATATTTAAAACCAAAACATAAAAGCATAGTTTTGAATGGAATAAACGTGACTGGTACTTTTATTAAAAGAATATCAATGTGATCAGAAAAAAACCTACATTGCTAGATTAATGTGCAGTATATCTGGATTTTATTTCACAGCTGTGCTCTGCCCCAGCTGGCTTTTCGTTCAGTACCTGCATAGAGGAGACATTGGCCTGAAGAGCAACATGTTTTCATTTGAGCTTTATCACACTTAGTGCATTTTATTTTTTACTTTTTTATTTGAACCTGCTGAGGATGAATGACTGTCTTTGTCATGGTAATCTGGTCCTTACTGATCTAAATAAGCAGAACATTCTGTGTTGGCATCAGAATAGTAGCAGATTATGATGCTGGCGTAGGCCAGTGTGGCCAGCTTTGTTGCTCACTCTTTTGGTGCTTTAAGAGTGCAGCAAAGTAATTTACCCACTTTTCTGGTTTCCCTAACTTGACCTACAAATATGATAATGTTCTTGTAATTTTACAAGATACACAATGCTGGAACAAAGAAAATTAGCAGGATGGAAGTATCTCATGGGGGACAGCATTAAATAGCACTACACGTGCAGCTACAGGCACTGCCTGACTACATCATCAAATATCTCCATGGGGTTGTAGTCAAACAAGAGGTTAACTACCTAATTACTGCCTGATTACAAAAATATGCAATTCAGCATGTGGGGTAAAAGTGCAGACCTTAACACATTTTAGGGGTGTCCACCTGATGAATGTGGATCTGAGCAGGGTCCGTGGTGGCCCGCCATCAGTTTTGGAGTACAACTTGCTTTATGTTTGGCTGGAGTTGATGTTGCTCAGCCCTGGTTTAAAAAACATGAATTATTCAAAGATTCCAGTTCTCACTCATCATGTAATCTGGGATTTATCAGAGGAATACAGCTGGTCCTGTACTTGTAACTACCCCCTTTGTAGTCATTGGGCACAGAAATATAACCAGAATGGCAGCAATCACTGGTGTCACACCAATGGCAGTGATAAGTCACTTGACCTGGCTACTACTTTAACTTCATACAGGGAAAAGAGTAGTATAGTTTAATGTGCTTTTAGCCCCACCATTTCTAATGGTTTCCATGATGAGGGTGCCCCCCTAGGATATAACCAGGAGGCTTGTATGTATGCCCAAAATGCATATTGTGTGAATTCCATGTGTGATGCTGACCTGTGATGGCTAAAAATTTCACTGTGACAAAATAGCACATTTGCAAAACACCATGTCCATGTGTATTAAGTTAAATATTAAGCGATTCTAAATGTGGAACAATCAGAATACTTTGGTGGTTTCCATAGTGACTGTTCCATTTTTAGTACTTTTTCTTGTACATCCAAAGATTATAGTGCTTTCAAAAGCTTGTCCTATTGAACTCCTCTCAATGGATGCTAGCCAACATTACATCAAGACTGTGGAGTGTAAAATAAAAAAATAGTTTAAATAGTTACATCTGTCCACCACCTCTGGTTTTTTTTTTTTTTTTAGGGACAATTGTAATAGTAATTCAATATGCATCCTTCCCAGCTGTTTCTTAAATACAATTCCCATGAAGCATTATGGAAACAGCAGAAGGAGCACTACATATGGTGCTCAGCCCTGGTTTGTAGCTCCTCTTTGACTGGCAGAGAATTATGGAAGCTGTAGTCTTTAGAACATCTGGAGGGCTGCTGTTGACTGCCAGCAGTTAGGCAACCAGATTTTCCCTTTTTGATGGAGTATGTTTTGTATTTATTTATACATCCTTTTATTATACATTTTCTTGGGTGGGTAACCACTGGGTATGGTTAGTAGTATATTGTCCAAAAGTAAAATTTAGCATTTACTTGTTTGTTATGGGGACTATCAACCAAAGTCGAGAGTGCCTTATTGCCTTAGAACAATAGTAGATGTCTCCCCAGCTTGTTGTTCCAGCTGACCAGAATGTTTTCCATCTTTTTTCTTCTAACCGCTAGCAATCCAGTAGCCCTCCTTGTGTTACAGAGCAGCCTTTCACTTGTTATTGGAACATAACTCCAACATGCCAGCCAGAGGCGGAATTTAAAAAAACATTTTTTTGCGTAGCACTAGTACCAGCTTACTTTTATCTGCTTGCATTCCGATTCTGTTACTGTGTGCCCTACATTTGTTTTGTTTTTTTTAAAGCCCCTCTCATTATTTAAAATTGTAATGTAATGCTATTTTTAAGTTCCCAAACATGTCAGGAAAGGTACTTTTATGTTGGATTATCAGAGTGCTCAAGACATTTCAATCAGTGGCAGGAAGGTGTCTTGGGTGTTCTTTAAATCTGAGGGTGTTGATGTGAAGATTAGTGGTGATGGGATTAATTTATTCATCTTGCAGGTTTTGGAGTGTGGCTCTGGATTATAATTAATTTTATGGTGTTTTTGCCAGAGAAGAGTCAGCAGTGTTTTCTTTCTGGCTCTTTTGAAGTGAAATAAAAAAATCTTGAAAATAGAAGGTGGTTATGTACTCTTGATTTTTTTTTTTTACTTTCCTACTTCCCACAAAACAAATCTACAGCTTAATTTGGTTGCGTTGTATGCAGAAGAGTTCCTCCCAAAGGGGGCCTCTGGTTCTCGGCTTTTTAGCTGTGGAATACTGGATCAGTGTTTCTAAATGTATGGTTATGAGCAACATTAGGGGACAAGATTTTAAAAGTACATCTGTCATGCAAAACTAAGATGGTAGCACGTTATACATAATCCAATACCCTCTGTATATGGTGCTAGTTAAAGTGGTAAAAAAAAAAAGTAAGTTTTTAGATAAAGTTCACACTCTTATGGGAGCTGTAGACTGTGCTGCTAGAACAGGTAGATAAACTGCAGCTGTGCTGTTTGTGTACAATCTTGCTATGCATTTTGGGAGCATGATGCTACTACACTGATTAGGAACAAAATACAACGTAAGTATGTCTAATCTATATATTTGCTGATGTTTTTTTCTGCAACAATATACATTGAAAATGTATTACTTACCTAGATAGGACATTATCATCTACACGTGTGTGTGTGTGTGTGTGTGACAGGTCCACTTAAAGAAGTGGTGAAAGTCCCATGGGGTGAAAGCAAAACCATTTAGTTAACTTGGGAATGTGCTCCATAAAAATAAGTAAATCAAAAGCAAATGTGTAAATCGAGTTTTCTGCTGGGGGGGGGGCCCTCAATTTTCTTTGTAACATACTCTAAATAAATGGTACTGCTGACGCGTTGGGTGATATGATGCATTACTTTCTCAAGTGTAGCACACATACGCCAATATTTTTACAAATTCTTATTTGATGCTTCATAAACTTAGTTTATTTTATTAAAAGATGATCTTTTAATAGAGAGTGTTAAAGATGGCGTAATCCCGTAATTTTAGGATAGGGTTTATTACATAGGGAATAAATAAAGTACTGCTTCTTCCAGTGTCTGCACATGGTCTGTGTGGGTGATTGCATGGTGGCCTATATAAATAATAATGGATAGGTAGGTATGCACTTCAAATGCTATTCAAACGCCATCCTCCCCACTCTTCACTGCAACTGGGAAATATCCCAATTTAAACTAAGCACCGTTAATAAAAAATAAAGATTTCACATCCAATATTTTGTTTGTTAAACTACACTAATAAGCTGGCCTCCTCCACCAAAAAAATTAAAACACAGCTGTCCCCTCTTTGTTTTTCATTCCAAAATGGGGTCACCTCCCAGCGTGGGTTACAGTGTTCCAATCCCAGAAGTGGTTGCAACCATCCTGGCAGTGCATGTGTTAACGGATGCAGCCATGCATTCATCTGTACACACATTTTATGTTTATGTCATAAAGGAATGGGTTCCAGACTGCTTGGAACAAAAATCCTTAAGGATTTCCTAAAATCCCTTTGTGCCCCTCGCAGTTGTATTAAATCCGCTTTTCATCTTGAATAAATTAGCCGGGAGTGATTTAGCGAGGTGGATTTCGGGAGCTTTGCTATGATCTAAACATAAACACCTCTGTAAGCACCCTCCTGAGTCAGTTTTAACTAGGTCTGCTTTTTGTAACCGTACCTCATTAGTGTGAATCTTCCTCTGAGTGACAAATATACAATGCACTACTCTACCACATCCCATTATGCACAGCACCGTAATTAGATTAACTGTGTAATAATGTAAATATTGCTGTTATTCCAGGGTTTGAATCTCACTTTAAAATGTATGTCTTAGGAAATTTGTGTAAGGTGACGCCTGTTTACTATAGACTTCTGGGGACCATAGATTTTCAGCCATGAAACCTTGCAACAGTTTAAAAAAAAAAAAAAAAATAGAAATACAAGCCAAATGCAATACTCAATAATAGCTAAAAAATGTGTAAAACTTGATCTGAAGGGTTAACTAAATGAGTCTTCATACACTGCTTTTGCTCTACCAGTATCTGTTCTCAGTATCCAAGCCTAAAACAGCTCTACAATGGGGCTAGCCAACTAGTGTCCAGTTAAATTACCATTCTTAAAATCCTTGGCTTTAACCAGCTCCCAGCAAGTTGCTTGCTAAGGATCATGCCTTCTAAGTGTCCTTATTTAGCATACCTACCAAGTTCTGCTCTACTGCGGGGGACGGGACAGACGGTACATCACAGCTGCTTCACTGCGACGGCCAATTCATTGTGTGAGAGGTCAGCATAGGAGTTCATCATGGGACAGTTCATTGTGAGATTGCATAAAAGGTTTAGGATTAGGCGTTAGTATTAGGGGGGTTACTTTATTAGTGAGGGGTTGTTACTGTATGTGTAAGGGCTGAACTTTCAGCAGTGAAACAGCTGCGATGAAGAGTTTTAGACGCACTACTATGCATATGCAGACCTCAGTGTGTGAACAGTATTCATACTCCTATTTAGAGCGTTGGTTTTAGGGCTCATTTAGGGCTAGTATTAGGGTTCTGGGTTAGTTTGAGGGTTGGGATTAGGAGGCACTTTTATGGTAAGGGGGGGGGGGGGTATTTTATTATGGGGTATTAGTATTTGGTGCTGACAGTTCAGTGTCTAAACAGCCACGCTTGAACTGCCATGGTGAACTAGCTGCAAGCAAGTGTCCTAGACACCCCACAAAAAGCCACATCTCAAGTCACTTCCTCGAACACAAGTGTGCTCAGTTGGCCAATTAACATGTTCGGAGGTCTCGCTTGTTGACATCAGAATATGTGCCCTTCCAGACGATTTGGCAGAGTCTTCTGCACTCAAACCAATGAAACATTTTGCTATATCAAACTAGACTTACAACTTCTATATCTGTGGACTACCACATAAAGGTGTTGGATCCAAGCCTTGTGCTATTGCAGTCTTCATAAACAAGCATGGACTATATGTTATTGACAACCATCATAGATCACATAATCTAAGTATTGTTCCCTACTGTGCCAATAGTCTGGTGAAACTTGAGTAAAACCTGAAGAATAAAACTAACATCCCTTCCTGAAAGACTGAGAAGCACAGAATATTTGCAGACTGTAATACACAACTTTTTATGAACCAGAATTAACACCTTGATCTTCATATTTGTGTATGTCTACTCTGGTAAGAATTACTCACCACACCTTTTGTTGGTTTCTAAGCAAAAAACATTTTAATATAGTTTGTGAAAGAAATGACATGAACCCTCTTCGTGTATTAAAGAGGGATTAAGTCTTAGTAAAAGGTTTACCTTTTGTGCTGGATGTGTTGTACCAGTCAACCTACCTGTGACTTTGTCATTCTTCATTATTGTTGGTATTCATGTTCTTGACATTCTCATTCTAACCCACAAATACCTTCCTCCCTCCCAACTTAAATGATTGACGTACAGACACATCCCTAGGAGTGCCTGATGTCTGCATGACAGTAATTCAGCAACTTCATGGTATTATTTCTTAACATTTTGTTTCTTTTCTGAACAAAGACTGTGTTATCCTAGGAGTACCATTCAAAAATGATTAAAACAGAGAGAATTGGCCTTTAACAGATAAACAATAAATTTCAGTCCCTCTTTAAGAATTTAACATCATCAGTAACATAAGGGAGAAATATATACGTTTCTCAGTGTTGGTTGTCGTGTTAAAAAAAAGAAGATAATTATCTGAATTGAATCTACAGGATTTTCACATGTGTAAATGGGAATTGGCCCATGTACCAGCTTTTTGAATGTAGTAGCAGAAAAGTTCCATGTCAAGTAGGGCGACCACCTTTTATTAAAAAAAATACCGGCCATGCTGTTGTTCATATTCACTTAATATTGGCCACCGTCCAATTTTTCTTGTGGTAAATTACCGGCTGTGTGGCAACTCTAATGTTAAGTCTAAAGATCCTGTTATATACCATTACATTACCATTTATTTATATAGCGTCAACAGTTTACGTAGTGCTGGATATAGAGCGTAGAGGGAACTACATACTAAGTTAGACACACTAGAAACAGACTGGTACATGAGGTAGAGAACCCTGCTCGCAAGCTTACAATCTAGAGGATTGTTATATAGATTATAGCTTGCACTGCAAGCCACAGTATGATGTCCTACAATCGTGATGTTCAAAAATCTGGCAACTGGGATTCAAGGAACAGGTTTACATAAAAAGAACATAACAGAATAAAAACCAGATGTGATCATTCTGAGAATGCATTAGCTCTTACGCTGACGACACCTAAACGGTTTCATGTGGTCCACAAACTATTTACAGTAAGCTTCAGTTTACATTCAGCAAGAAGCACGTAAAGTAAACTTGAAATATATGTGAAACTTTTGGCCCAGGCGGTTTCTGTACTACAATTGCCATAATGCCCTGCCATCCTAGAAAGCTAGTGGTGAATTATGGGTCGTGTAGTTCTACAGTATGCATCTTTTGACCATGCGTTAATTTACCGCTGTATTCAGATATACAGAAGAGACTAAGATACTTATCAAAACAATTGACATTTGATGTCTACATTGGTTTTATTAAACATTAGGGGCTTTGAGTTTCAAATTAAATGTAATCTATAAAAATGATTATCCTATATAGAGGATACGGTGTTAAGACTGCCAGTGATCCTCTAAAAATAAAATAAAGACTGTTAGTAGAGCCTGTGCTTTGGCTGGTCCCCAATAGATAGGGGCCTGCAGCAGCTGGATAGGTCATCCATGCAACAGCAGAGTATCATATATCTGTGCTGCCTACTATAGACTACATTTTCCATTTTCTATGGTGCAAAGGTAGCCTTTGGCTGGCTGAACAAATGTAGTCCATAAAGCAATATATCAAAATTCCACTTTTCAAAGCTGCAATGACCAGATCCCAGCGGTCTTTGACATAGATTGGTGGTAAAATGACTGCTTGAAAAGTATCAAAATACACCAAGTTACATACCCTGGGTTGTCAACTTTTGAAAAATATGTATAAGTAGGTGGTGATTCTGTGGTTCAGAACAGATACCAGCGTTATAATGTCACTATCTGTAATGTAAAAAAAAAAAAGGTTTGGAAAAAGCAATGCACTACATGTACTTTTTAACTTGCAAGTTACAAAAAAAATGGTATTCCCAAACTCAAGACAAATATGTGAATCTATTTAGCAGTTTTTTTCATTAGCTTTTGTAGATGAGTAAAACATTTTTCAAGTAGAAGTTTCTTCTTCAGTTTTACACCCTATTTTATTACAATAAATTATATGATATGATCAAAATAATGGTATCTAAAGAAAACCATTCTTAGTCTGAAAAAGAAAACAATACACAATTTGTGTGCATACAGTAAATGGAAATAAGAAAATTATAGCTAAACACAAACACTGCAGAAAGTTTAATAGAATATTTTCCCCCAAATGTCCGATCATGAAGGGGTTAAAGTACTTTGTACTTAATGGTATGTTTACTTCCATATAATACTGAATTTATAATAAGGTGATCGTTTATCTTTCAGTGTGAATGTATTTCACTTTGAGTAGTAAATTACAATACTGATCCATTGCAACATTTTTCTTTTGTTTAATTCAATTAGAAGCACAGCAACCTCCACTTATTTAATATAAATTCTGGGTTACATATACCACCCACAACACTTGTATGCCTATGGAACAAGAATGTACTGTCTAACTATACAATATTATAAGAGGATTATTATGTCTCATTAAGCTGTATGTGCTGAAGGGGAGGAGAGTTAACCTTATTAAAATCAATAAATAGAGCATCAGCTACCGGAAATGTGTTAGCTGGGTCTGATTCCATTGTGACCATCATGAGTGTAAATAACTTATCAGTCAAGATACAGTTACACTGCATCCGTGTTAATATATCGATTACAAGCGCTACCCGCTGCACCAATTATTCAGGTATAGTACATTCTACAAGTGAGCTATTATTTGAAGATCACAGAGAACATTGGAAATAAGTAAACAAGTGAAGGTAGACATTTCTCCCCTAGACCCATTCTGATGTTCTCCCACAGCTTAGTAACCAAGGATACAGGAGGAAAGAAATGTGTATTCTCTAAAATAAAACTGATAATCTTCCCTCCTGCAATGACGGGATCTATCAGGGGGCAGACATGATGTTCAGAATCCTTGGTCAGATGGCCGATTTGTAGGAAGATCTCTGAGCCAAGGTGTCCACCCCCTGATAGTGCTATTTATGAGTGCTCAATAAGGTACTTTGTATTATTTCATTAAAGCATTTTCTATTTAAAATGCCTACAAACTTTCAATTAAACACAACTTACTATTTTCCCGACATTATGTTATTTATAAAGAACAATTCTGGAGCAAATTTCTAAAAGTAATCTAATCAGCAGGAACATTCCATTGGTGACTGCTCCACTTTTAAACCTTTGCTCCACAATAGACTTTTATAAATGACCCATATTTTTTCATAACCTGTAAGGACCCACAGCACCTCTGCAGTGAGAGCAACTAGGAACAACAGAAGTTAGCGAACATGTATCTTAACTTCTCCAACCATAACTGAGAAATCCAGGGACAGGTTTATATCTTGTTCTGAAGCATTTTAAGGCTCTAGAACTGCAGGAGATATTTTTCAGATAAGATTGAAAATAGTTCTCATGTCATTCCTTCATACTTCTTCCCCACTGAGTGTATCCCCCACCAACAATCTGTCAAGAAGCGTGATTTTTCAAGTTTTGCTAGCATCTAGAAAGCAACCCCAGTGAGATCAGACAAGGGGCTGGATCCCAAAGAGGGATGGGTGGAGTGAGTAAAATACAGAGTGAGGAAGCCAGCTGTCTGAAAAACATAACAGGACCAGAGGAGGTGAGCATACAAGACATAATAAGGAGTAGAGCACATCATCAGGTATGAGATCAAACAGGTGCCAAAAAGTGCTGAAATTAAGAAAGCTCTTAAATATTTACTGCTGATAAGTTTGCTCTGTATTGCCAACTCTCTGCTTCCGAGCAGCAATTTAGGGAACGTTTTGTACAAAAAATTTGCTTCCAGCGGAGAATGGATTTATACAAGAATGTAAGGAGTATAATTACTAGTGTGTATTCAGTTTTCTCTATATATGTATATATTTGGGTCTCAAAGACATTACATCACTGCTTATACTAATGTGCTGTTTTGTTGTTGGTGATGAGGCATTTGTATTTGATTTTAAATACGGTATGTAATAAAACTACGTTGTTTTACAATCAGGGTGAAGACAAGGTATATGTGATGCTATGTTTCTATGTCTTTGTGTTAACAGAGGTATTGAGAGGTGTGACACAAATCCAATAAGGTTGTTGGTATCCTTAATGCCTGTGTATTAGGAGGAAGTGAGAATGATGTGTTCTGATAACGCTGTATTAGGAAAAGTGGAGACGTATGTTTACTATGGACTGTCTATTAGGAGGAACTGTGCTGCTGCTAGAATGGGGGTTAATTATAAAACCCCCTGCACTATAAAGTCTAGTGCAATTTTTTTACACATCCTGACACTTTACAGTGTGGGCGTGGATCCTCCACCAAACAGTGTGTGGCAGAGGTTCTCTAACCCCAGTGTGGTGCTTTTTAGTGCCTGGTTTATTCTACCAGGGCTGCGCCAGCACCTCCCAGAAGTCTGCTTTTATACATAGGCAGATAGCATTATGTCTGTATAAGGCATAATTGAGAGTTGTCTGTTCCTAATAACCATACCTCAAAAGGAAATAGCAATGTGTCCTTTAGGTCTATGTACTTGAAGGCGGCAGTGCAGTATTTACCGCGAGCCATCCCAACACTGACCAGCAGTGAAAAAAATGTTTCCTAGGGGGTGAAGTGATGACAGGTCACGTGACGCGGCGCTCTGATTTCAGACACGTGCCTGGTCACTTGACCTATCTACACTCACCCTGGGGAGCAGAATAGGCATCATGGTAGGACACAGGGTACGTCCTGGGGTGAGGGGGCATGTATGGAGATGATGGAGGCATGTAATGGGGTTGATGGAGGCATATAATGGGGGTGATGGAGGTATGTGATGGGGTCGCAGGAGTGATATCTGCCCCTGATGCTGTGTTTTAGGAGGGGAGAGAGATTCATACCAGTGATATCTGTGTATTTGAAGACTAGAGCTATTATATTATGCATTGCGTGACTGAATATAACATCAGGGAAAGCCATAAACTGCTGTGAATGTTTCACAAACAGATGTGTATGACACTTAAAACACCCTTTCTTTTCTGCCGCCTCTCTCACTTTCCCTGCTCAGTCCCTCCACCCTCTGATGAACAAATGTTTTGCAGGCCTTTGGAAAAGCAAACTACTTGATAATGTAAAGTGGGGGGATGCATTCCTGGCTTTCGTAATTCTTAACCTAGCAAGTGCTTTAGCAGTTATGCAATACACGGTTTTAAATTATGGTACTCAAAGGGTTAAAGGTGCAGTACTGTTCATACTTTAATTTACATTATGCATCTTTGTTTTACTTCCTTTTTGTAAGAAAAACAAATATAACTCAATGTTTAAAAGGACAATTACACTTTTTTTTTTTTTTTTTACTGTTTTTCAACATGGAGTCAATAACTAACTTAATTGAACTTATTTATTTTGGGTGAGGGACTTAATTTATTTCATTCATTGTGTCCCCAACCTCTGCTAAGGACTCCATGAATGTTACATCCAAAATAGTCCATAATTGTGTCGGCAATGTAAATCGGAAGATACATGTACGCAGAAACATGGAATATGTAGTTCCCATTGATTCTGCTTTCATTTAAAAGCCACAACTGCGCGCACAGTTCAGGCTTCTTACAGATGTGTCAGAAATGCAATTAGGATGCCACATTCGGCCCTTTGGTTCATTTGTGTTGGCGACACAACTGAGCTAAGGGGTTAGAAATGAAAGCAGGAGGGGCAAGGGACTCCATCAAGCAAATCATTTATAAAGTAAGTCGCCCCCCCCCCCCCCCCCCAAAAACAAAACAAAAACCCTAACATATATTTTTAATTAATCCTTTAATGGACTTTGTGACAGATAATGTCATGATATTCTATGGACTTTCATCAACCTTGCCATGGACACTGGTGTTCTTGTACTGATACATTGTCTATCCCTGTTTATACTGAAAGAAGAGGTCCATTGGTGTAAATTCTACACCTGTACTCATTAAACAAATGACAAAATAATAAAAACAAACATATGTTGCCAAAGGCTGAAGCCTCGGCAAAATCAGACATGCCCAAGTACAGCTTGGGAACCTCAGTACGTTTCATGTGTATCAAAACCCAGTTGGATTATATTAGTTTTATGTAAAAAATAAAATAAAAAAAAAGGTTGTTGACTTATGTATGTGTGAGCACTCAACCAAACATACCCAGCAAAGGTCCTGGGTCCCCAGGACATACTTGAAAACGAGAGAAATCTCAATGTATTCTGCCTGGTAAAACACTTTCTAAATAAATAAATAAAGTGAAGGTACACAAAAACACAACACTAGCTGTGACAAGAATATAATGCATTATGTTTCACAGTTGTTGCAGATTTCAGCATGGACAGGAGGAGTCTTTTGTGTCTGTTACTCATTTTTGGAATGGCCTATGCAATTAAAAAGAAACGAGAACCAGCAGAATGGGATTACAGGTCAGAAGGTAAGTAATATGTGAAAGAGAACCTGGTTCTCAAGGTTCTGTAGAAAAAACACCCAACGCTGTCTATTCACTTAAAAGTGAACTGTGGTGAATAGACAGGTGAACTGCAAAAAAAGGCAATAATAGCGGAGTTGGGAAACATGTTCGGGCTTGCTTCACTTTCCAACTCCGCTATTAATGCCTTATTGCTGTTCTCTTGTCAATGCAATGCTGTAAATAAACCTTGATACGTCTTCTAGTTGTTTAACGCAAGAAATGGTCCAATAGCAGGGGGATGGACAATTGTACTTCTATTATGTTCTGAGATTAGGGAATACCTGAATGGACACCCTTCTCGTTAATCTCTTGCAGCCGAGAAAGTGAACATGCGTGGCTGTGCTAATCTTACCACAGTTCTGGACAACTGGAAATTTGCTATTATGACTCAGTTCAGGAACTTGCTGCTGTATGATCATCACACCGTCCTGCCAGATTATGGAAGGTGGGTGTAACCCAGACAAAGCATAAAAGACAAGCTGATATTCATTATGTTATGCATAGAAATGAAAATCTTACAGCAACATTAGATTGGGTTGCTGCTCTAGTTTTGTAACACTTTTTTTTTTTTTTAGCTCCATGGGGTTTAAGTCAATTCTAACTTACCACCGTAATAGTTCTGGGTAACACTGTGCACCAAGAGATTTCTTGATCAGGCAAACTTTTATTTAACGCTCTTTTGAGGAGATAAAATTGGTAACATTTTTATAAAGCAACATTTTATGTACATAAACAGTTATAAAACATACATAGTGACAACAAATAAACAATATTATTAACAATGTCATGTGAAAGGAGAAGAAGAAGAAAATGAAGAAAGATAGGAGAAAGGAATTAAAACTATTAGGAGAGTGGGAGTCTGGGAGAGAAGCTCCAAGCAGTGGAACCAAGTGTATATTGTTCTTGTTGCGCTACTGACATGTGTGCAAGTTCTTGAATGGAACGAATGGCCTCTACTTTTGTCATTAACTCAGTCAGGGTGGAAGCATTGAGGGTTTTCCAATGAAGTGGAATCAGGAGTTTTGCAGTATTTAGTAGAAGTTTAAATATGCTTTTCTTGTATCTGGCTACGGGCATCGTGGTGTGGTGAAGTAGATAATGTTCCCGCAGAAACAAAAGTGGGTGGCCGGAGATTACATCTCTTCCGTGCCCACAGAGGGACTAGTTAGGTCGCAAGCCCACCAGAGGTGGAGCATGGTGCTTATGTCCCTGTTGCACTGGTTTGAAATCATGGGGTTCACTCAGTGCAGCAGTGATGGTGTCTGTTACCAATACGCAGCTTATAGGCATTTTCCTGTATGTGGGTAGATGCTAAGCAGGTGTGTGTAAATAATATCTTTCCCTACTGTTTTTGGTGGTGTGTTTTGAGGGTTTCTTCCCATTTCATCATAAAGCTTGGGGGTGGAAAGTGAGGAGCTGACAGCAGTAGCATGTGACTCTTTCTAGAACTGTTCAATTTCCACTTTAAGGTTGACCAACCTGGCATGTTGTGGAGTCTGTGGTTTGTTTGATAGTCATCTATCAAAGGTTGGGTAGGTTTCTCCATCTGTCAACCACAGAACCTAATGCAAGGTTCAGTACACAAGGTCGGCCTAGACAAGAGTTAGAGCAGGAAAGTGAAGATTTAACCAAATTAGTGATGTCTTGGTGCATATATCTATTTATTCCCATGGTAAAAGCTTGCTAGTAAGCATTTCAAAATGTAGTGGCTATAATAAGCTTACTGGATCCATAACATTATCATGACCAAAAGATTACCACCTTACTGTGGTAATACCTAGGATTACTGGTCAGAAAGATATATGAAAAGTAGCTGTCTGTCCAATTCCTTAAAATCATTCATGATACCTGCTTGTCATTCCCCAATGCAAGGTTGCCCATCTTCTTGTAATCATTTTAGCCCAAATCCTTTTATTACTTATTCGTGCCTGGTATGTATAATTTTACTTTCTTGCGTGTAGGTAACCACTTAGCTTTTTCCCTCTTCTAGGATTAAGTCACTTTCTGAAGCCTTGGATGATTTGTATAAGGAGTTTAATGCCCTGAAGGAGCGTCTGGGGGAGCTCACTACCAAATTTGATGGAGTCGAAGCTTTTGTTGATGAGATGACTACTAGGCGACATATGGCTCCACCAAGAGCAGATCCAAAACCACCAACACCAGTGAAAGAATCAAGCATGGTGCCGGGACTTCAATTACAGCCTGGTATCCTAGGAGGGGAGACAAGAAGGTCTAAGAAGACCAGAGTTATGGTTAACCCTTCATAGACAGAAAAGAAGTAACACTTTCTGTCCTGTTGAAGGTATCCCACATTCTGAAAGTGTCCGCATAACCTTTTTCTAACCTCATCTCCAAAGCTCCTAGTGTGGATCCACTTAAATGGGCAGTTCCAACTATAGTGTTCAAAATATATTTTATATAAGAGCTATTTCATGTAAAGTAAAGGCAAAGTTAAACAAACTTGTCTCATCAGTTTCATCAGTATCGATAACTGCATATAATGTATAATAGATTTATTGCGGTTTATACAGCAACATTTCTATCTCCCCAAGCCCTCCTTGTTGTATTACATCACAGCACACAAGCTGGCTCAAAACACACCACCCTGCTTTCCAAATGCTTGAAACAGCAGAGTTCAATAGAGAGTAGCTGCACATTAGCTAATGACAGCATGGAGAATAAAAACTGCTGAAGAAGAGGCCAGCCTGCGTCCTATGTAATTCATGATGTCACTTAAAGTAGAATGGCAGTAGATCTGTCAAGTCCAAATTAGTGCATTTCACATTTAACGAACACATGTACACCATACAGAGAATGAGCTAAGTGGCATTGCCTCTTTAAACTCTGATAAGATTATATTTAGCAGAAGAAACTGATGTGTTCGTAAACTGCAGTCATTTTATAGCTAATTAAAATGCAGTGTGGGTGTATTGGTGAGTATTTGGAGTCGATCGTGTGTTAAAATTATTATTCAAAGTCAAACTAGCTCATTATACATGATTTTTATCATTCTTGCCAATACGTTGCATTTTCAGGATTGTCTGCTCATTATTTTGGATATTTAAATCTTTCTAGGTTGCTTTCTAACTGGACCAGAACGGGATTATTTGAAGAGGCCAAATAGTACATGTATGGCACTAACACAACATTTTCCAAAAATATATTACAAATATTTTCAACCGCGGATTCCTGCAGGGGTTTTTAGTACTAGCTTAAAATGTAGTATACTGTTACCCATTTTATTCTCACTATTCTTCATGTAACCTTTTTGGCTGTTGTGGATTATGGGCGAGATGTATAAAATCTGGTGCTACTAAAAGTGTCAGGAAATCAAAAGGTGGAATCACTTTGATTTTCTTTAGAACAATGAAGGCACTTTTTATACACTCCAACACGTTGATTCATGTGATACCATGCGCATGCAAAATAGGGTTTCCATGTCTGCTACATGCTGTATTGGGTGAACCATCTCCTCAGAGGTATTGAGCCTTGAACCAATATATGATGTCACCAGCCAGACAAGTAAAAGCTGCCATCTGTACTGTGTCAGTAGGGTGAAACTGTATTTGCTATTATTTTCTCAGTTCTGGAAAGAAAGCCATTACTTATGTACAGTGTTGAGGTCCACATAGTGATGCGCGGGCCTAGTGTGGTATCCATCCTGCCTGAAATGCCCATGTGCTCTATGGTAATACTTCATGAAATAAATTAAGGTCTTATCCTTCCCCAACCTAAGAACCTTTCTCTTTTGCAGCCCTCCAGATGAAAAAGTTGGACACTGATCTCAAGGAAGACTTTCAAGAACCCACTAATGGAGCTTTTCTAGAATGATATAGCAGTATATGTATACCGCTCAATTCACAATTGTTATCTTTGTGTTGGAGATCTATATTATATTATGCTCAACTGCTTAGCAAATATTTACTGCACTTTCCTCACCAAATAAAAGTATATTTCTCATCTTTTTGTCTCACATGATTGTCAGAAAATGGTAATTTTAATAGTTATTTTATTTTAAATATGTATGCTTTGCTTGCAGATATCAGATTTAATAAACATAGTGCTCTCTGTATAAACAGGTATCATATAAGGCAGGGGTCACCAACACAGTGCCCGCAGGCACCAGGTCGCCCCCAAGGACCACATGAGTCGCCCGCATGCAGGGCTGATCCTGGGCACCCATGAACGGAGCTTTCACCCGTCGCGCTGTGACAAGGAGATGCGGGCCGCAGGTGAGCACCTGCGGTAACCGCACCTCCTTGTCACACCAAGCACAGTGCAACGGGTGCAAGCTCCGCCCCAGTCAAGCTCTGATTGGCTGCAGGAAGAAGGATGGTGTCTGCAGAGGCAGAACACCAGCATTCTAGTTTCTTCTGCTGGATGTCAGCTGACATTGACATCCGGCAGAAGAAGCTAGATGCCAGTATCAGCCTCTGCAAACAGCATCGAGAACGTCCTCCTCCCCGCACATAAAGGTAATTAAGCAGGGCGGGGGTCAGCATAAGTGTGTGTGTGTGTGTGTATGAGGGGGGGGTTAAAAAGAAATGTGTGTATGTCAGTGTGTACACTACAGGGTGTGTGTGTTACTGTCTGTGCAAGTGTGTGTACATGAGTGTCTGTATGAGTGTAAAGGTGGCTGTGTGTGTGACTGTGTATAAGGGTGTCTGTAAATGTATGTGTGTGTGACTGTGTATTTATGTGTGTATGTGTGACATCATGGGAACGGTAGTAAAAACTCATTCTGCTAGCCAGCAAAAAGTCTCCCATGTTGCATTTTTCCTATAAAATGTAGTGATGTAATTGATCATCTAAAAATGTAACAATTACTGAGATTAAAGTGCTGAATATTGATGTTTCCCTCCTTATTGTCATTGTTGCTAATTATTGTGAGAAATTATTTACGTGATTAGTGTCTTCACATAGATGAGTATTATTAATAATGTATAACTAAAGGCAAACTGAGCAAATTTGTAATTTCAGAAGAGCGTATCAAACTGGTAGCCCTTCGTATGACTCAGTACCCATGAAGTAGCTCTCAGTTTCAAAAAGGTTGGTGACCCCTGATATAAGGGTTCTCAAATGTTGGAAAGGATTTCAGTTCCTGGAATCAGGATCAGTTAGGCTCACTTCCACCTCTTTCTTAGGGATCAGGGAACAATACTCAGGTCTGTGTACATTCACATCAAGCTCAAATATGTATGAAGTAAAAAAGACAAAAGACACTAATAGCATAGATCAATGGAGCATATATTAAAATCCCATCCCTTACTTTTTATAAAGAGAAGTCTCACAAACCGTGCATTTAGATAAAAGAAAAAACAGTCATCCGCCGACCATCTACTTCGCAAGCTGTCCTCGATGTGATGACTAGAGCCGAAATAGCAGAGAGCTGAAAGGCCAAATCCGCAGAGACCAGATGACTGATTCCACTTGAAATGCCGAACTTCCGTGAAGCGAGAGGGGTGTGGCAGACGCGTTTTACCGGTTCTGGCGTTGGAATTTCGGTATTGTAGCTGCTGTTGAAGGCACAACTCATTCTCAGCTATCCATTTGGTTGGCTGAACATCATGAGAAATGTAATAGCAGCACCAAAGGTTAGCTACCACTGCTGCATAAACTACCAAGTGTCCTATTTTGGTTCCAAGCCTTTATGTGCCTTATGACTATCTACCCTTTTTATGTAATAACTCATAATGTTTGCTGTGCATCATAGAGCCACACTACACAAAATTAACTTTTGTTGACTGCAACACCCTAGATGGGGCTAAATCTACAGAGGTAGAGCTCAGCGGGATTTAAGAGAACAATCTCAGGAATAAGAGAGGGACCTATATACCTACAGCTAACATAAGATGTCTCATCAGTTTCCCCTCTTTTCCTGCTTGCACCAATCAGCATCTAAGCGGTAAATATTCTCATGGATCGGTTTGCTTGGTCACATGGCGTCGCTAGCATCGTGAGCTGCCAGGGGACGAAGGAAGAGATCAGGAAGAGCGCTCCCTGTCCCTGGCCAGCTTCTACAGTCACACGGGAAGCTGCCTTGGGCCCCTGGGCAGATGCCCCATTTGCCTGCATTTTTTTTTTATTTAAAGCACCGTGCCCGTGACAGGTGTATTGCCCGTCACCCCCCGAGTGTGTGTGTGTGGGGGGATGTGTGTATATGTGAGGTGTGTGTGTGGGGGGGGGGTATATGTGAGGTGTGTGTGTGGGGGGTGTATATGTGAGGTGTGTGTGTGTGGGTGTGTGGTGTGGGGGGTGTATATGTGAGGTGGGGGTGTGGTGGGGGTGTATATGTGAGGTGTGTGTGTGTGTGTGTGTGTGTGTGTGTGTGTGTGTGTGTGTGTGTGGGAGGATGTATATGTGAGGTGTGTGTGTGTGTGGGAGGATGTATATGTGAGGTGTGTGTGTGTGGGAGGATGTATATGTGAGGTGTGTGTGTGTGTGTGTGTGTGGGAGGATGTATATGTGAGGTGTGTGTGTGTGTGTGTGTGAGTGTGTGTGTTTGTGGGGGGGGGGGTCGTATATGTGAGGTGTGTATGTGGGGGGGTGTATATGTGAGGTGTGTATGGGGCGGGGGGGTGTACATGTGAGGTGTGTGTGTGGGGGTGTATATGTGTGTGTGTGTGGGGGGGGGTGTACATGTGAGGTGTGTGGGGGGGTGTTCATGTGAGGTTTGTGTGTGGGGGGGGGTGTTCATGTGAGGTGTGTGTGTGGGGGGGTGTACAAGTCAGGTGTGTGTGGGGGGGGGGGGTGTACATGTGAGGTGTGTGTAAGGGGGTGTACATGTGAGGTGTGTGTAAGGGGGTGTATCAGCAGATGTCAGCACAGCAGGGATCAGCAGACGTCAGCACAGCAGGGATCAGCAGACGTCAGCACAGCAGGGATCAGCAGACGTCAGCACAGCAGGGATCAGCAGACGTCAGCACAGCAGGGATCAGCATTCGTCCAGCACAGCAGGGATCAGCATTCGTCCAGCACAGCAGGGATCAGCATTCGTCCAGCACAGCAGGGATCAGCATTCGTCCAGCACAGCAGGGATCAGCATTCGTCCAGCACAGCAGGGATCAGCATTCGTCCAGCACAGCAGGGATCAGCAGTCATCAGCACAGCAGAGAGAGATCCTCACAGCACAACAGAGATCACCTCCATTGATTTCAATCTCCCGCTTTACTGCTTCCTGTAGTTCTTGGTCAAATGGTCTGCTGACGTCACCAGGGTCCTTCTACTGGATAGGAACTAGCCGCTACCATTAAAGCAATTTTGGAGTCGGGTCTGGGAAGTTTCCTGTTTTTCCTGGGTGCACCAATCAGCTGCTTAGAGTTGAATCGTCTCATGGATAGGTTTGCTTGGTCACATGATGTCGCAAGACTGGCGAACTGGCTCAGGAAGAAGAATTAAAGCAACTATGGTAACGGGTCTTGGGAGCGCGGGAAAAATGAATGCAAATCCAGTTTTTCTGTGTGAATTGTTAATAATAACATGAATGCACTCTTAATGGTTAAAATGTCATGACGTCGTGACATTCAGGTGGATCATGCAACCCAGTATTTACACTAGAAAGGGGTCTTAACACGTAGCATGTTCAAAATATACATTGAGTTAGCACAGTTCTCAGAAATGCAAATGTTATGAGACAAACGTGTTTTAAATATGTCTCCGTTTATGACCTCACTTTATTGCACCATCTGCTAATAGGTTTCCATCCTTGCGTATGAAGTACAAAAATAACGTCATAGCTAGGTGAGGCAGAAACTCCAGCTTCATATAAATGATTGGCTTTTAACTCTGCAGCATCCATTGCTTATTCTGTGAATGTATATAGAATAAAAAAATGACAGAAAATTATAAATTGCTGAGGGGACGGCGCTTGAAAGGCTCAGTGCTACAATGCATGGTAACCACTACCTGGCTGCGCTACTGCCCGTGAGCAGTGTGCTTTTTATGCTAACTCAGGTACCAGAGAATTAGATCAGACCTGAATCCTGCACAAAGTGGGACTGTTAGGAGTCATGCATTAACAGAGTTGCAAGCAAATGCATAAATTAAGAGGAAAATGTGTTTTTAAATGTGTCTGTGGTGCTCACTGTGGAAAATTTACTGATGTTCTATGGACCTTCACAAACCTTGCCATGGACACTCCAGCTTATGACCGCCTGTGGTTTGATATGCAAGTATCACATTTGAAAAATAGTTAATTTGCATATCATGGAGATGCCACAAATACATTTAAGCACATTTTTCTCTTAATTTATGCATTTGCGTGCAATTCTGCAAACACAATGGATCATTTTCCATCATTTTTTTTATTCTATACATTCACAGTATATGCAGTGTTAATTTTGACAGAATCTCTTTTCAGCAGGACACTAGCCCCACGTTTTGCGTGTCACTCAGGTTTTAACATACAGACAACATGATGGAACATCTAACAATATACAGATGAGCTCCGTTATAATGAGGCTCCACGTATTCACACTGTAATCTAAGCAGGATCATGATATAAGTCCCGAGATCTCACTAAATTTCTGCGGAAGGTATAGGCAAACCCCTATCGGAGCATCGCATTATTACAGGAACCATGGGTTTTATTAATATTACAGACCCAATAAGGTTTGGGACACAATTTGTTTTTGTTCTTAGAATTCTGTAATACAAGTCCTGAACTGCGTATTGTGGAATATTGCATTAAAAAATCCACTAGTGCTTTAATAAGTGAAATTAACTTTACCATATGGAGTCTAGAACTTGATATAAAGATTCTGTGATGTAACAGCAAAGTCATTTTAGACTCCTGAAACACACACTGCTCAAAATATTCAAGTGTTAGGTAGTAATGCATCACCATTTTACTTCAAGGGTGCTAATGCATAATTAAGGGCTGTTGACTACAGCCCAGCGGTATACATTTATGATAAGCATCCCTGAATAAAATGAAATGTAGTCACCCTATTATGGAGCATTAATATCTTGGTTCTTGGACTCCAATTCCCATAATTCTCTCCTTTTCTGAGAGGCTAGTTGGAGAATATTGGAGCTGTAGGCCATCAGGAGCTAGAAGGTGACAGTAGGATGCCTAGTCACGAGTATTTTTGACACATAATTTTTTTAAGGACAATATTAACACACAGTTAAGCATGTAGTTCTGTTTGTCACAACATTTCTTCTCTGTTCCTGCAGACAACAGTACATTATTGTTTCTGAGCTTAGGAGTTGAAATGATGTCCTCTGTCCAGTACCTTGCTGGATTCCATTGTCCAACAGCAGGCATAGCTGCAAGTGATGCCCATGTTCTATCTTGGAAACAAACCTTATATGTGTCCAACGGCACCAAGTTTGTGTATATGTATGACATACATAAGAGACGTTTACTGGTGAGTCATCATAACTTCTAAAATGCTGCAATGCTTCCTCGCAAATTCAATTATTTTTTAAATTTCTATGTTTTGTGCCAGTTTAAAATGTAATATGTTGTTTTTGTTATAGGGTGACCACATTTTAGTTCTACCATTCGGGGACAGAGTATATTACAGATCAGATTACACACATACAGACATATGTTATAATACAGGGGAGTCCAATATGTAGCCCAAATGTGGGGAGCGTGAGCTCTGCAGCAGTAGCTGCACCTCGAATTTTGACCGCACAGGAATAGGCATTGGGGATCTCGGTTCCCTACACAGAACACCACAGAGACACTAGTGTGCATAACTCCTCCTTTACCCTGCCCGTGAGGTCCGCACACGGGTCAGAGGGAGACTGAAACCTATACATAATTCCTAAGCACCAGGTCACATCTACATTACTGCGTATATATAATATATATATTTCCCAAAGCTTC
This sequence comes from Pelodytes ibericus, assembly GCA_036172795.1. Classification (NCBI taxonomy): domain Eukaryota; kingdom Metazoa; phylum Chordata; class Amphibia; order Anura; family Pelodytidae; genus Pelodytes; species Pelodytes ibericus. The sequence goes on along the minus strand of CM069862.1, from coordinate 111,586,603 downwards.
ACAATAATTTATATAATAAAAATGTGTTTTATGTGTCTGTGTGTGCATAAGTTAATCAGTGTGTGTATGATGTGGTGTTTGTCTACATTCAGTGATAAAATATACATTTTCAAATCAGGCCACAAAGTGATGTCATGAAAACATCTTGGTATCATACATTGGCATGTCTTGGGGATCTCTGTGATCTACAGGTTGAGAGAAACTAACTTACCTTACATACGTATAACATACTACATTTCTCATTTATCACCATTAACATGTTTAACCATGGCATTCAAAATTATCTAGCAATTTATATGTTTGTGTGTGTGTTTTTTTTTTGTAAGAACCTGATATTTTTAACTTTTAGTTAACTGATTTACTCCCTCAAAGTTTGGTAATGCATTGCCTGTAGACCTCTTGATACTGAAAGTGATTCACCTATTTCATGTCTTTGTTGAAAAGTACTGGAGATTTTTATTTTATTTTCAGGGTGTGTTTTTGTTCCCTAACAAAGTTTTGCACATTGTACGGGATTTGTCTGAACAACAGCTTTTTATCCTCTGTGTAAAAAATGGAATATACTTTTTGGACCTGGATGAACAAGGAAGGTGAGAACCGGTGGACCATTAAGCTTGGAGACCACTAGTCTTTTGTTATTTTTTAATGGTCAAAGGGACATCACATATTACCTCTCAGGTTTCCCAGTCATAAAATCTATGTTGGCTTTGCATGAATGCCATCAATGTAGCTTTGAAGCTCATTTCAGATATAGCTAAAACCAGACATTGAGATTGCTATGGGAAATGTGTCCCTTCTCCCCTGGTCCCTTGACAACACAAACTGACTCTCAAGCAAGAATATGTAAATACATATTTTGTGTCTTGTCAGCATTCATAGTGGTATCTGGGTTAGTAACCAAAACAAAATTGAAAAAGTGGGGTAATCCTTATGGAACCCAGTGGAATGTGTTTGCTGATTAGTCCTTTTTTAGATCTTTGGCCCAAAATTGCTGTTTATATCTATTTTTTTGTTGTGTGGACATGAAAAGAAATAAGCCTTGGGTTAACAGCAACTAATACACATCTAGCTACTTTGAGGGCAGACAAGTAATGTTTACATTTGAAACTTAGATTTTAAATCAATTTCAATAACGTTGTGTTCATGCAGCCTCTAATATGAAAGTGATAACATTTTAGATATCTGATGTAGCAGTCCATCTTGTACAGCTGCTATGATAAGCGCTTAGAATGTAATATGTGACTATGTTACTTTCTTTTACGTGAAGGTGTGTCATGGAACCAACCTCTGCCACAAGTGGTGGCAATGTGAACATCTTTTCTGTAGGACCAGAATCTTGCTGTTTAAGTGAACCTACTATTTGCTCCTTCACTGTGGTCAATGATGTTTTAGTTACTGCATGCACGCATCCAGGTAAATGGGCAATCAAACTGTTCAGGAGGACTGAAAAAGCCAGCACTGCATCAGTATTTCGAGAGATGGAAATCTCAATGAAGCATCCACCAACATCCACTGAAGAAGATATGGTTCATCCAGTGCTGCAGTGTGTTACTCTTTGGAAAGAGAAGGGATTGAGCTGTGATCTTGCACTTGATACTTCCTTGTTTACTGCAGTCTTTGGACTTGATTGTGCTTTGCTCAAATCTCCTATGATTATCTGTGGTTTTCCAGATGGCCAGATAGCATGTTTTCCTTTGAATGCTGCTGGACTGCCCAGGTCGCAAGCCCAAGGACAACCTCCACAACCAGTGAAAATTCTTTATCACCTGGAGCAACCTGTAGTTTTCATTGGAGCTACAAGGCTGGAATTGACAACCAGTGCTAACTCATCTGGGAGCGCAAAATGCATGGCCTCGAACAGTTTATTGTTTCTCGGTTGTAGAGGTCTTTTAGTGACATTAACACATCTGCCCAATACTCAAGGAGAAACATATGAGTTTAGAGAATACTATGTGCAGTCCCCTGTCTCCTGTGCTGTATGTTCTGGCTCCTGCATTTATTACAGTACCTGTTCTGACCTGCTGTCAGTCACCATTCCTGCGGTAGAGAAACCAGGTGTTGCACAAAATCCCATATTGCCCTCTGCTAGCCATAATGTCAGTATGGTAGTGGCTCTTTCTCTTATTTCCAGCACGCAAGAAGGTAGGACATTGGTAGTGTTTATCTGTTGGTGTATATAACCGTACTAATTTATTGGCATGCCAAAATATTGGATTGTGGGAAGTGGCCCAGAAATCATTCTTAACCAGGGTTCCCCATTGTTCCTGCACTGTCTAGAACCTGTGCTCTGGTGAAAGAATATTTGTATTCCATTATTTCATTTTTTTTTTTTGTCTAACCTACCTTCTTTTTCGTGGTCTACAGCTATGTGTCCACCTATGATTCCACACTCATTTTACATTTAATCCATTTGTTTTACAACCTGAAAAGATGATTTGTGAATTTATATACATAAATGATGTAGCACATGTGCCTAGCTGGAGCAATTATTTGCCATTGTCCAGCATATCCATAATTGTCAAAATAATCAAACATAGGTAGTGAGACTGGGATATTTTACTTTCCCAGTTTGTTCTTCAAAATGTATAATATAGTTATGATAATATATTATTTGGAGATGTTAAATGTACAATTTTATATTAACACCATGGCTGGTTTATTACAGGACATGTGGAACTTATAGCAGTTTCTAACAAAGGTAGACTCCTGCTTTATAAACTGAGTCAGAGACATAGAAAAACAGAGGCTGGGAAGAGGATCAAAGCCCTGCTCTCTGGGATTGGCACATTATCGGACAGGTGACTAAGTAATTAATGCTATGGCATTATTGTTCCTCATAGTATTATTTTGGTGATTTTTGCATACAAATTTCATTACAGTTGTGTGCAAGCAGAAGTATCTATTGCAGGCACAGTGAGAGAATCACACTCGCTAACAGGGATTTCTCGGCTGAGGTTATATGGTACTTTCAAACACTCTTTTTGTTCCCCTTGCAGGGTTTCAAAGCTGAGGTCTATTCTTGATCAGAAGACAAGATCCTTATTGACTCTCAATCAGGTGCTGTCACTGAGCCGTGTGGTACTATCCAGTCAATCAACTGAGTGGCCTGTGCACTGTGAGGTGAAGGTATCCTGGACCCACATTTTGCAGAAGATCTGCTTTAATGCATGCTGTATGTTACAAAACAATACAGATTGTGCCCTGGAGAGAGGCTGGAAGCTATGCGTTTTCTTACAAACAGACACTTCTGACACCAGCACTTCATACACTTTCCCTGTCAACAGCCTGCAACCAGGAGAGAGGACAGAACTCTGTTTCCCTTTATCAACACAGAGAACTAGCAAGATGGAGTTCCCCATTAAGGTTTCTTGCACCTTATTTTACAATTTTAAGGACATCACAGCAGATTTTGAGAATTCCAGTAATGCGACCGACTTGTTTGCAGCCCAAAAGCAAGGAGTTTGTTTACCCCTACAGGAACACATCATTGATGTTCTGCAGTGCTTTCGTTTAAAACCTAATGACTGCCATCCTTCTCCTGCCACCTCTGAAAGACTACCTTGGGATCTAATACAGGCCTTTTTACATTCATCTTCTAGAGACAAAAGCAGTTCTGCAGTTTTAAGGGGCCTATCAGAGGATGTTTCCAACCAGAGTATTAATTATACAGAACCACTGAAAGCCAGGGTGCATTTATCAGCCCCACTATATAACCAAGCTTTGAAAAATGAAAAATCAGGTAAACAAGGATTTTAAACAGCAGGTTGTTTCATGTTGTCTATTTATAACAAGATGCATTTCCTGCATTTTCCTTCCAGGGCTCTAATACTGTTTTACTGCATGCGTCTATCAATTATTAATTTGAAACATGCTTTAAATATAAAACAATGAAACATTATTATAATTATTATTATTGTTATAGTCTTATGTATTAACTGTACGTTCTGGTAATATCCCCTGAAAGTTTTGCAATAGTAACCGATTAAATCATTTTATTTTTAAAATGAAATAGCACATATAGTAAATTCAGGTTTTTAATAATTAAACTTTTTTGTTATTTTTTTTTCTTTTAGATTTTGTGTAAATGTATAGACTGTGTCATATTTAATGTATTTTGGTTACCTTGTGGTACTTCCTTATAGGAAGCTTGTGAATTGTAGGGGAAGTTGCCTCTTTACGACCTATTGTTCATTGCATGTACACTCCCAATGTTTTGTTGATGGACTGTGACTATAGTTACATATAGATAAACATGCACAAATGAGCCATAAATAACTACTCCAAGTGATGTTTGTGTGCTTGGTGGAGTACTACTGGACAGTGGTCTAACCCAGTTGGTTGGAGTGAGAAGAGGTAGATGGCAAAATGGAGGGTAGTTGATGATTTGGCTTCAGTGATTGCTGAGTCTGACCCAAGCAGCTACGAAAAACTAAATGTATTGTAAAACATTATTTCAATGTCTTTGGTGTTTGGATTGATTTTTGATAGCAGATTCTATTGGTTAATCATAACCACCTCTGGTATCGTCAAGCAGACACCTTGTATTACTATTGGTATGTGATTGCCTATACTGATACTTTAACTTCATAGCAATTCTAGCATGAAAAATGCTAAATTATCCTTATAACACTTAACTTGTTTCATTCAATTGTTTCCCGCAGGAGCCTCAGTCTGTTGCTCTGTGCTCCATTGGCTTCTCGGGGAAAAGTTGACAAGCAATCAGAGTAATGAGGATGTTTACGGTGTGACCCCAAATGGAAAAGAACTTGTTCTGCGTGTGAGAGAAGTAAGTTGATGCCACATCAATCATTTGGTTAATATGAATATCTACTGGTGAAAAAATATTCAGGTGAAAAACATTACACCCAAAAAGTGCTTAAAAAGAAATTAAATATTAAAACCAGTTCTGTAAGTTTGGAGGCAGGAAACCATATGTGATAGGAATATGAACAACTTTGCTAATGCTGATGTGTTGGGAAGGATGTCGCGGAGGAAGAGTGAATGCGAATACGAATGCCCTTGGTAAGCATTGGGGAGACCCCTTTTTAATGGCAAATTTTTATTTTTAGGGTTTTATCCCTCTTTAAAACTGTGTTTTGAATAGAGTTCCTATCCACTGACTTAACAAAGGCCCGTGCATTCTCTGGAACAGGGGTAGCCTACTTACTGTTATTTACTTTTTTTCCATGATGCTCAACGTGGGAGAGTTTGCCTGGAGAGTTTTCCATAATACTGGATAAGCATTATGGGAATGCTAGTCAACAATAACAGAACATATTGTTCTGTAACAATCCTTTTTCTAACCAACTTATTGTGAATGTACCATGTCAGAGTCAGGTTTAAATATATTCTGTTTGGAGATATAGGTTGACTAGCTATCTTGTGCCACTCTCTGGCCAGTTATAACCAATAATTCCTTCCAGTTGCAATGTCAATAATTTGTCCGTAACTTAATATTCACACTCTGCGTGTTTCAGGTGTCTGTGGGAGAAAGTTCAGGAGTCATTCCTATCATTGAGATAGAAATTGAAAGCTCTTACCTGGATGCATTGGCTTGTGTGCATATGGCTGTGATCAACCGCTTGAAGGTATTTTAAAACAAACTAGTTTGTACATTAAGGGACATAGTTGGCAAAAAATGAACTTTGATTTCATCAACTGTAGGCTTGTAGGTAAGAAAGTACCTTTGGTAGACATGTTGTTTTGAATCTTGGATCAGATCAGAGGAAGGAAGGTATTTTCTGCCGACTATTGTTCTTTACATTACTGGACTGGGAACTCCACTGTATTACCTGGTGGTGAGGGAGTTGCTAAAAATGTGAATGTGGCCCCTACATAGTGTTTGCATAGCTATTTCTGAACTAACCATTATCCTCAAGAAATATATATTTGTAGTTGCATGGACAAGTTTGTGTAGTTTCTACTTCAGTTTAAACTTACATTATTTTTATGTTTACTGCTGTGAAGAAGTGCATAACCAAAGACATGTAAGGCACCTCATCATGATCTTGTCCCTGTATATTCAGATCTGTCCCTACTTTACTCCTGGTTATAGAGAATGCATTGTACTTTGCACAAGCTGCATTATATTTAAACAATGTATGCATAATAATATTAATTAATCTCATGATGCCCTGGGACCAACACGGATTTCAATTTTTTTTTAAAAACATGGTGTCTATTAAATAAACTGTGAGATCTTTTGAGTTCCAGACTGAATTGCACAAATCAGAGCAATATTGCTATTTTGGTTTATTTTTGTAACTTTCTGATAATTCACCCCAGATCATTGTTTAACGAATACACCCTGAATTGGTTGCCAACTCCATCAAACAATTGAAAATCGCAATCCTTGTTCATTTATTGGATCACAATGAATGTGATCCAGTACCTGCTCAGGGGCGGATGTGCAAACCAGAGTGTTTTTCTGAACATAAACCTTTCTTACAGACTCTAGTCCTGCAGAATAAAAAGAATGGCTCTAACATCCCTGAGATAAATTTGAAAACCATACAAGAGCAATTTCTTGCACGAGAGGTAGGTGGATTTCCTGTAATTAATATTTGACATATCTTCTTTTAAATGAATGAAGACATCCTTAATAAAGATTTTTTAAGGTAAGTATATTATATATATATAAAGGAAAAAAACAAATGCTGATCTGTGCCTAACAGGCTAAGAAAAGACAAATCTGCTTTTAACACCTAATAATTCAAAAGTACCAAAAAGGTTTAAAATTGACACCTGTTGATGTTGGTGCTGATGGAGGAAGGGTAGTAGAGTCAGACCGTGAATAGCACTTTTGTTTGTTTGTGTGTGTGTGTGTGTGTGTGTGTGTGTGTGTGCAGGAATTAATTAAAAAAAAAATTCTTTATGAAGTCCAGAAATTCATGGAGTTTTTTTATTCATTAAAATAGCATGTATTCTAAAAACATTGTTCCTGCCTTTTATATGATTTAGCATATAGAAGGTCTTTGTTGTACGTTAATCTTACATGTAGTTTAAGGAATTGATATATCACTGTATATATGTTCTCACTTTTGACTTGGAGCTCACACTTATTGTGCATTATTGTAAACTTTGCTAAAGAAGAAGCTATCCCTCACATTTTTTTCAATTTCCTACAAGTAAGTTTGTCTTGAAAAGGTCACCTGGTGTTAATTGTAGTAGTAGTAGTAGTAGTAGTAGACCATGCTGCACTGTTACCGATAAACATTTAATATTTTCACTACCTTTTGGGTGTTTTTGGTTGTTTTTTAGCATGTTATAGCTTTAGAATTTGTAAACGTCTCTGTATGTTCTTTGGCCTGTGCATTTTTGTATTTGTTTCTGGACTCCACCTGGTGTATTATGTTTACTGTCCAGCCCTCTAGCTGCACTTGTGTTAAACTACTATAAAACTCCTTTGAGTCTGTCTTTACACTAACAATTTTTCTATGAATGAGCTGTAAGTGCTATGCAATGTTTCTGACAGAAACCCATTAAGCTATTTTCTGCCTAGTCATATGACTATTCCCTTCTGAAGGGGGTGTGATGTAGCTTGGATGCATTTTAATGTCCCGTTTTCTAACTGCTCAGTCATCGCTAAAAGAAGTACAAGCTTTGCGGGACAGACTGTGTGTGCAGAAAGAACTGAACTGGGATGTGATTCTGCAGAGACTACTCCTTACATACAGAGCGTTACGTGACCCAGGACTTCTCATCCTTTGACTCAAACCTCCATTCTAATCCCTGCTTTAATAGGAAACAGAACTTTTCTTTCCAGTCACCAATAGCAAACATGAGCTTTAGAAATGAGTAACCTAACTGTGCAGATGGTTGCTGAATGCTACATTGGGCAAGAAAAATATAGGTTCTGATCCCTCAGATGAGTTATGGCATATAGGAACAGTTAACTCTTTGGTTTTTATTCCACAAAAAACCCTCATCAAACTTAGAAAGAGAATTTATATCTTCAACTTTTTGTTTGTCTCTTCTTTTATGATGCATCAGATTAAGATCTCTTTATTAAACCCAACAATTGCCCCACACTTTGCTTACACCTTATGTGAAAATCAGTGGTCTCTTTTTGTCAGAGGTTCAGTGTTCTGTACTGCTTGTGGAAATGTCTTCATGGTTCAGATCAGATCACACTGCGATGACACAAATAATACTCCAAGTATTTGTTAAGAAATAATTTACTAAAACTAGCAACAGACAGTATAAATTTGGCATGGACTGCATTATATTTGCCTGGTAATCGGTTTTGGAAAGAACACAGAGGTTGTATAATTGTATGACTGTCACTGCTTCAGGTAATCCCCAAGTGATGTAATTCTCTACTACCATTTCTAATTGTCTGTACAACTTACTGAAATACATGGAAACTCTGTGATTTGTTCTATTTTAATGGATTCATCCAAACAGTTATTGTTTTAGTTTAATATAAAAGGTCATAGATTAAATAATTTGGTTGCCAGAATGTGTTTCATCTTTGTCTATTTGATTACGGTAATTAAAAATAAATTACTCTATTCACATTACTACTTTTTGTTAAAGAATCATTACATTTTAAAATGCATTCTGAATTTTGATTAAGTGCTTCTTTCACAACCTAATCCAGCAACTAATCTGTTTCAGAAATTTAGCAATGGGACACTGTACATGTCAGACAGCTGCCTTGACTTAAAATAAATACAAATCATTTTTCATGTATTGCATTTTTTCCTCCATGAAGCAAAATGGTACCAAAGTTTTTCAAAACCTACAAAGTTTGTAGCTTATTGCAAAGAAAGCCCTAAATCAATCAACGATTTTTCTATTTTGTAATGGCCAGAGTGGAATTTTTCATTACCAATCTCACGCCAGTGATCATTTATGTTAGTGGAACATCATTTACTTTGCATGATCTGCATTAATGGACAGACGAGTTGCTGTTCTCCATACCCCCAGTCTTATTGAGGACTTGATCATGACGTACTGTGACCACACAATCGGGTGGTATGGCCAGGCCACACAAATGAGAAGTGTGACCATGCAAAAAAGGAGCATGACCCCCTCACCCCCACTTTTTAATTCTGTATCCCTTTCCCGTCTCATCTTTTTTGAAAATGTTTAATAAAAACACTGATTTACAAAAAAAAAAAAAAAAGGAGCATGACCACACAACTGCGACAATGTCAGCCCACCATCAAATTCCATTTACAACATTTTATTACACCAGTAAAAGGTGTAAAAAAAATCTTGGGTGGCTGGACAGGGTTCCGAAATTGTAATTCTCCCACTGGATCATGGATGGTTGGTGGGCATAGTGCATGTAGGGCTGGCAGACCCATCCTGAGTAAAACTGCACTGCACATGGAGCTGCGCAGGCAACTGCAGGTCAGTGTTATATCACACTTTCTGCACATAGTGATGATTCAGAGCATAGAAAGACACCACAAGGAGCAGGTAGTGCCATGCAGTGCTGACTAAGGTCTGAGCATGAAACACTTAGACCTGCAGTAGCTTGCGTTGGACTTTGCTCCCAAGTCTTCAATTCCTGCTTGGTAATAAAACCCTGTTGGTAAAACTGGAACACTGACATGTTTTGCTGTCAGCCTTCCTCACAGGGTTCTGGTGGGGAGAAGCACTTTTTATTTTGATGTAGTGAGTATTCCACCTCACTCATGCTGTCCTGTCCTCCACATGAAGTCTGGGACTGAAACGCCCTATTTACTGGCTAAGACCTTATTAGAACATATCTAGTCCAGGTATGCAACTGATACAACCAATAGCACTGTGGACTCTGCTCACCCAACTAGGAGATATTCCCTTCCATACATATGGAGTGTTAGTATACGGTCTATACAATGCATTTACCTTTGTAAACTTGCATGATACATCAATATAAAAAGTGCTTTTCATCACCGGAACCCACTGAGGAAGACTTGCAGTGAAACAGTTCCAGTTTTACCGACCGGGTTTTATTACAGTTTTGTAACTTCTGTATATGTGTGTATATACTGTATGTTTTAGCATTTTATGAATAAAAATTTACCAAGCATTACTTTTACCAGCGTATACTTTCTATCCTCTTCTTTAGTGCTTGTACCATAACTTTATCAGGAATTTTATTAGCTGCTGCACTTCCTTTTTCTCTCTATTTTACTTTAATTCCCCTTCCCAAGTACCCCACAATGCGAGGTTAAGCATCCCCACCTAACCAGCTGAGAAGAGAAAGACTGCTCAGTTTGGTCTTCCTCCAAATTTTACCTCCACAAAACTAGCAACCCTAAATATTATAGCTTCTAGTTAGAGGGGGAAATGAAACAGGAGGAAAAAGAGAAGTGAGAAGAAGGAAAGTCGGGCAATATACCTAGCAATATACCTATCTGCCTCAATAAAGACAAGGTTTATGTTCCATATAGTTCATGCTTGCTGAAAAAGATCGCATTATCCATCAGGAGATAATTTTTTTTTACTCAAACTGACTTCCTGACTGAAGAACTGTGCCAGTGAGGATTAGATATGCTCTATTCATTTGTGTTTAAATCTAAGCACAAGAGTTACTTTACCTTAAACCTTATTAGCTTTATTTAAATTGTTTTGATATTGTTCCTGTTACTCTTCTGTTGAATCTTTAAATAGTAAGCAACATGTATATGAATTATAACATAATTATTCAGTTGAAGTTAAAAAAAAAAAAAAAAAATCACATGTTTTAGAAAAATCAGAGGATTCTGGGAAATTCAAACTCTTCTCAGTTTTCTAGAAATACTTATATCCTGATTCACATTTATACTTGTTTCCACTACAGGCAAGTTGCCATCAAGGTCACTTCAATGTATAATCAGGGAATAATGTATTATAAACCAACTTTCACTATAATCCTGTGATCAGTTGCTGTTTTCAGGTTTTCAGGTCTTGCACTGCATACAATTAGGTGGGAATAAGCATCTCTTTGGGAGACACTGTGCAATCTACCTTTACAGATTGCTAGCTATCCTGTAGGTACTCCAAGGAGGGGCATAAAACTGAGACACATCTGGGTAGTCTGCAGACAGAATGTAAAATACTATGAACATAATATGACTGCTGACAAAGGCGGTTTTAATGCCTTTGGAAGTTCTTTTTCGAGCCATTGTTTGGATATCTAAGTCATTCATATGACAGGCTTCAATTTGGACAGATCTTTTTATTAACTGCCTGAACATTGATACGGAGGGTCTGTTGAGAAATTAAATGACTTGAGAGCAAGGCTCTGTAGCAAGTGACGGTCTGCTATCAAAGACTTGAGACAAAGAGAGACACTGTCTCAGCACATTTTCAAGAACTCTGTAAACTGTCTAGAAAGATGGTGTAAATGTCTTCTAAAAACAAAATCAGTGAAAATGGTTTCTGCGAAGAAAGCATAGTTAGCCCCTTTGCAATGTGTGAGAGCTGCTAACCTATGATCGCAAACTGGATAGAGAGACCAATAGGAACTTTCATGATGCATTTATAAATATGTACTACTTTTAAATCTCCCATATTATTTACATTGGAATACTAGTGAACTTTTTTATTTGGACGACTTAAGGTGATTGTTTCATGATTGATAGGAATATTACTCTTCTACCTACCAAATGATCTTTAGAATTCAGATTACCTTACATATAAACTCCAGAATACTTGTTTTCAGTAAGGATTACCTTGATTACATATAAGCTCAAGAACACTACTTTTAAATCTATTTTCATTTGTAGCCCTTAATACTAATATACAGCCATGTTGCCCTTTAACCCTTTAGTGACATGACCTTTTGACCTTGTCTTTCCCTTGGTGACAATGGCTGTTTTGACATTTCTGGGGAGTTTGTGTTTAGCTGTAATTTTCTTCTTTCTCACATACTGTACCCACACAAACTATATATTGTATTTATCGCCATAAGTAGGGCTCTCGTTAGATACCATTCTGTTCATCATATCTTATAATTTACTATAAAAAAAAACAATTCTAACTTTGACCTAAAAAATAATTTACAAAAATACAATCATTAAAAAAGACTCCATCTAAATAGTTTCTCATTTTTGTCCTGAGTTTAGAAAACTGCTTGTTTCTATGTTTTTTTAAAATTTTTTATACATTAGGGGCAGTCAAGCAACCGCATCAGAGCAACGGAACTGAATTTTTTTTCACTTCCGACACTCTACCCACAACAGGGCAGAGCCATATTGGATGAGCATACTGCTCCACTCCGTGGAGCGAGTGCTGGTGCCCTGGGGACGCGAAATTGGTGATGCTTTATGCCCCTGATTAAAGTAATCTTAGATTGCAAACAGGGCCGGTGCAAGGATTTTCATCTACACAGGCGAAGGTGCATTTTGGTGCCCCCCTGCTCTGATCCGCCACGCCTCCCACACCATTAAGCCTCCTTACATTATATATATATATATATAATGTATAGTGTAGAAAATAAATACATCTAAATATTCAACTCGCATGCTCTAAATGTGTCACACATTGAAACCCTTAAACACAAAGACACCCTTGCAGTCACACACAGAGACACCCTTACCACTTACACACACACAGTTACACCAATTCACACATAACCTGAGACACACTATTTTGCCACTCAATATGCCAGTATTTAGCCCAGGGGTCCTCAAACTTTTTAAACAGGGTGCCAGTTCACTGTCCCTCAGACCGTTGGAGGGCCGGACTATAGTAAAAACAAAAACTATGAACAATTTCCTATGCACACTGCAAATATCTTATTTTGCAGTGAAGAAACAAAACGGGAACAAATACAATATTTAAAATGGAGTAAAGTTAAATCAACAAACTTACCAGTATTTCAATGGGAATATTATGCCAGTCAGATGCCCAGGAATATTATGCCAGTCAGAGCCCAGTAATATTATGCCAGTCAGAGCCCAGGAATAGTGTGCCAGTCAGATGCCCAGGAATAGTGTGCCAGTCAGATGCCCAGGAATATTATGCCATTGAGATGCCCAGGAATATTATGCCAGTCAGATGCCCAGGGATATTATGCCAGTCAGATGCCCAGGAATATTGTGCCAGTCAAATGCCCAGGAATATTATGCCAGTCAGAGCCCAGGAATATTATGCCAGTCAGATGCCCAGGAATATTATGCCAGTCAGATGCCCAGGAATATTATGCCAGTCAGAGCCCAGGAATATTATGCCAGTCAGATGCCCAGGAACATTATTCCAGTCAGATGCCCAGGAATATTATGCCAGTCAGAGCCCAGGAATAGTGTGCCAGTCAAAGCCCAGGAATATTATGCCAGTCAGATGCCCAGGAATATTATGCCAGTCAGATGCCCAGGAATATTATGCCAGTCAGATGTCCAGGAATATTATGCCAGTCAGATGCCCAGGAATATCATGCCAGTCAGATGCCCAGGAACATTATGCCAGTCAGATGCCCAGGAATATTATGCCAGTCAGAGCCCAGGAATAGTATGCCAGTCAGAGCCCAGGAATAGTATGCCAGTCAAAGCCCAGGAATAGTATGCCAGTCAGATGCCCAGGAATAGTATGCCAGTCAGATGTCCAGGAATATTATGCCAGTCAGATGCCCAGGAATATTATGCCAGTCAGATGCCCAGGAACATAATGCCAGTCAGATGTCCAGGAATATTATGCCAGTCAGATGCCCAGGAATATTATGCCAGTCAGATGCCCAGGAATATTATGCCAGTCAGATATCCAGGAATATTATGCCAGTCAGATGCCCAGGAATATTATGCCAGTCAGAGCAAGGAATAGTGTGCCAGTCAGATGCCCAGGAATATTATGCCATTCAGATGCCCAGAAATATTATGCCAGTCAGATGCCCAGGAATATTATGCCAGTCAGATGCCCAGGAATATTATGCCAGTCAGATGCCCAGGAATATTATGCCAGTCAAAGCCCAGTAATATTATGCCAGTCAGATGCCCAGGAATATTATGCCAGTCAGATGCCCAGGAATATTATGCCAGTCAGAGCCCAGGAATATTATGCCAGTCAGATGCCCAGGAACATTATGTCAGTCAGATGCCCAGGAATATTGTGCCAGTCAGATGCCCAGGAATATTGTGCCAGTCAGATGCCCAGGAATATTGTGCCAGTCAGATGCTCGTTATACCTCCCTCCTCCCCCCTTCCCCAGACCCCAGTACTTACCTCCATGCTGCTGTTCAGGTCTGTGGCTGAGAGGGAAGCGTTGTGAGCTCCCCTCCAGCCGCGCGGATCAATAAAGTGTGTTGAAAAAAAAAGTTTCAACACACTTTATTGAATGCGCGTGGCCTGAGGGGAGCGCACATCGCTTCCCTCTCAGCCACGGACCTGAACAGCAGCATGGAGGTAAGTAAACGGGCCTGGGGGGGCGGGCGATTTTCCCGCCCCCCGCATTGGGGCGCCCTAAGGCAGCCGCCTGTGCTGCCTTACGGTAGCGCCAGCCCTGATTGCAAACACCACTCGTTTTGCCACAGGACGGACTAGGAATGTCGGCAACGCTTTGCCAGAGAGGAAGGACTTAGTTGTCCACAAGGGATTAAAGACCTTTACAGTGCAGTGAAACCATTCCTGTTTATGGACACATTTCTATATCTATATCACATATACATATATATCACATTTCTAATTTAATGATGCTGCTACGTCTCTACTGAGACTACGCCACAGTAAAGTAAGGTACAGTGCTTCTCCTTGTGTGTGACCACTACAGGCTCCATGTGAGGTCCATCCTGTTTATTAAGACTGCTGTAGGCAGTGTTTGTAGATTGTATAAGATAAGTGAATTACACCTACATATGAGTAGTATACTGTTCTGGAAAGTGTGAGTTGGGTGTACAATACTATATGATTCATAACTATTCACATTGCACAAATATTGTCCCATGCGATTTTTTTTTTCTTTTTTCTCTTCCCAATGTAAATACTATACAACAAGAATCTGCCTTGAACATTAGTTTGCTAAGTTAAGTCCTATTTTATTATATGTTCAGTGTGTATATTGCAGGCGCACTTGATTTATTCTTTTTTTTTTTTTTATATAAGCTTTTCCTGTTACTTCCAGAAAACCTCTAAAATGGAGTGGGATGGCTGGCGTACTCCATCACCTATTATAAGTTTAATTTGAGTTTATATATTTACCATATTATCAGTAAGTCGAATTTCTGTCAAGTCAGTCAGTAAGTGCCTTTTGCTTTTATTCACGTTTTTGACATGATCATTATGGATCATCTGATAGTTAGGAAACGTTTATATTTTACCATTCCAGATCTATCTCCTGCAAATGTAGATGTGAACCGGGAACCTAAACAGAATAGAGATACATCTTTTTTAATACTATAGTTTGAAATTGAGTTATTTAATTCCAATGACTTCTACAATTCAGAACCTCACCCCCATTTTACAATTTCAGAAGCTGCTTGTGGATTTCAAATAAAATTTCCAAAGCATGTTATTAACTTAAGTTTTAACTACTGGAACCTGAACTTGTGAGATGCACTCATTCAACAAGTGCAGGACCAAACTGATACTTTTGTACATCTTTTGTATGCCGAGCAGCTGCATTGTGCCAACTGTAAAGTTTGGTGGAGCAGACATCAAACCCATCGGACACTAAAGGAATGAACTGTTACGGAGATTGTGAGCCAGGCCTTCTCATCCAACATCAGTGCCTGTCCTCAAAAATGATCTACTGGATGAATGTGCAAAAAAAATCTTGCAGAAACATTCCAAAATCTTGCGGAAAGCCTTCCCAGAAGAGTGGGAGCTTTTCTATCTGCAAAGGTGAGACAAACTACATATTAATGTCTATGTATTTAGAATGCAATGTCATAAACGTTACTGTTGGTGTAATGGTCAGGTGTCCCAATACTTTTGTCCATATAGTGTCTTTGCAAGTATCTATGTATACATGACCTTGCCTTGATTGTTATGTCTGTCTGTGGGAAATATTAACTATTCTTACCGTGCTAGCATTCCATATAATTGTTATTACTGGACAACTAAGAGCAACAGGCAACTGTTATTCTAAAGATTTCTACAAAGTAGGTTATCTGCAAGATTCACTTGCAAGGCCAAAGCCACCAGCCTAATGGACCAAGCTGCAGGGTGACGGGGTTAATGTAGAAACTGCAGACCCTTTTGTTCATGGTTAGTGTCTAAAGGTATGGATTTAAACTAATGGACTGGTAGCTGGCAGGCAGTTTCCCAAATGCACTGACAGCTTATCAATTATTGAAAAACACAGTAGTGCATTGGATAACCCGATTAGCCATTAGATCTAAGCAAAGCTCTTTATTACTGTATCTCTCTGACATAAAATAAGTTCATGCCAAGCCCACTGAGTGTTAGCTGGTAAAGCAGTAAAGTCCAAGGATGTTTTTAATATATGCTGTGTGACCATTTAACACGGAAGTCCTCAGAAAACAGGAAGTAGTATATTATTGTGCCTAACTGCTGAAAGGACCTGTAATTCATTGCAGACTGTTTCAGCACTGATGGGATTACTTCTGTCCCCTACTGTTTAACTCCAGTGCTGCCGGAGGGAACAGCTGTCTTATCTCACCCAGTACATCCTGGACGTTTCCCCATCCTAGAGTCATTACAGTCACCTTATCTTACAAACCATTACCCTAAAGTAAAACAGTTTCCCTCCTTCCCGCCATGCAGAGTCTTGTGACACCTACCAGAGCGGCCTGTGTTGGGGTGAAGGGATTGCCTGTGCAGTTATTGTAGCATACTAGTTATAGTAAACAATGAGTTACTACTAAGTTTATTGTAAAGCAACAACATATTTTTGCATTAAAATGAACCATGGATGTACTTGATGTTTTCCTTTTATATAATGGAGAATATTTTTTTTTTTTTTTTTATTAAGTAACTTCCAGACAACCGTGAACTGGGTTAAACAAGGACTCTTGTGAAAGCTTTCCTCCTGAAAGCAGGCCTGTGGCTACAATGTGTATTATCTGACTACAAATGGTGGCCCAACTGATCTAACTATCAATCTTCTCATTATCCATATAAATATGTCATTTGGTTTGAAAAAAGTTGATGTCTACTGATTGTAATTGCTTTTGTATTACTGGTAAATAACCAAACATTTTTTTCTCTTATTAACGAGTAAGTTTCTATGATGAAAAAGTTATTCTTTATCATCACTTAAAATGGAGAAATCTCACCAGGGTTGTTGCTGCACAAAGTATAGCTAAACTGATCAGATTAAATGTTCATCTCACCTCAACTTTTAAGGGTCTGCTCAATAAAGAGAGAATGGCAGGTAATTGTGACAGGAATTTCAAACTTAAGGCCAGAGTAGCCAGAGTTGGAAAAATTCTCCTATTAGGCTGCACTGGAGACATTTTCTAACATAGCGCCCTTATCATTTTGCAACCATAATCAACTGTACAAATTCTCACTTGGCCAATTTTGTGCAGTCCCAAAAACATAGTTGGGGCAACAGGAAAAATATTGTCTAAGAATCAATACTCAGGAAGGTTTTGTTATTTTGTTTTATGCTCTGTCTCAGAGAGACTATTAATTTAATCACCACAAGCAATTTGGAGGATGCATACCAAGGTTTGTCAGTGTTTTGTGTGGAGTATTGTAGATTGAAAATAGGATTTGGGCACAGGCACTATAATTGGAGAACTGAGCTACACTGTAGATACAACCACTTACTAGCTTGATTTTTTAAGATAAAAAAGCCACTGTATTACAAAGTGTATCCAATTATAAAATCCTATTTCTTTACATTGTCTACAGGTACCGTTGATTTCTTGTGGGCAGATGTTCATACTAATATGTTGTTTTTGCATGGGTTTTTGGAAACAATGCATACTCCTGTAACTCTGAAACGTGGAGTGGATTTTTAGAAGCTTATAGTATGGATGATAGGATTTCTAAAGTCCTAAAAACCTGTAGATAAATCTGCTCATGGAGGGCTCTCATGTTAGCTCATTAAGAGGTTTTGCATCTTGCAACAGCCCAAAAAAGCAGAACCACTCAGGCAGATGTCTTTTATAGTGCTCTAGAATAAACAATGAGAGGAGCCAGCAGTAGAAAGCAGAGGTCTTGTTAAAAGAAGGTGCTATTGGGTTTTTGAAGCAGAGTATAACTGCATTAAGAGCGGCCTCAGGTATTTGTTGTCAGTCAGCAGGGAAAGGTGGATTGATTTTAAGAATTACATTCTAAAGGAGATGCATAGAACAGAATTGTATACAGAAGGCAAGAGGAAATATGGGGCTTCTCCACATCCCGCTGAGTATTGTGGTATTAGGAGGGCTGCTGCGGTTCTGTCGGTTAGTATTTGACACTCTGTTGCCTACATGTCCCATAGAGGCCGCTCTCCCGGGCTGCATGGTCCAATTGGCCTCTCTGAGCTGACAGATCTGGGTCTTGTGCAGCCGCCCTGCAGGGATAACCTAATTGGATTTCAGCCAGATGAGAGATACAAACACACACCACTCTAATACATAACATGCTGCATTTAACCCCTGCTGAGCTAGCTTGTAGGCCATCAAGCCCAAACCCTAGTTTCTGCAGATTGAACCACCCAACTCAAAACAGATACTAACTGCTTTCTGCTTATCATTATAGACAGCTGTACCCAACAATGCTTCCTCGTTGTCCTAGCAGATCATGGTAATGTGAGGCTCAGTTTTGTCACAGCACTGCGCTCCACTTTTCCTAACTCTGGTGACTTGTGATTAATATACGGTATTTCATTGTTCCTGAGTAAAAGTAGAAATATTCTATCATTTCTGTTTTTTCCCCTTTACTTTCTGTGCTACGGTTAGTAAATTGTGTACATTTAAACTTCTGAAGATAGCAAAGAGAGTAGGTAAATTACTACCAATACATTTTATCAAATCAGCCCCTTAATTTATGAAATAGATTGAGCTGATAGAAAGTAATATCCATTTCCAATGTAATTGTTATGTACAAGCATACAAAGAAAGTGTATGGAAAGACTCTTAATAACATTGGCCGTCGCATCCTGAAAATCAAAAAGTGTTTTTTTTTTTTTTTTTTAAAGTTCAGATAAGTATATTACCCAAGTCATAAAAACAAGTGAACTGTTGCAGATCACATCTAAATCTGCATTTAGTTTTACAAGATTGCTGAAGTAAATATAAAGAATTTTTAAATGAATACGCAAACCAGTATTATCTTCTTGCAGTGTTTTACACAGTTTCTTTTATTCAATATAAATGTCATAATTCCACTCTAGCAACTGTGAAACACACAGTTCTTTTCACTGTGACTGGACATCCGGACATGGTAGTATTTCCTGACCCTGTTATGCCATAAGACAAAGATCTGCTATAAGATATTTCCGTCAAAAAGTATTTGTCGAAGGAAGTGCTTCTGACATCCTAGCATGAGTATGAGTGGTCTTTCCCACGTGGGCTTGAATTGGAAAAATGAGAAAATATTATCTACTAATAGAGAATTTGCATATATGTTGTAAAATGTATGTAAAAGCATAGATACTCCAGATCCAATCCTCAAGGCCGCCCAACAGGCCAGGTTTTAAGGATATCCACCAAAATGCCTAGGTTGTTCCTTATTTAGCTGTTGGTGGATCTTTCAGGATGGCTGGGAGAATGACTGAACTGCCTGTGCTGGCAGGATAAAATCTTCAAAAGCATGTACTGTTAGGGGACCTCAAGAACTGGATGTGAGGAACACTGTTTTAAGGGATTATGTTTTCATGTTGCCACCTATAATAGTTTTGTGAAATTTTTTAACCCATATAAGGGTGAGGATAAGTACTTTACCATGAAAGTCCTGCTATACTATGTGACAACAACTAGGGGGCAGTAGCTCACCAAAGTGCCATGTTTGCCAACATGAATTTCTAGAGGACCATTGCCCAGTCCTTTAAAATATGAATAAGAGAGACTTGTAGCGTTCAGAGCTTACAAGGCGTGCAGTGCTCCCCAAAGGAAAGGAAGCTCTTTGTTCTGTGACAGCTCTGATTATCACAGGCGACAGCACAAGCAGAGATTACTGGCTGCAGAAGAGAGGAAAACCACATGGTGTTACGGAATAAACCACAGGGCTCATGTGCTTCCTGCCAGGTGCTAATCATAGGGACAGCAACTACAAAACTAGTATCCTGTCCTTCCACCGGCAACAAAACAGTTAAAACGGATGGCTTATGATTTCTCCACTTGGCTATTGTGGAGAAATTCAACAAGCTTTTATCATGTCTTCGAAAGACCTTGTTTTTTTTTTTTTTCTAGCGCAAGGGTGAAGGGATTGAAGGACTTAACCTTGATGGAATGAAATGTGAAATTCAAGCAGGTGTTTTGAGCAGGGGCTGACAGCAGGTGGCGCTCTTTCACCATGGAGCCTAGCCCGAAACTGTAGTAATGGGGGTCTCTGTACTCTCAGCATCAGATGCATTTACAAATAACGTGCCCTTGCAGAAGAGGTTGAAGAAAGCATCCTTGATATCCTTTTTGCTTCGAAACCATGGTTGCCATAAAAAAAACATGCTCTGAAACTAGATTTTACAATCCACTTATGTTACTGTAATGGAAATCAAATTGTATAAATTATCCTCTTGATTCCTTTAAATCTAACCATGTTTCCTTACTTAAAATACGTTTCAGTACAATGTAATTTAAAGGGACTGTATCACCTAAACAATGTTTTTACTGTGCATGTAGAGAAGAAAAAAATTATTGAAAATGATCCATAAATGACTCAATTAAGCAACAAATGTGTTTTAAATGTGTCTGTGGCATCTCTTTCTTATGACATAAACTGTGGCTTGATATGCAAGTACACATTTTCCAGTTCATTTGCATCAAGCCACAGGTGGTGCCATACGCACAAAACTCCACAGATACATTTAAAGCACATTGTTCTCCTAATTTAGACATTTGCTTGTAATTCTGATAACACAATGTATAGATCACTTTCAATCATTTTTTATTCTCTAGATTCAGAGTTTAAGCAATGTTTAGATGATACAGTCCCTTTAAAAAGCCTGTGTTTTCTTCCTAGTTGGAGCTGCTGTTCTGACACCGAGGATTGGATTTGTGTTACTCACACTGAAGCCAGTGGCATATTGCATGTGGATTCACTCCCTTGTTTTGAAAATTGTGTGTATAAAGCCAATTGGTGTTTTATGTTCATGAGCAGTGCCACCATCTTAGTGATTGGCTACATCTCTGTGTTTAAGAGACGCACGGGATTAATGCAGTTCCGCACTGTTACCATTTGGAGCCAGCAAAGACTTTCTCCCTATCTGCAGCAGCCAGCAAAGTAAGAATTTTAGGCCCCAGCCAGCTGGAATGTTAACATCTGTTTGCACAATTAAACATCTCATTTTTCGCTTGGAATAAATTTTAGGGTTTCTGACCCATCAAACGTAACTATCTAACACACTGCTTTGTAAAGCAATGTTAAGCATGACATCACCCGTTTGAGTAAAGGGAAAATGTTCTCGTCCTAATTACATCAGCCGAACATTCACTGTCCCTCTCACCCTCACCGTTTAGGAAGCACAGCAATTTGTTTTGGCAAATGTTAGTTGTTTTAATGTTTGTTTCAGAGCTAGCTCTGTGATCACAGGTCAGAGTGGCTATACCCCTGCTGCACAAGAGTCAGTTATGGACAGAAAATAGCACAGAGCCGGTCTGCAGCCACACTAAACCTTGAATAGGCGCATTTAGGTCCCAATGTCCTTGTCTTTGCAAATATTTGCTTTAATATAATGATTGGCACCGTCACAGCAGCAATTGATGTTCTCTGTAAGACTCCAAATTCCTAAACCAGTCCTTTGGAAGATGATAGTAACACAAATCAGTCACATACACACGGACATCTTTTGTTCTTTCCAGCACTGTATTGTACTGGACGAAAAGCCATGTTTCTTCTTTGAAATGGAGTAGGCGTTACCCAGCTATAAAACTGAACACTGGGGACCCATCTGAACACTGGCCTCTCCCTTTCACCTCTGAAGGTTTCATTGCAGATTCTCCTTTTATGGCTCAGTCTTCGCAGACACTGCACACTACTCACTCCTTCCCGTTTTGTAATTTTGTGTGTGTGTGTCTGTGCCTTTACCAGTCCCCACCCACCCATAAGCAGGATATTGCATGGGGTAGGTTACAGCAAATTAGTCAGAAAGGTTTAGGAACTCTATACAGCACTAACAGTCTTTGCTTTTTATTCATTCAGACTGATGCCTCCTTTTATCTTTCTATATGTTATATTGGATGTCCATGCATATTTATTTATTTGGAAAGTGTTTTACCAGGAAGAATACATTGAGATTTCTCTAGTTTTAAAGTGTATCCTGGGGATGTATGTTGCATATATAGGAGTTTGTAAGCTAATAACAGGCACATTCTGATTTTAAATGTCGGGAGACATTCGTTTTCAGGGACTAGAGGATGATATGGTGAAATCTGGGAGACTATTCCACATATGAGGCGCTCTGAAAGAGAACCTCGACCTTCTTCCTTTTTTAAAGTGAGGGACAGCTAGTAGGATCTTAGATTCTAGAACGTGCAGGGAGTAAGAGTTAACATGCTGCTCAGATAAATGGATGGAGAATGGATATATAATTGTTTTTGTATTTATATAAAGATTCATTGTATTGTCTAGTGATATACAGTTGGAAAAGAAAACATACAGAAACCAGGTAGCTAACATATTTGCGTGTTAGGAAACAGGGTGAGGGGAGATCAGCTCACACACGTTAATGGTGTAAAAAAAAAAGACTGGTACAGTAGTTTAAAATGTGGACATTTACTTGATTTTTAATTTAAAACTAAAATGTAGGACAGGAGGGAGTGCAGGCAGGTATGTACAATATTCCACATCTTTTGGTCCTGTCCTAAGCTGAACACCTACTGGACCAATATTCATACACTAATACATACCATTACAGATCAGGCTCATACTATTATACCAGAATTGTGTCTCCTGAAGAAACTCCCAGATAATTTGTCCAAGTCTTCAGAAATGTTTTGATTCATCTCTTGGTTTCAGCAACTTCAGTTCTCCCTCGGTATGGGAAGTCTGATACCATTCCATCTTTGACGGAAGTATTACGTTTTTGAAGCCAAGAGGTGTGAGTTGGCCTTTAGGACACAACCTGCTGCTATAGACTTACTGAAACAGGAATGGACACTCTGGGAAGAGGGCGTCAGTGGTTATTATGTCCGATAAGTTTTTCATTAGACCTGCACCAGACCGGATGGTAAAATGTCATTATTTTGAGTTCATTCTTTAAAAAATATACCAACCTTTTAAGACACACATGACATTTTAATTTTACCACTGTTATATGTTACTATTATAGTACTGCTTTAGTATACACTTACATATATTATTGGATGATAGTTATTCATTGTATTCCCCCATTGTTTTCTTTTTGTTATAATTATTTTCTCTTCTGTATTGTTATTGAAACATGTCTTAATATTTGAAAGAGAAAACTTAGGACATGAAGGTTCATGAGTGTTTAAATGTTTTAAACCTTTTGGGATGCTTTTTGTATTTTGTTACAAAATATTAGTGGATTAGGTGTAGGACGAGTTCTGCCAATCACTTGCCTGATAGAAACCAAATTGTGCCATGATTGGATGATTGTCCAATGCAGTGACTATAAGCATTCAATACAATTCTTAGCTTTGAGGACATTGTTTCTAAATATAGGAAAACAAGACAGAAAAGTGATCTGGCACGGTGTCATCTAGCAGTCAGAAAGCAGCACATTTGCCCACTAGGTTTCTGAAGCATGGAGCCATGCATGATTAATATCTGGGTTTTTTCTTTTCCATTTGCAGGCCTCAACAAGTATGTAGTGGGGCGGAACCTAGCATCATATGGGCAAAGCTACTGTGATGGTTTTTTTCTCTCTTTTGAATACCACACACATATTACAGCCTTGTGATAACAATGAACCTGATATGTAGGTTGGGGATCATCACTGTTTGTGGTTAGCACATCCTGCCTAATGGCTTTGCACAAGCGTTTTGTGTCCTTAATGAACCTATGAAATGTGTTCTGCACCTGGCGAAGGGGATGTTGTGAGGCACCTGACCAATTTCTCCTTCAATGCCTCCTGCCTTTTATCTGGTTTGTATAGATCCATTGCCCTTCATGAAACCAAATCCAAGAGCTGTACTGAATCTTTTATAGATTATAAAACGCTTCAGTCATCACAGCTGCAAGCAGCAGAGCAGCAGCTGCAGCACAGAGCAGGGTGTACCATGCTGGCCTGGCTGACATCACTCGTTTGTATGCATGCAGCCACCTCTGGAACATTACACCACAAACACACAGCAGAACTGGTATTATGGTGACAGCATCCATACTCTGACTAGTTATGAATCTAGAATAGCAAGTCAGCAGTTTGAGACAGGCTAGCAGAGATGTAAAAGACCAATACAAAATATATCAGAAGTGGTGAAAAAGAATTGGTATTACAGTAAAGCAGTAAAGGGGGATGTGACAACATATGCAAAAGGTGACATTTACCTTTGTAATTTACCTAAGTGTAATTTATGTTAACCCAATATTTGTTGCAGGACTATCATCTAGCTTGGTACACACTTCAAGTTATTACCAAAATCATGTGGTTATTTTGCATTATTGTATGTTTTTGTGGTTTTTAATGTCACATAAAGCATCATTGCTTGCCATAACATTGCTCATCGAAACATTCTTGTCTTCTGCACTAAACAAATACAAATAGTTAATATCTGTAATCCCTTTCTTTTTAGGATTTTGGTCTTTGAATGTTGCATGTTAACACAATGGTGAATCACAGGAGAGAGACAGTTCTGCTTGTTGAGAGAGTCACTGTCTTAGAGTACAAGCTTCTCAGGTACAATGTTTTGTTCTTAAAAACTTTACAAATGAAACAGGGACCTGTTTCCCTTAAAAAACAAAAAACCTGTGCGGGGACTTTGAAACGTTGAACAGTAAATCCTCTGTTCTCATAGTAAACGCTGTGCTTTGCGATGCTCCCAAGACTCTTGCAAATTGCTGGTGAATGAAACCTAGTTATAACTAACTGGATGCAGGATAATCAAGGAGTTTAATGCCCAGAGCGGGTTAATTGTCACGCCGCCTCCCTTCCCCCTGTTTATAGCTGGAGGACAGATGGGTCTTCTCTTTGCATTACTCCTCTGAGTCTTACCCACAGCTTCTCAATCCCATTTAACCCATTAGCACAGACTTTGGCAGCTGGTCAGAACTGATGTGAGCCAATGTTCCCCAGAGGGCATACATTACGGGCTTTTACAGTGGGCTCTGTGCTCTTTCATTAAGTAAGCAAAAGGTCTTTTTTTTTTTTATAATCGAAACAACCCCCACACAGCCTCCTTCCCTACTCCATCTCATGTTCAGGGAACCACAGGCCCATTCTCTATCTACTTAGAAAAAATGCAGCTTCTGAATTCCAAAAGAATTTGAAAATCCTGTGAGCACACACAAATTTACAAGAGGGATCGCACCATAAAAATGCTGGCACACATTTTAAGAAAGTAGTCCCCCTGGAAGTAGGTAGGTCCAATTAGTTTAGCACAGAGTCATAAATAAAGAGAAAAAGAAAAGTGACAAATTATTTTAAAAAAAGTGTTATTTGCTATAATTATGATCTGTGTGGACAAAATGGACTCTTACATTATATGGGATCTTTCAGCACCACAGTAATTACCTTACAGCTTGGTAGTTATCTTCAGGTATTTGGGTACGTATAGAATGCAAAGGAGAGAGGTGTCCATAAGTAACAATAATCTTAAG
Organism: Pelodytes ibericus; assembly: GCA_036172795.1. Taxonomy (NCBI): domain Eukaryota; kingdom Metazoa; phylum Chordata; class Amphibia; order Anura; family Pelodytidae; genus Pelodytes; species Pelodytes ibericus. The sequence continues at coordinate 111,560,861 of CM069862.1, read as the reverse complement.
AACATTTATTAAAAATCATAACTTCTTACATATACTAAAATTATCTGCATGCCACATCTGGATCTAGTAGAGTCTCTTTACTGTTGGTGAGCAGAATCTGCGATGTTGGTGTAGATATACAGGGGGTAAGATGTGGGGGACTCTGGTCTCAATGCTTATGATGTCAATGCACATCCTGCAATATGCGTTTTCCAATGGATGCTTAATCAAGGTGCTTGTTTTCTCTACTTGCCACTTGTCTCCTTTTATACTCATCTCAATCTAATTTCTATGTTAACCCTTTCAGTTAAACAAAAATAAAGTGTCTTACTTACCAAAGTACCTTGTGATTACCTAGTATTTGAACATATATTTACATACAATGTAACACAATGTTCTGATACCTAAAATAAAAACTACTTTCTTTTTCTCACATTTCATTAAAGTGACAGTTGACATTATGTGATATACATATTTCTTTGTGAAGGATACTTAACAAATACATTAATAGAGTCAAGTATCTAGCAAAAAAACTTTTTACTACCCCAATATCATTTTACATTGATTACTATTACAGTTGACATTGTGCATATTTTTACATCCAGGTTTCCTAATAATTTCAGTGGCAGAGTAACTAACTGTAAAGCTGCTGATCTTCAATACTATATTGGGCATGAACTGCAGAAATAACAGTGTAAACTCAATCCAGAGAATATCCCCAGTTATTTGTGTGTTCTGTATGTTTACAGTCACAAGGCCAAAGTAGATTGACCAAATTATTGTTTTATTACACTTGCTTTCTACAGAACTTAACCTAATTAAAGACAGCATGTGACAGATTAAAGACCAATTTATGCATTTTCTATAAGCATGCATGAACAAAACAGAGGTGCGGTCACCCTAGGGCTACTTCATCTTGGCCAGAACTGCAAATGTCAGCTCTTTTTCTTAAAATCAATGCATTACTCCTCCTGGCTTCTAAAGTCAATAGACACTTCAGAGGCTGATTTCTAAAGTGGGTACCTAAACAGTTACATGTCATTATATGTTGTAGCAAAGCTTTTATCATTATTTGGCTACAGTACACCTCTGACTAAAATTGACATGCCTGCTGTGAATATCCACTGTGCACCAAACACACTTTTATTGACTCAGCACCCAGATTAGGAAACATATTTCACGTTATCATCAAACCAACATTGAATTGATAGTCAAGCCTTATATTAGCTACTGGTGGACCCTCTGGTACAACATTTCCACAACATTAATATTTTAGTATTTCTTGCCTACATCAGCGGATGACCCATGACCCAACTATAGTCAGCGTGCCTGAAAACCCCAGAGGTATTCTTGTGTTAATCCAACATGAATTTTAAATATCTACAAACTATGTAGGGAATTGAACTGCACTTATTTTCTCTATATATATTGCCATGACATATCACTGAGCTTTGCCTAGTTTTCTCATTTATAATATAAAGTATTATTAACAATGAAGTACTTACAAAACAGCATCTGACACACTATTTAAATTAGAAATTCAAGTGGACACCTCTCCTACTGATCATTTTGACCCATTTCGACACAGGTGATTGTGTCTAAATCGTTTTCTTGGTAGCATCATAAAATAAGAAATTAATATGGAAATAGTACTAACTGTTGTTGGGAGAAGGGATGGGGGGGCTACAGTACAATCAAGGAATTTTCTCATGAAAGAGAGAATTCTGGGAAATTGACATGTAAATTCAAACTTAAGGCCAAAGTAGCTGAGTTAGAAAAATTCTCCCATTTTTCTGACTCTTAAATTTGAAATTCCCATCTCATTTAGAAACATAGAATGTGCCGGCAGATAAGAACCATTCGGCCCATCTAGTCTGCCCAATTTTACTAAATACTTTTATTAGTCCCCCGTTCCCGGTCTTATAGCTAGTATAGCCTTGTGCCTATCCCACACATGCTTAAACTCCTTCACTGTGTTTACCTCTACCACTTCTGCTGGAAGGCTATTCCATACATCCACTACTCTCTCAGTAAAGTAATACTTCCTGATATTACTTTTAAATCGTTGACCCTCTAATTTAAGACTATGTCCTCTAGTTGTGGTAGTTTTTCTTCTTTTAACTATACTCTCTTCCTTTACTGTGTTTCTCTGCAGTTCTTTCCTTTATGAATAAAGCCCTAACTTTGTTGACTGCATGTACAATAAAATTCAGCCAGCCCAATTGCTAGCTGAACTTCATGGGAAGTGTATTTTTAGACTGGGGTTGTGTTGGCTTATACTACACTACACACTAACATTGTTGTTGACTGCAGCTCTCATGATACTTCTGAGTTTGAGAAGTTTTCCAACTAAGCATCAAATAGAAAGAAGTGTGCACTCCACTCGCCAAACGATGATTAAATAAAGGTGCTTTAATAATTTCAAAACAGGGAAGGCCACCTAATGCGTTTCGCGTGTCACCACGCTTAGTCATAGGTGTAGTGCAAGTGAACACAAATATCCTATATACAAATGATCAGCCAATGCAGTATCAGAATTAATTAGTATAAAGTGCGCTCACCAGTGTGGAGTTAACTGTGAGAGTGCCACAGTGGAAGAAGAGACATATGTGAACAGAGTGAAGGAAACGTGAAACCAAACAAAGAAAAAAGAAGAAGAAAAAAAAAAATATTGTGAATGAAAAAAATAAAGATAGAGATAAAAGCGATATGCAATGGAAAACATACAAATATATAGGAACATATTTAAGTTACAAGATAAAATCTTTAAAACATATAAAATATTGTAAAAAACAATATGTTGTCTGTGCAAAATAATAGATGTGTAAAGTCACTCAATAACGAATTGATGTGCTCCAGTTGCGAACCTTTAAAAGACAAAACTTGATATAAGATATAGTATGTGACATAGAAAAAAAGAGACGAAAGGAACAAATACATGTATTAGTGAATATGATAACAAAAGAGGAAATTGAAAGGAACATCCTCATTACGTAACAAACAATCAACTCTAAGTCACATCAATGGTGAACACCAGTTTAGAATATAATATACATGTCTGCGTGGATGTAAAGGTCACTTGATAGAATGAGACCGTGTTTGAAGAGGAGAATACTGAAATAATAAATAAGAAAAACAGACCCGATAGGATCGCGGGCTTACCCTTAGTCACCAGAGAGAGTATAAATTAAGACGGAGAGACTGCACAAGAACTCTATGAAGTGCAAACAATGAACTAAGTACGCACCGATAGAAGGGGAAAAAAAACTGTGATGTAACGGATATGCGTCCAGGGCAGAATTTAAAGAAATTCGGATAATCCTAAGAGAATATGACACCAAAAAGGTTAAATCCATTATTTAGAATGGGATACAGTGCATGTAAATAAACATTGCTAAACGAAGGTATAACTGGCGGACAAAGATAAATTGGGGGGAAGGAAGAAAAGACAGGCATATGGCACAAATAACAAGCACAAAAGGAAATAATGCATAATAGGCAATAGAATGCTACAACTAATAAAAACACGTCACATCATACTCTGCATTCATGCCCTTGGGATATCTTGTTCCCAACTTAAAGATCCAAAAAGTCTCTTGTTGGCATAATCTTCTGTGCAAGTTCCCACCTCTGGGACCACCCCTTATTTTTTCCAAGATGGTAACTGCAAGGTATTTAGTGTCAACATTGCTACAACCAAGAAAGTGTTTAGCCACTGATGTGTTAGTTTTGTTTTCAATGTCATGCAAGTGTTCTCTGGTCCTGCACTTTAATTTTCTGTTTGTGCGACCCACATATTGTTTTTTTACACTTATTACAGGTTATAGCGTACACAACATTAGAGGTGTTACAGTTGGTATATTCTTTAATTTTAGCAATGCTGTCCCCACTATATGAATACATTGGTTTTTGCTTGGTGGTATGCTTACAAGTTTTACAGGTTTTATGGCCGCAGGGAAAGGTACCTGTAACCAGGGCTGTCTTTCACGCGGGGCAATCGGGGCAGCTGCCCTGGGCCCATTTACTCCTGGGGGGCCCCAAAGCAGCTGTCCCGTGGGCCCCCAGCCCCTGCTGCCGCGTTCACAGCGCATTGCGCTTGTGAACGCTTTTTTCCGGCAAGCCGCATCCGATGGATGCGACGGCCGGGAAAAAAAACAAAAAAAACTGACGCCGGATGGGACGTCGCGTCACATCCGATGTCTGTTTCCCTCCTCCGTGCAAGAGGGAAGACTGCACGGAGGAGACATCCGGCGGGGGACACGGAGCAGCTTCATGTAAGTACGGGGGGGGGGGGGGGGCTGGCTGGCACAATATTCCTGGTATCTGACTGGCACTATATTACTGGGTATCTGATTGGCACAATATTACTGGGTATCTGATTGGCACTATATTACTGGGTATCTGATTGGCACTATATTACTGGGCATCTGATTGGCACTATATTACTGGGTATCTGATTGGCACAATATTACTGGGCTCTGACTGGCACAATATTACTGGGCATCTGATTGGCACTATATTACTGGGTATCTAATTGGCACTATATTACTGAGCATCTGATTGGCACTATATTACTGGGTATCTGATTGGCACAATATTCCTGGGTATCTGACTGGCACAATATTACTGGGTATCTGATTGGCACTATATTACTGGGCTCTGACTGGCACAATATTACTGGGCATCTGGCACTATATTACTGGGCATCTGATTGGCACTATATTACTGGGTATCTGACTGGCACAATATTACTGGGCATCTGATTGGCACTATATTACTGGGCATCTGATTGGCACTATATTACTGGGTATCTGATTGGCACTATATTACTTGGCATCTGATTGGCACTATATTACTGGGCATCTGATTGGCACTATATTACTGGGTATCTGATTGGCACTATATTACTGGGTATCTGATTGGCACTATATTACTTGGCATCTGACTGGCACTATATTACTGGGCATCTGATTGGCACTATATTACTGGGTATCTGACTGGCACTATATTACTTGGCATCTGATTGGCACTAAATTACTTGGCATCTGATTGGCACTATATTACTGGGTATCTGATTGGCACTATATTACTGGGTATCTGACTGGCACTATATTACTTGGCATCTGATTGGCACAATATTACTGGGCATCTGATTGGCACTATATTACTGGGTATCTGATTGGCACAATATTACTGGGTATCTGATTGGCACTATATTACTTGGCATCTGATTGGCACAATATTACTGGGTATCTGATTGGCACTATATTACTTGGCATCTGATTGGCACTATATTACTGGGCATCTGATTGGCACTATATTACTGGGTATCTGGCACTATATTACTTGGCATCTGACTGGCACTATATTACTGGGCATCTGATTGGCACTATATTACTGGGCATCTGATTGGCACTATATTACTGGGTATCTGATTGGCACTATATTACTGGGCATCTGACTGGCACTATATTACTGGGCATCTGGCTGGCACAATAATACTGGGCATCTGGCTGGCACAATAATACTGGGCATCTGACTGGCACTATATTACTGGGCATCTGGCTGGCACAATAATACTGGGCATCTGACTGGCACTATATTACTGGGCATCTGGCTGGCACAATAATACTGGGCATCTGGCTGGCATAATATTACAGGCATCTGGCTGGCACTATATTACTGGGCTCTGACTGGCATAATATGACAGGCATCTGGCTGGCACTATATTACTGGGCATCTGGCTGGCACAATATTAGGCATCTGAATGGCATTATATTACAGGCATCTGACTGGCACAATATTACTGGGCTCTGGCTGGCACAATATTACTGGGCTCTGACTGGCACACTAATACTGGGCTCTGACTGGCACAATATTACAGGCATCTGACTGGCATAATATTACAGGCATCTGACTGGCACAATATTACAGGCATCTGACTGGCACAATATTCCTGGCCTCTGACTGCACACTATTACAGGCATCTGACTGGCATAATATTACAGGCATCTGACTGGCATAATATTACAGGCATCTGACTGACATTATATTACAGGCATCTAGCTGGCACTATATTACTGGGCATCTGGCTGGCACAATATTACTGGGCATCTGGCTGGTACAATATTACTGGGCATCTGGCTGGCACAATATTACTGGGCTCTGACTGGCACAATATTACAGGCATCTGACTGGCATAATATTACAGGCATCTGACTGGCATAATATTACAGGCATCTGACTGGCACAATATTACAGGCATCTGACTGGCACAATATTCCTGGCCTCTGACTGGCACACTATTACAGGCATCTGACTGGCATAATATTACAGGCATCTGACAGGCACCATATTCCTGGGCTCTGACAGGCACCATATTCCTGGGCTCTGACAGGCACAATATTCTTGGTATCTGACTGGCACAATATTACTGGTATCTGACTGGCACATTATTACTGGGCTCTGACTGGCACAATATTGCAGGCATCTGACTGGCACAATATTGCAGGCATCTGACTGGCACAATATTACTGGGCTCTGACTGGCACAATATTACTGGCATCCGAAAGTTACAATATTACTGGCATCTGAATGGCACAACAATTATGGCATATGTGTGTGTGTGTGTGTGGGGGGGGGGGGGGGCGGGTAACATTGCGATGGATGGCGGGATTGCATGCAGGGGAGGGGGCAGGGTCCAGGGGGCCCAAGCAAATGCTTGCCCAGGGTCCAATCACTATTAAAGACGGCCCTGCCTGTAACATTAAGCCAATTTTCTCTCATATTTTGTGGACTGTCATGTATACATAGACTAGGAGAAAGAATACTAACTAGGGTCCTTGTTCTTTTTGCTGAGAATCTTACTCCTGGCTTCAAAACCTCATTATATACTTTATCAGCTGTAAGAATGGGTAAGTGTTTTTTAATTATGTCAGTGATCTGTGTAAATTGTAAACTATACGGGGTAACAAAGGATGTCTGCAAATATATATCAGATTTAGATTTATGTATGTCTAAGTTTTCCAACTAGGCTATAATTTTGTTCAGTTCATTATTTAGTAAATAAACCCCAGAGTCTCTGACACAGTGAGACACTGCAAATGTTTGTAGTTATATTACCAAGACCTCGTTGCATTTTATATTACAAATTGATTGCAGGGACCAAGACTACATATAAAAAGTTGTACACCCTATTGTAGTACTTTAGCAGATTCTCTTTGAGGTGAAGGCGAATCGTGACTTCCTGATGCTCTTTCCTCATACAAAGTTTGGGTGGTGCGGTGTGGGGGCTAGTGATGCAGCCAGTTCACAAAACACAGTTCATATCACTTCCTGACTCCTGTATCCACATGTCACCATCAATTATTTAAGGGTCTATCCAGCTGGGCTGAAGCTCGGCAATTGCTTCTGGGACAGAGGAGGATGTAAGGATTACTAATTCGACATACTCAGCTCCCAAAACTCCCTAGTGTCAGTCTTGCAACTGAATTGCTTAAGAGCAAACATATTCAGATCTGATGTGTTCTGTTCTGTTATTTTATGTCTTCCACATATCCTATCATTTAAGTTACATTAACATTTATTTATATAGTGCCAACAATTAACGTAGCGCAAAGCTTACAAGGGAACTACATATTAAGTTAGACAAACTAGAACAGACTGGTACGTGATGTAGAGAGCCCTGCTCGCAAGCTTACAATCTAGAGGGAATGCGGTACATGAAACACATAAGGGATTGAAGAGGTCAGAGGGAATGTAGTTGTAGTAACAGTAATGTGGATGGTTGGCACTAGGTGAGTTTGACCAAAGATTTCATTGTGTACGTTCTAGCTGGATCAGTTGTAAGCTACCTGATATTAACAGTGATTGAGGAGAGCTAGGTGGGATTAGCTAGAGGTAGATCAACCGGTATGCTAGCTGGATGGGAAATAAACTTCATTAAAGAGATGAGTTTTGAGGGACTTTTTAAAGTTTGAAAAGGAAGGAGAGAACTTGTGCTCTGCGGAAGGGAGATATATATCTTATCAATCTTGTCATGAGATTCGGGGGCTGAAGGGTCAGTTGGCTGTACTCCTAAATCTTTACATTTTTATGGATGGCATCTTAACATGCGTAAGAAATGGCTGCAGCTGGTATTGTGTTTGGGAACACAGTCAAATCTCTGTAAAAGGAAGTGATTTTTTTTATAGTACAAGTAAAACAAAAACACTTTTTAGCTTAACCATGTCTATACCAGGAAGTGCTGCAGCACAATCCCCTGTAGGGTAGGGTTTAGAACGCCTGCCTCTTTGCTGGACGATCAGGTAGGTTTCCTTATAAGGTGCTGGAGGCAAGTGTGACATCATCTAGTTCTGTCACATCTTTTGAAGATGTGAGACTTAGATAGAAGTGACATTAAAAAGGACAAAGCCAACAAAATCAGTTCACAGGAAACAATGAGGGCAGTGTAAGTACGGTATATGCCTCCCGGTAGTCCTGATAAATTAAAATATGGCCACAAATGTATTATTACCAAAGCTGTCTGAGCTCTCCTTGATTAACTGTCTTGACATTTCCGCTTCCATTATCTCAGAATGTAAGCCAATTACACAGTGGCAAATCATTAGATCATTCATTCATGATCTTGGCTTCTCCACTGAATATCAGTGCTTATAATCCGAGTAAAAATACCAAACTGTTATGGGTGCCAGGACAAAAATAGGCGAACTAAGGTCCTACAATACAGTGCTGTACCTGCCTCACACTATATACTAGGCAGCAACAATAAGAGTGTTTGTCTTCCCAAAAACACAGAAGTTACAAAGTGTGCAAAAGTGAAAGTACTTACGTAAAATCTAAAAAAACAGGGTAGATTTACCAATTTAAAATATTTAGCGATTAGGGATGTTTATCTTGTATCACAAGTGCAGCAGTATACGCAAAATAAAATAACCTTAAAATATACAATATTGTTTACATATGATAATAATGTTAGTGCCACAATATGCACTTACATATTCCCAAAGAATCATAGGCCTGTCAGGATGGTGAAGGGATGGCACTTCCAGGATACCAGTGGTATATTCAAAAAGAGATTTTTTCACTAATGTATCCACCAGGTGTGTAACTAGACACAATAGGGCCCAGTACATAAATTGACCAGGGGCCCCACAACTGCACCAAACAATACATCCCACAGTGCAAATTTTCCCCAAAGCAGCTTGTCTGTGCCATCTTTGTCCTCAATCAGCAGTCTCCCCTTAAGAAGTTCCCATTCATGCTCCTACCCAACTCCATAAACCACCCAACTCTTTCCACCGCTTACCCTTCCCTACAGATAATTTTAACTTTTTTCTCCTCCTTTAAACTCTCTTCTTGCCCCTCACACACCTCTGTCACACTTCCCCTGTTTATGACATAGGCTCCCTCTTTTTAACACAAGCATCCTGCCTATGTGTTGCTGCAGCAGGAGTCTTGATCTGGTGCTAAAGTTATACGTAATTGCGCTGATGTGCTTGTTAGCATTGTGATAATGTTGGCATCGCACAGGATTACGCTGGTGTTGGTTAATGGGAGCAGATTCATAACATAGCGGAACTGTTGGATTTTTTTTCAACAAACATTATTTGTTCCAGCAGGTGAGTGGTGGGCACCAGTGTCCATATACAGACACCTTGCCTCCTTTTTCTACACGCTGGATCAATGAGACTCCAAGTGGATGATTTCTACTTTCTCGGTCCTACTAACTATGGATATTATCCCCAAATAGTGATATTAAAGCAGTGGATAAATGATCGCAGTTGTAGCCGCGTCGCAGTAAAACGATAAAAAGCAATCAGAAAGAGTCCACACAGTACATCAAGATCTAAAATATTGCACAGCTCTGTGAGGCAGAGCCACAGGTAAACCTGATACACATTAATTTTACTTTGGGGTAAAGGATCACTTTTTTTAACCCTTGCTTCCTCAAAGGAAGCAAGGATTAAAACAAAAGTTGTAAATGTCCTTTAAACACAGACTTAATAAAAAAATCCCAAAAAGCTTTTGTCTTGCAGGGGTTAAAGACTGAGCAAGGGAAACCACAAGCATCAGTCAAAGTTAGGTGTGCATCAGGAGAGTATAATAATAGCTAGACCACTAGACGGATATAATCAAAACAAAAAAAAATTCCAGTTTATTTTCTCATTTTCTACATACTTTAGGATTATATGGCTCTTTTTTCTCAGTCCAAATAAAGCAACTCCACAAAGGAAGTAACATTCTTATGGTAGGGTTATTTTGCATCAAAATAGAAGTAAAAGTTTAGTTTGAGAACACACAATATTTTTGGGTAAAGAGGGGAAAAAACAATTGTCTCTCACATTGGAACCGGAACACTGGGAACACCTAAGGGTGGACTCTTGCAAAAATAGGAGCTCCAAGTTTCAGACCCAATCGGATGACTTCAGTGATCCGAGTAGCCCTCAAATTTAGGGGTACTCAGACACCACAGAAGTGGTCTGGAATTGTGGCTTATTTTCTTGCCAACATTTCGGAAGCCGAATTCCTCCTGAGTTTGGATGCAGAAATGGTAACCTCGGTCCCCCCTATGGACATCTATGGGGAGAACTTTGGCTACACATTAATTACATAAAAATAAAATAAATGTAAGAATTCGTACATTAATGTGGATATATTATAAAATATAACATTAATATATTATAATAGAATGTAAATATTTTTGTGTTTCTAATATGTTAACTTTAATTCTTCTACACATTTTATGTTCAATTCTCCAGCTAGAATATGGACAATTGAACTACCCGAAATTCAGAAATGTCATATTGAAGGTGAATGTGGCAACACTTGATTGGTAAGTGGATGATGTTGATTTGAAGAGGCTAGTGCCTGTAACCCCTTGACACAAGAAGTTTTAAGAAAAGGCAGTCATGGTTTACAAGAATGGGATCAAGGTCTTGAATTGGTCATTATTAGGAAGGGACATCTACGAAGATAGTCACTGATTTAGGATACACACACAATATAGTTATTATCTACTTTCACAAAATAAAATTCAACTGAATTGTATTCCCTTTGTTAGCAATCCCCTATCATTTCCTTTAAAATGTAAAGTCTAGTGAGAATGTTTTAATGTGGTTATATATTGTTTCCTATTCTGCAATCAGGCAGAACTGATTGGTAGCAATAAGAAAGAGCTTTGGGAGTGTATATATTGAAACATATTTATATCATAGTCCTCCTCAGATGCCCCAACATCGCTTACTAATTCTGATTTTGGGTTGAGTTAACAATTGAGGCACTAGTTCTTGTATGCCACCAGGGCCGCCATCAGAAATTTCAGGGCCCTTACTGAAAAAAAATCTGGGGGCCCCCCTCCCCCTGGATAGTTTATCCATTAATAGCCCACTGATAATTTGCTCATTAATATTCCACTGATAATTTGCTCATTAATAGCAACTAATAATTTGTCCATTAATAGCCCACTGATAATATGTCCATTAATAGCCCACTGATAATGTGTCCATTGATTGCCCTCTGATAATTTGCTCATTAATGTGCCACTGATAATTTGCTCATCAATAGTCCACTGATGCAGGAAATACAGCCACCGGATATGACATGACGTAATTTCCGGCGCCTGTGACTAGTAGCCGGGTCCGCATGAGACAGTCACACAGACAGCCGGGGCCCACGGAGCAGCTGCTCAGGGATGAATGGGCCCTGGGCAGCTGCCCCGTTTGCCTACGTTTTGTTTTTTTACATTTTTTCTTTTTTAAAAGGCCCGCTGGGTCCGGAACAGGTGTATCGCCCGCCCCCCTTGATGGCGGCCCTGTATGCCACCATTATTATCAGTTCAGTTCTTGGGATTACCTCTGCACCTCAGATAATTCCATGTTCAATACAAAGTCTGATAACAATGAGTGCAGTTAAATGTGGTATAACCTTACATCTGTCCTGCCGATTACAGTTTGAGAGCCAAAAAACACAGTGTCCAATAACTGGAAAGTCTAAGTCAACCGGGAATCAAATCCAATGAACTGTATTGGTCCGTCTAAGTTGTCCACAGTTCTAAATACTGGAAATATGGGTTAAACGGTGCATTTAGTGAACGGTGCGTAATACTTTTTTATTTACGGTATATTTTTATTTGACATTATACATAGAAATACATTGTGTACAAATACAGAGCAATTTTACATCCATTTTAAACAATATAACTCAAAAGTATGAGAGAAGTGCCCACATATAAAAATCTTAAATCAAAAATATTATCTATAAACTTATGGGCAAAATAACTCGTGCTTATTTGTACCCAGACACAGAGATCAGCGGATCTCAACAAAACATCCAGAGTGTAAATAATGTTTATGTTCCATCACAAGTGTGGTGGGATTTCATGGGAGGGGAAAGATCAAAATTTAACGGATCCACTGGCATGTAATACAATACCCAGAAACATATAAAATAATGCTGCCAATATAAATAAAGTAAGCCTTCTGATTATAGAGGTTGGCGAAGAATATCAGTCAGTTCTCCACAGCAGAGTGGAAAATGGTAATACGCCTCAAAAGATATCAGGGGAAGTAGTCTTGGAATGGCTAGTAGGGTTGCCTTATCGGTAGTGTTGTGGAACTTAACTATGACATCCCTCCATGCCTCTGTAGGAGCCATCTGTGTTTCTTAACTCTGATGGTATAAACCATCTCCAGAATGCCTTGAATACAAATATTTGCCTGGCAAAGTTAAGTAGCAGCCTTGGATCTGCTGGGCTAACAGACCTATCTGATCCTGTGTCTTAAGCATGGCAGCATAAGCGGTTTCTAAAGAGGCTGCCTTGTTTTGTAAGGTTATTGAAGCTTCGTGGTAGCATTAGTGGTTTCTTAAGAGGTTACACATATATCTCAGTGTCTCCTTACCACCATATCAATCAACGTGGAAACAATGTATAGAAATTAACACAAAAGAAGAAACAAATACTGCTGGTTCCGCCCCGTAATCATTTCTAAGCATATGATTAAGTGTTTCATGCGCGAAACGCGTCATGCTGTGAGTTATTTTTGATTACTTTTCCCACCAGTTGCTGTGAGGATATTTTCACCTGCTACCTGCATTAAATCACCTTATTTTTTTCATCGTATCCTGCGAGTGCCGTTGTTCTTTCTGCATTATCTGCTTGAATGAAGGGACAGCAGTCTAAATAGTAGCACAGGCCTGAAGAAGATTCAGTAGCGAGAAGTGGACATTGGGCTTCAAGCAAGCCACTGGCGCCGAGCAGTGAGGTGTTAGTGGAATATTGAGGTTAACAAGTGTGTTACAAGTCAAGTAGAATAACTGGGTCATGAAATTCCAAAAAGAACATTTCACAAGAAGAGAAAAGAAGATAAAACAAGAAAAAAAAGCTCCAGACTCAATGTCTTTATATAGGGCTTAATTAGTGTTTGGAAGCTGAGGCAAATATGCCAAATTTGTGGATGGCTTCTGCCTTTAGATAAAGGACAAGTCCCCTTTATTGACATCCATGGTGTGACAGTGCAACCCAAATTTCTCTCCCCTTTGACATGCCTCTCAGTAAGTAAGTGATGACATCAGCACAATTCATGCTGTCAGAACTGTCTGTAATGCTTTTGGGATCCTTACAGATTACATGCTCTTTACTGAAGGTAGTTTGGTCTAAAACTGATTGTAAGGCATCTTTTAGTTTTATAGGTATTCTCTAAAGAGAAACACGAGGTCATGTTTGCGGTAGACTGTGACTAATGCCTTCTATTTACTTTTTCTCTAACTACCTGTGATAAATGGTCAATGGGAAAATTGGGCTATTGGCCTACTTGGCATTGTGAAAAGGCAGCACCAAGTGACACAGAAGACAAGTACAGTAGCCCCTGTCATAAGGCTGCTATGAAAATATTTGTAACATGAATAAAACCTTCCAAAATTTGACAAGCGCCAAATGTTGCTATTTGTAAAAAAAAATGCATTAAATGGCCACAAGACTAAGACATACATTTCTCAATTGTTTATACAATACATATGTTTTCTGAGAGCCAGTATTTACACACTCTATGATAGGATACATACAAACAGCTTTCACTGCAAACCATCAAACACAATACACAGAACAACAAGATATGCTTTTCAATACAGCATGTCAGATGACCAACTGCTATGTAGCAGATTTTTCAGTATCTGGACCAAGGGTGGCTTCACATGCAAGTATGTTGATAAGCATTGACACCCGATATAGCCTTCATGGCGAGTCATTGACCTGCTTGACATTTAACCAGTTACCTGCACTAAAGGGAATGTAGCTAAAAATTGACCACTTGTAGTTTATGGCTGTCAGCAAGAATTAGGGATACGCAGGCTTTGAGCTTAAAATATAATAGGATAACTCCAATTGCAACCCTCTACATGTCATAAAGATTAGAACTGCACAATAATGTATTGTACCTCTGGTAAGAAGAAAAGGTTTCACTGAAGTATGGATGAGCACTTGACTCCAGTGATTGGTGTACAAATCCCTTTACTTTCAGACCAATTTCAGATGGAATATCACAGTTTCCCACATTTTACATTAGTGTACGACCAATACTTCTAAATTATATTTCTAAGCATATTTCTGATGGTAATTTAGGAAGGCTGTGACAGGTTGCTGACCTCACGGTGAGTTTTCCACCAGACCAGAACATTCTTATATTGTCAGGAACTCTAAAGCCCACCTTCGGTGTTATTATACAGAAGCAGGAGGAACAATCTCATTTCATGTATTTGCCTTTCCTGTTTTGGAACCCTTTAGGTGCTCAAGAAAGATTGTCCAGAGAAAAGGGCTAGTTATTGTATGATAATTTATCTTACATAAACTTTATATTTTAGCTGTCCAGCTAGTTACCTCTTCCATGTGTTTTTTTCTTTTACAGTAGAAAGGATAACATTATTTGTGACACATATCTAACTGGCTGTAGCAGCATATTCTCCCACAGTTTACAGTAATAAATATATATATATATATATATATATATATATATATATATATAGTGACACAATCGCGCACATTCACACGCATACAATCAGGCACATGCGCAGGCACATCTTCATATATATAAGTGTCTACTCAAGAGAGAATTGCAGGGAACTGAGATGGGAATTTCAAACTTAAGTCAAAGTAGCTGAATTGGAAACATTATTCAATGCAGCTGAATGGGAGATTTTTTCCCCTTAAGTTGGACATTCCTGTATCAATTCCCTGCGATTCTCTCTTTATTGAGTAGACCCTACAAAAATCACATATACACACACAGACACTCACATGCACACAATCACAGACATACACACACAAGCCACCATTTGTTAGTTTTTTTAAAGAAAAAAAAAGTACATATTTCAATGTGTCCTCCCCTTATTGTTGCTTTACCTCATTGCAGGGGTGGGAATTCTGGTCCAGTCCATTATATAGGCACACACCATCTTCAGCTGTACTTACACTGAGCACCAGGATGTCATGTGACACTGGGTTTTGACTCTAAAGCATGGTGCAGCCAGCCTTTGCTCTGCGCTCCCTTGCTATAGTTAGGTTTTGTGTGGTCCTGTTGTAACGTGGGGCCACATGCTAGTAGAAAAAAAAATTAACTGCTTCCATGGGCGGCATTATGGATGACAAATCAACAAATATCGGGCACCAGGACACCATGGTGACCAGGAAATTAGACCTGGCACCCAGGATTTGTCACGCCTTTTGGGTGAAAAATTTAGATCACGTAATCTTGTTGTTTGGTTCCAGTTCATGGCCATTTCTGGATGAGACCCAGAGGTACAGAGGCAGACCACATTGCTGATTTATTCAGTGATGCTAACAGAAAATGCATAGTCTACAATTGTAATCCTTAAAAAGTAGACAGACGTAGAGAGTGTGCAGTTTTCATTTACCCAATGCCTTTGTATGTCTTTTTGCTGATGATACAAAGATTTGCAGCAGGGTTGATATTCATGGAGGGATAAGCCAAATGGCAAATGATTTAGCTAAACTAGAAAAATGGTCAGAGCAGTGGCAACTGGCATTTAATGTGGACAAGTGCAAGATTATGCACCTTGGGCGTAAAAACCCAAAAGCAGAATATAGACTATTTGGTACAGTCCTAACCTCAACATCTGAGGAAAGGGATTTAGGAGTAATAATTTCAGAGGACTTGAAGGTAGGTAGGCAATGCAATAGAGCAGCAGGAAATGCTAGCAGAATGCTTGGTTGCATAGGGAGAGGTATTAGCAGTAGGAAGAGGGAAGTGCTCATGCCATTGTACAGAGCACTGGTGAGACCTCACTTGGAGTATTGTACGCAGTACTGGAGACCTTATCTCCAGAAGGATATTGATACTTTGGAGAGAGTTCAGAGAAGGGCTACTAAACTGGTTCATGGGTTGAAGGATAAAACTTACCAGGAAAGGTTAAAGCATCTTAACATGTATAGCTTGGAGGAAAGACGTAACAGGGGGGATATGATAGAAACATTTAAATACATAAAGGGAATCAACACAGTAAAGGAAGAGAGTATATTTAAAAGAAGAAAAACTACCACAACTAGAGGACATAGTCTTAAATTAGAGGGGCAACGATTTAAAAGTAATATCAGGAAGTATTACTTTACTGAGAGGGTAGTGGATGTATGGAATAGCCTGCCAGCAGAAGTGGTAGAGGTAAACACAGTCAAGGATTTTAAGCATGCGTGGGATAGACACAAGGCTATCCTAGCTATAAGACCGGGAACGGGGGACTAATAAAAGTACTCAAAAAAAAAATAAAAAAATTGGGCAGACTAGATGGACCGAATGGTTCTTATCTGCCGACACATTCTATGTTTCTATGTAATGCAGATTTGATGTTTTTCGAAGCGACCTTGAGTAAAACAGCAATCTTTGAAACTTCATTGTAATAATAATTATATTACTAGCATGCAGCATGTTAGTCCTTGATAGATGCTAGTATTGCTGAATTTAATGGTAACTAGTCAATATTAAGATGAATGAATAAAACACTTGTCTCTATTTTCAAGCAGGTATACCTGCTTGAAAATAGAGACAAGTGTTTTATTCATTCATCTGAACATAGACTATATTTGCAAAACAGAAATGTTGTATTTTTAACTTCACTGCAGTAGTTACATGTCCTTTGTTTTTTAGATATGGATAATAGGCAGCTAGAGCACTTCTCAGGGACCAATCCTAAACTTCCTCTTTCCAGGCTCTGTCCTTATAAGGTGAAACTTCAGTGTGTTTCTGTGTGAACTCTTCCCTACCCCTCCCTGCTCCCCAAGAGCACTGGAGAGAGCCGCTGGCTGCCTTGCATTCCACTTGAATTACTGCATAGCATTGTAGTTCAGCCCTGGTAGGGCTACTCTGCCTTACCTCTCTCAGGGTAGCCACGACTCCTTAACCCTTTCACACCATAGACAGAAAATCCAATATGATCTGCTACGTGGGGTATTAGAAATATTAACACATATAATGCATTTCATTCCACCGAATAAGCATTTCTAAAACCAGAGGTCATGATCTGAATGCTGAGGTTTAAAAGTGTAGTGGCAGCAGTAAAGTGAGGCATTTGAAGGTTCTAGAGCAAGGCTGTTATAACTAGGACTCCAATGATACTACAACTCCAAAAGCTGGCTTAGCATACTTGGAATTGTAGTCTATAGCAGCTACAGAAGACTGCCTGTCCATTTTAAGTAGCAAATTAAGTAATGGAATTAAAGAATACATCTCATACAAGTCATTACACTTGCTTGCTACTGGATAGTGTATAATGATATAATAGATATAATGCCATGGTCTATTTTATACACCAATTTTCCTGAATGCTAAAAGTTAGCATCACTCAACAGGGAATTTGTTTTCAAATATCTGAGGGTCTGGTCGTTAAGGTTTTCCTGCCAAGCAGGCTGGTAAAACATAGGCTTGATGTTAAGTCTGTGGAGGCATCAGGATGTCCGGTATTAAAAAGAAAAAGTAGGAATCCTTCTGGTAATAGAAGTGATTAAAACCACTCTCAATTCTTCTGCCGAGTGCTGGCACCATTAATTTCCTATCTCTTTGATGGAATGTTTCTCCTTTTAGCATGTAGTGAAAAATGGGAGAGATCATGACATGCCCACGGCTGTTGCAAGTGTACAGAAGGTGTTTTAGTCATTCCTCCACTCCTCATTGTGTAGAATGGTTTCTGATGATGTCATCCCCATGTTGATAGATAATTTGTTTATAAAATAACACTGCAGCACTATAAACAACACATTTAAACCAGGAATATTAACCCCTTAAGGACAGAGCCTTTGAAACATTTTTGTCCTTTCTGGACAATGGCTATTTTAACATTTCTGTGCTGTTTGTGTTTAGCAGTAATTTTCTTCTTCGTCATTTGCTGTACCCACACATATTATATATTGTTTTTATCGGGACAAAAAGGGCTTTCTATGGATGCCATATTTTTGATCATATCTTATCATATTATTAAAAAAAAATAATAAAATATGGTAAAAAAAAAAAAAATACACAAATTTCTTTGTTTTTATTTGAAACAACTTCTCCTCATCGACAATAGCGAACGAAAAAACATGCTAAATAGATTCTACTATTTCTCCTGAGTACAGGGATACCACCCATGCATAGGTTTGTTGGGTTGTTTGGGGGCTAAAATGCCAAATTTGTGAGGTGCAGTTTTTTGTTTTCCAACTTGAAATTTTTACATGCAGACAGCCTGCACCCATGTCCCATTTGGGACATATTTGAAACCAGCCAGTGTATTTTACCCCATCAACCCATATATTTTTTAAAAGTAGACACCCTAGGCTATCTCAAATGGTGGTATTTTAACACTTTCCATGCACTAATTCTACCACCAGCCTTTGTCAAAGTTTGTGGTAGTAATTTTTTTGTGTTTTTTTTTCACAAACCTTGTACTTCAGACATGAATTTACAGATTTTGGTATGTGTCACTGCCAAATAACACCCCAATAAGTGTTCAGCAACATCTCTTGAGTACAGGGATACCCCCCATGCATAGGTTTGTTGGATTGTTTGGGGGGTAAAAGGCCAAATTTGGGAGGTGAAGTTTTTGGTTTTCCAATTTGAAATTTTGACATGCAGACAGCCTGCACCCATGTCCCATTTGGGACATATTTGAAACCAGCCAGTGTATTTTACCACATCAACCCATATATTTTTTTAAAGTAGACACCCTAGGCTATCTCAAATGGTGGTATTTTTACACTTTCCATGCACTAATTCTACCACCAGCCTTTGTCAAAGTTTGTGGTAGTCATTTTTTTGTGTTTTTTTTTCACAAACCTTGTACTTCAGACATGAATTTACAGATTTTGGTATGTGTCACTGCCAAATAACACCCCAATAAGTGTTCAGCAACATCTCTTGAGTACAGGGATACCACCCATGCATAGGTTTGTTGGGTTGTTTGGGGGCTAAAAGGGCCACATTGTGAAGGTGCGCATTTTCAACTTGGAATATTGACGTGTAGCCAGCCTGAGCCCATCTTTCATTTGGGACTTTTTTTTAAAGTAGGACAGTGTATTTTACCCCAAAAAGTATATATTTTGTAAAAGTAGACACCCTAGGCTATTTTAAATGGTGTTATTTTAACACTTTCCATGCACCAATTCTACCACCAGCCTTTGTCAAAGTTTGTGGTAGTCATTTTATTGTGTATTTTTTCCCACATACATTGTACTTTAGACACAAATTCACATATTTCGGTATGTGTCACTGACAAACAATACCACAATATATGTTCAGCAACATCTCCCGAGCACAGGGATACCACCCATGCATAGCTTTGTCAGCTTTGTTGGGTGTTGAAAGGCTACATTTGAGAGGTGCGCTTTTTGATTTTCAAACTTGGAATTTGAACATGTAGAGCAAGGAAGGGGTTAATAGCTCTTATAAGAGCCTTTGTAGTACTGTACAAAAAAATTAACCCCTAAAAATGCACAGACAAGAAAAAAATTTCTGCTGTGCAGTGATCAGTGGCAGGGAAGGGGTTAATACACTACACTATACAAAGGGTATGGCTTTTATAAAAGCCCTTGGGACTCACAATTTTTTTAACATTTTATTTAATTTATTACAATTAAAAAATTATGTTATACAGATCTGTCTCTTTCCCTCACTAAAACTCAAGTGAGGAGAGGGAGGCAGATCTATATGGGTCAGAACAATATTTACCAATATTGATCGAACCAGACGAATGGTGATGCTCATCTGAGAAATCACCAAACCACCTTTGCCACTGATCGGCTGTTACTGATCGCTATACACGTGTTCAGACAGCTTCAAAAGGAATACACGTAATCCCCTAGTGGGTATAATTAACCCCTAGCGAGTCTGACAAAAAAAATGCTGATAGCAAAAAAAAAATCCTTCTGCGACTAGATTGCTCCATATGCGCTGCTTAGGCAGTGACCATATGCACTGCTTAGGCAGTGACCATATGTGCTGCTTAGGAAGTGATATACGGCAAGGAAGGGGTTAATAGCTCTTATTTTAAAAAAAAATTACGTTAAACGTAGTCCCCTAGCGGGTATAATTAACACGTGACGGGTGTAATAAAAAAGTTTTAAAAAAATTAAAAATGCTTCTGCAGCAAGATTGCTGCATTTGCGTCAGATCTCTGCTTAGGCAGTGATCTACAGCAAGAAAGGGGTTAATCTCTCTTAAAAGAGCTTTTTTTTATACTGTAATGAATTACAGTAAAAAAAATTAACCCCTAAAAAATGCACAGACAGCAAAAAATGTGCTGCTGTGTATGATCACTGCGTACACAGCGATCAATGGCAGGGAAGGGGTTAAATGGCTTTTATAAAAGCCCTTGGTGTTTAAAATTTTATTAAATATTTGTTTTATTATTTTATTTTATTTTTTTACTTTATCTGATCTGTCTCTCTCCCTTACTATAACTAGTAAGGTGAGGGAGGCAGATCAATACTTGTCAAAGGCAATATTTGCTAATATTGCCTTTGACAGTATGATAAGTGCTCATCAGAGCACTTACCATACATGCCTGCACACAGATCACATAGATCTGTTGTGCCGGCATCGATTGGCTCCCCCTAGAGCATCGGAAGTAAAATACTTTCACTTCCGATGCTCTTGCCATTAGAAGGGAAGCACTGCCTGTATAGGCAGCGTTCCCTTCTACTGAGCCGATGGGGTCGCTCAGGAGAGCGACCACCATCGGCTCTGGGGAGCAGAACGGTGTTGTTAAGTGCCTCGCTGGCGAGGCACTTTAACAACACCGGAGATGCTTAGAAAGCGAACGATCGTTCGCTTTCTAAGCACATGTGTGCAGCCGGCGCAGCCATTTTTAAATGGCTGCTACGATCACTCCGTGGAGTGATCGTAGCGCGCCCCTGCACATTTGGGGGGTGTTGCACAATGCCTCTACCTAGAGGCATTGTAGCAACACCGTTAGAGTAAAGAAAGCGACCGCTGGTCGCTTTCTTTACTCAGTTTAGTGCATGACGTGCCAGGCACGTCACCTGTCGGCAAGTCCTCGATTTGCCGTGACGTGCCTGGCACGTCATCTGTCGTTAAGGGGTTAAAGGAGAACTGAAATTTTTTTTTTTACACTTGTGCTTCTTCTAAGTAAGCAGGGGGTTCAATAAAAGTTTTGTTTTCCTTTAAACAAAACTAAAAGTATAACACAATAAAACAAGTAAAAAATTGGGCTATTCCTTTAAGCTTCCTGGCAATTCACTGTTTTCTTCACTGACTTCAAGAGACTAATGTCTGCAGCTGAACCCAGGAATATCTCACTTAGACCAGTTTTTTTTCTGTAAAACGCTAGTATCCAAATTCCTCTGGCAAGTCCCTGGCTACCTAGACCCAGGTTTATCCTAGTGTATATACAAGATGATAATTCTAGCCTTAATCCACCAAGCATTTTTGGATCTGTGGGGATCCATTAAGGTTAACTTGTCCTTTAATATGTTTCTCATTGTGAGAAAATGAATGAATTGTGCGACCTAGACACTGATGTACATTCAAGGCTGTATTTGTCTTCCTGTACTGTTAGATAACTCAGTCACCAGCCCATAGCAAAGGGTTGCCACCTGGCCGGTATTTAAATGGTGGCAGCAGGCCAGTAAAAAATTGGCTTGAGGCCAATGTTAAGTCTATGGAGGCAGTAGCATGGCTGGTATATTTCTGAAAAAAAAAAAGGTGGCAACCCTACCATAGCACCATAACATATTTAGAATCTGTCATCAGCCTATACAACCAGAAACTATTCTTCACTTCCTATCCTTGAAGAATTATGTAATATTAAGCTATAGAAAGAGCCAATTGCTGTCGCTCACATACTATACCTGTAGACACCATTCCACTAAACCATGTTTTATTTTATAGTTCCTGCACCTGTAGATTTGTCTGAGAATATCCCTCACTTCCTTTTCCTAGCCAATTCTGTGATATAAACTAAGAGAATGATGTACTCACTATCTGTCAATTCCTGTCCTTGAAAAACTACTCTTACACCAGCCTATGGAACCATGTAGTATTCCTTGCTTCTGGTACATGCTGATTTCTCTGACATTAACCTTTAGAATCGATTTTCGTGACGCCACCCTAGAGAATTAAAAAGTTAGAGCAGAAAAGTGGTATCAATCCAGCCATGTTTTCTTTTAAAACATACTTTTGAAACTTTTGTCTCTTTGCATGCATGGTCAACTGAATGGAATCTAGACTTCTATTTACTATAACTCTTAGATTCAGGGAGGCAAATGGTACCTGGTACTGAGTTTATGAAAAGATGGCAATAGCATTCCTTGCTCCACATTAACCCTGCTTGGGCCCCTCCTCTGTTGCTCAGTTTCTGGATGGATTTTAGTTTTCTGCTGAGATAATCTATGAACACATAGATAAACAGTTAGTCAGCAACATTGTTGATCTCTTAACAGCTAGAAGGGCTTGTTGCACAGGATACAGGATATAAATATAAATGAAATGTTGCAGAGCAAGGCTACATGCCATTCAGAATAGCTCAATCCAATCTGTTTATGTCTATACATTTCCCAAGGGAATATTGGTGGTTTTCTGAGCAAACTACTTATATTACAATAAGAGAATTTAGAAGCATTGCAATACCGTCTGTGGCACCAATCATTTTAATAACATGTGGACTGATAGCACACATTATGCCTGGGAACAAATGGTGTTTATTCTACTATGTGTATTTACATTGGGTTTGCTGGTTAGTTTGTGCTGCAACCAAGTCGTTAACTATTTAGACACAGAGATGTTTGAGACAAGCCATCGTTGATGAGAAATATAAATTGCTAGTAATGATTCTAAGCAAATACATTTTAAAACCACAAGAAAAAGGTGTAGTAAGGAATTAGAGCTATACTGGGACAAAGCAGTAAAAGTGGAGAAATCTATCGGAATGTTCCATTCGTTTCCATGGTGATTGCATTAGTTTTAGAACTTTCCCTAAGATTTTTTTCTGAGAATCTCTGGAGGAATTTGGAACATGTCGCACAACAGAAGTATCAAAACAAACTATATTTCCCTAAAGAAGGGTAAGAAGTGATATTAACATTGGTTTAGTATTATGAGTGTATGTGGTAGATGGGTAAGGTCATCTGAAATTGGGTCTCGTGGCTGGTCCTATTAATCAAGGTACCTCATGACCCTGTAACCAAAATGAGTTGTTAAAGTAATTCTGTAGCGCACACGCCTGCCCATTGGTCACAGAGGCATGCAGATACACCTGCATAATACCTTATAAGGCCATTAAGATATTTGATTGTACAAGGTTTGGCCTTAGGTAAATCACTAACATCCCTGAGTCACATTAAATGGAAAAATTCAAGTTTAGCAAGCTGAATCAACAGGTAGTGCAAGTACAGGAACTGGCTTTCACCTTTAACCAATACTTGTGTCAGGAAGGGCAGGTCATGGAACACAATATTCATCTGGTTTTGCCTGCTTAAAACTATTGAGGGAAGAATTGTATTTTTTGTCCCCTGTGCTCAGGCAGGGATTCCCTTTATTGTTTGGTTTAAAATAAACATCCACTTGATTGGAGGGAAGAACCTCACTGAAATATTGGATTATGATATTTAGGCCATAACCCTAGACTGTAATGCATTGAAAATACATATTGTTGGGTCTGTATTCGGGAGCGTAGAGCAGGTAGGGTTGCCACCTTTTCTTTAAAAAAATACCGGCCGTGGTACTGTCTCCATAGACTTAACATTGGCCTGATGCCAATTTTTTTACCGGCCTGCCAGTAAAATACCGGCCAGGTGGCAACCCTAAGAGCAGGGTACAAATAACTGTGCCACAAGGATGGTGCAGATAAGCAAGGTTTTAATGCAGGCAGTGGAGATGCCAAAAAGGGGACCAGCCAGAGTCGGGGTATGTAGCGCAGGACAAAAACGGGAAACAAGCCATGTCAGGATGGGAGAGGTCAGAGAAATCCAGAAACAAGAGGTCAGGAATCAGAAGGTCAAACACGGAATCAGGTCATCTCTGGAGGGAGAAAGGAACCAAGCAGGACGAACCAAACTTAGCAGCTCAATATACAAGCAAAGAAGGTAGTGTGTGAGGGGTTTATATAGGGCTGTCAGTACAGGCCTCAACCTTCAGCCCAGGTAGTTCCTCCCCCTTTCCATAGGTCTCTATGGGACACTTTGGGGAAGTGTCAGCCCCCTCCCCCGCCTCTCCTGCATCCACCAATGCAAGGGCGCCATCAGGTACAGAGACACGCCCCCTCTGCAAGTGTAACACGGAAGCACATGTTACTCACAGCCTGTGTGTAACTCAATACCGGGGATGCGGCCTATCACGCGACGGCGCAATCGCCCGGCGGGATACCAGAGAAGCAGGGGACCCTGAAGATGGTAAGTGACCCCTGGGCAGTGGGTGAGAGGCACATATCCTGATTTTAATGGACGGTATAGATTAGGTGCACATCAGGTTCCGTTGATCTTCGGAACATATGTAATCAGCCATAAATAAAGTAGTGTGGCACGCCAAAATCCAAAGTAGGAAAATTCTATGTTGCTGATAAAACAGCAAATCACGGGGTGCAGCAGATCACATGATGAGTTTCACGTTTACTAATGTTCATTCATAAGTCATTGTGAATAAACATTAGTAAATGGGAAACGCGTCAAATGATCTGCACCCCATGATTTGGTGTTTTTTCCTACAACATAGAAACATAGAATGTGTCGGCAGATAAGAACCATTCGGTCCATCTAGTCTGCCCAATTTTTTTTTTTTTGAGTACTTTTATTAGTCCCCCTTTCCCGGTCTTATAGCTAGGATAGCCTTGTGTCTATCCCACGCATGCTTAAAATCCTTGACTGTGTTTACCTCTACCACTTCTGCTGGAAGGCTATTCCATACATCCACTACCCTCTCAGTAAAGTAATACTTCCTGATATTACTTTTAAATCGTTGCCCCTCTAATTTAAGACTATGTCCTCTAGTTGTGGTAGTTTTTCTTCTTTTAAATATACTCTCTTCCTTTACTGTGTTGATTCCCTTTATGTATTTAAATGTTTCTATCATATCCCCCCTGTTACGTCTTTCCTCCAAGCTATACATGTTAAGATGCTTTAACCTTTCCTGGTAAGTTTTATCATTCAACCCATGAACCAGTTTAGTAGCCCTTCTCTGAACTCTCTCCAAAGTATCAATATCCTTCTGGAGATACGGTCTCCAGTACTGCGTACAATACTCCAAGTGAGGTCTCACCAGTGCTCTGTACAATGGCATGAGCACTTCCCTCTTCCTACTGCTAATACCTCTCCCTATGCAACCAAGCATTCTGCTAGCATTTCCTGCTGCTCTATTGCATTGCCTACCTACCAACAACATAGAATTTTCCTACTTCAGATTTTGGCGTGCCACACTACTTTATTTCTGGCTCGTAATTCCAGACTTTATAACCACCATGACACCAATAATTCATCCAATTTCAGGAGTAAAAACCCTGGCACCAGAGGCAAATTTAGGATATTCCCAAGTAAGGCAAAATGTATTATATTTGAGTGGGCAATAGTAACTCTATGTCAGACTACAGCTTCCATGATGTCAAGCTGTCTATTGGTTGGGTTAGGTATCATGGGAGATGTAGTGTAGAAACCACTAGGAAGTATGTATTAAAATGATCCCTCCAGTACCTGTGTTATTATGTGGATTTACACCTCGGTACATACTTCTGAATACCATACATGATGCACCTTTGTTTGGTCTGATATTGTACATTATTTCAGTCCCAAGGACGGTTTAAGACAGTTTCCCTTTCCTTGTTCAGTAACAGAGCAATATGTAGTACTGTCTGTTGCAATATCTGATATGATCTTGACAGATTTTCCCTGTGTACCAGTATTCAGAATAAATTGCTAAGCTGCTATAGAGAACCTAAATATTATTAAAGGCTTCATATTTTCCAGGATTATGTAATTTACAACTTTTGCAGACTTATGCATTGCACATTAATCCAGCACCGAAAAAGTATTACACCCCTGTTTTAGAAAATATTCCAGTATTAAATTGTTAAGATATCAGGCATTAAATAAAACATGTATGTCATTATGAGCAAGAAGGCCTGCAGGGAAAGAAGTATCCCTTCTATAATTGCATTTGAGTCATTTGCTGTTCATAAGGGGCTAAAATAGTTAAAAAAAAAACTCTCTTCTGTGCCAAAACACTACAGCAGCCATAAAGGGACTTCCATTTTAGGAAGGAGTTAGTGCTGTGGGAGGAGTTAGGAATCTGAACGCAAAGGTGCCGATTCTCATCTCCCCACATATGGTAAAGGCACGCTCTGATCCATCACTAAAACTGCCCTTTCTGTTACAGAACCGTTGTGCGGCTGAGCAAAGACAGGGGTTAAGACATAACTTAGAAGCTTTCCCTACCGAAAATATGGGCAGTGCATTTCTACAATAGCAACTATAGCTAACCCATGTTAGTGTTGTAATTGCAAATGCCAACATTGTCCAACAGTGTGGTATAATAGACAAATATTCTAGACATGTACCTGCTAATACATTTAATAATATAGGACGGTGAAGAGGGCTTACAAAGTGCTGCATACAGGTTCAGGTTGCACAGGGTATGATGAGTAGTGGTGTGCCAGAGTTTGTCAGCTCAATTTGCCTTGGAGTTGATATTACTCTGTGGAATGCAGAAACTAGACCAATCAGAGCCAGGGAGGAAGTGAATAACCAGCCTGTTTTTCAGCTGCTGAGTTGATAATGTACAAATCGCTTTGTCAGTGGCTTACTAAGCAGTCCTCCTGCTACACATTGTTTTAACCTCAATTATACAAGTAGTGGACGTCTAAGTCTTGCAGTACCAACTTATGCCTCTGTATGTTATAAGACCACAGATCAGGAAGAGTTTGAAATTCCAGTCCTGTCATTTCATTTGGTGTTGATAACTGGCTTTTATAAACTGTAGAAAGGTAGACATTAGTGCAAGCTTTCTTTTTACTAACAATAACTGGACCTACTTTGTATCATAAGCTCCATATATTCCAAAATGTATACTAGATCACACAGAAGGGAACATTTTTGGAAATCGTACACTGCATTCATCATAACAATCAATTCCATGTACTTTTATAAGCATCCCCAACGAGAGGGGAAGGCAAGACACCATAGTTAATGCAAATATGTCAAATGTACAGCTTTAAGTGGGACAGTCCTGCTTATTAAGCCCCGTCTGCATATATGTCAAATGTACAGCTTTAAGTGGGACAGTCCTGCTTAGTAAGCCCCGTCTAATCCTTCCATAACTGCTTATGCCCATGACTATTACCTATAATACAATCCACCCCCCGATTCCAACCAGGCCCTATTAACAACACAACACAACTTATGGTGGATAAGGGCTAGGCTGTCCACCACAGCTTTATTTCTTAACCAGAAACTTTTACCATCCTTAAACGATCCGCCAGCTGCAGAGCCATCAGCCTCAGCAGACGGTTGACCCAACGGATAAACCCGAGCTCTAGTCTCCTGGTGACGTCATTGACCACCAGCAGGAAACGGCTCCCCAAGCCGCACAGGACGGACCTCAAACTATTCCAAAACAGCGCTGGCGAGGAAATTACCGCTGTGACTAGACAAGGAGACAAGAAAAAACGGGAGGGGGGGGGGGGGGGGGCAAGATGCTGTATCCAGCTTGTCCTGGAGCCAAAAGGAGGAGCTGCCAGGGAGAAACACATTTTATAAGGTAACAACATTGTAACAATTTATACAACCAATAAGAACATGCCTACACCCATTGTAGTCTAGCATGGGCCAGCAGTCATGCTACCCTTTACTAAAGGTGCAGGGATACTCTTTCTCCCTACTGGTGGTCCATTTCTCTCAGACAAGACAGAAGAAAAAGATTTTTTATTGTGAACCATTGTTCACATGCACAGACTGAATAACCAACATGCTGCATCTCCAAAATCTTTCATTAGTGAACATAAACTATTTCATTAATGTCACAATACTGGCACTATGTTAAATTGAAGACCATGGAGCCCCTACATTAGTACATTTTTGTTGTGGAAAAATACATCAGACTGATAGCTCAATAAGGAATATCTTTTAATACAGATTGTTTCTGTGAGGAATCATTGATTTGAAACAAGTTGTAAGCCTACAAGAGCTTGTCTTACTTACATTCACATGTACATTGCTTTGTGAACTCTTGCCATTCCAACTGCTGTGGAATTTGACTCCCATCATCCTTAGACCACAAAATATGACATTTACAACTTTGCGGCATCTGCATTTTACAAATGTGATTTACTATACATCCATCAGTCATACATTAGTGTGTGTTGCAAAATAACACTAGTTTTTTTCAGATCTGAGTCATTGGCTGATTCACCCTTTTATTTAAATGAGTCTAGTTAATGATTTCCATAGAGCAAAAGCGTAATATGAGAACAGCCTGTGGGAGGTGAGACATCACTTGAAGTAGATTTAGCTTTATCTTTTTTAGAATCCACTACCGGAAGTATGAGACTTGCCAGATCAGAGCCCTCAGGAATTAAGTATTGCTTGGTTTCACATTGTGTATTTTGAAACTGTATTGGCTTAGTTGTGCACTTGACAGGATGTTGACGTTTTATTCTACATATCACTGATTGTGTAAGGCCATTACCTCATCTCTGCCGAATGACGTATGAAATAGAACCTTCACGTCACTGGTTCGACACGATACTTTACATCCTTCATGTCAATCAGCGCTCAGACGGGCAAAAGGCGATGTCGAATTAAAAGGTCTCAACCAAGAGTGGCACTATTGGCACAATGATACCTGGCCACACTGAATTTTCATTTCTGGGCACACAGACTGTACTATACTCAATCTCTCTGGTAAGACTGTTATTGTACAGGTTCGTCACTCCATTCCTCATGTCATTAATGTGATGAATCTCAAACAAGCAGTTATCATCAAGGATGTTGAATGCCCACATCCTTTTTTCAACCTCCTGGCTGCCCAGAGCTGGTTTCTTCTGCAGTCCAACATTGCTACCTCTAGTAAGCAAAACCAGGATGGCTCTTCCTAGCATGTAGAATGATAAACAACAAGGTCTTTCTCAATAAGGTTTTGTAAGCCTTATCCCAAATTCCAAAACATAATGAATCTCATGTAAGCCCCAATCACCATAGTTCAAATACAAAGACACATTTCTTGTAGATCTCTCACAAATAAATCTTTATTAATCATTTAAAAATGATATATGTATATGTAGATAAAAAAAATAACCACCCTTTTTCTGACTGAGGGAATATCAGCTTTTAACCAGCGACCCCATGTAATGAAGGGGGTTAAGCTCAGTCCAGATATTGGGAGGGCTACGTGTTTTGTATGTGGACCTATCCTAGTTGTATTTACTATTGATACAGGTGCATTTGTGGTCCTTCCAGCTAGCAAGTGTTTAACATAATGATTTATAAACTGGAGGAGCAATATAGTTACTAATCCCATTGCATTAGTATAGCTCATGCAATCATATAGCTACACAGATTGTAGCTGTGTACCAGCTGAATCATATTGCCCATTTCACCTGCACATGCAGAGCACAATCACAGAGGTTTATGAAGCTAATATAAATATCTTCAGCTATAATAGTAATATTAAAATCTTTGATAGGTAATTACATGCATCTTCTGCAATTCTATAGGGGACCAGCATTTGCACAGACAGTGGTCTGAACAAAACTGTGAACCACTATAGAAATAAAAGGTTCAGGGTCAACTGTCTTTCTGCCCCGTCCCCAAAAAATTTCTTGGGGGAGTAGACTTCTGCCTTACGTGTTCTCTCTGTCTCTGACCCATGCCACAAAGTGGCATAAGTAGCTCATCTAGTGTCCTCTATACCTAAGTGGTGATGTGTTCTCATCAGTACTCCCAGAGGGTTGCAGTATTAATAGATTCTGCATCTGCTTTCAGAGTGCCTGCTTGGTCCCCACGGAGATATTTGCCATTCTTGCCTTTGATTGCCACACGGTTGTGTTCTCGGAACTCGAAGAAGAAGTCTTCTGACATGTCTCCATCACTGCAAATGGTACCATTGCTTGAGACATACCAGAACTTGCCAGCTTGACCTGAGGAAGGAGTAGATAACATTAATCTTGTGGATCCACAAATTCTTCCAAAAAATCCCACTTTTTATATTTATTTGAAATTAATAGACCATTTGGCTAGAATTTGCCATTCCTAATACTCCTCAACATTTCTATTTGCCAATGACACTCAGTGAAGATTTATCCAAAGCAATCCCTATTGTTGTAAAGCAAAATCCCACTTCTAGGAGTAAATGCATTGGCTGTTGGCTGCAAAGACATAAGATACAGCAAGTATTCACATGATACTTGCAGGGCTGGACTGGCTCACCGGGATACCAGGAAGCTGTGGCATGCAGCTGCTTTAAGCAATACGGTGGCTGCCGCCGCTTTAAGCTATTTCAGTATTGTGGCGGCTGCCGCTGGATGTAAACAGGGGGAGGGCAAACGAGCAGAGCTACAGTGCTTTGGTGGTGGCGGAAGCAGCATTCTGGCACGTAGGAGAGACACTACAGGGGGATAGAGAGAGATACTAAAGGGGTAGAGAGCGAGACACTACAGAAATGAGAGGGGGAGAGAGAGTACACATGAAAGGGGGGAGAGAGACATTACAGAAATGCGAGGGGGAGAGAGAGACACTACAGAAATGAGGGGGAGAGAAAGACGCTACAGAAATGAGAGGAGTAGAGAGACACTACAGAAATGAGAGGGGGAGAGAGACACTACAGAAATGAGAGGGGAAGAGAAAGACAATACAGAAATGAAAGGGGGTATGAGAGACTACACACACAAGAGGGAGAGTGACTACACACAAGAGGGGAAAAGAGAAAGAGACTAAACACATTGGGGAGAGGAAAATATACACACTGGATCCGCCCCTGCAGGGCAAGTCCTGTGGTGCAATCTCAGTTCTGGGCTGGTTGCTGGGGTAAGACATGGGTGCTGGGGCAAGTCTTGTGAGTGCAATATAGGTGCTGGGGCAAATCCTGTGAGTGCAATCTGGGTGCTGGGGTACGTCAATATATGCACAAGGATATGTCTCATACACTGCCCTGATATATACCTCAGGGCAATTGATATAACTTTGTTTACATACTGGGAGCTAATTATTGCCCTGTGCATGGGTTATTTATAACTTTGTCTACATACTGGGGGTATATATTAGCCTAGGCAGGGGTATATATCAGTCTTATCTATAAATAATGCACTTTTCAGATGTGCTTTTAAAATGCATCGTTTTCCCCTTTATGAATAAAAAATAATGTGCCCACTCCGGCACTGGATACTTGGCATCTTATTAGGTGATTTATAAAGGTCATTGTTACAAATGGAATACATGAATAAGAGCAATCCTAAAGCCCCACAGGATTAGGACACTGTGTTGTAAACCAGTGTCCGAAACAACGGACTGGTAAAAATGAAAAAAGAAGGCATTTACTGCATGCTTCCCATCTGTCCCAGTTTCCACAGCACTACATTTTGGAACTGTGAGACAATGAATGAAAATAAACTGCATATCATGCCCTTGATAAGGACCACAGCATCTCTTGCATCTTGTTCGTCTATGTAAAAATTACTCCTTAAACATTCTTACTCTGTATATTGAGTTGGTCATTACTTATTATATTTTGATTGTGCCTAACCTTTAATTTGGTAGGCTCCATTGTTAAAGATGATCTGGAAAACATCATAGGATGAACGGTTTGCATCAAGCGTGTTAGAGGTTTTATGATAGCAGACAAAGCCCAGATCTCCACGTAGAACTAATATTGGTCTATTAATCAGCTTCAGTGTAAATTCCTCATCTTCACCTGTGGTGTTAGAGGAAACATGACAAAGTTTAAAAATATATATTTTTTCTTTATTTTTGCATTATTTAGTCTTGCACAAACTACGAACTCTGTCTTGTCCTACATCTTTATGGGAAACAATAGTGGGCCCATTATATCCTCCACACAAACCATTTGACTACAAAACAATCTATGAGAAACTTACTGGTCTGCGCCATAAAGCAATCTGTGAGGTGTAGGAGCAAGGGCCAGTAGGCAGGGCCGGCCTTAAGTGTCCCGGCGCCCTGTGCGGGCTTCCCCCGTGGCGCCCCCCCCTTACCCTTTCACCACCCTATGTATGTGTCCCTTTCCTCTTCCTTGCCATGTCTGTGTCTCTCTAACTCCCCCATACCTGTTTTCTCTCCCTCTCCCTCTGTTCTGTCTCTCTCCCCCCTCCCCTGTTCTGTCTCCCCTCCCCAGACCCCCGTGTTCTGTCTCTCTCCCCCATCCCCCTGTTCTGTCTCTCACTCCCCCCTCTCCCTGTTTTGTCTCTCTCTCCCCCCTGTTCTGTCTCTCTCCCCCCTCCCCCTGTTCTGTCTCTCCCCCCCCCTTCTGTCTCTCTCTCCACCCTCCCCTTCCCTGCAAATGTGGATCAGGGAGGGGGCGGAGCTAACCAGCTGAGCGGTGTAGCTCCGCCCCCACCATGTGAAGCAGAGCAGCGTCTGCTTCACTGGGAGCCACAGGCAGCAAGAGAAAGTGCTGCTCGGCTCCCCATGCTTAATGCAGGCATGGGGAGCCGAGCAGCACTTTCTATTGCTGCCTTCAGCTCCCCGTGAAGCAGACTCTGCTCTGCTTCACAGGGTGGGGGCGGAGCTACACCGCTCAGCCGGTTAGCTCCGCCCCCTCCCCGGATCTAGCAGAGCATGCCGAGCAGAGGGCTGGTGAGGGGGGATCTTTTGATCTCACCAATCCAGTGCCTCTACCGGCTTTTTTTTTTTTTTTGAGCGGCCAGCGGGCGCTCCCTGGGGTGTTGCGCCCTGTGCGCTCGCACAGGTCGCACACCCCTAAGGCCAGCCCTGCTAGTGGGGCATATGTTCATAAATGCATGTGTGTATTGGGCCCCATTGATTTTTTATATTTAAAGTAATGTTGAAGCCTTCCAAAAAATGTTTTATTTAGCATTAATACAAAAGTAGTCTAAAACAGTTTAAATCAATAGATAATTGCTGTCTTCTTTCCTCTTAGCAATGTATGGAGGTTGTTTGAGATGGATTGACTGCCTTGTGTCCTTAACCAGATGGATGCAATTCTTTGTATTTGTATCAAATGTGCAACAAAAAGACAAAGGAAACAACTTGAATCATAGTTGTGGTGATCTACAATTTTTATCATGGGCAAAACTGCTGTTTTGGTGCATGTCCGGTGGCTTACCAAACTTTTCCTTATTAATTATTTCTATTATGACTCACCAATTGAGTCGGACACTGCCGCCAGTTGCCCATTCTTCTTTGTACAGATGTATTTTCCATTGCTGGCCTTCAGCGCAACTTTTCTGCCTCGCCATTCAATCTCAAACATTGTGTTGGCAGCTCTATCAAAAACATGAGAAGAATCTAAACTTAGAACTTTTTGAATTCCTATCCCACCCAAATGGAAGGATCCATGGATTTAATTTAATATTCAGGCATGTCAGCCCGATAATCACATTTCATATCTTTTGCACACGGTTTGCAACTTTCATCAAAGATATGGCGTTACACATTCAGATGTATATAATAGAATTTTTACTCTTTGCATTGAAAATCCAGAGCATTCTAAATTGTCCTTGCGCAGGCATCAAACGAAGGACCTTTCTAAACTGTTTGTCAGTGAATATTGTAGGATCCAGTTATAACCTTGTATAACAGGCTATAGTCTATTCAACTGTTAGTTTAGATCCTTGAGAAGTGATAATGCCAGATTATTTTTTTTCTATGTCTCTAAGAGCAAGAGGATTTGGGAACAAAATCAATCACGTGATCTTCCCAACCTGAAAGTCTCAGCAGTGTGGTTCCATACCCATTCTACCTTAGTCCTCATAAAAAAGGAAAACATAGGGGTTTTCAATTCATGTCATTCAATGACATGAGTTGAAGTTATCGCTAGTTTTTAACGCAAAATTATTGCAGTCTATGGCATTCGGTGACATTAGTATTTATTTAGTGCTTATTAGACATGTGCATTCGTTTTCGGACGAATGCATTTTCGTCCGAAAATAGCATTTTCGTCCATTCGTCCGAAAAACTAATAACGAAAATGCTAAGCTAACGAAAGCCGAATGAATGAATGGTTAATAAATGAAAATCATTCGTCCATTCGTAGTACTATTGCATTCTATAAGCCGAAATAGAGTCGGTTTATAGAATACAATAGCATAGTACACTTACATTCCATAAACCGACATAATGAACGTCTTTCGGTTTATGGAATGCATGTAAGTCTATTGGCATTCTATAAACCGAACGTTCGGTTTATAGAATAGCAATAGGATTACATGTATTACATAAGCCGACAGCCTATAAACCGAACGTTCGGTTTTGTAGTGAAATGCCGACAGCCTATAAACCGAACGTTCGGTTTATAGGCTGTCGGCATTTCACTACACGGAGACAAAGTCTCCATTCATAATGCCGACAGCCTATAAACCGAACGTTCGGTTTATAGGCTGTCGGCTTATGTAATACATGTAATCCTATTGCTATTCTATAAACCGAACGTTCGGTTTATAGAATAGCAATAGGATTACATGTATTCCATAAGCCGAAAGTCTATAAACCGAACGTAAGAATTTCTTATGAATGGGGCTCTCGTTCGGTTTATAGAAAGCCAATAGTATTACATGTATTCCATAAGCCGAAAGTTTATAAACCGAACGTAAGAATTTCTTATGAATGGGGCTCTCGTTCGGTTTATAGAAAGCCAATAGTATTACACGTATTCTATAAAACGAACGAATAAAACGAAACGAAACGAAAATAATGAACGAATTTCGTCTGAAACGAATGCAGTAATGAACGAAATTCGTTTTAGAAAATAAAATTTTCGTCCGAATGGACGAAAACGAAACAAAAATTTTAGTTTTGCACATGTCTAGTGCTTATTGATTCGAGGAGAAATCTGATTGCCTTTTGGAACCAAGAAAAAACGTATTCCCCACTGAAGTAGATTTCAAATTGCTGAAATAAGAAGGGGGTCGGGTTTGCCTTAATTAAAGATCATATTCTTTTCCAAATGAAGGATAGCATTAGAGCATCTTTGAAGGCCCTCAGTATCATGAAAAGATTTTTGTGAGAATAAGTCATACTTTTTTTCTCAACCCATGAATACTGACATCATTACCCATAGCTCTAGGTCCTAAGTGTCCTACTGCAGCCCCACAGCTGTTGATATAAATACCTTAACCTCCCAACAGCCTTTAAAGTGAACCTGTCATTCACAAAAGATGTGGATGAGATGTTCAGATTAAGGTAGTTATATACCCTTGATTTACATTTTTGCTGTCAAAATTGCCAGCAAACATTGAGATTAAGATAAATACTTACCTGAGTGAAAATTAACCAGTCACATAACTGCTGTGTCAAATGTGGCTTATGTCTGAATTCAAAGAGATTGTAAAAGTAATTAAAGTTCCTTAGGAGACCTAATAAAATACCAAGCTGCCCTGTGAGCTGGGGAAAACCAAACCAACTTTTAATTCAATTTACTCATTCTAATCGCAATAAAATGTTAATTTCTCAAATCTCCAAATCCAAAGGAGATTGTAACTGATAACATGTCCACTTTACCTCTCACATACATCTCCAGGCTTTCATGGTAGTTTGGAAAGACTAAGTAGATTCTTGCACTCAAAAAGGTTCATGTCTGCTGTTTATTTATCCCTCAGATTGCATTGCCGTCAGTAACAAGGCAGTTTTAGCTTAAGCATTTTATTATTATTATTGGAGCAGGGAGAAAACATGTTAATACCAAACCAAGAGCATGTGGGAACAGAGTCTAACATCCATTCATTGAATACCATGTAAACAAGGGTTATATTTCATGAAGCAACCACTATCCATCCCAGAACCATTGTTTGCCATTACTCTAAAACTTGAATAGAAAGCTTGATATCCACCTGTCAGAATATACAGAATATAAGGCACTTACATTTCAGTGGCAGTGGACTGAATCCCACCATGGCTCACCAGGGTCCAGTATTTGCCAGCATTAGTGTGAAAACTACACCTCTTTGTCTCCTTATTAATTTGCATCTGGAAGGTCTCGTAATCTGTCTCTTCATCCTGATTGGCTGAGACATTTACACCTGAAAAGTTCATGAAAGATATTTTGGACTTTTTAGTTTGACAGTGCTTATCTCAGTCGATAAATGATAGGTTATCAGTGAACACGACCAGGAACCAGCCTGACCAATTACAAGATATACATAAAATAATTAATGGGCAAGACATTGCTTGTTTTAGAACTATGACTACATTTCATTTTCATTTTCCAAGCACTTTAACAAGAAGATGCGTACACAATGAAATAACAAAACTGTAAATTACTAGGAATACATATATAATCTATTCAATATCATTTGTATACACTTCTTAAGAAAGGATTGCCACATTTTCTAAAAAAAATTGCCATCTCTGTTACTCCTTGTCTAATATGCTTTGACTATGAGACAAGGCCCCTAATAATAAAACTGTTGATAGTTAATTCTGCAGTGGAATAAAGGTCTACCTTGGATCCTAATAAAAATCAGATTGTCTCCAAATATGTTTATCTTGCTTCTATTTCTATTATTATTTGCTCCCCCCTGCTGTAAGTGATTCTCAACCAAAGGCAGCAGGTTAATGTGAGGAAGGATAAAATTACAATGAACAAATTCAAGCCTCTTAATCAGGGGCGGGCTGGGCCGGGGGGCAATTGCCCCCCAGGCCGCCCTAAGGTTTGTAAAACACGGCCGCTGGGCCAGTGTTTTAAAAAAAAAAAAAAAAAAAAACGCGCTTGCAGGCAGAGACTGAGGTGAGAAGGGATCGGAAGATCCCCTCTCACCTCCGCTCTGCTTGCAAAGCTGCACGGGGAGCCGAACAGGCAGCACAGAGAAACCTCCGTGCTGCCTGTTCGGCTCCCCGTGCAGTGCGACACGGAAGTGCCGACAGTCACGTGATCGGCGCTCTGACGTCAGACGCGCGCCGATCACTTGACCTGTCGGCACAACCGCCGGGAGGCCGAACAGGCAGCATGGAGGGACCATGCTGCCTGCCACCAGGGAAGTCCTGCCACTAGCCACCAGGGAAAAAGGTAAGGGGGGGGGGGGCAAAAAACACTGGCATATTATTGGGCAAATTGGCTGGGGCATATTACATGGCAAATAAGACTGGCATATTATTGGGCAAATTGGCTGGGGCATATTACATGGCAAATAAGACTGGCATATTATTGGGCAAATTGGCTGGGGAATATTAAATGGCAGAATAACACTGGCATATTATTGGACAAATCGTCTGGGGAATATTAAATGGCAGAATAAGACTGGCATATTATTGGGCAAAATGGCTGGGGAATATTAAATGGCAATTAACACTGGCATATTGGGCAAATTAGCAGGGGCATATTAAATTGCAGATAACCTTGGAATATTATTGGGCAAATTTACTGAGTCATATTAAATTGCAGAATAACACTGACATATTATGGGACAAATTGGCTGGGGAATATTAATGGCAAATAATATTGGAAATGTGTATGTAATGGGGTGATGGAGGCATGTAAATGTGGTGATGGGGCATGTCCTGGTGTGCAACGTGGGTTATGGGTCATGTCGTAGGTGTGCAACGTGGGTAGGGGGGGGATGCCCAAATTTTGGGATATTGGGTGTCTAAATCCTGGCATATTGAGGGGCATAATCCTGGCATATTGAGGGGAAAATCCTGGCATATTGAGGGGGCATCATCTTGGCATATTGAGGGGAAAATCCTGGCATATTGGGTGTCTAAATCCTGGCATATTGAGGGGCATAATCCTGGCATATTGAGGGGCATAATCCTGGCATATTTAGGGGAAAATTCTGGCATATTGAGGGGGCATCATCTTGGCATATTGAGGAGATAATCCTGGCATATTGAGGGGCATAATCCTGGCATACTGAGGGGCATAATCCTGGCATTTTGTAAGGGAAAATTCTAGCATATTAAATGGCAAATCCTGGCATATTGTGGGGGAAAATCCTGGCAATATTCGTTATAAAACAAGGAAAAGATGGCCGTGGATGGGTAGGCGATTCGATGGTGCAATGGGCCACTTGACTGGATTTGCCCCCCAGGCCTAAGGCTGCCAGCCCTCCCCTGCTCTTAATAGTAATTCTTGGGATATGACAAATGGGGGAGATTTGAGTCTTATTTTATTTTTTTTGACATTCACAACATATTAGTCAGAATTAAAAGTATCATTACAAGCGACAACAACCAAGACATTTTTATAATGTCAGCAGTGACACTTAACAGACAAGCGGCCTGTAATTCCTCTTGTGACATGACATGTCCGTCTGTCACTATTTACAAATTATTGCTTTTAGCATCATCTCAACACCTAGAGTCAGTGCTGCCTATTAACTCCTGCGAAAGTCTAAGTTTTTTTTAACACACGTTATTTCTATCTGAATAATGAGCTACTCAATGACAGCAGGCACCACAAAAATATTATGAATTAAAGTACAAGTATTATGGTAATAGAATAGCTGCAAACAAACCAAAAAAAAAAAACGCTGTTAAAGCCCGATAAAACCTTAGTTTAACATTAGGGGTCTGCAGGTGTAATAGTCACCCCCAGTCCCTTATTGTCCTCCTCCTATGTGGGATGGACAAACAAGTCCAATACATGGACGCCCCACCTCGCACGTAATTATACTGACAAATACTGCATGGGCAAAGAATAAAATAGGGAACAAAACAGATGAAAAAAGGGGAGGGTTGGGAACAATAGCATTAGTTTCTATAAGGAGTACTAAAAGAACCCTATAACTTACATAAATTATTTATCCTACATATAAGGTAGGCAGTGGTGATATAGATATAGATATATAGATATATACAGACATGTCCCATGCATACTATAAAAGAAAGAAAAGAGCATAACTAGTAACAAAAAAAGTATCCATATCAAAATGTCCAAGCACATCGTTCCTAGAATGGCACTATATCGAAATTGTCATTTAACCCTTTATGAACTAAAGTGTACATAATTACAATCTATAAAGTTTCCCATTTGAGGGTCGACTCAATATGCGCCGACAATTAACCCTGAAGTGGTGCCTCGGGGGCGACGTGGATCGTCGGAACAGGTAATATTTTATTCGCAGAGCACCCTTTGGCCACACAAAATGTGTTTTTTACAGGTGACTCGTCCCCCCGCACCTGGGCAAGATAGAGGTGGGGGTGGTAGTATCACTAGTGTCCTACTGACACGAGTCTCTATCCTCCCCATACCACTTTGGTTTGGTGCGTTTCAGCCATGTTTCCGGTGCTTTTGGTTTCAGCAGGTATCGGCTTGGAATCAGCTATGATGTCCAAATTGCGGAGGCACATCGATGCATACTGGGTAGCTCACAATTCGGTTCCTGATGTGGCCCATATCAATACTGATTTCAAAGGCATCATTGTGGGGCTCAAGATCGGCACATATTGAGTAGACCCGTATGTGTTTACTTATGGAGCACCTATGAATGCTCAATGCACCCTCTTTGCCCACCCCTGTAAATCTGCAAATTCCCTCCCTAAACAATTGCCTCTAATTGAGCCTGTTAATCTGATTGCAGTTATTTCCATCTGGCTGCTTGTTTCAGCACCAACGACCCTCACTTTGTTTTAATCTTAACTGTTAGCCTTCATTTTGCATAAGCTGCTTTGTACAGGCTCAGCAGACTGCTGAGAACACATTTATCAGCCCTTCTGGATACCAAACAGACATCATTTCCATTTAAACATAGACATTCATTTTTGTCCAGCATCACATTGCACAGTAAATGACTATGAGTATACGTGCCTGTGTGTGAGCTTAAGTGTGTGTGTGAGGGTCAGGGTGTGTGTGTGTGTTTGCGGTGTTGGCACTTTGACGTCTGCAAATCAGTTTCAGATAAAAATTGGGTCACTGCTATAGGGGATTGCTATTTCGTCAGTATAGGGGCTTACTATTTTGTCACTATAGGGGATTTCTTTTTTCTCAGTTTTGGTGCTACTTATAAGTGAATTAAGTGGCTACTTAGTGCCGCCACTTGTGTAGGGGGCCCCTAGAGTGGATGGCAAATAGCTTACACAAGGGCCCCCATTAGATTTGTTTGCTTGAGGCCCCCCAAAAAAATTAAAAACACCCCTGCTTTCCATCAATAGATATTTTCCATCCTATAAGAAAAGGCCAGGGACTAATAAAAGTATTCTGAAAATAGTGCAGACTAGATGGTTAGGGCTTTTTTGTTTTAATTGGGGAGGAAGAGGTGTGTGTATTACCCACTCAGACACAAGTTTCTCCCTGCTAAATACTTTATCAAGAGGGCATAGAGAATGTGAAAGAAGCATTTAGTCTGCTCCCTCACTGCGCTGCTGATGATGTGTATTCTGGTTCCCACTGGGCTTAGCCTACACCTTTAATGTGCAGTCAATCATATGGTTGATCATGATAAAGCTCTAATTGATGTTGGACATATTTCATAAAAGTACTAACAGTGTTTGACTTTTTGCTTGTATAATGCTGGCAATCATAGCATCAATACAACTGAAACTATTACATAAAATGAGTGCCTTGCCCCTGAAATGTAAACATGTATATAAGTATATTTATAGGATATTGGTCACCATCTGATGAATGTCTTCTCCATCATGCACTGCCAGTGACTTGATGCTACTTGTTGATCAGTAATAAAAGTTATTTAAACTCTTGTGAACATTATATGATGTGCAACTAAAAGATTAGCATGGCCAATGTAAAAAAAAAATCCCCAAATCATTAAGAAGGATGATATTGCTACCATTCTCTGACTACCCGAGAAATTCTCACAATGTGGTGAGCAGTAGAGTTGAGCGAACACCTGGATGTTCGGGTTCGGCCGAACTTTGGAAAAAAGTTCGGGTTCGGGGCCGAACTTGAGCCCGAACCCCATTGAAGTCAATGGGGAAACAAACTTTTGGCCACTAAAATGCCTCTAAAAAAGTCCTGGAAAGGGCTAGAGGGCTGCAAAAGGAATTAAAATGTGAGTAAGAGTAGGACAAGTGCCCTGCAAACAAATATGGATAGGGAAATAACTTAAAAAAAACATAAACTACATACAAATTAAAAATACAGCTGAGCCATAAAATAGCACTAGATGGAATCTTTGATTTTAGCTTTGGAAGAACATAAATCTAAATCTAAAGCATGGCTGCCAGGAGGATCAACAGAATTATCCATTTAAGAGAGGGTTGGAGTGCAGGGTATTCTCTTTCAGTTTATACTAAGTGACCCATAGGTTGAGGAGGCGGTGACCGTGGCGGTATAGGAGGAAGCGGTGCTGGAGGAGGAGGAGGTAGCCAGAATTTTTCAAAGTGCGCTGTAAGCACAGGATTGGACTGTTCTATTTGACTCTCAGATATGAAGTGCACCGCAAGACGCAAATGTACTATTTAG
This sequence comes from Pelodytes ibericus, assembly GCA_036172795.1. Taxonomy (NCBI): domain Eukaryota; kingdom Metazoa; phylum Chordata; class Amphibia; order Anura; family Pelodytidae; genus Pelodytes; species Pelodytes ibericus. The sequence continues at coordinate 111,518,862 of CM069862.1, read as the reverse complement.
CACCCAAAACAATTATAATTTTTCAAAGTGCGCTGTTAGCAAAGTATTGGACTGTTCTATTTGACTCTCAGATAATGAAGTGCACCGCAAGACGCAAATGTACTATTTACCACCCAAAACTATTAGAATTTTTCAAAGTGCGCTGTAAGCACAGTATTTGACGGTTCTATTTGACTCTCAGATGTAATACATGTAATCAGTGCTGTATTTACCACGAGGCATCCTGGCGGATGCCTAGGGCGGCAAATTTTGGAAGATCCCCCCTCACCATCGCTCTGCCTGCTAGGCTGCACGGGGAGCCGAACAGGCAGCACAGAGAAACCTCCGTGCTGCCTGTTCGCCTCCCCGTGCAGTGTGCCGACACGGAAGTGCCGACAGTCACGTGATGGGCGCGCTGACGTCATACGCGCGCCGGTCACGTGACCTGTCGGCACAATCGCCGGGAAGCTGAACAGGCAGCATGAAGGGACCATGCTGCCTGCCACTAGCCACCAAGGAAAGGTAAGTGCTAATGGGAGACTGTGTGTGTGTGTGTGTGTGTGTGTGTGTGTGTGTGTGTGTGTGTGATGGGAGTCAGAGTGTGTGTGATGGGAGACAGTGTGTGTGACTGAGTGTGATGGGAGTCAGAGTGTGTGTGTGATGGGAGACAGTGTTTGTGACTGAGTGTGATGGGAGTCGGAGTGTGTGTGTGATGGGAGACAGTGTGTGTGACTGAGTGTGATGGGAGTCAGAGTGTGTGTGTGATGGGAGACAGTGTGTGTGACTGAGTGTGATGGGAGTCAGAGTGTGTGTGATGGGAGACAGTGTGTGTGACTGAGTGTGATGGGAGTACGAGTGTGTGTGATGGGAGACAGTGTGTGTGACTGAGTGTGATGGGAGTCGGAGTGTGTGTGATGGGAGTAGGAATGTGTGACTGAGTGTGATGGGAGTAGGAGTGTGTGACTGAGTGTGATGGGAGTGTGAGCTTGATGTGAGTCTGAATGATGGTGCATGTCTTAGGTGTGTAACGTGGGTGTGCAGCTTGGGTAGGGGGGTGCCCGGATTTTGTCTGCCTAGGGCAGCACAAAATCAAGATACACCACTGCATGTAATGCTATTGCTATTCTATAAACCGAAATAGAGTCCCCATTCATACGAATAGGTCAATTCGTATGAATGGGGACTCTATATCGGTTTATAGAATAGCAGTAGCATTACATGTATTCTATAAACCGAAAGTCTATAAGCCGAATGTCTTTCGGTTTACAGACTTTCGGTTTATGGAATACATGTAATGCTACTGGCTTTCTATAAACCGAAATAGAGTCCCCATTCATAAGAATTTCTTATGAATGGGGACTCTATTTTGGTTTATAGAAAGCCAATAGCATTACATGTATTCCATAAACCGAAAGTCTATAAACCGAAAGACATTCGGTTTATAGACTTTCGGTTTATGGAATACATGTAATGCTACTGCTATTCTATAAACCGAAAGTCTATAAACCGAATGTCTTTCGGTTTATAGACTTTCGGTTTATAGCCGAACCCCGAACTCCAACACGAACATACAGTGGAATGTCCGTGTTCGGGTCCAGGGTCCGAATGTTCGGTACGTGTACAGTTCGGGTTCGCTCAACACTAGTGAGCAGTCTACTAGTGGTATACTCAGTGTCGGTCTTCACCAGTAGGGAAGAGGAGTGAGAGGTAGAGCTGAAATAAAACAGATGCAGAACAGAGAAATTGTAAAGCTAGCAACTACAAGAAACACCAGAAAGCATGTTCCCAATGCTTAGTGAGAAATAAGGATAAACAGTAATAATAAGCTGAGGTAAGAAAGGAATGTGCACTAAATAAAGCACTTTTCATTGGCATCTACCGGAGAGTGGAGTGCACATTCCTTTCTTACCCCATTGAATCTATACGCTGGATCGGCGTTGGTGAGCACCCGCCCTCTGGATAAGGATCAGTAAGTGGAGCCGGTGTTCTGACAAAAAACTTGAGTGAATTCTACCGCACAGGCGCAGTAGAATTCACTCACTGCACACCACAGCGTATGCGCACAAAGTTACAGCTGTCATTCAGCTGTAACTTTGCCAGAAGGCCGTATGCGTGAGGGACACACACCACCTCAATTCCCCCTTCGGATCAGCTGCGGTGACAGGTAAAGTATAAGCGTCTTACTTATTATTGTCACTTAATAGTGTAGTAATCACTGTATAGTTGCTAAAACTTCTATCAGTGACATGCTACGCTAGTAAGCGGAAGTCAGACACAGGGGACAATAATGAGGTTATCACACCTCTCATCAAGATGAGGCAGCCCCCTAGTGTCTGACTTCCACTTACTAGCGTAGCATGTCAAGTTTTATCAACTATACAGTGATTGCTACGCTAAAAAGGGACAATAATAAGTAAGGCGCTTATACTTTACCTGTCACCGCAGCTGATCCGAAGGGGGCGTAAGGTGGTGTGTGTCCCTCGCGCATGCGCTCTTCTGGCAAAGTTACGGCTGAATGACAGTAGTAACTTTGTGCACATGTGCTGTGGTGCGCGATGAGTGAATTCTACTGCGCCTGTGCAGTAGAATTCACTCAAGTTTTTTGTCAGAACACCGGCCCATACCTTGTGGTGTTTGTTGCATTAGTAATAATGAGCTGGTGTAAGCACTGAGATAAGTAAAAGAGAAAGCAGGATAATATAGATAAAATCACTTGAAATTTAATATACCACACACATAAAACCAAAGTCATATAAAACACTATTAATAATGTTAAACAAACAAAATTGCTTGTTCATGAAATGTTACTCTCAAGTTTCAGTAAAAATTTGTGTAGCTGTGCACCTGACCACTAGTGGTTCCAGTTCAAAGGAGGGCTGCCAAGAGGGGCAATCACTCCCTGGTCTGCCTCCCAACAAGGCTTTAAATGGGCCGGTGGCTTGACCTGTTTGCAGTTCAATTCCTCCAGACATAGCAATTTCTAACTTTCTATACAATTGTCTAGTCTTTCTATCAATCACTCCCTATACCTTATCTGTCAAAATATCTGTCTATCTGTGTCTATCTATTATGATAACAAGTAGGCTGATGAAGTTGCACCATGGGCAGGTGCATCCCCCCTCGCTAACAGCCATGCTGCCCGACACTTCAGTCTATTATGACGGACAGCCGGTCCTGGTGGCTAGCGGGGCAGACGGAGGATGTCTGCAGGATACGCACAGACATCCTCCCCTGCCACCCGGCACAACCGCCGGGACTTTTATGATGAAGCCGGATCCTGGCTTTATGATAATTATGATATTAAAAAAATGCATTTATGTTGATCGTATAAAATGATAGTTTCAAATTATTTTGTAACCAAGGACATGTATAGTTTATGTGTTATAATATTTCATATTTGTAATACCCTGTAGTGATTCAATAAAAACCGTAAAACATTTAAAAAAAAAAAAATGCATTTCTTATTTTTATTTCCTTTTATGTGCCAATGCTGCCTCTCTCTCCCCCTCCCCCCACCTTTGTCTCTCTCTCTCTCCCCCAGCATTGTCTCTCTCTCCCCTTCCCTCCCCCCAAACATTTCTTTCTCTCTCCACCTCCCTCCCTCTCACCTTGTCTCTCTCTGCCCCCCCCCCTTCTTGTCTCTCTCTGCCTCCCCTCCCCTTGTCTTTCTCTGCCCCCCCTCCCTCCCCTTGTCTCTCTCTGCCCCCCCCCCCCCTCCCCTTGTCTCTCTCTGCCCTCTTCTCTCTCTTCCCCCTCCCTTTCTCCCCCTCACCTTGTCTCTCCCTGCTGGCTAGTGGGGGCAGCCGGGGGATGTCTGCACGATACGTGCAGACATCCTTCATGCTGCCCAACACTTCCGTCCATTATGACGGACAGCGGGTCCGTCATAATAGACGGAAGTGTCGGGCAGCATGGAGGATGTCTGCACTATCGTGCAGACATCCCCCGGCTGCCCAAATCTCCTGGTGGCTAGTGGGGGCAGCCTGCAGGGGACCTGGATCCCCCTCGCTAACAGCCGGTGGATGTCTGCGCGATGTGCACAGACATCCTCCGCTGCTGCCTGGCACTTCCGCCGGGACTTTTATGATTAAGCCGGAAGGACCCGATTCGATTTGACCCGACTCGATTTGAGGTCAGATTATAAAACGACCTCGAATATAAGACGAGGGGTCTTTTTCAGAGCATTTGCTCTGAAAAAAACCTTGTCTTATATTCAAGCAAATACGGTATTGTACATTAAGTTTAAATGCTCAAACATTTAGGGTACACATTTCAATCATGGCCTGCCAATACTCTGGTCAATACAGTATTTCATAAAATTTTGTATACAAAAAACAAAAACCGTCTGCGCTTCTCACCCTAATAAAGTTGGCAACAAATATATAAACATAATATAAATTATAGGTTTTGGTTATATGAATTGGCCAAGGCATAATTATGCTCGCCCGCCACGTCAAGTCACACTCTCACTAGGGTGAGAACCTACTGTCACCTCCTATCTAGTGGGCACACAAAGCAGTTTATACTGCTACCAAAACCGTTTTGCTGTGTTGGAAGAGGTGCAATTAAACCTCCTCCCAGTTAACCCCTTGACAGAAAGCTGCAACGAGACAATGAGGAGCCAACAACCTCAAATATGTGCAAGCAGGGAAAAGAAAAATTTTGGTGTGCTAAGCTAGTCAGAGGCTCAAATATAAATGTTAAAATGATGCTTACCAAACAGGTAGAGTATCCTGCAAATACAGTGTGATTGGCTGTACAATGTATACAAAAAACAAAAACTCCCTATGGGATGGGGGGGGGGGGGGGGGGGCGCATTTCGTTTTTCACCCAGGCAGCACAATGTCTTGGGCCGGCCCTGACCATGGGCCACTAAACTGGTTACCCCTTCCCCAGGCTAAAAGAGGCCAGTCCTTCCCTTTTCCCATTTTTTTTTTATATCAGGGTTATCCTCAAGATAAGGTACTTAGTGTGAGATGGATCAAATGCACCTTAGTAAAGAAAATCCTAGAAAGTTGGAAATATGTTTTAACTTGTGTTCCTTTTAAGTATAGTGACTCTAGTATTAGGCTAAAATGGCATGCCATTTGTAACTCCTTCATGACCGGACTGTTTTTGGAATGTTGTGCGTTAGTGTCCCACACAAATTATATTATTGGGTTTTTTTCTGGACAAGAAGGGCTTTCTTTTGATGCCATTATTTTGTTCACATCATTATTGTATTATGAAAAAAATAGTAAAATATGGTGAAAATTTAAAAAAAAACAACACTTTTCCTGAATTTTATTTGTAAAAGCTTTTACTAAGCTCCAAAAGCTAATGAAAAAGCATGCTTAATAGATTCTAATTTTGGTCCTGAGTTTAGAAATAACCAATGTTTATATGTTTTTTTGCATGTTATAGGTTAATACAACCAAGGGAGTTTTTCCCCATGACAGTCCAGGACCGTCATCGGTCATGAAGGGGTTAAAATACATGCCATTTTTAATCTTTGCCGATGACGGTCACTCACTGCGAGTGTAATAAGAGACCTTCATTAAATAGGTTGCCTATTTTGATTATATGTAAAAACGTGGGTCTCTCTCTTCACTGGCAAAAAGAAAGTTGAGAGCAGAGAGCGCTGATTCTTTTAAAAGTTTCCTTGAGATTTACAGACTGCCATGTTCTTACCTACGACTTCTGCTCCGTAAACTGGCACTTATGATTACTAGTGTGTGGCATTTGTGACATGGACCCACCTCCAGCATGGAGGAGATGCTCATTTCCTCTCCTGTTACTGGCTGTGCGCAATAATACTGGCATATTAATGGCCAAATTGGCTGTGGCATATTAATAGGCAAACTAGCTGTTGCATATGTTAATGACAAAGTGACTATGGCATGTTAATTGGTACCTTATAGTGGCTTATTTTAATTGGCAAAGTGATGCATGTTCTGTGGGGCAAAATAATATGTACTATGGGGAAAAGTAGCAATGTGGCTTGTTCTGCAGGGGCAGTTCTATGGGAAAAAGTGACACTGTGGTATGTTCTGTGGGGCAAATTGACACTGTGGCATGTCCAAATGTGTGGGTGCAATATGAGTGTATGACAAGTGCTGTGGCTATTCTATGGGGCTATGTTAAGTCCTTTAGGTGCAATGTGGGTGCAGAAAAAGGGAATAAAAACAAGAAATGCAACTTTCAATAACATTTTTATTACATAAGAAAATAGTTGAATTAAGAAGTTCATATAAGTATAAATGCAACAAGAGAGATTTATAAATATATATGAACATATGTAACTGCTCTCTAATATCCGTGTATACTTTTGTAACTTAGGCAATGAGTAGTTTTATTGCATTGTTGCATAGTAAGAAGGTATACATATTGCAGTCAGGTCCAGCCTTGTTCTGGTGCCCTGTGCGGGCCTCCCCCGTGGAATATCCTGTTTCGCTAGCGATGGCAATAGACCATGTGTTGCACTGTTAAGGGATCCTAATGTGTACAAGAGCAAGGTCAGTTAGAATCCTCACAATGCATTATTTTCCAGCAGCACAGGAAGGGACTAAATTAAACAAAACTTTATATTCTTAGTGTCTATATCATCAGTGCTGCCGCAACTGCAGTAAACATGTAGAGTAATTACTGGGGAGGGCTTGAGTTAAATATTAAAAATGTGATTTTTGGGACTAGACTGTCCCTTTAAGAGTAATATTGTTATTTTTTAGAAGTTTACGCCGTTTTCACACCGAAAATATATCTATATATATATAGATATATATATCTGTCATCGTCGCAACAGAGTTTCCTGCTTTCCCATTGGCTGTTTGGCTGACCTTTCTGTGTTTCCTCACTTTCTATTTGCCAATGAATCCAGGCCTTCAACCAGCTCCAGAATGTGACATGTCTGCAGAAGCATGCTTGCTGTGGAATCTGTTTAAACTTAAGATATAAGATAAGGCCAGGGACTAAGAAAAGTATTTAGAAAATTGGGCAGACTAGATGGGCCAAATGGTTTTTATCTGCCGACACATTCTATGTTTCTGTGGGAGCGTGTGCTATTCATTAAGACGACCCTGATTATAAGACGACCCCCAAACTATAGATATTCCATTAGGAAAAAAACTAAAAGCCTGAATATAAGACTACCCTATAGGAAAAAAGTTTAACTTGTATATATTCACATGTAAATTGCTTTTTCATATTTAATAAAAACTTATGATATAAAAAAAAAAAACCTTTTATGTGCCAATGCTCCCCCCAACGGTGTCTGTCTCTCTCCCCCACCCTCCCCCCAATGTTGCTGTCTCTCTCCCCCACCCTCCCCCAATGTTGTCTGTCTCCCTCCCCCACCTTCCCCCCAATGTTGTCTGACTCCCCCCACCCTCCCCCCAATGTTGTCTGTCTTCCCCCCACCCTCCCCCCAATGTTGTCTGTCTTCCCCCCACCCTCACCCAATGTTGTCTGTCTCCCTCCCCCACCTTCCCCCCAATGTTGTCTGTCTTCCCCCCACCCTCCCCCCAATGTTGTCTGTCTTCCCTCCACCCTCCCCCCAATGTTGTCTGTCTCCCTTCCCCACTCTCCCCCCAATGTTGTCTGTCTTCGCCCCACCCTCCCCCCAATGTTGTCTGTCTTCCCCCTCCCTCCCCCCAACGTAGCCTCCCTGGTGGCTTGTGGGGGCAGCTGGGGGATGTCTGCACGATAAGTGCAGACATCCCACGGCTGCCCATATCTCCCTGGTGGCTAGTGGGGGCAGCCGGGGGATGTCTGCACGATACGTGCAGACATCCTCCATGCTGCCCGACACTTCCGTCTATTATGACTGACAGCCGGTCCTTCATAATAGACGGAAGTGTCGGGCAGCATGGAGGATGTCTGCACTATCGTGCAGACATCCCCCGGCTGCCCAAATATCATTGGTGGCCAGTGGGGGCAGCCGGAGGATGTCTCCACGATACGCGCAGACATCCTCCGCTGCTGCCCACCACTTCCGCCAGGACTTTTATGATGAAGCCGAAAGGACCCGGCTTTATCGATTTGAGGTCAGATTATATATTCTAGCAAATACGGGATAATAGTTATTCCTCCTTACCAGCGATTCTCAATTGCGTGGCTGTGTCGCAAGAAAAACAACACCTGTCATGGGTGTGCTGTAATATCCCACATATCGAAACAATGTGCAGAGTAAGAAAAGTTTGAGAACCACTGACCTAACTTATAGAACCTGGGCGTCCAACATGCAGCCCATCCAGGTGTGGCCCGCATGTCATTGCCAGCGGTAACCGCACCTCCAACTGAAGTGGCGAGAAGCAGGGAAGAGTGTTAATGATGAGCTCCACACCCCTCGGAAATAGAGAATAAAGTCAGTGCACTGGGTGTCATGTGACATGCCGGTGCTCTAAATCACATGGCTGCAGGACTGAAGAACTAGATGAGCTCTGTGTGAAAGCAAGAGGCAAGGACCATGCTGCCTGGGCTATCCTCTCCCTGCAATACACGGTAAAGAAGCAGGGAGAGGGATATATAGTAAAAAATAAAAAAAAGTATTTAAAAAAAAAATACAAATCTGACTGTGATTGTATTTGTTTGTGACACTGTGATTGTGTGTGTGTGTGACATTGTGATTTTGTGTGTATTACTGTGATTGTGTGTGTAACACTGTGTGCTTGAACGTGTGTGTGACACTGTGATTGTGTGTGACACTGTAATTTGTTCGTTTGTGTGTGTACTAAGTGTGTGATTGCATGTGTGTGGCACTGATTGCATGTGTATGTATGTGACACTGATTGTGTGTGTTTGTGACACTGTGTGATTGTGTGTGTGTGTGTGTGTGGCACTGATTGCGTGTGTGTATGTGACACTGATTTGTATGTTTGTGACACTGTGTGATTGTGTGTGTATGTGTGTGTGGCACTGATTGCATGTGTGTGTATGTGACACTGGGTGATTGTGTGTGCATTTGGATGTGTAACACTGTGTGATTGTCTGTGTGACACTGATCATGTTTGTGTGACACTGTGTATGACACAGTGTGATTGTGTGTGTATGTGACACTGCACCATACCGTGAGTTTCATTGGTCTGTGATACACTCAAGCTGCATGTTACTGTAAATGTATAATATCTATTATAATTATATATATATATATATATATATATATATATATTTATAAATGTATGTGTGTGTGTTTGTTTGTGCATATTTATATATATATATATATATATATATATATGTGTGTGTGTGTGTGTGTGTGTGTGTGTGTGTGTGTGTGTGTGGACACCCCTGCTACAGAACATTGTGTCGGAATTGCTATGTACACTTACGCTCAAAAAATGTGACAGCAGAACCATTCTGTCTGTGTAATCTGCCCAGTTCTATACCTGCCTTAAAACGTTAACCCCTTAAGGACACAACAATTCTGGCAGGTCATGAATATAAACAAGGGGCATGGTCAATTTAAAAAAAAACAATCATATTAAATTGTGATTTATAGGGATAAATGTGGCATAAAAAAACAACATAAATTCCCTTAACATAATCATATACAGTGTATATAAAAACACTAAACAAGAGAGACAAGTTACAGTTAAAATCCCCCCAAAACTCTGGCTCTTAAAAGGTTACATCTTCTTTTCATCAATGGCCTTGTTTTATGGCAAGGATAGCTGTCTCATGCATGTTTAAATTCACTCACTTTATTAACGTCTACCACTTTTACTGGAAAACTACTGTATGCATCCACCACTCTTTATGTGAAGGAATACTTTCTCACATTAAATCAACCACTCTAACCATGACATGTGTCCTAATATTTCTCCTTCTTTAAAATTTACTTTCCTTCAATACTTTGCTGAAACACTTTCTGCATTTAAATCATTCCATTACATTCTACCTCTTGTTTTTCTTCAGGCTATTCATTTTAGTCTTTCCTGATAAATACCGGGCAGATGTAAGTAGCAACTCACAATTTGCTGAATTGCACACAGACCAATTTTAGCTTGATCAGATCATCTCTTATTCAGTTTTGCAGTCATCTGATTGAGATTTCTATCCTTTTCTAATATTTATTTACTGATGTCTTTTTTTCACATGGGGTTTGTGCCATGGTGATGTACAAATGTTTTTTGCAGATGGGGTAATGCTAAAATCAAAAGGGATAAATCTAAGTCAAGCTATATATTCATACCTGGGATTTCCTTGGATTTGGCAGCTGCCTGCAGGGCTTTAAGGACCCACTTGTGGGTGGACTGGTGTTTAACACTGCCAAATGCCAACTACCTGCCTACCTTTCCATACTTTCAAGGCAGTCCTGCCCATTTCTGGAGGAACTGCTCCCCTGCCAGCAGCTATTGAAACTCTTAAAGGATGCTCAGGTTCATACTTACATAGTATGATTTTATTATATGTTACAGCCTTGGCAACCAGGGCCACAATCATAAATTTAAGGGACCCTTACTGAAAAAAATTCTGTCCCCCTCCCCCCTTGATTTATCCATTATAATGCCACTGATAATTTCCTCATTAATATGCCACTGACAATTTGTTCATTAATATGTCACAGCCAATCCCCCAACTCCTCCCCAGTAGTTACCTGGATGCTGGTCGTCGGCTGTCTCCTTCGCAATGCTTCTTGCACGCAGGCAACATGGGCCCACGGGGGAACTGCTTTGGACCCCCAGGAATGAATGGGCCCTGGGCAGCTGCCCCGTTTTTTTCTTTTACAGATTTTTTTTTTAAGGGCCGTATCACCCCCCCTTCCCCTGATGGTGGTCCTGTTGGCAACCTCTAAAAAATATTTCAGAATTGTCTTCCAAAAATCAGTTTATTTCACTGGCTTCAATGGGGACTCGGATTCTTAGCTGAGCTTAGCAGGATCTCCACAGCAAACTCAGAAACTGTATGTTTCTGCTGTGTTCAACTGCTCCCTACAGATCTCCACACAATTTACAGTGAGAACAGCAGATCCTCAAACGTGCAAGTTGAACCCAGTTATTATCACAACAATCGTCTAAGTGAACTTAGGCCAGCTGGAGGCTTGCTGATCAAACCCAATTTAGCTATGAATGCACCACCTCAACAATGATAAATTAGTTTAAAAATTGTTCAAATCCAAAACAAGAGCTTACTTCTCCAGCCTACAAAACCATGATGTCTCAGCCAGGTCAATTAGCGTAAGATGGTACATGAAATTAAAGCAAATGCATCATTGTCAATCCAAGATTAGAAGCCTGAACCTGTTGACATGGTTACTGCTAGTGACTTTTGATGAGTATCAGATGGAACAAATGAGAGTAATGTTACTTGCTGCAGAGGCTCAAAGCATCACCTTACATTGTCCACAGCTTAGAACACTGCACGGCAGAGTTGCTAGCAAAACTATGTGACATTAAAACACAATTATTTATTTGCTTTTTCAGGTTATTTCTGCCACAAAGGAATTGTGATAAAGTTTATGCTCCTATAGTAAACATGTGGAAGGAACCATCTGACTGGGAATCGTGGAAGTTAATATTTCAGGAGCTAGAATATGATCTGTTGGCAATTCCTGTCTCAATGTTTCTGCTATTTAGAATTATTCATAATTGAAGACGTTTACAGACACAGCACACTGCATATATATATGTACCATTCTATTTGTTACAACTGTCATCACACTTGGTGAACTGTAATCCAACAACAACAGGAAGACTAGCTGTATTGCTGCCTTTTCTTGTTGGGGGTGGGTGATCTCATAGGAGGCCCAGGACCCAGTGCCACAGTAAAAACCCATCTGAACATGAGAATCCCCATGATATTAACCCTTTGATAGTTTGTTGGAAAGTTTACATTTTCCTAGCACTTAATCATAAGCGTAAGATAGCACAAGCATGATTAAATGAGTGTACAATATGATAGGCGCTAACAGCTTGGTACTGAGAAGGATCAGAGGATTAGAGTAAGAATGCAGAAGACAACATCTCAGTAGATTTCTACATTATCATTTGCAGAGGGTGGGTCTATTCTTCATCAATAGTTTTATTATGTTCTGTCTCTGTTTCATACATGATGAAAGCAACCCTAGCTACACTATATAAACAAAGTACGCCACCAACAGGGATAGGTTGCAATGATCATTGGGACCAATTGTATGGCGTAGTTCTAAACAAGGAGCATTGATCATGGCAGTCAACATAATGTTTCTTCTCCCCTTCACCACAGAATTGTTTCTTAAACATAACCCTCATTTTCATCTAAAATCTCAAAACTGCATCCACTATAAAATGTTATTATCTGATTATAAAGCAAGTTAGCTTCAAACATACGCATTGTTCCTATATTTATCTTACTCCATTTAAATCCCTGTGTAAAATACTTAACCAAAAAACAATCAAAGTGCCCAGTGAACTTCAAGCTCTGCTTCTTATGACACTATAATAACCTACAATCAGTTTTAAAATAGGAGAATATTAGCAATTTTGATGACATCTCATGACTTACGGTTTTATGGGCCCTTGATCACTATTTTGACAATGCAACATTTTATTTATGATAGTAATAAGAAAAAAAAAAAATATGAATATCATTGTATGATCTTTTTCTAAATCTGTTGAAAATGCTACCTTGCATATAAATATAAAAGTGTATTAAGCACTTCCTTAAAATAGAAAGGTAAAGTGTGATAGTACACAACAATGACCAAAAGTTATACTATTAACAATGTCACAGCTTAACGTTAATAAGAATGGTTTGTAGTCGGTAGGGTGTGTTATAGTTCTTATGTATATTCTATTGAACTTGATGTCTAATACTATACTTTACATGGACAATGTTAATTTACCTAAGGAAATGTTAGGTGCCTGATTTCTTTACCTTGCCTGATAGAGATGTATCTTCTGTTGGATGCTATAAAGACAACCTGTGGGTGACTTTCCTCCAGATCAAAAAGTTCATCCTTGCCAGGCTTGGAACTCCGCCCAGATTTCAGGGTGCCTGTGGGTCCCATAGGTGTCAAGTACTTCCCTTTGCAATCTTTGAAGGCCAACTTTCCTGCCTTAAACTCCAGAGTATAGCCAGTCCCATCATCTGGATCTTTAACCAGCTTCCCGTCATTCCGCAAGTACCGGTTGTCACAAGTCTTCAAGCAGTACTTTTTGTCCTGAAAGACTAAAGTAATAAGGGAGTCCACGCCCCAAGGAATGTTGCTATCTGTAGAGATTTCATCCTCCTGAGGGCTCAAGTGTGCATATCTTCTTCGGCTGACACTTAGAAGGTTAGCTTGAGGATGGATGGCGAGATGTACAGCCCAGAGTTCAGACTCTGTGATTATTTGAGCAAAACATAATAATTTATCCTCTGACCCGCCAAAGAATCGCTTATGGGGATCAGATTGAAGGGCCCACCTCCCATCCGATTGAGCAGTGATGGAGAAACGGCAGTCCCCTTCTGGTTTTTCAGCCTCGCATGACACCTTGCCGTCTTTGTCAGCAGACAAGTACCTTGCTAGGTGATGGCTTTTGAGATAGACCACTGAACTATCTACTTCATCCTGCTCCAAAGTCCATATTTGCTTCTTTTTCAAGCTCGGGGCAGAGGCATAAACTTTGAAGCCAAAAGCTTCTGCCGTCAAATACTTCTTATCACAATTAATCAAGCCAAACTGAATCTTCAGGATCTGGTGTATCCCATTGGTTGGCATATTTTTTCTTAAAAAATAAATACTCCTGTTTAGAATGTAAACTAAAATGTCCGTTGTAAAAGTGCTCCCCTTTTTGAGAGCGATGAGTAGGCACTTCGTTAGTCGCCCTAGGAGATCTGGATTAAAATGAATGAACTTAGAAGCACCTCAACTTAACACCTAATGACACTGCGTTGAGCCGGCTCTAATTGCCTCTACTGAGCACTGTCAGTTGCCTTCCTATAATCTACATTCAATAACTCCGTTCGCATTACCCTCCCAGACTGGATGCAGAGATGGACTTTCCTCTTTACATATTTAGCTAGGACGCAGACTGCTTAGCCAAGTGGTAGCTGCAGCCTGTTTAATTGGCCACATCTAGGATTACAAAAGCTCTGTCTCTGCTTTTCAATGAACCGCGAGCTTCCAGTAACCAATTGCATAAGCTACAAAGAGCCAGTATACGGTGAAACAATGGTCCTTTTGTGAAGTTGCTTCTCAAATATTCAACTCAACTGAGTAAGCACTTTCTCCTGGGTTTGCACAGAAGATCTTAATTTGTTTCAATGTCCTTATTTAAATTTTTTTAGGCAATAGCTCTCCATTATTGATCTCGTATGTTAAAAAAAATCTTCCCTATGTCGTCTCTCCCTGTGTCTTGATAATTGCAGGTCGAAAGAAGGGGAAAAAAAATTTGGTAATGTAATCCTTCCCTCCTCCCCGTCAACCAACTTCTGTCTGTATCTTTTCCTTTTTACACCAGTATAAAATTACCTGCTTCTCTGATTCCTGTGGTGCTTCTGTAGGTCACCTCCTAGTCCCCCATTCTGCAGCCCATGGTATAATCTCCTTAACAATTATCCTGATATTTTTTTTAGTTTAATCCGTTTAGCCTTCCTATGGCTCCCCACTGTGCTTTGTCTCCATCTGTGCGTAACCTGTACCATTCTAAATCCTTATACTTCCATGGTGAACCAGGAGAATGTATTAGCTTATACTGGGTACACGGCATGTCTCTGACTAATATCATCTTAATATTCACAGGACAAAGTCGAGAGCTTAGCCAAACAGAAGTTCTTTTCCGGACTGCTAAATACAGGGGCAGTGTCACTATTGTTAGCCTCATCCCTTGGGTTTGACCTTGAATGCTCTCTGTGACACAGTCAAGGTCATTTACTTGGTAACAGGTATTAAAATAAATGATAACATTCAGGTGCATTTTTTTTATCTAGCTATTTTATTCAACAACTTGTGCCACAGTTTGTTAGTAACCAGAATGGGCATGACATGCAGGAGGAGCAATACAAAGGTAAAATACAAACATATTTTAAATACATTATTATCAGGTGTGTTTAAATTGCACCAACTCTGTTTAATTAGTGACATTATGTTGTTCACTCAAACTGATCCCTGCACCATTACCACTGTAGCACTGCTGTAAATGTTTCTCTCTTAAAGAATATCTGTAGATATAGAAAGATCGCATCAGGTGTAGACAATTTGAATAGAATTGCTTTAATGAAAGAATACAAATAAAATAACCCGCTTTGCTTTTAGAGTTCTAAAAAGGGGCAGATATGCTGTTTAGAATCTTGGGTCAGTCCGCATGAAGGTTTAGTCTTGATGCAAAGCTGCTTTACCTGTTTTCTAAGGAGAGGTAAAAAACCCTGACTTAAGCATAGCATGTTAACCCAAAAGACTACTGATGGAAGTTTTAATTTTATGAAAAGTTATTACTAGCAAGCAGCGTGTACCATGCATATAACACTCAACTTGACCGGGTATAACTTAGGGATGGTGTTGCATAGAAAGTGGAGCCAGTGAAATATGAGATGTGAGTTTGTTACTATGGTACCCAGGGAACTCCAAAGAAATGAAGCATGCTAGAGAATCCAATTTAATCCTTGATCACATACTAGAAGTCTGGGAGTAATTGAAGTATAGCATAGGAATAGCAAATAAGACCCCCCTCTATATTAGATTAAATGTCTTTGAGAAATTTGTGGAAGACTTAAATTTGAGAAGATGATTACAAAGTGTAATGTGTCAAATAAATCAATGCTCAATTAAGATAAAATCTCCACTTCATAATATTAACCTTTTTAATAATAAGAAAATTTGTCTGAAAAAAAGACAGTTCATATCTGGTTAGAAAAATCCATATATATGAGGTGAAGAGAGTAATGTCTTAATGTTTAGATGTATTAAGAATTTTGGGTAAAATAGAGAGATTCCCCATATGCCAAATATGAGAAAAAGACCTGAAATGTAAAATAGATTTCAGGGAATGGTGCGAGGCCTTGTTCTCAGTAAGGAAGACCATATAATGTGTCAACATGGTTGAGAAACAATTTAAAGTTTCAAACAGATGGCATTTTGTTCCAACTAGGTTATCAAAGATGTATTCAACACATTCATGTTTGTTTGCAATGTAACTAACAGGAAAGTTTATATTTACGTATTTGGTGGGGTTGTGGGACGATAGAAAATTGCGGAAAAAGGCATTTGGTCTAACAGAGACATTTATACACAATAAATAAATGTGGTTTGCAAAATGTGTTTGATTGGTGATATGGGAAAAATGCATTGTTTTTAATATGTTTTAAATTTTGTATAATCATAAATCACTTTTACTGCAAGAGAACAAACAAACAAAAAAACAAAAACCACAGAAATGCATGATGAGAGTTAGAAATAAGGCAGAAGCCGATACCAACAGTTTAGCCTATGATTAAGCACCAATGTGAGGCGTGAAATGTTTAAGGCGTCCACTTCAGATCCCAGAGCCCACGTCAAAGTGTTGCTGGTACACTTCAGGCCCAGCCTCCTTCTAATTGACATTTACAAAAGTCAAATTGAGAAGTGTACCAGAAATCACTCTCCTGCATCTAAACTGGCCTTTGATGAGTAGGGAATATAAATATCTGGCTACTCATTGCAAAATGTCTGAGTGAAGCTGAGACGTTTTGCTCATCCTGAGATTTTTACAAAGGTTTTGGTCCTCTCAAGGACACACTCTCTCCTTCTTATTCCCCCCAGCAATAGTAGTTATTATGTGATTGTCTTGTTTTGCATGATGATGTGTATATATATATATATATATATATATATATATATATATATACACACATAAATTCTTCAACCAAGGTTGGTCCTATGAAAAAAGTTTTTCTTTAGGGGCATTTTAGTATACCTATATACTGCAGCAGTACAGTACATCTGTATCAGCTCATAAGATGGACCAAGACTCTCATACTTGCAGCAGGTCCTGGGAATAAAAGGGACAAAGGTAGGCAGGTTACATGACAATGCATGAGCGCCTTCCTACTCAGTACAGATATCAGGGGTCTGGAACTTAATTATTTGTATTTTAGCTGGGTATGTCTTTTAGATATACACAGTTTAAACACAATGCTGCCTGTGCACAGTGCAAAGCAATGTACATAGGCAATACTGCAGTAGTTAAACCAGGGCTGTTGGCAACTATGGACTCTTTTCTGACCATGCCTTTACAGTGGGTAAAGAGACAATAAAAGATTAAGAATACATATTATAGGAAGTGTTGGTAACAATAAGCCTAACTAAGCTTATTTTGTTATATTTTTCATCAGCAATAAGGATTCCCACAAGTCTCAAACATCTTAAGGTTTCTTGTATTGATTGTATATAGGTATACAGTCATTTGGAAGATCAGCAAATAGCTACATATAACACAGCTTTTGCAATATAACATTTTTATAGAACCCCGCAAGCTGTTTAGATAAAGCAAAGCTAGAAGCTGCGGGTTTGTGATATTTACATATTTTGTATGTAAATATATCATTTATCGACTGGTTTTCCTACAGCCTTCCCAGCCTCTATAATTATCCGAGCCACAATATATTAATAATATTGTAAATATATGTATAAAATGCGGATTACATCATTTAAATTCACAAATAAATACATTTTGGATCAAATAAAATCAGCAACTGAACACAACGTGAACTATTGGCAGCTCAGACCTGCCTGTGTTAAACGAATGGAGAGCTGCTGGATTCAACTAAATGTGGTAGGATCCTGCAGCCAAACTATGATATCTATGTTCACAGTCAATCAGAACTCGGCCTGGCAGCATCTTGCAGCGAGCAGTGAATTACAGCTGTGTTGTCACTCGGTAAACTAAAATAATAGGTCTCGAGGATATACTTCTTTATGGTCATCAGTTAGAATACATGAGCCCTAAACAAGCTCTAAATATCTATTTAAAAGAGAGAGATATTTACTATACACATTGGTTTGCTTGCCCATTGGACAAGTAAATAACTGAAAAATGTTGCAGTGGATTGTGCATTTATTTCTAATATCTTTTCCAGATCATTGATTCTTTTACACACCTGTATTATCGTCTAATTCAAAATGTTGAGATAAACCCAGATAACAGATCTTATACTAGTTTATCGGCTTTTTCCCTGTGTACAATCAATAATCCTGTGCCCATCCAGGCAGATAAAGGAAAAGAGAAATTAGAAACCAAGACAATCTCTGGCAACAGCAGCAACAAAGGGGTGTATTATTAATTCTGTGTCCCCCTTCTTTTTTTTTTTTTTTTAACAACGGGAACTTTTGGCATGTTCCAGTGAGTCTCCATCCCAGAAGAGCAAACAGCATAGGCCCTGAGAGCTGAAATTTAAATCTCCTGCTTTCTCTGCTGTTTACTTTCTAATAAGGGCTCCATTGTGCCCAAGCTTTTGCAACATGGCCTCATTAACTTTGCAAATAAAACTTCAGCTTTTTGTTCAGTTCGCATTTTCTAAGGCAGGTGACTTTACTTACAGAGAGTATAAAAGGAGCTTTCAATTTTAACCAAACAGGGAATGGTTTTTATACAAGTAGTTGACCACGGGGCAGAAATATATATTCATCTCCATGCCGCTGGTGTTGATGGTTCAGTGACAAATACTCTGTAAGTGCCCCCTCTCCTAAAATATATGACTAAAGTTTATGCACACATGTCACAAGCAAATTGCCACTTGTATATGTCAGACTGTAGAATACAAAAAAAATTGCAAGCTCTGTTTTTTTATGAATCCATCCCTAACGAACTTACAAATAGACTGACCCTTACTTCTCCCTCCATGAACCTTTATGAAGATAAATCTTAATGCTTCAGCATACCAAGACAATGCTATGCCTCCAACTTAGTGGGAACCGTTTGGGGAAGGTCCATTTTTTCCCCACCATGATGTTTCCCCAGTGCACGATGCAAGGTGCACAAAGACATGGTTGGATGAGTTTAGTGTGGAAGATCTTGACTGGCCTGCACATAGCCCTGACATCAACCCCATTGAACACCTTTGGGATGAACTGGAATGGAGATTGTGAGCCAGGCCTTCTCGTCAGATATCAGTGCCTGTCCTCACAAATGCTCTACTGGATCAGTGAGCCAGGCCTTCTCGTCAGATTTCAGTGCCTGTCCTCACAAATGCTCTACTGGATCAGTGAGCCAGGACTTCTCGTCAGACATCAGTGCCAGACCTCACAAATGCTCTACTGGATCAGTGAGCCAGGACTTCTCGTCAGACATCAGTGCCAGACCTCACAAATGCTCTACTGGATCAATGGGCATCAATTCCAACAGAAACGCTCCAACATGTTGTGGAAAGCCTTCCCTGGTAGCTGTTATTGATACAAAGGATGGAGCAACTACATATTAATATCTGTGTATTTAGAATGCAATGTCATAAAAGTTCCTGATGGTGTAATGGTCAGATGTCCCAATACTTTTGTCCATATAGTGTATTTACTCCATGCTGATACTAGGCCATCTTTAAAGTAGCTACAAACTCATATTTCAATAAAAAAAAAATATGGTTTTACATTTATTACCAATATTTATTATGCTGAAATCAAAGAAGATATATTTTGTGTGCATCAATATAGTGGTCAGCTAGCCAAGAACTTCTCTTTCTCTTCCCTTATAATTGAGTGGGGAAGATAGTATGACTCCCTCCTGCCATTGCTTGCTTCCCTATAGGCACAGGTTATATTTCAGGCTCTCCCTTCTCTGTTCCTGAAAATAAGGCCGACAGCTTGGGTTCTAATGATTTTTTTATGCCTGTGTTATCTCTTTCCAGCCTCTGTGAATAGCTCATCTCTTACCTGTTCTGTGGGTGTGCTTTACCTGCTAGGCCCTAAGTTGGTTTAGAGTAACGTATACTTGTAACATCTAATGTAACTAAGTGTGTAGCTGTAGAGAGAAACTACTGGCTCATTTTACGGACTCAATTTTGTGAAAAGACATTTTTTTTAAAGTATCAGGAATACAAACAATGACACTTGAGTGATACATTTCCATTGCAGTACACAGCTACACTGGCAGGAGAAATGTTTTTGTCGAACCCACTCTTTAATAGCGTATTTTATTTATTCTGTCATTTCTAAAAATACAGGAAAGGGAGTAGATTTCAATGAGGTTTGTGTACCAAGCTGTATATCACCAGCTGTTGTTCAACTGGTATACCTTGATGCTTTAATAGAATTATCCTCTCAAAAGCAGAGCATCATGGGTGCTGGAGGCATACAGGTTAACTAACCCTGCTGCAGAACAATAGATTGTGTGGCTGGTAGATCCATAAGTGTGGGTGCTATGTTTAGAATATTCATGGGCAAGAATATCCACAGATAAATTTAAAAAGGGATCTGGAAATATTAAGAAGATACTATTGTTTAATCATCAAAATGTTCTGATCAGGTTTGCCCATTAATGCTTCATTTCACATTTGTAGACTTTATTTTTTTTTAAAGTAGTCTCTAATTAGTTTAGCTTTGGTCAGGTTCTCCGCCAACAAAATGAGCCTACAAAACAGAAATAAGTACCATAGCACCACAGTGGGTTACGGCAGCTGAGAAACTCTCAAGAGGTAAACAAAGAGGCTATAGTTAGTGCATAGAGAGTCTATAAACAATCCCCGAGCCAAGCTGCCCTAGATGTTACATAATTGGAATGTGCATGCCATGCATGTGCCTCTAGCATGCATAAATCATGCATTTCATAATAGAATAGAAAGAAAGAAATAAGATATGCACAACCCACTATATCAAAGAAGAAATTAAAAAAAGTGGCAGGACTGAGACAGTAATTAGCTGATAGAGCTAGTAAAGAGCATGGATGATAAGTTTAAATTAAAGGGACACTCCCAACAAAAAAATTAAAAGGTTTTACTTTTATTTATATTGTATTGATTTCAGATATGTCTTTTGTTTTTCTTATGTGACTGTATTTAATAAAATATGTAACTAAACAAGTGTGACTGGGCACCACCATTTTGTGAAATATAGTGTTTTTGCGTGCCACTCCCCTTAGACTTTACAGCACAAATTTCTCACTTTGGGACTGGGGACACAATATGCAGTCTATAAGTCAGAATTCTGATCATAGACTTGCATTGAATGGGAGGGTAATGTAACTATTATATCACAAGGGGCAGAGTTATGATCCATATCAGGTTAATCTCCTCTCCTTGTGTTGTAAGGCAGGTAAAAAAAGGTTGTACAAAGCCACCTAGCCCTGCCCACTATGATACAGAGCAGCCAGTATGAGAGCAGGGGAGTATTTTATGACATCATCATGCAGACTTTGGCCACCTTTGTAATTTGAGACTGGCTAGAAGATTTTGTATGATGTTGCATCATGGGAATTATTCACAAAATGGAGCCAGGAGACAAACACCTAATTTTATTTCTCCTTTTATTTGCAATGAATTCAAGCAAATAAAAAGACAGTGGCATAAGATTTATGTATTTGTTTGTTTAAAATGACCAGGTTATCTAGTTACATCTTAAGTGGTAGTGTCCCTTTATAGTGCAATTCCTGGTTGATTTTGAGAATTCTTGTTCAGTGATAACTGAACATCCAGAAGGGAAAAGGGAACACAAAATCTAAACATTCCAAATGTTATTTGTCATTTAAAAATAAAAACCTGTTATAAACATACGGATAGAGACATGGTGAGATATCAGTGCAGTGAAAAAAATAGTAAAATATAAAAGGTCAGGGTTTGTGTGCTAGACTAGGAGCTGGAACAGTAGAGACAACACACACGCACACAATTTTAGTTATCATTTTATTTTTGCCCTCATGCTAGGTGCTTAGCCAGCTTCAAGTATCCAATGAATCCCCATGCTCTTAAATGCTAAGGCATTAACTAGATATGTGTAGAGAAGTATGACAGAAACTCAGTAATGTAGTGCTATTTATTTCAATATAAAGAGATTTCTTGTTTAACCAATGTTTTTGAGTTACGTGCTCAATTCTAGCACTTATTATCCTATGTTGCATATCTTCACATGCTTTTTCTCACCTGCACAGTGCCGTAACGATTTGTAACCTTTCACTGTTCATCGATGAACAGCTGTGTCATACTAATCTTTTAATTGTAACATGTCCCTATTTCCTTTCCTACAATTACGTTCAAGTTACAATATTACACATGTGATGTGGTACTAAAGTGCATTGTAACTTGACATGATGGGTTCCATTCAACACTAATCTGTCATTAACATGTAATGGATGAGTTTGATTACCTCTTGAGATGTTAAGGAAGATGCACCTCCCCAAACATACCCAAGGTTAGTCAAAGAGATGAATTATTAGGAATTAGAGTTGCCACACAGACATTATTTTATTGGCATACCTGTAAAATATTGGCTTGAGGCCGTTGTTAAGCCTATGTGGGTTTTTGGCAACCCTATTAGGAATGGATAAAAAGTTTAGATGAAAACACTAAAGAGCCTATATGGGTATCTCCATTCTGGGACTAAATGGGGCCATATGGGAGCTTCTTGCCGAATTGTGGAATTCTCTGTAATTCGACTACTCAGTATGGGAATTTCCACCAATTTTGTACTGATCTTCAGCCATATTTCTTTTGGGGGAATCTACATTAATATATACATTTTTAAATGTTAATTTACTTTGTTTTTATGTATTTAATAAATGTCAAAAATATTATTTTATTAACCATTAGCCCATTTTGGCTTCATTGACTTCTATGAGAGGTCTTCGGAAAAGTCCCTGAGATAAACTGAAGTCTTCCTTATAGAAAAATATAGAGAGGACTTAGGCTACCAATTTGGTCTGCTAAACTCCAGAGGAGTTCGGCTGCTAAAATGTATTGGACGGTTTTCTTTCTGATTCAGGATCACATTTGTGGTCTCTATGTAGCCCAAATATAAGTGCTTTTCGGAGCTCAGATTTTCGTTACAAAAATTGGAGATACTTGAGTTTACTCTTAAGTTGTTAGGGTCTATAGTCTGTGTCACTGCCAATCTCAAAAAGTTACTGGTAGACATTGATAGAGTGGCTAGAGAAGTAGTAAGCAGGCAATGAAAATGCTTTTGAATAGCTAATCTCAAAGTGATGCTGTAAAGTGAAGAGAGCTGGAGTGAATTCCATGCTACTTCAGGCAGTTAAGATTTCTAACACTGGTTTAAAACCATATAGCTGTCTGTCTACAATGATTCACTAAACTGGTTTCAGAATACATGTGTGGACATCCAGGTCTTCTACCCAGGGCCTAATCCATGACCTCAGATCTTTCAGCTAGAGACGTTACAGCTGTTTTTTTTATCTGAAAAGAGAAACAAAATGGTCAGGCAGAGCTTTATGACCAGGGTAATAACATTTTATTGGATGAAAGTTGTTTTCCGTTTGTTACAAACAACGAAACTGGAATTTTTAATCTGTATTTTCCTACTCATGTGACTGATTGGAAGTAACTTTGGATGCATTCATCATGCATTAGGTGGTCTAATTAAGACATGTATACTGCAATAAAAAACTATCCAAAAGCATTAAAATGTACAAAGCTCTGGATTGTACTCCTGTCAAACCTGAAAGTATGTATTTGTCCTGACGAAACATTTTATAAATCATAATTAAAAAATCATAAACATTTTTAACAGCAGACCTTCTTATCCCTGAACCACCCTTTTTCATAGCCATGTTTCCATGGTATGTGGCTTTTCTCCCACACGCTAAGACATCAGCATCACTATGCAACGCAGTAGCATGGTGGAATTGTTTGACATGGCTTCAACTTCAGCATCATCCAGAGTCCAAGCAGAGACTTCTCCATTACTATGCAGCACAGACTGTCAGGTATGCACACATGCTCTCTATTTATTCCCTCACTTGGCTCAAGAAATTCTGTAAATATCAGCCCTTGTCTGTTTATTAAGCCAGCTTGCTGTTAAGGGTCGACCCATTATGTGCTGATAATCAAGCCCAAAATGGTGCCTCTGAATAGCAGAATGATTCCTACCCATCATATAAAAACAAGAATCCTGACTTCCATTTAGTTTGGAGTATAACAGTAAACTGCATCAGTACTGTTCATTAATGGAAAGTTATTTGGGGTTTTCTAGGTGACCGGTATACCTTGTATCACTATGGCATTTTTATAATAATTCATATTTTTCCAATATGTCTGAAGAGATGTTCCACATTTCAAACAAACCAAACCACTTTCATTGGTGAGTAATATTTATATAATGGAGGTGAAATGTGGTGCCAGTCTGTTTAAAGATGCATTGTTTGGTTTTATAACATGGATACATTGATACAATTGTTATTAACAGGAGCATTGCCAGTGTGCAAGTGTGTATAGCTCCTGTTGCAGAAGATAAGCAGATTACTGTGGATATCATGGTTCTAGATGCTCACTTGTATCCTACACGGATGCTGGCACACCTTGTGGATCTTGCTGCACACTACACTAGCCTGTAGTAGTACCTCTGCTAATGATATGAGAGAAGGTATTGAACACTCCTAACCATGTACAGGAATTGATAGCTTACAGTACAATCAGATCAAAATATATGTCTTCTTTACATTAGAGGTGAGAGGTTAAGTCATAAGCCCATAGAAACATTATGCACCGTGGTTTGATTGTAACCTCCTTGGCCAAGCAAAACATTAACCCCTTAGTGACATTACTTTTTTGGCTTGTCCGACGCTTGGTGACATGGGCTGTTTTAACATTTCTGAGGTGTTTGTGTTTTGCTGTAATTTATTTCTGTCTCATTTAGTGTACCCACACAAACTATATATCGTTTTTATCGTTATAAGAAGGGCTTTCTTTTGATACCATTATTTTGATAATAGCATATAAAGTGATGTAAAAAAAAATATGGCAAAAAAATGTAAAAATCTTTTTTTATGACTTTTCTTTGAAAAATCGTATACTCATGTACAAGAGACAACAAAAAAACACTGCTAAATAGTTTCTAATATATGTCCTGAGTACAGAAATAGCCCATGTTATTCATCCGTCCTGTGTTAGGTCCGTCCTGTGTGCCGAGGCGTTAGTGACACAGGACGGACCTAGTCCGTCCTGTGTCAAAACGAGCACTGAAAGCGGAGTTTTTCCGCTTTCAGTGCTCAAGCGGCATTGTAATGATGCTTTCCGTCGGCATTTCGATCGCTCCGGAGAGCGATCGAAATGCCGGTTTTAAAGGCACAGCGCCTTTAAAACGCGGGCATTTCAAAAATGAGCATAGGAAGCGAATCTTTCGCTTCCTATGCTCAGAAAGTGTTTCTGATTGCCTCGCAAGTACTAAAAAGGCTCTTCTAAGAGTTATTAACCCCTTATTTGCCATCGATCACTGCTTACGCAATGATATTGACGCCAAAGCAATTTTTATCTGTCTGCATATTTTTATTTTATTTTTTTTTTTTTACACATACCCGCTAGGGGATTACATGTAAAGTAAAAATATTTGAGATTTTTTTTTTTAAGCTGCCTGAGCGCATAGCGATCAGTAACAGCGAATTAGTGGCAAAGGCGGTTTGGTGATTTCTCAATTAAGCTCACCATTCGCCCTGGTCAGATCAAAATTAATCGGATCAATATTCACAAATATTGATCTGCCTCCCTCTCCTCACTTACATTTTTGTGACGTAAAGAGACAGATCAGTATTAGTGATATAAAATAAAATTTTATAAAATTGTCAGGTTGAAAGTCTTTCACTGTGTATTAACCCCTTCCCTGCCATTCATCACTGTGTAAGCAGTAATCTTGCACAGCAACAGTATGTTTTGCTGTCTGCACTGTTTTATGGATTAATTTATTTGTACTGTAATGTATTACAGTACTAGATAGGCTCTTCTAAGAGCTATTAACCCCTTCTTTGCTCGAGATCACTGCTTACGCACTGATTCTGAGGCCGCGGACTCAGGGTTCGATTTTGACCCTATTCAGCTTTCTGATACATCATCTAGCAATGTATCGGTGGCTGCTGAGCCCTTGCCACAAGTAGTGATGGGGGTCTACCGATAAAAAAAAATATGGTTTGGTGGGGGTAAATTACATTGGCTGGCTTCAAAGATATATCCCATAAAGGACACGGACGCAGGTTGACTACATGTCAAAATTCCAAGTTGGAATTTTGAGATGCGCATCTCACAAATGTTGCCTTCTAGCCAAAAACAAACCAACAAACCTATGCATGGGTGCTATCCCTGTACTCGGGAGATGTTGCTGAACACATATTGGGTTGTTGTACTAAAAAGTACTACCACAAACTTTTACAAAGGCTGGTGGTAGAATTAGTACCTATACAGTATTAAAATACCACCATTTGAAATACCTTAGGATGTCTATTTTCCAAAAATATATGGTTTGATGGGGTAAAATTCATTGGACGGCTTCAAAAATGTTCCAAATGGAACTTGGGCGCAGGCTGACTACATGTCAAAATTCCAGGTTGGAATTGTGCACCCCCTAAATGTGGAATTTTAGACCCAATACAAACCAACAAACCTATGCATGGGGGGTATCCCTGTACTCAGGAGATGTTGCTGAACACATATTGAGGTGTTGGTTGGCAGTGGCAAATACCAGAATCTGAAAATTCCTGCCTGAACTACAATGTGTGTGGGGAAAAAATGACATCCCAACCCTTTGACATAGGTTGGTGGTAGAATTAGCACTTGGAAAGTGTTAAAATACCACAATTTTAAATACCCTAGGATGTCTAGTTTTCAAAAATCTATGGTTTTATGGGGTAAAATACTTTGACAGGCTTCAAAAGTGTCCCAAATGGAACATGGGCGCAGGCTGACTACATGTCAAAATTCCAAGTTGGAAATGCACCCCCCCTAAACGTGGCCTTTTAGCCCCCAAATAATCTAACTAACCTACACATGGGTGGTATCCCTGTACTCAGAAGATGTTGCTGAACACATATTAAGGTGTTGTTTGGCACTGACACATAATAGGATCTGTGAATTCATGCCCGATGTACAATGAATGTGAAAAACAAATTACTACCCAAAACATTGACATAGGCTGGTAGTATAATTAGTGCATGGAAAGTGTTAAAATACTACCATTTGAAATACCCTAGGGTGTCTAGTTTAAAAAAATATATGGTTTTGTGGGGTAGAATACACTTTCTGGCTTCAAAAATGTCCCAAATGGGACATGGGCACAAGTTTTCTGCATGTCAGAATTCCAAGTTGGAAAACCAAAATGCGCACCCCCTAAATGTGGCCTTTTAGCCCCAAAACAAACCAACAAACCTATGCATGGGTGGTATCCCTGTACTCAGGAGATGTTGCCGAACACATATTGAGGTGTTATTTGGAAATACCCCTTCACATTTTAAGGTAATGTTTACCTAAATTGCAATATATGTGAAAAATTTAAAAAAAGATTTTTTTCTGCAAACTTTGGCATAGATTGGTGGTACATGAAATGTGTCAAAATACCCCAAGTTAAATGCCCTGAGTTGTCTAGTTTTCAAAAATATGTACATGTTGGGGGTCATTCATGGATTTAGTACAGAAATCAGTGTTACAATGTCACTATCGCTAATTTTGAAAGAAAGGATTTTAAAATAGCTTTGCACCACTTATAGTTCTGGCCCTGTAACATGAATAAAAAAGCATAAAAACATGGGCTATTTCTGAACTCACACATATATTAGAAACTTTTTAGCAGTGTTTTTTTTGTTGTCTCTTGTACATGAGTATACGATTTTTCAAATAAAAGTCATAAAAAAATAATTTTATCAATTTTTTTGCCATATTTTATTATTTTTTTTTACATCAAATTATATGCTATTATCAAAATAATGGTATCAAAAGAAAGCCCTTCTTATAACGATAAAAACGATATATAGTTTGTGCGGGTACACTAAATGAGACAGAAATAAATTACAGCAAAACCCAAACACCTCAGAAATGTTAAAACAGCCCATGTCACCAAGCGTCGGACAAGCCAAAAAAGTCATGTCACTAAGGGGTTAATTAATATTCTATTTAATAAAAATGTTATTGAAAAATTGATTCCTATTTTTTATTCCCTTCCTCTGCACCCACATTGCACCTAATGGACTTAACACAGCACCATACAGTACCCACAGAACTTGCTATGCACCTATATTGCACCCACAGCACTTGGCTTGCATTCATATTGCACCTACACGATTTGGCATGCCACAGTGTCACTTTGCCCCACAGAACTAGACAGTGTCACTTTCCACATAGTACTTGTTATTTTGCCCCATAGACCATGACACAGCATCACTTTGCCAATTAAAATATGCCAGTATTTAACCCCTCGATATGCCAGGATTTAACCATTCAATATGCCAGGATTATTTTGCCACTCAATATGTCAGGATTATTTAGCCATTTAATATGCCAGGATTTTGCTCCCCAATATGCCATTTAATATGCCAGGATTTTGCCCCACAGTATGCCATTTAATATGCCAGGATTTTGCTCTCAATATTCCAGGATTTTGCCCCCAATATGCCATTAAATATGCCAGGATTTTGCCCCCTCCAATATGCCATTTAATATGCCAGGATTTTGCCCCTCAATATGCCAGGATTTTGCCCCCAATATGCCATTTAATATGCAAGGATTTTGCCCCCCAATATGCCACTTAATATGCCAGGATTTCGCCCCTCCAATATGCCATTTAATATGCCAGGATAGAGCCAATTAAAATGCCAGGATTTTGCCCCTCAGTATGCTCGTTATGCCACCCTCCTCCCCCTTCCCCAGCCAGTACTTACCTCCTTGCTGCTGTCTCCCGGTGCAGGTCTGTGGCTATGAGGGAAGCGCAGATCAATAAAGTTTGTTGAAAAAAAAGTTTGAACAAACTTTATTGATCCGCACGGCTGGAGGGACAACGCTTCCCTCACAGCCACGGACCTGCACCGGGAGACGGCAGCAAGGAGGTAAGTTTTTGATTTTTTTTTTTTTAATGCAGGGGGTGCCGGCAGCACGGGTGTCACCCCCCCTGGTGGTGTCACCCGGTGCGGCCCGCACCCCCTCGTGATGCCACTGGTATGGTCTACTGAAAAACGTAAAGATTTGCTTCTGTAACAGATATTTATCTGCACAGTTTACCGTACATTGCAAATTAAAGAATCAAAAGGCTGTGTGGACTGCCAGTCACAAGCAGAAACTGGGGGAATTATGTCTGATGTGGGACAACCCTTATTTTTGACCCAAATGTCTCTGATCCCCTGGTATCCCTCTTTTCTATGAGTGCAACATTTTTGGTGTGTACGGGTGTATCACAGAGCTATAAATTTGGATTCATTGTATCCATATGAATTAAATGAACGGGACTTTATAGTTATTGTAAATAAATTGCTAAATTATATGAATAGATGTCACGAAATTACCTAAAACCTTCCAGTAAAGCCTCCACACAGCCCAAAGCAGAAGTGACTGATGTGTCTCTATTTGATACTTTGAAATGATGGGGGTTATGCAGGGGTCGACAGCAACACTGTTCATGGTGGACACTTACTTTGTGACGGCCAATATAATGTCCCATGGATTCTCACAGATCTTACCATGGACACTGGTGTCATTATATGGACACTTGGCTATCCCTAGAAATATGTCCTGTCTTGTCTTGCCTCCTCTGATGTCTGAAAGAAAATGTATAACTTGGCAACTCTGCCAACAAGAGAATCCAGCCTTGCCAGTTGACAAGGAAAACGTATAATCCTTTAGCAGTGAATGGGTTGTAAGGAGAGTTTCCTCCAATAAACCCAGCAGGTTCAGGTTTGCCGAGGAATACCTGCTGAGCTCAATGGTGTTGGAATGATTACCAGTTTTTACAACAACCTACTTAGGGTTTGGTATAACGATCCCTAAGTAAATATGGACTCTATTTAACATGCTGTTGGTCCACCCCTTTATCTCCACCAATGTTAAAGCATGAATTTCTAGCACAAACACAAAAAGAAGTATAAAGTATTGCAAGTAAAATAATATGACCACAGCTGTGAGTGAATAAAGGATGGAGGGAACATTTCTCTGTTTTTCTCTGGCTGCCAGTGTTCATTCTGATAACAGCTGGTCTGCAGGAGCCGGGATGGAGGAGGCCCCAGGCTGTTAATGAAATGTTCCACCTGTGTCCTTGACTGTAACTAACAGGCACTCCAAGGAGGTGCTGGTATACGGTTTGATTGCAAGACATAATAACTGCTTGTCTGGTACCACATGACCATGCTGCAGAACCTGTATTTTCTGGCACCAATTAGTTGGGCTCAAAACAGGACATAGCCCAGTTAACTATTAAAGGCTTGCACTACACAAATATAACTTATCAATTAGATTTGCATTTATAAGGGTATACTCTCTATGCACCATATTCCTGGGCTCTGCATGGCACAATATTTCTGGGCTCTAAATGGCACAATATTACTGGTATCTGACTGGCACAATATTACTGGGCTCTGAATGTCACAATATTACTGGTATCTGACTGGCACAATATTCCTGGTATCTGAATGTCACAATATTACAGGCATCTGACTGGCACACTATTCCTGGGCTCTGAATGGCACACTATTCCTGGGCTCTGACTGGCACAATATTCCTGGGCTCTGACTGGCACAATATTACTGGGCTCTGACTGGCACAATATTCCTGGGCTCTGAATGGCACAATATTCCTGGGCTCTGAATTGCACACTATTCCTGGGATCTGACTGGCACAATATTATTGGCATCTGAATGGCACAACAATTATGGCATCTTAATGGTACAATAATACTGGTATCTTAATGGGCAAATTGGCAGGGGCATCTTAATAGTACAATATTACTGGTATCTGAATGGCACAATAATATTGGCATTTTAATGGGAAAAATGTCTGTGGCATATTAATGGCAAAATAATACTGAATGTTAATGGCAAAATAATATTGGCATATTGATGGGCATATTGACTGTGGCATATTTAATGGGCAAACGGTGTCATATTTTAACAGGCAAACTGTCTGTTGCATATGCAATGACAAAGGAACTGTGGCATGTTCTCTGGGGAAAAATAACATGTACTATGGGGAAAAGTGACAATGTGGTTTTCTGCATGGGCAGTTCAGTGGAACAAAGCTAAACTGTGGTATGTTCTGTGCGGCAAATTTACACTGTAGCATGCAAAATTGTGTGGGTTCAATATGAGTGCAAGCCATGTGCTGTTGGTGCAATATAGGTGCATGACAAGTGCTGTGGGTGCAATATAGGTGCATGACAACTGCTGTGGGTGCAATATAGGTGCATGACAAGTGCTGTGGGTGCAATATAGGTGCATGACAAGTGCTGTTGGGTGCAATATAGGTGCAAGACAAGTGCTGTGGGTGCAATATAGGTGCATGACAAGTGCTGTAGGTGCAATATAGGGGCATGACAAGTGCTGTGGGAGCAATATAGGTGCATGACAAGTGCTGTGGGTGCAATATAGGGGCATGACAAGTGCTGTGGGAGCAATATAGGTGCATGACAAGTGCTGTGGGTGCAATATAGGTGCATGACAAGTGCTGTGGCTACTCTATGGGGCTGTGTTAAGTCCTTTAGGTGCAATGTGGGTGCAGAAAAAGGGAATAAAAACAAGAAATGCAACTCTTCAATAACATTTTTATTACGTATGAAAATAGTTGAATATAATATTAAGAAGTTCATATAAGTATAAATGCAACTAGTGAGAGAGAGTGAGATGTGTATAGATATTTATAAATATATATCAACATATGTAACTGCTCTCTAATATCTGTGTATATTTTTGTCATTTAGGCAATGAGTAGTTGTAGTGCAGTGTTGCATAGTAAGATGGTATACATATTGCAGCCCTATATACACATTTTGTATCCAAATTTACGGTTTATACACTGCAATTATACACGTTATATACATATTTTATTCAATGCAATAAAAATACTCACTGCAAGAAAAGTCCAATTGTGTGTGTGCTTATTTTTACGTTTTTTTTGTGTGTGGGGGGGTAACATTGCGATGGATGGCGTGATTGCAGGGGAGGGGGCAGGGTCCAGGGGGCCCAAGCAAATGCTTGCCCAGGGTCCAATCACTATTAAAAAGACGGCCCTGATTTCAGGAGGAATTTGTCTGTTATGGAAATAACTGAATTCCTCCCAAACTTTACATAAGATTAAAAAAAATAATTAGATCCAGAAAAAAGCCCTGAACCCCCGCTATCAGAAATGGGACTGTGAGCTGGGCAAGTGCTCCTAGCCCCCTATAAAATACATTGGGGTCAGGGTTAGTAGCCCTGGTCTCCCCTAACCTTACGGATTAGCCATTCCAAATGACTCACAGTCCCCATTAAATATATTGGGGGCCAGTGCTTACTTACAATACAACTCCCACCTATATCCCTACCTATTCCCCCACCTCTACCTTGCCCTAAGGCAAGGCCGGACTGGGAACAAAAACCAGCCCTGGAAAAATTTATATACCAGCCCCATCGCATAATATTTTTAAACCAGCCCATAGCATAATATAATTTTTTTGTTCATAGAAGTGAAAATCATGCATTTTAAAAAGCACATCTGAACAGTGTATTATTTATAGATAAGACTGATATATAAGCCTGTCTAGGGCAATATATATACCTCCAGTATGTACACAGAGTTATATGAATTGCCCTGTGCAGAGGTATATATCAGGGCAGTGTGTGAGACATATCCTGTCTCTCGCATATCTGTAGCCTGTCTCTCTCTGTCCTTTCTGTGGCGTCTCTCTCTCTGTCCTTTCTGTGGCGTCTCTCTCTCTGTCTTTTCTGTGGCGTCTCTCTCTCTGTCCTTTCTGTGGCGTCTCTCTCTCTGTCCTTTCTGTGGTGTCTCTCTCTCTGTCCTTTCTGTGGCGTCTCTCTCTCTCTGTCTTTTCTGTGGCGTCTCTCTCTCTCTGTCTTTTCTGTGGCGTCTCTCTCTGTCCTTCCTGTGGCGTCTCTCTCTCTGTCCTTTCTGTGGCGTCTCTCTCTCTGTCCTTTCTGTGGCGTCTCTCTCTCTCTGTCCTTTCTGTGGCGTCTCTCTCTCTCTCTGTCCTTTCTGTGGCGTCTCTCTCTCTGTCCTTTCTGTGGCGTCTCTCTCTCTGTCCTTTCTGTGGCGTCTCTCTCTCTGTGTCCTTTCTGTGGCGTCTCTCTCTCTGTGTCCTTTCTGTGGCGTCTCTCTCTCTGTGTCCTTTCTGTGGCGTCTCTCTGTGTCCTTTCTGTGGCGTCTCTCTGTGTCCTTTCTGTGGCGTCTCTCTGTGTCCTTTCTGTGGTGTCTCTCTGTGTCCTTTCTGTGGTGTCTCTCTCTGTCCTTTCTGTGGCGTCTCTCTCTCTGTCCTTTCTGTGGCGTCTTTCTCTCTGTGTCCTTTCTGTGGCGTCTCTCTCTCTGTCCTTTCTGTGGCGTCTCTCTCTCTGTCCTTTCTGTGGCGTCTCTCTCTCTGTCCTTTCTGTGGCGTCTCTCTCTCTGTCCTTTCTGTGGCGTCTCTCTCTCTGTCCTTTCTGTGGCGTCTCTCTCTCTCTCTGTCCTTTCTGTGGCGTCTCTCTCTCTCTCTGTCCTTTCTGTGGCGTCTCTCTCTCTCTCTGTCCTTTCTGTGGCGTCTCTCTCTCTGTCCTTTCTGTGGCGTCTCTCTCTCTCTGTCCTTTCTGTGGCGTCTCTCTCTCTCTGTCCTTTCTGTGGCGTCTCTCTCTCTCTCTCTCTCTCTCTCTGTGGCGTCTCTCTCTCTCTCTCTGTCCTTTCTGTGGCGTCTCTCTCTCTCTCTCTCTCTGTGGCGTCTCTCTCTCTGTCCTTTCTGTGGCATCTCTCTTCCCCCCTTCCCCCTTAGTGTCTTTCACCCCTCCCCCTGTAGTGTCTTTCACCCCTTTCCCCCTGTAGTCTTTCACCCCTTCTCCCTGTAGTCTGTCACACCCTCCTCTCCCCCTGTAGAGTCTTTCACCCCCCCCCCTTTCCCCCTGTAGTGTCTTTCACCCCCCTTCCCCCTGTAGTGTCTTTCACCCCCCTTCTCCCTGTAGTGTCTTTCACCCCCCCCCCTGTAGTGTCTTTCACCCCCCCCCCTGTAGTGTCTTTCACCCCTCCCCCTGTAGTGTCTTTCACCCCCCCTCCCCCCTTTCCCCTGTATGTCTCACTCACCTTGCTTTCTCTGCTTCCCATCCCGCCGCCGGAACTGCTGCTGCATCATCCGGCGGCAGCAGGCGAACTTCTTAAAGCGGCGACGGCCGCCGCTTTAAGAAATTCCCCTGCTGCCGCCGGATGCTGCAGCAGCCGAACTCTTCACTTGTGAAGACTCACAAGTGGCCAAGGCGGCCCCGGGGCAGGCGGCCCACCGGGATTTTTCCCGGTATCCCGGTGGGCCAGTCCGGCCCTGCCCTAAGGTCCCCAGACCTCATACAATTAATAAAAAAAATAAAATATAACTTATCCCTACCTACTCCTCCACCTATACCTTGCTCAGGCAGGGTGGGATGAATCGCCCTTTTGGGTGCACAGGGGATATGCAGTGAAATTCATTGGCCACCCCCCCCCCCCCCCCCCGTCACCCAAGGGGCCTTTATTCTTATTGCGAATTTGGGAGCCATTGGTAGGCATTTGCCCGGACTCGGGGGGGGGGGGGGGGGGGGATTATTTTATTGTATGGAGGTCAGTTGCCCTGGCACCGATCCATATTAGGGGCCTGGACTTGTTTTTTATGGGGCTGGGAACACTTTCCCAGTTCCCAGCCTTGTTTCTTTTAGGGGGGGGGGCGTCAGGGCAATAGTAGGGCATCAGGGATACTTGCCCTGGACCTCATGATTATTTTATGGGCAGGGAACCACTTTGCCAGTTCCCATAACCATATATTATTTGGTAGCCCTGCCCCCCCCCCCTAATTTTTTGGGGGCAGATTCCTTTTTTATTTATGGGGTAAGCAAAAGTCTGCTGGCCCCTGATGGGAACTTTTTTTTAATTATTATTAGTTTTTATATTTTTAATTTCAATTCTCCAGCTCAGACCTGAGAACTGAAATGGCCAAAATGCGGCATTCATCCCCGAGTCTGAATTGTATTCGGGAGCGGGATCGCCACATATTGGGTATCCGAAAACTTAGGGTTTTCACAGCAAACATGTGCAGATCCAAAGGTCTCTGAAGATATGTTTTCTGGATGGCCCGAACTGCTGATTTCGGATCCGAATTGCAGCCTATGGAGTAGCCACATATAGCGGATCGCATTAATTTGAATAGTATGCCTGGTCCAAAACAAATCAGTGCTCACTGACTTGACCCTATAGGGAAAACTTGCCATAGAATTGACTGAAAGTTAGTTATTCCAAAAATTAAGATTTATTATTTTCTTGTCTCACCAGGGAGCCCTATTTTCAAAATTATCCAAGCCCTTGACTTAGTTGTTGTACAAATACACATTCTTTCAGATCCCACTCACATCAGCAGATACAAATAGTCAACACCTGACGACACATGTAAAAACTGTTGTGTTGGCCTCAAACCAAATATTGTACTCAATATGAGATTAAATTCAATTGCAGCTCACTTTCATGTGAGAGAATATTTCTAATCTCACTAATGAATAAATGAACAAATAGATAAAGGAGTGCAATATAATAAACTATATATTAACTCAATAGTAAACAATAAGTGAAAAATGTGTCTAAAAATTTTAATCATAAAAAAAATACAAATAATGGTGACTATCAGTCATAATGATTATAACAATTATACTTACAGAAGCTGTTTTAATATGTATGATGTCTTGATAGAAGGTTCATATAGCCTGTGTTGTACCCCAAAATAAAAGGAATAAAAAACAATAGTGCTCTCTGTTTGAATAACAACAATGGCGTACAATATACACAACTGTGTAAGTCATACTCACAAAGAAAGAGCAGATTGCTGCTCTACAAATGCATACAAATCAAAGGTCTTAAACTTCAGTGGTGATGTAGTGGACCTTTAATTTCTGATTCGATAATATGTGGATAAGAGATAGGCAACAAAGATGCCACAATAGTGTTGTATAGTAAATGATATATTTAATTTGCAGGCATCCACCTTGCAAACAACGCATGGTCAGCTTGGTGATGGCTTCAGTGGACATGAAACAATCAGGTCGCCAGTATCGAAGCCACAAACGTAAGAAGACCTTATTCAGGACCAAAGTGGAAATATTGCCAATTGGAGATTCTGCCAGCTGCACAGAGAAGGAATGAACTAAGAGAGGGGATCATAGGTGTCATACATGAACTTAAAGGCACTTGAAAGCTGGCAACTGTGAAGCACGTGTGACACACACATCCTCTTTGTGCGTTTGCCAGCAGAGGCGTAGCTGGGAGATCAAGCTAACCCCTCACTAGCCTCTCTGCAGGCGGGCAGGCAGCATAATATCTCTCTGCTGTCTATGTTGTTTTTATTTTCACTACAATAAAGTATTAATATAATGTTTTTTGCCTATAATTTATGCAGCCCATTGTATTTTGCTGATGTCAATGTCATGACATTCTTCCATGCTATCACTCCCCGCACAGGTCAGAGCATCGGGGGTCACGTGGCTTCAGACCACAAGGAGGCACAAGAGGCAGCATGGTAGGTTGTCTGTGTGCCTGAGCAATGCAGAGACATCCAGCTGCATACACTATGCACCAGTGAGTTAGCTGTGGTAATTCCTGGGTGTGCAATGTGGGTGCTGGGGTAAGCCCCGGGTGTTTAATGGGGCATGTCCATGGTGTACAATGTGGGTGCTGGCACATGTCCTGGGTGTGCAATGTGGGTGATGGGCCATGTCCTGGGTGTGCAGTGTTGTTGCTGAGGCATGTCCTGTGGATGCAAATTGGGTGCTGACTGTGGTAAGTACTGGGTGTTCAATGTCGTGCAAGGTGATGCTATGGCAAGGGCTGTGGGGGCAATAACGAAAGATGTGGAGGAGAAATGGAGTGGGGTCCAGGAACATTTGTTCTGTAAGGGGCCCCACACTTTCTGATGGCAGCCCTGCAGAGGTGTCCCATTGTCCTAGTTCCGCCACAGAGCTGCCCATTGTTTTAATGCCCTCACACAGCTGGTGATGGGGCATGTCAAGCAATGATAGCTACCTAATTAGACTGATAGTCTCACATGCAAAGGCGCTGCAGGCCTCTGCCTATTCTGGCCTGCCCTCTAGTTTGAAATACAATTAATAAAAAAAATAAAATATAACTTATCCCTACCTACTCCTCCACCTATACCTTGCTCAGGCAGGGTGGGATGAATCGCCCTTTTGGGTGCACAGGGGATATGCAGTGAAATTCATTGGCCACCCCCCCCCCCCCCCCCGTCACCCAAGGGGCCTTTATTCTTATTGCGAATTTGGGAGCCATTGGTAGGCATTTGCCCGGACTCGGGGGGGGGGGGGGTGGTGGATTATTTTATTGTATGGAGGTCAGTTGCCCTGGCACCGATCCATATTAGGGGCCTGGACTTGTTTTTTATGGGGCTGGGAACACTTTCCCAGTTCCCAGCCTTGTTTCTTTTAGGGGGGGGGCGTCAGGGCAATAGTAGGGCATCAGGGATACTTGCCCTGGACCTCATGATTATTTTATGGGCAGGGAACCACTTTGCCAGTTCCCATAACCATATATTATTTGGTAGCCCTGCCCCCCCCCCCCCCCTAATTTTTTGGGGGCAGATTCCTTTTTTATTTATGGGGTAAGCAAAAGTCTGCTGGCCCCTGATGGGAACTTTTTTTAATTATTATTAGTTTTTATATTTTTAATTTCAATTCTCCAGCTCAGACCTGAGAACTGAAATGGCCAAAATGCGGCATTCATCCCCGAGTCTGAATTGTATTCGGGAGCGGGATCGCCACATATTGGGTATCCGAAAACTTAGGGTTTTCACAGCAAACATGTGCAGATCCAAAGGTCTCTGCAATTTACAGAATTGCATCATGCACAAAACTAATCAGTTATAAGCGTGGAATATGAGGCCATATTGCCCCAGCACAGCATGTGACAGCATAGACAGGAGCAGGTCTCTACTGAGAGGAGGCAAACACCTACAGCACCCTCAACACCACTGATTACCCACATGGTCCAGCATGGAAAAAACAAGCCTCCCAACCAGCTGAGCACCACGGGAAGCAGGGGTTTTCTTATTTATGTGTCTGATTTCGTTTTTCTGCTAAATAACTTGCAGTTTTCTATTCCTACTTCAGGTACGGAAAGAGTTAGCAATGGCTATGTCCCATATCACTTTCTCCTCTATGAAGGAAACAAAAGGGCTCACAACATAAGGATTGTTTGAATGCCCTCTGCAGAAGATTTTATGGCAGCTCTACAAAAATGTTGCTGTGTGCAATGTTCTAGTCTGTCTGATTATCAGTCTAGTTCTGCCTATTTGCCCGTCATTAAAATGCCAGTTCAGATATAAACAATAGCAATAGTCTCTAGCCTTATCTTATATCTAGGATAGCCTTGTGCTTATCCCAAGCATGTTTAAACTCCTTCACTGTGTTTACCTCTACCACTAACGGGAGAGAGTAGATTTAAAAGAAGAAAAACACCCACAACAAGAAGACATAGTCCTAAATTAGAGGGGCAAATATCATGAAGTATTACTTTACTGAGTGGTAGTGGATGCATGGAATAGCCTTCCAGCCGGAGCGGTAGAGATTAAAACAGTGAAGGTGTTTAAGCATAGGCATAAAGCTACCTAACATATCAGATAAAGTCAGGAACTAAAGAAAGTATGCATATTTATTTTTAGGCAGACATTGAGGCATCATAGCAGAACTGGCTAACCATAGGAAGCGTCCGTTAATCTCTGCCTGTATATTTGGTTTTGTGTGATGTGTCCTATTTAAGCATACGATTACTGAATGATCGAATGCATAGGGGCAATTAAATTGTATATAGAGGAACCCGAGGCACCCTCTAAGACTAACTGACAGCTTGTAACGTTGCGCTCAGGAGCACACGCTACATTTAAACACAGGTCATATATACATCAATATGCGTTAAGGCTTGACAAATCTAATTAGATTTTAGGAGCCAGCAAAAAAATGTAGGAGCCAGACAATCACGCAAGCATATACGCAATTCATAAACACACACGCCTACTTCACATATATACACACACACACCTACTTTACATATACACATATATCCAAACCCCTCACACACACCTACTTTACATATACACATATATACAAACACCTCACACACACACCTACTTTACATATACACATATATCCAAACACCTCACACACACACCTACTTTACATATACACATATATCCAAACACCTTACACACCTACTTTACATATACACATATATCCAAACACCTGACACACACCTATTTTACATATACCCATATATCCAAACACCTCACACACACCTACTTTACATATACCCATATATACAAACACCTCACACACACCTACTTTACATATACACATATATACAAACACCTCACACACACCTACTTTACATATACCCATATATCCAAACACCTCACACACCTACTTTACATATACCCATATATCCAAACACCTCACACACCTACTTTACATATACACGTATATCCAAACCCCTCACACACACCTACTTTACATATATACACATATATACAAACACCTCACACACACACACCTACTTTACATATACACATATATCCAAACCCCTCACACACACCTACTTTACATATACACATATATCCAAACACCTCACACACCTACTTTACATACTAACATTTATACAAACACCTCACACACACCTACTTTACATACTTAAATATATACAAACACCTCACACACACCTACTTTACATACTTACATTTATACAAACACCTCACACACACCTACTTTACATACTTACATTTATACAAACACCTCACACACACCTACTTACATTTATACAAACACCTCACACACACCTACTTTACATATACACATATATCCAAACACCTCACACACACCTACTTTACATATATACACATATATACAAACACCTCACACACACACACACACACACCTACTTTACAAACACCTCACACACACCTACTTTACATACTTACATATATCCAAACACCTCTCACACACCTACTTTACATATACACATATATCCAAACACCTCACACACACCTACTTTACATACTTACATATATACAAACACCTCACACACCTACTTTACATACTTACATTTATACAAACACCTCACACACACCAACTTTACATACTTACATTTATACAAACACCTCACACACACCAACTTTACATACTTACATTTATACAAACACCTCACACACACCTACTTTACATACTTACATTTATACAAACACCTCACACACACCTACTTTACATACTTACATATATACAAACACCTCACACACACCTACTTTACATATTTACATATATACAAACACACACCCACCTCACACAGTCGTTTCTTCTTAACGCTGCAGCATGCCTGCTGAGTGCCAGGATGTCACATGACGACACCCGGCACTCAGACACGCGCTCTGACTCTGGCAATGGGACAGGGAGGGTAACTTCACCTAGGCGCCAGGTCTCATTTCCTGGTCGCCATGGTGACCTGGCGCCTGGGGTTTGTCGAGCCCTGCGTTAAGGGGTTAAACAATTGATGGTGCTAAGTAATGTGCAGAGAAATAAGGTAAAAGGCACATCCCTACAAACAAAACAGATTCACACTTGCACCTTGAGATCTTGGTTTTGTTTGTAGCAATGTATGCAGGGCCGCTTTAAAACCCTAGTGGGCCCTGGGCAAAGTCGTTAGCAGTGGGCCCCCCTTGACCCAATTTTTCTAAAGTCGCAATGTAAAAATCTATATGTAAATGTAAACTTTTGAATATTATATGCAACTATTTTCATATCACATTCAACTATTTGTATAGGTAATAAACATGTTATTGAAAAATTACATTTCTTGTTTTTATTCCCTTTTTCTGCACCCACATTGTACCTAAAGCAGGGGTCCCCGCACCAGCACCGGTCCACAGCCTCTGTTCAGCCAGGGCGTATGCTGAGAGGGAAGCATTCTGCGCTCCCCTCTAGCTGGTTACTTTATGAAGCATGGCCGATTGCAAGCACCTCCCCCTCAGCGCAGCCCAGGACCCTCCTACCCTGGTGTCTGCCGCAGGCTGTGTGGAGGGCGCGGGGTATCATATCCCTGCTCCCTGTGTACCACACAGCATGGCTGGTGCCCTGTGATGAGGCTGGGCTGCAAGACAGGACTCCACAGAGTTGGACAGCATTTAACCCAGGGACCTGTAGGTACATAATTGTGACTGTCTGTGTATGCATGTATGTGTATGTATGTATGTCTGTGCGTGCCTGTATGTATGTATGTATGTATGTATTAGTGACAAAAAAGTTGGGGACCACGGACCTAAAGGACTTAACACAACACCATACAGTCTCCACAGCACTTGCCATCCACTTATTTTCAGTAGTGTATCTTCCACAAGGCAAACAAGGCACTCGCCTAGGGCGGCACTTTGGCAGATGGTGTTAAAGCACACTTCTGGTGCTTCAAACATTTTCGCTCCCTCCTCAGCTTTAGCTCCTTCCAATTAATCGGGATGATGGAGACATGTAATGGACGTTGTGGGGGTATGAAATGAGGGTGATGATGGCATGTAATGGGGGTGATGGGGCATTTAATGTGTGTGCAATATGGGTGATAGGGCATGTAATGGGGTGATGGGGCATGTCGTGGGTGTGCAACGTGGGTGGGGGGGGGTGCCCGAATTTTGTCTGCCTAGGGCAGCACAAAACCAAGATACACCACTGCTTATATTGCACCAACAGCACTTGACTTGCACTCATATTGAACCCACATGATTTGACATGCCACAGTGTCAATTTGCCCCACAGAACATACCACAGTGTCACATTCCCTCACAAAACTGGCCCTGCAGAACATGCTATAGTGTAACTTTTCCCCATAGTACACGTTATTTTGCCCCACAGACGATGCCACAGAATCACTTTGCCAATTAAAATGAGCCACAGTCATTTGTCAAGTAAAATGCCACAATCAGTTTGCCATTAACATATGCAACAGCCAGTTTGTCCATTACAATACACCACAGTTTGTCCATTACAATATACCACAGTTTGTCCATTACAATATACCACAGTTTGTCCATTACAATGTGGCACTGTTTGTCCATTAATATGCCACTGGTAGTTTTCCAAATAATATGCTATTGTTTGTTTTCCCATTAATATGCCACAGACAATTTGCCAATTAATATGTCAAAATCAATTTGCCCATTAATATGCCACTGTTCATTTGACCACTAATATGCCACAGCCAATTTTCCCATTAATTTGCCACAGCCAGTATGCCCATTAATATGCCACTGTTCATTTGCCTATTATGCCACAGCCAAATTGCCTATTAATATACCACAGCCCGTATGCCCATATGCCACTGTTCATTTGCCTATAAATATGCCACAGCCAGTATGTCCATTAATATGCCACTCTTTGCCTAGTAACATGCCACAGCCAGTATGCTCAGTAACATGCCACTGCCATTATGCCCAGTAATATGCCACAGCCAGTGTGCCCAGTAATATGTCACAGCCAGTGTGCCCAGTAATTTGCCACAGCAGTATGCAATAAAATAATCCCCACTCCCCAGTACTTACCTTGCTTCTGCTGCTCTCTCTGCCGCCTCCTCCGCAGTCTTTTCTCCTCACACATTGCGTGTGTAGCGTACGTGGTGGAGGGACAAACAGCTGCCGTCATATCCGGCAGCACTGCTGTCATATCCTGCAGCATTAAGAGTAAGACGGAGTGCGTGCGCTGCATGCGGCTGCTGCACATGGGACTGTCTCCGTGTGAGGCAGTCACACAGGCAGTGGGGGAAAGGGGGGGGGGGGCATGATGGGCCAGTTGGTGCCCCTTTAACCAATGGGCCCTGGGCAAGTGCCCACTTTACCCATTGGTTAAAGCGGCCCTGGATGTATGTGGGATAAGCAGGCCAAGCACTACACAAATGGCTTCATTCCCACAGACATAATATCAATCAGAAAGAAAAAACAACAACAGATACACTCATGGAAAAACACTTCAGTTAAGATGGGCGCGATATCAAAGATTTTAAACAAACCGTACTGATGGAATTATTCTGCAGAGGTAGAGAGAAATATGGGTGGTCAAGCTGGTACGCTATTTCAATAGCTTACTCACTGGTCGTAATAAAGATAGCGAGTTGCTTTCTTACAATACTTGAAGGGGTTAAAATCATTTTAGAAACACACTAAAGCCACAAAGGATGTAAAACTGCTATTGGCACTGTCTCTTTAACACCTTTATGGATTTGGCACATGTCAAATGGTTTCAAGGCCCTTTAACCACAAAGTGGACTGAACAAAGAATTCCTGACTGAATTAGGTCACCTTAAGACTTGTTAATTCACTAATTTAACGCTGAGAAAATTCTATGCTATTTGTGTGTTATTAGTTTAGCCTCTCATTAATGCCTCAGGAAAGGGCCTACTTTGGTCCTGAAAGCTTGCAATCACATGCTCATTCAATAAAGGGTACCTACTTGTTTCATACTAAACACAGCCAGTAATACTAAAGTGCTTCAGTCACTGGTGTAAGTTTAATCAACTTACACCAGTATTCCCAAGTAATATATGACAAGTTGATTATAAAAAGCCATCATAAATGATCTCTAAATACTGTTTGAAGATATTCCATATGTAGAACCTGTT
Source organism: Pelodytes ibericus (assembly GCA_036172795.1). Classification (NCBI taxonomy): domain Eukaryota; kingdom Metazoa; phylum Chordata; class Amphibia; order Anura; family Pelodytidae; genus Pelodytes; species Pelodytes ibericus. The sequence continues at coordinate 111,475,239 of CM069862.1, read as the reverse complement.
CAAGCCTCATGGTTGCAGCTTCAATTCCTGGCAGGGTCAACTCAGCCCTTCATCCTTCCGAGATAGATAAAATGAGTAACATTAAATTGGATAATAGTAACATACAAAAGTAAAATCCACAGGATGGACCTGAAACCACAGAATATTTGAACGTACCTTTCCTAATTAACCCCTTCCCGTCCTTATGACGAGTTAACTCGTCATAAGAGCCGCCGCATTAGCGACCTTATGACGAGTTAACTCGTCATGCAGTCTAGCCGGCGGTGCGCTCCGTGGGCACCACCAGCCAGTCTGCTACGGGTCCAGGACTAAGCCTCGCACCCGAGGCAAAGCTCCTGGACCCGATCGGTCGATTTCCGGGCATGTGATCGGGTGATTGAGTCATCACCGCGATAACATGCAAATTAGATGGCAAAGTCAGTGTGTTCACACACTGACTTTGCCTCTAATTCACTCTCTGTGATTCACGTTCTTATAGTGAAGCACAGAGAGTGACCTGTAAGTAAAAATAAATTAATTAAATACAGAGGTTAAAAATTTTTTTTTTTAAATTAACCCTTTCATTGCTGATCACAGTTTTTAACTGTGATCAGTTTCCTTCCACTTTATGGCCCTCATTTATTTATTTTTTAACAGATTTTTTTATTTTTACAATTTATAAAGTTTTTTTTAATAAATAAAGGTAATTTTAATATATTTATTTAATAAAATTTAACCCCTGCATGCCTGTTGCATGATTTTTACTGATCTGACATCGTACTCTTCAGAGTTTTTTTCTGTCTTTTTTGTTATGGGGGGTTTGGGAACCAATATTTTTCTTTTTTATTAGTTACTTAATTAGGGGGGATAAGTGGGTTAGTGTTGCACTAGTTATGTAGGTTATTACTGGGAAAATAATGGGGAAAAACTTTTTTTTCCTCAAAAATTTCCTCTTTTATATTTATTTTTTAATACTAAAATGTAAATCATTTTTATGTATAGGGTATCAAAAGAAAGCTCTAACTGTCCTTTAAAAAACAACATATAATTTGTATGTGTACGTTAAATGAGAGAGAGGAAAATTATGTTTCAAAACCGCGTATTAAAAATTAAAAAACGCTCTGGTCCTTGGCCCAGGAAAATCCCTGGTCCTTAAAGGGTTAAACACGTATATATTATTATTATGATTACTTTTCAACATGGAGATACCAATCTTCAAATTTGCATTCAGTGAAGTAGAGGAATGGAACTGTTAGAGTTACTTGACAATGAAGCATGCTCGCTTTGCCCAAAGAAGAAAGGCACAAATAGCTGAGCAGATAGGAAAAAGATCATCACAAGTTACAGTCAGTTTTGTAAAGTACTGTGTGATGGTAAAACAGATACATTTCTGGTGACATAGCCAAATTAAATTTGGGAAGTATCAGTCGTTAAGTGGTTTAGTCAATCTTTGCTCTACAAAATGTACGTATATTGCAAAAATCAGTGGGAAAACAAGTTATAGATGGTTGCGTATATACATACAGACACACATATCCAGGAATATTTACTTGTATCTTGATTCATTTAAATAAAGTATCAAGTTTTTAAAAAATTAGGTGAATGTTTTCCTCTGAGTGAGAGGATGTGACATGAGGCAAAAGAAAATTGAAGGCTATAAAAGTAATATTTGATTGAGTGGAATGGTGAGAAGGCAGTGTCAAGAGGTTTAGTAAAAGAAAAAAAAAGAAAATGGATACTTCGCCTGTAGTTTTACATTTAAAAAAAATTCACAGGTACCTCTTCACACAGGAAGAAAGGCTCCCTCTGCGGAAGTTTCCATGCTCCTTTCTCTTACTATGGAATTAGTCTCCTTGTTGTTTCAACAGCTTGGAATGCAGAGGGGGCATGGCTTCAGTCACAAGGAGGATCATTTGTAAAAATGGACAGATCTGTTGCCATAGCAATGTAATTAACGCAATTATATTTAATATGCAGTTTTTAAGAGCTAGGAAGAGGTAAGAAAAAAAACATGTATTTCTTTTTTTTACTTAGTATGATGCAGAAGTTACTTAATATTTTTAGACACCTCTTTATAGTTAAAGGGACACTACCACTTACATAATATATAACTAGATAACCTGGTCATTTAAAACAAACACATATATAAATCAAAGCCACTGTTTTTTTTTATATTTTTGAATTAATTGCATATAAAAGGAAAATTACAATTAAATGTTTATCTCTTGGCTCCATTTTGTGAATATTTCTCATGATGCAACATAGTCCAAAATCTTCCAGCCAGTCTCACTTTACAACTGTGGCCAAAGCCTGCATGATGATGTCATACTCCCCTGCTCTCTTACTAGCTCCTGTGTATCATAGTGGGCTGGACTAGGTGGCTGTCAACTTTTTTTTTACCTGCCTTCCAACAAAAAGAGAGGAGATTAACCTGATCAAACAGGATCATTACCCTGTCCCTTGTGATGTAATAGTTACATTACCCTCCCATACAATGCAAGTCTATGATCAGAATTCGGACTTATAGATTGCATTCTGTTTCCCCAGCCCCATAGTGAGAAATCTGTGCTGTTATGTCACTTGGGGGTGGTGCCCAAAAACACTATATTTCACAATATGGCGGCGCCCAGTCACACTTGTTTGGTTACATATTTTATTAAATACAGTCACATAACAAAAACAAAAGACATATCTGAAATCAACAATACAAAATAAGAAAAATAAAACCTTTTAATTTTTTGGTGGGAGTTTCCCATAAAAACATGCAGTGACAGCATAGGAATATATATGAAGTATATTTACCATTTCCTCAAAAGGCATTTCCATCCTTTGGGAAATGCATTTCATGTGGCTACGATACATTAAGACAATTCAGAGCAAAATACAAATCCACACCAGTGGCGGATCCAGGGGGGGGGGGGGCAACGGGGCATATTATTGGGCAAATTGGCTGGGGAATATTAATGGCAAATAATATTGGCAATGTGTATGTAATGGGGTGATGGAGGCATGTAAATGGGGTGATGGGGCATGTCCTTGGTGTGCAACGTGGGTTATGGGTCATGTTGTGGGTGTGCATCGTGGGTAGGGGGGTGCCCAAATTTTGTCTGCCTAGGGCAGCACAAAACCAAGATATACCACTGGGGGGGGGGGGGAGGAAAGAACACTGATGGCAGGGGAGAGAGGAGAGAACACATATGGGGGAGAAGAGAGAACACTGAAGGGAGGAGAAGAGAGAACACTGACGGGTGGGGGAGAGAGGAGAGAACACAGACGGGGGAGAGGAGGAAAAGAGACAGCTATTGGGAAGAGGAGAGACACATACATGTTTAGAGAGACAAAGAGACAGTCATAGGAGGTAGAGAATAGAGAGAGACATGGGAAGGGAGAGGAGCCAGACAGACATGGGAAGGCAGAGGAGAGACAGACAGACAGACATGGGATGGCAAAGGAGAGACAGACAGATATGGGATGGCAGAGGAGAGAGACAGACAGATATGGGAAGGGAGAGGAGAGAGACATAAATGGGAAGGGAGAAGAGAGAGACATAAATGGGATGGTAGAGGAGAGACAGACAGACATGGGTTGGCAGAGGAGAGACAGACAGATATGGGATGGAAGAGGAGAGACAGACAGATATGGGATGGCAGGAGAGACAGACAGACATGGGAGAGGAGGGACAGACAGACATGGGAGAGGAGAGACAGACAGACATGGGATGGGAGAGGAGAGACAGAGAGATGGGAAATGAGAGGAGAGACAGACGGACATGTAGAAGAGGCTACAAAGACTGACATGGAAAGGAAGAGGAGAGAAACGGACATGGAAGGAAGAGTGACAGAGGGACATGAGAGAGAGGAAAAGACAGACGGACATGGGAGAGAGGAAAAGAAAGACGGACATGGGAGAGAGAAAAAGACAGACGGACATGTGCCCCTCCCGAGATCAGACTCTGGATCCGCCCCTGATCCACACCTGTATGCCTAATGTGAGATCTTCATAAGGGATAACCCACTGACCAATAAACATCGAATAGAACCCACCGACAGTAAATAACAGGTTATATATCTCGCAATCGTGGCGGGTCACGTGACTGTACGCGCGGCTTTGTGAGCTATGCTCACAGCAGCAACTTTTATTTTTTTTTTAAATCTTCGGCCGGATATGACAGCTAGACATATCCGGCTAATGTACTTCCCTCCTCCGCGCAGGAGGGAAGCTTGCAGCACGGAGGACGCGACGAGGACACGGAGGTGAGTACTGGGGAAGCTGGGGTGGAGGGTGACATTATGGGCAAAAAAAACACTAGCAAATGAATTTGGGCAAAAAAACACAAATGAATGTGGGCAAAAAAACACTGGCAAATGAATGTGGCAAAAAAACACTGGCAAATGAATGTGGGCAAAAAAAACTGACCAATCAATGTGGGCAAAAAAAACACTGACAAATGAATGTGGGCAAAAACACACTGACAAATGAATGTGGGCAAAAAAAAACACTGACAAATGAATGGGCAATATAAAACTTACTTACAAATGAATGTGGGCAAAATAAAACTGACAAATGAATGGGCAATATAAAACTTACAAATGAAGGTGGGCAAAATAAAACTTACTTACAAATGAATGGGCAAAATTATGTAATTAATAAGTAATGATAGTCTGTGCCTTTGTAAGAGGCACAGACAAACCTGGAACGGAAATGCTCCCTTTTCCTGCAATGAGATATAGCAGCAGGGAGGGTGACATATTGATCTACATTTTATTTATTTATTTATTTTTTAGATGGGAAAAAAAAAAAAAAAAACTGCTCACTTGTATGTGTGTATGTGACAGACTGTATGCATGTGTGACAGACTGTATGTATGTATGAGTGTATGTGACAGACTATGTATGAGTGTGTGTCTATGTGACTGACTATGAGCGTAAGTGTCTATGTTACAGACTGTATGAATGAGTGTGTGTCTGACAGACTGTATGTATGAGTGTGTGTCTATGTGACTGACTGTATGTGACGTATGTGTGCCTGTATATGACTGCATGTGATTGTGTGTATGTGCTGTTGTCTGGCTCCTAGTTTTTTTTTTGCTGGCTCCTAAAACTCAGTTAAGTTTGTCAAGCCCTGGTATAAATGTAACTAGTTATATACATATATTTGGGGTCCACCTCAAGCTTTTGAAAAGGCTGGAAATATTTAATATTTTAGAGTTTCTTTTGTGGTTAGAAACTTAATATTTGTTTGCTGAGAGGTGATGGGTGCATGGAATAGTCTTCCAGTAGAAGTGGTAGAGGTTAATACAGTGAAGGAGTTTAAGCATGCATGGGATAGGTATATGGCTATCCTAGATATAAGATAATGTCAGGGACTAATGAAAGTATTACTTTACTGATAGGGTAGTGGATACAAGGAATGGCCTTCCAGCAGAAGTGGTAGGTTCATAGTAATGTATGTTTTATGGTGTACACACAGCTCTCTGACTGAAGCACATCTGCACATGGTCTTTCTATATTTCACGTAAAAGTTATATAATGTTGCTGCCAGATGTAGATGTTGTGCTGTGAATGTATCTGTTGTACACCAAGGATGCTGGTAATGCTGGTGGGAACTTGGTGATATAATCTACACTGTGACTAGTAGGTGGAGTTACATTATGCTAATTATGTGGAGTGGGCATGGCTTTGGACAGTAGGTGTGGTCAATCTTAAAGTAAGTAATTGAATGCTGAGCTGCAAAGTGTCCCTGGAAATGTTTTCCAAATGTTGGCAACTATGCATGTATTACATCTGAGAGTCAAATAGAACCGTCAAATACTGTGCTTCCCAGGACTTTTTAGAGGCATTTTAGTGGCCAAAAGTTCGTGTCCCCATTGACTTCAATGGGGTTCGGGTTCGGGGTCAAGTTCGGCCCCGAACCCAAACTTTTTTCCGAAGTTCGGCCGAACCCGCCGAACCCGAACATCCAGGTGTTCGCTCAACTCTAGTCACAGGCCTTTGGCAGGCTGGATGTTAAAGGCATGTCTGTCATGCTCCAGACCCATCTCCACATAAGCTGACAAGTGCAACTTAAGTAGATCTTGTTAGCAACTGCAGCATGCTCTTAGGAACTACTTACACAGATTCATGTACAGGATAAAGGCCTTCTTGCTTAATCTCACATCTATAGGACCTACTCAATAATGAGAGAATTGCAGGGAATTCAGGTGGGAAAACACCTTGCCACACCAATAGTGAGAGATACTTGCTGTACATTTAAAGTAATTCGGCATTTTCTAAAATGTAAAATAAGCCTGTTGCGAGTGTCAGATTTAGTAATAGTTATACTAGACACAATTTTAGAGCTCTTCACCTAGAAAGAGTTTGCAGTTGAAGTTAAAATGGATTTTTGGGGTCTCTTTAAGTTCATGCTGAATCTGTCCTTTTTCCCAAGCACAGACCACAAAGTCATTTTAAAAAAACAGGTTTGTGGTTTGGTACCCTTCAGTGTTTTTCCCTGGGGAGTGCCTGTGTATGGCCTAAAAACATGTATAGTGTATATACAGGAGTTTGCAATCTAATAACAGGTGCATTCTGTTTTTAGAAGTCGGGAGACTAATTTTCAGGGATTTTAGACTAGAGGACGATTTGGCGAAATCTGGGAGACTATTCCACATATGAGCAACTCTAAAAAAGAGCATGCACCGTGACATGCTTCCTTTATGAAGAGAGGGACAACTAGTTAGGGGCTGATACTGAAACTGAGATTGTAGGATGTGTGAGGGGTAAGAGTGAGAATGCTGCTCGTGTGTGGAGGGGGGGGGGGGGGGGGATTTTCCAGGTAAGTGGTTAAGCAAGCAAGGTGGAGAGTGCGCCTGGAGGCTAGCATCAGTCAGTTTAACACTAAACATTTTGCAGTGATGTTATAATCACACTGGAGGACAAATCAGCACAGTGCATTGTACAGAGTGTCAAGTTTACCAATATGGGTTGCAGTGCGGAATCATATACTAAATCCCTATAGTCTAAGAAATGCATTAACATTTTCTGCACGTTTCCTTACTGTGGAATCAAGGTTAATTTTGTTCCCATATAGAGAGCCAATCCAAGGATACAATTTTGATGAAAGCTTTTCAATATGGAGACCAAAAGACAAATTGAGATATGGCCACATAAATATACTTATAGGAATTGACCTGGTTCGGGTTATAACAGGACTTGGTCTTGGTGTACATTTGAGGATTGTTTAAATTAATGTAGTTTAGCTATTGTCCCTAACAACATGGATATAGTTTTTTTCAGCTTGTTGCTTGCTATCCATCTTCTAACCTTAGAAAACGGAACTTGTAGCATGTTTTCCACGTGTTATAGTTTTGTCCCACTCGTAAAAGTGACGGTATCATCAGAATACATATACACATTTGCCAGGTTGCACACCGAAGTAGATTATTTATAAATAGAGAGAAAAAAAGGGGCCTGAGGGTGGATCTTGAGGAACACCACAATTCATTGGCAACAAAAGGGAGGAAGTATAGGCAACGGACATATATTGAGTTCTATCATCGAATCTAAACCAGTGCTCATTTATACACAAGAAATTATGCTTGTTTAGCAGAAAATCATGATCAACCATATCAAAGGCCTTTGCAAAGTCCAGGAAAACTGCTCCAATAAGCTCACCTCTATCCATGCCACTCTGAATGTCATTGCTCACTTTTAAGAGTGCAGTAACCGTGGCGTGATTAGAACAAAAAACAGATTGAAAGGTCTTTAGAAAGTTTACCTTTGATAGTTCCACAGTTGCTCATGAGCACGTTTCTCCAAGACTTTAGCGTGGATAGGTAGCAGTGAAACAAGCCTGTAGTTTAACACTATGTTTACATCAACATTTTTGTGAATAGGGGAAACTCTAGCTATTTTCCAGGGGACATAACCAAAAGACAGGGATGCATTGATGAAGTAGGCAATGGGATGGGCAGTAATCAGCAAACTTAGTCTCAGTAGCAGGATGGAAGTAGGCCCAGCCCACATTGTAATTTAATTTTTTGGTTGAGGAGATGTGCTGCTTTGCTAATTGTATTGTATGGTTTCTAAGGCTACAAAGCTTGTTTTATAGTTGAGGCACAAATGAAATCATGGGGTCAATTTGTATCTAAGAAGCTACTGCCATAATTATCAAGGAAAGTTGCTAATTTAAACTTCCTTAAATTAAATTATATCGGGCTTGAAAAGATACCCCCTTGTTCTCAGTGCCATGGCCAGACTAATTTGTTCTTATAGGTGGGCTTACACTAGCAGGAGCAGGGGTGCCAGAAGTAGTGTTTGCTTGCTTGCACCTATTGACAATGCATATATTCCCTGCTATGTAAAAGCAGGTTGGGACTTAAATAGTGATCACAGGGGTGAAAGTTCCATTAGCAACATGTCGACAAAATCAAGTTCTGAAATGCCACATGATATGTATTTACACAGAGAGAAAATAATCATGTCTTTTTGTGGCTTGGCTTGCAAGTGTTAAAGCAAAGATGCTCCATCCTATTTTGCAGTGTCTGTCCATAAATAATGTGTTCTTCCAGCCTGTTAAAAGTACAGGCATCTTAAACCCCAGAGACCAAGTGCAGCTAAAGAGAATATGGCACACGTATAACACCCCTGATATGCCTGTCTAGATTACCAGGTTCTGTTTATTGATAGGGTACCCAGAATGGCAGCAGACCTTGTATATGTTGGACTGATGGGAACTAAAACCTGCATAATTATACCACAAGCCCTGTCAATATAAAAACAAGTTATTATTAGGAAACCTGCATGACAACACACCCACAGTGACAGTGGCAGGCAGGAAACACCCGGACAGCCCCACATTTGTTTACTTTCTCAGTGCAGAGGATTGTGGAAGCTAGGTGTGTGTATGCCTAAGAGGGAGGAGAGGATGCAGCAGCCAAGATCCACGTCTCAATGCCATATATGGACCTAAAAGCAGTTCCTAGCTCAGGTGACCACACCTCATCTTAGTCCTTGATTTCATCCTCAGGCTAATGACTCATTGCTGACAACTGACATGGAACGTTTGCTTAACAGTTCAGGATTAACCCTTAGGCCTAGCAGTTTGCTGCAACTTGCCCTTATCATATTCAATTTTTTTTAGAATCAGTGCAAATTCCCTTTGAACAGAACACCTTGTCTACAGCCACTGGATTACCAGAATTCTCCACGTAAGAAATAGCTGTTAAATCCAGTTTGTTTATAGAGCTCCTTGAGATATTAGGTAACACAAACATCTGGATGTGGAACATTACTGGCCCAGGCAAAGGATAATGGTTTGTAAAATGTATTCTTTCCTGACATAGTTACATAGTAGATTAGGCTGAAAAAAGATTTGCACCCATCAAGTTCAACCCTTTTCCTATTCCTTGTTTACCGCTGCTGGTCCAAAAGAAGCCAAAGAAAAGCCTACATTAGTTCAGCTATTTCAAATCCTGCTTTCAGTGAGGAAAAACATAATTTTTTTTTACTCCAAATGGCAATCAGATTTCTCTTTGGATCAACAAGCACTAAATAAATATCAATGCCTACACTAACATACATAGCCCGCTATGTTTTGGTTCATTAAAAAAGTATCCAGGCTGCTTTTTAAGGCACCTAATATATTTGCTAGCACCACCTCTTCGATAGTGGGACCCATATCAATTTGCCTAATCTCAAAGGATACCATATGTTTTGGTCACTATTTCCCAAGTGCTCCCATACTTGGATGTTAGATATAAGCTCCTCATTGTTCGTTATTACCAGATCGAGACATGCTTCCCCTCTGGTTGGAGTCTGTACTAGCTGAGAAAACCAATTGTCATTCAACAGATTCAGAAACGTATTATTTTTATCAGAATTCGTAGTTCCATTTTTCTAATCTACTTCTGGGTAATTAAAATCCCCTCTCATGATAGTAAGCTCTATTTGAGCAGCCTGTTCTCTTTGCATTAATAGTTGCGATTCGTCAAGATCACCAATATTTGGTGATTTGTAACAAATGAATTTGACGGAATGAGGCATAATTCATTCAGTACACAGTTTGTATAATAACCTTATCCTTGGAATACTGAAGCCTACTTTTACTACATAAACCGCTATGTATTTCCACAGTCTTCTATTCTAGTTCACACTTTGCCTGCAGTATTCCAGGAGGAAGGATTGCTCACATTTCCAGACACCAGACCATTTCTGTAACATATATACATAAATTGGGTTTTATCCTCCGCTTTTCCAAACTATTTTTCTTAGCCATACGCATTAATGAGCTATCTTCCTGCAGTAAGGTGGTGCAGGTGTCCTTAATTGAACGAGGTAAACAAAGGCTGACCTTGCTTTCATTCAACATGTACATATAAGGTTCATTTAGTTGTGTGTAAGGATTCCAGCTTCTTATCTGAGTTTCTTATCAACACCTTGGAATGTGCATTTTACTGTAGGATGAACACATTGCTGTTTGTACCCATGTTACCAACATAACCAGAAGATCCTATATCACAGCCTTTAAAGTGATGATCTGACCTAAAACAAAGCTTTCATTCAAATATAAAAAAGTTATTTTTCATTTTCACAGTACTATTATGTTATAAAGAGATTCACTGTGTTTGTAAACTATTTTTGGTGGCATCTTAACAGTCTTTAATGGTCCCTTGTAATTTGTAAGATTTATATTATAGTTCTTCATGGACATATTACTTAGGGTTATATATAAGGGTAAGTAGATGGCACTCTTAAAGATGTGTATACTCAAAGGCATTAAAGCAATGCTAGCCTGTAGGTTGGTATACCCCCTGAATGGTTATATATATATATGCCACTCACATTAGTATGTTTGGTTACATTCACTTATAGACATTTGACAGCAAAGAAAAATGTTATTTCCATTAAAGAAAAATACATAACATTCTTCAGAAGGTATCAGTTAGTGTAAACGAACATTTCATCTATAACATAGCCAGTAGAAGAAGTATTATTAAAAACAAATCTACACACACCAGAAAAGCCAGAAGACTTGCTTTTCACACAGAAATCCTAAACTTGCAGTGGTCACCAATAACTGTATCTGAAACTCACTAACCATAATATTTTCCTTGGAAATAGAACTGTAGTGAAAATGGAGCATTCAGAATTTGCCATTTTTACTTTTCTCACTTCCCTTCCCACATATCCCATTGCAAAGCAATGCTAATAAATGTATATGTCAAAACCAAGCATGAGTGATCTCTAGCATGTCTGCCATTTTGGATCCTTGGTGGTCAAGCACCATGAGAGTCTCGGTTCCCAGAAGCTGGCACGTCACATCCTACCTACTATTCCATGGTATGGAATAATTGACTGCAGGGGCACCCAACGGATAGCTCTCTAGCTTTTGGCAAAGTGCAACTCTATCAGCCAGAAAGAAAACTGTCTGAGGATCATAGGAGTTGAACTTAAGCAACATCTAAAATAAACTTTATTTTGCAAGCCATAATTTACATCATAAACAGCCAGGCTGGTGTACACTGTGTATATAAAATAGCACATCCACACCCAACTGTGACATTATTATCATAGGAGGAAACACAGTTTCCTCTATCTGTTCAAACTCTAATGTTAACCCTTTCTGCCTCACCTCCGGCTTTCAGGAGGTTAAATAAAGTGGTTGCAGATGTATGCTCAATTGTACAGGCCATGTTTAATTATTAAGGACAGACAGGTGTCCTGTTTTTTTAGCTAGGCACCCTGAGGCATTTCTGTGCCTTTGTGTAATGACAGCTGTCCTATGTACTAGCAGGCCAGGGCCCTCCTCCAGTGAGTGTACCTTGGTGGGTGACTGCTCATAGAGCTGGTCTTGTTTGTTCTTGTTGTTCTTGTTGATGAAAAAGCAGAAATCATGCAGAGGGAGGGGTGAAGGGAGGAATTAAAGAGCATTAGCTTTGCAAATTCATGAATGGTTTCGACACATACAGGAAAAGTGTGCTGGCATACAAAGATTAGCTTTGTACAACCCTTGTGCACACAGAGAGGGATCCATTGGCTGAGGGGGATCTCAAAACAATTCCTACCGGTAAATCAGATATATAAGTTAAAGCACCATTATCAGCATGTAGGGTTGCCACCTGGCCGGTATTTTACCGGCAGGCCGGTAAAATATTGGCATCAGGACAATGTTAAGTCTGTGGAGACAGTACCAAGGCCGGTATTTTTTTGAAGAAAAGGTGGCAACCCTATCAGCATGTGATGACAACTTTGCATCACTATATGCTACAGAATAGGTGAATGCATTTTACAGTTCTGTGGATATCGCCTCCTTGATAGGGTGGGTCAGAACAACTGCAAATATGGCTGAGGTCATGTCAAGAAGATTAAATTCTATTTAGCTAATGACAGAAACCTGACAACTACATAGTATCGGTGCAGCCTTCCATATTTAAAAACTGTAAATGAATCATGTCACACTTCCTCTTTATGAATGGTTCAAACTAAAATAAAGATGGATTATTTCTAGGAGGGTTTTATCACCTGACTGTTTGTCAGGGGTCCAGTAATAGGCAATTACTATATAAACTCTAGACACCCCCCCCCCCCCCAATGCAGATGACATATGGGGAGGTGCATGTTCTTAACTTAGTTGACCATGCAGAGTCCTAATCTGACTTTGTTTGCTTTCTACAATTTGAAAATAAATGTCTTCATTTGTACAGTCTTGTCTACTGCTCATATTAACCCTGTGTCTTAACCTCTTATGTGCCACCGAGGGCATCTTTTCAGATGGACATAGGATGCAGTAAGTTCCCTTCATTTGTTGGAAGATGTAGGGCCTCTACCTTCCCAAACTAGAACACCTAATTGTCCACAAAATTGTAAAAAATGTATTCTATTTAGTGATTTCCCAAAATGGAATTATAAAATATAATTCAAGAACAGAACCTGAGGTATAAGTGTAAGCACGTAAGGCTTCAGTTCTCATATTATTCCTTGGAGGTCCTGTGGAATAACAGCTTTTATTGAGTGATATCTGTGAGCTTTATCCAATAATGGCAGGCATAATAAATGGTAAAAGAATATAACTTTTTCCGCCTGACTGCAGGATGTCATAGAAGTGCCATCCTGGTGTATGGGTAATCCATGCATTTATAATTAAGACATGACTGTTCTGATTTGAAGAAGTGTTAAAATATGTTCGGGTTTTTATATATGTTCGGCTAAATTATAGCCATGCCAGCGGTTGCTTTTTTGCATTGTGTACATTTCCTTTGTGCTGTGAAACCTTTGGTGCTGATAAGGTTAATGCAGAATCAGGCACTGGCAGACAATAATACACGTCTGGGTGCTGGCTGCAGCTGTACCCTGCCACTGAGTCATTTCACTGCCCTGGAACCTGGGTATTATGGATGCCCTGTCTGCTCAGTGATGTAGAGCTTAGTGGGTGGATTCATTGGAGGGTGCAGCTCTGCAATCACAGGAAAACGGCACTCGACTAATGCTGATCTGAAACTAGTTCTGTATGGGTGCCAAGCAGGGCGTAGGCCTCTATGCAACTGTTCATTTAGATTGTGAGTTTCAGCCCCATGGCAGGCATAATAAACGTGCCACGGTAATTGCTAAAACATGGTACTCCCAGGAAACACATGTGACGATTCACCTGAATCTATATTACTAATACCATGTATGGATGTATGGATGTAAAGCAGATTTGTCAAGAGCCTGTGAGTCTTCTATTTTAAATGAATAAATGTAAATTATAATATGACCATGCTAATTAAGAGCTGTTTAAGAACCAGTGCTTGTAGTAAGACTGCTTCCCTGCTCATTCTCTGGAACAGGTCCTAAACCTGCTATAAAACCACATTTTCTGTTAAGTGTTTGATTGGTAATGCGTAAGTCAATGATTAGTAATGAGCTGCTCCAAAGCCAGTTGAAGAGTCAGTGTACTGAGTGCAAACAATCAATGACATGTATGATGGAGATTCTGTTCTTTTAGGCTGCAGATAGTTTTATCAGTGTGTATCTGGGTTTCTAAGCCAAACTGGGGGACTTGTATCTCTAAATTTACAGGTAATTGTGCAAACTAAGAATTTAGATTTGACTTCTTCACCAAGTTCCATCAGTGAATTCTAAGGTTAATTGCGTGGTAACATGCCACGAGTGTACTTTGAAAGTAGCATGTTTGACATGATTTGCCCTCTGCACCAGTAACATAATCTCCAAAAGCGACAACATTTAGCTGATGAAAGAAGAGAAGTTCATGATTTACAGATGGCAAGGCCTCTGCAATACTTTCACATTGAAGGTGTTCACTCACATGCCCCAACTATGGCCTCCTCCTGAATGAAGCATCTTTAGTTAATATAAGTAAAACATGCTGCCCTTTGGAGTCATGTCCATGTAATAACTGCCATGTTTGGTAATCTTCACGCTACAATACACAGCATACAGATACAGAAAATATATACAGCACCTATAAATAAACTCACAGCATGTGATTTTTAGAACAGGCCGAGGTTAAAACTATATCGTACAACTGAGTTCAGCAGTCCAACAGGACATTTCCAACTCAAATAGTGCAGCTACTTTGGCATTTGAGCAACATAGGTGCCCAGTTTTACAGATTAAAGGATATATTGGCCACATGTACCAGGATAACACAGAAAAGTGCATATTAAGATATTTTAAAAATGCCCATTCTTTTCAAAACCGAATGAAAATTTTGCTGCAGATAGTTGCTTTACGACAGGGGCAGCTAGCGTGCAGCCCACATTTCACAGCAAGGTGAGGCCCACCTGACTTAATTTCCCATATTCCCATTATTCCTATAAATGTATACTTGTGTCTGAATAAAGTTAATTTAAACTTGTTTTGAACTGCTTTTGTATTACTGCTAAATAACCAAAAATGTTATATAGCTAACAAGCTATTCTTCACCATTACTGTCATTTAAAAAAAAAAAATGAATGCGGCCCAAGAGGCACATGCATTTCTGATTATGTGGCCCACTTCAGAAAACACATGGCGGCCCCTGCTGTATGGTCTGCCATGCGTGTATGCCACTAAGGAGATCACATGAAAAACAGTTGGCAATCAATGCATTTTATTTCAAAAAGAAGCAGAAACATACTCACTGACCGGAAGCCAACTACATGTGTCCTCATGTCCTTTTGCAAAGAATTTCATGGCACTGAAACTACAAAAATAGAGCACTCACATTTACTAATTGATGCATTATCCTAATGAACACTGTGTGTTGACAGTCACTGAGTTATGGGGTCTGTAGTGTAATTTATATCTACCCCCCCCCCCGATATAGAACATTTATTTAGAGATATATAAACATTGACTAAGCATTGTAAGCTTTCAAGCAGGGCTCTCTACCTCATGTATCAGTCTGTTTGTCTAATTTAGTATGTTGTCCTTCTCTATATTCTGTACCTAGCAATACAGAACTTGTTGGCACTATATAAATAAATGTTAATGTCATGTAACATGCAGGTAAATCTTGAAATATTATTTAATGAAGCATAATTATCGGCTTGAAAGTAATTCTTTAAAAATTGCTCCCAAAGATTTGGTGCGAACGTTCAATGGAAATGGTTCCCTATTGTATTGGAAGCGTTTTGCTTATGTCAGCTTAGGTTACATACATTTTCCCCCATTTGCCTTTCTGTGTTCCCTTTTAATGTATATTTATGCCAAGACATGCTTGTATATACAGCTTGTCAAATGGAGCCTGTGTTGTACATTTGTAAATAGTAGAATATTCGAAATGATTTGCTGTTTTGAAAAACATTTCCAGTCTGCCTATAGGTTCAATGAAAGGTTTATATGTAGGTGTAAAATCCTATTTAAACAATGGTGCAATTTAATCCAGAACTGTCAAAATTTGGCAAGGACTGTTTTCTTGGGCAGATTCAAGCCGTAGAAAATCAATAAAGGACTATATATGGCCTTCATTTTGACAAGTCTGCTTATTAAATGATACACAGTCCTGCCTATCCCATGCTGTTATATTTAAAGGGACACTACCGCTTACATAAGATGTAACTATATTACCTGTGCATTTAAATCAAACACATATATAACATATGCCACTCTTTTTTCTTCTTTTCTCTATGTCTGAATTAATTACATATACAAATAAAATTAAGTGTCTGTATCCATCATCCATTTTGTGAATTTTACCGATGATGCAAAATTCTCCAAAATCTTCCAGCAAGTCTCACTTTACAACTGTGGCCAGAGCATGCATGATGTCATAAGATAAACCCCTGCTCTCTTACTGGCTCTTGTGTATCAAAGTGGACAGGACTAGGTGGCTGTCTACACTTTTTTTTTTACCTCCCTTCCAACACAAAGAGAGGAGATTGACCTGATCAAACAGGATCATAACTCTGCCCTTTGTGATGTAATAGTTACATTACCCTCCCATTCAATGCAAGCCTGCATTCTGTGTCCCTAGCCCCAAAGTGCGATACTAGTGCTGGGGGGTGGCACCCAAAAAAACGATATTTCCCAAAATGATGGCACCCAGTCACACTTGTTTAGTAAAATAGTTCATAAAATAAACTTCCATATAAAAACCTCAAAAGGCATATCTGAAATCAACAATGAAAAAAAAAAACCTTTCCTTTTTTGGTGGGAGTGTCCCTTTAAAGAATGGCTAATTGGTAGATCTGCAGATCTTGTTTTGGATTTCTACTCCCATGAGCCCGATTGAAAATCTGACATCTCACCAACGAAATAAAATACTACTCTTTGGACCACTCCTGCTATGAGCACAGTGACTGTCCACTTAGCTGTGCCTACGGGGCTCTAAATGGTTCTGAAAAAGAATTCCTCACCAAATATAGGCTGAATGAATTTAACCAAATAAAGAGAAGCCACAAGGGATCATCTGCCTGGGCTCATCTCACAGGCTGCAACCCCCCCCATCAGTCCTGCCCGGGATGGAAATGTGTACCTTGTTCCCTACAAACCGAGAGCATGTCAGGAATTCCTCTACTGCAAACAAACTACAGAGAAGATGTTTTCATCTGAGCAGCATATTTAGAATTATGTAATTTATCACAGCCCTTGTTATGCTAACTTTTCCCATACAGCCAAATGTCAGAGCTCCTCTGTACTTAGTTACTCAAAATGTACTAAACAGAACTTTGCAGGACAAGTGTTCAGTAAGAAACCGAGCAACAGTTTAATGTGAGATAAGAAAGCGGGAGTTGTCTGAAAGGTATTACTTAGCCCCTGGTCCCAATCCATGGAATGAGTGACTGGAGGTGCACAATAGACTAGAGAGCATGAAATTGATTAGTAAAGTTAACAAGTCATCCAATATGGAAAAACTCTATATACCATCCCTACGCTAGCTTGCACGCTAAGCAGCATTCCATTTAATAGAGCTTTTTGGGTGTAGAATGATTGATTCGTTGTACATGCATGTATTTTAATGACTAAGTATTCAAACCATCACTGCAATCAATACAGGATACTTTGCAGACATTACTAAGTATGGTGTCACACTATACACTAGCATCCCTCTACTTGAATCAACTTATAGTCTCAGCTGTTTGCTCCATGCTGATGATTTAATATGTTCGGTTTGCAATTTGACTCCTTTTGTTCACTATTTTAGTGTCCAGTAGGCTGCCTGCCTTTGATCTCTTGCTGCTTGTTGTTTTTGACTGTTCTGCCTGCCTCGACCTCTGACCTATGGTACCACTAGTTAGTTTCTTCTGGCTCTTTAAATGGTTACTGACATACCCAGGGGAGGGATGGTAAAGGGGGCAGATAGGCTATTACACCTCAGTCTGCCCTCTACCCTGACTCAAGCTTCTGCACTACTGTATTGGCTACGATGTGGTTTTCCCAGGTGCATGATCAATATCCAGGGTTAGTCCCCTTACCTCGGGAGATATCTGTATTTGTGATCATGCCACTGCTATAACTGACAATCTTCTTGCTCTCTAGTAACAATTATAGAAACTGGTCAGACCTTGGCTCCATCTCAGGTTCCCTGAAGGTGCATTTTTGAATCTGGCAGAAAATCATACTTTTGTTTACTAGGAGCATGTATGGATAAGTTGTATTGTGCCCTGCAGGATGCTTTTTCTACAATTATTCCAATTAAAAAGTGCAGTCACCATACACATAATATATAATGGGCCATAGACAGAACAACATAATTATATAGGTTGCTGGATACTGATCTATAATATGCATGTTAATGGCAAAGAATACTGCTGCTAGCAGCCTTGTTCGGGACATGCACATATTATAGAATGATTTAATCATCTGCTAATCATGAAATACACTTCTAACTTTTAAACGCCAACTAATCTGTGATGTCACCAGGCAATAGGGTTATGGAGTATCATTTAAAGAATATTTTAATGCAACTATACAGATTGTTGGCATAACCTTTTTCCAACAAGCATGCATATCCATTACCATTCACTCAAAGGAGAAGTTGATCACTCCTAGGAAATAGTAGAAAAGGTCTAACTTGCCCAAACACACTACTTCCAAAGAACAGATGGAGTATAGACTTCACTTTGAGCACTGTCCTCACAACAGAACTTACAGTTCATACCTAAGTGATAACAGAAAGCCAAATACAGATGCTCCTTAGAATGTTTAGCATACAAAAACAGGCTGGGCCAGGATTAATAGTTTATGGTAGCTTCTAGAATTTTCATACCAGATATTTATAATGAAATGATTAAACACATAGCTTTTATCTGCTGGGTAGTTACCCACAGGTTTACCTGCTGCTGTCATCACAAGTGAATAGAAATTGTAAAATTACTTTTGCATTATTCTGCATAGATTAATCCACTCTCTTGGCTCTTCTATCTTCAGGATTTCCTTTCAATTGTATCTAATGATAAGGAGCACATTGAATGTATGCTTTTTCTTTTTCCAACTCTCCCCCTTCCATCCCCACAGGAAACAACCCTGCATTCTTTGTAAAAGCTGGGAGTTGCTTTATGACGGATCCCACTGCTACCTAATACTCAATATCTGTAAAGCATTTGCAACAGTATCTTATCTAAACATATAATATGAAAATGTAATTTAAAGGTAATGACAGGTACGTAGAATGTCATTGTTTATACACAGACTTAATTTCAGGCAATAAAAGGAAAACATTTATATGTATAGATTATTGTCTATTATTTTCTTTCCTAACTCTTAGAGTGCCAGAAATTATAGATGCATTGTTCTGATGTGTAAAGCGTTAAGCCCTTTACACAAAATGAAAAGCACAACTCTTAAAAACACTGCAATAATCTGCTCCCATGCACATGTGTCTATTACAGTGGGGAGCACTTCAAAGTGCTTACTCCACCCTGGTGGTGTCCATACACCTTTCTACATCTTGCTAAAACTGTAGAATCTGGTGATATGTATCTGCATTGATGCTGATACATAAGGCTGCACTGATCTCACCCCCACAAAATAAAAGTCTATTTTCAGTGTCTTGGCATTTATAAGGCACTGTGATCTGGGGAGAAATGAATCAAAGAGCTTGCAGTTTAATCCATCCAGTCTGTTCCAGCCTTGGATAATGTTTATATATTACCATGTTTGTATGATAAGTATTTTTTTTATCAAGTTGCATTAGGATTTTATTAATTTTAATAATTATTATTATAAAGGAATACATCTAATTAATTAAGACAGTGATGTCTTAACAGTCCTGCTGTTGTGAACTGCAGTTCCCACGTTCAGCTATTACAAGGTTCCGAATGAGAACGGCAAGCTTTTAGCACACACAGCTGGCTGAGCATTAGGAACCTGAATCCACAACCGCTAGAGCACCGAGGGTTAACCATCTGTGGTAAACTTTTGTTATAGGTATTGTAAAATGAGTATAGCCTTCCAACCTGATTCAAGTAACATCCATGCATCTTAAAATATAAATGCAGGGGGCGGCTTGTTTTTACAAGTCATTTTTATATTACAGTAAGGCGCAACAATGCCGGTTTAGTAACCCCGTCCAGCTCCTATAAAAATAAATAATAATGGGTGCTGCACCCTGTCTGCGCTAACCCTGGCAGGGCCTTAACACACCTTCCTTGCTCATAACCTCATGCAGCTTCAGGGGTTCCGGGAGGCTGGACCCATACCTTCCCAATCACGCCTCCACTTGCCTCCCCCCTCTCCTGGCCGGCCAATGGTGAGGCGCGTTTCTGAAAGATGCCCATATTTGGCCATATTCAGTCCTCGTGCATTAAGGCGGAGTTGGCTGCTAGTGACGTTAAATAGGATAACGGCCACTGGAGAGGTCTCATTCAGCCGGCGGCAGAGGACTTGACAGCACTTCTCCCTTCCCGTAATAGCTATACGCTTCGTTTTTTTTCCTTAAAGGGAATCTCCAGCTTCAAGGTAAATCGAACTCTTATCTGTTCTTTGCTGGGTGGTGGATATTGTCTGGGCACCTGCTGGTATATCCTGTAGGGCGGTGTCAAATTCGGAGGTGATGTGTGTTATTCTGTTTTGTGGATGATTGGGATCTGTAGCATTTTTATGCTTTTTAAGTTGTAATATCTTGGTTATTGTAGTGAGCGTCTAGTGGCCTCTTGAATGGTCTTTAGTGACTCCTCCAGCTCACTTTGCATTAGGAACCTTTACCAAACCCCAACTTAGAGTCTCAAAAGTTGGCTGGTGTCTTCCTCTCTAGCCTTTCACCACATAGACTGCAGTAATATTGTATGTGACTTACTAATGGTCTATGAAGGGTTGACTGTGCATAACTGGGTGGAGGGGTTGCAACATCAATGTATCTGTAGAGGATTTGCTTGACATGGGGTTCCCTAGACGTTCATAAACTTCTGTTTCGCCAGTATACACCGGCTGCGCATGTAAGACGTGATGCTATAGAAACGAATGGTATTTCACTTTATTACACTTGCATCATGACTGGCTGAAAGAGTGCCGCCCCCCTCTCCCCATGTTAAACTGGCGAAAGGCAGTTTGTGGCTAGTGCAGATGACATGGAAGAAGAGGGCAGGTGCCCCTGGTGCCAGGCACAGCAGGGCGGGGTCTGTGTGGCTTTGTCCATTGGGGTGGTGGGGGCTGGAGGCCCAAGGAGGGGAAGCTGTGCGCGGGTTGAGGCGCCAGTCTGACAGCAAGGCGGGGAGGGGGCATGTGTCGAATATTCGTTAGAAAGCGGTTGACGTCAGGTCTGAAGCGCCTTTTTTTTTTTTTTTTTTTTTTTGAATGCTTGCTTCACTATTGCTGTGTAATGGCTGCCACGCCTTCTGGTTTGAAATGAACTTGGATTTTGGCTATTGTGGGCGGGGTTAGCAAGGTCTCCTTTCCCTATAAGGAAATGGCCGTAATGATTGGCTGGGTGTTTGTGATGATGCAGTGGGCGTGAACAGCCGGCCCTGGGTTGGGGGGGTGTATTGACGCGGCTTCCTGTCATGTCTGCGGGAATGGGTGTGGTCTAGTCTCGAATTTCAAAGCAGTCTGAACTGCACGTAAATTGGATAATATAACCAGATTATCAAACTACAACTCTTAATCTAAATTTCCTTTTTAAAGGGCAACATTTTGTACTGCTTTCATTTGATGGCTTTTTTTTTTTTTTAACTGATCAGTTTTGCCCATTAATGGGAAAATTATTTGTGCAATTCAAGCGGCTAAACCTTGGTTTAAGGATTGTTCAGATACATTTTCCATGGTTGAACTTCTGTATAACTACATATTTCTCTAATTTTGCACTGTCGGCAGTTCCACCTTTACAAAAATCTGGCTTAATTTTTTTTTTTATATTTTGTATTGGTAGCACATGTATTAAATTCATATATATATATTTTTTTTTTTTTCCCCTACAGTAAAAAAAAATGGCAGATGAAGAGATTGCAGCGCTCGTTATTGACAATGGCTCTGGTATGTGCAAAGCCGGCTTTGCTGGAGATGATGCTCCCCGTGCTGTCTTCCCCTCAATTGTTGGTCGCCCAAGACATCAGGTTTGTAGCATCTGAGGATTTGTTTGCAGTTGATTAGTTTGGTTTTGTAACTATTTAGACTTTGTTCTAAAAAAAAAAAAAAAAAATCTCACTAAATTCTTCTTGTTTAGGGTGTCATGGTTGGTATGGGACAGAAGGACAGCTATGTAGGTGATGAGGCCCAGAGCAAGAGAGGTATCCTGACCCTGAAATATCCTATTGAACACGGTATTGTCACAAACTGGGATGATATGGAGAAAATCTGGCATCACACTTTCTACAATGAGTTGCGTGTGGCCCCTGAAGAACATCCAGTCCTGCTCACAGAGGCTCCCCTGAACCCCAAAGCAAACAGAGAAAAGATGACACAGGTTTGTTTTATCAGCAAGGCCTACTAAACATTGGGGTAGTTCTTGTAGACTTCATCCTTTATTTCTCAGACTCAAACTTTCTCTCAATATTTTCAGGGTTCTGTACCTCTCCTGGCATTTCCTTCCTGAAGCCTCAGGTT
Organism: Pelodytes ibericus; assembly: GCA_036172795.1. Lineage (NCBI taxonomy): Eukaryota > Metazoa > Chordata > Amphibia > Anura > Pelodytidae > Pelodytes > Pelodytes ibericus. Next base: position 111,452,821 of record CM069862.1, on the reverse strand, counting down.
TCTGTTTCATTGGTTTTATTTCTGTTTGTTCTGTTCTTCCTACACCTATTTTTGGATTTTGCATGCCTGCATGTTAGCATGGTTTGGGGTGACAGACTCCTAGAACACCTTTTAGTAATTTTTTTGTTTTTCCTCCTTCCTGTATCAACAGATCATGTTTGAGACATTCAACACCCCAGCCATGTACGTTGCCATCCAGGCTGTGCTGTCTCTATATGCCTCTGGTCGTACTACTGGTATTGTGATGGACTCTGGAGATGGTGTAACCCACACTGTACCAATCTATGAAGGTTATGCCCTTCCCCACGCAATCCTGCGTCTTGACTTGGCTGGCCGTGACCTGACAGACTACCTCATGAAGATTCTGACAGAAAGAGGCTACAGCTTTACTACCACAGCTGAGAGGGAAATTGTGCGTGACATCAAGGAGAAACTCTGTTATGTTGCTCTAGACTTCGAACAAGAAATGGCCACAGCTGCTTCATCTTCATCCCTAGAAAAGAGCTATGAACTACCTGACGGTCAAGTTATCACCATTGGAAATGAGAGGTTCAGGTGTCCAGAGGCCCTCTTCCAGCCATCTTTCCTGGGTATGTATAACTGATTAGGGAACTTCAAAAGTATTAAATGGACCAAACCTTTTTGGGGTGTTTTCTTTTTGTCATGGACAATAAAAATGTCTAGCTCGCAATATTTACATTTAACAAATTGTTCTCCATAGGTATGGAATCCTGTGGCATACATGAAACTACCTTCAATTCCATCATGAAGTGTGATGTTGATATCCGTAAAGATTTGTATGCTAACACTGTCCTGTCTGGAGGTACCACAATGTATCCTGGTATTGCTGACAGAATGCAGAAGGAAATCACAGCTCTTGCTCCCAGCACAATGAAAATAAAGGTTAGCAGTACTCCAAAACTACTTAAAAAGTATGTTGGATGAGAAACTTTATTAGCTGTTCTAACAACTTATTCTCTTTTTTAGATAATTGCTCCACCTGAGCGCAAGTATTCAGTCTGGATTGGTGGCTCCATCCTGGCATCCCTCTCCACATTCCAACAGATGTGGATCAGCAAGCAGGAATATGATGAGTCCGGTCCCTCAATTGTTCACCGCAAATGCTTCTAAATGGACTGCTAGTAGATGCATTGCATTTGCTGCGTGAGTTCTTGAAAGTATTAATTTGCTTTGGCAAATGTGTACGCCTCATGCTAGCCTCATGAAACTGGAATAGAGCCAACTTCCAAATGAACTTGCCCTGGGAATGTGAGACATTCTTAAGTCACTTTGTTGGGATTTTTCTAATGCAAGACTTGGACCTGTCTCTTGCAGCCATTCCTTTGGCGTCTGTGCTAGCATACCCTGTACAAATCTCTGATGCAAACCCTGGTTGGCATACAGTCTGGGTATTTCATCTGTCTTTTTGCGTAGAAAGAAGCATTTCTGTGAAAGGCTGCCGATCTGCGACCATATTGTGAATGACACTTCTCCCCTTGTTGCAAGTAGCAGTACTGACTGGGAGGAGTCGAAATTGGAGATGTGTACAGGGTATATTGAGGTATAGCTTCCAGGTAGCAAATTGGCGCTTAATATTCCAGATTTTCATGTTAGAGGCTGGTAAGAGTTAATGAAGGAGTTGTCACTTCTGTCTTGCCACTTTTTCTAGTTGGAAAACATGGCATCCAGGCCTTAGAAATCACTTTTTTTTTTTTTTTTCTTAACCCAGATTGTGTTCCCAACATTCAGCATGGGTCTGAAGAAGTTACAAACCTTATTGCAGTTACACCTGTAAATTTATACATCCAAGTTTAATTTATGTAAATTCTTTTTGTATGTTGCCTTAATGTTTTCACATGACAGTAGAAACCAAAATTTGTAAGTCATCCTGACGTTGAATTGTATCTCCCAGAAACACTTCATTGTGTAAAAAAATAAAGCGCTGCAGTAAATAAAACTTGTATGGTTTATTTAGGAATCAAAACAATCTTACTGTGGTAACTTGTGCAACCTTACTACATAACTAGGCACACGGTCAAATGCTTTTGGAGTAAAAGTTGCAGTGTTCCTGCTGGGCGGCCACACGGTATAATATAATAAAACTCCTTGGATGGCAAGTCTTAAGCCAGAAATCTTTCAAATATCAATGCCTTCCAACACTGATTATAATTCAGGAATATAGTCTTCACTTGCAAAGGTCTTTCCATAATGTCTACAGCAGAACTAGGCTCCTCTGACATAATGGTGCTGACCTGAATTAACTTACAACTGTGTCATAAGTTCGCCTAGTAAGTCTTGCACTTCAAGATAAAATTGAGGGATTGAATTGGTGTTTTGGGCACAAGCTACTGAGTGGCACTACATCTATATTCACCTCCCCACACATGCTACTCTATAAAAGTAATCAAATAGGGTTAAACTTGAAAGCAATGTACATACCAGTTTATACTGTCTGGTTGCAACTACTGTATATTTCTTTTTGAAGGTAACCAGAAGAGGGATTCTCTCTGGCCTTCAAAACAAAGTTTTCTCTACCCTGACAGGCACAGATCAGAAGACACAGGGTGAGCCTTAACACTGGCTGAACATCTGGTGACAGTCCACATGTGCTACTTCAGCTCTGCCTCTGCAACCTTCATGTATGTGTGCACACTACTGGGTTACTTGACAAAGTAACAAATATTTTTAGTATACTAGACCAAGCAGTACACATGCTCTTGCTTCCTTTTGGAGCAAAGGCAAAGCTTAGTTGTCAATATAAACATGGTTATTTTAGGCCAGTGATAACTTTGATGCAATCTTATCAAACATGATACATTAAGCGTTTCCTCACAATGCTCTTCCACTGCTGAGAGTAATATTGTTTTTAACTTATCTAACTTCTAAAATCCTGGTTGTTCAAGCAGAATGAGCTCTACCTCCTAAGTGACTCCTCTTGGGGCACTGAACAGTCATCCCCAGTAACATACAGATAGCCTAATGTATGCACTTTGTCAATATTAAAATGTTGCTAATCAGCTGGTAGTGAATTTAAGTCCTAGTTAAAAAATGAACAGGGGTGATGACAGACTCTACAATGGCATGTAGTCACGCTGATGTGTAGAACACTTCTCCTATTTTAACCCCCACCACATGTCTGGTGCAGACTAATTGCTAATGCTGGCTTTGTGCTTGGTCTGTAAATTACACTTGGATCCTTTTCAAAGATATTCAGAGTAAAAGGATTTATAATTAAAACATGCCAGTGTATTCCTAGTAATTAGCACATATGTAGAGGATCTGTAGAAGCCATTATAACCTTCACACTAACGCCTTCCCCATCTCATCACTGTCCTATATGGAAGATATATCTATATCAGCGGCCATTTTTTCCAGGGACACGTGATCCACATGCGGCAGACAGAGCATGCAAAGTGCAGCCTGGCAGTATGTAGGATCCATATACACAGGCACAGTCCAATTAATCATGGTAGGTTCTATGAGATCTCCACCATGATTAATTGGATTGTGACTGCGTATATCCTTCCTACAGACAAATTTGTCCCTGGAAACATGGCGATGATGGCAACTGTTAGACTATTTGGATAATATTGTTAGGAACACTTGCTAACTAACCCCCAAATACACCCAGCAGGTACACAGTTAAACCAGTCTACAGGGGGCTTTTGTTCTCTTGCTGTCTGCCTGACAGGACCGCCTGATGATTCAGCATACAGTACCCTGGGGACTCCTTTGTCTCTGGATAAAGGGGCTGCCTCGCTAGCAAGTCCTTTGGCTGCCAGATGTCCCTGTGCACCCCATGCTGAGTGGATCACCAGCCTTGGCACGAAAACCACTTTCCAATAATACTGCTGCCTACAGGACCATTACCTCAGCAAAAAAAAAAAATACATGTTTGTACTTGTTCTGTACTTCATATAATTCCAGCTGGAATTGGGATACTGGTGGTCTTAATTTGTTTCTACTGATATTGGGGCAGAGAAGGATTTGTAAGGGCTAGTTAACTCTCAAGAGATCAGTGATGCCAAAAGTTTAAAAATAATTTAAAACTCAGCAAGGTATTAAAAAGAAAAACCTTTCTAGACCCATTTTCAGGGCTATTCAAGCTTTAGGATTTAATTAATTCTCCATGCTATTTTGGATAATCCTGTTCTAAACTCATTGACTCTTATTAGCCGCACTATGTATTACATGTGCTTCCATAGACCTTTTCTTATTGGGTAATTTTCTGCCCAATCACACGTAGCCAAAATATTTAATGTTAAAAAAATTTCCACTTAATCATGATTTCCACAAGCTGCTTGTGAAAGCTGTCATGTGCTGTATAGATAAACACGTGATAGTTTTAGACTAAACACTTTACTATCTCCAGTTACGTTTTTATGGGGGGGGGGGGGAATCATGGCATAAAAATTGACAGGACACAACAATAAGTTTTATCAAAGTAACATAGAAGACAATGATCACATTACCATATTATGAGACACAAACATTAAAACTGTAGATAGGAGTCTTCATCTCACCCAAAGCATTCATATTTTTATACCATTTTTGTAAACTGAGAGAATTAAATATACAACGCCATACTTACACAATGTTGTTTTTAAGTTACGTTAGCTGTAAGGTATTTGAATGACTGCACCATCAATTTATTCATGGAGTGACTTGGGGTATTTGTAAAAGGAGGGATTCATATTTGTGACAATGTGGTGCTGGAGGGAAGTGCTGTGGAAACACGTTTGGTTGTTAATGTATGATAGGATGGCAAGGAAAAAATGATGAATTAGATGATACGTTGATGGAGAATGATAATCAGGTTGGCATTAAGACAACAGGTGGATTGTGGGATGAGGTGGTGGTGGTCTCGAAAACTAGGAGGTACTGCAGAAGGTGGCTCAGTGAAGCTGAAGGGAAGAACTAAGCACCCAGCTGCCTTGTAAGTTGCTTACTAGAATCTGGCTGAGCATCATGACCAGCTTGTTTCATAGGAACTGGCATACCAAATGTTGGTCATTACTATAGAGATGCCACCTTGCCAATTTTACAGGCTATCCTGCCATGACCAGAAATAAATCAATTAACTAATGTGATTCTGTTTTAACCAAACCTTTATTAATTGATTTCCCTCTGGACATGTTGTAAAAGTTATATGTGTCTAAGAAAAAGTGGTGGCAATCATATCACTGGATTGAATTAAAAGAGGAGGGGACTACTGGGGGTCATGGATTATAATATGGCAAATGTTTCTGGTTAGAGGATGTGGGGGATCAAGATGTTTAACGAGAGCTGGCCTCAAAGATTTCTGATGGAGTGTTGAAGTGTTCCTGAATAAAATGGGGTCATCTGATTTTTACAAGCGACAGACCTGAAAACTATTGAAATCCTTCAATAAAAACGATTGAATATCACAGCCCTTTTCCAGTATATCATTTATATTGTCTATAGTGCAGTGTGTCTATTGCTTATAGGTGAGGTGTCTTTGTTTGTGCCCATGTGTTATAGTGTTAGGGATATGCCCAGCCGTGGGTCTCTGCTCACTGCAGCTAGAGGGATTCCAGCCGTACCACACTGACGAGCAGTGGCGTATTTTGGTTTTCTGCTGTCCTAGGCAGACTAAATTCGGGCACCACCACCACCCACATTGCAGGACCAGGACATGCCCCACCCACATTACACATTCAGGACTTACCCCTGCATCCCAGGAAATAGATATACCATCGCCCACATTGCACATCCAGGACTTACCCCTGCACCCCTAATTATTCATTCTGCATAACAGCATGTAAAAGTTATATGTGTCCATCAAAAAATGGTGCTACTGCACATGTGCAGCAGTATCTATTTCGAGTGTCACGATACCGGAGAATAAATATCAGGAATGCAGGATTGTGATCCCAAATTGTGACTTTCCCAAGCGAGACAGTTGGGAGGCATACATGCCAAATTCAGAGAGTACAGAGAGAGTTTTTTTAAGTCTAGGGGTGAAGCACGCCTATTGGATTGCATGTTGTTTTGTTTACATTTTATATAAAATATGTAAGTTGAAATGAAGCAACACACAAAGCTTTGCTGTTGACCAGCCATGCATTCTCTTGTACTTAAACAAATGGTTCCACTTCCACAATCTTTTTATAATTCCCCATTTTATCTGTTCCACCCCGAAAGACGAAGAAGTGAGACTGAATGATGGTCCTGTGTAAGGACTGAGTTTGTGCAAAACAATCACGCTAATTGCAACACACATTGTTATTTCGCAAGTATTATGCAATGTTCATTGTTGTTACTGTGGCTATGTATGATAGTGAAGCAGAAATAAACCACAACATTTGTAATGTGCAGAAACTGAAGTAGTTACCATAAGATACTAAAGAAAAAAACATTCAATGCACTGTGTGACGAGAAGGCTCAGTAGCCAGCTGTTAATTCTCGTTTGTGGGTTCAATATCTCCTCAGCTCTCAATCTTTCTCAATCGATTGTCAGCTCCCTGGTCAGCACCCCTTAGTAATAAGTCATTCGTAGCAATTCCCAGAAGTAGACATGGCTACAAAGGATTTCACAGCAAGAACAATTTATTGTAGCAACCAATCGGGACTGAGGCCGTTAAGGTCTCTTTAATCCTTTTCACTTTGGGGACCTTTAAACTCCTGGCCAAAGAAATGGGTGCCTACCTTTTCCCCTTGGTCTAAAAGGTCTGGCACCAGGGGGCAGGGAAAACACAGTGATCTGGCCTTTTGGGGAGGTATTAAAACCGGGGAAACATGGGGACACACTAGCTATTCCATTCAAAGTTTGCTAGGTCCGTCCTGTGTGCCGAGGCTTTAGTGACACAGGACGGACCTAGTCCGTCCTGTGTCTAAACGAGCACTGAAAGCGGCAGAGTTTTTCCGCTTTCAGCGCTCAAGCTGTATTGTAACGATGCTTCCGTATGGAAGCATCATACAATACTGAAAAAAATGCCCGTCAGCATTTCGATCGCTCCGGAGAGCGATTGAAATGCCGGTTTTAAAGTCACAGTGCCTTTAAAACGCGGGCATTCAAAAATGAGCAGAGGACTGTGTGACCAAGATGGCGCTGCCCTTCTAAGGGCAAGAGCACAGGAGGCAAGAGTACCTTCTTCCTGTGCTCTTCCTGCAGTCACACGATTGCCTCTTCACCTGCATATTGAGTGGCAGAAAATTTGTTCAGTAAAGGGCCCTGGGCAGCCCTGACTTTAGGACAAGACCCCTCTATTATATTGAATTTATTTGTCATCCTGAAAAAACAATCTCTACAGATCAGTGCTGGCATTTTCAACAATTTTAGTAGCTCCACAACAGTTCCAGAGATTTTTTCTGCAAACAAGTAACTTCATGATGTAGTATATGTAAAGGAATGTGCACGCATTATACAGAAATCATCTGGACAGTGCTGCACAGTGACAGCATTTTGACCTCCCTGGATATGGACATCAAGGGGAACCAATGCTGCAGGATCTGACTGCATCATGCCAAAACCTACCTACATTATTTTCTGGTGATGTGATGTCACTACTGTGTTTGCCAGTAGAATAGAGCGGTGACATCGGTCTGGATATAAACTCTGATTATGTCCTTGTTTAGGAGGGATTGGCCCTATTTTTGCCCTAATTCCCTCTGTTCCTATTTCCTCCTCTGACATCCCACATTTCAAGGAGCTCGGCAGTTCAGTTGTATAACTGTGTATAACAGAGCTCCAAAGCAAAACGTTTCCCTATTTGGTCATTTGAAATGTTGGGGGCAAAAGGGGTAAGTTCAGGGGTCAAGTCCTGGGGGGGGGGGGAAAAAAGTGTGGGAACTCACACAAAATCCACTGCGAACCCCCCCCCCCCCCCCTCCCCAAATATATATTTCACAGAAAATTCAGTGAATTTTGCCCCTCTATGCCAGGATTCTGCCCCTCTATATGCCAGGATTTTGCCCCTCTATGTCAGGATTTTGCCCCTCTATTCCAGGATTTTGCCCCTCTATGTCAAGATTTTGCCCCTCTATGTCAGGATTTTGCCCCTCTATGTCAGGATTTTGCCCCTCTATATGACAGGACTCTGCCCCTGCCCCTCTATTTGCCAGGATTCTGCCCCTCTATGCCAGGACTTTGCCACTTTATGCCAGGATTTTGCCTCTATATGCCAGGATTCTGCCCCTCTATATGCCAGGATTTTGCCTCTATATGCCAGGATTTTCCCCCTCTATATGCCAGGATTTTGCCCCTCTATGCCAGGATTTTGCCCCTCTATGTCAGGATTTTGCCCCTCTATATGACAGGACTCTGCCCCTTCCCCTCTATTTGCCAGGATTTTGCCCCTCTATGCCAGGATTTTGCCCCTCTATATGCCAGGATTTTGCCCCTCTATATGCCAGTATTCTGCCCCTCTATGTGCCAGGATTTTGCCCCTCTATGTCAGGATTTTGCCCCTCTATATTCCAGGATTTGCTTGTTTAATCCACCCTCCTCCCTCTTCCCCAGACAGTACTTACCTACGGTCTTCTCCTCCGTACATCTTCCCCCCTGCACGGAGGAAGGAGGCTCTGGTCGTCACGTTTTTTTTTTTTTTTTACTTTATTGAAGTCGCGCAACTTCAATAACGTTAAAAAAAAAAAAAACGTGACGCCCGGAGCTTCCTTCCTTCGTGCAGGGGGGAAACACGGAGGAGAAGACCGGAGACAGAGAGCAACAAGGAGGTAAGTACTCACCATCTACTTGGTGCTCCCTGTCTCCGTCCAGCTCCTCCGTGCAGTCTTCTTCCCTCCTGCACGGAGGAGGGAAACAATGCCACCGGATATGACTTGCTGTCAAATCCGGTGGCAGTGACAGGATTAGGAAGTCCTGCAGGAGCAAAGGGAACGGCGTTCCTGCCATGAAAAAAGTGCAGGAACGCCGTTCCCACGCGTTCCTGCAGGACTCGAGCCCTGGGTAAGTTGTACCTGTCTCTTACAGATATATTGATTCAAGCCATGATTTTGTCACTTGCTCTTACATTTCTCTAGTAAGATGTGCGCTTCAATTATTCTGCCCATTTTTCAACATTTTCTCTCCAGCATTTTTGGGTCCAGTTTTGAAACAAAAAGCTTAAGAAAAGTTTTTTTAATTAAAGTGAATGTAACTAAAGGTCATTTACGCTGTGAAGTGTATTGAATAAAAAAAGGTATATACATTCTGTTAGCAGATTTGCAAGGAAATGCGTTGATTAAGAATAAATGTGTTTTTGAATGTCCATGATGTCTCCTGTTGTTTTTGATATCACTGTGTTGCTTGATATGCAAATTACACATTTCCTATTAAAATAAATTAATTGGCTTACAAGCCACATGTGATGTCATTTATAGGTGACATCACAACACATTCTTCTTTTAATTCATGAACTTACTTGCAGTTCTGCTAACACAATGTATAGATCATTTTGTATTTTATACATTAACAGTATAAAACATGTTTAGGTGATGTTATCACTTTCAATTTTGAATTCAACTAAACCATAAGATCTATGGGCAAACATTAACATGTTGATCTTGTCTCACCACAGAAGGTACAATGCCTATGACCATATTCTTAAATGGGCATGCTTGACACAGTATCATAAACACATCATTACCCTTTACATCATAATGCATACTCTATGATACCCCAGGATCAGGGCCGGCCTTTGGGGTGTGCGACCGCACAGGGTGCAACACCAGAGGGCGCCACTCCAAGTGAAGCAGCAACTTCAAGTAAAAAGGTAGGGGGAGAGACAGAACAGATGGGGGAGAGAGAACAGATTGGGGGAGATTGTCTCGAGAGAGACAGAGAGAACAGATGGGGGGAGAGAAAGAGAGAACAGATTGGGGGAGATTGTCTCGAGAGAGACAGAGAGAACAGATGAGGGGAGAGAAAGAGAGAACAGATTGGGGGAGATTGTCTCGAGAGAGACAGAGAACAGATGGGGAGAGACTGAGAGAGAACAGATTGGGGGAGATTGTCTTTGTGAGAGACAGAGAGAACAGATGGGGGGAGAGAGAAAGACCAGATGGGGGTGAAAGAGAACAGATTGGGGGGGAGATAAAACAGATTGGGGGGAGAGAGAGAGCAGATTGGGGGGAGAGAGATAAAACAGATATGGGGTGGGGAGAGATAACAGATATGGGGAGAGAGAAAGAACAGATATAGGAGGTAGGGTAGCCACCTGACAGGTATTTTACCTGCACAGCCTGTATTTCAACCTTTTGACCTGGTGCCGGCATGACCACAATACCAGCAATACAATGCCCTGTATTTTTTTTATTTTATTTTTAAACCCACTGCAGAACCTCTGTCAGCAGCATTGTCAGGCTGCCAGAACTTGTGGTCTGATAAGATCAATCCACATGTCTCAGGGAAAGGGTGTGTTCTCCACTTATAGATCGGCTGCAGAGCATCCTGTGCTCACATCACAGCAGGCTTGAAGATGAAGTCTAATATTAACTTCAGCATCTCAAGCAGAAGTCCCTTTAAACCAGCAAGTTCCCATTTTAGCCCCGCCCCCAGACGGTGCAATGCTCTGCAGAACGTGAGTAAGTGTGTATCAGCAGCGAATCTGCTAGAGATCAGATATTTTCCCCTATTACTAATAACCTGATGTAGCTGGTAATCACTAACCAAGCAGATCCCACTTCTTAATGTATTAGCCAGCCAGTGGAGGTATTATTTTACTATCAGTGACAGTATCACCATATCACAATGGCATGGTGCTGAGACATCTCCAAATACCTACAAACAGGATTTTGAATAAACAAAAGGTTTATGCAACAGGTAAAAACTGATAATTTGGCAGTTAGATGAATGTCTTTTTTATTTCATTTTTCTGCATTATTTTTTGGTGAATGTTATGAATTTATTAATTATTGCCATGTGACATATAAGTGACGGCATTAGAAAATCAAATAACTAATGATTTAGTGAAACAAGAGGGGTGCAATCTGAGAGGAAAGCTACAAGTTATTATTTCAGATGATTTAAAGAAGGAATAGCAAAGCAGTGAAAAACCCTAGCTGTACTCCGAGCTGAAATCTTTCCACTCTATGAATTCTAAAGGTGGTAATAAAGTCTAACACATTGAATAAGTTGGATGTGCATATGCTGTGCTTCTACTCTTGCAATATCAATTTTACATTTTGTTTATTTAAACATGTATTTAAAATGTATATGTAAATATTTCTCATGCAACAGTGACTGGCATGACAAATGCCCCTTTTATGGCTATAACTTTTGTGGTTCCGCTCTTTTCTGGCTCTCTCACACACTTACTAACTATGGCAGACACGGGAAGGGAGAGGAAAGAGACAGGTATGAGGCGAGAGGAGGGTGCCACAGGGGTGGCACACACACAGATAGAGTTGCCACCTTTTCTTCAAAAAATACCGGCCTTGGTACTGTCTCCATAGACAACATTGACCTGATGTCAATTTTTTACCGGCCAGCCAGGTGGCAACCCTACGCACAGGGCGCCTGAACACGTCAGGCCAGCCCTGCCCAGGACGGTGTTGCTTTTGTCAGGGACTACAATAGTTCCAGCTGTTTGTGATACCAGAAGGAGCAGCAGCACAAAAAAGTTGTTTTATTTCTGCTAAACTACATCAACGAAAATAAACTGGAGGTACAGCATTAATAACATGGGCATTTTGTTTATTAGCACAAAATACATTTATTGCTCTTTTACCTTTGGAAAACTTTGTTTATGTATTTATTACAAACCGTGTAATACTAAATGATTATGTTTCTACTATTTTACCTAAGAAAATCCCTGCCTTGTAAGGCAAACCCTACATAATTATCCAGTGACCTTCCTTCTTCTAGCCCTCTCAAAAACTGTCAAGACATATCGGCTTAAAAAATATAATTGAATGCCCTGACACTGACAATGCATTGATGCAGCATTGTAGCAAAGGCCACAAGCTAGACTGGTTTGACTCTAGCTCTTCAGCAGTTTCCCTTAAATCCACCTACAAATCTAAAATCCCATTCTGCTTGTGTAGTCACAAACGATAACCTGCTAATTTTATATTCTGAAACTATTTATTATTATTTATGTATTTCTTGGATTTTTTTTCCAAGTAGTACAATCCTCATATGCTGGATTGTCCTTGGCCTTCCTCTTCTAGCTGTACCTTTTCAATGCTCATTTTTATGACCCTTTTGTGAGGCTAGTATGAGTTAGTCAGGGCTTACCATATTATTTAGCTTAATGAAGACATCTAATGCCAAATTTTGTTCACCATATTTTCATTTTTTGGGTTGAATTATTTACATAAGATCAAAGTTGACCAATTATATTTAGGATTGCTACCCAGTTGTTTTTTTTTTAACAGAAGACTGGTAAAAAAAATGGCTTGAGGCCTATATTAAATCTGTGGAGGAAATAGCATGGCTGGTATTTTTTTGGAAGAAAAGTGGTAACCCCAATTATATTGCAGACATATATATTAATGTACTAGCATAGCCTGCAGATCTCATTCCCAGTAGAAGGTAGGAGCCTAGTTTCTCCAGCAAGGGACATCTGTATTAGTGAAAGGGTGATGGGCATGCATTTCTTGTTCAAGATTTGTGAGTGAAATTAAGAAAAATAAGTTGTTGCTTTAGAGAGAATATCAAGGTGATGTATGTAATCGAAGGATCGTTACTGTGAAGCAGTATGTGTGTGTGTGTTGGTGACTGCCGTGTATTGACACGACATATCCTGTTCTGCCATTAGGTGGCTGTGTGAGATTAGGATACATTAAAAAGTACACATGTTTTATATCTCCCTATACAGGGACAGCTGGTCTGGTACCTGCAGAATGACAGCACAGACACATTCCCATTATAACCTGTCTCTGGGACTCCTCTCCTTGACATCCCCCAAATCACAAGGTGACACACACTGCTGGAAGCTGGAATCAAACTAACAGGATGCTCTGACTGCAGGAGACAGGATGGAGATGATTGTGCTAGATGATGCTAGAAAAGCATGTTCCCGCTCTAGAGAATGGATCAGATCGGTTTAAATAAGAGCGGCAACAATCGTCCACAGTAAGAGTAAGTGACATGATAAGGTATCACAGATATGCATGGTGTCTTGACTTGTAGAATGGAGAAAGACTGAATTATTTAAATCTGGTAGAGAGACCTGTGAAGAAGGTGGGAGAGAGCTGACAGAGAGTGTGTCATAGGATGGAAAGAAAACGTGGGAATTAATGGGAGGTTTGGGAATGTGCAATGAATAGAGATAGGAGAGGAATCTAAAGGACAGCACACTATCTCTGCCCACTACCTTCTCTCTCATGCCCTCTACCCTCTCATTGCCATGTTAAGGGAGCAGACCAATGTTCCATTCCAGTATGACTGTGCCCCAGTGCACAAAGCAAGGTTCGTAAAGACATGGTTGAATGAGTTTGGTGTGGAATAACTTGACTGGCCTGCACAACTTTGGACGAAACTGGAATGGAGATTGTGAATCAGGTCTTCTTCAGGTCCAACATCAGTGCCAGACGTCACAAATGCTGTACTGGATTTCTGAGCGCTTTCTAGGTGCAATATGGGTGCAGAGAAAGGAAATAAAAGCAGTAAATGCTTTTTTCAATCTTATTATATGTATAAAAAGTTGAATTATATTTATTTTTTATTTGGCCCGCGAAAATGTGTACAATGTACAATGTGGCCCTCCTGCCTCAATCTGGCCATGAAGCCAAACTGCAGAGAATCCAGTTTGAGAACCCAATATGGTCCGAAACGTCGGCACAAATATCGGCCACATTGGTTGTGTCTGAGAAGCCCAAATTTGAGGACTACCCAGGTAATCCAAATGGGTCTGAAACACGTCAGTGTTTTTTGTAAAGTTACATGAATGTGTTAACCATTGGCTCAATGAGCAATATTGTATATGCTTTGTGCATCCAAGTTTTTTTCTGAAGTGGGCTGTATAGTCAGAAATTAAGGGTGTTTTGGGCTGTGTTATTTTAAAAAAAATTTCATTTAAGGTAATTCAAAAATGTCTAGTTATTTTGCAGCAAGACAAAATCAGTTCAAAGTTTGTAAAGTCTAATGAAAATATAAGTAAATAAGAAAGTTGGTCCGCACCTTGCCTTCAGATGGGCAGCATTTGACCCACACCTGCATTTTGGACGCCCCTGGTATACACAAGTGTACAGAGCAGCTGTGGCGAACCTATGACATGCGTGCCACAACTGGCATGCCGAGCCCTCAGTTGTGGCACGTGACCAGGTTCAGCTCTCACTGTTTGTCTGCTCCTCTCGGACGGAGCAGGCATCAGTGGTTCAAAGACAGGCGCATGTACACTATGTGAAGAAGCGTTCAAGTCCGAAAGCAACTTTCCGACTTGAACACTTCTATAGACAGCGCGCATGTGCCCGATTATCTGGAGAAGAAGCACTGATGACTGCTCCTCTCAGATGAAGCAGACAAGCGGCGAAAGGTGAACCTGGCTGTGTGTGTGTGTGCATGTGTATATGAGTATAAGTTTGTGTTAGTAATAAGTGTGTGTCAGTATGAGTATGTGTCAGTATGAGTGTGTGTGCAGATGAGTATATGTAAGTGTATGATGAGTATAAGTGTGTGTCAGTGTGAGTAATAAGTGTGTGAGTGTGAGTAATGAGTGAGTATTTAGTGTGTGTAGGAGTATAAGTGTGTGTATGAGTATAAGTGTGTGTGTGTGAGGATAAGTATAAGTGTGTGTATGTATGAGTATGTGTGTGTATGTATGAATGTGTGTGAGTAATTAGTGTGTGTCAGTATGAGTGTGTGTATGAGTATGAGTATATGTGAGTGTGAGGATGAGTATAAGTGTGTGAGTATAAGTGTGAGGATGAGTATAATTGTGTGTGTATGAGTATGTGTGTGTATGAGTATAAGTGTGTGTGTATGATTATAAGTGTGTGTATGAGTATAACCTTGTTGTTTGTGAGAGAGTCAGTAATTTCTGGTCATTAACACAAAAAGTGTGTTAAGCCGTAAATTAATGGGCATTTGTGATTCAATGCCCACTGCTAACACATTTAAAGGATGCAGTAAAATCATCACCCCACCGAAGAATGCTATATGAACACTGAACTGTGCGGTAAAAATGATATTACCTTACTGCCTCAAAAAACATGACCTAAATGTGCATCGGCTGCATACATTAACCCTTTCAGTGCTTTAGGAAACAGAAACAGTGCTCTCAACAGCAATGAACTGGTTAACACTATATTTAATAAAAAAAAATGGCAGGGAAGTCATGGCGGCTGGCCAAACGCCACTGCCCCCACTCCCCCCAATAATAAATACATACATGGGACCAGTGGTTGCAAAAGGGCCTTTCGCCTGACCTAAAAGCCATGAGCCTGGGGACTGCCCCACAGGTGTCACAGGGGCATTTGGGGCAGCCCCTGGCTCCATATATTATCTTAGGGAGACCAGGACATTTTTGCAGCCCTGGCCACCGTTTTTGGGGAGGTATTTGTGCAGCCTCTGCAATGGTTATTCATAGACAAGGGCCAGGGGCATTCGCACAGCCCCTAACCCCATTGTGTTAAACCGGGGGGCCACAGGCATTTGAGCAGATCCCGACCCCATTTATGTTAAGGGGGCAATTGGGGCAGCCCCTAGCCCCATGTATAATTTTAGGGGGGTATTTTTGCAGCACTGTCAACTACTTGTAGAGAGGAGGGGGCTCTAGTGGACTGTGGGTGACTATTAGACCCCATTAACTAAGTGTTAAATTAACATGTTGGGGGAATAATGTTGTTTTGTTTGATTTAAAAAAAAAAAACAGTTATTCCTTTATTGCCAAACTAGCTTTAACACATGTCAATTCTGAGCAATATGTATATTTGGAATGAGGTGCAATGAAAAAAGACTTAATGGCAAGCAGGCCAATAAGTGGAAACAGTGCACTTTTTATACAGTGATTTTTTTTGTGAAGCTGGCACTAATTTCAGCTGTGGCAAAAGCATTAGGTTGGTACTGTATGCGGTCACCCCCGGTGATGAGTACGCTGGGCACTTGCTTGATGTCCTGGAATTGTTATATCCATTTTGTATCCCGCCAAGAGAAATTTTTCTGGTGAGCATTGTGTTTATGCAATGCAGATTGATCCCAGAGGCACTGACTGGATCATCAGACATGAGAATTGGCAATATATTTTGTGTTCAGGGTTCTAGGTGTAATATCACAAACTGACAGCAGAGGGAGCTCTAGTCCTGCATGTACGTCACAAACCTTTTAACCTATTTTAATCTGCAGACCATTAATCTATGCTGCCAATCAAGGTCAGTGTGTGAGCTGTGAATTTAATGAGAACAGCTTGGGAGTATTTCATATCCCAACCTTGGTGAGGGTCTGTTTTGTGGCATTATAACAGAGGCCTCAAGTAGGGGGCAGACACAAAGCTTATTTTTAAGCACTTTTCATATTTACCTATACTCACTGAAATGTAAAGCCAGGCCGTTTTAATAAATGAGAATTGGAGTTGTAGCAGGAGAAATGAAGTTGGATTTTGGAATGTGGAATTAAAAAGTAGTGTTACATGTTTATATTTTTTTTAGGTATTGTTCTTTTCTGCATGTTCAACATTCTGATTATTTTTCCCAAGATTTAAATAAAAATAAAAAACTGGTGGTAAGAGGGAAATGTTCCAGACTCAACAAAAGCTATACCCTGACTGTCAAACACCCCTCGGCTGTTTTTCAACACTTTATTAGGATAAAATGAACAGATTTCCCCTTTTAGCCCAGATGCTTTAAAATAAAAAAATAAAAACAAACATCATGCAAAACAATAATAATTTCACTGCACAATTGCAGTATGTATTTTAAACCCTTGACATTTGTTCTAGAATGTTCTTAATGTTATATATTTACACAACTTTGTGCGTGTATATATATATATATATATATATATATATATATATATATACATACACACACACACACACAAAAACAAAAACTGTCTGCACTTCTCACCCTAATAAAGCTGGCGCATAAACCCCCTCCGAATTAATACCTTGACAGCACCCTGCAACCAGACAACGAGGAGCCAACAACCTCATCTATGTGCAAGCAGGGAAAAGAAAAATGTATGTGCGCTAAGCTAGTCACAAGCTCAAATAATATAAATGTATCAAATGATGCTTACCAAACAGGTGTGAGCATGCTGCAAATACAGTGTGATTGGCTGTACAATGTATACAAAAAAAAAAAAACGTCTGCGCTTCTCACCGAAATAAAGTTGGCAACAAATATATAAACATAATATAAATGAGAGGTTTTGGTAATATGAATTGGCCAAAGCATAATTAAGCTTTCCTGCCATGTCAAGGCACACTCTCAATTGGGTGAGAACCTACTATCACCTCCTATCAAGTGGGCACACAGTAGTTTTAATGTGTTAGAGAGGTGCAATTAAACCCCCACCCAATTAACCCCTGGACAGCAAGCTGCAACCAGACAATGAGGAGCCAACAACCTCAACTGTGGGCAAGCAGGGAAAAGAAAAATGTTGGTGTGCTTAGCTAGTTACGGGCTTTATTCCACCCATTAAAGTTTATAAGCATGGGACTATGATTCTTTTCATAATTTCTATATGTGGTGATATTTAACTCTCTAAATCTGCACTGTGACTGCTCTCCATCATAGAATTGATCAGGTATACATATCTTTCATTTTCCACTTAGTGCTCATGGGGAAAGAGGAGGGGCATCGTTCAAAGGGAGGCTTTGAAATGCTAAAGTATATATTTACAAAGTAACTCTCTGAACTTCAGTGATGTCCTGGGGAGATTCCACAGACTAAATAAAGAGAAACGGTCTGATACCTTGGATGAAAGGGTATCAAACACGCTGTAGTCACTGCATTGCTCACTACCAAGTCAAACGTAAAAATGAGTTTTACAGTTGTGAAAAAGTGATTTCTAAAAACTGGTGTACAAAAATGAAAGAATAGAGGGCTGGTGGAGCATTTAAAAGGGACTAGTGTTCCTTCAATCTATGCTGCAAAAAAGTTTAACCTCACTGATTGACGCTTAATCTCCATTTGTCTCTTGCACGCAATCTCCTGCAAAATCCTGTATTCCAGCATTGTTATTTCTATAAGCCAGGAAAATTCTGATTCCATAGAATGCAATGTTAAACAGTAAAAAAAGGAGTCAGTAGTAGTGATTTAGACGCCTTGGCTTCAGACTCCTGGGATTTATCAAGCTTGCGCTAAACCTTTACTACACCTCCTTATTGTCTTCTGTCTTGACTACTGTAACACTCACATGGTTGGCCTGGATCTAACTGAACTCTCTATTACAATCAGAATTGCTGCTAACAGACTTATCTTTCTTCCTCATCACTCCTCATCTGCTGTCCCACTTTTGTAAAATCCTCCATTGACCTCCCATTGCCTTTAGGATCCAATTAAAAATACTGCCTCTGACATACAAATTCTTTCTCATTTCAGTCCCTACCATACATTGCCATCCTTGTCACTAAGTACTGCCTTGCATGGGCCTAACTGCTTCCACCTTCCGCATCTACTCTTGTTTCTACAAGACTTCCTCCAAGCTGGTCCCTGTCTCTGGCTCTCTTTTTCTGTAATACCTCCAGCTTTCTCTCTCTATCCTAAAAAGTCCATAAAACCTCACCTTTTCCAAAGAGGTCTGGAAGTCACTTAACTGATTCATCAAGAACCAATACCTGATTCTATTTGCTTATTGTTTGTTGTAGCTCTGTGATCTGAAAAGCTGTACTTTCATAAAGCCCATTTTCAGTTTTGATCTAGTTTTGAGTGCCCTTTTTGCCATAATATATATTTGGACTGAATGCTGACCTGTACAAAGTGCTTCAAGATTGATGCTTAGCAGAGGGACAGACAGTGGCATAAAGTAGAAACTATCATGCTATTGATTTACAGGGACATTGAGCAACCAGCTTAAGAACATAATTACTGAGTCTTGTCTTTCCATTAAAACCTCATATGTTGTCTTGTGTTAAGATATCCTTTACTTTCCTTATACTCATACTGTTTTTTTCAACACCCTTTTCCAATTTGACCAATAGGAATCTTAAGCTGCTCACGATCACCCCATGTGTAATTTCACTGATGTTATCCATGTCTCAGCATATTAATTTTCAGGTAATTAAAGAGCGAATCACGTAAAAGGTTTTATAGGGAAGACCTCTTTCAATGGAATAAATGTAGGCCATTAAGCAACCAGTTTAAGAACATAAGTATTGAGTTTGTTATATTATACAATAAAAATAAAATAATACCGTCTTTAGCAGCAATCTATGCAGCCGTTTCAGAGAAGTTTAATGACTATAGCTAACAACGTAGATATGACTCAGGGCAAAGGGGTACAAAAATAGGGGGTCGGGAATGAGGATGGTAAGAATCTTAAAAGGATACTACCACTTACATAAGATGTAACTAGATAACCTTGTCATTTAAAACAAACACATAAATAAATCATATGCCACTGTTTTGTTTTTTATATGATTGAATTAATTGCATAAAAAAAGTAAAAATAAAATTAGGTATTTATCTCCTGGCTCCATTTTGTGAAAATTTCCCATAATGCAACTTCGTCCAAAATCTTCCAGCCTGTCTCACTTTACAACTGTGGCCAAAACCAGTTCCCAGCCCCAAAGTGAGAAATTTGTGCTGTAAAGTCACTAGGTGGTGGCACCCAAAAACACTATATTTCACAACATGGCAGTCACGCTTGTTTAGTTACATATTTTAATAAATACAGTCACATAACAAAAACAAAGACATTTGAAATCAACAATAAAAAATATATATATATATATTTGGTGGGAGTGTCCCTTTAAGTGAGATAATTCCCAATTCTGACCAGCTTCAGTAGCAGAGAGGAGCATTAATTACGGAATAGGCTAACCTTCTGGCATTGTATTATGAATAGAGTTACCCTGCTTTTGATAAGTGTCATTGTCTATATCAATATGTTTTAATATAAGGCATGTGAAATTTGTAGCCTACAGAAACATGTTTGTGAGTAAAACTGTATCATGTTTATTGCCATCAATGATAGTTCCTGGAGTGAAAATTCACTTCTATGTTATATTCAGAACATATATAAATAGCTTAATTCGTGTGGCCTGCCTGTTGGCCATCTCTTCTTGGATGCCTGATTACTACTTAAAACTGAATCTCATTAAAATGAATAGACTTTTCTCTTTTGAGCTCTGCCCCCTATATCTGACCACTGTTACAGTTGAAAATGCTACGTTTTTTCCCACTGACTGAACCCGATGCTTTGGGGTTGCCTTTGACTTGGCTCTCTTTGTCCCCAACATCCAGTCCCTTGCAAATCCTGTTGTTTGCAGCTAAGGAATATTATGCACAGTCACTCATTCCTCAGTTCAGACAAACTGCTCAAGGAAAATCTTTATTAATGAAAAATCAGGAACGGACCATAGGAACAGGCTGTTACATACCAACTTCCAATGGCCTCCATGTACTCCCTCCGAGTACTATGCAAACAAACAAAAAATGGCAGGTGAAGTTTAATTTGATAAAAAAAAGCTTTATTACAGCGTGTCCTGTGGATTTTTCATGACTGCATCTGCTATTTTTTATTTGTTTAAACTTTATAATACTAACTTTAACCTATAAAGCGTTTCACTCTGTAGATTGCTCCCCTGATTACCAGATACCTGCCTGCCAGACAGCTATGTTTATCTCGTGGACCGAGGCTCTTCTTGGCACTTCCTTCCACTTGTGCCTGAATGACTTTACCCAAGCTGCCCCCAGTCGCTGGAACCAACTTCTTCAAAGAAAGCTTCAAAAAGTCCTTTACATCTCTTCTCTTCTCTTCTCTTTAGAGAAGCTTACAATCCATCCCTATCGCTCACTTTCCCCAAATGCAATATTGCTGACATCACATACTCCTCTGGCCTTTTCACTCACCTTATGTGTCTCCTGTCCCTCACTCCTTCTAGACTGTGAGCTTGCAAGCAGGGCTCTCTACCTTCTTCTGAAAGTATGTAATTCCCTTTTATGGTCTGTATCAAGTTATGCATACATTGTTGGTGATATATAAATGGTAATGAAATGTGATTTGTAGGTTCACTGATTTGTAGGGTCACTGTGAGGGCATCTAATCCATGTGATGGTCAGGGCTTGATGCATATTAACCAGATGTGCATGTACAGTCCATTGGTTAATACAAGCTGGAATAGCTGAAGCTGGATTTTCAGTCTGGCTTATTCTGCTGAAAAAGAGTGCTGGAAGATCAAAAGGGAAGCTTAGGTAGAACTCAAATCTGATTCTAAAATGAGGTCCATCCCTCCAAACACGTGAAGGGTATGCAGATAGCTAGTGATAAAGTATTTTAACGGTAACACTAGCAGCCAGATAAAATTAAACTTATAATAGAGACCTTCAGAACACCTATGGGATGTACTCTAAGACAAAAGCAGGCTCCAATAGACCTTTTAGTCTTAGATTGGACATTCTATCATCAGCTAGTAACTGGAGTGATCATCTCCAACACTTCATCAGAAAGCCTTGGGGCGTGAAGGATAAAATAATGTTACGGAGGCCAGGCTTCCTTTTTCTGACCGAAAAACAATAGGATGAGCTCTGTCTGGAGATTACTAACACTTCTGTGATGCATCTGGATCAATGATCTTTGGGGCTTATCTGTGGCAGGTAGGGGTGAGGATGTTTGTTCAACATTATTTCTCGATGGTGGCATCAGGGAGACCTCTCTGTTCATGGAATGGCTCCTGCTTCAAGTAGTTCTTGAGCTGTGGGGTGAAAGATTAAAGAATTGTGAAGTGCACATTCAAAGAGGCAACATCAAGTTAGTGTAGTACGTAAATTAAGTACTTTGTTAACATATGACATATTTGCATTGGCTAGAAGTCCACCCAGTAAGTGATGACACATTTTTAGGAGGACATACACTTCCTGCATATTACTAAAGACAGGCAGCCATACTGACACTCTATAAATAAAATATAATAATAACATAATATTATTGAGTGCTAAAGTGGTATCCGTCATAGCCGACTGGAGGATTGTGCAGAAAGCCTGAACGTGCAGCGCACTTTAATGGAAATACAGAATTAGCACCTCTGCCCAGTTTGGTGAGAGTTTGCAAGGCTCAGAACAATTATAAATGGCCTATTTTAATTCTTAATGGCGCTGCTCCATTTCTGAAGTCTGAATTTGTGAAGTTACTTTATTTGTGTCCTTATTGGAGAGGACAAGAAGGGAGAAAAACTGTCTGTGACCACCCATGCAGCAACATTCCAAAGAAGTAGCCTGAAGAAGTGCAGTTGGCAGTAAAGAAAGTAGTAGGAAGTGGGAATTAAAATCTCAGCAATTACTTATTTTAGGCATTCCCAGTTTAGATGTGCAGAAATTAGATTTTTGCGTTTGGATTGTGGCCTCTTTTAAAGCCAAACCAGATTTGAGACATTATTAAGGTAGTGTTGGGACTGCAGACTGACAAACCCCTCAACCCCAATTGCTGCAGATTATGATGGACTAGCTAGTGTCATGAGAATTGATATGGCTGATTTAGAGTCCTGGGAATTGTAATCCATAGCAGCTAGTTCTTCAGAGGTTGCTACTCTTTTTTGGGAAAGTGTTGAGGCTAGGTAATGCCACACTTGCTAAAAATAGACATTATATATTGGAGGGAGGGCGTCTCTCTCAATCCCCTGAAATTTGGAAATCTAACACAGTCAATGATTCAACATCTCCAGCAGGCAAGGAAACCCATTTTAAGGCTGTAGAAATGTTGATGTCATCTCGGTTTTTAATGAGATAAGGTCCGGCAATGTTCTTAGAAGAGTTTAGGGAGGAGATATAGATTTTTTAAGACCTGCATGGTATGAGCATAATGGACACAATGAGGTATGGGTATTTTATAGAGTGTATAAATATGGGCAAACTACCCAAGACAAATGGTTCTTATGTGCTGACATATTCTATGTCCCTTATTATTTTTGGTATTCATTTATAAATAAATAGTCCATACAGGGCCGCCGCCACCTATAGGCGAGGTAGGCGCTGGCCTTGGGCACCTATTTAAAAGGGGCGCAATGAAGAGAGGGGCAAATGCAGCAGGGGGAGGGAGGCGGAGTGCACCGGGTGTGAATCCTCGCTGCTACAGACGGGTGGAGGCGGACCTTCGTCCTTGTGCACATTGATCATTCAGAAATACGATGCTCTGAATAATCAGTGTGTGTGAGGTGTGAGGTTTAACACACAGAGCTAGTAGTGCCCGATGATCCCAGCGACACACAAAGCTTAATTTTTAAAAAAAAATAAATTAAAGGGGGTGAGTAGAGGAGGGAGAACAGACGGGAGGGGGGACAAAAGACATGGGGGGAAGACAAAAGACATGGGAGTGAGGGGGGACAGACATGGGAGGGGGGACAGATATGGGATGGCAGACATAAGACATGGGCGTGAGGGGGACAGACAACAGGCATGGGGGGCAGACAACAGACATGGGAGTGAGGGGGGACAGACATGGGAGGGGGGACAGATATGGGATGGCAGACATAAGACATGGGCGTGAGGGGGACAGACAACAGGCATGGGGGGCAGACAACAGACATGGGAGTGAGGGGGAGGACAGACGGGTGCTGAGAGTAGAGACAAAAGACATGGGAAGGTAGAGAGAGACATACAATGGGGGGATGGGAGAGGAAGATAGACATGGGAAAGGAGAGGAGACAGACAGGGGGACACATTAATAAATGTACTTTTTCTTTAACAAGAAAATGGTGGTCTGTGTGTGTGAGACTGTCTGTGTGTGACTGTCTCTGTGTGTGTGACTGTGTGTGTAAATGTGTGCACGAGACTGCATGTGTTTGCGTGATTGATGCATGGTTGTCTAGGTGTTATAAGTAGGCGAGGGTAAGGGAAGGCACAAAGGGCGGAGCCAAGGGGGTGACAAAATGCGGGTTCGCCTGGGGTGACAAAAATCCAGCCCTGAGTCCATATGTGTAGATAAAAACTCCTCGGGGTCTAGACAGGACATCAGACTACTGGATCCCATCTCTACACATGCATTGAATTCATAGTAGTAAAAGTATTGAATGTCTCTATGGTATATTTTGTAATATCTATTTTGTAATTTTTGCTATAATTTACTTATTACATTTGTTACTGTAAGTAAAGATTTCCAACCCTGTCTGCAAGCTTACTCTGTAGTAGCCTGGAAACCGGTTTGGTTGTTCTCAGTTGTGTTCTACTTATTACTGTAGTTACATATCCCAAACTGGAGTAGGCAGTTTGTATTTTTTTTTGCTTTTTATTTTTTCTTATAGATTACTTATACCTATTTATTTCTGATAATCTATTTTTTAGTAACATTCAACATCATTTTTAATTTTGTCGACTAAACATTTTCATCATAGTTTTCATCAACTGCATGTTTTCAGTGACTAAAACGAAATAAAAACGAAGTTAATGGAACTAAATCTATGACTAAAATCCATTGCAATTTTCATCAACTGACTAAAATGTAACTAAAACATTTGGAAGGGATTATTGCATTTACCTGTTTGGACTTCTGGTTTTGGTTCCCTTGGATCTCTGCCAAAGCCCAGTCCCCTGACTCTATCGGTAGCTGGATTGGCTGGGACGCAGGCATGCCGTGTCTGTCTTCAAACCGCAGAGGTTTGCCTGGTACTGTCACGTAAGTGTTTCCCCTCCAATCTCCCTAGCAAGTTAAGTTCCTCACTGCTGGAGATTTAGTCGACTAAAACTAGACTAAAACTAAAAACTATTTAGATGACTAAAATACGACTAATCTAAAATCTAAATTCTGTCTGTCATCCTTCTCTTGTATTGCTTTTACCAGCTTTAATCCCTCTATAGACGTTATGGGCATTTTTCCTATGGAGGTTTAGCGGAGCCAGTAAAATAACGTCATTAAGACACTGTTCTGCACAGTGACTTAATGACAGCTGCTAAAAACAAATGGGCAAAAATCTTTCATTTTTTGGCCGTCAGTTTTACGCTAAAAATTCCACGACTTAAATGTGTTTAGCACAGTCGCTATTTGCACATTTGAACCTTTTCAGGGCTTTAGGGAACCCGAGCAGCGCTCTCTCCAGCACTGAACGGCTTAACCTTAACAAAAAAATATTGGGGGAGTCACAGGGGCTGTCCCAATGTCCCCAATATCTTCCCTTAAAATTAAAATAATTGTCCCTCCCAGAGCCACTGAATAAAAATAATGTGCCAAGTGACCGTGGGCCTGGAGATGCCCAAAGTTGTTGGTGCTATGCCCATGGCACCAAATAAAAAAAAATAGCACCTCCCTTTCCCTTGTGCCATGGACTGAATGGACACAGATCAAATTTTTGTTACTTTTTTTTGGATGGCCATTTGGCAATCCCCTGGCACAAGGGGGATTTTTGTATACTTTTCTTGCTTGTCGAAGTGGCAACAGAGTGGGTGAATTCGTAGCTGGCGTCGCCTTTCGGAACCTCTGAAAATACACGAGAGACATTGTGCCTCTGAGTGACAGGCTTGCTCTGGGCTGGCATGTGACTATGTGCCCCTGTGTACCACAGTATTCTGAGGTCCCTGTTGGCAATGAATCACACTTTATTGTTTCAGGAATAGTGTGCAGTATTTAAACTTTAACTGTTGCCGGCCTTAATGGCTGGCATTGCATACAACCCAGTGTTTTACATATGTTTTATTTGCATGGCGGTGTTCTGTATAGATTAAAGTTGAAATACTTTCCTATCCTGGTAAGTTTTGGTTGGTATGTGACGCCAATGAATGCCGTAGATGTAGATTATATCATTGTGATCTGTGTGCTGGCAGATTGCTGTTTTTACACATGTAAGATTAACACCCAGAGAGATTTATTGAGAAAGGCTAGAGATATAAGAATCACAAATTTCACAATGAGAGAATGTGATTACAGAACCTGAGCTGACTCAACCATAAAAATGTATGTATGTATACTTACACCGATAACAAATGTAAAATGTCAGGAAAAAACTTAGGATAAAATGTTATTTTCAAAAAGTAAGCAGTAAAAGATAGATACATCAAGGGCCATTACATTCCTGTTGCATTTGCAGCAAGTTATTTCAGGAATTTTGCCCCATAGGGCTGACAGTCTGATGATGAGAAGGGCACTTGCAGCTGTGTGGGTGTATATCACAGTGACAGGATGCCATGCTACGCCTGTTTTATTCCGGACACACTGTGTATCGCTCCTGCAATCTGTTTCCTCTTCCTTCCCTACCTTGTGCAGAAGTCGAGCCCCTCCTTCTTCTTTACAATTGGCCCATCACTAAATTAATCATTTTATATTAGGATATGGCGTTGTCATGAACAACCAAGCAGCAGCATGGCCTCTGTGTGTCACTAGAGGTGTTTGCTATGGCAGTTGGGGTCTGCACTAAGTTTAGGATGTCTTTAAACCTCACAGGTCTTATTTCATCTTCGCCGAGCTTTATGAATCTCACAGATCTCTTCTTCACATGTTCTGTGTTCTTCATATCTCACGTGGACTTCTTAATGTGATCAGCTGCATCTAGTGTTGCCACCTGGCCGGTATTTTACCGGCAGGCCGGTAAAAAATTGGCATCAAGCCAATGTTAAGTCTATGGAGTCAGTACCAAGGCCGGTATTTTTTTGAAGAAAAGGTGGCAACCCTAGCTGCATCTCTACAAAACTCAAAATCTTTTTCATGTGTACATGGCTCTATAAGTGTAAGTGATAATGAGTAGACATTATCCATCTCATTCGTTTTGGATAGGTGCAGTCACAGAAGCAGCAAGATGGGGTTTGGCGAATGAGGTGATTAGGAAACTGAGCTGGGAGTCAAATAGATTTAACATTTATTTGCGAGCAGATTTGTTACTGAGTTAAAGTATTGGTATATGGTAATGTAATATAGTATATCCAGGATAAATATGTTATAATGTCTGTGTATATATTATATTTACTGTTCCATTAGGCATCACAGATTCGATGGTGGCATGGGTAATTGGTAATTTCTTGGTTTGTTGGGCCCACAAGAATGAGAAATACAGGAATGAGTTTCCAACTCCAGATGTGGTGGTGTTACAGATGAGGGGTAATGACATTGGCATAGTTAAATCTTGTCATTTATTGTTGAGCATTTAACTGGCATGAGGTAGTAGGTTAAAGGGTTTAAAACTGTCAGAGCACATGCGCAGGAAATTAAATAGATTTTTTTTTAGGCTATAGCAAACTGGAGGGATGTTATGGGAGTTTTTTTATAGGGATGCTGGGGTGTATCTATGAGACATAGGGAACACTATCTTTAGCACAGATTTGCAAGCAATTGTGGGATTTGGGGGATCTATCATGGTTTGGACAAGTCTCAGCCATGATGGCAGTGGGGTATTAGTCACCCTCCTGCAGGCACAGGACGGTAGACTTTTGGTATCGGGTAGAGCCACATATCATGTTATTTTGGTTATGACCGGTTATTTGGTTTTAAAATATGTATGTGTATATATTTGTGCAGAGCGTCTTTTATATGGATGAATAAAGAATGAGCACAAAACATATGCCATGAATAGGCCAACAGGCCTCTTATAAGAAGAAATAGGGAGATAACCAACATGCTATATGAGGTGGTCAAAGAGTTAGGAGTTCAGATTTGTGCAGGAATAGAAAAGGTTTTCCAGATGCTTCTGGAAAGAGCAGAACGGAAAATAACAGTATTTTGATTGGGTAGCGCTTGGAATGGCAAAATGGCGGATGTTTTGCTTATAATTGTGGGTCAGGCTGAGGCATTGTGACAGACAGAACAAGGGCGTGTCGCAAAAGAGCACTAGTCACTGGCGCCCGCCCACCCTCCTTCATTTTGATTTATTGTTGTGACCTCTTATTAGGGGGTATGAGTCACCCTTGTGTAAATTGGATGGGGTAATTAATAAAAGGGTGGCTCCTGACTTTTGGGCTCAGCCACATAAATGGTTATTTTTACGGTTGGTTTTTTGGTTCTAACATATGTTTTGTGAAATCTCTAATAAAGAAAGTCATGACAACTCTCCATTATATTAATTATTTGTGTGAATAAATAATGTGTACTTTACATTTACCATAACTCTTTCTTCATGCAAACACAGCTCTAAACAAACTGTACAGCATAACCACATGTTCAGAGCCCTCCACTCTTCATTTCTAAAGCGCTCCAGGCCCACCATCAGTACCAGTATCTAGCACCTCAATAAAGTGTACTGCTGTCTAGAGAGGGTCCGCTCAAGGAGAAAAAGTATCCTTGAATGTACCCAGAGGATGACACCCTCCTATGCTGCCCAGCGCTTCCGGCATCTCTTATGGGCCAGAACGCTAAGGTCATGTGACCTCATGGCATTCCTGCTCAGATGACCCGCCTGAAGTGTCAAACAATAGGGTCGCCTTTTCTCCAACAAATATGGTATGTTATTTTGTTTTCATTTTGTGGTGCTGGTCTTCCTATAAGTGTGAGCCTCTTACAAATTAGCAGTACCCTTGACCATGGTGAGAGGGGGGGCTTAAGTGTTGCCCCCTGAATAGCTCTGCAAACCTTCCAGGTCTCACTTCATGTGGACAGAGTTCTCCAATCCACACAGATCTCTTCTTTATGTATGTAGAGCTCTACAGACTTCACATAGCTGTTCTTCATTAATATTATCAAAGACTCACACATATTTCCTCTACTTGTGAACTAAGCTTTTCTAACCTGACAGGTCTCTCTATTGCTAGTTTTTGGTATCTCGCTACCAATTTGCACTATGCTCTGCAGGAGCAAGTGATCTTTAGGCATGGATTGTGCTAAAAAGATACATTGTCTTACAGATAGTAGAGGATATTGAAAATTCGCTTTGTAGGGTTCAGTGGTTTGCAATTTGTCCCTTGGAAGGGCATGTGATCAGTCCCCAGCAGGTTGGAGTTGAATAAATTGGAGAGCAGGAACGGTGCGGTCTCAGTGGGGAGTTCAGATTTATTATTTCTTTATTACCATATAGAATAAAACCCAGACATCACTGAAAAACAGTCGGCTGCAGCAAATGTCAAGTTCACCACAGCTGATCAAGGGTTAACCTTAACCTTTTCACTGTCATTGATGTGGCTCTATGAATGCACAGTTTGTGCCAATGTATCTACAGGGAGTGCAGAATTATTAGGCAAGTTGTATTTTTGAGGATTCATTTTATTATTGAACAACAACCATGTTCTCAATGAACCCAAAAAACTCATTAATATCAAAGCTGAATATTTTTGGAAGTAGTTTTTAGTTTGTTTTTAGTTTTAGCTATTTTATGGGGATATCTGTGTGTGCAGGTGATTATTACTGTGCATAATTATTAGGCAACTTAACAAAAAACAAATATATACCCATTTCAATTATTTATTTTTACCAGTGAAACCAATATAACATCTCAACATTCACAAATATACATTTCTGACATTCAAAAACAAAACAAAAACAAATCAGTGACCAATATAGCCACCTTTCTTTGCAAGGACACTCAAAAGCCTGCCATCCATGGATTCTGTCAGTGTTTTGATCTGTTCACCATCAACATGGCAGCAACCACAGCCTCCCAGACACTGTTCAGAGAGGTGTACTGTTTTCCCTCCTTGTAAATCTCACATTTGATGATGGACCACAGGTTCTCAATGGGGTTCAGATCAGGTGAACAAGGAGGCCATGTCATTAGATTTTCTTCTTTTATACCCTTTCTTGCCAGCCACGCTGTGGAGTACTTGGACGCGTGTGATGGAGCATTGTCCTCCATGAAAATCATGTTTTTCTTGAAGGATGCAGACTTCTTCCTGTACCACTGCTTGAAGAAGGTGTCTTCCAGGAACTGGCAGTAGGACTGGGAGTTGAGCTTGACTCCATCCTCAACCCGAAAAGGCCCCACAAGCTCATCTTTGATGATACCAGCCCAAACCAGTACTCCACCTCCACCTTGCTGGCGTCTGAGTCGGACTGGAGCTCTCTGCCCTTTACCAATCCAGCCACGGGCCCATCCATCTGGCCCATCAAGACTCACTCTCATTTAATCAGTCCATAAAACCTTAGAAAAATCAGTCTTGAGATATTTCTTGGCCCAGTCTTGACGTTTCAGCTTGTGTGTCTTGTTCAGTGGTGGTAGTCTTTCAGCCTTTCTTACCTTGGCCATGTCTCTGAGTATTGCACACCTTGTGCTTTTGGGCACTCCAGTGATGTTGCAGCTCTGAAATATGGCCAAACTGGTGGCAAGTGGCATCGTGGCAGCTGCACGCTTGACTTTTCTCAGTTCATGGGCAGTTATTTTGCGCCTTGATTTTTTACACGCTTCTTGCGACCCTGTTGACTATTTTGAATGAAACGCTTGATTGTTCGATGATCACGCTTCAGAAGCTTTGCAATTTTAAGAGTGCTGCATCCCTCTGCAAGATATCTCACTATTTTTGACTTTTCTGAGCCTGTCAAGTCCTTCTTTTGACCCATTTTGCCAAAGGAAAGGAAGTTGCCTTATAATTATGCACACCTGATATAGGGTGTTGATGTCATTAGACCACACCCCTTCTCATTACAGAGATGCACATCACCTAATATGCTTAATTGGTAGTAGGCTTTCGAGCCTATACAGCTTGGAGTAAGACAACATGCATAAAGAGGATGATGTGGTCAAAATACTCATTTGCCTAATAATTCTGCACTCCCTGTATGTGTGTGTATAAATAATATATATATATATATATATATATATATATATATATATATATATATATATATATATATATATATATAATGCTATTACACTGGCCCCAAGACCAGCTACTATTGATGATGGGTGATATTCCTTGACTGACGTGTGAAATGATTTGCTCTTCATATATCTTTCTTGGTACTAATATCTTCTGGGGACTGTTGCAGGTTATGGGTGGAGTCAGAATTACTGTGCTTTAGCACAATTTTATTTTTGTAAGTGTATGGTGAGGTTTATTTTTGTTATTGTTTGTTTCCTGCTCATAATAACCCCCGGCCTATTGCAGTTCACAAGGTAGAGCAAGAGATGGTTTAACTTAATTTGCCCCAATTCTGTAAAACCCCTATCAGTTCCACAATCCCTTTTTTGTTTCCCAATACCAACTTGCATGGTCCAAGGAGCAAGGTGTGAGGAGCAGTCCTATGGTAAATATGCCTAGGGGTGCTAAGTAAACCCAAGAACTAGGTTTATTCCTTTTTGATTTTGGTTTAATATGTGCCTGGAAAACTAATTGGAGGCATCTATGACCTTGCTAACCTGATACCCCAAATTGATTGGAAAAATTATTGCAGACATCAGCCTAGGAAATCAAGACAATGTCAAAATTAGGCAAAATTTAGACTTTAATTACTTGACTTTCCTTTAAATACAAAGAGCTTGTTAAAATATAATTGTGGAGGCCTGCGTTGTGGTCATTCTTCCACTAGCAGCTTCCATATGGTGCCCACATCTGTGAAAGCTTTAAGGGGAAGGACAATAAGGTAGAATGGTGATTGCAGGTGACCCTTATGCAGACATCTTGGGGGTGTCAAAGGTGAGGAGGCAAGATATGATATGTAAGGTCAGAGGTCAAGCAACGCCTAGGGGTGTTTTAGAAACTGAACAGCTGCAAGAGAGTGGGGTGTTAACCCTGTGTATTCCATAATGTATCGTAGCTGCACTGAGAGTAAAATGTAATCCAAAAATATTGGGATTTATTTTTCACACCAAACAAATCTGTATCCATGACATTAATGTACAAATGAATACCACTGAATGTAGCTCTAAATTATGCAGGTCATGTGAATTAAGGTAATATTTCAGGAATTCTAATGGCCCTATGGTTGATGATAGGATAGAGCGCCTTTTTCATTAGGGAGCTGTTGTTTGGATGATAAAAATAACATTTTTACATTTCGTAATTTGAAAAAAGAAATGGACTCCAAAGGGATGACCAATACATTGGTTTTCCTAATCATGTAGTACTCTAAGGGCTAGACCAGGTTTATAATGGATACTTGTCAGGGTTAGTACAGCAGATGAAGGGTTAATAGAGGAATTAACCCTTTGAGTTTTCATAGCTACTCTGGACTCACAAGGGTCAATATATACAATGTTTTGTCTCTTGGGGTTAAAAAGGACATGGGATGTGGGTGCCAACGTTTAAATGGCAGTTAATGCAATCTCCTAATAGAGGCATTCTGGTAGAGAAGGGGTTAAAAAAGGTTGTGGTTGCAGCCCGTAAGTTTAACCCTATTTGTTTGGGAAATGATGAAATTGTAGAGCGCTCTATCTGTAGAGCATACATATGGTTAATTGTAGTCTGGGAGCAGCTAAGAGTGTGAGTAAGATACAGAAAGAAGTGTGGGTAGGTGGGGGGAATACTGGCAGCCAATAAATACAAGGCTCTAATCATCTCTCCCCACGTGGCTTTGACTGTCAAGAGATGCATATCACACATTGGACCTTCACCAGCCTATCAGATCATTCCAAAATGCGGCTTTACTTTGTCATTGGTTGGGGGCTTTCCTTTTGTTCTGCCTGATATTGTATTGTATTAACTGTTCTCTATGGGGACCGATCTGGGTTCATCCCAGAGACCCAAGCAGTCACATTTCGAATGGAATATCACCAGCAATCCACACAAGCATTTAGATTGAAAGCTCTTGTGACCACAACTAGAATTGTGTATTCTGTTTGCATTGAAGTAAGACTCATAACGTATATGTCTTAGTTTTTCTCATGTACAGAGACACAACATAGAAATATCATGCTGCTAGAAGAAATAACAAGGTCTCATAGAGAACAATAAATTAATAAATAATACAGCATCAAAGCAATCCGGCACAGAGATAGCCAGATATTAACTCTCCATCTACTTCCTGGTCTACCTCCTATTATGCTCAGCCAGAACAGCCAGTAATTGTAGAACATTGCAGGGAAATAGCCAGGTGTCTGTCCCTACTATATCTTTATTTCACACAGTTTACCTGCTACCCAAAAGTTAAAAGTGATCCCGTTTAACATGCTCCAAATTTTTATGATACATTTTTTTAAAACACTGTATATGTCAGAATACATAGATTTATTTTTTTATTGTTATGTGGGGATGGTGTATGTTCAGTGGCATCTCCAGCAATCATATTTAGGGACAGGCACATGGCAGGACAGGGACAAAAGTAGAGTGGCAATTATAAAAACACTGTATATATATATATACACACACACAAATATTTGCAAAACATTTCTAATTTACCAAAATTCTGATTTCTTTATTTCTAGTAACCTCTGCGAAATATGCCAGCTATATGTGCTAGATATGCCAGCACTATAATATGTACTTACCACTTAAAACTAAAGACAGTGAATTCAATATGATTTTAATATAATAACAGCTAAACTGGTAGTTATTATTCATTCTTTAAATTCACAATGACATACATTGTAACAATATTTCATGCAATGTTTTTCACATATAATAAAAAATGTTATTGAAAAAACGTGTTTCTTCTTTTTATTTACTTCTTCTGCACCCACATTGCACAGACAAGACTGACTTGCCCCTGCACTCATGTTGCACAAACAGGACTTGTCTCTGCACTCATGTTACACCCACAGGACTTGTCCCTGCACCCAAATTGCACAAACAAGCATTTTATATAGCATTAACTCTGTAAAAACAAAAACATATCCAGGTTTGGATATTCACTGACATTTTAGCATTTATTTCTTGTAGACACAACTGGAATTCTATTTTTATATAAAGAACGAGTAATTTACAGAAATATGGTAACTCTTGCAATTAAAGATCATGAGCAACCACAGGACTTTCCCTGGCAACCAAATTTCAAATATATCAAAAACATAAATATCAATAAAAATGCAATTCCTCTTCAAATGGTGACAATGTGGACCAGGAGAGGAGGCATTGTTGTCGGTGCTGTGGTGTCAGTAGCCAGTGTCGGTGCAAGGATTTTTACCACCCAAGACGAACCCTCATTTTGCCGCTCCTTGCTCCTCCCCTCACTCCTCCTACTTATAAAAGCCAGAAGACAGCACATCAATCATGCAATCATAAACAGAATCTCACACATACACACAGAGACAGCCAAACACAGACCACATATACACAAGTGAGCAGGTTTTTTTCTTGTTAAAGAAAAAGTACATTTATTAATGTGTCCTTCTGTCTCCTCATGCCTGTCTCTCTCCTTTCCCTCATCATGCCTGTCCCTCTCCTCTCCCTTCCCATGCCTGTCTCTCTCCTCTCTCCTTTCCTAGGCCGGTCTCTCTTTCCTCTCTCCATACCTGTCTCTCTCTCCTCTCTGTACCCATATCTGTTGTCCCCCCCTTCCCTTCCATGACTGTGGTCTGGCCCCCCCTTTACTCCCATGTCTGTGGTCTGTTCCCCCCCATGTCTGTGGTCTCCACCCTCCCATGTCTGTGGTCTTCCCTCCCTCCCTCCCTCCCATGTCTGTGATCTTCCCTCCCCTCCTCCCTCCCATGTCTGTGGTCTTTCCTCCCTCCCTCCAATGTGTGTGGGCTGTCCCCCGCATTTTTACAATGTGGCACTGAAGAAGTGAGGCGGACCTTACCGGGGACGAAGTGAAGGTCCGCCCCCTCCTTCTATTGAGCACGTTTTTTTACTGGGGAGGAGCAGGTAGTACTAGCTCTCAGACAGTGCGGCCTGCGCTCCCACGCACACCGATCATTCAGAGCATTGTATTTCCGATGCTCTGATTGATCAGTGTGCCCGAGGAGCTTCTACAGCACTGTCTGAGCTCTGTATCCGTTTAACACACAGAGCTAGTACTGCCCGCGCTCCGATAGAAGGAGAGGGCGGACCTTCACTTCATCCCCGATGAGGTCCTCCTCCCTCCATCAGGGCCACATTGTGGTAGAAAAATAGGAGCGCGCGGATTCCCCTTGCAAAAATGCACCCTAGGCTGGTGCCTAATTCACCTAAAGGAGGCACTGGCCCTGTCAGTACCACAGCCTATATTAAAGAACAATTTACACATTATGTTAACATTATCCCAGGCCATTAGCACTGCAGCAAATTTTATTTCAAAATAGGAAATTGCATTTTGAAACACAATTGAAAAATACACTGTTTATATATGGACACATAAAAGGACATAGGGCATGAAATTGGCTCCTTATACATAACCCTCATTTACACACTCTGCCAGTCACTGGTGGTGTCAAGATATAGCTATCAGATAATAAAAATCACATCCATTAACATTGCACCCACAGCACATGATTGCACCCCATAGCTTTATAGAGCACCAAATTGCACCAATGGGAGTTACCACAATACCCAGCTTGCACCAACAAGTCTTGCCAGAGCATCCACAGATCTTGCCAGAGCACCCGGATAGCACCTATAGGAGGACTTACTCCAACACCCAGCTTGCACCAATAAGTCTTGACAGCAGGGGCGTTGCTAGGTCTTCGGATGATCTGGGGCTAGAGCCCAGATGAGCTCGGTCACACACAGGGGCGTACCTAGAGCATTTGGCACCCGGGGCGGACCCTGAGTGTTGCACCCAGCCACCCCCTCACCCCATAATAAAAATGTAAGAAAACACCCACACATTTTTCAGTGTTTGAAAATTGTACAATTATAGATACCAGGAATATTGTGCCACTCAGAACCCAGTAATATTGTGCCAGTCAGATACCAGTAATATTGTGCCTTTCAGATACCAGTAATATTGTGCCAGTCAGATACCAGGAATAGTGTGCCATTCAGAGCCCAGTAATATTGTGCCAGTAAGATACCAGTAATATTGTGCCACTCAGAGCCCAGTAATATTGTGCCAGTCAGATACCAGGAATATTGTGTCATTCAGAGCCCAGTAATAGTGTGCCAGTCAGATGCCTGTAATATTTTGCCAGTCAGAGCCCAGTAATAGTGTGCCAGTCAGAACCCAGTAATATTGTGCCACTCAGAACCCAGTAATATTGTGCCACTCAGAGCCCAGGAATATTGTGCCACTCAGAGCCCAGGAATATAGTACCACTCAGAGCCCAGGAATATTGTGCCAATCAGATGCCCAGTAATATTGTGCCAATCATAGCCCAGTAATATTGTGCCACTCAGAACCCAGTAATATTGTGCCAATCATAGCCCAAGAATATTGTGCCACTCAGAACCCAGTAATATTGTGCCAATCATAGCCCAAGAATATTGTGCCACTCAGAACCCAGTAATATTGTGCCAATCTTAGCCCAAGAATATTGTGCCAGTCAGAACCAAGTAATATTGTGCCAATCATAGCCCAGTAATATTGTGCCACTCAGAACCCAGTAATATTGTGCCAATCATAGCCCAGTAATATTGTGCCATTCAGAACCCAGAAATATTGTGCCAATCATAGGCCAGTAATATTGTGCCATTCAGAACCCAGTAATATTGTGCCAATCATAGCCCAAGAATATTGTGCCAATCATAGCCCAAGAATATTGTGCCACTCAGAACCCAGTAATATTGTGCCACTCAGAACCCAGTAATATTGTGCCAATCATAGCCCAAGAATATTGTGCCACTCAGAACCCAGTAATATTGTGCCAATCATAGCCCAAGAAAATTGTGCCACTCAGAACCCAGTAATATTGTGCCAATCATAGCCCAGTAATATTGTGCCAATCAGAACCCAGTAATATTGTGCCAATCATAGCCCAAGAATATTGTGCGACTCAGAACCCAGTAATATTGTGCCAATCATAGCCCAGTAATATTGTGCCAATCAGAACCCAGTAATATTGTGTCAATCATAACCCAAGAATATTGTGCCACTCAGAACCCAGTAATATTGTGCCAATCATAGCCCAAGAATATTGTGCCACTCAGAACCCAGTAATATTGTGCCAATCATAGCCCAAGAATATTGTGCCACTCAGAACCCAGTAATATTGTGCCAATCATAGCCCAGTAATATTGTGCCAATCAGAACCCAGTAATATTGTGCCAATCATAACCCAAGAATATTGTGCCACTCAGAACCCAGTAATATTGTGCCAATCATAGCCCAGTAATATTATGCCACTCAGAACCCAGTAATATTGTGCCAATCATAGCCCAAGAATATTGTGCCACTCAGAACCCAGTGATATTGTGCCAATCATAGCCCAGTAATATTGTGCCACTCAGAACCCAGTAATATTGTGCCAATCATAACCCAAGAATATTGTGCCACTCAGAACCCAGTAATATTGTGCCAATCATAGCCCAGTAATATTGTGCCACTCAGAACCCAGTAATACCCACACACACCTAGACACCCTGACACACACACACACCCACACACACACCTAGACACCCTGACACACACACACACCTAGACACCCATACACAGTCACACTTTTTTTTTTTTACTTACCTTACACTTGGTCCGTCATCCAGGACCTTCTGCCGGATGTCCGTCCACCTGACATCCGGCAAGCAGCTGACACAGCGCGACGGGGGCGGAGCTTGCACCCGTCGCGCTGTGATATCTATGGCCAGGAGGAGAGGCTAGGGAGCGAGCTCCCTATAGCAGCCTCTCCTCCCGATCGGCCCTCACCCCCGCGTGAGGTTAATCCTCCGATTCTGGGACAACTGTTTGGGGATAGAGATATAACAGACAAGCTGTTTAGGAACAGAGATGGCACAGGCAAGCTGTTTGTCATGAGGGGGTCCGGAAGTCACATTGCAGGTTGGAGAGTTGCAGACACAGGGCCTGGTGCAGGGTAACTGCACTACCCAAAAGGTTTGACCCCTGGGGTTGTGAAGCAACAATCCAGCACCCTGAAATAGCAGCTGCTTTTATCCAGTAAAAGGTATGGAATCTGGGCATATCCTGCAGACACCCTGGATCAGGCTTAGAGAATAAGAGTGCAGATAATAAGCAGAATGCTGCAGGCTGTAGTAAGCAAGGTCAAGTAGAGCAATACTGCAAAGACAGGATACAGAATAACGGGCTACAGGACAAAACAGGGACAGGATGGTTCATGAGCAGGACAGGAATCAAACTGATGAGGAATCAAAAGATGAGAACTACAGGTAAAAAAAAGACAGGGCATAAACAAAAGACATGACTAACAAAACTAGGGAGACATAGAAACCAACTCAGACATAAACACATGCCTAGGCAAGGACACTGAATTAGAAATGGAGAAGGTTTGGTTGTACCTGATGGCCATGAGATGGAAAGCTTGCCACCAGCGTCAAGGTACCTCACAATAGCAAGCCCTAGCGCTATCACTGCCTACATAATAACTAAGACTTAATTAAAAGCACCACTTCTTGGTTGTTAGGCTGAGGTTCTTAGGCTGGCGATGGCGCTATTGTTAGGTTATATCAGTCTTCCATTGCAGCAGGCATAAAGAAAAATCAGCAATGGCTTTTCATTTGGGAGGACACACAGTGGACAGGACATCATCTAGAGGGGCCATGGCTCCTTTTGGCCCTCCTATGGAAAACAACACTGCATGTGCTTAGATCTTTATTTTACTTTGCTTTACATGTACAAGATTAGACAATGTAAACAGATATCAGTGAGTCAGAAGGTGGCTTAGCTGACTCATCCACCCTGTATTTTCAAAGAGATGTTGATTAAATGATGTTTACAGCAATATAATAAGATAAGATTTGAATGGCTTGCCTTAGAAAGGTGAAATTATAAACTACTCTACTTACTCAGAATTTCTTGGATACAATTTTATTAAAAAAGGAGTGGAAAGTGGGCTGACTTATCAGGGCTGTTTAGATATTGTCCTATGTCTCAGAGACACACTAACGTGATTTATGTATTTATTTATTTACTGTTATTTGTTCTATATGCCTCTGGTAATACTTACTTTTATTATGCATCAGTTTACTGACAAAACTTAATAAACCAATATTAGATAATAAAACTATTATATGTGACGTATATATCTGCCCATACAAAGCTATTTTACAATAATTTGGGAGGTGATTAAATTTAAATAGGATAATTAAAAAATCCATGATCGTGTCACTTTAATTTCGCGGAATGCTTTGCTTTCCTGAATTCTCAGTCAGCTATGTTTCCTTTGCAGCATGTGATCAGCATGGGCGACTGCCATATTTTCATGTCTTCCTTTAATTCTAAGAAATTAAGCTATGCTAAATATTCCAGGGATTTTTGTGTTTTGTTTAAATTGAGCCAGATCTTTAAGAACTTTAAACCATTAGCTTTTTCCATGCAAGTTCTTGGTAAAAATGTATTTTCCTAAAATAATAATAATAATAATAATTATTATAATTATTATAGTTCTAATTGTTATTTTTCTCTCTATATACGTTTACTACAAATTCTAGAAAACAAACTTCATCTTATCTTTTTTATTAATTGCATGTCATACTTACTATGCATTTTAATCTATTTTTACAGTTACTACCACATATTTAATTTATTTCATACTGAAGACATTCTATAATAAGAGCAGTTATTTGAATATGAAGATTTCCTTATAAAATATGCATCTAGCATTGGAGTTATTTAAATGCAGCCCCACAATATACATTTTATAGATGTAAATTAAGAAAAGAGATCCACGTAACCAAATTATTGTCTGTGAATGTAGAGATTAAAACATGATCTATACCATGGAGAGAGAATGGTTAGATGTATAAATAAAATACCCCTGCTACTACAGGTGTTTGGAAAGTTAAAAAAGGCGACATATCTGGGATCTGATGTAGAAGTACAATGTTTGCACTGGTGCTAAAAGCAGCTTAGTAGTTTGGGACAGGCACAGGTAGTGCAAGCATTATACATTGGTGCACACAGATACCAATTATATTAAGGAGTATACATGCACGGCGTCTTATGAGCCGTAATACTGGGGTCACCAGACCACTGGAAGCATCGGGCAGCATCGGAGAATGTCTTTACGCACCAAGCAGCACACAAAGACCAGTTCCAGACTGAGAGTAAATACCAGCCTAGAAATAATTGTATACCAATCCCATAACATAACGTCATTATACAGCCCTATGGTATAACATTATTCTTTTTCTCATAAAAGGTAGAACCATGCATTTTAAAAGTACATTTAAAGAGTGCATTATTTATTGAAAATACTGATTTATAGCACTGCATAGGGCAAAACATACCCTCAGTATGAACACAAGGTCATGACCCCCCACCCACATTTCATATTCAGGAGTTACTCCTGAACCCCAATACATGCCCCTTCACCCACACTGCACATCTATGCCTTGCACTCACAGGAATTGCTCCAGCACTTCCTCCAGCACCCAGATTGCATTCACAGAACTTGGCCCATCACCCAGAGTGCATTTACAGCACTTGCCCCAGCACTTACCCCTGCACCAATATTGCACTCACAAGAGTTGCCCCAGCATCTAGATTGCACTAACAGGAAATCATGAATCAGATTGCTTTCAAAGGACTTGCCCCAGCACCCATGACTTACCCCAGCACCCATGACTTACCCCAGCACCCAGATTGCACTCAAAGGACTTGCTCTACCACAGGATTTTTCGACGGCACACAATTGCATTCATAGGACTTGTCCCAGCACAGCACAGAGATTGCACCACAGGACTTTCCCCGGCGGATCCAAAGTCTGATCTCAGGAGTGGGACTGTCCATGTTTTCCTCTCCCCAATGTCTATAGTCTCTCTCCTCTCCCCCCTCATGTGTGTAGTCTCACTTTCTTCTCCCCCAAATTTGTGTAGTCTATTTCTCCTTTCCCCCCTGATGTCTGTCTGTCTAACCTCCTTCATTCCCCCATGCTCCGCCCCCCCCCTTTCATTTTTACCGTTTGGTGCCAATGCGTGTGTTAAACATACACTCAATCAGAGCTGCGTGGCGCATAGTAACGACTCAAAGCATCGCATTTCCAATGCTCTGAATCCTTATTTGATCAGGGAGTACAAGGCAGCATTGACTGAGCTCTGAGTGTGTTTAACACAGACAGCGAATGTTGCCAGCGGCTCCCCAGTGAATGACGCCTTGATGCTTCACTCGATGCACATCCTTAAAGTTGTGGTGGCTGTTGCAACACTTAATGTGACCACATTCGGCGGCCCATCAGGATTCTTCAAGGTATCCCAGAAGGCAAGTCCGGCCCTGATAGAGATACTCCAACTAGACATCAGGGAGAAATGGCTGCAAGGCAAGTCTTTGGGGGGCAATGGCAAGTCTGTGGATGTAATGGCGACTCCTGGGGGTGCAATGGCAAGTTAGCGATGCAATGGCAAGTCCTTCTGCTTGGTGCGCACAGAATTCTGATGCTTCCCACGGGGTCTTCTGACATAGAACACCAGGAGGCTGCATTGAGGAGACTTTCTATCCTGGTAACCTCAGTCCCGACTATGGAGAGCTGCAGTGCTTCTCTGGAGAGCTCTGTGAGCTGACACCTCTCAAACTGATGTTGGCTCCTTAATTTGTCAGTATGGGGAAGAAGTGTGGCTACTAATTTACTAGATCAGTAAAATTAAAGAGATGACCGTCTGCATGGTATGATGTAAAATCACACATCCAGACAGTCTGGTTTCAAAGATTTCCCTTGTTAGAAAACCCAGTGTGTCTGAGCATGAGTAGTACTTATTGTCTGCACTGCATGGTCCACTAGGGGGAGCCAGCTGCTACAGGTGTTTAGGATCAAGTCTCCGTACTGCAGCCTGTATCTTGCGCGCGTTTCACCATCAGACATTATATGTCTCAGCCTTCACCCCCCATTTGCACAGGAAAGTCCCGATTTGGGAGGAAGTCTGTCCCGTTTTTCCGCCAATCACTGCCTCTGTTCTACTTTTCAAGACAGAGGTAAAGTTTTCTGGGACAGAGGGGTTCAGGACTGAAATCCTGTAGTCCGGATTGCATTCTCTGGTGTCTGGGACTTATGAGCAGACTGTGATACTTATGTGCAGCACTGTGTGCATGCGCAGTAGAGCTGACAGTGACAAGTGAAGTTACAGTGCTACCACACACGGGCGTTATTGCCGACAGCTCCCCCCGGCACGCCGATTCGCATGGGGGAAATGGGAGCAAAAGAAGTATCTGAGATGCACATGGTTCTCACCAGACTAGTTTTTTTCTCTCCTTACAAAGAAAAGCCAGATAAATACCGGCACCTGGTCAATCCTCTCAAGGTAAACAGGATGGGGAGAAGATACCCAGGCACGAAAGTATGATCTGTAAAAAAAAGGTGCTTTAATGTGTGCAAACCATATCTGAATACATTTATATAATTGGTTAAATTGTCTTATTAAACTTGACCAAGGTATGGCGAATTAACGCAACCTCCCCCCAAGAAAAGACACGGACAACAAACTGGATATGAAGGTCACAGTATTTATTAAGAAATACTGTAACAAAGATTTTGTATTATTATCAGTAACTAATCAACTTAATCGTATACTAAAAACGTATACAACCATGGAAAACACATATAACATATACATACCATGTACAAAAGACACCATCTTGTGGAGTACCACATGTATTTGCCACTAAGCATATCTAGGATTGGGTACCCGAGGATCGGACGTAGGCGTAACCAAAAATATCAGTCTACCGGCGTCAATGCCCCTGCACGGTAGCCACCTGATATTCACTCCCCAGGGACCAGCCCGTGGGGAGTCCGTGCAGCTAGCTCCCAGAGCTACTGCCTCCCGGGTTGGCCGGATGGGTATCCAAGACAGCCAACCCCCTGCACTGACGTCATACCTCGGGTACCCCCTGCCAATGCCACTGAGTGTGAAACCTTACACTCTATTGGCTCCTCCACACCACTACCGCTTTTTCGAGACCGGACTGGATCGCCAAATTCCACAGATCACAGCCAACATCTGTCAGATGGACCCCATCACTCCGATACAGGGAGGCATCGGAACCGTCCAGCACTGGACGACGCACCACTAGGCCACCGTTGTACAACATGAACCGTGAGATGGCACTGTTCAGTTTCTTCCTGGCCCGTTCCACCCCCGAATGAGACCGGGCGCCCCGCCAGCGCAGCCTTGAAATGATGTCGAACCACACCAGAACCAGACCCGGAAATTGCAGCCACAGGCGCAGGATGTCTGCCTTAATGCCATAGGTCAACTCCCTCAGTGGTGTAGAACACAAGTCGTTTCCTCCGAGGTGCAGGACCAGCACATGGGGTGACCCAAGGCGAGCAACTGACTGTGCCACGTATCCAGGCATGGCGTTCCAGCGCATGCCCCGACAGCCCATCCACTGCAGATCTACCTGGTCCTGACAGAGACCCAAGGAAGCCCCATTGGG
Organism: Pelodytes ibericus; assembly: GCA_036172795.1. Taxonomy (NCBI): domain Eukaryota; kingdom Metazoa; phylum Chordata; class Amphibia; order Anura; family Pelodytidae; genus Pelodytes; species Pelodytes ibericus. Next base: position 111,409,566 of record CM069862.1, on the reverse strand, counting down.
ACGAAATGCAGCCCGCCTGGCTGCCCAGTAGACAAAAGAATGTCCCAAAATCCACGTTCTGCAGCATGTAGAGGCTGAAAGAAGAACACAGCAGTCACCCCAGTGCTGGTGTAAGTCCCCAAGCAAAAAGACATTTTATTTTTTTTGTGCATCAACATAAACGAACAAAAACATCAACATGGAAGAAAAACTGTGTCAAATTGCATCACAATTTTTTTTTTTTTGTTAAATTTTAAACATATGCACTGGTATACCAAGGACTGACACTAGAGAGGTGGGGTCGGATATAAGATTTAAAGCTGGCAGACTCCCATCTACCAATCAGTTTTACTACAGAATCACCCAAACCCCACCTAGCTGCTTCCGTGGCCGCCCCTATCCTAAAGGAGTGGGTCCCAAAGGCAGACGGATCCAGATCAAGAGACGCCAAGCATTTCCTGAAAACCGAGAAAAACTGGAACCGGGACATTGCAGAGCCATCCCTGTGTATCAACAAGGGAGAGCCGCCATCGGGACGGAGATGTAAAAATTGCAGGAGACAGTGCACCGGGCAAGCGGGAGAGTCCGGGAGGGCCAGCAGGGATACAGTCAGACATTTTCCAGCCTGATCCATTTTAGATCTCCTGATGAGGACGCGGACGGAGTCACCCTGATGCCGTACATCCTCCAATAGCACCCCCCCCCCCATGCTTAAGACGGGTGGGGCTGACAAGCTCGCCCACCCGAAATGCTCCAAAAAAGGCCCATGAAAATGCCAAAGCAAAAAGAAGATTCTCAAAGGGTGACGAGCACACCAATGGCAACGCTTCCAGAATGCGCAGCAGGATAGAGAAGGTCACAGGACGTCGGCTATCCAGCTACTGGAAGCCCCGGCAGTAGCCCCTCAAAGCTTGCCTCACCAGAAATTCCTTCGTCACGTCAGGACCTCCAGAGAATTTAAAGTAAGCCGCTACTGCCGACATTTTCCGGTTCAGGGATGGGACTGTCACCTTCTCCGTGAACAGATGCCCAATAAACCACAGCAAAGCGGAGAGCACACCCTCATGTGTTTCGGGATCGCCCGCCATCCGAAGAAAGCAGCGCCATTCAACCCAGACCTTAGAGTAAGCGGTCCACGTGGCTGGCACCATGGACCGGTGCAGGAGTGTCAAGGCGTTCCGTCTGCTAGTGTCCATATCCAGCTGGGAAATGGAGTGGCCGCTCTGTCGGTGTCTGGCGCCAGCAGCCTGAATCGATCCCACTGTTGGCGAGACAAAGATTCGGCCACCTCGTTGAGCACACCAGGGACGTGTACAGCTCGGACCCACAAATTGCGCCTCAAACCCTGAGAACTAGCTGTCGTAGCAGATTGATCACTGGGGGGGACAATGCAGAGATATTGTTGATGGCTTGGACCACCCCCATGTTGTCGCACCAGACCTTCCTGTTTTCCAGCAATGGGCCCCAGACAATGATGGAAACCACTATTGGAAACAACTCCAAGAAGGCCAGGTTCCGAGTAAGGCCAGAGCAATGCCAGGCCTCAGGCCACAGGCCAGAAAACCACCTACCGTGAAAGAACCCCCCAAAACCGACTGAGCCAGCTGCATCGGTCCACAGACTCAAATCCGCATTGGAAACTGCTGGCTCCAAAAACAATGTCCGCCCATTAAACAACTGCAAAAACGAATCCCACACAGCCAAGTCAGCCTTAAGTTCCCTTGTGAGACGGCTAAAGTGGTACGGAGAGCGGGCGCCAGCTGTAGCTAAAGACAGACGCCTGCAGAATATCCGACCCATGGGGATGATTTTGCATGCAAAATTCAGCTTGCCAAGCAGCGAATGCAACTGGCGCAACTGAACCTTGTGTAATGTGCACATTTGCGACACCAGAGACCGAAGATCATGGGGAGGCAACACTCCATCTTCACTGAATCTATCTCCATTCCCAAAAATGTTATGGTGGTGGTAGGCCCCTCAGTTTACTCAGGTGACAATGGGACACCAAACCGGGCCATCACTTGCTCAATGGTACATAGGATGGATAAACAGAGAGGAGAGTCCGGAGGACCAACACATAAAAAATCATACAGATAATGGAGAACTGATTTTGCACCAGCTTCCTCTCTGATTACCCATTCCAAAAAGGTACAGAATGTCTCGAAATAGAAACATGAGATGGAGCACCCCATGAGGAGGCAGAGATCGACATAAATGTCCCCCCCCCAATGGCACCCGAGGAGGTGAAAACACTCTGGGTGCACCGGCAGTAGCCGGAAAGCCGCCTCAATGTCAGTTTTAGCAAGAAGGGCCCCCTTACCCATAGTTTGGACCCACCTTACCGCATGATCAAACGAGGTGTAGGACACTCTGCACAATTCGGGATCAATACCGTCATTAACAGACTCGCCCTTGGGAAAGGACAGGTGATGTATTAAACGGAAATTGCCCACCTCTTTCTTAGGAACCACCCCCAGCGGAGAGATCCTCAGGTTAACCAAAGGTGGGGAGCTGAATGGACCAGCCATTCTACCGAGTAACACCTCCTTATGCAGTTTGTCCGACACCACGGCAGGGAACTGAACAGTAGACTTTAAGTTCTTGGGGAAAAAGGGGGGTCGACAACCGCTTTGAGGGGATCCGAAAACCAAACTGAAAACCATCCCGCAAGAGCGTGGCGGCAGACTGATCCGGATGCTGATTAAGCCAAGGGAGCACCGGCGTCTTCCCCTTTTCCCCCAGAATTGTTGGAATTGCCGGATCTGTCCTGCTTATTCCGCTTAAAACATTTAAACTGGGGGTGACTGCCCCCACAGCCGGAGCACTCGTGTCTGAATCTACACTGACTCCCCCATTTGCAGGTCGAATCATTAAACTGCCAACACGTGCCCTTTTTTGCCAAAGCTGGGGACCCGAAGCAGAGGGACCAGTGGGCGCTGACAGAAAGGGTTGGATTGCGCTGTGACCAGGGGCCATGATCCGTAACCACAATGCTATGTCCCTATGGTCCCACCTCACGCCTTGCCTGACTGCCAAGCGCTGCCTAAACTCCTCGTCGTAGCGAAGCCAAGCCTGGCCCCCATAAACCCTATAGGCTTTGTGGATGGACTCCTGGTAACAAAAGAGTCCGGCACAGTGTTCCAGGTTCTTAGTCGCAATTATACTCGCTAAGGTGGAAAAGGCCTGGAGCCAGTTGGAGAAGATCCGAGGGATGAGGCGATACCTCCTCCTCTCCTCGTCCTCCTTTTTATGGTCATCAGGTTTGGATACAGCGTCCAAATTAAATTTTTCTAAGGGGAGGAGGGTGAACAATTCAACATACTCCCCCCGGCCAATTTTTTCTCGCACCTCATGCTTGAGATGAGCGCCCATAGGCCCCTCAAAACACACGTAAATGTCCCCCCGTGAAGAATCCGATAGCCGGACCGGTCCCCGTCCTTCAACTTGACCTCAGGGATCGCAGGCTCAGTTGCCGGAGATACCACCGGGTCAGGGACTACAGCAGGGGAAGCTATACTAACTGGGAGAACTACGGGCGAAGCAACTAAAGAAGACACCGGCGGTGTCGGCACTGAAGCTGTATATGCCCCTCAAACCGGCGATGGGGAAGGGTTTAGAACGCTAGAAAGGCTCGCCACTAACTGCGATAGGCCACCAACCGTCCCCGTGGAACCCTGAGAATTCCCTGCATTGTGTGAAACAGCACTGTGGATGTGTAAGTGTGAGTTAGGCATAGAAGGAGAGGTAAAATCGGACTCACCCCTGGACAGGTGCCCTGCAGGAGGGACCGCCGTGGGCTCAGGAACCGGAGATCCTCGTGGAGACTGCGAGAAGAGCAGAGGACTGCCAAACACCGAACCGCCCATCCGATTGTCCGCCGGAGGAAGACTAGTGGTGCCATCCGATGTGAGGAGCCGGGCTTTCCTGGCGCAGGATCTCTCCCCCGAAGGGTGCTGCACTCCAGATGACGATACCTGCCTGCAAGCAGTGAAGACTCTCGGGGAAGCTGACCTGGAGCTCCGGCTGTCCGACCTGATGAGATGTCTGCGATTCCGATCTTAATCCCTTGCTGGTCCAGTCGGAGACGAAGATCCGTGATGCACCGGCTCCCTGGTCCTTGGCGACACCCGGGGGCCCCTCTGTAAAGAAGGGGACCTGGACCTTGGGTACCGCCTGGCACGTCCGCCAGGTGCAGGGGGGGGAAAGGCGGTAGGAAGGGGACCTGGAGGAGTGGTGGTGGCGGGGGCCACTATGATGACAATCCAGACCCCTCTGTAAAGAAGGGGACCTGGAGGAGTGGTGGCGGCGGGGGCCACAACACTGACCCACCAGACCCCTCTGTAAAGAAGGTGACCTGGGGGCCAGAGATCTGCCAGTGATATACTGGCTGCTCCTGGATTCCCTACCTAATCTGGGAGGGGAGCCCACAGAGTCACCCCTGTCACTACCATGAGTGACAGGTGAGGCTCTGGGGTTATGGGGGGAGCGGGATCCCCTCCTGTGAGGAGATCCCACTGCTGTTCCAGCACTGCGGGGGTTATTGTGCACAGATCGCGATATACGCGACCTGTGCACGCGGCCACGTGGTTCCCTGTCAGATTGATGTCGGGAAACCACGTGGCGCGCAGAAGCTCTTCTCGCAGCCGTGCGGACGAACATGCGAGAAGCTGAACGAAGCAGGGACCCACGTGCGGCCGCCGGATCAGGTAAGCGATAAGGAGGTAGCGCATCAGTGCACCTCCCTCCCCTACCCACCAGCGGATCCGACGCCAGGTGAAGGGAGGGGGGATACCGGACACGGAGGGCCTCCTGATGCTCCTGGCCCTCCGGTGAGCAGGAGGGAGGGGTGGTAACGTGGAGGGGGTGGACAAAACAGACATGGCAGGGGTAGGGGGATCCTGTAGTAACACGGCCCCCAGATGGCAGGGGCGCAGGGGAGGACAGAGGGGCAGACTGACGTTTTTTAGCGGCTGCCCTCTTCCTCCTTTTTGGAACAGGGGGCTGGGGCAGGGGCTGAGGCACAGTGGGGGGTAAATCTAGAAAGGGCTCTGGACCTCCTAGGGGTAGGCCTGGAGGGACCTGGGGCAGGAGAGGGGGAAAGAGATGGGGCAGTGGGGGGGGATGGGAGATGGCAAGGTACCTAATATAGTGTTAATACTGTCTTGCAGCCACCCTCCTCCATGCAGGACAGCAGCATCCCTCAACTGTGACATCAGAGCGTCCATCAGAACTGGTAAGGTGCAAACTGATTTCTATAATGTAGAAAAGAGGCTGGGCAAAACCGCTGCAAGGGTTTATATAGGTTTTGCCCAGCCCCCAAGGGGGGAGGAACGGCCGCCCATGAAGGGCAATTACTGGCCGAGGGCCTATGACTGATAGACTTGTGATGAGGCTGCATCACCAACCTGTTGTCATGCTGCCCTTTCATATATTGCATTATTACAAGACATTACTGTAATGTTGATATGAAGGTCAGAGTAAATAGATAGAAGATTTAAAGTAACCTCTATAATTGGTGACCATATACAAAAATGTCTAATTATGAAAAAAAAAAAAATTAAAAATGATTGGTACTCAAACCCTTTGGATAACAAGTTTGCATGGAGGCATTTTTATTTTTTCAATAACTTGATATTTCAGATAATTGGGATTTTAAATTACAGCAAAGCTGCAAAATGTTTGAAGATGGAAATCTTGGGAGGTATGAGACTGTATGTGTATTGTATTAAATGTTTGGGTCCCGCTCTCAATTAACTCATTCTGCTCCAGCACCCAATCTAGAAACCTTGTGTACTACTTCCAAAGATTAAACCTTCCTATTTGGATTAGCCTGTTTGGGTCACATGGATGTATTTCATTTTGGGGGTATGGAATAAAGAGGTTAATCCCATGTGAAGATTTAAATAAATAAATAAATAAAGCTTTGCAGAGGCATCATTAGGGTTGGTGTCACCCCTGGATTTCCTCCAATACCATGCCAAACATATTCCATAGTAATGCCAGTCAGATGGCCCATTAAATATCCCATACAGGACCCCATAAATGATGCCACATACAAGAGCCCCACAAATTCTGCTACATACAGGAGCCCATAACTATACCACACACAGGTGCCCCATTAATAATACCACACACAAGAGCCCCATTAATTATGCCCCACACAGGAGCCCCTTAATTATGCCACACACAAGAGCCCCATAAGTATGCCACACAATTGTACAATTTTAAAACAATAAATATCTATACACATTTCTCTCACTAATATGAACCTATTAATATTATATTCAACTATTTTCATATGCAATAAAAATGTTATTGAAATATTGCATTTTTTGTTTTTATTTCCTTCTGCTTCACCCACATTGCAGCTAAAGGACTTAACACAGCACCATACAGTACCCATAGAACTTGCCATGCACCTATATGCACCCACAGCACTTGGCTTGCACTCACATTGTACCCACACAATTTGGCATACCACAGTGTCACTTTGCCCCACAGAACATGCTATTTTGCCCCACAGAACATGCCACAGCATCACTTTGCCAGTTAAAATAAGCCACTGTCAGGTACCAATTAACATGACACAGTCACTTTGTCATTAACATATTCAACAGCCAGTTTGCCGTTTAAAATATAACACCATTTGTCCATTAAATATGCCACAGCCAATTTGCCCATTAATATGCCAGTACTATTTTGCCATCATTATGCCACAGCCAATTTGCCCAATTAATATGCCAGTGTTAGTTTGTCCATTAATATGCCACAGCCAATTTGCCAATTAATATGCCAGTATTATTTTTCCATTAATATGCCAGTATTATTTTGACATTATAAGCCACAGCCAATTTTCCCATTAATATGCCAGTATTATTTTGCCATTAATATGCCACAGCCAGTTTGCCCAATAATATGCCAGTGTTATTTTGCCATTAATATGCCAGTGTTGGTTTGCCATTAATATGCCACAGCCAATTTGCCCATTAATATGCCAGTATTTTTTTGCCATTAATATTCCAGTATTATTTTGACATTATAAGCCACAGCCAATTTTCCAATTAATATGCCAGTATTATTTTGCCAGTAATAAGCCACAGCCAATTTGCCCAATAATATGCCAGCATTATTTTGCCATTAATAAGCCAAGCAATTTGCCCATTAAAATGCCAGTATTATTTTGCCATTAGTATGCCACAACCAATTTGTCATTAATATGCCAGTCAATTTTCCCAATAATATGCCAGTGTTATTTTGCCATTAATAAACCATAGCCAATTTTCCCAATAATATACCAGTATTATTTTGCCAGTAATAAGCCACAGCCAATTTGCCCAATAATTTGTCAGTATTATTTTGCCATTAAAAAAGCCAGAGCCAATTTGCCCAATAATATGCCAGAATTATTTTGCAATTAATAAGCCAAAAAATTTGCCACAGCCAATTTTCTCAATAATATAAAGTGAAAAAATAGATAAGGTGATGTGCTTAAAAGAGTGGTATAGATAGTGATATATATATATATATATATATATATATATATATATATATATATATATACTTAACACAAACTTTCAACAAGGATCCAGTGTGTACGTGTAAAAGACATTAAAGTAAAATATGTGTAATACTGATAACACAGGGTAGACAAAACAAGTATGGTGATCACCCTGGTATTTCACTCACATTTGTGCAGTTGTGAGAAGGGGCGTATCCGAAAACACACAAACGGTCTGATTTCGGAGAGAGAAGCCCTGGTAATCGAGCAGGACACCACGTCTGTATTCATCTCCATGCCGTGAAGGAGTTTGGACTTGTGGATTAAAGACACTGTTCCAGTACACTTCCGCAACTGGTTTTATTGTGCATTTTTACATATGTTTTAAAGTAAGCCTCATGTAGCGGGGCCAGTAAATTTCTTATATTTATAGTCTACACTATGCTGCTCTGCTTGTGATCTCTTGTTAAGGCTATCTACTGATTGGAGGAGCCAGACTTTTCTTTTCTCTGCCTGTATTCCTATTATTCCAAAATCAAAATCAGAAACAGAGTTTGGATATACCCCAGAGCCTAAAAGCTAGAGCCAAGTTTAAGGGCTCTGATATTTGTGAGTGAAATACCAGGGTGGTCACCATACTTGTTTTGTCTACCCTGTATTATCAAGATTACACATATTTTGCTTTATTGTCTTTTATATATATATATATTTTACAATCTATACCACTCTTTTAAGCGCATCACCTTATCTATTTTTTCACTTTGTATTATTTGGTGTGAGTGAACACACAAGTGATTGCAGCTTTCCACTTATATCTTTTATAGAGGTTTATATATTTTCATTTTTTCATCCATTTTTTTTTGCTCAATAATATGTCAGTATTATTTTGCCATTAATTTGCCACAGCCAATTTGCCCAATAATATGCCAGTATTAAATTGCCATTAATAAGCCACAGCCAATTTGCCCAATAATATGCAGGTATTATTTTGCTATTAATAAGCCACAGCCTATTTGCCCAATAAAATGCCAGTATTAAATTGTCATTAATAAGCCAGAGCCAAGGAGTGAAATACAGTCACCGTATATGACGTGATGTCATATCTGGTGGCAATGATTTTTGGACGTTGGGATGGGACCTTGAAGTAGTATGGTATAATTGTGTGAGTATACTGCCCAACTGTAGCGCTTTGCATGGAACATTCCAGATTTGGGGGGGCAGGGGTGGACTGTTCCATGCAAAGCACGACAGTTGGGCAGTATACTTATGGGGTCCCAGGGAAATAGAAGATCATGGGGCCTTTTGTGTCCATCCATGTGCAAGCCACAACTATACAGAAGCCCCTCCCCTACCTTCCAGATCAATTGTTCTATTTGTTTTTTAATTTGAATTCTACTATGCTGAAAAAGTCGATAAATAGAACCACTTTTTTTTTTACTTCTTAACGCATATGGATGTTTATATACATCCTGAAAAGCAAGGTCCTTGAGGACCATGAGGGCGTGTATTTATATGTCCTGAGTTAAAATGTAACGTTGCGCTCCTGGCAGCTATTCCCAGAGGCTGCTTCGGATCCAAAGCAGCCTCCGAGTCTGCCCCATAGGCAGTCAGCAACATTACAGTTATAAAAAGAAAAAAAGAAAATAAAAGGAAAAAGCTAACCCTAGATCTACTAACCCTAGATCCCTATATATATATATATATATATATATATATATATATATATATATACTTTTTTAAGTCCCTGAATGTCAGAAGAACATGTGGTCACCCTACCTGGCCAAACTGTCAATTTTTTATTTATTTTTTGACAAAAATAGATATGTATTTGAAATTAAGCTTAATTTAACTTTTTTTTTATTGGTCATAAAGTCACGACCCAAAAATTATTTCATTTCTGAAACATTATAATTTGTACAGTATTAGACAATGTATATATGCACTGTACAAAACATGAAAAAACAGGGCTTCTTTGCAAAATAATTAGGGCAGTCAAAGTGCAAGTGAAAATGAAAGTGCTACTGAGCTAAAAACCCAATAAAATAAAAAGCCACTGAAGTATTTAGGACTATTTGAACTAATGGGAAAGCTCAGTGGTGTATCTTGATTTTGTGCTGCCCTAGGCAGACAAAATCTGGGCACCCCCCTACCCAAGCTGCACACCCACGTTACACACCTAACACATGCCCCATCATTCAGACTCACATCAAGCTCACACTCCCATCACACTCAGTCACACACTCCTACTCCCATCACACTCAGTCACACACTCCTACTCCCATCACACACACTCCAACTCCCATCACACTCAGTCACACACACTGTCTCCCATCACACACACTCTGACTCCCATCACACTCAGTCACACACACTGTCTCCCATCACACACACTCTGACTCCCATCACACTCAGTCACACACACTGTCTCCCATCACACACACTCTGACTCCCATCACACTCAGCCACACACACTGTCTCCCATCACACACACTCTGACTCCCATCACACTCAGTCACACACACTGTCTCCCATCACACACACTCTGACTCCCATCACACTCAGTCACACACACTGTCTCCCATTACACACACTCTGACTCCCATCACACTCAGTCACACACACACACTGACTCCCATCACACACACTGTCTCCCATCACACACACTCTGACTCCCATCACACTCAGTCACAGTCACACACACACACACACACACACACAGTCTCCCATCAGCACTTACCTTTCCCTGGCAGGCAGGCAGCATGGTCCCTCCATGCTGCCTGTTCGGCTCACCGGCGATTGTGCCGACAGGTCACGTGACCGGGCGCGCGTATGACGTCAGCGCGCCCGTCACGTGACTGTCGGCACTTCCGTGTCGGCATACTGCACGGGGAGCCGAACAGGCAGCACGGAGGTTTCTCTGTGCTGCCTGTTCGGCTCCCCGTGCAGCCTGGCAGGCAGAGCGTTGGTGAGGGGGGATATTCCGATCCACTCTCACCTCCGTCTCTGCCTGCAAGCGCGGTGGGGTTTTTTTTTTTTTTTAAAGGGCCGCGTTTTTTTTTTTTCACATTTTTTTTTTTTACATTTTTTTTTTCAGTGCTGGGGAATTTGCCGCCCTAGGCATCCGCCTAGGATGCCTCGCGGTAAATACAGCACTGGGAAAGCTGGGGATGCTTTTTACTCCTGATAAGTCTGGGTGATGGCAGACAAAGCCAATGTGAGGTTGTGTTCAGTGTCTGTTCTGTTCCTATATTTTGTCGCATCTGGACTTTGTGAGAAGCAACTGTCACAAAAATAGGTTGTGCTAAATGGTAGGATGATTTTAATAGCATTGGTTGCAATGGAGAGAGATATCCATTCATAACACTACACCAGAACGGAGAGAGACTTTACCTCAGTAAATGTATTTTTCAGCATCCGATTACATGAGAGCTGACTCTCTAAGTTGCTTGGCAACATGACGCTTTCCCTTTCTTTTCCAAAGGGATCGCTTATCCAGCCGTCATCCCTGTGCTGCTCTGGGAAGTAGTTGTTGAAAAGTTACTGCAGTCTTCTGACTGTGGTGTGCAGGTGTGTAACCTCATGACAAGCATTGGTTAACCTATCAAATCATTTTCTTTTTAAAAGCCTCTTTTTTTTTCAGTCTGTGCTTTCCCTTTTATAGACATATTTCATGTGTTCAGCTGCTCAAACACAATGTAATTTGTTTGTTCAAAACACCTGGCATTATTGGTGCTTCGTTTAATGTATTTCACCTCTTTGACAACATATTTGAATTGGGCAGACTAGATGAACCGAATGGTTCTTATCTGCCGACACATTCTATGTTTCTATGTTTCTATATTTCATGAAGTTTCATGAAGCACTGGCACCATATCTCCCTGTGCAAAATGAAAAGGTTCCAAGTTGCATTTGGTTCCTTGAGTGTTTTTTCCAGTCTTGTAGCCTGCACCATTGGTTGTGATTCTGACACACATACCCTATGCCAGTTACACTCAACCCAAGTACTAATGAATCACAACATCCATGCGTTCATGTGAGCCCTGGTCTGCTGTTATAGGTCATCTGATATTACTTGAGTCCTCCTTGATATGGTATCATTCAAGAGTGGAATTGTCTTAAATTTATCCCCAGCAACTCTCTGGCCACTTTATTGGCGGCAGGTAACATAAAGTCTTCTGTAGTATTGTGGGCTTTCTCCCATCTTGCAATACGGTGAGCTACATGGTAAGATGCACGGAGTGTCTGCTCTTGCTTTCAGCATGAAGATGTTGGGCAGTTTTGTGGTGCCCTTAGCTTCTGGAGTTTTTATTACTCAAATGGTTTTCCTGCATAGCCCAAATGTTTTGGGACTAAATGGAGCTTTAGCTTTAATGGCTTCGGCTTTTGTTACGCAAAGAGCCGTAGGTTTCTGTCATTTGTCTTCAGTGTACGAAGACCATTGTGACAGAACCCCTGGCACCTCAACTGGGTACCTCTGTCATTGTCTGCTTTACCGGGACACACAGCTCTTATAAGAGCTGAACAGTGTGATTCTAGCCCCAGAATCTCCTGCTACCTCTAGCCACCCAAACTACTAGACGACTTTTAGTTTAGGGTAAAAATAAAATGTATTGAACTGCACAGATTATTCTACAATTTAACATTCAATGGGATGTTGATACAGGTATCTTTAGCAGTTGACAGAGCACACATGCTTGGTAAGGACATACTGGGGCTGGAGGGATGTGAACATAGTTAACAAGGCAATCAACCATATATACATCAAGATAGTGAAATAAGTCAAGGGCTCCAAGGGGACCAAAGTGGTAGCAGGGATGGTGCCATCACACCCATGTTTAATATAATCTGTGACGTATCTAAGTTTCGAGGCCGTGTTGACTGCTGAGTGCTACTTTAACACAGTGAACTACTGTGCCAATGTTAGCTTAGTTACATGTGATTTTTAAGTTGATTTTTAGTGTATCACTGGTTACTATGTGTGTTATATTCTTTGCAGTGATCACACTGTCTATGCAGTTTTGATTACCACTCATTTGTGTTATAGAATTTGTTCACTGGTCTTGAGCCTAATAAAAGCTCACCATTGGAAATTCGGCAAACTTATATATTTTAAAAAATGAGTCTTTTTAATGAAGCCAAGTTTGTGACCCACTTTGTGGTCAGGACCTGCCGCTTAAACAATACTGCATTAGAACAATACAGTGTGATTTCATATAACTGTACGAAAGGAAGAAACATTAAAAACGTAACAGTTACATATTTATCTTTTACTCTGTTTACCACAATGTCATTAGATTTTGAATGTTTTTGTTTGACAGTCATTTGAACTGCATCTTGTTTTGGTAATACACTGAATAAAAATGTCAAGCAGCTAAGTAATGCTATGTGACAAAATATAATTGTAAAAATTCCATAACATTCGAGAAAGTACAGTCGTATGAAGCATCTATATTACTCTAAAAACCCTGCATTTTATTTGAACGTTTTTAAAGTTAAATAGGCCAATAATGAAGTAATGAATGTATATTAAAGAATACCCTTTAAAATAAACATGGATTCAAATGAATCAATCTTCAACAAAACCTGAATAACAAGTTTGCATCAATGTAGTGTAACAGAGTGTTGGGGATGGTGGTCAGGGGTATATATCTGGCACCCAGCCACTATCCTGACATGTGGGTAAGCACATGCAGCCCCAGGGAAAGTTAAGTTTAAATGTAGGTTTTTTCCTCTGTTGTTATTTTGGGTCCCTGGGGTGGAGTATTCGGAAGAGCAGGGTGGGCCGATTCTCCACCCACTGTCAGAGTGGTTGTGCATGAGTCCAGCCCAGGTTTTCTAAAGAGTTCTGGCTCACTGCATAACGAGGTCATTAGCCTCACCTGTAGGGACTGTGAGCAGCTATATAACTGCAGTTAAAGCAGGGGAAGTGTTTTGAGGAGAAAGAAGATGTTTTGTAGAGAAAGAAGGTTTGCTGTTTATTGTATCCTGTTACTTCATAACAACAGAAAATAAACAGGCCAGAGGCCTTTTCGAAACTGGACTTTGTCTTGACCTGGTTTTCTTACCCTAGAGGGCTGTACGGTTGCCAAAAGATCTTGGACAAACACACACAGGAAAGTAAGTTTGTCACAGTAGATAAATGCTTTTACTCTATATATGTTCTGGCAAAACAACCAACAAATATAAGAATTAAGCACTATGCACAGGGCCGATCCTAGGGTCACGGGCGCCTGGGTGCAGGTTTTCCTTTGGCGCCCAAGGGTGGGCGTGGCTATATTATGAACTCCTCCCCTTTAGACATTTCTGTTCCAGACATGCCCATTTCAATATTGGGGAGAGGGGGAGGGAGAAAACTTTATTTTAATGTAAAGGACCAACGTTTATTTTAAATAAAGATATATATTTTGCCATAATACTGTGTAGTGGTTTTATTTATTTCTATGATGCTCAGCCAGCAACATGGGAGACTTTTTGCTGGCTAGCAGAATGAGTTTTAACTACCGTTCCCATGATTCCCAACAAGCCAAAGTCTCTCATTAGTCTGGCTGAGCATCATTGGAAAAGAAGTACATAAGGAGTGAAAAATAATATTCTACCAAGTCAGTCACTCACGTGTGTCTGTCTCTCCCCGTACCCTCATGTCTGTCTGTCTGTCTGTCTGTCTCTCCCGTACCCTCATGTCTGTCTGTCTGTCTGTCTCTCTCTCTCTCTCTCTCTCTCTCTCCACTCATTGCCCATGTCTGTCTGTCTCTCTCCACTCATTGCCCATGTCTGTCTGTCTCTCTCCACTCATTGCCCATGTCTGTCTCTCCCCTCATCCCTTATATCTTTTTCAATTGAATGCAGGGAATCACACAGGCTGGTGAAGCTTGGTTATAGATCTAGCGCTAGAATTTATCTTTGTTCACATATCTTTTTCAATGTCTATCTTTCTGTTCCCCATGCTGGTCTCTTGTTCTGCATGTCTCCGTTTCTCCTCTATCCCCATGTATATCTCCCGCATGTCTCTCTCACTCCTCATTACCCCCATTTATCTGTCTCCCCATGTCTCTCTCTCCCTTCTCATAACCCCATGTGTATCTTTCTCCCCCCACTCACCCCATACCCTCTATTTGACTCTTTGTTCCATGATCCCCATGTCTGTCTGTCTCCTCTGTTCCTTTAATATGTCTGTCACTATCCCATATCTTTCTCCTATACCTCCTACCTACCATGTATTTGTCTCTTCCCATGTCCCTTTTCCATGCCCCCTATTGACCTCATCTCAGAACTCAATTAGCGCTGCCTTGATCTCCCCGCACATAGTGATGATTCTGACCGTTATGTTCCGATGCTCTAAGTCATCACTGCGCACGGAAAGAGCAGAAAGCGCTGACTGAGGTCTAAGGGGAAACATGGTGCCGATCTGCAGAGCTGGCTCTGAGAGGCAGCAAAGCAGCACATGGGCAGCCCATTTGCAGAGGTGTACTAAGGGTACACTTTGCCATTAACATAAGCAATAGCTAGTTTGCCTATTAAAAACGTTACAGCTTTCCCAATAAAAATGCCAGTTTGTCCATTAAAATACGCCAGTGTGTCCAGTAATATGCCACAGCCAGTTTGTCCATTAATATACAACAGCCAATTTGCCCATTGATATGCCACAGACAGTTTTCCCATTTATATACCAATGCTAGTTTGCCAATTAATAGGCTACAGCCAATATGCCACAGTTGGTTAACCCAATTAAAGCATAATGTCCTCTCCTGCCTTCCCCAGTACTCACCTTGCTGCTGCTCTCGCGTCCCCGGCCGTCTCCTCCGCACTGTCTTCCCTCTACGCACGCTGAGTGCAGGAGGTGGGAAATAGACGCCAGCTGGTTGGGGGCTGGTGCCCTCCATGTGATAAATTGATGAGCTCAGTGAGAGCCCCGGGCAAGAACACACTTACACACAGTCACACACTTACACACAGTCACACACTTACACACAGTCACACACTTACACACAGTCACACACTTACACACAGTCACACACTTACACACAGTCACACACTTACACACACAGATACAGTCACACACAGATACACTGTCACACACAGATACACTGTCACACACAGATACACTGTCACACATAGAGTCACCCTCACAGACGTACATTTACACAGACACCCTTATAGACACCGTCACACATACATAAATACAGTCACACATAAATACAGTCACACATAAATACAGTCACACATAAATACAGTCACACATAAATACAGTCACACAAACAGTTACACACTTAGTCACCCTCACAGACATACATTTACACAGACACCCTTATACACACTGTCACACATACATAAATACACACACAGCCACCTTTAGACACAGGATACACTTACACAGACACTCATGTACACACACATACACAGACAGTAAAACACATATAGTTATACACATTGACACAGACATACACACTTATACACATTCACACACACTTCCACAGACACTTCCACGCTTTCTTTTTTATTTAAACCCCCCCCCTCCCCAACTGTTATCACCTCCTCCTTCTTGTTAATCCAAGCACAGCGCAACGGGGGAAAGCTCCGCCTCCGTCGCATTCTGTGATTGGCTGCAGGGAGGAGGACATTCTCTATGGTGTCTGTAGAGGCAGAACACCGCATCCGGCAGAAGAGACAAGATGCAAGTGTCCTGCCTTGGCAGATACTCTAGAGAACGTCCTCCTCCCTGCAGCAGCCAATCACAGAACGCGACGGGGCTCCCTGCTTCAGCGCCTCTCCTCCTGGGCGCGGTGCACCCCGTGCACTCGCCCAGGATCGGCCCTGACTATGCATACCAGGTTATGCTGCATCCTGCAGCATGGCTGGCTGTGTACTCCAAAATAGAGGGGAAATGGATGCCATGCAGCATGCTATGAACTGCATGCTGTGAAATTCTATTCTACAGGGACTGGGTCCTGGTGACATTGATACGCCCACTGAGGTTGTACAAGAGTTCACTGTGCAGGATATGGAGACAAAGAGCCTGGTGCAGGGTAACTGCACTCCCCTGAATCTTGAGCCCCCAAGTTGGTGCAGCCTCATTCCAGGGCCCTGTGGTAGCAGCTTCTTTATCCAGTATAGGTAAGGCAGGAACTGGAGAAACTTTGCAAACATCCTGGAGTAGGCATGGAACATAACTCTGACATGATTGCCAGGATGCTGCAGGCTGAAACACAAAGGCTAAGCAGAACATTAGGAGAGAGCAGAATACAGAAGTAACGTAATACTGAATACAGGGTACAGGAAAGAGTAAGACAGAAATACAGGCTAGAGACAGACAGGGCTCAGACAAAGGGCATAGTAACAGAATTAAAGGAGACATACACAACCACAAACATAAGCACAGAACAAACAAAGGACAGGGCTAATGTAAGCAGAACAAGGGACGGAGAGAGGAACCGGATTCCTCAGACGCTTGTAAAGGTAAATCAGAAATGTGATTTGGTGAGAGAATAGAGGAGCTGGAAGCCCCAGGGAGGGCCGCTACCAGGGGGGAACTGGTGATATACCCGTCCCGGGCCCCGTGGGCCCCCGCTGCCCATGTGACTGTGGAGGAGACGGCAGAGGACGAGCAGATCAAGGTAAGTACTGGGGAAGGGGGGAAGCATGGGGATTGGTCAGTGGCTATTAATAGACAAATTATCAGTGAGCTAATAATGGACAAATTATCACTGGACTATTAATGGACAAATTATCACTGGACTATTAATGGACAAATTATCACTGGACTATTAATGGACAAATTATCACTGGACTATTAATGGACAAATTATCACTGGACTATTAATGGACAAATTATCACTGGACTATTAATGGACAAATTATCACTGGACTATTAATGGACAAATTATCACTGGACTATTAATGGACAAATTATCACTGGACTATTAATGGACAAATTATCACTGGACTATTGATGGACACATTATCAGTGGGCTATTGATGGACAAATTATCAGTGGGCTATTGATGGACAAATTATCACTGGGCTATTGATGGACAAATTATCACTGGGCTATTAATGGACAAATTATCACTGGACTATTAATGGACACATTATCACTGGGCTATTGATGGACAAATTATCACTGGGCTATTGATGGACAAATTATCACTGGGCTATTGATGGACAAATTATCACTGGGCTATTAAAGGACAAATTATCACTGGGTTATTAATGGACAAATTATCAGTGGCTATTAATGGACAAATTATCAGTGGGCTAATAATGGAAAAAAATATCAGTGGGCTATTAATGGACAAATTATCTGTGGCTATTACTGGACAAATAATAAGTGGCATATTAATGGACAAATTATCAGTGGCATATTAATGAGCAAATTATCAGTGGGCTATTAATGGATAAACTATCCGGGGGAGGGGGAGGGGGTGGGCAGAATTGTTTTCAGTAAAGGGCCCTGGAATTTCTGATGGTGGCCCTGGCCCAAGGTGCTTAAGGGGAAATGGGGAAAGAAACATGAACATAGAGACATAAATACAAGACTAACCTAAGACTCTAAGATGGTAAAAGGTGAGGGTTTAGTTACACCAAATGGCCATTGGATAATAAGCTTGCAAACTAGCGTCAAGGTACCTCACATTAGGCAAGTCCCTAACACTAAAATTAATAACTGATTAAAAAAGATGCACAGACACGAAGACACAGACTGTAGCAGGACTGAGTAATGAAGGAGAGTGAAGCAGACTGAATAAACCAGTGGAGTACATTTATATATATAATAACAAAGAAACAAGGAAAACTTGTAACATTATAACAGTCAGAAAGGAAAACCAGAAATGAATCAGAACAGGAATAAGGAAGCATGGAAGAGGGAAGCCCCCTGACAGGGTGTAGGCCAGAGAAACCCTTTAACATGTTTCAAGAGAGGGGGACCCTCTAACAGGGTTCAAGAGAGGGGGACCCTCTAACAGGGTTCAAGAGAGGGGGACCCTCTAACAGGGTTCAAGAGAGGGGGACCCTCTAACAGGGTTCAAGAGAGGGTGCCTCTAACAGGGTTCAGGAGAGGGGGACCCTCTAACAGGGTTCAGGAGAGGGGGCCATGTAACAGGGTTCAGTAGAGGGTTCAGAATATACCTCTAACAGACAGGGCTCAGAACAGAGTTTAGGACAGGGCTACAAAGAAGGGACAGTGGCAGGAATAAATAATAAGCATGAAAGAAAGAAAGGAAACAGGAAATGACTGGATACTTACTGGATGAGCCTGCAGGTGGGTTGTCTGACATTACCCCTTCCCAAGGAGCGACCTCCGGGAGTGAACAGCACAACTGTTCAGGATGAAGGTCCACGAGCAGCAAGGGTTCAAGCACAGGGCTTGGTCCAAAATGCATGATGAATCCTAATGTGTAACACACATGCACATTGGTTATTCTTGTGCACCTTTAGCAGAGCTCAGTCAGTGCTGCTCGCGCTCCATGCCATGCATCATCACTACGCGTGGGGAGCGTGAGCGTGACTGAGCTCTGTGTGTTTTTAAGTAAGGGGGTACAGAACAGATTTGGGAGGAGGGAGAGAGATCAAAGTTATGGGGGGGGGCGGAGAGAGAACAGATATGAGCAGAGGAGGGGGTGAGAGAACAGATATGGGGAGGGGAAGGAGAGTTAAGAGATATGGGCAGGGGAAGAAGAGATATGAGAGGGGAATGATAACATATATGGGGGGGGGGGGGGGGGGGGAGACAGACAGACATGAGAGGAGGGGAGGACCGCACAGGACGTCTGAACACTTAAGGCCGGTCCTGCATGCAAATCACCCAAAAACTCTTTGACATTCACTTTCAAAGTAAGAAGTGATAAGCATGCAAATCATTAGCCATACAAATATCTCCTAAGTGTTCTGGACCCGGTGAGACACTCCCAAATTTGGTTCTTTCTCTAATGTCCCGAATTTCTGGTACACCAGAGAAAAGAATATAAAAGTGCATGCATGATATGCTGGCATGTTCTCTACTTGCATGGCAATGCATTCTGTTTGCGTGGTAACGCCCCTGTGTCTTGGACCAAGCCTTCTAAAAGTTGAATGGTATAGTATACAAAAAGTGCTGCAATCCGTCTTATCAGATTTTTCTCTCACTTTTCCTATCACCTCTGAAATGGAACAAAATATGATAGATTTATTGCTGTTGCTATAGCAATAACCCAGCCTATCTCTCTAAGCCCTCCTTATTGGATATCTCTCAATTTGGAGGCTACTGTGAAATTATGTTTAATGTAAAAACTACAGGAGAACTGTAAAAATAAGTGCATTTCAAATACATTAAACACATATAAAATACGCTTTAAGGACCTTCACTTTGAGGACACCCACACCCATTTATGGTCTCTCGCATTTCTTTTTTAATGATGCTGCAACATCTCTACTGTGACTACATTACAGTACAGTACTGTATAGTGTTTCTCCTTGTGTGTGACCACTACAGGCTCGGGTGAGGTCTATCCTGTCTGTTTAGACATTTGTACTGTAGACAGTATTTTTATAAGATAAGTGAAGAAAGTGAAAAAAGGTAGTGCATCTTTTTAAGTACATTTTTGTTTTATACACATGCTTTGGAACCATTGTGTATGTTAATGTGAGGTAAGCCTGTACAGAAAACTGCCCCTTTCACTACCAAGCTAGTATAAGTTCAGGAAATTCTGGGAGTTATAGTTTTTCCAGGTGCTTCTGCTATAGAAATATGAAGCTATTCCATACCACAACAGAGCCAATTTGATGTGCATATGGAGACTTCTTGCTGTGTTGTTAGAAATAACACTTAACATAACATAAGTGCCTAGTTCTAAAAGAAATCACCACTCAGAACAGGCTGCTGCACTAGTGTGTTTTTACACAGTGAAATAAATTCCACCAGCCATGGATCTAAAATATTACTGCTGGAGCTATTCCTAATTTGAGGGGGGGCGGGGTCACAAACTTTGTGTAGAAAGACCATATTGACTTCTAAATTATACAACAGGGTAAGCCTGGGATGAGATAAAATGTTCACTAGTGACTGTCTACCAAGCTTATGTTTAACTTCCACTGTTTCTAAGCAGTTTGATGTAGTATGATGGTGATGCTGAAAGTCAGCCAGTAGCTTAGCATGTTGTCTGGTGACTGAGTATGAGTCAGTTACTGGATGCTGTCTGGTGTCACTAGTTATAAGAGTGTGGGCTGACAACAGGGGAGCTTTTTTTCCTCCTCTTGCTATAGATGTGTTATGTTGGGATTGCAGCATGACTATCTGGATGGAAACATCCAAGTGAAGCTTGATTGCTGCTGGTCAGATTGATAAACTAGCATGTACATTAAAAAGTACACGCCAGTTTCTCCTTTAGAACCATTAGGCATTTCACTTGTGCTTCCATATTTAAAGGGACTGTCTGGTACCTAAAATTCATCTTCCAAATGAACTTTGCAATGCATATTTTACATTTTGCATTTCTTAAAATATGAAAATCTTACACTTAAAATTACAGCAGTTTGCAAGAAACCAGTACTGACCACACTAGCTGAGTAAAAGTCAATTTCCTCAATATTTTCTTTTCTGCAGGAACCAATGAGAATAATGCCATTCAAATGCATGGAATATCCTGTTTCTCTAGTGATGTCATCAGACAATGTGTTGTACTGTTAAGAGATCCCATGTGTACAAGAGCAAGACCACTCAGGTTCCACACAATGCATTCTATTCCACGAGCAGAGCAGCAGAGGAAGTGACTAAAGGAAACAAAACTGATACATGCTCAGTGCCTACACACAAACAGTGCAGCAGTACCTGTAGGATAGGAAAGAGGGTCCTAAATGTGATTTATGCATCAAATCACACTGGGGAAAACAGCATGTGCACTCTTCAGGCAGTAGTCACTTTCACTTGCACCAACGTCAGTTTAGGGAATAGACTGTCCCTTTAAAGCATTTATGGTATGAGAAAAACCTGTGCAAAATCACTAATCTCTCCCCGTTTTGTGTTGTTTACATGATAGTCTGTTTTATCAGGCTGTCTTTCTACCAACATGGATGGATGACTGCAACAGTTCAGTGCTAAACCCTGACTGCCACAGAGCATGTATTGGGAGCATATTTATGTACATTGCTGCTGCACTGTGGATGCAGCGCTCTCAGTACTAATCTCCATGGAGAGAGAAAAACTGCACACTGCGTGAAACTGAGCAGGGAATTGAGTGACTACGCAGTGAAGCAAATTAAAATCCATCTCCCTAATCCCATCAAAAAATATATTTGGGGGAGAATTGCACCATACAAGGATATTTAAGATAGCACAGCAGCTATGAACACATTGGGGAGGTTCTGAAACCCTGAAAAAGTGTATTGTGTATCAGTTGGTGAAAAAACTGTCACGTGTTATTTTCCATGACATTTAACTCTGATACATTATTAAGTCTCTGAATAGCTTGAAGTCTCATTTTTGTATACTCGCTGTCTATCAGTGAAATATAGGAACTTATATATATTGCACCCCTAGACGCCTCTCAAGAAGCTGTGTAGGCAAAATGTATTAGGTCACCACTTTAGTGTGGACATCAGTTCCTGTTATTACTGGAGACACCTAAAAGAAAATAAAGAGGTGGTGCCTTTGTCCCCAGACAACTTGCCAATGCCATATTTGTCACCTAACAGATTTTTGGTGCCTTTGTCCCCAAACTGCTTGTTAGCGTCCCCCTTTTATGTGCGTCAAATTTCAATGACATGTCACTTTGTAACTTGCCAGTGTGGCTCTTGTCCCCACACAGCTTGCCAGTGCTGCCTTTGTATCCAAACAACCTGGCCATGCTGCATTTTGTCCCCAATCAGCTTGCCAGTGCCACCTTTGTCTCCAAACACCTTAGAAAGCTGTTATGCCATAAAGGATTTTTTTTTTACCACTTAAAAACCACTGGGTTTTTTTCTAATATTGGAAAATTTGGGTACGAGAGGAGGCCCACTGCTAAAGACTTTGCCCACTTTGCCTTAAAGTGGCACTGAACACACATACTAGGCCCCACAATTATGTATGTTGCTCCTTAGTTTAAATTGGACTGTTTGGTGTCCAAAATGCCTCTTCCAAATGTTAATGCATTTTGAAACTATTTTCAAAATATTTTATCATTTGTAATGCTTCAAATATATAAAACATTTATAGTTAGAAGAAATTGCTAATTTTTGAGCTTTATCAGGAACATCCACCGCTGACTGACACTGGTAAAGAAAGTTTGTTTGTTTGTTTTTCAGCAGCAAACAACAATAATCCTTCCCATTCATTTCAATGTGATTACCTGTTACCCTGGTGATGTCATCTGTGCTGCTCTAGCAAATGCCCACACATCTACAAGGCAAGGAAAATTAGTTCTCTTTCACTGTCCTTCGTTTGTTGTTGGTTTGTTTGTATGGGTCCACCAAAAAGCTAAAATATAGAAAAATAATTCAATCAAGTCCCTTCACTAAAACAAAGTGAAAGAATTGGAACAGTATAAAACTATTTGACTCATTTGTACCCAGACACTGGTCATTTGCAAACAGACACTGACCATTTGCCAGACAGTATGGTTTCTAAAAACATCTACAGCATGCTATTATTTTACCTGTTGCTAATCCCTATACAGGGAAAAGCACAGGCTCTATACACAGATCCAGTAACCAAACCGGGAGCAGTTCAGTGTCTATACAGAGGTACACTGCTTGTACAGAGGTAAAGTCACTATACAGAGAGCAGCTCAGTCTGTATACAGATGTACACTCTCTATACAGAAGTACAGTCACTATACAGAGAGCAACTAAGTTTTAAGAGGTACAGTCACTACATAGGGAGCAACTCGGTGTCTATAGAGAGGTACACTCTATACACAGAGGTACAGTCACTATACAGAGAGCAGCCCAGTCTTTATACAACGTAAGTATACAGGGAGCAGCACAGTCTATACAGAGATCAACGCAGTCTTTATACAGAGAGGTTTTTGATATTACATCAAAGTTGTTTGATGGTGTTTTAAGGTGGCCAAAAATGTGCTTGCTGTGTACAAAGTAAGGAGTGACATGTGCAAGCCTGTTCAATCCCTCACTTCCTTCCCCTTCACCTCAGCATCAATGAAATAATACATGCACCTATGTCAGGGGTCCTCAAACTTTTTAAACAGGGGGCCAGTTCACTGTCCCTCAGACCGTTGGAGGGCCGGACTATAGTAAAAACAAAAACTATGAACAAATTCCTATGCACACTGCATATATCTTATTTTGAAGCGAAGAAACAAAACGGGAACAAATACAATATTTAAAATGAAGTAAAGTTAAATCAACAAACTTACCAGTATTTCAATGGGAATAGTGTGCCAGTCAGAGCCCAGTAATATTATGCCAGTCAAAGCCCAGTAATATTGTGCCAGTCAGATGCCCAGGAATATTATGCCAGTCAGAGCCCAGTAATATTATGCCAGTCAGAGCCCAGGAATATTATGCCATTCAGATGCCCAGGAATATTATGCCATTCAGATGCCCAGGAATATTATGCCAGTCAGAGCCCAGGAATATTATGCCAGTCAGATGCCCAGGAATATTATGCCAGTCAGATGCCCAGGAATATTATGCCAGTCAGAGCCCAGTTATATTATGCCAGTCAGATGCCCAGGAATAGTGTGCCAGTCAGATGCCCAGGAATATTTTTCCAGTCAGATGCCTGTAATAATGTACCAGTCAGAGCCCAGTTATATTATGCCAGTCAGATGCCCAGGAATAGTGTACCAGTCAGATGCCCAGGAATAGTGTGCCAGTCAGATGCCCAGGAATATTATGCCATTCAGATGCCCAGGAATATTATGCCAGTCAGAGCCCAGGAATATTATGCCAGTCAGATGCCTAGGAATATTATGCCAGTCAGATGCCCAGGAATACTGTACCAGTCAGATGCCCAGGAATATTTTCCCAGTCAGATGCCTGTAATATTGTACCAGTCAGATGCCCAGGAATATTTTGCCAGTCAGATGCCCATAAACTGCCCATTGCAGTGCTCGTTATACCTCCCTCCTCCCCCGCTTCCCCATCACTTACCTTCAGCTGCTGTGTCCCCGGCCGGACATCTTGCGCACGGAGGAGGGAAACACAGTTTGTTTTTTTGTTTTTTCGTTTTCCTGCAGCCGCATCCGCTGCGGCTGCAAGAAAAAAGAAAATGTAAAAACAGCGGGGAGCGGGGGGTGACGGCAGCACCCACCGCGGGCCGGATATATGTGCTCGGCGGGCCGTAGTTTGAGGACCCCTGACCTATGTGTATTAATAATAAATATTCACATATTTTCCTTTTCTGCTCAGGACAACATCATCTGACAATTGATATTATATATTTTTTTTTTAAAGGGTGGGATATTTAAATATCTTTGATGTGAATCTCTCTTTTGGTCTCCATGTTAATAATCTATCATTCCCACCTTATCCTAGAATTGGTGCTTTTTTCAGAAATAAATGTTGCCTAGATCTGCTGTGAGAAAACAGATGTTGCAGCAAATGGTAATGCCGGTCCTCGACTTTATCAATCAGAGCCACAGTCCAGTCTTGCTAAACTCAACTCTATTATACTAACCATTACTTTATAAATAAATTAATAATAACCACAAGGTAACAAGCCAGATCTGCGCCTCCCTTTCGGCGTTTAACGCTCTACAAAATCAGGAATATTTCCTCAAGAAAAGAGTGGTATGTAAACATATTATATTTTGATGTACTTGTTCTTATGATATAGTAAAATTACTGTAATACATTTTACTAGTTTTCTGTCCGTTTTAAAAGGTGACTGCACCACTTTTTGGTTTTATAAGCCACAATGACAAGGCCTTTTGAGTTTAACAATATAGGTCTAAAAAAATGCGCTTGGCACCCAAATAATATATCCAGCAGAATGAGAATGAATAGTGTATTATTCACACAGGTGAACATCCAAAACCAACAAATTAGAAAGTCAACTGTGCTACATCACTGCTTGAGAGCAACAAAACCATGTAGAGGGAGGCGGTATATTATCCATGTGTTCTCTAAAATTGAAGAATGAAGGTTCTTTATTGGCTTGATTACACTCTATTTGCATGTTAAATATTTTTTTAAGCAAGACTAAGTGCACAGTCTCAGCCTCTTCATCCAAACTACACAAAGCCTCACAAGTAAACTGAGATTTCTCAACATTGATTAGAACTCTTGACCGATAATGAGATAACAGGTGCCTGTGATAAATCATTAAAGACATAAATACCTCCCTGTGATAAATCATTACAGACATTTCCAGATAACCTGTGTAAGGAGAGACTAATATTCACCATAAACATTATTTTCAGGACATCTAATATTTGACCCATAATGATTTGGTCTTTTTAAAGGCCAACTTTCTGTTCTGGTCTACAAAACAGGACTACTTTGAGTTCATCAAGCACCAGCATAGGTGATCTATGATGTTTACTACCTTTGCTCATTTGCAGAAACTCAGCTTAATGCTTGTAATCCTCAGGATGTGGAGATCTGATCTGAGGTATAGGAACTAAATGGAAATCTAGATATTAGATTAGATAGTCATTGTGACTGCACAGAGGCACACATTTAATGGGCAGTGCTTTTTGTAAGTATGTGATCTACACTTTATGTTTGATGCCCTTTTTATTACAGTACAGGGTCTATTAGTTATTCAACTATTTGTATTTCTATGCACATCAGTGCATGTGGTTAGTCTTTATTTATCGTGCAGTGTCTGATTTTCTGTCTTATTAAAGTTCAGTCCCTTGCTTCTCCAGTCTAGCCACTTGTAGTTTCTTTTTTTATGACTTTTGATTTCACATGTATGCCGATCATATGCTGACTCTATGCAACACAATGTTGATACTTAGAGCTGATAGTTATTACCAATCTGGCTCTGGCTTGGACGTTCATGTCCTTTTAGAATTTCTTTTTGAGACCTAAATTCCTGCACTAGTGACCCTCCTTGTAGGTTTCTGTATGTGTGGTGTGAGTTTGTTCCACAGCAATAAAACTCACAGTAATGTGTAGTGCAGTGATGGTGAATGTTTTTGGACTGGACTGCCCAGTCTTCTGACAAAATGCAAGTTATTACAAAGTGCTAACAAAGCATGCACATACACACATTTTTTTTATATGCGTGTATGTTCATGCATTTTATATAGGTCTTGTCAGATCACCCAGAGGTCTTGCAAGAGTACCCAGATTGCACTCATAGCTCTTGCCCAAATCCCAGATTGAACTCACATTTCTTTCCAGAGCACCCGAATGTCTTGCCGGAGCACCCATATTGCACCCTCAGTACTTGTGCAGCATCCAAACTGCATACACAGCTCTTCCTAGAGCATCCAGATTGCACACATAGGAGTTGCCCTAGCACCCAGATTGCACACATAGGAGTTGCCCTAGAACCCAGACGCACGCAAAATAACCTAGCTATATTAGTCCCAGCACAGGCTATCTGCTCCTCCTCCTCACATTCCACACTCTTTATTGTGAGTACTGCATGTCACATGACACTGCACATAAATGAAGGCCAACAATTTACTGAGGAAATCTATGTAAATGATCATTTATGCATATGTATCTATTGAGCTGCCTTCTGATGGGGGTGTAAGTCTGGATTTGTTATGGCTGGGGATAGAAATGATATTGGGCCGTTAAAAAAAAAAAAAAACAATTAGGCTGGTGCAAGACTCTTATGTTAGGGGGTATTTCTTTCAGTCTAGTACACAACAACTGAAGTGTAAAAGGTGAGCAATTACAATACTAGGTTTTAGCACCTAACTTGTGGTAGATTTAACAGGACATGGGACGATTCATTCAGCTGCTTCAGTGCAGCCACTTCACCTCGACCTCTTGCGTGATGGCCAATTCATTGCAGACCAGTTCATTGAGAGATTGCATACACAATTAGTATTATTAGTATTTGGGGTTAAGATTAGTGTTAGTTTTAGGGGTTTAAAATTAGTATTAGAGTTCAAAGTTAGTATTAGGGTTTAGTATTAGGAGTTAGTATTGGGGATTGGGGGTTAGTACTAGGGCTCGTGGTTAGTTTTGGGGGGTACCTTTATTAGGGGGGTTATAACTGTGTCTGTAAAAGCTGAACTGTCAGCGCTTACACTGCCGCAGTGAAACTGCCGCGTTGGTATTTACCTCTGACATTTCAGCACTGAAACTGCCGCGCTGAACTTCCAGTGGTTAAACGGCAGTGATCTAGACGCCATTTACCATACTGCTTATGTAAAACACAGATTCCTGTTTTCGGCAGCATAGAACATAAAATACATCAGTAGGTAACCAGGTGTCACAACCTGGCATAACAGACCAGGAAGAAGCCTCGTTGCAGGGCGGGGTGTGGGGTCTGTCTGGACCCCACGATGCATAACTATGGACTGGATGCTGTGACACGACAGGTAGCAGAGACTAGCAGCTGAGACAGGACTAGTAGCTAAGGACAGAACAGGATGCTGAGACTAGACTGGCTGCTCTCTGAGCAGGGCACGTAGACAAATTGTTTTGTCTACTTAGAAATATTTTATATTACTTACCTTTAAGTAGTCTCTAGCTTTGAAAACAATGTGTGGGTATTAATACTTACTTACACTTTTTGTAATAATATCCTGTATTGGCACACGCCCATGGCTGCACCCATAAAGAAAGCTCAGGTTGACTGTATTTGTTAGTTCTACTGGCTAGCTTTTTGCACATCCCAGACATTTCCTATTAATTAAGTGTACAATGTCTGGTTTGCTTTATGTACATCTCTTTTTTATGTCAGGTAAATATTTAGATTTTGTATCTATATGGTCATTATAGGAGCTATTCACTAAAAGCGAACTGACAAATGAACTGCAAAAATCAGTTATTGCAAATTCTTCCAACTCCGCTATTACTGCCTGCCTTTTCCAATTCAATTGTCAATTTAGTTTTAGTGAATTGTACGATCCTGAATATTGATAGGTCATAAGATTCCAAATCCAGCACTTCTATCATGTTGTCCCATTGGCTAAAACATGTCATTTTGCCTGATGTCATCACTTTCTCAGCTTGATACTCCAGGATATGAAACTCCAAGATCCTAGCCACCATTAGGCTGGGTGCCAGGCTGTGGACTACCATTGGGCACCAGGAACACATAACTTTCCCAGGACATGGTAGGTGGAAAATGTATCATTTTCCATGATCTGGCTAAATATTTGCAGATTTAATATTGTTATAATCAACACACATAAGGCAATGCACAATAGATTTTTTTTGTTTTAAATTAGTTTTATGAGTAATATTTTATAAAAATAAAAAAATAAAAACTTTTTATCGGAAACTGCTTTAGTCACAGTTTTGTGTAGAATATTACTCTTCACTGGAGACACATTCATCGGAAAACATACCCTTCTGTCTAGTAAATGTACAGTCAACTCTATTAAAAATTTGAATGGCCTCAAAAATCTAAACCAGATTATGATTCATCCACAAAACTATCTGCCAATGCCGAGTTAAACTGTGCTGAACTGACTAATGAACTGCAGAAATCAAGATATCATTCTAAAATTCATTGATTTAGATATAATCAAGGGGTGTCCAACGTGCAGCCCAATGACAGCAAGGTGCAGCCCACCCGACTTTACTGCCCATATTCTCATTACTCCTATAAATGTACACTTATGTCTGAATGAACTTAATTTACACTTGTATTACTGCTAAATAAACACACATTATAATATGGCTAGCTTCACTATTACTTTAAATAAGAAACCATTTATGTGGACCAACGAGCACATACATTTCTAATTATGTGGTCCACTTCAGAAAACACTTGGATGTCTCTGTTATAGTCTAGAAGATATACTTCCTGGAATCTGTGCTAATGGGTACATATGTATTGAATCTGTTACAAACAAGTATGGGAAAATGCTATATTGATGAACATTCATATTTACTTTAGAAAAAAGGCGTCTTAGAGGGGATATGATAACATTATTTAAATATGTGCAGGGCCGATATAAAGAGCTCTCCAGGGACCTGTTCATTAACAGAAATGTACAAAGAACAAGAGGTCACCCCCTGAGACTGGAAGAGCAAAGATTTCATAGACAGCAAAGGAAGGGATTCTTTAGGGTAAGGACAATAAAGTTATGGAACTCACTTCCAAGAGAGGTAGTGCTATCAACTACAATGGATGCATTTAAAAATGGTCTGGATGTTTTTTTTAGAAAAGCAGAACATACAGGGCTATTAATGATAGAATAAGCATTAATAATAGAGCTTATTGATCCAAGGAGAAATCTGATTGCCCCCTTTGGAGTCAAGAAGGAATTTTTCCCCCTAGGAGGCAAAAATTCGAAATAGCTTCCTTAGGGTTTTTTGCCTTCTTTTGGGTTGAACTTGATGGACTTGTGTCTTTTTTCAACCTAAATTACTATGTTACTATTATGTTACTATGTTACTATGTTAATATGCAGTAATATTTGTTTCAACTTCTCATATTGTTTTTAGGCTTTCTGACTCTCACCATATCAGAAACATGTAAAATAATGAAGTATGACAGTTTTTACTAAAGAAAAAGTAATATATTTGATATCTCTTATACTAAGGTTTAAATAAACCTGTTATTTTGTTTCATTTTTTCTTACTTTGGTCAGCTTTGATAATGGCGGCTTAATCTACATTCAGTTTGACCAAGTCTTGTGTCTCGGCTTCTTCCACTCTGTATATATTTATAGAATACCCATTCTATTTTTCCACAATAGAAATCACCTATCTCAACATGCTGTATAGAAAGACATTGAGGGTATTTGTATACAACATTAAAATGACATTGTGTAAGTGTAAAATAAATGCCAGACCACACTTGATTTATATAATATATATTTATAGAATATTTCCTTTTTTTATTCCATCGGACCATATTGACATTCCCAATACATTTTCTTTTACTTTTTTTTCCTTAAAAAATGTCTTAAACAACACAAAAATATTTCGGACAATCTATTTACATATTTCCAGGAATTTGGTGTTTTTTTTTTAAATTGTATTTTTTTTTTATTTAAACAATAAAAGCATTTAAATGTGATGATTTTTTTGATACTTTAATTGTCTTTCATTGCCCCCTTTATGTCCCCGCCTAGTTCCCAAGTGCTTTTTTTCCTCTTTACCCCCTTTTATAATTACAAATTATACATAATTCCTAATATTCCCAGCCTTGCCAAGGGAGCACAGTGCATAATTTATAGTGTAGCGACAGCAAAATAGGGGAAGTGTTTTTTTTTAGTTTTTTTTTTTTCATTTCTTTTTTTGTGTTTTTTTTAAGGATTTTTTTAAAATTTTGTTAATAAAAACTTTCCAAAAGAAATTCTGTATTTACACAGTGAATAAATAGATTATTACACCTGATCCTGCCTTTCAGGAAGAAAAGCTGTTAAGAGGTACGGGGGAAATATGGCTTGAAACTTGAGGCTGTTGACCATAAATTAGGAATAATACAAACACACAAAAAGAATTACAAATAATTACAAACAAAATAATTGAAAGGTTGAAAAGAATAAACCGTTTTGAGTGGGCTGGAGCAGATTGCTAGGATTTTTGTTTGCTACTTACATTTGGGTATAAAAAATAGTAACTAGCTTGCGCCATATGCATTTAAATGCCATATAATATTTTGATTGCATGCTCTCTGAAACAGAGCTTACTCTGTATGTGTTTTGGGCACTGTGTTTTCTTAGCTTCCATCCCAAATGATGAGAGCATTCTTAAGTGCCAAATATAAGATTTGAATATCTTTGATTAGATACAACAATGTATTACCATAGAACAGCAATGGCCAACCTTTTGTACTGCAAAATGTCATTTGACATGAGTGCCTACGTTAGCCATCACTGCTGTAGAAGTTGGGACACCAACATTCTGTGTAGGGTTGGAAAGTGCCATGGTTTACTTCCTGTTGCTGCCAGGCCTGTGAGGTTAGGCATATAATACTGTAAGTTATTGGGGTTAGACACATTTTATTCTATGTAGGATGTAGCTAAGAACCATTGGCAGGTTTCTAATGAAGGTTTTTCCTAGCAAGGCTGCTTTCAGCCCTTTAGGGTCACAAGGCCTGTGATTCAATTGTTCTCTGCTATCATAAGTCCCACAGTGATTTATAGACCCCTCTGTCCATAAAGGGGTTAGTTTGTTTCTTCTTAATGGATGGAAGAGTAGGTGTTCGACAAGCTTCCTGTGAGCACTTGGCTGTCAGCCACAGTAAAGCCATGGGATTTGGATATGTAAAAAAAAAAAAAAAATTAAAAAAAATTATATATAGTTATAAAAATAAATGAGAGAGGTTTGCCAGCTACCCGGTCAGAGTGCCCCTGTAGTGTTGGGTTATCCAACTACCTCTCCCTTCTCTTGTCTGTAGCACGGGACTCAAAAGGTTTGCAGAAATGTTTTAATTTTATACCTTCAGGTCATTAGCGTTGTTTCGGATCACTACACCTGGTAACCACTGTTTATTTCTCATGAAAGAAACGTGTAGGGAGTAGAATACATTAGTGTAAGTCATTGAGAAGTCTGAGACCAGTCTCATGTACAGTCATTGTGTGTTGACACACACAATAAAAAGGATTGTGTTGATTTAGGTGTCATTAGGCTTCAGATTTGTGCGTATCCATTTCCATGTCTCCATTTGTTTCGTTAGTATTAATGTAAGTGTATTTGTCTTTGCAATGTGCTATTAGAAGTTCTGCGTAGAAGTGGTATGCTCCCCCAGCAGACTTCTAAACGGCGTCTCAGCACAGCACCGGTACCCCCTCTGCGGTCACCAGCCGCCCAGTTCCTGGGTCGTAGGTCCCTGCCAAGTAGTAGAGGTTCTGTCTGTCCTGGTAGCGCCTGTTGTGGCTCATCTTGTCATACTGCTGTCGACTCACCACCTGGCACTTGTGTGAGATTGTCTGCACGTCGTTTTCATCCTCATGGGAGGACTGATAAAGCGCATTCTGAAAGGGGAAAAAATGTGATGATTTTTAGTTTGTTATTTGGTGGAGCATGTTACATTAAGCATGCCCTTGTTTGCTCAAATGCATTGTTTTTGCATATATGCTCCACCCCTTTATAAATTCTGAGAATACTGCTTATAATTGTGTGTGCTAAAGCTTTCTCTTTGGGGGAGTAATGGGCATGGGGGAGGGTCAGTGATGTAATGCAAATGCTACACACACCCATGCAAAGTATTTTACCAAAGAATGGGTTAATTGGTGTAAATTATGCACCATGTCGTGAACATCAGCAAGGCTTGACAAATCCCAGGAGCGAGGGAGCAACTGACTCCTGAAACCCTTATTGATGGTTCCTAAATTTTGATTGTTTTATATAGAATTCTATGGAAGTACGGTTCCCTGGCTCCTAGATTAGTATTTTTGGTTCCTAAAGTCTACAAATATAATACAACGGGAGCCCTCTGATTTAATCCAAAAATGGTGCTGGGGACACCCATTTGAAAATAACCTCCAGAGAAAGGATTGATCCCCAAAACAAATCCATCAAAAAGTATGTGTTAAAGATGTGTCTTGCTCATGTATATATGTATATATATGCATAGGCCATTCAATATCTTTACTGTATGTGAAACTGACACCATTCTCTCCATATTGGTAAAATGCATCTTCAAAGAGTGATTAAACCCTTTATAACTTCTGTGTGATTAGAAGGACTTTTGAGCAGGGCTCTTATAAAGCGTTATTGAGAAGCTACTCCTTCTGGAAGTGACAAACGGAGACTTTCTATTTGGCAGCAATGTTTGGTGTGCGGCGCACACAACTCCAACCAGGGAGGAGATGATGATCTCTTATCTCCAACTGATGTGCGCACACCACAATCAGAGAGAGTGATGGTCATCATAGCACTGCCCCATGACAATGGTCTTTAATGATGCAGAAGGCCACCATTCAAAAGGAAAAAAATAGGATTAAGAGTTTAACAAACTGATGCTCAAGTATGAGCCCTCATTACTCCCAGGTCCGTTCAGACATTTGATGTCTTCCCATAAGCTCTCTACTTCCATGCATTAATTCATCGCACAACTGCCCACAGCCTTTCCAGAACTCACCTTGCCATCGCTGTGCCTTTTGCCCAGTTTAGTTTCCTCAGGGTGGTAAAACCACTTCACTTTCACCACCATATTTCCACCCCAAGACTCCCACATGCTTTCAATACGTCCGATATATGGGAGATTTGGGCGCCCAGCTGATAGGAAGACAGCACAGTCGCCCACATGTAGTGCTTCCTTCCCTCTTACGATCGCCTTGTAAAACAGCTTTCGGGCCTTTCCTTTCATTCCCCGTCTCTACAAAGGGAAGAAATAAAAGACTTGTTTGTGGCACTTACTGAAAAACTGATATGAAAAGGAGGGACGCCTGTCTAAAGCTTGGTTCTGACACTAAGCAGACTACACTGAGGACAGAAAAGACTGTCGCGGAAATAAATCTTTGTAGTTGTGCAAAGCAGTAGTGACTACTGAAGGCATGTAGTAGACCCATTACACAAGCCTTCCTTGAGAAAGACAAGAAGCTGAAACATTGAGCTAAAAAGGTAATAGACCCTAAAAATAGTTTTAGTCAAGCTAGTCTAGAATGCCACTTCTGCCTGGTTAAAATGCCTTTTGTAAGGTGCTCCTAATGTGCAAAATTCCCTTTAGTCTGTTAAATAAGCAGTGATGTATGGTGTGACAGAGCTGTACTGCATGTCAGCTCAGAGTGTCAATCAAGATGCACATAACCCAGTTAGAGGTGTCTTCGGTGTGTCATACACTGAACACCAATCGCTGTTGACCTGTCAAGGAGCTACAGCTCTTTGATCTGGTAACCTGGAAGTATATGTGCTGATTTCTAAAGAAAAGAAAAAATGTTTTGAATGGTGTCCTTCTGCCTGATTAAACCATTTTAGGAGGTGGAGAGGGTTTAGTCTCTCTTTACAGTACAATGCAGTGCCTTCAATTTTGTTTTTTTGCTACATATATTATATGACTTCTACATTTCGAATATTGATGCATTTTAAAATATGCTATATACATTGTATGGTAGAGACTATGCTGTGCCAGGTGCATATATAGATAGCGATCGTTTTCATGCTTTATTTGTAAAGAACTTACCTTCTCTAACTCAACATTTCATCTACGTACACTACATTTATTTAACTATATGGTCAAGTGATGGATGAATCTGAAATTTGGTGGCAAGAGTTTTGCTTTAACAAAGTATTACCTAAACCACAATATAATATAAATGTGGAAATTATACTAAATTAGGCGTCTATACATATTTTGAGTAAATGATATCAAAACAATATGCTGGTAGGAGTAGGAGCAGAAATTAAAACATTAATGCTATATCGACAAAATAACTACTCATGCTAAAGAAGATGAAGGAATAGTTATACCGACAAAACATCACTGGCAAGTGTCTCAGTGTAGATTTTTCGTGAGTGTATATTTTTTTACCTGGGTGGGTTCCCCTGACCACTTCCAGAGTTGACGTGCAGGCAGAAAGGCTGAGATCTTTGGCCGGTTTTCTACAGAGGGCAAGCGTTGCTGTCTAGGGGAGGATTCTTTGGTTTTGGGGAAATCTGAAGGGTTCCCTTTCCTTCTCTGTTTGGCCTTTTGCCCTGAGACGAAACACCTTCGGGAACCTGGACTACCATCCTCGGGATGCTGTGCCAATAAAGCAGGCACAGAATGTGACAGGCAGGGCTGCAGCAGTAGGGCAGAGTCCCCTTCATCGGAGCTTTCAGAGGAATCCTCATTGTCTGTGGAGCAAATGCTGGAACTTGACACTGAACCCGAACTGGAAGAGGAGGAAGAGCCAGACGAAGAAGAGGACCCAGAAAGTCCTGCTAGAAATCGAGATGAAACTCTAGCCTGCAACCCCCCCTCATTTTCTTCCTCGTCCTGGTCAGAATATGAGCTGGGACAGTCACTGTCACAGTTTACATCACATTTACCCTGACCAGTGTACTTTCCCAGTGCTAGGCTCATTTGCAGGTGGTCATGCAGTGGAGGCCTCCTTTTTTTCTCCTTGGCCAACGATGAGGGGGCTGCATAGCTCTGTCCAATGTGCAGTCCAAAGTCTTTGTCACACAACATGAGGGCTTTACCGTTTTTTGTCTTGGGTGACATGACTCCTTCATGGTCAAGCTTTACTAGAAACTCACTGCCTGCTTTTCTCTTGCTGCCCTTCCCCTTGTCTTCCTCCTCTGCCTTCTCTCCTTTCTTTGTCCTCACCGGTTTGTGTCCTTGAGTGAGCCCAGTGTTGGCACTGCCTCCAAAAGGAGTATAAGAATTGGCCAGACTGCTGAAGGAGCCAGCTCCAAATCCATTCCCAAAAACATGCGGTGGCTCCCGGCACTTCTGCTTCTTTCCACTCCCCTGTGAAGGGAAAGGATCATTTAGCGCCCCACTGGTCCTGCCGCCCGCCTTGCGTTTGCCTTGTTGTTGTGTCCAGCTCATTAATTCAACATTAGTGGAACGTCCTAGAAAGTTTGTGGCTGGTAGCGGTGACTTTGCACCTGAGCTGAATACGTCTGATTTATCTGAAAAAAGAGAAATAGATTTCAAGTTTCGATATTACCTCATTTATCCAGGATGTTTAAATGAGATATGCGGGTTCATTCTAAGGTTTTACAAAGCAGAGATGGAGAAAACTGAACTAATTACAACTGCTTCCATGGTAACTGGTCTTATATGAACAAGTCAATGCCTCATCCAGAGGAAGGGCCTATGCCAACACCCACAACTTAGTTACCTTGTTAATAGCATGATGTTCTAGCTAGTGGAAAACTATTATGTGTTAAAATATTACCATTTGTATTTTATAGGGAAATTACAAC
Source organism: Pelodytes ibericus (assembly GCA_036172795.1). Lineage (NCBI taxonomy): Eukaryota > Metazoa > Chordata > Amphibia > Anura > Pelodytidae > Pelodytes > Pelodytes ibericus. The sequence goes on along the minus strand of CM069862.1, from coordinate 111,373,223 downwards.
AATAATGTATATGTTGTAGGGCACCTTAAATATGTTGCCAAAGGAGAGCATTGTGATTTGATTCTGTACAAAACTGTGACTCTAGATTGTAAGCTTGCGAGCAGGGCTCTCTGTCTACAGTATCAGTCTGTTCTTATTTGTCTAACTTAGTATGTAATCCCCTCTATGCTCTATACCATAAATTTAATGCATAAATTGTCTTATGTGTCTATTTTTCTATGTCTATGACATTGCCCCTCCATATACCCAGACCTCTATTACAAAATAATAACTATAACGAAAATAGGGAGTAACATCTGGATTTCATTAGTGAGCTGTGTGCTGATGAAGCCCTACAATACAGTAATTAAATGTTAGGGTAGAACTTTACCTGTAAGTGCTGCCCAATTGTTTGCACTTCCCTAATTTCCAGGGAACGATCTCAAACTTAAAATTAAGGATACGCAAATATTTATATGTCTTTTTTTTGTCACTGTTAAAGTTCCCTTAATCATCAAAAGGGTATTTTGCACCTTATTTAGCAAGATAATAAAAAAATGCTTAAAATGTTTGTTGATCACTTTAAAATCTATTTAGCAGTTTGTTTTTTATTCACAGTGTATAACATTTCAAACGAACGTACATTTGTAACACTACACTTACTCACTAATGCCAGACTGGAAGTGTAATACCGTGAAAGTTATCATGATGTATCAACAGATACATTTTGTACTGTGTACATTTTTATACAAAACATTCCCACTGTAGACACTTACTTATTGAGTGCTTGAATTGTTACAATTAGATTGTTACTTGTGGTGGTGAGTTTTAAATATTTCCCTAAACTAACCTGCTCTTTACATTTTCCTTGGGCACACATTTCACATTCCCTGAACAGTGGAATTCTGGGAGCAACTAAGTAACTTCCAGGTTCTTGTTAGTTGTTTTTTAAAGGAATCTTCCAGGTAAAAAAAAAAAAAAAAACATCCCCTTGATGTTAGGCAATGCTGTCAGCAGCAGCCCCAGAATTTACTTAAAACGAAGAGCAGGGATGGAACATGGCTGCTTTATTGCAAGCTTCATTATGAAACGGAGTGCAAAATTAACATGTTTAACGAAGTGTTCTGCACTAAATAATACATCTGTGTTAGAGTGGGCATTCAAGTAGCCATACCCTCTTTTATTGCATTTTACCAGCAGACAGAATATACCAAGATGAGGTAACATATAGGTACATTATCCCTTTTATTGATGCTAACACAGTAAGTCTGTCTACTGCTTGTTGTTGGAGAAAAAACATCTCTAAAGAGGGTATAGCTGCTCAACAGTAACAAGAAACACCAGAAAGGTTCATTAAAGGGACATTAACTTAACTGTGTCCCTATTCAACATCAAGCACAGTCTAAATTATTGTTAATAATCAAATTACAGAAGTTTAAGTGTCAGGTTTCATACTGTTGCAAATAAAACATTATTAAAAGACTTACAGACTTACAAATGTTATGGATTTCCGTTTTAAGCAGATGCCAGAGATGTGGGATAGCTCAATTCATTCACTAGTGTATCAAAGAAATCTTGGTGATTAGTTGTCTAATAGGTAATTAGGTTGTCTATAGAAATATAGTTAAAACCTAAATGACATTTCTTAGCAGAGTAAAAGCAATAAGCATATTTAACCACAATAGTTTTGTAATGAAAATCCATATTTAAAAAATAAATAAATCGGCCATCTATAGTGGTGCAAACACTGTTTGACCATAATTTACATTGTGCTTGAAGTTGAATAAACAGATATAAAGTAGTGCCCCTGTAAATCAGCTGTTGTTGGTTTTAGTTAATATTAGTAAGGGGGTTTATATGCTTTAAAAACATACCCATTTTATCTTTGCTGGCTGCTTTCCTTCCGCTGTTCCTGGGGGTCTCAGCTGGCTCCCGACTATCAGGGCCTTGGTTCTGGGAAAGATCTGTGGGAGTGGTGGTGTTACTGGTAAAGCGCTTAGCTCTGCGACTCTCTGCAGACAACAACAGAGCAGGTGCAGGCTCTGTACCTGCAACCGGACATAAGAGGGATGTGATCAAGTGTCAGTAGGCATATGATCATCATGCTATACTATATCTTTATATTGTATGTGTATATTCATCTTGCAGAATAATGTCCATTGCTGTATACCCAAAGTGAAGTAGTCTAAGTCCGTTCATATAAGCTTAAGCGCAATACATAGCAGCCATGCATGGAAATCCCATTGTATACAGATACAGGGCCTTGAAAAATGGCGGTTGAAACTGTGGCAGGTTTTAGGGCAGTCTGGTTTGCAATGTCAGGGTGATTTTCCAAATGTTTGAAGCATAAGTGATACCTGTCGTCGTCCCCCCCCCCCTCCCACATTCCTGTTATTTGTATCACTCATTAAATATTGCTGAGCTTTAATGAATAAATGAAGGCACACTTTGTTGGAATAACAGTTTTTATTCTATTAGCATGTTAAAACTCACACTGAATTGTGAAATCTGGAGGCAACAGGCGTATGTTATTCAGAGTGATTCGTCCCCGATCTCCATCATCAAATGCGACCGTTACAGCATCAGATTCTCCCTCCTCATTGGAGGAACCTACATGAGACCAAGAGAAACCAAATGTCAATACATTCCTTATTATAGGGGTTACTTAGAAATGTATACACTGTGTGTTAGGAGTTTCTATACCTCTCACCACATTTCCCGGATAGAGGCAGCGGGATTTCTGACTCCAGTAGGCACAGACCCTTGTACCGTGGGGGAGGCAACGTGTGGATTGAGGCCGCACATCCACCACCTGAAAAGAGAAAGTAATTGTAAAGGTTTGGAAAATAGGGCTTTCTCCTGTGAGCTCAGTAAACAAATATATCTATTAAAAAAATCAGCAAGTAGCCATTATATATTTATTAAAGAAGTATTCACAATTTAAAGCAGCAGCACATTTTTCAGTTCTGGGGTATGAGACACATTGGAACATCTTCAGTGATCAGGTTTATTCAAGCCCAGCAAAGTTTTGACCAAAATTGGTCACTTTTTGTGGATAATTCTATTACCTGTTGGTCATACCACGGCCAAAAAGAACATAGGCTTGCTGGTAGATGGATAGATTTTCAGCACCATAATAATGGTGACAAAAAAAAAAACATCATACAGTTGACCGTTGCATGAATACTACAATGGTTTCTTTCCTAGCAAACTTATAGTGCTATATCTTTTAAAAACAATCAGTTAGCCAGGTTGCAATAGGAACATGCTTTAACAGTTGGTGGAGTTATATCATGAAAAGTTATGGAATAGGTTTAACATCTGCCACAAAGCAAAATTCTGCACCATGTGAGGCAAGGAAGGTTGAGTGTGTGACAGTTCTTCCTGTATTAGAGTATTAGAGAGTGAAGGAACTTACAGCTTCCTGCAGCAGTTGCTCCTGGGAGTAAATACGAGGTCGGTTTCCTCTTTCACCCTCGATCACAACACTGTATCTGCAAGAAGGAAATATACACTATTAGATAACAGAGCAAGTGGGACCTTGATGATCATAGGTAAAACAATTCTTACACATTACATTTGGAATGCAAACTTCCAAGGTGTTTGGCTAGACACAGCTTCCCAAAAGCAAACAGTGTCTGCTTCCATAGAGTTAAACAACAGTTCATTAAACTGTTTGGAGCCACAATATGCCATCCACTGGCAAAAGCATACAAAAACTATAGTTAACCTTCTAATTGGAATCATTTTTTGGTTATGTTGTTAATGGACTAATTCCCGATCTCCTTCAATTTGCTTATTGTGTGGAATATTGTGCAGAGAAAATCCCCTATGTATCTACATCTTTCACAAGTCAGTCTTACACAAAAGTGTGCTGGGGTCTCTTACATGTCAGGGGGCTGCAAACTGCGGATGCTGGCTGCATACAGTAAGTTGTCCTCTTTGGGTATCAGAACCTGTAATCCTTCTCTCAGGTCTACCTTGGAGAGGGAGCAGATGTGTGCTGGAAAAAATACAATATTATTTCTATAGCGCCAAATAACACTGCAGCAGTGGCAGAAAACATACAGAAGAATGCATTTCAAAATGTCTATAAAGGCCCTGTAATTAAATTGTGCATTAGCAGATTCCAAGCATGTGATATGGTCATTAGCCTGGGCAGGCACTGATATGCTTTTATCTGTGAAAGTGTTTCTTTCCCTCTCTGTTTTGTAATATTAATTATTACAAAACAAGATAACTATGCAGTGGTGTCCAGTAAGGTGACAAACATAGTCTCAAATTCAAACATCCAAGATTCTCTCTAATTCCATCAACAATACAGAGCAACGAGCTCACTCTTTTTTCCCTCTTGTCAAGTAACTTAATTTTGCACATCATAGTGTACTGCTGCCTGGCGTCAGAGCCGCTGGTTGCTATACCATTCTGTTACTCCTGTGACAGGTTACAATGAAAAGGGTGGAATGTAGCTGTGAAGGTTGTATGAAACCTTCCAAAAAACCTTCCTCCATGCTTCAGACTTGCAGCCTGTGAAAGATGCATGTCCACATCGCTAATGGTTCCTCAGGCCTGCTTACTATTGTTTGTCTATTATAAACCTTTTTATACCCTGGTGACTGCTCCTCTACAGGGGACATTGTAATTAATCCACCTATACCAGAGTCCTCACCTCGTTCTTTGTTTGTTCCAGTGGTGGAATTCTTTTCCTCCTCTCCCTCTGAGAAGCTGCTGTTATCATCAAACTGGAAGTCATCTTCAACAGCAAAGCTTTGCAGGAGTCTGCTGACTGCACGGCCTCGTTCCTAGAGGGATGGAATAAGAGAATGAGTAAAATTAGTTACAAGGCATCGGAGCTATTCTCTAAAAGGTGAGTTGACGCGACATGCACAAACCTGGAGAGTTTCCCTTGTAAAGTGAATTCACCAGATTCGTCCCTGCACAATGTATGGCTGAATTTGTGAGATGAAATGTTCATCTCAACTCTCCTTTTAGTGAATAGCCCACATTGTGTCCAAAATGAAATGGTGACTTGTAACACATAAGAGCAGTTTAGAGTGAAGATATAATGATGGGTGCTTTACACAACAACTGATGGAATAACCATTCTCTCAAATCTACATGGACATTTACCACTGAAGCTTCATTACAACTGATTGATTCCATTTTTTACTAATTAAACCAGGACACTGCAGTTATTAGAGGAATAACAGATGGTGAGGGGGCAAAGGTGCATGTGTTAAATGTCCAATTCCCCACTTACTTTAATCTAAATTAGAATGTCCCAAACTTACTCCCTGTCTCACACAGCCAGTGCAGCCCAACAATTACCTGCTTCGATTTCAGACGTCCTAGTTTTATCCCTTCTTTAAGGAGGTTCTTGGGCGCTCTGGACATCAGGGCAAGACTTAATACCCCATTCTTTTGCTGCATGTGGCAAAAACAAAACATAAGCAGCTTGTTAACAACAATCACTAAATGGGTATTATAATCCAGAAACAGCCAAAAAACGAAGCCTTTTTTGAATGATCAACATATTGCCCCCCCCCCCCTCCCCCTTTTTCTATATTACTAGAAGACATAACTCTAAAGTCAGGACAGGCTTCAATACAAGTATATATATATATATATATAGGTAAGGCAGAGTTTTCTCTATAGGTTTCTGACCTGAATGTCTTTGCTTTTCCTGTCCTTTTTTAAACCTTGGTTTGGAGTACAGAAGAGACTCTCACTAGGAGTCAGGGGCCTGGTGTCAGTTGGCATCCTCCTCCTTATGTTGCTTTTTGGGTTCACCTCATGAATTAGCGACTTCCTCCTCAAGGGTTTGGCAGGATGTACTCGAGCATCTAACTTGGCAGAGCGCTTACGGATCTTAACCTCATTCTCTGGGCTGGTGATACACGAGCCTAGTAGAGAAGGACAATGTCAAGATGATGGGTATGCAAGGCAAGGAACAAAAAATGGGAAAGCAAAGTGGTAGAGGCAGGTAAAAGAGACATAGAAGGAAAGGACAACACAATTTCAGTATTCTCCTTCAAATCAAGATATAAGATGCTGCAAGACTATCCCTCCTTATCTTCCAGTCTCACCTAACAGTCCTTGTCTTTCAATTTTCTTTTTTGCTTTCTGGTTGGCTTCCATCTTGACTACCGAGGAAGGAGAGGGACCCATCATAGACGAGTTAACAGGAGTGTGCATCACCAAACTGGACTCATGAGTAGTCAACCCAGGGTGATTTTGCTCCCCATCTTCACTCTCTGAATCTTCATCATGGTCTTCATCTGGTGTGGAGATGAATTGTTATTTACTTAATGTGTGATCCAGTTCCATATAAGAGCTGGACATACAACATTCCAGACCTTAGGTAAGAAATGATCACACTCAACACCAGCCTTCTACAGAGTGTGTATTTCTATTTACAATGTTATGAAATGAATAGTTGTCTTGATCTGTTCCTCTGGCTAAACCTCCATTATACAGACAACACCCGCCTTACCTGCTTCCTCAGCACCCTCATGTTTGGTTGCTGTCCTTAATTTTTCTTGCCCTTTTCGTTCTGGCCCTTGTTTGACCATGATGCTTGGCAGTTTCTTTTGGAGCTTACTGGCAGGAAGAACCTCCTTGCGGCGGAAAGAGTTGCTGGCAGAGCTCAGGGCTTTGCTTTTGAGTTGGGAAACCTTCCGTGCCAGCTTGGATACAAGCTTGTTCGGTGGGCATAGCATCTTTTTACAATGGACCTTGACCTAAATAAAAAAAAGAGACAAATAATGTCTATAGAGCACTTTCAAAGTAGACAGCACTTTAGACTAATACAATCATGCATGCAGGTTTCAACAGCATCAAGAACAAAAGCTGGATTTGGCTGGATGTGAGATACAGGAGTTATAGTTATATTAAAATTACAGCTGATGGGACCTGCCTTGAACTATAGCAATAACATGCTCTTTTCAACAGATTAATTTTTTTTAGCTTGCAGAGTGCAGTTATGTGAACCACAATCAGATAAGGGTTTACCCACATCAAAAGACTATTATGTCTAACACTACAAAGCCACATTAACCTATTATGGTCCGGTGGTATATTTGCTTTGTTTTCCTTTAAGAATAAACAAGTGGTAGATTTCATTGTAGGAAGGAAATATGAATGGAATCCAAGACAAAGGTGCTAAACTCACCGCTCCATGGGAGTGCTCCTGGTCGCTGTAACTTTCCTCTGATATCTTGTTCTTCTTTTTCTTGGGCTCGCCGTCCGCTCGCAGTTCTGCGCATAATATGCTTAAACTCCTGCTCATGGATCTGGTGGAAAGAAGATAAGCTCAGTGTGTAACTCCACATTGGACCTGTGTGCCTGGGCATTACATCAAAACTGTACATCTGTACACCGCAGCTGTATAAAATCCCACTTTCTCTCAACTTTAACCCTTTCCTCCCATTAAATACGCATTCTGCTCAAACTAGCTGTGTTCTGGTATTTACACAACAGACTGTGCTCATCATTTATGGACCAGCACAATTTGGTCTCCCTTTCCTTCCACATAAAGCAGCCATGTTTGCTACTTACAATCATTATCTAAGGAAAGATCCGCATTCCTGCTAAAGAGGGATCGAGTTTGTATGAAACCCTTACACGAGTCTTTTGTGCTGCATATTGAGCAATTCTGTATTGTCCAACGATAATATAGATAAATGGAAATTTGATATATAAGTTTATACTTCCATTTAATATAAGCCCTAATTTGGCTAACTGAACCATAACCAAACAAGTAAGGCATGGGTGTAGTCCATAGGTTAAATAAAACACAAAATAAAACCTAACCCTGCCTTAAAAAAACACTAGATACATTTCTATACTTATTCAAGTACTCAAAATCCAAGACATTTCGGGCCCATGGGCCTATTTGCACAGCACTTCCTTAATGTATTGTTTGCAGGTAAAAGAGACATATGTGGGTCATGCCAAGTACACACATACAGGGATTAACCAAACATCCGGTCTAAAGGCTGTCACTTTCTCTAATGCACCAGTACACTAAACAGTGTGTCCAGCCAGTGAGGGCATCCTCTGCCTGGTGCTAACCTTACCTCCCTGTGCCAAACTAACTACAGACAGGGAGGGAGCAGGGGAATCCCCTCAGAGAGCATGGTACTCATATCCTAGTCATTTACTTCTACCCATTTGCCAATAAACATCAGAGGTGGGAGAAAGGAGCTGTGAACTGGGCTTCCAGCACCATTCCCAAAACCAATTGCTGGATCTCTACTGTGCTTTCCCCTCAACATAGGCAGGCATTTTGGTGTAGTTATTATTAATGATTATTATAATAAATAATTCTACAAATGGAGATATTTACAACATATATATATACACACGCACACACATACATAACATTTTACAGCATATGGCAGGTCAGATAATTTGTTTTGCATGACGATAATACAACATACTAAATCCTGAATGTCTTTCATATATGAGGCAATCCATATCTAATGAGATCTTAATTGGTGGTTGTAATGCCAGCCTGTGGTTTGTGCAGGTAAAATTATATTGAGTACTTTATTTCAGTCATTTGGAAAGTACTCAAGGGTTAAGTTACCATCGGATCAGCGGACTCATTTGACTGCAAGTTTCCTGTTCCCTGGTTCAATACAAGGTGCCAGAGTTGCATAGGTACACAGCACCAGTACTGGCACAGATGTGACCTGGTCATGTAACCTGGAATTTTGGGCCAATGAATGGATCGCAGGTCAGTCAGACCCTGGAGATTTCTCTGCAGACTGTGTTTATAGCCAAGCGGATTTCATCCGGCCCTTTAAATCCTCTGTAAAAGCATCTCCCGCAGGCAGATCTATCAAAGCCTTTTAAATCCGCTCAGGAATCTCAGCTGGCATAGTTTAACCCTTACATAGACCATAAGAGTAAAGCTGGTCTGTAAGCAATTTGATCTTCAAAAAAAAAACTAATTTGCATGAGTTGTGTAATCACATTAAAAGGCAGCAAGCATGATCAATTCTCCCTGTGCAACACAAATGTACAGCACTTCCAAACTTACAGTGTATCTGGTGCCTTTGTTCCTGAAGGGATGGCAGCTTAATAGGCATTTATGGGTTAACAGGAAAGGTTCCAGGTCCCCTTCAACTTGTTTTGCTCCTCACAAAGATCAAGCTGAGCCCGAATTCACTAAACAGCAGGGTGCAACTTAGGAGAGGTGCGGAAGGTTGCTAAGCAACTACTTCTGCTTCTGGCCTACTGCTACCCAGCAGAAGGGAGAGTTGCATGACATGTTGGAGGGCCAGCACATAGTAAAGGGGAGAGAGTGGTGTTGTGAACATAGAGGTAGTATAAAAAGGGAAAGCAGTGCATTATATTCCTACTGAGAAAGGGGGCATAAAATGGGTCAGGTCATAGTGGGGACATCATAATATAGAGGGTTTGCTAGAAAGTTAAGAATGGAAGAGGGAACATTATCATGGAACAATACAGTAACATTTATATATGGCATTTGTAGTGGCCACTGAGAGCCAAGGGTGCAGTGACTTCATAATAAAGATTCGGCACAGACTAGAGGGAGCAACAACATCCCAAAGGGCCTATATAGACTAGACAGCAGTGATCTTCAAGCATGGCTGGGAACAGTGTTATCACGATGCAAGGTTGTATTGACTTCATCAAGGAGGGATGTTATTTAAAATAGAGAGGTCATTATTAACCTGTGAGAGCTGAATCTCTATTCAGCAGATTAGGTGGCATGAATTGCATTGCATGTGGTATTTTAGAAACGGATGGCCTCTGGCTGTAAAAAAATTAAAAAAAAAGGTCGGAGGATATTAAATCAATCTGGAGAAAGGGAAAATATAAATGAAACAGCATCCCTCTTGAAATCTTAGAAATGATATAACACTGCTCGGTGTATTACACACAACCTTTCCCCTAAAGGAGGTAATCCTACACATATTTCTTGTTGCTAGTGAGAAGGCCTTTAACCCTTTTTCTGCTGCCAATGTGCGGTAATAGTCATATAGGGGGAGGGGTGGAATTGGGTAACTAGCATCAATCTAGTCACAGACTCTCCAAAAAGAACAGTGACTCAAAAGGCTACACTAATGGTCAGTAAACATACGCTGCTCCTTGTCCCAGTGGCTCTGCCAACCAAAACACTGTATCTTTTTGTTCAAATCCTTTTCTTTCCCCCAACCGTGCAACATTTTGCTAATGTTTTCTGACATAAAACCCAGACATTTATTTTTTTTCCCTCTGTCTTAATTGAGGGAGTCATTTAGCAGAGATTTAACTATTATTACCAAATCATGGCGCTTGATGCATTGCACACGCTCTCCAATCATGTTTGGACTAGCTTGGAGGATTTATGCAAATGGCCCTGCCGGGAGAAGCAATTTGTAGCAGAGAAGGACAATTATACAGGGCCCGTGAGTGCGAGAATAGCTGCACCAGGCGGTTAATGGGTAATAGCAGAGCGCTGGAAGCAGTGAGCGGCACTGTAATGTGACCAGAGGCGGCTGCATGGCACAGGCAGAGCCTTCAATACTGTGCTGTTTGCCACTTTTGTGGGGTCCATTTAAAACCCCCCACTAAAAAAAAAAATTGGAGTACACTGGTGATAGGGAAGGACAGACAATAGATGATGAATATATTTACGGTCTATCATTGAAAGCAAAATCTTTGTATGAAATAAAAACAGGAACTTCATTTTAAAAGAATATATGGATGAAATACTTAACATCATGTCAGGTCATGGATGCTTTATAAAATAGCATCGATCCCACCTTTTATGTCATTGGAAGCTGGGAGACACAAAAAGGCACGTGCAAGAAAATGGATACAATGAGGATTATATCTGATGGGCAATGTTCAAAAAGAAGAACAATCAACAAAAACACTCCTTTGTTTTCTACAAATTGCACTACTTTTAGGACTTTAGAATTGGTATTTCTACATAACAGCTACAGTACCAAGTAAATGTGAATGAGGTAAAAAAGGATTAGGCTGATGTAATATGTTCTGCAGTTATTTTCTGTGTGAAGATAGAGGTGACAAACACAAAGTCACATAATATGTTACTACATATACCGATGCTACAGTACATGTTTGGTACATTCCCACCTAAGCAAATTGAGAAAAATCACAGCAAAAGCTAGACTTGCCTTACATTCTGGACCCTGCAATGGCCAACAACCTTGTTACCCGACTACCTTGTTACCTATACTACATAGAAATTCCCTATTGCTGTTCCTCTTCTCCATCACCCTTAGCAGACAGCACTGGAATCTGTGATTAAACAGCTGCAACATGCAGTGTGCATTTTTACATTACAATTATCTTCCAAGACTGGTGAAAGTCTTGAGATATTTGACAGGACCAAAGTAGGAAGTTATTTTTATTAATGAGATTCCTATGCAAAATCACTTACTTGGCTTTCTTGCTATCGTACGGCCTGTGTGAAGATGGAGCGCGACAGTGTTGGCGTTTTCTTGGCCTTCCCGGTCCTCTTCGAACTGGACTCCTAGAGCTTTCTTCCTTACTAGGAAGATAAATTTAAAACAAAAACAAAAAACAGCTCAGATGCATGTTTGTCAGTTCTGGAAGGCGGAAACAATAAGCAACATTATGTTTTAAAACAGAATACCTTGATATACAGAGGAATTTTACTAATTTTTTTTTAGATTAGCTCCATGCTTCAAATAGAAGACTGATTTTTCTTATGGAGATGTCCCTCTAGTGATGTCACTTACCCTGTATTCATCTTTTAGTTGTAACAGACACCAAGCACTAAGTTTGACCACTGCAAATGGAAGTTTTACAGGTTGCAAATCCTAAACACTGGGATGATATTAAATGTCTGGGCTGAGCAATCTGAGTTTTTAATGGATCGCCTACATGAGCCAATTGGTCCATCTAGTGTCACAATCTATGATTCTATGTTTAAACTGTGATTCTATGTTTAAACCATTTCGTTAGATCTGAATGTACGTGGCTTCTTGTAAGTTGTTACCAGATGGCAAAGAGATGACTAAGTGTAAACACAGCGCTATATAACGCAATTAGGATATATTTCTTTAGTATATTGACTGGTGCTCACTTCCTCACTTCTGCTATCCGGGGACATCATGGAAGATCAGCATACATGCTATAGCTAGTTTGAAAGCCACAGCATAGCTGTTTAATATTTGCAACCTCAGAAAGCATCCACTGGAGCCGTCCAACATGATGAAGAGTCCAGAACCGCTGACAGATGTATGCGATTCATATTTGTACTTTGAAGAATTTGAGGTCTTGACTCATCAGACATATAATAGAAACTCCACAAATTAAAAGGGGCCAAGTTCAAAGAACGGCAATATAGAGAGACAGCTTCTGATAAAATATATCCAGGACTCCATGACACAAATCTAGTCCTCTTTCTGTTTAGCACTAGAAGCATTTTCAGGTGAAAATGCATAATGACAAGCCTCTCTCCCAACAACAACAACATATCTCTCAATATTCACTCACTCATGATCATGCCGTCTCTGTAGCTTCACCAGCTCTCTCTGCTTCTCCTTATATCGTCGTTGGATCTCAGCCAGTTTCATTCTCATGTCCACCTCCTGGGTGTCCAATTGGTCAATGGCTGCCTTTAAGGGACATACCTGATTTGATGAATGGACAGGTCAGAATCAGGATGTATAATGCACATCTGTGGTCTTTTATAAACCAAAAACAAATATTCTAAGATCAACGATCACACAGCCTTCTCTAAAAAAAAGGTGAGGTTTACTAACAAAGGCTGAGCATACAGTTATTCCAATTCTATAATGTTACCACACTCAGCCCTTTCTTGGTTGACATATAATGTCATTCAATACTACTTACTTTCTATCAATATTTACTATTTCTGCACTTACTGGTTTTGTTTTTGGAGTCCAGGTATATGTCCGTCGAGATAACCGAACCCGGGGAGTAACATCGGGACAGCAGTAAGAGAGACTCTGTGGTGTAGCACCTTCTGAGCTTGCTGCCTCTGCCAGACTCCATGCAGCTGCGATTGTAGCAAAAACCTGAAGATCTGAAACCACTGGTTCATCTTCACTGGCTAAAAGGAGTACCAAAAAAAATTATACTCCATTCATAGGAACCAAAATAAAAAAAAGCATGCATTTTGATCAAATAAGCAGTATTAGAATAATTTGTAGTTCGTGGGCACAAGACTTTGTTTAAATGTGAGACATTATTTTACAGAAAGAGTAGTAGCTGCTTGGATTATATATATATATATAGGCTAATATTGTAAAGAAAAGCATAAATGCATGGGATGTGCATAAGGTTATCCCCAAAAAACAAATAACTCTTAGCTTTTGTTTAGATTGTTTCTTATCTGATGTCACAAGTTATGTTTAAATGCAAGTTATAAAGAGGAACATTAGAAAACATGTAGGTGTGAGAGAAGGGCCGGCAGTAAACAAGACAAAAGAGGCAGTTGCATTATAATGTGTTGCAGTAACTAGCAACTAGCCAGGTTTATAGAAATGATGTTCACGTGTTGACAGCCATCTCCCAGACACTAGCCCATTGCTGTGGTTTCATTTAAGTGGATTACCTTATGCACTATGGCAAACTAATCAATGTTAAAAGCCATTGGAAAACATTTCCGCATTTAAGTTTCGCTTCCTGTGTTTATCAGTACACGGCACATGTGTTCATCTGTCTTACAACTGACTACACGCTTCCAATGGCTCCCATGACACCCACTTATAGAGGAGATGGGGTAGGAATATGCAGATTTGTATTAATCACCTCTTTGCTTTTACCAATCTCAGGAAAGGCAAAAACAGTTTGCATCTGTCCAATAGTATTGTACCACTGGCTATCAAAGGGAAATCACTGTATCTTTGTTTAGTCACTACATTCAGTTCCTAAATACTATGCATCTATGACGAGGATTCAGCCTTTCTCTAGATGCTGATGATGTATAATTTTCATGCGGTACATTAGGATTGTACTTTATTAAAACAGATGTGTTATTTTCCTGCTTTTTTAGTTACGTATAACCCTAAGGTTACAGCCTTCCTGAAAGTACTATCCACTCAGTAGTGCAAGTTATTCCCACTACTCACACGTAGCTTGTGTCTAAAATTCTCTATACAAATATGCTAATCTTAGAACTCGGCAAAACCAGTAACTCAATGTCAATAAATTCGTTATTCTCTGTTTTCTGTATTGTCTGTTTATATACGTGCAATTTGCAAATTCATGTTAGTGTTTTGAAAAATAAGTAGAGTTTTTATTCAAATCCTAACTGTTTTACATTATTTTCTTGGTAAAATACCATTTTCTTTTCCCTGAAAACAGTATTTCTGATTCTTACCCGATGACATCAGTATATCTGAATTCTTCCCACTACAAATTATGATTTATTTTTATTGGCCTAACATGTCTCACCATGCGCCAGCAAACAGAGTTCAAGGTCATCCTTAGAAATATTGCAAAAGAGAGTTCACCCCTCCAACCTCTGATCATACATACTGGCAATGTGGTCCCTCTGCATAAACTTTGGTCCACTGCTGGGTTAATCTTCCTATTTTAAAGAATGTAATTAATGAACAGCTCTGAAGAAGAGCATTATTTGTATTGGCGGAAGAAAATTGCAAAATCGGTATTGTGCATCACTGTATACTACACACTGCAGTCTGCTTTATTTGCAATCCTCCCTCTTAATGGCTGATTTAAGAAGTAGCTTTGGAGGGTAAGGTCAGGGGCTTGGTGTCCCCATGGTGCATGAGAGCCTGTGATTAAGTAGCTAGCTGCACTCACAATCCAGGCTGCAATGTTTGTGTTTAATAATCTCCAAGGAGAGGACAATACCCAGCCTGCAGGGAAATTAACTTCATAAGATCTCAAGCTGCTCTGAAAACCTTCCCATCCCTCCAGACTATGGGCATAAGGAAAAGAAAAGGTAAGGCTACTCCCTCATAGGATGCTTCTTAACCACTACTTTGCCACAGGGTGTCTCCTATCGACAACTTTGTATGCTTGTAATCTCAATGACCATGCCTGAGAGACTTATGGGAGAGAGAGGTTCTTATACATTGTATTGTTACAAACTCATTTCTTCATGGACGTAGCACCTTCACTATTCATAAGAAAAGACAAGATTAAAGAGTGGACCTTACCTGGAATTTCAAACATCTAATTAGTAAAAACTTCCCAAACAATCTCTCCAGTTACCTTTACAATTATCCATTCCCATGAGGGAAAGCCATTGGCGAACCATCGGTTTGATCCTGACTGCATTGTAATGTCCAATACTAAACAAATTATTTGTGTGTGGAAAATTTTACAAAGTGGTTTTTAAAATAATTGCACCTCAATTTTTATATGGGAAAAAAAACATAATTACAACCCTCTTTTTCTCCTGGCACATATGCATGTCCTGTAATATTACCCCTTTTTAGGTGGTCTTTTATATTAAAAAGTAGCCATATCTATTTTTTCCTTGCAAAATGGAATGACTCACCCTTTGTGTCTTTCAGACGCTCCTGAAGAGCCAAGTCAGCCAACTCACTGAGTAGAGCAATTCCATGAATACCTGAGCTGGGGGGGGAGGAGAAAGAGTCTGAAGGGGAAAGGTTCACCTCATCTTGGAGAGGAGGAAGTTCACCTATAGATATACTGGCTGCTATTAAAGTGTCCAGGTTGTACATGAACTCTTGCTGTTCTGTAATGTCTGTGCAGCAGGGTGGGGAAGGAGCGGACAGCTCATCTTCTGCTATCTCTGCTTCTCCAGAATCTGTTCCACTGATTTCTTCTGACACAGTCTGGTTACCCTCACTGGCTTCAATAACTGGTTCCTCTACAACCACTGAACCTACTGGTGACCCATTTGAGATGTTTGGCAACTGTCCAACTGTCATGTCCACAAGCTCATCAGCTTTACTTCGTTCTGTTTGCTGAATACCCTCCCCATGTAAAGATTCTGTTTGTCCACCATCTTTCCCTTCCTCCTCTAATTTATCCACATTTTGCCTTGCTGTGGCCTCTTCACATTCCAGCTTCTGGGACTGCAGGACAACAGGCCCTTGACCACAGACATCATTAAGGTTTGTGTCACCCAAATTGACCAAGTCCTGGCTGGCATCCAATGAGTCCCCAGAGACAGGTGTGTCACATGGGGGCTTCTTGGAGGGGGTAAACGTCCTAGATTGCTCAGGTTCTGCAGCAGTTGATGCTCTTTGCATAGTGTCGGGGTCAGCAGGGTCCGCAGAGTGCACATGGTGGGGAGATGGGGAGGTATAAGACTGGACAACATCTGGGAAGGTATATCCAGGAGGCAGATCTAAAAGAATAATAAAAAGGAAAATCAAATGATTCACTGAGGAATAGTGGTTAGAACAAAAGGTCCAGTAATGCAGTAAACAAGTTATCACAACTGAACGGCTAGAATAGTGGGTGAGTATCCAAATAACGGTGCAAGATCTAGCTTTAAGGACATTTAGGCAACATCTGTTCATCTTAAAGCATCAGTTTCACATTGGCTGTTTGTAACTGATTCCTTTCAATGTCTTGTGTAAATAATCCTACTCTCTTATGCTTTCTTCACTTTTTCATCAATCTACTTACAAACAATGTTGCAGAGTTATCTGCTGGAAACCCCACATGGAAATCATATTTCTTATGGCTCAGGTAAACATATAAGAAGAAAGGGTTCTGTAAAATCTCAAGCATCCACCAGAGCTTTGTAAATTGTTGTTTGTGCACAAGAAGAAGGTAGACATTTCCTTTGAGGGAAGCAAGCTGTGAACTGATTTTGTTTAGTGGATTATTCTTTTGCTCTTATACGTACAACACCTGGAATCAACATTTCGGTGACTGTAAGTCGTTTTCAGGCAAAACTGTAAACATAAATCAGTTGGACAAATCAAGAGAAACCTGAAGGCCGGACTATATGAGGAAGTGTATTGGTCTGGAATGGAAAAATCTGTGGGTGCCAATTACTGAAGTTAAAAAAAAGTTCTGATTTCTTGAAATGTTATGTATATTATAGAGAACATGTCAAACATATAGATTGCCACATGTTCTCGAAAAATAGTTATTGAGCTTATAAAGGAAGAAGATACAGCGGCATGGGGATGAGGGGAGTACATTACTGTATTTTACAAGAGAATCTAGCTTTCTAAGATGCTTTATAGAATAGCACAAGAAGAGGTGAAAAGGAAGGGGTAATAAGAATGGGAAAAAAAGAGGAAAACCTAAGAGAAGAAACAAGAAAAGGAGAGACAGGGAGAACTAACCAAGAATATCAACAATGGAGAATTGAGACCAAGTATTAATAAGAAAGTTGTTTACTTCTGAAGGAGTGCCTACAAACAACTGGTATCTTACAGACAATCCTCCAAAAAACAAGACAGGTGACAGAACAGGAAAAATAGAGGGGATTTGTGAGGGGTGCAGTGACACTATGTGTATGTGAGAGTGAGGGACTGAGAGAAGAGACATAAACAGTCCCTCTTTTAGATGGATGAAGTCTAAGACGGCATGAAAGGGAGAGCAAGTAATTGAAGGGGGCTAAGATAGATGGACAGAAAGGGGGGGATGGGTGGGAGGAAGGGATTAGACAGAATTAGAAGATGGATGTAGGCAGCGGGAGTCATTACCCCGGCTGTTTTCTGGGTGTTTATGCAGCTGACAAAGGCTGAGGACCAGGAAATAAATGTTATCACTCAGCCTTGGGAAGGCTCTGAAGGTGCCCTGGGTTGGCAATGTCCCCCTTGGCTTCTCATAGTCAGATGGTTATTAATGGTATCCATCCGCCCTCCTGACAACATGGCCAGATAAATAGTGTATCCTTCCCCTAGTCTAGCCCCTTTCAAGGTCTGTTCAAGGAGACTTTGATGACTCATAACCTTGGGGTTAAGACATTGGTCTTTGAAGTAGGTTGTCATATTCTATGATCCAAAGCCAGAGACTTTGGGCAAGCCATTTCTATACCAAGAATGACAATAAAGTGCAGTACACAGGCCCTTAAGGTTAACTCTCTACAATACAGCTAATGTGAATAAATTCAGTAGTTTATCCTTTTTTTAACTCTCCGTTGCTTGAGGAGGCGAGTGATACACTCGAAGATAGACTTTGCCAAGAATCTACAAAGCTGGCAGGGCACAGACAGTGATAGAACAGATTTCCAGCCATACGTGGCGATGTGGTGACAAATGGGCCTTGCAGCATGCAAATATGTTTTTAATTTAAAAGGCAATCAATGGCACTGTGCAATTCATTTAAAGAGATGTGCAGATCTCCGCCCCTTCCTCTGAAATTGCAGCTGAAGAATTTCTCCTGTATACTCTGGTTAACCTCTGCACTGCCAAAAATCACTGCAAGTGGAGTCAGCAGCCAACTTATATAGAAACAGATGTTTGCAAAGAGTATGAGGGCAGTAAGTAAGGAATCTACATGCTAGCTTAGCTTTTGTTCTACAGTCCCCATGTATGCCACAGTACATATGATATACTTTTAAGAAGCACTGATTTTTGTTACTCAGTACTAATTGAGTGAGTAGTGCGTCAATGATATATCAGATGTCAGAGCACAGCTTGGAAAAATGCACACCTCCAGCTGTTTCTGGACTTTGAATCCCATGCTGTTCATCCATATTTTATGTTGCCAAACAATATGGGAGTTGTAGTTCAGTAACATGAATGGCTGCATTTGGCCAATTCCTACATGACAGACCAGGGTTTCTAAACACTTTGCCTTAAATCACCAAACTCTCCTGTCTATTTTAAAGCGATTTATAAAAAAAATGCCATTTTACATTTGTTAAATAATACATTAATTGGGATCTGCAAACCATCGAATTTGTGCTTACCTGGTTCCAGTGATTTGGGGTAGTCTCTGGGGGGCTGCCCTTCCCCCCTCCTCTCCTCTCCCTCTTTTCCCTTTGAACTCTGCACAGGGACAGGGCTGACAGCTGGAGAGCTGGGCACCAGAGCGGAACTGCCATCTGGGCAGGCAGGTAAAGTGCATGGGGCCAGTGGCCGGGGTGTGGGGCATTTGGACGGAGGCCTCAGGCCAGGTGAATGGCAGCAAGGAGATAGCTTGGGTGGGGCTGAAGGGGGTGGCAGCAGCAGGCTGGGTGGGGTCTGGTTCTTGGAAGTGTTTAAGGCATCTGCTTTGTTGTGAGGTTTGGTGACCTTTTCTGGGGGTTCTTCGGTTTCTGGCAGATGATCCTCTGGCTTCCTCTGTGGGGAGTGAAATCGAAGAAGGTTAACCTCCCATATGGTCATATTCAATAATAAAAACAGCAATTTTCAAATTGGGCAAACACCAACGTGACATACCTGGAGCTGGCTCTGTCTCTGGAGCTCCAGAGCCTGGGCTGCCCTTTGTTGCTGTAGGGCGTAAAGCTCCTGTTGCCGTAAAAACTGTGACCGCGAGTAGACAGGGAGCTGACCTGGGTGCTGGAGATGAGAGGGGGGTCCTCGACCAGGATACATAGGTGGCCACAGAGAAGCTTGATCCATAACATCAGCTGGGGAGAAACAAGCATTACATTGTCATCATCAGGCATTACTGCACACATAGAGAACGCAGTGAGTGGATTACCACATAACCCGACTCACAACTAATACAAACACAAGACAACATTGACAAAACAAAATGTGCCAATCCAAATAGGAATTACTTGGTAATGCAGCATGATAGCAAATGGTCTCAATATAAGAAAGAAAACACATATAGGAGTTTAAAAACTTCAAGATGTCCTGCCAAAAATCTATCCTGTCTATTAGGATTTTTAATATTTGTATATATATAGTATAAATACACTGTCTCATGATCGTATATCTCAAGGGTCTCTATATTCAGACAGCATGTGCCAGAGTCACCCAAAAATAGGGAGGGGAATATAATCGTAGCTGAGAAAAGTGATACAAAATTATAGAACAAATAAATGAAGAAATTACCAGTTAGTTACCAGCTCTTTAGATTCTTAAACATGTTTTTTTCAGCTCTATTTCATTGCACGGTGATTGACTAGGAGCATCTTACCAAGCGGGTGTGGAGCAGTGTGGGGGGAGGGCTCTGGAGGTAGAATGACCAACTGTGCAGGTGGTTCTTGCGACAGGGGAAACACTGGTTGCATGGCACTGGGCATTGATGGGGGAAAACCAGGGGGCAGATTCTGGTGTAGAGCCGGGTGACTGATGCCTGGTAAGAGAGAGAGAGAGAGAGAGAGAGAGAGAGAGAGAGAGAGAGAGAGAGAGAGAGAGAGAGAGAGAGAGAGAGAGAGGTCAGAAACTGTATTGGATTTCTAAAAAGAAAAAAGAAATAGACATTACAAAAATCACCTATTTCATGGCATAACTCAACCATGGATTTTAATACATAGATAACAAAAACAGCATATACGAATTTATAAACTGGTTGTGGTAGTTTAATTTCTTCCTTGGCAGCAGTTTGTATGGGAAAAACTTGAAAGTGGTATCCTATAAACACGCCATGTCCAAGTGTTTATTTCTGGGAAGGTGCTGCTGCATGGGTTTCTTAAAGCCACAAATCATAAGAAACAAATATGAAAGGTTACTACAACCCTGGCATAGGCAATTCCCATCCCAAAATAAACACAATCAATAATCTGTGAGGTTTGCAGATATCCTTACTTACCATAAGAATGCCCCCCCATCCAAATGGAGGGGCTTCTTGTTCTGGGAAGCCAGTGGGGGTGGGTAGGGTGAGTGTGTGACGTAGGATCTCCTCCCAATTGGCTGGCCTGGAGGGAAGAGCTGCCTGCTATCATGAGATGAGAGGTCAGGTCTCCTGGGCAACCACTGGAAGGATGGATTCTGGCAAATTCAACCAGGTCCTTGTTTTCCCTGAAAGACATAAAAATAACATGGAACAGTTGGTATGAAAATAACGAATAGATTAATGGGGGAGTGGTGGGTCACAAGTTAGTCAGACTCATACTTACTGCATCAGAAGGTCCCTCCCGGGAATCCCAAGTCTCTCATCACAAAGACGGCTTCTCTCATCTTCTGCATCCAGGTCAATCACATGCATGGATCGACCTGTGCCAGCTGTTATAAAAATAAAGAGAGAGTGAGCTACTGTGCATGTTCATTAAGCTAGCGGTCCTCTGTACCTATGTATTAGTCCATTCCTAACATAGCACATTGAGTAAAAAAGGACGCTTCTTAAAAATGTAATACTGAGAATCCCACCAAAAAGCCTCAAATGAACGTTTGAGAAATCCATGCCTATATAAAGTAAAAAGGGACAGGGTCAAGGGTCAACATAAGGGACAGTTATTAGGAAAGTCTGATTTGACATAAAGGGTAGTAGCTTCCTGTTTTGTTCCCCATTATGAAAACATGGTGAGGGATTTATTTTATCTCAGACTTTATACCAAAGCTTACGTCCAGCAATGTTGATTACAGCAATCCGTTAATCCAGTTCTGGTTTGGGGCCAAATATTATGATTTTTTTGTTTAGCAGTCCTCTCTAATAAAGTTATTGGGAGTTATTCATAAGGGGTCATTCTGGTGCAAAGTTCGAAAATAGGAGCAAGCAACATGAAAACCAACTGAATGTTCCTGCTGATTGCTCTATTTTTTGGAACACTGCCCCCAAACAGACTGGTTTAAATAACCCTAATTAATAACTTCCCTAATTTTTGAATTAAGAATCACTGTCATTCTCTCTACATTTAGGGGCAATGGGTTAAAGGCATTGCAGTAAGTAATGTATTTTTCTCTCCCATGTTAAGCCAACTGACTAGACTAAAAGGCCCTCAAGCTGGAAGCTGTGTCTCATCAAGAAACTGGCCCAGAAGCAGGCTAATGAATGCCATGTGTCCAAAGCAAGCCAAGGGCTTCTGGTAACCCCAGATATTTCCTTCCTGCCAGCCCCCATTCTTCTCCACCTCCCAACCACATGATGACATCACTCTCATCACACTACAGACAGGAACCTCTCACGCCCCCTCTTACTCACAACATGCTTCCTCCCAGAGGAATCCATTGTGCTTATCCTAACTGGATTCATGTCTTTACCAGTCACTGCTGTCATGGGGCAAAGCTTTAAGTGTGTGCAACACCACATGCAATAATAGATATATGATAGTGCCATCTACTTTACAAGGTGGGACTAGATCATAGTAATGTGCTACTAGGCTCTCCAACTAGGATCTCTTGTAAAGTGTTGCTGTTGCATATAAATATGCAACACTATAGAAGAGATCCTAGTTGGAGAGCCTAGTATAACATTACTATGATCTAGTCCTAGACTAGTCTTAAACTACCAGTATTAGGTTTTGTACAGCACCCAGTCTACCTATGGTGCATAGAAGTTTTTATAAAAACTGACTACTAGTGCTTGGCACTTTAGCAGATAGTAATTAAAACTGCTACATGTAAATTATGGCTTCTACAGATGGATAGTTTAAGGTCAAGGGTTAAGAGTATTGCAATTTAAGGCTACCTTTTTAGCTAAACCAAATCATTTATTGCCATTCATATTTTCTTTAATATCAGAACAACAACTTGACAAAATCAATGTGCTTAGTATATGTATATTATGTTTCTGATCACTCAGCTAAAGGCTATTTTAGAAAAAGGTAATTTGACAAGAAAATATATTGTAAATGACAATATAGCTTTGTGTTCTCCTTTTCTTTCTATTACTAACATAACATGGCGGGTTTTTTATGCCTAAGTGAAAAATATACTACAAGTGCTTGCAAAGGTTTTGCGACGATGAATAATGTATCCTCTGTTTACCTTTCTGTCCCATGTTATTTCTACTCTGCCGACTGGAACCGGTGCCAAAGGATGGCTCATGTCGGCTCCCGGTGTCTTTCTGTCGTGCCACTGCTACTGCAATACCAACTGGGGGCTGTCTGACTTCCCCTTCTCCATGAGATGTCTCGTTCTCCCGACTCCTGGCACAATCCATCCTCTCCTGCTCAGGCTGGCACTTGCCGGAGTGGAATTTCATTTCTTGATGGGAACAGCTGGCTTTCATGTTCCCTAAACCCACAAAGGGGGTTCTCTGCCCCACGATAAGTGCTTGGTTGCTGTACTTTAGCAGATTTTTCATGGCAGAGACCTCATCTGTTGGGCCTTGCATATCCTGGCTCAGAGGTGGACCTGGAGTCATTAATGCAGCCTGTTGTAAACTTGTGCTGAATGGGTCTAGGTAAGAGTTCTTCCTGTCCTCACTGATTGAGATGGAAGGGTCTGTCCATGGTGATAAGTGAGGCCCGTTGTAGCCTAGAGAGCTCAATTCAATGGTTTTTCTCTTTCCTTCCTGACCATTTCCCACTTGCTCCATATCAGGAGGTCTATGCTGTTGGTGCTTTATCCTAGCAACCTTTTGAGAACTGTGGGACTGGGGTTCCTTGGAGGTCCTTTCTAAAGTGCAGCAGGACTGGCTGTTTTTTACACAATGAGCATCCTGGTGATTGGGACGTGGACAGTCTTGGTGTGGTTGCATTTCAAAGTACCCCCCTTTCTCCATGCCCCTCTGCATAGCAGGATCAGAGCCCCCGCTGTTCAAAAATTCTAAGTTTTTGATCCTGTTGGCTGTGTTCTGCTGCCACTCTGATCTCCTCTCTCCTTTACCATCAGATTTTAAATGAGAGAATGTATTGGAGTAAGACCCTGGATGGTGAGAGTCAGAGTTCATTTCGTGGCTCTTGTCCTTTCCCTCTCCTCTGTCCACATGGCAGCTTTCTGTGGTCACCTGAAAAGACCGGCTTTTGTCAGTGAAGTGCCCCACTGAAGGCACGAATGTGGGCCTGCCCATCTTTAACTCCCTACCAGCCTTGTCCTGCAAAGAGCATACTACGTCTGGGTTGGAATGAAGCTGCAGGCAGGGGAATGAGCCTGTGGAGGTGTTGAGTGGGGCAGGAATGCTGGGGAGACTGGATGGGACGGTGTAGGACACAGAGTGGTGAAGCATTTGCCTCCTCTCCAGGCACTCGCTGTAGGGTTGCTGGGGCTCATGCTGGGAATACGAACGGTCAGACCTCATCATATCTTTGGCACAGCGGCTCTGGCTACTTTGTCGAGGCATTCCTGCCCCAACATTGCAGCTAGACAACATTGCTTTGCTGGGATCCCCATTAAGCACCTTGGAGGTCATTAGGCAAGAGTTGAGATGCTTGTTCCGGTTGTCACATGAGCCTCTCTGGTGCATGTCCTCCTTGCAATGACTATCCATGGGTAGCACCACTTTTTGTCGCTCCTTTCCCTCTTCCTCCAGGTGCCTATCCTTAAGGTCACCCTTGCCCATCTTCTCCTTGTTTAGCTCAGCAACCCCAAGGTAACGATCAGAGTCTTTGTGCATTTTCTGCATTTGGCTGTTCTCTCTGTCACGGCTGCAGGAGCCAATGGGGTGACCGGGAGCTGCCCGTGCTATACTGGGAAAGTTGTGATTGGCAGACAGGAGGGTAGGCTGAGCAGGAAGGTTTCGCAAATAGAAATTATCTGCAAAAGAACACACAAAAGAGGTTACGAGGTAGGTATTGATTAATGCAAAGTCAAATGATTATAGCGGCATACATAGCAAACATAAATATAAGCTTTGGCCTTATTTAATATTTAGTGTAAATTAATTTTCCACCAAATCAATTCCACCATGACTCATTTTACTCCTGGGGAGTAAAATGTAGCCATGAAGTACAGTTCAGACCTACTGATCAAATGGAAAGGGTCCCGGTATATTATTTATTCTATTTAGAAAGTGTTTTACCAGGAAGAATACATTGAGATTTCTCTTGTTTTCAAGTATGTCGTGGGGACCCAGTCCAGAATGAAGTTACACATAACAAGAAGCCATGGATGTCTATTCACTAAACAGTGAACCAACCAAAAAATTGCAAAAATCAGAACAAAATGGCGGCTCTGAAATATTCTCCAACTTGCCTATCTTTCCAACTCAGCTGTTAAAGAGTGATTTTTGTTATTGTGTTTAATGTGTAGTGAATAGACCCCATGGTCTCGCTATTTTATCCGGTTAAGGGAAAGATCAGATCTCACAGAGGTTTCTCGGTTTGCACAGGACATGGAAGAGGCCTTGAGACTCCAGATAGCAGTCATTCAGTACCCCAGTACTTTAGAATGATCCACACCCATTCTCATCCAAACAGTCAAGATTTAGTGTCGACAAATTATAAGTCAGGGGCACAGAGATTTGAGATATAACAAGATTATTAGTTTATATCTAGAAGTGATAAAGCATTATATATGGACACTAGATATCCACTTGTACTTCTGATCATCCAGATCGCAAATCTCCTGGTCCTAGCTAGACAAACAGAAAAAGGTAACGCTCTGACAAATTTTACCACAAAGATCACATGTTGTAATGGGATATCCCCCCACTTCCTCTAGATTGTAAGCTCTCATGTATCAGTATGTTCTTGCTTGTCTAACTTACTATGTAGTGCCCCTCTTCCTCTGTACCTAGCGCTATTTAAATTGTTGGCGCTATAAATATGTTAATGTAATATCTGTCTCCCTAATAATAAACTTAAGTGCAACATGTAAATAAAAATATATAAATATATGCATCTATCAGTTTAGGAAATTCAAAGAAGCCATGATTCTGAACAATTTTACTTCTATCTTGAATTAGCTCCTAAATATCAAGGTCTGAATTCTGAACTCTACGCGCATTTGCTAATATCCTGACATTTCAATGTAAACAACATAAAAGTGGCTATAATAAATTAAAATGTACGGTAATTTATGAGTCCATGGATCCTACTGAAATTGTGAACCAATGCCTATTCACAAGTGTTGGCAGAGCTCCCTGGATCCATTACCTTGATAAATATTAAATATTGTCCACAGACCGTGCTAGAGTTAGCTGTTGCTCAACCTAGTGTTGCTCAAAGAGTTAAAAACACCCCAGTCTTAACCATACAGAGGAAATGTGCTATAATAAATGATATGTGCTCTGCTCAGCTCTTTGTACTAAGTATGCTCAGATTACAAAACAGGAAGCTGGTTAGAGATGTGCAAAATAGTCCCTTGGGCAGTACTTAATATAATAAATCATAAGTTGGGCAACAACTGACTCTTCAGATGTTGACAAAGCAAAGTTCCCATAATCCTCTACCAGCTGTCTAGGATGTCAATCCAATGGCTGGCAGAGTTTCTTGGGAGTTGAAGTTATTAAAACCACTAGAGAGTAAGGTTACTCACTCTTGACACTAGAGTACTTAAAAAGATACATTCAGGCTCTCCTACGAGAAAAGCCAAGAATTAAAAGGACTGAAGATTGACTGGGTGGGTAAATTAGTTCTGATCAGCTGTCATCGTCTCTCCATAAGGCAAGAGATCACCTAGCACCTCCTTCTTTATGGCTGGAGGATACAGACTTGCCATGTATTCAGCCAAGGCTGCTTCTCTTTCTGTATTATTTTGCTTCCCATTCTTGATAATACCCCCCATACCCCCCTCCCCCCCATGCTCCCTCCTTTTCCCACTGGCACATGAGTCTCAGAAATGCAATGAAGGCCAGATTAGCGGGGGATTACAGCAGGAATTTCATGCAGCAAGGAACACGGCACTTTGAGAAGGTTAAGTAAATGCGGGTCATTGAAAATTTCAAGTCCAGTCCTGTTATTTCAGTTCAGAACTTTACAGCAATAAAGCAGAGAGCATATAAAGCAGAGGGTGTATAATATCCATCCTGGCGCACAAGACTCAAAGGGAGTTATTTAAAAAAAAGTCGGTTTAGCGCAAAGTGATAAACGTGATATAAATATCAGAACATTCTATTGAGTGCCATGGAGATTGCTCCATTTTCACGTTTTGAACTCTATATCTGTCTAGTGGAACATTCATCTAAAATAATGTTACATTAAATATAAAAGCAAACTATTTATTTTCCCAAAAATGTTTATTGTTTGATTGAATAGCTCATTTTGTGCATTCTATGCAATGTGGTTAATGTGTTTTCCAAGTGGACCAGAACTCTGCACAAAAAAAGGTCTTTTAAGGAGCAGTTTATAAATTGTTTTTGTCAAAAGATCTTACATTTGATGACCAGCAAAAAGTAACTTATAGGCAGGTGTGGAGAAATGTGTTTTGGTGACAAGTCCTCTTAAAAAGGACAAATATAATATTAATAATGCTTGCTGACCCTTAACATATTTTCCTTTTAATTTTAAAAAATATATCGCTGACAACTGTTCCCAAATGTTTTGCCCACATGAGGAGCCTATTAGACATCCGCTCATGAAGGAATAATAGGTCAAAAACTACTCCCTGAAACAAAACATCTGGCTCAGACTATAAATAAACATCTCTGCTAAACAGCAGGGCTGCAAAATAAACAAAACAAAAGAGCATTACTGCAGAATATAGACCAGAAGCCAAAAAAGTGTTCTGCTCCATGCTGGATGAGCTGCAATGAGGAGCCAGGATGTGAGCAGGTTGTCCCCACGATGGCTGAACACAATTTAAAATTGATGTTATTCTTTGCTACTGTTACACACAAGGGTGTCTTTTTGGCAGGGCAAACGAGTGTGCACTTGTTTCCTTTTCAGCTTTCTTTTGTCAGCGACAATGTTAAGCATAGTGACCAATAGCAGACAGCGCCACCTTGAGATCAAATGCTATAAAGTACAGTAAACTGAGATTTCTAACATACATAGAATATACTTGTAATAACCTTTGAACGAAGCAACCCATGAATTGCAGTGTATTTGTTCTTATGTTATTCAGCAGCAAAAGGAAAACATGTTGCATTGTCAGTCAGAATATTTAGTACATTCCCTTTAAATGTTATATTTTACATGGATAATTGTGAGACTTGCCTTTCTGTGATTCATAGAAACGATGCTGTCCATACAAAACATTGCTGTTCCCATGGTCCAAATGGCTCATCGGTAGGAAGGTGGAAGCCAGACTGGCTGAAAACCGGGGATAACCTGAGAACATGATACAAAACATCACACAAATGCACATTTGAAGCTGAGTATAACACTCTGAGTAAACAGAATGCAATGATTTCTTCCCTGTTAAATTGGTTGTTGTTTTTAGCTCAATGACATCTAAATTCTATTGAATGCTTTATCTCCAAACCCACCCTCAGGCTATAATAGAAAATGTTGACATGACTAAATAAAATGCATGCTGAAAAATAAATAATACAATATAGAAATCATTCCTTTAGTTACTTATTTCTCTTAAAAATGGCCCTGAATTCATTAGAACATGATAGTAAAATCCCTGGGGCATTTTCTTGGGCTATGTTAATTCGGTCTGTCTAGCCTCCTTTCCCTCTGCTGTGTCACATGATGCATGAAATATCAATAGATTGAACATAGCGCCTCTGTTTCCACCAGAAGCTCAGTTAATATTTGTTTAGATATTTATTTCAATTTATTTGATAATACAACTTGCAGAAACAGGCCGTAAGACAGATTTGTTTATTTTCCCCTCACCATATTTCTGCAGCTACCTCATCATTTCTATTGGAAATTTACTGGAATCCTAGAATATTTCAAGAATAGTTAGTTTGATCCAACAGGCTAACCACTGGGGAGACCTAGTCTAACGAAAGAAGACTAACAAATATATTCTTAACGCCAACATGGAGGCCCAATGGACATGGTTCATTCTGGTAAGTTAAGTTGACAGTGACTCGCCTCTGTACACTTTTAACATGTTATTGCAACGATATAATAATATTTAAACATTTTATTTATTATATCTGTAGTCTTTGAGAAGGAGGAAGTGACAGATTTGTGCCCTGGTGTCTCTGGATGAAGTGAGAGGTAAGTCATTTTATTAAATATTTCTGCACAGCTCTCCATTCACAAATATTGCACGATTAAAAAAAGTGACAAGTGACAACTGTTATGGTAGGTGTCCAGATGTCTGTGTATTAAAGGGAATGTCTGCTCTCTCGCTCTCTCTCATCCCTCCTGTCTGGGTATGTGTAGAACAGAACACACTGAACTGCCTTCAGTGTGTCTGTTGTCATGGAGGCGCATCTCCAACAGGAAGTGTGGGGGACCTGGGAGATCATACATGCCATAGTGGTGGTTGATGGGTGAATTGTCAACTGCGCATGCACGAGGCCAGTGCAGCCGCACCATTGCCGTACCAAGGACGGACATTTGGTGGTGCACTTACAAAGGTAAGTATGATATATTTTTTACTGCAAATAAAAGACTTTTTTTTTTCAAAAGTGACAGCCTAGCCTACTCTGTGGTGCCTACAACTTGCACCAAATTTAAATGTGACTAGACTAGAATGTAAACTAGACTGTCCCTTTAAGATGAGCTAAGAGGGGTGTGTTCTGGTGTGTTTATTAGGAGGAGGTCCTTATGTCTGTATGCTAGGGTGGGATGAGCGGTAGGTGACCTGATGTCTGTGTAGTACAATGGGATGAGCGGTAGGTGACCTGATGCCTGTGTAGTACAATGGGATGAGCGGTAGGT
Source organism: Pelodytes ibericus (assembly GCA_036172795.1). Classification (NCBI taxonomy): domain Eukaryota; kingdom Metazoa; phylum Chordata; class Amphibia; order Anura; family Pelodytidae; genus Pelodytes; species Pelodytes ibericus. The sequence continues at coordinate 111,343,798 of CM069862.1, read as the reverse complement.
GACCTGATGCCTGTGTAGTTGGAGGAGGTGACAGGTAGCTATTCCAGATGTTTCCCAGATTTGTTTTGTCTTATGAGGAGCTGTTTCTCAGTCTTTCTTGATTACAAGTATATTAAAAGGTGTGTCTGTGAATGAAGAGGTCTGTGAAAACCGTAATGAATGCAGGATGCCTTGTGTAGCAGTAAAATTGTAATCTTCATTTGACCTGAAATGGAAAGATCCCTCTCATAGGAGGAGGAGGATGAGAAGAGAGGAGTTCCCTTTTGCTAAATTGTTGCAGCTGTCTCTTTTAATTGCTTGTTGTTAAAAGACTTTTACTGGCCTTCATTTAAGTAAACACCAGTCAGTAAATTCCTTTGCCACAGATGCCCCATTCCCACGTGTAACCTTCCACTGACCCCTGGACTCAGTCATTGCCTCCCAGCTCTTTCCCTATGCCTCCTCTAGGGGGTATTAAAGGTGAACATCTGCTTAGTGCTGTGCCTTCCCCAGTGATCACCCAACCTGTTGAAACAAGGAATGTAACTTGTATCTTGGGGGTAAAACTCAAGCAGATGAGTCAGTGGTTTAAAGAATGATTATTGTAAATGTCAATTTCATGTTACATTGGTCTGAGTTAATGTATTAAGGTAATCAACCTCACCCTTCAAGTGACTGCTACTGGAGAGGATTTATCGGCAGTATTGAAAGAAGGAGCTTTATTGAGGAGCGAGAGGAGGGGTTACTTGCAATTCAGGGAAGGTTTTGAGGGTGCAGACTGGATACACATTATAGAGTGCAGTTAATGAAAGGTTTTGAGGGTGCAGATTGGTTAGACATTATAGAGTGCAGTTAAGGGTAGGTTTTGAGAGTGGAAAGTGGTTAGACATTATAGAGTGCAGTTAAGGGAAGATTATAAGGTGGAGACTGGTTACACATTATAGAGTTCAGTTAAGGGAAAGTTTTACGGGTGCAGACTGGTTAGACATTATCGAGTGAAGTTAAGGGAAGGTTTTAAGGTGCAAACTGCTTACACATTATAGAGTGCAGTTAAGGGAAGGTTTTAAGGGTGCTGCCCAGTTAGACATTATAGAGCGCAGCTAAGGGAAGGTTTTGAGGGTGCTGTCCAGTTAGACATTATAGCGTGCAGTTAAGGGAAGCTCTGCGGGTACAGACTGGTTAGACATTATAGAGTGCAGTTAAGGGAAGGTTTTGAGGGTGCAGACTGGTTAGACATTGTAGAGTGCAGTTAAGGCAAGGTTTTGAGGATGCAGAATGTCAGACATTATTGAGTGTAGTTAAGGGAAAGTTATAAGGTGCAGGCCAGTTAGACATTACAGAGTGCAGTTAAGGGAAGCTTTTGAGGGTGCAGTCAAACTTGGTATTATAATATAAAGGTAAAGTGGATAAAGTGTGCAGGCAGAAATGCATTAAAAAAGGGTGTTAAAGGATCATATAGTACAGTAAAAGGAATAGAGACTGCACTTAGGTGAGGATTTATAACGCACAGTAGGGGGAATTAGCAAGTGCACTTAAAAGAAGTGAAATAGTGCAATCAGAGTAGTAGTTATAGAGTGCAGTTTTGTGAACATCCGGAGGATGGATCAAGCTATGGATTATATGTAAAGATTTTAAAAATGTAGTCAGGGTACAGATTGTGGAGTGCCGTTAAGGGGGGAAAAATGATCCTAAGACACAAAAGGTGATCCTGCAGTCACAGAAGATCCACTTGAGAGTCAACTCTGGAATCTCTGCGTTTAAGATCCAGTAACCTCAGACCTCAAATTCGGGCTACTCAGAGACCACCGAAGTGATCTTGAAACGGCACGAAAATCTGCTAATGTCCCAACTTCTATGGGCAGGACGTTGGTTTATTTCAGGACCATCTCGGGAAGACCTTGGCTATTACGGAAATAGCTAAAGTTCTCCCATAGAAGTCAAAGGGAGGACTTTGGCTATAGTCGAAATAGCCACAGTCCTCTCAAAATGGCCCAAAATTGGAAAAAAGAAATCTGTAAAAATCAAATAAAATTTAAAAAAAACATGACGCATTAATTAGAAACATTAAAATAAATTAAAGGAACATTAAATATAAAAAAATGATTACAATTTAATTACAACTTATATTAATGTAAATATACTATTTTAATAAATAACATTAATATATTATTATAGTATATATTTTTTTGTGTCTGAAATATGTTTACTTGAATTATTGTACACTTTTCTGTTCAATTCTCCAGCTAAAAACTAAAAATCGTAAATTCGCCAATCTCTGCCTATTAGGATATAACCAACCCACATCCCCCCACCGAATGGTGGCCAAAAGCAGGCCAGGAATCCGTGGAAATTTCTCTGCAGTTTGGTTTTATGCCCTGGGATTGGGCCATATTTGAGCTTATTGAGTAGACCCTTAAGTGAAAGTTTATTCAATGCATTTAAGGGAGGGGCTGCAATGTGCCATTAGCAAGAGACATCTAGGCAGCCAACTGGAGCCCTCCAGTTGTTCCTAGACTCTCATCATTTTATCGGCTGGTCATGAAAAATGGGAGTTGAATCTGTCAGCAGCTGGCACCAAAAAAAAAAAAAAATTGTTTGTTCTTTTTGAGCATAATGCAACAAACCTATTCACATTCTTTTAGTACAGTCATCAGTCAAGCACACATATTAGTAGTTGAAGCTACATTAGTTACATTTTGGAAGATGTAGTGCCCACCAGCACAATAACCGTTACAATGCTATTATTGTACCCCATGATGGTGGAAGCCAAGATGCAGTTATATTAGAATGCCCGGTACATATAGGGTTAAAAATCATATCCCTCATTCCATTCCAAGCAGAAGATAAGGTCCCTTTGAGCTGGTTGGAAGGTTATGGGAGGGAGGATTTTGTGCTTGTGAATCAGAACAGCTGCCCCATGGAAACAAAGTTTCTCGTCTCAGCCTCCAGTCCTAGAACAGTGTTGGCAATTCTGAGCCCTGCAGGATGAGGTTCAGTGCAGCTGTGCACCAGGAATTCCCAGGGTGAAGGGGCAGAGATGCCCAGGCACAGAATGTGCAGCCGCTTTGAAGCCGAGAGCCCACGCCAGTGCCTGAAATGGCTTCATTCAAGGACAGGGGACACAGACAACAACTCTTTGTGTATGTGTCGCCAAATGGTGAGATAAGGCGGACTTGGAAGGCTGCACACAGATACACTGTACAGATCAGCCTCACACAGCCGGGACTATGACATAAGAGGAAGAGAGATATGTATATATAACATAGATAGACCAAAGGTGGGCAACCATACATACAAAAATACAAAATCCAAGGAGGCAAGTGCCATCATAGGGTTTTAACAAACAGGATATTTGTATTATATATTTAAATACACACTTATCCAGTGAGTAAGCAGTCATACTATTCTATTCACCAGGGATTTTGGGGGGTGTTGTAGAGATAACAGGATGCTTGAGGAGCTCTCTCTAACCAGCCTTGCTATGGGCACCGCATCAAGGCACAGGGTTCATGTCCCTATCACCAGCACAAACTTTTAACTCTGCCTCCTCACATATCCTCCTTGATCCCCTCCCCTATGAGTTCACAGATAAGGAGGTCTGTGCCCAAGGACAAGGCATAGACTGCCCAGTTCCCCACAACAGACAAAAAGGTATCCTCCTCATTAGCAGGAAACCATATCAGTGATAATAAAATGCGGTCTGTACCAATGCACACCTGTGGACCCATGTACACCTGTGGACCCATGCACACCTGTGGACCCATGCACACATGTTAGAGGATAAAAAAAAAAGAGCTTTGGATGCATGCATACGCTCACCCACATTTCTGTACGCTAAACTAAAATTATAAATATATTAACACTCCAGTGGCATAGCTTAAATCCAAAATATATTTGAATTCTATAGATTATTAGCTTAAACCCTTAGAACAGCAGGAAGGCAAATACTTTTTTTTTTTGGGGGGGGGGGGGTTAATGGGTTAATGCGGATACATTTTACCTTGTCTAGATTAAGTCAGAAAATTGTGGAGCTGAAGATATATTGGTTTTATAAGTTTAATTAAATTCTTGAGTGCCCTCTTGACTGTAAAAAGTAGGCGAGGGGGAGGTCTATTATCAGTACTGAGACATGATAGTCTTGATAGGAGGATTTGGAGATGTGCTGATGAGACAATACGTGGAGTAATGTTTATATGATACAGAGGTGTATTTCATACTATTTGGTGTTACCTAAGGCATTTGGTGTTCATGAAGGGTGTGACTGGAGAGAAGATACGCGGGGAGAAGGAACAGACTCATGGGACAAGGAAGAAAAACACAATGATTGAAAAGGATATTGTGAAAGACAGAGAATGTAATGGGAACCACAAAGAAAACAGAATAGGGGCAAGATGCTTATGAGAGGGTCTGATTCCCTGCTAAAAGCCTATCTCTCCAGTCTCTGGCAACCAGGAGGCTCGAATCAACAATTCCAACAATCAAGCTGTGAAAGGATTGTCAATGATAAAAAAGGAAAAACACAATCAAACGTATATGTAATAATTTGTGAACAAACCCTTTAATTCCTGGAATCAGCAATATTCATGGGACACAGAGGTCATCCAGGGAACCCAAATGGATGATGGCATCATTTTCACATAACCCTGACCTAGAGGAAACCTTGCTGGCAAATCTATAGCTTCGCTTTCATAACAGCCAAGAACCACCCTCCCCAGCCTGGGTTTCTTGATCATCTGTGATCCAGATATTAAAAAGTTCAGTAGTCCTTCATAAGATAATAAGACATTTTAGGAACTATGCAGAAGAGTAATGTTTATAAAGCAATTTGTTGTTACGTAACACTATAATTTGAAGGAAACATTTAGGTACAACCCTCAAATGTATCTTGACTAATGCGATTTTTACTGATGAGACTAATGTGATTTAAAACCCCAATCTGCGCCTAGCCCTTCACCCTGCTTCCCACAGGTGGTTTTGGTGACTGTCCCTGGCAGTGACTGAGTTAAGAGAAGAGCAGGTAAGGATGTTTTTGTGCAGCAGTTAAGACTGGGGAGTACAAAGTAGGTGTTTAAAATTGCCAACTTTCTTGGCAGTCACATGAAAGGTAACGCCAGGTATTTCCTTGACACCCAACGCCACAGGAGATCCTGGGTGGAGAGGGGAGGGCAGAGGAGAAAATCAGAGGGGAGGGCCAATAGACTGAGTTCTGGTTTATAAATACACACACCAGGTGACTGAGGGAAGTCGTAGACAGAGTTGGCATTGACACATTAAGTGTGTCGGACACCTTCCATGCCAAAGACTTGCACTGGGTTACATGCCAGAAACAGTGGCCATATCTTACACCTCTTACCCCACGCCCCAGCTGGAGAAAAAAAACTGTACATAGAGTATTTTGTTAAAAGCAAAGGTCAATGTCTGTCTTTTGTACAAATGTGTAGTATCAACCAATGTATTTTCTTCTGGGGATAGTTACCAATAAGTAAGGCACATAGGACCTTTATTTCCCAAATCAGAACTAATTAATGGTAGGGAGGGAAACAGAAAAATGTAATAACCATCTTCAAAACTGAATGTTTCTTGTGGCAGAATTGCCTGGGATAGCCATGTTAGGGACACTCCTCAAGATGAGGTAATCGGACTTCCCCCCTACTTGCACTGAAAGGGTTAAGTGATAAATTGACCCAGATTGAAATCCAAGTTGTTCCTTAGAGGTGCCAGGAACCGGCTCGATTACACAGGACCAAGTTGTGGGTTAGTTATCAGAGAGAACGGCTGTGTGTCAATAACAACATCTGTACGTGGGCTTATAAACATCTGCCAGCTCCTCACTCCCTACAGGCGCAGACACACCCCAATCCCCCTTAGAGGCTGCAGTATCGAGATCCAATATCCCACGCATGGCAGCCAGGAAAAGTATTCCGATACTGATACAGTTATGCAGACATCTCAATGCTCTAAAACAGCAACACGAGAAAAAGGAATATGTTAAATGATGGTAGCTTGAAATCAGGGCTTTCCCAACCCTATGCAAAGACTAGAGTTTGTAGCATTCCTTTAAATCCTGCAGCAAGCGCTGCATTCATTGCTGGCACAAAATATATGTGTTAATATAATATATGGCTGTAGATCAGGCACACTGAAAGGTTAACAGTGCAACAAGATAAAGCCATTCCAGGCATCTTTACACAGTAATGCTGGACAGATTCTTCTATGGTAATTTCCACGTGAGCAACACATGGTACACTGATCGGGCACATTATTGGGTTAACACTGCTGTCTTGTGAGTACAGTTATCCAGTGTAATACTAGTCTGGGCTTCTATGGTAATACATGTCGAAGAGTCCTCCTGTGCCAAAAAAAAAGCAGAAACAGACAGAAATGTCAAGCAAAATATCTGTGGAACAAACACTACATCCTACAAACGCTTGCTATTAACAGGCTGTGTTTCCCAGGACAAAAGGGAACTCAGGACGGCTGCATGGCTAACAGGATGAATGGATTTTTTTTTTTTTTTAAAGAAACAAATAATTGGACAAATGTTTTCCATTAATTAACACTACCAGGGTAAATAAGACATATCTGCTGTCCTGTTTGTCTTTATTTCATACTCGTTTAGGCCTAATTGGTACTATCCATTGTTTAGATCTATTTTAACTCACAATAATTGAAGGATTTTTTTTTTTTTAGTTTTGTGAAGATAAGGAATAAAGGCAATAAGTAAACTCACAATACCTGGCTGTGGTATGAAATATTTTTACCATTTTAATGAGTAAACGTAAAACCAACAATGTTTTTTTTTCACCCTTTTCTTTTCATTTTTGTAGATGCATCATAGGTATGTGTGTTTGTGTGTATTTTATGCACATGATGCATCAACCAACAAAACTAGTACTTAACAAGCAGGCTATTACAAACACAATCCCTACTATTCTCAAGAAAATCCGAAAAAAATCCTCTTACAAACAGCAAGAACAACACATAAAAGAAACTATAGTGTATATACCAGCACACATTGAAGAGAACAGTAAAACCACAATGCCTGGATTTACGTCATTATCATAGCATTCTTTCACCATTTTCTTTGGGATAAATAGACCACTCTTTGTAAATCGCTAAATGATAATTTATCACTACTTTGAAATAGGGTGTCCTGTAATTACGTTCAAAGCAGTTGCCCACAGACAACATGGTAAGAGCGGCGTCTAAATATATTGTATATTTTTAAGGGGGAGCGGGTGGTCTCTATTCCTAAGAATAAGAACTGAAAGCAGAGGTATCCAACTGTTTTTGTGGTGTGTCATCTTATTTTTAGATCAATATGCGGGAGGCCTTGAACCTATATAATCGTTGGCAGGGGATGACAAATGGATGGATGTCTGTGGGCTACCAATTGGATAGTACTTCAGGCAACATGTTGTGTATGGGAGTACACTTTTAACCCATTGTATTCTCAGCACCCTACTCATCCGATTACATTCCAAATTCTTTATTTACAGGTAATAAGTGGAAAGACAGGTCAAGAGATGAATGCCCATTGAATCTGTCCTATGGAATGTAGATCACATAGGCTTAAGATAATAACAGGAAATGCTAGTGACGTATTATGAACCATAGCAGATATTAGGTAAGAGCAGCTGGCAGAAGTTCCAATGCAGACTTTAAAGTTGGGTTTAAACACACAGCTGGCATGGGTTTTGTAAGAGGGCTGTTAAGGGTTAAAAAGCTTCTGCCAATCTGGCCTGCAGCTCTCTCAGTGGTGAGGAAGGTTGGGCAGCAGGAAGCTCATGCTGAGAAGGGATCAGCAGCAGATGTGAATACTGCTCCATTGCTGTGTGAGCCTAGAAAGGGTGTGTGAAAGAAGTGGGAGTAGTGAAGAGCTCCAGGACACAAAAGGCAGCCAGGCCCCAAATGGAGTAATTCAACCCAATAAGAAAAGCACGACAACACCTAAATCTGTAACAACCTTATGTTATACAACAATGCTCAGGTTGGGTCAAACAGCAATACGTTCTAGATATGGGATGGCATGGAACTTTCTCACTCTAGAATAAAATGACATACCAACATAAGCACCAGTCCCCACCCCAAGATATAGAAACATCTCCAATCTACAAGTGGTTCCACAAACACTTGTAATCATTGAAAGAGGGGACAAAACGGTGATGGGAATGTTGTGTCACAGAGGATGAGTTCAATTCTGCATTGTTATTGTACTTGACTGTCATTGACACTTTCAATCCACAAGAGGACTGCCAACTAAGTCATTGCTTCCATCTAAAGACCCCCGGCATGAAAAGTGTTAAAGGCTTGGCCATCTTTTGCCACACCCTGAAGCCTCCCAAATTAGTTCAGTCTCCGAGCCCCACAGACATGCAGAGTTAAAGAAAGTGAGAGCAGGAGGTGGTATTGGCTCAGGGCCCTGGCATATTGCCCGGCTGCTAGTCTGAAAGGATGCCAGCTGGCTCACGCCACACCACAACTGCACCCTCTCCCCCCTTCTCCTTTCGTCCTGCACATTCTAAGGAGAGAGGGAGAGAAAACAGAAAGTCAGAGCAAGAAAGAGAGACACAAACAAAACATAGAGAGGGAGAGGTAGGAACAGAAAAGACAGATTTCTTTTAGGACAGAAAGTTAATACACTAAATATAACAAAATGAACACACTGATTCACACAGAGATCACACACACACACACACAGTCACACATGCCGATAAACAACTACACAGCGCTGGAATACACTGGTAAATATATCCATGCCAGCACACTAACACACAATGATAAACACAGGAGCATTGTACTGATACAATAATATACATCGACATGCATACGCCAAATAGTTGTAAAGATATGACTGCCCCACCCAGCACCCTGCAGGCAAAAACTATTTGTCCTGATACAATGGGAGTTTTTGCCCACTAGCTAAACGGACTATCAACACCTTGATGACAAAATCATCTGTCTCCCTAATATCACCGATCCCTTCAGGCTGCCTCACTCACTCGGCATGTACATTTAAAACCCACCGGGGTACACAAATCTCTGATCCCGCTAACATCAAAGAGTTTTGTGGTTACTGCATTCTTACTGAATATGAAAGAAACAGCTAGTGACTGTGAACTCTTAAAGGTTTGTTTCTGGGACAATCAATTCATGTTATGAATGCTGGAATCAAGGGCGTAGATACCATGACACAAGCTGTCTATATGGTAACAATGACATTGATGGTCTAAACTGTATCCACGTCATAAAATAGGGCACATCTGACACTACCAAATACAAAATATCATGTAAACCAAAACACATTATGTGTCATTTACAGTTGATTTTCAGCTTATGTTCATACATATAACCATAGATGCTTAAAGAGGATCCATCATAAACATTATATATCCCTAAGTGGAATTTGAAACTCTGTGTTAAAAGTAAAATAAAGACATTCCTAATTTTGTTTTTCATTCCCCCTCCTGCATTGATGAAGAAAAACAGAGCTCTACTTTGTGGAGCACTGCCAAATGTCATGCAACCAGTGGGATGAGGTGAGTTCAGTCACAACCTCTTGAAGCAAATAGGCAGGCAACTGCTTTTAAAAAGGAAATGGCCAGGATGAGGAGAAACAGGGAGCCATGTTTCTTCTAAATGATTAAAGCAGTCTTATTTTCAGAGGAGAATGACCTTTAAAACTACACATCTGACTGGAATATCCTGCACCTAAAGGTAGAACCGTAGCAACACGGAGCTCTTTAATAAGGAAGGCGGCTGGCTCTTATTTAAACAAAATGGCTATGTACATGTAGCATTGGACAGCACATAAAAACTTAACACAATTTAGTTACAAGTCCCTTTAGCACAAATTTATATAATGGGAATCAAAAAAATCTTCAGATGGCAACTGTGCCAAGTTCACAATAGACAAAGAGAAATGATGATTGTGACTGCAAGGGTTTGTAGCATACCAGATATTGGTCCCATATAAATCTGCACTAATGTGTTTGTCTGACTAGATGAGAAAACAGGATTATTCTGTTGTCACCTGGCAAGATAACCTTTGACCTTAGAACCTCAGGAACCCTCAGCTTGCAGGTGCCTGCATACAATGCTGCTAAGCAGGTTTCGGTGGGGTGGGGATGGGGGCAGCAGAGGGACAGGGTTAAAGTTTAGACAGATTGCGGTTGTTGAAATTCCATCCAGAAGAGGTGAGAACAGACAGGATGATGACAGAAGGGATGAGGCAGCAACAACTTTCTCTGGCTGGTGGCATACATGTACCAAGAGTTGATGGATGGGAATGGAGGGAGGCATTATGTGGGAGACTTTAACCCTTCGAGGCTTAGTGCATTAATAAAGCTAATGTGTCACACATAAACCTATGGAAACACACCATTTTCCCATTCTAGTTTGTGCCCTGGAGGTTTTGAGAAGTTGGTAACAAAGTGAGGAATATGTAGAGTGTTGTGGATCATGTTATATTATAGTTATTAGGTCTACCATTAGGTAGATATGTCCCCAGTCCAAAATGTTAATACTTGCTAGTATTTAGATAACATCAACCAATGTATCTACAGTTGATGTTTTACTTTGTCTCTTTAAATAGTGTATTTATTTAGATTTATTTGCTTTTCAGGTAAGAAATGATTTTCTTTCTTCAATGGCATGTGGGGCAAAACCTGTATAATTGTTTTCCTGTCCTGAACTCACCTCACTTCTCCTTACAATTTCTTTTGATGGTGAAGGAATCAATCAGCTTCCCAAACAAGAGAAGGGAACTTCATAGGGCAGAGTAATTAAATGAAATGTGTAAGATGGCTACTTTTACAAGCAGACAGGAAAGATGGATGTCTATTGCATGTATATTGGTGGTTTTGAATGATAAACAGTTTAACATGTTAAATTGTACATTTCTTATTAAATTGATATAAGGCTTCCAGCGTGTAGCTCTCCAGTTGTTACACAACAACTCTCCTGATACACAGCCAGCACTTTCCTAAGAATATTGAAATAAAACAACAGCTTCCTGTTGGCATTCTATATTTTGTATAACTCCCCAATTCTCACTTTGGACACAATTTATCTGTATTTTGGGTCATTGTTGGCACATTAGGTTTCAGTGTTAATACATCAAGCAAGCTGTGGAATATACAAAGTCACTGAAAATATACTGAAGCTCTTAAAATCTATTTGTTAAAAAGATAGTACCATGTTGGCCATGGAAAAACAGGAAACAAGTAGCATTAATATGATACAATTTATTGGCTTCCTCAAGCATGAAAATCTATTAGAACTTGATAATAGAGAGTAGTAAGGAGTGTAGAAACCTATTTAAGCTTATTTATAACTTGACTGTTATTTTAGTTGTAACCAGTGCAGATAACCCAAGACTGTTTGTTCCATCACTAACCTTCATGGGAGTGAGAGAACCAGATCTGGGAGGTGCCGGCCCCATGAGGACCCCTGTATGTTGTTTCTGAGGGGGAGGATGATGCTCCTGAAGGATGCCCTGTTGCTGCAGTGCCCAGGCTGCTGCTCAGGAAACTGCCCATAAAAGAGGGTGATGAGTTTGCCATCAGACCGCTGCCAGCTGTAGGAGAGAGGAGAGCATTCTTAGTGAGTTTGCAGATATTATAATCATTTACTTCTAACTTGTCAAAGCATTTCACAGAGCTGTACAGCAGGGCTTTACAGGCAAGATTACATTCACCCTGTAAAAATCTGTTTTTCAGGTATTTATTATGAACCATTATTCCTTTCATGTATACTCTGTGATTCATGTTATTCTGTCCTTTTATTTTGTTGCTACTATGATTCTATAGTAATAAAAAAAGAAAACAATAAAACTTGACTTAAAAAAAAAAAGCATTAGCCATTTTAGTGACAACGGGCAATACATTTCTATAATCTCTGGCGCTCAACGTCAGTGAATATGGTCAATGAGACTATTTTATTTCACTTAAGGATCAATGACATTCCATGCTGTTGTCAGAATGGCCCGTGATATGGTTCGATGGCAACATGCAACAATATGTAATATCTGCTTATTTATTATCTGTAGCTCTATTGGATTCTGCATTCTTCATTGGTCCTTAACAGGTTTAATAGTTTGGGGAATGTCAAATAAAAACCTCGGAGCTCCAAAAACTGGGCACCAGAGCACATTATAAACACTGGGCAAAGAAATATTTCACTGTGCAGATAGGACAGAATATAGAAGATATTTGGAAATGTGTAGCATGTCTGTTGTCCAATTTGCAGGTTTAGGCAGATTGCTGTGTCTTTAGAGATGCTGGCACAAAGGTACCTACATTTGTCTGCCTGGATTGTCTATGGAGTTACGTTTGTTGTCTTATGAAGATGTACTACACATGTCAATAAATAAAGAGGTAACACAGTCGTGAAACTAAACCAGTACAAACTGCCAAAAAACATAGAGGAATTGATGGAAATTGGAATATCTGAACTATGCACAGGGTGTATTCGGGATTATTGGCTGATCAGTCAGGCTCTCCCCTTCACTCCCAGCCTTCAGGGCACAATTAAAATATCACATCTTCAAGGAAGCCTCCCCATTGCCTACTCTGCAGCTTCTCCCAGCTGTTGCTGTCACCTGCCTAACTAGGAGCGTATTCCAGATGTGAGTCTCCCAGAGAGCTGTGAATATTTCTTTGTAGTTCATAAAGTCCTCACCTTAGACAGTAAGCTCTTGTGCACTATAGACCATTAAGCTATGGTTTCATCCAACATCTTGGGTTGGGTAAGATATGATTAGTCACTAAGTATTGGCATAATGCCCGTGATGCCAATACAATGTGCCAACCACATACACAGCGTGTACCAGACACTACTATCAGGTACTAAAGTTGTACACACAATTCTACAGAGTGTATATTTATAAAACCTCCTGTTAATTTTAGGAGCCAGGCAAGATGTACATCCATGCAGATGTATGCAACAATAAAACACATAATATAGTTAGGAGCAAGCAGTAGCATGTTTATCATACATGGCTAGAGCGTGTTAAACCCCGACATTGATATCTAACCCCTGCATTGAGAATAGTATAAAACTTCACATCTGGTCATAAAATCAAGTATCTCATAACAACATCATTCCAAAAGGGTGTGTGTCGACAGAACCCCAGATTTTGTACCTCCTGGGGTACATCATATGGGATTTCAAGACCCTGCAATGGCCATCTCAAATGGTCGTAAGTGGCTTGCTCTGAATTGTGCTAATATGTTACATTTTACCAGTCTTCATTTTAGAAGGAATATCATTATTCATATAATTCATATTAAGTATATAGCTAGAATTTCACATCATTCATATATCCACCCAGTGGTGCTTACAAGAGAGAAGCAAAATGCTTGAACACCGTTTGATTAGAAGAGGACAGTGAAACTTATTTTTTGTTTCTGCTGTAGCCCACATGTCCTTAAACTGCGAATATTTAAGTAAAGACTGGCTAATATCCTTAGCATTTTCATAATTAATAATATTAATACATATCACAGCATCTAAGTACATGTTACAGCAAGTCAAAGAACTACATTTAAATATTTTGGACAGTGCAAAATACCAAGTAGGATCCAGGCAATTAGATTAGCTTCACACAACCCTGCCGGCTTGCAATTCCATGTATCCACCACCTCTTCTGTATCATAGTACTTCTTGCTAAATATGATGAGCTCTGCTCTGTTTCTCTTTTAGCTTTGGCATGTGCTTGTTTGGAATACCAATCCTTCGTAAGCTAACCTGTATCTAATAAAAGGCTGCCCCGGAGAGCTTGCAATCTGAATCTGCAAGATATCATCATGTTCAGAAAACAGTTACTCACCCCAGAAGAACATGGTGTAAGAGATGAACAGGCTCTGTCCTAGTAATCTCCCTTAAATGTTTATCCCTAGGTAGCACAGGGGCTGTTACACAATTTCATGATGATGGAGCAGGGGGAGAAACAGGACCTGCCAGCGGGTTGTTCACAGGAGAAAATAGAAGAGGAAACAGTTACACGGATCGTAAAATGAAAGTTTTATTGTGAGCTCATATGGTGGAGATCTCTCTTGGGACAGAAGTCCTGGATACATGGATGCAGTAACTCTCTCTCGCCCAGGCCGAGCACTGTACAAGCGCATTATTTGGCATAACATCATACTTTGTAATATGCTGCAGTTCCCCCATATCCAATCTGTAGCCACCAATTGCAAGTGATTTGGGTTTTTATGCAAGAGTCTTCTCTTTTCCCTCGTTGGCAGTGTGTGTAGGAGCAATAAATATATATATAAATAATAATTGGGGGGGGGGGGTGGAATACACACAGAAAAAAAGCAATTTGTGTCTGATAGAAAACAGGTCTGGGCTGCTGGTGATCAGAGGAAGGGGGGGTCCTCCCACGCTGCCAAACTTTTCCCTTTTAAATACTTTGGAAATGAGTGTCCCAAGTGTGGTTTTAAGGGGGGGGGGGGGGAATCTGCCCTTTTTTTCCTGTAAAGTTTTCCCCTGCGCCAACGGGTTCATCAGTAAAGCTATACAAATTATTACAGGAGACTTTTACGCATTGAAAATGTTTCATCTTTTTCTGCCCGGAAACCAGTTGAGTTTCCAAATTTAGATCTGAATCGAGACATCGCTACTGCATAGCTCAGCCCCAGCATCATTCTCTGCTCTCTTGCACCCGAGTCACTAAGACAATGTAAGCACTGTAACTGTAGTTTTTGACTTATTCAGTGCCCAATCAAACTACAGTAATTAGCTTGCTGCTTTCTATGGTGAGAGAGTTAACAAGTTTGAACAAACCTAATTTCTGTCCTGGCATGCATTTCATTGGCAGTATCAAGTGCACCTCTACAAATCACAGGGCAACGGGAAGCACAGCCCTGAAGTATGGTACACAGTCAGCCTGGCACGGCCTGGCGCTGCAAGACGTTTCCTGGGGCAAGACTGGGGTGTGAGAATAGGCGGATGTGCCTACCTTTAATAGCAGGACTCAGTGAATGAGGTCTTTGAAGTGAGTCAGACAGATTTAAAGCTCAGTTTGGGAATGCATTAGGACAACAGATCTCCCCAGCTCTCTTTGGACCACCTTGCCTATTGTACGGAGGATGATGGCTATTCATTTTAGACAGTCACATGTGGTCTAACGTAGGTGAATCTCATGAGGGCAAGATAGATGTATTACCCCTCAGTTATTAAACAGCCTGCTGTTCTTGTTTAGTGCTAAACTTCTGACCACTGGTATGTGTCCCTAATAAACATTTGCACACTATCCCACTGTACTCATATTTTTTTTAATTACCTCCACGTCAGTGAAAAACACATAATACTGTACTATAAACACAAAACAATGACATTTTCATAAGAAACCGGAATTTAAGGACCAGTAGTATACTTGGATATCCAGAATATTAACACTAATCCAAGGAGTTTCTAAACTACACTTCTTTATTGTATCTACTTAATAGCCTTTACCAGGGATTCATTTTTATCAATTTTGTTATAGCTTTATAATCATTAGAACCAAAAATTTGGAGGTGGCTTTAGGAAAATAAGAATTCATTTCCACATAGGCAGCACTGTGTCTTTAAAAAATGATCATTTCCATACTCGTTCCCATTGCTAGACATCACTATGAAGAAAGTTGAAAGTCCCTCGTGTGTTAGTCTTTCTCAAGTTGCTAAACATCAGGAAGATTACACCGATGTTTTGGGGAGTTGAACTATTGACTAATAAGACTTTTAAAGAGATTTTCCCTGCAGTTTCTGTTTTGTTCTTTGACGACAATGGGTAAATAAAAATACAAAACAGGGACAATAGGATATATTCTGGCAAAAAATAGCAACATTCCACTTGTTTCCATGGTGATTGCTCAAGATTAGAACCAGAATAGATCTGGATTTGCCTTTATTAACCCTAGTGTAGCAAGCATCTTGGAATGAAAAGGACTTTCCATAGTGTAATACACACAAGTTTTTTCTTCTTGTGAAAAACTCCCAAATTTAACATATGTAAACACCTCTCAACCTCAAGGGGCCATGGTTTCAAATATAACAAAATGTACTATGATTAACTGACATGTGGTGATGTAATATAACTGCTGCCTTTAACTCTCTATCATATATAAAGGTAGCAGTAATTCAGTCAGTGATGAACAGGAGATAACAGTAAAGGAGAAGTCTGGGAAAAGAAAGGGAGGAGAAAGGAAAGAATAAGAGGAATGAGGAGACAGGATGGATGTGCCAGCAGACTCAGTGCCAGGGGTTACTCAGCAGTAACAGGCAGCCCAGTATTCCCAGTGCACACAGAGCTCTTTTTTTAGCTAGATGAGTATTTGCAGACTGTGGGCAGACTGGGCCCACTCTGGTTTTCGCTGGCTCCATGACTCCAGAACCAGGCGGCAGCTATGAACATTCATCTCTCACTCGGCCGCTGCATTAAAATAGTTCTGTGCAACCTTACACCTGGTCCACCCCTCCATAATATACCACTGGTGCTTGTCTGTCCTTAATCCTAAACAATGTCATCCATACTGTACTGCTTAGTGTTGAGTGCAAACACTAGAGCTATAAATTCAGTGCTGCCCTAATACCAGAGTAGTGGTGGTGCACCTAGCGTATGTATTATTATTTAGCAACAGTACTAAACCCAGATCTACACACATAGTGCTGCTAAGCATTTGTTTACTAGTCCAGATCTACACATAGAGTGCTGAAGTACATCACAATACAAACCCCATCTAACACACATTCTTCCTTAGTATTAGAGTACTAACTGTATGTCTGCCTATACTGATCTAATCAGTATTGTATAAGAGTACGGTCTGGTCTGAGATCTGTAACTGCAGAGCTCAGCACTAACCCCAGACCTAAGTTACTGCATTGAGTACTAACTCCAAATCTATACATAAAATGTTTAGTTTTTGGGAATGTGTACCAAAGCTGGTATTAGAACATCAGCCCAAAATATACCTTTAATTGTAAATTATTACAGAACGCTTCTATGTTCCAGTCTTCTACAAGGATGGTACAACTTGGTTTAACCCTCTGATAGCCAGAGATGCTTTTATGGTCTGTGACTCTGTGTACTCTGGATGCCTTCAATGAATTGACACTGTCCCCTGCGCCACCTCCCCCTCACCCCGTCTCTCCCTCCCCATGCGTTTCAGCCCTCACTACTGGTGTCACTGCCTTTTCTGTTTTCCGCCGATGCTTATCTGACTGGGCACTGTGCCTAACCACACTGCACACACACATACATACTCACAGCACTTCCAGTGTCATGTACACAAACAACCACACGGCTAGTGACGCGCTGCCATGGTAAAAGTGGGATCCGTGCAATGCACTTTTGTGTGTCCTACACAGACATCTGCACTGATTGTGTGAACTGCTGACATACAGACTGATACACACACACATGGACATCACATGCAATGAATAGTGTTGCATTCGCACATTGTCAATTACCGTGATCTGCATACAAAACTGCATGTGGCATAGAAGTATGCTGAAGCTCAAATAAGGAGATATGCGTTTACAGATTTATAACACACTTGAACTGACACATCCAAAGATACATGAAAACATATACACATATTTGCACCCGTTAGCAGAAGGCATCCATGCATACATTCACAGGACACCAGTGTAGCATCTAAGGTCAGGAGGCATATGGCATGGACTGTGTATATATGGGAGCCTCATGGCAGCCTCCTCCCACTGCCACACTACAGCGGGAGTTGGCACAGAGAAGACGGGAAACAGACACTCAACATTTGCTTCCAGTTACAGTGAGAAGCCTTAGGATCCACTGACAAATCTTTGTTTTTTTTTAAAAAAGAAGCTGTGAAGTAAGAAGTGAACCAGCTCCGGGGGCTGTCTGTGGGTTCCTGAGAACGAAGCTTGGTCTTGGGATCCCACACCCCCCTCTCTTCCTCCTCGCAAACTCTGCAAAGAGGACCAGTCCCAAAGGTTCCCGCCTAGTCCTTAAGCCAGGTTCCCAGGCTTCAGCTGCAGTGTTCACACACACGCGCACACTTATCTGCCCCTTCACACGACCTGCTCCCCTGCACTAGTGACTTCAGCCAGACACTAAATCCAGGGTTCCAACACCACTCTGTATTGGCTCTTCTGACGTGGGACCAGCAACACATTGAAACATAAAGCAATGAAGCAATGAGGGGAATAGTTATTTTCCCCAAAGCAATGTTAGATTTGCTTGGTGCTATATTTGAGTTTGATTTACATTTTAAAGAACAGGTTTTCTGATTCCATTTGGACCAGTGCTACAATGGGCCTGGAAAAGCTCAACTAAGATAAGATCACCATGTGATGGTACATCTATAGTCTGCCATAACAAAACCTCCCAATTATTCTGTTTTACAGTATGGTTGTATGTACATCCCTAGAATCCCTGGTAACTACTATCCATTCGTGACAGTAATTATTTAGAAACAAAAAACATTCCACATTTTGGATACCCATGTTAGCAGCTGCCTGGTTTAACACCTACACAAGCTTGTTTAACTATATAAATGCTGGGGTTCAGCTATGAGTTTCTTTGCAGAGGTAACATTAAAATATCAGCCAATCTGACAGCTGCCTATCAAATCACAGTCGATCGGTAAATTCAGTACCTATGAAGGACACTTTCTATTGACATCAGAGAGTGAATGACGGCTGCTCCTTGCTGCCTAAATTTGTACCCATAATAGGGAGAAAAATTCTAACAAATGGCCAAATAGACAAAAATGGGATGTAACAGGGTGTGTCAAATTCACAGGGGATGGTTGATTCAAAAAAAAGAAAATCCTTAAAATACGACTGCTCTCAGACTACTAATGACATATCCAGCAGCTCTCTTAACCCTTTGAGTACAGCTGGTAGTTAACTAATATAGATAGGCGTAGTTTTTATTCAATTTCAGACGCACTTTGAGGGCAGAAAACTGTGCACCCATCTAATATGCTCATTTGTTATCTATTCAAAACCATGGTTTTTGGTCTTGTCTTATATTCAGGATAGCTTTTTCTATTTATATATAAATCCCATTACTGAATAAACTACTACTACTGATGCTGAAAGGTTGTTCAATGCATCCACCACCTTCTCAGTAAAGCAATATTATCTCACCCAACACTTAATTCTCTAGTTTTAGCAGAGCCTTCTTTAGTCAGGATTGGAAAATATTCTACTACTATTTCACTGGCCGAAGGATGTGCACTCATTAGAGCAATGAGTCCTATGACTGCCTTGGATGGGAAGCTGTGTGTTTGGGAGCTCTCAGCTGCCAATGAATGTGAGTGGTGATTACATGGACATTCCTGGCTGCTCTGTCACTGGAGATTCCCTATAATCACTCTGAATCACCTACGCAGTTAACACATCCTCTGCTGACACCAGGAATCTAAAGGAGTTAGGTTACCTTCCTATAAAATCCCCAGATGTTTGCTTTCAATAACTAGGGGGTTAAGGGATGTGGCTAGTGTTGAGGTGATACAGTTAATGTGGCTCTCACAACACACCCAAAGTAAGGAGGGACCAGATTGCAGCGCTACATCTGCTATTGTACTACAACTCTAATGATGCATGGCCAAGACTGACTACCCAACAGTTGAACTACAATTTCAAATTAAGTCTCTAAAGAGCATGTTGGTTGGGTTTTTTGCCTCTTTATTTTCTGCAATTGAATATATTAATTTCAACTGCCAATGTGGCTCCAGGAAATAACCCTAAATAGATAACTTTAAATTCTTTAATTTAAAATACTTTAATGAAAGAATACAAATAAAGAACATTACTACGCTCTCTTTGCTCTGCATTGCGCTATGAGGGGGCGGACATGTTGGTTCAGATGCGTCAGATCTTCATTCATCTAACCCAAGATTCTAAACAACATGTCTGCCCCTGATAGCGCTATACCGTCAAAGAAGGCTCAGTAAGGTACTTTATATTCTTTCATTAACGTATTTCTATTTAAAATGCCTACACTTTATGAGATCTTTCAGTTGAACAGAACTTATTTTTGAGAATGATGTCCTTTAAATCTGCTGAAAATATTCTGCCCTTTTAGAAAGCTGTTGTGTATTAGGTCACCGACCAGATTACAAACATGAAGCAGTTAGGGAAGTTTCATAGGGAGGTTGAATCTTTTTTCTAAGTTTAAATAGTGGAAGACATTGTGCACACATAGTAGTTCATTGTTTTTTTGCCATGCTTTCAGTTCACCATCGCAAACCTTATAGCAGAAGAGTGTTTTGCCAAGGCAATATTTTGCTTTAAATTTAGTGGATAGCAATGGGAAAAGTGTTAATGCAGAGCACTGAATCAATCCCCATTGGTCTTTGGTATTTGGTATTTGGAGTTGTTTTGCGGTATGTATCATGATGTCAGTGTATTATTAGGAAAAAGAATCTGGTCAGTTGAAGTTAAAGGTACAACTTCCTAATTCAGATTCTAGTCAGACCCAACTAGCTCCAATTGGCTGAGCATACCAGCACTCAGGTCTGCAAAGAAATGCATTGGAATTTACTCCAGACCAGTGGCAAAGTATGATGATGGTGTATTTGTACTATTTATCAATGTTGTCATGGCAAGTTATGATAGTTTTCAAATGATTAGGAGTAAACTACGTTCTTTTACACTTATATTTAAACAACCTATTGTTTGGGCACCAACGGTCTGTCTACGGGAGAGTAATTTTGGCTGGTTGAACATTTTTCAGAAGGTCTTAAAATGGGGTGAGCTGGTTTTTCTTCATTCTTGTTTTTAGAATCCAGCTTGGTGATCATCAGCAAAGCCTCCAAATATTGTTATGGGTAAACACACAAAAAATATATCAAAGCATTCCCTTAAATAAATCTTCTTTATCTTTACCGTTCTCCTTTGAGATAACACAATAAACATCTAATCACGCACACTGCTTCCTGGCACCTGGACGATCAGGCGACAGACACCTTGTTTTACTGTAGAAAAACAAAAAATAAAAATGGCAGACCTAAGAACCAGAACCCAAGGACTGGGAAACATTTTATATCTGCTTTTTATCTACAACAATTCTATTGCAGCATACAGAAAATGTATTATTCAACTTTATATGTAATATTCGAATCAAGAACCAAACTCAAATAGAAACGCCCTGTCACTAGGCTTCTTGCATCCCAGACAACAAGCGAAGAGGAGAAAAACAGTTGCCAACAAGAAGATACGCCGGATCCAGCCATTTGTGCACTAACTTTTTGGGAACAAACCTTGCGCACACACACATATGCATAAAAATTCGTAGTGTATTTTATTTCCATTTGTAATCGTATAAATGGAAAAAGCTGACTGGACCACTTGACGCGTCTCGCACACGAGTGCTTAATTGTAGCCCCAAGTGAAGTACTACATATTTTGGTTCAAAACAACACAAAGCAGCCTGCCATATTTTATGAGGCATCCTCACCTGAATTTAAGCAGTTAAACCTACTCCTTTTTTGTGTTAGAGGAACGCAATGGAAATTGAAGAGAAGACATTTAAATGGCTTCATGTAATATGTGAGCAATTTCATCCAAAATTAATAGGTGTGACCTCTCTGGGTCACAATGCAACGCTCAATGCATTATAATGCTATGGGAAAATAAACCAAACTTGGTTCACAGTGCCCCTGCGGACCTTATGAGAGAATGCAGGCTGTTCCCATTTTATGATAACCCCAAGTATATGTAAATATAAACAGCAACGTAGCCGAACCTCCTAGCATGAAACACCAGTAATGGTCTAAACTGAAATAAAGGGGGAAGGGTCCATATGTGCACCACTAAGCTAACCTATGTTGCAATACAAAAAGATACACCTAAATAATGGGCTGTCTCCAGACCTCTAAAAATGATACCAAGTGTTTAAAGAGCTCACTATATATATAGCCAATAGTGAAAATAGGTACACCCTATAATAAACAAATGCATCAAATAAGGGAGACCGTACATGTAGAGGTACATGTAAGTGTATGCATATGATGCACACTGTTAAACCTTAGCAGATGAAGGAGCGGATTCTGCTGATGAGTTTCCCTTTACTCTGTATTATCTCACCAGGCAAGTCACATGACACAGATGGTTTCACACAATCACAAGCTCGTCTGATCGTCCCTGGTACAGTGCTGGCTCACAGTTTTGTTCTATCCCAAACCTCAAATCTTTACATGCTCCTTTTATCCAACATATATATGGAGGTATCGCAGTCACTTTCTAGCAACCCACTTAAAAGCCTGGCAGGCACGATGTTATGGATCCTTGTGTGTTAATTCCCATCACATGGTAAGCTGAAGTGTAAATAAGTGATATTTTGGCACTGAACCCTGTGCATCACTGCAAAGACAGAAACTCTCTCACTGCACTGTATGAACTGCATCCTGATGTGACATTCACCCTCCAACTCGCTTGGTTTACTCCAGTGTTCTGTCCGGCCCGTGTGACACAGACATAGCGTTGAGGTACAGGAACACCGCTCGCTTCAACCACAAGAATCAATTCCTGCATGACTATAAATTGTTTCCAGACAGTGCCAATAATGTCCTCATCTTTCTAGGAACACGGTCTACTCCTGCCTGTAATTACACCTTGGTGCCTGGATTCCCAGTTCTCTTGTCCACACCTACTGCCTTTAGGTATATGTACATTTATATCCCCAGAGGTACGTAGGTCCTACATCTACTTAATTAATCCCAAAACTGACACTTTTAAGAATCAATCAATCAAAACAATCTCCAATGTTTCATCTTATGGAGATGAATTAAAGTGCCAGCACTGACAGCGGAGGTAACAAGCATTCCGCTTGTTACCTCCGCTGTCAGTGCTGTCACTTTAATTCATTTTAACAGCAAGTTTGTCCCTTTCTTCTGTTTCAATACTTTGGTAAGTATTATTTTTTCTTGCCTACTTTTGTTTTACTTTGCAATTTAGAAACTACCTTCTGTTTGTATTTATATGTTGCCGAATGTGCATTTAAATAAATGGGGAAAAAAACACAAATAAAATATGAAACAAACAGAATATTCCACCCTAAGCATACACAAAAATGAAAAATAAAATAATAGGTACTTTAAAAAAAAAAAATCAATCTCATCAAATGGTTCCAGATAGAGTCTATGAGGGAGATGTATAAAGAAGAGATGGGGATAGCGACAGGATCATCTTATAATCCTGGCACTGTCCCCATGTGTGTCTATATATAATGTAGACTGCCAACGTAACCCATATATCAAAGAACCTCCACCAAATATGGTTTGGCAGATGTTCCATTCAAGCACAAGAAAGTGGATAGATAAAATAGACGCAATCGATGTTGTACATAACAAACAGTGATTACGCCTTTTTGTACCATGTTTACGGTTTGGGGTGAAAAAACAAAACAAAAGCCTAGTGCTGTGCAAGCTGTAGAGAACACATTACGTTAACATTTACACAGCACCAAAACTACACACTTCATTAGACAAACCTTTACCTCAAACCTTTACCTGAGCTAGAGAGCCCCACTTGCAAGGTTGTTAATTCAGATGCACTTTATAAGCCCTATGACCCTCAGAACAACCAGCCACTCAATCTAGTAAAGGAGATGCAGGTTTCCTGAATCTAATGTGTAGCCAGCACTCTGTGTATAATAGATGGCATTTATTTAATCTACTAATAAAGGTTGCATTATCTTCCCAAACATAACAAGCACTGTGCCCATCAGCGATGTGGGAGTTGCCACGTGATACAGTTGAAATTGGAAATGATAATAATAATAACATTAAATAACTCCTGTATCACTGATGACTCTACCATTGATTGAAGTAAAGGCTGTGATTGACCTTTAGAGTGCCAAGGGAGTGTACAACACACCACTTTGTAAAAGGTCACAAAGACGACGATTGTTGCAAAAAAATGACAAACTAAGAGCAAGAGACACACAAAATCTATACACACACACACACACACACATATATATATATGTATACACACTTTTCACACATATAGAAGCATATATACAGGTAATGGGTAATAAAAATGAAAAACGCAAGGGTTTATTCAATGCCTTGGGTTTTTACCAAAGAGCCTTGTGTAACTACGACACCTGAAAAACATACAGTATTAGTGATTTTATGTTGTGTTTTCCATTGTTTCAGCCATTTCCTACCAAATAGATTAGATTGACAGGATAGACAGGCAGACCCCATTGGATTTATTCCTAATTGATTTTATTTCTATTTGAGATAACTGTTAAAAATAAGGCACTGTACTTAGAAATTCAGGACATATGGTAACCATACCTTGCAGACATAATTAGCTGCCATGAAACATGACCCTTATCTGCCTTTAAATTATGATGCTTTTCCACATTATTGGCCTAGCATCATGGGAGTAGAAGTCCTAACAGCTGGGGTAGCAGATGTTGGCTACCGCTTCATGATTATAATCTCTCACTCTTTTTCCCTTTTGTCTATTTTGTTTTCACATATTTTTTCAGCAACTTTATTCTTAAGGCCTTACATTCTTGGGCAGGATCTTCATCCAGAATATGGACTCTGGAGTGTGAAGTAAAGCACTGTGACAAGTGTAATATAAACTGTGCAGTGGAAATGAAAGGAGTTCTGATTTTGGGCTGGAGAGCAGCTAGCATGTCTGTAACACATAGTAAAGACATTATCTTGGAATGGGTGTCGTACCCTGATCCTGTGGCCTGCAGATCCCTTCTCTGTCCCTCTAAATCTCCTTCCTATCAGCACTGGGTCTCCTCCAATCTGCTCTCCCTTCGTGGTAAATCAATTTGTCCAATAAAGCAGTCTGACATGCTGAAATATCGGCTAAACATCCACTCAATCTGTTTATGCAAATCGAATAAATCTATCTGTCCTTTCTAAATATTGATTATATTTCTTAATTTATAGCAAAATAAATACTGGGATGACATGCAAAGTTGGGAAGGAGAGAGAGGGAGAGGCAGGAAAGAGTAGAGACAAGTGATGGAGAGACACCATTATTTGAGACACAGAGATTAGTTAACACTGGTATCACACCGTGGAACCACACAATAAATGCATGCTAATACTTGCATATGAACATTCACATGTAAAATGGGGTTTGACATTCTGTATGTCCCAGGTGTATTGGGCACTGTGATCATGTCCAGGACAGCCATCAACAAATATGCACCAATAGACATAACCAACAGTACCTTTGTCCTCCAGACTATATTGTCAGCTAATGTAAGTGGGACCTCCTCCAAGGATCAACCAGGATGTGATGTTCTAAACCTCGGAGAATAAACTGACTTTTTATTAGCCTTGTATTTCTGTAATCTACTGTATATTGACGCTCAGAATGCTTTTTTATGTGCCTGGCCTCTTGTAATATTTTTTTTTATTGCAAAACTGTGCAGAGTCACCAGATCTAAAATAATGAATCTCACCAGTGTCCTTGCTGTCCTCTAACCATAGCCAAGAATGGGACTGAAATTGGACTTCAAGGGTTCGCATTGGGTAGATTGATTGAGTGTTACTGAGGGAAGCCAGCAAGATTAACCTGTTAAGTGCTTGAGGGAAGGGGTGACACACTCAAGTTCTTCTTACAAATTGACAGCTTTGAAATACATTGTGCCATATTCCATGGGAATGCAGCATATTATCCCTCCCAGTATTTTTACTTCATGGGGTACATAAACACCAAGCCCACATCCACTCCATGTTCCACCCTGTATTTTCTAATTTAAATTGACTGCTCTAGAACTACTCTTCTTACTTAATCCGTGCCATATATGAGATCCTATCATATTTATTTTCTTTCTGCTCTGTTCCAAAGTGTACATATTAAGGTGTTAAATACTTTTCGGGGATTCTTTTTTAATAAGGCTGTGCTTTGCGGTTGGTCTTGCACTGTAAGGGCTTAGATGTACAACCTAGATGCTTCTGCCCATACAATGACATCACAGATAAAACATTGATTTATGATCAAAAAAGTAAAAATTGCATCAAAAGTTCCCTCTCCCTGCCTCATGTGAGTCTCCCGCTCATGCAAAGATGCAAATTCTAAGGAATGCTGAGGGGAAACAGTGCAGTCTGCAGGTAGGCCTACGCAGAGATCATATCAGATGATTTATTGATAACTTGAAAGCTCAGGGGGACTTTTCTAAAGATGAAAGCTGAAAAAGGGATCACAACAGGCTGCAAAGAGTGTAATATTCCTGGATAAACTGTATGGATGTCTCTCACCAACTACACCGCGGTCACTGACTCAGCGAATCAGTAACACTTGAGGCCCCAGAGTCCACAGCATGTCTGTGGCTTTTAACCTCCTGTCTGCTAGAAGGTCAATCAATGTGACAAGGGTAGCGCCATCCAAAAAGGAATTTAGCAACAAACAAAAAAAAGACCAAAATTCACACGCTCCAGGCTACTGTTATATAATTAATTTACATTAACAGAATCCAACCCAGTATCCTAAACAGTATGTAATGTAGCATGGGACAAGAGGGACATGAAACAAAGGAATATTGTCTAATTTAAAAGTAGGTAATACAATAAGGCCCTTATTCCCATCCAAAGGAAATTCTACCAAAAAAAAAAACATATAGACAGGTGTGTATCATTTTTTGGATTTTTTATGGAACTGTACTGAGATCATGATATTACACCAATTTTTACTAACATAGTATACAGATTTGTCTACACTTAATTCATCACCATTTTACTTACAGACCATTTGATTTGCACTAAAAAAAAATCTTTTAGTATCATTTTTAGATGTAGGATATCTGGGGTAAGAAGCATAGCGGGATATGTTCTTTACCACATCCCGCCCCTCCTAACTGGGACAGCGCACATCATAGTTAACAAGTAGAGTCACTGCCCAGTAACTATTTTATCAGCAGGCAGGTAGAGTCTACCAGGGGAGATGGCATGGCTGCAATCCTCAAAAAATGAATAGGGATGTTCCTACCTATTTCTTGCAAAAAAAAAAAAAACTCATCAAGCTGCCTGCCACAGACGTAAGCCTAGATCTGAGATTCTTGGTATGTGATTGTAACTGTGCTCCCCCACCTGGTAATGTTCTGTGTTGGTGTTTTTCATGCACAGTATAGCGCACCTGGCTAATTGCCACCTATAACAGCACAGAGAAATGCATTAGTTCTCACAGCTCATGAAGCTAGCAACAATTACACTTACCTCATCATCCCTAACTGTTAAAACCGACTCGCTGCCATATTTAAAGCACGTGGTAAACACAAACTGGGGTAAGATGTGGCAATGTAAAATTAACTTTACCAGGACGTACAGCAATGGAAGCACATTGATCGAGTTTAACGTGGAAAATGTGCACACCACAGACACAGGGGTGAGTGAGGGCACGTGGGGACAGCAGAGGAGGTCTGCCTTGTAATGTATATTTTGGTTGAGGGAAGGCAGTTCATACAGCACTGGCCTAAGTACAGACTTGTGTTAAATTATTTTTAAAACATGGGCAGCTTTTCTTGGTTAAAAAGCAGAGGAAGTTTAATCCAGATGAAAGAATGTTATAAAAAGATGTAGCTATATTTAACATTTTGAGAGAATGATACCAAGCACACAGCCACATATACACATATCAAATGGGAGGAGAAAAAAAAAGATTTGCAACGTTTGGGTCCAACCCAATACACTATTTTATTTCAAAGTCATTGTAAATTTCATATACACATAAAAAAAAAATCCCATTTTGTATACCGTGGCTAAGGAAAATGTTACTGCTGGCTCTTAATGTTTAACATTGAGCTTTATTAATGAAAGACGGAACTGAGAAGGGGATTCGGCTACATTGGCCTTGACTTTGAAATTCCCTTCTCAGTTTCCTGCAATTCTCATTTTCATGAATACAGCCCATAGTTTATACAGAGGTCTATGGCTGTCTGTCTGGCTGCTACAAAAATGTGTCAGTTTGTCTGACACACAAAGTAAGAGTCAAACACACATTTTAAAGAATAGAAAGCACTATAATGTGTGTGTATGTAAAGCATTATGAATAATGAAACGTATTACCAGGATTCTTGCTTGAAATCCTGTGTAAGGACTGCAGAGTAAAAAATAATGTTTCCTTTTGAATAGAGTAATTGCAGCATTGATTAAAAAATAAGGCTATCTTTTCAAATAAGGATTCCTAATTTATTATTCAGAAAAGACCTGTGATTATATTATTAATATACTAAATACCGTATAGATAGATAGCTGTGTGACAGAATTAAACTTGCCATGTCCTCTTGGTGTTGTATGTGCTTTGGAGGATGGACACTTCCTTTGAAGTGAAGTTACACTGCATTTATATTCACTTTATTTGTATTAAACGCATGCTAATTTAAACCAAAAATAGCACTTAGCTTCTGTCACGTATTACATCACTCCTAGCTTCTTCTCTTTTTTTATTCAACATGTTATATAAAGCCCTCTTATTCTAACAGCAAATCTTGAGTTGCATAATGCTGTATTGTGCATCAGTTTAAATGACCAAGGGGCAGAGTGAGATAATAGGGTCAGAAGGATAAAGAGGGAGGGAGTGATAGTAAGTTTCCAAAAAAACACTGGACAAGTTCAGCAACTTTTACCATCAAGTTTCTACACTGATTATCACTTGTGAATAACTGCCTTATCACATCACATGCCCCAACATGCTTTATTTTCCAGGCCTTTTTATTAATTATTATTTAAAAAAGGAGCAATTGTGACCGAAACCCTCAGAGAACATATATAAATAACAGGGCTCTTTCTACTGTGGTGAATTGTACGTCTTCACAAGGATTCCAAAGGCACTCGTTAACACTAATGCATGCACTGCCAATTCATTCTCACTCTGTCACTTCATCGCTTTATATAGAAACAGGATTTTCTAGCAGAAGCAGTGGTAGAAGAAACCCTGCCCTTCAAGTAAAAAGTCCATTGCTGTGAACCTTCAAGCACTCCTACCCTCCCCCCTTCCCAAGCCCCCATCCTGCAAATAACAGGCATTTTGTTCCAACACAGAGTAAAGGTTTTGTTGTCAGTGGAATAGCTAAAGGGATGTTTCAGACACAGAATGGACTTCTCTATTCCAGTCTGAGAGCAGAACAGGCACCACCTTCCCCCTCATTCTGCACAATCCAGAACACTTACCAGTCATTATTCATATTGGGGAATTAATGGAAAATGTACAGACGTTACAAACAGCAGGGAATATTTCCCCAAATGCATGAATAAAATATATCAATAAAATATAATATGCAAATATTACGGTATTTTTTTTACCATATGTTTCACTTTTTTAGAGCATTACAAAATATGATGAGCTTTATACATATAAAATTTACATAACAAAACACAAAACAGTTAGGAATTAATTGAACGCCAATAGTTTGGTTAACTAACATATATGATATGGAGTGTAAATCGCTTGCCTCATTAAGATTCCTCTAAGGTACCACAATGAAATATATAATAGGATAACAAATGAAAGGACTCTGTCTAGTTAACATATGGAGAGTAAGGCATAGTTCAACAAGAGGTGAAGAGTTATCAGTTTTCAAACCTGACTTAAGTAACTTGGATTCCCTCACAATGTAAAAGCTTTAGTTTGTTCATTACATCCTACTTTCTAACACTTAACAGGAGCAATGGGGTTTGGCTTCCATTTAACACTGGCTCCAAATTCGCCATTATTAATCCTTCGCTTTCAGAACATGGTGAACAACGCATTTCTCCGAAACGTTAAAAACACAATTAATTCTGCCTTTATATTTAGCCGTTATTCCCTGCTTCCTGTTTTATCATACCATTGAATAGCTAGAGGAAATTCACATTATTAGTAAATAAACCTGATACCATAGGGGAGTCGTGATTCCTACTGCACTAGGCTTTTTTTTTATATCAGTTTAGAGGAACTAAAACTAACTGTTGGTTAAAAGTTTAGGCAGATAGAAAAATAAGCCATTACTATACTAGAAAGAAAACTAATGCTGTTCCCACGCTGTAAGAATCTGCTGGGCTAACTCCATACACTCCATTGGTTATGACCACAAAACGATCCATATGGCGTTTCTGGAAATACCTGTGGTACTTGTGTCATATTTCCTCTAAGCACACAAGGAAAAACAACAGGAAAAATTGTGTAAATTTAAATAGTCTAAAACAAGAGTAAACATGGCTTCTGATCCTCACAGCTTATAATTTATAGTACATATCTTATGGAAGGTAATCCTTGAAATGGGGACCGTTTGGGGCACCCACCACAATGATTTTACCAACTAATGCTACAGTACTTTATATACAATTCTATCAGAAAGCCATTTGCAAACCTGAACTAAAAGGCCAAGGTTGGCAGAATTACAGATATACTTGAATGCATACTTATTTTGCCCTTAGTTATAATGTAATAGTTCTGCGTTCATGTCAGTATTTCACATTTTCATTTATCTAGTTTCATTTGATTTAAAATAAATAAGAAACGGTGAGGTTTTTGTGCTACAGACTAGATTGCTGTAACCTTGCTTTAAACAGGAAGCATTTAGAATGCCCAGTGACATCACTGGAATGAATTTCTATTCACCCACATTCCTTGCTCACAGCTTACCATGCTACAGGCTTTTAAAGCCAACAGAGTGAGCATTTCTTATACAATCACATTAGCGATACAGAGATGGGGTGTTTTGTGCATAAAACAAAAACACTATGTAGGCTTTTGTATATCCCAGTGTCTATGTACTTGTGGATCCACACTGTTAAGTAATGCTTGTGTTAATGGATATTTAAAGTATTATTAGTATAGACTTTTGTTTCCATGGTGATGGATGCAAATAAAATAGATATGTGTTTTTTTTCCCCTCCCTCCTTACATGCACACAAGATAAAGATTCATCTGCATATTAAGAATGCGAGACAGGAACAAGAGGGCAGATAGGAAACATGCTAAATAATGGACTGTCCAGGTCAAAGCTGGACCTAGTATGCACCGATGCATGTCGATTTTGGGACCAAGTTATAAAACTGAATCAATCGCCATGGAAACCAGCATAAAGTGCCTGCTGACTGCTCAACTTTAATGGATTATCCCCAATATATCAAAGATTTATTCATATATTGAGGTTTTAGCCTGAAAAATACATGTGCTTTATATGAATAAAGTACCTCATATTTGATGAACAGGCTAATAAACAAAACAGTTATGTTAATGAACTCAATGGAAAGGCTGTATTTATACTGGGTTTTTTAAATGGACTCTGTCATGAATAACATTTTTATGTGCTTCAAATGACATCTATAGCCATAAGGATTGCAAATGAATAGTTTAGAAGTTATTTAAATTCTGATTCTGGTCCTCCTGCTGCATGGACTGTAAGGAAGTAGATGGTGTGCCTACGCACTCACCCAGCATGCAGTTTAATCAATCCCAACATGCTTTGCAAAGGGGCCAATTGCACTTCATGCTAGGTGAGGGAGCACATGCACCATCTGCTTCCCTGCGCCATGTGCCACGTGTAATTAAGTACATTTTATTTTACTAATCACTTCCTAGCGCAACCAAATGTACGATTGGATGATGTCAGGAGTGCGGTATTTTAAAATGGGAGTTTGTAAAGTCGAGTTAGAAATAAACGGCAATCAGACGTTTCAAAAATTGTTTTGCAAATAGGACTAAATGAGAATAAAGACAATTTTTCTTAATTTAAATTTAGTGCAGAGAAAGTTCCAAACACTCTAGTTCCAGGCAGCCTGCTCAGTATAACAAGATCTTACGCACAGAGCATTGCACAGCTGCAAGTAAACAAAGGCAACAAACAGGTAACCTCTGATTGTCAAGTACAATCTCCTAATTACGAGACTAACACAAGAACACAATATGATTATGATCTTGTACACAACATTGAAATCATTGTCACAC
This sequence comes from Pelodytes ibericus, assembly GCA_036172795.1. NCBI lineage: Eukaryota > Metazoa > Chordata > Amphibia > Anura > Pelodytidae > Pelodytes > Pelodytes ibericus. Next base: position 111,311,930 of record CM069862.1, on the reverse strand, counting down.
AACTACCAGTGGTTCAGCTGAGTATAAACTCTAATACAAAAGACAACAAAAAGTTATGTTTTATTACAGTAAAGATTCAGAAATACCCAGAAATATGGACAATTTCCTGCAATCGTGAATTATACTGAACGTTTTAATGCATCAACATAACAGATTTATTATAAACAAATATATCAATGTGACCAACTTTCTCATATAAAGAGGTGTCATTAAAAAAAAATGCACCATGCAGAGCAAAATCGACTGTAATGCATTCCTAAAATATACATTTTCCATAACTCTTTCTTCAAAGGGGACATCTGGTCATCCTACAACATAGTGCAATGAGTATGTGGGCATTGCAGGAAGAGGGTGGGGTTATAGTGCCTATGGGAGCATATTTTTGGAATACTCTTTCTGCATTAGAGGGAAAAAGCATACATAGATGGACTGTATTTAGATAGAAATCATACTGATGGAGTCGATGGTCATTTTAATGGAGATAGTTTTGCGTTTTCTAGTAATTAAGCTACACCCGTGTAAACCTATAAACTAGCATATTGCCATCTGAGGCCCTCACCTGTGTGTGTTGCCATGGGGAGGGGGGAGGAGAAGTACTTGCTGGGCTGGAAGTGTCCCGGGTGCTGTACCGCGCTGTGGCCTGCAGGCGGGTGCATCCGGCCGCCTCCGCGGTGACTCAGATGGGGAGGAGGAACAAACTCTCGGCCGTCCATCCCGGGTTGGGGCGTGGTGAGTGAGCCGTACTTCTTAGTGGGAGGTCCCGGGGGCGTGGCCGGGCTCCTCCTGTAGCTGCGGGATCATTCTCTGCAAGGGAAATCAATCACTGCACAGTTAGATACTCACACAGCCCTGGACATCAAATATATATTATGCGCTTTGTAACCTCCATTGTATTTCATGTATTATGATATTGTTGTTTCACATTGTATTTCAATTATTATCTTATTTTTATTGCACTGCTATTGCTATCTATGTTTCTTAACCTTACTCTTTAACCTAAGTGTTGGTGAGAATTAACATTCCAGTTCCCCATGCCTTTATCAAACAACAAATATGCTATATAATATAGTAGTTAACCTCAAAATGTAGATTGTGGACATATGTATTATTTAATTATTTATTAATGCATACACAGTACTGTATATTGGCCAACTAGTTAATAATATTATTTCAATTTTAAAGCACTATTATACTCTATCCGAAGAAGAGACCTGACAGGTTTTGTAAGACTGCCCTCTGATTCTCTTTCACAAATGAAGGTATCATCTCTGTTTGTTACCTGTGTTTCCATGGAAAATATACTATGAACAACCATTCTTTGGTGACAAAAATGATTTTAAACAGTGCCTTGCACAGTGACAACAGTTAGGGGACTGCAAATGTGGGGACAGACAAAGGGTAGAGGATCCACCTGTAACTACTGTTGGCAATGCCCTAACTGTAGGAAAGAGAAACACACATAATTCCCATTAAGTATTGGGTGTGTGAACATCATATGCATAACATGTTTTAATTGGTAACATTAAGAGTATTATTTCCAGTAACCTGTGTGAATGTTTTATTAGCTAATTACTGGTTCATCATCCAGCCTCAATCAGCTATACAAAGTTTGCATTATTGGATAGTTAGCCATCCCATATCTCCCATCAGAATGCTGTTGGTGAGGCACAGCTACAGGATAGCTTCTATTAAGTTATAGTTAGCCAACCACTGATGGTAGTACCATCTTCAAAAGATTCTGTGCATGCAACCCAATGGAAGCGTCCCAGACAATGTTGTAGGTAGGCAAGTATATAGCTTATCAGAATATAGTTAACCAGATACAGACATCAGTATATAGTTAGTCACACATAGACGGTGGTTCGTAAACATTCCATCAGTGTATGCAGCGTGCAGGTAGGATTGAGGAGGTGGAAGGATCAGTATAGGAATAAATAAGTATTACAAAAGGGATGGAGGTTTAGGATGCACAGCATCGTAGGAGTGTAGCTACACACCATTCCTCCAATCCCGTGCTCAGCAAATAAGCACTGCCCCCAAAGTCCTGCCAATCAGCTGCCAAATCGGAGCCTCAGGGGTAGAGCCAGAAATTCCCAGAATTGTGCATTGCCTGTAAATCTGACCGTGTATGTACTAGTCTGATTGATTAGAGATGTATCCCTCTCATGGATAGCCAAATGGTATCTCTCCTGCTTTTGTTGAATTACAACTCCTACAATGCTCAGCTAGATAAGAACTTGATTGTCTTGTTTCTGCTCAAACAGCAATAATATTAGCATCTGGTGCATTTGATATCCTTGAGTATGTAAGTAACTATTCCCTGCCTTTCCTTTTCAATAAAAAATAAAAATGATGCTGATGGGGCTAAGTATCCAAAACACCCCATCCACCCCCCACCCCCACTGGCTTCTATAACAGTATACACACACAATAGCACAGTGATATTTTATCCTTTACAATATTACTTCCAGCACAATGATCACTAAATATGATTCTGCAACATTTTATGGTAATCCCATGGATTAAAATGACACATTGAGCACTTAGTCTATTCCAAGGGAATATCTGATTATTAGAATACATTATTAATAATGTAATAAGACCATCACAGGCACAATCTGGCTGCATGTGACCTTCATGATATCTAATTGGCATGATCTTCCTGCCAAAAAGAAGACCATAAGCTTTTCCCTGATAGGCCAACCGAACATTGCAGAGTAATGAAGGGGTTAAATCCGTAACACCAGTAATAGCAAAATCCAGGCAAGCAATGTTAGAACAAGTGGAAATCACGCACACGTTAAACACCCAATTATAACGCAAAGAAGAAACTGTTCATGATATGAAATACAGTTCTTAGTTTAAATGTAAACCACATTAAACACACTTATTATAAAAATAATTACTGGAGCTGGGATACGGAGAGGGAAAAGTGCTTTGGGCAGTTTTAAAATGAGTCCCCTGTGTGGGGGTAGGCTACGGGAAATATTAACCCTTTGAAGGCATTTGATGCCCGCTCTTCTGGCAGAGGAGCTATTAACCCAGCATGTCACATGACTAGGGTAGAGTAATAAGGAAATTGCTACCCTATGGAAGTATGGATTAGGAAATAGGGTTAATTAGGAGAAATGCGTTAAATGGTGGGAAGGCCAATAATATTATTAAGAAAATAATGAAAATAAATTAATAGTATTCGAATACTAATTAATAAAAGGCAAAAACAAATGTAAACAATGTGTATAATGTAATTCAGTCATTTTTAGACAATAACACACTTTTAAATTAAAACACTACTGTAAATGTAAAAATAAACCATTTCACAGCACTGTGGAACATGGTGTCACTTTCTAAATAAATAATAAAATAGTCTATCTACATACAACCATATATATGCAATGACGCAACAAAAAGCATTTCAAATAGGACGTTAGACATTAATTATTAATAAATACTGTGTTTTAAATGGCAACCTCTTGCATAATTGTATATCAGATCCATCAATATGCATTACAGATCAGGGCTCCTTCCAGTATAACGCCACCGCCCAACCCATTTTCACATGGGCTGCAAGGGACAGAGTTCAATCAGCTCTGACATATTTCTCATATCCAGAAAAAGTGATATGGGTTGTTCTGATCCTGAAATAGTTAAACTCATGGACCCTGTAAAAGACAATGTTATCCAAAGGTGCAGCCTAATGTAACACAACTTGGAATTCTAGACATAATGGTGATTAATCAAGGGGAAGGCTAAGTAATATTGAAGTTACTTCAAGAATACATCAGTCCTCCAGAGGATGTCATTCCTTTATTTCAAATGATTCACTTATTGCTGAAGCACATATATACAGGTTAGCTTTAGCCCTAGTGCCTTGCGCTAGCTTTTCCACACTGTAGAGCCCACTGGAGGGATTTGTGCAGTCTCTCCCCACCTGAAGAGTTTTGTGCTCTCAGTGCCACTTTTTTATGTTTTGTAATATACATTACATTACCATCTATATATATTTATATAACGCAGCACTTGGTACAAAGCATATAAGGGGACTACAGTCTATGTTAGACAAAAAAATACAGACTGATACATGAGGTAGAGAGCCCCGCTTGCAAACTTTTAATCTAGAGATATAATAACCCAAAGTTGTCAAATCAGAAGCACTTTACAAGGCCTATGATCCTCAGAACAGCCGGCCAGTTAATCTACTAGAGGAGCTGCAGTTTTCCTGAATATAATGTGTAGCTAGTACGCTGTGTATAATTGATGGCATTTATTTAATAGCTTACAATTTAACATACTGCACTTAGTGAAAATAAGGTGTATTATTAAAATCTTAAAACATGTTATTTTTAGTCTATCCATTTGTTTGCAATTCTGCTAACACAATGTACAATCATGTTTTTGCTCCACATTTACTCTGTAAATACATTTGAGTCCCTTCCATGAAGCACCCACATCAGTCTCTCTTAAAGGGACAGATCATGATAAATAAAATTATTTTTGTGTCTATGGGTAAATGTTGTGTAGCAAACAGTACAGTAGTTATATGAGAAATAAAAGTTATTTTAGGGGTGGTTTTTGTTATACTTCTCTTTGAATGTGCCTGATACAGTAGCTAATCTTGTGCTCTTGCTCTGCCTCCCCTTTGCTTAAAACTACAACTTGATCTCATATTATGGTTTTACCCCTAAGATTTGATTGGCCTTGATTGTCAAGGTTAAAGAGACTTAAATGCAAGCAATTTGTGTTTTAAGCACTTACAATGTTATGCAATTTGATATAGATATTGAACTAAAAGCTATTTTACTACAGTTTAGGCTGTGCTAAAGTTTAAAAGGATAATTTAAAGAATCACGATAATGTCCTTTTTAAAGCTCTTTAAAACATTGAGTCTTCCCAGCCTATATGTACACAGTAGTGAAAGCCTTTGAGGCTAGTAAAAAAAAATTGTTTGCCCCCCCCCCCCCCCCCCCTCCACAGAGTGAAAATGCTGCCAGCCCTTTATGCTTTGAGATTGTACACCCGAGTATACTGAAAATAGCAATTGCTATGTATTCACTCTAATTATTATTATTTTTTAATCATTTATTCATAAAGTGCCAACATATTCTGCAGTGTGGTGTGGTATACAGCTGAGAAATAGTAATTGCAGTAACAAATTATTAAAGCACATTGAAATGAACCAGTGCAGAAGATGGAGTGAACCCTGGTATAAGGAGAGGATGTTACTTTCAAATAAAAATACAATGCAATTGTATCACTGATTGTTCCATTTTTAGAATTTCACCCCATAATTCCCATTAGCTGCTGTATCAGCTATATGCATGATATAAAGCAGCTGGGCTTCTAATATAACAGAATGCATGTATGTGCGCATTACAAAAGCAACAATGTATTGCTTATCCTACTCTGGCACTCAAAGGGTTATAGCAAGGGGGTGCATCCTCACAGCAAGTTGGCTTCCTTTCTGAGCCTTGTATAGTCTATAGTTATATTCGTTGGTGGTCACATTGTGAAGAGCAAACGGGATAAAGCACAAGATCAGCTCCCACTACTTAACCTCTTAAATGGCATACTAACCACCTTCCCAAAAAGTGAGGACCCACCTTTGTAGATTGTGGAAATGCATTCCAACGGCAGTGCAATCAGTGTAATTCAAGCACTCGCATTGTAAGGGTATTCCTGAATGAGAATGGTAAGTTTTGTCACTGAATCAGCTAAATTAGTTCTCATCTAGAGATACCTAGTTACCAGCCTTATGACAACGTCTGTCATAAGCAGTATATATATAAATATATAAACAAATCCAATATATATATATAGTACAACTCCCACAATAGCCATATAGAAAGAGAGAGACCCAGTATTAAGGCAGCCTTATTACACAAGATTCCATTCTATATGAAACATGCTTCTTATCACTCAATGTCTGTGATATACATCATGATAGAAAAGCCTGGAGTAAGCAGGCAGGTCCTAGTCTATCTGCATTAATATTACAATATCTGACAGAGGCTCTTATTCTGTATCAGGAGAGGAGAGATCTCTAACCCTTACAGTGCCAGGGGGTGAAACTTGCACTGTAGACCTAGCTGTAAGAGAAACAGATACGCAATCTGTAATGATCAGCAGCTGCAAAGCCTGGCTGAGCAAGCTGGGGGTTGTGGAAACCTGCCACCTCGATCAACTGTCTATCCCTATTATGTATTTGGCTGCGTATGCTGGGAGTGGTGGTTCTCATATAAAATGAGTTCAAGGCACAAACCTACAAGTCAAACAATATTGCATTGTATAGAGTTCTTTTGTAATGCAATATTAATAATGATACACAAAATAAATAAATCGTAAATAATAATAATAAAAAAATCACCCGGTTATTGAAACCGTGAACAAAAGATTAGACAGAAAACGCCCAAGGTGTTTACGAAAAACCTGTTGCTCAAATATTAAGATGGATTGCACATTAGATCAGCAATGAATGCGGTATATATTGTATATTCTACATGGTATATCCTTGTTCCACAAATTGGACACTGTGTCTTATTTATGTTCTCTATGTCTATTAGTGCCCACTTGTCAGGAATAAGAGAACAATTACTGCCCTGTTACAGTGCAATATTTCACTGGGCTCTCCCATACCATGCTAGTGCACCCCTCCTCCCCTTAGCCAGGCGCACTTAGTGTGGGACCACTCCAAAAGGCACCTCTGGGACAAATCCAGCTGTTTTCAATACTCATTCTATGATCTTGCCACTTACAGCATTGTGAGGGCAAGAAAAATACAACCTCCCCATACAGGGGATCTATCTGCATTGGTAGTCCATGGAATCCAATAACAGCACCTCTCTATATAACTACATCTCTGGCTAGAACTCTCTCAGGCCCAAATGTAATTGGTATGATATAAATAATCAGAACATTTATTTAAAACAAAAATCGTACATTGGTGTTATATGCTGAATATAACACAACTGGACCAATACTGCTACATAATATACTGTATTATAGCAAATAATTGGGTGTAAAACAAAAGATACAATGAAAGCGATAGTTACCATCATATAGAACTTGCAGCAAAATCCAGTACCCTTTTTATTATTATTATTATTATTATTATTAGATGTAGGAAATCAAATGGTTTTAATCGACTTTATGTAGTTCACAAAATTAACTGAAATATTTCACCTATACACACACACACACACACACACACACATATATATATATATATATATATATATATACACACACACATATATATATATATATATATATATATATACACACACACACACAAACAAGATAATACAATCTCAGTAAATATGATATAGAACCTCAATATGCTGGCCATGTAATAATTTGGAGAGACGCCCTTTTGATGATCAAGATCTAATATAGGCAATGCCAATTTCCAAACATCTTTACATCAAAAACATGAGGTGTGCACAATGCAGCTCATTATTCTTCATTATAATTGCAGTTTTAAAACGACCTTATAAATTGCACATGTATACCTGTATTGTACCCGAAAAGCTGCTATGTTATGTACTCCTAGGTTGGAAGAGCCCCATCCCCTTTTATTATAAAGCCCTAGGGAACCACAGTGTCTGAAGAGCTTTCTTTATCTAAAGAGGAAGATACAGCCTTTTTGATGTGCAAAATTGTACTCAATCTCTGTATGTTGCCATCTCTGTATGTCTGTATATCTAAATAACTATATAACACAGTCAGTAAATTGAATGCGTGTGTGTGTGTGTGTGTGTGTGTGTGTGTGTGTGTGATTAGTGGTTTGCACTAATTATGACCAGGATTTAAACTCAAGTTAAGATACAAAAAAGGCAAGAACACAGTTACACTCTGCCACCTTGTATCACCTCTTGTCACAGTTGTAATGGGCTAATTATTGCATATTTTCTATGAAAGGGAATATAGTGTGGTTTGTTCCTTGTAAAATATGCTAGCTCTGCACACAGCTACAAGGTTAGCTAGGGGTGCATATCTAAGATCTATGGGGGTAAAGATAGAAAACTTGTGGGCACTCCCACCTGGGCCACTATAACTCCCATCACGTTAACACTGTCCACAACAATTCTGGCGATAAAACGTGCCACTCACTTTGTAGTGGGGGATATGGTGGCAGAGGAATTAGGTAAAGGTTTTAAGATGTAAAGCTTGGATATAAATACATTATTGATCTTACAAAAATTTGCCATTGAATATTAACACTTTAGACGCCATAGGGATTTGTGGTTGGTGTACTATTTTTAAAATAATTGATCTTGAATGAGTCATTACTATATTAAAACAAGTAATTGTGTGCCCAAAATATAACCCTACTGTATCCCCAGCATTTAATCATCTTCATCAGATAATGGGAGCATACCGGTAATACAGTTTGATGTAAAATATAGGAAGGGTCAACCAATCTCCTAAATAAAACATGTCCCTGTTCTTTGTTTTGCTGATAAATTATAACATTCCGGGTATTTTTCCATTTTGGGGGGATTCAAAAAAATGTATTGTGTTTATTTTATGTTAAAATCTAAAACGAGCCGAATTAAAGATCTTCTTGAGACGAGTGTGAAAATATTTTATTAGGAACATTTTGCCCATCGTTTGTGTGACATTTAAATTCGACTAAGTTAGAGATAAGCACTCACATCAGGCAAAAAATCATAATCATTCTATTCTCTCAGACAATTTGCTATCAATTTTGCAAATAGTGTATTACAAATCGATGCAGTAGTTATTATTTATAATATTTTTATTGTAGAATTTTTAACACATCGGAGAAAGCTGATGTAAACTGTTAAGTATATCTAAGTTTACTAACATTTTAATGAACACAACAAACTGTTCATGGAAAATGTGAGATCAGATAAATCCTAAGTATCAGAGCTGGGAAACAAAGACTGATAACTGCATAGTAAAAACTACACACAAAAAAAATCACAGGGAAATCAATATTGTCATTGGATGAATGCAAAATAAATAAATAAGCCGGACAAAAACACTTAAGGTTGTGTTGTATGTAGCTATACAAGAATGTATCTTATTGTCAACCTATATAAATAACCCATACACACGCATCACTTTTACACATATATACATATATATAAACACATACACACAAACTGTTTATAATATATTCGCATGTATATATTACAAATGTGACAAATATATGTAGCTAGAAGAATTTATGAATAGCACAGATTTAAATAAATGTATAATACAGAAAGACACAAAATAAAAACGTGAAGATATATATAAGTACAGGTATAATTATATTTGTGTGTACACACACGTGTGATTTATACTGATACAATACATATAAAACACATTATATATATATATATATATACACACACACACACTAGGGCTGTTGTGTGTATATATATATATATATATATATATATATATATATATATATATATATATATATATATATATTGGTTATTTTTATGTGTGTGTCTATATATAATATATATATATATATATATATATATATATATATATATATAGACACACACAAACATAATCAATATATATATATATATATGCATCAGCCCTAGTGTCTACCTATCCATCTTGATCCATACAGTGGTCTGATGTACGAGTACACAGTTGTTAGTGTGTCATGGTATCACTATTCCCAGTGCTGTGTGTAGGAATATTAGACAATAGAGCACAATGTAGTGACATAAGATTGTCGTGTAATTATTCATTGTGATCAGCACTCAGATGGGAGCCAGGCAAACTCACAGCTGTGTTACCCTCATTATTTCCCTTCTCAAATCGTCCAGGTATAGATCAGAGAACTCTATATTTTATGGCGCATCCAGACAGCCTGGGTTACCCGAGACTGATGGGATTTGTGGTTTGTCCTTTCCTAAAGCCATTGCATGACACATTGTACAATTGTACACATACACCACGGTTTACGGGTGGAGCCATAATATATACGCAGGGGCTGTATATTGGCATTAAATTTAGATAATTTACCCTTTCAAAGCTAGAGAAGTGTGCAAGGAGTTCTTCGCCCATTTGGGGCTTTGGAAGGTGTTAACTCGTAGACATAATGCATTACCCCATTTCTACACCCCAACCTGAAACTTGAAGGGTTAAGCTCGCAGCCTAGCTCTACAAAAAGGCCTCACTGCCTGTGACAGTTGATCTAAATTGACACATTTCTGTAGCTGAAAAGTGTAATCTCTCTCTCCCTGAGTTTACTCAATCTGCATTGAATTAATATTTAATAACTGCACATCCAGAAATAAAGAAATCATATTTAAGATATAACGCTGAGAAGTAACAGCAATTATCCACAGACGTGCAGTATATGGATTTTCAACAGAACCAAAGAATACGATATCATTTAAAAACCTTTTAAAATGTTTAAACACAAAAAATATTTAACTTTCCATGTATTTATTTCAATATTACTCGATCTTTGATTTAATGCATATAATAAGATATAATAATATACTTTTCATCTTTTAGATTAAACAGAATAAGCAATACAGGGGTTTACTTATTTACTACTGACCAGCTCCGTTGTAAATAAACTAAAACTTTAAAAAAGGTTAGGGGGAAAAATAAATTCCCACTTTAGTTTCTACAAAGGATTTCCCTCCCCCAGTTTCACAACCTAATCTATTGTATTCCCCGGTTGTGTTTTTTTAAAATCCCCTGCCTTGCAATTACAGCTCCCCCCCCCCCCCTTATTCCCCTTTTAACAGATACACACCCTTAAAGAATATCCTGAAACTAAAAACATAGGGGGAGACTCTAATTTATTGTCAAAACATACACATAACCATACTGTGCATTTTCTAGAATATGGTCAGCCAGCGAGATAACTTATATGTACATACATCACATATATACACACACACACACACTGATCTGCTTACACACCTCGATTTTGTTTACTGAGGAGCCACTTTTTCTCCATGCTTATCGCAATAAATAAATAAATATATATATATATATATATGAATAAAATTAACAGTGATATATATATATATATATATATATATATATACACACATTTTATATATAAATATATACACACACATCCTATATATATTTATATATAAATATACACACAAACGTTTATATAAGTGAGGATATTAACACATATATTTTGAGATTTATATAAATGTAAGTCAAACTAGTAAAACGTATTTCAATTGCTTAATAAATGCAGACAGACAAATAATAGATACGGGATATTATATCGTAGAATATACTGGAAGGAGGTAACACATAGAAACAGGTAACAGACTAATGTAGGTATATTATTATGATTGTATAGAGAGGGGGAGGGTTAGTTATAGATTTAAATAAAAACAATTTGGGGCTCAAAAAGGTTAAAGCCAATATGATTCCTCTTCGATGTTAGATTCCTTTAGCAATGCTGTAAGCAGGCTCATTAATTTCACATTCGAGCTTTATGTAGAGATAAATAATAACATTTTGAGCACCGATAAAGCCAGTGATGTGCGTTAGGAAAGGAAACGGTTAAAATGTGTGGCATTTAAAAAAAAAAAAGTGTAATCCCACCACACACAAAAATGGTAGAATTGAAACAAAGGTCCTTTTCTGAGTAGATCCAGCTTTTGTTTTTCCAAGCAGTAAATCCGGATACCAGGTTATATTTCCAGGCCTGTAGATTTAGCGACACAAAGGGGGAATCACAGAGGAGATCCATGAAGCAATGGAGAGCCGAATGTCCATCTATTGTGTTAGGTCTTTGCCTGGGGTCTTCCTGTACCCCACACCCCAGCCAGTGATAATTAAAGACCATTTAAATACCTAAAAGTGGCTGTTCTGCAGGCTACAAGCCGGGTTTTTATTTTATCTGATTATGTCCTTTTAAACATTCAAAATATCCAGATTGTTGTTGTCTGTTGAAGGAGCGATAAACACACCAGTCCTGCCCGAGAATCCTTCACTTCAATCGGTTAAAGAAGTAACCACCCCTCGCTGATTTCACGGAGGTCCAATCCATCCAAAATATAATACATCCAAAATCCAAGGCAAGTAGACCCATTGAGGGGAACATATCCCTTGTGTCCATTAACTACCAGTGCAGAAAGATTCCCGTATTACAGAAATTATGTAAATAATTCATTTATGTCATTTATAATTTTAGAATGAGGATAAAACAAACATACAAAAAAAAATATTGATACAAAATAACTCTTCCATGAGCCAATAAATAAAAAGGGAGACGGAAGAAGCATGGAGGATGCATACATTAAGATATGTGCATATATGTTAACATCAGAGTCAGAAAATAATCAAAAGAAATTATTTTCCCTTATATAATTAGGTAAAAGGAATGCACAGACAGTCTACTTTTCTACATAATTAAACACGCACATCGTATCATATGTACCTACATTATATATTCACACAATCACTACATATATTTCATACATTTAAATACGCACACATACACACAGAAACACGTAAAGATAATGGGGTAGACAAATATGTTGGAAATAAACAAATCCCTGCTGTGTACATGTTGTATTTGTACTGTACCCTATAGTATATAAATATATTCACACGTATAAAGGAAAGTGAAATTGATGTAATATTTATGCCAACATCATTATGCAAAGGCATATAAAACAGGATGCAAAACTCCTTGCTGCTTTATATTATATTTAAGTTGTACAATTAAAACGTTTGTGTTTCTACCACCCCATTGTTTCTCCCTAATAATGAATCCTTAGACTCAGAATTGCATTAGTCCATTTGCAAACAATTGGGTGCTGAGGGGTGACGAGGAGTGCTTGCTGGTGCTGTTCACAGTACTGGAGGAATTGTTTTCTATTAATATAACTACCCCCCTTCGAAGCCTGAAACACACCAAGTTACAAATTTAAAAATCGAGAGAAATGGGGGGGGGGGGGGGGGCGTTTGATTTGTTCATATTTCAGCAATATTCACATCCCCCTCCCTTTTCCCAGTCACGTCTATTTAATTTTTAAGGAATCCCATTATTTAATTTTTTTTTTATAAATAAATATCTCAGAATAACCCCTTTATCCCTTGTTCTGGACTCCTCGGTGTAGTAACAAGGTTATATTTAGTTAAACGAACACAAGAATAATGCCCATGTATTCACCATGGGCATTTCCAACGCATGAAGTTACGGGGGTGGGTTGTTTATGTGTGCAATCTAGCAAAAATCTATATACTAAAATGCATTTGAGATAAACGAAATAAAAATATTTCACTTTTTTTGCAAAAGATATTTCAGAAACATTTACGAAGCGGTTTCTGTATCTCAAAATAAAGATAGTAATTTATCTTACACGTGAGTTCACATGTTATATACATACGTGTTAACATTTTCTAATTGTAAATGAACTAAGTATTTTACATTTAAAATGCTCTTTTAATAGCCACCCAAATAAGAATCCTTAATGTGCACATCATTTTTCAGCGTGATTTGTCCTCTGTTCATTTTTTTTTTGTTCATTTTTATTACATATAAAACTTGATCTAAGGAAAATATGGGATATTAATAGGTTATATTTATATCATCCTAATATTCTGTGTTTTTCAAAATAACATTATTATCCTTATTTATAAATAGTGGTATTGTTTTTAAAATTTGTGAACGATACAATATCACTTTATATTTTGGTTTTTCAATGTTTTTTTCGCGTTTCCAGCATAACATTATATTTTTTTGCATTGATCGAACAGACTTTACTTTACGTATTTACGTAATTAGTATAGTTAATTCCACACATAATAGCTAAAATATATATATATTAAAATATCAGATGTTCCGGGCAAACTACGATCCTCATCATGGGAATGCATGGCATTTTATAGGGTAAGTTATCTAAATACTGTGAACTATAAATATATATATATAAATATATAATACAAATATTATTATTATTATTAGAATTTACATAATCTTTGAATGTAACAAAATCTGAGCTGGAAACAATTGTATTTATTTTTTTTAGATGCAATATTGTCGTTTTTATCCTGAATATTTATCTGAAGTGGCTGAAGATGGGTACTCCGGCAGTTGTACAATTCCCATTATGCGCAGCCAGCCATTTGCTTCGTTAAGCATCGTGGGAACTGTAGTCCAGTCATGGAGCGGCACACGTTAGCCATCACTGGTATAGATATTGTATATTTTTGTAACATAGAATACAATGTGAATTCTGAGATTGGGGGTAATTTTGCATTTTAGGGACAGAAAATTAGATTTGGAACACTTACTGTGGATGCAGTGGGTACAGGGGCAGGCGGCTCAGCGCAGTCTTCTCCCCAGGCTCTGTATGCAGTGACTGGACTGGGTGCTTCCGGCCTGAGCCTCTCTGCAGCCCCCCTCCTCTCCCGCATACTAATGAGCGCTGCCAGTCAGCCAGGCCCGGACTCTGCGCTCATTGGCTGCTGGAGAGGGAACTCGTGCCGCTCTCCTGGAATAAACAGGCAGCCCCATTGGTTAGAACTGTGCATGGGAGCTACCAATCAGGACCATGGGGGGCTTTGAGGGGGGCTGCCAATCATGGAGAAAGGGATTGAGGAAGGGGAGGCGAGAGCTGCCAATCAAGGGGGCTGGAGGGGGAGTGTCTGCTACTCAGCACAAAGGCGCCTAATTCAAGTGTGGGGGAGTGTGTAGTGAATGGGGGAGGGGTGGAGAGGGGAAAAGGGTCAAGGGAAGGGGTTATGTGGGGGTGAGGACAGGAGGGGGAAGGAGGATCAAAAGAGGAGAGGTGATGGGGGAATGGAAAAGAAAGTAAGAAGGAGGAGGGTGATGGGGGATCTGAGGAGTTTAACAAGTTCGATTCAAATGCTTGAGTGTGACTCAATGGGAAGCAGTTTCACTCATTGAGGACACGAGTTGTAAGTGGCCGGGGATGGAGAAATAATCGGGAACTGACAAAAAAAATGCTAGCTCTTGGAACAAGGAGGATATGTGTGTTTTAACCCTCACAGTAGGGAAATGGAGTTTACTAAAGGTTTGCGTGTACCGTGTCTGAAAAAGAATGAGAAGAATGTATAGATAACCTAAGCAGCTTCAGCATCTAGGGCACCCGCAGGCACTCAAGGTGTTGTGGACTACAATTCCCTTCATGCTTTGTCAGCATTACGTTTGTAAGAGCATTTTGGCAGATGTATTCCACAACACGTAGAGTGCCGCGTATTGCCTATCCCTGATAGGATTTATAGTCCATAGCAGCTGGAGTTGTCTTTGGCGAGGAGTTGGAGAAACTTCAATTGGTCGATTGGAGTGCAAGCTTTCTAGACTATTTAGCTGTCCTCTTCGGCATGGTTTTATTATCTTTTACTCTTTGGCAACCAGATCTACTCAACAAAAATCAACCCCAAAACCTGTGTAGTTAGTTCAGGGAGGGATGGGGTGAAAGATCAGAGAGGTCAACATAGGGCAACGTCAAACTTTGATGGAATGAGGGTCAAAGGGATGACATCTATAACAATTGAGTTGGATAATGAATGGGTTAAATTAACCTTTGCTGACTAAATATAGAACGGTGGATAAATATCACCTATGGGAGCAGGTATAAGGTACACGATATTAGCATGGGGGAATTAAGTGTGAGGAGGGGAAATTATTAAGCTTTTTTACCCTTCTCCAATGACACACAGAGGTGTTTATTGATATATGTCAGTGTGGATTAGAGATTCAGAGCTGTAGATCTCAGACCCTGGGGATTCCCAGTCATGGAAGGGAACTAGAGTATTCAATTAAATTTGTAAAAGGGACAGAGAAAATCCGTGCTTATTATTATGACTATAGAGGTGACTATAGGGCGCTTTAAAAACATTCCACCCAACAATCCTCTTCAAAGCAGCCCTCAAACAGTAAAATGTTCATAACATTCATTTTATAAGGGCATCTCCAATCCACAGGAGGAACAGGCAGGAAATGTTTATTCATATACATCCAATTTCATTCTAAATAAAATCAAGGGTACTGTCAGGACTAAACTATCAGTATTA
Organism: Pelodytes ibericus; assembly: GCA_036172795.1. NCBI lineage: Eukaryota > Metazoa > Chordata > Amphibia > Anura > Pelodytidae > Pelodytes > Pelodytes ibericus. Next base: position 111,295,925 of record CM069862.1, on the reverse strand, counting down.
TTGCCAATTGGAGATTTTGCCTTTCATCTGGAACGAGATTTTCTTCCCCTATTTTCAGATAATATATATTTTTTTTTATCTGGACTAAATCTGTCTGATACAAGCTTATTACTGTCAGAGCCTTTGGTGGAAATGCATATTCTAAAGCATGTGTAATATATGCTTGGCACCCCAAAAAGAAAAGTAATTCCACATAAACACTTTGCGACAGTAATATTTACAATTCCCCCCAAATTAACAATTTCTTCACACCCAAAAATTGTGAATTTCCAAAACATAATGGTAGCTGCGTGTTATGTTGTCTTATTATTTAAAAATACAGTAATTAAATGCAGGGGTTTGTGTTTTTGCTAATAAATCACTGTTTTATACAAGGAGAATCACTAGTTTAAAAAAAAACACAGGGATCATCATGAGTTAAAATCCAGACTGCTTTTTCTCCCCCCTCCTTTTCTTTATCCCCATGAGACGGCTGTGATTGGCTGGCCGTGTGCCAGCCATCTGTCAATCACCCATTGTAAACAAGGCGCTGATTGGCTACTGGCCAGTCCGCACTGGGCTGCCTGAAAAAAGCAATTACTGGGGACTGCAGTTTCCAGGCTCCCCAGACTTTTGGATGAAAGGAGAGAAGCTACGGACGGTTTCCAGGCTGCCCTCCATAGACAGACCCCCATGGCCCCAGAGCCAAGAAAGAGAGCAAAGTGTGAGAGCTTCAAAGGGAAATGATGCATTTACTATTAGAGAAAGCCTAAAAATAATGCAGGGCAGAGCAGGGGGGCTGGTGTGCATCCCTTGTGCATAGAAAGCATGGGGACAGCTCTTTATAATCTGTTGGTGATGGAGGATAGAATAGTGGGATCTCACCTTCTCCCTCAAAATAAAGGGTGCTGTAAACTTGCTGGGTGCAAAAACAGAGCTGGGATCCTTGCGAGGACTACAAGCGTCAGATTTCTTTTGTGCTTCCAGAGCCTCTGGGAAGGTAACACTGCCCTGGATCACGGTGGAGGTATGGGGTGCATTGGTGGCATAGGGTGATTCGAGGGAAAAAGCTCTTGGTTAATACAGAAGAGAGGAAATATAGTGTATTTCTGTGGGAAATACCCGTAGGTAGGATTTTCCTTTGGGGTGTGGAGATCTCCGCGTGAAGAATTGGAGCATTAGAACTGGTCTGGGCCCACTAAGGTAAGTTTAGAAAATGCCATTAACACAATTTTGTACATTGTTAAATCAATAAAATAAAACCAAAACAGATACATCGGTTGGACGAACTAATCTTCTGTGCTGCCAGTTAGGCGTTCCATCTCCCTGGGAGTTTAATGGTTAATGATACAATTTTCTAGCTTTGGAATTTTTATGACCGTGCGATTATTTATTCGGACTGATATAAGTGTGACTTGTAATGTTAATAAAAAATATATTTTATACAAACAAACAATTCATGCATCTGTTTTTGTGAAATAATTTAATAAGGAGCGAATTAATGAGAATGAAAACAAAGATAACATTAATGAGAATATTTGGGTCAAAATATATACCATTGTTTTAAAATGTAAACAATGTCTCAGATGTGTTAAATTGCAAAGAATATATCATTCTACCGGGAAAGCTGATAAGTCAGTGGGAATATAGATATAAAGTAAAAAAGACATGGCCGGTATTATAAATATGTATATTTAAAAAGCACAAATACACATTTCTGGATTACTTTGAATTTTGTCGTGAGGTTGCAGTTGCTGTAGGTAGAATTACAGTGTTAAATAAATGAAATTCAACAACGGTAAGTGGAATGTGTGCGGTTTGAGTGCTTGCAAAATACACAAAGCTGAATGGATTGCAGTAATAATCTGCTAGATGCTGTATGTTCCCTAAATATATGTGGATGTGATATATTACATGGAGGATCTATTCCGGTGATGACTAACCTTTGACATATTGGACGAAAACTTCCATTCGACTAGTTGAACATCGTGGGAATTGTCGTTCACACCCGCGTAAGTGCCAGAGGTTAGCCATCGCTGATCTATGTTAAAATGTGTAAGAATATTTTCCCCGGGGCTTAATATAATGTTAAAATGAACATATTACTGCATAATAACACTGGTTCCTAGTGGGAAAAAAGCAGATGTTTAATGTACATGTATTAGGGATTGTTTGATGTCACCAACACGCGTGGGTATTTAACGCGTGTTTGTGTATGTGCAGTGGGTGGACGTTTAGGACACCAGCAGTTGGGACCAATATCCATGAACACTAACACTATATTATTATGGATGATATTATAAAGCAATCAGGCGATATTATAAATAATATATATATATATTAGGGTGAGAGAATACTTTATTACTTCACTTACTACACATAGCGTGTATATGTAACTTTTTAAAGATAAAATGTAATTAAATTACAACTCTGTAATAGAAGGTGTCAGCTGATAAGAATAATTCGGCCCATCTAGTCTGCCCAATCTGAATAGTTTCATTAATCTCTGGCCTTATCTTATATCTAGGATAGCCTTGTGCCTATGCCATGCACGAGTAAACTCATTCACTGTGATAACCTCTACCACTTCCGCTGGAAGGCTATTCCATGCATCCACTACCCTTTAAGTAAAGCAATTCTTCCTGGTATTACTATTAAGCCTTTGCCCCTCTAATTTACGACTATGTCCTCTTGTTGTGGAAGTTTAATTTAAAAAAATATATACTCTCCTCCTTTACTGTGTTGATTTCCCTTGTGTAGTACACATATTAACACACGAACACACACAAACAAAGTTTTTTTTCTGGAACCCCCAAATAAATCTAATTCATTTTACATATCTTGTTATATATAATTCCATATATATCATTTTTTGTGTGTGGGTGTTATGAAAGACACATAAAAGTTTAATGAAATTTCACCGTATTATATATATTCATGTGTTAAATCAGCGAGCAAGTATATAGATAAGCAGTATATAAAATATAAAGTACTGCAAAAAAAAAAAGCGAGCGAGACATCGAGCTAGATGTGTATATGTGTATATATATATATATATATATATATGTGTATATATATATATATTTATTTATGTATAGATATATGTAGATGAGATATGTGTATGTGTGTATGTATATAAAAAAAAAAAAAAAAACACACACACACATCATATGAGATATAAATAAACTTCCTAGAAAAGCACACATTTGCTTCGAGAGAATTGTACAACCCGCTTGTGTGGAGACGAAAATCTCCCCAGAATTTTTTACTTATAGAGAACAGGCGGAGACTGATTGCAATTTTTCCTGTATCCAAAGTCCTGGGGTACGTGCAGTTGGAGAAATAGATAATATCTGTCTACCAAATCAGCTGAGGAAAGTGAGGTGTCAGGCACAGCACAAAACACAGCAAAAAAAAAAAAAAACATGAAACAAGCAAAGACACAGATACAACCAGCACCCCTGGCAGTCAGCTCCCTATCTGCCCTCCTGTCTTGGGGCTGAAAAAAGGCAGCGGAGATGGGGTCATTTGGAAGACAGCTCTGCCTGTCTCTGTTTAACTGTACTCACTATCTCTCTCTATCTGGCGCACACTCTCTATTCCTGACTGTCTACCTTTGCTCATTATACCTTGACCTTCTCTGTATGTCTCTCTCTGTATGTCTTCTCTCTTTATTCCATCCTTTTTTACTGTCTCTCTCTGTATGTCTTCTCTCTTTATTCCATCCTTCTTTCCTGTCTCTCTCTGTATGTCTTCTCTCTTTATTCCATCCTTCTTTCCTGTCTCTCTCTGTATGTCTTCTCTCTTTATTCCATCCTTCTTTCCTGTCTCTCTCTCTCCCTGATATCTGTTCTACATGTCCAACACACCCTCTCACGCACCTCTTATTGCTTTAGGATTGATAGAGCAATTTTAAAGTTTGTGGATAACAGGAATCCACTATCCAACCTCTGCTTTGTACAGTTTCGTTTATTATTTTCTGTTACTGACAAACTGCACGATTTTTCATTGTTTTAATCATTAATCGATTCCCTTGAGATTTTTGGGTTGCTGTTTTTCGAGGACTCGCAAACTGTGGCGCGTCAAAGGGTTAATATTGTTTCTTGTCTAAAAACGGCTGACTATTTTTAAGGAATTAAATCCACATCGGTCGCAGCTGAATAACTTTTATGAAGTTAAGGATTTAGGAAGAGAGGGAGTGACGTTCTTCCTGCATCTTTTGTATACTAATTTGCAGCAAAAGCATGACACCCTATACAGCTAATGCAAATTAAAATGATTTACCAATTTACACAGATAGTGAAAAAAATAATAATGATCTATTTACAGATAGAGGGATATAGAGAGATAGATATAGAGGATTTCCAAAGGAGAATTGGTGATTGTTATACATATGTTAGGCCATGCTTAACGCTTTCAGTTCCAGACAGGAGCCCAAGGGGCAAACAGCCTCCAATATATTAATGTACACGTCTACAGCGAAATCACATGCTGACAATTGTGTATAAATCACTGTTCTTCTATCTGAATTCATACATGATGGACCCCTTGGAGACCCTGCCTGGACTGGCAGTTTGCTAACAGTACTGCTGCTGCCAGCTTCCACTTCTGTCTGCTGTGAGCCATAGTAAGGCTCCGCTATCAAGGGGCCATTTTAACAATTTATTAAGCTTCTCCTAATTTCAAAGCCCTGTGCATGGCTAATCGCTGTCCTCTATGTGGCGATGAAATAGTTAAAACGCCGCTTACACTCTTGCGATACTTGGGTAGTTGCACCTGCTCATTAGATCTAAATAAACTAGAATTAGTTACATATTTTTAGCACAGGGACACTTTTGGAAGAAATTATGTGACTCTGATTAGGTAAGGCCCAAAATAGAGGGGTGCAGTCCTGTTCTGGTGAAGAGGGCACTCACGTTACTCTTGAGAGCATGAGATCAGCGTAGCATGGCTAAGTGTCTCCCTAGTTACTTGAGAGGGTGACTGCCAACTACCTAGACAGGGCATCTGTTACCCAACTGATATACTGCTCTGCCAGTAATCCAATGTACACCCTTATTAGCCCAAACTCTGCTCTGCATCCCTCACACCCCCATCCAACAAGCTCAATACTATCACACGCCCACTCCTATACCCCCAATTCTGCAACAGATGTCACCGGGCAGCGGTGGTAATACGAAAATATACTCATCCCAGGATATTACACTCAGCATCTTGTATATCAGTATGAATGTTATTTAACTGTGCCTTTACCTAATCATACCTGTATCATTTCAGAATATGCACAATACATAGGAAAAAAGACAAAATGTGTCATTTACATTAATTTTTGTTCACACATTATAGGACAGAATTAAATGTACAAAGACCACCTCGCTGATATCGATTTTACACAAACATACATTTCACATCCATGAACGGTATTCTGGGTCACTTTAACATATAATTACACACATGCTGTACACTGTATTATTTACATACACATATATGTATTTGGATCCAAAAATGGTGCAGTAACGAATTATATTTCCAACCTATTTTATTCCATGAATGGCAAAATAAGCTATTATTTGTATACCTATTTACTTGCATCTTTTAGACGTGAGTGATCGAGGATTTTTATTTAACTTTTTTATGCAATATATATATATATATATATATATATATATATATAATCGTGATATACAAATACACATATAAAATGTACTGGTGTGTAAAATAAAACGACGTTTGTTGGTGTAAACAGTAATATGGTATACATCTTTATAAACAAACACATTGCAGAATGGAACACAGTATACACAGGAAATACATCCATACAGTAAGTTCCGGCCCTTGGCTCTCTAGCTGCCCCTGTCCATCTTGGTGTATTTATTCTGTAGTACATTGTATGGTATTGAGGACTATTTTTTGACACTCAAGGGAGTGGGGTGCCCAAGGTTATATATATGGTTTAAATAACACTCTTATTTTATTGGGGGCTTCTGATTATACACCCAAGTTAAAATGTATGTGTGGAAGATCCTGAGAATTGTATAAACATTTAGCACTTTGACACCTATTAGAAGTGACAGGGTAGGGGGGAGTTCTTATTAAATTAGAGACACCCAGAATAAATGCAAACACAATTAGTTTTTTCTACACGTCTCCTCTTGTCAGGAATCAAGGCAAGCCTGTGCTTATATATACTGCAGATCTAGAGAAGGGTCTAGGTCTCAGGCACAATATTAACCCTTTCACTACCAGAGACATAATACGCTATTTATATTGGATGCCTTGCGAAGGGATAACCAGGTCCTGGAACAGCATTTGCTGCGCACCATGCCTCAAAGGATGCTCAGCCAGCCACAAACATGTCTGATTTTAATGGGATACTGAATGTTTTTACCAGTCCTACAATACTCTACAAAACACTTACATATATATATATATATATATATATATATATATATATATATATAACAGATCCGCCCTTTGTGCCCCACTTCTTCAGGCTGTTTCCTGCCCTTGCAGGGAGGGCATTTCCCCACAGATAGGACACAGGACACTCCTGCTATCAGCATTGCAAGGTCTCCCCTTCCTGTGAGATTGTGCTGACTCCATATATTGTTCAGTGCATATATTGTGCTGGCATGTTCCACTTCCTCTCCACTCACACAGCAGATAATGTAGCTTTAGGTAAATATTTACCCTCCTCAGCTGAGCAGTGCAGCTCAGAGCTTCATTTGGAGACATTCCACACCAGGGCAGTGATCTTCTTCATTAACCCCAACCTGGCAGTGCCAGGCTGACCTGCAACCAATGGAAGAAGGAGCCTATTTCCTAGCAGAATTCCGCCCTGATCTTCAAAGTTAAGACACAATGCCCAGAACCCTTTGCATTACATACTCCGGGAGCAAAAACTGCCAAGGGATCATTTCCCTTTTTCTTTCTAATTAAGAGCATTTTCTTTGTTAGAAAGGTTTACATATTGGCTTGTCCAGTTCATAAGCTCCCCAGTTTTGCATATAGTTTTTGATAAGCATTTATTGGCTGAATGTTAACCCTTGAAGCAGAAAGGCAATAGTGACGTAAGAACATATTGTGGAAATGTATATTACTATTAAACAAATCTAAATCCCTGACCAACACGTTACACCCAAATCACATCGTAACAAATATACATAATTATGTCTTAGTAACAATATTAATAGATTGAATGCACTTGCATTCTATTTGTTTAAAAGAGTAACCTTAGGCTGTATGTTACCCTATATGGATTTTATTTAGAAAAATCAGTGCATTAATCCTCGTAAAACATTATATATATATATACAAAATGTACATTCTTTAACCACCTAATCTAAAAAGAAACATAATCTGCATACAGAAATTGTGCGATGGGCCACCTGGTAAAAACAAGGCTGGCTGAGGATGCTGGGGATTGTAGCAAAACAGCAGGTGGAGGGTCACGTGTTGCCAGTTAATGTCATTTCTGCCGGATTCCTAATTCCTGTACAGCCTGGAGTAATTGCCTGTCTCTGTTTAATGTGAACCCTCTACTGCAGCCACACACGCTGACATGCATGTGTTAACCTGTTCCATGCCGGAATGTTGCAAAGACACAAAAAGGCTCTTAGACAAATTGGAAAGAGTAACAAATAAGGGCTACTGTGGGAAACTCCCCTGTCCATTTTTACCACCACCACCACCCGAAGCCAAATGTGGTGATTAGCACCATACAGGGGGTCGGGCTCTGGTCTCTTCATGCTCCTGGTGTATTAGTGAGTTCTCTACCGCACAGGGAAGGAGAGTCCAAAATACAGATGTTAAATGCATTGTATGGAGTATAAATTATATAAAGTCAAAAAGGCCACCTTCTAGTTAAAGGGGCCCTAGGGATACCCGGCTTCAACCTGAAGTGTGATTTGGCATTAAATGGATGAGCAGGGGAGACCCCCATGGAAATGCTGGCAATGTCAATGTATTAGGTGTTTTATGTCAAGATTTGAGCTTTTGCTGCAGGATGGGCATCTCCAGAGACAGCCAGTATTGTAATAAGGTTGAATAATCATTCCTGCAACTGGCTAGCCAGTATAGCCCTAACTTAACCCTTAGCTAGCTGTCAAAGTGTTAACTGGTAGACTCTCTTGCACCTAAAGGGATAATCCTTTCCTAAGTGAATACTCCAGAACCAGTAAGTCTCTTATACCCTCTTTAACAGTAAGGTACCAAGGTAGATCAGTAAACATTTTGCTGATGACTTGCCGGTAACATTTAGATTTGATTTAGCTTTGATATCAATATAAATATGATACATTTTACAAAAACAGCGAACATTCCCGGAAATCTGAACTCTCAGTATGTGTACAGCTTCGCCAGGGGCCTCTGATAACAATTTACACCCACGTTTTTTTTTTTTTTTTTTTACTAGGGTGCTTTGTGCAAACAGAATTAATGTGCTGGCAGGGACTGTCCACAGTCCGCTTCATTACACTGCATTGAGATATTAGGGGCGTTGTACCTACCCTAGGTATTAAAAGGTAAATAGATCAACGGATATTAGTGTTATTATTACATTATACTTTATTTACAACACTTACCAGCTGTGTGTGTGTTATTATTTTCTTTATTACGTTTTTAAATTATTTATATTATTTACCAAGTGACAATATATTCCAAAAACGTTATCACAAGCGAGTCTTTGTGTGTAAAAAGACAGGACCGTCATCTCCAAATCTATCTATCTGAAAATCTTCTATCCTCTTGATGAAGGCTGTAATTATCTGCCGAAACATTCACATTCTTTCCTTCCTACATAAATCTAAAACAAATAAAATATTTAACAAAGAGTTTCTTTAGAAGACATTTGGCGCCTAATTACGCGTGCACAAAAACATATATTGAAAAAAAGTTGCAAATAAATAATATTACATACAGACTCACGCACCTTTGCACTTTATCCCGCGAGCTTGAACAGATCTCCTAATATTAACATTTATTCCCATGTACTACTTCAATAAATAACACTAATAGAATTTGATGTAAGGGAGTTAATTAAATATATTAGTATATCTATCTGCTTCAACTTACTGTCTGATGATTATCCCTCTTTTACAGACGCCTAGAAAAAGCCACATAATCTGGGGTTTGCAACAGTGTAGCCTGAACTGAATAAGTAATCCAAGAAAGGGGTCTCAGTCTAAATCTAACGTAGCAAAAAAAAAAAAAAAAAAAAAGGGAACCAAAAAACAACTGCACAAAGAGACACACTCAAGAGGCAAATAATCCTGAAGATTGTTTGTTTGCTTTTTAATTTTGCTTAGTATTTGGAAGATTAAAACATTCTGGGTGACCAAATGAGCATGCAATCATTTTAACTCATGACCCCATCTCACCTTACTGCTCTGGGGAAATCTGTTAAAATATTGTCATTTAATACGTTACCATCTGGAAAAAAGTTAAATGCAAACGTGGATTAATCCATCAGGCCAAATAATTACCTAATAAGCATTTGAGATGCCATTCAGCAAGACTTAAAAAATTGTGTGTTACCAGAACAAAATACACTGTGTGTGTGTAAGTATAATATATAGTTTAATATTATGTAGATGACAGTAAAATATTTCCAAGTGTACACGCATCCATATATCTATATATACATTATATATATATATATATATATATATATATATATATATATATATATATATATATATATATATACACATACACACACATATTAAAAATAATTCCATATTTATTTACTTACTGGGGGAAAAAGGCATTCACTGATAAGTTTTTTTTAGTAACCCAAGAAAGAGGTTAATGTTAATATTTAATTGGCATTTTATTATATTTTATGTAAATGTGTAACCTTGTACATGCTCATCAGGACAAACATGAAAAATGTGTATTCTTGAAGTAAAAAAAAAAAAAACTATAAATCAATAAACAAATGTATAATTTCATAATAGGTGTTTTTGTAATACTCCAAACAATCTTCTTTTATGTGTAGCTAAGATTTTGTATTCTTTTTTTTTAATTTTTTTTATTTTATGAACAGGATGTCGAGTGTGGCATTTTCAGGAATATGTATTATATGGTATTGTGTGTGTGTGTGTGTGTGTGTGTGTGTGTGTGTGTGTGTGTGTGTGTGTGTGTGTGTGTGTGTGTGTGTATGTATGTGTATATATATATATATATATATATATATATATATATATATATATATATATAATCGATATATTAGATATTATATATAAACTTATATTTAGAAATGGTAATTATAATACGATTTATATCCATTTGTGTTCCTCCTGCCAAATACTCAGTGTTGCCAAAGGTACTGAACACGTGCTCCCAAAATGCTGCCTTTAATATAGGACTCGTTCAAACATGCAAGGATCTTTTGATGCCCCAATGTTGGGGGGATTAGTGCTCCCTTCCCCCTCCCTGCTTTGTGTTGGGCTTCCTAGTTTAGGCAATTAAGCTTATAAAATAAATAGAAGACACTGAGAGCAGCTGTGGAGGCATAAGACCCCCCCCCCCCCCCCTTCCCCTCCGCCACATCTCCAGGGCTGCCTCTCCCTGTCTCCACTGCAAGAAATAAAACAAGCAACAAGGCAATTCATTCAGCAAACAGGAGAGTGTGATCAGGTCGCACAGGAAAGAGACCAGTCTCTTTCCATTGTGGCCTACTCTATTCAAACGATCCCAATGCTGTACATTAAAAGCAATGACCCCCCCCCCCCCCCCCCTTCTCCTGCTTCAGCTGTTAAACCGAGATACAAATTGGGATTGTGTGGTTGATCGAACTAAAGACATGTATAGTGATTCGGTTACGGAAAAGCAAAAAAGAATAAAAAAAATCAGAACATGTATGATCTGTACGGATGTCTATATAATCTCAATGTGTTTAGTAAGGTACGTATAACTATCGATTTATTCCACATACAGCAATATTCATGTGACAATACCCACATACATAGATATTAAAGCAACTAGGGACAGACAGACATTTATAAGCACAGACAGAATTAAAGATGTATTTTATTTATAAAGTGTTCTACCAACAAGATCATGTGGATAAGAGGGCGATGTCCCCTTGTCCCTTGGATATTATATATGGATTGCTCATGTAATTATTGCCTGAAGGATCCTGCTAAGAGATAAGAACATGGTTACAAGTCTGATCTGTTTATCGCTGCAGTGATATGTAGATGGGGTACTTCACTGAGTCCCTCTCAAGGTTAGAGTTTGGAAATAGGGGAACCATGGAGGGTTTGCAGTCCTAATAGAAGGCATACACACCTCTGCTTCATCTCCAGATAACAGTCTACCTAAAGCGTCCTTGACATTTTACAGGATTAACCCCCACTAGCCCAATTTAATTGCTTGGCCAGAAAGGCCATTATTTATGACGATATTTTAAAACTTTACCTTCACGTCAAGGCGATGGACACAAACATGAGATGGCCAATGCAGGCTCTATTTTCACATCTGATCTGCACTTAATCTTTTGTTAGTTGTAAATGTTCCCAACAATAATGCTAGTTGGATTACCTTGGCACACGTATACTGAAAGGGTTAAAGCGAACTCTGCTCGAAGGCTAATGAATAGACCCATGCATCAACAAGTCTGCAACCCTCAGACACATATTTTTTTTTGTCCCCTTGTAAAATCCTGTATCTCCCACCAGTGTCAGGGCTGATGCACAAGTACATACAATTGTGCATTGGAACTAAGGGAAGAATTAAGGAGGAAACTCTCGCTCTATATACGCTATGTATAAACCTCACTTACGAAGTATGTATCCAAACTCCTATGGATAAACACATCACTCACATTGCATAGTGTAAACTTCACTCATATTGGAAGCAAACCGCACTCACTGCATGTTAAATCACACTCGTGGTGTGTATGCTCATACATATATATACTAAAGTGAGCAGAATTTAGTCACTGAATTCATACACTGCATGGGCTCCCAGTATATGATGTTGAATAAATAATTTCACACTCACATGCATGGAATCCTAGTGTTTGAGAAAGAATCAATGGTGTCACATTCACACTGGACTTGAATCCCAGTGTATGAAATTGAATCAGTAATTTCACACTCACACTGCATGGAATCCCAATGTATGAAATCGAATCAGTAATTTCACACTCACACTGCATGCAATCCCAGTGTATGATATTGAATCAATAATGTCACATTCACACTGCATGAAATCCCACTGTATGATATTGAATCAATAATGTCACATTCACACTGCATGGAATCCCACTGTATGAGATTGGATCAATCATGTCACACTCACACTGTGTGGGATCCCAGTGTATGATATTGAATCAATCATGTCACACTCCACTGCATGGAAACCCAGTGTATGATATTGAATCAATAATGTCACATTCACACTGCATGGAATCCCACTGTATGAGATTGGATCAATCATGTCAAACTCACACTGCGTGGGATCCCAGTGTATGATATTGAATCAATCATTTCACACTCGCACTGCTTGGGATCCCAATATATGATATTGAATCAATCCCTTCACACTCAACTGCATGGAAACCCAGTGTATGATATTGAATCAATAATGTAACATTCACACTGCATGGAATCCTACTGTATGAGATTGGATCAATCATGTCACACTCACACTGCGTGGGATCCCAGTGTATGATATTGAATCAATCCCTTCACACTCCACAGCATGGAAACCCACTGTAGGAGATTTAATCAATACTTTCACACTCACACTTCATGAAATACCACTGTATGATATTGGATCAATCGTTTCAAACTCACACTGCATGAAATCCCACTGTATGAGATTGAATCAATAATGTCACACTCACACTGCATGGAATGCCACTGTATGAGATTGAATCAATACTTTCACACTGCATGGAATCCCACTGTATTAGATTGAATCAATCAAATAATTTCACACTCACACTGCATGGAATCCCACGGTATGATATTGAATCAATAATGTCACACTCACACTGCGGAATCCCAGTGTATGAAATTGAATCAATAATTTCCCACTCGCACTGCATGGAATCCCAGTGTATGATATTGAATAAATCCTTTCACACTCACACTGCAAGAAATCCCAGTGGATGAGATTGGATCAATCGTTTCACTCTCACACTGCATGGAATCCCAGTGTATGATATTGTATTAGTCATTTCACACTCACACTGCATGGAATCCCACTGTATGATATTGAATCAATACTTTCACACTGCATGGAATCCCAATGTATGCGATTGGATCAATCATTTCACACTCACACTGCGTGGAATCCCAATGTATGACATTGAATAAATCATTTCACATTCACACTGCATGGAATCCTGCTGCCACATTCTTTGAAATGCGTTATAGATATCAAACTCACACTGTAAGCATGGATCACTGTATAATACATCTGACAGTGCGCTAGAGTACATTAAAAAAATGAGTCTATCCTGAGACTGAAGTTGTACTGCGTTACAAAATAAGCCTGACCATTACACCATACACAACAGTGCTCAGTTACATTAAAATCGCAGTCAATATATCTGTGGTTATAATGCACTGCACTATAATGGGCTCTATTCAATGATGAAAGTTATCTCTTATTACTGGTTTTTAACTCAATGACCAGAGATAAATTAACCCAAGCATTGCATAAAGCCCAATAACACTGCAACTGCAGTGCTCTGCATTGTTATACATCTCACTGTCAGTGCACCTGTACTAAGTGCACTGCATGTGTTTATAAATGTAATACATTTTATGTAATTGCAGTAAGCCCTGCCATAAGCCAGTCACGTAGCTATAATTGCAGTACACTGTATTTTCCGATAAAAGTCAAGATATTCACCTGCCCAGTATATATCTATTAAGAGACTTAATTGTGACATTTAAAGTAGTTCTCCCTTATATGAAATACTTTTATCATCAGTTGACATAACTGGTATTATTTTATGATATATTTATCTAGTGCTGGTTTATTAATGTTTTTAAATATAAGGTAATGTCTAGAATTACAAAATAGTCAAACACTGCAGTAAACTCTATAGTGTTAGCTTCAATGTGCAGTGCATAATATTCACAAATGACTGGGTGTAATTTGCAGTGCGCTGTACAATTTACACACGAACCTTTTATAATTTCCAGTATTTCTTTCTAAACAGCTGAATTCGAATCCTCCGTAATATACAGTGCATTTTGTGGAATTAATTGGACACTGCCTGTTATTTGCAGCGCACTGCATCATACAATTCACATAGTCCTATATCCAGTCGTTTCCAGGGCACCTTTTCTTCATTAAGATGCTTGTGCACACTGCTTGTAATTGTTTAATCTTGTTACACTCACACTGCTTATAATTTGATTATTTTCACACACTGCTGCTGTATTCTTGTTTATTATTTTACAGTCCTATTGCAGTAATTACATTTATTAGATTGGTTTTATATATGGATTTATACGATGCAGCAACGAACAGAACCTCCTAATTGTTGTTAATAATAATTCTAATTATTAGGAAGCGATGTTGCCCCAGAGCAGGTAGTTTCTCTTAAATCCTTGCAGACCTAATGAAGACCCGTGAGCCTGTATAATGTGTCACTCCAAAATATAGGATGATCTTAATAAAAAGCATCATACATCTACTTCCCCAGTCTCCTCCAGCAATAAATCGGGGGTCTGCGGACAGAAAATCTTCACCCAAACAGAGATAAACTAAATAGCCAACATCTGCCTTTCTGGGATTGTATTTTTTAATATCACCCTAATTCTCCACACCAGGAATACACGAATATCAGATTATACAGGGGGTATCTAAACAGGGTAATATAACAGGGGATATAAAGGATATTATCAGAGTTTAACAAGGGGTATTTAAGGTAATATCTGATTGTAACATAGGGTATACAAACAGGGTACTATAACAAGGATATACAAACAGGGTAATACCAGATTATAACATGGGGTATATAAACAGGGTGATATCAGATTATAACAGGGGGTATATAAACAGGGTGATACCAGATTATAACAGGGATATATAAACAGGGTGATATCCGATTATAACAGGGGGTATATAAACAGAGTGATATCAGATTATAACAGAGGGTATATAAACAAGGTGATATATTATAACAGGGGGTATATAAACAGGGTGATATCAGATTATAACAAGGGGAATATAAACAGGGTAATTTAGGTACTGCTGCAGTTACACAAAATGTGCACTTATTACTATAGAGACAAACCTGATCAATAGACTGAAAGATTGTTAAGAGATCCTGGTGTATAAAATTCAATTATTAAAAGCTGCACTTGGATGATTTATGGATCCATAGAAATATAAGGCTTTTTGTCTTCATCCAGCGTTTAATGGGTTAAATAACATTTTATATTGCAGTCATGTGTTGTAGTTTCTTAAAAAATCTTAAATACCCGCCCCCATTATACACCGTATACCAAGGTATAGAATCCTTTAAGACTGTATTCTTCATATTTAAGATATGTCGAATCGCCTTGTCTCCAGGATTTAGAACTTTTGTAATACCACTCCCCCCTCTTGATGATTTTCTTAATTCCTATTAAGCGAACATGTGAATTTGTAGCGAGATATAAGCAGTGTTTTCACCACTATCCCAAACCTATGTAGGGTGAGCAAATCCAGTGGTCTCTCCATCTGTCTTACATTAAGATGAATTTTCAAGCAGACCCTGCTGCTAAAATGAATCTGACTAATAATACAATTAGCGTTAGTAGATAATCTTTGGCACTCCAGCTGCTACGCAATACACTTCACATGATGTTCAGCCAGCCACTTGTTTGCCTGAGCATTATGGGAAGTGCAGTCTACAGCATCTGGGATGCCAGAGGTTAGCCATCACTGTACTGTAATAAATATCTCTCACCAGGTCACTGACATAGAATATGATCCACTGTCAATTACATACAAAAGACAAATTCCAGTAATAAGGAATCATGTGTTATGTCATTTTTGAGTGTTGTAAAACCTTAATATTAGCAGTAATATGGCATGTTAAAGGGGTCAGTACTTACAGTACTGAAAGCACAGTCATCCTCCCCTCCCCCACACTACACCTACCCTAACCTCCTTACTAAACTACAATTTGCCCTCCCCACCTGGCTTTTACATACCCCCCCCATGTAAGATTTACTGATTCCGGCAAGATTTGGAAAAACAGTCCCATGAATGTCAGAGAGAGCATGTTGTGATAAACAGGTAATTAGTGGCAGTGATGTGAGACAGTAGACAGCAGAGAGGCTGCCTCACACACCCAAATATTCAGAGTATTTGCAAACGCAGCCTTGAATGATCATTAAAGACTGTAAGAACAAGGGGACTGACACGGTGCAAGATCCGGTGGGTATACTGTAAAGAAGGGGAGAAACATAAAATGTACATTTGCTGTAAGCTTAGGGGACACCTCTTGTTTATATATCTACTTATACGCCCACAAATATCTATAGTATAAAGTATCCAATATAATATAATCCATGGACATTCAAGAATCAAATCAAATTATTTATTAACCCTCAGTCACGTTTAGAGACAGTAGTAGGAAACATAATACTTTGAAATTAATATATATTATACATGTGGACCTTTTACTTGTAATGAATGAGTTTTAGCATATGGGACACACGCGAACATCTTTCCAACTTTCCTAATATTGGTGACCATGGAATCTTAATCTTTGCAAATATATACATTATAGAGGAACTCATTGTTCCTGAATAGGCACTGATATGAGATCAGTGTGGTAGGGGGGCTTGAGTTGGTGAAGGGGGTAGTACAGTATCGCTGCACTAGTGCTGCCAGAGACCAGGCGTATTACAACCCAGTCTTGTTAGTTATTAATTATCAATGCAAACATGGACTTTGGGATGATCAATGCTATTGAGTGCAGTTGATGTTTGGGATAGCTTCATGATGGATGAGCTGCCCAAATGGGCTCTCAGAGCTGCAAATTCGTGGTTTCAGCCTCTCTAATGGAGTGATTGCTAACTTATGGCACGCCAGCTGTTTTGAAACCCAGGTCACATGACGCTCAGCCAGCCTAAAAGAAGCCTACCGGGGACAAATGGCTGGCTGAGCATCACGGCAGTTGTACTCCACAAAGGTTAGCCATGACTGCTCCAAAAACCCCCAGCACTGTGTGATTGTATACCCCTGTAGCTCCTCTGAAATGCTAAAAGCTATTGAAAAAGAAATGCTTTAAAACAAGAGGGTGGCATCAATTATTCAAACCCTCAAAAAAGGGGTAAAACAGGCGCCCTGCTGAACGCAATCCTTTGTGGAAATAGTCACCAATGCGTGTGCAATAAATGCACACACACAAATAAACATTGAGAATAGTTGGCAAGTTTTTATTTCTAAGAAAAATAGTCTGCTTTATCCAGATATTTGGACGAAGACATAATTGGTTACATATAGACAAGGGGTGGTAAGTATCTAAAAGGACAACGGATAATTCTGATTAATTAAATATATGTATACTAAAATAATCTATGAGTATGCAATTAATAAATAAAATACACTCACGTGAATAACTGTCAGAAAGTGAAGATTAAAGAGATTATTTTGCAAAATAAACTATAAGCTAAAAGGATATGAGAATACAAAATGCTGACTGCCCAAAACAAGAAATTGTGTAAATAATTGTATTTTTTATCATTGATTCATTGTGCTGGTTACAGACACTGGTAGGCAATATTATGGTATAACTGTGTAATAGATGTGAATGGCAATGGCACCATACAAAATCTGCTTTGTACTACATTAATGTGAGACAAACATATCCACAGATACAGGAACACGTGTGATTAACATTTCATTTATTTTTATTTTATCTCGTTCTTAGACTGAATATTGCGCCCAAATCAGTAGGTACAATTCGAAACCCAGGCTCAAACAAAGGTGTTTTTGTCGAGCTCCAGTGGATAGTCTGCTGGTATCTTGGGCCTCCACTCCCACGCTTCAATCGGTGATTTAATACTAAATTTCTTTGTTTTTAAATCCCCGTTACTAAATCTTATATCTAAATATTTACACGTGCTCTTTAGCTATAGCCACACGTTACAAGTAAAACAGAATAAAAAACGACAACTCAGTTTATAATCTAGCTTTTATTTTATTTATTCTACAATTCTGGAAAATATTTACTACCGTTTGGGTAGAATTGTAAAACATCTAGATCAAACTCATCTAAAACTGCTATATATAGTAAAGAATAATAATAATAAAAAACTATTTTCACATCAGCTAATAAAGCGAGATTATTAAAATGGATTCTCGACAGACTGGAACACTTGCTTAAGAAATCCTATTATTAACTTAATCTCGATATTTACATGTGCATATATAACTAGGTAAATACACACACACACACACACATACATACACGCATACATATATATGCACACAATTTGCAGTCGATGTGGGTGGGTGATATCACAATAAAAAAGTGTATTTTCAAACAAAATAAATAAAAAAAAAAAACCTTCAGGAATTTACCAAAATGTAATAAAACAAAAATTGTAAAAATGAAGCTGCCTAGTCACAGAGAGTCTTAGCTCCTTCTGATCCCATTGTTATGTAAAAAGTCGATGGATTTAATTAAAAATCGTTAAACAGAAATCTATTGTATTTTCTACTAGAGCAATATAGCTTCTGCTCTGGATATAAATGCAAGGAATCAATGCAGGTGCAAATAAATAAATAAAATTAATAAGGCTTATTTGGCCTGATTTATTAGTTTCGTTAGAAAGTCTCCATTTCGCAGTATGCACGCAGACCAGCTTCTCTGAATGTCCATTTCTTAAAGAAATAAAATAATATATATATTTAAATGTATATTCTTATTTTACGCTCTCTGACGTGCTGCGAAATTAATCACTGCTAATAGAAACTAATCCAAGTAACAAATGCTAAATGAAATATGCCATTTAATATATATTTGTTTACCTGAATTCACATAAACAAACACCGTGCGAAATAATATAACGTTGAAAAATAATGAGCCAATCTGCTAAACTGCTTTTCGTGTGTGAGGCAGAATCAATATAATATAAATAATGAAATAATAATGTACATTCAATAAGAATGTACAATTAATTGTATTATTTTATTTCGGTCTGGACTTTGAGAAAAAAAAAAAATCTGCATGATTGATTGCCATCTAATTTTAGACATATGCACTTACACGTTAAAAATGTTTTAGAATTTCTTTTAACTTTATATTAAAACAAAAAGAAAACAACTTGGAAAAAAAAAAATTCCTCTTTCTCCCAAACCGAAATAAAAATCTGTTTATAAATATTTCCTCGTTCATTCACAAAATATCGATTCTACTCACCAAGGAAGGAAGTAGAAATATATTCCCTAAATCAACCAGTTTCTAAACTAGCAAGGTAAAAAAATAAATTAGAAGTAGCTAAAAAAATAAAACAAACAGAGATAGGAGACGCCTTACTGGAATTTTGTTTCCCCACAGTGGGTGGAATCAGATCTTTTTTACACCAAAGAAAAAAAAAATATCGATTTATAATAATCATTAAAAAAAAAAAACATACGAAAATAATTCACCTACCTATAAAGCGTGGTGTCCTCTCTCATTTCTATGCAATCGGAGTAATAGTGTGGAAGAAAATAAACCTTGAGCAGGATGGAAGGGTGGAGAAATGAATCCTAGATCTGCCAGATCCCTCAGTCTCTTTTATTGTTGTTGGGAGAAAAGGGAAGTTTGTCTTGATTGCCTGTCTCTTATTTTGACTGCCTGGTCACTGTACAGATCCTTTGTGCTCGGTTTCACTCTTACTGATATTATTATTATTATAATATTTGGAAATATTTTATTTTGGTGTGTGTGACTCCAGAGCAGGGGTATACTCTACCTGCCTGTGTGGAGTAAATCCATTCAATTAGAGCAGGGGCTGCTGGTAGCTGTATAATCACAAATTTATGGCTATGTGACGTATCTCCTCTCCCACAACAGAGTCCCAGTGACATTAAACAGAAAATTGATGAGAGAGAAACGAAATTTAATCTCTTCCCCCATCTAGGCATTTAAATGTTGTTGTTTTTTTTCTTTTCTGTCTCCTTTAACCCTTTAGGGGCCAGAGGACTAGATTATAATCAATGCAAGGCTATCCAAACCTCGTTTACTATTAGACAGTTAATGCAAGCATCATTATAACCCCTTTTGTAAGGCTTTTACCCCGTTTCTTACCAAAGGCTTATGCGATTGCTTAGAAATACACAAGTGTACATTAATTTATAGGTTTAGATTTTTATTTATTTGTAGCACTTACCTTTGTTATAATTAGATTTCATTAATGTAAGTCCTTGAGGAAAAAGCATGCAGTCCCCCACCACCACCCCCATGTTACTGTGCAATCTGACCCAACACCCCACCCTCCCAGGGTGTCCAGTGCTCTGACTCCCAATGCAGCATGCAGCTTTGCAGTACATTGCACTCTGGGGCCCAGCAAGGGTTGAGAAGCCCCAGGACAGCGTCAGGAGCCACATCCAAATAGTTGAGATACACATGATCTGCAAAAACAGCTCCCCGGCATTCCTGGTCTTCAGATCGCCGCCGGTATCCGGTACCCCGTGTTCCCAAGCTCAGACTTTTCTTAAAGGAGCCGCGCACTATTCCCTTTCAAGCTCCCCAGGCTGCTATTGTCCACCATGCCTGCCAGGCACCGCCCCGGGGAGTGACGTAACAAGAGCCGCCCCAAGGCTGAGCTGGGCTTGCTAACAGGGCCGCTGTTGGTTGTGTGTTTGTGTCATGCGTAAAGAATGCTTCTCACAGACAAACAAACGTATACATTACAATTATTTTGTACCATATACCGTACATATATTAGCTACCTGTATGACTAAAAAAAATAGTAAAGGGAATGACAACACAATACAACTTTATATATCATAAAAGTTACATAAAACAATCAATCTTAATAAAAATATATTGGGGATTAGCCCACCACTCAAATGATCCAAAACTGTCTAATTTATATTCCATATAATCTGTTATATATTTCACTTTCCACACTGATTCACATGTGCACACAGTCACATACATATAAAATACATCCATATTATATATATTATTGTGAATTTTATATATATATGTATATTATAAATATATCAAAATGTATATGATTACCAAAGCTTCTTAAATGTTGGCATAATATAAATAATATGTATTTTCTGTGTGTGCATAAGTAAATCAGTGTATATGTATGCAATAAACGCCTGTTTGTGTAATCTCATACTCAACATACTGTGTCCCTGAAGGGCAGAAATAAAATGTGGTCACCCTAGCATCATCAGGTGGGGTATAAATGTGTATTGGATCTACTTATTCACAGGGCAAAACGTTACATTGTCCAACTTCTTTCAGGGTTTAATTCCAGAAGCTTTTTAACCAAAAAAGTATCATTCGAGAAGTTTACAGGTCACACCCCATAAAAATTAGATCATAGAGGGAATAATAATGCTCTGTCTACCCACAGCATACTACAAGTTATTTAGGGCAGGTTTAGGAAATCTGTTAGTTTAATCACCCAAACACGGAAAAGATAATTTGTAGGTTGGGGCATAGAGCTTGGCTATGGCCCCAAAAGGATTAAGCTGATCTTGGGCCAAACCTAGCATATGGGCCTTATATGTAGACTGAACTGCTCCTTTATAAAGACAAAGAAAGGCCGAGATTTAGCATCCACAATGCATGCTGAAGACATTGTAGGAACTGCAATAGGTCAAATTAAAAGCATCAGGTCAATGCTAATGTCAGAGTGCATTAAGAACGCTAGTGATCACTCTTCTACTAGCCAGAGCACCAGAGAAAGTAGGGGACATTAATGAGGGGACCAAGGGGTTAGAAAGTGACATAAGGGGAGGGATAGGATGATAAGTAATTGCTGACTGAGGAAGAGGAACCAAAACAAGTATATAAATAGGAAGGAATGTAAAAGTGGGGGAAGAAAAATATAAAACAAATGCGACTGGTATGAAGGGGACAGGAAACAAAGTGAATCATAGAGTGGGAGTGGGGGTGAAAAAGGAGCCACTATATAACCCACAAGTAGGATGGAATGGGGTAAAAGACAGAAAGGGGTTGAAAAGAATGATTTGGAGAGAAGGATGACACAAATTGCTCTGATCATGCAGCTCAGAATTTGTGGCAAAAATTTGGAGCTATGAGTGCCAGGGTAAATCTGATCATTTCAGTGAACTGAATAGCCTTTTAAATGGAGTTATCACCAAAATGCCTTTGAATTGCCCCAAACTCAGAAAAAAATCACTGACAGATGGTCAAAATGTTTGTCCTCCAAATGCAGTTGAATTCAATCCTAACAGAAAAAATTGCCTCAAATGTCCTTTTTCTCATGACAGAAAAGGTGTCATCGAGGCTATTTCTTCTGGTTCGCTGAATTTATCCAAAAATCCCCCAGAATAAAAAAAAAAAATTACAATATTGCCCTATTGAAATAAATAAAAAATATATTACTACATCAATAATGAAAAATAAAATATATATTTATTTATTTAACAATAAGGTCTACACAATATATGCTGAACTGCGGGCTCAAAGTTATTGGGCCAAAGTTCGGAAAGATCTGGGTCATATCAGAATCTGAATTTTGAGCTACACAATTTACCCCATTGTGAACCCGAAAAGCTGCGCAATTTGGCCATGATGGCTGAATACGTGCCGATTGCTTTTGAAACCGAAAGCAGACCAAAATACACCGAACCGAAAATAGCCTCTATCATCCCCATAGAGTTCTATGTGATAATAGAGGGTCATTTCAGGATGCATTCTGCTATTATGGACATAGACAAATTCCTCCCAAAATTAAAAATGGGAAAAAAGATAGCCTTGATGCCCCCTATAAAAAAACTAGCAACTGCTCCCAGCCCCCTAAAAATAAACTGGTGTGCCATGGCTGTTAGCTCTAACCCCCCAACAGAGCCGAGGCTGGGAGCCAGCCAAATGTCTAAATTAGTTTGGGGACCAGGGCTACTTGCCTTGTCCCCATACAATAACAAGACTCACACAGGGTCCAAAGGCTGTTAAAATGCCTCTGGACCCCTATTAACATTAAAAACACCTCCCCCGGGAACTTGGGCTGTCTGGTGGCCCCGGACCCAAAAATAAAATAAAAAAATGCCCCTGCTGGTAATAAATAAATTTGCCCCCATCCCATGGAAATGGGGCTGCCAATGGCCCCAGACTCGATCTTATTAATTTATAAAATAAAATAGAATGTATCCCTACCTACCACCCCATCTCTACATTGCCCAGGTAGTAGGGGACGACTTACCTTTGAAAATCACTGCCCACCACCCTGTGCACTGAAAATAAAATTATTACCTGTATCCAGGTTCCAGTTGCGATCCGCAAAGTCATCAATCCTCATTTTCTGGCCCAAGCAAGGCCACACAAAAATAAAATTAATCCACATATTCGATTAAAAATATTCCTGCTCTGAGATCGGGTGGTGGGGGGTCATTTGAAGAAAAAATGGCATCAGATTGGTTGACTAGCATCTGTTAGTCCTTGCCCCCCCCCCATGCATTTTTCTCGAGGTCTGCGAGCACATGCCCAGCGCCAAGGCCTTTTTTAAATAATGTTACTACCAGTGCAATACACCCCCACTTTCACTGTACCAGCTTTGTCCACATCACTTTTTAGTGCAGTAGTCACCATGGCCGATGGAAGGAGAAGCAGTAGGCTGTTTATGTTAGGTTAAGTAGACATAAAAATCATAAAACAACACTTGTCAGACAGGGAATTGCATCAAACAAGCTTTTATTCAATTCTATACTCCCCCCTGTCAGAATGGTTTGGTCTGCTCTCTCAGGGCTGTTTTTACCACTGAGCAAAAGGGGGAAACTGCCCTGACTTCAGGCACACTGTGGTGTCCACTCAATCTGCTACTTGAGCCATACATTTTCTGAATCTTGTTCTTTAAATCTTGTGGACGCCCATGGTAGTCACAAGGGTTGCCCAGGCCACCTTGGTTGGTGGGTAGTATTGCAGTGGCACCCCCTATTGTGTGGACAAAGCTGGTAAGGTGGATAGTTGTGGTGTATTACATATGTAGTGGTACAAGGCATATTTACCACCATGGCACAGTGGTTTCTACTCTAACCCCTGCCTAACACACTCACACATGAAAAGATATCCTTTCATTTCCACTGTGGAGATTGGTGCATTGCCATTCAGTGTTGGCATCCACACTGTGGGGTCACTATAGTTAGCGGTACAAAAGTGCCACACGGCAAGGAGCTCAGGACACCGCTTTTCTTTAATTATTTTGTCTTCAGCCAGGGGGGTTCTTTGAAGTTACAACATAAAACAGGGGCACGGGTCATATGACCCGGCCCTTGGCATGCCGAAATAAGGCAAAGCACAGGGTGTCACGTGACATCACGGCATTCTGAGAAACCATGTGGGACAGCATCTTCTGGACTACTAGGGACTCCTTCCCATCAATCAATGGTAAGCAGCAGAGAGATGGGAAGCAAATAGTGTAATGTTTGTTATTTTTTCTCTGTCTTTGAAAAAAGCACTTATATGCCTTTTTTTATTTTTTTTAGTGTCCAACAAAAAGAACATAACATCAGAACGAAGGTTAAAAGAATAAAAAAACGAATCCCTTTTCCTCGATCCAGAAAAAATAAGCTCTTGATCCTATATTAATAGCAAAAGAGACTGAAAGAGAATGAAAGGAAAATTGACAGAAAGAGAGAATGGAAAAAAAAATATATATTTTTTTTAGAATTTACTATAACCCATTTGGCAACTTTATTCAAATAATTTAGGCCCAATAATGAAATGGTAAAGCTGATGCCTTGTATATAATGTTTTTATGAATTTTACTTGACTGGAGACATGTACTTTACATAATGTGTCCTATCTTTCAAATTTGTGGGACATGCAGTCTGTCATTGTGTGTCTCAATTTGGGTATAAAAAGTCTCCAGACAAGATTTTTACTGACCTTCTTACCTTAAAAGGAGAATAAACTTTATTTTTTACTTGTGCTTCTAATATAGAGTGTGCAATCTGCATCATGGGTGTCGGTCTGGGTGTGGAAGCAAATCCTATGGGTGCAATCTGGGGGCTGAACATGTCCTATGAGTGGAATATAGGTGCTCTGGCAAGACCTGTGAGAACAAGCTGGGTGCTGTACGGTGGTGCTGTGGCAAGTTAAGTGGGTTCAATCAGGTGCTGTGGATGCAATTGTAAGGGATGTGGGGTTAATAATTAAAGAAGCACAGTGAAGTTAAGGGGGGCAGGGGAAAGAAATATAAACAAGGAATGTATTTTTATTATCTACTAACTATACCCTACCACCGCCTGTGAATAGTATAGAGAGGGGACTGCAATAGTGGTCCACACAGGGCGCCTGAACAGTTAAAGATGGCCCTGCATGACATCACCGGTATTGTTAATCCACGGTTATGTCGGTGTGTAAAATAGTATATGTTATTGCATATTCAGAAATATATGTGGGATTTCCCTAATACATGGGATACATGTGTGCATATATATAGACTCAGTAAATAATATTCACTCACCAAAAAGTCTGCACAGCCTTGTCAGTAAATCATGACTGTGCTCCACTGCACAACACAAGGTCCATAAAGAAATGGTTGGATGAGCTTTGTGTGGAAGAACTTGAGCCCTTACCTCAATGGAACACCTTTTAGATGAACTGAACTGAGATTGTGAGCCAGGCCTTTTCATTCAATATCAGAAGCAGACGTCACAAATGCTCTACTGGATGGATGCGCAAAATTTCTCACAGAAACACTCCAAAACTTGTGGTCTCAGAAGAGTAGAAACGGTTATAGCTGCAAATGGGGGACCAACAGTATATTAATGTCTATGTATTTAGAATGTAATGTCATAAAAGTTCCTGTTGGAGTAATGGTCAGGTGTTATTTGCATGCCTATAGTATATTTAATACGTGGGGCGAGTGGTGCCAATTAATTTTATGTGGGGCCAGCGGTGTAAGTAACTATTATAGCCGAAATCAGGGCCCATTTCGGCACTTGCCGAATATGGGAAATCTTATGGATTCCCTTTATGTCTTCCCCGATCCGAATATGGCTGAAAATAGTCTGGAAATTTGTGGAAATTGCATATTTGCTAAAATGATGGGCACCCTGTTAGTGAATACTTTGTGCTTCCTCTCTTTGCCAAGTAGAGTCAAGAGAACAGTCTTCTCCTATAATCCCTGATGAGTTTGGAGAATACATAGCAACGGACCATTACTCCATACAGAATATCTCCAGTTCACTCAAATTTCGAGGCTAGCGCTGGAGGAGTCTTCTCTTCAGTTCACTCCACAGTTTTTCTATGAGGTACAAATCAGACATGCGTAACACAAAGAAAGACATGGAGAGTGTGACGAAGTGCCCTTCGCCACTTGGTCTTGGAGAGGCCTGTTTGCCAGCCTCCTCCCCTGTGACTATGGCCCTGGGGTGTGTGGCCCTTTAAAAATGCCCAAAAAGGTAACTTTGGAACTTCTGGGTGGAATTGTTTGATTTTTAGTTATTTTCATATTTAAAGTATGCTGATTCTGAAAATGTATGTTTTATGTGAATGTGATGCATATTTTGAAAGTTATTAATATTGTATAGAACCTGTATATTTTAGCTTGGAGATAATTGAGCTGATACAAAGGTTAACTCAATTATCTCCCAAGCAGAGGAATGTACTGTAATTACTAGGATCCAAGTCTTTGTCCTATTCACTGTGTTTTCCCCAAGTTAAGATTGGATCCTATCTTTAATCCCTGTTTTTGTCACCTCTCCCATTGTCTTATGTAAGTCATTTAGTTTCCTGTGTGTATCTGAGCTGGGCACCTTTGTATCCTGAAAGGTGTGAGGCAGGATTTCCCTTTGTATCTCCTTAGGTTAAATTATAATCCTGTTATAGTTCCTTTGTCTAATCTGGTTTGTCAAGATGTTCAACTGTATATATTCTGTGTTTCTGTATCATTAAACAGTTCTTGTCAGTTATGCTCCTGAAACTGTGTGTCGTCCAGTTATTGGGATTGCTGTTGGGATATTGCTGTATTTGACCTGCTGGAAACCCTGCCTTTGGATTTACTATTTACTTGTTCCTGAGTCTCACTTGGATTATAAGCGGAGATAACCTGGGTAATATTGCATCTCCGCTACATTGGTTGGCAGCGCTGGGATCCAGACCCACAGAGGAGCAAGTACCAGGAAAGACAACAGCATTGATGGATCACGGATGGAGATCAATTACACCACTTTAAATTGATCCACTGTAAAGGACCTCCTGGAAGCAAGGGGTATTCCTGCCAGCAACAAGACCAAGGCAGTCCTGGTTGCAGAAGTCATGGCGGAGTACAGAGCAGAAGAGGGTCCGGCTTTGGTGCAGATTAAACTGGGGCAGTTGGAATTTAAAAGAGAATTGCAATTCCGGCTGTCATTTTATGGGGAAAACCCACCAACAGAGATTATCGCCAAAACCATGACGGAGGTACAGGAGTTTGTACTACGACAGAAGGTCCAACAAACTCCAGAGAGGAACCAGATTGTGCCCATGGTACAGGAGAACAAACCAAAGGTACCGTACCAGGCTTTTAAGACTTATGTGGAGAACCAAGCGGCAAGGTGCCTCGAGCTTGAGTTGTACAGGTCGCCACTGTGGATACCCATGCAGGGTGAGTCCCAGGGAGAGGAGACAACCGGTCTCTCTCACCAGCAGCAGTGTAAACTGCAGGGAGAAGAGGCAGCCGGCCTCTCTCCCCAGCGGCATTGTACCCTACAGGGAGTGGAGGCAATCGGCCTCACTCCCCAGCGGCAGGGAGAGTTTCAGGGAGAGGAGACAACCGGTCTCTCTCCCCAGCGGCAGTGTAAGCTGAAGGGAGAAGAGGCAGCCGGCCTCTCTCCCCAGCAGCAGTGTACCCTACAGGGAGTGGAGGCAATCGGCCTCACTCCCCAGCGGCAGGGTGAGTTTCAGGGAGAGGAGACAACCGGTCTCTCTCCCCAGCGGCAGAGTATTGTATTGCGAGTGGAGACAGGCGACCCCCTTCCCCAGCAGCAAGATGCACCCCAGGGGGAAGAAAGTGTCATCCTTCCCCCCCAACAGCAGTGTGTCCTACAGGGAGCAGAGACAGTCGGCCTCTCTCCCCAGCAGCAGGACAATATTATGGAAGTGGAGACAGTCGGTCTCCCTCTCCAGGGACAGCCTGTGTTCCAGGGAGAGGAGCACGGCACCCTCTCTCCCCAGCTGCAGCTTAACCTACTAAGGGTAGACACCAATCTCCCAGACGGCGCAGATGGGACCGTGGTCTCTGTGCCTGACCCACAGGGATGCTAGACAGCCGGTCCAAATCCCCAGCTACAATCGCAGGAGTACAAGGAGGAGGGGGAAAGTGATGTCTCCCCTCTACAGCCAAGTCCCCACCAGGCTACCCTAACAGAAGCTCTGGCATTGGGGCAGAGCGCAGCTGGCCTCTGCCCCCCAAGCCCCCACAGCGTGTTGCCCAGTTATCCCAGAGGAATACCTATGTGCAGTAATTGTTTGTTGTGGGTGGGCTACTCTGGCACTTGTTTACTGAGGGTGGGTGAATCGACTAACTTAGGTACTGACCGACAGAAGGTCAGGTACCTGGTTAGTCTCCCCCCAAAAGGGGAGATGTGTGACGAAGTGCCCTTCGCCACTTGGTCTTGGAGAGGCCTGTTTGCCAGCCTCCTCCCCTGTGACTATGGCCCTGGGGTGTGTGGCCCTTTAAAAAATGCCCAAAAAGGTAACTTTGGAACTTCTGGGTGGAATTGTTTGATTTTTAGTTATTTTCATGTTTAAAGTATGCTGATTCTGAAAATGTATGTTTTATGTGAATGTGATGCATATTTTGAAAGTTATTAATATTGTATAGAACCTGTATATTTTAGCTTGGAGATAATTGAGCTGATACAAAGGTTAACTCAATTATCTCCCAAGCAGAGGAATGTACTGTAATTACTAGGATCCAAGTCTTTGTCCTATTCACTGTGTTTTCCCCAAGTTAAGATTGGATCCTATCTTTAATCCCTGTTTTTGTCACCTCTCCCATTGTCTTATGTAAGTCATTTAGTTTCCTGTGTGTATCTGAGCTGGGCACCTTTGTATCCTGAAAGGTGTGAGGCAGGATTTCCCTTTGTATCTCCTTAGGTTAAATTATAATCCTGTTATAGTTCCTTTGTCTAATCTGGTTTGTCAAGATGTTCAACTGTATATATTCTGTGTTTCTGTATCATTAAACAGTTCTTGTCAGTTATGCTCCTGAAACTGTGTGTCGTCCAGTTATTGGGATTGCTGTTGGGATATTGCTGTATTTGACCTGCTGGAAACCCTGCCTTTGGATTTACTATTTACTTGTTCCTGAGTCTCACTTGGATTATAAGCGGAGATAACCTGGGTAATATTGCATCTCCGCTACAGAGAGCATAGAGGAGAAAGACAGGCATGAGAAGCATGAAGGAAAGGCACGCATAAGAGGTATGGGGTGAGACAGACATGAAGTATAGGAGGAGAAACAGAGACATGGGGAGAAGGAGACAAGACTGGGGAGAATGGGTAAGTGAAAAACAGGCATGGGAAGTGTAGGGGCGAGCATGAAATTCACTGTCTACTTTTAGCCAAATACTGGTCAATGACACAAAGTTGCCATTTAGTTTACCATCTATGGTAACTTAAATTCAATGGGTAGAGCCCATGGGTGTATCATGTTTATGTCATCTGTGACAGATCCAGGCTATCTGGGGATATGTGATACGAATGGGAAATGTTCGACCATTATAAAGTTATGTGTTTTATGTGTTTTTTTGTGTTGAATTTAAAATGGCAATTCGCCTCTGTCCTGGAGATAATTGAATTACTTCCCAATTATCTACAGGGCAGGGGGGGAGGAAATCATAATGCCTGCTGGGAATAATCTGTGTCTGTGGGTCCTAAATTGGCTTATGTCTGTCTATTGTTACAGTCTCCCATTGGGTCCCCGAAGGGGGAGTGTCCACCAAGTGGGAGACCTGGATAAATACGGGCGTTTAGCCCACAGTAAAAGCAGTTCATGTTTTACCCTCAACACAGAGCGTGGTCTCGTTATTGGGGGGGAAGATCTACTAAACGGTGGTTTGTGCATCTGATGCTGAGGGTACCGTAACATCATCTTTGCTCTCAAGTCTCAAGTCTGACAACACTGAAGGTCATGTTCATGACTGTTCTAGTTTTTAACAGTGTACATTGGGCATATAGAGAAAATTCTGGGTTTTGGGCTGGTTTAGCAGTTTGACTAATGCATGGTTTCACACAGTTGCACAAAGGTCATTTGTCAGTGAAAATATTTGACTTGAGACAATGGTGGGAACAGTGGGGTTGAAATGTAGTCCTAAACTGTCCCAGCTTGCCACCTCTGTTGGAACACTTTTCACTGATGATCAACTCAAGCGATTATTCTCCATTTACAAATACACAGAAGAAAACCTTTTTAATGCTTGACAAATTCAACCATATACCAGAACTAATGAGGAACAGGGAACCTTAAAATTAAAAGAACCACCTTACAACTAATTTGTACAATGGTGAAATCTCACTCCCATCAAAATGCAAATATGAACTCTTTAGAGCGACACATTGTTTGCTTAGCTGTAAATGTTATGTATAGTCAGGGGCCATTCATCACATTGTCCTCGATGCAAAACAGTGGTAAAATAAGCATTAGAAATAAACCAAAATCTCACATTTTGGTCAATAGCTTTTTCAGCCTTCTAATGGGTTTCTTTCTATTTTGTTTTTTTCTTTCTAATGAAGACTGTGGTCTGGGAACTTTGAACTGCACTAAGGAAGTGCTTCTTAGTTCATAGTAGCACTTAGTGTCAATTTGGTACAGTGGGAAACTGTTTGATGAAGGTTTTTAGATGAAGTCCCTTTATTTAGGGGCAGTGTTAAAGGACAGGCTACAGAAGCCATGGCCAATGTCCTCAAGTAGAAAGCCCAGTGGAAAACCGTGAAGGGTCTTCAGATGTTGGAGAGAGAAGCGTTGGGTGGTAATATTATTCCAGGATCTTAACCATTTTGGTGCACATATGAAATGCACATACGAAAACATTTGTAACTAAGAATTAACCCTCTGCGGATTTTCCCCATGTAGTAGCCCTCCAGCTTTGCTATGTACCTGCTAAGTTTTGCATGTGTGTGTCATGGTAATTTATTAATAAATATGTTTTTTTTTTTTTAATGTAAAGTCTACTTAAAACTAAGGAAATATAGGAACAGGTGAATCCAGCTCCTGTTTACTTTTAATCGTATCATACTCGGCTAGCCTCAAGCTCAATCGGCCCTGACTAAACCCTTATAATCTAAAGGGTCGACCCATTATGCGCAGAAATCCTAACTGATTCGGGGCCATATCGGGAACCGTATTATGGACTACCCAGTTTGCAGTGATGTGCCTCCAAAAACGTTCGCAATTTGGAAATCATAGCACATTAAAATATTTGGCCACTTAAGTGGCCGCGCCCCACCGGATCTGACATACTCCTCTGGTAAAAAAAAACTCTGCACTCCCGCCTCATTATATGTCTAATTAATGTCTAATTAATTTAATTAGAAAAAAAAGAAACATTATTATTTAAACTTATGTATTTGTATTGTTATTCAGCTAAATTGAGGTACACAATTCCACAGATTATGGTACTCTTTTATTTCCACAGTGAATCATTCTACATGGATACACCTTCCCTTTTATTGTGTTTACACATTGGTGTCTGGTTACACATTTGTGTATTTGTCACTTTTTCAAAAAAAAATTTAACATGGCCATAGTTCCATATAATGTGCAAATATCAGCTTTTTATTTTTTTATTTTTTTTACAAATATCATAATGCTTGGTATTTGTACCAGAAATTTGGTTATATACGTTTTTCAAGGCAAAAATGTGCCGGTCCGGACTCCTCTGAAGCTTTGGTTTCTAAAAGGGCTAAACTGGCTTCAGAAACAAATTCAGAGATTCTGCATTTGTGAAATCTGGAAAGTTGCTCAACCCAAATCCGATTCAGGACTAATCGATGTATACTGAGTTGACCCTATAGCATTTTCTGTTCATTGACTTCAGTGACCTGTTTCTTTCAATGTCACAAACTCACGCCTTCATTTCGGGGTTAGCGTTTTTTATTTGTGCCTTACAGGCCAGTGCTGATTCATACAACAAAGTAATATGTATTCTGTATAGTGCAGAGCTGTGTCTATATGAACTGTACAGAATTGTACACATCCGTGCATAAGGAGTGTGTCTGTGGCAGAAAGTGATAGATATTGTATAGAAAAGTGAAAAATGATATGGAATTGATTGAAATTGAATAACTGAGCAATGCAGGATACGATAATACCTTATTCATAAGACTTATACTTAGAAGATAGAATTCCAGATGGTAACGTGTATCAAAATCATTATCATCATTTATGTACAAAGCACTAACAGATTCTGTGGTGCTGTACAATAATGTATGGATTAGTTACATATTGAAACAGACAAAGAAAAGCTGAGAGGAAAGTCACATTCTCTATACATTACAATCAAAATGGAGCTGGATAATCAGACAGCGCGTGTGGTACACCCACTGTCTATGTAGCGGTGTTCAGACCCATTGTTAGTAGGTTGAAGAACAGAGGCCTGAATGATATGCGAGGTAGGATAATTGGAAAGCAAGCCGGTTGATAGGGAAGTTGTATATTTAGTGAGATGGTAAGATGTTGACTGTAGCATAGGCAGGTGGTATGAATGGGGCTTTCTTTGCATATTGGGGATTTTAATATAAGGTAGGGCCCTTGAGGAAGTTGTGGAGATAGGAGGTAATGACAGATATGAGGGTAATAGAACCATTTGATGGAGGAGTTGTGTCTCTAAAACCACAGAGAGTGGAGGCAGAGTGGAATAGTGTTGAGTGTATGAACCCAAACAAAATTTGTTTGACATCTGGACATGCGTATGTCCAGATCCAAGTCACTTTGGATGAACAATGTTTTAATCGGTTACAGGACCAGAAGCCAGAAGATTTCTACCCACCACCTGGATATAAAATCAGTCAAGTGCTTGCCTCTAGAATTTCACAATAGTCATGGAAGATATGTTGAACGTAAGAGAGTAAAAACAGAGGTGCAATGAGCGCATACATGCTTGTTCTACTGCAGAAAGAACCATGGAAAAATGCAATCTGCAAAAGTACCTCAGTAGTTGAATACAATGCTGAGTTGATATCTGGGGTTTGGCTGGACCGTGCAATCTTTGGGGTTTACTGCCTATAAGGGTTCATTCATATTGTTACTCTCAAAAACACCTGTCAATTTGAATAACCAGACTGACCAGAGGCTTCAGGGACAGCGGCAGGTGTTCTGCCACTAATTTATAACTCAAGAATTCCGAAATCCCCAAACAAAGCTGAGTAAGGAGAGCGGCTTTATTCCAGGAGCTCTCATTGGTGGCCAGATTGATATAAGGGATATGCACTGACAATATTGGGCCAAAGCTGGGGTTAGCAGTGTTATTGCACTACAAGGTGCACCCTCATATATTCTGTTATATATGGTCTGTGCGTGAAGTTAAACAGAATATGGTACTACAAAGTGCAAATAATGTGCGCACACACACACACACATTTTTTATATGTGTGCATGCTCATGGATAGTACACATGTCTTACCAGACCCACATTGCACACACTTGAAAAGAACTCAGATTGAATTCTCAGGTCTTGCCATAGACCAAGATTTATCTAAAGGACATCAAGTTGTCTGCTCTTTTACCCGCAGTGGCCGCATACCACTCTATTCAATGACTTTAAATAATCACTTATTTGTTGCTTTTAACGTTTCTATTGTGTTCCATGGTATTACATTATTAGAGCACAATATCTATATACACAACAAATAACAATCAAAGCATATACCTCAAGTAAACAGAATAGCACTAAATAGCACAGGATTTTAGCGATTTATATCTGCACTAAATGGAAACATGTGTTGGCATAAAAGAACCATTTGATCCATCTAGTCTTTCCAGAGTTCTACCAACTGTAAAATCATTATACCTTCTTTGGTTCTTGGCCTTATCTTAGGTTCTGGATAGCAGTATTACTTATCACAAGAAATACACCATCTCAGTAAAGTATTACTGTTCCATATTACTATTAAACCTCTATCTAATTTAAGACTTTGTGCTCTTGTCCCTATGGTTTTCCTTCTTCTAAATATCCTCTCCTCCATTATTGTGTTGATTCCCTCAATGCATTTAATGGTTTCTATCATATAATGTATTATTTTTCTTTCCTCTTATCCATACAGGTTATGATCCTTTAGACTTTCCTGTTAGTTTTTTTTATATGCTATCATTATGTCAGCAGTGCATGAAATAAGTATAAAGGACATTTGGATGAAACCTATATCTAAAATGTGTTGATGAGTGATGTCTGTACAATACTTACATGTTTCTCCTTTTCACTCTATGAAAGAGAAGTTACTCTCCAGGACATTCGAATCCTGGTAGCCAAGTCAAGTTGGTGATAGGAGGGATTACTTATAATGGAGGCAATCCATATTTTGTGTTTTTTTATTTTTTATATACTTTACCACACCAGTTCCTATCATCTTTTCCTACGTCACATAGGATGGAAAAATACCAAGCTAGAAAAAAGACACAAAATTACTGCATTAGTAGCATCCTCATTTGCATAATATGGATGAAGAACGTTTCAATCTTCTCCTTCACTATGTGAGTGGACCTTTACTGTATTTGGAGCTACATATTTTTATAGCTTTTAATTGACATTATATGTAACATATACATGGTTTAAAGCTGTGGGATTTACCATTCTACATATGTATAGTGTGACAAAGGGCTTAGTACTGTACCATGTATTTTAAATATACAGACGGCACATATGTACTGTGAATAGAGATGTAGATCTGCATTGTTCAGTGTCCCTTCAGGGCTAAACCGATAGGCATTTTAATTAGGTATGTATAAATTTAAATAATGGCTCTCAGGTTCTTGTTGTGAAAAGTGTGCATTCAATGCACATATTTAAACCCTTTTGATAAACTGCAACCCTTTCTGGAGAGGACACCAGAAAAGAAGGACAGAGGGAGACCAGACAGTGCTCTGCTTCACAGGATGAGATAGTGACAGTTTTATTACCAGGAGAGGACAGTGGAAGCACATAGCTCTTCATGCATACAGGATGAGATAGACCCAGTTTTAGTACCAGAACAAGACAGTGGAAGTGCAGACCCTGCCATGCATTACAAGACCAGATAGTCACAGGTTCTCACGACCTTTCTATGGAATATAAAACCCTCTGAGAGCTTTTCTCTGGATTGCTCCACTGCTCTGTGCTCCATCACCCACTAAAAATTGATGTGGTACATTAATCACAAAGGCTTTGATCTCTAATTGGCTTATCTGTGTAAACAGGAGGGTAGAAGAATCTCTTAACATATTAACCCATCATCAACCAGGTTTCTGAAATGTTTTTTCGAGGTCCAAAAACATTACAAAAGACTGCCTCCTAAAGACAGTGACTGCCTCCCACTGTGTGAATGGCTTTTCTAATGATTGAGACGGTCTCCCACTGGCTGAGGTCCTCTATTACTGGAATGGTAGGCCCATGAGTGAGATTCTCCATTAATTTCTGAGACGAACTCCCACTGGGTGAGACTGCCCTCTGTAATTTACAAGTCTTTGACAATAAGAAACCTGGGTATAGCTTAACTAAACAGGAGACTTTGTATGCAGGGACAAGAGAACGCGGCCCAAAAAGGTAGTCTTTTGGGTAAGCTGTGTACACGTAATACAAGCTCAGTGCAGGTTTCCTCAGTGAAGAGTGAAGTTCACTACTCTGGTGAAGATGGATACCATGTTAAGAGATTTGACAGGACATTTTTATTGTAATGAGAAATTGTGCAAGCCACTGTTATCCATGCAGATATCACTTCCCTGGCCTGTTAAGCAGGCAGAGTCAGATTAATACTTAATATTACCTAACAGGGAATCAATACTGAAACCTCCATAACTGTACAACACCCTTGCTTTAGACCAATGGGGAGTTATAGTGAGTATGTACGTTGATACAGCCTTAGGAACCCCATATATCCAGGGGGCCATGTAGTAGTTTAATTTGTCTTCAAATTATCATCAAGCGATTGAAGCTGGGCTCAAAGGCTCACCAGTTTTTGATGACC
Source organism: Pelodytes ibericus (assembly GCA_036172795.1). Classification (NCBI taxonomy): domain Eukaryota; kingdom Metazoa; phylum Chordata; class Amphibia; order Anura; family Pelodytidae; genus Pelodytes; species Pelodytes ibericus. The sequence goes on along the minus strand of CM069862.1, from coordinate 111,259,639 downwards.
TCAGAGGGCCACATTTTTCTGTGAAAGCAAAGCTGGTCTACCAGAGCAATGCAGGTTTCATGTATGGTTTTGAGACCACAAATTCAGGTCTATTTTTAGGATATTGCAAGCTTACATTTTTTAAAAATAGTACTAGAGAAGCCTGCTAAAGAACTTACATATTATAAGGAAGTTCCAATAACAAAAATGTTTTTCTCCCATTAGATGAATTACAAACATGGCTTTTAACATACAAAATTACCAATGGGAAACATACCAATGGGAAAAATTCATTCTATTGTACTTGGAACTCCTCCTATAAGTATGACTCATGCATTGAATGCTTTTCTTATTCTGAAAGACTGAAGCCACTTGGTGAGCCAGATTCATAATAAGGAAAATTGCTTCCTTTCATTGGTTGAAATTCTTAATTACCGTAATATCCCATGATTGAAACTGCTTCCTACTAATGATGAAGACTAGCCCCCCCACTGGTGGGATTCATCGCAAGAGCATATAACTAGCTCTGTTTGGTTATAGGGCTGCACACTAGATAGTTACTGGTTCTTCTTCTATACTACTATGGTAATTTACCTATGTCTTATATGGGTTATATTTGCTTGATTTCCCTGCATCCTTAATACTCATATGAATTTCATAGAAACTATGCACAGATATTCTTCAACCCTATTATTCTTATAACTATTTTTTTTAATTGAATATATTTGTTTTATTTTTCCATAATATAATATGAATATATAGATAACTTTAATCAAGTAATAAAAACAACATGGAATTACTTGAAATTTCCAGACATCAGAAGAAACAAAGAATATGTAACAGGCATTACCTAAATCTTGCAACTAAATGTTAAGCCTCATTCACAGCCATTTCTTCAAAAATTAAAAAAAATTGTATCCATTTCTATCCAGAAAATCAAAGTCAAAAACTTTTTTCTAGAGCTATCCTTTATCATAACTATCCAAAATGAAGTCTCTTGAAAACCGTTGTCAGGGCAGCTATTTGTCTGTGTATACACCGAAGTATGAATAATGACATTCCTTTATCCATCAACATATTTTACTAATGAAACTGAGGGTCTAGTTCATGGGTCGTCAACCTGGTCCCTACCGCCCACTAGTGGGCGTTTTGGGACTCCAGGTGGGCGGTAGGGACTTTGGAGGTTAAAACCTCCTTTTGAACGAGCGAGCGAGTGGGCGCGTGCGTGAGCGCACACATCAAGAAACCAACGTGCGCGAGAATGAGAGTAGGATTTTCGGAAGTTAAAACCTCCTTTTGAGAGAGTGGGCGGGCGGTGCAGACGGGTGCGAGCGCACACATCAATCAACCTCCTTTTGTGCGAGAAGGGGACGGACGGGAGCGAGCGCACGCAAACACGTGGGAAGAGGAATGGGAGGAGTGGAAGCTGATAGCAAGGACAGGCAGAAACGGAGCAGAGCAGTTTCAAAAGAAAAGTTATAGGCAGGAGAAAGAGAATTGTTGGCTAATAATAATAAGTGGGCTAACTAGCTCAGCCTTACTTTTGTCGCTCAGGAAGGTAAAAGAAAGGAGATAAAAAGGAAAAGATAAAAAAAAAGGAAGAAAAATAGAGAAAAGGGGATAAAATAAAGGAGGAGAGTAAGCAGTGTTTAGTCTGGCTCATAAATTAAGTTTTGTTATCTTATAAAATTAAAGAAAAAAATAAGTAAGGGAAGGAGAAAAGAAAAAAATAGGAAAAAGAGATCCTTAATATAGTGATATACTATAAGGAAGGTAAAGAAGCAAGCAGGAAAAGGAATTTCTTTTGATGGTGACATTAATAAAAATTGGCATCTAATACAACATTGTTTTTGGAGTTAGTAATAAAAGGGAAAAGAGGAGGGAAAAAAGCACTGTGTGGAGTGCAGATCAAAACGTAAAAAAAAAAAAATAAAGAAATAAAAAGATAAATGTACGTACATTTATTTTTTTTAAAACACCCTCCTTTCTAAAAAATATTCTGCGCTTGCGCGAAAACTGGTGGGCGGTAAGGAAATTTTTCCATCAAGAAAGATGCATTAGTGGGCGGTAGGTAGAAAAAGGTTGACTACCACTGGTCTAGTTAATAAAGAGAGAATTGCAGGGAATTGAGATGGGAATTTAAAACATTAGGGCAATGTAGCTGAGTTAGAAAACTGATCTGATGCAACTGAATGAGAGATTTTTTCCAACTCTGCTACTTTTGCCTTATGTTTAAAATTAGGCATTTTAATAGCTAGGTTAGGGTCAAAAATGCATAATTTTACAATCTATGTGAGAGTTTGCTGTATACAGTTCTTATTATTAGTTTGCAATCTAGGTACTAATTTACAATGTATTGTGTTGGGTTATAATACAAGGTTAGAATCAGCATAGGATCGCTACCTTAGCAACACCTTACAATCCAAGTATCAATTCATCATAAAGGCTACTTGGGATAACAACAGAACATATTAGTTTACCACACAGGTAACAGCTGGAAATATAGCTTCCATTTTTGTAACAGACGTATAGGTTACATTTTTTTTAAATATAAGTTTTATAGACTAATAATCCACAACATTAATACATGTTATTCATTTAGAATACAAGAAACAAATACACATTTATTACCAAAGTAGAGCATTAAGGTAACAAAAAAAACATTCTTTAGTTATAGGGCACTTTATTTTTCTAAACAACTTGCTTACGCTACGAGTATAGGAATGAGAAGGGACACTTTCCGGTGAGTAGAAAGAAGAGTGCCGTGTCTAACGCCACCATAGAACCAAGCATGTTTTTAGTGCAGAAAAAAGGTCTAGCACTCTAACATACCAACCAAGAAGTATAGTTAAAATGCAAGCTCCCACTGAGAAATCCGGACTCTTAAAAAAAAACATTTTTAAAGTGGTAAAAAAAAAAAAAAGAAAAAACATTGCTCAAAGAAAGAAAGAAATACAGGAAATTCAGGAACTCAAATATTCACATAGTCCAACCTATGCACAGTATTCAATGCTTTGGAGGCCTGATGCCCTTAATGAAGAGCCAACCTAAAGCTTTGCAATTATACATGGAATCCCTATTTTAAATAAGATATAATGTTTTAATTAGTATATGATTTGTTATTGTTAATCCCAATTTCTGATTTAAAGGGAATAAACAGAGAAGGGATGATGGGAGACTAGTGACAGCAATGAAGCATGCCTCTAACCCCAAAGGACATACCAAGACATAGAAAACAATTGCTCAAGTAACATAGAAAAGAAAAAAAATGTATTTGTAGTAATGTGTCTGACATTAAAGAGGAGTCCTCTCAAATCTATTTGGTAGTGGTTATCATTTTCCCATATTACACTATTCAGGCTCACTATTATGAAGAACATTGAGGCATGTAGTATGGGAAGGGAGGGTGATAGGGCAGGATCAGGGGTTGGAAAAGTAGAAGACACATTCCAAGAAGTCATATTAAAAATGTCTTGAAGACTGGTTATAAGCTTTCCACCCAAATATTTGGAAGAGACATGTTCCATGACTCAATGCCTTTAGGATTATTCAGATTTAGGTCTTTGACTAAAATAACAAATTAAAAAAAAACACCCAACTGCCAAAATTGGTATTGTTATCATGCTATAACATAAAGAAAACATGATATGCCAGCTTTCCCTTCACTGATGTCTTCTTTAAGGCAGCACTTTCTAGACTTGGCAGATCTATGCAATGCAAGAACAATCAACCCATTGTCATCTATTCACTAAATCCTCAGTTCTCTCCCAAGTTGCTGATTGTTGGATGGCAATCTGACAATTGTCAATACATGTATTCACATTTAGGCAACTTGGCTGTAACTCTATGACTGTTCAGTTGAAATCAGCAGGATTCCTAGGCAGTTTTGACCCTGATGGGTTCAGTGTTAAGTGATGAGCTGCTGAATCTTGAGTGTTTGATTTTGCTAGCAAAGTCAACTAGAAACCAGTTTTGACTGAAGTAGAATTTAGTGAATACATCTCAGGTGTACGTTATCAAAAACCTCTTGGGGTAACCAAACTCTAGCTCTCCAGTCATTGTTGAACTACAACTCTCATAATGCTCTGCCAAGTCAGCATGTACCATATCCATAGAATGATAAACACGGGTTAAAGGAATCACCTATATATCTTGGACTAGCTCATGTGTTTGCTAACAATTATCATCACGCTGTGTCAATGAGAAGTCAAAAAGACTTATTTATAGGGTGCCTATGGAGTCCAGAGATTTTCAGATTTCTAACATACAACTTCTATCGCAATCTACCTGTCTTAGTTGTGAAGGTAACTAAACTATTGTATTTGAAATAGCTGTCGATCTTTTGTACGGTTTGTAACACAGACAGGCTTGTTTAGAGTACATTACAGTAACATTTATTTATATAGCGCCAACAATTTATGTAGCATTTGGTACAGAGCATAGAGGGGAACTACATACTATGATAGACCTACAGATACAGACTGATATATTAAGCAGAGAGCCCTGCTAACAAGCTTACAAAGTTTAAGATTTGTAAATAATATTTAGAAAGAAATATACACTTTCTGCTAAAGCCGTACACAAGGAAAATGATTGATAGCACTATGTTGATGTGCATAAAGTAGATAATTAGGGGTGTCAGTCTGATGGACTGACCACTGCTAATGACAGATCCACCTGTGCTTGTGTACAGATATCTTTACAACTAGCACAGTTGGGGGTACTGAGAGACTGGAGCCGAGAACACCCGATATAGTGGATTGAACTGAGGACATAGAATTTGAGTAGACCTAAATGGCACGGCCAGGCACCTGTATCGATTTCAGTTCACACTCTCACTTAAATACATCTTTTTATGAGATCAGTTAATTGCACTTCAGAAATTTCTGTCCAATCTGTTTATCTCTCAGTATGACTCCTCTGTAATATACAAATATGCAAACTGACCCATATAATGGGACCCTTGTGAAAGCATTTTAATGTCCCACTTAAAGGATTGACACATACTTTTCATATAAAAGAGCACACTCAAAAATTAATTTAAAATAATGTAAGCAATGCATAGAATTGGCCCATCTTACTGCTTGCAACAGGAACTGTTGAAAAGCAGGTTATGAAAGTTATAGAGACACAGAAGAAAAAAGTACAACATCCAAACAATACCAAGATGAATTTGTATTGACTGTGTAGATTTTCCAGTGAATCAAAATACAGTTAGTTTTCAAACAACGACAGGTCCCTCACAGCAGTGAAATGCATTTAATACAATAGCACATCATTTAAATATACATTAAGTTAAAGGGACAGTCTAGTCCCCAAACTCACTTTGGTGCAAGATGAAGATTACTGCTTGTATAATGCACAGACTTTTATCCCTGTGTGATTTGATGCAGGCATTCTGCATAAATGACATTTTTAATATTTGACTCAAGCCCTCCCCAGTAATTACTCTGCATGTTTACTTCAGATGCGGCAGCACTGATTCGATAGACACGGAGGATATAAAGTTTTGTTTCATTTAGTAACTTCCTGTCCTCCTCAAATTGAGTCGATTGTGTGGGCTCTGAGTGACCTTACTCTTGTACACAGTAGGATCTCTTAACAGTGCAACGCATTGTCTGATGACATCACTAGAGAGAAAGGATATTCCATTCATTTAAATGGCAATATTCCTATTGGTTCCTGCAGCAAAAACAAAAAGGGAAATTACTTTTTCTCATCTAGTGTGGGCAGTCCTTGTTTCTTGCAAACTGCTGTTATTTCAGAATTTCATCTAGCTGTAAGTAGTTTATATTTTAAGCAATGTGAAATGTAAGACATGCATTTTAAAGTACTTTGAAAGCACATCAATATGCATTAATATTGAAAGATGCATTTTGTGCACCAGACAGTCCCTTTAAATGTGCTTTTTAATAAAGCTGCGTGGGCAGAGACAGAATTGGCTGGAAGCATCAGTGACTCTTTAAAGACTTCAAGCTTTGAATATATATATATACACAGTTATAGTATTGGTCAGATTTCTGGATTAATCAATGGTGAATGGGGGAAATGTTCTTTTTTTATCTGAAGTTATCTATAAATCCAAACTCGGCTGCTCAGCATAACCTTGTACAGCTGCCTGTTCTCCTAGAGTTTCAGGGAGACACATGAAAACTGAGGCTATCTCCTGACCTGCCTATTTTCAGAAATGCTCAGAGAGAGAGAGAAGGGAGGGGGACACATGAGAAAAGTAATAAGAGTATACCACAGAGGAGGTAGGTAGAAATGTGACTTGTTAATAAACACTACATAAGTATACTAAAAAACACAAAATAACTTTCCCTTTACCTTAAATATGCAGAGGATGGCATTTTACCTTTGAAATAAATGGGGGGGGGGGGGGGGGGCTGAGAATTATAAAGCACCCACAGATACTTCTTCACGATCCCCTAAAAGCAGCTATCATTATATGTTTGCTCCCAGGTGGGTTGATGTTTATTGCTGTTTCCCAACTGGTAAAGTGCTCATATTAGGTTGAGGGTGAGGGAATCATGGAATCTATAGGAAATTAGAAAGTATGTAAATGCCCAACTCACAAGTTAAAGTTTATGTATCCAAAAAGCTGTGTGGGATCTTTGTGATGGACTGGCTACCATCTATGTCAACCCCTACCTATTGGTACCTCTCTGATACTCCCAACTGAGGTCCAAAGTTTTATCTTTGGGAATATAGGAGTGTTAAAAAAAGACCAGTATCGTAAATACCTCACAAAGGAATAATGGAACAGAATTAATGGCATGATTCAGAGTGCTAGCTGTAACTCACACATATTAAGTAACTCTGGCAGCTGTTGTTTGTGATAAATGGATCATGAACAGAGTGCTCTTTCATATCACGCAAAGATAATTGCGCCAATCCTTAGGTTTGTGAGGACTGATGGTGGTGGCATAACTAAATGACAAAGGTGCTCTTGATAAAACAATTATAGTTACCTTAACTACCACTGTTTCCCTCCAATAATCATACTTGCCCTAGGAACAGAAAGGTATCAGGTATGAAGATGTAGGCTCAGGTGGTCTACCATAAGGAAGTAATGCAGACACAGATGTGGCTATCTAGTCTGCTCCCCATATCAATGACTGGAGTCGGCGGGACATGATATCATACCTTGGCATCCTCAGTCATCAGTTGTGCAGGTGTACAGAATAACATAAAAAGAGAGAGTTTTGTTATTTGGGGCACCAATATCTGCCTCTTCCTCCTGGACAGCTTACACAAGAGTTCCTTGTGAGGACCAAGAACCAGGGCCATCTTTAATGTTAATGGGAACCAGAACAAGCATCTTTAGGGTCTACTAAATAAAAAAATAAAAAAATAAAAAAAAGGAATTGCAGAGAATTGAGAATTTCAAACTTTAGGCCAATGTAGCCAAGCTGGAAAAATTCTCCAATTTTTCAAACTAAACTACTTTGACCTGGAGGTTGAAATTCCTATCTCAGTTCCCTGCAATTCTCTCTTTATTGAGTAGACCCCCCCCATCTTACCATTCTTACCGCATCATACTCATTTGTTTTAGACTCCAGCCCACTGGTTGATTTGACATGAAACATCACAACATTTTTATCAGTGAGGGCAAAATATCAAAGCAGGAATGGACTCACAGTGTGTAGAAATCAGCAATTTATTGAAGGAAATGGGTGAGACAAATCCATGGAATCAATAACAGTCAAAGCGATATCATGAGGAGGCAGAATTCAATTACTGACAGCTCAATGCATATCGTGCTATTAATACACAATATCCTCTCCAGTACCCCTAATACCACCTACCTACTCCCCATTGTTTACCTTTGTTGACTCAGTAGAGGTGTTTCCTGGTGGAAGGCAAATCTTACAAAAGTTACCCATTAATAGGATAATTATATAACCATGGGAGTAGTAGCTAACAGAACCACAAAAACCTGAGCATTATGGGAATATTACAATAGCTGGGCTAAGATTAGCCATTACTATCCCAATCTATGATTCCTAAGGTATTCAGCAAGTAATGGGCTGGCTGTATATCATGGGAGCTGTGGTCGGGTCTAGGACAGTTCAGCGCGGCGACTTCATCACTGACAGTTCAGCGCAGCAGTTAGAACGCTGAACTGTCAGCAATGAAGAATAACGCGGCCTTTTCATCGCGGACGCAGCTATGTAAGAGCTGACAGTTCAGCGCTGAACTGTCAGCCCTTACAAACGTACCAGTTAAAACAAAATAACTGCCCCTAATAAATGATTCCCCCCCAAAGTGCCCCCCCAAACCCTAATACTAAAATGAACCCCAAAACCCAATACTAAAATTAACCCCAAAACCCCAATACTAAAATTAACCCCCGAACCCTAATACTAACCCCCGAACTCTTATACTAACCCCCTAAACCCTAATACTAACCCCCAAACCCTAATACTAACCCCCTAAACACTAATACTAACCCCCGGACCCTAATACTAACTCCCTAAACCCTAATACTAACCCCCAAACCCTAATACTAACCCCCAAACCCTAATACTAACCCCCTAAACCCTAATACTAACCCCTGAACCCTAATACTAAAATTACCCCCCAAACCCTAATACTAACCCCCTAAACCCTAATACTAAACCCGAACCCTAAAAACTAATTCTAACCCCCTAAACACTAATTCTAACCACCCTAAACCCAATACTAAAATTCTAATTCTAACACTCTATCTTCTAACTGTAACACATTAAAACTCACCTTTAGTGATGAAATGTCCCGCGATGAAATATCCCGCGATGAGCTCTCGTGTGGTGAAGTGATGGCGGTGAAGCGGTTGAGCGGATGCAGCCGCGATGAAGTCTCCCATCCCCGCTGTGGTCAACAACAAAGTTAGTGTGCAGTGTCACAATCCAAGTCTGTAACTATAAATCCAATACAGTTATGATAATGTTAATGGCCAATGGGGTGAATGGAATAAATGGTAGTTGGAAGAAGTAAAGGGAACTTGGGCAATACCATAATAAAAGGGGTTTAGTGGTAAGTGAGGGAAATAATAAAATGTATATTCATTTAAACCAATATAATGTCATCCACCATGGCAAGTAAGAATATAAAAACAAGGATTCAGAAACTATAGACTCAATTAGCAGAATCAGTGGACCCTGCAATGTGTCCACTCAGGGCAGTTTCCCCTTTTTTCTCTGTGGTAAAGCTCTGAGAGGGCAGAGCAAAAATAAATAAAAGTTGTTTTGCTGCAATTCCCTATCTGACATGTCTTTTTCATGATCTATATATCTAGTTAACCTAACTTATGCAACCTACCGCCTCTCCCTCCCTTGCTGCAGGTCTAATTTCCGGGGAGGTGGGGGCAACTCCCTTTGGATGCCCATGAACGTAAAATTATCAATATAAGTTCTTTCAGGATTATGGTGCATTGTCTATGTCTGGAATCACCCTTTATCTGATGGGTGCTCGACAAGGCTCCACCTTGTCCATGCATTCCAATAGTGAAAAGTATAACAGGAGTCCAGCATACCTTATAAGGAGTCTTTTATTCAGACTGCAAAAGGCAACATTTCAACTCTACAGAGTTTTGTTCAAGCCTGGTAGGCGTGTACAACTTTATATACAATGTATCAAACACCACATGCGACAAAAATGGGCGGAGCTAGTCAGCCCAGAAATGTGATAGAAAATAGCAAATTACACACAAGGTGAATAAATGTCACAAAACACTGTAAAAATGTGTACTTAATAACACATTTGCATGATAGTGTCATGAATTTAACAGTGTATATAGCTATATATATATAAGACCAGGGCCGGCCTTAAGTGTTCCGGCGCCCTGTGTGGACCTCCCTCGTGGCGCCCCCCGTCTTTTTCCTCTCCATCCATGTATATGTCTTCCTTGCTATGTCTGTCATGCCCCCTCTTTCCCCATATCTGTTCTCTCTCCCCCCCTATATCTGTTCTCTCTCCCCCTCCTCCCCATATCAGTTCTCTCTCTCTCCCTCCCTCCTCCCAATATCTGTTCTCTTTCCCCCTCCTCCCCATATATGTTCTCTCTCTCCCCCTCCTCCCCATACCTGTTCTCTCTCCCCCTCCTCCCCATATATGTTCTCTCTCTCCCCCTCCTCCCCATACCTGTTCTCTCTCCCCCTCCCCACATATCTGTTCTCTCTCCCCCTTCTCCCCATATCTGTTATCTGTCTCTCCCTCCCCCCATATCTGTTCTCTCTCTCCCCCTCCTCCCCATATCTGTTCTCTCTCTCTCCCTCCTCCCCATATCTGTTCTCTCTCCCCCTCCTCCCCATATCTGTTCTCTCTCTCCCCCTCCTCTCCATATCTGTTCTCTCTCCCTCTCCGTTTTTTTTACTCCCCCCTCCTCTGTTCTCTTCTCTCCCCTCCTGTTCTTTTCTTCCTCCCCCTTTCTCTGTTCTCTCTCCCCCTTTCTCTGTTCTGTCTCTCCCCCTCACCTTTGTTCTGGGTCTCCCTCTTCCCTCATTCTGTCTCCCCCCTCCCCTGTTCTGTCTCTTCCCCCCTCCCCTGTACTGTCTCTTTCCCCCTCCCCTGTACTGTCTCTTTCCCCCTCCCCTGTACTGTCTCTTCCCCCCTCCCCTGTACTGTCTCTTTCCCCCTCCCCTTGTTCTTTTCTGTCCGTGAGGGGGCGGAGTTCACCGTGAAGCAGGGTGGGGGCGGAGCTACACACCTCTCACTGATGAGCTCCGCCCCCTCCACCGACAAACCTTTTTTTGTTAGCTGGACGGGCGCCCCCTGGGGTGTTGCGCCCTGTGTGATCGCACAGGACGCACACCCCTAAGGCCGGCCCTGTATTAGACAATCTTAAATATGTGTAACAACTAACATACCAATTAAAACACTGCAATTGCAACAACAGATCAAGACACTTACCAACGTGAGATAGAAGGAAGAAAGAGGAAAAAAGTTCCAGCTGGACCTGGACTATTATTCCACGGGGACGGTATAAAACTAGATGACACTTAAAAACACTGATTTCATTTTAAAATAAATCCCTCACCTAGAAACCAAATTGTAATTTGCATTAACAGTAAATTCTTAACAGTCCATATGTTGTGTTAAAGTACTAAACTCCTTTAAACAGCATAATGTTTTTAAGATTATTCTTTACTATTCTTATAATCTATCGTATTATGGATGCTATTACCCAAATTCCATTTTATTCACACCAGTGTCTGTGTGGTAACATGAATCTTTTTTTTTATTTTGACAATTACAAAATTCATGATGCAAATCTGTAAAATATCAAAAGTGACATGCTTCAGTGATAAACATATGAAAACCATCAATGCATCATATCCTAATGAGATCTATGCCCGGCCAACAAACACGTATTTTCTGACACTTATGGGGACAACTCCTGTATTGATAGGGACAAACGCTCTCCTTTGTCCCTATCGTAAGTAGAGTCGACAAGATACAAAACATTAAGCATTACCAAGTGTTTATAAATAAAGAGCCTAGTATGCTCATATTTCCATCCCTGAAACATGCATAGTTCCTTGTTCCAACTCTGTATCTAATTTACTCTCACTGCAAATCATTACTCTTCATTCATACTCATTCACATGCATTCATTCTCACACACCTTCACCCTTGGTGCCTGTTCAGCCATGGTGACCATACTCTGTAATAAACCTCCAAACTGTTCATATTGTTCTCCCTTTTCTAAATTAATTTTGCCCTCTGTTTTCCATGTTCTGGCCATAACAATTTTTATGGCTGAAAATATTTGCATTAGCATCAATCTATGGTCCATTTCATGTTTATTTAATCCTATATGGAACAACATCATGGTCGGATCCTGTTCTACTTTCATTTATAGGCATTCCGAGGCTATCTTCACAACCCGTTTCCATATATCTCTAACATGTAGGCAGTCCCACCAAAGATAGAATAGCATTCCCCTACTAACCCTACACCTCCAACATCGGTCATCCATATTTTGGTAACATTTTTTTAGTATCTCCGGTGACAAGTGCCACCGGTATATGACCTTGTAGTATAATTCAGCAAGGTTCAGTGAGTGAACAGCAGATTTAGTTATTCTTATAGCCTGAATCCAAATCTTTATACCATTTTTTTATAGGAGGCGAGTCCCCAAAATTGGTCTCAGGATCTATTTCATGTGGTAACATGAATCTAAGTAGTGATGTTAGAGAAGGGGCTGGATCTATCTTGGTATTTTTAAGCAAATGTAATACTTGCTTTACCTTTATATTACAATACCAAAATAAAACAGTCTATATAATATAGCAAAGTTGTCTATAGCCGATAGTGAATATATGTACTTTATCCCTTCAGTGCATATATGATGTCTATCAGCAAGCAACATTAGAGTCACTGGTAAATAGGATAGTTATTTATTCACTTAGACCTTTTGTCCATGAGGAAAAAAATCAGTGACCGTCTATTTTTATGGGTAGAAATAAAAGGATCTGTATGTAGGCACTCAAAAATTTACTCCATGGTGTCACAAAACAAATTGCATGGTACCTGTAACTTGCTGAGCAGCCCACTGATTTTGAAAGGCCTGGATACAGAATTCCTGTGGGAGCAATAAAAAGACCATATTGTTTTAAGGGTAATTTAGCAGTTATAGTGATCCTTGCATCCTCTTGCACAGAATAGCGTGCCTTCCTGATGTTCCATACATTTGGTTTGGTAAGGATAACCACCCTGGAAAATACATTCTTTAGGGCTAAAAGGTTGAACTCTCTGGGGTAGGGTCTGCTTTGGAGGTTTATATAGGTATGTGTGAAACTATCCTATTAAATAATTACACTCAGACCCCTCTTGGACCCACATACACTCACACATCCTCTTACAACAAGACCAGACTGTTTCATACATGTTCCTGAGACATCTCTCTGGGACCCACATACACTCACATCATCCTCTTACAACAAGACCAGACTGTTTCATACATGTTCCTGAGACATCTCTCTGGGACCCACATACACTCACATCATCCTCTTACAACAAGACCAGACTGTTTCATACATGTTCCTGAGACATCTCTCTGGGACCCACATACACTCACATCATCCTCTTACAACAAGACCAGACTGTTTCATACATGTTCCTGAGACGTCTCTCTGGGACCCACATACACTCACACATCCTCTTACAACAAGACCAGAGGCGGCTCTCTAATTAGGCGAGTTAGGCAGCCGCCTAAGGCCTCGCACTCACGGGGGCCTCGCGGCTGCCTAACTCACCTTATTGCCTTTGATGTAACAGGGAGCTTAACGCTGCCGTTAATCTCCCTGTTACACTAACCTGGGACGTTTCCTCCGTGCATCTTCTCTCCTGCACGGAGGAAGGAAGCTCCGATCGAGTTTTTTTTTTTAAACTTTATTGAACCCGCGCAGCTTCAATAAAGTTTAAAAAAAAAAAAAAACGCGACCGGAACTTCCTTCCTCCGTGCAGGAGAGAAGATGCACGGAGGAAACAACGGAGAGCAGCATGGAGGTAAGTACTAGGGAAGGGGGGAGAAGGGTGGTACAAACGAGCAAAGCCTGGCACAATGAGAGGCTAAATCCTGGCATTGTGAGGGGCAATATCCTGGCATACAGTGGCAAAATCCTGGCATATTGAGAGGCAAAATTCTGGCATTGTGAGGGGCAAAATTCTGGCATAATGAGGGGCAAAATTCTGGCATAATGAGGGGCAAAATCCTGGCACAGAGTGCCAAAATCCTGGCATAGTGAGAGGCTAAATCCTGGCATTGTGAGGGGCAAAATAGTGGCATTATGAGGGGCAATATCCTGGCATACAGTGGCAAAATCCTGGAATATTGAGAGGCAAAATTCTAGGATTTGTGAGGGGCAAAATTGTGGCATAATGAGGGGCAAAATCCTGTCACAGAGTGGCAAAATCGTGGCATAATGAGGGGCAAAATCCTGTCACAGAGTGGCAAAATCCTGGCATATTAAGGGGCAAAATCCTGGCATAGAGTGGCAAAATTCTGGCATATTGAGGGGCTAAATCCTGGCATTGTGAGGGGCAAAATAGTGGCATTATGAGGGGCAATATCCTGGCATACAGTGGCAAAATCCTGGAATATTGAGAGGCAAAATTCTAGGATTTGTGAGGGGCAAAATTGTGGCATAATGAGGGGCAAAATCCTGTCACAGAGTGGCAAAATCGTGGCATAATGAGGGGCAAAATCCTGTCACAGAGTGGCAAAATCCCGGCATATTAAGGGGCAAAATCCTGGCATAGAGTGGCAAAATTCTGGCATATTGAGGGGCAAAATCCTGGCATATTGAATGGCTAAATCACAGTGCATCCGGTGCTGTGAGGAAGAACAAAGTGCCAATCTTCTAGCACAACGTGGTCTGTGAGACCACTTTCAACAATGAGCACCTTTCCTGCTGGCTGAGTGTTTCTGTTAGTGTGTGATTGTGTGCTTTATGAGTGTGTCTGTGAGTCAGTGTGTGCTGGCTGAGTGTATCTGTGAGTGTGTGCTGGCTGAGTGTGATTGTGTGCTGACTGAGTGTGTCTGTGAGTCAGTGTGTGCTCACTGAGTGTGTCTATGAATGACTGTGTGATATGTGTTAGTGTTCACATTTAGGACACAGCAACAACAATGTGAGTTAGTGGGCCGCACACAATTTTATCTATACCAAATGTTTATAGATGTTTGTAGAATAATTATGAGACAAATAAAATTCTAGGAGCTGTTCATTTCTAGAAGCTGGGATTTGAGTCTGATCTTGAAATATGCTATTTCTACAGTTCATTTTTATTATCACTTGCATATATTTTATTTAATAATGTGTGTCCGTGAGGGCCTCATGTTCGACTTTCGCCTAAGGCCTCACAAAGTCTAGAGCCGCCTCTGAACAAGACCAGACTGTTTCATACATGTTACTGAAACATCTCTCTGGGACCCACATACACTCACATCATCCTCTTACAATAAGACCAGACTGTTTCATACATTTTCCTGAGGTATACAGCCAGAAAACATCGAGATTTGGACTCTATACTCATGTCTCTACAATATATGTATACTATGCTCTCTATTTTATGCAACTGTGACTTTTGTATTGATCTGTTTCACCATAAATCACATACTCACTATCTTTGGTCCCTCTCCAGTTGGTTTCAATCACCTCCCACATTCTTCCATGTGTTTTTATTGCTTTTAATTCTTTTGTTCCCCTCCCCTTTCCCTCAGACCTCTCTTGGACCTACATACACTCACATCATCCTCTTACAACAAGGCCAGACTGTTTTTACATGTTCCTGAGGTATAAAGCCAGAAAACATCTAGATTTGGACTCTATACGCATGTCTCTAAAATATCTTTATACTATGGTCTCTATTTTATGCATCTTTTACTTTTCTATTGATCTGTTTCACTCTAAATGACATCCTCGCTATATTTGGTCACTCTCCAGTTGATTTCAATCTCCTTCCACATTCTTCCATGTGTTTTTATTGATTTTAATTTTTTTCCCCCTCTCTCTTTCACTCAGACCACCCTTGGACCCAGACTTTTTAATGTTCTCCCTCCCCACAACCCACCCACAACTTCATTTCTTTTATAGATCTGGTTAATCAAATGATGTGACTTGACCTCTAAACAACCACCTGTTACTCTTCCCCCTTCTGCACATAACTCCTAGCATTATGTTAACCACCTCACATACTTTACTCACCTACAGTCTCCAAACATGTGGCTGCAGTTTGTTGGCTTACAATGCACCCAACTAATCAACTATTAAGTAACTTCTGGTGTGACTCAGTTCTCACAGTTTCCCCCACACACCTTCCATTATCACAATCTATTTTTATTTTTACCTCACCCATTTTTCTTTCTGCCTCACACTCTCTTTATGTGTCTCATCTTCCACATGCCCTTTAGAACGTAAGCTTGCGAGCAGGGCCCTCTACTTCACGTTTTAGTCTGAAAATGTTTTGTCTACATTTTGTTTGTAACTCCCTTCTTATACTCTATACCAAGCTCTGCGTAAATATGTTGGCGCTATATAAATAAATGGTAATGTAATGTAATTAAAGCACCACTCTGAGTTTAAAGGAACGTTGTCACCAAACACACAACAGATGAGCAGGAAAGAATACTCAACTAAAGGTATCTGTCCTTTTAACACTGATACAAATACTGTAAGTAAGCTATTTTCAGGAAAATATATTAATGAGATTATGTCATACGTTTTCACAACTGTAGCCACCAATAGGAAAGTGTGGCATGATATGCTAGTGGGGTGCACAACCCCTCCTGCAAGGGAAGTAATGTCACTTGCATAGGACTGCCCAGATGTTCTCCTCTGGTTCCCTCTAATTCCCAAAACAGCTATTTTCTCCAATACTTATACTTTTACACAATCAAGATAACTATAATTACAGATTATTAGTCTCTGTTGCTCCTTTTCCTCCTGGATTTTGCCTATGGACTATTTTTACCATTTTTCTATTTATTATTAATAAAGGGTTTATGCATCTTACTTTCTGTCTCTGTCTGGTTCCTGGTCCCTGGGCCATGAATCAATCCAGTTCCAGCATTGGTTGTAGTCTCCGAACCTGTTCTAGCTAGAGGCATGACTGGGTCTGCTCCGCTTCACCAACGCATAGGGGGCAACCAGGCTCAGTGCAGAGGATTTTTAAATCAGGTTGGAATATATTTTGAAAAGGTTCCCATGGCATTTCCCACAGACAGAACTAAAGTTGGCTTCATGATTTCTTTGCTGTCTGATAAAGCCCTAACTTGGGCAAATCCTCTCTGGGAGGCAGAGAAATCAGTTATTTATAATTACCCTGTGTTTGTTGCTTCCTTCAAAAGGGTATTTGATATCCCAGCTCGCTCCTCCTCTGCTGCCAAACAGCTCATGTCTACCAAACAGGGGACGAGAATAGTTACGGAGTAGGCCATAGAATTCCGGATCCTGGCAGCAGAGGTTGGCTGGAACAACTAGGCTCTCCAATTCTATTAAAGATGAGATTGAATCAGGATCTTGAGGAACTGATATCCTTTGTAATCCTCATTGATACCAGATTCCGAGAGAGTCCCTTTTTCAGGAACGCCTGTAGAGGCCTCCTGTACAATTGGCTCCAACCTTTTCTTTCCCAACCAGGCATCCCTCACCTCCAATGCCTCTTGGTTACCATGACCGCTGGCAGTGTGGAGCCAAAGCAGTTAGGCTTCACACACCTCTCCATCGAGGAGAGAGCCTTTCGGAGGAGGAAGGACTTGTACTGCAGCCACCAGGGATACCTGTTACAGTATTGCCCGATTCGTTCGGAAAACGTTCTCTCCTTGGTCCTATTGGGGTTAGTTCTTGGGTGGCATTTCCGCGTCCCCAAAGATCTATAGGACAAACCATTGGTTCCGATTGTCCTCTCCTGGCTTGAGTTATCTGTTAATACCCAGGCATCACTCATCTCCACTAACTATCGAAGCCATCGATGGCAGACCCCTACAACCTAACCACGTTACCCATAAGACGGTTTCCAAATCTTTGGCTTGAGGGGCTCTACACCATGAGGAGATTCAACTCCAGGTGATTTCCTCACCATATTATCTGGTCCTTTTGGGGTACCCATGTTTACAGAAGCATAACCTCACTTTTGATTGGCACAGATCTGAGATATTGTCTTGGTCCCTGCATGTACATACACTTGTCTTCGGAAACCAGTGAAAGTTTTGTGCACATGTTCAGTCTCTTTGTTGCCCTGTGAGTACCAAGAATTCCAAGATGTATTTGATAAAAGTCCGGTTGGTGTCCTGCCACCACACCGTACTTATTACTATGAATATTCTACCTGGTACCGTTCCACCTCGTGGCAGGGCTTACCCGCTATCTGTCTGTTATTTTTTGTTAATATGTATGAGCATCAAACTGGGGTTCAATGCTAAAAAATAATTATATGTTTTAATTATTGATATTATAGTTTGAAAAAGAAAAAAAAATGGTGTTCTAGAATTACTTATGTGACATTATGGGACACGGAACAAGAGGAATAAAAATACAAACATTTTGGATCATTTGTGGATATTCCCTTTTCTGTCTTAAAATGCAGAGTGCCAAGTGTACTCTCTGTCAATTCGTACAAATAACACAATGAATTGGTTTCGTACTGCTGCAGACAAAGCTTGAATCTTGGACCACGAAAACCCTTCATTAGAGCCTAATTAAATGTCATTTAACCCAGCATGTGTGCCCAACAGGATGGTTCTTTCTAGCCGGCTTCTCAGCAACATTTATTATAAGGTAGGAATTAGATGCCAGGAATAGCATCCTAATATAATCGACGAACAAAAAGAGACCAGAGCAGCCGTGCTGTGCCTGACCTGGATTTTCTGTGTGCTGAAGATTTTACAGTAAGAAAGGCCAGTTGCAAACTTGTAAATTGAGGTTGTGTGACAATGAAGTGTGCTACACTGCTGATAATAGGAAAGGTGTATGAAGACCAATGAGCTGAGGCATAAAATAAAAATTGACAAGTCTCAGGGACAGGGAGGGCTGGATTACTGTATAGGTGAATCATGCAGTTGTTCCAGGCTGTAGTTTTGCACAGGCCTGAACAGACACTATACCTCCAGGTGGTATAGTGAACCAGCTGCAGACACCCGTGGTGTCCGCATAACTGCAAGATCTGTGCACAGAGAGAACTCTTTATAGCCCATGTGTCTCCGAGCTGTTGAGATGCAAAACTAGTGCTGCCACGCTATGCTCAACTGTGGTCGGTACACACCCCTGTGATATTAACATGAGCTGTCTCTGATGACTTCACAAGTTGTCTCAATATCAAAGTTGTCAGCATTCTAAAAAAGGTGGTGTGGGCACCTGGACAGTTGGGAACCCCCTCTTTGAGTGCTTTGGAACGACACTCACTGTTATCATTACAGCTACTTTTCCTATTGGCTTTTATTTCCTTTTTTCCTTGCAACCTCGCTTTTGTCTCTTCCTGAAGATATATATATAAAAATGCGCAGAATTGCATCCAAACTACATGGGCACCTGGACAGCCTGTTTTTTTTTTTATTTTTTTACACACCACTCTGTATATGCTCTATTACATTACATTACCATTTATTTATATAGCGTCAACAATTTACATAACGCTAGGTACAGAGCATAGAAGGGAACTACATACTAAGTTAGACAAACTAGAACAGACTGGTTCATGAGGTAGAGAACCCTGCTCGCAAGCTTACAGTCTAGAGGCCATGGGGTCCATAAGACACATAAGGGGTTGAAGAGGCCAGAGGGATTGAAGTTGCAATAACAGTAGTGTGGATGGGTGGCACTAGGTGGGATAGGCCAAAGATGAATAGTGTGTGTTTCAGCTAGGTGGGAACTGCTTGAGGTAAAGTGACAGGTGTTCTAGTGGGTTGGGTAGTAAGCTTCTTTAAAGAGGTGGGTTTTGAGGGACTTTTTAAAATTTTAAAAGGAGGGAGAGAGCTGGATGTTCTGCGGACGAGCAAATCCTGGCATATTGAGAGACAAATCCTGACATAGAGTGGCAATATCCTGGCATATTGAGGGGCAAGATCCTGGTATAGAGTGGCAAAACTAGGCATAGGGTGGCAAAACCTGGCATATTGAGAGGCAAAACCTGGCATAGAGTGGCAATATCCTGGCATATTGAGGGGCAAGATCCTGGTATAGAGTGGCAAAACTAGGCATAGGGTGGCAAAACCTGGCATATTGAGAGGCAAAACCTGGCATATAGAGGGGCAAAATCCTGGTATAGAGTGGCAAAACCAGGCATAGAGTGGCAAAACCTGGAATATTGAGAGCCAAAACCTGGCATATTGAGAGGCAAAACCTGTCATATTGAGATGCAAAATCCTGGCATAGAGTGGCAATATCCTGGCATATTGAGGGGCAAAATCCTGGTATAGAGTGGAAAAACCAGGCATAGTGTGGCAAAATCCTGCCATATTAAATGGCTAAGTCCTGGCATATTGAGGGGTTAAATCCTGGCATACTAAATGGCAAAATCCTGGCATATTTAGGGGCAAAATCCTGGCATATTGATGGGTTAAATCCTGGCATATTAAATGGCTAAATCTTGGCATATTGGGTGGCTAAATCCTGGCATATTGAGGGGTTAAATCCTGGCATATTGAGGGGTTAAATCCTGGCATATTAAATGGCTAAATCCTAGCATATTGAGGGGTTAAATCCTGGCATATTAAATGGCTAAATCCTGGCATAATAAATGGCTAAATCCTGGCATATTAAATGGCTAAATCCTGTCATATTGAGGGGTTAAATCCTGGCATATTGAATGGTTAAATCCTGGCATATAATGATAGTGAAAATATGCCCCCCCCCCCCCCCCCCGAAAAACTTTCTGCGGATGCCCATGTGGATGACATAGGGTCATTGCCTCCTGGCTTATACATCTTACCAGATATATAGAGACCCATGGAGTCAGCTTCCAGAGTGAATTTACATCTAATAGGGGCGGTTGAGATCTGAAACCCTCTGCAGCGTGTTTACATTCAGTGCTGTTTTTATGAATTTTACCAAAAATGCAGTGTATAAATGTATGTTTTTTAATATTCGTAACAAAATAACACTATCGTCCTTTTGTTTTTCAATATATATGCACGAAGTCCAACAGTTTAGAAGTGCCTTGAAAATAACTTTTATCCTGCCTCCATGATCTTTTTGTTTTCAGAGAGCTGAGGAGATCCCTTGGGCAGGGAAACAAATCCCATTATAGGGAACACTTTTTCTAATCTTGTTGAGCTGCTTGTGTGAAATATAAATAAATAAATGTTAGAATCCTTGTTGGGTAAACAGTACATGGGGCTTATTAGTGTGACTGCATTTCCTGTTGAGTCCTCAGAACACTATCATTATTTGGGCAGCAAAGTCAGAACCTGGGTATTGAACTGAATATGATGTGAACACCCTCAGCTGAACTCTCTGTTGAGTGAAAATTGAGATCAGCAAACTACGTTGCACTGAAATAAATAGAAAACAACTAGGGTTAAAATGATACCATTTATTGGCTAACTGAGAGCCAACTTGTTTCCTGTTTTTCCACGGCTAACCTATTTTGAAATAAATAAAAATATTTGTTTTTAAGCAAACCCCATTGTTTATGGTAACTTAATACTGAACTGGGATTGTAATGGTATCATACTGGTAACTATAGAAGAGTGGGAAGGATACCCCATACACCATTTGCACCTCCACAAAGGCAAACTGCCAGAACTCCATTTTAAGTAGACCATCTGATCGACTCGAGTGCCTCCATATGCCTGGTGAACTATTGATAAAATGTGCTCCAACTTACACAAAAATCGAAGTAGAAGTGTGTGTGTGTGTGTGGGGGGGGGGGGGGGCATAGGAAAAAAACTATTTTTTGGTGGCATGTTTTGTTTGTCAGTGCAAGGAGTACTCAAATGCAGTACAGGACAGTGAAACTTTAGATACTGGCAATCTGCAAACTCCAGCATGTTTATCTAGTTGTCTCTAGCATAGGCGTGCTCATGGTAGGGTTAATCATTGTGAATACACAACTATATAAAATACATTTTCAATAAATGCCACCACCATATTAAAAGGCTCACTTTGGCACAGGCTGATTCCCAAGTAGCCTAGTGTGGGGGTTTCCTTGGCATTATGGAAGTTGAACTTCAACAACAGCTGTAAAGCTACAAGCTTTATGTCTTGTCATTTGTTCCAGCCTAAATGGCCATAAATCACTTTTATGATAACTTAGATTTAGTAAGTATACATTTGGGCATAATCAAAATGTGTGAACTGTTAATTCCATGGGCTGAACAAACAACAAAAGGAAGTTGCATAAAGGGATCATAACGGCCAACCATAAAGCAGCTATCACGCAGACCACTTTGTTTATTTAGGAAAGCTGTGGTGGAATAACAAGTTTTTATAGGTAATACGTTGCTGCTTTTTTCACATCAGCTCCTTCATACAGGAAGCTCATGCTTCCTGCTTCCTTCCAACAAGGAGGCAAACTGCGCTGAGTTTCCTGCACAGTGCACCCCCTCCCAACTTCCCCCACTGAAAGCACACCTCCTCCACTGCACTGTTTATAAATGGTGGCTTCTCTAGCGTCCCTGACAACTGGTAAATAACACCTTACAGCTAACACATTTTCTCCATGGTTTAGCATTGATTTTATTGAGAAATATAGGGGGAATGGTTGAGTAGAATGGTCAGACTTACCCTTTAACCCCTTGGTGACAGAGGCTGTTTTAACACTTTTGCAGTGTTTGTGTTTAGCTGTAATTTTCCTCTTTCTCATTTAATGTACTTATAAAGATTATATACAGTTTTTATTTGCGTCAGAAGGGTTTTTCTTTGTTACCATTATTTTGATCATACACATCTACAAACACTAATAAAGAAGCTTGCAAAATATATTCTAATATTTGTTCTGAGTTTAGAACAACCCAATGTTTTACAAGTCATATGGCAATAACTTCAGGTAGTGCATTTATTTCTCCTAACCATTTTCTAGCTTAACCCTAACTAAGCATTTATAATTATGTTTTTTATTTGAATGTTGCTGACTGCCTCTAGAGTCACATGCATTCTTTAAGCAGGCACGTTAATGCTATTTGTCTGGGGGAAAATGTCCAACTTAGAAACCCTAATGCAATACCATGAGTCATCCAGTCACTATTGTACCATGATGCTGGTAAAACATTTACTTGAAATCAATATTAAAGGACATTGCATAAAGTGTACGCATTTTAACTAGAAATGCATTAATTAAAGAATACAAATGAAGTACCTTACTGAACCGACTCCACTTCTATAGCACTATCAGGGAGCAGTCATCTTGGGTCAGATGGGGCAGATCTTCCTTCATCTGACCCATCTGTCCCAAGTTGCTAAACAATATGTTAAATATATACCACCCTCACTGTATACCACTGTAAATTTTACATCACTGATTATTCTCTTGGTGGTGTATATAAGGGGTACATCAACGGAGTGGTTGCAGCAACAGCTACATATATTTGAGAACCATTTTCACATTACCGACATTTGTATTTCACCTCATTGCCTAAGCTGCTTCGGGGTCCGAATCTTGAAGCAACTCTCACCAATTAGAAGTTATACAAACACAAAGAATTCCCCTTTGAACTAGCTGCCTAGTTTAATTCACAGATCACATGTTTATAATTTCCCTACCAATATTAAAAGCCCCACGTCACATTGGGCCATCATCTCATCAAATGTTTTAACACCTTTTTTTGGAAATGTTCAATTAGTTGAATTCTACCAGTGCTCCCCATATTGGGATATAGATGCCCTTTTTTGGTTGCCCGACCAGCAGCTTTAGTTTTCTGCAACGACACTTATAGATGTACATCAGAACTGGGGAGCTTGTTTTGTTCTACCATTCCAGTTGCATGATGTGACTTGGCCATGCTCTGTTCAGTCAGTGTAACTTGTATCTTAAATGTCAGGTTCTTACAGAGACCCCATTGTCCCCTTAGCTTATCCCCAAGACACATCAGTCTGCCCCAGCCAGTGGCTGTGCTTAGTTTTTTGTGCTCCAACGCTGTGGGTGGTCTGTCCCACCTGGGGTTTATCCCCATCTTTCTTCTCCCCTATTTGAACTAAGAATCCTTTTTCAGTTTCAATCACTCTTTTCTGACTTCTCCACTATTCATCTCTCCTTACCTTGCACAGTTCCTTCTCGCTTATTGTCTTTCCTTTCATTCCACCCTTTCCACGCCAGCCACTATATTTGATCATGTATCCCACATTGCCTTTCAGCACTGCGGTCTTATGATGTACTATTGCCATTTGCCACTACGATTATGATTAAATCTAATAAAAAATGATTTACAAAAAAAAAAAAAGAGGTCATTTATTTGCATTCTTTCATTAAAGCATTTCCATTTAAAATACCTACACTTGATAAATATAGGTAGATTTTTTTGATGACAGGTGTACTTTAGATATAAGGAGGTATTGTCATAACATTAGTCAAATATTGTTAAAAACAGTGATATAAAGTGGAAGATGGTTCATTCCCCAGCCTGTGTAACTGATTTTTTCCCCCTGATGCCTCAATAGGTGCTAAACAATACTGCCAGTGACAATGCCTTGGTTACACCTTCAGATGCAGTGGAAACCAGTCAGTTCTTATATTTTTAGATCTACAATGCAGCTCTCTACTTGTGGGTTAATGGCCATTAGTGAATTGTCTTGTATCACTTCTATACTTCAGTGCAAGTGCAATAAACTGCTTGAATGCTTTTATTTCAAAGCATTAGTGGGATTTCTCAAAGACTGCCTTCTTGTTTCTAAATGTGTTCCATTCATTCTTCATGGTTTGGCTGAATTATTATAGTAACTGGTTTTACAGCCGGGTGTGTCATGCTTTAAGATATATTGATATATATACATATATATCTGTATATATATATAGATTGGTTGTACTCCAGGTATTAGTATGCAGCAGACTTGATTGGGAAGAAAGGACAGGTCACATGGAGCATTACCATTATATGCTAATGTCACACATCTGTAGTGCCAGTCAAATCACATCCATTTAAATCAGAGTTTTACAGTCATCACATAATGACCAGTTAAAAATTAGAATCTTAAATTGAGAAATCTCACCCAGGATCCTGCCAGAGTGTGAATTCCCATGTAATCTTTTGCAGTCCACAAGAGGAATCAGCAAAGCATGTAAAGGAAGTTCTATTGCACAATAAAAAATTCTGTCATAGAAGAGATTTCATTCTCGGTAACATCCGCTGGATGTCACATATTAATTGATAAACTATCATTTTTTATTTTTGCCCTGGGAAGTGCCCACTTGCACCCAACTCCCCAGTGGTACATAACTGAAGGAAATTGTGAAGCAAGTCACACTAACATTCTGCGTAAATATGGCTTTTTCTTTGACATGATATTGTATGTCAAAATGATATAGTATTAATTGCAGTTCCTACCTGCATATGAGGCAGGCAAGCTCCTAGTATACGTGTTGAATATATAGAATGCGTCACCAGCAATATGAGGTGGATTTCCAGTTTAATTATAGTAAATATACTCATCTATTGGAATCAGAATATAGAAAAAACATATAATCAAGGGTACACAGGGTTATCTTCCGTAGCCCTTACTGATTGACCTCATTACTGCCCTACACATTACCTGTTCAATCAAGCTCCCAATGTGATGCTGGAGGTTTCCATAACAACTACAGAAATTGACGATTCTGGGCATTATTGGATTACTTTTGAGCCTGTTTGTGGCTGCCTGCTCTCTCCGAAAACATTGCTGGAGGAAATTAGAAAGTTTGAATGGGAGACTAATGGGTCTTTTCACTAAAATCCAACTTTGGAGTTGAAGAGGAGTGCTCATTTCGAATTCCAGACTTGGACATATTCAGCCACCCCCACATGCTCCCATCTTGACCTCAAAAATGCTATTCACCAAGCATTTTGAGATGCAATGAAGATAGCCGAAATGGAGGGGAGCAAGATTAAACTCGCATTCCATTCATTTCAATGGAGGAAGGGAAAAAAATGGTTTTCAGGCTAAGTCCAACTGTCAAGTTGGACTAAGTATTAAGAAGCCTTACCCCATAGAAATTAATGCCATCCTTTTATTAATTGTGTGGAAAAATGACTGCACTCATTAAAAAAAAGTGCTGCCGGGGACTGCCAAAAAGGTCCAAAGCACCCTAATAAATATTGGGGCAGGGCTAGAGCAGGATTGCCCTGAGCCCCCTTATTACAATTGGGACTGGGAACTGGCCAAAAAGCTCCCTGCCTCTTGTTACCTAAATGAAGCCGGTTGCTGGCCAAGTGCCCCTGCCTGCCCTTATTATTATTAGGGATCAGGGCCGATCCTGGGCGGGTGCACGGGGTGCACCCCGCCCAGGCGCACCGGAGGAGAGGCGCTGAAGTACGGAGCTCTCCCCCTGTCGTCCTCCTCCTTGTTAAACCAAGCACAGTGCGATGGGTGCAAGCTCCGCCCCGTCGCATTCTGTGATTGGCTGCTGCAGGGAGGAGGACGTTCTCTAGAGTATCTGCCAAGGCAGGACAGTTGCATCTTGTCTCTTCTGCCGGATGCGGTGTTCTGCCTCTACAGACACCATAGAGAACGTCCTCCTCCCTGCAGCCAATCACAGAATGCGACGGGGCGGAGCTTTCCCCCGTTGCGCTGTGCTTGGTTTAACAAGGAGGAGGAGGTGATAACAGTTTGGGGGGGGGGGGGGGGGGGGTTTAAAATAAAAAAATAAAGAAAGTGTGTAACTGTCTGTGTATGTGTGTGTAAATGAGTGTCTGTGTAAGTGTATCCTGTGTCTAAGTGTGTAAAGGTGGCTGTGTGCGTATTTATGTATATGTGACAGTGTGTATAAGGGTGTCTGTGTAAATGCATGTCTGTGAGGGTAACTAAATGTGTAACTGTGTTTGTGTGACTGTGTGTATTTATGTGTGACTGTGTGTATTTATGTATGACTGTGTGTATTTATGTGTGACTGTGTGTAAGTGTGTTCTTGCCCGGGGCCCTCACTACGCTCATCAATTTATCACATGGAGGGCACCAGCCCCCAACCAGCTGGCATCTATTTCCCACCTCCTGCACTCAGCGTGCATAGAGTGTTTGTGTGACTGTGTGTATTTGTGTGACTGTGTGTATTTATGTATGACTGTGTGTATTTATGTATGTGTGACAGTGTGTATAAGGGTGTCTGTGTAAATGTACGTCTGTGAGGGTGACTAAGTGTGTAACTGTGTTTGTGTGACTGTGTGTATTTATGTGTGACTGTGTGTATTTATGTATGACTGTGTGTATTTATGTGTGACTGTGTGTATTTATGTGTGACTGTGTGTAAGTGTGTTCTTGCCCGGGGCCCTCACTACGCTCATCAATTTATCACATGGAGGGCACCAGCCCCCAACCAGCTGGCGTCTATTTCCCACCTCCTGCACTCAGCGTGCATAGAGGGAAGACTGTGCGGAGGAGACGGCCGGGGACGCGAGAGCAGCAAGGTGAGTACTGGGGAAGGCAGGAGAGGAGATTATGCTTTTATTGGATGAACTAACTGTGGCATATTGGCTGTAGCCTATTAATTGGCAAACTAGCATTGGTATATAAATGGGAAAACTGTCTGTGGCATATCAATGGACAAATTGGCTGTTGTATCTTAATGGACAAACTGGCTGTGGCATATTAATGGGCAAAATAACAGGCATATTACTGGGGAAACTGGCGTATTTTAATGGACAAACTGGCATTTTTATTGGGCAAACTGTACCGTTTTTTTTTAAATCTTTATTTTGAGTGACAATACAGAAGTATGCGAACATCGAGGTACATCTAGTTTGTTACATTGCAGTTTTCTAATGCATCAATGCAGTCAGTACCTTTGTTTAGTAATAGTGATGCTCAAAGGTATTGGTAATTTTGAAACATTCAAGTTATATACTAAAATGAAATAGTGGAGATGAACACTAGAAGAAGAAGAAGAAGAGGAAGAAGAAAAACTACCACAACTAGAGGACATAGTCTTAAATTAGAGGGGCAACGATTTAAAAGTAATATCAGGAAGTATTACTTTACTGAGAGGGTAGTGGATGTATGGAATAGCCTTCCAGCAGAAGCAGGGCCGGTGCAAGGATTTTTGACGCCCTAGGCAAAATAAAATTTGCAGCCCCCCCCCCATTATCATATTATTTTCCCATATCATGACATCACATGTTCCACCCCTTTCTCAGCATTTAAATTAAAAGAGAGTTAACAGAGTTACATGTTGCAATAAAGCCCCCTATTAAGAATGGTGGAGAATAAGTACCATAACTTAAGCCTCAATATGCCAGGATTATTCCCCTCAATACCCCAGGATTATGCCCCGCAATATGCCAGGATTTAGCCACTCAATATGCCAGGATTATTCCCCTCAATATCCCAGGATTATGCCCCACAATATGCCAGGATTATTCCCCTCAATATCCCAGGATTATGCCCCACAATATGCCAGGATTATTCCCCTCAATATCCCAGGATTATGCCCCTCAATATGCCAGGATTATTCCCTTCAATATCCCAAGATTATGCCCCTCAATGTCCCAGGATTATGCCCCTCAATATGCCAGGATTATGCCCCTCAATACCCCAGGATTATGCCCCTCAATACGCCAGGATTTAGCCACCCAATATGCCAGGATTATTCCCCTCAATATCCCAGGATTACGCCCCTCATTATCCCAGGATTATGCCCCTCAATATGCCAGGATTATGCCCCTCAATGCCCCAGGATTATGCCGCTCAATATGCCAGGATTATTCCCCTCAATACGCCAGGATTATGCCCCACAATATGCCAGGATTTAGCCACCCAATATGCCAGGATTATGCCCCTCAATGTCCCAGGATTATTCCCCTCAATATCCCAGGATTATGCCCCACAATATGCCAGGATTATTCCCCTCAATATCCCAGGATTATGCCCCTCAATACCCCAGGATTATGCCGCTCGTGCATGTCTCATGAGGCTTAGATAAAAGATAGGAGCCTGGGTCTGTGGGGGCTGGTTTTTGGAGGACATTGGAAACAAGATTCTGGATATGAGACCAGTAGCGTGCTATCAATGGACATTCCCACCATGTATGGTAGTAAGTGCCGATACCACCCCATCCCTTACAACATAAAGGAGAGGTAATCACTTTCATCTTTGCTAGTCTAGACGGTGTCAAATACCATCTTAGCAAGGTTTTATAGCCTCTTCTTTATGTTACACACAGGTTGAGATTTGGCTGGTCGCTTCGCAAATCTCTCTCCAGTCCTCATTATCAATTGAGTGGCCCAGATCCCTTTCCCAGGCTAAGATGCAATTTAATGAGGTGTCTTGGAGTGGGAAGATAAGGGTGGTATATGTCTGGGAAATCAAACCTGGTTTCCTAGGAGCATTTATACAGATCTGTTCAAACCAAGATGGGGCCGTGCAGGCGGCTTTTTTGGTCTGTGGTTGGTTGGCGAAGTCTCTCAACTGTATAAAGCGGAAGAAGTCTTTGGAATGTAACTTAATGTTTGCAGCTAGATCTGAGAATTGCTTAGGCTGGCCCTCTCGATATAAATCGCCCAGCCTTGATATATCTCCTTGGTCATAATTTCGAAATCGGGCTGGGGTCATGCCAGGTGGAAAACTCAAATTCCGATATATCGGAGTAAGTGGTGAATGGTCTGTTGTGAGATTGTATTTTATAGCGTATCTGTCCCATATCCTAAGGGAGTTGATCATTTTGGGGCACTTGGTGCATAAAATCGGGCGGTTTTCTTGGGGATGGCATTTGCGGAGAAGCATGTAGGGTAAGTATGCTCCCTCAAAGTTTGGGGCCTGACGGAGGAGAAATGAGTCTCCTGAAGAAAAGCTATGTCTGTACCCATGGATTTTAAATGTCGGAGTAGAGACCGTCTTTTCTGAGGTGAATTAAGTCCATGGACGTTAAGGGACAGGAGAGTAAGGGAGAGAGGCATGATAAATCGCTTGGCAGCGGTCTGATCCAGGAGCATGAAAAACTAAGCAATGTTAAAATTTACAATGGGAAAAGAATAGGAGGGAAAGGAGGAAAAAAGAAGAAGAGAGAGAAAAAAAAAAAAAAAAAGAGGGGGGTTGGTGTTTTGGAAAGGAGTAGAGAAGAAAACAGTCATGAAAGGTAAGTTGTCTTGAGAGGAGGGGAATGAGGAACAAACAAGGCAATATTTGAAGACTATATACAATATATACAAACAAGGTGTAACCGTGAGCTTTCAAAAACAATTTAAAATTGGGCTTACTCTATCGCCAGTAAAATTTGTGAGAGAGATTTTGCGTGCTACTATTTAAATCTGGTGGGTATCAAATAATTATTATGTAATTCAGCAGTAAATACTGAGACTAGTGTTTAGGTCTCACAAAATCACATAAGCCTCTAAACATCGACTTTTGGAACCTTTTTGCTTTTGATTACAAGTATTAAAGATCATAATGTAAGCAACGTAACCAGTGGGTTGGGGGACATTGTGAGGTCGTCATCTATAGGAGAGGTTATATCTCCGTTATAACGTCCACCATGAAGAATAAGGGGCCTCAGAACATATATGTAACTTTAAAACAGATCCTCTGAAGCCCGCTGGATATGCGGTCTATAGTGCAGAAGTGACCTTTTGGATGTGCGACCCAGGTCATTCCTTCTGGTCTCGTAACTCCCAGAGGGCATAAGTTGGCCGTACAGAGGGTATGTGTCATCTGGGCAGGGCATTTCTAGCTACTCTTTCTTATATGTAGGGGACTTTTGTTCTTTTGCCCTCCCCTGGGTTGTTCTGAGAGTAGCCCCTTTACTTGCAAACAGCAAGTTTAATGCTAAGTGTATTATGCAATATTATGGGGAAACCAATATACGACCTTAACCATTATCCATGACTCTTCCTCATTAGTTGAGTAGAGGAGTTAAGCAGGTTTTCTCACATATACAAAGTTTTCAGCCTGTTGTCTTGGTAGCGTCCCTGAACAGCTGAGTAGAAAGTACCGTGTGATAAGTCCGCTGAAGATACGTTTCAACCAGATCTCGCCTCCTTTGTAACGTGGGAATAATCCAGTCTGGAAATGGGTGAAAGAGGCGATCTCCGGTAGGATTAGGTTTCGGTGATATCGTCCTGCATCCCATTTCACAGTGTCAAATCTGGGTAAGCACATTGTGGGAATGCATACCAGTCGGGTGTGGGGTGTAACAGGACTCCAAATATTAGGTAGAATTTTATCAACTTGAACTTTTGTGTCATGAACTGTAATCCGAACGACCAACCTTCGAAGCAGAGAAACCCGCGGATTCCGCGGTCCTCTGGATGGTATCGTGTTAGGTTGTCGTTAGGTTGAGGGGCTCCCAGAGGGTAATCCGCGGTTCCTGGGACTTCTGGATCTATCTTTGACCGATTCTGGGGCCTCTGAGATGGAGTCCACAAAAGATTGCAGGTCCTCATATGTAGAGTAAGACCTGTTGTGGCCCTCGTGGGTGAAGGATATTTTGAATGGAAATCCCCATGAGTAGCGGATATTTTACTTTCTCAGGGTGTCAGTGAGAGTGCGCCATTGACGTCTTCTGTAGAGTGTAGATGGTTCCAGGTCTTGGAACAATTGGACCGGTATCCCTCCATATTTGAGCGGGCTTTTGCGTGATATCCTCATAAGGGTTTCTTTGGTGGAGTGGTAGTGAAAACAGACAATCACATCGCGTGGTTAAGAGCCGGTGGGGCCCGGAGGTCTTAGTGCCCTGTGGGCCCTATCCAGTAATAATTAATCCAGAGGCACATTGGGTAACATCTCCTGGAGCATTATTGGAGTGCCGCGGGCAGAGCTTCCGACCCCACCGCCTCTGTGAGGCCTCTGATCCGGACATTATTTCGGCAGGATCTGTTTCCCAGGTCCTCCATTGCCGCCTCCAGGTTTAGGACCCTGTTATGCTGATCGATGGAGTCGTCCGCCAGGCTGTTGTAGTGTGTTGCGAGCGAATGTAGTTGATCTGAATGTTCGTCCACGCGGGTATTAAGGGATTTTACCGCGTATAGGACTTGCAGGCCTTTTTCGAAATATTGGGGCCACCTCCGATGTGTCCTTTTTGTAGGTGCTCCTCGTTTTGGAGGGGGGACCCATCTGGGTCTTTTTGACTGATCACCTTGGTAAGCGATGCTCGTGATTGCTGTTGATAGCTTATTAAGTTCCGTCGATGGAGAGCTCAAAGTTTAAGCGACCATCTTCGGTGGAAGCCACGCCTCTCCTCCAACTGTAATGTTTTTAATAGGCAAACTAGCTGTTGCTTATGTTAATGGCAAAGTGTACCCTTAGTACACCTCTGCAAATGGACTGCCCATGTGCTGCTTTGCTGCCTCTCAGAGCCAGCTCTGCAGATCGGCGCCATGTTTCCCCTTAGACCTCAGTCAGCGCATTCTGCTCTTTCCGTGCACAGTGATGACTTAGAGCGTCGGAACATAATGGTCAGAGTCATCACTATGTGCGGGGAGATCAAGGCAGCGCTAATTGAGTTCTGAGATGAGGTCAGTAGGGGGCATGGAAAAGTGACATGGGAAGAGACAAATACATGGTAGGTAGGAGGTATAGGAGAAAGATATGGGATAGTGACAGACATATTAAAGGAACAGAGGAGACAGACAGACATGGGGATCATGGAACAAAGAGTCAAATAGAGGGTTTGGGGTGAGTGGGGGAGAAAGATACACATGGGGTTATGAGAAGGGAGAGAGAGACATGGGGAGACAGATACATGGGGGTAATGAGGAGTGAGAGAGACATGCGGGAGATATACATGGGGATATAGGAGGAGAAACAGAGACATGCAGAACAAGAGACCAGCATGGGGAACAGAAAGATAGACATGGAAAAAGATATAAGGGATGAGGGGAGTGACAGACATGAGGTATGAATGGAGAGGGAGAGACAGACATGGGGTATGAGTGGAGAGAGAGACAGACATGGGGTATGAGTGGAGAGAGAGAGACAGACATGGGGTATGAGTGGAGAGGGAGAGACAGACATGGGGTATGAGTGGAGAGAGAGACAGACATGGGGTATGAGTGGAGAGAGAGAGACAGACATTGGGTATGAGTGGAGAGAGAGAGACAGACATGGGGTATGAGTGGAGAGAGACAGACAGACATGGGGTATGAGTGGAGAGAGAGAGACAGACATGGGGTATGAGTGGAGAGAGACAGACAGACATGGGGTATGAGTGGAGAGAGACAGACAGACATGGGGTATGAGTGGAGAGAGAGAGAGACAGACATGGAATATAACTGGCGAGAGACAGACATGGGATATGAGTGGAGAGAGAGAGACAGACATGTGGTATGAGTGGAGAGAGACAGACAGACATGGGGTATGAGTGGAGAGAGAGAGACAGACATAGGGTATGAGTGGAGAGAGAGAGACAGACATGGGGAATGAGTGGAGAGTGAGAGACAGACATGGGCAATGAGTGGAGAGTGAGAGACCGACATGGGCAATGAGTGGAGAGTGAGAGACAGACAAGGGGAATGAGTGCAGAGTGAGAGACAGACATGGTGAATGAGTGCAGAGTGAGAGACAGACATGGGGAATGAGTGGAGAGAGAGAGAGACAGACAGACATGGAGTATAAGTGGAGAGAGAGAGACAGACGTGGAGCATGAGTGGAGAGAGAGAGACATGGAGCATGAGTGGAGAGAGAGAGATGGACATGAGGGTATGGGGAGAGAGAGATGGACATGAGAGAATGGGGAGAGAGAGACGGACATGAGGGAATGGGGAGAGAGAGACAGAAATGAGGGTATGGGGGGAGAGAGAGACAGACATGAGGGTACGGGGAGAGACAGACAGACATGAGGGTATGGGGAGAGACAGACATAAGGGTACGGGGAGAGACAGACAGACATGAGGGTATGGGGAGAGACAGACAGACATGAGGGTATGGGGAGAGAGAGAGAGAGAGAGAGACACGTGAGTGACTGACTTGGTGGAATATTATATATCACTCCTTATGTACTTCTTTTCCAATGATGCTCAGCCAGACTAATGAGAGACTTTGGCTGGTTGGGAATCATGGGAACGGTAGTTAAAACTTATTCTGCTAGCCAGCAAAAAGTCTCCCATGTTGCTGGCTGAGCATCATATAAATAAATAAAACCACTACACAGTATTATGGCAAAATAAATATCTTTATTTAAAATAAACGTTGGTCCTTTACATTAAAATAAAGTTTTCTCCCTCCCCCTGTCCCCAATATTGAAATGGGCATGTCTGGAACAGAAATGTCTAAAGGGGAGGAGTTCATAATATAGCCACGCCCACCCTTGGGCGCCAAAGGAAAACCTTCACCCAGGCGCCCGTGATCCTAGGATCAGTCCTGTTAGGGATCCTGGCCCGTGTAAAATCTATGGGGCCATAGGCTGACCAAGTTTTCCTGGCCCTACCCACCTTATATAATAAATGGTCCTGACCCCCCTATATACTACATGAGGCCAGTGGCCACCGCAAAATCACCTGACCGCTAAATTTAAGAAAAAAAAAAGAATATAAAATAAGTCCCTACCTATGCCCCCCACCTTATCTTGCCCAGACATGGGGAAATTGAATCAATAAAAATAAAAACAACATGTAAAAAATCCATGAGACACCCAAGAAAGCAGGACTGCACACAACAGAAAGTTTAGATATGTTTTTAATGCTTGTAATAATATTAAAGAGTTATATTGGAAAAGAAAAAATTAAGTAAAAAACTGAACAAAATATATAAATGTACATTATTAAAATAATAAAAGAATAAAACCTAAAGAAAGAAAAATAATTTTTCTTTATTTGATTTTTACCTTTACATCCACCCTGCTTTCTTGGGTGTGTCATATTAATTTTATATACCATTGGGGGATGGTGTATGTTCAGATCTTATTGTGCCTTAACAGCTCATAAATTCCAATTCTCTTTCACAATTTTTTTTCAACTGTGATTTTCAGTGCCCACCCTCATGGCATACAAATGGTAGGAAAATATACCGTAAATGAATTCCCTCGATAATCACCCACACCCAGTATCCTCATCTTCAGCTCAGGGAAAGGGGCCATCCAAAAATAAAAATAAACTTAATTTTTACATTCTAAACAAATTGAACCAGAAAACTCCCCCCAACCTGCGTCAGTTGTAACTAAAAACATAAATTTCTGCTGAGATGCCTTCACAGATGCCTCCTTAGCTATTTTAAACCCTCAGCTCAGGATTTATTCTTTCTGTTATGTCGTTTGTTGCTTTTTATTTGTGATTTTACAATAGAAAACTTACTTTTTTAAATGATTAAATAGCTTCTTTACGGTAGCTGTTGAGGATCCAGTGCGCCGGTGATTGTCGATGGACAAAGGTTAAGGTACACTTTTCTTCCACAGGGCAACCTATGTGTGCCAGGAGGTTGGCAGTGATTTTCACTGCCCATCCTAATTCTGTTATGGTTATTTGTATTTTTATTGCTTCCTCCCCCCTACCTGGGCACGTTAGAGGTGGCGACACAGGTAGGGACTTATTTTATTGTATTTATTTTAGGGGGACCAGGGGACTTTGTATTATTATTTTTTACACCGGGATTATTTAATGGGCGTGGTAAATCTACCGCACACGTTAAAGAACACACATTATGAAATGACTGCTCACCTCGAGATATGACTGCACACCTTTAGAAGCGTCAAGTTGCAGCTCCAGCTTGCCTACCAAATCAAACTACCATGCAGTTGAATTCAAGATTGGAGTCCTAGTTGGACTTTGTAGACAGAGGGTGGCGGGGGGAACGGATCTAGGTTAGTGAATAAGCAAAGGAGGTCAAACTAGAAGTTCTCGTTTTTATTTTTAGACTAAGTCAAATTCGACCTCCCAGCTCGACCTGCTCTGGTCAAACTCACATTTTACTGTATAAACTCCTAAGGCATTTTTGGGAATGAAATGTCCGATGGCTATAACAATGTAATGGCTTAAACGGAAATTTGAAGTCTTCCAATTCAATATGTCATCTCTGTAAAAGGTACCAGAGAGTAAGATGTAATCTTCCCTTATATTGACTGGGGGCTGCTGAGGAAATTATTACCATCACCACCAACGCATTACACTAGATACAGCAAGTAAATTGTATTACAAGACTTAATGTGACAACCAAAGAAAAGCCAATACAACAGGCTTTGACAGTCCTGCCCACAAGCTTACAATCTAAAAGGAAATCACATTTGTCCTCTGGCTGCTAG
The DNA here is from genome assembly GCA_036172795.1 of Pelodytes ibericus. Classification (NCBI taxonomy): domain Eukaryota; kingdom Metazoa; phylum Chordata; class Amphibia; order Anura; family Pelodytidae; genus Pelodytes; species Pelodytes ibericus. Next base: position 111,223,894 of record CM069862.1, on the reverse strand, counting down.
TTAGAATCTCCCCCTCCAGCCCAAATAAGACTGATTAGGATAATATCACAGGTACAGCAATCCGCATTTCCTTTTTGCAAATTCATGGTATTTGTGTGTTCAACTTAAAAAGGGTGACAAATCCCAATTTCAATGACAAACATACATTATTATTGTTATAGTTCCTTATAGCTTATTTTGCATGGTCATTATACAAGTCCAGACAAATCGTTTCAGTGGTTAACAGCTAAAAATTTAACCATTGGAAAACCAGGCAGAGAAAAGGTTGTCTCACCCCGTGACTGAAAAAACTTTATTGAAATAACAGCACAGCAGGGGGGTGGAGATCTGGGATAAGGAACAGGGCAAAATAAAATGTGAAATGCTTTTCAAATCCGTCTATTACTTGTATGTTTTACTGATTGTACAGGGCAGAATATACAGGTACTTTATAAATAAACTTAATAAAAGTGAAATGCAAATAATTACACAATTGTAATTGATCTGCATAGATCCTGAATTATGCAGTTCTGCAGCCTAGATTACAGACCCACAATATGTTCATTTGTAGTCAAGCATTACAAATAAATCTGGGCCAGTAGAAAGGGGGCACCAAAGAGCCTGAGCCTGAGCCTGAGGGAACAAGAGTAATACATTTGTTCTCTGCTCTCCATACAGATTACTAGTTAACAGCATAACTTCAAGAATCATAAAGGTCTACTCAGTAAACAGAGAATTGCAGGGAATTGAGATGTTAATTTTAAATTTTAGGCCAAAGTAGCAGAGTTGAAAAAAAAATCTGCAATGCAGTTGAATGGGAGGATTTTCCTACTCGGATACTTTGGCCTCAAGTTTCAAATCTCCATCTCAACTCCCTGCAAATCTCTCTTTATTGATTAGACCTTATAGTCCTTTTGTCCAAAGTGTGGTGGTGGGGGGGGGGGGGGGGGGCGGCACACAAAAATCCAGTACAATGTTACCATTATTATCACTGAGATATACCAAACCCCAACCTCAATATGAAGAATACACATTATTGGCTGTTGCAGTCGTTGCTTCTCCAATCACCTAGAAATGTCCCTGTATCTTTCATCACAAAATGAAGAAGGCAACAAGGAGCAGTGCATCCTTAAAATCATTTTTAAAAAATTCAGAAACACTCTTGGTTGTATTTATTTGTTTGGATTTAAGTGTTTTGTTTGTATATTCACTTGTGATTGTGTTTGGCAGTCAGTGAGTTAAGCTGTAATATAATGTGGTTTTGGTCATTAACAGCCCCATGCATTCATTAATACCTCCCCATAATAGAGAAACTGGTTCCAGTGGCAGAGAATCAGATAACATTGTGACTTTTCTTCATGGACACCCTGAGGCAGGGTGAGGTTATCTACAGACAAAGAGAGGCTTTCACACTTTCGCCATTCATCTTAAATTAGATGTCCTGCCCCAAAGGCTGGCTTTATCAGATGGTAACCAAATCCCAGTCTATTTCAGTCTTATGTTACAGCTTTAAGACTCTCCAAATGCTAATATTGTATTTTAATGCTTCTTTAAATCAGATAATGGCCAAACCTTTATTCTTCTCAAGGTAAATCTTTTTAAATGATGTCATGTTTTAATGAGCAGTCTGGAATCTAAAAGCAGTGCTTATCCACACCTCCCCCATATTGTGCTACAATGTGCAGTTGGATTGATGTATACAATGTTTCTAATGTTTAGAAGAGCCTAACATACAAAGTATATAATGCAACACTCAACACAATAACAGAGGTATAAGCAAAGTAACAAAGTACAACACTTGATATGATTGTAATGAATTTACTGCGTACTGTAATAGACACGTTCTACACTAGACTAGAGTATGTATACAGTGTTATTAATCCATAGTTGCCAACATCAGCCATGTTTCCAGGGACACATATTTGTTCCACATGCTGCAGAAAGTGCAAATCGGCAGTATGTAGGATGGGTATACACACAGACACAATCCTACCCTGCTTAATTAATTGGATTGTGTCTGTGTGTATATTCATCCTACATACTGCGGGCTGCACTTTGCATGCTCTTTCTGCAGCATGTGGAACAAATATGTGTACCTGGAAACATTGCCGGTGTTGGCAATTATGCAAACCACATAGAACATTGTCATGGACTATAAAACCTGTTAATAAAGTAAAATACAAATATTGTAATACATTACATACATCAATAAAAAACATTTTATATATAGATATATTAAAAAAAAAAAATTGAAATAATAGCCGGGTGTTTGGCACCCCCAAAACAGAACACAAATACTTTTAGCCCGGTGCCATCCTAAATAGGTAGTTGGAAATAAATGGAGCACAGCACACACAGGGGTACAAGTTTGCATTTTAAAAGTAGTGGGCTCAAAAAGTCAGTTTATATTTTGCTATCACTTCAAACCTTTATCAAGATCTCCAGTGTTACAAATATAATTTTAGCTGCCTGACTTGCACACATCCATTGAGCTCAATGTAGGATAACACATTTAGGAGGATAATAATAATTATACTGTTATGATTCTATAATCATTATCAACATATTTATTTAGCGTGAGCAGTTTATGCAGCACTTGATACAATACTAGTGACATCTAGATAAATCTTTGATTCACACTAAAACAACATGTTTATGAAGGAATACTGAAAGATTAACATGCATATTGTATACATCACCTTGATCCTATTTAAATTAAGATTTTGATGTCATCTAACTCCGAAAACAGTAACAAACTGATATACTTGAGAAACAATAGAAATGTCAATGTCATCTTCCTAGTAAAAGATTTTTATAAATTAATACAACACAGCACATTAACCAGTGAACTCATACATATGGTGGTACATTGTGTAAAGCTGACTAGAGCATTCAATAACACATGATATAGTCAATAAATGAGCAGACAATACTGCAAATAACACAAAATATAGTCCAATAGAATGCAGATATATGAACACACAAAATTGGCAATCACATACAACAGAGTAACATACAATAATGTACTTAATATAGTCACGTGAGTATGAAACAATAGCAAATATGAATAGTATTTATGGTTGTGTTTTTTATTGCATCAATGCAAAGTATTATTTAGGCCAGAGCCAGATGCTTATGCAGCAAATAGATATGTATTTCTTGTGCTTAACGTCCTGTAGACTGTAAGTTCTTATGAGCAGGATGTCCATTATCTATAAAATTTCTGTAATATTCATTGTATAGGAACTTTTTTTTGTAACTCCATTATACTGTATGTTGGGAAACGTATAGGTGTTTCATAAAATATAATATACCCCGTACAAAACATAATAAAATTCTATCACAAATGCTGATTATTAGAGGAATAATGGTGATGTATTTGCTATATATTAGAGGGCTCGTAAATGGCATTAGAACATTGTGGGGGCACAGCAAAACTATTATTACATACTATAAAAATGACAGAACAATTGCCTTTTTTTAGAGACACTATAGACACGGCAAAGCCCAGGGTATGTCATTTACAAAGCTCCAACAGTTTATGCAGCGCTGTATAGATGATGTTGAAATGTGGATATTTATGGTGGGGTGTGTGATGAATAGTCAATTGAGCCTGTCCTTGCCAATACAAGATAACAAGTAGCTCCCATGGAAAATGACCTTGTGAACTTGTCACAGTGGCAGAGCTGGTGACACAGACAAGGAATGTATTCTCTTGAGATGTATCAGACAGTGAAGGAACTTACAATGTCCAGCAGTACTTCCTCCCCCCACCAGCTGTAGCAGGTAATCAATTTCTTCCCTTCTCAATCTCCTGAGAAACCATGATTTTAACTATTTCAGTGACAATGATTCTGCATAAAAAAAAACTTTCTTGCCAGCCAATGGCTGGTCTTTTTGGCTGGAGGACCCAGGCCTAGCTGTATGATTAAATGGGGCCTGGATTTTCCAACCAAATCATATTGGCAAGCTTCTATCATGTTAATAGCCGATAAGATCTCCAGATCTTTTTTGTGAATTGCTCTCACTTTGTGGATTTGTATAGATCAACAGTTGTGACATTAGCAGTTCTGAGTACTACACAATGAAGACTGATGTCAAATAGTTATGTTTGCTAAGGTTAACCAATGTTAAATGCCTGTGGGTGTTTGGAAATGGAGGTAGCATCTTGTTAATAGGTGGATAAATTGTCCTGGTACCTATTTGGCCCTTCTTACACAAGTGCAATTGTAACTAGCATTATTTAGACATGAAGTAATAATGATTGCACACTGATAGTAAATGGCACAAGACTTCTAATAGTACTCACAAGACTGAGTATTATTGTCTCGTATCAATATTAGTTCTACGTTTTTAATCCCCTACTTATTGGTCTAATGACTGACAATGATGACCTTTCTCCTGGTTTCGTCCCATTCCATTGTATACCGGTCAGGTGTTTGGTCAGAGATACATATCAGTTTATTGAAGGAAGCAGGAGATCTGGTCCCAAAAACACAGTTGTCCTTTCCTAGCCCTGTTGTATTTCAAAACTGAGATATGCCATTATTTTCTAGTCTGTAATAGTGTGAGTCAGTGATGGGGCATGGAAGAGATAACTTACAGATCTCCTACTCCCCTAATTAGATTACAAGTTATACAATGGGGTACACAGCTCAAGGGCATAGTGGGATACTGGGGTCCAGTTGTCACTATGTCCTCTCCGACCCCTACTGTTACGCCTAGACCCAACTTTTATGGGACAGTCTATGGAAAAATTGGTATTCACATAAGAGAGATAAATGTATCTGTTTTAATAGAATGCAGCCTATATTAGCCTGTAAACATTACTTGGATTAGTATTTTTTTTTCTTAAAGGGAATTTCTAATTTAATTTTTAATATGAGCGCCAGTTAGCCCTGGGACCCTTCAGAGGTTACGAATTCTAAATCAACAGGCACTGGGCTTACAAAGATGGGACAAAAGGAGAGTTAAATCTAAAAGTATGTGAATGGCAAACAATAGCCTGCTGAAAGCATTGAAGATTTTCCTGTTGACAATCTAGTGCTGTTTTATGTGTGTGTTTTTTTTTCTAGCAGCTGTATTTGCACATTGACAGTTATAACTGCCCCCCCCCCCCCTTTCCTTTCCTCCCCTGGCCCCACATTTACATTTCTATGCTGAAAATAAGTCAAAAAGAATAACAATCTCAAAGCTAATAGTAGGGCAGTGTCCACATGGAGAACCAAACAGGTTTAGAAGACCTTCAGTTTAAGCCTGGTAAACACTTGAATAATCACACATTAAATTACACTTGGGGTTATGACCAGTTAAGAAACACAGAAATCTTAGACTGTGATGACAGATAAAAAACCCTTTTGTTCCCTCACATCTGCTTTTGAACCATCTACTGTAAAACCTCAGAAAGCTACAATTCTCCTTTTTAAAAAAAATAATAGGATGGTTCTGATGTGTATATTCAGTGACAGAGGATTGACTACAGTGTCATGAGTGACAAAATAACTGTTAACGCAAAAGCTTCTTACTCTAAATAGAACTGGCGACACAGAAATTAGCTCTCCAAACCAGCCTTTTCCAGTGGTTCCCAATTGGTTATATATATAAAAAAAAAATAGGTTGTGGTCGCTGAGCAGGTGTGACTTTGGTGTATTGAATTTACGAAAGGGGTTGTTAATTGCACACAAATTATCCACCGCTTTGTTGGCACAAACTGGCGTCTGTTAAAAGCATATTTTTGAAATAATGAGTAGCAAGGAGCTTAACCCTTTGGGTACTCAGGGTGTATGCAGTGCATTCAAAGGGTTAAACGTTGCATATCTAATCCGCACACAGAGAAGGGCTGGCATCTTTTGGCCAGAGGCGAGGGGGGAGGAAGAACCAATTTATTGGCCTATGGTGCAACCTCATCACCCATTATCATCATGGATAGATAGTACAGATATGTTGACAGATAAGGTATATGGACTGATATAGAGACAAGACAATTGTATAGAAAGGTAGAATTTGTTATGCTACAAAAATTGGTGCAGCCTCAGCTTATATTGCCATGTTAGAGGGCAGCCCAGAGGGCAATTGCCCCTCTGCTCCCCTTAATAGCCCTACCCTGTCTGCACATCTGTCATTAAAAGTCCACCTCTATCTCTTATTAGTGAACCGCACAATGTTCTAAGAATTGTATTATCGTATCAGCCTGTTCAGCTGAATTTCTCCAAGGAAGCCACCTCGTTCTCTCCATCAGTATTTGTAAAAGCTGTATTTCCAGTTGGAGCATGGCACAGGATGCATATAGGTTTTGCACTCCTCACTATATAACGCCAGACATCTTTTTGTAGGAATCCTTAAAGAATAACACCTAGACTGCATTTGGCACACTGACTGTTGGACTGCAAGCCACGTAATCCTAATATTTTTCTCATCCAAGCTGAACACGTTGATGAAATTAATTATTTTGTGTCATAACAATCTTTAAATGTATGCACACTTTTATTTCCCCCTGCCCCAGTCTGTCTTCCTTCCTTTAAAACCTCTAAGACAATGATCTTTCTGGAAAAAAAAGCAATACTCTAACTGCACCTCCCAACATAGCCAAGGAATAAAACAGTGCTCTGATTGGCTGATCATGCTTCCCTGCATTTGAAAAGAAAGGAAAGCTCTTTTGTGATTGGTTATTGGGTAGAAACCAACAAAGCAGATCAGCTAAGGTGGAATTTATCTCAATTCTGGTGCTTTTCATGACTCCAATTGCAAAGCAAAGTTATTCCAATGACAAATGAGAATTATTATGTTTTTTATGTTGGAAAAAAGACATTCACCTATATCTTTTTTTTTGTAATAATTTTTCACAATGGTTTGTCTATACACACACTATGGATTTCAAGCACTTTTAAAATCTCAAATGATAAGAAAAAATAAAAAGCAATACAGAAGATTTAAATAAACATTAACCCAGTAATGGTGGCATGGACGAATAAACAAGGAATTGCTTAAAATTGTTGTACTCCAAGGGTTAATGGGGCGGTACCAGCATTGTAAGGCAGAAACTCTCCACTTGGTTGTGAGTATACAGTGCTTCTTGCATAAACTGGATTGTAAGCTCCTAGGGCCAGGTTATCCAATGTTTTTATTGTACAGTGCTGTGGAATATATATTAATAATTATAGTATTAGCCTGGTACCCACAACTCATATTACACTTAGATACCCAGTGAGGAGGTTACTGCTGAACACTGTACTAAACACCTTAACCAGGAAAGTCTGGTTCAGTGGTCCTAGGAGTCCACAAGTGGGGATAAAATCGATTTAAATCACATATTAAATAATCCCAGATCTTGCTATCTCTCTCCTCCAGGAGAACTCACAATGTGTAGCCCTTGGGGCTTATTCACTAAAATCCAACAGACAAGTGAACTGATAAAAAGCCATTAATAGCGGAGCTGTACATGTGGGCAAGTTAGAGAATTTATTAGCACAGGTAGAAATCCCAAATTTTTGCAATTCACTTGTCAGTTCAGTTCTAGTAAATATTTCCCACTGCATTTTTAAAGATTTCCTCAAATACAAATGTACATTTCTCCAAATATATTTAGTGTATCCTCATTCCCTTTCAGCAAGTATTTCTAATTTCCATACATCCCCGATCCATTTTTAGAACATGAATAAAACTAGAACAGGCGAGCAAAATCTGGATTTTTACACGTGCTGCTTATCACATTGAACGTGCCTGTGTGAACAGTCATTTTTTTCCCTTTCTTTCCTAAGGGGAGGATGGGGCAGTGCCACCTTAAAAGGAGGTGTGTCCTGAGGCTCCATTTACCAAAGCTGAGAAGCTGAGTAAGGCTGCTGTTCCAGTACCCTTCCCTCCCCCCCCCCCAATGCTCACACTCCCTCCCAGCCAAGCTAGATCAGACTCTGCTCTCCCAAAATCTACCCAGCAGCGACGGCGGTGGCGGCAGTAGCAGACAGATCCTGTATCATGCAGCCAGGCAGGTACAGCTCTTCTAGGCAGAAAGTATTGGATGGAAGATGGATCAGGAACCTTGCATCTTAAACTGCAACTAAGCTCATGGATTGCTAATCTCCCGAAGGCACCGTCTAAGGAATGCGACCTTCTTACATCTCTGTGCTGATACTTCATTAAGGCCAAGAGTTGAACGTGGGGACAGAGGAGCAGTTTTCACCACCCTGACGTTCTGTCCCTCCTCTAGGCAATGCCCATTGCTTTCTGTCTGCTTGCAATGGGGTGAAGGGTGAAGGAGAGCATGAGGTTTTGGCCACAGAAGGAAGAAGCCCCAGGGCTGCACCGAATCTGTGGGATTTGGGGGAGGGAACAAAGCAAGGACCAATTTGCAAGAACAATAAGAGACTCCTCAGAATGGTGGCGGGGAAAGAGGAAGAGAGGGGGGATGGTGGATTTGAAGTGGTGTGTTAACCCCTTCCCTTCCACGAACCTACATCAACTTTCAATAGAACACTCTGGAAGGAACCGCAATGAGGTGACGGTTTGGGGATCATCAGAAGATTTTTACATTTCACCATCCACATGGTGCACCCATTTATTTATTTTAAAAATGTTTAGGGTGCGCAGGTAACAGGACATCAACATTGCAGGTATGTGCCCAATCTATTAAAAGTAGCCACATTTTATAGTCACTAAAAACAGTACTTACAGGAGGAGCAAAACGCTGAAGTTTTAAATTAAAACAAATTCTAGAACTTCTTGCAAAATAATAGCAGAGCAATTTCAAAGACCCACATTCAATCATAATATAATCATTTAGTTATAACGTACAATCTTAAAGTAGATGCATGTTTATGCGATACAGGAGAGACAACAAAAACGTTGATGTCCTAATTACCAATTTCGTTCATAATAAACCATATCACATATTGTAACAGTGGATAGATTGTAGACCATGCTATTTACACATGGTGTAGGGGATCCCACGTCTTATTGCAATTTTAACCTTCCGCTGTGAAGGCTGGAAGCAAGGCAAATTATGCACAGTGGCAAGAAAAAGTAAGTGAACCTTTTGGAATGACCTGGTTTTCTGCATTAATTGGTCATAAAATGTGATCTGTTCTAAGTCACAAGTATAGACAAGCACCATGTGCTTAAACTAATAAACCACACAATGATAATCTTTCATGTATTTATTGAACACACCCATTAAAACAATAGCTTCCAGTAACAACATATCAGATCAGCACAACATTCAGGACGAATTTTAGACTATTTTTAATTTAAAAAAATAATAATTCTTAGGATGTCTGTGAGCGATCATTCCACAGCATTTCTATTGGGTTAATGACTAGGCCATGTCGAATGGCGAAGGTGCTCTTTGGCAAAATTGGCACGCAACAATTCTTTTTTTTTTTTTTTTCAAGAGCTGCAATTTCCTCCTGCTATGAACTCCATGCTTGTTAAATGTTTTGCATATGGTAGAATCACCAATGATTCCTTAAAATATTTGGCCATATCTTCACTGAATGTCCACTTCTAGGGAGAATAGCTGAATAATCTCCATTTCTAAAACCTGATGACTATCTAAACTCTAAGGTTAATCTAACCATTTGTAGCTTTATGCAATTCTGTGATCGTTGGTCATCTGACCTTTTTTAATTTTTGCTATGTCCGGGTCACAACAGGAGATGCTTCTTGTGATACCAAACTCAAAATTTGTATTTATTTTTGTAAATCAAAGCAGCTCTAAAGCACACCTTTTTAATCTCATTTCATCGGTTAGACTCCAGGTTCACTATCTCTCGACTCCAATTAGCTTTTGTTGTCATTAGCTTAGGTGTTCCCAAATTATTTATTCAATACAGGCACAAACAATATCATTTTTGTTTGTGAAAACAGATTAATTGTTCATTATTTTAACTTAGATGACGATCAGAACATATTTTAAGACCGTGTACATAAATGCTGGTCATCAAACCAAAAGGACATCCCTACAAAATAGATGTTTGGGTAATGAGAGACTTTGGGCAGTAAGTCCCCATCCCTCCCTGCATATTCCAGCCGTTTTATGTAGCTGTGGCGTTAAGACATAGGCTGATTGACACACAAACAAACCAGCTCACAATAATATAGCAAGAAGAGATTTTATATGAGGTAGGACTTTTTAGCCTTAATTTTTAAAGATGTAGTAGGCACAAAGCCAACACATCACCCAAATAATACAAGCATGGTGGTGGCATAACTCTATGGGGCTGCATTTATTCATGATGATGTAGGTAAAATCAATAGCTCCTAATATCAAGACCATTTTAGAAACCTACTGCCATCTGGCCTAAATCATAAAATAAAGACTAATTCCACCTTTCAGCACACCACAGTCAAACACACTGACTGCCCTACATATTAAAAAATGATCAATTTCATGAAATCCTAGTCAGAGCCTAGCCCTGGATGCTATAGAAACCCTGCAGACTGAACCCCTCTGTAGAGCACTTACTACTGTTATCATAATAAAATGTCCTTTCTACAAAATACTAGTAAGAGTATGCACATGCATCAAACCATACATATTTAGGGGTCTACACAAAGAAGAGAGACTTGCAGGGAACTGAGATGGACATTTCAAACTTGAGGCCAAATCCCCAGTGCAGCTAACTGGGAGAATTTTGTCAACTCAGTTTGAAATTCTGGTCTCCATTCCCTGCAATCCTTTCTTTGTTGAGTAGGCCTTATAATAAAAAAAGAAAATATATATATATATATATATATATATATATATATATATATATATATATATATATATACACACATATTGTTTTTTACTTTTTATATTTATAATATTTTATAAATCAAGATTTGCCTTGATTTTAGCAATTCAACTTTGTTAAAAGCTAAAATTTCAATTAGAATGTATAGAGAAATTTGTATATGCTTCTGTGCACAAGTGCAAACAAATGGTTCTATGTAGTCTGGATATAGATCATTATGTTGCCCAAACAGGAAAACCTTATTGTTAATACAGTTATTGTATTAACCCTTTGGCTTCTATTGAATGCAGTGCTGGTATGAACTTTTATTATTAGTAGTAACTGTATTAAAACCTGTCTACTTTTAATTTTTGGTAAATATATTTTTGGGCTCTGCAAAAAAAAAAAATACTAATCTTACAAACAACTTATGGTAACTGAAGATTACTCTACTCCCCAGTGCAGACAGAAATGTTTAATAAACAGAAGGATAATTAACTTTTAAACTCCCTCTCTGTTCCACTTTGATTAATAGTTTTCAATCTGTGTCTATATTAAATATTAGGCTCCCAATAATGGTGTTTATATACACATACACGCACGTTTTTCCTGTTCCAAATCTTTTTAAATAAATCTATTAAGAGCAGCATTCAGTATGAACAGAATTCACTAGAATGCAACTAAATAGGTGTGCAGCTTTACTAGCCCTAAAAATGGCTATATTATGTGTATATGAATATTTAACTATAAGTTAACAATCTGGTGCAAGACTAGAGGACTTTATTAGGCTGATCAGTTGTTATTTATTTACACATAAATACAAAAGTACCAGTCAAAAGTGTGAATACACTTGTTGGGACCTGGATTTATTTAAAAACTGGTGTTTTACATTGCACAGTTTACCTCAAATACTTGGAAATTAAAGCAGATAATACAAATAAAGCAGCAAAATAAAATTCCAAAAAAGTCTCCAATTTTATTCTCTCCCCCCCCCCCCCCCCCCTCACTCCTCGGCCTTCCTAGTGGTCTCATATTCACACAAAGTAATGGTTAATAAGTTTTCAAGAGGAAATCACAAGACATCAGTTCCCAGCTCTTCTGCATCAATTCCCAGAGATTTAGGGCACTTATAGACTGCTCTGTATTGAGTCTCCTGTCTGCTTGATCCCACACAATGACTATGGGATTGAGAGACTGGGAAGGCCATTAGTGTGAGTCCTACCTTACTTTTCCTTCTTTTGATTAGTTCTTTTGACAACGTTGGGGTGTATTTGGCATCATTTCTATTTCTGTAGCATGTAGGACTGCTCCACTAGTCATAACTGATAGAATAGCCTGATATTTTTTTTTAGCCTGTTATGATAAGCCATGCTGGACAAGCTTGCCATGGACTTTCAGAGATCACTAGTTCTGTCCACCAGCAAAGCAACTGACATCTACAATAATAATGTCTTACATTTTAGAACTACTTCTTACAAATGCCAATCAGTTGGACCCTAATAATACAAAAAAAAATTGCCAAGGCCTTTTCTCCTTGCACTCTTATCAATTATTTATGTGCAATCATTCTTGAAGATGTCAGTCCTATACAGTCTCCTGTAAATTTAGAATGGAAACGTCTATTTTTCTAATTCTCAGCATTTTGCTGTGTTTATATTTGAGGAGCTGTTTTTTCCAGTTACAGTGGGTCTACCTGTGTTTTTTTTTTTTTTTTTTTTTTTCTCCCAATTAATTTTTATTCCCCCTCCCCACTGTTTTGATGACTTTGGCCACTGCTATCAGACTCCTGCTAAGTCTTGCTAAGACCTTGCAATCTGTTTTAAAGATTCACCCTCATTACTTAAAATAACTGATTTCGGTGACCTTCAATAGATTCATTTTTCTATGCTACCTATATTTATAGTAATCATGGACCCTCACCTGTTGGCAATAATTTTAGATTAATGCTTAAATAGGTACCACTGTAACCTCCATATTCCCACTCTAGTGCCTCATTTTCTTTCCTAATAACTTGTTTTACCTGGCTCCCACTGCCCTAGATTGCAGGCTTTGGAGCAGGCCTCTCTTTACCTTACACAGCAGTCTAATAGTTTGCCATCCTTTTTTTGTTTTATATCAAGCCTAAATTGTTGGTATTCTACAACTAAAATGTACTTCAATGTTAATGTGTTATGCTAGCTAACTTGCAGGCACATTGCACACTGCTATACCATTTCAAGATTTCAGCTGACTTTGTCTTCATACTCAAATCACTGAGTCTTTTTATATAGCGATTTTATATTTAAAAACATCGATAACATTAAAAAAGCAGGTGACAGGCACTTAACATATATTGCATAAATGTAAAATACCAACTAAAATTTTTAGTGAAATTATACTTTGGTTAAAAATAAAACAATTTGTAAGAGATTATTGTTATTTCAAAAGTGCTTTTATTATAAATACTATTCTATTTTGCAACAAGTTTAACACTATTCTCCCTCCTATGGAATTGGATCTACACAAATAAATAATCCTGATGAAAAATACACCCATGATAAAATTCAGGGACTAATATTTTAATGCATTTTTTCCATTTCAGTTTAAATGTACTTATTTATCTTGTGTTTTTGGAATCACATTTAAGGGGAATTGAGTAATTATAAGCAATAAGATGACGTTAAAACAAACTAGCACTTTTTTAAACTTGATTTTTTTTTTTCGTCATAACAAATAATGAGGATTTAAAAAGCTGTGTAAGCAGGAACTAATGTTTATAAACATTGTTCTACTGAATATAACCGCATGGATGTGCAAATAACGTGTTTTTTTTTTTTTTCTTCCTCTCGCTGTATAAAATGTAATTTATTTTGCAATTTTTAAATATTTAAAGACACAGTGTACATTGGCAAACAATTAATGCGTATAGCCTTTATGAAATAATCTGTTTTGTGGAAACATTTTTTTTTTCTGTATAATTTGTACACAGTTTACAATATTGTATTTTTTTTTTTCAGTTGTAGAATATACCAAAATAAACAGTGATGTAATACTATACAATGCTTATATAATTAACGCAGATCTACTAGTTTACACTATATTTAATTTACATCATGCCTGTAAAGCTTTATGGGGAACAAATATTTTTGATGTTTCCTTGGGAACCTGATATGTAAAAATTAGGACCAGTTTTTTTTTTTTTTTTTTTACCAGGTTTTTGTGTAAGATAACATGAAGTGTAACAGTGAGTAGTAAGCTCTAAACACCGACTGCATGAAGAACGATTAAATTAGAATATATAAGAAATTTTTTTTTTTTTTTTTTTTTTTTTTTTTTTAACCGAACCTTGTGATTTGGCGGCAGTCAGCTTACTGTAGATTTATGGATTCCCTTATTCCCAGCCCTGTGCTCTTAAGGATTCTAGGCTTATTTATAGATGTCATGGATATTTAACGTTATTTTTTAACATATCATTCCCACCCTGTTTAATGCACACTGCTCTTTAGTGCAACAAAATAAGTGACAGGCTTTTCACATTGCAGATACACTAGCAGTACCCTCCAATAATAACAAAGGCCCTTAAATATCGCATGTGCATGTCAGGGAATATTTGGGCGTAATATACAGAATAGTCAGATTCTTAACGCTTTCACAGCCAGAATAGTCTAAAACGTTTTTATGGAAATCGTATTGATTTGAAGTATCACTGTGATGCGTTTTCAGTCTTTAAAAATCTACTATAAATGACTACAATAAAATACATTTGTGAACCAAAATATGTTGTCTCCCCCACACTATTTATTTACAAAACTGCAGATATTTGAACCAATTGATTATTTCTGTGGTGTATTGCACTGAATAAAAGAGACACGCGGCTCTATTTAATAAAGTTTAATAACAAAATAAAATGTGTTTTTGTCAATTGATATTTAACATGACGCCGTTGGTTGGAAACAAATAAGGGGGGGGGGAGTGAGGATTGCCCTTAGCCTTCCATTTTATGGTCAAAGCATGGGACTGGCCATTTCTATAATCAAAATGACTATGGTAAGTGCAGTGTGAGAAAAATATTCCGACCCTTACAAATTCTTATACGACAATGAATGTCGCTCTCGCTCTGTAGTGTGATTACAATTTCCCACCATGTGGCTGAGCGGCATGGGAATTGTAGTCACATAGAATAGGCATCATTTTTGTTGGTGGATAACACAAGGAAATAAGAAGAAGCTAAGTGCACAAGCCGAACGTCTCTGGGATTAAAGTAATAATATATTTATCTTGTGTATATTTTATTTTCAGTGCAGCCGTATTTTTTTAATATTTTATTTCAACAAACTATACACCTGAATATATTAGAACAATCGTCATGTTTCTTCCATCGATTGAACACACAGTGATTGTCAAGGACAGAAGCGGGTAGAATTTTTCCATGTTTATTTTATTTATTGTCTGGACTGTCTTTGTTCATTTTAATCGGATAAATCTCTTTGGTGTAGACTTGTTTTGGTTTTCTATTAACACCGTGTTATGAGCGCTTTGTGCACAGGATACAATGTTGCTGAAGGAAGGTATGTTGCACACGTGACTCGGCTTTTACTTTCTTAATTCACTTTCAAGTATATAAATTAATAAATGGAAAAAAAAAAAAAAAACTCGAGCAGGGAAAGGGAATCAGTTATACGGACCCTGCACCTTGTCACCACAAAGGGGGGGCTGGAGGGACTCCTCTAATACATTGAGCATGTCAGCAGATCGCTTTCTGGTTTCTGGTAATATATCGGGGTGTTTGGATGGACGTATGGATGTTACACAAAATGTAAAAATAACATATATTATATATATTTTTTTAATTGTGTACACAAATATACTACATTATTTATAACCTATCTATATATTCACAAATATGCAAAAGCATGTATATATTTGTATAAATGTACAAATAATAACTATAATAGATGTAATACATATCCAGACAAGACATGCAATATAAATACATAAGACGTTTTTAATGAATATATATATATATATATATATATTATATATATATATAGATAGTAAAAACCTGACATAGCTGTCATTGTGATTGCAATTTTGCTGTGTTGAATATTTATTTATGGGGTATTTTGCAGTAGAAAATATTGCTATTTCTCTCTTCCCGCGTAGAGATATATATATTAAACGTAGAGATCATATTTTGAAGCTGATCTCCGTATGAGACGATCGCACAGTACACACCCAGAAGCATGTAGTTTACGCTGCAAACACCATATATTTTATAACTGCTATAGATCTGCACGTTGGATCCAGCGCGGACTAACCCCCATTCCACTTTGCCATCTCTAATTTTGGTGATGGGAAGAAATGAGGGTAAGGTAGGAGGGGGAGGTGTCATTTGATAAGTAAAATCCTAAGAAGGGGAGTCAAGCTGATTAGGGCTAGCTCCATATAGCATGGTATACAATGCCAGCTTTGTCCTTTTGGATATAAGAGACGAAATCTCACATATTAATTTGAAAGCATGGGATCATTTAGTGGGCACCAAATGATTTGATTACTGCTGAGCCAAATTGGATGTTTGTGAAGTTAACAAAAAACAACGGTGTCTTAAAAGATGAATCGCCTGGGAGAGGGAAGTGGCATCCAACTCAAACCTTGTTTATCTCACAAGTTGGTTTTAGGGACAAATGTAGATTTTCAGTAATTATGTCTACAAGCTTTTGATGCCCAAATTTACACCCAGACTGTTAAAATGAAGTTACCATTGGAATTTTGTGTGTTTCATTCAGATGGTGGCAGTGTAAGGGGTTTAAACAAAAAAATAAAAAAAAATTATTTAGTAGCTTTTAAATGGTCCAGACAAGAAATTTCAAATGCTGCCTTTAATTACGTTTAAATCTCTTAACTGTTCCAATTTCTCCAACCAGCTTTAAAAAGGATTCCAGGGAGAAGTTTGTATGTCAGGATTAATTTGAAGGAACATGAGTGGGTCAAACCTTTTCCTACAGCAATTTATGGAAAGCAAAATATAGTGAGGAATGGGGGTGGGGTGAGTTGGGGAATTCGTTTTTTTTGGCCACCTGTCTGGGCTTCCCCATGTACATTACCTATGTCAGTGTTGGTATTCCAGCTGTAGTGAACGACATTTCCTATTATGCTCAGCCAGGTGGCATAATAGGGACAAATACCGTGTAACCGACAGCAGCTGGAGTGCTAAACCGTAGCCGTCATTACCCTAGGGTAACTATAAACTGGCTAGTTCCACGACATATACAGGACACAGGAAGTCGTGTGATCATGGGGGCCACTGCTGCTCCCCCATGATCATATGTCTACATTTACGTCTGCATATCCAAATTATTAAAAGTGCAAATTCTCTCTCTCTGGCAATGAAAGGGTTATTTTATGTACATCATTATTAAGAGATTTATTAAGACATTGAATTTTGGAATTTCTCAAATATGATGCATATAAACTCCACTGAATATCACTAGTATCACAACAATTAGTACACACCTGTCTTCTGTATTTTGCTCCTTTCTTTCTTTTCTTCCCTCTTTGTATTTTTCCTGTCTTTTTTCCACTTTCCCTTGGTCTCTCTTATATACTTCTAAAGATCTTCTATTTGTTGTTTTTACAGTGCCCCAATGTTGTTCTGTCTACTTATATGACGTATGTTACATATTGTCACTTTGTACATTATTTGTACAATTAACTTCACTTTGCTGAGGTTTACTCATTTAACTAATTAAGCTGACCTTTTCCTTCATTTGAGGAATGTCTCTATTTAAACTCCATTTGTAACACACATTTCCACGCTTATGATTAAGCGGCTTTGGACTCAAAACACGTCAAGTGCCCACTCCCCATTGTTTTTTATGCGTTTGTAATTTTTGGTTTCCACAATAAATGACATCGCTTCCATGGATGTTTGATGTGCCGGCTATTCTTTTATGATTTCTCTGTCTACTTATACCTTTCAGCTACTAAAGTGTTAACTCATGGAATGTCAACACATTACACAAATGACAAGTAAAAATAAAGATAGAACACACACGTAACATGGTAGTGCCCTGGGTAAGGTCTATGATCCTCTGTATACATTGTGTGTGGGCACAAAGTAAAACATTAAAATGCTTTTATTCAGGTAGCAAGTAAATGAGCTTCACAAAGAAATATATATACATTTTTCGATTGGTTGTAATTTATAAAATTTTTGATGTAAACTATGTATGAAACTCCCCCCCTACACTTGCATTGCAGCTGCTAAAACATTTTGCTTCCAATTGCTTCAATGAGTCGGATTCTGACTAATAGAAGTATCTGGAGGGGGTGTGACAGCCTGAGAATATCAGCAGAGCTGTCACTCCCCTACTACAAGCACTGAGACTTCTGCTGTAGTGGTGCATGTTTCCTCTCATGCTAACCCAGCTCATCAGTTAGCTGAGTATGTTCTATCAAAGCTAATGTCCAAGTAACATCATAAGGTTCCTGCAGCTCTGCTCCACACAGCACATTGCAGGGATAGCTGTTCCTACACTTCAGGAACTCTGGACCAACAGGAGGTAGCTTGAGCAACACAGCACAGGGGTGGCAGGAGGAACATATCCCTACTTCCTTTTTTAAGTTACATATTTGACCCATAAACTGCTGCACTGCACATAGAAACCAATGTGCTGTGCCGACTGCCAGCAGAGAAAGGGTTACACAAGTTTGTGATGTCTGGCTCCTCCCACTCTCCCTTCAGACTCTTCCTACATGAAGCACCTCTGTCCCCCCCTTTCCCACATGGTGCTAACTGGTATGCTGGCTGCCAACAGGAGAGGAGCAAGAGCCAATGGAAATGCATATAGCAAGGATTGTCAGCAAGGGTAAATGTGCTGGAGACCAGGTCTGGAGCAGTGCACAGAGTAATGTCCTCAATTGTGGGACCAATTACACCCATACCACATTTTTTGCTTTTTCATATTGCCCCCACATCCCCTGACATAGAACCACCTTGCAAACCCAGGAATTACCCTAGCCAGCACCCAGCTCAGTGGTTTTCTGTTGCCCTAGGCAGACACAATTTGGGCACCCCCCCACCCCCCACCCTCGTTGCACACCTACGACATGCCCCATCACCCATGTTGCACACCCATGGGGGGGAGTGAAAATGTTTGAAGCACCAGAAATGTGCTTTAACACCCTCTGGCAAAGTGCCGCCCTACGGAGTGCCTTGTTTGCCCTGTGGAAGATACAGTACTGACCTAGCTGGTCAGCAAGCTACAAAAAAATGTTTCCTGCCACCATAACAAACTACACATATACATCAAATATAAATAGTAATCAAAACTCATAGTAATTTGCTGTGTGTCTTTTGTGGCACATTTATACTATGTTTGATTTAAACTGAAACCAGCACTGGATTATCTATAATTTAAGTCTTAGTGTGGTTTATAACAACAACAAAAAGGAATTTAAGAGACACACCAAGCTCCTAACAAAGAAACCAAAACACAGTACATTACACATACACTGATAATAATGATCTTACATACACATGACACATACATTTTTTTTTAACCAAAAATACTAAGAGTAATAATTCTAATTGAAGACAAAATACACTGATGCATTGCTCTACCCAATAGATAAGCAAGAACCAATAGTATAGCCGGGTGTGTGGATCTCATGACCGCATACTGTCACTCAACAGCTAGGCTCTACACCCTAAACAAATTGAGACCTGGTGGTTAAATTTTGTAACTGCATCATTATTGCATGTGAGCAACAAAATGGGTGCACTAACACAAGAAACATAAGGGCCATGCATTGGACATATGCTTTTATCTTAAATGCACAGTAAATTAAATGTTATATTGGTGGTAGTATCATTTAGCCCAATGAGATCATTTTCCAACTTAGCTAACTTTGGCCTTGCGCACTGGGTAAGATCTGGCCTAACCTGGCTCCAGGGCCTGCATGTGTATTGCTGAGCATGTTGTAACTCAGTGCTATCTCTCATCATACAGTTAGTTAGGCTCAGATATGACTGAATTCGATAAAGTACAAGTTATGTATAAACATTCCTGCACACAAAAATGTTGGGAAGTTAAAAAAAAAAAAAGGTTCTATTACTGTTTGTAATGGTCGATTGCACGTTTTTTAATATATCCCAACACTATCATCTGCAGTACTGCAACCTCTGCCAAGTAGTGTTTGGCAGAGGTTGCAGTCTTGCAAATAGAAGTTCAGACAATGAAAAGGGATTGATTTTTTTTATACATGGGTTGCACTGGCGCTCAGTGGTGGGTTCAGGACTGGCACATATAACAAACTCCAGACATTTGTCAGGAATTGCCATTTTACGTTGGGTATACCTATCAATACCGCCACTAATACACACAAGCCGCATGTGCATCTCCTTTAAACATAAGTCCCAATGTGTCTGGGTGATGTTTCATATGCCATTTAGTATAATGAAAGTCATATGCCTTAGAGGTGTCAAAATCTGGCCACAATTTAAGGATTTATTTTAAAAAATATGTAATCAATTAACATTGTTTATTTCTGAAGCTCTATTACAATGATAACATAATATGGGTATGGTTCTGAAGATAAAGTTACACCAGGTAAGTTCTCATATGATTTATTTACAAATAAAACCCACCCACACCACCTATTTGCGCCTTTCCCTCCCCTCCTCTGATTATGTTAGGTTCCTGGTATCCCCAAGGAAAGGCCTAACGTATTTGGCCCCTTCACCAATCCCTCCCAAGCTTTAGGAGATAGTTATAAGGATTCTGGGTAGAAAACAGATGTCTAAAGGTGCTGGGGGTTGGTTGGAGGGTTAAAGAAACTTGATAGTGTATATAAGTGTAAGGGCTCTAGGAGGTGGATAGAAGGAAGGCTGCTCTGAGGAATGACCCTGAATTTATGCTGCACCTCTAGGAGGAGGGATCAGGGAGAGAGCTCCCTGTCCCTGGCCAGATTCTACCCAGTCGTGACTGTCTCCATGTGAGACAGTCACACGGGCAGCGACGGGCCAGCAGTGTTCTGCATATGCAGACACCGCCGGAAACGTCCTCCTCCCTGCAAATTAAATGAACTAAGCAGGGAGGAGGACCAAGAGTAAAACTTTTTTTATTTTTTATTAAAGTGAGTTTAAGTGTGTGTGTCAGTGTGTGTGGGTGTGTCAATGTGTGTGTAATATCTGTGTAATTGTGTGTATTCCTCTGTGGGTGAGTCAGTCTGTGTGCTACTGTCTGTAAGTGTGACTTTGTGTCTAAGTATGTAAGGGTGTCTGTAAGTGTATATTTATGTGTGTATGTGTGTGTATAATGATGACTAGTGTCTGTGTAACTGTGTGTGTGACAGTGGGTATAAGGGTGTCTCTGTAAGTGTATGTATGTGTGTGTAATGATGACTAAGTGTGTGTGTCTGTGTAAGTGTGTGTGTGTAAGTGTGACTGTGTATTTATGCGTGAGTGTGGCTGTGCATGTGTATAGGCAGGGCCACTTTAACTGATGTGCAAAGTGGGGTCTTCCGAGGGCAAAAAAAATTATGCCCCCCCCCCCCCGATAGTTTATCAATTAATATGTTACATCCAGCAGATGCGGACCCTAGCTTTTAGTCACATATTAATTGATAAACTATCGGGGGGATTTTTTTCAGTAAGGGGCCCTGAAATTTCTGATGCCGGACCTGGCTGCGGGTGCTTTACTTCCAAACAGGGGTGTACTATGTCTTCTATTACAACAAAATTGAATAATTGAGTTTTACTGATGTTGCACACTGCACATTACTGTAAGTTTTTACTAACACACACCACACGTTACTGTGAGTGTTATTACTGTGCAGCTCTATTACACACACTTCACATCACTGTGTATTTTATATCTGTGAAGCTGTCAAATATGTATACATCCTATTGTTACTGTATCATGGATGCAGAGATGCATTCAACACACTACATATTTGTGTGAGAGTTATTTCTGTGGAGCTCTGTAATACACTCATACATACTGCACATGACCCTGAATTGGATTTCTGTAGCGTTCTGTAATACACCCAGTGCACAGTTGTACATTACACATTATAGTATTTTCTTTTCTGATTAATGTCAGACGTTGACCATACTACTCATGATTCTCAGCCACCGCCAACATCATGGGAAATGTGAACTACTACAGTTTTTCCCGTTTCAGGCATCCTTTCTCTGCACCCTCCCCTCCAAAAATGATTTAAATCACCTCCTGCTTGCCTACCTGTGCACAGGAAGGGGTGTTTCCAGTCATCCCTAAGGATGTCTGTGCCCCTGTGTGCACAGACATCCTCCGTCAGTTTATTTATATATAGGCATATAGTGCTTTATATGAAGTCTCAAATTAAGGGATAGAGGCTTATAACTAACAGTATAGGTATTAATTTACTGAGCTTTCTATGTAAAATAATAGTTAAAATTTAGCAGCAGGGATTTTTGTACATCATGCTGAGGACCTTTGCACTTTGCTGTGCATTTTAGTGCTGTGGAGCTCTGTGATACACTCCATCCACCATTACCAACAGTTCCTATTAGGCTCAGGCAGATAGGCTTTTATCTGGTTGGAGAACCCATCGCTGGTTGCTATGTTCCCTCAATTACGGTTTCACATGTCTGACAACAAATCATTTTTTTCGAGTACTATATCAGCCCCAAATTACTTTCACAGTACCTTGTCTGCTCTCACCATTACAAGTTTAATTTTCTGCTCCCCTTACTTAGCTTATCAATGGTGGTCCAGTGTGCTGCACTCTTCCGGCTGCCCTGCATGCTTATGTCAGGGATATGGGGGTTATGTTTCCAAATAGCAAAGAATAGGAGATCAGAAGGAGGAATCACTCACCAAGTGTGTGGACCAAAAGACTAAGCTTTTATTTGTGAAGATTAAAACAGAATTGTAGATTCTCCAAAACAGCATAATCATACCTACAGGTGATGCAACTTTGGAGGGGAATTCTCCCCTAACTTGCGTTCCCATCACCACACAGCTAAATCATGAGAAAAGTACATGTGAAAATTATACAAACGTGAAACTTAGAGGGCCCTCCCAGCAATGGTTATATCTGTGGACCCACCCCCTCCACCATTAGAAGACCATAAGTAGCTGCCTATTTTCTTATATGGCAGTGTCGCCACTGGAAACACCTATAGAATCTGTCACAGTATTGGAAACATTCTGGTCTGGTCAAGAATTATGAAGGAAAAATATAAAGAGGTTAATGTGAGACAAGGAAAAATATACAGAATTTGACAAGTCTCTTCCAATTTTAGTAAAGACCCCAAGGTTAATGTGAGACCTTTGGTATAAAGCTAGAAGCTTGTAGCACACCTACACTCTAGTCTATTCACTAAACAATGAACCATGGTGAACGGACAAGGTAATTGCAGATATCAGGCATTGATAGCGGAGATTGTCCAACTTGCCTATCTTTTCCACTCCCTTGTTAGTTCACCAGCATCCAGTGACTGTGATCTATTTGCTTGCAGCACATATCCTTCAGGGTGTACTTAAACGGTGAACTGTGATGAACTGATAATCATATTGCAAAATTTAGGACTTCATTATTGAGCTGGAAAATTCTCAAATTTGCCTGTGTTCACAACTCAACCCTTAGTTTTTTTCCACATTCGGACACTTTGATGTGAGGGAATGCACAATAAATTAAATGTTATATTGGTGGTAGTATCATGTGAGGGAATGGTGCCTCCAGAGCAAAGGCTGCATGCTTCTTGCAATCACCTGATTTAAAAAAAAAAAATATGGCTGTTCCAACATTAATGGGGAGTAGTGTAACCTTGAAGTCCAGGATGGACGCACATGGAATTAACTACCAACATTTGTCAGGAACTAGTTCTACAGTGGATCATGCACCATATTTCCCCCACTGTGTCAATTCAATGACTAGGTTCTACAAGCTTCTGAACACTGAAGCACACATACTAGGTTTCAACGTTGGTTTGCTTTTTGAGTTCCATGCTCATGACCAAGGCATACTGTCTTGTTGTGTGTCCTGTCTACACATGCTGCACCACATTAATGGCATGCTATGTATTGTGCGATGACGAAGTCACCATTTGGAGGAGCAGATATATATTTATTTCTGATGGGATCAACTCAGCCCTTCTGAGTTAGGCTAAATGATACCCATTAATCTGAGTGATAGTAACATCCCATGGATATTTACCGAAAGGAACATCCACAGATATACTTGAAAACCAGAGAATACGTTTTCGGGATAAAGGTTGTTATTATTATTCGATTAAGAAATGACATGGTCTTCTCACACACATTTCAGACTTAACTAATTTAGATTGTTAACTGAAGTCCTCTTGCTTTGGTTGACTCTTGAATTCTATTTTTAGCGCAATAAATATCAGCTAATACGAGTACACGTATCATCTATTGAAACAGTGATTGTCGATAGATCAAATCATAGATAATCATGTGATTAAACATTTATACAGTTTCTATGTCGGATTATTTAAATTGTCCCCCGGGACCAAATTCTAAACAACATTAATATTCATCCCAGTTCCACACAACCAGTCCAGCTTCTTCTTGTCACTTAGTAACATCAAGCCACTCTGAGCTATTTAGTTCATACAGGCTACAAAGTATCTTATTAGGAAAAGTTTCTTCACCTTGTCAACAGAAATGTCTAACAAGGCTCCTAATTGGATACTAAGGTTTTTTTTCTATTTTTTTCAATATCGCTTTCTAATTAATATGTCAATTATTTTCTGCTAATATGTCCTGCATTGTTGTGTGCCGCTGAATAAGAATTAAATATTTGAAATGATTTATAAAATGTATTATTAGTTTACTATATTTTCGAGAAGTGATTTGGGGAAAGGATGAAGGAAGTGATTATTACCATCATTTATATATTTGGTACTTTTTGTCATAACAGAAAGTGGTAACTAACTGGTATGTTACATAACATTTCTGGTTACACCTGGACATAAAAAGGGCACAACGTTGAGAATATACATAGGTGCTATGCACAAAAAGTACATCAACTAGGCATTAAAGGACAACTGTTGGAAAAAAAGAATAATTTGCGTTTAATTGAAAGATTTTAGATATAAATGTATTAATGTTTAAAATAGCATACCTTGTTGAGCCATCTTTTTTCCACATAGGACTATCAGAGGGCAGACATGTTGTTTAGAATCGTGGTTCAAATTAAAAATTTATAGTAGTCCCTTGGCTGAATAAAAGTGTATGACAGACAGGGTGGATTAAAATCGATGGTTTTAAAAAAAAATTTAAAAAAAAATCTGATTTTGTTTATTTAAATCAAATTTATTTTTAATGAAGTGCTTTTGGAGGAAACATTTATCAAAAGATCGTTTTCTTTTCAAGATACATCATAGTTCAAAAGTTATTCAACATGAAATAACATTGTGTAGTTCCACCAAAACAGCCCTGACCCATCATGGCATGGACTCCAGTAGACCACTGAAGTTGTGCTGTGGTATCTGGTAACATGACATTGGCAGCAGATACTTTAAGTCCTGTGAGTTGTGAGGTGGGGCCTCTATTGATCCGACTTGTCTGTCCAGCACATCCTACAGATGCTTGATTAGATAGAGAACTGGGAAATTTGGAGGCCAAGTCAACACATTGAACTCATTATTGTGTTCCTCAAACCATTCCTGAATCATTTCTGCTTTGTGGCAAAGCGCATTATCCTGCTTAAAGAGACCAATGCCATCAGGGAATAACGTTTCCATGAAAGGGTGTCTGCAACAATGCTTAGGTAGGTGGTGTCAAAATAACATACACATGAATGGCAGGACCTAAGTTTTCCCAGCAGAACATTGCATCTGCCGGCTTGCCACCTGTCAGTGGTCATAATGTTATGGCTGATCGGTGTATATTCATGCAATATTTACAATTTTGGTAAACTACTTCAATTAATCCAAGTTATCCAAGATAACATGCAAATTTTTCATAGTAAAATGGTATAAAATAAACAAAGTTCAGTAAAAGACCTTAATCCTATTGTTGCAAATCTATGTACAAACAAAGAAAACATTACCTTCACACATAACTACTTCAGTTAATAGATGTTGACGTTTATACAAATTGAATAGTATGTCTGCTATATAATGTTATTGTTTTAGTTAAATAAAACAAGTTATGTAGTTCTCCAAATATGAGTGATTAACGTATCAAACTATAATTACCGTATTTATCGGCGCATAACACGCGCCGGCGTATAACACGCACCTCATTTTAAGAAGGAAATTTCAGGAAAAAAAACTTAAATTTCAAATAAAGAACTTTGAAGCCCAATATGCCATTTTAATATGACAGGATATTGCCCCCAATATGCCGTTTAATATGCAGGATATTGCCCCCAATATGCCATTTTAATATGCAGGATATTGCCCCCAATATGCCATTTTAATATGCCAGGATATTGCCCCCAATATGCCATTTTAATATGCCAGATATTGCCCCCAATATGCCATTTTAATATGCCAGATATTGCCCCCAATATGCCATTTTAATATGCCATGATATTGCCCCCAATATGACATTTAATATGCCATGATATTGCCCCCAATATGCCAGGATATTGGCCCTTAGCATGCTCGTTATGCCACCCTCCTCCCCCCCCCCCCCCTTCCCCAGCACTTACCTTGTTCCTGCTCTGTCCCCCAGTGCTCTAAAGCTGCGTGGCTGTGAGGGAAGCGTTGTGAGCTTCCCTCCAGCCGCGTGGAACAATAAAGTTTGTTTTAAAAAAAACACACTTTATTGACCGCACGGCTGGAGGGGAGCTCACAACGCTTTCCTCACAGCCACGCAGCTTCAGAGCACCGGGGGACAGAGCAGGAACAAGGTAAGTTTTAGATTTTTTTTTTTTTTACGGCGCATAACACGCACACACCATTTTCCCCCTATTTTCAGGGAGAAAAAGTGCGTGTTATACGCCGATAAATACGGTAGTTCTCATTTAGCTGTTTTACTCATCTGACAGGTTATTTCTAAATACGAAATCTTCATCTGGTTGCAAATATTAACCCCTTAACGACAGATGACGTGCCAGGCACGTCACGGCAAATCGTGGACTTGCCGACAGCTGACGTGCCTGGCACGTCATGCACTAAATGGAGTAAAGAAAGCGACCAGCGGTCGCTTTCTTTACTCTAACGGTGTTGCTACAATGCCTCTAGGTAGAGGCATTGTGCAACACCCCCCAAATGTGCAGGGGCGCGCTACGATCACTCCACGGAGTGATCGTAGCAGCCATTTAAAAATGGCTGCGCCCGCTGCACACATGTGCTTAGAAAGCGAACGATCGTTCGCTTTCTAAGCATCTGCGGTGTTGTTAAAGTGCCTCGCCAGCGAGGCACTTAACAACACCTCCAGGCTGCCCAGAGCCGATGGTGGTCGCTCTCCTGAGCGACCCCATCGGCTCAGTAGAAGGGAACGCTGCCTGTACAGGCAGCGTTTCCCTTCTAATGGCAAGAGCATCGGAAGTGAAAGTATTTCACTTCCGATGCTCTAGGGGGAGCCAATGGATGCCGGCACAGCAGATCTATGTGATCTGTGTGCAGGCATGTATGGTAAGTGCTCTGATGAGCACTTACCATACTGTCAAAGGCAATATTACTAAATATTGCCTTTGACAAGTATTGATCTGCCTCCCTCACCTTACTAGTTATAGTAAGGGAGAGAGACAGATCAGATCAAGTAAAAATATAAAATAAAATAATAAAAAAAATATTTAATAAAATTTTAAACACCAAGGGCTTTTATAAAAGCCATTTAACCCCTTCCCTGCCATTGATCGCTGTGTACGCAGTGATCATACACAGCAGCACATTTTTTGCTGTCTGTGCATTTTTTAGGGGTTATTTTTTTTTACTGTAATTCATTACAGTATAAAAAAACCTCTTTTAAGAGAGATTAACCCCTTTCTTGCCGTAGATCACTGCCTAATCAGCGATCTGACGCAAATGCAGCAATCTTGCTGCAGAAGCATTTTTAATTTTTTTAAAACTTTTTTATTACACCCGTCACGTGTTAATTATACCCGCTAGGGGACTACGTTTAACGTAAAAAATTTTTTTTAGCTGTCTGAGCGCATGTATAGCGATCAGTAACAGCTGATAAGTGACAATGGCGGGTTGGCGTTTGCTCAGATGAGCATCACCATTCGTCTGGTTAGATCAATATGTGTAAATATTTGATCTGACCCGTGTAGATCTGCCTCCCTCTCACTTGAGTTTTAGTGAGGGAGGGAGACAGAGCTGTATAATGTAAGTTTTTAATTATAATATATTTAATAGAATTGAGACCCAAAGGCTTTTATAAAAGCCGTTTCCAGTATTTAACCCCTTCCCTGCAATTGATCGCTGTGTACGCAGTGATCTTACACAGCAGCACATTTTTTGCTGTCTGTGCATTTTTTTAGGGGTTATTTTATTTTACTTTGATTTATTACAGTATATCAAAGGCTCTTTTAAGAGCTATTAACCCCTTCCTTGCCGTATATCACTTCCTAAGCAGCACATATGGTCACTGCCTAAGCAGTGCATATGGTCACTGCCTAAGCAGCGCATATGGAGCAATCTAGTCGCCGAAGGATTTTTTTTGCTATCAGCATTTTTTTTGTCAGACTCACTAGGGGTTAATTATACCCACTAGGGGATTACGTGTATTCCTTTTGAAGCTGTCTGAACGCGTGTATAGCGATCAGTAACAGCCGATCAGTGGCAAAGGTGGTTTGGTGATTTCTCAGATGAGCATCACCATTCGTCTGGTCCGTAAATATTGTTCTGACCCATATGGATCTGCCTCCCTCTCCTCACTTGAGTTTTAGTGAGGGAAAGAGACAGATCTGTATAACATAATTTTTAAATTGTAATAAATTAAATAAAATGTTAATAAATTGTGAGTTCCAAGGGCTTTTATAAAAGCCATACCTTTTGTATAGTGTAGTGTATTAACCCCTTCCCTGCCACTGATCACTGCACAGCAGAACATTTTTTCTTGTCTGTGCATTTTTAGGGGTTAATTTTTTTGTACAGTACTACAAAGGCTCTTATAAGAGCTATTAACCCCTTCCTTGCTCTACATGTTCAAATTCCAAGTTTGAAAATCAAAAAGCGCACCTCTCAAATGTAGCCTTTCAACCCCTAACAAAGCTGACAAAGCTATGCATGGGTGGTATCCCTGTGCTCGGGAGATGTTGCTGAACATATATTGTGGTATTGTTTGTCAGTGACACATACCGAAATATGTGAATTTGTGTCTAAAGTGCAATGTATGTGGGAAAAAATACACAATAAAATGACTACCACAAACTTTGACAAAGGCTGGTGGTAGAATTGGTGCATGGAAAGTGTTAAAATAACACCATTTAAAATAGCCTAGGGTGTCTACTTTTACAAAATATATACTTTTTGGGGTAAAATACACTGTCCTACTTAAAAAAAAGTCCCAAATGAAAGATGGGCTCAGGCTGACTACACGTCAATATTCCAAGTTGAAAATGCGCACCTTCACAATGTGGCCCTTTAGCCCCCAAACAACCCAACAAACCTATGCATGGGTGGTATCCCTGTACTCAGGATATGTTGTTGAACACATATTGGGTTATTGTTTGGCAGTGAAACATACCAAAATCTGTGAATTTATGTCTAAAATACAATATTTGTGAAAAAAAACCACACAAAAATTACTACCACAAACTTTGACAAAGGCTGGTGGTAGAATTAGTGCATGGAAAGTGTTAAAATACCACCATTTGAAATAGCGTAGGGTGTCTACTTTTAAAAAATATATGGGTTGATGGGGTAAAATACACTGGCTGGTTTCAAATATGTCCCAAATGGGACATGGGTGCAGGCGGTCTGCATGTCAAAATTTTAATTTGGAAAACAAAAAACTGCACCTACCAAATTTGGCCTTTTACCCCCCAAACAACCCAACAAAACTATGCATGGGTGGTATCCCTGTACTCAAGAGATGTTGCTGAACACTTATTGGGGTGTTATTTGGCAGTGACACATACCAAAATCTGTGAATTCATGTCTGAAGTACAAGGTTTGTGAAAAAAAACCACAAAAAAATTACTACCACAAAGTTTGACAAAGGCTGGTGGTAGAATTAGTGCATGGAAAGTGTAAAAATACCACCATTTGAGATAGCCTAAGGTGTCTTCTTTTAAAAAATATATGGGTTGATGGGGTAAAATACACTGGCTGGTTTCAAATATGTCCCAAATGGGACATGGGTGCAGGCGGTCTGCATGTCAAAATTTTAATTTGGAAAACAAAAAACTGCACCTACCAAATTTGGCCTTTTACCCCCCAAACAACCCAACAAACCTATGCATGGGTGGTATCCCTGTACTCAAGAGATGTTGCTGAACACTTATTAGGGTGTTATTTGGCAGTGACACATACCATAATCTGTGAATTCATGTCTGAAGTACAAGGTTTGTGAAAAAAACCCACAAAAAAATTACTACCACAAAGTTTGACAAAGGCTGGTGGTAGAATTAGTGCATGGAAAGTGTAAAAATACCACCATTTGAGATAGCCTAAGGTGTCTTCTTTTAAAAAATATATGGGTTGATGGGGTAAAATACACTAGCTGGCTTCAAATATGTCCCAAATGGGACATGGGTGCAGGCTGTCTGCATGTAAAAATTTCAAGTTGGAAAACAAAAAACTGCACCTCAAAAATTTGGCATTTTAGCCCCCAAACAACCCAACAAACCTATGCATGGGTGGTATCCCTGTACTCAGGAGAAATAGTAGAATCTATTTAGCATGTTTTTTCGTTCGCTATTGTCGATGAGGAGAAGTTGTTTCAAATAAAAACAAAGAAATTTGTGTATCTTTTTTTTTTTTACCATATTTTATTATTTTTTTTAATAATATGATAAGATATGATCAAAAAGATGGCATCCATAGAAAGCCCTTCTTGTCCCGATAAAAACAATATATAATATGTGTGGGTACAGCAAATGACAAAGAAGAAAATTACTGCTAAACACAAACAGCACAGAAATGTTAAAATAGGCATTGTCCAGAAAGGACAAAAATGTTTCAAAGGCTCTGTCCTTAAGGGGTTAAAGACTAGAACTACTAGCAAGAATGTAAATTCTTTACATTTAAAACCATGTTAAATCTTACGGACTAGTGATTTAAATCATGATTTAAATGGTTATTAGAGAGGACAAAGCATTACTTTTTGGTGAATAAATTTGTGTCGGAGGCAGAAGTGAAGAGAGCAACTATAAGTATTACTTTTTACATAACGTGCCAAGAAATTGCTCAACAGCTATTACACATAAGTGCAATATGTAAGAGCACACATGACAAAGACGGAGGTGAGAGACCTGCTTCCAAGGGCTTATAGGAAGACAGAAGCTATGCACACATGGGGACACTTGGTGCATGGTGGTCAGACTAAAAGTTAAAAAAATATGGGTGGAGATTATTGTGAACAAGAGAAGGGCTAAGGAATGTGTCTCATATAGAACTGCAGCAGGTAGATTTTAGATTTAGGTAAACTAGGATATTCCGAAAAGGTGAATTTTCAAAGAAAGTGTACTAACAACTAAAAAAAGTTCCAGAGAGATAGACAGATCAAAATAGTAGATACCACAGATAGCGAGTATGGAAGAGGATGGAATGACATAGATTGGGCTTTACTTTTGAAACCACTGTTTTACATCAACCGCTTATTTTAAAATTGCATATTTTTTACACTTGTAAATTACACATGGCAGGAATCTGGTCCAATGGGATTGACAACAGACCAATATTATCCACATATCTAAACATTTTTGGAAATTCCAGCACTAGGTATGTCAAAATGAACTAAATCTGCAACATGGATAATATTAACTCTCATTGTCAACAGCCTTGGGTTGCAACTCCACACAAGGAGTTCGTATTGGGGTCAAAATAGAAAGTTTTTTTTTTTTCTTCAAATATACCAGATACACCCTGAAGAAAACAGGTCTTTCCTGTGGACGTGGGGGATATTTTACAGGCAGCGGCCTAGAGCACTGTGCAAGGTTTTATAACTGAGCTACCCTGTGGAGCTTGCAATTTAATGTTTGGAGCTGGAGGCTCAAGGAAATTATTACCCCCCCCAAAAAATTACAAAACATTTTGTATGCACTCATAAAATAGAGAATGCTAAATATGTACATTTAATGAAACTCATGTGAATGTTTTACCTGCAGCTTTGTGATCCTCACCACTTTACTTTATACTCAGGGCTAGACAAGTCCTTGCTAGCCTGCTAAAGTATAAACGTCTGTTTAAAGGGTGTTTATTCTGTCTCAATCCCCTAACCCCATGTTCCTGGCCACTGCTAAATCGTTCTTTCTTTTTTGGCTCATTTCTGCTTAGCAACATAACAAATGCTTGTGTTGTTAACCCTTGTGGATCTCCTTGCAGTCACCATCCGTTTCAACTGTAATTAAATTATTATTGATTATGCAAACCAATCATGTTTTTCACAGACATCGGAGAAAGGAGATTGCAGGTAAAAGTGGATTCATTTCAACTTATGGTTCTGTTCATTGAAACAAAGAAGTACAAAGAAACAGCACTGGATTCATGAAAGAAAGAAAGAAAGAAAATTTATATGATTCACTATTTTTCTATATGGAATGCACTGGTAACTAGAACCAAGAAGTTACAAGTGGGTTTCGTATGGGGCAAAGTTCTGAAGTGTTGAGCACACACCATGTATATTGACACAATGGTATTATGCTACTTAGGATTCCTCCACTTTTCTGTCTCAAAAAGGGAGGTAGTATCCTGTCAGTCGGTTACCAGTCCTCCCGATGTTGAAGAGTTAACATGGTTTTTTGATTGATCAACTTGCTGAGGTATGACAATATACAGAGTCTCCATTCCCCAGACTTCAGGTCTAAAACATGAAGAATGGCCTAGAAGCTTAAATGCTGTGACTATTTGTTGGTGCAATAAAAAGTGTCAGAGCTACATTTATTTTCCTTTTTATCTATTTTTGACACTAAATAGCATACAGCGCTCTCCTTTAAAGTACTGATAATAACAAGGCAATGGGTCATAACTACCATTATATGGGTAGAATACAGTTGCCTCAGGTGTGCTGTTGCTAATTGTACACTAGAATGTAAAAATACCTATTGTATACCCAGCCCATAACTGACAGTGAACTACAGAAACAGAACAGTATACCAGCCCATGCAAACAGTGGCGTAAGGGGCAATCTTTCCAGGGGGGCGGCTACAAACGCCGTCTTCCAAACATGGCTGCCCATGTAAGAAAAGAGTGTAGGGGTCACGTGGCCTGTCAATGCTCGGCATTCAGACCACACACGGAGAGTGAAAGGCAGCATGGTAGGATGCGTCCAGAAATCCAGCTGCCTACCACTAGACACTGTGGGTGCTAGCTGGAGTAAGTCCTGTGTGTGTGGGCAGGACCGGCCTTAAGTGTTCCGGCACCCTGTGTGGGCCTCTCCCCCCCCCCTCTATTCTCTCTCTTTCCCCCCTCCCCTTCCTCTCTTCTGTCTCTCTCCCCCCCTCCCCTTCCTCTGCCTGCAAAAGTGGATCCAGGGAGGGGGCGGAGCTCACCGGCTAAGAAGTGTAGCTCTGCCCCCACCCTGTGAGGCAGAGCAGCGTCTGCTTCACATGGAGCCGCGGGAAGCAAGAGAAAGTGCTGCTCCCCACTTACTCATGGTGCCCGCGGCTCCCTGTGAAGCAGACGCTGCTCTGCTTCACAGGGTGGCAGCGGAGCTACACCTCTCAGCCGGTGAGCTCCACCCCCTGGATCCAGTACAGCTTGCCGAGCAGAGGGCTGGTGAGAGGGGATTTTTTGATCTCCCAAATCCGGTGCCTCTACCGGCAAACTTTTTTTTTCGGGTGGGCGGGCGCCCCCTGGGGTGTTGTGCCCTGTGCTAGCACTGGTCGCACACCCCTAATGCCGGCCCTGTGTGTGGGCATGTACTGGAGTGCTGGGGTAAGTCTTGGGGTATGCAATATGGGTACTGGGCCATGCCCGGGGAGTGCAATGTGGGTGATGGGACATGTCCTGAGATGTTGGGGCAGGTCCTGGGTCTGCAATGTTGGTGCTGGGGCATGTCCTTGGTGTGAAATGTGGATGCTGGAACATGTCCTGGGTGCAAATCTGGGTGCTGTGGTAGTCCTGGTGCAAATCTTGTAGTCTGGATAAGTCCTGAGTGCCAATCTGGGTGCTGGTGTAAGTCAAGAGTGCAAATATGGGTGATGGAGAAAATCCTGGTGCTGGGGGAAGTTCTGTGAGTGCATTCTGGGTGCTGGGAAAGTCCTGGGTGTCACCTGGGTGCTTGGGTAAAATATGGGTGCTGGGATATGTTTTGTGAGTGCAATCTGAGTGCTGGGGCAAGTAATGTGAGCGTAATCTGGGTGCAGAGGAAGGAAATAAACAAGAAATGCATTTTTTACAATATAATTTTTATTACATTTGTAAAAAATTTAATTTAATATTAAAAAGTTCATATAAGTATAAATTCAACTATTTATTTTTATGCATATTTTATATTGTCAATTTTGTATATATAATATATATATGCATGAATCTGCAATCATGGGAAAAACTAAACGCTCTTTGAATTCTATGGGTCTACATATCAGACATAACAACAATCATCTTTTCCTTACCAGGTCTTAAAATTAGGTAAAAACAACCTCAGATGATTAACAACACATGACATATAGCACCTTGTCATGATTTATGTAACAAAAATAAATGGAGAAGCCATGTGTGAAAATCTAAGTACACCTGTACTGTTTCCATAGGTATTAAGAGGCTAAGTAGCAGACAGGTGCTGCTAATCAAATGCCTCTGATTAATTGATCATCAGCAGGTGTGACCACCACTATAAAAGCCAAAGCTTTAGCAGTTTGCTGGTGTGGATATTTCAGGTGTGTGTTAAACAAAGCCAAGGAGGAAAGACATCAGTTGGGAAAGGTTAGAAGGCCATTCATCCAGATCATCCAGAACTGAGAAGGGAATTTTAAATGCAAGGCCAAAGTAGCCAAGTTGAGACAATTCTTCCATTTAGCTGAATGATAACATTTTTCCAGCTCAGCTACTTTGGTTCACTTGTGCTTCTAACATAGCTTCTTACATAATCCGGAAATTCAGGCACTGCTCTGATTGGCAGTGCGCCAACTGTCAGCATGCACCAGCCTTCCTACCAGCTCTGCTTCACAGCAGACAGAGACAAAAGTAAACCCACATGTGTCTGTAATGAAAAAAGTGCCTAAAATGTAAATGGTGGACCAGTTTAAAAAAAAAATGGGGATGAGAACCGCCAAAATGTCTCCCAGCCCCCTCATTACATATATGGGGTGTCAGAGCAGGTAGCCCTGACCACAACGCAAGCTGTCACAAATGGGGATGGAAACTGGGGGAAGTGAAAAGTAAAGAGGAGCTGGGAGCCGCCCAAATGGCTCCGAGCCTCCTAAAAAAGGGTATACTTGTCCTGGCCCCCATATAATAACGGGAAACCCCGGTGTCTGGAGACTGGTAAAATGCCCAAAACAAATAAATTCAATGTTTTTTCAAAACCTAGCCAATGGGGAAGCTGGGATTGAAGGCATCTGATTGGCCGAAACAGCAGGGATTTCATTATGCATTCATGACCCACAGGAAACAGATGCATAGACAGTGACTTTGCGCTAGTTTTTTTTTTATATTTTGGAGGTGGATTTTTTTCTTGTGTGGCCCCTTCCCTGGGCCAGAAGATGAGGATCAAGGGGACAGCAGATTGAACCCTCCACCCCTACCTGGGTAGAGTAGAGGTAGGAGGGGTAGGTAGCAGTCAGCTTAATTTCTGAAAGAATTTGGCTTGAAATTGGCTTAAAAAATGATGATAAAAGACGAATTGCACCACTATATTGGCTCACATCGAGCATATTGCGTAGCTCCAAATTTGCCATCCGATATGACACCGATACTTGGAATAATGAAATGTCCACTTTCCATTGTGTCCCAAGGTAATGGATGCAAGGAATCAGGAAATGCAGGTATCACTGATAGTCATGGCAGAGTTCTCTGTTAGTGTGTTGGCAATATTCCCCTATTCCAATGCTGTTGTACCTTGGGGTTTTCATTATCAGTGGTGCATTTTTACATCATAATAGAAAGGTTTACAATTTAGGGGACGAAACCTGTTTAGTATTGTAATTTGCCCTCAGTCAGTTTTATTGACATCATCCCCAGTAGAAAATTGCCCATACAAACTTTTTTCTCTGCCTTGGCCAGAAAACTATGATGTCATATTGAGACTCCACCCACATTATGTGCCAGTACAATGACCATACTTACCAACATCTGGATGTGGCACGGGTGTGGTCTATTGAGGAGAGGCAACATATTTAAAAACATCATAAACATGTCAGACAGCAATTGAATTATAGCAGATGCTTATGATAGCGGCTTATGAATAAGCATGAAAGATTATTGTGTATAAAACGTGTTGAATCTGCTATAACTCAATTGCTTTCTGACATGTTTATGATATTTTAAAATATTTCTCAAGAAAAAGAAAGTTGAGATTTTATTAAAATAGATTGAGTTCCCTTCTATTCAAGAAGTTGCTGTTCTTCTCTATTGTATATTGCATTTAGAATTGAGGCTGCTCCTGTACTGGCGCCAAGGTGCTACTACGTCAGGGATTCTCCTTGTACATAATATGGGTGACTGCAACATTATGCTTCCACAATGCAGGAAGGAGTCGGTATTTGGCTCAATACCTTTTGTTTCCAGCAAGCCACTCTTGGATGGTCTAGTGCAATGGACATGGACAGCAGCTACGTAGGAAAGCTATCAATTTCAAAGGACAGGAACCACATAAATTGGGACTGTCCTGGTAAATCTGGAACTGTTGGCAACTATTCATGACATCATGACAATTTGACTGTTCATGTTCTGTGACGTGTTTTGATGTGTGTTTTTAATCTCCACAGAATAGGCATTGAACATGAAAAGTGGCATCATGTCACCCTTAAAATACCACTTAACATTAAAAGGAGCCTTAGCTTCTATTGTAGTAGGAAAGGTCATTTTTAGAATGAGCTCAGCAAAGGGTAAAACCTTTACTTTGTAAGTTACACCTTCCCAGAACTTGTGTGTTTCATTATGATTTTGCAACAGTTGTTAGTTCAATTTTTAGTGTATTGACATTAATGCCAGCGAGATAGTCCAGTTGGTGAATACTCCAACTGAAGTATATTAGGGTAAATAATTGAGGATCAATATTGAGTAAAAATAATACCTATTATTAATCTGTTTTTACACTTTGGATGGGCACTTGGTGAGTGGGATGTAGGTCCTGTTGTCAAGACATCTAGGCATTTCTAGAAATATAACAGAAGTTAGCCTGACAAGAACATGCTCAAAAACACAATCCTGGGTTTTTTGGGTCTTACATTCTTACAGCTATACAAATGGAGTGTGCCAAGTTTTAAACATTTTCCTCTGGTCAAAGGTAGCATTTCTTTTTTTGGTGGGGGCTACGGAAGACCAGTAGACCTGGAGTGATCACAACACTGACCTTTTCAGAAGAGTAGAAATTAAAAATAACCCACTCACGGCCAAAGGGAGCATGTGGCCTTGGTGCTTTCAGTTAAAGCCTTGTGGGTAAACATGGAAGTAACTGAAGATAAGTTTTACATTAAAATGCACTGCAAACATCTCTCTAATCTGACATCTACTTGATAATCTTGATCTGCAAAGGTCTATGAGAAACCACTACTAGGTCATAGGTCTGCAAGCTTGCCTTACAGCAACACAGATTACATTATCAAGACTGAATATTGCTGGCATGTGTTTACCTGGTCTGGCTAAGCTTCCTAGAAATGTAATATAAAGGCATGTCACTGCAGGCTTCTACGGTATTCAATTGTAAATGTTAAGATACACAGTGTATGCTACATGAAAATAAATATATACATATACACATACATGGTAGGGGGGTATGATTGCAAGTTGATTGGTTGCTGGAGGAAATCTGCCAACCAATTAAAACTTTGGAGCTCTTACTCCCACTTAGTTCTTCTCCCCCAGCTTTTTTCTCAAACCTCCCATATTAAATGTCTCCTACAGAACACATTGGCCAGATGGAAAGCATTAGGCGACTGTGTGGATGGGGGAGGAGGGTTAAAAGCATAGTGAGTGAATATAATGCAAACATTTGTACAATCCTAATAAACAGACCTCTATCCTAAGACTAATACAAATTGTTCAAATGTCCCAAACACAGGACTAAAAGGTGCATTCACATTTACAAGCATATGCTACAAATCACTTTTTACAAGCATTTCCCACCTTCTTCTTTTAACTGTTGGCAATAACAATGAGACCCCCGCCCTGCAGTGTTGTGGGGGTCACACAGTGCAGCAGCCCAAGTAACCAGAAGGTGATAGAGGGTCCTAATTGCTAGATGAAAGCTACCCTGGTGGCAGCAGTTGAACTATGGCAAGGAAATAAATAGATACCCAGAACTGTAAATTGGGTTAAGTAAGTTACTAACTAACCAGAGCCTTTCTTTCCACTAACACTAGTCCTAATCTCTGCATGGCCTTCCAGTAACATGGCAAATCTGTTTTGAATTTCACTTGTTTGTTTTCCAAGTGCAAAGCTCAATGGGATTCCAGGTTCCTGATGGAGAACATGGTCTGCTTCACAGAGGGGGGTATAATTATAAAGGGACAAATATCTCAGCTACTGAAATGTATGTGTCAAATCGATAGAATTCGGTAGGCTGATTTTGGCAGGAATCTAATAACAGTCGTATTTGCTTTGAGAGAAACAGACGATTTTCATTGTGGAGTTTCTCACACGAAATGAATAGATTTGTGGACATTTCAGTACACGATAACAGAACAACCTTTTAAGGAAGCTATTTTTCATTGGATCAGCACTTCTGTGGTATTCAATGTCTGGTCATTTAGAAAGCTACACAAGTTCACCAATTAGTGGGTGCCGAAATAAT
This sequence comes from Pelodytes ibericus, assembly GCA_036172795.1. NCBI lineage: Eukaryota > Metazoa > Chordata > Amphibia > Anura > Pelodytidae > Pelodytes > Pelodytes ibericus. The sequence goes on along the minus strand of CM069862.1, from coordinate 111,185,199 downwards.
TGCTGAAAATTTATTAAGAACGAGCATTATGACATTTTTAATATACTACTTGATGGTCAGGTGACCTCAATGTCACAGGTTCAAATCCCAGCAGGGTCAACTCAGCCCCTCATCCTTCAGAGGTTGATAAATGAGTACCATCAATTGGGTAATAATAACATCTATTATTCAGCTGCTGATTCGATTAATTCAGAGAGCCCACTGGGAGAAAGGGGTGATATAAATGCTAGTTATTATTAAAGCTAGGCCTCTTCTGCCTCCATCCCATTAATATATGACACGTCTTCACTCACTTTCCTGAGATGTAAATACTACAAAGCGTATTATTTTATTTCATTTACTTGTGCCTTTTATTTTAGGGCATGGACAATGTGTAGTCTTTGCTTATGGGTAATTTGGGATGTATATAAATGGATTCATGGGTACTAACTGAGACAAGATCCAGAAGTCTAAGGATGAAGTTTGCCATTGCATACTGCTTTGTAGATTTAGCTGTGGTCTCCTTGCCCCTGTTCTACCAGATCAAAGGTATGGAGGATTTGGGATATACAATGCTTTCTGCCTCCCAAGGCCAATCTGTGCTTTAGATCAGAACTATATGTCCCAGCTAGTTTACTAGACAGCTAGTGATAAATTAACCTTCTTGAGTATGTTGAAAGTATAACGCAGACTATGTACACATCTAAGAACTCAACAATGTCAGTGAAACTTGGGGGAAGCAGAGAGGTATGTATCTTCTTCCAATCTGTTAAAAAAACAAAACAATGAAAAGAATAAAAAATAATATTGTTTTTACCACTTGTTTCACTTAACACAAAACTCAACCCACTGCTAAAACAGATAACCACATATCTTTTATTTCTGTCATCAAACCCATTGCTTTAAGCAAGTTCACACCGTACCAACCGAAAAATACACAAACGAGCAACGTTATTACTGACTGGCAATGTAAAGAGTTGTTCCAATCAATGTGATTATGCTAAATTCACAGTTCATGCTTTTCTATCATGTAGTAAATAGACCTTAAAGGACAACTAAACTTTTTTCCCCCCACTTGTGCTATTAACACAGAATCACAAGTGAATAATTCACTGTCAGTGTGTGCCATCCTCCTCAGTAGCTCACTGCTAGTGTACAGAGAAATGCTAAATTTTAAATAGGATCAGCAAAGGGACCTTAACTACGTTCTCGCTTGATCCCCTTTAAAAACTATAGCAGAGAGGGACCCCAGAAATGAAAGATAAGCAGGGCGAACCTCTGCTCTGATTGGCTGTGCATGCACTGACACTGTCAATGCGTGCCATCCTCCTCAGTAGCTCTGTCTCAGCACCAGGGCCGATCCTGGGCGGGTGCACAGGTGCACGGGAGGAGAGGCGCTGAAGCAGGGAGCTCTCTCCCTGTCGTCCTCCTCCTTGTTAAACCAAGCACAGCGTGACAGGTGCAAGCTCCGCCCCCGTCGCGTTCTGTGATTGGCTGCTGCAGGGAGGAGGACGTTCTCTAGAGTATCTGCCAAGGCAGGACACTTGCATCTTGTCTCTTCTGCCAGATGCGGTGTTCTGCCTCTACAGACACCATAGAGTATGTCCTCCTCCCTGCAGCCAATCACAGAATGCGACGGGGGCGGAGCTTTCCCCCGTTGCGCTGTGCTTGGATTAACAAGGAGGAGGAGGTGATAACAGTTTGGGGGGTTAAAATAAAAAAATAAAGAAAGTGTGGAAGTGTCTGTGGTAAGTGTGTGTGAATGTGTATAAGTGTGTATGTGTGTGTCAATGTGTATAACTGTGTGTGTTACTGTCTGTGTATGTGTGTGTACATGAGTGTCTGTGTAAGTGTATCCTGTGTCTAAGTGTGTAAAAGTGGCTGTGTGTGTATTTATGTATATGTGACAGTGTGTATAAGGGTGTCTGTGTAAATGTATGTCTGTGAGGGTGACTAAGTGTGTAACTGTGTTTGTATGACTGTGTGTATTTGTGTGACTGTGTGTATTTATGTATGACTGTGTGTATTTATGTATGTGTGACAGTGTGTATAAGGGTGTCTGTGTAAATGTACGTCTGTGAGGGTGACTAAGTGTGTAACTGTGTTTGTGTGACTGTGTGTATTTATGTGTGACTGTGTGTATTTATGTATGACTGTGTGTATTTATGTATGACTGTGTGTATTTATGTATGACTGTGTGTATTTATGTGTGACTGTGTGTAAGTTTGTTCTTGCCCGGGGGCCTCACTGCGCTCATCAATTTATCGCATGGAGGGTACCAGCCCCCAACCAGCTGGCGTCTATTTCCCACCTCCTTCACTCAGCGTGCGTAGAGGGAAGACTGTGCGGAGGAGACGGCCGGGGATGCGAGAGAAGCAAGGTGAGTACTGGGGAAGGCAGGAGAGGATTTTAATGGACAAACTGGAATTTTTATTGTGCAAACTGTAACGTTTTTAATAGGCAAACTAGCTGTTGCTTATGTTAATGGCAAAGCAGGGCCGATCCTGGGCGGGTGCACGGGGTGCACCGCGCCCAGGCGCACGGGAGGAGAGGCGCTGAAGCAGGGAGCTCTCTCCCTGCCGTCCTCCTCCTTGTTAAAGCAAGCACAGCGCGACGGGTGCAAGCTCCGCCCCCGGCGCGTTCTGTGATTGGCTGCTGCCGGGAGGAGGACGTTCTCTGCCAAGACACCATAGAGAACATCCTCCTCCCTGCAGCCAATCACAGAACGCGACGGGGGCGGAGCTTTCCCCCGTTGCTCTGTGCTTGGATTACCAAGAAGAAAGAGGAGGAGGTGATGGGGGGGGGGGGGGTATTGTTAAAATATATTAAAAAAAAAAAAAAAAAGCATGGAAGTGTCTGTGAATGTGTATGTGTGTGTGTCAATGTGTTTAACTATGTGTGTGTTACTGTCTGTGTAAGTGTATGTGAATGTGTATAAGTGTGTATGTGTGTGTCAATGTGTATAATTATGTGTGTTACTGTCTGTGTAAGTGTGTGTGAATGTATGTGTATAAGTGTGTATGTGTGTGTCAATGTGTATAACTATGTGTGTGTTACTGTCTGTGTATGTGTATAAGTTTGTATGTGTGTGTCAATGTGTATAACTATGTGTGTGTTACTGTCTGTGTATGTGTATAAGTGTGTATGTGTGTGTCAATGTGTATAACTATGTGTGTGTTACTGTCTGTGTATGTGTATAAGTTTGTATGTGTGTGTCAATGTGTATAACTATGTGTGTGTTACTGTCTGTGTATGTGTATAAGTGTGTATGTGTGTGTCAATGTGTATAACTATGTGTGTGTTACTGTCTGTGTATGTGTATACGTTTGTATGTGTGTGTCAATGTGTATAACTATGTGTGTGTTACTGTCTGTGTATGTGTATGTGTGTATGTGTGTGTCAATGTATATAACTATGTGTGTGTTACTGTCTGTGTATGTGTATAAGTGTGTATGTGTGTGTCAATGTGTATAACTATGTGTGTTACTGTCTGTGTAAGTGTGTGTGAATGTGTATAAGTGTGTATGTGTGTGTCAATGTGTATAACTATGTGTGTGTTACTGTCTAAATGTATGTGTATAAGTGTGTATGTGTGTGTCAATGTGTATAACTATGTGTGTGTTACTGGCTGTGTAAGTGTGTGTACATGAGTGTCTGTGCAAGTGTATCCTGTGTCTGTGTAAAGGTGGCTGTGTGTGTATTTATGTATGTGTGACAGTGTGTATAAGGGTGTCTGTGTAAATGTATGTCTGTGAGGGTGACTAAGTTTTTAACTGTGTTTGTGTGACTGTATGTATTTATGTATGACTGTGTATTTATGTGTGACTGTATTTATGTGTCACTGTGTGTATTTATGTGTGACTGTGTGTATTTACATGTGACTGTGTGTATTTATGTATGACTGTGTGTATTTATGTGTGACTGTGTATTTACGTGTGACTGTGTGTATTTATGTGTGACTGTGTGTATTTATGTATGACTGTGTGTATTTATGTGTGGCTGTGTGTAAGTGTGTTCTTGCCCGGGGCCCTCACTGCGCTCATCAATTTATCACATGGAGGGCACCAGCCCCCAACCAGCTGGCGTCTATTTCCCGCCTCGTGCACTCAGCGTGCGTAGAGGGAAGACTGTGCGGAGGAGACGGCCGGGGACACGAGAGCAGCAGCAGGGTGAGTACTGGGGAAGGCAGGAGAGGAGATTATGCTTTTATTGGGTAAACTAACTGTGGCATATTGGCTGTAGCCTATTTATTGGCAAACTAGCATAGGTATATAAATGGAAAAACTGTCTGTGACATATCAGTGGGCAAATTAGCTGTTGTATATTAATGGACAAACTGGCTGTGGCATATTAATGGGCAAAATAATTGGCATATTACTGGGGAAACTGGTGTATTTTGAGGACGAACTGACATTTTTATTGGGCAAACTGTAGCATTTTTAATAGGCAAATTGGCTGTTGCTTATGTTAATGGCAAAGTGTACCCTAAGTACACCTCTGCAAATGGGCTGCCCATGTGCTGCTTTGCTGCCTCTCAGAGCCAGCTCTGCAGATCGGCGCCATGTTTCCCCTTAGACCTCAGTCAGCACTTTCTGCTCTTTCCGTGCACAGTGATGACAGAGCGTCGGAACATAACGGTCAGAGTCATCACTATGTGCAGGGAGATCAAGGCAGCGCTAATTGAGTTCTGAGATGAGGTCAGTAGGGGGCATGAAAAAGGGACATGGGAACAAACATGGTAGGTAGGAGGTATAGGAAAAAGATATGGGGTGTGACAGACAGACATGGGGTATGAGTGGAGAGAGACAAACATGGGGCATGAGTGGAGAGAGAGACAGACATGGGCAATGAGTGCAGAGTGAGAGACAGACATGTGGAATGAGTGCAGAGTGAGAGACAGACATGGGGAATGAGTGCAGAGTGAGAGACAGACATGGGGAATGAGTGCAGAGTGAGAGACAGACATGGGGAATGAGTGCAGAGTGAGAGACAGACAGACATGGAGTATGAGTGGAGAGAGAGAGAGACAAACATGGAGCATTAGTGGAGAGAGAGAGAGAGAGACATGGAGCATGAGTGGAGAGAGAGACAGACATGAGGGAATGGGGAGAGAGAGACAGACATGAGGGTACGGGGAGAGAGAGACAGACATGAGGGTAGGGGAGAGACAGACAAACATGAGGGTACGGGGAGAGACAGACAGACATGAGGGTATGGGGAGAGAGAGAGAGACACGTGAGTGACTGACTTGGTGAAATATTATTTATTGCTCCTTGTGTACTTCTTTTCCAATGATGCTCAGCCAGACTAATGAGAGACTTTGGCTGGTTGGGAATCATGGGTAGCATGGTAGTAAAATGGTAGTAAAATCTCATTCTGCCAGCCAGCAAAAAGTCTCCCATGTTGTTGGCTGAGCATCATAGAAATAAATAAAACCACTACACAGTATTATGGCAGAATAAATATCTTTATTTAAAATAAACGTTGGTCCTTTACATTAAAATAAAGTTTTCTCCCTCCCCCTCTCCCCAATATTGAAATGGGCATGCCTGGAACAGAAATGTCTAAAGGGGAGGAGTTCATAATATAGCCACGCCCACCCTTGGGCGCAAAGGAAAACCTGCACCCAGGCGCCCGTGACCCTAGGATCGGCCCTGCTCAGCACTGAGGCAGAGCCAAAAGTATACCTGCATTTGTCTCTAGACTTTCCCCACTACTTGTAGTTCCCGTAGCAAGTTGCCAGAGCATCATCAGGATTGCTGCCTGTTGTTCATGGTTGGTGTTTTCCCCAATGAATGTAAGTAGAGTCCTCTTGACACATGGAAGACGCAGATGCGGGAGTATTTGGTCTATTGGGCCTAGTGTATTGCCACGATGTCTTGAAGTGCAGGGTTTTGACAGATGTAACAGATGTAGTTTTATGTTATCCGTAGTATACTTAGTTAGCATGAGGAGCTCTGCTGCAACCCAATGTTACCCCTTCCTCAAGGAAACCTAGCCAAGATCCCCTTTGTTGGTGGCATTACAAAATTAAAGTCTCTCTCTACACTAGCTTTCTATGGAAGCATCATGACTGCCAGCCAGAGGACAAACTGCTATGTACATTAAAAAGTACATGCTAGTTTATCCTAATACTAGTGCCACTTCTTTATCACTTGTTTCTATATTGGATGCACAAGTAAAAAAACAATATTTTGTGGAACTTTAAACTGTTTTCTAATTTGTACACAAAACATTTTGTGAAAGAAGCCATCATAAAAAAGGTGGATGAAACATGCAACACTTTGATAAGCTCAGACCCTTGCTGGTCCTTAAAACAGTCAATGACTTTGGAGTTTGTAATGGCTGCAGACATCTGTATAGCCCACCAGCCAATAGCAAACTAAGCTCCACAGGTGGAAGCAAAGCCAGTCTATCCGTTACTGGAAGCAGGGAGAAGTCCAAAATAAAGAAACTCTGTTTCCGCTAAATGCTGATTCTACCAGTGGTCTAAAAATAAAAACATTTTTAAATAAGTATTTTCCTTATACCTGCTATCCCTTTAAATGCTCTGTTGTGTAGCTGTAAAAAAAAAGCTTTCAGTCCTGTTTGAGTTAAGTTTCTCACTAATGGCATGCAAAGTTTCCACTAAGGATTGGATAGTAAAAGGATTCAGGGCAGATACAATAATCTGATGTCACCAACAGTCTGTGTCTCAGTGAGAGTGAGGGTCAGTGTGTATTTCGGTGAGTGTGTGCATCAGTGTGTGTCTCAGTAAATGTTAGTCAGTGTGCGTCTGTGTGTCTCAGTAAAAAGTTTTACTTGATTTTGTGCATACATGTTAAAAAACAAACTGTGCTGCAGGGGTATAGTTAATGACAAATCCTAAAACAGCATGCCTTTTCCCATGTCTCAGTGAGTGTGAGTCAATGTGGAAGTCTCTGCGAGTGAGTCACTTTACACCCAGGATTTACCCCAGCACCCAGATTAGTACTTTTGCACTCGGGACCTGTCTCCTAAAAGCCTAGCCAGTATGTCTGATGGCTGCCTTGGATTGCTTCCTCATCAGCCGCCTCCTGATATCGGAGTGTCTGAAATATAATTGGAGAACATTCATATTTGTACCCTATCAATCATCATCATCATCTGTACATGTTATCCAGTTTACACAGAAACATCTATACATCTATCTATACATGTGTATACATACATACATATATATATGTATATACATATAAATATGTGTGTGTGTGTGTATATAATAATGTGTATTTACACACAAACACTTCTATATACATATCTTACCACAGAACTACAAATATACTAATACACAGATATTTGTATGTACTGCAGCTCAGGACTGCAACTCTCATGGCATTTAGCTACTTGCTGAATTAATTTCTAAATGTTAATTCCTGCAATGTGCAGTTTGCCCACACTCTATACAGTTAACACTCTCTGAACAGCTACATTTCTATATAAACACCCTTACAGCTTCTAATTGTGCAGCCATTCTTTATCTGTAGACAGGGCCGGACTGGGAACAAAAACCAGCCCTGGAAAAAATTTATATACCAGCCCCATCGCATAAGATTTTAAAACCAGCCCATAGCATAATATCATTTTTTTGTTCATAGAAGGGAAAATCATGCATTTTAAAAAGCACATCTGAACAGTGTATTATTTATAGATAAGACTGATATATAAGCCTGTCTAGGGCAATATATATACCTCCAGTATGTACACAGAGTTATATGAATTGCCCTGTGCAGAGGTATATATCAGGGCAGTGTGTGAGACATATCCTGTCTCTCGCATATCTGTAGCCTGTCTCTCTCTGTTCTTTCTGTGGCGTCTCTCTCTCTGTCCTTTCTGTGGCGTCTCTCTCTCTCTCTGTCCTTTCTGTGGCGTCTCTCTCTCTGTCCTTTCTGTGGCGTCTCTCTCTCTGTCCTTTCTGTGGCGTCTCTCTCTCTGTCTTTTCTGTGGCGTCTCTCTCTCTGTCCTTTCTGTGGCGTCTCTCTCTCTGTCCTTTCTGTGGCGTCTCTCTCTCTGTCTTTTCTGTGGCGTCTCTCTCTCTGTCTTTTCTGTGACGTCTCTCTCTCTGTCTTTTCTGTGGCGTCTCTCTCTCTGTCCTTTCTGTGGCATCTCTCTCTGTCCTTTCTGTGGCGTCTCTCTCTCTGTCCTTTCTGTGGCGTCTCTCTCTCTCTCTGTCCTTTCTATGGCGTCTCTCTCTCTTTGTCCTTTCTGTGGCGTCTCTCTCTCTCTGTCCTTTCTGTGGCGTCTCTCACTCTCTCTGTGGCGTCTCTCTCTCTCTCTCTGTGGCGTCTCTCTCTCTCTCTGTGGCGTCTCTCTCTCTCTCTCTCTCTCTCTCTCTGTGTCGTTTCTGTGGCATCTCTCTTCCCCCCTTCCCCCTCCTTAGTGTCTTTTACCCCCTCCCCTCCCCCTGTAGTGTCTTTCACCCCTTTCCCCCTGTAGTCTTTCACCCCTTCTCCCTGTAGTCTTTCACACCCTCCTCTCCCCCTGTAGTGTCTTTCACCCCCCTTCTCCCTGTAGTGTCTTTCACCCCTCCCCCTGTAGTGTCTTTCACCCCCCCTGTAGTGTCTTTTACCCCCCCTGTAGTGTCTTTCACCCCCCCTGTAGTGTCTTTCACCCCCCTCCTGTAGAGTCTTTCACCCCCCCCTTCCCCCTGTAGTGTCTTTCACCCCTCCCCTGTAGTGTCTTTCACCCCCCCTGTAGTGTCTTTCACCCCCCCCTGTAGTGTCTTTCACCCCCCCTTCCCCCTGTAGTGTCTTTCACCCCTCCCCCTGTAGTGTTTTTCACCCCCCCCCTGTAGTGTCTTTCACCCCCCCCCCTGTAGTGTCTTTCACCCCCCCTCCCCCCTTTCCCCTGTATGTCTCACTCACCTTGCTTTCTCTGCTTCCCATCCCGCCGCCGGAACTGCTGCTGCAGCATCCGGCGGCAGAAGGCGAACTTCTTAAAGCGGCGACGGCCGCCGAATTGCTTAAAGTGGCGGTGCCACTTTAAGGAATTCGGCGGCCGTCGCCGCTTTAAGAAATTCGCCTGCTGCCGCCGGTTGTTGCAGCAGCCGAACTCTTAAAGTGGCGGCCGCCGCCGATTCACTTGAAGTGGCCAAGGCGGCCCCGGGGCAGGCGGCCCGGCGGAATTTTTCCCGGTATCCCGGTGGGCCAGTCCGGCCCTGTCTGTAGAGTCCTAGCTAGGCTTCACACAGCTAATACATGTGTTACATCAACTACAGGTATATGAGTTATGTGTGTAGTGCAATTTAATATGAGACATATAGTGTAAAAGTATTTAAAATGCACTTCCCATTTCTTCACCACCTCTTTGGTTGTTTCCACCAATTGAATTGACTGCATCCATGACCTCCTGCCAGAGTTGGTTCTACCTCATCTGGCTTATCTTGTTGGCTGTTGCCCCTTTCAGTCGTTTGTAGCATGAGCCTAACTGACAAATTAAGGCCAGATTCTCCTCCACTAAACAGCTCTGGTCTAGCCCTCCCCTTCTACTGCTACCTGAGTCATGGCTGGGGCCCTGGGGCCCCGTGCCCTGATTCCTGGTTCTCCATGGTGGGTAAAAAGTTTTTTATTTTTTTCTGATGGCTGCTAATCCTGCTCTAAAATGGTGGTCTTGGCACGTGGTCACTATTTATATTAACATTCCCTGAAACCAGCTGATTGCATTAATTGCAACAATAATTTGTACCAATTTATTGAACCTGGGCCTATTTCAGTTGATTTTTTTGTAGTTTGCCGCTATTTTTCAATCTCCGAAACCTGTTATAGGATATAATGAGTGTTTTAGGCTACCACTTCCGTTTGGCCCTATTTTGATGTATTTCAGCCGATTTTGGCTGTCATTAACGTAGTTTAGCCATATTACGAGGCATTTTAGTGATTTCTGAATTGCTCAAATTCCAGGGCCATTCGGAAAATCAGAGCTACTTGAATAAACCTTTTTATGTAGAAGGCTGCTGAGTGGTGAACATAACCCTGATCCCATTAAATATCAAAATGGGGCATTCCTTATGGAAAACAACATACTAATCAGCAAGGTCTGGATCAAGACCAGAGCATATACAACTCTGCCTACAAACATGTATTTGGCCTTATTTTTGTATGCATATTTTGGACTGCTTTGCTACTTGATTTGATAATACTGTTTTTGCTTTAATATAAGACTTTTTTTTTCAACGCAAATGCTCTTCTTATAATTAGACTTCAAATAGAGCTACAGGGGACCTGGATCCTCTTCGCAGACAGCTAGTGAATGTCTGCACAAAGCACGGTGATGTCCTCCATTGCTGCCTGGCACTTCTGCCGGGACTTCTACAATGGAACACCGTGGTCACATGACCTCCCAGCGTTCCGTCATAGAAGCCTAGGTGTACGTGTCTGGAGGAGACACTGGCAAGCCAGGAGGAGCATGGTTAAAAGCCGGTCGGCAGCTGTGAGGGAAGCATTGTGCACTCCCCTCCAGCCGCGCGGCTTCAATAAAGTTTGTTAAAAAAAAAAAAAAATGCTACCAGAGTAACTCTGGTCACGTTTTTTTTTTTTTAAACAAACTTTATTGAATCTGCTCGGCTGGAGGGTAGCACACAATGCTTCCCTCACAGCCACGGACTTGCACCGGGAGACAGCAGCAAGAAGGTAAGTACTGGCTGGGGAAGGGAGGAGGAGGGTGGCATAACGAGCATACTGAGGGGCAAAATCCTGGCATATTGAGGGTCAAAATCCTGGCATATTAATTGGCAAATTCCTGGCATACTAAGGGGCAAAACACTGGCATATTAAATGGCACATTGAGGGGCAAAATACTGGCATATTAATTGGCAAAAGAATAGCATATTGAGGGGCACAACATTTAATTTTTCGCCCCAGGCAGCACAATGTCTTGGGCTGGCCCTGTCTGTCCTGGACTGAAACAATGAACTTGTGTTTTACATTTCAAAGAGAATGTATATTGCCCTCCACTCTACTCCTGCCATAAGGTTCCTTTACTAAACCAGTAATTCATGAGGAAGCAGTGATGTAAGTGTTCTGGCAGTGTGATTTTTTTTTTCCTATCCTGCTTTACTTTCTTAATTGTTACAGGAAAGCGAAAAATAGATATCCTAACACAGAATTAATTCAAACATTAGTTTATTTATATATATCATAATGAAAAGAGTGAACTTGCATATTCCAGAACTGTGATAACTAAGAAACTATTGGTTTTATAATATACATTTCAATAAACAGTATGTTTAAGAAGTCATTATACAGTCAGTAATGAGTTTATTGGTGTGAGGTTCTTAAAAATGCACTGCATACCAAGGAAGGTTCATATGCAAGCATTTTTGCTTTATGGTTGGCGAAACAGCTGTCTGTAGGCAGAAACAGCATCTTTCCTCCCTATGGACTAGTTACTAAGAAAAGAACATCTTTCACACGGACAATGGTACAATACCACCAAAAAAATGAATTTGGGTCTGGGGACACAGTATGCAGTCTATTAGTGTGAATTCTGATGGATGGATTCTGCATTTAATGGGAGGGTACTGTAACTATTACATCAGAAGGGGGCAGACTCATGGTCCTGTTTGATCACGTCCAGGCCCGCCATCGGGGGGTGACGGGCGATACTGGCGTCTCGGGCTCGGCGGGTCATGCCAGGAAAAAAAAAAAATTCCCCCTCTTTTAAGCCAGTCCTCGGCTGTGAGGGAAGAGTTGTGCGTTGTGCACTCCCCTCCAGCCGCGCGGGTTCAGTAAAGTTTGTTAAAAAAAAAAAAATGTGACGAGTATTTTTTTTTTTTTTAACAAACTTCATTGAAGTTGTAAAGTGAATCTTGATGGAAGATTATGGAGACTGTTGCATCACGGGAAACATTCTCAAAATGGATGCTGGAGACAGACACCTAATTTTTTTTATATGCAATTAACTCAAACATAGAGAAAAAAAAAACAGTGGCATATGTCTTATATGTGTTTGTGCACATGCACAGGTAATCAAGTTACATGTGGTAGTGTCTCTTTAAGTTTGAACACATGATGAACAATAGACCTGTCTGTGCTATCTGGTATCGTTGCATTTGATTTCTCACACAGGATTTCCAAACTGTATCTAGTGAACATTCTGAAAAAAGAGTGTCAAATATTTCGGAACGCTGTCCAGACCATGCAGAAAGCAAGATTTTTGGGGCATCTACATTCTGGTTTTATCCAAGAGTAATGATAACATAACACTGGCATATCATAATAGGGGAGTGACAAGATAACTCTAGGAGGTAATACTTATTAAACAAAAATACCATGTAACCCAGGTAAAAACCTTGTCACCTTGCCCTGTGCAATTTGTCCTCTTGAAGAAAGCCTTCAGACGTATTGTCTGCCCTTCCTTGGTGCAAACAAAATTTTTTGTCCTTTCTCAAACTACAATTGAATTCAGTACTGTCATTATCATACATTTAGAGAGGTGGAATCATGCATGAGTTGCAGGGATGGAGTTGTGAATTCAATATAATTTTGCTTTTGGGCTTTTTGTTGGGAGGTAGGAAGGGGGGAGCATTTTTTTCTCTCTGCTAATCACAGGGTGGCTCACCCAGCATTATACATACAGCATAAAAACTGATGGCAGAAAAGAATTTCTTGGTTCATCTACCCATAATTACCATGGCTTAAAGCCTCAGGTCACATATGATCTTTGACCTTCAGTAGCATAGCTCCATTTGTGACCAAACATGTTTAAATTCCCTTGCTGCCATAGGTACAAACAATAGTAGGGTTATAGGGATAAGTCCCATTCAAGCTTTCTATAGAGCATCTAAATACCTATGTAGAAAAGGCATTGACTATGACAGGCCCTTCTCTGCCATGAATTCTTTGGAGAGATACTGTACTTCATCATACCCCACCCCATCAAGAAGGGGAGTATTTATTAACAAAGCAATCACACAGATTATCATTTTTGACCACTGAGGAGATTATTTCACATAAATAACCATTTATAGGTGTATTCTTTTAGCACTTAATTTAGAAACACTCAAGGTATACAAGTTGTAAATGGGTGGTTAAATATCACCACATAAGATAGAAGGGGAGTGTATGCACTACATGGACAAAAGTATTGGGACACTTGATCATTACCAACAGGAATTTTATGATATCACATTCTAAATACATAGACATTAATTTGTAGTTGGTCTCCCCTTTGCAGCTACAACATCGTCCACTCATCTGGGAAGGCTTTCCACAAGATGTTAGAGTGTTTCTGTGGAAATGTTTCCCTTTCATCCAGTAGAGCAGTGGTGATGTCAGGCAAAATAGTGTAACACTGTGAGAAAGTAATAATGTAACAAAACATGTTGATTTCCAACTGACTTGTAGATGCTCTTATAAACCCAAAGCAATAGTGTAGGGGTAGGCAAACTGCGGCTCTCCAGCTGTTACAGGACTACATCTTCCATAATGCTCTTTCAGCAAAGAGGCTGGCAGACGAGTATGGGAGATGCAGTCTTGGAAGAGCTGGAGAACTGCAGTTTGCCTACCCCTTGTGTCCCGCAACTGTATCTGTCAAAGTGCAGACTTCAGCAGCAGTATTCAAATTGGACACATCTCCTCCTCCGGCAATAGCAAACAAATAGAAACATGTTCTTTAATATAAATAAACATTAAAAACATAATAAATAACAACTTACATGACCCTGCTCCGTATCATGACCTGGAGCAAAGTGTAAAAGTATACACATCAACTGTTCTCTTGACCTGTGTTTAGAGACAGTTTTGCTGGCATTCCAAACCACAACAAACCCTTCTGGTGCTTGACAACAGTAGAGACTCCAATAAAACACCACCAAACACATTCAGTTCCTATAGAAACTTCCTCAATATCTGTTGCAGTTCATCCCAAAGTTGTTTGATGGGGTTGAGGTCAGGGCTCTGTGTGGGCCAGTCCAGTTTTTCCACACCAAACTCATTCAACCATGTCTTTATGGACCTTTCCCAAAATGTTCCCATGAAGCTGGAAGCTTAGCATTGTGCAAAAATGTCTTGGTATGCTGAAGCATTAAGATTTCCCTTCATTTGAAAAAGGGGCATAGCCAACCCTTAAAAAACAGCCCCATACATTTATCCCTCCTTCACCAAACTTTATACTTGGCACAATGCAGTCAGGCAAGGTAACGTTCTCCTGGCATTTGCCAAACTCACACTTGCCCCCTTTAGACTGCCAAACAGTGAAGCATGATTGGCCACTCCACAGAACACATTGCTCCTGCTCCAGAGTCCAGAGGCAGCGTGCTTTGACACCACATGATCTGACATTTGGCATTGTACTTGGTGATGTGGGGCTTGCATGTACCTGCTCAGCCATGGAAACACATGAAGTTCCCACCAGTGTTAATTTTGATGGCAAATTTTCATTTAGTTTTAGTCATAGTCTTTTGACTAAAATGCCATTTTTTCGTTTAGTAGAATTTTAGTCATCTGAATTGATTTAGCTTTAGCTGTAAGTGTAAAAAAAAAAAAATGTCACCTTTTGCCATATTTCTGAAACTGGGCAAGGATTTAGGAGTTCATAGGTATCTGTGCTCTAGAGATCTGGTGTTCAATAACCTGTCTTGATTTGTAGTACCATTTTATATACATAACAGTACCTAAAATGATAATACAAAATCAGGCCATCTCCTAAAATGTATCTCTTTGGGTTTTAATTTTACAAACATTTGCCAAACCCCGTCCTATACTATATACCACAAAACTGGGCGTTTTCAAATATAATGTGGAGCATCACACTCAGAGCAGCAGGGCCTGCATGTCAAGGATGTTGATTTGAGGTATCATTGCTTGAAATCAAGATTAAGTATCAATTTTATGGAGAAAAATCTCACTCCTGTCCATTTATACAGACCTCCTGGTGTGTCTCACCCAAATGCCAAATAACATTCAGAGAAAATACCCGTTGAGTTCAATGTTCCATGGACCATATACAGAATTATTATTAAATTCCTAAGTAGACCAGGAGCAAGGACCCCAACGCATGTATCATAGAAAAGTATTTCCTATAACAAGACTCACCACTTGTAATTTCCTCATGTTGTCTGAATTCCTAATTAGGTTTTCCTGCGGTTACTGCAGATGTTCAAGGTCTATTACTTTCCTCCTCGGCTTCAGCATCAACTGACTCACCTCCCTGCTCTGGTCTCTTCTGAACAATCTGTAGAATGACCAAAAGGAAAAGAGAGGATAATCACTGAAAGTCAATTAAAACTGTGATATTTATAAAAAAAAAAACCATTAGCAAATACAGTGATCGTGGATATTTTGTAGACACAAATTTATATTCCCACAGAGTGTACAACCTAGAAAACAATTATTAACTGAAGACATTTTTTTAAATCAAATATGTAAGATTTTAGGGAAAACAATAGACAAAAACCAATGAAGGTTCTGCCCCTCACTTATGACATCACAGTGTAGCACCATATGCAAGTTCATCACTTTCCATTGTAGCAGTTCGCTAGTATCTGGTGCTGCATGATGATGTTTTAAACAGGAGACCATACCTTACAGCAATACAGTTTACATGTACCATTTTTCTCAACCTCTCCTTTGGTATCAGTTCTTCTACAAATATTATGCAATTACCACCTTTCTTTGGCTATGCATACTTGAAAAATCTTATTTCCGGAAGCCATTTTTTTGTATGTGATATACTTCTGTGTATGTTTAGTTTATGAAGAAAGTAATCAGTCAGATGAGCCCAGAGGCGGCTCTAGACTTTGTGAGGCCTTAGGCGAAAGTCGAACATGAGGCCCTCACGGACACACATTATTAAATAAAATATATGCAAGTGATAATAAAAATGAACTGTAGAAATAGCATATTTCAAGATCAGACTCAAATCCCAGCTTCTAGAAATGAACAGCTCCTAGAATTTTATTTGTCTCATAATTATTCTACAAACATCTATAAACATTTGGTATAGATAAAATTGTGTGCGGCCCACTAACTCACATTGTTATTGCTGTGTCCTAAATGTGAACACTTACACATATCACACAGTCATTCATAGACACACTCAGTGAGCACACACTGACTCACAGACACACTCAGTCAGCACACAATCACACTCAGCCAGCACACACTCACAGATACACTCAGCCAGCACACACTGACTCACAGACACACTCAGAAAGCACACAATCACACACTAACAGAAACACTCAGCCAGCAGGAAAGGTGCTCAATGTTGAAAGTGGTCTCACAGACCACGTTGTGCTAGAAGATTGGCACTTTGTTCTTTCTCACAGCACCGGATGCACTGTGATTTAGCCATTCAATATGCCAGGATTTTGCCCCTCAATATGCCAGGATTTTGCCCCTCAATATGCCAGAATTTTGCCACTCTATGCCAGGATTTTGCCCCTTAATATGCCAGGATTTTGCCACTCTGTGACAGGATTTTGCCCCTCATTATGCCACGATTTTGCCACTCTGTGACAGGATTTTGCCCCTCATTATGCCACAATTTTGCCCCTCACAAATCCTAGAATTTTGCCTCTCAATATTCCAGGATTTTGCCACTGTATGCCAGGATATTGCCCCTCATAATGCCACTATTTTGCCCCTCACAATGCCAGGATTTAGCCTCTCACTATGCCAGGATTTTTCCACTCTGTGCCAGGATTTTCCCCCTCATTATGCCAGAATTTTGCCCCTCACAATGCCAGAATTTTGCCTCTCAATATGCCAGGATTTTGCCACTGTATGCCAGGATATTGCCCCTCACAATGCCAGGATTTAGCCTCTCACTATGCCAGGATTTTGCCCCTCACCTCATTATTCCACGATTTTGCCCCACACTGTGCCAATATTTAGCCACTCATTGTGCCAGGCTTTGCTCGTTTGTACCACCCTCCTCCCCCCTTCCCTAGTACTTACCTCCATGCTGCTCTCCGTTGTTTCCTCCGTGCATCTTCTCTCCTGCACGGAGGAAGGAAGTTCCGGTCGCGTTTTTTTTTTAAACTTTATTGAAGCTGCGCGGGTTCAATAAAGTTTAAAAAAATAAAACAAACGCGATCAGAGCTTCCTTCCTCCGTGCAGGAGAGAAGATGCACGGAGGAAACGTCCCAGGTTAGTGTAACAGGGAGCTTAACGGCAGCGGCTGCCTAACTCGCCTAATTAGAGAGCCGCCTCTGGATGAGCCTAAACCATCTAAAAGCAGCACAGGTCTAGAGTCAGATCCACACTTCAGAGCCCTCAAAAAACAGCAGATAATACTTGACTTGGATCTTTATTCTTTTTAAAATTTCAGTAAGTTATTTCTTTTATATTGGATGTTTTTTTTATTTAAATTAGACAGAGTTAGGAAGCAGGGAATGTTGTTGGTTATTACCTTTCTTCACATAGAGGGTGCATAATGTGTGTTCATAGCCTATGATTAAGTGTGTAAGATGAAACTATAGGTGTTTCCCTGCTTTGTGTTTCTATGTCAAGCTGTAGATCACTGCACTGCCATGTTTTAAAATATCTTAAACTAAAGTTACAAGTTTTATGAAGAATGCATTAATTTTGAGGTGGTTTGATGAAAAATTGAACACACGTTGAAAACGTGATCTGAAAGATCTAAAGGCTTGTGATCTCTGTAGATGCATTTCCAATGCTCTTATCAAATCCAGACAATGCGATTTTACCTCTTTAGGTGATTTTGGAGATAGACAAAAAGAAGGAAGAACAATCGTCTGGTTCATGGTAGTTTTTGATAGATCTTTCAGTAGGAAGGATGGTTTCAGGTGTAAAACAAGTTTATCATGATGGAATATGGTGAACATATCTGAAGATGATAGAGCCTGGATTTCTCCTACTCTTTTTGGCAGACGTAATGGTCACTAGAAAGGCTGTCTTTAAAAAGAGAAGCTTCAATGATATGTCTTCCAGAGGTTCAAATGGTGCTTCAAATAACGTATTCAGGACAACTGTAAGATCCCATTTGAGGGAAAAAGTCTTGGCAGGAGGACGTTTGAGTGTCATGGTTTTGAGGAATCTTCTAATTAACACGTGAGAGGCTAAATCCATTAGGAGAAAATGACTTAGAGCAGAAACCTGGACTTTAAGTGTAGGGACACTACACCATGCTGATCACCCATCTTTTGAGGGAAATTAAGAACAGACCTGATCAAGGGTGCCATGTTCCCTGGACCACACAAGGAATTTTCTCCAACTTCTCATGTAGAATCTGGAAGTAGAGCATCTCTCAGAATTAAGAAGAAGTTCTGCAATCTGAAGTTGAATCCCCTTGTCCTTTAGGATTAGTCTTGCAGCAGCCAAGTCGTGAATCTGAACATCATCATGGTTTCCCATAGGATCACTTTGTTTTTCAAAAATTGTATTGATGCTGGGAGTACCCAATGAGACATGCTCATCTCTGTTATTTCTGAGAACCAACTTTGGTTTGGCCAATACGGAATGATGGCTAAAATTCTTCCTTTGTCTATTCTTATTCTCTGAAATACCTTTGGAATCAGAGCAACAGGTGGAAAGATATATACCATGACATAGGTCCACCTGGTGGAGAGGCCATCCAAAATCTGAGGGAAGAGAGGGACCTTCTTGTTGTTTCTTGTGGGCATAAAATCTGCTAGACCACTACACCAGAATCATAATTTTTGCGATGCTAATGGAGAAATTCGGTCTACCAGAGATAGAGCTCATGGACACAAGAAACAACAAGAAGGTCCCTATCTTCCCATCTGCAATGAGATTGTCCTGGCCTCTGATATTGGTTGCAGAAATTGTTTTCAGATTTCTTTGTGACCACTCCATAAACACTGTGAGAGCTGATTTTTGTATCCCCTTGCCTGTTTCAGTATGTCACTGTGGTAATGTTTTCTGATTGAATTCTGACAGCTTTTTTCATCACCCAGGGCATGAATGCCATGAGTGCTTGCAGGATTGCCAACAATTCCCTTTAGCTGGAAGAGCTGGAAGAAACTTGAGGCGTCTGTTGTAATCACCAACCAATCTCTTTGCTGGAAAGAAAGAACTCTGGCGATGTTGTGTGACACTGCCTACCAATGCAGTTGAGCACGGACAGTGAGAGTAAGGCAGAAGTCTGCATCCAGATCTTCCTTTTTTCTCAACCAATTTGAATGTCCCACTGGAAAGGTCTGATCTGTGCTTTTGCCGAAGGTATATCTAGGATAGCAGAGGTCAAATTTACCAAGGTGCCCAGAGCTCTTCTTATTGTACAGGTTGGTTTTGAGTTAAGTTTTACAATCTCTCTTTTGATTCTCTTGATCTTTCAATTGGGCAAATGCAAGAAAGAGTTAATTAATCTACTAAAAGACTCGGCAGCTGAATCCTTCTGGTGGGAACCAGGTTTGATTTTTCCAAATTGACTATCCAACCATGTTTATACAGAGAATGGATTGTGGATGTTGCTACTAGGAACCAGTCATCCAGATATGGGATGATACTGATTCCTCTTTCTCAGAGGTGGGCTGCTAATGGAGTCAGGATCTTTGTGAAGATTCTCGGTGCTGACGCTAGACCGAATGAAAGGGCTTTTATCTTGCTTCCTGCATGCACTGCAAACCTGAGAAATGAGGAAGTGGCCATGGGAAGATGTAAGTATGCATCCTTCAGATCCAAGGTTGCCATGTGGTCGCCCTTCTGAAGAATATGCGTGACAGAAAGAATAGTTTACATTCAAAAACCATTGGTCCTGTATGGAATTGTTTACATACTTCAGGTACAGAACCAGACACACATGCCCTGGAACTGATGGATACTGAGGACTTGGTCAATGACCCCTTTCTTCAGGAGCTTCATAGTTTCTAATAGTAGGGTGATATTCTTTTAAGATGTGGGATAAGTGTAAATTAAAAACCGTGGGTAGGGAATCTTCAGAAACGGAATCTGGTATCTGAAATTGTTCTTAACACCCACGGACTCACAACTGTTGATGCCCATACATTATTAACATTACATTAACATTTATTTGTACAGCGCCACCAATTCTCGTAGCGCTTGGTAAAGAGCATAGAAAGGAACTACATACTAAGTTAGACAAACTAGTACAGACTGGTACATGAGGTAGAGAACCCTGCTCGTAAGCTTACAATCTACATCTTTGAATGCTTGTAGCCTTCCTCCAACTCTGTCAGAACTTCCTCCCCTCATCAGGTCTATCGTGCTGCTTCACAGTAAACATCAAGTCCCTACTAGACATGTGCATTCGTTTTCGGACGAATGCATTTTCGGACGAAAATAGCATTTTCGTCCATTCGTCCGAAAAACGAATAACGAAAATTTTAACTAACAAAATCCGAATGAACGAATGGTTAATAAACGAAAATCATTCGTTCATTCGTCCATTCGTCCATTCGTGCTATTGGCATTCTAAACCGAAATGGAGTCGGTTTATACAATACCAATAGCATTGTACTACATTCCATAAACCGACATGAATGACTTTCGGTTTATGGAATGCATGTAATGCTATTGGCTTCCTATAAACCGAAATTGAGTTCCCATTCATACGAATAGGTCAATTGACCTATTCGTATGAATGGGGACTCTTTCGGTTTATAGAAAGCCAATAGCATTGCATGTATTCTATAAGCCGAAAGTCTTTAAAACAAACGACGTTCGGTTTATAGAATAAATGTAATGCTATTGCTGTTCTATAAGCCGAAAGACTTTCGGCTTATAGAACAGCAATAGCATTACATGTATTCTATAAACCGAACGTCGTTCGTTTTAAAGACTTTCTGCTTATAGAATACTATTGGCATTCTATAAACCTAACTAGAGTCCCTCCTCATTCATAAGAATTTCTAATGAATGGGGACTCGACTCTAGTTCGGTTTATAGAAAGCCAATAGTATTCTATAAGCCGAAAGTCTTTAAAACGAACGACGTTCGGTTTATAGAATACATGTAATGCTATTGCTATTCTATAAACCGAATGACTTTCGGTTTATAGAATAGCCATAGGATTACATAAGCCGAAAATCTATAAACCGAAAGTCGTTCGGTTTATAGGCTGTCGGCATTTAACTATACAGAGACAGAGTCTCCATTCATAAAATTATGAATGGAGACTTTGTCTCCGTGTAGTAAAATGCCGAAAGCCTATAAACCGAACGATCGGTTTATAGACTTTCGGCTTATGTAATACATGTAATCCTATGGCTATTCTATAAACCGAAAGTTCGGTTTATAGAATAGCAATAGGAATACATGTATTCCATAAGCCGACAGCCTATAAACCGAACGTTCGGTTTATAGGCTGTGGGCATTTTACTACACGGAGACAAAGTCTCCATTCATAATTTTATGAATGGAGACTCGGTCTCCGTATAGTTAAATGCCGGCTTTTAACTATACGGAGACAAAGTCTCCATTCATAATTTTATGAATGGAGACTCTGTCTCCGTATAGTTAAATGCCGGCTTTTAACTATACGGAGACAAAGTCTCCATTCATAATTTTATGAATGGAGACTCTGTCTCCGTATAGTTAAATGCCCATAGCCTATAAACCGAACGTTCGGTTTATAGGCTGTCGGCTTTTAACTATACGTTTGTCTCCATTCATAATTTTATGAATGGAGATTCTGTCTCCCTATGGTTAAATGCTATTGTATTCTATAAACCGACTCTATTTCGGCTTATAGAATGCAATAGTACTACGAATGGACGAATGAACGAATGATTTTCGTTTATTAACCATTCGTTCATTCGGCTTTCGTTAGCTTAGCATTTTCGTTCTTCGTTTTTCGGGCGAATGGACGAAAATGCAATTTTCGGACGAAAATGCATTCGTCCGAAAACGAATGCACATGTCTAGTATATATTCACATGTAAATTGCTTTTTCAATAAAAAATTATGATATAAAAAAAATCTTGTTTTTATTTCCTTTTATGTGACAATGCTGCCTCTCTCTTTCCCTTGCCCCCAGATTTGTCGCTCTCCCCCCCTTAGTGTTGTCTCTCTCTCACCCTCCCTTTGGCTCCCCCCTCGCTCCCCTTGTGTCTGTCTCTTCCCCCCTTCCCTCCCCTTGTTTCTCTCTGCCCCCCCCCTTGTTATTCTGTCCCCCCCTCACCTGTTTCTTGCTCCCTGGTGGCTAGTGGGGGCAGCCGGGGGTTGTATGCACTATACATAATTGACGGAAGTGTTGGGCAGCATGGAGGTTGTCTGCACGATTCGTGCAGACATCCCCCAACTGCCCGATTCTCCCTGGTGGCTAGCGAGGCAGCGGAGGATGTCTGCGCGATGAGCGAGACCTCACCTGCTGCCGCCCGGCATGACCGCCGGGACTTCTATGATGAAGCTGGGTACTTCCGGCTTCCTCATAAAAGTCCTGGCGGTCGTTCCGGGCGGCAGCAGGGGAGGTCTCGCTCATCGCGCAGACATCCTCCGCTGCCTCGCTAGCCACCAGGGAGAATCGGGCAGCTGGGGGATGTCTACACGAATCGTGCAGACAACCTCCATGCTGCCCGACACTTCCGTCTATTATGTATAGTGCATACATCCCCCGGCTGCCCCCACTAGCCACCAGGGAGCAAGAAACAGGTGAGGGGGGGACAGAATAACAAGAGGGGGGGGGGGGGCAGAGAGAAACAAGGGGAGGGAAGGGGGGAAGAGACAGAAACAAGGGGAGGGGGGCAGAGAGAAACAGGGGGAGGGAAGTGGGGAAGAGACAGACACAAGGGGAGCGAGGGAGGAGCCAAAGGGAGGGTGAGAGAGAGACAACCCTAAGGGGGGGAGAGCGACAAATCTGGGGGCAAGGGAAAGAGAGAGGCAGCATTGTCACATAAAAGGAAATAAAAACAAGATTTTTTTTATATCATAATTTTTTATTAAAAAAGCAATTTACATGTGAATATATACTAGACATGTGCATTCGTTTTCGGACGAATGCATTTTCGTCCGAAAATTGCATTTTCGTCCATTCGCCCGAAAAACGAAGAACGAAAATGCTAAGCTAACGAAAGCCGAATGAACGAATGGTTAATAAACGAAAATCATTCGTTCATTCGTCCATTCGTAGTACTATTGCATTCTATAAGCCGAAATAGAGTCGGTTTATAGAATACAATAGCATTTAACTATACGGAGACAGAGTCTCCATTCATAAAATTATGAATGGAGACAAACGTATAGTTAAAAGCCGACAGCCTATAAACCGAACGTTCGGTTTATAGGCTGTGGGCATTTAACTATACGGAGACAGAGTCTCCATTCATAAAATTATGAATGGAGACTTTGTCTCCGTATAGTTAAAAGCCGGCATTTAACTATACGGAGACAGAGTCTCCATTCATAAAATTATGAATGGAGACTTTGTCTCCATATAGTTAAAAGCCAACAGCCTATAAACCGAACATTCGGTTTATAGGCTGTGGGCATTTAACTATACGGAGACAGAGTCTCCATTCATATGAATGGAGACTTTGTCTCTGTATAGTTAAAAGCCGACAGCCTATAAACCGAACATTCGGTTTATAGGCTGTGGGCATTTAACTATACGGAGACAGAGTCTCCATTCATAAAATTATAAATGGAGACTTTGTCTCCGTATAGTTAAAAGCCGGTGTTCTGACAAATTTCTGGAGCAAATTCTCCTGCGCAATCGCAGGAGAATTTGCTCACTGCGCATGCACATAAAGTTACAGCTGATAACTCAGCTGTAACTTTGTGACCACCGCGCATGCGCCAGCTGCGCAACTCACCTCCCGCCCCCCTCACACCCCCCGCACACCCCTTCTTACCAGATCATCGACCACAGCGATACACAGCGCATGCGCACGCCTATCCAGCCGTTTGGGAATGCGCGCGTCCGTTGTTGTGTTCTTAAGGTGGTAAGTAACACGGGGCGTCGGGACATAAGGGGGCAAGCATCCTGGTGAGGGCAACCTCATCTTGATGGGATTTGTGATCCTCCTGCTGCATCAATAATACAGCAGGAGGATCACAAATCCCATCAAGATGAGGCAGCCCTTACCAGGATGCTTGCCCCCTTATGTCCCGACGCCCCATGTTACCTACCACCTTAAGAACACAACAACGGACGCGCGCGCATTCCCAAACGGCTGGATAGGTGAACAGGTGAGGGGGGGACAGAATAACAAGAAGGGGGGGGGCAGAGAGAAACAAGGGGAGGGAAGGGGGGAAGAGACAGAAACAAGGGGAGGGGGGCAGAGAGAAACAGGGGGAGGGAAGTGGGGAAGAGACAGACACAAGGGGAGCGAGGGAGGAGCCAAAGGGAGGGTGAGAGAGAGACAACACTAAGGGGGGGAGAGCGACAAATCTGGGGGCAAGGGAAAGAGAGAGGCAGCATTGTCACATAAAAGGAAATAAAAACAAGATTTTTTTTATATCATAATTTTTTATTAAAAAAGCAATTTACATGTGAATATATACTAGACATGTGCATTCGTTTTCGGACGAATGCATTTTCGTCCGAAAATTGCATTTTCGTCCATTCGCCCGAAAAACGAAGAACGAAAATGCTAAGCTAACGAAAGCCGAATGAACGAATGGTTAATAAACGAAAATCATTCGTTCATTCGTCCATTCGTAGTACTATTGCATTCTATAAGCCGAAATAGAGTCGGTTTATAGAATACAATAGCATTTAACTATACGGAGACAGAGTTTCCATTCATAAAATTATGAATGGAGACAAACGTATAGTTAAAAGCCGACAGCCTATAAACCGAACGTTCGGTTTATAGGCTGTGGGCATTTAACTATACGGAGACAGAGTCTCCATTCATAAAATTATGAATGGAGACTTTGTCTCCGTATAGTTAAAAGCCGGCATTTAACTATACGGAGACAGAGTCTCCATTCATAAAATTATGAATGGAGACTTTGTCTCCATATAGTTAAAAGCCAACAGCCTATAAACCGAACATTCGGTTTATAGGCTGTGGGCATTTAACTATACGGAGACAGAGTCTCCATTCATAAAATTATAAATGGAGACTTTGTCTCCGTATAGTTAAAAGCCGGTGTTCTGACAAATTTCTGGAGCAAATTCTCCTGCGCAATCGCAGGAGAATTTGCTCACTGCGCATGCACATAAAGTTACAGCTGATAACTTAGCTGTAACTTTGTGACCACCGCGCATGCGCCAGCTGCGCAACCCACCTCCCGCCCCCCTCACACACCCCGCAACCCCTTCTTACCAGATCATCGACCACAGCGATACACAGCGCATGCGCACGCCTATCCAGCCGTTTGGGAATGCGCGCGTCCGTTGTTGTGTTCTTAAGGTGGTAAGTAACACGGGGCGTCGGGACATAAGGGGGCAAGCATCCTGGTGAGGGCAACCTCATCTTGATGGGATTTGTGATCCTCTCTGTATAGTTAAATGCCGACAGCCTATAAACCGAACGACTTTCGGTTTATAGACTTTCGGCTTATGTAATACATGTAATCCTATGGCTATTCTATAAACCGAACGTTCGGTTTATAGAATAGCAATAGGAATACATGTATTCCATAAGCCGACAGCCTATAAACCGAACGTTCGGTTTATAGGCTGTCGGCATTTTACTACACGGAGACAGAGTCTCCCTTCATAAAATTATGAATGGAGACTTTGTCTCCGTGTAGTAAAATGCCCACAGCCTATAAACCGAACGTTCGGTTTATAGGCTGTCGGCATTTTACTACACGGAGACAAAGTCTCCATTCATAATTTTATGAATGGAGACTCTGTCTCTTATTAGTTAAATGCCGACAGCCTATAAACCGAACGACTTTCGGTTTATAGACTTTCGGCTTATGTAATACATGTAAACCTATGGCTATTCTATAAACCGAAAGTCGTTCGGTTTATAGAATAGCAATAGGATTACATGTATTCCATAAGCCGAAAGTCTATAAACCGAAAGTCGTTCGGTTTATAGACTTTCGGCTTATAGAATACAAGTAATACTATTGCCTTTCTATGAACCGAACGAGAGCCCCATTCATAAGAATTTCTTATGAATTGGGCTCTCGTTCGGTTTATAGAAAGCCAATAGTATTACATTGTATTCTATAAAACGAACGAATAAAACAAAACGAAACGAAAATAATGAACGAATTTCGTCTGAAACGAATGCACTAATGAACGAAATTCGTTTTAGACGAAATAAATAACATTTTCGTCCGAATGGACGAAAACGAAACGAAAATTTTAGTTTTGCACATGTCTAGTCCCTACTGTGCTTGTAAAACTTCTGATATCTATTCAGTTGTTGTAATGATCTCTGGTTCCTGAAAGGGTATCTCCTGTTCCACAGATATTTACTTTCTTGAGGGAGTGCCTTCTTGGTAGTCAACATTTGCTTTATGAGTTCCTCAAAAGGACCGCTGAACAACTTTTTCCTCTCAAATTGTAATTCACACAAGGATGACTTTGATGCTGAGTCTGCTGTACAGGATCTCAGCCATAATGGTCTTCTGGCTACAGAGGATAGACCCATTACATGTGACGAAAGCTTCAGGACTTCATCTGTCATGTCAATGAGAAACTCATTTGCAAATCTTAGGTTTCTGACCAGGTGTGTCATCTCTTCCCCCGTGCAAGTCTCCAAAGATTGCAGTCACAGATTTTGAGATCTCGCTACTGCTGTTCTGCCAAAGAAGCCTTACACTGGAACCCCATGGCCTAAAAAAACCATCTCAAAGATGTCTCGGCTCTTTTATTTATAGGGACCAGCATTGGCAGGAAGAGAGACAGACAGTCATGGAACCGGAGATTACAGACATAGGAAGGAAGATAGACAGACATGAGAAGGGAAAGTAAAGAGACAGACATGGAGAGGAAGAGAGACTGACATGGGAAGGGATAATTAAGAGACAGACATGGGAAGGAAGAGAGGCAGACAGAGATGGGAAGGGAGATTAAAGACACAGACATGGGAAGGAAGAGAGAAAGACATGGGAAGGGAGAGGAGAGGCAGACATGGGAAGGGAAAGGAGAAAGGTAGCGGAGAGAGAGGTGGACATGGGGGAGAGTAAAAGACTGACGGACATTGGGTGAGGAAAAGACAGATGGACATGGGGAGATCAGATTCTGGATCTGCCCCTGCATGGGAGCCTTTAAAACGTGCCAGCTTCAGTTGCTGCATAACCCCAAAGGATTAGGTGATGGATTACGCATTCTGATAATTCCCCCCGGAAAAGTCCTGTGTGCCGCACCAGCCTTGGGGCAACTGTCCATCCTTGTGAAGGGACTAGAAGGAACTGAGGATCTGGGGGACTAAGGAAACATTAATAGGTAAAAGGGAGGCGTTAACATTTTTACTTAATTTTACGGGCTACTTGTCTAAAGACTAAAGATACTACCCAACTGTACTGCTATTTCCTGTTTGCACTGCTATTTCCTGTTTGCCAAGGATCATGGAGTGTGGTATGTTTGTTTGTCTGCTGTTTTGAACACCCAAGCACACAACCAAGATATTTGTTCAATAAGTC
The DNA here is from genome assembly GCA_036172795.1 of Pelodytes ibericus. Lineage (NCBI taxonomy): Eukaryota > Metazoa > Chordata > Amphibia > Anura > Pelodytidae > Pelodytes > Pelodytes ibericus. The sequence continues at coordinate 111,157,765 of CM069862.1, read as the reverse complement.
AAATTGCAAGACTACACATAAATAAAATGTGTGTATAAGCTTCCTAGTTAATCAGGGTGGTCTACACCATGCCAATATGTAGAATCTGTTTATTGGGCCCTTGGCTGGGGAACAAGTGAATGGGCAAACTGTGGCATATTAATGGACAAACTAACAGTGGCATATTAAGACAATCTGGCTGTGGCATACTAATGGACAAACTGGCTGTGGCATGAAAGAAAAGAGATTTACCTTAGGCTATCAACGGTTTGGAATTCAGATTATGGAGCTCCTCTTATGTCTGCTGGATTACAAATGGGCAAACAGTGGTATATTTACATGGGCAATATGTAAATATGGGACAAAGTGACACAGTAGTATGCTCTGGGGGGAAGATTGACACTGTGGCATGCCAAATCGTGTGGGTGCAATAAAGGTGCATGTATGGTGCTGTGTTAAATCTTTTTGGTGCAATTTGGGTGCAGAGGGAATACAAACAAGAAATGCAATTTTTCAGTAACATTTTTATTACATATGAAAATAGCTGAATAAAAATTAAAAAGAGAGCGAGAGAGAGAGAGAGTTATGTGTGTATCTATAGTCATGTGATATATGTGTGTGTATATTTATTGTTTTATAATTGTATAGATAATGTGGCCAGTCATCTCCTTGAAGACTTTGCTTCTGGCCCTCGAATGTAAAAAGTTTCCTTACCCCCTTCCCTACTGTATAATATGTGCCTTGTCTAATATCAGTGGCATGTATCATTACAGCAATATCCGTGTATTTTAATGTTAATTGCTACATACAATATGTAAGTTCTCTATAATATTAGTGTACACTTTAGTAATATAGGCACTGCGTACTTTTATTGCAGTGTTGCATAATTAAAAAGGCATACATTTTGCAGCCATATATATATTTTGTTCCATATATACAATTATACACTTATAATACACGTTATGCACAGCAATAACTGTGTCCATAGGATCCATTACTCTGGTATAGGTACTCTGTGTCTATGTTACAAAGTATACCTGGATATTAGAGAACATTTACATATTAAAGGCAGCAATTGTATTTGTTTATTTTGTGTGGTGGGGGATGTAGTGGGTTGGTGAGGGTTGGGGTGGGGGTGTGATTGCATGCCAGGGAATGGGGTGGGGTACAGGGGGGGCCCAAGCTAATTCTTGCCCAGGGTCCAATCAATATTAAAGATGGCCCTGGACCTATGTGACATCTAGATGACATGATGATGTTATGTACTTTGTCAAATCCGATCATTTAAGTAGCTGATGTCATTGAGGAATACAAATTACACTCTGTAGATGAACAAGAATTCAAGGCACACTAATGGATGGCATTAGATCAGATTATTATCAATTATTTATTAAACCTCAGAGCATTTCACATTTACGTGCAATATGAATACAGGGTGGTGTACAAAAACTATATAAAACCACATTTATACATACCAATAGCATATCAGATCAAGGATCCTGAATCATATTCTAGTTTAACTGGTGTACAATGAAAACAGAAGGTCATTCCCTTGGGCAAACTATAAACACAAAGCAATATATATCTATTTATTTCATGATCACAGAAAAATAACAGTTTTTGTTTTATTTACATTAGGTTTTATGTTGCTTTCTTTTTTTAAGGGCAATGACTGCCCCAACAGGTTTTACATTTTAATATACAGCAATGAGGGAAGACTCACCAGTGTGGATTTCAGAAAATTCCCATTTGCATGTTATAGAACAGGCTGTGTTCTGCTTTACAATGCATGATGGGAAGTCTTAAGGGTTCTAGAAATATGTGACAGTGACAATTTTTACTCTATAGCTCCAGAAAGAACAGAGAGAAAGGGTCAAGCCTGACATTTCCTGACTCCTCTCACTTTTCCCCCTACTCCATCCGGGGAACAAGGGCCCATTCAGAGCCGCAGAACATCGCTTCCAGAGGAACTGAAAAGGAAAGGCAGGGCTTGGGCCCGCGGGCAGCGGCAATGAAAGAAAGATGCCTTGTTCACTCCAAGCTGCTCACAGCCCTAGTCTTTATTGCATGCGTAATGTGGAATGAGGAGAGAGATGAATGTATTGAAGCATTGTGAAGAAACCACCTGGACCTCCATTGCTGTGCACTGCACATTCACGGAGGTTCTGTGTGGTTCTGTGTTCAGCAGACTGTGAAAATAGATAGGCAATAAGTAATTATTTCTGTAGGTTGAAAGCACTTGAGTTCTAATACTTGGTAGGATGAGTTACCAATGTTGGGTGGCCATTCCATGAATTTACCTTTTTTTCTCTATACAATTCCTGATTTTCCTTGTAGGAGAACGGTTGCAAAGTTTTTTTTTTTTTTACAGCGCATTAATAGAACTTATGTTCAAGGCCAGCCCATAGGGTGTTTCTGTTCATGATTCTGTGCAATAACTCCCTTAAAAAAACAACAAATAAATACAGGAAAAATCCATGTGCATAAAGCACGTTCTAAAATCTCTACAGTGCTACCAGGCAAAAAACCCCGCTAAGGTAAGATGAGCAGACTTTCATTTAAATAAAAAGGTAGAGCACGTCCTAAAGGATGTTGTTAATTCACCCCTGTTATTTTCCATAACTGCTACCACTTATTGGGAAGGCCTGATCACCCTAGAACAGGAGTAGTTAAAAAGTATCTAACCTGCTCTTCCTGAAGCCACACTGAAGTTCAAGGAACAGCAGCTGCTAATAGAGGTCAGATCCCATATTTGACCATTTGATAATCTTTTCTATGAAAATGTCACAAAATATAAAACTTATTCAGACATACACTAAAGGGTCGACTTCTTTTTTGAATCACTAAAGTGATCCGAGTGGCCCTCAAATTCAGACTACTCAGAGGCCACCAAAGCGATCTTGAAGTGGGAAAATTCGGACAGTGTAGCCAGTTTTCATTCTGACATTTCGAAGCTCAAGTTTAGCTGCCAAAATAGGAGGCTCACTCTGCTGTATAGACTTCTATGAGAAGTTTAATTCAGGGCCATCCTGAAGGAGGACCTTGGCTTCTCTGGATTGTAAGCGTTGTCAAGGGGATAGTAAACTCTTGCAGGAGAGCGTTGTATTGAGCCCAGTGGTGGAGAGAATGGAGGGGATTGGGATTGTCTGGATCCTAGGATACTCTGGTGAGTTACTTCTTAGGGGAGTCTGACAGGGAGAGAGGAAAGAACACTTGGGGAGGGGAGAGAGAGAGCAGAGAACATGGGGAGAGAGGAGAGAACACAGATGGATAGAACACAGATGGGGAGAGGAGAGACTACAGACAGGGAAGAGGAGGAAAAGAGACAGCTATGGGGAAGAGGAGATAGACAACCTTTTGAGAAGAGGAGAGACATACATCAGTAGAGGGACTAAGAGAAAGTCATAGGAGGTAGAGGAGAGAGATTTGCATAGGAAAGAAGAGGAGAGAGACAGATATGGGAAGTGATAGGAGAGAGACAGACATGGTAAGCGAAAGGAGAGTGACAGACATGGGAAAGAAGAGAATACAAAGACAGACATGGGAAGGGCGAGGAGAGAGATGAACATAGAAACATAGAATGTGTCGGCAGATAAGAACCATTCGGTCCATCTAGTCTGCCCAATTTCTTTTTGAGCAGCTGCAGGTATGCAGTGTATGAACTACACAAATTGGTGTGACACATATTTCTTGCCCTTGCCAGCAATACATTTCATTGATGTATGCAACAAATCTAGATGCAATGGGTCTTATGCATAAATGAATAAATTAGCAGTGAGCTAAGAGTTTTAGATCACTCACGAAAGTCCCCAAGACCTTACTTTTACTGCTGCCCAACATAACACAATCTCATGCCATCACTGGTTCTTGCTAGCCTGTTTTGGACAAAATCACAATAATTTGATATTTGCTTTTATTATCAGTATTATAGGAAAGTTTATATTATACTGATATTTCAGCTTCCCTCAGAATTTTACTTTACATTATAATAACAATATTACTCATCAAAACATTAAAATGTAACTGGGAATTCCAACCAATGTTTAAAATCTAGTGACCATAATCAAAGGAATCATTAGCTTTGCTGTTAGTTTTTCGGGAAAAAAGGGTGGGATTCATAACTGCTGCAAATTATTAAATAGAATAAGAAAGTGGCATAACTTAGAAAAGCAAGGCTGACTGAGTTTGTGTAATTGTGTATCAATCACTAACATTATCTCAATTGTATCCAAAAAAAAACAAAAAACAAACGAATCGGAAAGCATTATATATCATCTGAATAAAAAATATTCTTTTACAAAATTGAGAATGAAAGAACAGCCTACAATGCAGGTGTTTTGCACTGGTGTCATTTGTACAGCTGTGCAGATTCTCATGTATATTTGCCACCACGTGGCTCCTCCTGCTCTTTAGGCACTGAACAGAATAGTTTTACAAGCATGTTTACAGAGATGGTGAGATGGAGCAATTACAGCCTGGCCTTTAATGGAAACTACGACTGCTTTGTAATCCATTGACATTCCTTCCATGTACTCTTAATGCAGATATAATTTTACTAAACAGGAGCAGTAGCTCTGGGCTTCCCTGAGCTGTCTGTGTGGAGGACTGATTAGGTGCAATGTATTCAAGAGAAACATAGGCAGAAAAACAACATCTCATATTATAGCACTAGAAAATCAAATTTGGCCCAACATGTTTTCAACAAGCTTTTATCCTTCCATTGCCAAAATGTGTCTAGCACATTAAGCACACTCTGTTCACTGTAAAGGGTTAAATTAGATACTTTTTTTTTTCTTTTTGTTCATTAGGGCATTTTCCTCAATGCCTGATAATATTATGATTCTGCAGGATGGCTCTTTCATGATTATAAAGAAAAGTGTTTCTCTGCAATTTGCCCTGGACTGTCATTTTGCAGAATGCATAGATATACTGGGATATGGGAGAGAAATGGGTTTAAATGTTTGAGGTTTGTTTTGAGACATGCTCCACCAGACTAAGTAGGATATATGTTTTCAAGGTTCACGAATTCTATGGAGTAAGTAGCATGGGACAGTGTTCATATGACCATCTGTGATCATGTGTATTCACATTTTCTGAGCCTTCGGCAAAGACAATATCAAAGAGAAAAGCTTAATTTTCAAGCAGAGGTGAATCCCATGGTGGGGAAAGGGAGATGTAGAAAGTGCCTTTTCTTGCCTAATTTGTAGTAACACATTTATGTGCTAGTGTACCTAGGAAAGTACCCAGGCTTGATTTAGTACCTTCTTTTTTTACTACTTGAGTGTATCCGATAAACACAAGTAGGTTGAGGTGGCAGTCTAGATTAATCAACCAATTGGTTCTTATATACGATTCTAATCTAAGTTTCTTCTTTGTTTCGACAGATGCCCACAATTGGTGGTTACACCGCATTGCTAATTTTGACATTGTCATGAATTACATGAAACCCTAATCTTCCGAGTTCAGGAGTTCATAGCGCAGACATGGAGACACAGTGCTTGGTGCAGTCCCTCGGAGGTTTGAGGCCCCAGGTTCGTTCAGCCACATTCCCAGGCCCTGTGATAGCAGCTGTTGTATCCAGTTTAGTCGAGACTAGATGCTGAAGATACCCTGCAGACATTCTGGCTCAAGCATGCAATAAAACCTTGAAATCTGCAGGCTAGGAGAGAATATATCAAGCTGAGCAGATACATAGAGAGCTGAAACAAGATGAATAAAATGTAGAGTGCAGGGCTGCAGGACAGACCTAGGAGCAAAGGGAGAACTAAAGCATACATGAGGAGGGCAAAACATAAGACATCAGTACAGAAGTACTGGAGACATACAGAGATACATATATAACACAGGACAACATACAGAGGACAGGGTAAGGGCTAAAGGGACGGAGTGAGGAGCTGAGATCCTCAGACACTTCCAAAGGGGAACCAAACTATACATGGGGATAGTAGAGAGGAGGCAAGATCCTCAGGTGCTTCGGGGAAAGAGGATAAAGGCAAATTATACATACAAACAAACATACAGGAACTAATCTAATACTCACAGATGATAGATAGTGAGGATTTAGTTAAATCATGGTTTTAAGCTTGCCAACCACGTCAAGGTTCCTCAGAGATGATAAATAGTAAGGATTTAGTTAAATCATGGCCAAAAGATTAAGCTTGCCAACCACGTCAAGGTACCTCAGAACTAGGCAAGAACCTAACTATGAATTTAATGATAAACAGATTATACACACACATACCTGTAGCATAACTTCAGAGCTGCACAAACTGACAGCTTAAGACACAAAACGGGTGTGGTTGGGATTGAAATAGAGGGTTGGGGCACCACACTGTGACCGAGCAAGAAAAGTGTTGGGGCACCACACTGTGGCTGAGCAAGGAAAGGATCAAGATACAAACCAAAGGCAGGAAACATAGAAACATAGAATGTGTCGGCAGATAAGAACCATTCGGTCCATCTAGTCTGCTCAATTTATTTGAGTACTTTTATTAGTCCCCCGTTCCCGGTCTTATAGCTGTGATAGCCTTGTGTCTATCCCACGCATGCTTAAAATCCTTGACTGTGTTTACCTCTACCACTTCTGCTGGCAGGCTATTCCATACATCCACTACCCTCTCAGTAAAGTAACACTTCCTGATATTACTTTTAAATCGTTGCCCCTCTAATTTAAGACTATGTCCTCTAGTTGTGGTAGTTTTTCTTCTTTTAAATATACTCTCTTCCTTTATTGTGTTGATTCCCTTTATGTATTTAAATGTTTCTATCATATCCCCCCTGTTACGTCTTTCCTCCAAGCTATACATGTTAAGATGCTTTAACCTTTCCTGGTAAGTTTTATCCTTCAACCCATGAACCAGTTTAGTAGCCCTTCTCTGAACTCTCTCCAAAGGAGCAAGTATAAGTAATAAGCAAAACAAAAGAGCAAAGCAAAAGCAGGCATGAGCATAGATAATAAGCAAGCTAGCAAAGCAAAGGGATACAGAAATCACAGGGAACAGCTTGGATGAGCCTGACAGTCAGTTATGAGCATGGCAGGAATGGAAAAGTAATATCATGTCCCGAGGTTCTGCCTCCTTGGAGACCTGGAATGCATAACTGAATGTTCAGATATTTGTAAATTAAGATAGGTACCCTGAAAATTGCTTTGTTGGACCTTCCAGTTTTCACAGCAGTTTGCAGGGCATCAGAGTCAAAATATTCTTCCCAGTATAGAGGAAGCAACCTCTCCCCACTGAGTGCGGGAGTCTCGTATATAGCCACATGAAATTCCTCTGCCAACATCTATATAGAGGGAATATGATTTGCCTATCAACAAAATAATTTGTTTAAGTGCAAAGGCTCAGAGTTTTGAATCATCATTTTAATGGTGTGCTAGTAAAGTTAGTTTTCAGACTTGAGGCATGGGGAGTTGGTACAGAAGACCTAATAATGCAACCAGGAATTGCCAAAGTGGACTTCACCTGGCCAGTTTTCCTGCATCTAGACCTAACAACCATGTAGCTCTCTGCTGGATTGTTATGCTTGCTGAGATGTACTGTTCTATCTGCTGTGGAATAAATGCCCTGCAAAGTATAAAGAGATCATCTATGAACCAGTGGCGGATCCGGGGGGGGGGGGGGGGGGGGCAACGGGGCAATTGCCCCCCCCTGAGAACAGGAAAAAAAAACCTGCCGCTTTAAAAAAAAAAACCCAAAAAAACCCACGCTTACAGGCAGAGACGGAGGTGAGAGGAGATCAGAAGATCCCCCCTCACCATCGCTCTGCCTGCCAGGCTGCACAGGGAGCTGAACAGGCAGCACAGAGAAATCTCCGTGCTGCCTGTTCGGCTTCCCGTGCAGTGTGACACGGAAGTGCCGACAGTCACGTGACCGGCGCACTGACGTCAAACGCGTGCCGGGTCACGTGACCTGTCGGCACACCCGCCTGGGAGCCGAACAGGCAGCATGGACGAGACCATGCTGCCTGCCACCAGGGAAAAAGGAGAGTGCTGGGGAGATGGGGGAATTTGGGCAAATTGGCTGGGGCTAATTAAATGGCAAATAACACTGACATATTATTAGGCAAATTGGCTGGGGCATATTAAATGGCAAATAACACTGGCATATTATTAGGCAAATTGGCTGGGGCTAATTAAATGTCAAATAACACTGGCATATTATTGGGCAAATTGGCTGGGGCTAATTAAATGGCAAATAACACTGACATATTATTGGGAAAATTGGCTGGGGCATACTAAATTGCAAATAATATTGGCATATTATTGGGCAAATTGGCTGGGGCATATTAAATGGCAAATAACACTGGCATATTAATAGGCAAATTGACAGGGGCATATTAAATAGCAAATAAAACTGGCATATTATTGGGCAAATTGGCAGGGGCATATTAAATGGCAAATAACACTGGCATATTATTGGGCAAATTGGAAGGCATATTAAATGGCAAATAACACTGGAATATTATTGGGCAAATTGGCTGGGGCATATTAAATGACAAATAATATTGGCATATTAATGGGCAAAAGGGCAGGGACATATTAAATGGCAAATAACACTGGCATATTATTGGCCAAATTGGCTGGGGCATATTAAATGACAAATAATATTGGCATATTAATGGGCAGATTGGCAGGGGCATATTAAATGGCAAATAACACTGGCATATTATTGGGAAAATTGGCTGGGGTATACTAAATGGCAAATAATATTGGCATATTATTGGGCAGATTTGCAGGGGCATATTAAATGGCAAATAACACTGGCATATTATTGGGCAAAATGGCAGGGACATATTAAATGGCAAATAACACTGGCATATTATTGGCCAAATTGGCTGGGGCATACTAAATGGCAAATAATATTGGCATATTATTGGCCAAATTGGCTGGGGCATATTAAATGGAAAATAACACTGGCATATTAATGGACAAATTGGCAGGGGCATATTAAATGGCAAATAACACTGGCATATTATTGGGCAAATTGGTTGGAGCATATTAAATGGCAACTAACACTGGCATATTATTGAGCAAATTGGCTGGGGCTTATTAAATGGCAATTAACACTGGCATATTATTGGGCAAATTGGCTGGGGGATATTAAATGGCAACTAACACTGGCATATTATTTGGCAAATTGGCTGGGGCATATTACCGTATTTGCTCGATTATAAGACGACCCTGATTATAAGACGACCCCCCAAACTTTGGATATTCCTTTAGGAAAAAAACTAAAAGCCTGAATATAAGACTACCCTACAGGAAAAAAAGTTTAACTTGTATACATGTAAATTGCTTTTTAATATTTAATAAAAACTGTTTATTATACAAATGCACTTCTTGTTTTTATTTCCTTTTATGTGCCAATGCTGCCTCTCTCTTTCCCTTGCCCCCAGCTTTGTCTCTCTCCCCCTCCCTTTGACTCCCCCCTTGCATCTGTCTCTCCCCCCCACTTGTTTCTCTCTGCCCCCCTCCCTCCCCTTGTTGCTCTGTCCCCTTCCTCCCTCTGTCTCTTCCCCTCTTCCTCCCCTTGTAGCTCTGTCTCTTCCCCCCTCCCTTCCCTTGTTGCTCTGTCCCCCTCCTCCCTCTCTATACCACTGGGGGGGCGGGGGGGGGGGGGGAGAGAACATGGGGGAGAGAACACTGGTGTGGGAAGAGAGAGGAAAGAACACTGATGGGAGGGGAGAGAGGAGAGAACCTGCGTGATTTGTCCACTATAAGTAACATTACAGATGGTGAGATTCAGCTGAGCATGTGTCACACTAAGATGGTACCATGGGAGAGTGGAACGCATATGTTGAATTCTGTAAAGTCTTTGCAGCCAATCCTGTTACTATTTATTCATTACTCCCTCGTTTTCTTCTTGGCCTACCCCTCTCCCTTTACTCCTTGCCTGGTTGGGATGGTAAACCCCCCCCCCCCCCCCCATACATAAGCAAGAAATGCAATATTTCAAGAGTTATTGCTTGCAATCAATATATATGATCACTTTCTGAAAAGCTACTGGTAATGACTGTAATTAGGTTTCTGAAGTGCTCCCACATACTTGCCCAGGAGCCCCCCCCCTTCTATAACCTTACACCCTCACACCCTAAATCCCAGGAAAACATTTTTTTGCAGTGCAAAATTTGATTCTCACAACAGATCCTCTCCTACAGAGGAGTTTACTAAAATGTTGCTGCTGCATTCAGAGTTTTCTGTTCCTTTCATAATTGGTACGGCTAGCTACAAAGGTATTTTGGGAAATCCATTTACATCCAGTGCCAGAACCTACTGGGCCAGGAACAGAATACAGAAAGCAGTTACCAATAACCATCTGCTGTGGCTTCATTTCCCTAAATGAATAAAGCTTAGTACGGCAATATTCCAGGATCCAGCCAGCGATTTGAGTCAGTGCCGGATTAACCACAAGGTAAGATAGGCAATTACATATAGGCTGTTTGTTAAGGGAGAGTGCAGATGGCAAATGGGGAGGAGCAAAGTCATTATTTTCAGTTGCATAGAAATCCTAGAACACCTATATACTCTGCATGTCCCAGGATGTGTACATATTTCACTTAGCCTTGTCTACGTTTCAAATCAGCTATAGATTGCTCTCCAGAATGTGTACAGGAAAGATGAGTTTCCACCTGTTGCACCGCACTGCGCAATGGCTAGGAAACATTTGAATACAAATACACTGGTTTTCATACAGTTCCAGCTGATGACAGCCACCACTAATCTCTTTCTTTAGGTCAGTGGTGCACAAAGTTATATAGAATTCAAAAGTCAGCAGTATACTCTTTGGACTACAATCACAATTACTTCTACAGTTCAGGCAAAAATATCCTAAACACGCAAGTACAATAAGTAAAAGTTTAGGAGTCTGTGTTACATTTTACATGGCAGTTTCTTGGGCATTTGCTCAAAAACACTCTACTTGTTCATTAGTGAATAGAGTCAACATGTATAATCCTTCGACCTTAAGGCCATCCGACTCCTTTGTCAATTGGCAATAGAATGTTAAATTGTCTTAAACATAATGGAATTAAATGATTTTAGACTATATTTATAATCGTAAAACAGCCTTCTGGCATACCGCATCCTGATAAAGGAAACAATGTCCAATTTTAGATCTTGATTTAACATTTTAATAATTTCAGGAGTACTTTACAAGTGATCCTCTCCAGCACTCAAAGGATTAAAAGGACTCTATGATAAAAAAAAAAAAACAATTGGGTCGGGGATTTACAAGCCCAGTAGTCACAAGACTAGTGCTAGGTTTTAACATTTATTCTAGTTTTACAGTGAACTGATTTCAGTAACTTGTACACTGAAACATCAAAATCAAACTAAATAAATATTCTTCTATTATTTAAGAGATTCTAAAGAGTAATCTTTAGTTAATTCACTTTTTCAGTATTAACTTTTTTAAAAAAGGGTCAAGGGTAGTGTTGAGTGAACCGAACATTACGTTTTTTTTACCTCGGACCCGAACACGGATATTTCACTGTATGTTCGGGTTGGAGTTTGGCGATTACATTGTAGACTTTCGGTTTATGGAATACATGTAATGCTATTGGCTTTCTATAAACCGAAATAGAGTCCCCATTCAATTGACCTATTCGTATGAATGGGGACACTCTTACCCACATTTTACTTTATTTTGCAGCCCTCTAGCCCTTTCCAGGACTTTTTTAGAGGCCAAAAGTTCGTGTCCCTATTGACTTCAATGGGGTTCGGGGTCAAGTTCGGGGTCAAGTTCTAGCACGGACCCGGACATTTTTTCAAAAGTTCGGCCGAACCTGCCGAACCCGAACATAGAGGTGTCCGCTCAACTCTAGTCAAGGGAAGTTTAAAAAAAAAAAAGGTTTATCCATTTACCAATTAATTATTGATAAGCTTCTAAATCACATCAGACTCAACGCTAAATTTAAATTGATTAGAAAACATACTATAGGTTTAGGGTCTTCTACAGTTTAGCCATCATAGAAAGATATGGCATGGCATTGCAAAACTTCTTCAAGTTTCCTTTTGCCCTGTACAAATCTCACACTTTAGTACCACCAAGAGTGCCGCCATCTGGGAGGGACCGGCTATACACCCATCCCCGGCGAGCCCAGGGGGCTCACTTGGGCCCCAGCCCTTTAAAAAGAAAATGTAAAAAAAAGTGTAGGTAAATGGGGCAGCTGCCAGGGCCCATTCATTCCTGGTTGGCCCAAAGCAGCTTCCCCATTGGCCCCCGCTGCCCGTGTGACTGTCTCACACTGAGACTGTCACGATCGGGCTGCAGCTGGCAGATCTAGTTACAGCCGCCGGAAAATGATGTCATGTCATATCTGGGGGCTGTATTTCCTGCACAAGAAACCCTGCGGAGGAGACTGCAGGGAACGAGCAGCATCCAGGTAAGTACTGGGGAAGGGGGGACGAGGGGGGTTTGGTCAGTGACTATTAATGGACAAATTATCAATGGGCTTATAATGGACAAATTATCAATGGGCTTATAATGGACAAATTATCAGTGGGCTGATAATGGACATATTATCAGTGGGCTATTAATGGACAAATTATCAATGGGCTTATAATGGACAAATTATCAGTGGGCTTATAATGGACATATTATCAGTGGGGTATTAATGCACAAGTTATCAGTGGGCTATTAATGGACACATTATCAGTGGCTATCAGTGATCAAATTATCTGTGGCTGTTAATGAGCAAATTATCACTGGCTATTAATGAGCAAATTATCACTGGGCTATTAATGGATAAACTATCCAGGTGGAGGGCAGATTTTTTTCAGGAAGGGGTCCTGAAATTTCTGATGGCTGCCCTGACCACCAAAACACCCTCAGACCATCACATTGCATCCACCATGCTTGACAGATGCCAGCATCATTTCATTTGGTCTTCTTCTCACAAATGTTCTTCACACACCTAAAACTTAGATTAGTCTGTCCATAACACTTTTTTTCCAGTCTTCCGCCGTCCAGTGACTGTGTTGTTTTGCCCATCCTAATCTATTATTTTTATTGACAAGTCTTGGATAGTACTTTTTTTTCTTTGCAACTCTGCCTAGATCAGCATCCCGTAGTCACCTCTTCACTGCCAGTTGAGGACCTGTTTGTGTGTGTGTGTGTATATATAGATAGATATTGGGTCAATTAATAATCACAGTTTTAATACACTATGTGTGGCATGTATAAACATGGCCCACATGCATATTGTGCCAAATACTGGCGCAATCGTGTTCAACAATGTATAAAGCAGACTCTCGAATGTGTAGATTGTGTTGGCGCTTGATGTGCCAGTGCAGCCTAAAAAAAAAAAGGCCACCAAATCTGCTTGGATTACATTATATTGTAAAAGTGGAAGGTTGCTGAAAAAAACCTTATTGTTATAAATAAAGAATAAAAAAATTAAAAAAGCGCCCAATTTGTATGTGCAGTGCAGGAGTTTTTTTTATAAATAACCCCTTATGTCCTTAAAGCGTGGTCTACCAGTGGTTCATAAATACAATTGGCCAACCATCACATTCCTCTACTGAGAGGCACATGTATCTACGCCCACTACATTTTAATGATCCATGGGACTTTACATCCTCATTCTCTGAAAAATACTTATTCCAAGAATATACAAAGATCACATCTGGTAAAATCCCTAGCAAGGGGAGGATTGTCCTGACCAAGAAAATAATATGCTGCTTAACTATCCAGAAAACACTGCCGTGTTTACCAGCTACAGCATTATGGAGAGAAAAAAATACTACAGTCTCTACTAGTCCCAGTCTTGGATGATAACAAAAAGCTATACAACTGTGCCATCAGGTAGTCAAGGTTAATACAGCAAATGATGAGTTAAACCATATTCCGATAAGTAAATACTGCCCCCAACTGGTGGAATGCTCTATTTCTGTAACAAGGTTGTTTGTGGGTACATTTTGGAGGTTTCCCCTTCCCTGCTTGTTCTACATTTATTGTAGTTTTACTCCTCCAAGCAGGCTTGCAACAGTTAAAATTAGGATAATAACCATGACAATAACCTAATCCTTCTATATTTTAAGAGCAGCTTCACCCCCTTTATTTTGCTTGGTTTCAAAATCAGCTGTGAGGATTAGTTACTGTCATCAGCCAAACAGACAGCTGGTGACTTTTTTTGACACCTATGATAATAGGATATATTAGTTTGAACTTGTCTTGCTGTCCTCTTTTCTCAATTGTATGACTCAGTTAGATCTAACCTAGAGTTTAAACCACTCACTGGTATTGCTGGGGGTGCCGAGGGGACCATAGCCCCCCTAGATTAGGCCATGCAGCCCCAATTTAAACTAAAGTTAAGGCTTGCTGCGCTGCCTTGACATCAGGCACTTGCAACTGCAGGAAAAAAAAAAATGTAAAAAAACAAAAAATTGCTGCGACTGGATATGACAGTACGTGCATGGAGGAGACGACCGTGGACACGGAGCAGCCAGGCGGTGAGTAAAATTGACACTGTGACGTAACAAATTGTGTGGGTGCAATATGAGTGCAAGCCAAGTTCTGTGGGTGCAATATAGGTGCATGGCAAGTGCTGTTTGTACTGTATGGCGTTAAGTCCTGTAGGTGCAAATGGGTGCAGAAATTGAATAAAAACAAGAACTGCAATTGTTCAATAACATTTTTATTACATATACAAATAGTTGAATGTAATATGAAAATAGTTGCATATAATATTAAAATGTTACATTTTACATTTACATATAGTTTTTTACCGTCAGACTTTAGAAAAACTGGGTCGAGGGGGGCCCACTGCTAAAGACTTTGACTAGGGCCCACTAGGGTCTTAAAGCAGCCCTGCTTGACATAACAAAACATGCAGCCGGCTTGCCGGCGCACTGCCAGGGAGCACTGCTTTACCCTTTCCCTCTCATCCCGCTTTGCGGCTGTCAGTTCCCTGATGATTTTATTTGTTTCAGCTGCTTTCTGAGTGGCGCCAGTGTGTGTTTCGTCATAGGCAGACCTCAGACCCAGAGGCGGCTCTCTAATTAGGCGAGTTAGGCAGCCGCCTAAGGCCTCGCACTCACGGGGGCCTCGCGGCTGCCTAACTCACCTTATTGCCTTTGATGTAACAGGGAGCTTAACGCTGCCGTTAATCTCCCTGTTACACTAACCTGGGACGTTTCCTCCGTGCATCTTCTCTCCTGCACGGAGGAAGGAAGCTCCGATCGCGTTTTTTTTTTTTTTTTTTAAACTTTATTGAACCCGCGCAGCTTCAATAAAGTTTAAAAAAAAAAAAAAACGCGACCGGAACTTCCTTCCTCCGTGCAGGAGAGAAGATGCACGGAGGAAACAACGGAGAGCAGCATGGAGGTAAGTACTAGGGAAGGGGGGAGAAGGGTGGTACAAACGAGCAAAGCCTGGCACAATGAGTGGCTAAATATTGGCACAGTGTGGGGCAAAATCCTGGCATAATGAGGTGAGGGGCAAAATCCTGGCATAGTGAGAGGCTAAATCCTGACATTGTGAGGGGCAATATCCTGGCATACAGTGGCAAAATCCTGGCATATTGAGAGGCAAAATTCTGGCATTGTGAGGGGCAAAATTCTGGCATAATGAGGGGCAAAATCCTGGCACAGAGTGGCAAAATCCTGGCATAGTGAGAGGCTAAATCCTGGCATTGTGAGGGGCAAAATAGTGGCATTATGAGGGGCAATATCCTGGCATACAGTGGCAAAATCCTGGAATATTGAGAGGCAAAATTCTAGGATTTGTGAGGGGCAAAATTGTGGCATAATGAGGGGCAAAATCCTGTCACAGAGTGGCAAAATCGTGGCATAATGAGGGGCAAAATCCTGTCACAGAGTGGCAAAATCCCGGCATATTAAGGGGCAAAATCCTGGCATAGAGTGGCAAAATTCTGGCATATTGAGGGGCAAAATCCTGGCATATCGAGGGGCAAAATCCTGGCATATTGAATGTCTAAATCACAGTGCATCCGGTGCTGTGAGGAAGAACAAAGTGCCAATCTTCTAGCACAACGTGGTCTGTGAGACCACTTTCAACAATGAGCACCTTTCCTGCTGGCTGAGTGTTTCTGTTAGTGTGTGATTGTGTGCTTTCTGAGTGTGTCTGTGAGTCAGTGTGTGCTGGCTGAGTGTATCTGTGAGTGTGTGCTGGCTGAGTGTGATTGTGTGCTGACTGAGTGTGTCTGTGAGTCAGTGTGTGCTCACTGAGTGTGTCTATGAATGACTGTGTGATATGTGTAAGTGTTCACATTTAGGACACAGCAATAACAATGTGAGTTAGTCAGCCGCACACAATTTTATCTATACCAAATGTTTATAGATGTTTGTAGAATAATTATGAGACAAATAAAATTCTAGGAGCTGTTCATTTCTAGAAGCTGGGATTTGAGTCTGATCTTGAAATATGCTATTTCTACAGTTCATTTTTATTATCACTTGCATATATTTTATTTAATAATGTGTGTCCGTGAGGGCCTCATGTTCGACTTTCGCCTAAGGCCTCACAAAGTCTAGAGCCGCCTCTGCTCAGACCATAGAGAGGGAGAGGAGCAGGAGCACACAGTGCGCGGTAGCCACACCTTGCTAGAGCATAAGCAGAGAGCAGAGCAAAAGCAGTGAGGAGAAGAGCAAACAAAGGGGAGCAGAGTGAGCAGAGTATATAGAGCATAGCACATAGCAGGTAGACTTTAGCATATTTCACAATGTTGCTGGAAATCTAAATTGTGTTAACTTATACATGTTCTCCACGGTGTGTGTATGTGTATATGTATATATATATATATATATATATATATATATATATATACACATTTTATAATTGCCCCCCACTTTTGTCACTGGCCCCCTATGTGCTCCCCCGCCCCCTTAAATATGAATGCTGGAGATGCATTGAAACGGCTGTCTCAAAATTCAGCCCAAGTGCCCCACCATGGAAATGGTAAACTGAGATTGTAGTGACAGGCGTCAAATACCAAACACATGGGGCAACTGGGTTAAACCTGTGTCCCTGTAAACTCTCAACCATTTAAAGTCTCAAGAGATGTTTGATCATAAAGGAAGATACACATGTAGCAATAAAATAAATCACAATGTTTGCATAGAGTTCAGAAGATTATCACATGTGCAATAACAGATCAAAGCTCACATACGCTGCAGGATTTAAGGAATAGCCAGCCCTGGCAAAGAGAGACCAGTCAGTGTGACATTTTGATAGTGTCCCCTTTGGGCATGAGAGTGATTATGTCAAGAGATTCTTAAATAATGCCCTTTTGGGGTGTCCAGGAATATATATTTTTCTGTGTACGTAAACTATGAAGTATAGACACACAGACAGCCAATGACCATGCTGGAGGACACCTGTTGGGCAAATCGTTATTAAAATAAATTACGGTATATAGCTTCTATTGCAGATAGGGATTACCATTCAGTCATCACCTGTGCATAGTCTAGTCAGTGACTGTGATTTGATGTGCTCTAGACCACTATGAAAAAGCAAAACTGCATTTCATTTATTTTCTTAATCTCTCTGCTACTTTCATTAATTGCTTTTCTCAAAAATGCAGATCTGGGACGAAGAACAAACAGCAACCTAACTAACGAATGTGTCTTATTCAGAGGATATTTTAATGGTTGCAAGTGAATACGTGATTTAGATGCATAAGAGAACAGTGAGAGGCTGGATACAACTGTGGCTTCCAAACCACTTTATCAATTAGAAACGTGAGTAAACATATCAACATAGTACATTGACCCTAGCCCCACTTGTATACCCTTTCCTACAGTGATGAGAATGAGTATCCATTTCAATAAACACTTTTGACTTCCATGAAAATTCCAGTAGCCTCTATATACTGAAAGGAGAAAAAAATGCAGACTTCCCAACATATTTGGGCTGTGGCTATGTGTGGCGTAATTTACATGCCCTGGCACACTGCTCTGTAAAATTGCAATATCCTAAACTTTGCTTCTGCAAAAGCTAAGGGGTATAACTTTTGAACAGTTCACATTTGGAGCACAGTTCAAAACGCAGTTTTAATCAGGAAGATATTGATACTTTGGAGAGAGTTCAGAGAAGGGCTACTAAACTGGTTCATGGGTTGAAGGATAAAACTTACCAGGAAAGGTTAAAGCATCTTAATCCCTTCCCGACCTTATGATGAGTTAACTCGGCACAAGAGCCGCAGCATTAGCGACCTTATGACGAGTTAACTCGTCATGCAGTCTAGCCGGCGGTGCGCTCCGTGGGCACCGCCAGCTAGTCTGCAACGGGTCCAGGACTAAGCCTCGCACCCGAGGCAAAGCTCCTGGACCCGATCGGTGCTTGTGGGCATGTGATCGCGGTGATTGAGTGATCACTGCGATAACAAGCAAATTAGATGCAAAGTCAGTGTTTTCACACACTGACTTTGCCTCTAATTCACTCTCTGTGCTTCACATTCTTATAGTGAAGCACAGAGAGTGACCTATAAGTAAAAATAAATTAATAACATACACAGAGGGAAAAAATTAACCCTTTCATTGCTGATCACAGTTTTTAACTGTGATCAGTTTCCTTCCACTTTATGGCCCTCATTTAGTTTTTTTTTTAACAGATTTTTTAATTTTTACAATTTATTAATTTTTTTTTAATAAATAAAGGTAATTTTAATATATTTATTTAATAAAATTGAACCCCTGCATGCCTGTTGCATGATTTTTACTGATCTGACATTGCACTCTTCAGAGTTTTTTTCTGTCTTTTTTGTTTAGGGGGGTTTGGGAACCAATATTTTTCTTTTTTATTAGTTAGTTAATTAGGGGGGATAAGTGGGTTAGTGTTGCACTAGTTGTGTAGCTTATTATTGGGAAAATAATGGGGAAAAACTTTTTTTTCCTCAAAAATTTCCTCTTTTATATGTATTTTTTAATACTAAAATGTAAATCATGTTTATGTATAGGGTATCAAAAGAAAGCTCTAACTGTCCTTTAAAAAACAACATATAACTTGTATGGGTACATTAAATGAGAGAGAGGAAAATTATGTTTCAAAAACCGCGTATTAAAAATTGAAAAACTCTCTGGTCCTTGGCCCAGGAAAATCCCTGGTCCTTAAAGGGTTAACATGTATAGCTTGGAAGAAAGACGTAACAGGGGGGACATTTAAATACATAAAGGGAATCAACACAGTAAAGGAAGAGAGTATATTTAAAAGAAGAAAAACTACCACAACTAGAGGACATTGTCTTAAATTAGAGGGGCAACAATCTAAAAGTAATATCAGGAAGTATCACTTTACTGAGAGAGTAGTGGATGTATGGAATAGCCTCCCAGCAGAAGTAAACACAGTCAAGGATTTTAAGCATGCGTGGGATAGACACAAGGCTATCCTAGCTATAAGACCAGGAACGGGGGACTAATAAAAGTATTCTGAAAAATTGGGCAGACTAGATGGACCGAATGGTTCTTATCTGCCGACACATTCTATGTTTCTATGTAAGATTAAGAAAGGAGAACAGGAAATGACCCTTTCATCTTACTGCCAGTCTAATTTGACTCCTGCTTTGTGCTGGGAAGTAGTTCCAAGCTTCTTGGAACTCGCCCTGCGCACAGCACCTGACTTGCACAATCAAAATCAGGTGTTAATACCCTTCTGCTAAGATTTACCTAGGACAGTATAGAACACATAAGGATGAACTAGTAAAGTTCTGATCACTGCCAGTGGGGATATAGCCAACTTTCCAGGTAGATCTTAGTGAAATAACAAATCTCAAAACCTGACCACCACAAGGTTCAGACACTGGGACAGCCTTGAATTATTGTTGTGTTCCAGTGATCTTTGTGTGATCCCACAGGTGAAAGATGCAATCATGAGGATTAAGGAATTAAGCGTGGAAAAACGTGAAACGCGTCAAGTGCTTCCTTCCCACTATTTTGTTGCTGTACATATATATGCCTATGATTTGAATCACTGCCATTAAACATCACCTTTTTATTGTGGAATTTGGAATGCCAGCTCTTTTTTGTCTTCATCTGCTATGATTTAAACGCTTGGTCAGCGATTAAAGGTGGCACCTGGATCCAACAGACATAACTAACACCCTTCCAGTGCTGGACAAAGTTATTTTTGCCTAGGTGGAGCCCGGGATATCTGCATTTGTAGAAAATCTACCTGCTATCCAACATCCTCACAGTGCAGGCTACAGAACTTAGCTCCTAGCCAGTCCGCTAGAAAGCATTTGTAGTGAACCAGGATAAATGGCATTTGCTGGACACTATGGCTTGATACAGGAGATGGTTACAAAATTCTGGGGGTAACGTTCAAAAAGTGGAGCAATCAGCAGGGATATTTAATTGATGTATGCTAATTACAACATTTCTATTACTTTGCCTCTCAATCCACCTTTATAAATAACTCCCATTGTTCATACCATTTTGTGTTCTCAATCTTGCTCTAATTCGTGAACAAGGGTATGAATGCCACAACAGGTTCACTGCATTGTAAATTGAAAGATTACCACTTAGATTATAGATCTTCAAAATCGATTTGAACATATGGGATACTGGTTAAGGACCTATGAAGTGGTAAATGGAAAGTGCGGGCACAAGGATGCGTTTCGCAACTGGAGCGTAAACAAGAGTGACTTTGATAAAGCACCAGTTGTGAAACGCATCCTTGTGCTCACACTTTTCATTTACCAATTATTTTATCCTTTTGTTTTTAATTTTTGTACCGAATACATGTTATGTCAGCAAGACCTATCCCTTCCTACACCGTGGGGGACCCGTTCACGTCCCCCTGAGATTCGCCCTCGGGAACCGCCATGGACGGGCCAACCAGGGGTTTCAAGAAAACTATACTGGTCTCTGTGGTTTTTTTGTTACCCTACCCTGCTGGCCTCTTCTAAAACCTTGTGTTGTTTGTATGTGTTTTGTTTATTCTTGTGTAAAATTAAAATAAAAAATGAATAAACTTTAAAGAAAAAAAATCAGATGAATCATAAGGAACTTGGAACTTTTTCACCTACAAAATATGTACCGTGGCAGAAAGGAAGTTTTCCCAACAAATGACCTCTTCAGGAAGGCCCTTTAATAGAGATACAAAAACATTTATTTTACTGAGAAAGGGCTAATGTTGCGCATGTGCCCTGATTACCACAAAATACAAAACAATAAAAAACATTAAAATTGTATAGACCAGGGGAGTCAAACATGAGGCCCGCTGGACATGGAGGTGCGGCAAGTGTGAGATCTGCAGTGGTAACTGTGCCTGCAGCCGCATGTGTATCTGAAGTAGCGTTGGGGAACTAAATTATAAGGCGTCTTTCGGACCTGACAATACCTACAACAGGTGAAACACATGTAAGCCATTTTTCATTACTGCACAATGTTGGAGTGCTTACCACAGTTCTTCTGTGGCTTGAAGAAAATACGTTACAGGACTGAAACATCGCCAAGTGTGTGAATAAAGTTTTCCACTTCACACCGAGTACTGGTGTCTGCATTCATTATTTCTGTATTTGGAGACCTGGGAGGCATCTTGGAGTACCTGCACCAGGATTACTCTTTCACTGTGGATCTGGAACTAATTATTATTTCTTCTGTGGATTTAGGCATCCTCAGTTGCTTCTCTTTTTATGGTATTGCAGATGGACTCTTTGATGTTGAGATCAGGCTCTGTGGGGGCCATACCATCACTTCCAGGACTCCTTGTTTAGTTCCCTGATGGTACTGCATGATGGATAAGTATCTGCCTATATTACTTCGCATTCACGAGACAATATCTCCAACTCCATTTGTAGAAATGAAGCCCCAAATTTGAGGACCCTCCACTATGCTACACTGTTGCTTGAAGACAATCATCATTCTACCACTCTCCAGATCTTTGGTGAACAGAACGCTATAGCCAAATATTTAAAATATTGACTCATCAGTCCAGAGCCCCTGCTGCCATTTTTCTGCATCCCAGTTCCTGTGTTTCCATGCACAGTACAAACCTCTTGTAACCTCTTACATACCACCTTATGTATGTGCTCTGTATTTCCTTGGTGTATTATTTTTGACATTAAACGGTCTTCAGCAACCTAACATTGTTAGTGGAGTTTGGCTGTTTCTAACCCAGTTTTATTCCTCCTATACAGATGTTTATGATTCAGTTAATGATTGTGTTTGAACCTACTTATTAAATTGAGGATCATTAGCACCTGTTTAGTATAATCATAAAGATACACATTTATACACATACTCGCATACATACAATTACCCCCCGCCCACACACACACTTATACACACACACTCACATACATACATACATACATACATACACTTAACCCACACACACACATTGATACACATACATACATACACTTACCCCACACACATTTATACACACACACACACACACACACACACATTTATACACACACACACACATTTATACACACACACACACACACACACACATTCACACACATTTATACACACACACACATTCACACACATTTATACACACACACACACACTTAACCCACACACACACATTGATACACACACTCACATTGATACACACACTCACATACACATTGATACACACATACACTTAACCCACACACACACTGATACACACACTCACATACATACATACATACATACATACACTTAACCCACACACACACTGATACACACACTCACATACATACATACATACATACATACACTTAACCCACACACACATTGATACACACACTCACATACATACATACATACATACATACATACATACATACATACACTTAACCCACACACACACACACACACACACATTGATACACACACTCACATACATACATACACTTAACCCACACACACACACATTGATACACACACTCACATACATACATACACTTAACCCACACACACACACACACATTGATACACACACTCACATACATACATACACTTAACCCACACACACACACACACACATTGATACACACACTCACATACATACACTTAACCCACACACACACACACACATTGATTCACATACATACATACATACACTTAACCCACACACACACACACACATTGATACACACACTCACATACATACATACATACACTTAACCCACACACACATTGATACACACACTCACATACATACATACACTTAACCCACACACACACACATTGATACACACACTCACATACATACATACATACATACATACATACATACATACATACACTTAACCAACACACACACATTGATACACACACTCACATACATACATACATACATACATACACTTAACCCACACACACATTGATACACACACTCACATACATACATACACTTAACCCACACACACACACATTGATACACACACTCACATACATACATACACTTAACCCACACACACACACATTGATACACACACTCACATACATACATACATACATACATACATACATACACTTAACCAACACACACACATTGATACACACACTCACATACATACATACATACACTTAACCCACACACACACACATTGATACACACACTCACATACATACATACACTTAACCCACACACACACACATTGATACACACACTCACATACATACATACATACATACATACACTTAACCCACAGACACATTAATACACACACTCACATACATACATACACTTAACCCACACACACACACATTGATACACACACTCACATACATACATACATACATACACTTAACCCACAGACACATTAATACACACACTCACATACATACATACACTTAACCCACACACATTGATACACACACTCACATACATACATACACTTAACCCACACACACACATTGATACACACACTCACATACATACATACACTTAACCCACAGACACATTGATACACACACTCACATACATACATACACTTAACCCACACACACATTGATACACACACTCACATACATACATACACTTAACCCACACACACATTGATACACACACTCACATACATACATACACTTAACCCACACACACATTGATACACACACTCACATACATACATACACTTAACCCACACACACACATTGATACACACACTCGCATACATACATACACTTACCCTACACACGTGGCTGTGGACTCCCGGTGCGCTACTTCCCTCCCTTTGACCCTTGCACATGACCTCATGCGCAGGGTAGAGGAGGGGATTTGTGCACTGCACACCGCACGGGAAGCTGTACCGGGGAACGAAGTTCCCTACACAGAGCGTGTAGGGAACTTCGTTCCCCGACACAGCTTCTCATGTGGTGTGCAGTTCGAGGTGCGGCTACCGGAGCAGAGCTCAGGCGGGCCGCACCTCGATGCCCGGCGGGCCGCATTTGGCCCGTGGGCCGCACGTTGGACGCCTCTGATATAGAGGTACATGAGACACATAAGGAAAATGAAGGGATCAAAGGGAATATGGTGATAATAAAAGTATTACCAGGATGGCTGGGGCTAGGTGGGTTTGGCAAGTGATTATATGTGTTCAAGCTGGTTGAGTTTAAGCTTCCTAATTCTGGAGACCATTTGAGAGAATGAGAGCTAGGTTGGATTGTTGGGATTAGTAAGGTCCTTAAACTGGTAAGTTTTGAGGGACTTTTTGAAGGTTGAGAAGCTTGATGCTCTGCGGAAGCAAGTTCCAGAAAAAGGATGCAGCTTGAGCCTTGAAGACTGTGAGTGGAAAGAGATGACAAGGTTTGCCTAAATCCATTTGAGGAGTGTAGTGGCCCAGTATCTGTTAATGAGGGAGGTAAAATAGGGAGGGGCCGAGGAGTGGAGGCCTTTGTAGGTTATGCATAGAGTTAAATTTTATCCTAGAACAGGTAGGAGGAAGCTAGTGGAGGGTGTTGCATTTATCTACATTTTAAATCAAAAAGAAAAATGTCCATGCACTAGTAATATGTGTTGCAAGATGTATGAGCCTGGCAGCTGCATTTTGAATAGTTTGCAGAGGAGAAAGATGATCCAGAGGTAGGCCAGTGAGCAGGGGATTTCAGTAGCCCAGGCAATAGATCACAAGCTAGTGCACTTCGATTTTGATAACCTCATCGTTGAGGAACAGGTGAATGCATGCAATGTTCCTTACATGCAGGCATCAGGATTTGGCTAGTGACATGAACATGGGGGACGAAGGAGAGAGCTGAGTCAAAAACAATCCCAAGACACTCGGTCAGTGAGTTTAATTGTAGAATTTTTAGACGGTGACGTTGAATTCAGGTATAGACACGTAGACTGAGGGAGGGAAGATGATCAGCTCAGTTTTATAGAGATTAAGGTTTAGGTAGCAATCAAACATCTAGGTTGAGATGGCTGACAGTTACCAACACAAAACATGACAGGAGGAGTGGGGTCAGGGGAGGAGAGGTAGATCGGAGTGTCATCTGCATACAGGTAGTATTGGAAGACAATAGAGTTTATTAGTTTTCCTAGAGGAGTTGTACAAAGGAAAAAAAGCAGAGGACCAAGGACTGACGTTTTTGGATCACTAGCAGAGAGAGGAACGGGCAATGACGTTTCTCCAGCAGGTGACACAGTGCAGGAGTGCTCAGATAGATAAATCTTGACCCAATAGGATAATATGTTAATAAAAAAGCAGCAGAGAGATCTAATAGGATCAGTATTGAGATGTGGTCTTTGATTTGACACTCTAGTGATGGGTGTTTCAGTAGAGTATAAGGGTATGAAGCCAGACTGAAATGGATCAAGTAAGTCACTAAGCAGTAATAAAGTCAGTTTCTCTCCAAATACTTAGACACAAAGGGGTATAGGATGGTAGTTAGATGGAAGTGTGGGATCTAAGGAAGATTTTTTTTCAATACAGGTATGATTTGGGAATACTTGAAGGTCTATTCTACTTTTTACTATTCTAAAGGACAGAGAGAGGTTCTTGCGATGGGTTAGGGTTGGACAGAGAATAGGGGAAATAGTGCATACAAGGTGAGACGGAATGGGGTTGCGTTAAGTAAATAATAGCATAACCTTTATATTTTAAATGAGAGGCTGAGAGGCAAGATCTTAGGCCATAAGAGTGTAGCAGGGCGGAGAAGATTTGATGCTATTTTGATGGCAACTGTGGTCAAAGCAAATATTGATTTGATTTATTTTTGTTCTGTAAACTATTAACAGATCTATTTTGACAGCATTCTTACTTTACAGCATTTTTTCACAGTACATACATAAAGGGAATCAACACAGTAAAGGAAGAGAGTATATTTAAAAGAAGAAAAACTACCACAACTAGAGGACATAGTCTTAAATTAGAGGGGCAACTATTTAAAATTAATATCAGGAAGTATTACTTTACTGAGAGGGTAGTGGATGTATGGAATAGCCTGCCAGGAGAAGTGGTAGAGGTAAACACAGTCAAGGATTTTAAGCATGCGTGGGATAGACACAAGGCTATCCTAGCTATAAGACCGGGAGACTAATAAAAGTACTCAAAAAAAAATTGGGCAGACTAGATGGACCGAATGGTTCTTATCTGCCGACACATTCTATGTTACTGTATATTAAAATGTCCAGGTATCCCTACCCTCTCTATCTCTTATGTTATCTTGGGGACATATAAGCCTTCTTATCATTTATATGCATGCTATCACTACCGTACCATACCATATCAGCAACATTGCTGGCATGCTCTTTGCTGTGTCTGTCCCTAAGACCCTGCCAGATTATCATAGACATCTGCTTTTTTATAGCTCATTTCAGCTAGAGGAGAAGTGTGCGTTAGAGCTCTAGTACCTGTGGACCACATTTCCCATGGTGTTCCTGCACTCTGCCTTGTGAACTACAACTCTACATCTTATATAAGGGTTCCTATCTTTTGAGTATAACCCCTGAGAATGGATTTCCTGTCGAATCTCAGAAATTCAGAGAGGGCAGCAAATACACCATTAGCGAAACCTCAATTTCACACCGAACAAATAATTGTATGCAGAGAAATGGCTAGAAGTTGATGCAGAAGCGATTTGAAGGGAAATCTTTGGGGGGGAAAGAAAGCCTTTTGAGAAACATAATTGAGTAAATGAAGCTTAAGTGTTCATTATACAGATGACTGCTTTTGTCACCGTGTCATTTGCATACTTACCATTTCAGTCTCCTATTGATTTCTTCTTAGAAGTCGGATCATTCTGAAGCAATTCCTAAAAGCACCAAAGATTAATAATAAAACTGTGTTATCAGGCTCATTAGGACTCAGGAATTTGGAAGAGTTGCAATATTGGTGATCTGTTCATATAGGACCCTTTCATTGCCTCTTCTGTGCTGTAGCTTTAACAAGATTAATTAATAAGAATTTTTTTTTTTTTAAAGTAAAAAAGGATAAAACCACAAATCTACAAAAACTGATAGAAATGTTTTTATTGTTTAAAGTAAGGAAATTCTTATGAACCACCAACAGCTTAAACATATATAGCTTAATTTCAACTAATTTGAAACTTATGGCATTAAATGTTGTAAATAGCCACATCTACAGTCAATATATTGACCACCCATTGTCATTCAATGATGTTAGTCATATCATCATCTCTTAAGGGAATTCCTATTTGCTAAAACATTGTGGTGAGGAACATACATACATGTTATAGGAATGTTTTAAGCAAGGAATTAGCTATCTAGAGTAGAAAATAAAGTCAGCAAGGCCAAGCTTTCGAACTATGAATAGGCCAGAGTCTAGAGGGTTTTTGGTTGTTATCGAGTATTAAAACAACTATGTTTCTATTTAAAACCTAAACTAATTAGATTATTATTGAGCATGCAGCCAGGATACACAGACTATCATACCAATATACATAATTCATATTCAAGTGAACTTCCTCACTTCACACAGCTTGTTATAAGCATTTCAGAGCAATTAATAATGTAAATATTTTAGTTTCTTAGCATGACAAATTGCTCTATTTCTGTGCTATTCTCAAATATCTTACTGATTATAATAAGAATAATAACAAAGGGTTTACCCAGGAAAGGTACATTCAGATATTCTATGGTTTCCAAGAACGTCCTGGAGATTTCTTACTTTTGTCCATCATCCAGGGGATGTTACTATTCCCTATAAGTGGAACAGACGAGTTAAATCAATAGCAAAATATTTGAGCTGTATATGGTTGTATCAATGTTTTGATGTAATATTATTAAAAATACACAATGATTGATTTCTGATCTGCCTTTTCCCATTAAAAAAAAGTCCTGGTGCAGTTTTCTTCAAAGTTGGGAGATATAACTCACAAATATTACAAGACGAAATATTACAGTGTGCCATCTAAACAGCCGCCATCCTCACTTTCAACACTGTCCATCCTACACTCACCCGGTACCTATATGCCCTCAATCTATATTTAACAAGCAGGGCAAGGACCACCTGCCATTGCCTGTAACCAGTTATGCCAACCTGCAAAAAATAATGAAAGAGAGGACTCCCGTACTCTATATGAAATAATACAACTTTATTGTGTCCACACTAATTTATTACAATTATTACTACTTTAGTTTTCTATTTGTACCTTTCCCAATACATTAGATTTAAGTTAGCATTTCAGTGTAATTAATATTATGCGGTTTCGTAGTATGATGAATTGTTCTATTCCTGTACTCTTTAAATTTATTCTGAAATTACCACTATATACATACAATGCTTTAGGGCACATTTTACCAATTATCTCTTAAAGTGGATTAGTTACGATTAGAAAAGTTTATCTTAGCGGGGGTAGCCATCTTGACTTACATTCCATGATTATTTTTCACCTTTACATTTGTGTAGTGGAAGCAGATTTGTCCTGGAGGCTTCAGAAAGAGAAAACCTCTGTGTTACTGGATAATTATACAGAGATTGCTAAAAGGCACAATATGGAAGTTTTTACCAAAGTAAAAATACTACCTTTAATCTCTAGAAAAACATTACACTGTGTGAAAAAAATACAATGTACTGCTAGTTTTTGAAAGTAAATGTAATCCCTTCGTGACAAAGGACGTGCTAGGCACATCGCGGGAAAATAACCCGCTAATGACAATGGAGTGCCTGGCACGTCCTGCAGTTCCGATAAAAGTATGCCCACTTGCATACTGCGATCTTGCTGTAGGAGATATGGCTAAGTGCCTCAGGACCGAGGCAATACAACCATGTCTGCAAAGGTCCCTTCTGTCACATAAGGTCTATGTGACAGCCAATGAGAGCAATCTTGGGCAGGGAGAGATTAATTACAGTACAGGAAGCAGGCTGCACTTCCATAATTTAAAAACAACAACACAATTTAAGTTGGTTGGGCTAGTGTTACGGTTACAATGTCACAAAAGGAAATTCTGAAAGAAAAAATGGTTAGTAAAAAGCATGTGCTTCTTGTAGTTGCTATTACCTTATAACTTGCAATTAAAAGTTAAAAACATGGGGTATTTCCAAACTCAGGACAAATATTAGAATCTATATTTAAAATTAACTTTTTTAGATGTGTAAAAGATTTTTCAAGTTAAAAAAGTGTTTTATTTTTTTTCAACTTTCTATCATATTTGATTTTTTTTTTATAGTCAATTATATGATATTATCAAAATAATTATACTTAAAGGTCTAGTCCCCAAACTCACTTTGTTGCATGTTGATGCATGATTTGTTTAGTGCACAGGCTATTTTCCAGCTTGATTTGATGCAGACATTCTGCATAAACCACATTTTTAATATTTGACTCAAGCCGGCCCCAGTGATTACTCTGCTTGTTATATAGATACCGAGGAGATAACGTTTAATTTCATTTAGTCACTTTCTGTGCTCCTTGAACTGAATACATCGTGTGGACTGTAAGTGAACTTGCTCTTGTACACTGTAGGATAATTAACAGTGCAATACATTGTCTGATGACATCACCAGAGAGACAGGAAATTCCACTGACTTGAATGACATTATTCTCATTGTTTCTCGCAACAACAAAAAATCCTGAAACAAAAAACAAAATATAATTTGTGTGGGAGGAATAAATGAGAAAGAAAAAAAAATACATTTAAACATAAACATCACAGAAGTGTTAGAATAGTCATTGTCCAGAAAGTTCAACAAGATCTAAAAAATCCGGTTACGAAGGGACAAGCATCAAACAGGTGATGACTCCACTTTAATTTCACATAGCAATCTGCTACTTCATAATTTAAACAAACAAAAAAATCCAATAGCCTGAGAGAAATATCAACCTATGGATAAGAATTAAGTATATTATAAACATATTTAGAAAATCTGCAAGGGTAAACTAGCCAGTTAAACCTTTCGAACCATAGCAGCGTGACAGCCATTCCTCCCAGTCGCCAGATGTCGCAACCTGTACTACAGGAATGCATATTTAAAGACTGTCACAGAAAGTAGCATCAGCTTCCTGGATACTGTTGGCGGAAGCTGTAACACGGAAGTACGCGGCAGTCAGCTCGCCCGGTTGTTTTCAAGCTGCTGATGGTGACTTAAGAGCATCTTGGAGGGGTTTCCGGTGTGCCTTTATGAGCAAGCTTAGATGATGGGACCTACCCTCAGCTGGATAGCCCGGGACTAGTGCACATAAAGTACCAGTCAGTAGAATTTGTCGCCACGTCACCTATTGCAGAGGAGCCTACTACCCCAGATACACGTCATCTGCCATCTACTGGGGTTCGGGGACAGTTATTTGCTGTGAATCTTTATTTTACCTCCTTGGATTGACGAAGAAGAAGCTTTAATTAGCTATTTAACTAGGAAATGTAACACTTTTCCCTTGTTCCCTGGACAGTTAATCTGCTTAACATATCTGACTAGGTGCAGGTCATCTACCTCAGATTACCTCCACGGTTAATTTATAAATCCAATATATCTTGGGAAATTATATCCCTGGGTTTTTGGATTTTTTTTCCTCTTCTCTTTACCCAATGAGACACAATTTACTAGTTGGCGTAATTTATGTTTTGTTGAACACTTTGTTTTTGAACTTTCTACCATCTCAGGTTCTATTTGCTTTTAGCCTTTAATCTTGAGTAGGCTCTCAGGATCTAAGCATTTTTGATCCATCCAATCTTTTGCACTAGTAGGATTTTTTTACACACTTTTCATGTCAACTAAATATATATATTTTTAATTTCCACAAACATTTTATCAACGGAGTAAGCAATTTTGTACATTTTGTATGTTTTTGGCTTAGAATTTATATATATATATATATATATATATATATATATATATATATATATATATATATATATATATATATTTAACTTTTGGCCTTGAGAAAAGAAACCAGAAACATGGCTGCATCAAACTGGGGGCTTATTATGAATATAGTAAACAGTATCGTAGGAGTCAGTGTTTTGACAATGCCGTTCTGTTTCAAGCAGGTGAGTCAGTGTAACTGTTCCGATCCATTGCAAAAGAGATATCAGTATGTATTATGTTGGTGATCATCCATACAGTATAACATTTCCAAATCCCTCCAGTACAATAACATGGTATTGTAAGCTTGCTAGCAGGGCTCGCTACCTCATGTACCGGTCTCTCCTTGTTTGTCTAACTTAGCATCTACCTAGCGCTACATAAATTGTTGGCGCTATATATATAAATATTAATGTAATCTAATGAAATTGTTAGTTATTTCTGGGTGGTCTTGAATATAAATTTCTGAAGAATCTATGCAGCCATAATAAAAAAATGAGAAATTAAGACTAACTTCATAGAACCAATAGCATACCTCGTCATCATCACTAGCTTATCATAAAAGTCTCAATGCCAGCATGCAATGTGCTGATTATTTATCTATGGCTTTATAGAGTCCTTTTAATACTAAGTAGGGCATTTACCAGAATACAGCCTTTTGGGACCTGATGGTATCTCGACTTCCAGAGCTTTTGTTTTACCATAGTGTTCTATGAACTGCCTGTGGATTAACTTGTTTCCATTTATTTCCTGCAGTGTGGAATGCTAATGGGTACTCTGTTGCTTATGCTATGCTCATGGATGACCCATCAGTCCTGCATGTTCCTGGTGAAGTCAGCAAGCGTCAGCAAACGCCGGACATATGCTGGTCTTGGTGAGAACCTTAATTATGTTTGAGACATTTGAACCTGAGACACTGTAATATTGAAACAAGTTGATTTCAGAAACATATCAATTCGGTTCAAGACACCTGTCATGGAGAAAAATGTAACGTGTTTGCTTTCTATATAACGTAGTAGCACATTTAATTTGTTTTATTTGTATCCTGACTCCCTAGCATTATGAGGATGTACTCAGCAAAACATGTTCTGTGGCTGCTGTCATTTCAAATGACAAGAGCCAAAGACGGTTGGGTTGACAAAGTGTACATCTATTCCAAAGACCAAGATGTAAACAAAAGTTAACTGAGCAAGAAAAAAAAAAACAATAACCTTAAAAAAGATGTATCTTTATCAATGCTTGTGGACAGCATGATATGTTAACAAACACATTACATATTTGAACCAATTATCAGCAAGAGAGATTTCTGTTTTGAAACTTGGCCTACTGTACAAGAACAAAACATCGCTAAGGCAGATCAGGAAGTTGCCCTATGGGTTTGTCATGAAGGAGAGTGGGATAGCATGAATGCCCATCATCGTCAATTGGCTGTAAAAGTTGATACCATCCCATCAACAAAGAACACATAGTTTCTCAGCTTTTCCATTCCTGATTTGAAGCATGTTGGCTCTAACATGCCATACATGTTATTTGGATGTTTGACTGTGGGAGTGTGAGAAGGATTGCAATGGAGCCTGGTTTCTATCCAGTGTGCGCTTCCGTGGTCCCGTCTCCCCCCTCCCCACCCCCCAACAGTTCTTTTCCTAGTACATGCTTTTTTTAACCACCCATAGGCACAACCATACATGATTTCCCATGCGCTCTGTCTTTCTCAGAGGGGTTTTATGGTATAGAATGTTTGTTTTACGTTACTTTACTCCCGTGCAACAAATCAAAAAGTGCTAAATAAAGAGAGAAACCTTCAAATCTGTGCATGGTTTGAGTGCAGGCAAATAAATTCATGATCAGTGAAATGGAATTTAAAGAAAATAATAGGAAACAACACCCAACAATTGAACTTTTTAAATGATGTTATAGAATTCATGTGGTTCAGCAGCTGTATAAAAACAAACGTGACTTTTTATGAAAGGAAGACATGATTGAGATTTGCATATTTCTCTACACCCAGTTCAATTTGCTGCAAACAAACAATACAGCTATTTAATGGACTAACAAAACCATATCAGCATTTGTGTCTATTAAAAGGGAAGTATTTTTTAACATGAACATTTTATATGTTAAGTCTGTTAACTGTAACACGGTACAGAAACAATGGCTATGTTTAAAACTCAATTCTTAACTTGCTCTGAAAGTGGTGCAATCTGCAGAGATATTCCGTTGGTTTCCATGGGGATTACTCAACCTTTAAAACTTTGTCTGAGGTTTACTGCTAAATGCAGCCCACTTCTTTGTTTTCTTTTTGGGTGCATTCTCCCATAGCCCGCACACTTGCGGGGATGATATATTTGTCATTAACTACATAACTCTATAGACCTCAAAACACATCACTACCCGTGAGGGAATGGTTATTAGTAGAATCGTATCCAAACTATTCTCAGCAATGTATTTACAAAGTAGTGTCTGAGCATAATAATATTAGGCCCCATAAATGTTGGACCTCATTGCTTTTGAATGGGTCACCCCCATTAGGTATTAAGAACAGTACAATGTTCTGTGGTTCATGTTGGTAGACGCTAGAACTAGCCCTTATCTCTAATGCAAGCACAAGCCTTTAACTTTTCAAATGTGTTTTATGATCACAGCACAATTTTCCAAATAAATATGAATTTCATGTAATGCTTGTTATTGCATTTGTTTGGAGAATTAGATGAAATTCTTCTTGTTCTAGTGACTTAGAGCCCTCATGTTGAGCTGGTAAACTCCCCTCACTCTTTTTACATATAGCCTGCAAGTAAGGGTGTAGTAAGGTGTGGTAAATGTGCTCACTTGTAGTAAGGTGTGATTAGGAGAAATCAATAGAGGAACTGAATTGTAATCATCCAGGATATTTTAAAGTTAATATTGGCCATGTTTGTGTTTAGTGTCACAGCTCATTTGTACAAATTGACTTGCCGTTTTAAAACAATATTAATTTAGTTTAACTTTTTATTATACATTACACTCTCTTGTTGAAATTATTGCTTTATACATGTCACCTTGGTGGGATTAGCCGTATAGTGTCTTAGAGCTGGGTGAGTTAAATATTTGTAATAAAC
This sequence comes from Pelodytes ibericus, assembly GCA_036172795.1. Classification (NCBI taxonomy): domain Eukaryota; kingdom Metazoa; phylum Chordata; class Amphibia; order Anura; family Pelodytidae; genus Pelodytes; species Pelodytes ibericus. Next base: position 111,123,530 of record CM069862.1, on the reverse strand, counting down.
TACCCTTTGCCAACTGTAACGTGTTTCACATTCCAGCAGCTGTGCTGAACTGTGGCAACATGTAAAACAATACACACATCGAGGACTGAGCTCCCTTTGGGCGCTTGGATAATCCCTTACTATGTTTCCACAGTCACCTCTGTACATGGTTTGGTTAGAGTTTCCTGCTCTTTACAAACTGGGGTAAAATGTTATTGATGAACCTATAGCAGCATGAGTCAGACTCCTCCTTTATTCCTTTTATTCTTCATAAATACATTCAGTGTTTGTGAAATCTAACAGGGTGTGGTCTGCCTGCAATACTTCCTAAACCAACAGGGGGAAAAAGGGGGTAAGATGGACTCCAAGCTGGATATCCAAGCTCATGTCTAATGGATACAGAAAGTGTTTCAGTGGAAGCTACATTTACAATGTTCTTCCAGAATATTTGGTAATATTTTATACATGAATTAACAGTTGTGTTGCAAAAATTTGATTAAATTAGTGGACTTGGGAATTCTTTTCAACCTCTATTTGTAAAAGTTAATCACACGCATTACAAACCAACACTACATGTTAATGTTTATTTTGTAAACAATAAACCACCTATTTACTAAACACTTGTTACTGAGGTTAAGGATGTTACAAAAAAAGAGACTACAACTCACTATGTATTACCTGTGTGACTATGGCATGGATACACCCCGAAAGGTGAATGTGAGTATCAGTATGGTGTACTCCAGCTTAAGGACTGAGGCTGATGCATAGAGGTGACGTCCAACTCCTTAGTATAAATGAAGAAATGACACGCAACACAAGAACAGCACTCGACTCCTCAGAATAGTGTTTCTTCACAAATAAACCATGCCTGCGTTTTGTGCCAAATCAGCTCTTTCATAGGCATTTGCAAGATGCGGATGCGTCTGCTCACACGCTTAACATATAGATGCTTGACAATAAGTGTAAATATATCAGAAATTGCACTGCTGTTTTGGATGATGGGAACCATTTAGTACTATAGTATGCAATAGCCATCATTAAAACAAATCAAAACCGCTTTAAAATGTGGTGTTCTTGTTATGATCTGTAACCATATATACGTCTTGTGACAAACCACCTCTTTTACATATAGGATTTTGCCACCGATCTTACAATAAACCACAGCCTTCTAGGGTATACAAAGTCCAGGACACATTCAGTTCGGTTTTCCTTTTTTATTTGATAGGAACACAGCTGCTTTAAATAATAATAAACAAAACAAAATTCCTTGCTCTTACTTGAGCTCTTACTAGACAGAAATCACTATCTGTAATTGGGTGGCTTTCCCACTTACCAATTTTCCAAAAAAAAACGAAAATAGCTTTGCAATAAACACAAGTGTTGTTCTCTCTCCTTCAGCTCTCCTAGCTGACCTTTTTTCTTCCCCTGCAGCAGGCTGATCTCTTCTTTTAAAGGCCTGTCTGCTAATTGACCAGCTACAGGTGAGTGCCAATTAGGAAACTCTGTAGTTAAATCTAAATCCTGGTCTGTTACACAGCAACTAGTGCTGTTGGAGCATTGGCCCACCCTGCTCTCCAAATACTCCGCCCCAGGGACCCATACCGTGGTTTGCAGAGCATCAGCAATGTATATTGCAAACTTTAACATCTCTCCCTGGGGCATTTAACTGAAAATTCTCAGGTTACTGTTTAGCAAATCAGGCCTGATGTATCTTCCATCAACCACTATTCCACTCACAGTCTTTAAAATATTTCAAGTCCCCCCAATCTATGTATTGAGAAACTTGCTTTTAAATTCAGGCATTTATAGTGGATTTGGAAAAATTATCCAATTACCTATATTCCCAACCCGTCTATTCATGCCATATGTTTGCAGTTCACTTGTAGTGAATAGCCCTCACTCAGTCTGATGACAATAATGTACTCAAACAATGGGAAATGGTGAATCAGTTATTTGTTTAGTTTGTTTTGTTAGTTTTAATGCAATGTTTGTGCAGAAAGTTAAGCTCAATGCAAAAAAGGTTAAACTGCTCCCCCTCCTTTTTCCATGTGTAAAAAGAATGTAATATTTTTTCTTCAGTTGCCTTTTAGGACTTTCGTAGGAAAATATGGCCAATGGGTATGTCACAAAGGCAAATCCTATCTACATTTTAAACATCTCTGCAAATTTCATGTCAATTAAATTCACGGTGACATCAAATGAAAAGGCTGATAACAGTTGGTTAATTATAGACACCTCACTATGTGCTGTTTTCCTGCTTTTTCCCCCACTTGTGCCCTGCAGCAAGCGATATGTTTACTAACGTCATTTATTTCCTTCCTCCAGCTTTCCACGCATATGGAAAAGCTGGAAAAATGCTGGTAGAGACCAGGTAAGAACACAGAAAATGGCTTATTTTGCTCAACAGTGGTAATTAATTCTTGCAGTTAAGTCAGTGTTGCTGTTACAAGTCAACAGGCTTTTCCCCAGTTACATTCACACTTTTTTTTTTTTTTCTTTCCCTTCACCCCAACAAAAGCAGGGTGGAATCTGGTATTTGTACACTATTTTGAGAAGTAAAATTTACATATTGTTAGTCACTTTTGGAGAGTCCTCAAGATAGTTTATTAAATATAAGGCAGTGGCTTTGCAGTTGTGAGGCTGCTTTAGGCTTATGCACACAATCTTTGCGATGACATGTCTGCCCAAATAATATTATTTATCTTGTTTTATGCACACCTGTAAGTGGTGCTTTACATGTTCCTGAACGAGGACCAAACCTGGTGGTTTTCTAACTAACAAAATATGTGTAAGTTTGGAATTAATAGTATAATGCAAAAGTTCTAGGCAGGTGTGGAAAACAAAAAATGCTGTAACGTAAGAATGCTTTCGAAAATAGATATGTTTGTAGTTCACAATTTTGTTAATTGAGAAAAATAAATTCAATAAAGTGAATAGACGAAAAACTGAAATTAAAGCAATATTTTGGTGTGACCGCCCTTTGCCTTCAAGACCGTGTCAAGTCTTGTAGAATTCTTGCTACTACAGCTGTGTAGGATGAAAACTGGGTGAATAACAGCAATACTTTCTGAAGACTGTTTAATGTCAAAAGTCATACACCGTAGCAAGACTGAGCGTAGCAACAAGTCACAATATGGTTATAAGCCATCAGCAAGGTCTCTCCTAAGCAGACAGAGGTTTATGAATGTGCTGTTCAAGCTCTTCTGAAGCAAAGAAACGGCAATGTTGAGGACCATACTCACAGTGGTCGCCCAAGGAAACTTGGTACGACAGATAAAAGACAGATCATACTTTCATCCCTTTACAATCAGACAATGTCCCATAGTGCCTCAGAAAACAGTGAGACCCTGGCATCTACTGTCTGAAGAAGTCTTGTCAGAAGTGGCCTTCATGGAAGTCTCGCAGCCAAGAAGCCTTATTTCCAACATAGGAACAAGGACAGACATTTTAAATATTTGACAGTAGCAGAAGGCAGTTTGCTCGCCAAAGGGCTGGACAGCGGTCTGCAGACAACAGGGATGCATGGTGGAGGTTTCTTGCAAGTTTGGAGCTGAATTTTTGGAAAAAGAGTTGGGCATTTGGTCAGATTTAATTGTCTTAGCCAGGTATGTCTCCGTCATGCAATTCCACCAGGCCGGTATCTGATTGGCCCCAAATTTATTCTGCTGTATGACAATGACCCCAAGGATACAGCCAAAGTCATTAAGAACTAAAGAAGACCAATAATGCTGCAAGTGATGGCATGGCCCCTATAAACCTCAACATAGTCTTTCTGGGAATGCATGGAGGGAGGGAAAAGCAGCTGAGGCTGCCTAAATCCACAGTAGAACTGTGGTTAGTTCTCAAAGATGTTTGGAACCACCTACCTGCCAAGTTCCTTAAACTTTGTTCTAGTTTACCTAGAATTGATACTGTTTTTGAAGGCATAGGATGATCACACCAAATTTTTGTTTAGTTTTTTATTTATTTTTTTGCTCACTCACTTTGCATTTTGTTTAGTGATAAAAATAACTATTAACATGTCTCTGTATGAAAGCATTTTTACTTTTGTTCACACCTGCCTTAAATGTTTGCCCCATACTGTCTGTTTCTAATAAATGTGTCTATGTGCTTGATTTGTTTGAGATTAACAGATTATTAAATAGCAGATCATTATACCAATCTTAAAAACAAACAAAAGCTTCAAAATGTTGCTCTCCCATCTTAAACACCCCTCTACAACTGTGGCAATAAAAAATGTGCAAGAGTACATTCTTCTAAGTGTTGTTTATTTTTTTTTTTTTAGGTTGAGGGACAGTTGTAACAGTAAAGATAGCTCTCCATACTTTTTTTTGCTGCTAAAACTTTTACTATTCATTATCTAGGAGGAGTCATTTTATAAGAATCTTCATTAGGGTTTGTGATCTAACTGAAGATAGAAGCGGGATTTGAATTGAAGCTAGTCCTGCCTCCATCTTGTCTGATCATGGCAAATCTGACCGAAGTTACTTCTAAGATGACAGCTCCCACACATTGCATGGTTGGAGGTTACTTTCTATCTGAATAAAAAAACTATTTAGAAGATTGTCTTCATGCCAATTAATTTTCTTGTTAATGCAGTTGCCCTTTAAAGGAGCATTTGACATTCTTTAAACTTTGCTTCCTTGAAGGAAGCAAGGGTTAAACAAATCATGTCCCAGGACTTGTAAGTAAATCCGACGTGTATCTTAATAGATACACGTGGGTTTACTATCTGCTGTGTCTCACATGCGAGAGACAGCAGTTCCGGGTTGTCGCGTGCTGATAAACGTCAGCACGCACACACAGTCAATCAGAGCAGGGGCCTGACAGCTGAATGCGAGGGTCTCTTGCTGCTAGCGCAGAGAGAGACCCTTGTTTTTGCATGGGATCAGCAGGGGGGACCTAGTTAAGGTCTCCCCTTCTGTTCCCATGCAAAAACGAGGGTCTCTCTCTGCACTAGCACAGAGAGCCAGTCGCCGACCAGATGGCTGACTGCTTCCTATGGAAGCATGGCAGCTGTCGGTCAGAGAATAAACTGGCGTGTACTGTCAAAAATACACGCCAGTTGATCCTCATACTAGGGCAAACAAACTTTTCACTTGTGTTTCTATATTAGAAGGGTAAACGGGCTAAACAAAAGCGGTTACATTTAAATAGGATAATAAAGTAAGATTATGATAGTGTCCATTTTGGCAAGGACTGGCTTGTTTTTACAAAAGGGTTAAAGCTTCTATGGCTTTTGTATGACCAATTAAAATCAAAGGGAAGATGTTATTAAAATATAAGTAATTGCCTACTGGTGGTGACATTTTTTTTAAAATAAATATGCATTTTTTTATTTTTGTGAATAAGTTATGTAGGACGTACCTTGGAAACTTACCTTCTTTCTGTTTTTTTTTTACTGGGATCTATTCTTAGAGCACTAAAATGGCAATATGAACAGTAACAAATTAAAACCCAGTTGGAACCGGAAAAACCTTGCTATGTTTTTTTTGTTCTCTTCTATCTCATTATTTTCCCTATTCTCTCTGTGTCATATATATTATCACTGATATCTCATGTCGAATGTACTGGCTTCCCTTATTTTGTCAATTTTATTTTCTGACCAAAATTAATAAATATTATATAAAAAAAAAACCTTATGTTTCTCTCTTGCAGCATGATTGGATTGATGCTGGGGACCTGCATCGCGTTCTATGTTGTGATTGGAGACCTGGGATCCTCTTTCTTTGCCCGGCTGCTTGGGCTTCAGGTAAGATTGTGTATTATGTTGGCTGAATACAGCAGAGGGCTGGTAACTGTTTGTTTTTGCCCCTTATTTTTCTTGAAAGCCAGGGTTTGTGAAAGTTTTATGTGACTTTTTTTTGTTACACTGGCTGCACCATCACATTTAGTGGTTTTTAAATGAGCAGTTTTGCTTATGACGTCACCTCCCTCCCACTCCTCGAATGCTGCCGATTTTTGTTAATTATGTACAGATTTAAGTGGCTCTCCTCAAATTCTCTGTGCTCCAGTGACCTGGCACCTATATCGCACATCATATTTTTTCCTGCAGTTAACAGGAAATGAGCATGGTTTGACTCTTACTGGAAAATGTGAGACTTAATACATTTAAATATAACATGTAAAGCAGTTTTAAAGATTAGCAAAATATGTGTATATATATATAATATATATATTTTTTTTATTCCTTCGCCATCAGATTTCGCTGTTTGAGGTAGGAATAATATATTGTCTCATCCTTTGGCGGGTAAACTTACAAGATAAATTTCCTACTTTAATTTAATTTACTTACAAAAGACAAAAAACAAAAAAAAACACAACGAAACAATGATAGGGGGAAGGGGGTTATAATTCACAGGCGTTCTATGTTGTAGGGTTGGGGTCCAAGACCAGTGAGCACCCAGAGACTTGCTTACATCCTCCAATAGGTTAATTTAATAGATTTTATGTTGTCGTCACCAAGAAATTGGCTTTATCCCTTTCTCTTTCTTTTCTTCGATGATGTTAACTTCCACTACTTACATCCCGTGTTCGGGGTTGTAACCAAAATTATATTTTTAATCCATTCGTCCCAGTTTATGGGGTCTTCCCTTATCTCCACCGCTTTTTTTTTAGTCCTTTTTCCATGTTTAATTAGAAAATAAGTTGATTTTTAGCTGATCCTAAGCATGGTATTGAAACCGATTTCCAGTTTCTGGCTATAGTAATTTTAGCAGCTAGCAGACAGTGGATTGTGAATGTAGATTGTCTGATGTCCATAGCAGGCCAATTTAAGTGTAATAGAGCTGCTTGTGGCTCTTTTTGTATTTTAATTCTAGTTATTATTTCTATTAGGGAGAGAATCTCATTCCAGAATTTGTTTAGAATGGGGCATAGCCACCATATATGGAGGAAAGTTCCTTTATTTAAACCGCATCTCCAACAAGTGTCCTCTCCCGAGGGAAACATTTTTTTATTTTTTACAGGGGTTATGTACCATCTATTCATAATTTTGTATTGAGTTTCCAACAAAGGTAAACTGTGAATTGCTTTTCCCGTCTTATTCATAATATTGTACCACTCTGTGAGGGTAATGGGGATTCCCAGATCTTTTTCCCATGATTTTTTTGCTGCTGGAACATCTATTTATTTACTCAGTTCAATCAATTTCCTGCATTTAGCTAAGGTTATATATATATATTTTTTTCATAAAAGCATTGTGTGCAAATGACTTTCGCTTGCAATGCTTTGCAAATAATGCTGGCACCAAAAATATTAAATCTGTGTAGATTTTCATAATGACATTGAAGTTATGTCTGTCAATAAACCAAGATCTCATGATGTATCACTAGCTCAACCCAGGCCTCAGAGGTATTAGTACTTGTGGCAAAACGATAAAACAGAGTTAATAATGTATGATTCTTCATGTCTCCATGCTTATCACTGCTTACTGAATGTGTCTGTAGGTAAGTGAAGGATTCCGCGTGTTCCTCCTGTTTGCAGTCTCTCTGTGCATCGTTCTGCCACTCAGCCTCCAGCGCAACATGATGGCGTCCATCCAGTCTTTCAGTGCAATGGCTCTCATATTCTACACAGTCTTCATGTTTGTGGTGAGTGTGGGTTGTCACTAGTGGTGGCCAGTTTGAGTAGACCAATTCAGCAATATGCTATTAGGGATACAACATTTTAAAAAGTGTTTGAATGACATTATCGCAGGCTCCTTTTCACATGAACTCCCATGCAGTATATGAGATGACATTTGCAGAGAACCAGTAAATTGGACATCATTGGTACTGTTCTGTTGTGGAGTCCTTGATAGGCACATCACTTCATGCTAATTGCGGGTGTGTCAACAGGATATAGGTACAGCTGCTTCCTGCGGTTCCCCAAACAATCACTGGCACTGAGATGAGAATAGCACTTAACAGGCTCACCTAGCCTGATAGGCAGCAACTTACTTCCTGGTTCCAGTATTGCCAGAATTGGGGCTGATTTCCATGGTTATCCGAGCTACTATCGCATAGCAAACTGTTTCCATGGTGACACTACAGTGGGGAAAATGTACTGTGCATTTAAGTACTGCCAAGCATAGAGTAGTAAAATGTGTAAAAATCTATAATAAAATATATAAATAGTCTTCTTTTTTTTTTTTCCTACTACTTTGTAATTTGCTTTATAGATAGTCATCTGATAAAAATACAGAAAGGTCTCAGTCTACAACTTCTTCAGAGCCTTTTCATGCAGTTTAAAACCACTGGGTCCATTTTAATATCTATTGTCTCATTTGCAATGTTTACTTCATTTAAACTTAATTATGCTAATAAAAGAAATTATTTAATGAGTGTGTCCCTTTAATTGGTTAGGGAACTCCTCTGGCAATTCTTGGTTTTGGTCACCAATAGTGGAAGGGGTACCCTGAAATGTTTTACGCTGATCTGTTGGTTTAAGATTGGGAATGGAAGCAAATAGAGACACTGGCCTATGCATGCGTTAACAATGATTATATATGCATTCCAGTGGCTTGTACTCCTGTATATAAGATTGTTAATATTGTGTATGTGAAGTGGTCTGCTGTTTCATATTCATTGCACCATCTTCACTGACTTGCACAATGCAACACTATTTGCAATGCTATATGCATCACTTGCCACAGTAAATAGTTCTGGTTTGCCTATAGGTCAGAAATAAAGTTGGAAAACAATGTATATGTAGTCCAAAATAACATAAAAATTGTAAGGCTCAAGGATATGTCTGATAATTCTCAATATTTCCTAGTATCCATTAGGAAACACAACAAAGTGACTGTGTGTAGGTCATAAATGTACCAGACTAGAACTGCATCAAGAGATCATATGAGGTTTTAAAAAAACAAAAAAAAAAAAAAACCTTGACTAAACCCTTAAGAACAACACTTAATCAGATAGTACACTCCTATGGAGGTGATGCCCAATGGTTTCAAAAGCGTCCTGGAAACTTCCAGGCTGCCACAAGCATCGCTGATTTGCTTGTCTGTGAAGCCAAACCCACCACCACTGGGGGAGGGGATTGTCATTGGGGTGTGTGTGAGCATCCGTGGCCCAGAGAGCTGATTGCTGGATTATTTCTCACAGCTGTGGTTAACAATTCAAACTACAATATTAATGCGGTAGAAAAAAAAAAGTGGTTCCCTTTTTTATTTGCATGTTGCAACCAGTCATACTAACATTGACACCTCAGTGGGGACACCTTCCACGGCAAACCTTGACCCAGAGGCTTCACCTCTTTAGTGGCTGTTTCCATCTGTAAATTGTGCATTGAATCAAAACAATACAGTGGCAACTGTTGGGACATTAATAAAGACGGCCAATGGACAGACAGTCACCATTGCTGGGTCTACCCCAGTTAAATATGTTGGCAGCTATAATTGCAGCCTGGAATTCTAGAATCAAAACATTTCTTTATGCTTGGGAAACTTTCTAGAAACAGATTTTTATTTGTTTGAGTATAATCACACAAATATGATAATTTCATGGGTAAGAACCTACTCCTCCTTTCCAAAAATGGTCTTGTTGCTTCCTGTCTCCACACAGATTGTGCTGTCCTCCTTTAAACATGGGCTTTTTAGTGGGCAGTGGATGAATCATGTCAGTTACGCCCGCTGGGAGGGAATATTCCGCTGTATACCTATCTTTGGGATGTCCTTTGCATGTCAGTCGTAAGTATCTCTATCATTTAATGCCCTGGTGAGTTGTTTTTGGGAGAGGGGGAATGCCTGCTCATCGCATCGATTACAATTTATTTTTAGTCCACAGCGACACAACCTGTTAATGAACTACAGCTCCTTTGATTCAGTACCAACACATTGCTGAAGCTCATAGCCATTGTGTTGCTGAGCCTTCTCTACAGATCTTAAATGACACTGAGTGGGTCAATGTCTATTCATACATGTGTGCTTGCCCAAATCACATCATTTAATGGTCACTGGACATATCTTAATATGGCATTGTAAGCATGGGCCAGCTCAGTCCAGTGGAATCGCAAGGTATGTTCTTGCACCTAAGTTCCACTGGTTAGTGATATCGATCTCTGCACCAGATGTAACAGTCTCTGGGTTTGGGGATAATGCTGAGACAAGAACCAGTCTACACCACCTTTTTTCAATGATCTGGAAAGCAAAGTACATGAAGTAACCTTGTATCCTAGAATGCAGAAGATTTAGTTTTAGAGGTGATCTTTTCCCATGTAATGTTAGCAGTGTTTGTTTGCCTGATTCTGACAGCATATCCCTAAAGTTTTATGTATTTATTTTAAAAAAACAACCTATATGGCTCCTCTTCAGGGAATGTATTGACTTTTTAACCCATTTACTTCTACTCAAAACTTGATTAAAACGGTTTTATTTATTTTAGATTTCATTTAATGTGTTAACCTTATGTTCAAAAAGGTCGTTTTATGAAATTAAAATAACTTTTGTCTGTGCTTAAAGTTACATCATGAATATGTTATAACTTTTTCAAGGTATTGTTCCTTTATTCACCCTCCCAGCTAAAAAAAAATGAGAGGTTTCACCTGAAAGCATGTGCAAGGCCCCTGAATGCGTGTTGGAGCTCATTGTGCAGGCTCTGTGCTTTGATTAGAATGACAGGGGCACTCTCAGGGGAGGTGAATTAGAAGTCTGGGGAGGCTTTGTGTCTTTCAGCACCTTCACTAAGTATCCACTGTCCTGGGAGTCCGGCTGACAACACTCTCTAAACACTGTGTTTAAAAGGAGGATTAAAGGGAAGGCTTGTGAGATGGTTTCCATACCGATTCCTGCATGAGGAACATGATTTTTTTTCTTTTTTTATGATCCATCAATTTAGCCTCCAGTGCCCTAAGACAGACCCACATTTGTCTGTCTCTGATGTGTATATCATTTCTATACATTCCCTACTAAACACTAATGTTTTCATTTTAGAGAACCTTTCAAAGCCCTGTTCTGTTTTGGCATGCTCAGCCCCCTATACCCTTTATGACGGCAGACAACATTGCAAATTCTAGCAGAGGTTTCCAAATGTTATCACTTACTGTACAAAGGTATTGAGAGACCCAAACTTCAACATGTAATGCCTGAAGTGCGCCTCATTTTCTGTATTTCCTGTATAGTGAGCATGTCCCCTTAATATGACATCATGGACTGTAATTTTAGGAGCCAGGCTGGCACACTGCATTTGATTGGTATAATCCAGCATTACCATAATTTATTTCTCAAACCCAAAACTGAACCATCAAACAGATGTGATTTTAAAGAAAAATATTATTTACAATCTAGAAGGAAATACTACAAACAAAGTCATCAATTTATTGATTAGATTGGTAACATTGTCAAAGCATAACTCCTCGTACAGTATTATGGAAGTAAGGAGACTAAAGCATTAGTTGTGTGCAAATGGTATATATTAAAGTGACTTTGCCTCTGGATGAGATCCCCTGTTCCAGCACAGTGCCCACACCCTGTCACCCTCCTTGGGATCTGTCGGCTCTTTCCCTGGCCTCTCACGTCCACCAGCAGCTCATACGTTTTCTAACACTTTCATAATGAAATGTTAACATTGCATGTTGGCTTAAGTGGCCAAGAGACGAGGAGGGGGCTGCACTTAAAACAAATCTGGTGTTTCGGAGAGCTTTCAGCTGAATAATTACCTGGTAATGTAAGAGGTTTGCTTAAAGGGAAGAAGGCACACTTATAGATTTTACAAACCACCATATACTATAGTATCCCTTTAAGGAACATTTTTGAGCTTTTTTTTTTTTTTTTTTATGGATTGTAGACCCTGCAAGTATTGCTGCTTTGGCGTATGGTTACTTTGCACCCGCTTCTCACTCCATCTCTGTTACCAAAGGGGCTATGCTAAGATGAATGTGTGTTATTACTTTTCTGTTGTCACTGGCTGCTGCACAGATGACCTGGACAGAATTAGTTCACACCACAGCTCATTTTAGCCCGTAAGCTCCCTATATAAGTGGATGGAACTGTTGTTGAAATGGACCCAGTTTTGTGTATATCTAGATTTTGATCTAATAGTGTTACAGTGAGTGTGGGGAGGGGTCTTTATTCTACTTGCTAATAACTGGAGACAGGACAAAAGTATTACAATTAGACTATAGAAGTAAAAAATCAAGTTCTGCGGTTTGTGAATTCATAGTAAGAGATTGTAAGCTTGCGAGCAGGGCTCTCTACCTTATGTATCAGTCTGTTCTTGTTTGTCTAACTTGGTACGTAGTTACCCTCTATGTTCTGTATCTGGTGCTATGTAAATTGTTGGCGCTATATAAATGTTAAAGTAATGTAATCTCTTGTTCTCTAGACTATCACTTTATGCAGTGATAAAGCACCCCCTTCCATACCTCCAAAGTTAGTGGTTTGGTAAAGATGCTGACAAAAAAAGAAAGGTTGTTGGTTACTACTACTCCATAAATGATCATGGAAACACTCTGCTGTAGAGCATTACAGACACCCATTAGGAAGCTCAACAAGCCCGTCTAGCAACCTGTACTCAAAAATATCCCTATACAGTAACTCAGTCATGGCCCTCAAACTGGGCAGGCCAGAACCAATATCTTATATCCTAAACAGTGCAGGTTGGTATGGGAGGGTTTTCCATTTCACACCAAACCTTCCCCTCTTCTCCTGTCTCAAAATGTGCTTTGTAGGGTGACAACCCGTTTTATTCAGTGACATCTATAAAATATGCATAGTCCACAGATGAAGTTGGCAAATTGAACGCAGTCTCCTGTATAAATTTTGATCCGTAAACTTTTTGTTGTTGTAAATCTATACCTACGTTAAAGTGGTCATGCTATATTGAAGACACCTTGCCTTATGGGAAATGCAGCTCTGTAAAGTGTTGATATTTGGAACATACATACTACTTGTTAGTTTGATGTAGCATACCACTTATTTTACATTAACCTGTATTTCTTGATTCTCATCTAGCCAAGTCCTGCCCACCTATGACAGCCTGGATGAGCCTTCTGTTAAAATAATGAGCTCCATCTTTGCTTCGTCCCTCAACGTGGTGACCACCTTCTACGTGACCGTAAGTCCCTTTTTATTGGGTCTCTACTTAACTGACTGTGGCTCTTTATAATTCTGATGCTAACGTCCAACGTATCTTAGTCTCCCCAGGAGTTTAAACGTTATCGAAATTGTTGTGCTTAATTTTGTTGCCTGAGAGTCAATAATTGGAATTCTTGTACAGCAACTGTATCTAAAAATAGATTTCAATTTCCCTGCCTGTAGGTGGGCTTCTTCAGCTATGTCAGTTTTACAGAAGCCATCGCTGGAAATGTGCTGGTGAATTTCCCATCCAACCTAGTGACAGAGATGATCAGGGTGGGATTCATGATGTCAGTAGCAGTTGGCTTTCCCATGATGATCTTGCCTTGCAGGCAGGCCCTCAACACACTCCTTTTTGAGCAGCAGGTAACAGAGAAGGCAAATCTTGGTCCATTTTGAAATTGTAAAAATAAAAGTTTGTGTTTTTTTTTTTTCTATTTTGATGGAAATTTATTAACATAGATGCCACTTTAGTAACCCTCCTTTTATCATATACTCTGCCCATTTCTGCAGAACTGCTAACAATTTGTATTTTAATATACGTGGTACTTAGAGGAATTAAACCCTAAAAATTATTTTCATTTACTTACATACTTTTGCCTCATTAAAATTGTCATTTGAAGAGTACGGTGATGCTCTGTAAGTCTATAGAAATGGGCACAATTTAAACCTCCTGTATGTTCTTCTACACTATGTTTTTTGTCTCTCTCTGCTTGCATATGTTTTGAGACGTCTAGCATCATCCATGTACTCTATACAAGAGTGAATCGCCATCTCAGGCAATTACATATTTTCCTATATAACACGTTTTGTTGGTGATACTTACCTAGCGCACCTACCACTCCTGTTTTTGGTTTATTTTGTTTATAATTTTTTCACGTGTGCTCACAGAGCAACACACAGGTTGGTGCTGCTTAGTCACAGATCAAGCACTAGAATTTATCCTTTTGTGTGTTCTTCTTCATGTTACTGTATCCTCAACTATAACACCTAAAGTATAACCAGATAACATTTCTATCCACAGCAAAAGGATGGCACATTCACTGCTGGTGGGTATATGCCTCCCCTGCGCTTCAAAGTCCTCACCCTGACTGTGGTATTTGGCACCATGCTGGGTGGAATTCTAATACCGAATGGTAAGTGCATTCATTTCATTTGATCAGTAAGGACCATGTTGCCTGCTTGGGATTGTAAATTGTCTGATTTCACCCCCTCCAAGATATACTGTCTGATAATGTGTGTTTGTATATATGTGTGTGTGTGTGTGTGTGTGTGTGTGTGTGTGTATGTATATGTGTGTATATATATATATATATATATATATATATATATATATATATATATATATATATATATATACACAGAATATGTTGCGGGGGGTGAAGTGTGTGTGTGTGTGTGTGTATATATAAATATATAAATTTGCTAAAGGGGTAGTGAGCTCCAGAAATGTGATCACTGGTATCAGGTAGGTTATCATAATGAAGGTTTCAGGAAGCAGCACACTGTATGTGGACATGACACTGCCGCACATATAAGCACACTCCTTAGTGACGACAATGATTAGACACCTGGCCATGCCCTAGCATTAATGGGCAGGGATTACAAGTTTTGTGAGGTGCTGCCATTCAGTAAATGTATATATATATTTTTTTTTTTTAGGATTGATTGGTCATTTATAACCTGGTTTTCTAGTTTAAATATTTATCTTTACACATCTGGACCTGTATATGATAGGTGTGAAAAAGAGAGGTTTTGCACAGCTGTCCTGAGCATAATTAACCAAAACATAGGAGCAGATTTAAATACAGATCTAGTAATGCAAAGATAAGTTTCAAATGTCATTTGGCTTGAAAGGTTTAGATCAGTATTTAGTAATTTAATTAAGAAGATCTCCTGTTATTTGGAATATCAAGGAGAATTATAGTTCTACAAAAACCTTTTTTTGAGTTTGTCCAAATTAGTGTTTTCTAGTTGTCTGCGTGAATTAGCCGTCTGTGCAAAAACAGGAGTCGCAACAAAGACAAAGTGGCCAGCATGTCATAAAAGAAATATCAATGCAATCTTTCATCTTAATTGCACTCAAATATAGCTCTACACAACCGGAAATGTTTGTGAATTTTGAATAATTAAATATTAAAATTGTGTATTTTATTTTTTTGTCAGTTGAGACAATCCTGGGTGTCACCGGAGCAACAATGGGCAGTTTAATCTGCTTTATTTGCCCAGCCCTCATTTATAAGAAGATCCACAATAAAGGTCTTTCTTCTCAGGTCAGTGGTCCATAACTTGTCCGTGTGTCTTCTCTCAAGATGTCTTCCTGTAGATCCATTTGAAGATGAAGGTCAGACACTGATGAGGATGGGGGTTATCATTGACTGCGTTCTATATAGAACATTATAGACATTAGAGCTGCAGGCTAGCTTAACACCCTGGAACCTGTGCAGCCCAGATGTTATAGCCGGCCCGCCAACTGCTTATAATTCTGCCAACGAGTTGTTAATTACAGCCGGCAGGAAGCCCCACGCCTTGACTAGCTTAGTTAAAAGGCTGAGTGAGCGGCCACGCAGGCAAGCGGAAGTTGAAAAGGGCAAATTAGCAGGACTGTGCTGAGATGAGAACCTATGAATGGCTTATCAATCTTTCGTTGTCTGGAACTGCAGCCTGCAAAGCAATCAGTTGGTGGCCTCAAAGAACAACATACTCTCGGGACCTCTCTAAAGAGCCAGGCAGATCGTAAAAGAACTTTCAAAGATGCCATAAAAAAAATGTTTGCTATCCAAGGGAAAATGTAAATATTACATTTTTTCTTCTAAAACTTAATAATTAATATAATGAGAACATTTTAATATGGATGATTCTAAACCACAATAGATTATTGCATTGACAATATTAACATTACTTATCTTTAAATCCTGTTTAGTTTATTAGATAAAAAATGTTTGTCACAATATGGATGACAGATCTCATAAAATGGCAAGCTATTGGCATCCGCCCCCCCCCCCCCCCCCCCAAATTATGCATGCTTAAATTTCTATCTTATGCTGCTAAGAAAAATTACATATTTTATGACTTTCATTCTGCAGAGGTTTCAAACAAATGTTTGAGTTGGCTGACTTGCATACCATGCCTCCCAACTGTCGTATATTGGGATTACTGTGATCCCACATTCACAACCTGGTGTCGTGATTCCATGGGAAACTGAAGGGTGAAGATATTCCGTGTGCACACTCGGATGATTACTCAGAATTCTGTGCATATGTGATTACTTAATTTATGGTCTTAAACACCACTTACAAATTAAAGTGGGCCATTCTAAATACTAAAACTATATTCACAATCATTTAGACTGTGCACAAAGTAAATGTGTAAATCTACAGGGAAAAAAAATATTATACATTTGTTGGCCTCATTTTGTAATATCTCCGTGAAACCCTGTATGCAAATTAACTACATTGCATATCTTCAGTACATTTGCATGGAAGGGAAGCATGCTTCTTTCTGAGGAGGCCATTTACTAAAAGTTGAGATAAAGTGAGTTGAGATGAACATTTCTTCTCACCAGTTTGGCTGTCCAATGTGCAGAGACAATTCTGGTAAGTTTGTCTAGCAAGGGAAACTCACCAGGATTGTCCCTGCACAATGTATAGCTAAACTGGTGACGTGAAATGTTCAACTCACCATTCAGTGAATAGTCTCCAAAGTGTTCTACAATATGAGGAATTTAGTAATACTAGAGAGCATGTATGTGATGGGTCCAAACAAACTCAGTCATTCAAATAGTGTTTTGCAGTGTGATTGTACATCAAAATAGACTGCATTATTATAATTACTATATCCGTATTGAAATATTGCAGGTAAATTGTATAGCTCAGTAGTGTTTTAGATTTTATTTTATTTTAGTTTTTTTTTTACTTTTTTTTACGGTATTTTGTTTGTGGTATTTAATCACCTATTGTGTCTTTTTTTTATTTTTTTATGTCTATTTCTGGACATCCTTTACAATCTCTGACTTTTGGACTACTATTTTATTTACAGATGCACATTTTGCAAAGGCTTAAATTTAATTTTTAATGTCATTTCACAATGATATAGGCTAACGCAAAGCAGTGACAATAACATGTTTCCTTCTGGTTTGTGAAGTGTACTGTGAGACTGTACGTCCCTGGTTTATATAGCAGATTGCGTCACGCACCTTATCCTAGTGAGCAGAAGGCAAGAGAACCTCTGCCAGCGGTCATTGCTTCTACAGCTGGAAGTAGTGTGTAATGTAATGAAGTGCAGAGGAGTTAGTGACCTGATTTGCTCTCTATGCACAGATTCCTAAACAGCTGATCCCAGACTGGACGACTTACAGGAAAACAGAGGGAAGGGGAACATTACAGAGTGTTTGTATGGAAATCTAGGTCAGGTCAACATGCCAGTGCCCATCCAGGACAGGGAGTGGCTTTGGACTCCTAGCACAGAATCCTACCACTGTACTGGGACTAAGCGTAGGCTTAGCAAATCAAATGGGAGCTATAATTCCTTGTATCAGCAGGACAACTGTAATAGTCAAAAGCAAAGCTAAACTTCATAGTGGAGGCCGGAATGGTGATCCAAAGCCACTATAGCTATCTGTAAAGCAGGAGACATTTTGTGTGAAGGCCTGTGAATGTAAGTAAATCAGGATGTATCATTTCATTCTCCAGGATGTAGGGTTGAGAGAGATTTAGATTGGTTCTTCCTGGTTTGTAACCTCCTGGGCCTGTACACCATTTCCTGTTTGCAAAGAAACGGCTGAAATTGCAGCTCAACAGCGATTTAATGACTAAATAAACATCAGGATTTGTTGCATTAATCAGTATAAACTGCTAGGGATATAAATAGGAGAATTCATGGAGAATCCACCAAGGTGAGGTTATAATGGCAGAAATTTAGAAATACAAAAAGTTAAAGGTCTCATTCACTCAGGAGACTGAAATCAAGATTTCTGAGCACTCCAAATCAGTGGTCAAGCTCACAGAACCCCTCCCCCCGAAATGCAACCAATAAAATATAAAGATATAGTAATAAATAAAACAATCATTGGACTTGGGCAGAGTTGTCATACATACATCACCCACTATAAAATCTACTGTATGGTATCATTTTACTACCAACATTTAAAGGTATAGAGCTTCACATATAGGCCCATTGCCAGCAATTGATATTTGCAAATATATCTGCATTGCAGATATTTCATACACCCCCTTTATAATATAGTATGGCAGGATTTTACTGTGGGAATTTTAAAGATATAGAGCCTCGAATATCTGCCCATTGATTACAAACTGACATTTTTTTAATGTTTCAGCCATAACATTATGACCACCTGCCCAATATTGTGTAGGTTCCCTTTTGAAGCCAAAACCCATTGAGGCATGGATTCTACTAGACCTTTGAAGGTGTGCTGTGGTATCTGGCACCAAGACATTAGCAGCAGATACTTTAAGATCCTGTAAATTGCAGGGTGTGGCCTTCATGGATCCCACAGATGCTCGATTGGATTGAGATCTGGGCAATGTGCAGGCCAGATTAACACCTTAAACTCATTGGTGTGTTCCTCAAACTATTCCTGAACCAGTTTTCCTTTGTGGCAGGATGCATTTTTCCTGATTAAAGAGGCCAATGCCATCAGGGAATATCATTTCCATGAAAGGCTGTACATGGTCTGCGACAATTCTTAGGTAGGTGGTATGTGTCAAAGTAACATCCCCATATTGTTATGGCTGATCGGTGTATATTAAAACACATGCAAACAGTGGGCAATGTTTTGGCTAAATCCAGGACAATCCTCGGGACAAATCTCATAATTCCTCTAAGTTTATCCTTCGGGCATTGTTAAAGAAACCAGGGCAAACAGTCTGACTTCAAAGATTTAAGTTCCTGATGAGTTAGGTGAACAAATATTTAAAAAAAAAAAAAAAAAAATACAATACATGTTTTATACTAAGACTGATATGGAATGGATTGAAAATGGATTTCTTTATTTACTGAAATTACTTAATGGAGCTTATGCTATATGTCTGCTGCACAATAACTCTGAATAGCTCTTTAAATCCTTTCATAGCTTTTGCTTACACATAAACATTGTAAAACGTACAAAAACTAAATCTATAAATCAAGTATTTAGTGAATGTGGTTGTATTTTTTTGTGTGGGAAGAACATTTTTTTTTTTTTTTAATGTGAGTGAAGTTAGCCACACTACTAGAACAACGGTAAACCACATCTCCCCCCTCCTTATCTTCCAATGGTTGTAGATTTCAGAATGAATAATATATTTATAATATGCATTAGGTCAATATCCGATACCTCTATTTACAGGCTGTTTCAGAGACCTTAACCCCTTTATCCATTACAAACACTCACCCATTCTCACACACACACACACACACACACACACACACACACACACACACACACACACACACACTGTAGAAGGTACCTACCTTACCTAGTGCAGGCAGGCTGCTGCAGCTTTGAGCTACATGTGAAGGAGTCAATCATGAGAGGCTTACAAATTCTCAGCCAATCAGGAGAGTTGAAACGTCTAATCTGATTTGCAGAAATCTGCTCCCAATCTTGGACTTTGCATTGTCCTGGATTGATGCTGGCCGGGACATAAAGTCCCATTGCGACACTTTCCCAGGCAATCCGGGATATGTGGTCACCCTAACCCTTATGCTAACTCTAACCCAAGACACAACACATTTGCACTGTAAATATATTGGTCCAATGAGATATTTTGTTTTAAACCCATTTAGAAGTATTGAACATTTTCAGTTTCTAACCAATAGGCTCATATTTGAGGCTCTATATCTTTAAATTACCACAGTAAAATCGTACCGTATTGTAATATATAGAGGGAGTGTTTGACACATCTACATTGTAAATCTATTGGTCCACTGGGAGATTTTTGTTTTACCTTAGACAGAAATATTGAAAAAAATGTCCGTTTCTAACCAATGGGCTCATATTTGAACCTCTATATCTTTAACATTTCACAGTAAAACTATAACATATTGTAAGAACAGGGTGCATTTGATGCATCTGCATTGTAAACATATTGGTCCAGTGGAAGATTTTGTTTTTACCCCTTATAGAAGTATTGTCAGTTTTTTATATCTTTACATTTTCACAGTAAAAACATACCATATTGTATTCTAGATGAGGATGTGTGTGACACATCTACATTATTAATCTATCAGTCCACATTTTGTTTTTAAATAGGGAGGTACTTTAAAATAATTTTAGGATGTACACTCCCTATTTTGCTATTTTCGGGAGGTCATCATTTTTGGTTTGTGTGACTGTATCACAGACCCCACAGCAACAAAACCCATGATAAAGTACATTTAAACTTCAGTAAATGTGTTTTTATATTCATTTGTAAATAAAATACTTTATTTTATTCTAAAGTACTTATCAAATTACATCAACAGTTACCAACTGGCCATAGTCACTGAAAATGTCCCAGTAAAGCATCCCTTGCCATTTGAAATGTTAGGAGATAATATGATCTAAACTATCATCCTAACATGGGCACAAAATGCCTTTTTGATGGCATGGAATGTATTCCTTGTACAGCTTTAACAGCTTGACGAATTCTGCTGACGAAATAGGATGTTTCTGTTACAGCACATGATTTAAGGAGACCTCATTGTGATTTCTTGATTTTTTTTTTTTTTTTACATATTTTCTCTTTCTGTGCAGTTTATCTTGGCAGTGGGCCTTGTGATTTTGGTGATCAGTACATACACCACTATGACCGTCACCGAGGAGTCTCCGATACAAACCAAATCAGATCTGCTGGAGAGAAAAGACATAATTAATGAGGGGATTATTGAACAGGAACAAATCCTTCCCAAAATATCAGGTACTGAATCCAAGGTCAACCTGTACAGGTTATTTATGTATATAAAAAGTTGGATTAGGTCCACAAAGTATTGAGAAAAAGTAGATTGTCTGCACGCCACTAGAAATGTGAAAATATTCCAAAATGATTTTATCTGTTGGAGGGTGCCTGAGCAAATTGTAGGGTTTGTAACAACCACATCGAAAAAATTAGAATAAACGGCACTCCAAATAAACTCACAATGATTTATTGGTACCCTAGCAAGGTTTTTGTGCATGTCCTTCATGGCTGTCTTTAATGTTTATAGATCTCAGAGCAGGCCCCTATATGTGGGCATCCATCTTATTATCCTTAAAGCATCATACACTGATTCATTTCCAGCTGTCATGGTCTGTTTGACATGAAAATTCATAACATTGCATTTACGCTGTAAATGGTTTCAGTATTGTTGGCATTGTCCACACAATGACTTATAATGCTTGCAAAGTGCCACCAGAACTTGAAATATATCACACAAACATGAGTCTCTTTCAAATGCCAATCCCTCTTATACAGAATGACCACTTCCCATAACAATGTGCCTCACCATAATGCTTAATTACAAA
The DNA here is from genome assembly GCA_036172795.1 of Pelodytes ibericus. NCBI lineage: Eukaryota > Metazoa > Chordata > Amphibia > Anura > Pelodytidae > Pelodytes > Pelodytes ibericus. The sequence goes on along the minus strand of CM069862.1, from coordinate 111,102,009 downwards.
TTTTCTTTTTGGAGTCTTGGGATGTAAAGGGGCAGAGTTATTCCATGTCACACAACATTTACATGACCCTGCAGCATTGAGCGCTAGCCTACCTGGGTGCCTGGATCTATCACACATTTTAGATGCAATGCTGACTGTGCAATGTGCATGGGCAGTATTAATGATGGGGCCGGACCCAAAAATATTGGACTATCCCTGCAAATTTGGGACTTTTGTCAACTACGATGATGTATGTGCCCTGTATGTGCCCTAGGCCCAGGGCAGCTGCTCCTTTTGCCCTGCGTTAGATGGCTCTACTGTCCCTGACGAAGACAAGGCTGGGGTCGCAATGTTGGCTTTATACATGTACCGATAACTAATTTGGGGTTTATTTGTAATATGAGTATTCTATATATTTTTGGTGGAGACCATGGTTGGCAATATTTGTCTGTCTCTCTCTCTATTGACTCTGTACCAGGAGTGACCAAGTTTAAAACTTACAGTAAAAAAAAAAACATTACATACACACTTAAACAAATACATACACAGATACAGTCTTAGTCATACATACAAAGCCACAAACACACATTGTTACACATATTCACAGACAGTCACACAGACACACACTTTCACACAGAGGCCGCACCTCAATGTCCAGTGGGCCACATGTTGGACTTCCCTGCTCTATACATTTGAATGAATGGGACTACCTGTATATTTAGAATTTCCATCACACATTTAAAAAAAGGTTTATGGTAGAGTTCATAAAGTTATCAAGGTCATACTGATCGCTTTTCTTTATCAATTTCACTATGGCTTTTATTCGTTAAAGATTTTAAACAGGTGTTAAACAGGGTTTAAAGAAATGTAATCCAAACAGATTTGAATAGCTCTAGCTTAGATCATTCATGTTCAACTCATGGCCTGTTGGCAGGATGTGGTCCTTGTTAAACAGATCCTGATCTCAAAATGTTTTTGAAATGAAGGCCAAGTGTGGGATGATTTCAGTTTTTTTTCAAATCATACCTCTAATTAGCAGGAAAAACTATTTCACTATGTAGTTTTGTAATTACAGGTAAAGGTTTCTGATAAATATTTTATGGCAGTGTCTCTTTAAGAATGCATTTCCCACCTTGGGAGTGTGCCTATCCGCATTAAGGTGGCGATGTTACTGAACTAGATTTTAATTGCCTGTTTTGCCTACCCATTCTTTTTTTTTTTTCTATTTATCACATCCTTACCCATCACACTTGCACTTTCAGAAGGGAAACTGTGACGAAACTTGCTACACTCATTGTAGCATCCTAAGTGATACACAAGTTACAGAGATCGGAACTGGATATCTTTTTTGGTGAATTTCAGACCAAATAAACCTACCGGTTAGACAGATTGTTTAAATCTTTGCTTTTTCTAAGAATGTTAACATCACAAACCATGTTGGCAATAACCGAGGAATGAAAACAAAAGTGTGTAAGCATAAACAAAACAAAGGTTAAAGATAAAACCAATAGATGATATTATACTATAATATACACACACAATAGCAAAATACTAGGTAAATTTTAGGTCCAATTAACAAGGTTTTGTACAAAACAACATTAGTGTGAATAGAAAGTATTAGGCCCAACTTAATGATGCATTTCATAAAAATATTTACATGGTATCGATGTATAGATAATCTTTCTATACATTTAGCTTGCAAAGCTGTAGAAAACATTTTTTACTAGTAAATTCAAGGCACATATTTATATATATATATATATATATATATATATATATATATATATATATATATATATTTATTTTATTTTATTTTTTTTTTTTTTTTGAGTATAGAAAATGATGTATGCAGCCTACCGTCCTGAGTGTAGTCTGCATCCCATAAAGTCTAGAGAGAAGCATCCTGCCAAGTATTATGGTATACTGAGATCACTATTATGGGGTCTTCAGATGTGCTTGTATCTGTTTTGGAGGTCATAATGCAGGTTGTAGTGGTAGTCATGGCAGATGTCAATGCAATCTAAAATAAAATATATCATTATAACATATTGCAAGGATATATAATATAAAGATTACATTTTACTACATATTAGATGCTGACCTAGTCATTCTGCCCTTTATGGATGACACTGAGTCAATAATTAATTTAAGTAAGGGGACTCTATGAGTGTTACATCTGAATTACATTGCTGACAATTTTCAGCAATGCAATTCGCAGTATACCTGACTGTAGAATTGTGTGAGCGCATTCGCGATAAAGGTTTCTTCCACCACAGAATCATTGGAAATGTTGTTCCCATTGATTGTGCTTTTGTTTAAATTACGCGATGACATGTCCCAGCACAGTTCAGGCATCTTACAGAGTGTATTCCCTACACAGGCTGTGTCAGAAATGAAATTCGTATGCCACATTCGGCCCCTTGGTTCATTTATGTCAGCGACACAACTTAGCCAAGGAGTCAGAAACAAAAGTAGGAGGGGCTGGGGACTTAATGTATCAAATATACAAAAGTATACAATAAGTCGTCCCCCCCCCCCCCCCCAAACAAAAAGTTTAATTAAAGTTAATTATTGATTCAGTGTTTAAAAACACTGAGTAAAGAAAAAGTTTAGTTGTCCTTTAAGATTGGGCAGGTGTCTTGCTGTCTGGAACTTGCTGAAAAGGAGCCTGGCTCACTTGCCAATTTGCTCTTGACTCTTCATGTTTAGAGTCACTGCTCAAGGCCCAACACTCCTCTGGGGTTTTGTAAGTATCTTTCCTCATTAACCATCATCATTATCATAGTATATCCATAAGATAATATTCTGAACATTGTGCACTGGCATGAAGAGCAGGCTGTGTTTACAGTGATGCAAATTGGGTAAAGGGAGTATTTGTACTGCTGTATAAACTTCCTGAAGCAATAATGAATATTTTTGTTATGACTGCCAAGTGCTAGCTCTATTTTATTAATGTTTATATCGCTGGTATTTGAATCTGCCAAATGAACAGATATTTACTGTATTTTGCTGTGTTTTGGGAAGTAATGTGGTGTATTGTTCGTAGTTCTCAGAAGAACAGTTTTTAAATAATGACAACTAAAGGGTAAAATGTCAAACTAGGTGTGGAATGGGAGCAGAGAATGGCAAACGAACACTGCTTCTCCATCATACAATAACTTTTGGAGTGGAATGAGGCTTCTGTATAAAAATAGATCAATTCAGATGCTCCAAAAGTGGAGCAATCACCATGGAACCCAAATGAATGATCCAGCTGATGGATTCACTGGTAGAACTGCACCAGAATTTAGTTTAGTCAATGACCAGTAAAGTTCTGAATCAGACCTTTATGTAGGTGATAAGCAGGGCCAAAGTCTCCCATTGGTAATTCATATTCTCAGATTATCACATATTCAATATGCTAAACAGAGCTGTCTGGTAAATGGATTAGTTCTAGTTTCTATACACAAACAGTTGCTTATTTGGTGTTATCCTGGGTTATTTTTCTGTGCTCTAAGATAAGACTGGCTACTAAATCTAGGTATCCTTCAGCTATTCCTGATAGAAGTACAGTTTGAATGTTGTGGGGTTTTGTGGGATTGTTCACTTGTGCTCCACCTTCCCCCAAACCTGTGCTTTAATAATCCTAGCTTCTGATCTCTGCACTGCAGCTGCTTCCTGACATTGTAAAGGGTAGTACCAAAGGTCAAGGTGTCCAAGGGGCAATCATTTGTGTCCTGTTTACCAACCTTCTCAGCCTTGGACATTTAAATAGACACTCTCATCACCATATTCTCTGACCGTACCTATATTTAAACACAGACATAATGTGCTAATCCCAAGTGGTAGAGAGAGATGCAATGCATTAGTATAGCACTGACATTTTTGTAAATACCTTTTTTATTGTTATATATATCGTTTATTGTTGCAGTAAACGTTGTCTCATGACCTGAATCTCCCCATTGTACATTGTTTGTTTGATATTTGAGGTTATTTTCTGCTTCCATACTCCACTGTGATGATTGTTTTATGACAATTTAGACCATTTGACCACCTAATTGGGATGAGACAAAACAAGTGTGTTGTACTCTGATAAAGCATATAGATTGTAGTCAAAATGCTGTATTTTATTTGAATTCACTCATTTCATGTGTAACCGAATACAATCTTCACAGAAAATCTCAACACCTTTTCTGGATGCTTTTCACTTTTTTTGTGTTTTGAAATGGCTGTTACCCAATAATTTGGAGATTGTTTGTTTGTTTTATTTAAGAAATGCCATTGAAAAATCAAGACAATATAGTCCTTGCCATGTTAAGAAAATTAAAAGGCATGTTTTAAAAATGCTAAATAAGTTTATATGATTTTTGTTTGTAATTTTTTTAAAAACAACCGCATAAGAGTGTAGTTTGTCTCCCAAACTTCTTGCAAAAATCAATGCTATGCACAATAGAAACAAAGGACTTTGTAAAATAGACAAAACATGCACAATTTGCAAATCAAAATATAATACCGTAATTGTACAGCGTAAAATGACCTATGATAGCCTGGCTGTCGGTTTACAATTGATTTTAATGAAAGTCTAATCCACATAACATAACTTACAACAATTTCCATTTAATATGCAAAATTATGGAATCCCACTTTGTACTAGTCCCAGAGCGTCTCACTCTAGGGCGCATGCACAAATGACAGGGTACCATTTGAGTTAACATTTTATTTTATTTTTTTATTTTTTTACCTGATTTTTGATAGTTACACCGAACAACTTACCACAGTGATGGTTAGGATGCTTTTTCACTGCTCTATCATGCATTTGCAAACAGCGCATAGGTACATATAAATAAATAAAATATACTTTTATAACTGAGTTATACATTTACCAGCCATTTCAGCCCTCTTTCAAACACCAATGCCCTCCAGCACTTGAGTGATCAGACATAATTTCTGTTTGTGCTAATTAACTTGTTCCTGAGTACATTTGTATGTTTGCGCTGTTTATCCAGCAGATTGTATTAGTATGCAAAATGCATATACCCTTTTGATAGCAAAGTACTACCCCCTGCTGGTAATGTACTGGCACTACATGGCAGATTGAGCATCAGAGGATGTTGGTTATTAACAATTTACATAGTGCTAGGTACAGAGCATAGTAGGGAACTACATACTAAGTTGTGAGCTAGAGAGCCCTGCTCGCAAGCTTACAATCTAGAGGGAACGGGGTACATGAAACAAATACGGGAATGAAGAGGTGAGAGGGAAGGTAGTTTTAGTAACAATAATGTGGATGGTTGGCATTAGGCAGGTTTGGCCAAAGATTGTGTGTGGATTAGTTGTATGACAAACGGATACTAACTTAGAGGACAGCTAGGTGGGATTAATTAGAGGTAAATTAACCGGTATTCTAGTGGTATGGTTAGTAAGCTTCTTTAAAGTGATGGGTTAGAGGGACTTTTTAAAGATTGAGAAGGAGAGAGCTGGATACTCTGAGGAAGGGAGTTCCAGAGAGAGGGGGCAGCTCGGGCAAAATCTTGCAGGCACTTGTGAGAAGACGTGATGAGGTTGGAGAAGAGCTTTAGTCCATTTAAGCAGCGCTGAGGTCGTGCAGGGAAGTATTGGTTTTCCCTGGCACTGCATAACCATATAATATCCTTTCACTTGTCTCCTCAGCCAACATACCCAAGTTGGAAGAGCCAGATGATGACAGAGACAAGCCCAAGCTACCTGTCAAGAAGCCAGAGTTGGAACAACCCCAGATTAAAGGACCTATTGATGTTCCACAGCAGGAGGAGGGAAAGAGGAAAAAGGAAGAGGATCAGCTTGATAGGCCTGAACAAGGTACCCTGGACTAGGGAAACAGTCAACTATGATAGGGTTGATATGTTTTACATGTGTACTTGACATAGGTGTGTTTCCATGACAATTGTTCTTCATGAGGTGTGAATTGGGTTTGGTAATTCAAATACTGTGTCTGTCTGATTAGCGATAGTGTGCGCGATGTCTGTCTTTTTACATGGCAAAATTATTTCTAACCATCTTCTATAACAAAATGTTTTTATTTGTTGCACATCTGATCTCTTTATGTAGTCTGTATATCAACTCTAATAATTTATACACTCCCCAGTACAGCAAACCAATAGGGAGTGGGGCATCCAATCTATTGAATAACCTACATTTACAATGTAGGAATCGTTATAGCATAAAAAGCTGTGCTGTAAAAAGACATGGTTTTACAGTTTACTCTCTATTGCCGTACAGGTATTGCAGTGCCTGTGGGCGAGGCTCACAGACATGAACCCCCTGTCCCACGAGATGACTTAGCAGTAGAGGACAGAGAAGAACATGAGGAGTCCATTGAGAAGAAGCTTCCACTAGGTGGTGGGGATGATGCCCTCATAAAGGGAGAGGACATAAAGAAAGAAGACATTGAGTCAAAGCAAAATGAGCAGCTCCCACCCAAGAAGGAAGAGAATGAGCAAGTGCCCCAGCAGCCACCGCAGGAAGAAGATGTCATAAATGGTGCAAAAGAAAATTTGCCGGTGAAAGATCAACAGAAGGAACAGCTCAATAAAGAAATAGAGCCTGCAGGGAAAAATGAGGATGCTGCTGTTGAGCCCATAAAGAACTTAAGAGGCGGAGAAGAAAAAGCACTAAATGATCTGTCTCAGCTGGAGAAAGCACTAGAGAATCAACTCATAGAAGGTAAGAAGATGGGACTGATGCAGGCAATGGATGTATGCATTACCCTGACCTTGCTCCCTCCCCATGTAAAAATCAACCATTATGAAAGATTTTGCAGGGCAGCAGTAGACTTTGATGGCAATGTGCCCTGTTAATCTTCAAGCTTTATCTTGGTCTTATCTTCCATTGATTCTACCTTAATGCCTATCCCATCAATGCACAAATTCCACCACTAGATTAGTTATTATAGTGTTGACAGTAAATGGACTGTATCACCTAAACATTGTTTTTAGTGTGGATATTCTACCTGTATACTTTCATGCACACCTTTATTGATTTCCAGAGGGGAAGAAAGATCCAGCAGCTGTTGAGCCTGAAGAACGAGAAGTGCACAATGCTGAGCAGAAGCCAGGTGATAACCAAGAAGGTACGTACATTCCCACGTGCTTCTCCTGTCACAGAGCATTACATTCAGGGAGTAGTTTAGTTTATGGTGAAATAATTTATTTAAAAGACAAGTCATGAGACTGTTTGTTTATTCTTTCTCTTGGACTTTCTGAAAACATGTATGGCCTCTAAACTGGACTCCGTTCCCAGGAGTTTATATCAAGTTACATTAGTTCTTCTCCAGTGATAATAGTCCAAATAGAAAGATTTCAGTGGAACAATATAAGACTTGGAATACTTACAACTACCTTGCCTCCTCCTTCTTTTCTTTACTTTAAAACCTTGGTGCTATTTGCTTTGTTATGTATATTCGCAGTACTCTCATATTTTCTGCTGGGAGACTGTTTTGATGTTACAAGGCCAATGGTGCTCTTGCACAGGTTCCTTCACTGTAATGCTGGGAATCCTGTTGTTGAATATTACTGATATCATAGTTAGAAAGTTCCTTTTGTTATAAAACCATTCGTTTCTGAAAATAAAGAGCACACACTCTGTATGAATGGTCAGAATGCTTTCTTACAACATTGTGACTTGACCTCATATCTCTCTCCTTGCATGCCATCCTGGGACTTCTTTCACAGCTGAGCTTAGAAGGCTAGCCAAACGTAAGCATGTCTATGTTGCACTATGCATGCAAACGTAAGCATGTCTATGTTGCACTATGCATGTATAGCTGTAGATCTGTGTTGTTGGGTTCAATGAGCTATTGTACAATTAATACTTTTAAAGGAACTGGAGCATGAAAAATGAAATTAGCTTTATATTAAAGATCTTAATTACAGCAATAGTAAAAACAAAATGTATTCTTCTTTTGTTCACTGTCGTACATTGCAAAGATTTCTATCATCTGTATATGGGGAAGGTAAAGTATTTCCATTCACCATGCCTCCTATTGGTGTCATGGATCCCACATCTGGCGGAATCACTGTCCATTCGATTTGCTGCATTGTAATGTGAAACTCTAACTCCAATTCCCAAATCAAGGAAAGGGGGTGATTTTTTTTCTTTTTGGTTCCTTAAGAATATAGTATGATATTTACAGTGGAAGGACAACCCATATCACGAGGAAGCTACACCATCCTTTATGTTTTTTTCATTCCACAGTAAAACTTTCTGTACACTTTTTTTATTAAATAACTACCAATCCTCACGTTAAAATACAAGCTAAAGCCATGACACTGGTGGTCTTTAATGGAAGACTCATTTTTCTCAGACTAGTAAATTGGTACACTTGGCATTTATCCTTAAAATTGTTCTGATACTACTTAGGACTATCTTCTCTGAATTAACGTTTTCATTCTAACAGCTCTACTAATGATGTGTGTTGTAGTTAGAATGCATTACAAACTAGCACCTTACACAAACACTTGGTGTGGAATGGATTGCTATTTACATTTGCAGTGAGAATATTAGGCAGATCCATATTATTTGGGAGCTACACCCCTATTTACATTCTGTATCTGGTGGTCCATTGTAAAGATGCGTAACTTGGTGGGTTTCCAGTGATGTACTTCTGTGCAATGCAATAGAAACACTACTATATTGGTTTTCCCTGTAAAGAATCAATATGCCTGAATTGGCACGATTATCTAAACTACCAGACACCCTACTGAAGGACAACAGTCACCCAAATAAAAAAAGATTTATAGTTTTTTTTTTTTTTATATATTATAACAGTGTTTTTTTATTTTTATACTAAATATTACCCTTACCAGCAGAATTACCTACGTGGCGATGGAGCCACCAATTCCCCGATCTCTTAGGTTAGTTTAGCTCCCCTAAATAGAGAGAGAAATTGCCTATAGCTTTTGGACACACCGTGAACGGCTTAATGCCAATTGGAGTTTTGAGGATTGTCCTCTTCAGCCTTGTTCAGTTATGGAGCATGCTTTGCGCTATGGAGTGAATAGCAGAGTCTCTTCCACTTTGGTAAGACCAGACCTAGACTGACCAGAGGGAAGTTGTGGCTAGCACAGTTGGGAGCACAAAAGGTGATAAAGTATATTTAGGGATTTTAAATGTATGTGATTTAATGAATTTTTATTATGACAGCTGTCAAATCACTGGACTGGTGTAAATTGGACTCATCCACTTCACATTTGAGTTTGTTGATAAAATAATTGCTGCCCTGTGATCCTTTTAACCAAGCTGCCATATGAGGAGCAATGGTTGAAGGGAACCTTCTTTTGCTAGTTTAAACTAGTCCGAGTGCTATGACCTAACCTTGGCAAAGGCCAATGTGACACCCATGTTTTTCTTTACTTATTCAGAAGCTGAGAAAGCAGAGATCTTGGACCATGCCATTTTGCTGCAAGTCATTAAAGAGCAGCAGGTGCAGCAGAAGCGTTTATTGGATCAGCAGGAAAAGCTGTTGGCAGTAATCAAAGAACAACATATGGAAATCCACCAGCAGAAGGAGGGGGAGGAACAGCAAGGTAGGCAGAAAAACTAGGATCAAAAAGGGGAAATATTGGGTGGGTGGGAGCCTGGCAAAGAAAGACCAGTGGGAATATCAGAAAAGTGATAGGTTGTGATTAAAAGGGATAAAATAAACTGTCTGAGCCCTCTGTAAATTTCAATTACAATGATGAAATAATGACATCAGATTTCCTACAGCAAAGAGAGAACCAGATGAATAAATAGCTTGCCTAACTTAATTTCTTGCATAAACAGCGAAATCAGTGGCCACAGCGTTCAAGCTTGACCTTAATTGTGATATGTAAAGAAAATGTTATTTGCACAATTGGCACTTATGTATTTCATGCTTAATCAGTGGTTACCAATAGCCACCCATTTCCCATTGTAATATTTGAAAGGATGATAAGAATGGTAAATAAAGACTAAGAGAGGGCGTTGAAGGGAAATTAATGTAGTTCATCAACCTAGGTTAAATGGGAATATGTAAGTCTTTGCTATAGTAGTGCTCCAATTTCTGAATCCAAACAAACATATAAAGGGTGTTTTTTTTTTTAAATTGGAGGCATCATTGTTCCCTGTCGCAAAAGCTGGAATGGCTCTTTTAAACAAGAATATTATGTATTGATATTATCAATATTGTATTATGTGCTTTATAGTGATTTGTTTATATATTGTTTATCATATATTCTTGATGTAGACAAGCCAGATGGACAAGCTCCAGAACTATCTAAAAGTAAAGAAGATGAGAAGGCTGAAGTAGTTGAAGGAAAACAAGAAATCAAGCAAGAGCCTGTTGAAGACACAGAGAAAAAAGTAGAAATTATTGAGAAAAAATCCAACTCTGATCTGCACAAAGAGCCAAAGCAGGAGAAGGAGCAAAATGTTCCCATGGATAAAGTGTTGAAATTGCCAGAGCCAGAGGACCAAGGAATTAAAGAACAACCTGTTGCTCAAAAAGTCAAGCCAGACACCCCTCAAAATGCAGTTCCTGATATGAAACAGGCATTAGAAGTACAAAAGCAGCCAGATGTTAATCCAGTCATACAAAACCTGGTTCAGGAGGACAAAGGAGCACTAAAGAACCAAGACCAGGATAAAGCTCTTCTGAAAAAGGATGATATTAAACATGGTGCAGTAGATAAATCTAAAGAGTCTGGAGTGCTGCTTGACTTGAAAGACAAAGCCAAGGCACATGAGCAGGCAGCAGATCATAAATTAACAGTGGGGGCAGTCATACAACATCTTGACAAAGCTGATCAGGTAGAGAAAAAGGATTTTCAGAAAGGGCAAGCTGCAAGTCAAGTCAATGTTGAAGAAAGTCACAAACAAGTTGTGGAGCTCAACCAACAGGCTGCTCACAAAAACGATGATCCTGTAGAGGTCCAAAATTTTGCAAATGACAACAAAATTATAGCAAAGGAGGATATAAAACAAGTCCAAATAGTTGAAGAACAACAAGAGCAGGATCAGGGGAAACCCAAACGAGATTTGAAATTACAAAATGACCTTGATCTAAGGAGAAGGAAAAGGGAAATTGGGATGCAGGAGGGTCAGGAGAATGAAGGAGCACAAATGATCAGTTTGCATCCTGTCCCCAATCTGAAAGTCAATGACCTGCGTGGTGCCCTGGAAACACGGATCAACCAGGCGGCTGAGGGAGGGCTTCATGTTGTCCATGGTCGGCAAATCAAACAGCTATTAGATGACAAAAAGAAAAGATGAGCACGAATTCAGAAATTGATCATTAGAGGTACAGTTCTCCAATTAACCTTTAGTGCCACATGCCAAAGAGGCCTTCAGCTCTTTAAACCTCAGTTTTGTTATGGGCTTCTCTGCAATCCGAGGGCTTTAACTTATTTCTTCAGACCTGGATCTTATTTCACACATGGGAAAAGCCTTAAATGCACAATGACTGCCTGTATGGGACACTCACAGGCTACCTTCCTCAAGCCTGCCATGGCATGGACTTCACATATTTGTTGACTGCTTTAAAGAAAAAATTGCTGTAACCATTCCAGGCCTATGTTCTCTCCAAGAGAACACTCTCTTACTTTAGGGGGGGGAGGGGGTCTTAGCACTGCCTGGTACATGACCCAAACATGAATTGAAATTTGTAACCAAAAAACAAAACCTTCCTGTGTACTACAATATGCTGCAAATTAATCTACAACCCATCTCTCTCAAGCAATGGGACTGACTAACATCTTGCCCTCACCACAGGAGGGAAATAACTATTATAATAGCAGAGGGCAATCTGCCTGGGGTTTTATACTTGTTATACAATTGTTACAAACATTTTTTTACGGTTCACTTTGAAAGGGTATAGGGTAAAAAGTTATAAAGTTAAAGAGGGAATAATGCCCCACATTTTTGCTATTTAACCTTTTCTGCTAAAAGAACGGTCCTTGAGGACTGTGAGGAAATATAAATACATTTTTGCTCTGTGAGCCGCAGGTGCAATAGCACACGCCGGTTCCTGGAAGAAGACTGCCTCAAATAGAAGCTGACTTCCGGGGCATATGACGGCTGTGATAATGAATCACAGCTATTCACGTGTCGCTCATGTCAAAGACAACATGGGCAGTGGCAATGGTGTCAAAGGTATGAAACCATCGGGCATGTTCTGCGAAGCTAATAGTATTTTAAATAACCTACCATGTTTGGCTACAGAGCTGATTTAGTACAGGAGACACTAAGAAGTAGGGCTTTCAATTCCTGCAGAACATGGCCACTTAAATAGGAATTCTACCTTTTAGGTATTACTCCTTTAATTTGTGCCTTTACGTGAAGTATGTTTATCTAAGATTAGCTTTTTGGGGGTTTTGTACCAAGTCTTATCCTTGAGTCAGGCGACCAAGTAAACTGTATTAGCTCCCCTGCATTTAACAACATCCATTTTAAGATGTTAGTGTGTTAAACTTAGAGAAAATCTTAGTGTGACCAGTTTACTATCCGACACTTGCACTGTCTCATTACAAATGAACAAAGGTGCCGAGCAGTTTAGAATATATATTTATTTTATTAAAAGGACCAATAAAACTCAGATGATGTTTTATTAGCAAGAAAGTGGTTTGCTTTCCATAATAATTTGTATATTAGAGAATCTGCTGTCACATTGACTGCACTTCCTGTTCACTATTCACTGGTCCAATAAATGCATGAATTGTGTTAACCAGATCATGCCTTTTATCCCATAAGGCATGGTCTCCATCTGGAGTACAGGAAATACTGTTATGGTTCCTCTTAGCTACAGTGACTGTATATAACCATTTAATTCAGGGATGCAAATGAAAAATTCATCCTGAATTGGGTAAACTGACTGCGGTCACAAAAGAACAGAGTAGTATTCTGTAATATTTTCAAACTGTGATTTTAATGTCCCGCAGTATTGGCAACAATTCAGACCTGCAAGGACCTTTCATAAAAACCTTATTAAAAGTCCACAATGTACCGACATTTTGCCAACACTGTGGTTCCTAACTTATGGTTTGAAAATAATTTTTATGATAGCCATGTTGATTCCATAATTACTTGTTAATTAAGTATCTCAGGGCAGCGCATCATAAGTCGTGTGAGTTGCAACATATCCGGTTCTGTGTTGTAGTGATAGTTAAACAACATGTTGCTTTAATTTTTCATTGTCAGACATTAGTCACTGGCCAACTTGGTGCCTATCCTTGATTACAATGTGGCAGTATAACCAACTGCTGGTATACCAATGTAATTATAATCAAAACATTTGGGCCGGAATGTGGAGCTGATTAAATTTAATAATGTGTATATACAAGACAAAGCTTTAATGTTACACAAGATGCTGGGGTATTGGAAAGTTAGGGAAACTGGGTGGAAATGTGATCTTTGTTTGGTTTGACTCTCGTTGGCCTCAGAGTTCTTGATTCCAAGTTTTTCATTTATTCCATTGGAAAACCAACATTATAGACACAAAGCATAGATTTTAGCATAGGGTTTTTTTTGTTCTGGTGTTTTTAAGGATACTTTTTTTGTTTAAATAAGCCTAAAGAAATTCTCGGAATGTTTGATACAGGAATTATTTGGAAGACTGTGGTAATTCAAGAGACTCTGTCAACCTAAATATTGATTATATTGTGAATGTAAAGAATAAAAATAACTACAAAATGCTATTTTAGATTGTGTTGGCAGAATTTAAAGCAAATGACCTAAATTAGAGGTGTCTTCAGCTGTCTCCTGTTTATGACATCCCCTGTGACTTGATATGCAAATTACCTACTTTACAGTGGGAAGTGTGCACTCTCACATCAAGCCACAAGGCCATGTCCTAAACAGGAGATGGCACATTTTAAACACATCTCTTATTTTATGCATTTGCTTACAATTTTGCTAACATAATGTATAGATTATTTTTCATTGTTTATAACTGATCTAGAATTGTTCTTTACACATCTATAATATCATTAATTTAAATATGAAGCTATCAAACATGATTTTGGAAACGACGTAAGGAATAGTGTGCCACCTGCAGACTTCCAACTACTTGGTTATTACTCTTCAGGATATATAGCACTTTTTTCCCCACCTACCCTGCTTAATGATCTTGGTTTGAACAATATACAGATAGTTGTATGCTTGAGAAAGAACAGTAACAAAGCAGGTTTGGTCTCTACTACAGTAAAAAAAGAAATATGTTTGCAGTCTGGCCTTCATGCTTGCTGGTATATTGTACACCTCGATTCAGCCATAGATAAGTTACTATCTGTTGGAGATGGGGAACCTGTGCCTCCGGAAGACTCCAGAGTCTATAATCCTCCGACACATCTTAGGGTTATGCAATGGGTTTATCTACCACTGATCTGCTTAAGGGGAAAAGAAAGGACATACAAGTTTGTACAACAATATAAATGGTGAGGTTGATCTTAAAATTTATTGGATGGGAGGGAGAGCACAGGAACAATTATTTTGCTATGGTTCTCTAATCAACTACCTGTGCTGAGCACCAATATTTCATTTTGAACTGTTTAAGTGCCTTATTGCCTTCAGGGACCTGTGCTTTAGTTATCATGGCTCTTTTCTCTTCACTAAAAACATGTCGTCAGACTGGAACATTCCCGGATATATTCTAGACAGGTCTTTCCACTATTGTAATTTGGGAAGAAGTGATTTATTTAGACTACATAAAACCTGGTTACATGTGACTATTCCAATGTTGTGGAGCTTATGTGTAAAGTTTAGAAACTCTCTAAATATCTATCTGTATGGGGAATGCTTTGACCTTGAGGCCAGACTAGAAGCTGTTAAACCTAGCAAGTGCCTAGGTGTGACATTATTGTGTGGTAGAGAAATGTGTTTGCTCCATACATCATCCCCTACCTATTCAAAACCCCCATAAGCAATCAAAGATTTGTCAGCTCCGGTAAATGAAGGACCACAAATGCTTCTCACATTCCTCCAAGCCTTGAGAAGATGATGGCCATCACCCAAGTTGTACCAGGAGTGTGTTCAGTATCCAGGCAATACAAGATACAGGCTTTATTTGGTGTAGAAATTCTGTGAAGGTATTTAAACAAATGTCTGGCAACGAGGTAAATGAATAAAGATTTATATTTAATTTATAGTTTTCATGTTTTTTTTTCATTCAAGGGCAATCACAGTGGGGTGGGGTTAAATAAATTTGCAGTTGGGATAAAATCATTGGGAAAAAAAATCCAGATCTTGTGTATGTACAGTGACAACTCCCATGTAGTCTTCTCTAAGCAACTACTTGACACTCCTCATTGCCTGTAGTAAGAGAATACATTGTTAAAGTTAAACACTGTAAAATGTACAGTTTGGTGAAAAAAAGGTTGAATAGGTTACTGAAAACAGTCAGTTGCAATTGGAGCCAGCCCACCTCTTGTATACTTTATCTCACTGTCACTGAATTTTAATTTCTCTTAAAGTAAAAAGTGCATTTAACAAATTAAAACCTGCAGAAAATAAGCCAGATGGTCCATTTAAATACATATCTATTGAAAAACATTTTTATATTTAACAATTACTGTAAATGTCAAAGAACAAATTACTAAATGGGAATATCTGCTTCATGGGAACAAATTTCATCTAAGCATTTGAGATGGCCAAATTGCTAGCAAATACATATATAAATAAGCCTACAGACATATATAGGCAAAAGGGGACTTTTTTTTTATTTCAGGCACAGGGAGGATTTATAACCATGGCCTATAAAAATATAGTTTAGTTGCAAATTAATCAGAGGTAATGAGATGGTGATTATCACGTACAGCTTTCCTGAAGCAGTCCTTTAGAGCCTCAAATTCTTTTGTGCAGGCTCCTTTCTTCAGTTCATTTTTCCCACCAGATTCCATAGAGACGCATTTCCCATAACTTGCCGCCTGCAACAGAAACAAAGATCCAGAGTAATAAAACCTTGCACCCCAGCCTTACGTCTTCCATATACATTATAGATGCACAGTTATAATGTTAAAACCAAAGTGTGAAGTTACTACCTATGTTCATGGCCATAGAGAATTAAAAAATAAATAAATAAATGTGTGTGTGTGGAAATTACCAACCCTTGGTTCAGAATATGGCAATAAACAGCCAAATTTGGTCATCTTTCTTTTTGAAATGGTGTACTGCCCTCCACATTAAAAAGACTGTCTGGTAAGACGGGGAATGGGGGACTAATAAAAGTACTTAAAAAAAAAATTGGGCAGACTAGATGGACCGAATGGTTCTTATCTGCCGATACATTCTATGTTTCTATGTGCCTAAAATGCGTATTAATATGCTTTCAACCTACTTTAAAATACATATTTTACATTCCTTTAAATATAAAATACTTACAGCTAGATAAAATTGTGAAATTACAGCAATTTGCAAGAAACCAGGATTGCCCACACTGAGTAAAAGTCAATTTCTTTTTTAATTATTTTTTTTTTTTTGGTGCAGGAAACAATGAGAATAATTTCATTTAAATGAATGAAATTTCCTATCTCACTAGTGATGTTGTAGATAATGTGTACTATGTACAAGAGCAAGTCTACTACAGTCCACACAATGTATTTTATTCCAGGATTGCAGGAAGTGACTAAATGAAACAAAACGTTATATGCTCAGTGTCTATATTATCAGTGCTGAGGCACCTGCAGTAAACATGGGGGAGGTTGAGTAATATATTAAACATGTGATTTATGCAGAATGCTTGCATCAAATCACACTGAAAAAAAGTGTGCGCATCATACAAGCAGTAATCTTCATCTGGCTGCAGTGAGTTTGGGGACTAGACTGTCCCTTTAAACTGGAATCCAATCAAGTGAAACAAATGAATACAATACTGGACATTTGAATTTCTTTTTAAGGGAAAATGCTGTAATATTTTTTTGGAGTCCAGTATTTTAGTCAGACCCATCTGGCAACCCGACAACTGATAGTTAACCTCTAGCACGGACTACGTGGGAAATGTAGTAATTCACAATAGCTGGACAATCATTTAGTCCCCTTACCTGAACCCTGCACTCTACCATGAGCCGTGGAAACCTTCCCAGTGACCCCCGTCCCGGGGCTGCCACCTTCCCACTCATCCTACAGAAGAAGCTTGAGCATATACGTGGGCGTAGCCATCTTTACAACTGGCCAAACTGCAAGTCACTTCCGACAGTGAGGCAACGCGCATTCTCATTGGAGAGTTTCCTCGTACACAAGCGGCATGGCAATGATTGGCTTAATGCTGAGGCAGAGCGCTTTCCAATTGGAGAGTAAGGCAGTACGTCAAGTTGCGAATGGGTTCCGGCTGTTATTGAGGTTGCAGCACTGGCAGCAGCTGGTAGAAGAGAAGGATGGCAGTACTGGATAGACTGACGTTCCTTCATCAGGTACTGTTTTTCTGTATCAGGTCCATTTACCCATGCTTCAGAGGCTTTGGATGATGTCAGTCACAAGTGATGGACAACCCTCATTATGCTCAAGCATCCTCTCACAATGCAAATTTAGTCTAAAGGAGTCCAAAAGTTGGCTTTACAGAACGTTTTATCTTGAGTTAAAATTTAGGAGTTTTTTTTTTAATACAGTAGGCATGATGATACCTGCTCTTATAAAGGAACACTAATTCTTTGGTGGATTTACATGGTGATTACGACTTTTAGTGTAATTTATAAAAGTGGGTCAGGAATGGAATAATTTATTAGATCAATCAGGTTTCTACACTCCTAATAATAAATCACTCTGAACGCCCATATTATCTATTTACAGTATAACTTATAGACTCCAGTTGTCCAATTTAAAATCTTAAATGCTGATGTTTAAATGAATGTTTACACATTGTCATTTTATGTTCTCGGTGACTTCATTGTGAGCACACACTGCTCATCTTTTCACTATCCTCTCCAATTTTAACATATTAATGGAATTAAGTGTTCATTGTGGCTACTTACCTTTACACCTTAGCATCATTGAAAGAAATGGAAATAAAATGTTGCAGAAATGCAGAAGTGTCAGGCTAACAAAGACGGTGGCTCAAATTAAACTTCATCAGCAAATATCAACAGATTTCTGATCTGCATTGAATGTACAAACATTTATGCAAATAGAACTGGGAGTGGTCTGTAATTCTGAGATGAGTTGCAACCTAGTTTAACAGCTTTAGTACTACTGGTTCCTGTGCAGTTTGTTAGAAATGTGTCCCAACCTGGTGATTCCAGCATACTCCCTAATGCCTACATCCCAATCACATTAAAGATTCTAGACACAACCATTAGGTTATATTTTACTCCTGAGCCACCTTCGCAGATTATACCACATCTTAGAAGCCTTATGGTTAATGAAATATTGGTTTGTTATACCTCTTTCTCTCTTCAGTTTGTATAATACCTGATCTCTAATATGGGCAAAAGATGGAACAATGTTCTTTTTTTTCCAATGGAAAAGTTTGGTGGGATGATAGGGCGCTTAGTTAAGGTGATACACAAGCTGCAACCATCTGGAAAATACCACACAATGCTTCCAGGAAGATATCTTCTTAGTTCTTGAACCAAATACAAGAAAGCAGAAACAACATACACAGACACTATAGTGTAATAAGTTTGTGCTACATATGGAGAGTATATTGTGTTTCCAAATTTTGCACTCACTTTCTCCAAGATATATTCAGCATGTAAGATGTTCTTTACTATATATTCCAAAAACTTGGATGGTAATGTACACAATAAACGGAATAAATAAAATATTAGCGCAGCGATTTGCAAAGTCCACTAGAATAGTCCTGTCAGTAATGTGTGTATATATAGATGTATGCTCTAATAAGAGCACATTTTTGTAATGGAACTAAACTTTAGCTATTTAACTGTAATCTTTATATTAATGATAAATTATTTTGTATATTTTTGCAGATTTATAATAATAATACAAAAATGTTCTTTACTGTCGTATATCTTCATGGTCTCCTCCGCGTTAACCAATGTTTTTTTTCTGGACCATTACTTTGCTCACATGTTCTGCCTGTTTGCCTGCTGTAGGTACTTTTATTCCTATCCAATATAAAATATTTTGCACATTGCTTACATTTGCTGTGCTCTTTATTTGGAGGAGAATATGAAGATATACAACAGTAAAGAACATATTACATGCTGAATATATCTGGGAGAACGTCTGAGTGCAAAAATACTACATCATACTCTCCATATATATCTCAAACTTATTACCCTATATTGTCTGTGTATGTTGTTTCCTCTTTCTTGTATATGTTCAAGAACTAAGAAGATATCTTCCTGGAAGCATACCAGGTTATATACAGTCTTCCGTTTATTTTGGCACTTAGCGCACTGTAACTTTGTTTTTGTTTTTTTAATGTTCTTTTTCCTGTATCTAACTATGCATAATTTGCTGAAAATCAGAAATTGTATGTATAAGTGGAGCAGAGCTACTCTGGTTTAAACGGTAGGACTATAAGAAGTAAAGCCTGTAGCCGAGAGAAGATTTTTCCCAGAAACGCTGGATTAATTAACTGTCCCATCAGATGTGCATGAAATTACTGCTCCGTAAATCACATCACCAACATCTGTTTGATAATCCATGATACATCCTTGAAATCCGAGAGAGGACTAAGTACCACCTGTTGCTAACTTTATATTGTGTTTCTCTTAGGTTTAGATAGTGTACTATCCCTCCCAAGTAAGCTATTCCAGTCACTTGGCTCTATTTTTATCATTAGATCTTGTTTCCATTTCTTGATTGCTTTAGGTAAAGGTGTTGGTATTATCATATTACATATCTCTGCCAGCAGCCTATTATATACCTGGTCGTTTATTACTTTCCCTAATTTTCTTACACAGTGGGGAGGGTTACACACCAAGGATCTTTCTAAATAGTACTTTATGCTCAAGTATGAGAAGATTTCCCTTTTTGGGAGATCTATTTCGGCTTCCAAAATGGCAAAAGGCATGATCAACTGTCCCTCTAGAAATGTATTATTAATGTAATTCTGTAACCAAGTAATCTGATTTAAATCTAAGATGTTAATAGAGAAAATCTGAATCAGTAACTTGGGTATTAATCTCTGGTTCATCACCACGGATTTCCTAGATTGTTCTAAAAGACTAGGACATTATCCAGTATGATGGAATTCATAAGTAAAATGGCTGGGACCAGATGTATTTTAGGTAATGGGTAATTTTAGATAACGGATAATTTTCGCTAATTAGATATACAAGCCTCTCCGCACTCATGAAATACAGTCATTGGGAACCTGCCGTTGGCGTGTCAGGCCGGCACATGTTCCATTGTATTACCCTTTGTTGGTATGGGGGAATCTCTGCATGCATATCGTAGCCTAGGGGGGCTGGAAACTGAATAAACTGCTGTGCACTTACATATACTGTATCTCACAAAAGTGAGTACACCCCTCACATTTTTGTAAATATTTTATTATATCTTTTCATTTGGCAACACTGAAGAAATGACCCTCTGCTAAAATGTAAAGTAGTAAGTGTACAGCCTGTATAACAGTGTAAACTTGCTGTCCCCTCAAAATAACTCAAAACACATTAATGTCTAAAACATTGGCAACAAAAGTGAGTACACCCCTAAGTGGAAATGTCCAAATTGTCCACCATTATTTTCCAGCACTGCCTTAACCCTCATGGGCATGGAGTACACCAGAGCTTCACAGGTTGCCACTGGAGTCCTCTTCCAATCCTCCATGATGACATCACAGAGCTGGTTAGAGACCTTGCGCTCCCCCACCTTCCATTTGATGATGCCCCACAGATGCTCAATAGGGTTTGGGTCTGGAGACATGCTTGGCCAGTCCATCACCTTTACCTTCAGCTTCTTTAGCAAGGCAGCTATGCTTGACTGTAGGTAAGACACACTTGTCTTTTTACTCCTCACCTGGTTGCCCCCACACACACTTGACACCATCTGAACCGGACCACAGAGCCTGGTTCCAGTAATCCATGTCCTTAGTCTGCTTGTCTTCAGCAAACTGTTTGCGGGCTTTCATGTGCATCATCTTTAGAAGATGCTTCCTTCTGGGATGACAACCATGTAGACAAATTTGATGCAGTGTGCGGCGTATGGTCTGAGCACTGACAGGCTGACCCCCCACCCCTTCAAACTCTCCAGCAATGCTGGCAGCACTCATACGTCTATTTCCCAAAGACAACCTCTGGATATCATGCTGAGCACGTGTACTCAACTTCTTTTTTTGTCCATGTTAGGCGTTTTCTGAGTGGAACCTATCCTGTGAAACCGCTGTATGGTCTTGCCGACCGTGCTGCAGCTCAGTTTCAGGGTCTTGCCAATCTTCTTATAGCCTAGGCAATCTTTATGTAGAGCAACAATTCTTTTTTTTCAGATCCTCAGAGAGTTCTTTGCCATGTGGTGCCATGTTGAACTTCCAGTAACCAGTGTGAGAGCGATAACACCAAATTTAACTCACCTGCTCCCCATTCACACCTGAGACCTTGTAACACTAACGAGTCACGTGACACTGGGGAGGGAAAATGGCTAATTGGGCCCTATTTGGACATTTCCACTTTGGGGTGTACTCACTTTTGTTGCCAACGGTTTAGACATTAATCGCTGTGTGTTGAGTAATTTTGAGGGGACAGCAAACTTATACAGGCTGTACACTTACTACTCTACATTGTAGCAGAGTTTCATTTCTTCAGTGTTGTCACATGAAAAGATATAGTAAAATATTTACAAAAATGTGAGGAGTGTACTCGCTTTTGTGAGATACTGTGTGTGTGTATATATATATATTATATATAATTATATTTTGCCATCTGTGAATTCTGTATTACATTGTAATGTAGCGGTAGCTTGGGTGTGCGTAACTTGTGCCCACAATTGAGGCAGCACAAAGATGATATATACATAACTAGATTGATGCCCTCTCCTGCATGGAGCTACTGGTCTCTGTCCTTCTGACCTGCTCTTGAGTGTGAATCACATTGCGTGCAGGACAAATGAGAGCATGTAACTATATCAAAGGGGGACACCATTTTCTGTTCTGGTCTCGGGTGCAGAAAGAGTTAGCTACGGCTCCGAATTATAACATTAATTTATATTCTGTTTCCCCAGCTCCCCATATTAATAAAGGGAACCTCTGATGATGACACCCCCTGCCCTGGGTATCTGTATGAAGAAATTGCCAGTATCCTTTTTACAAGTGCGAATATGTTGTGTGACAGAACCCTCCGTCACTGGGGTTCTTGGAGTGAAGTAATGGCCTGTCTCCTTCCTATAGATTATGGGCCCTGGAGTTGAAAGTGGGTTCTGTGTTTGGGGAGGTGAGTACAGTGGGTAAGTTTTCACTTTGCATTGACTTTACAATGTATATTCTGCTTTTACCCCTTTACTCATGCTCCCAGATTGTCTCCTCTCAGGATTATGCATTGGCACAATGTGTCACAGAGGAGTAAAGGACAATGGTTGATGGTTTACCCCCTGTTGTGCATGCACAGCCTGTGTGCTGCTTAGGTTGGATTTCCCATCTTAAGCTGATGCTGATATCCACACTACTACTATGTAACTCATCCATTGTTCTGTGTTAATTGAATTTACTGTTAACAACTTCGCGACAATGGACGTGTCAGGCACATCCTGCGGTGAATCAAGCGGTTTTTGCAATCAACGATCGTGAAAACCGCTTTAACGCTGCTGGTCTATTGCCTTGATGTCGAGGCAATAGCCAGCACCGAAATTTCCAATCTGGGCACCCACGATTACCCCATGGAGTGATCGTGGGAGCCATATTGATGGAGCAACATGCTCCGTCAATATGGCTATGCCCTCTGGTGGTCTGAGCTTCGGAAGTGAAAGTAAATTCACTTCCGTCGCTCTTAATATGCTGCTTGACCGCCCCTAGAGACAACCAAGCAGTAGTTCAATGTTTAAAAAAAATAAAAAAAAGATTTAATTAGCTTAAAACTATTATTATGTTAGATTAGCCTATAGGGTTAAAATCAGATAATTTTTAGCATAAGGGATAGGGTTGAAATTTAATTAAAATATATTAAGGGATAGCATAAGGGTTAGAGTTGGGGTTAAATTTAGTGTTAGGGTTAAATTTAGGGTTCAGGTTGGGGTCAAAAGTTCAATAAAGGAAAAATCAAAAAACACTTTTTTGTTTTTGCCCCATAACTCGCAAAAAAATACCGAAAAATATGGAAACATGAATATTTCTAAACTCGGGACAACATTTAGAAACTATTTAGACGAGGTCTGTTTTAATGATTGTATTTGTGTAAATTATATTTTAGGTCAAAGTTAGAAAAAGTGTTTATTTTTTAAATTTCATCATATTTTATGATTTTTTTTTGTAGTAAATTAATAGATATGATCAACATAATGGTATCTAATGAAAGCCCTTCTTATGACTATAAAAACAACATATAATTTGTGTGGGTACAGTATGTGAGAGAGAAGAAAATTACAGCTAAACACAAACACCCCAGAAATGTCAAAACAGGCATTGTCACCAAGGGAAAGTCAAGGTAAAAATGTCTTGTCACTAAGGGGTTAAACTAATTGTGATGTGTTATTGTATATTTGTATCAGGTTTGGTTAATTGCTGTTTAGTTCCTCTTTAGTTTTATGTTAATATGTTGGTTGAGTTATGTTCATTTGATTATGTCTAAATATAAGTCTGTGTTGCTGTTCAATAAATGTTCTTTCCTGTTTCAAAGTTATACTGGTCCTGTCTAGTGATTTGGAATCTCCATCTACAACACCTTTTTCTGCCTGGTAGCTTGGGGTGGCTGACAGTGGTGTATCTTGATTTTGTGCTGCCCTAGGCAGACAAAATCCGGGCACCCCCCTACCCAAGCTGTACACCCACGTTACACACCTAAGACATGCCCCATCATTCAGACTCACATCAAGCTCATACTCCCATCACACACACACTCCCATCACACTCAGTCACACACTCCGACTCCCATCACACTCCGTCACACACACTGTCTCCCATCACACACACTCTGACTCCCATCACACTCAGTCACACACACTGTCTCCCATCACACACACACTCTGACTCCCATCACACTCAGTCACACACACTGTCTCCCATCACACACACACTGTCTCCCATCACACTCAGCCACACACACTGTCTCCCATCACACACACACTGTCTCCCATCACACTCAGCCACACACACTGTCTCCCATCACACACACTCTGACTCCCATCACACTCAGTCTCTCACACACACACACACTCTCCCATCAGCACTTACCTTTCCCTGGCAGGCAGGCAGCATGGTCCCTCCATGCTGCCTGTTCGGCTTCCCGGCGATTGTGCCGACAGGCCACGTGACCGGGCGCGCGTATGACGTCAGCGCGCCCGTCACGTGACTGTCGGCACTTCCGTGTCGGCACACTGCACGGGGAGCCGAACAGGCAGCACAGAGAAACCTCTGTTCGGCTCCCCGTGCAGCCTGGCAGGCAGAGCGATGGTGAGGGGGGATCTTCCGATCCCCTCTCACCTCCGTCTCTGCCTGCAAGCGCGGTCTATTTTTTTTTTTTAAAGGGCCGCGTTTTTTTTTTTTTTTTTACATTTTTTTTTTTTTCACATTTTTTTTCTTTTCAGTGCTGGGGGGCGCCCCCCAAAATTTGCCGCCCTAGGCATCCGCCTAGGATGCCTCGCGGTGAATACAGCACTGGTGGCTGATACAAGGAAGCGGAGTTCTGACGGTGGTAGCCAGTCGGGGTACCAGGGTGGTCTGTCACATGTTGTAGTGTCTTGTAATTGATTATTTATCTGGTACATACAAGCAGTAAAAGTCTATATTGGGAATTAAATAGCTGCCAGTCAGAGGTGGCTCTAGACTTTGTGAGGCCTTAGGCGAAAGTCGAACATGAGGCCCTCACGGACACACATTATTAAATAAAATATATGCAAGTGATAATAAAAATGAACTGTAGAAATAGCATATTTCAAGATCAGACTCAAATCCCAGCTTCTAGAAATGAACAGCTCCTAGAATTTTATTTGTCTCATAATTATTCTACAAACATCTATAAACATTTGGTATAGATAAAATTGTGTGCGGCTGACAAACTCACATTGTTATTGCTGTGTCCTAAATGTGAACACTAACACATATCACACAGTCATTCATAGACACACTCAGTGAGCACACACTGACTCACAGACACATTCAGTCAGCACATAATCACACATTAACAGAAACACTCAGCCAGAAGGAAAGGTGCTCAATGTTGAAAGTGGTCTCACAGACCACGTTGTGCTAGAGGATTGGCACTTTGTTCTTCCTCACAGCACCGGATGCACTGTGATTTAGCCATTCAATATGCCAGAATTTTGCCACTCAATATGCCAGGATTTAGCCATTTAATATGCCAGGATTTTGCCCTTCAATATGCCAGGATTTTGCCCTCAATATGCCAGGATTTTTCCACTCTATGCCAGGATTTTGCCACTCTATGCCAGGATGGATCTTGCCCCTCAATTTGCCAGGATTTTGCCACTCTATGCCAGGATGGATCTTGCCCCTCAATTTGCCAGGATTTTGCCACTCTATGCCAGGATTTTGCCCCTCAATATGCAAGAATTTTGCCCCTCAATATGCCAGGATTTTGCCACTCTATGCCAGGATTTTACCCCTCATTGTGCCAGGATTTTGCCCCTCATTGTGCCAGAATTGTGCCTCTCAATATGCCAGGATTTTGCCACTGTATGCCAGGATATTGCCCCTCATAATGCCACTATTTTGCCCCTCACAATGCCAGGATTTAGCCTCTCACTATGCCAGGATTTTGCCCCTCACCTCATTATGCCAGGATTTTGCCCCTCACCTCATTATGCCAGGATTTTGCCCCTCACCTCATTATGCCAGGATTTTGCCCCTCACCTCATTATGCCAGGATTTTGCCCCACACTGTGCCAATATTTAGCCACTCATTATGCCAGGCTTTGCTCGTTTGTGCCACCCTCCTCCCCCCTTCCCTAGTACTTACCTCCATGGTGCTCTCCATTGTTTCCTCCGTGCATCTTCCCTCCTGCATGGAGGAAGGAAGTTCCGGTCGCGTTTTTTTTTTTTAAACTTTATTGAAGCTGCGCGGGTTCAATAAAGTTTAAAAAAAAAAAAAAACGCTATCGGAGCTTCCTTCCTCCGTGATCACAAGTGATTATTTTGCTAGTGAGGTAAATATCCAGCTGTGATAGAGACATCAGATGTTACCTTGCAATAAAAAGGCAGATTGGGAGTTTTCCTCTTTTACAGAAGGAGCTCCAGTATGCTTTTTATTCTCTCCTTTCCGTAGTCTCATATATCCTCCCAAAACCACAATGAAATATCCCACTTTGGTGTCCAGACATCTGCATATTGTTAGGAACCTATCCTTATGTCTGTGTATATGGACACACACTATCGGGGTACAAGCCTTTCAACTGTCCATGATACACCGATACTAGGACAGGGCTTGACATACCTAATCAGGTGCCAGCCTGATACTTTTTGAGAGCCAGGGAAATGGTACTTCCAATGCATTTTATGTTAAACAATCAAAAAAGTTAGGAGCCAGGGTTTTTCAACTGGTGGGTCCTAACCCAAAAGTGGGTCACAAGCTGTGGTGGAGTTGGTCCCGGACGTGTGTTTCGGATCATCAACAAAGTAAAACTTTTGATTGGGGGGAGGCTTCATTAGCAAGTCTTGGGGCTGGTAGGCAAATAGAAGTAAATAAAAAGTTTTCATATTAATATTTACAAGTAAAACTTTTTTCCTATAGGGTAGTCTTATATTCAGGCTTTTTTCTATCTCTAAATTGATATACAAAGATTTGTACTAAGAAATTGTACTGTTGTCTGTGTATTGGCTAGAAGTGAGAGATATGCGTCCATAAAGTCTGAATATTAGAATGAGATGAGTGGTATGTGCTCTGATTTCTATGTATTTAGAGGAGGTGTGATGACAGTCACTGTTAGCGTATGCAAATAGCATGGATGTCTTTATATGAAACTGTTCCAGAAAGTTTGTTATATCCATGACATCACATTCAGAGATTTCCCATGAGTCTCCTGGAAGCTGTCAGTGTCTCCTGGAATATCTGCTTAACAGACTGCAGAACAACTCCTGCCATGTGAAGCTAAAGGTGGGTTGTTAAGGGTATCTTAAAAGAGTGACTGACTGACGCTGAACAGAAACTGATCTACCTCTACTGACACACTTGTCCTATACCAGGTGCTGAAAATTCTCCTGTCCCTGTGTATACATGGATCAGCACAGTTTATCCAGGATCTGAGACGCAATGCTTCACACATCCAAGAAGCTGCAGGTATGACCTCTCCACAATACAATTGGTGAGCCTGAATTCTGCTCTGTAGAGCAGAGGTAAGCCACTAACTCAGGGCTTGACAAATTTAATTTGATTTTAGGAGCCAGCAACATTTTTTAGGAGCCAGACAATCACGCAAACATACACGCAATTCATAAACACACACACACACCAACCCACTTCACATATACACCACACACACACACACCAACCCACTTCACATACACACACACACACACACACACACACACACACACACACACACACACACACACAAACCCACTTCACATATACACCCACACACCAACCCACTTCACATATATAGCCCCCCCCACTTCACATATATATATATATATACACACACACACACACACACCAACCCACTTCACATACACACACACACACACACACACACCAACCCACTTCACATATATAGCCCCCCCCACTTCACATATATATATATATATACACACACACACACACACACTTCACATGCACCTCACACATACACATATACACCTCACACACCCCCACCCACTTCAGATATACACCCCCCCCCACTTCACATACACATATACACTTCACACATACATATACACACCCCACCCACTTCACATACACACATGTACACCTCACACATACACATATACACCTCACACACCCCCACCCAGTCCACATATACACACACCCCCACTTCACATACACACATACACCTCACACATACACATATACACCACACACCCCCACCCACTTCACATATACACACACACCCCCACCCACTTCACATACACACATACACCTCACACATACACATATACACCTCACACATACACCGGTTTTGTTTTTCCTTTCTTAACTTATGTGAGTGCTGGGTGTCGTCACTTGACAACCCAGCACTCAGCCGAAAGAGCAATGAAGATCGGCTGCAGCACGAATGTTTCCCCCTCCCCTGCAATGAGGTAAAGCAGCAGGGAGGGAGAACATTCGTGCTGCAGCCGATCCTCATTGCTCTTTCGGCTGAGTGCTGGGTTGTCAAGGGACGACACCCAGCACTCACACACGCGTTGCGTGAGGGGGCGGAGCTTGCTGTCTGTGCAATCCGCACAGACTTTCCCCCCTCATGTGGCAACGACAACGGGGCCATGAAGGTAAGGGCAACCGGGCACCAGGCTTAATTTCCTGGAGCCCGGGGTTTGTCGAGCCCTGCACTAACTTATATGAATTTGTCATCAGTGGTGGCCGAAATGTTCCAAAATTCGTGCTAATTCACCACAAACTCCCTTTGATGTATCTGGGATTGCAAGGGAATGTTTTTACTGTAGAGAATTAAAAATGATTGAAAATTGTATATATATCGGCAGCATCGTCGTCTCAAGTCGCTTCTGAATTGTGCTCCATAAGAGTACTGTTCAAAAGCAATTTTAACCCGTTCCCGACACTGGCACGTCCTGCGGTGAATCAAGCGGTTTTCGCAATCAACGATCGCGGAAAAAAACGTTTTTCACGGTGCTGGTCTATTGCCTCGATGTCGAGGCAATAGCCAGCACCGAAATTTCTTTTCTGGGGCACCACGGAGCGATCGTGGGAGCATGCTGCTCCGTCAATATGGTTATGCCCTCTTGTGGTCTGAGCTTCGGAAGTGAAAGTAAATTCACTTCTGTCGCTCTGAATATGCTGCTTGACCGCCCCTAGAAGAAGCCAAGCAACATTTCAATGTTAAAAAAAAAAAAAAAAAAAGATTGAATTATCTTAAAACTAGTATTATGTCAGATTAGCCTATAGGGTTAAAATTAAATAATTTTTAGCATAAGGGATAGGGTTAAAATTAAATTAAAATATATTAAGGGAGAGCATAAGGGATAGGGTTGGGGTTAAATTCGGTGTAAGGGTTAAATTTAGGGTTGGGGTCAAAAGGTCAATATAGGAAAAAAACTATTTGGGGTTTTTGCCCCATAATTCGCAAAAAAATACAGAAAAATATGGAAAGATTTCTGAACTCGGGACAACATTTAAAAACTATTTAGATGGGGTCTTTTTTAAAGATTTGTATTTGTGTAAATACATTTTAGGTCAAAGTTAGAAAAAGTGTTTTTTAAAACTTTTTCATCATATTTTATTTTAATATTAAGTAAATTATAAGATATGATGAATATAATGGTATCTAATGAAAGCCCTTCTTAAACATATAATTTGTGTGGGTACAGTATGTGAGAGAGAAGAAAATTACAGCTAAACACAAACCAAGGGAAAGTCAAGGTAAAAATGTCTTGTCACTAAGGGGTTAATCAGACTGCAGTTGAATTCTGAAACAGACTTTCAAAACAAAAAAATGATATGAAGGTTTACTGTGTTCTGTTTATAGTCTTGCTATATTGTACATTTATATGAATCATGTTGGAGCATTATCGGTATACTTATAGTCATTTATCATGCTCAAGATGTTCATGTTGTGCTGTGTGTTGCTTAAACACAGAGGTAATATTTGTTTCTTATTTGTAATAATACTTTTGTCAGTTGTTGGTGGTCCCCCGGACCCTCTTCATGGTAACAGCTTATATCAGAAGGTCCGAGCCACAGCACAGGTAAATTTGCCAACAGAATGTATCTCATGCATGGAAATTTAAAGATAATGGACTAGATTTAATTATCTGTTGCAGCCTAAAAAATAGCACATACAACTGGTATCGCTGGGAGAGAACTGAAGATCCAAAATGTGTGACTCAAAAGCATTGTATTTTTCCCTGCTGGAGAACAGTAGACTATGCTGCTGAACCATACATAAATTAGGGGTTATTGTGGGGCAAAGCTTAAAAAAAAATTACGGGATCATTTTGTTGTTTTCCATGGTTAGAATAATACCCCACAAATGACATTTATACATTACATCCATTGGTGGGATATGTAGCACAGAAGATTTTTTTTTTTATTTGATTAAAGTACAATAGTATTTCACTGCATTCAATATTGTATGTTTTAAAGAGCCACATTATTTTTATTTGTTAAGAGTGCTTTTATTATAGAAGCACAAGTTAAAAGTAAACAGTGTTTTCACTATAATTCTACACTTTATATCTGGATATTCTGCCACCAACACAAATCAGTACAAATGTGCAGTTTATTGACAGTCGGTTTGTAGCGGGCATATCAGAATCTGGGTTTGTTAAAGTGAGTCATGGTAGTTATAATTATATTTAATATTTTGATTTAATTAGGTATGAAAAAACACAAAAGGGTGTACATTTTTAGATCACTTAACAGTGCCACATTTCTGAATTCCTCCTATATGAAGTTATCGGTATGTTATATGAGAAAATATGCAATCTTAATCCTTTATTTACTCAATTATGAATTTTCTGAATTTTTTTATACATATGTTGAAGTGATGATAACCCTAAGGGATATTTAGTGCTTTTTTTTTTTAATTAACTCAACATCACTATTATTTTGCTGCATTGCCAACTTCTGATGACATCATAGATGTTCTCTTTAGATGACATTGCAAGGGCCTCTGTGCTGCTATTAAAGCTTGGTTCTTCGCCCTCTTACAGGAAGTCGTGGGCAGCTTGTTTTCTGATGTCTCTCCTTGTGCTGTACCAGCGGTGACATCCAGGGAGCGGTCACACACCGGTATTGTCATCATATACATGAATGTGTTTAGTAAAGAGTGTGCAAAACATAGAATCTTTTGTGTAATAATTTAAATTAACAAAATTACTCGCTTACATAGATGTTCAAAACAGTCAGACATTTGGAACAGATGGATAAAAATCTACCCCGACTTTTTAGTCTACCAAAATAGAAGAGCCTCCCAGCAGATTCTCTGACACAGCCTCTCAAAACGACCCCCAGCAAGCCATAAAATCAGCTTCCTATGTTATTTTCCCCATGAACAAGTGTGAGATGTATGTGGGTATGAATGTGAGTATGAATGGATACAGGTAGGGCAGATATGGAAGCATGAGGAGATAAGTGGAGATAAGTGGAGACAAGAAGAGACATCAATAAGCACTTTATTTTCTACTAACTTTTTTATTTTCTTTCTCCACTTAATCCTCACAGAAATCCTGAGAAAATTGGTGGAATGTTTAAATTGCGGAACCTCTTTCTTTTTTGTACACATGTAATTTCACTTGGATTATTTGTCTCTATATGCTCTTATCAAAATATGTTAAATGCTACATCAACCCTTAATCTGTCAACATATATGCTAAGAAAATAATAATAAAATATATATATACACAAAACAGTCAGACAAAGAAAGCAAGGTGTCCTAGGCATTTAACTGCGTCCCTCCAGCTGCCGCAGAACTACATACCCTATAATTCCCCACCAGCTTTCTACAGTGGTAGTTGTGGTACAGAAACAGTTGGCGTACCGCAGCTGGACACCTAAGCTCTATGTTGATAAAACAAGCCTCTTTCTTCACAATATTGAGTCTTGTAACGTCAGCACAAGCACATCTAGCTTGAGACACCTTCAAAGACACTTCACAGTTCTTTTTAGTCAGTGAGTTATTTGTAAAATGCGTAGGTGGTGTTGCTATGTGAACATGCCTGAGCAGTTCATTGAAGAGAAGATCCTAATTATTTTTAGTAGTATATCATTATTGTAATTCCCCATCATAATCCTATGAAAACAGATAAATGGAAACTATTCTGCAAAAAGATGAGGCCACTTTCCGATATATAATGCTGTCTTCTGCATGATTTTATATTGCATTGCATATTTATAAATAGAGTGCTAGAGTACGCAACATTGGCACCCAGATTTCAAATACCCATCTATGTGGTAAACTATGTGAGCAAACATTTCTTTGCACCATGACTTGCTCCTAAATATGCAATCATTTTTGTTTTTAATGTTGCATTTTTCTGTTTGCATTTCACTGGCATCCCTGGCTACATGTTAGTTAGCTATAGTTACCGTTATGCATATTGACCTGCATTACAATATATTCGTTCTTGTTCGGACTCTACTTATATTTGTCATTTAGGAATGGGTTCTCAGGCTTCACACCCACAAACTCTGCAAGGTTTTGGATATTCCCAACAGAGGCAACATTTGGGTATGTATGGGATGACCGGGTCTGATCAGTTTCAGATCATGTCGTTTTCAACTGCAAATTAACCTTCTGTATCTTTTCTTATAAACACTGTACCCATCTTCCTTTCTATTTTGTCAATGGCTTTCAAGAGTGGTATAAAACTGTCCCTGCTTACCCCTCTCTCAGGTGCCTCTGGAGATACTTTGCTTAGCGGCATACAGCGAGCTGCAGTAGCTATGACTCACGCTGTGTTGGTTGGAACTGTGCCACCCTCTCCATGTTTTGGTGATCAGATGGAGGACTCATACAAACCGGTGGATGTACCTCCGCGTGACTGGTGCTCTCCTCCTGGAAAATCTTTAGTCACTCACAATTTCACAGGTGAGCCCTGAGAGACATTCTATAACATACTGATAATTCATGACACTACAAGGCTAGAACCCACATGAATGAGCCAGTCGCCAAGCTGGTGTGTGTGTATATATAATGTAGTAAATTAAAAACATCAGGGAAAGTGGGGTCTCAGGGTACAGGTATATCATTACACAGATGGTGTATTGTGCTGCAGAAATGAGGGATGATATTTATTGTTGGACTTTTTCCTTCACCTAATCTCTTATTTTTTTTTTTTTTTTCCCTATGTCTTTGTTCAGTGTGTCATCGCTCTGGGGTGCCTGGTGGAGGTTGGGATGAAAGTGACAGTGGACACAGCTCCCAAGGGTCCTCACAGGGAAAGTCCCCCCGCAGCCAGTCCTCAGAAGCTGGTAGCAAATCAGCCAGTGACGTCCAATCACGTGGAAGCAACCGAGAAACTCCTGAGGCGACTGATAGGTAAAGAATTGATACTAAAGAAGGGAATTCTGGGTGATTATGGCCAAAAGAAACAAAAGCCTCTGAAATTGAGTTATATAGCGTGGTGGATAAGCTACATCCAGTGTATGTTGTTAAAAGGTCAGCCTGTGACATGTCCCCTGTCTAGTGCTGTTGATCTATGGAATATGCAATAATCACACACTTTACAGGCACATCACGCTAAAACAACCAGTTAGTGATAATTTGATGTGCCTGGCAGCCACGATCACTGCATATACTTTGCTGGGGCATCAATTTGAGGCATCATGGCATCAGCAAAACTTAGCTCCCCAGGCACCATGATCACCCCACGCGGACATCGCAGGCGCCATATATGGTGCTACACTGTATCTGGCAAGAGAAATGGAAGTGATCCGAAATCACTTCCATCGCTCCATTGCTTGCCTGTCCCTAGAGGCAGTCAGCTACATTGCATGGAAGAAAAAAATTATCTAGAGTTAGAGTTACTTAGGGTTACGGATGGGTTAGTCATAGGATGATGATTAGGGTTGGGGGTTAAAAAGTCGCTTTAGAAGAAAATGTTTAGGAAAGAAAAAAAACACTACTTTTGGTTGTTGCACAAAAAAAAACACCATAAAAACATGTAAATATGGTATATTCTAAACATATTTCTAAAAGTAATTTTTTTTTCAGAATATTTATGATTTTATTTGTTTTATAGTAAATAATTTCATAAGATAATATAATGGTATCTAACAACAGCACGTTTTATGGGATATCACATGTGTGGGTATATTAAAAGAGAGAGGAAAATTAAAGCTAAGCACTACAGAAAAGTTAAAGCAGTGATCAATCAATAGTGTTCCAAGTGGCCAGTTTTTTTAAGGGGTTTATGGCTCAAAAATGTAGATCTAGTTACTCTTTGGATCACATTTTTACCAGAGTTTTAAAGCACACTAGTTTTTAACTATTTCACTGCCATAAGGTCGAGCGCTGCATTGTACTTTTGAAACTTGACGTTGGAATTTTAACTTATAGATTAAATATATCATAAAATATTTGGCTAAACATAAATTATGTTTTGGAGGACTTTTTACTAAGCTGTAAAATGAAATAAATAAAAAAATTTCCTATGACATTTTTATTGTTAAGGGGAAACAACCTTGTTTTTTACAGTTTAGAAAAACTTTGCCGTTATATCCATACGATGGTGATAATTGTCTCTCCTGTGGCATTTAACTGTATACCCTATCCCCCCCCCCCCCCCCCCCCCCCACTTAGGGTGGAAAATACACATCTTGGTGACTGTGTGCAGGAAGCACAGCTGGTCTGGACACTGACAAGAGGACCAAGGATGTTCCTTACTCAAGAGGAGGTGCAGCATTTTGTGAGAGGGTGTGTACTATAGATGAGACGGATATATCTGGAAGGTAGATGTGATCAGGTCTGGGTGCCTTCCTTTATAGGAACAATCATATACACGGTCACTCATTCCTCACCTAATCGCATAATCTATGTAACCAGAATACGACATTCCTAATGCCATGGATTTAATATCGGCGGGGACAAATTACTATTTACTGAAGTAACACAAGGAGTCTGTTGCTCAGGCATCCCATTAACTTCAGTTAAACAGCAAGTACCTTTCAAGTTCAGTTGGATCTGTATCTGTGTTAAGTGTGGAGATCGACCTTTGACACTGCAGCTCTTGTGGACTACATTTTCCAAGGTGCACAGCCTACCAATGGTCAGCTCCTGGTCTATGAAAATAGCTGCTTAGTTCATTATTCAGCCTCCCACATGGCCACTCTTTTTATGCCCCCTTTGTTGAGTAGTTAGCTTTCTGTATCAATACATTTTTTTTTTTTTTGTTCTACGAGCAGAAAATGTAACGAGCACTTTTATACTTTTCTCCTTCAAACTTTCTACACTGCTTAAATCATCCCTGATAAACAATAATTAACAAATCTAACATACTATGGTATTAGAACTTTTCTAACCAAGCCTAACAAGAGGGCACCTCTGTATGTAGAGGAACCAAATACCTCTGCCAATTTTTTAGCTGAGGATATGGAATCTAGCGACAGATCCACTGATCTATAAAAGAGATCAAGGGGACATCAAGGTCCTCTTTCTAGAGGTTAAGAGCTTTTTCCACACATTTGGCAGAGGTAATGGAGGACATGTAAGCTCTGAACCCTACTGGTAATCTATTGTAATGAAACACACTGATTCTTGAAAGTATATCATTAGAAAATATTTTTTGTCAGAACAACTTGTGAAATGAATGTAATGATGGACACATTATTATAGTTCGCTAAGAAGGGTAATCTCCCCAGGTTTTACATGCACAATGTATAGCTAAATTGTTGACTTGAATAGTTAATCTCACCTCACTTCATCTCATCTCAACTCACATTTAGTGAATTGCCCTCTGACTCTTTGTAGGGAATTTCAGACTTAACAGAAAAGGCCCTCTTTGCTGTAGGATTATCCAATTTTTGGTGATCTCTGTTTATGAGGTATACAGAGTATTTTTCTTAATTAATTAATTAAAAACCATACACAAGTTTACTTACCTTATGTATCGTTTTTTTATGTTTTATTTTTGGTTTGCACATTTTCTTGTGTATACACTTTCCAGGATTCATGGCTTACTTGGCCAGTTGTCTGAAGAGTTCTTTTTATTCATTTTATTTTCATTTTTTCACAGTAGTACACACACCACTAAGGAACAACAGAAAAGGCTGTGTAAACCCCACGCAGGATGACTCCCAAACCCATAAAACACTAAATTGTGCTGTAGAAAAAAAAGTGTGCACTTACTTATTCTTACTGCAAATCAATAATAAATCTTCAAAAAGGTACAGCAAATATAGGTAAATGAAAACAGAGCTGCACACCACATAAAAAGAAAAGCTATTTTTTTTTTCATATAAAAAAAAAGTATATCCCTAAATCTCAATAATAATAAATTTACATATTAAGGCAAACTAAGGAAGCATTATAACAAGATACAACCACTCACTTGGCAAAGGCATGGATAGAGAAATAGGGTAATACCTCAACGTTTCAACTATACTACCCATCTTCTGGGAGCGCCTTGCTTGGTGGCTTGCACCCCTTTGCTTTTTTTCCCTTGATCTGTCTATTTTTTTTGTGGCCTTACTATGATTTGATTTTCTACAAGAAAAATAAATATAGGGAACAAGGCAGCACAAATATGCAGGAATATTGGTCCTACTCACAAAGTAGTGAAAGGTCCTACTCACAAAGAACAGTGTTCAAAACAGTAACTCAGCTCTGCCATTGCCTTCATTGTCGAGTCTCCAGTGGGTGTGTATAGGCTACGGAACCTGATAGATACAAAAACACCAGCATGTTTTGTCGCAAAGGACTTCGTCTGGGTTCTGGTGTGGTTACACATAAAGTGCTTTAGCTATTGTTGTAAACACTGCTCTTTGTTTTACCTATTTTATGCCCATTGAATACTGATTGGAACATCTGTACCTTTTTTGCAGATGGTTTACTACTACTAGAATTTTTCCAACCTGGCTACTTTGGTTTTAGATTTGTAATTCCCTGCAATTCCCTCTTTCATGAATACAGCATTGTGTAGGGGGGAGTGGGGGGGGGGGTTCAATGTGCCTTGTTTGCCAAAAAAAAAAAAAAAAAAATTAAGTAGAAAATTACAAATAAATAAAACTAAGCACTATTTTTCTCTCTACCCAGGTGCTCATTGCTGAATTGTGAGGTGGTGTTTGAGATGTTAAACCACTCGCTTATGGATGAAAATTCTTGTGTCAAGCTGGTGAGAATATAAAGTTCTAGGTTTCTTGCTTTACCTCTTTCAAAAATGACTCTATATACAGTCCAACAGCGAATGCACAAAGAGTTTGCCCTTAGTGTAATAAGGAGATTGGCAATACATGGTTTAAATCATCTGTAAAGCGCAAGGCTACGCTTGCCTGTCGGACTGATATTGTTGGGTCTGTTCACTAAAAAGTGAACTGCGAAAAGTGCCCTGAAAGAAATCAGTCTTTAATAATTGAGAATAATCTGTCTAACGTGGCTATTGAGGTCTGATTTTTGCATCTCACCTTTGTTCACGTTTTTAGATTTAACCCACCTAAACCAATGTGTAAATCATTTGTTTGTGCTGTATTTAGTCTGTAACTACTGTTTTGGAGATGGAGTCACCTTAACAGTTAACTAAAGACTTGGCATTGACAGTAGTTATCAACCCAACACTGAGGTAAATGGTTGGTACAAAGTCAAACTTTCGTTATTACACAAACGCCATAGTCTAGTCCAAGGGCAAAGCCAAGCTTTAGACACAACACTGAGGTGAAGACACAAAACATTCAGGCTTTTAATTTGCGTTATTGGATTAACACTAAAGTTATCAACAAGGCCCTGAGTGTAATATCTGCAATTTGTTGCTCATGAATCTTTCTGCGTTCCTGTAGCGATCCATGAGTGCCATCTCTTCTCTTATGACCTCTGATCTTCTGTCACATGACCACATGTTACCTGTGGTCAGACGTAACCTGCAGAAACTGAGCCAAGGCTCTCCAGGACCGGTAACTGACAAAGCCACCAAGGTGAGAACCCTGCTGTAAAGCCATACTACAATTTGCAGAGCTATGTGATTAGAGTTCAATATGGAAATAGGAACCCTGCCTAGATACAGAATATATATACATTATATACAGTAATTATAGCATTTAGAATTTCTTTGGAGCAGATTAATTCTAACTTTGAGTATAGGCATGTGTCTATTAGGGTTCTGTTCTGAGCAGCATTCTAAACTGGCACTGAATTTTTGAGCAAAAAAAGCACAAATGAATAAAAAGAAATGAAAAGTATTTTTTTTTTTTTTTTTGTATAATCTTCCACTAAAATAAGAAATGACCTCTCTTTGCTTGTCTAACAAGTTCTCCTTCACTAATCAACCTTTTTTTGTCAGATTCTTCGGCAGTTTGAAGCTCTTACCCAGAATTCCCCTGAGCGAACAGCACGTTGTAATGTTACAACACTGTGTACCCCACCACCTTGCCCTCTAGATCTACTGAGTGACATTAACCCTGAACCAGAAGAGGTGGGTATACTGAGGCCCGTCAGTGTTCCTTCTTCACCCACTTCTGTAACGGATGAACCTATCCCTTCAGCTTGCTGTTCAAGTTTTAATGGTGTCACCAGAAAAATGGACACAGAGGCAGACCTATCTGATGTTGATCATCCAGAGGTGACTGGGCTAAATGTGGTGCAGAGCCATGTATCCCTATTTGATGGCATGGAGCTAGTTAATCCATTGAAAAGCAATGATCATGTGGACCCACTAATAAATCAGTCAGCTGTAGTGTCAGTGACAGCACCTCCCCCTGAAGAGGAATCCAAGCCACGTTTACCCTCTGTATTCTCCTTCCTTAACTCCTGATGGATATATGGGGGAAGCATCTGTGGACTAAATATTGTGGCACCACCACATTGGAACTACCTGAATCTGTTATCTATCTGAATCTATATTGCATAACAGAAATGTATATCTTTTTCAAGTGTTTACAAATTGACATCACAGTTAATTGTCCTCTGATTTTGGCAGCAATTGAGCCTCCAGCTGTTGTTTCACTACAGCTCCAGAGACTGGCTGAGGATGATGAAGATCGCAGTTTAACAACCACATGGGAGGGGGGGGGGGGCTGTCAAATATTAATTTACACTTGTTTGTAATACCAACGCCCCTTTTCGTAGATTTCATCATATTTATTAACACTAAGCACTAAAAAAAAAAAAAAACATTGTTGCCAACTTCTATTGCATGTTGCGGAGTTGAATCATGAAGGTTCTAAACAAAACAAACTCCATACAGAATTCTTATCTTTATTCTATAAGAATAAACATTACAATGACATAATTAAAGAAGCAATAAAGGCTATGTGTATAGCTATTGTTTTTTATAGAACACAGTCTGTAATTTTTAATGACTTTTTTCACCCCCAGTTGAAATATGTTTTACTAGTCACATCTACTGCTCATTTATGAGACAGAAGCAGAAACGCTTCTTTATTGCTGTCTAGTTATGAAGTAACACATTCTCTAGCACTGTACATAACTGAGGACTCCAGCGGGAAAGGAAAACTAAAAACAAATTGATTAAATCGGACACTTTTTTTGCAAATAAATACGTTTGTACATTTTGACATGATTTTAGCACTGTTTACATTGAAAACCAACTCCTGTAGGATTTCTCGAGAGAGATTTGCTTGCACTGGATTTTCACATGCTCTCTATAGTTTGGAAGAAAGACGTAACAGGGGGATATGCTAGAATTTTTTTTAGATACATAAAAGGGAATCAACACCGTAAAGGTAAAACTAGAGGACATAGTCTTAAATTAGAGGGGCAAAGATTTAAAAGTAAAAATAGAAAGCATTTGTTTACTGAGAGGGTAGTGGATGTATGGAATAGCCTTCCAGCTAAAGTGGTAGAGGTTAACACAGTGAGGGAGTTTAAGCATGTGTGGGATAGGCACAAGGCTATCCTAGATACGATAGGGAGTCAGGGACTAATAAAAGTATTTAGAAATTGGACAGACTAGATGGACCGAATGGTTCTTATCTGCCAACACATTCTATGCTCCACAAAATAAAGCAAATGCATTAAGTTAATAGTGTGTCAAGTCTCCCCCTGGTCCCCCCCAGTAACAACCAGCCCCCCCAAAGGATTTTTTATTTTTTTTTCCTATTGTGCTAATCCTAACTCTTGGGTTAGGGTTAGAGTTCATCAAAACCCTAATCCTAGGGTTAGAATTACCGTATTTGCTCGATTATAAGACGAGGTTTTTTTCAGAAAAAAAAATCTGAAAACTACCCCTCGTCTTATAATCGAGGTCTCTTATAATCTGACCTCAAATTGAGGTCAGATTATAAGACATGGATCCAGGTCCCCAGCAGAGCTGCAGGGGACCTGGATCCCCCTCTCTAGCAGCAGGGGATGTCTGCGCAACGAGCGCAGACTCCCCTGCTTCCGCCCGGCACGACCGCCGGGGCTTCTGTGAAGAAGCCGAGTACTTCCGCTTTCGTCACAGAAGTCCCGGCGAGCGTGCCGGGCGGCAGCAGGGGAGGTCTGCGCTCGTCGCGCAGACTTCCTCTGCTGCCCCACTAGGCACCAGGGACAATCGGGCAGCTGGGGGATGTCTGCACTATACGTGCAGATATCCTCCATGCTGCCCGACACGGCAGACTATTATGACGGACAGCTGTCCGTCATAATAGACTGCCGTGTCGGGCAGCATGGAGGATGTCTGCAAGTATCGTGCAGACATCCCCCGGCTGCCCCCACTGGCCACCAGGGATCAAGGTAAGGGGAAGGGAGGGAGGGGGGGCAGAGAGACAGGGGGAGGGAGGGAGGGGGACAGAGACACAGGGGGGACAGAGAGACGGGGGGAGGGAGGGGGGCAGAGACGGAGTCAAGGGGAGGGAGGGGGTTAAGAGACAGAGGGAAGGGGTTAAGAGACAGAGACAAGGGGAGGGAAGGGGTTAAGAGACAGAGACAAGGGGAGGGAAGGGGTTAAGAGACAGAGACAAGGGGAGTGAGGGGGTTAAGAGACAGAGACAAGGGGAGTGAGGGGGTTAAGAGACAGAGACAAGGGGAGGGAAGGGGTTAAGAGACAGAGACAAGGGGAGTGAGGGGGTTAAGAGACAGAGACAAGGGGAGGGAAGGGGTTAAGAGACAGAGACAAGGGGAATGAGGGGGTTAAGAGACAGAGACAAGGGGAGGGAAGGGGTTAAGAGACAGAGACAAGGGGAGTGAGGGGGTTAAGAGACAGACAAGGGGAGGGAAGGGGTTAAGAGACAGACAAGGGGAGTGAGGGGGTTAAGAGACAGAGACAAGGGGAATGAGGGGGTTAAGAGACAGAGACAAGGGGAGGGAAGGGGTTAAGAGACAGAGACAAGGGGAGTGAGGGGGTTAAGAGACAGAGACAAGGGGAGGGAAGGGGTTAAGAGACAGACAAGGGGAGTGAGGGGGTTAAGAGACAGAGACAAGGGGAGTGAGGGGGTTAAGAGACAGAGACAAGGGGAGGGAAGGGGTTAAAAGACAAAGACAAGGGGAGTGAGGGGGTTAAGAGACAGAGACAAGGGGAGTGAGGGGGTTAAGAGACAGAGACAAGGGGAGGGAAGGGGTTAAGAGACAGAGACAAGGGGAGTGAGGGGGTTAAGAGACAGACAAGGGGAGGGGGGAGAGAGAGAAAAATGGGGGCAAGGGAAAGAGAAAGGCAGCATTGGCACATAAAAAGAAAAACTAGAAATACATTTTTTGATATCATCATTTTTTATTAAAAAAAGCAATTTACATATGAATATATACAAGTTTAACTGTTTTCCTATAGGGTAGTCTTATATTCAGGCTTTTAGTTTTTTTCCTAATGGAATATCCAAAGTTTGGGGGGTCGTCTTATAATCAGGGTCGTCTTATAATCGAGCAAATACGGTAGGGTTTGTACTAACCCTAACCATAGGGTTAAGGTTAGAGTTAAATAAAAATGTAAAAAATATTAAAAATTAAATAAATAAAAAAATTAAAAATAATAATAATAAATTGTATAAAAATAAGAAGTTATTCCGTAGAGGACCAATGACATGTTATGTCTGTCTGTGGTCCTCAAGGGATATTAAATTGAGAGCTGTAACAGGTAGATGATGATATTATAGACAAAAACAAAAGTGTTCCCAGCGCTGTATTCCTATTTTTTAGCAGCACTTAGATAGTGTGTCCCTAAATCACACCAAAAAATACAGTATA
Organism: Pelodytes ibericus; assembly: GCA_036172795.1. NCBI lineage: Eukaryota > Metazoa > Chordata > Amphibia > Anura > Pelodytidae > Pelodytes > Pelodytes ibericus. The sequence continues at coordinate 111,060,063 of CM069862.1, read as the reverse complement.
AAACAAAATGACAAATAGTGCGCTTAAGACAAACTGTGGTACATATCAAATGATCAGTGAGGAGATATTTCCAAATATTGCAGGAGAAAAATCTTAATACACTCACAACACTTTTTTAGGCAGGAGATATATATAAAGCATCCATCAGCTCCAGCTGATGTTCTTCTGTGGTAAAAACTCAAAAGGACATAACCACAAAGTATCCAGTTAGTAGAATATAAAAATCACATTTAATAGAAAAACATATCTGCTTACATGTAAGTTCACTGAAGCAGGCAAAGTGGGCGCCACACAGCCGTCAGCAGTATCCTTCCAGCATATGATAATGTTTTCCAAGGTATAAAACAGGATACAGAAAATATAGGATAAAATATCAGGGTGAGTCCAGAACGCTACGCGTTTTGCCAATTAAATGGCTTCAACTTGGCGTCTGGACTCCCTGCATAAAACTCGCTCTTTTATTTGGAAAATCCAGCCTATTACACACAACTTCCCGCCTCTCGCGGGACTTCGACTTAGAAAAAAATGTTCAATGTTCATACGAATGTGGTTGTTCATACGGGATTCGTATTATAGAAGCCTGTTCGGTTTAACTCACGTCATGGTTTTAAATGCGAATGTCGCCTTGTAAGTCAAGTCGGTTTATGGTTCGGTTTAACTTCTTTTGTACAGTATAGTTCATAATACGAAGTTCTGTTTATCCATCTACTCGGCTTTCAAACCGAAGGTTATAATACGAACAGTTCATTCAAGGTCCCCTCTGCTTTCGTATTGCTATAACCCGACAGTGTTTTGGAGGCAGATTTAAAGATTCCTTTGTCTGCATCTTAAGTTCATATATATGTTACATTGAATTTTACATATAAATGAAATAAAACATGAAACAATAAAAATTATATAACGATCTCTTAAATTCCACCTTTTGAGTGTACAAGTATCTGTTTTATTAATAGAGAAAATTAAGAATATTAAAAATATTTAAAATGTTCTTTAATAAAAATAAAATACTAATAAAAACTCCAATATATTTACTGAAAATGATGATATTGTACAGTCAATCAATGGTGTGCAAAAACAAATCACATGAAATTATACAGGTCAAAATCAGCATTTAACCCTTGTGGTTTTAAAGTAGCCATATTGAAAACCCATTTCATTTCTGTTTGTCCTATATTTTTAATATTGTCTCCACCTCGCCAATGTTTTTTTACTTTTTCTATAGCACAGAATTTCATTCCTTTAGGGTTTTTCTGATGAAACTCTAAGAAATGTTTGGAGAGACTATGGGTAGTTAAGCCATTTTTAATATTTCTCACGTGCTCTTCTATTCTTTTCTTTAATTGTCTTGTGGTTCGGCCTATGTATTGTAGGCCGCACGGACATTCTATAAGATAGATGACATTCACTGTAGAGCAAGTGATAAAACTACGTATTTCATATTTTTGACTACTTTTTGTGGAACTGAATTCTGTGATAGGATATTTTTGATGAGTAGTTTTACAACCTAAACAATTAAAACAGCCATAGAAGCCAGATTTCCTAAGTAAGGAAATGTCTGGGAGCTGTGGTAGTATTTATTAATTGGCTAGTATAGTTGGTCGTGAGTTTTTGTTTTAGATTGGGTGCTCCTCTAAAGACCACTACAGGGGCTTCGGATATAATATCCTTTAATATCTCATCTTTTTGTAGGATTTTCCAATGTTTTTGAATAATTTTTTTTAACCTTTGGGATTTGTTATTGTAATTAAAGATGATAGGGATCTTAGATTGAAAGGTACTTTTCTCTTTATTTTTATAAGTTTGTAATTGATTTCTATCAGCTTCTGCTATTTCAGAGATTGTTAAATCAACATTCTCTGAGTCGTAGCCCTTTTCTATAAATTTTTCACGGAGTATATTTGCCTGATCCTTATATTGATGTAGGTCCGTACAATTTCTCGTAATCCTATAGAATTGGCTTTTGGGTATACCCTTTAGCCAGGGAGGGTAATGACAACTGGATTTTTCAATAAAATTATTGGCATTGACTTTTTTAAAATGTTTTTTTGTTTTTATTTGCCCATTTTCTATAAAGATCTCCAGATCGAGAAAAGTGATACGTTCTTTGCTATATATTGTGTTCAGAATAATATTATTGTTGTTGTTGTTCATATAATCCAGGAAGATTTTCAAATCACTTTCATTTCCTTTCCATACGAATATTATATCGTCTATGTATCTGTAATATAGGACCAGGTTCACCTGCCATTTATGCCCGCTCCAGATATATGTATTTTCCCACTGGGACATAAACAAGTTGGCATAACTGGGGGCGATCCTGGTCCCCATAGCGGTCCTTGTACATTGGAGGTAATACGAGTCCAAGAACCTGAAAAAATTATGGTTCAAAATTATTTCAATGCCCTTTGCCACATATTCTATATGGTCTTCTCTCAGAGTGTTACTCTCTTTTAGAATGTTTCTCACAGCTTCACACCCTTGTTTATGGTCTATAATAGTGTATAAAGATGTGACATCACTTGTGACCAAAATGAAATCCTCTTCCCATGTGCAGTTTTTTAAAATATTCAAAACACTAATAGAGTCTTTGAGATAGGATTTGCTCTCTTTTACGTATGGTTGTAGGATGTGGTCCAAATATTCAGATAGATTGGAAAACATGGAGTCCACACCTGACACTATAGGTCTACCTGGGGGATTGTTTAGATCTTTATGGATTTTGGGCAAGAAATAGATGACCGGTATTTTTGGGGTTGTAACATTTATATACTCGTATTCTTGTTTCGATAGATAGTTGTTATCTTTCCCTTTATCTAGGTAACTGGCTAGGACTTTCTTAAAATCATTTGTAGGATCTGCTTTGAGCTTTTTGTACGTAGTTTCCTGTTCTAGTTGTCTATGGGCCTCTTTTATGTAATTTTCTCTGGATAGTACAACTATCCCACCCCCTTTATCTGGTGGTTTTATGATCAGATCCTGATCTTCTTGGAGCATTTTAAGAGTATTAAGTTCTTTTTTGGTCATGTTATTATGATCGTATTTTGAAGGTTTAAGTTTTCTAAGATCTTCCATGACTGCTTTTATAAATATTTCTAAAGCTCCATATTTGTAGGCAGTGGGATAGAACTTGTATTTTTTCTCTAAATTTGTGGGCATGATATTGTTAGAGTCAATGACTTTTACGTTTCGGGTAGTAGGTTTCAAAGCATAAAATCTTTTTATTGTAGTGTTTCTTACAAATTTATATCTATATATGCAGAGAAGAGGTCGAATTTATTAGTAGGTGCAAATTTTAGACCTATGCTTAGTACCAATAATTGTTCCTGTGACAATTTTGTGGGATAGATTGAATATTCCTGTAGGTTTATTATTCTTCTTTTTTGTATTTAATATTTTAGTTTTCATCTTCCTACATAACTTTTTTCCTCCTCAACTTCCTCTAGGTGTGATGATATGGAACTGGATAGAGACCAATATGCAGGGCAACAATATATATTCAGGTATAAACGTAATAAATAACTATACCACTTGTAATCCACAGTGGCAAGGTTGCCTGGAGGAAGATGCACACTTGTAATCCACACTGCAGGGGTGATTTGGAGAATAACGAGGATAACGATGGTTACAGGAAAACAGATAATCTTCAGCACGAGTAAACAGTCCGAGATCAGGGGCAATAGAGAGACAGCGTAACGATAAACAAGCCAGGGTCAGAACCAGAGAAATGAGCAAACGGTAGACAGTCCGGAATCAGGGGCACAGGCAGACAGAGAGTAGTCAGGAAAATCCAAGGGTCAGCAACGATAATCAGGAATAGTAAACGCTAGGCTTCAGAAAACACGAGAATCACCAAGCACTGCTTGTCTGGTGATTCTGCCTTTTAAATCCTCCCGCGCCTCGCGGGTATGCGACGGGCGTGATGTCATCAGGCGCGCGCCTCTGTGTAGAAGGATAGACTAGCGGTGTGAACGCGCTAGCCAGCGCGTGAGATGGATCCTGGCTGCAATACAAGGGGGTGTACTCAGGAGAGTTGCTGCGGGGAAGATCCTGACAGTTCCCCCTCCCAAGGCGAGACCCCCGGGCTCGCCACCGGCCAGGGCGATCAGGATGACGAGCATGAAAAGCTTGAACCAATTCGTCGGCGTGAACTAAGTTGGCCGGTTCCCAAGATCTGTCGGCTGAGCCATAGCCTTTCCAATGGACGAGGTACTGAAGCCGGCCACGATAAAGACGAGAATCCAACACCTCCTCAACCTCGTATTCTTCGACCCCATCTACCAGAACAGGAGCAGGAGGAGACACCGTTCTTTCTGGGAAGGAATTGTCTACCCAAGGTTTGAGCAGAGATACGTGGAACACTGGATGCACCTTCATAGAGGGGGGTAAACAAAGCCTCATGGCCAAAGGAGAGATGATCTTAGTGATGGGGAATGGACCAATGAATCTGGGACCCAATTTCTTCGTGGGACAAGAGAGTTTCAGGTGTTTAGTGGACAACCATACTTTGTCACCAGGTTTGTATAACGGAGCGTCGGATCGGTGACGGTCAGCAAAGTTCTTGTACCTTTGTTGAGATTGGAGAAGGGTATTACGTAGTAGAGAATACGTGCGGGTGATATTACGAACATGTATGGAGACAGAGGGAACGGTGCTGGAGATGGGTGCTCCAGGAAGCATGGAGGGGTGAAAGCCATAGTTCACAAAGAACGGTGATCTCCTAGTAGAGCTGTGGATGTGGTTATTATAAGCAAACTCAGCCAGGGGTAAATAAGTACTCCAATCATCCTGGAGGTGTGTGGTGAAACACCTCAAGTATTGCTCTAGAGTCTGGTTGGTTCGTTCCGTCTGACCGTTACTTTGGGGATGAAATGCTGTAGAGAGAGAACGGTGAATATGTAATTCGGCACAGAAGGCTTTCCAAAAATGAGATGTAAATTGGGTCCCTCGGTCGGAAACTATGTTCTCAGGTAGACCATGTAATTTAAAAACTTCACGTAAAAAGAGATCAGCGGTCTCTGTAGCCGAAGGTAGATGAGTGTAGGGTATAAAGTGTGCCATCTTGGTAAAACGGTCCACAACCACCATTAACGTGTTGTATTGTTGAGATAGGGGTAAATCCGTAATAAAATCCATGGACACTTCACTCCAAGGTCTTGTAGGTATGGACAACGGTTGGAGAAGACCCGAAGGTTTGTGATGGCTTTCTTTAGCACGAGCGCAGGTGTCGCAACTTGAAACAAACCTTCTTACCTCGTCTCGTAGTGTAGGCCACCAAAATGTTCGTGAAATGAGATCTTTGGTTTGACGAATGCCACCGTGCCCTGCTGTTGGGGAGTCGTGGAAGAACTGCAAAATCTGTAGACGAGCTTCGGGAGGTACATACACTTTATCTTGATAAAAGAATAATCCTTGTTGGTGTGTCAATCGTTCAGGATTGGGTACATCGGGACTTGAAGAATGGGTACGAATGGTATCCCATATAGATTGTGTGGCATTTAAGAAATGTTCCGACTGGAGTATAGTACTTGATCTCTCTTCATGAATATCTTCGGGATTGGACATACGTGATAGAGCATCTGCCTTGAGATTGCGGGAACCTGGACGGTACGTGATATGTAGTTGGAAACGCGTGAAGAAGAGTGCCCATCTCGCCTGTCTCGGTTGTAATCTCTTAGCAGTACGCAAATATTCGAGATTTTTATGATCTGTAAAGACGGTTATCGGGAAAAGCGCACCCTCTAGCAAATGTCGCCACTCCTCCAATGCGAGTTTGATCGCTAGTAATTCTCTCTCACCAACATTGTAATTTCTCTCTGCAGGTGATAGTGTTCTGGAGAAAAAGGCGACGGGATGCAATTGTTCATCTTCTTTATGACGTTGGGAAAGAATTGCCCCCACTGCAGTATCAGAAGCGTCTACTTCCAACGTGAAGGCTCTTGTCGGATCCGGGAGAATTAAAATTGGAGCTGTGGTAAATCGAACCTTCAAGGAATTGAAAGCCTCTTGTGCTGTATTATTCCAAAAGAATGATCTGTTTTTAGAAGTTAAGGCAGTAATGGGTTGTATGACCTTAGAAAAGTTCCTGATAAATTTCCTATAGAAATTTGCAAAGCCCACGAATCTCTGTACACTTTTCCTATTAGTGGGTGTGGGCCATTCTTGAATAGCATTGATCTTTTTTGGGTCCATCTGAATGTTGTTCGGTGATAAAATAAAACCCAAAAACTCAACTGATCTTGTCTCAAATTTGCATTTCTCCAATTTTGCATATAGTTGGTGTTGTCTCAGACGTGCAAGGACAGTGCGGACATGTTCTCTGTGTTTCTCCAGTGATGAGGAGTAAATGAGTATATCATCAAGGTAGATGACAACGAAACGGTCCAGGATGTCACGGAAAATATCATTAACGAAATGTTGGAAGGTGGCTGGTGCGTTACACAGTCCAAATGGCATTACCTTATATTCAAAGTGTCCATAACGTGATCGGAAGGCGGTTTTCCATTCGTCTCCCTCTCTAATTCGTACCAAGTTATATGCACCTCGAAGATCAATCTTTGTGAAGACTTGAGCTGAACGGAGGTGGTCCAAGAGTTCTGAAATAAGAGGTAGAGGATAACGATTTTTTGTGGTAATATTATTGAGTTCCCGGTAGTCAATACATGGTCGTAATCCACCGTCTTTTTTCTTGACGAAGAAAATGCCAGCCCCAGCAGGTGAAGTGGATGGTTGTATAAAACCTTTGGCTAGATTTTCTTCTATGTAGTCTTTTAATGAGGTGAGTTCAGGTTCGGCGAGGGGGTAAATTCTTCCAAAAGGAATGGGTGCTCCGGGAAGAAGATCGATGGGACAATCATAATCCCTGTGAGGAGGGAGTACATCTGCCTTTTTCTTCTCAAATACGTCGTGGTACTGTGTGTAAGCTGAGGGTAACGTAGAGGAGGAATCTGGTTCTGTAATAAAACATAAAGTACCCTTGTCCAGACATGTGTCGGTACAGTGTTCAGAAGTAAACGCCAAGGTACCTGTTCCCCAATTTATAACGGGATTATGTAACCGGAGCCATGGAAGCCCTAGAATGAGGGAGAAGATAGGTGCTGGTACAATATCAAACTGGATGAGCTCTTGATGTCCTTCGCCGATAGTCATGACTAAGGGGATGGTTTCGTGAGTGACCGGACCTGTCTTCAACGGGCTACCGTCTACGAGTTGGATATGCATTGGCGACTTCTTACGATGGGTAGGAATTGCGATGGCTTTGGCGAGATCGGTGTCGATAAAACATCCACTGGCTCCGGAATCTACCATCGCCATCAGGGAAATAGGGCCTTTAGTCCACTGTAGGGAGAGAGGGATGGAAAGATGAGGAGTCTTATCGGGAGACGTTACTGTGTTTCTTGCAGTAGGAAAAGAGGTGATCTTACCATTAGTAGATCGTCTGCGGGCCCGGCATTCTTTGTACATATGGCCTGATTTACCGCAGTATAGGCAGAGATTTTGACTCCTACGTCTGGCTTTTTCCTCGGCAGAGAGGGGACCTCGAACTAATCCGATCTGCATGGGTTCATCGGTGCCTTGGGGTGTAGGGGTTCTGGTCTCGTAATGGTAGGGACTGTAAGCAGCTCCTGTAGATGGAGTATTGTTAGTACGTTCCGCTTTTCGTTCCCGTAGTCTGCGGTCTATCTGAGTGACGATACGAGTAAGATCATCCAAGGAGGAGGGTATACCAACTCGTGCCAATTCGTCTTTAAGACCATCAGAAAGTCCTAAACGGAACTGATCCAGTAGTGCTGATTCATTCCAAGTCGTTTCCAAAGCGATCCTGCGGAATTCGGTAATATACTCCTCTACTGGTCTACGGCCTTGTCTAAGAGAGCGAATAGCACTTGTGGCCGAGGTAACTCTAAAAGGATCCTCATATAAGGAGTCCAGAGCTTGTCGGAAGGACCCCCAGGTGTCGAGGACTGAACTATTGGTGTGAAGGAGGTGGTGAGCCCATAATTGGGGTTCCTCTGTGAGAAGGGAAATCACGGTATGTATCTTCACGTAGTCAGATGCGTAGGTTCGTGGACGGAGATTAAATAGAATTTGACACGAAGTGATGAAGGTACGGTACTTCTTTCTATCTCCAGTGAATTTCTCAGGTAATACCACTTGTGGTTCGAGAGCGGTAGCTCCTTCCAGTAATATGGGAGCCGGAGGAGGTGCATGAACCCCTACTGCAGGTTCGGGGGCATTACCTGGATGGGTCTGTAAATGTTGTACCTGTTGTTGCAGGTGGGCTTGGCCTGTTTGTAGGTCTTGCACTGACTGATTCAGTGTAACCAATTGCTGAGTGAGAGCAGCAATAGCCTCCGTAAGTCCTGCGGTCTCCATGAAGAAAAGGCTTGGTGATTATGTGATGATATGGAACTGGATAGAGACCAATATGCAGGGCAACAATATATATTCAGGTATAAACGTAATAAATAACTATACCACTTGTAATCCACAGTGGCAAGGTTGCCTGGAGGAAGATGCACACTTGTAATCCACACTGCAGGGGTGATTTGGAGAATAACGAGGATAACGATGGTTACAGGAAAACAGATAATCTTCAGCACGAGTAAACAGTCCGAGATCAGGGGCAATAGAGAGACAGCGTAACGATAAACAAGCCAGGGTCAGAACCAGAGAAATGAGCAAACGGTAGACAGTCCGGAATCAGGGGCACAGGCAGACAGAGAGTAGTCAGGAAAATCCAAGGGTCAGCAACGATAATCAGGAATAGTAAACGCTAGGCTTCAGAAAACACGAGAATCACCAAGCACTGCTTGTCTGGTGATTCTGCCTTTTAAATCCTCCCGCGCCTCGCGGGTATGCGACGGGCGTGATGTCATCAGGCGCGCGCCTCTGTGTAGAAGGATAGACTAGCGGTGTGAACGCGCTAGCCAGCGCGTGAGATGGATCCTGGCTGCAATACAAGGGGGTGTACTCAGGAGAGTTGCTGCGGGGAAGATCCTGACACTAGGTCTAGATGGAATCTTTTTCTGGGGTCTCTCCTGAATTTTTCTTTGGGTTTTTGTTGGTAATTTTGCCTGGATTTCCATTGGTACCTCTCTCTCTGTTCTTTGGGAAGGGGACGTAATAGTCGGTGGTCTGTATCTAAAAAAGGAGATGGTTCTCCAGATTCAGATAAAACATGAAATCTATTTGAAGTTTCGATTGGTTGATCAGGCTTGTTATCTCCAAACTTTCCATCCTTCCAAGGGGAATGAGGGTTCTGGCTAAGTCTGGTTAGAATCAAAAATAGGAACACAGAAGAGAGCACTCACATTTTCCAGGTAAAAAAGGTAGTGGTTTTAATCTTCAAACGTGATAGGAATACAAAACATATTCAAAGAGATAAAGTGGGAAATAGCAGAAACACTTAACGCGTTTCGCACGGTAACCCGTGCTTAATCATAAGTACATTTTTTACCTGGAAAATGTGAGTGCGCTCTTCTGTGTTCCTGTTTTTGATTTTGGCTGTTTGCTGGGCTATGGGTTGGCGCCTTTGGAGCATCACCTCACCTGAAGCCGCAGAGGGATTATTTCTACTTGGTTGATACGGTGGAGCCCGGTACCTCTTTCTGTTCTTCTAAGTCTGGTTAGCCTGGTTTGTATGGGAAAAGTTCTTTTGTCTTTTATATGATCTTGGTGTTCGGTCTGATAAGTTGTGAATTTGCGTTCTCTATCTATATTATATCTTCTATTTCTATAGTTAGAAGGATTTCTAACTGTCTGCAGTTTGTAATCTTCCTGATCTCTATGATATTTCTTAATTTTTGTGCTTCTGATTTCTTGTTCTATTTGTTCAATTTTTTTGACTGTAATTTCAGACAAATCTTGGTATTGTGAGCTTTGTGTATGTAAACTTAAATCTTCTTGTATTTTTTGGATCTCTTGATCCAAGTGCATAAGTGTTTTGTTACGCTGTTTAATAATAATATTCATTAGCGAAAAAATGCAAGTTTCTAAAGCAGTGTTCCATTCGTGCATAAAACCGTCATCATTTGTGTCAAATGTGGGGTGTTTGAAAAGTCTTAAACCTCTTGGGGTTATTTTTTCTCTTATATATTTTTGGAGTGTCTGAGTTTCCCACTTGATTTTTAATTCTTTTATGAACAGCTTTTCCAGATCGTTCATAAGATTAGTCACATCAGGTATTCTATCTGGTGTGCTTACCTGAAAATTTTCATCTCCAAAAATATTATCGACATTTATGGTGTAATTTTGTCTATATTCAAAAAGTTACATTTTATACCAACAGTGAATGTAGCAGCTGAGTGAACTATAGGGAGTGAATGAACACAATATACAAAATAGACAAAAACAAAAGTGTTCCCAGCGCTGTATTCCTAGCTTTTAGCAGCACTTAGACAGTGTGTCCCTAAATCACACCAAAAAATACAGTATAAAACAAAATGACAAATAGTGCGCTTAAGACAAACTGTGGTACATATCAAATGATCAGTGAGGAGATATTTCCAAATATTGCACGAGAAAAATCTTGATACACTCACAACACCTTTTTAGGCAGGAGATTTATATAAAGCATCCGTCAGCTCCAGCTGATGTTCTTCTGTGGTAAAAACTCAAAAGGACATAACCACAAAGTATCCAGTTAGTAGAATATAAAAATCACATTTAGGCTCCGGGCCTCGCACAATCCGAGGAACATCCACCGCTCCAGGGCCCATCATGCCCGGACACCTGCAGGAAGGCTTCGGCTGCCTGGTCACCAATCGATTTGACCAGTTATTTGATGACGAGTCCGACCCCTTCGAGGTGCTGAAAGCGGCCGAGAACAAGAAGAAGGAGGGAGCCCCCGGCCAGGCCAAGAGCAGCGCTGCGGCCGCCGCTGCCGCCAAGCAGCCCCGCAAGGAGTCCCAGAAAGAGCGCAGGAACCCCCTGCCCGAGAAGAAGGAGGAGGCCCTGCCGCCCATGGCCCTCAAGAAGGAAGGTATTAGGAGGGTTGGAAGAAGACCTGACCAGCAGCAGACCCAACAGCAGGTACCCCAGCAGCAGCAGCAGGCTCCTCAGGCCCCACAGGGTGAGGGGAAGCCCATCGACAGGAGACAGACAGACAGACGACCACCGCGTGAACGCCGATTTGAGAAGCCAGTTGAAGAAAAGGGTGAAGGCGGGGAGTTTTCCGTGGACAGGCCCATCATCGATAGGCCTATCCGTGGTCGTGGCGGCCCCGGTGGAAGAGGAGGACGTGGCGGTTGTGGACGTGGATTGGGAAGAGGAGACGGCTTTGACTCTCGTGGCAAACGTGAATTTGACAGACACAGTGGCAGTGACCGAGCTGGCCCGAAACACGAAGAGAAGCGGGGTGGCAGTGGACCACACAACTGGGGAAATGTTAAGGATGAACTAAGCGAGCTTGACCAATCGACAGTTACAGAGGAAGCCCCTGAAACAGAAGAACAGCCAGTCGTTGACTCTGAAAACAAGGAGAATGAGGCAGGGGAGGGTCCCAAGGAGGAGGAGCCCAAAGAGATGACTCTGGACGAATGGAAAGCCATGCAGGACAAGGAGCGCGCAAAAGTTGAATTTAACATCCGCAAACCAAATGAAGGCGCTGACAGCCAGTGGAAGAAAGGATTTGTCCTCCACAAGGCCAAGAGTGAAGATCAATGTAGATGACACCTTGCATACAATTGTTCCGGTAGAATCTGAAGCTTTTGACCACCACTTCCGTAAGCCCGCAAACGACATAACTTCCCAGCTTGAGATCAACTTTGGTGATCTTGGACGCCCCGGCCGAGGTGGTCGAGGAGGAAGAGGAGGCCGCGGTGCGCGGGGTGGTAGGCCAAGCCGTGGGGGCAGGACTGACAAGTCAAGCGTGTCTGTTCCTGACGTAGATGACCCTGAAGCTTTCCCAGCTCTGGCGTAAACTGGATGACTGTCCAACCCTGGTGCTCGCGAGGCCCCCTTCTACGAGGCTTGCATGCTTAAGGATCTTAAAACAACTACTACAGATTTAAAAAAAAAAAAAACCCAACAAAAAAAACAGACTGTCAATCATACCATTCACACCTATGGACTGAATTTTATCTGTTTTGAAAATGGACTTCTCTTGCTACGCAGAAGCAAACCGTATGGTAGTTAAGTTTTGTATTTAGAGATGTAATGGTAGCAGGGACATTTTCATAATTTTTCAGAGATTATGCATTATTCATGGATACTTTTTTGTATTGCTGCTTGAAAATATGCGTTTCCAAACTTGAAATATAGGTGTGAACAGTGTGTACCAGTTAAAAAAAAAAAAATCACATTTAATAGAAAAACATATCTGCTTACATGTAAGTTCAATGAAGCAGTCAAAGTGGGCGCCACACGGCCGTCAGCAGTATCCTTCCAGCATATGATAATGTTTTCAAAGGTATAAAACAGGATACAGCATACAGAAAATATTAGATAAAATAGCGTTTCGCCTAAGAATACGAGTATATAAATGTTACAACCCCAAAAATTCCGGTCATCTATTTCTTGCCCAAAATCCATAAAGATCTAAACAATCCCCCAGGTAGACCTATAGTGTCAGGTGTGGACTCCATGTTTTCCAATCTATCTGAATATTTGGACCACATCCTACAACCATACGTAAAAGAGAGCAAATCCTTTCTCAAAGACACTATTAGTGTTTTGAATATTTAAAAAAATTGTACATGGGAAGAGGATTTCATTTTGGTCACAAGTGATGTCACATCTTTATACACTATTATAGACCATAAACAAGGGTGTGAAGCTGTGAGAAACATTCTAAAAGAGAGTAACACTCTGAGAGAAGACCAAATAGAATATGTGGCAAAGGGCATTGAAATAATTTTGAACCATAATTTTTTGTGGTTCTTGGACTCGTATTACCTCCAATGTACAGGGACCGCTATGGGGACCAAGTTCACCCCCAGTTATGCCAACTTGTTTATGTCCCAGTGGGAAAATACATATATCTGGAGCGGGCATAACTGGCAGGCGAACCTGGTCCTATATTACAGATACATAGACGATATAATATTCGTATGGAAAGGAAATGAAAGTGATTTGAAAATCTTCCTGGATTATATGAACAACAACAACAATAATATTGTTCTGAACACAATATATAGCAAAGAACGTATCACTTTTCTCGATCTGGAGATCTTTATAGAAAATGGGCAAATAAAAACAAAAAAAACATTTTAAAAAAGCCGATGCCAATAATTTTATTGAAAAATCCAGTTGTCATTACCCTCCCTGGCTAAAGGGTATACCCAAAAGCCAGTTCTCTAGGATTACGAGAAATTGTACGGACCTACATCAATATAAGGATCAGGCAAATATACTCCATGAAAAATTTATAGAAAAGGGCTACGAATGTTGATTTAACAATCTCTGAAATAGCAGAAGCTGATAGAAATCAATTACTAACTTATAAGAATAAAGAGAAAAGTACCTTTCAATCTAAGATCCCTATCATCTTTAATTACAATAACAAATCCCAAAGGTTAAAATAAATTATTCAAAAACATTGGAAAATCCTACAAAAAGATGAGATATTAAAGGATATTATATCCGAAGCCCCTGTAGTGGTCTTTAGAGGAGCACCCAATCTAAAACAAAAACTCACGACCAACTATACTAGCCAATTAATAAATACTACCACAGCTCCCAGCCATTTCCTTACTAGGAAATCTGGCTTCTATGGCTGTTTAAATTGTATAGGTTGTAAAACTACTCATCAAAAATATTCTATCACAGAAATCAGTTCCACAAAAAATAGTCAAAAATATGAAATACGTAGTTTTATCACTTGCTCTACAGTGAATGTCATCTATCTTATAGAATGTCCGTGCGGCCTACAATACATAGGCCGAACAACAAGACAATTAAAGAAAAGAATAGAAGAGCACGTGAGAAATATTAAAAATGGCTTAACTACCCATAGTCTCTCCAAACATTTCTTAGAGTTTCATCTGAAAAACCCTAAAGGAATGAAATTCTGTGCTATAGAAAAAGTAAAAAAACATTGGCGAGGTGGAGACAATATTAAAAATATAGGACAAAAAGAAATGAAATGGGTTTTCAATATGGCTACTTTAAAACCACAAGGGTTAAATGCTGATTTTGACCTGTATAATTTCATGTGATTTGTTTGCACACCATTGATTGACTGTACAATATCATCATTTTCAGTAAATATATTGGAGTTTTTATTAGTATTTTATTTTTATTAAAGAACATTTTAAATATTTTTAATATTCCTAATTTTCTCTATTAATAAAACAGATACTTGTACACTCAAAAGGTGGAATTTAAGAGATCGTTATATAATTTTTATTGTTTCATGTTTTATTTCATTTATATGTAAAATTCAATGTAATATATATGAACTTAAGATGCAGACAAAGGACTCTTTAAATCTGCCTCCAAAACACTGTCGGGTTACAGCAATACGAAAGCAGAGGGGACCTTGAATGAACTGTTCGTATTATAACCTTCGGTTTGAAAGCCAAGTAGATGGATAAACCGAACTTCGTATTATGAACTATACTGTACAAAAGAAGTTAAACCGAACCATAAACCGACTTGACTTACAAGCCGACATTCGCATTTAAAACCATGACGTGAGTTAAACCGAACAGGCTTCTATAATACGAATCCCATATGAACAACCACATTCGTAAGAACACTGAACGTTTTTTTCTAAGTTGAAGTCCCGCGAGAGGCGGGAAGTTGTGTGTAATAGGCTGGATTTTCCAAATAAAAGTGCGAGTTTTATGCAGGGAGTCCAGACGCCAAGTTGAAGCCATTTAATTGGCAAAACGCGTAGCGTTCTGGACTCACCCTGCTATTTTATCCTATATTTTCTGTATTCTGTATCCTGTTTTATACCTTGGAAAACATTATCATATGCTGGAAGGATACTGCTGACCAGGCCCGGACTGGCCATCGGGCACACCGGGCAAATGCCCGGTGGGCCGCGGTGGCCATGGGCCGAGGCCGGCAGGGGAGGTCCCAGAATCTCCCCTGCCGGTCTATGCAGGGCCGGCACTATCCGAGCGCCGGCCCCGCTGTTTGACATGAAGGGCCGGTGAGGATATCAAAGATCTCCCTCACCGGCCCACATGCTGTCAAATCCGGCCGCCGGCGGGGAGAGAGGGAGGGAGACTGGAGAGAGGACCCGGCGGAGCTCTAACTTGCAGCTCCACCGGGTTCCTCTCGCGAGATCCGGAGCATTGCCATGGCAACGACCGGATCTCGCGAGAGTGAACTCTAGAGTTCACTCACCACGAGGGAACATTGCCCCCTCCCAGGCTAAAGGTAAGAAAGGAGTGATGGGTGTGAGAGTGCTGTGTGTGATGGGTGTGAGAGTGCTGTGTGTGATGGGTGTGAGAGTGCTGTGTGTGATGGGATTTGAGAGTGCTGTATAAATGTTAGAATGGATTGTGTGTGTGTGTGTAAGGGGGGGGGGGGTAGGTAAATAAACAAATAAAATAACAGGCATTATGTCCCCATAATGCCTGTTATTTTATTTGTTTATGTACCCCCCCTACACACACACACAAACAATCCATTCTAACATTTATACAGCACTCTCACACCCATCACACACAGCACTCACACACAGCACTCTCACACACATCACACACAGCACTCTCACCCATCACACACAGCACTCTCACCCATCACACACAGCACTCTCACACCCAGCACCCTCACACACAGCGCTCTCACACACAGCACTCTCACACCCAGCACTCTCACCCATCACACACAGCATTCTCACACAGAGCACTCTCACACACACAGCACTCACACACACAGCACTCTCACACCCAGCACGCACACCCATCACACACAGCATTCTCACACAGAGCACTCTCACACCCATCACACACAGCATTCTCACACCCATCACACACAGCATTCTCACACACACAGCACTCTCACACCCAGCACTCTCACCCATCACACACAGCATTCTCACACAGAGCACTCTCACACACACAGCACTCTCACACACACAGCACTCTCACACCCATCACACACAGCATTCTCACACAGAGCACTCTCACACCCATCACACACAGCATTCTCACACCCATCACACACAGCATTCTCACACCCATCACACACAGCACTCTCACACACATCATACACAGCACTCACACACATCACTCTCACACACCATCACTCTCACACACCGCCCCCTCACACACCGCCCCCCCCTCACACACCGCCCCCCTCTCACACACCGCCCCCCTCATCACACCGCCCCCTCACACACACATACTGCACCCCTCACATACACACAGAACCCCCCAACACACTGCACAACAGACATACACAAAACTTACATATATATATATATATATATATATATATATATATACACACAGCACCCCTCACACACATACTGCACCCCTAAACACATTACATTCCAGACACACACTAGATCCCTTACCCAACTCTGGATCATCTACACACATACACACACTAGCTCCCTATATACACTCTGAAACCGTTATAAACACACACTCACTAGATCTCCTATACACATTCTGGGTCCTTCAAACACACACTAGACTCATATATATATATGTATATATACACACACTAGATTCCTTGTAAGCAAACACATACTACACCCCTAAACACACACTACATCTATATATATATTCACACACACACACACTATAGCCTGTATGCACACACTTGCTATATCCCCTATACACACATTCTCTACAGCCCCTAGCCACATATGCATCACATTACACCACAAACACAACACAACTAAAACCGAACTTTATTACACAATACCACACCACAATCAGCTTACTCTACACACACGCAATCCCACAAGCAGGCTCCAAACACATGCTCAATACTCTTTCCTGGCATTTTTGTCTCCTGGTATCCATTTATAGAGACACCAGAGACAAGTTGCAAGGAAACACAGTGCAAGCATGTTATTACATTTGCTTGCACTGTGCAGAACACATACAGGGCTTTTTTCTCATGCTAGAGCTCTTCAGCAGAGCTCTGCGCATGGTCTGCCCTGGAAGAGCATTGAACCAATATGCTCACTTTGAGAGGGAGCGTGTTTGTCATTGGTGATGACAAAACACACCTCCTCTACCCCGCCCCCTTCTTAGTGGGCCGCTGTGATCAAAAAATGCCCGGGCCGAATTTTTCTCCCAGTCCGGCCCTGCTGCTGACGGCCGTGTGGCGCCCACTTTGCCTGCTTGAGTGAACTTACATGTAAGCAGATATGTTTTTCTATTAAATGTGATTTTTATATTCCACTAACTGGATACTTTGTGGTTATGTCCTTTTGAGTTTATACCACAGAAGAACATCAGCTGGAGCTGATGGATGCTTTATATATATCTCCTGCCTAAAAAGGTGTTGTGAGTGTATTACGATTTTTCTCCTGCAATATTTGGAAATATCTCCTCACTGATCATTTGATATGTACCACAGTTTGTCTTAAGCGCACTATTTGTCATTTTGTTTTATAGATGATGATATTATAATTATTTTTCAGTTATAAAGCACAATCAAATTCTACAAAACTTTATGAAAGGCTCAACAAACATTGAAAAAAATGAGGAGCCAATATATTAAAATAAAAGGAACGAGGGCCCTGTCCAAACTGACATAATGTAAGACAAGGATGTCAAACTGTGGTCCTCCAGCGGTTGGTAAACTGCAAATACCTTGCAGTCTCTTAGCTGACAGAGTATTATGATAGATGTATTCCATTGGCTTGAGGGGCTGCAGCTTGTCTCCTCTGGACTAAGGGAATATGGGAACAAGTGGTAAAAAAGTCATAAATCATGGGCATCCATTATCCAGCAATTGGCATTGTCTTAATAAAATTAGCTGATATATATATATATATATATATATATTCAGCACTGTATATAGCGTGAGGCAGACAAAGCAACCACCTAAGACGGGCGGCTAAAAACGGCACCCCTTCTAAAACAATCACTCGTGGCTCGTGTCTGATGTCAGAGCACTGCAGTCACCTGCCACCACTCAGCCTCGGGGAGCACGACAGGCAGCATGGTAGGCTGTCTGTTCCTGGGCAGTTCACCGACACCATGCTGCCTACCACTTGACACCAGGGAACTGACAGTGCTGCCTGGGTTATGTCCTGGGACTGCAATATGCGCGTTTGGGCATGTAATGGCAGAGGTAAACATAGATAAGGATTTTAAGCATGCATGGAATAGGCATGAGGCTATCCTAGCTATAAGATAGGGAACTGGGGACTAATAAAAGTATTTAGAAAATTGGGCAGACTAGATGGACCCAATGGTTCTTATCTGCCGACACATTCTATGTTTCTTTGTAATGGGTGTGCAATGTGGGTGAGGGAGCATGTCCTGCTATGATGGGGCATGTAATGTGTTCAGGTGTTTGAGAAGTGCATCGCTCTTGATGCTCGATCAGTCATAAGGATCACTGGGCATCATGGCATATGTAATTCCCAAACTCAAACTGCAGTACCAAGGTTGCCCATCACTACCCTAGGTATTTAAAGTGTAATATATATTCTGATACCCAGTGAAACAGTGCCTTTAAGAAAGCATCCATATGTTTACTATGTCATTTGAAGAAAATAGTTTATATTTCTATGAGTAGACAGAGATATAAAGGAATAATGTTGCGTACAGTATATGCAATCAGTATGCACTGGGCACGCAAGGCCACGCCCCCTTTGCGTTCTCCACCAAACTGCTGCTCTAAACTAACGCCACCGTTCTCTGATTGACGTTTCGGATGACCAATGCTTTCAGAACGAAATTATGTGTTGGCCAATAAGCACATGGCATGGGCAGGCTCCTGTTAGGTTGCATTGTGTTGTTAGAGAGTGCTCGTTGCGTGTAAGTAACATTGTCGGTTATTGTAATTGATTGCCGAGTCCCTGATTCTGGGATAGACACTGAGCAGTGGCGTTTGCGGGTAACACACGGTGATATGGGCAGAGGCTGTGCGGACAAGGCGGAGATTATTTCCACAACCATGTCTGATAAGGGACAGAGGAGGCTGTAATTATCTCCAGAACCCGGGCAGACGAGACGGTGATTATTACCAGTGTTTGGGCAGAGGAGGCTGTGATATCTCGAGGAAGCCGGCACAGTAAACTGGGATATTTGCAGAATGCAAGTGGAGGAGGCTGTGATTTCCACAGACAGCTGGACGAGGAGGACGATGTGATAACTCTATATATTGGGCAAGAGCTCTGATCTCCTCTGGAAGACTGTGCTATCTCCAGACCCTGGCGAGGGTTGGAAGTTTGGGATCATCTCCCAGTATTCAGAAATAATATCCAGCCAGTGCACAGGGAAAGTTGGGTGCCCAAAGGCCTATATGCACTAAGATTTTTGTTTTATCCAGATGATATTCAATGGAGGCTGTGATACAAAAAAACATTGAACAAAGGAGACCGGGCTACCAAGCTCTGGTTTAATATATGTCCTGCCATGTTCTCATGTGTCACTTTCATAGCATTTTCCCTGGCAGAGGAAACTTTTTAGCTGGTCACTAGAGACTGAAATTGGTGACCACACAGTGCTTTGTGGTTCCCACTGATTTCTAGTATAGAACAAGTAGCAATTGTTTTATACCACAAGGATTTTAACAGGTGAGATAACACTATCATAAGTGTGGTTTGGTGACCAAATGGGCAGACTGGACTGGTTGCAGGCCTCCATGCCTCTGTGGACCACAAGATTCAGTGTAAATAGCTGGAAACGTCAACTTTTTTTTAATTACACCTGGTAATCCAGGATGCTAGCAAACATAGGAACATTTTCAGTCTGTGCCCACTGGGTCATAAAACCTCGAATGCCAGAGAGTTCCCAGCAATGCCAATGCCACCAATAACATAGCTGCTGTGGAACCTCTTGTATATACAATTTTAGGGCTTTATTCTCGAAAGAAAGGATTGCAGGGAATTTCAAACTTAAGGCCAAACTAGCCAAGCTGGAAAAATTCTAATTAGCTGAATTCTAGAATTTTTCCAACTTGACTAGTTTGGCCATAAGTATGAGATTCCCATCTAAATTCCCTGCAATTCTCTCCTTCATTAATAAAACCCTTAGATTTAAGTGTGACCAGTAAATATGACTAATGACAATATTTCAGATTCTGACAATAAGTTGTATGTGAGTTTACTTCTAAAAGTGAACCCTGCTAGCATTTTGATTTTACACATCCCCATAACTTGCCCCAAAATCAAGCTGCAGGCTTATAGTGTGGTTGGACACTAGACCCTTTGAAAGGTAGTTTTTTCCCGCTTACAAGCACTCAACCTCTGTCATGTTATGTCTTGGTTGTAACACATTAATGCTGCACTGGAGTGCCAGAAGTGTCCGCTGTGCCTACCACCGAAACCTAACTACTTGAAGTTATGACCACAACCCATCGAAATCATATTCACTAACTTGTAAACAATGGTGAATTGACAATGGAGTTGCAAATGTTAAGCATAAATAGCAGAGTTGGAAAGATAAACAACTTGGAATGTTGTTCCAGCTCAGCTATTAATGTCTGATTTTTTGTGTTTCACTTGTCCGTTCACCTTCATTCACAGTTTAGTGAATAGACCCCATCAACTTGCATTCAGTGCAGATGAACATTATCATTTCTGTTTTAAACTGCAAGTATTTGGAGGAATGTCGTGAGTTTGGAGGAACTGCATTTGCTCTCTATGCATTATTATAGGCTGTTGGATTCAGCATTGAACTCATGTTTATGGCCTTAAACTGGGTTGAAAGGGAACTAACATCAGCTAATGGTGACCATTATTTTACTCAGAAAAAAATGGAAAATTGATCAAATTCAAATTTAGAGGCATTGTGTATCCACTATGCATTGTATGCAAGGAAAAAGTAAATGCATTGTGGATAAATGCGTTTGGTAAATAACAAATGTTTGCAGTTGAATATCCTTTGAACTAGTCAGTAAACCAGATCAGTGTACTTTATTTAAATGTGTTTCTGTACAAAGCAGTCATGTCACATGTAGGGTCCATGTCCACTTTAAGATGTCTGAAATATAATGAAGTGTCTCAGTATAGAGTTCATTTTTATTAAAACAACATTTCTGTTTCTTTAACTCCTCTGTGTGTGCCTACTTTTAGTACCAGTATCGTCTTGCACAAGCTCCTGCTCATCTGTGTTGTTCCCTGTTTCCTAGGCTACAAATGCCTTGGTAACAGAGGGTGTGCACCATTTTCCAACTGTCTTTTCACATTTTCACCTTACTGCAAGCTTTCCATATATTAGGACAACCCTGCTGTTGTGTCATGCATTATATTTATTAAATGTTATGTGTTTTAATATGCCTTCTTGGGCAAACTAGATGGAACGAATTGTTCTTATGTTTCTTCTGCCACATTCCTAATGGCAACAACAATGATCTACCCATACTTCCAGTCACAGTAAATTTGGTCCTTTTAAAATAGTGGTTAATCCACAAAGTGATTTATAATATATATTTTATTATTTTCTTGCATGGTTAATTAAATCCTTTCTTTGACATGCTGTCAAAGCAAATATACTCAACATTTTCAGCTGTTGTTGGTCGGACAGTTTAGCATCATAGGGATCATAATACATAGTTGGAGTAGCTTAGCATCATGAATTATAGTCAATTATAATCTGCTGATAATTGGCTATCTCTACCAACACCTCTTTTTTAAAACGGCAAGTTTCCAACAATTCTAAAAACTATCTTTACAGTTTGCAAGTATGTTTTATAACAAAATTCAGCCCTCTGCTAGTGTATAGATAGTCTACTAGCATGTGAGAGTTAAAGGGCCCTATGTGATCCCTAACTTGTTGTTTGCTGATGCTAGTGTTAGTGAGTTTATTAGATGTGCATTAGAAAAGTCCTAGAACTCTGATGGAATTGCCAGGTATCTGCCTCATTTGTGTATAAGATTTTGTTATTTCATGTGAATTTTGTGTATGTCTGAGAAGGCCCGTGGAAGAAATGCGGACTCATTAATCTCTGAGTTGTGGGAGGCTATGGTATTATTAAGCAAGGAGCATTGGGATCTAAACAATTTTGTTGTTGTTTTTGAAGATACAAATTCTTTTTGCTGCTTACAGGTACCAATGCAGAGCTCCCTTGGCACCCCAACCCATCAGGTTGGGGGAAATAACAGTGATCTTTCCCTCACCGGATCTCAGCTCTCTGTGACAAGACGGCCAAGCAGCGCTGGCGGGACCAAGCACATTTCGCGCTCTATCTCGGTCATCACAGATAGCCGGAGCAAAGGAAACTCTCCAGTGAGTACACACGTCTCCCAATACTTATGTAGTATTTTTGACCTGTGTTGCATTGTCTCCCATTAACCTAATTTGTTCCAATTATAACGTCTCATCACATATTACATGTGGTTTTCTTTTTTGCACTATATCCAAACTGCACATCTCTACTACAGCTTTCAATCAATCTATTTCTTTTTCTCTATGCAGAGGGATTCATCCAGAGCCATCAACAACCTTCGCAGGTCCAACAGCACCACTCAGGTGACACCAGGGAACAGTTCATTGTTCAGGTAAATATCGCAATATATAAAAGTAATAAATCAAGGCCTAGTACATGAATTCTTTAAAGGAACTGTGATAGGACCTTAGATTAATTAAGATGTTGTTATAGTGCTTCTAAAAGCATTTTGAGTGTTAACTAGATGGTTTATCAGGTCTCTCTTTCACATCTAAAACACTCAGACTTAATGACCCATTCTGTCTTATCCAAGTCAAACTTGCTAATGCCTCCCCTGCTGGAAGGTTATTCCATACATTCACAACCATTTCAGATGGAGTGACTGTGCATGCTGTAATGTTTTAAATATGCTAAGCATTTCTTAAAAGCATTTCTGACAGGTGAGGTTAGGTTTTCTTATTATAATCTATAGTTTATAACCACTTATATTCTGCCTTTAGGACAAAGTAATAAAATGTGGTAGTCTATTAAGGTCAACTTTTTTATTTATTTTTTTGATCCAGCTGCTGCTCCCTGGGGGAAGTTAGAGTTAGAAGGGGTGAGGGGAACTAGTTCTTGTTCATCTCAGATGGAATGCAACAGATGTACTCCCAGGGGTGGAGGGGAGGTCTGGTTACTCTTTGTCTGACCTTGTAGATTATTCCCTTTTATTCCTTGCATTGAAGGCCACTTGCTTTGTTATACAGATTTGGAGGGGGTGGAAAATGGTACTTGGCTCTTTCCTACCCTTCCCACAAATGCTTTTCTGGTCAGCTCTCCACTTTTCCAGACTGTTTTGTGACATGCATACATTTAACACACTGTTATCTGTAGAATGGTGGCATATATTTGACCAACTGTAGGCAACTTTAATTTTCCAAGACAACCCAGTTTGTAATTATGTTGGTACCAAATTCATTGCATAACACATCTACAGCTGAAAGGGTGAGAGAAATCCAATGCAGTATAGGTGTCACTCTCTGAGTCAGCTGTTGATTAAACTACTCTTAAAAATGTGATCCACTAACAGCTACCAAAAACTGAACTTATGTGAACCCTAAATAACTTTTTATTATGGAAAACAAGCACTAGGAATGAAAAAAAATATGTGTGAACAGTAATAATAGGCAGCTGCTTTGTGTGTAATATTAATTCCCTGACTAACTGCTGTTCACATAACCTTCATTTCACCTCTTGCGCTGCACAACTGAGAGAAATCTCTATCTCAATTACACACCTGAGAGAGTAGGGTGCAGTGATGATAATACATATCCAATATCTGAGGATGCAAGAGCAAGGAGTTATGCCCCCTTGTGGGTTTACACTGACTCCCAGAGGGTATGCAGCACTTCAACACATGGACAGGAGTAACTCTGTATTTTCGTTTCCTTAGATGCAATGAACTCAGACTATGTGAAGAATGATGACAAATATTGTGATTAGCTATGAGAAGATAAATACATTTAATAAGACATTACATCTGCTTACTTGTAAAATAAACTCTTGAAAAAACGGCAGTGGTGGGCGCCTCACGGTCGTATATGCAGAGTTCTTACAGCAGGGGAAAGCCTCATTCAGAGGCGAAACGCGTAGCGTGATCTGGACATCCTTTTTCTTCCTTCCAAGGGGGCATAACTCCTTAGTCTTGCATTCTCAAATATTGGATATTCATTATCATCACTGTACCCTACACTATAAGGTGTATAATTATTGTACCTTACAGTTTACCTTAAGGGCACTTCGTTGCCTTTTTTGTTGCATCATTATGTTTTTGTGTGGTATGGGACACACCGGCTTAGTTGCAGCTGAGGTTGTGATCACAGCGCTGGGTTCACTATTGTTTTTTGCCTTTTGGAACTTAGCTTCTAAAAATTAAATAACAAACAAATAACATTGTGTAAGTGAAAGGAGCAGCAGGCACAAGCTCATTCAGTAAGTATAATAAGAGTGTAAATGGGTTCAGCCTGTTTAGCTTTATACTGATCACTTTGACAAATAACGGGTTGATGATGAGGCTCCTTGAAACACTCGCTATAGTGTGTGTGTGTGTGTGTGTGTGTGTGTGTGTATATATATATATATATATATATATATATATATATGTGTGTGTGTGTATATGTATGTATGTATGTATGTGTATATGTGTGTATGTATGTATGTATATATATATATATATATATATATATATATATATATATATATATATATATATTTTTTTTTTTTTTTATATATATATACACACTAGAGAGAGAGATTGTTTTATTTATTTAACACCTTTATCTCATTTTTGTTTCTGAAAGTGGGGAGCAGCCTGAGGATTTCTTAGCTTTCTTTGACAGCAGTTCCACGGGGAGGAGGAAATTGAGTGGCTTGGCTAAAACCCCTCCAGAAAAGAAAACCACTTGGAATATCCTGGTAAGTGAAGCATATACACATTCCATGCATCTTTTGGAGTTGTTTGAACTGATGTTTTCACTGCTACTATCATCTAGAATTATGGTGAATTTGGGTGATAGAGAGTCTCTTTAAAAACCCACTCTGCTATTTAGGTCTCTCACTATTATACATGTTTCTGTCATAAATAAATGATAAGAAATATACAGTTGTACAGAGTTCTACCACTGTTTCAAATGCAGAGGTTAAAATTTAAATGTATAAAATTACAGTGACCTAATATCAAGTTCTCTTCCCTCCTACACTCCTATTTTCTTTCTCTTTTTAGCATGTATATACACATACTGTGTACAAACAGTGCATAACCCATTATGAATGTTCTGAATACCGCTAGTACACAGACAACAGCATGAGGCCCATTACAGTAGAATATTTGTGCTTTGTTTACCCTCAACTCAAGTTATTCAAAACTTTAATGATGTCAGTTCCTGCAGACAGTGAAGATGCATTCTGAAATTCAGTGTGGTATGGCTGGTATCCCTCTAGGTTATTGGGGTATGCCCAGACTTGGGTCCCTAGCTCGCTGTACCTAGAGGGATACCAGCCAGACCACACTGCCGAGGCCAATCAAGGTTGAAATGTACGTCTGTGTTTGTTGTATTCTTCATGCAGAGGAGACCTGCCAGGCTTTTTGGATCTGGACTGCCCTTATGGGTGGGACCAGTCTGATGTGCTAATGGAGAGGTTTCCTCTATAATGGTGCAAGCGATCAAAAATGGTGATTCCTCTCCCGAGTAGGTTACATCCTGTAGGGCTGACTATTTCAGCTTTTGTCCATTCTCACTGGGAGGGAATGTTGTCTACACTTAATGTAATCTTTCAGTTAAACATGACTTATTTTACCTTCATGCTGCATGGTACTTTTCTTCTTAAAGGGACACTAAACATTTATGTTTCACTTGTGCTTCTAATATAGAAGCACAAGTGAAATTTTAGTTGTCCCTAGTCTGAGCCCCCGCACTGATTGGCTGTGCGCGTGCTGCCGTTTGTCAGCACGTGACAACCAGGAACTGCTGTGTCTCGCATGTGAGACACAGCAGTTAGTAAACCCGCGTGTATCTATTAAGATACACATCGGGTTTACATAATTGTACCACACGTGTTCAAGGAAGCAAGGGTTAAACAATGTTTGATGTTCCTTTAAGGACGAAAGCACCAAAGCGATCCTCTTTCCTTAAAATATTAAATTGTTATGTTTTGATACATACACATATCTTTGTAATAACCTTTTTGAATAAAAAAAACAACGAATAGTTTAACTATTAACTGAACTGAGACTCGTCTAACAATCAGTATTTTTTTCTTTTATGTCGCAATCCATGCATCCACTTCCTTCTCAAACCAGTCTTGTAGCAAGTTAAAAAAAAAAAAAAAAAGAGACATAAACAGCAAAACAAGCATTTGCTTGGGAATATATAATTTCAAGAACCACTAAAATGCCAGAGGAACAATGTTGCCAGCTATTTGTGGACCAATATGCAACGGGGAATAAAACAAATATTTTTTTTTTCCTGAAACATGGTTAAATTTAGCAAGTCTGAGCCGTTGTGTCTGACAAGAACTGAGTTTGTGGTTCTTACACAAGAGTTCTTACAAGACTCCATCTCCTACAATACTTAGCCTGTCAAAATACTCTTGATTGACCAAACATTTTTTAATGTTATAGCAGCTAGCAGGCTGAAGGTTACCTATTTTGTATCTATTTGGCACACAAGCATTACATTTGTCAAAAATTAAACCTATATATTTATATTTATATATATATATATATATATATATATATATATATATATATATATATATATATATATAGGTTTTGTATTTAATATGTAAACTGACGAAAAATATATAAAACAGAAAGATTCAGGCTACCTGTTCGCCTAATGTGTAATAATAATTGTGACATAAAAAAAAATAGTGCAGCCTGGTGGGGAGATTATATGTAGCAAGTCTGCTGGTTAAGTAATTTGTATTTAAAAATGTTTATATGGATGGGAAAACTGTTATTTTATCTGCTTACTTACTGGTTGCCATGAACACTGCTATGTATCCATTTAGCAATTGGACCTTTTATATTTCACCAGTCTTTCTTGGACTTCATGCCCCTACTTTCCTTCTAAATAGTCATTCTCTTCAATTGAATCTGTAGGAGTAATGCTCATTGTCTATGTGCTGTGTCCAGCTATTACACTTTAAATAGTTTATTTAATCATCTTTATATAACCTATTTGTATTGGTTCACAAAGTGATACAGAGCAGTAAGGCAAAAGGAGCATGTAACCGGATATGTGTTATATGGACGGAAATTAATGCATAAACATGACCCATTTGCACAGTAAAGCGCAATGACCTTAAGAAAGTTATTTGAGATATCGTTAAGTGCTCTATGTTTATACATGAGATAAATTGACTGGCTGTACGTAGGTACTGTCCTTGGGACTTAGAACTTGAAATTTATACATTTGTGCATTTTTTTAACATTATGCTAATCATGTACAGAATGGGGCTTTTTGTCAAAAAATTTACAAAAGAGATGCAACAGATTGTATCAGAGTAAAAAAAAATAGCAACATTTTGCATCTGGGATGTAAATTCACTCTAAACTAGAAATCCCCAAGGATCACAGCTTGTTTACTAAACGGTAATTCACAGTTCGTGACATGCTTGTCCAGCTCACCTGTAGGTCTAAATCCTTACTGTGGGAAAAGTATTTTCAACCTGATTGGTGAATTATTTGACCAGACATCTGTTGTTTGGTTAGGCATGGACTGAAAGTCACCCTAGTGCTAGTTAACATGCATTCATATTATTTGAGAGAGTGTTTGACAATTCTGTTTAATGTGACGTCTTTTATTTATTTTTTACTTTTTAGGATGAACAGCCACGGCTGTTTTCTATGCCGTCCAGCTCTCGCAGTGCCAACTCTGTGCAGAGCACTGGCATGAAGAAGAGAGATACTCCTGCGTTGGCACCAAACTTTCCAGCCAACAACCGGTATAGTGTTACCATGTTTTGTGATTTTAAATTGTTGTTGGGTTTGTCAGATTCATGGAACTACACCTCTGTCTTTTATAGTGGGGCAGGAGGACTGACCTAGGCGAGTAGCTGGGTTATGATCCTTATGAGGTCATGTGTGAGAATATGTAATATTAACAAAAAATGGGTAGAGTTATAAGTGAAGCAAGCAGTAATCCGTGCCCATTTGTGGCTCTCCTTAAAATAAAAAAGTGGCGATTCGGTGCCTTTCCAAAATGCCAAGAAACATTGGCAGAAGGACTTACCTCGAGATATGGAGATAGGTCTCAAGTTGCACTGGATTTACCCATCATTCCATAATGTATTTTATCTACAGGAGCAACAAGGGAGCAGTTGGCAATACAGTCACCACCATGGTTCACAACAACTATTCATCTGGTGAGCGAGGGCTGAGTGCCAAGAGCTCGAACCAGAGATCATCACTCAAGTAAGTGAGCTGTTGTGTAATAAATGTATGTATTTCACAAGATCCAAAAGATTTAATTCTCGGTTGAGGAGACTTTATAATACAAAATGTGCCACCGACCTTTGGAATGGAATATACTCTCTCTCGCAATAGCTGTCTTATATAATATATACATAGACAATACACCATTACAAACTTTTACAGCTATAGTTTTCATTAAGCCTACTTACAAACATGTTTCTAAAATGACAAAATTGACTAGTCACATTATATAGCCATATTTTGCTTGGCCCTCCTCTACACTAAAGAACGCAAAATTTGCAGTTTAATCTTTTCAATTTTATATTGCTTAGTAGGGACCAAATGCCTATTTTAAATATATTGAGACACTCCTGCAATTTGTAGTTTTTTTCTAGACACCATTTATGGTTTGTGTGTGTTTATCCAAAAATGTAAGCACACTCCTATTTCTTTATGAAAGGAAAAATGTTGATTTGGCAAGTTATGAAATAAAGGTATTTTTTAAAATTGTTATACAGTCCTATGAGCGCTCCTACACTTTTTTTGTATTTTTGGTCATTTGGAAAGCCCCAAGGTACTTCAAATTATGGTGAATACAACTTGCTACTCATCTTTGGATATTGTGACACATGTTAGAGATATATATATATGGATATTATATATAGATATATATGGATATATATATATATATATATATATATATATATATATATATATATATATATATAGATCTATCTGGTAAGAATGCTTTAAAAAATAGATGTTTTTTTTAAAAAAAAATTTTTATTACATTTTCACAAATATTACACATTACATTCATCTTACACACCATAAATATATCTCTTCTACTACAAATTTGTATCTGCTATTCTATTGCACTCTTTTATCTATATAGAGTTTATTATTTTAAATTTTCCAATAAACTGATACTCCAACACCTACAAATTACACAATTCATACCACATCCATCCTTGGCACTTGCTCTCAGAGACTCCTTGACTCTCAAATCTTTCTTTATAAATTCTTATACCCATTTATTAAAAGGTCAAATCGCCTATATCCATCTTTCCCATTGGATCCAATTTTTCAGTTTTATATTTAGTTGTTTATAGCCCCTTTTGACCAGTAGATGGTACTATGTACCGACCAGAATAGCAAAACATGTATATACCGGTTGTAACTCTATGCTGCCAATGCAATACTGAAGTTACTTTGTACATACATATCTGGTGGCAATGTAAACAATATATGGTTCATGGTCAGGAACAAGATAAAAAAAAAATAACAAATATTGCTTTGAAAGACTCACCAGTGTAGTTTGTTATAGTAAGCACCGTACTGAACATAGCAAGAAATTGGAAGTCTGATAAAGAAATTTACTGCAGTATGATTGATGTCCAAATTATATACCCTTGGAAGATGGAAAAAATTAGGCTGTAAACAAAATAGACATGTTAATAGCTTATTTTATCAATTAACAAAATGCAAAGTGAGTGAACAGAAGAAAAAGCGAATTCAAATCAATATTTGCCTTTGCTTCAATACAGCAGCAATTCTTTAAGGCACACCGTTTATTTAAAGGAACTTGGCAGTTAGGTTCTTCCAAATATTTTTGATAAATAACCACAGTTCTTCTGAGGATTAAGGCTGCTTTAGTTGCTTGTTTCGCTTCATGTAATCTCAGATAGACTAGATGATATTAAGATCAGACGAAAGCGAAGGTCCGGTCCCTGTGACTTGAAAAACAGAGGAAATCCCAAATGTATCTGAGGTGCCTTGATGCTGTCCCGGCGCTTCCGTCGGGCAAACAACAGGAGGAGAAGAAAACGGAGTTTAAAGGTGAGTTAGCAGAGGCTCCAAAGTAACAAAAATGACCAGACACTGGATATGCTGCAAAACGTAGTTTACTAAAACATGAAGCAGCTTAGGCAATGCAGTGCTCCTACCCGGCGAGTAAAGAAACAAGCCTACGCGTTTCGTGCCAAAACAGGGCGCTTTCTCAAGGCATAACCATCTGGAGGTGTGTCCCCCTATTTAAACACTTAAAGTGCTTGTGTAATTAAGACAGAAAAGTGAACCCTTAAAGGTGCAGATATGTTATAACAAATACAAAATACTAGGAACAGGACATGTGCAAATAGAAAAGTGTATGTTACTTTAAGAGCAAGCGTCAACAGAGGAGATTTGATTGCAACACATGAAATATATAAGATATAAAAGTGACTATTAGTGAAACATCTTTATATATATATTTAATTCATAACATTAAAGGGACTTAGTATTACTCAACTAGACCTGCCAAGGGAGAGTGAGGGAACAAAAAAAACACTAATGAGATCTAATGTCTGAAAATATGGTTAAGATCCCACTCTAAATTAATTCCTTTTGGCTGCCGTGTTTGAAGTTTGAAAATCCAAAACATCTCATCTTTTATTGAGGGTACTATGTTTATTCCCTCCTCTGATGGGATTATTAATTTTCTCTATACCTTGAAAAGAGAAGTGAGCTTTGTTGCTACATTGCTGAAAATGTTTGTTAACTGTTGATTTGGGATTATTGGTAGTAATATCATTAAGATGCTCCCTCACTCTCTCCTTGAGTGGCCTGATGGTACGTCCCACATACTGCAACTGACATTTCGGACATGTGATCAAATAAATGACAAATGACGTATTGCAATTGATGTATTGTTTCATTTGGAAAACTTCCCCTGTCACTGTAGAGTTGTAAGTATTTGCCTGGACGACATAATTACAGCTAAGGCATCTACCACCACACCTAAACATACCCGTGCATCTAAGCCAATTGCCATTCATTTGCTGTTTGCTATTTCTGTCCTGGTAGTGGCTGGGTGATAGCCAAGATCTTAGGGTCTTTGTTTTGCGGGCTGAAAATTGAGTCCCTTGCTCTAAGATTTTATTATAATGTGGATCTAGTTTGAGTACTGAAAGATGTTTTTTGATAATGTTGGTCACTTGTTTGTATTGCTGACTAAATTTGGTACTGAAAGTGGGTTTCCCATTTAAAGAGATCTTATTTCTCATATTGCTGTTTGGGTGTTTTTTATCTGTAAGGAGGTCCTCACGGGTTCTCCTTTTTGCCAATTGGTAGCCCTTTTCTATGTAGTGGATGGGATAATTCCTCTGTTTAAGGCGATTTTTAAGGGCTAGAGACTGAGATTCAAAGTTGGTATCAAGTGAACAGTTTCTACGTAATCTTGTGAACTCTCCTATTGAAATACCTTGAAAGGTATGATCAGGGTGGCAGCTACCTCCAAACAGTAAAGTGTTTCCTGATGTGGGTTTTCTATAGGTATCTGTTGTTATTCTACCCTCACCAATGTTACCCACTAGGGTAACATCAAGAAAGCTAATCTGTGTGGGTTGGTACTCAGCAGTAAAGGTGAGATTGAGATTGTTGTTATTAATGTATATTAAAAATTTCTGAAATTGCTCAAATGTCCCTGCCCAGATTATGATCAGGTCATCAATATATCTGCCGTACCACTGTATGAGGTTTCTGTATGGATTGCTATCTCCAAAGACGTGGCACCATTCCCATTTGCTCATGAATAAATTCGCATAGGAGGGCGCAAATTTAGCTCCCATGGCGGTGCCACGTCTTTGGAGGTAGTATTGTCCATCAAAAGTGAAGAAATTGTGGCAGAGAAGGAACTCGATGCATTCCACCAAAACAGTTTTTAAGTCTGGAGGATAATCGGAAAAATTGTGTGGAAAAAAGCGTATGGCCTCTAGGCCTGCCTGATGAGGAATGCTGGAATATAATGAGGCAACGTCTATAGTAATCCAAGAATAATTGGGTTTCCAAGTTAGCTTATTTAAGTGAAAAAGAAGTTGTTTGCTGTCCCTTATGTAGCCTTTAAGGTTGATAATTAATGGTTGTAAATGTTCGTCAACCCACTGTGACAGGCCCTCCCCCATTGAGCCTATGCCCGATATTATGGGGCGACAAGGGGGATCGTTATTGGACTTATGGATTTTGGGAACATGGTAAAAAGCTACAACCGGGTATTTGATTTTAAGAAATTCCAATTCCTTTGTTCTAATTACACCCAAACTACTGCCGTAGTGTAAAAGTTGGTTGAGAGTATGTTTAAAGGTAGGGGTGGGATTACCTCATAATTTGACATATGTTTCCTGCTGGTGGGGATCCCTGTTCTAATTGTAAACTCTCTAAGTCATGAATGGCACATAGGTCTTGAAATGTAGTGAGATCAGGGGTGTGGTCATGAAAGAGAGATGTTTTAGATTTTCAAACTTCAAACACGGCAGCCAAAAGGAATTAATTTAGAGTGGGATCTTAACCATATTTTCAGACATTAGATCTCATTAGTGTTTTTTTGGGGTTTTTTTTTTTGTTCCCTTACTCTCCCTTGGCAGGTCTAGTTGAGTAATACCAAGTCCCTTTAATGTTCCGAATTAAATATAAATATAAAGATGTTTCACTAATAGTCACTTTTATATCTTATATATTTCATGTGTTGCAATCAAATCTCCTCTGTTGACGCTTGCTCTTAAAGTAACATACACTTTTCTATTTGCACATGTCCTGTTCCTAGTATTTTGTATTTGTTTTAACATATCTGCACCTTTAAGGGTTCACTTTTCTGTCTTAATTACACAAGTACTTTAAGTGTTTAAATAGGGGGACACACCTCCAGATGGTTATGCCTTGAGAAAGCGCCCTGTTTTGGCACAAAACGCGTAGGCTTGTTTCTTTACTCGCCGGGTAGGAGCACTGCATTGCCTAAGCTGCTTCATGTTTTAGTAAACTACGTTTTGCAGCATATCCCGTGTCTGGTCATTTTTGTTACTTTGGAGCCTCTGCTAACTTACCTTTAAACTCCGTTTTCTTCTCCTCCTGATATTAAGATCAGGACTCCTTGCTCTTCTTTATGCTCAAGTTTAGTGTGTGGGGGGTTGTTTGTTTTTTAAATTTCAAAAATAATTTTACAATTATAGAACTCATAATTTTCAGTAAAAAAAAATGTGATCTAAATAGAGGACAACAAAGCACATGTTGCAATCATTCACATTCATATTGCGTCATCTATCATTCCACAAAGATCATGTGTTGTCATGATAACCATAGTTTTTGAATTGTTAAGGTCTCTCTATTATTAACTGAACAGTTATCTGGGAAATTTTATTTTTGGCCAGGCTGTAGGATTTAAAGTATGCCAATTCTATGTAATCAAAAGCTTTATAATGTTCAGGCTTGAAGTTGACACAAACCTATATGAATCACTAAGAATCTTTGGGCCAGCATCAAACCTAAAAAAAATATAATGCAACAAAGACATTTCTGCTGACAAAAGCACATTACTTTGAAAGATGTGCGAGATCATTATCAAGGCTTCTTCCAAAACCTTTTCCATTTTATGGCATTCCCACTATATGTGCGGAAAAGTTCCTCTATCCGTTTCACACCTCAAACAGGTTCAAGAATTAGGACAATAACGATTTACTCTGATAGGAGTTTGTAACACACTTCCAATAAGCTCACTGTGCATGCTATGCAATGATTTCCTGATGATGTCCACTGCTTCTAACCAATGTGAGCATTCATAATTGATCAGCAGCTCCTTCCCCCATATCCTAACACTTACATAATTCTAATGATCCTTTGACAAATGAATATTTATTTATACAGTACATATTGCACTAGGATTTTGTCACTTTTTTACAGGTTTATTATATTTTGAGAAAAGTTCTATTAAGTATTGTAATATCTCCCTAATGATACAAGGAGTGTGTTCTATGGGATGTAAGAAATGATAGTGTTTGCCATTACCTTTTTAATATTCATTTTTGAACTCCTCACAGGGTTTGCAAGTGTGTACTTTGTTTGTCACAATAAGGGCAAGTTTTTTGGTATTATTTTAAGTGTCCATGCCCTATGTGTTTCCACTTTCATCCATTCGACCCATACAGTTTGAAGCTGTCTGTTTCCTCACTTTAGCTCAGTGGACACCTGATATACAATTTTTGAAAATGTATTGCATATACTTGTGACATCTGTGATACTGGTTTGCTCATCCTTCATTTTTTCTTTTTCTGGTACTCTAGTTAGACCCTTTAAGGTCCAGGCCTCCAGGTTCAGGGGCAAACAGTGTGATATTTAAAAAACATTGTTACAACTTGGACAGAATTACTGTAACAAAAATAATAAAGCTGGAAGTGTATAGAAGTGAGCACTGGTGAATAAAAGAAAAATAACAGGTGTGTATAAAACACAAATATTTAATACATCAATATAAACAGAAAAGCCCAGATGAACAACATATTCATATAGCATAAATCTCAGGTAATTTTGGATATAGATACAGTTGATACTTGAAAAGATTGTAGGGTTAGGAAACTTCAGAAATCGCTCTTTCCTGGGCTTTTTAGTTTACATTGATGAATTAAATATATGTGTTTTTATACACACCAGTTATTTATCTTTTATTCACCAGTGCTCACTTCAATACACCTCCAGTTCGATTGCCTCTCTTCTGGGTCCTTTGGGAACGACCCATTGAAGTTCAGAGCAGCTCTGTCTCTTGTCCTGTATCCCCCTCTTACCTTTTAACCCCTCTTTTTCTCCCCATCCCCCTCTGGCGCAGACTTATACACACTCCTAAAAATAATAAAGCTGCTAAATTTCTTTCTGATAGATTTTTTTTTTTTTTAATACTATTACTAGTAAGGCAGTGGTTAGGGGAGAGACAATACTCAAGCCAGATCTGATAGGCTGGCAGTTTTACTCACTGTATAACAAATCATAATGAACTGGAACATAAAGAAAAGCAAAAAAAGTATACAGGAGTCTCTGTCAGAATTAGACTTCCCCGTCTGGAAGATGAGGATGTCTCCACCCTAAACAATCCAATCCTTTTGGAAGTTGTTAACAAATAAATAAATCCTTAAAAAAAACAAATCCTCTGGGCTTGATGGGTCCAGTTCTATAAAATCTTCTGTGAGAAATTCTTAACTCAACTACAGGGCAAGATAGCGGCCCATAAGAAAAACGCTTAAAGAAATCTTTGCAGTGAATATCTCCACAATTCTCAACAAAGAGCAGGTTTGTTTGTTTTTTTACTTCCATCTTTTTATATCCGACTTAATTCCTACCTTGCCAAGTCCTCCTTAGACCTCCAGATTCCAGCGGTGGAGGCAAACCTGACATGCGCATTGGAACTTTCTCCCTGTGCCGTATTCCCAGCTGCACCCATGCCTGTTGCCAGTCTCTGTGTTGGAGATGTGCCTGAACGCATGTTTCTATGACAACAAGCACACTGAGCTGCTCATTCTTTAATATGTATTGACATTTGGAGGAGGCATTTTGGGCACCAGACAGTATGTTTAAGGTGAATCCACTGATATTGAAGGAATTAAAGCAAGTTTCCAATTATTATTTTATTTGGGATAAGAAAAAAACAAGGGTGGCATGTAATGTGATAACTAGATCTACAAACCAGGTCGGGGAATATATAATGCCTCTTTAATATCCCATTTTGCTCAATAGCTTGATAAAGATATAATATTACAACTTTGGTATCTAATTGAGAGAGAACTACAGAAAAATAAGAACTAGCGTTCTCTTGGATGGGCCCTGTTAATTCCTTAACTTAATGTCTTTAATCCTATTATAAATAATTACCGCGCACGTCGGAATAGGCTTCTTAAGACCTATTGGTCAGATCTCTTAAGATCTTAATGTTGCTGGAGGATAAGATTCATGATCTTCCCTTCTAATTGTTTTTATTTTCTTGATTTGTTCTAGTAGCCAGGTCTGCTTTTAAAGGGATACTACCACTTACATAAGATTGAACTATATTACCTGTACATTTAAAACAAACACATATATAAGACATATGCCATTTTTTTTCTATATTTGAATGAATTGCATATAAAAGTAGAACTAAAATTAGGTGTTTATCACCAGCATCCATTTTTGATAATTTTACCCATGATGCAACATTCTCAAATCTTCCAGCAAGTCTCACTTTACAACTGTGGCCAGAGCCTGCATGATGATGCCAAGATACACCCGTGCTCTCTCTGGCTCCTGTGTATCACTAGTGGGCAGGACTAGGAGGCTGTGTACAACTATTTTTTACCTGCCTTCCAACACAAGAGAGGTTATTAACCTTTTTTGGTGGGATGGTCCCTTTAAGGTCCCTTTGTTGCCTAAGCCCCCAAATCCCAAAAATTCTAATCCAAACAAGTTATGGCGTTCAATAAACAAAGAATTTGCAATATATGGGGGAAAAAAAGATCCTCCCAAAATCAAGATCTGAAATGTTAGTTTGTACCCTATTCCATACACCTATGGCAAAATCTAGTCAGTCTGAGTGTGATTTATCACCATATACAGTACATAATTGGCAAAATGTAGGCAAGATATTTTCAGTCTGCAATTGATCTGCTCACATTCCAGATTTTACCTAAATAAAAAATCTGGAGCATTTATCTGGTCATCATGTGACCATGACCAGAACTCAAATAAACCAATAAAAAGATACCTTAACGTTAGCCAGTTGGATCATCCTTTATATTTGAAGCTGACAAGAGTTTTTCATAATTTTAAATTTCAATTATCTTATAAAGTTCTTTGTGAGATGCACATAGCGGTCCCCAAGGACAAGCTTTTAGCTCCCCAGCAAAAGCCGGGTGTTGTACTTTATGGATAAATCTGTACCCATTGCTTAACCAATATGACTGCTTTTGGTGATTTTCTTTGTAGTATGATGGTGCTCACCCAGTTTATATTAAGCTGATTATTGATTCTAATGGTCAGTTTGAGATTCCATCATTGCCCCTCTGAATAAAATTTGGATGAGATGTTCAATCCCACATTTGACCTGGGTATTTGGACTGAAGAAACACAAAAGGTTTTAAGCAAACACATGCAACAAATCATTTAGGACTTTAAACACTGCCACACTACACAATTTCCACCCCCTTGTATGAAGTGAATAGCTAGCAATAGGGGTCACATAATTATCCTTTTTTACCCTGCCACAAGGTATAACATATTCACACTCTTATTTGTGATTGGGAATTTAACTAGACTATTACAACAGACCTTAGACGGATTGATATTCAAAACTCAATCCAGTCTTCACACACCGAACAGAACTTTCACTCATTGGTTTACAGTAATTAATTTTGCAGGACCTTTACAAAAACCTTGAGCGGGTTCAGTTATGTCTTTTAATTCTGCCACAAAGCACAACGTTTAACACACATGTAGATAGAGGGTGGTTTGCGCTAGGGTCTCTTGAATGCCCCTTATCTTCTTCAACACCTAACAAAAAAAATTTAAGGGAATTCTAGAGTGCATCTTGCCAGGAGATACGCAGGTTTAAGTAGATATTCTAATACTGTACTCTTGAGTTATACAGTTTAACCACTAGATGTTCTTCTGCAGCAAATAAATGTCTTTCCATTGTCCCTTAGAAAATGTAAAACAGCATGCCAAAATATAACATTTTTGTAAGAACCCAACCAGGCACAGATTATAACCAGTTCTCTTGTATATCAGTCCTCTCTTATCACACTCCAGTGTTTATATTTGATAGAAGATTGCCCTATTAAATGGTACCCGAAGATTCATCAGTTGGTGCAGCAAAGTTCATGTGGTTAAATTGATTAATATTGAACAAAACAAACAAACAAAAATGTTCCTCCCAGAACATATAGGCTTATTTACTATGCATCAAATCCAACTGTTTGCAAGTGGGTCATTAACTGTTCCTCTGTTCATACATCAAAAATCTTCTTGCTTATAATCGTCCAAAAAAAAAAAAAAAGGAGATGTTTACTTATCTGGCATGGTTAGGGTTTTTAGCGCAGAGTCACCCACTTCCTCTGAAGATTCCCGCTGGTGTGAAGTTTTTCCTTCCCTGACTCAAGACGGCAAGTAAGTGTTTCATTAAGCGAAAACAGACACTGCTGGAACTGGCCACCACCTCTGCCTCTGCAGACAACTCTCCAGTAGCAAGATAGCACTCCGTGGCAGCAACACTACACCACTCAAACTCAACCACTAGATCTTGGTTGACATGTCCCTCCTCCGCAATTTGCCCATATGCCTGAAGAAGGATCACGTCAAACAGATAAGCATCGGCTTGGGAATACCACTGCTTACAACAGCATACCTGTTCACCTTTGCTTCTTTCCTTTTAACACCATCCCCTCCCTACGTTCTCCCACCACATCCCCATATCTCACGCCACACATTTTTCCATGTCAGAGGTATGATGGGTGTACCAGCGACCCACTGTTTTCTGCCAGTTCTGAGCTGCTGACACTGCTCGACATCTGGAAACCCTTCAAATTTCCACCTGGAAACAAAAAACTTGTTGAACTATCTTGTCTTGCCATGGTGTATGACTTTTGAAATCAAATTGTCTTCAGCAACTCCACCTCGTTAACGAAGTTTGACTGTTCCTCATCCAGTTTTATTCCTCCAACACAGCTATTTCTGTTTCAGTTAATGAGTGTTTGTTTCAACCTACATATTAAATTGATGATCATTAGCACTTGTGTGGCATGATTGTTTAATTATACACCTGACTATAGGCCTACAAAATCCTTGACTTTGTGCAAGTGTACCTAAAAGAATTGATGCTGTTTTGAAGGCACCACTTAATATTGTTTTGACTTAGATTTTTCTTCCGTTCACTCTGCATTTTGCTAGTTGATAAAAACAAACTATTAACCATTCTATTTTTGAAAGCATTCATATTTAACATAAATTTCACACCTGCCTAAAACCTTTGCTCAGTAAATATTGTAAATATGTGTTTGGAGGGATCGATACAAACCAAAAGCCATGAGTGGTGGGGAAAGAGAATCTCTGAAAGAAAAACCAGCTCTCTGGAGAACTAACCACTGTGACCAAAAAAGGAAGAGGTGCCTGACTGGTTCCACCTCAATTTCACATCCGGTCCAGACCAACGCTGTCCACATTTAGATAAAAATCAAAACCGACATTGAACATTAAATGCCTGCGGCTAGATCTAGGGTCAAGATGATGCTGACCCTGGGTAAAGGTTCACATTGCTCTTAAATGATTCATCCTTGTGAGCATTAAGCTCTAGAATTCAAAGGAATAAAGTTAATAGTGTGGAAGAAAATGTATTGCATCTTCCTGACATTCTATTTCCTTTTCCCCAGTAACCAAAGGCCACCCAGTGGAGAGGATTCTGGGGGTAACTTCCAGAAATCCCAGAAGAATTTATCCAGCACCAATAATCTTGGCCGTAATAATACAGGAGGGAGCACACCCCAGAAGAGAAGGGAGGTGACCACTGAAGAGGCAGAAAGGTCAGTGCTAACCCTTCATTTATTATCTGTCACATATAAAATAATAATACTTCTGGAAGAAGATTAACCAACTACTGTAGCTCTTCTTCATTTCACAAGCTTATGATAAGATAGATAACCCTTTGCTGCATAAGCTGGCGCTTCTTGTATATTTTGTCCTGTTCTACACACTGCTTTATTAATTTTATTATAGCTAATGACAATCCAATTGCAATGCAAGAGCTATAACAATATATATCCTTTTTTTATCCTCTGCAGGTTTATCCAGCAAGTGAACAACGCAGCAGTTACCATCCAGCGATGGTATAGACATCAGTGCCAGAAACGGAGATCAGGGGAAGTTGCCCTCAGACAGTTGTTGGTGTCTAAAAAGGAGGTAACCACCAGGGTTTTGCTCTGTACTGTACTGCATGTTAGCACTTTGATGGCACTGATGAAATCTACTTTGAGATCCTGTGGACTGCAATGTGGTAAAACTGCTAGTGAGCAATCTTTGTTTATGGTTTACGTGTAGCTTTCTAGTTTCTTTTGTTGTTGTTGAAGGAACGGCAACAACAAGCAGAAGAG
Organism: Pelodytes ibericus; assembly: GCA_036172795.1. NCBI lineage: Eukaryota > Metazoa > Chordata > Amphibia > Anura > Pelodytidae > Pelodytes > Pelodytes ibericus. The sequence continues at coordinate 111,019,722 of CM069862.1, read as the reverse complement.
GGCAACCTTTTAATGTCCCAGCAAGCTAAGGAGGAGGGCCGGCGGAGAATTCGTGAAGAGAAGGCGCGACATGCCAGGAGAGCAGCAATCCAGGTACAGGCATGTATGAGGAGGCATGTATACTCCATTCAGACCAGGCGTAGCTAATCATGCAAGTTCATGTAAGTAACATGTTACCTTGTGGTGTTCTAGGTCAAGAAATACCTGAAATCTCTTGTTGAGAGAAAAACTAAACCCCATTGGTTGAACAAAAATGAGCTGGCCACAATTTTTGAATTCTCCACTTAACCTCCTATATGAAATATGTATAGTGACAAGAAATGTATATGGATCCATTTGACAGGGGTGTAAGTAGAGTATTCGGCCCCCACAGTAGATCCTATATTTGGCACCCCACCCCCAATTTAAAAAAGAGGGGGACGGGACAAAAATATATTGTTTGCAAGAATGTTTATTGAAAAAAAGTGTAAACTGTATGCCAGCTGGGAAACAAAAATTAAATACAAAGAAAGAAATGACCCTATAAGTAAAGATTAGTAGAATTGCACAAAAATGCATGCATTAAGAGAGAATTTTTAAAGCAGTCTATGGTGTATGCTTTTTATGACGCCCTTCCCATTGAAAGTAGTTCATTGGCATATCAAGTCACAGGTGATGTCATAAACGTAACACTCCACAAAAACATTTAACATATTTTTCTCATTACATGCATTTCTTTGCAATATTAGTAGCACAAAGTTGCTCTTTAATATAGTTTTGTCCAATTCCCCCTTCTGGCTTTGAATCCTCTCTATTATCCATGCTTTTTGTATCCGAGTCTTTTTATTCTTCCTTTGTCCAGATTTCCCTGCTTTATCCCAGATTTTCTCCTCCCTGTATCCCGTTATCCAAGCATTTCTACTCCTGTCACTGCCCTTTGAAATTACCTTGTTTTCCATATTAATTGGTCATCAAATGTATAGACAAACACAATGGCCTGGATTCAATACCAGCTGTATTTTTAACCGCATGATGACCGGACTCTTTTCATTGTGTCTTACTCTTTGTGACAGAGGCTGCAGTGTTAGTGTTTAGCTGTAATTGTCCTCTTTCTCATCTAATGTACCCACGCATATTATATATTTGTTTTATTGGCATAAAAATAACTTTTTTTTATCATATAATTTACTACAATTTTTTAAAATAAAATATGATTTAAAAAAACTATTAGCTTAGAAATATCCAATGTTTACATGTTTTTTTGCAAATCATGCCACTATATTTACTCCTGAGGTTGGCTCTATATTGTTTGTCTTTAACCTCCACTAATGATCCACATTTACTTTTCCATTTATATTTGTGTCCTTTTGATTATGCTGTAAAATAGTTGGTATTTTCACATTTGGGTTGACTGCACCGCTCAATTAAATTGCTTATTAAGAATTATGTCAATGTAAAAACCTATATTACTTTGGCCTTGTAATATTACGATCAATTTACTTGAACTGGAGACCATGGTTAGCCAAGTTCACTGCTGCCAGCAATTGATCAGTGATGCCCTAAAACTCATATGCTTCAGGAGTTGCAGCAGAAGCGGTTACAGAAAGAGTTGGAGACAAAGCACATAGCGGAGGAGGAGCTGCAGAAATTGGCACAGAGTGGGAAGCTGGGGAGGAAGAAGACCAGCAGAAATTCAGGATCTGCCCCTCTAATGGGTAACACTAAAGCCAATAATACAGGTGAGGAGTCGGCCTGTTTTTAAAATATTAGAACTTTGGAAAAAGTAATTGGGCATTAAGTACTGTTTATCATTCTACATGCTATGGACAAGAGTTCCAACGATGTTCAGACAAAGAAATGAGATTAGGCCAGTGTACTGCTTAAAAACTGTTTTGTTTACAATTGGTTACAATTCCCTTTTCTGCTTAAAGGAACATTAAACTTTTTTTCAGTGTGTTTCTATATTAAAAACACAACTGTAAAGTTTAGTGCCCAGTATGAGGATAAACTGATCCTGCGTGAAGTAGGCAGGAAGGCTGGTCTGGTTAGAAATTGTCTTTGTCTGCTGGTGCAGCAGAACCTCGATTTGAAATGCTCAACAGAGAGGGGACATTTGCCGACCATATCGGCCTGCATGGCTTAGCAAGCCCCACTCAGTTTGGCTGTGTTGGTGCTCCAACGGCTCTGCTCTGTAAACTCCTGTTTGTCTCTGAAGATGCATACCGAGTTTAATCTATAGAAGGAAGAATAATATGTTAACCCTTTCTGTGGTCATTCATTGAAGGCTACCAGGGGTACCCAGCAGTTATGACTCACAGATATGCAGGGCAGTGAGGCTGTATTTGATCTGCCACACTGGTGCCCAAATAAATGTTGCAGTCTACTACTCCTTTTATCTAGTTATTATTCCTTTTAAATTTAAAGTGGATGCATCCAATCACGATTGCCAGCTGTTATTTTTATGTCTGGATTACTTATCAATCCTGTGCAGAGATGCAACTAATCTATTTCTGGTCACTAATCAAATCTGCTTTATCGCAGGTTCAAGAGGCCAAGCCAAAATGGAACAGGATAGCTCTGTGTCTTCACATTTCAGTCCAGCTGCAGAAAATCACAATGAGCAGAAAGGACAGGTATGTCTAGAATCTCCAGATCGATATAGAGTGGACTATGGATTGTTCGCAATCAGTCTCAAACATTCTCTTATATTCACAGGCATTTTCAACTTTAGACCAAGCTTTTGGAGACCTGGATATTGTAGTCTCTGCCAGCAGAGCCCAGTCGAAAACCACCCTTACTGAGCTACTGGACACTCTGAAACAGCTGGAGGAGCCTGAACCATTGCCTGAGATCAGGGCAGAGTCCAAAGACCGGTTTCAGTGGATAGATGGGGTGAGAATGAGTTAGGGGCTTGTTTGTGGGTCTGTACATGGACCTGTGTTAATCTAGGAGTATGTATTGTGTACTGATTCACTGCCTCCTTTTCATCTTAGGATGCAGAGACTTCACTGACTGCTGATAACTTGGAGCGTCATGGTCAGTTCACTCGTAACAGCCAAGGAGAGCAGAAAGAAGTGCAGAATGGTGTGCTTTTATCAGAAGCCAAACTACAGAGCATCATTAGCTTTTTAGATGAAATGGAAAGATCTGAACAAGAAAGACCACGGTCTGCTGCCTCCAACACTCATATAGGGGTACATATATGTCTTTCACATACTCTGTTCTAACGTTTTATTAGGTGCCCTCCAAATGTCCCACACTTCTCACTATACCAATCCTGTTCTGTCCTTGCTCTTCTTGGCAGGCATTGATATCTGAGGAAGAGCTAAACCAACTGGAGCAGGCATCAGCTGTGGCCACAGAGGTGACGAGTTCCATGCTGAAGCTACGTCTCGAGGTGGAGGAGAAAAAGAAAGCGGTCAACCTTCTGCAGACAGCACTTGTACGTATTCCAGACACAGTGCCACTCATATAGCTGCATTACATTTACATATAGGGCTGTATACTAAAAATATGGAGACCTGCATTCACCTTTAGCTGATTGTTAAACAAATGTGCCTTTTAAGTAGCAAAATAACCTGGAAATTTGTTTTTTATGGAGCAGGGGTCATTTCTATTCCCTCTGTTCCCTATGCCCAGACCCAGCAGAGAGAGCTAACTGTACGGCATGTGAAACAGACTGAAAAGGAGCTAGGATATCAGCTGAAGCAGCAGAGTGAGCAGTATGAGGCCACCATCCAGAGGCACCTTTCATTCATAGACCAGGTAAAAATTAGACAAAATGGGTAATTGGGGGCACATGGCACTTTTTTTATTACACTAGATTTCTTAGCCTTGTATGTCCATTGACTAATTCTCTTCCTGCAGCTCATTGATGACAAGAAAGCACTAAGTGAGCGATGTGAGTCTCTGGTTCATGAGCTGAAGCAGGTGGACCAGAAATATGGAAACAAGATCAACCAGATGCAGGAACAACATGAGCTGGTGAGCTGGCTAGGGTAATGGATGGAGCTGGTGATAATGGTTGTTGTAGTCAAAGGCCCACTCCTATCAGTTTCTCCCACACTTAATTTAATCACTCGTACCCTAAGCAGCCATCCCCCTCAATCATATGTCACCAATTATAGCAATTATTTTGCTATTAACCTGAATCTATCATACTTTACCTCCTCCTATGTCTGATTACATACATAGCTCCTATTCGATCCAGTTCTTGATTAATCGACTGATTCCCCTTTTTTTTCAATTAAAATGTTTTGGTGTAAAGCCATTTGGAGTAACAATAGCTTTTTATATATAATTCCATTGGTTCTCTAACCCGTTACCACTGAAGAAAAATGTTTAAAAAATGCATTGTTTCTGGGGAAGGTTTTGAAATTTTAGAAAGTCTAACTTTCAGCAGAGTAGATAGCATAATCCTTACGGTAACAGTTAATATTTATAGAACAGCAATAATTTAGACAGTAATTGTTACAGGGCTTAAAGAGCATTACGAAAGAGATAGGGAAGCGCCATGCTCGCACATGTACAATCTCCAAAGGGTTTATGGGAGATGAGATACATGAGGTGTTATAAATGGCAGGAAGGATGGCGATGAAATAGGGTTTATGAGAACTTCTGTGGAAGTGAGGGTGTCTGGGCTGGCAATGCATGGTAGCAGGGCTTGTGTTTAGGCCAGGCAGTCGCCTGGTGTGCAAGTAGAAAATGATTGCTGTAACTGGCCACCAATATAATTATTTTATTTTTTTAAATTCTGTTTACGTCTTTATTCAATCCGTAATTCAGTCCAGTATTCAAATTGTGTGTGTTTTGGTAGAGGAGGTACTTCTCACCTTGGATGTCACTTGGCCTAAGAAGAGCCTTGCATAGGGGGCCTTATCATGGAAGGCTTATAATGCTAGGGACAGTAGTTTTAAATTGAATCCATGAATAAATGTAGCTGGTGGATAGCTTTATAGTGAGGAAGGAGCAGCACATGAGAAAGATCGGCCTGGCAGCAGCATTTTGGGTAGATTGTAGCAGATCATGTGAGATGGATGCCATTGAGTAGAAGATTACAGTAGTGGACACGGAAGATCATAACTGAGTTTACGTTGGTGTTTATGGACTCAGATGAGTAATGTTGTGAGTAATGTTCTGTAGAGCTTATGATTAAGCGCCTGGAGCGCAAAACGCGTCAAGCTACACTGTATACCTGACACCTGCACTGCTGTTGTGGATTTATTTATTTATTTTTTTCTATGCAAGAATAAAAGAAACCTTCTTTTTTCACCTTTAAACTGGCTCCTGGAGTGTCGTTTCTCCTGCTTCTTCCTTATCCTCAATGTTCTGTATGGGTTGGCAACGAGGTTTGCTAAGGGCTTGTCAGTTGAAGAGGCAGTGCTGTCATTAATGGTCAGAGTAAATGGTAAAGGAGTGAAGATTATCAATTCTGTTTTAAAGGTTAGGTTTTAGGTAGCTGATGGACAGTCAGTAGGAACTGGCTGACAAGCAGTAAATGGCATGGAACATCAGATCAGAGATACGGGGAGGAGAGGGAGATTTGAGTGTTAATTGTGATATTGGTACAGAATTAGTTGTTTAGATCCAGGACAAGAAATATATAGAGGGAGAATAGCAGAGAGCCAAGTACCAACCCTTGTAGGACTACAGAAGGGAAGTGATGACGACGTACCAGAGAAAGAGCTGTGCCACTTCATCATTGTGTCAATATGGAATGTAGCAGTTATCCCTATATGATCAATAACTATATTAACAATATTAAGTAGGGCTATTCCTTTTAATATAGACTGCATGACTATATCATTAAGCAGTAGTATATCTAAAATGGTGTTTATGTTGTGTAATAGTGAGTTAAAACACTATGGATGATGCAAAACACAGTTTTTCAGCAACATTTCCTTGTTATGTAGTGTTTAGAGACAGAAAAATCTATTATTTTGATATTGTGAATAAGTGATTGAAGCTCACTTGGGTGTTTGCAGCAGTACATAATGAAGTATTGTTTTCCCTTTGCACTATGTATTGTTTGTTATGCTGAGTTTAACAATAAAAATACTATTGCCCTTTGGATAAGTTTTTCTGAATGTCACAATTGCACTCTTTGAGGGGCAGCACTGAGTGCTACAACCTCTAGCGGTGTAATACTTCTCTTATTCTTACTGACTGGTATTTTCCACTTCACTATTTCTGTTCTCTTCTTTTCTTCTCTTTACCTTTCCCCAGGTTTGGCAAACTCTGGGCCCCCTGTGTGAGGTAACTTCCCTCTGTGTGGTATACACACTGTCTGTTTACTCACAACCATGTTACACACTTTTTTTTGGAGCACATGTATTTATACCAGCAGTAGCCATCTTGCATCTTTCTGAGAGTGGGTGACCTACAACTCTCATGACACTAAGCCATATATCATAGGAGCTGTATGGGACCATTGGAGTTTTAGCTCATGAACAGCTGGAAAAAACACATTTACGAATATATACGCATGTTTTATAACCACAGTCTTGTAAGGCAAGGCTGGGCACTTCTAAGTGGGTTTCCATGATCTACAAATAACATAACTCTTCCTACCAAAACAGAAAATCCCAGTTTCCATTGGTTTTACTAGTTACCCAGTCTGTATGTATGTTCTAGTCTGCCTCAGGTAAATCTAACTGTAAAACATCAGTTAAATTGTACAAATAGGATTCAATGTTGTGGCTGTTTATACGCCAGTTACCTTTGCTGCTGGGAGTCTGTCCAAGGATAAATAGACCTGTAAGTAAGTCAGAGTTAAGATTCCTTAAACTTATGGGATATTGTTTGTGAAGAATGGAATTTTTTGGTGGGCGATTATTTATTTCTACTTTTATACATAAGGACAGGTGCCTTGCCGTAACAAATAATGCAAGCCCACCATAATATATATGTTAATACGTGTTATTTGGTTAGATACTGTGATGGTAATTGCTAAGAAATAACTTGTTATGCAAATCAGGTCAGGAGCTAGAAAGAGGGAAAGATAAAACACCGTTTTTCTAAATTGTCTTCTTCCCTCTTGGATACCCATATCCAGTGAGTTTGTCGCAGGTGGATTGTGACTGAGATTTGGTTGGTCATGCCTTTCTATTCAGAAGGCCCAAGGGGCCCAAATAGTTAGTATTGTAACAATGTTGGTTATGGTATTAAAGCAAAACAGTCTTTATTAAAAGATGCCCAATTAGAAAATCTGATTCCTCCACATCTAGTTTAAGAGTTTTAACCTAATTCTCCGTTAGCAAACACAGTGGTATTCCATGAAGGGGTTTGCCAAGGTTACTGCCATTTTATTTTTACAACATGTCCTATTCCATTCTACATCCTTGCTATGCTTTATGTTCTCCAGGAAATGAAGAAGTTGCAAGATATCATGACTGCGACAGAGAAAGTACGCAGGGAGAAATGGATTGATGAAAAGACCAAAAAAATCAAGGAGATCACTGTAAAAGGTAAGTAGTGGTTCTTATTAATTGTGCATCCTAATCGTCTCCTATTCACTTCGCATATTCGCCCAGTACTACCAAAAAGAGTAGTGCCGACCCTGTTATCAGTATCAATCAGACACCTCTCTGTTTCACGGTATAAAATGTGTTTCTGGTCATATAAACAGATTCAGCGTGAGAAATCTACTGTACTATAAGCAGCATTGTGGTTATCCTGTTGTACTGATTTGAGTGGGAACTTGAATAAGGAAATCCTACTAAAGAACAGTTTTTCGCTTACTGGACATTAAACAGTCAATTTTGTTTTAATGGACAATTTTTTGTTCATTCCTTTTCATGCTCTGTTATTTGCTTCCTGTTCTGTGACCTCAGTACACCATCAATGTCTAACAACTCAAATCAGTTACATAATGTCGGAATTTGGATGCAAATGGGAACTTTACATATGGTAAAGACTTTAGTAGGTTCTAGTTGAAGTTCATTGAAACCTCTTCCAGTCGATCCATTCACAATAGACAATGCACTGCATGCATACACAAGAATTTTTAATGCAATAGCTAAAGTCCTCCCGACATGAGTCTCTATCTTCCCCACAGCAGTCTATGTGGAAGAAGGGGCTGCAATGGCTGATTTTCGTGCCTACTCGAGATCCCTTCAATAGCTCCTCACATGATTCACTTAATGAATCTTGACCTCCCCATTCTCTAAAGACCATCTTAAAACCCATACAGTAAAATGCAATAAAAATTGCTATTCACTAAAAACTGAAGGGAGTTCAAACTGGGAGACAATCTCCTGCAACTTGCCCACTTTACAGGAGACGAGTTGCATAAATTTAAAATATATATAACAAATGGAAAATCCTGCCACTTGTAGGCTTGGGGAACACGGAGACTTCTGATTGGCTGACAGAATCTGGGATTTCATTATTTTTTTGCACTGCAGGGCAGACAATTAGTTAGGCATCGCACTTTTTATTTTGCCGGTGCAGTTTTTTTAATGATTTATGATCATTTTTGGATGGCCTACTTCCCTGGGCTGAAGATGAAACGTGAGGGGGTCACTGATCATCATGGGAACATATTTAATTAAGGTAATATTTTATTTACATGGCACCCTTTGTGCGCCAGGGGTTGGGCAGTGATTTTCACCCTCATATGTTGGCAGATAAGAACCAGTCGGCCCATCTAATCTGCCCAATTTCTGCTTAATATAAAGAAACTAAATAATCTCCAAAGGAACCTTAAAAATTTTCCAAATTATCAGCTTCCATACAAGAAAAATGCTGTTTGATAAATTTCTCCACTGGATAACTGTTTAAGAAAAATGGAACCAGGTGACATGGGTTGCCGTTTAGTTTGGGAGTTGTGTTCAAATATGTAATTAGGCCTTTCTTAATGAGAAACTGTTCTAACGGTAATATTACAGTACACTTTTAGGGGAAACTCTTTCAATAGTTTGCCACTAGATGGCAGCAGTTGATAAGAAATGGTAGAAACATGAGACAATCTAGATTCAAATATGGAGCCAGGTAACCTTAGACGCTGCAATGTGTATTTTTTTATTATTATTTATAAGGTTTTTTTTTCAGTATAACAAAAAACTGTTGCAATATTCAAAGTATTAAAGGACAACTAACCTTTTTTTTTTTAACCACATTAAGTCATTATTTAACTTTTTTTGGTTGGGGGGGGGGGGGATTTTACACTTTACTTCCCCAGCCCCTCCTACTTTTTTTCTTGACCCCTTGGCTCATTTGTGTTACCACAACAGAGGCCAAATGTGGCTTCCGAACTGCATTGCGGACACAGTCTGTTTTGGCAATGCTTATTCGGAACATGGTCGCCGGTGACCAGTGTGTGCGTGCATGTATGATCGAGTGCACGCGCATGCATAATTGAAGCTTATAAGATCTGTAAGCTACAGCAGAATAAATGGGAACTACATTTTCCATTCTGCGAAGACTTTGCTTCTTACCCACGAGTGCATAAAGGTTGCTAACCCGTGTTTTAAAAGCATGTGGGAATTTCCAGCCCAGCCCAAAGAAGTTGTTTGCTTTTTTATTTTTTTTACCTGCACCTGCCAAATAAAGCCCGGGTAGCCTTATCCATCAACTGTGAATAATGAATGGTATTAAATGAGCAGTTTATGTATATAAATAGTATGCTGTCATAACAACCGCTCCCTTTTTTTTTCTCGTTTGTGCTTGATCTTCCTGGTCAACGTTTTAAGTTCCCTGTAGAGATTTTCATATATAAATGCATTTTCTTTTTATTAATTTATCAGTCCACTAAATTACTTTATATCTGTGATTTATGATATAATAATGATTCACCTAGATTTTATTTCTTAAACTTGACCTTCTGAGAGTTACTTACAAGGATGGTTACAAAAATATCAGATGAGTAAACCATATAAAGAGTCTAAATTGGCTTCCGATTGGCCAGGTATTTATTGGTAGTTACCCTAGATCGCTGAAAGATGATGATGATATTAAATGCATCTTGAAGCTGATATTTTAAAATTTATTATTATCATTATTATCTTTAGCATTATTTATTAGAATTATTATTTAGTACTTACCTCAAAAATATAACTTTTGCAGGCTTTACAATTCTCTTACAATTACATACTGAATGCTCTGCAAGCAAAATTAGGTGTCATCAGTATTTATTGGGAACCAAAGAGAGGGCTCCAATTCAAATGCACTGGTTCCATGCGTGCACATTACAAGCTTCTATCACAGAATGGTCACCGCGCACAAAGGACAAGAAAGTGTAAAAAAATACTACGTCTAGTAAAAACAAACAAACATGGTTCCCAGTACACTTTCAAAATATTACAAATATAGAGGAATCACTGCACTGCAAGTTACAAATCAAAATAAGGAGAAAATGTATCTTCTTATGTAGAACAATTAAAAAAAATACTTTGTGATACTTTGTGTTAAATACAGAGAGAAAACTCCACATACAAAATGGATTCTTTGGGAAAATGTCAATATACCTTGAGTATAATCAATTCTAGGCAGGGAAAACTGTTATAGATATGTTATATATTATACAGTATAATTAAAATATGAATATTATAAAAAATTTTAAAAAACTTGCTCTTATTCACAGTTCAATATCTTATGTCCATCAACACAAAGAAAAAACAAAACGGGGATCCCTAACACATAGCTATATAGCTAAACATAGAATAAGTCTTTGTGTACTGTGTCCCAAAGTTAAGTAAAGGGACACTAGATAACCTGGTCATTTAAAACAAACACATATATAAATCATATGCCACTGGGTTTGTTTATATGATTGAACTAATTGCATATAAAAGGAAATATAAAATTAGGCCAAAGCCGCAAAAAACAAAAGGCACATCTGAAATCAAAAATAAAAAAACATTTTTCATTTTTTGGTGGCAGTGTCCCTTTAATAAGCTGCCACATTATATTCATTGTTCGAGGAAGTTGGCTGTTCCCAATTCTGGTTAGGATCTTTAAATAAATGGCTTGTGCGTGAGGCAGAGGATTTGTGGGGATTTAGACTTAGACACTGTCTTCAATGTTCTTGAACATTACTTTCATGCTTCTTATGTGTTGTTTGTATTACATTGTAAAACATTCAGCTTCAAGATTGTTATATGACTATAAACATGTTTAGTAAATTAGGTTTATTTAATGATTGGCCATGTTTATAGTCATATAATATATTCTTGGGAAACACAAAAGTAAACTCACCCTCCCCGTGCAAAACAAAGTGATCAAGAAAAATAAATACAATACTCTCCAGCGAAAATGCAGCTTCCCACAAAATACTCCTCGAGTATTCTTAAACCACAACACAACAAATAAGGGAGCGCAAAAACATGGAAGAGAAAAAACAAAGTATTGTAGTGTAACACTGAATGGTGTAACAGGAGGTGTATAGTGGGGTGTATATACACTCTCAAACAAATCTTAAAATTCAAAATGACACTTACAGAAACATAGGCACATACATAAGTGCACTATGAGCTCCCCCAGTTGCAAACAAATGTGTATGTGCCTATGTTTCTGTAAGTGTAATTTTGTATTTTATCTGTGTTTCCTTTTGGATACTGCGCCATTGGCTTTTTAATCTTTTATAGATTTTTTAAAATAAAACTTTCCATGAACGTGAGGACCAACAGTGTTATCTGTTGACAGGCTTTTTAAGAAGATTAGTGTATATACACCCCACTATACACCCCCTGTTACACCATAAAGTGTTACACTACGATACTTTGTTTTTTCTCTTCCATGTTTTTGCGTTCCCTTATTTGTTATGTTGTTATATAACATTCTTGGACTGATTCTTTGTATGAACTATACAATTTCGAGTGTAGCCAAAAGTAGTACAGCAGATTCCATTCTCCATTGACTTCCCAGGTTTACCAATCATCTTTTGGAATCTATTTCAGTGATTTTAGTATCTTTTTTATTTTTTTTATTTTTAGGTCCATTTAGACAGAAATTCAACCGTCACAATTAACATTTCTGTGCAAGATTCAGTAGTATTGTACAGTAAATCAGTGCATTAATAGGGCGGATATGCTTTTGACTCATATACATGAATTGAAAAATATATTTAAACCAATAATTTAGCTTTATTAGGTGTATGGATACACCTGTCCACCTGAGTCTAAAAGCAGATTGCTGATGGTGGATTAATAAACCTAAAGGAATATGGTTTTCAGCTTTATTTATTTTCAAATGTATAAGGTTATAGGTTTTTTTTAATAATAAAGACAATCCAGTCACAATATATAAAACAATAAAATATACCCCCAAAAAACATCCAATTTGCAGCAAATGGGTACATTTATATCAACTGACACACAAAACATTCTGTTGCCTTAACGGCATGGGACTGTTACAAGGGTGATTGCACATGGGTTGGTGGTTGCATTGTGCTGAATATGGGTATATAAAGATCAAGTCTATAAAACCTCCTCTGCTTAATTATGTAGCCAGAGGAGGGGAAAGGAAGGGAGAGAAAGAGGAGGCAGGAAAGGGAAAAGGGAAAGGTGCCATCTGACTTAAAGTGGAAACGTATTACAAATAATCAGGGAATGGTGTTTATTAGAGTACCATTTGGTGTACGATTATCTGTTTCATTCACTAAAATGTTGGCTCATCAGGGTCCTCGGGCCCCTGTGGTCTCAGTGTTTTCATGGGTTTTCCCATATCTTGTGGAATTTTTTTCCGTTTGCCCTTTAGTAACCCTTCCATATTTATAAAATAACATGTTTTTACAGTACTTGTCTCTGTGAAGGTCATAGATGTTAGCTTTTAACATTATGCTTTCTGGGAGAATACTTGTCCTGAGAATCTTTGTTCAGATGTGCCACATTGCACGTGATGGCATCCACCTCTTGAAGCCTCCAATTGACCAATGGTGGATTCCATCATGACCATATTCAGTATAGTGGGTGCACATTCAAATGAATCCTGCCATGCGCCTCTTCACTGAAGTTTTTAAACTTCCACTGTCTGAAGGAATGCATTCAATATCAAAATGCTTTTTTAATTTCCTACAAATAACCCTTCTTACTGTAGGGCTGGAGCCTGAAATCCAGAGACTCATCTCCAAACACAAGCAGGAAATCCGCAAGTTGAAAGCTCTTCATGAGGCGGAGCTTTTGCAGTCAGATGAGAGGGCGGCTCTGCGCTATGTACGCCAGGCAGAGGAGCTTCGTCAGAACCTGGAACGAGAGAAGGAAGAACTGAGCCAAAGAGAGCGAGAACTAGCAAAACAGAGGTAAAGAGCAACTCTGGAGCAATGTTCTAGAAGTGAAGCAAGCGGGAACAGTTCATTGATTTCTATGGCTGATTGCTACAATTTAGAACATTGTGGACGAACTAGCTTTCTAAGTGATGAGCCATGGATCTACATATTGGTTAGGCTCTTGGGGGAAAAAACGGGCTAATACACTGCAATTATTATAAATAGTCTGTGACTGTGTGCTGGGAGAATAGGCCCAGTGCTGTATCTTGTTTTAACTAGCTATATTGCAACCTAAAGTGTAGTTATGAATTTGGAAAGATAAAGTAAAACATTGAGTAATTTACTTTTGAAATCCTTTTGAGAAAACGGGGAAAGTTTGATTTTAACTCATGGCCCCATGTTAACTAAACTTCTGTATCTACTAAAGATATGAAAAGCAGCTGGTTCAGGAAGAACAGTCACTGCAAGAGCAGCGAAGGCGCCTATACAGCGAGGTTTCCGATGAGAAGGAGCGGCTGAACCAGCAAGCAGCCAGGTGAGAGAGAACCCCACCTTTAACAAATGTATTCCAGGCAGATGGTTACTGAACCCAGTGACCACCTGTGCTGAATCTTACTCCTTGATCCCTGCAGGCATAGTCCTTTATCACATTTGTGCACAAACACAGAGTTCCATATACTTTGTATTCTGTATTATTAATCAATATAATGGTATGGCTATTAAGCAGCTAAGCCAAATAAATATACTGCATAGATTAGCTATTTTATTCCCACTATCATTATTGTACTTGTAATATTTATTAGTTCATTCTTTTATTAGTGACGATGGTCAAATAGCTAAACATAGAATAGATCTTTGGGTACTGTGTCCCAAAGTTAATTAAGAAGCTGCCACTTTATATTGATTTGTTTGAGGAAGTTAGCTTTCCCCTATTCATGGTTTGTCGATCGCAATGATTTAAAAAAATTAGAAGACAAATATGCCACTGTTTGATGGTACTCTTAAAATGTCACACTTTGTGCATCGGTATACACTCGTGTAAATGCGTAGATTAGAGACTGCTCAATTTGGATAGTTTGGTTTAATTTGGAACCCTCCCACGATAGATCTTGTGTACTGTTACAGCAAACAGACACTTGATTGTAGTCTCAGTAAAGATATATCATATAAGAGAAGAAAAAAAGCCCACAACAGTGTAAACATTTATATTTAATATATTTAAAAACAATAAGTGGAGTGAGCACTCCGCAAGGAGATTCACAGAAACGCTTGTGATTCTGGAGATTTAATCACAGTTTTCACAATTAACAGTTTTAACAAAGCATCTGTCATTGTCCAAAATGTATTAATTCCCTACACTACCACCATATATGCAAATACTAACCCACTTATCACATCAGGGGTGGAAGGGGACTTTTTTTCATTTTCGCAGGGACCAAATACCAGTGGTTCAATCATTTATATTGCAGTTCTAACTTTAAACAGTGTTTTGTTTGTTTTTTTTTTTAATCTCAGCATTATAGAAAACCAGATATCATCTGGAATTGTTTTATTCAAATCAAGTTCCAATCTAGCCAAAAACAGAGGTCTGAATTCACCAATTTTTAAGCAATTTGAATTATACACTTCACCCTAGTAGCAGGGAAATGACATTTCATTCATGGTACATATGCAAATTGGCTACAGTAATCACTTCCTTTTCCTATAATTATAACAGATTTTAACATATACAAGGTTAGCAACTATTCAGGCAGAAGTGGTGCTTCTAAATACAAGTGTGTGTGTGTGTGTGTACAGCTCACACAGGAATGGACAGGACTCAATAGTCTGTTCCATGGTAAATTCCCACTCAGGAAAAAATGACAGAGCTTGTTTGACATTTTATGTCTGGACATCCTGTTGTGGGCTGGGTTAGTCTATGTTCCAGGATATTTTCTCTCAATAATGGCTCAAGTGAGCATAAAATGTGCACTTTGCTCCCAAGTAGGAATTTACCATATAACAGGCTATTTTAGTGTGACCTGTACACAGTTGGATCTAAATGTGTTAATAAGACCAATACAAGAGAAGAGCCTATGTAATGGTGTTAAATTGATTAAAATATTAAATATGTATAGTACATGGTAAGGTTCTGTTAATGTAAATGTTAATTCAATTGTTAACATTAAAACAACCAGTGAAATTGATCAGGTCTAAGCATTTAAGTTAACGATATTGATTGACCAGGTCATAATATAAATCAATGTGTATCTCAGGTGTAATATAACTGAGAGGATGTTTTCTAGTTAACGAGGCTGGATTTCTCAGGAGAACAACAAAGTTAACAAGAATATATGTCCCAATTATGTCTATTGTGGTGTAAAAGCGCAAAGTAGTTTTCCTTCAATTTATTTTTTAGTGTGACTTACTATAAAAGTGGTAGTTATCCATTGCATTTCTATTAGAAACAGTGCCATGTCTAAGTTTAAAGTACACAGATGTACATAGGTTCTTTAAACTGGTTATTCTCCTTCTTTTTGGTGACTCTCTCTATGTAACTCAATTTATTTACTAGCTAATACAGACTCCTTTCTCTGAGAAAATAAATCAAATCTACCAGTTTAGCAAGACTGCATGGATAAAAAATATTATTTTATGGAAAGAGTATTAGATACCTGGAACGATTTCCAGTAGATTAGAACACACTTAAAGGAATAGTCTAGTCCCCTAACTCACTTTGGTGCAAGATGAAGATTGTGCTTGTATAATGCACAGGCTTTATTCTGGTGTGATTTGATGCAGGCATTCTGCATAAATCACATTTTTAATATCTGACTCAAGCTCTCCCCCAGTGATTACTCTGCATGTTTACTGCAGGTGCAACAGCGCTGATTATAATTGAATACATTATGTGGACTCAAAGTGACCTTGATCTTGTACACAGTAAGATGTCTTAATAGTGCAACACATTGTCTGATGACATCACTATTATTATTCTCATTGGTTCCTGCAGTAAATTACAAAACAAAATTACTTTTACTCAGCTAGTGTGGGCAGTCCTGGCTTGTTGCAAACTGCTGTAATTTCACAATTTCATCTAACTGAAAGTATTTTATTTTCTAATGCAAAATTTAAAACATGCATTTTAAAGTACTTTGAAATCACATTAATATGCATTAATATTTGGAAGATGCATTTTGGATGCTAGACAGTGACTGTAAACAATGTGCAGGATGTGCATAAGGTTACCTTTATTACAGAGGATCTGATAGCACTCCTTGTAATGTTTGTAGTGTTTGGTAAGGATATGACCCATTGGGACTGCCTACACCTGAGTAAAGTTTTACATACAACAAAATGCATAAGGTTGTGTGAGCACATATCATTCACTTGAATGGAACTTACTGTTCTTTGAGTAGTTTATTGCCCAAAGCTCTCCTATCCTGAGCTTTATGGATACTGTTTTTTTTTTGGTCACTTAACAGATGGCAATACAGGAAGCTTATTCTATTCCCCTATTTAATTCTGTTTACTTCTGTATTTATCAGACAGAGAGCAGAATTAGATGACTTGAGGAGGCAACTAGAAGAGAACTGTTCTCTGACCACCCGAGTCCTGAAAGAAGAATACGACAAAGGCAAGGAGGAACAGGAGAGGCGGCACCAGGTGACTTTAATCTTACCTTTCATACTTGCCAGGTTTTAATCCTTTTGTTGTCATTTTGCCGGCACTAAACACCGATGTCCTTGTTAAAGTGGCACCTGTTGTGTATGTTTAGAGATTAAAATTAGGGTCTCCCTCTGCACCATAAAGCAGATGCCTCAACCAGTCGCAAACTTCCATGTTGTGTCCAGTGCCCTGGCACAGCCCATGTATTAATAATCAGGTGCTGAAAAGTGCCTGATTCGGGTCAGAGAACTTCCGTCAAACAGGGTGCATAACAAATGTCAATTTGCGTTTTTTTCTACTATACAGTGTGGCAGTTTTTTTTCATAACCCTATTTGTCTTTTTTACAATATTGTCATAATTATTGAGGTAATGAGTCATTCATGACTGCCATCTTATGCCTACATATAATGAAGGATGAAAAAAATGTGAAGAATTTGGAAATTCCCCCTCCTATGCTAACCCAACCATGGAACAGACGTCATAAACTGGATGTGTGAAGAAAATGTAGTGTTGGCATATTACATCTGTTACTGACATATAAACATCTGATGTTTGCTATCATTTGCCTTCTTAATAATTTTATGCCTTTTATAGATAGTCACACTTCTCTATTATTTCTTGGTAGTAAACATAGAAACATAGAATGTCTCGGCAGATAAGAACCATTCGGTCCATCTATTCTGCCCAATTTTTTTTTTTAGTCCCCCGTTCCCGGTCTTATAGCTAGGATAGCCTTGTGTCTATCCCACGCATGCTTAAAATCCTTGACTGTGTTTACCTCTACCACTTCTGCTGGAAGGCTATTCCATACATCCACTACCCTCTATATATATCTCGGAGATCTGAACCGTACTATTTCATATTATAGTGGGATCATAAAATGAATCTAAATTATTGGCAATCACGTCTACCGGGTTTTCTCTGCAAAAAGATACCTATCAAAATTGAGTATGGGTTTGTGAAGGATCTTGATTTATGTAGGGGATTTAAATTGTAAATCCCAGTGTAGCCAGGTTTGTCTGTGTTTCTCAAGATTATCGGTTACAGAGGCTATCAATTCTTCTACGGCTCGTATCTCTTCCACACGGTCAAACCATTCCTTGTTAGTAGGTATATTTTGCGATTTCCAGTATTTAGGAATCAGAGATTTGGCTGCTATAAGAAGATGCTTGGCTACTGATTTTTTGAAACAAGGAATGGTCATTCCAGAAGAAAACAATACCATAGCTTCAAAGGTAAACGGGTATTTACTACATCCATACTCTGTAACCTTACTATGTACCATCTTCCAGTAAGTATGGATTATCGGGCAGGACCACCATATGTGGAGGTCAGTTCCCACGTCAGTGTTACATCTCCAACATATTGGATCAATACTAGGTACCATACCATGGAGACGTTGGGGGGTTCGGTACCACAATGCCAACAGTTTATAATTGATCTCCTGGTATTTTATCGCTTTGGTGCTCTTGTGTGTGAATAAGAAAATCCTATCCCACTGCAGTGTAGTAAAAACCTTGCCAAGACTATCTTCCCATTTTCCCATAAACTTAAGTGGTGTTGAGATTCCCGGGGACACTAAAATATTGTATATACGCGATATCCCGTGATTTATAGGAGATGTGGATGTGCTTAGACATTCAAACCAAGTTTTATCACGTCTCAAAAGATGTTGTTGTGGAAGATGGGATATATAATGTGTGATTTGGTTGTAATTAAAACGGTCCATTAGCGATGGGTCTGTTTTTAGTAATGTTTGAAGATTTGACACCCCATTTGAGGTCAGTATTTCAGATATATGTAGAACAGAGAGGGGTAGAAAGTTTATAAGTCCCGGGGAGTGTGTACCTTGTGGTTAATCCGGGTTGCCTCTTAACGGTGTTAGTGGAGAGGGATAAGTCGTGACTTAGGCCGATTTTGCCAGGGCGTGCAGTATGCGTATCGTGGGGCCGATAGTAGGATGTAATTTACATAGAGCTATGGCTCGGTGTGGGGTGATCCAAGGAAGTGATCTGATATTTATTTGTATGGAAGCGTCTTCCAATTCAACCCAATGTTTAGAGGGTGTGCAATACCTCCATTCTAGTGTGCGAAGTAGATGTGTTGCTTGGTAGTATTTACGCAGGTCAGGCAGAGCCAGACCACCTTCTTGTTTGCGACGTGTCAACATAGCGTAACTGAGCCTGGGTTTCTTATTGCCCCAGATATATTTAGTAATTGCAGAACGTAGCGTACTAAAATAACTCGGCAGGATTGCAATAGGTAATGTTTGAAATAAATATAGTATTCTGGGCAACAGATTCATCTTGATGACATTTATGCGCCCTATCCAGGATATATGCGTGTAATCCCATGTGCGTAAGTCAATGAGCATTGTCTGTGAAATAGGTAAGAAATTATAACAGAATAACTTTGAGAGGTGTGGGGTGAGCCAAATTCCAAGATATAACATTTTATCCGTGCAAATTTTAAATTGAAAGTTAGTTTTCAGGGTCTCTGTTAATTTGTGTGTATCTGAGATTATTAAGATTTCTGACTTTGTGTAGTTAATTAATAAGTTGGAGAGCGCACCATATTGTTTAAATTCTTGTAGTACATTGGGTAATGTGACATGTGGGTTTGAGATTATAAATAAAAGATCATCGGCATAGGCTGAGACCTTATAGTGATTGTTTTTCGTTTTAAATCCCTCAATCGAAGGATTGTCTCTGATGGCTTGAATGAAAGGCTCTAGAGTCAGGGTGAATAGCAATGGGGACAATGGACAGCCTTGTCTTGTTCCGTTTCCTATTGGGAATGGGTCCCCCAGAATGCCATTAACCCGGACCCTGGCTGTAGGTTCGGAATATAATGCATTTATCCATGTCTGGACATGTGGGCCAAACCCAAATTGGCGCAGGGTCGCTCTCATGAAATCCCAGTCCATTCTGTCAAAAGCTTTCTCAGCATCGGTAGACAGGAAGATTAAAGGTTCCTTCCTTCCCTGTGTCAAATGGGTGACATTAAATAGTTTTGTGGTGTTGTCTTTTGCTTCTCTACCCCAAATAAATCCCGTCTGGTCCGGGTGTATTAGCGTTGGCATAAGGGGTTGTAATCTTAGCGCTAAAACTTTAGCTACAAGTTTGAGGTCAGAGTTTAGCAGGGATATGGGTCTGTAGTTTTTACAGAATTCCATATCTTTCCCTGGTTTGGGGATCACTTGAATGTGTGCTATCGTAGTGTGGGGATGGAGACCCCCGCCATCTAGAAGGTCATTGAACATTTTTGTTAAAATTGGGAGTAAAATTTCTTTAAACTTTTTATAGTAACTTGTCGGGAGGTCATCCGGACCGGGACATTTACCCGAAGCCATTTGTTTCAGGGCTTCCCCAATTTCAGACTCTGTTATGGGAGATTCCAATCCTGCCTGATCTACGTCTGACAGTGTGTTGTTTACATTTTTGGATAGGTAGTTTTTTATTCTTTCCTCTCTTACTGTGGCTTCGGACTCTGTAGGGGTGGGTTTCAGTTGATAAAGGGCTTTATATTGGGAAGTAAATGAGTTAAGAATATCAATGGGTTTATAGTGGAAGGATTTACCATTGGCTGTCCTTATTTTAGGGATATATGTGGCCTGTTGTTTAGTGCGGATCATACGGGCAAGCAGACGTCCGCTTTTATTCCCATGTTCATAGAAAAAGGCCTTAGAGCGCTGCGCTTGTCTTTGTAATTTAGCATTTATCAGCGTGGGCAGTTCTCTACGTAATGAAATAAGATCCTGGTATACAGCCTGATCTAGTGTAGATTTGTGTTTGTGTTAGGGAGGCTATTTCTGTAGTCAATTTTAATATGGTTTGTGTCCTAATTTTCTTAAGTGTTGCTGCTGTAGCAATGAAGTGTCCTCTGATTACACATTTGTGTGCTTCCCAAACAGTAGGGGAAGGAACTTCCGCGTTTAAGTTTTCCTTAAAATATTGTTTCAGGTTGCTGGTGGTGTCAGCTATTATATTGTTATCCGAAAGGAAGGAATCGTTAAGTCTCCAGGATGTCTGTGTGGACTTATATAAAGGAGATCTTATTGTGAGAAATATGGGTGCATGATCGGACCATGTCGCTATTCCAATTTTTACTTCCTGTAGCATATGTAAATTGTGATTTTGGAGAAAGAAATAATCAAGTCTGGTGTATAAATCGTGAGGTGGGGAGTAGAACGTGTAATCCCGGTCGTCCGGGTGGTACGCTCTCCAGCAGTCTACCAATCTGAGGTTGTGGAGTGTATTAGAAGCGTGTGCAAGGATCTGGGCTGGAATGCTAGATTTTTTTTTGGATGTATCCATCTGTGGGTCTAGTGGTAAATTAACATCGCCACCGAGTATTAAAATACCCTCCATAAAAGTGGTAAGAGTTTTCGTTATACGGGACAAACATTTATGTTGTTTTCGGTTAGGAAGATACATATTTGCAAATGTGTATCTGGTGTTCGCAATGGTAGTTTTAACAAAAGTAAATCTACCTTCAGTGTCGTACATAGATGCTGTATCCATTAGGGGAATGTGTTTAGAAAATAGAATAGCGGTTCCTTTGTTTTTGAGTCTGGGGTATTTCCACAAAAACATTGTGTGTAGAAACCATTTTTAAAAGTGGGGGCCTGATTCTGTTTGAAATGTGTCTCCTGCACAAAAACAATGGATGCTTTAAGAGCTCTCTCTGATACATTATTTAATAAAACAAAACAAAACAAAAAAAAAAAGGGGGGGGGGAAGGGTGGTTTTAAAGTGGACAAAAATTCACTATGTACAACCAATCACGGGATATACCCGCGAGGTACCCGATAAGGGTAAACAACTGGGACGTGTCCTGTGTGTAGGCAGTCTAACCAGGGCACCGCCTTGGTGACTGCTCTAAGCACTGGCAAGGGACACTAAACCACTGGGAGACGTGATTGCCAGGAGACAGTAAACTTGTCACCTATTCACTTAACCAAAGTAAAACAGATAACACTCGATAACCATTAGTAGGGGAGCCGCTGCTCCCAACTAGCAAATATCATAAAAAAATACAAGAATGGAGGGGGGCTGGTAAAAAAAGTGTGTCATGACAACCCTATGAGCGTTGGTGCGTTATTTCAAGTACGATGCCATGTGGTCCGACTCAAAATTAGGTACAGACTCACAAACACCTTTGGTGATAACACCTCATGGGTGTCCTGAAACTGGGGTTGGGAAGTCTCGCCTTCCAATTACCCTTTATAGTAAAAATTAGTTAGCCTTACCAATTTCAATATGGTGTCATAAATTGATTTTTCGCGGTGAATGTAATCGTCTTTGCTAGATGGAATTAACTGTCCACAGCAGGAAATAAATGACGATCTGTGTCTTAGCTGTAGTGTGGAAGTATCTGGGCATTATTAGCTGCAAAGTGCCTGATGGTCTATGGCAGGGCTTGACAAATTTATTTTGATTTTAGGAGCCAGACATTTTTTTTAGGAGCCAGACAATCACGCAAACATAAACACAATTCATAAACACACACGCCTACTTCACATATATACAAACACACATACTTTACATATACACATATATACAAACACCTCACACACACATATATACACAAACACCTCACACACACATATATTCACAAACACCTCACACACACATATATACAAACAACTCACACACCCATATATACAAACACCTCACACACACATATATACAAACACCTCACACACACATATATACAAACACCTCACACACACATATATACAAACACCTCACACACACATATATACAAACACCTCACACACACATATATACAAACACCTCACACACACATATATACAAACACCTCACACACACATATATACAAACACCTCACACACACATATATATATAAACACCTCACACACCCATATATATAAACACCTCACACACCCATATATATAAACACCTCACACACCCATATATATAAACACCTCACACACCCATATATACAAACCCCTCACACACACCTACTTTACAATACATACAAACACACACCCACCTAACACAGTCTTTTCTTGGGGTTTCTTCTTGATGTGTCCCCCTCCCAGCTGCTTTACCTCACTGCAGGGGAGGGGGACATTCACGCTGCAGCTTAACTCCGTTGGTCGGCGTGCTGAGTGCCAGGATGTCACGTGACGACACCCGGCACTCAGACATGCGTTGCGCGAGGGGGAGGAGCTTGCAGTCTGTGCCATCGGCCATCGGCACAGACTTTACCCCCTCGCGCTGCGGAAAAATCGGATGGCAGCGGCAAGGGGACCAGGAGGCTGACAGCACCCAGGCGCCAGGTCTAATTTCCTGGTCGCCATGGCGACCTGGCGCCTGGGGTTTGTCGAGCCCTGGTCTATGGTATAATTGGCTATAATACTCAGTATATTCTGGATTCATTTGGACTCACTAATATATAGCTTCTGTACCAGCAACCCAATATTTGGGTAATTGTAATTTAGAAGCAACTTCCAGCATAACCATTTGCAAAAAGCCCTGAGTCATACATTGCTATAAGTGATGATCTGTATTATTTCCTTGATGTTTAACTATCTGGGCATTGTCTTTCGTAACTTGCAAGTTGGGCTTAAGATAATTAACTAAAATATACTAGGTATCTTGGGTCATACAATTACATAAATTACAGTATTTTAACATCAACAGTATATTTTGGGAATTTATACCTCAAAAAACGGAATTACAGCTCGGTCAGTAGTGGAAGAAATCGAGGGGGGAAATACAGTAATATAAGTGTTGGTCAATACTTATCCATACTGTGACAGTATCTAGGAGTTGTCGTTCCCAATGTGCATGATGGGCTATGAAGTGTTCAGCTGGAAAACCAAAAGTGGGCTTGTAACGTCCGAGAACATAAAATACAGTTCCAAAAGTGTTCACAAAATAGTATATGTCTAACCAGAACATCGAGTCTCGAATTAGCTTCACGTTGGGCGCTTCATTCTTCTCTATCGTTTGGCCCTCGGTTTATCTGAACAGGCCTTGGTCTTGGGCGGGTAGATCTTCGTGCACGCTGAGGTAGGGGCCTCGGTGGGTTGTTTGTCAAGTTGTAGAAATCCAGAGAGGTCCAGTCTGGCAGATCAATAGTGGGTAACTCTAGTTCAGCCAGCCATGGAGGAATATCTTGCGGAGACCGGATGACATGCAATGCTGTGGCCGTGCGTATATGTAGGGCGAACGGGTAAGTCCAGCGGTACCTTTGTCTGGCCTCCTGGAGTATATTTGTAAGAGGTCGCAGGGCTCGTCTTTTGTTCAGAGTGATCCTGGATAGATCATCGAAAAAGGAGATCTGTTGGCCTTCGATATCCCATATACGTCGGCCTCTAGCCGCTTTCATAACCGCATCTTTTACCGAGAATTCATTAAGGCAACAAATCACCTCGCTGGGCGGAGCATCAGGAGGGCCTCGGGGTCTCAGGGCCCGGTGTGCTCTGTCTAGCTGGACCCTTGTCTCCGGTGGTCGCCCCAATAGGCCATTAAAGATCTGGGTCAGGATAGGTCCCAAGTCTTCCCCTAGATCTGTTTCCATTAGGCCTCTAATGCGTATGTTGCATCGTCTGCCTCGGTTTTCCTGGTCTTCCAGGGCTAGTATCAGGTCAGACACTGCTGTTGTTTAACATCGATGGGTTTTTACAGTCGTTTGCTGACCTGACTTCAGACTTGTAATCTCAGATGTTGCAGAGGCCATAGATCCGTCTAGTTTAGCGATTGAGGCCTTCAGGCCTGCTAGTTCTTCCTGGACCACGTGGCGTACCTCTTCTTGTACGGCTCTGCGCACCTCCAATATCAAGTTCGAAAAATCTTCTTTGGTAGGCATAGATTGGAAAATGCTTTGAGAAGATCCCAAAACCTTTTGTCTTTGCCCTGGGGACGGTGAGTCACTATCAGGGTGGGATGAGGTTGGGGAAGGAGAGCGCGGCCTACCCTCGTGGTCTGGTTGTGAGGACATAGCTGCTGGAGTACGAAAGAAGTCTCGAAGGGACGAGGAGGGGGTTTTCTGCGAAGGACCTCCACTTTCAGCATTCAGGGGGTATTTTTTATTCTTCCCCATGATTGTCAGGCAACTTTTATGGCTTGATTTATCGTCGGGAGCGGCGGAGCAGATACACTATGCGGCCATCTCTCTCCCCTGGCAAGCCACGCCCCGATATTACTTTTAAATAATTGCCCCTCTAATTTAAGACTATGTCCTCCAGTTGTGGTAGTTTTTCTTCTTTTAAATATACTCTCTTCCTTTTCTGTGTTAATTCCCTTTATGTATTTAAATGTTTCTATCATATCCCCCCTGTTACGTCTTTCCTCCAAGCTATACATGTTAAGATGCTTTAACCTTTCCTGGTAAGTTTTATCCTTCAACCCATGAACCAGTTTAGTAGCCCTTTTCTGAACTCTCTCC
The DNA here is from genome assembly GCA_036172795.1 of Pelodytes ibericus. NCBI lineage: Eukaryota > Metazoa > Chordata > Amphibia > Anura > Pelodytidae > Pelodytes > Pelodytes ibericus. The sequence continues at coordinate 110,994,469 of CM069862.1, read as the reverse complement.
AAAGTATCAATATCCTTCTTGAGATAAGTAGTAAGAGTATAATAGTAGTTAATAGTAGTATAATAGTAGTTATAGTGGAGATAATAGTAGTTATAACTGAGAAGATATTTGCAGGATATGTAGTAGATACCCATAATAAACTTCACAATGAACAGTGGCGACCCGAGGGGGGAGGGGACCGCACCGGGTGACACCCCCCATGGGACACGGAGCCGCAAGGAGGTAAGTACTGGGGAAAGGGGGAGGAGGTTGGCATGTAACGAACAAAATACTGGCATATTGAATGGCTAAATACTAGCATATTGAATGACAAAATACTGGCATATTGAATAGCAAAATACTGGCATATTGAATAGCAAAATACTGGCATATTGAATGGCTAAATACTGGCATATTGAGTGGCAAATACTGCCATACTGAATGGTAAAATATTGGCATATGCAATGGCTAAATACTGGCAAATTGAGTGGCAAAATACTGCCATATTGAATGGCAAAATACTGGCATACTGAGTGGCTAAATACTGGCATATTGAGTGGCTAAATACTGGCATATTGAGTGGCTAAATGCTGGCATATTGAGTGGCAAAATACTGGCATACTGAGTGGCTAAATACTGGCATATTGAGTGGCTAAATACTGGCATATTGAGTGGCAAAATACTGGCATATTGAATGGCTAAATACTGGCATATTGAGTGGCAAAATAATACTGGCATATTAATGGCAAAATAATACTGGAATATATTAAATGTCATATTACTGGGCAAATTGGCTGTGGCTTATTAATGGCAAAATAATACTGGCATATTATTAGGCAAATTGGCTTATTAACGGCAAAATAATACTGGCATATTATTGGGCAAATTGTGGTTTATGAATGACAAAATAATACTTGCGGGGCAAAATAACATGTACTATGAGGAAGTGACACTGGCTAGTTCTGTGGGGCAAAGTGACACTGTGGTATGTTCTGTGGGGCATTGACACTGTGGCATGCCAAATCGTGTACGTGCAATATGAGTGCAAGTGCTGTGGGTGCAATAATGGTGCATGGCAAGTTCTGTGGGTACTGTATGGTGCTCTGCTAAGTCCTTAGGTGCAATGTGGGTGCAGAGGAACGGAATAAAAACAAGGAATGACATTTTTCAATAACATTTTTATTACATATGAAAATAGTTGAATATAATATTAAAAAAATTAAATAAGTATAAATTATTGGGCCCCATGTGTGGCATAATTAATGGGCTCTTTTGTGTGGCATAATTATGGGGCACTTGTGTGTGGCATAACTATGGGGCACTTGTGTGTTGCATAATTAAGGAGTGCCTGTGGTATAATTAATTGGGCTCCGAGGTGAGGCATAAATAATGGGGCTCTGGTGTGGCATAATTTATGGGGCTCTTGTGTGTGGCATAATTATGGGGCTCCTGTGTGTGGCATAATTTGTGGGGCTCCTGTATGTGGCATAATTTGTGGGGCTCCTGTATGTGGCATATTTAATGGGCCATCTGACTGGCATTACTAAGGAATCTGTTTGGCATGGTATTGGAGGAAATCCAGTGGGGTGACACCAACCCTAGTGACACCTCTGCTCCTGTGTACCATAGTGGGCAGGACTAGGTAGCTTACAACTTTTTGTTTACCTGCCTTCCAACACAAAGAGAGGAGATTAACCTGATAAAACAGGATCATAACTCCACTTCCTTGTGATGTAATAGTTACATTACCCTCCCATTCAATGCAAGTCTGTTATCAGAATTCTGACTTTTATAGAGTGCATTCTGTGTCCCAAGCCCCAAAGTGAGAAGTTTGTGCTGCACCCAAAAACACTATATTTGACAAAATGACGGCGCCCAGACACACTTGTTTAGTTACATATTTTATTAAATACAGTCACATAAGAAAAACAAAAGACTTATATGAAATCAAAAATACAAAATAAAAAAAGTAAAAGCTTTTCTTTTTTTGGTGGGAGTGTCCCTTTAAGAGTAAATTTATAGAGAGAAGTCAGTTAGCAACTCCTTTATCAACTGAACTTACAAAACACATCTGTGTTACTCCAAAACATTTCTGCTCTGTGCTGAGAGTTGTATAGGATAATAAAAAAAAATCATGGTAATGTCCTTTTAATATACCACAAATACTAGCTTTCTTAGTCTTTAGTAAATCTTTCTATATCTTGAAACTTAGCAGCGGGCTTGCTACACTGGGATTTCTATAATTTTAAGTATCATTCCAGATCTTTTGTAAAAATGTGTTTCCATTTTATAGGCAGAGATAAAGGCCCTTAAAGAAAGGTTGGAGATTGAAAAGCAGGCATGGGAGCAGAATTACATAAAGAAAGAGGTAGGATTCTTGGTTTTACTCTTCCGAAGCCATATACTTGTGTTGAGTAGTAGTAACATTCTGATGATTCATAGTTTACATATACAGTTATTTATTTTAATTCATTTCTAAGTTGAACTGTATTCTACATTATGTGATAATATAAAACAGTGACCAGAGTTGCTGTTGACATTTATTCTTACTGCTGCTTGCCAAGTGAAAGGTTCTCAAAACCACTACTTTGTCCAAGTTTAATAATTGTAAATATGTACAATTTTACATGTATTTATTATGAGCTCATCCTGAAATAGAAACTAGCAAAGAATGGTATTTTTAAAATTCTGTATCATAAAATGTAAATGATGAAGATTACAATGCCAAATGGACCTGTAATAGCAAAATAAATATTTTTATATATATATATATATGTATGTGTGTGTGTATATGTATTAATATTACACAAACTATAATAAAATGTCAAGTCTTTTTACTTGTATGCCAAAAAAAATTGTACCAAACATAATTACTACATCCCAATATGCTTGAAAATTGCTTTGAAATATTACAAATAAATATATTTGTGTTCACTGCTGACCTTCTAAATCTCCTGAATACACTGACACCACTCTAAGAGAATCCTCTCTTAGATAATGATGTAATCTGGCTTCAAGAAGATTTCATTTTACTTCCCTTGGTTTGAAAGCTGAACCTACCGTTATTTAAATGAATATAAGCCAAATGAAATCAATTTGTAGCGTTTAGATAGAATGATATTCAAGGGCACATTGCTCCAAAACTGGAAACGGAAGGCACGCTGCTTTCATCAAAATGGCCTTCTTGTATCTTTCTATGATGTATGTTTGTAGAGTTTTAATACTATTTATTATGAGCATGACCCTGAAATAGAAAGTAGCTCAGAATGGGATTTTGCAAATGATCTAGCTCACAAAGCCAAAGTAACCTAAACCATCAAATTAAGCATATATAATATACATTTCAATAAAGCACATGTTTTAGACATGAATACAATGTAACATTACTACATGTAACATTACTACACGGAATTTGCATCTTGGCTCTGCCAAGAGAAAGCATTCAAATCTTGTCGGACTACTTACTGAAAACAATACTCGTTGCAGATTCAGCAGTAATATGGTAGTTTTAACCTTGTCTTTCTATAACCATGAATCCCTTGGAATAATGTTAATTTATGACACCATTAACTGTATTTGTACACAAGTTACACACAGTTTTGAGATCATTTCAATGTAGGGAATGATCTTGTGCATACCAAGTGGATCCCAATATGAAATCTAGTTAGAGCAAGTTGAGTGCATGGATTTGGTTTTGTTTTTTTAATAATAAAAACGTATCTCAAACTGAAGTACTGACCATGTTTCTGACTCCTACAGGAGGCCTGGCTACTGTCTAGAGAAAGAGAACTCAAAGACGATGTCAGGAAGGGACGTGACAAAGAAATTGAGCTAGTAATCCAGCGCCTGGAGTCAGACATGTCGACTGCCAGAGAAGAATGTGAAAGAGCTGCTGAGAACAGGTAGGTAGTGGTATGTAGAGTTGGCACCTGTAGTGGGATTAAACATTTTTAGGATCCACTTCCGACCTTTCATAGTAAAAAATAAAAACCAAGAATATCGAGGCACATACACACACAGCCGCACGCACACTCATACACCCTCACTCATGCACACTCACAAATAAATTTAAGGTGTTGTCATAAACAGTCACCTGCAAACATTCGGTCCTTTAGACTTTGAAACACCTTTGGACGCAATACTACCCTATTCTCTTCCACACTGTCACCATATCAAAAATATAGTCACTGTGAGAAAACTATTTCATAATTTGATAAGTCCCAAAAAGAGGTACTACTTGCACATATTGCAAGTAACACTTCAACGAGCTTACCCAACCTTCCTCAAAAAATTAAGGAAATACATATAAAGTTACAGCATAAAAAGATTTGCCAGAACTGCACCCTGGAGCTTCCCCAGAGGTAAGATTTGCGCTATGGAGCTTCTCCAGCGATCAGATTTGCACTCTGGGGCTGCCCCAGTGGCCAAATTTGGTCCCTGTGCTAAGCAGTTGCTGTGTTTAGATATAATTTGTACTAGTAACTAAAAGTACAATGTTTTATAATAGGTGCTACTGAAGACCGTTTCAGTTATTGCAAAACACGAGTTTCTGTAACTAATTGGCTCCTGTCAGACTAATGACAGCGGAAGTGACACTGAATGGTGTCTGGACTACAATTCCCATGAGGCTGCCGCAGCAGTTTGGGTGGCTGAGCATCATGACATAAAATGATGGTAGAGTGAGTAGCCATGGGATAGAAAGGTAATATAAAATGTGAAACTTGGTGTTCTCAATGAAGAACTTTAATAAGTACTGTGATGCCGGCACAGAGCACTTGGGACCTAACATGTATAGCTTGGAGGAAAGACGTAACAGGGGGGATATGATAGTAACATTTAAATACATAAAGGGAATCAACACAGTAAAGGAAGAGAGTATATTTAAAAGAAGAAAAACTACCACAACTAGAGGACATAGTCTTAAATTAGAGGGGCAACGATTTAAAATTAGTATCAGGAAGTATTACTTTACTGAGAGGGTAGTGGATGTATGGAATAGCCTTCCAGCAGAAGTGGTAGAGGTAAACACAGTCAAGGATTTTAAGCATGCGTGGGATAGACACAAGGCTATCCTAGCTATAAGACCGGGAACGGGGGACTAATAAAAGTAATCAAAAAAAATGGGCAGACTAGATGGACCGAATGGTTCTTATCTGCCGACACATTCTATGTTTCTATGTTTCTAACACTCCTAACAGGTTACGAGCCAGCCACATTCCCTATACCGCTAATAGGTGTTACATGGTCTAAATCTATATTAAGGTGTATAGTGGGTTCTCAACCTCCCCACCATGAATTCATTAAATAATTAAATAAACATTTGTTCCTGGATGCAAAATATCCCAGCTGCATAAGTAAGACCAATAGGCAGGTACCAGAGAACAATAAGAAAAGAAGAGAGTGGACAAATTGGCACTGGTCCGCTGGTGAAAAATCTACAGCAGAGAGTGCAAATCAGCATTTTATTCACCATCTGGAGCAACCACATATCAAAATATGCACATCAGCAAGATAGCCAGAGAATATCCAGTTAGCAATAAGTTTGTCTTCCAAAGATTCTAATAATAATAAAACACATTATTAAAGTCTATGGGACAGGTAGGCTGTGTTATGATTGGCCGGCCATGTTCTACTGCTAGAAAGTGCTCGCAGATGATGAGCATTTCAAATGGTCCAGAACATCACAGAAACGTCATTTTTTTCCATTATATTCTCTATTTGGATGCTTCTTTTCCAATTCAGTCGAATTTCCATTTTTCAAATGGTTTTCAGTGAGTTGATGCCACTGACTGGTTTCATCTTCTGACAAAAGGTACAGTTATTATTAGCTTACACGTACAAATTAAAGGAACTGTATAAAATATCGATGACTGTTTCTTTTTAATTCTCCAGATTACCATAAATTCTAAAATCTGCAGTTAATCTTATAGCATAACAAAGCATCAAATAGAAAACATGAACTCATTCTTGTTAAACTGTTAGTAATTACGGAGTTCAATCAACAGTTAGGGATGATTTCATGATTTAAATGTCACTCACTTTACTTAACAAATAAATCAATAGCACATATGTGTGCTAAACATACACTCCTGGTGTATTGCATCAACATTTTGGTTAGTTATTGGAAGAGTATCAAGCAGAACAATAGCCATGACTGGTTACTTGCTTTAAAGTGGTACTTACTCATTATAGACTGTATGCCTGCTGCTATCAAGTTGATGGTGAGCAATCTTTATTGTAGCTCACCAGCTAAACAATAGTGTAGTTCTGTTACTACGGCTAGAAGATAAATTATAAATGTTATGGTTTAGATATAAAGGGATATGAACAGTGTTTTATTTTTATTTATAATCTATATTATTTATCATATAAAAAGTATACATACAAAGGTCCACAGCAGAAATACATACAATTGTTGCCAAAGCAAGTCCACAATCAATTGCATTAAGCATCGTGGGGAGTAGTTAATTTCCCCTTCTTTTACAGTCATCTATTTAGTTACAATTTTGTCACGATTTCTCGTTGTTTATATTCAAGGATCTGTGAATCTCTACATCCATTCAATTTTATACATCAGGGTTGACTCCCCTAATTCCTCATTCATACCACACTCATTCCTCATTCATCACTTGTCTGCTCTAATGATTTATTCTATCAATGCAATGCCTAGGGAATGGGGGGTAGGGGCCCAAGAAAGAGGGGCTTTTTTCTTCTAACTCTCTAAGGGGTATCATCATGACTCTCCACAGTTCCACTATTTGATTTCTCCGTAGATAATAGTAACCCAGCACATGAGAACCCATCTGAAGTTACTCAGGGGGTAAGGTTAACCAATGTGCCCAGATTTTATTATATTTAGATCCAGCCCTGCCATTGTTGGGATTACGAAAAAAGTGTATTTCGGCTTCGGTCTGAAATTTAACCTGGGCCTTAATCTCCAGCCAGGTCTCTACTCTTCTCCAATAACGTGACATACAAATTTTAAATGCGGACAAATTGTTAATACTCAGAGCACTTCGGTTTATGTCCTGTTCCTCCAATTCTAGGTGAAACAAAAAAGTTTGCAGGGTAAGTTCACCCCTGCCCGGGGTCACCCATTCCAATAGTTCAGAAGTTTTCTGCCTAATCACTTTTAATTCATCGAAATCCCACCAAACGTGGTGCTGAGAGCCTATGGCTCGTTGACATCGCCAGCACAAATCATTAGCGTTTAGATCAAATTTTGCCAAGCGGGCCGGGACTAAATACCATCTATGGGTAAGTTTGTAATACTGCTCGTGGATATTAATACAGTGGTTAGCTCTTCTAATCTCTTGCCAGGCTTTAAACCATTCCTGGAGGGGAAATACTTTTCCCAAATCGATTTCCTATTGGGAGAATGCCGAAGATCTCTTGACCGTCACCCCCATGTCGAGAAACCTTCGGGCGCCAGCTATAACGTTCTTATTTCCAACAGAAGTCAAGAAACCATCCCAATCAGTAATATCCGATGGAGGGTATTCTCTAAAAAAAGACTTAAGTCTAATATAGCTAAATAGTTCCATGCCTGGGAGATTAAACATTCTCATTATTTATGTATAGGTCACCCACTGTTCTAATCCCTGCATTTATCCAGTTCAGCAGTGAGGTATTTGGTATACACATCGAGGCTACCTGAAGAGGTGCTGCTTTTGATAGGGTTTCATTTATTTTCAGTGATTTCTTAATTTTATATAGTGAGGTCATTACATCTACTACTATCTTAAGTTCAAACCCAAAGTTTTTAAAAAAAAATTATGGGGTAACCATACCAACAGGGCTAAATCATAATTTTGACATGCAGTTCTCTCCAAGCTAAGCCAGCCCTTTTTATCACTTTGTTTTTTCCATGCTATTATATGGGACAGTTGGGATGCCTCATATGTTTTCCGCAGGTCTGGGTATCCCGTCATAATGTAGATTACGTTTAAGAATATGGCTAGGGATCCGTGGTTTTTTTGCTGACCCTACGAATTTAGAAAACATAAGATCAAAGTCCCTAAGAATATTATTTGGGACTCTAAATGAGATGGTTCTAAATACAAGCTTTGGAAATATGTATGATTTCAAGATGTTATGGCTTCGAGGAGAGTTTGCACCGATGTTTGTGGCTGGGTTAGGGTCAGAAGGACATAGTCCCCATAAAGGGTAATAAGATGCTCATCTGACCCTATCTGGACTCCCTTGATCTCCTGTGAGTTCCTCAAATACTGAGCCAGAGGCTCCATGGTGGGTGCATATAGCAACGGCGCAAGTGGACAGCCCTGTCTTGTGCCGTTATGAATGCATAATAACTCAGAAGCCAGGAAAGGAACCTTAATCCTAGCCCGTGGGTTAGTATACAATGCCAGTGTCAATTCACAGAACCTTCCTGTGATACCAAACACGCGTAGAGTTTCCGCGAAGAATCTCCAGTCCACCCTGTCAAAAACCTTCTCAGCATCGAGAGCGACTATGAGAGAGGGGACTTTCTGCTGATGTATAATATCTATAATGCCGAAAACCCTCCTGGTGTTTTCCAGACCCTCCCTCCCTGGCATGAAACCTGTCTGGTCCGGATGAATTAGATCGTGAATAACCCTTCTCAGGCGGTTTGCCAAGATCTTCGAAAATATTTTGACATCTTAATTAATCAACGAGATTGGTCTGTAATTGCTCACCAGCTCTGGGTCCTTTCCTGGCTTTGGAATAGGGGAAATCGAGGCCTCAAGCATCTCTTCTGGAAGTCCCTCCTCTATACCGATTGAGTTGTACAATCTAACCAGCACAGGAGAAATAACAGGCTCCAGTATCTGATAAAACAGTGTGGAAAATCCAACCGGGTCCCGGAGCCTTCCCCTTCTTTAATTCCCTAATGGTGTTGGCCTCTTCCGTCAGTGTTATCGGACAATTGATGGATTCTAATCTTTCTTCTGAATCTTACCATCTTTCACTATCTTTTATATACTTGAGCGTGAATTTTGTACCTTGAGTTTCTTTGTCAACTCTTTCCCCACTCTATTATTGCTGTAGTACCAGGTGCTTTTTAGTCGCAACATTGCAGTTTCAGCCCTTATCCTAAGGCCTTTCTTAATCTGCTCTTGTATCGCTTGAATTTCTTTCCCCCTCTGGTCTGTAGGATCTAATTTGTTCCTTTGTTCCTCCTACAAGTTCTTAGGTTTGCTAACATTATATAGTTATATATTGTTCCTTCCACAAGTTCTTATGTTCGCTAACATTATATAGAGCTCTGCCAAGTCTCTTCCTTTTTGTTTTTTTTGTATTGCACCTTCCTTAATTAAGTGACCCCTCAATACGCACTTCATGGTGCATCATAGAGTCTGCTCAGTCGTATCCCCATTATCATTAATTTCGAAAAAGGCCTTAGCCTGATCTATTAATTCTTGTTTAGTCTTATCTCTGCCCAATAGCTGTTCATTTAGTTTCCAGTTGTTGCGGATTTTATAATCTGGATTGTCTTTAATCTCCATATATATTGGGGCATGATCTGACCAAGTAATGTTACCTAAGCTAGACCTAGGGCATCTCCCAAGCATGAAACCCTCAACCAGAAAATATTCTATCCTTGAGTATGTCCGGTGGACCCTTGAAAAGAAAGAGTAATCTCTCTCTCCCGGGTGTAACACCCTCCAAACATCATAAAGATTATGCTTTCTAGGCAGGCAGAGAAGGCATCCGCTTTGCTCTTCATACGTGCCCCTTGTTTCCTTGTCCCCGCTGATTGTCTATCTAGCTCAAAGTTAACAATTGTGTTCAGGTCCCCTCCTTTAATCAGGAAGCCTCTAGATATCTTTTAAATATAATGTATTGATGTTTTCACAAAACCCACCGTTCCATCTGAAGGGGCATACATATTGACTAGGGTGTATAAGATATCTTTAATCCTACACACTAATATTAATCTTCGAGTCTCTGGGTCCTTTTCTTGATGTATAAATTCAAACTTGTTTCTAGCTGATATAACTATTGCCACTCCCCTCTTTTTTTTTGTCAACATTGAAGCCGGGTATACATATGGGTTCTTAAAGTACTTCCACAAGTTCTCCGCATCCTGGTTCCAGTGGGTCTCCTGTACAAATGCAATATCCACTCCGCCCTTATTCAATGTATCATATAAGTAAGATCTCTTATATGGAGAGTTCAAACCTTGCGTATTCAGTGTCATCAATTTTAGAAGCATCATAGAGTCAATTTAATCCACCATGTCTTTCTCCCAATTCCCAATAGTAAATTTGTGATTTTACCTATTACAACAACACCCAGTGTCAACCTAGTCATTTCCTATTACATTCTTTGATAACAGCAGAGTGATAAATAATACATATCTTTATTTACTTGTGCTACTTGGTGATTCTGCCTATTACAACAACACCCATAAAACAAACAGCAAAAAAAAATAAAAAAACACTTAGTTGTCACCCTATTCATTTTGTATTACAATAGTAACTACAATAGTAGCTTCTAATTAATAAATAAAACATATCTTTTAATAAATATGATAAATTTGTGATTCTGCTGATTACAACTATACCTTTTCACAACCTAACCTTTCATATTCCAGTGTTGGATTGCCATGGAGTATTACAAATATTCTTGTAAAGTTCTAATTTATGATTCTACCTATTACAACAAGACCCATTATCAACCTATTTAAATCCTTCCAATATTTGATAGCAACCAAACACTACATAATAAAAAACTTACCTGCTTCCTGCTCTGTCTCCCGGTCGTGTGGATCAATAAAGTTTGTTGTTTAACAAACTTTATTGATCCGCGCGGCTGGAGGGGAGCGCACAAGGCTTCGCTCACAGCCACGGACCTGCACCGGGAGACAGCAGCAAGGAAGGAGGTAAGTACGGCTGGGGAAGGGAGGAGGAGGGTGGCATAACGAGCATACTGAGGGGCAAAATCCTGGCATATTGGGGGGCAAAATCCTGGCATATTAAATGGCATATTGAGGGGCAAAATCATGGCATATTAAATGGCATATTGGGGGTCAAAATCATGGCATATTAAATGGCTAAAGAATGGCATATTGAGGGGCAAAATCCTGGCATATTGGGGGGCAAAATCCTGGCATATTAAATGGCATATTGGGGGGCAAAATCCTGCCATATTAAATGGCCTATTGGGGGGCAAAATCCTGGCATATTGAGGGGCAAAATCCTGGCATATTAAATGGCCTATTGGGGGGCAAAATCCTGGCATATTGAGGGGCAAAATCCTGGCATATTAAATGGCCTATTGGGGGGCAAAATCCTGGCATATTAAATGGCATATTGGGGGGCAAAATCCTGGTATATTAAATGGCATATTGGGGGCAAAATCCTGGCATATTGAGAGCAAAATACTGGCATATTAAATGGCATATTGGGGGGCAATATCCTGGCACATTAAATGGCTAAAGAATGGTATATTGAGGGACAAAATCATGGCATATTGGGGGTCAAAATCCTGGCATATTAAATGGCATATTGGAGGGGCAAAATCCTGACATATTAAATGGCATATTGGGGGGCAAAATTGTCCTGGCATATTGAATAGCTAAATCCTGGCATATTGAGGGGTTAAATACTGGCATATTTTAATTGGCAAAGTGATGCTGTGGCATGGTCTGTGGGGCAAAATAACATGTACTATGAGGAAAGTGACACTGGCTAGAACTGTGGGGCAAAGTGACACTGTGGCATGCCAAATCTTGTAGGTGCAATATGAGTCCAAGCCAAGTGCTGTGGGTGCAATATAGGTGCATGAGGAAGGGAATAAAATATAGGAATGCAATTTTTCAATAGCATTTTTATTAAATATAATATTAAATAATTTGCATATTATTTGTGGCATATTTATTGGGCCCCATGTGTGGCATAATTAAGGAGCTCTTTTGTGTGGTATAATTATGGGGCGCTTGTGTGTGGCATAATTAAGAGGCGCCTGTGTGTGTGGCATAATTAATTGGGCTCTGGTGTGGCATAATTTATGGGCCTTTGGTGTGGCATAATTTATGGGGCTTTGGTGTGGCATAATTTATGGGGCTCTTGTGTGGCATAACTTATGGGGCTCTTGTGTGTCATAGTTATGGGGCTCCTGTATGTGGCATAGTTATGGGCTCCTGTGTGTGGCATAGTTAAAGGGCTCCTGCGTGTGACATAATTTGTGGGGCTCCTGTATGTGGCATATTTAATGGGCCATCTGACTGGCATTACTAAGGAACCTGTTTGGCATGGTATTGGAGGAAATCCAGGGGTGTGACACTATGAGTTACCGCACCTGGTGACACCAACCCTAGTGACACCTCTGCGCAGGGCCGGACTGGCCCACCGGGATACCGGAAAAAATCCCGGTGGGCCGCCTGCCCCGGGGCCGCCTTGGCCACTTAAAGTGAAGCGGCGGCGGCCGCCACTTTAAGAGTTCGGCTGCTGCAGCATCCGGCGGCAGCAGACGAATTTCTTAAAGCGGCGACGGCCGCCGAATTGCTTAAAGCGGCGGTGGGCCACTTTAAGCAATTCGGCGGCCGTCGCCGCTTTAAGAAATTCGCCTGCTGCCGCCGGATGCTGCAGCAGCAGTTCCGGCGGCGGGATGGGGAGCAGAGAACGCAAGGTGAGGGCAGGGGGTGAAAGACACTACAGGGGGGGAAGGGGGGGTGAAAGACACTACAGGGGGAGGGGGAAGGGTGGGGTGAAAGACACTACAGGGGGAGGGGGAAGGGTGGGGTGAAAGACACTACAGGGGGGTAAGGGGGGGGTGAAAGACACTACAGGGGGAGGGGGAAGGGTGGGGTGAAAGACACTACAGGGGGGGAAGGGGGGGTGAAAGACACTACAGGGGGAGGTGGAAGGGGGGATGAAAGACACTACAGGGGGAGGTGGAAGGGGGGGATGAAAGACACTACAGGGGGAAGTGGAAGGGGGGGGGTGAAAGACACTACAGGGGGAGGTGGAAGGGGGGGTTGAAAGACTACAGGGGGAGGTGGAAGGGTGGGGTGAAAGACACTACAGGGGGGGAATGGGGGTGAAAGACACTACAGGGGGAGGGGGAAGGGTGGGGTGAAAGACACTACAGGGGGGGAAGGGGGGGTGAAAGACACTACAGGGGGAGGTGGAAGGGGGAGGGTGAAAGACACTACAGGGGGAAGTGGAAGGGGGGGGTGAAAGACACTACAGGGGGAGGTGGAAGGGGGGGGTTGAAAGACTACAGGGGGAGGTGGAAGGGTGGGGTGAAAGACACTACAGGGGGGGAAGGGGGGTGAAAGACACTACAGGGGGAGGGGGAAGGGTGGGGTGAAAGACACTACAGGGGGGGAAGGGGGGGTGAAAGACACTACAGGGGGAGGTGGAAGGGGGGGGTGAAAGACACTACAGGGGGAGGTGGAAGGGGGGGGTGAAAGACACTACAGGGGGAGGTGGAAGGGGGGGTGAAAGACTGTACAGGGGAAGAGGAGGGTGTGAAAGACTGTACAGGGGAAGAGGAGGGTGTGAAAGACTACAGGGGGAAAGGGGTGAAAGACACTAAGGGGAAAGGTGGGAAGAGAGACGCCACAGAAAGGACAGAGAGAGAGAGAGATGCCACAGAAAGGACACACAGAGAGCGAGACGCCACAGAGAGCGAGACGCCACAGAGAGCGAGACGCCACAGAGAGCGAGACGCCACAGAGAGCGAGACGCCACAGAGAGCGAGACGCCACAGAGAGCGAGATACCCAACAGAGAGAGAGACGCCACAGAGAGAGAGAGAGAGATGCCACAGAGAGAGAGAGAGAAAGAGACGCCACAGAGAGGGAGAGAGACGCCACAGAGAGGGAGAGAGACGCCACAGAAAGGACAGAGAGAGAGAGAGACGCCACAGAAAGGACAGAGAGAGAGAGAAAGGACACAGAGAGAGAGAGACGCCACAGAAAAGACAGAGAGAGAGAGACGCCACAGAAAAGACAGAGAGAGAGACCCCCACAGAAAGGACAGAGACAGAGAGAGAGACGCCACAGAAAGGACAGAGAGAGAGACGCCACAAAAAAAAAAGACAGAGAGAGAGACGCCACAGAAAAGACAGAGAGAGACGCCACAGAAAAGACAGAGAGAGAGACGCCACAAAAAAAAAAGACAGAGAGAGAGACGCCACAGAAAAGACAGAGAGAGAGACGCCACAGAAAGGACAGAGAGAGAGACGCCACAGAAAAGACAGAGAGAGAGACGCCACAGAAAGGACAGAGAGAGAGAGACGCCACAGAAAGGACAGAGAGAGAGAGACGCCACAGAAAGGACAGAGAGAGAGACGCCACAGAAAGAACAGAGAGAGACAGGCTACAGATATGCGAGAGACAGGATATGTCTCACACACTGCCCTGATATATACCTCTGCACAGGGCAATTCATATAACTCTGTGTACATACTGGAGGTATATATATTGCCCTAGACAGGCTTATATATCAGTCTTATCTATAAATAATACACTGTTCAGATGTGCTTTTTAAAATGCATGATTTTCCCTTCTATGAATAAAAAAATTATATTATGCTATGGGCTGGTTTAAAAATCTTATGCGATGGGGCTGGTATATAAATTTTTTCCAGGGCTGGTTTTTGTTCCCAGTCCGGCCCTGCCTCTGCGTAGTTTGGTAGGGAAGCCCCATGAATATGAAATATTTGGGTCTCTGAAGCATGCAGTTACGTCTGCGTATTTCCTCCTTGTCAATCTCATCGAGAGGGAGAGGTCTCAAAAAAAGCAAGATGTGAAAACCTTGTAGCTTTTGGTAAGTTTTTCCTGTGTTCTCTAACCAGGTCGTCTTTAGTTTTGCAGCTATTAAAGCACACTATTACGTATCTTGAAGTGATCCCTTGTGCACAGTTGGTTGATTTTGGAAGACGGTGTGCTCTCTCAATGGGGGTAGGCCCCAGTGATTTCGGGTCAAGATATGTAGATAACAATTCCTGGAGGTACGAATCCAGGTCAACTATATCTTCAGTTATTCCTCTTATTTTTAGGTTTGATCTTCTTGACCAATCCTCCAGGTCTGCCAGTTTAAGATCTAATCTGTTGATAGTCAGGTTGGCCTCTTCATTTTGTACCTGTAGCTCTTGAACCTTAAGATGTAATGACTCAATCTCGGCAGATTGCGTTTTTATTGAGGGTTTTATCTGAGCAAATTCTTCTCTGTTGTCGATTAACATTTTATCTAAATCAAACTTGATTTTTATATATAGAGAATCCAATGCAGCTATTAGGTTAGATTTTGATATGGATCCACTAATATCCTGAGGAGAAAACTCTGGAGGTCGCTCCAGTGGGCTTATATCCTGGACATAGATTTGCCTGGTTTTTGGGAGAATAATAAGAATCAATCAGCAGGGGTTTCCCAGATTTGTTTGTATTTTTATGTTTCTCTGTTTTGTCTTGTTTCTCGGTTTTAGGGGCCATGATCACCAAAGTAACAGTTTCCTCGGTTGATTAAACTGAATAAAAATTAGACTCGAGAATTCAGAGAGGCTTTATTCCGTCATTCAATTTCCTCTGGATAATAGAGTTGGATTTCCACTGGTTTTACTAATTCATGGTCAGCGATGGATGGACCAGTCACTAACCCAAGCGTCTTCACCAAATCTGCCATGGACAATATCACAGATGTTTTAAGCAGTACCTGGGTTTAGTTCTTAAATGGAGAAATCACCATTTAATTTAAACAGAGATGTGTCGGCCCATTTGCCTCCACACTTCGAGAGCAGACCGCCACTTCTACACAGAAACAGGGTTTTGAATTCGGTTTCCCCTTTCTTTTTGTTTATCTCTGTCTTGCCTTTTTCTGTACTCGACAGCTACGCACAAAGAGAATCATGAACCTCGCTTCAAGCCAGGATACAAGGATACTCAGTAACAATATGTAGCAGCCTGACACAGCTCAGGCCACTTAGTCCGCTGTCCAGTAGTAATAACCAATTTAGGATATGGCAACCAATCACAACCTGAACCAGTCAGGGTTCACAGTTAAGGGGATACAAAAGATAACCCTTCCAACTTGCCAATACATTTTCATCCAGCAGTGCAGTGTACCTGCATAAAGATCCAGCATGCGACCAGTCCCAACTCGTCTCAGCGTGCTAATCTCCCAAATATGGAGTCTCTCGGTGACGATCCGAGAGCTTCAATCACCAATGTCCGTCTATTCCCCTGGGTTGTCGGGCAAATTCTAACAGTCGCAAAGATAGTCGTTCTCCGGCCGCATTGCAAGTTCTTTTAAGAGACTAGGCAAAGGAAAAATCGCTTGCAGCCATAGGATTCTTGCCGCTGGCGCCTCTCGTGCTTCTCCTCTTGTTCTCTCGCCTCTTCAGTGGGACACACCCCCTCACACCACGTCCTACGTCATTCTGACCCAGGATTGCGGGATATGAACAGTGTTTTATGCTCTACATCCCCTTGGAAATAATCTATAGATTGTGCTAAATGAATTGCCAGCAAATGTATAGACAAACTTTCTTAATCACATTTTCTTAAATGTGCCTGTTCAACATCTTGTTTGACATTATCTTGTTTGAACCGAATGCAAATGGACTAATGCAATGAATAATATGTAATTTGCATATGGTGCCACATTGTGATGTCATAAACTGAAGCCTCTGTAGACACATTTAAAATGCTTTTCTTTTAATTTATGCATTCACTTGCAATAGTATTAATAGTTACATTGCCACTGCCAGTACTATTTAAGTGTCAGCCCCTTTGTTTGCTATGCTTATAATGGAGCTATTGCTTGAAGTAGGTTTGACCCAGGCCTTCACCCAATTGTATTGCAGGATTAAAAGGGTGAGAGAGAAATATGAGTCTGAGCTTCAAGAGATTGAACGATCAGAACGCAAGCAGCAAGAGAGATGTAACCAATTAAAGGAACGAGTTGCGGAGCTAGAAGGAGAACAGATCAGACTTCAGGGACTTCTCAAACAGAGAGAACATGAGGTGGAGGACATTAGGAAGGTGAGGAGCATATTCACAAAGCCTGCACATGTGAATAGTATATTGTATATTATAAACTGTTACTTTGTCACATGTGCAGATAACAGACCGGCTCAATGAGGAGAGGAAGAGTCTCTCAGATATAATCCGGCAGGAATTTGCAGAACGGCTTGTGGTGATTGAGGAGGAGAACAGACGCTTAAAGATTGAGTCATCGGAGTCACAAGCAAGACACCGTCTAGAGCTGGAGAGGATAAATCGTGAAAAAGAGGATGAGCTAGAGGAGGTACACAAGAGGTGAGTGGAGTCCCAGCATAAACTGCCTGACCTGCGTCATGAAGTCTATTCTAATGTCACTCCAGCCTAGAATGATCATGCATGCCAAGTAACCATGCATGGACTTACTCATCTCTGTAGATTGTTCCCAGTATTAAAGGGACTCAAAACTTTTTTTTCTTATCGCGTTCTCCCTTAGAAATCTATATATGAATTAATTTTTTTATATTTATTTTGAAGTCTTAATTTTTCTTACACTTTTTTTTAAATGTATCTGTAGAAGTTTCATTCCTTTTAAGTAAACCTGAAGCATATTTTTTGAGATACATGCGGATTACTCTCAGCTCTGCCTCTCAGATGAGGCAGAGCCCATTGGGAGGCTGGCATAAACTGACCTATCTATGGTCCAGTCTGTTGATGGCATGTAAAACTGAGATAGCAGTAAAAGACAGCAGTGACCAGATCAGCCTGCCTGGTTCCCAGGGTAGCTTGGTGGAAGCCGTTCATAAGATAAGCTGGCATGTACCATTAAAAGTATATGCTAGTTTATCCCTTATACTAGGAGTACTAAATATTTTACTTGAATTTCTATGTTAGAAGAAGAAAACATTTAGTGTCCCTTTAAGGAAAATTATTGTCTGACTGGGCATCTAAATATGGGAATTATAGTCTATTACTTTCTCTGGCAGGCAAGCTCTTATATTAGCATATTCCTGTCAAGTTCAGTCAGCACCATGGAAGACTTCTGACTGGCTTAGCATCCTGAGAATTATGCTCACAGCTAACTTATTTCACTTTACTTCTGAAATATCATGAGAAATAGCAATACATTTCTGTGTGCCTCAAAAAAACTGGCTGAGCAGACATCCTCCCATGCTGCATATCGCACTCCCTGCATGTGTTCTGAGGTCATAGCGTCGGTGGTCATGTGACCTGCAGGTCCTTGGCCAGCCCCTGGCCCATTACTCCATGGGGATGGGGGCGGGAGTGCGGAGAGCCATTTAGTGGGTTCCCAGCCCCATTAATAGTAGGGGGCAGGGCCATAAATTGCTCTGGCAAATGTATGTTACAGGAGTTAAGAGCTTATGTCCAGCTACTGGGACCGTTTATTATAGGCACGGTCAGAGCACGTATCCCTGCCCCCCTTCCCCCCATACTTTTAATTAGTGTGCCAGGAGCCTTTGGCAAGCTCCCAGCACTGTTTCTTATTTGGGGGGAGGTGGGGGCACTTGCCTTGGGCCTCCATATGTGTTAGAGGTCTGGGGGCTATTTAGCTTATATTGGGGTACTTTTATTTTATTAATTTTATTTATTTATTTTAATCTCACTACCCTAAATTTCGGCAAGCTTCACCGGAGTTTGATCTTGGCAAAATGGTTAGTGAATACCATTTTGCAAGGTCGAAATTGAGCATCTAAGAGCGACCAATCTGTCCAAGGTCGGAGGGCAAGTTTACCGTTAATTTCAACCTCCAGTCTTGAATTGTAGTGAATAAGCCACACTATGTAAATATTTTATAAATAGTGCACAGTAGTAGCACTGTTTTAAAGGGAAGTTTTAATCAGGCAGAATTTTCAGTATGTTTAACTGGACCTTGGATGGTCAGACACATTGCAACTTAAATGACCAGATCTTCAATCATTCTTATCTTTCACTTCTAAGATGAGAAAGATTACAAAGCAGTTACTTGTCATAAAGGAACTAGAGAGACCACAACAGCCAAACTAGTTTCTGTAAGTTTTACAAGTTTACATTGTCCTGAGGTATGTACAGCAAGAACACCCAACCTAACCTTTTAACAAAGTGGTTTTGTTATCATAACGTATTGTTCACAGTCCTTTGTGACATGCAGTCGGACTTTCCAGAACTTTCATGGCCTTTTCTGGTGATCATTTCTAATTAAAATGATGAAAGATTGAATGGCACACCTTCACATCTGTGCCTGGATTTCCAAATAAGTATTGTTTAACCACATTCCTCCATGAATGGCAAATACTAAGGTTTAAAACAAAATGTACCGTTTAACTTCCGCTCTTGAGAGTGAAATAGTGACTGAGGTGCACTTGGATAACTTTCTGTTGCATACACAACATGTATCATTACATGTCTGAAGAACGGGTTAGATATTAATTTCAGTAATCCACCTACAGACATTTAAGTACTAACAACTCTGGCTAACACTGGTAAATGCCATATGCTGTGTGTCGCCTGTTGAACAGATGCTTCACTGTAGGTTATGGAATTTAGGGTGTTAAAGATCTTCAGCAGACTGATGACAGGAGCCCAGAAAATAGGGAAACTTGACTAAGTTATACAAATGGGGTCTGGCCTTCTGCTCCCAGCAGTGAGGGCACTATGGGGGAAAACAATACCCGGCCGCCAGGTCTAATTTCCTGGTCGCCATGGCGACCTCGCACCCAGGATTTGTCAAGCCCTATATATACAGTAACACCCTCATTGTCTGTCCATCTATTTACTGGTAGGATCTATTAATTTAATTATACAATTTCTTGTTATTTATATGCCTTCTTTCATTTTCAGCATAATAACAGCTATGAAATTATATTGAGGGCAATTTTCTATTCTTGCCCCCTAGCTGCGGCTCTGCTAGATTTGAATGCATTGTTTTGGCATCTGCGTTCACAATTGAATCCCTGCAGCAACCTGTGCTGTCAGGTATCCCCCCAAAACCCCAACAGCACATTTTTAAATGGCACACGGCCAATTATGGGTAGCAGAATTCTCTTTGGGCTCAACTGATTAAACGCAGAACATAACCTGGTTAACCCAAGCTAATAAAGAACTTGGAATATTGTGAAAATGTGCATATAAATAACTGTAATACTGTAGGTCAACGTAACAATAAAGATTATGGATTTACTAATGAGCATATTGATTTCTGAGCTCTTAGGTGTAGAAGTGGATAAAAGTTTGCTTTTGGAATATTGCTGTGTTATGTGCTAATCAGATTAAGGAGTGTATTATATCTTCGTTTAGGGTAAAGACGGCAATAGTGAAAAAAGAAGAAACTGTGAACAGCCTGCGGAAGCAGCATGAGGTAGGTATTTCCCCAAAAAATAACCTTGTGACCCAATCTGACATTACACACTATCAATCTACCCCCATTCAGCTGACAAAAGGTCATCCCCCAGTATCTTTTCAGACAGACCCAGTTAGAAGGCCCTGGTAGACCGTCTTGAAGATGCCTAGAAGATGGGTGTAGCGTCCACATCGGATACATCCTTATTAGGAGTCTCTGTACTTCTCTATGGAGATACATGGGCAATCATTGTAATATGAACGCTGTCACTGTGGTATATGTCCATGGTTTTCAGTGGGGAAGAGCCATTTAGAACAACATTTAGTTGCCCTTTGTGCCACTTTGTCAATCCACCTGATCGCATCAGAGATAGACACACATAGACATCCAAGACAGATTTGATGACCGTTAAGTTACAGAGATTGATAGACAGACGGATGGAAAGATTAAAAGTGTGGAAAGAGATGGGTGAGATGAATGTGCAGTTCGGAGCATACAACTCCACTGGAGAGCCATGACTATTTTATTAAGTTTGAAATATTCAAAAACTATGCATGTTTAGCAGAGGTTGAGAAACTATGATCTATGCTGCATGTTAAAGCAAGCGTTTATCCTTGAAGCTTTTTATAAATATATTAAACACTTTGCAAAGGAATAAGCCAGCCTTGGCACTCCTGCTGCTGTGGGACTAGGTATCCCACAAATCTTATCCAGTACTCTTGCAATGTTAAACCTAATGCCTTATAGCAGGTTTAGCATTGTCAGAGTTGTAGTTCACAGCACCAGGAGTGTTAACGTTGGCCTATGATGGAGTAGGATGTCACTGGTCTAAATTCACTTTCATACTTCGTCCTGCAGGCAGCTGTAAAGCGAGCAGACCACCTGGAGGCCCTGCTGGAACAGCAAAGGAAGCAGCTGCTTGCAAAATAGACATATCCTGCTTTGGGCCTATCCACCGAATCCAGAGATCAGCAACTGGGGATCTATGATGCATTACTGAAGGGAAAAATACAGAGACATTTGTGTGTCCTCTTGTACAGGGTTATTTGTTTTGGTGTGACATTGTTGCTATGGTTGTTCTCGGTAATCCATTGCTGACAAATTTTCTATTTGCGTCCTAACCAGTTATTTTCGCAATAAAACAGTTTTATTTTTTTTTCAGACTAGTGAGTGTTTGTTTTATTTATATAGTTACCCACAATTAAGAAACTAGACATTAAGTACATATTTTGTTCCAAAACGGGGGAGGGGTACACTATACGGACAAAAGTATTGGGACACCTAACCATTACAGGCACTTTTTTATTCTAAATACATAGACATTAACATGTAGTTTGTCCCCCTTTGCAGCTATAACAGCTTTCACTCTTCTGATAAGGCATTCCACAACATTTTGGAATGTTTCTGTAGTAATTTTAAAAAAAACAAAAGTCCAGCAAGCCAGTATAGCGCACCCTTTCATCCCCTTTTCCAGTAAATCCAAAAAAATCAGCGGAGTGTTGTATAGAAACATAAAAGACGAAGTTTATTGATGAATAGTTAAAATCATGATTGGAGAGATACAATCTCACGCGTTTCGCCACATGGCTTAATCATAGACATATACCTCAAAAAAGGAGTCTGTTTAAAAAGGGTAGTGAAGGTACTTCCCACAGCTAAGATTGGTCCTGGTTAGTCCAATCCACACCCATTAAAAACAGCAAAAGACAATTGTAATGATTATCAGCCTTAAAGTGGCAGAATATAAATCGAAAGGCAGTTAAACGTTTTAGTCAAGGCAAAGTTCTTTATTCATGCCTGCTGGGACCCTAGTATCCATTTTAAAGATCCAAAATACCTCTCTCCTGGCCAACAACACATTAGAATCTCCTCCTCTAGGTCCCAGTTTACACCGTTCTATAGCCATGCAAGTGAAGTATCTTAGATCTCCATTATTGCAATTTTGAAAATGACAGTTAATGGTGGATTTCCGATTATCACACCTGATATCGGATGTATGTTCTCTCATAAGTTCTCTTAGTTTCCTACTTGTGCGACCAATATACTGCATGTCACATTTCCCACATGTTACAAGATATATCACTTTGCTAGTGTCTCAATTGATATAATCCTTCATTGTAAAAGAAGCTTTGTTAGAAAAGGAACTAAATGTTTTAGATTTTGATTACATATTTACAACAAGCACATTTCTTATTGCCACAAGGGTACATTCCTGTGACTTGTAACCAAGTGTTAGATTGATGGCCAGCTCTAGTAGAGGGTTGGGTTGAAACATAACTAGGGGCAAGGATACTCTGTAAAGAGTTAGCCTTGCGGGAGACAAAACAAAAATCCTTAAACTGAAAACGTAGTTTGTAATTTCTTGTCTGCTTTCAACAGTGGGAGATTGTTCTTTATAATATCTTTAATTTTATCAAATTCTAAACTAAAGTTATTGATGAAAGCTAAAGAGCTATCACCCTTATCGTCTAGTTGTTCCTCATGTTTTACGATAATTATGTTAATACTATCGTAAAAGTATCGTCTCAGTATTGGATATTTTAGAGTTTGAAATATTTCTATTGGAGTTTAGGATTTTTTTGGTGTTTTTTTTTATCTCCTAAAAGGGTATCCCTCTCTCTGTATTTCGCTCTGATGTAAGCTTTATTAATGATTTTAATAGGATAGCCTCGTTTTAAAAATCTCTCTCTCACCTGTTGTCCTTGTAGCTCGAAATCTGTATCCGAGCTACAATTGCGTTTAATTCGCAAAAATTCTCCTAATGGTATGTTGCAGGTGACGTGGCGGGGATGACAACTGGAGAAGTGTAGGAGAGTATTATCTGCTGTGGGTTTTCTATAGCGAACTGTTTTTACTTTGTTTCCAACATGAGATAATTGTATATCTAAAAAGGAAATTGTTATTGGATTTGTGCTATGTGTAAACTTCAAGTTGACATCGTTGTTATTTAGGCATCTAACATATTCTTCCAGCTCCATAACACTCCCACTCCAAACCAATGATCTTGCCACTTATCAGGATATACATACCTTCAAAGAGCTTGATTCCAAACTCAATGGCTTTAAAGACAAGTTGGAGTCTGAAATTGCAGAGTGGAAGAAACTTAAATTTGTCCACGACAAACAGGATTTTCAGGAAGGTAATATCTATAAATGGTCTAGATCAGCCTCTGTATAATACGTCCGTTAAACGAAAATCGATCCTTAAGCGACATATGAGAGCAGTCTCATTTTCAAGTTCAGAGGGTTTAACCTCGGATACGGATATCATTGCCTCTACCCAGAGATTCCCGGGTAACCGGCAACAGAGATCCTACAACAGTCGCTTACCTTCGTCAGCGTATTAAACATGCTCTAATAGAGCTAACTCTACATTCTTGGAAGAAGAATCCAGTGCTCGTACAAAAAACGTGCAACACCGGGATTACAAACGACGTTACAAAAGAAACAAAAGAGAACACGACGAGGGGGGAAAAGAGGCAATTACCAACTCGGGAAGAGAGAAAAACGGATCCAGTACAGGGACTGAACTTTGGGAATACTCTGGACAGACCCTCTGATAATAATGTTAATCTTTCACGAAGGCAATTGACAGAAGATCAGATCACAGTATTATCTAGGGGTCTCTCTTTTTGCCCCACTGTACATTTTGATCTGTTTAAAACTATACTAGATTGAAATAGATTTATCTGTAAGGTTACTTTAAGAAAAGTTATTTTGTGATGGCATTGATGAGTCAACAGACACATACGTAGACAAGCGGAAAATAGTGAATAGCAGGGAATAACCCAGAAAAACACATAAATACACTTCCAAGCTAACAAAAGTAAAAAGAGCAATAAATAAATAATAATAAAAATAAAAAATGGAATAGCAATGTGTGTAAAAAACATAAATAACAATGTATATCTGATTATAAAAGAATAAGTACCGTATTTGCTCGATTATAAGACGACCCTGATTATAAGATGACCCCCCCAAATTTGTACATTCCTTTAGGAAAAAAACTAAAAGCCTGATTATAAGACTACCCTATAGGAAAAAAGTTTAACTTGTATATATGTAAATTGCTTTTTAATATTTAATAAAAAGTTTATATTATACAAATGCATTTCTTGTTTTTATTTGCTTTTATGTGCCAATGCGGCCTCTCTCCCGCTCCCCCAGCTGTCTCTTTCCCCCCCAGCGTTGTCTCTCTCTCCCCCCAAAACTTCTCTCTTGTCTCTATCTATCCCCCCCTCCCCTTTTCTCTCTGTCCCCCTCCCTCCCCTTGTCTGTGTCTCCCCCCTCCCCCTCTTGTCTGTCTGTGTCCTCCCCCTCCCTTTGTCTCTCTCTGTCCCCCTCCCTCCCCTTGTCTGTGTCTCCCCCCCCCTTGTCTGTCTGTGTCCTCCCCCCATCCTCCTCCCTTTGTCTCTCTCTATCCCCCCCTCCCCTTGTCTGTCTGTCCTCTGTCCGTCCCCCCCTCCCTCTTACCTCGATCCCTGGTGCCTAGTGGGGGCAGCCGGGGGATGTCTGCACGATACGTGCAGACATCCTCCATGCTGCCCAACACGGCAGTCTATTATGACGGACAGCTGGTCCGTCATAATAGACTGCCGTGTCGGGCAGCATGGAGGATATCTGCACGTATCGTGCAGACATCCCCCAGCTGCCCGATTCTCCCTGGTGGCTAGTGGGGCAGCAGGGGATATCTGCGCGATGAGCGCAGACCTCCCCTGCTGCCGCCCGGCACGCTCGCCGGGACTTCTGTGACGAAAGCGGAAGTTCCCGGCTTCTTCACAGAAGCCCCGGCGGTCGTGCCGGGCGGAAGCAGGGGAGTCTGCGCTCATCGCGCAGACATCCCCTGCTGCTAGAGAGGGGGATCCAGGTCCCCTGCAGCTATGCTGGGGACCTGGATCCATGTCTTATAATCTGACCTCAATTTGAGGTCAGATTATAAGAAGACCTCGAATGTAAGACGAGGAGGATTTTTCAGAGCATTTGCTCTGAAAAAAACCTCGTCTTATATTCGAGCAAATACGGTAATAAATCAGCAAGTAACACACAAAGCACATATACTAATGGATATAACAAACATCAAATTAGGATAAAGCAAAATAACTGCAATAGCAACAATAACACATATAACTGGGGCACAGTTATACTGGAATAGAAAAGGGTCTTTCCCAAATGGTTCCCACAAAGCTGGAAGCATAGCATTGTCCAAAATGTCTTGGTTTGCTGAAGGATTAAGATTAATCTTTACTGGAAGTAAAAGGACCTAGCCCGACCCCTAAAAAACAGCCCCATACCATTATCCATCCTCCACCAAACTTTACAGTTGGCACAATACAGTCGGACAGGTGACGTTCTCCTGGCATCAGCCAGATCCAGATTAGTCATTCTACAGAACATGGAAGTCCATGAGCTCACTGTTAGGATAACTCGGTTGCCTTTTTGGTATCAGTTACTCCAGCACATACAGCTAGAAGTTAATTTTTACTGTCCCAATTTCTGGGTGTCCTGTTGATAAGAAATGATAAACTGGGAACAGCTGGCGTCTTTTATGACTCCACTGGTTTGCACACCACAAAGGCCATCCATGACCAGCACCAGCCTATGCTGCAAATAGTAAAAACAAATATGAAAGCTGGATATCCCTGCATCAGGATAAAAGTCTAATGAAACTATAAATACACATGCAGAGCATATGACATTTTCCATTTTATTTTAAACTTCATCTGTTAAAGTTATAAGCCCTTTGGAGACCCAATAAATAAGATTCAGTTACAAGTCCTTCATCAGTTCTCAGCCATGACTATCAGTGCAAACTGAATAGGATTCATGAAGGTGTCAAACACTGCCTTGTCATTATACAGTGTGTCCAGAAAGCTGATCAAAAGGTTAATAGTGTAGTTTTTCATGGGCCTACCAACCATAGGCATCCGCAGAATTTTAAAATATTTTTACTGTCATTATATGCCAGGATTTAGCTATTCAATATGCCAGGATTTAACCCCTCAATATGCCGGGATTTAGCCATTCAATATGCCAGGATTTAACCTCTCAATATGCCAGGATTTAGCCATTTAATATGCAAGGATTTAGCCATTTAATATGCCAGGATTTAACCCCTCAATATGCCAGAATTTAGCCATTCAATATGCCAGGATTTAACCCCTCAATATGCTAAGATTTAGCCATTTAATATGCCAGGATTTAACCCCTCTATATGCCAGGATTTTGCCACGCAATATGCCAGGATTTAGCCATTCAATATGCCAGGATTTAACCCCTCAATATGCTAAGATTTAGCCATTTAATATGCCAGGATTTAACCCCTCTATATGCCAGGATTTTGCCACGCAATATGCCAGGATTTAGCCATTTAATATGCCAGGATTTAACCCCTCAATATGCCAGAATTTAGCCATTCAATATGCCAGGATTTAACCCCTCAATATGCTAAGATTTAGCCATTTAATATGCCAGGATTTAACCCCTCTATATGCCAGGATTTTGCCACCCAATATGCCAGGATTTAGCCATTTAATATGCCAGGATTTAACCCCTCAATATGCCAGGATTTTGCCCCTCAATATGTCAGGATTTACCCCCTCAATATGCCAGGATTTACCCCCTCAATATGCCAGGATTTAGCCATTTAATATGCCAGGATTTAACCCCTCAATATGCCAGGATTTTGCCACCTTATGCCTGGTTTTGCCACTCTATACCAGGATTTTGCCCCTCAATATGCCAGGATTTACCCCCTCAATATGCCAGGATTTAGCCATTTAATATGCCAGGATTTAACCCCTCAATATGCCAGGATTTTGCCACCTTATGCCTGGTTTTGCCACTCTATACAAGGATTTTGCCCCTCAATATGCCAGGATTTTGCCACTCTATGCCAGGATTTTGCCTCTCAATATGCCAGGTTTTGCCTCTCAATATGCCAGGTTTTGTCACTCAATATGCCAGGATTTGCTCGTTTGTTGCCCCCCTCCTCCCCCCCATTCCCCAGCACTTACCTCCTTGCTGTTACTCTCCGGTGTTCTCCTCCGTGCATCTTCCCTCCTTTACGGAGGAAGGAAGCTCCGGTCACGCGACAGGAGCTTCCTTCCTCCGTGCAGGAGGGAAAATGCACGGAGGAGACATGTAACAGGGAGCTTAACGGAAGCGTTAAGCTCCCTGTTACATCAAAGGCACTTTTTTTTTCTCTTGAATATCCAGGGGGGGGGGGGAGCGCCTCCCCTTGCCCCCCCCCCCCCCCTGTGGACTCCCATGCTACCAGAGTAGGGAATATTTCAGGGCTCAACAAAACCCGGACGCCAGGTCACCATGGCAACCAGGAAATAAGACCTGGCACCTCGCTTTGGAGTTGGTGGTAAATATCCATTGTTTACATGTTTTTCTGTTGTTTTGTGAAAGTTATAGGGCAATAACTTTTTTCTAACCTTTTTCTCCTACAGTGAATTTTTTATCCCAACCCTAATCACCCCAACACTAGCACTAACCCTAAGCTAACTGTACAGCAGGTGTGTTTTCTCTTCAAAGTGCCACTTCACCAGAAAAGGATGTATGCGTGGGCCACATAAATTTTTAATTCAGAGAAAATGAAATATAATTAATAGTAGTGTGCGAGTGTATCACAGACTCCAAAGCACTAAATAAATCTCAAAGTAATGTACAGAGAGTGAGTGTATCACAGACTCCATATCAATAAAAATCACAGTAAAAAAATCACCATAAATACACACACAGGCACACATATACACACACACACACAAAGACACAGAGTCAAACTGTAACACTGTCATACTTACACACAATCACACACACACAGAGTCACACTTGCACAAAGACACAGTCATCCTGTAACCTTTTTAATACTATATATATTTATTTTTTAATTATTAGATTGTAACTTATCTTCTTAATATTATATTGTATCAATGTGTCATTTATCAAATTGTTTAACAGATTATAGAATGTATCCAAATTATTTACAAAGTATATGATATCAGATATAAAACTTAATATTAGTAAAAGGAAAAAAACTCAAATAAATAAAATAGAGGTTTGTAATTGAAAAAGAAAAAAACGTAGCTTAATCAGTAATTAGATGATATTAGTATTTACCGATCTACCATAAGTGCTAGAAAGCCACGGTGTCCATATTTTCAGAAATATTTTGTACTTGTCGTTTACAATATTTGATAGTTTTTCATTCACACAGATTTTATTTATTCTCGTTATCACGTTATATCAGGATAGATCTAATTTATTCCATCTACTTGCTGTATATATTCTAACACCCATACATAATGATGTAATTAATATATTTTCATCTTTTGTTAGGTTATTAATTTTTCGATTGAGTAGCGCATTCCAAGGTGTTAATGTCACTGGGATGGGTATGATCATATTAATGATGCTATTTAATTTGGACCATATTCTTTTTATTTTGGGGCAATTCCACCAAATGTTGTCTCCTCGTTTTACACAACCTCTAAAGCAATTTTCATTGGTATCAGCATACATCTTGTTTAATAATGTTGGCACAAGAAATGTCCTATATATATAGTTTATATGCCTGTTGGTTGTAGGTGACTGACACAGAACATTTTGCGGTCTCTTCTATTATTTCTGACCACTTTTCATCATCTATAGGTTCACCAATATCTTCCTGCCATCTATACCTGCACACAAGAACATTTTATATAAGTATGACACATCTCTGAGTCCATAGTTCCAGTATTTTAGATAGCTTTCAAAATCGGTGTACTAATCAGTAATAAGATGTCCTAGATATTTACATATTTACAAAAACTATATTCATGTTCTGCCCATTTTGTAGTGAGTACATTTATATTATTATTATCTATATGATACAAATGCAATAGGTTTTCAGCTTGACATGCTATGTAGTAATTTTAGATATTAGGTAGATTCTGCCCACCATGTTTTTTATCCCTAAATACAATGTCCTGTGAAATGCGTGGTTTTTTTATTATTCCATATAAACTTTATGATGTTTCTCTGAAGATCATCTAGGGTCGATTTAGTAATATTTATTGGTAAGCTTTTAAAGTATATAAAATTTTTAGCAGCAATGTCATTTTAATTGCATTAATTCCACCTATGAATGAAAGATTAAGACACTTTTCTAAAATTGTTTAAAATTTTTTTCAATAAATCTGTATAATTGAATTTGTATGGGTTGCTATACATATTGGTAAAATGGATTCCTAAGAACGAAATGTATTAATTATTTAAGTTGTATTTATAATTGTCTTTGATTTTTTTATATGCACTGTTATTAAGGTCAATATTTCAAAAATCAGTTTTGTCTTCATTTAAGCATTGCCCCAAAATGTTTTTAAAAGCTTTAAATCCTTATGCAAGTTTGGAAGGCTAATTATAGGATTAGACACTGTAATGATCACATCATCTGCATAAATGGCAATTTTTCACTGTATGTTATTAATAGGCTGGCCCGTTATATTTTTATTGGTTCTTATCAACTCAGCTAATGGTTCCATACAAAGCGCAATAATTGCTGGAGAAAGTGGACATCGTTGGCGCATTACACGTAAGCCGTTAAAGCTCTCAGATTTACTGCCCATAATTCTAATACTTGCTTTTGGTTTATTATGAAGCAAGGTTTGCGTTTTGCTTATAATACCTTCAAGCAGGGCCGGTGCAAGGATTTTCGTCTACACAGGCGAATGTGCATTTTGGTGCCCCCCTGCTCTGATCCGCCACGCCTCCCACACCATTAAGCCTCCTTACATTATATATATATATATATATATATATATATAAGAATAATGTATAGTGTAGAAAATAAATACATCTAAATATTCAACTCGCATGCTCTAAATGTGTCACACATTGAAACCCTTAAACACAAAGACACGCTTGCAGTCAGACACAGAGACACACTTACCACTTACACACACACCCTTACACAGACACACTTACACACCCTTACACAGACACAGTGACAAACTTAGACACACCCTTACACATACACAGTGAAACAATTACACACACCCTTACACAGATACAGTGACACACTTACACACACACCCTTACACAGATACAGTGACACACACACACACACCCTTACACAGATACAGTGACACACACACACATCCTTACACAGGCACAGTGACACACTTCCACACACACCCTTACACAGAAAGTGACACACTTAAATACACCCTTACCACTTACACAAACACAGTTACACCAATTCACACATAACCTGAGACACACTATTTTGCCACTCAATATGCCAGTATTTAGCCCAGGGGTCCTCAAACTTTTTAAACAGGGGGCCAGTGCACTGTCCCTCAGACCGTTGGAGGGCCGGACTATAGTCAAAACAAAAACTATGAACAAATTCCTATTCACACTGCATATATCTTATTTTGCAGTGAAGAAACAAAACAGGAACAAATACAATATTTAAAATGAAGTAAAGTTAAATCAACAAACTTACCAGTATTTCAATGGGAATATTATGCCAGTCAGAGCCCAGTAATATTATGCCAGTCAGATCCCAGTAATATTGTGCCATTCAGATGCCCAGGAACATTATGCCAGTCAGAGCCCAGTAATATTATGCCAGTCAGATGCCCAGGAATATTATGCCATTCAGATGCCCAGGAATATTATGCCATTCAGATGCCCAGGAATATTATGCCAGTCAGAGCCCAAGAATATTATGCCAGTCAGATGCCCAGGAATATTATGCCATTCAGATGCCCAGGAATATTATGCCAGTCAGATGCCCAGGAATATTATGCCAGTCAGATGCCCAGGAATATCATGCCAGTCAGAGCCCAAGAATATTATGCCAGTCAGATGCCCAGGAATATTATGCCAGTCAGAGCCCAGGAATATTGTGCCAGTCAGATGCCCAGGAATATTGTGCCAGTCAGATGCCCAGGAATATTATGCCAGTCAGATGCCCGGGAATATTATGCCAGTCAGAGCCCAGGAATATTATGCCAGTCAGATGCCCAGGAATATTGTGCCAGTCAGATGCCCAGGAATATTATGCCAGTCAGATGCTTGTTATACCTCCCTCCTCCCCCCCTTCCCCATCACTTACCTCCAGCTGCTGTGTCCCCGGCCGGACGTCTTGCGCAGTGTTCCCCTCCTGCTGGAGGAGGGAAACCCAGTTACCGGATCCAGATGTGATGGAACGGATAAATGTGCTTGGCGGGTCGCATGTGGCCCGCAGGCCGTAGTTTGAGGACCCCTGATTTAGCCACTCAATATGCCAGTATTTTGCCTCTCAATATGCCATTTAATATCCCAGGATTTTGCCCCTCCAATATGCCATTTAATATGCCAGGATTTTGCCACTCAATATGCCAGGATGTTGCCCCTCAATATGCCATTTAATTTCCCAGGATTTTGCCCCTCCAATATGCCATTTAATATGCCAGGATTGTGCCCCTCCAATATGCCAGGATTTTAACCCTCAATATGCCAGGATGTTGCCCCTCAATATGCCATTTAATATGCCAGGATTTTGCCACTCAATATGCCAGGATGTTGCCACTCAATATGCCAGGATGTTGCCCTTCAATATGCCATTTAATTTCCCAGGATTTTGCCCCTCCAATATGCCATTTAATATGCCCGGATTTTGCCCCTCCAATATGCCAGGACTGTGCCCCTCCAATATTCCAGGATTGTGCCACTCAATATGTTGGAATTTTGCCCCTCCAATATGCCAGGATCGT
The DNA here is from genome assembly GCA_036172795.1 of Pelodytes ibericus. NCBI lineage: Eukaryota > Metazoa > Chordata > Amphibia > Anura > Pelodytidae > Pelodytes > Pelodytes ibericus. Next base: position 110,962,476 of record CM069862.1, on the reverse strand, counting down.
GCTACTCAATATGCTGGGATTTTGCCCCTCCAATATGCCAGGACTGTGCCACTCAATATGCCAAGATTGTGCCACTTTATTTAAAAAATTTTGGGGGGGAATTTAAATTTATTTAAGATTGTGGAATTTTTATCAATCAAATTATTTGATCTATGTTGATTATTACTAAATAGATTTTCATAAAATCTTTTAAAACATTCCACTATTTCCTGTATTTTTCACACATACTTGTTATTGATATTTTTAATCCTTCTGATGTGTCTAATGAGTACTGTAACACTGTCACACTTACACCAAAGAGTCACCCTTACATAAAAACACACTTACACACACACAGTCACACAAATAGCCAGACTTACACAAACACACTTACACACAGACTCACACTGTCACACACACCAGAACCTGATTAACCACACTGTTCTGTTTTTAAACGAGGCTGAGAGAGGCGAGAATTATCTATGTGACTTGCACAGGAGGGAATCTAGAAACAAAATTTGCTATTTGATCTGGGGTTGTTCCACCACACAAGGGGGAGGACACTTCTAGGTACACCTTCCCACCTCTGGGCTGGCTTGTAAACCTGAGTTGACCTGAGAAGGTATAAATCTTAATCCAAGGCCCCCCCCCCCCCCCCCCCTGTTTCAATAACAAATCATCACCACCATCTTTTATTTAGTGTAAGAAAGGGCTGTTTAAAACAATATTACTATTTAGTACATACCTTTTTTTAAACTTTTTAAAAATAATTTCATTACACATTATTTATTATTATATCTTATGAAAATGGTTAATGAATACCATTTTGTAAGGTCGAGATGAGACATACAAGTGGTAAACAAGTCAATCCTAGGTTGGGATTAGTGCTAATCTCGGCCTCCAATCTTGTATTTTAACAGACCTCTTTGTCTTTTCCAAGGAATGCATGCTTTCTTTTTTTTTTTCAATTTGTTTTTTTTATTGAGTTAAGTTATATCATTAGAAAGGAGAGGGAAAACAAGGAGCCGTATTGGGTCCGAACATTTATAAAAAGGTATTGGTAGCAAACAAAGTAGCTTCCAGAAGGATATTCCTTGAAAAAAACCCAGACAATATAAACACAAATAAAAGGAAAACTGAGGGGTGCAAGCGGATGAGAAGTTAGGGTGAAAAAGGAGTAATGAAAGGAGGAGGGAGTGTCCAGTTGGCTGGGGTTTGGCCACATGGAGCCAGAGCTGATTGTATTGTGTGGGCTTTTTAATGGCTAGAAGGAAACAGTAACAGAAATGAGAACATATTACAGTTCCACAATATCCATGGATGCAACACTATTTGTGGACCCTTGGTGCTTGTGGTGCATTTATTCAGAATGTGTAGGATTTTTCTAAAGCAAGCAATGCATCTCGAAAGGACAAAGGTTTTGCAGATTTCCAGTTAGCTGTAACTGTCCTTTTGGTCAGGGTAGTAACTAATGTGATGTGATAGATAGTGTGCAGGAGATAGTATGCAGGAGAAAGTCCAGTCCTTGAAAAAGGGATTGGCTGGTGGAGTACGTCTTGAATAAATTGGAAAGTTTGTTGCCATAGAGCCTGCACATTTTTGCAATGCCACTGTATGTGGGCTGCTGAGCCCATGGAGTGTAGTCTCATTGGCACTATATGCCACCTAAACATAACTTTATATTAGTCTCCCAGTAGTCTGAACAGAGTAGGTATAAGTCTGGATAAGAGGTAGTCAGTTTTATGTCCAGATAAGAAAAATACTTTATTCACCGGTTATATTTATAGTTAGATTTAAGGGAGATTAATTGCTAATGGGAAATGTGGAATGGTAGGGCTTGCGTTTTGCTAGAATTATATTCAGGAGAATTGTATTAGTAAATCTAAGAGTGGTAGCAGCGACATTTGTGGGTCTGCTAACCCTATCATGATATTGCTGGCAAATAATGGTAGGTTTGGTTTTGGACTGGAATGCCCTTTATGAGATTGTTATCTCAAATTGTGCGTGCAAGTGGTTCTAGTGCTAAAATAAAAATTAGGCTTTATAGGGGGCAGCCCTATGCCGTTCATTAGAAAAACATTTTTGGAGTGAAAATCTAAATTGAAATCTGGCTGATGGAGAGTTGTATAAAGCTGTTATAAAATTCTAGGATAGCTGTGAGTTTGTCTAAAGTTCTTGTCATGTAAGTCCAGTGAAGTCTGTCAAATGCCATTTTTTGTGTCCAGGGAAATGAAAAGGCTTTGTTGTTTAAGCCTGTTAATGATAGAGGCTAAATCAATACATTTTTCTGTCAGAGGTCCGTCTGTTTGGGATAAAGCCGACTTGGTCTCTTGGTCGATAAGTTTGTGGAAGAGGGTGTTTAGTTTGTTGCAAGCAGTCTGGCGTACAGTTTTGTGTCTATGTTTAGGAGAGATATGGGTCTGAAGTTAGCGGGTGTATCAGAGACTTTATCTGGTTTCGGTAGTGTGATTATATTAGCATCTAGCATCTCAGGTGGCATGAGTCCAGTTGATTTTATTTGATTAAATGATGCTAGTAGTGTCGGTGAGAGTTATTTTTTACATTTTGTAATAGGCTTCTGGGCCTGGGGCTTTTGATGGTTTTAAATGTAACCTTCTAGCTCATCCTTTGAAGGGTTCATTAAGGGCATTAGCGTCCTGGGGGGACAGTTTGGGGAGAGTAATTGTGTCAAGAATGTGAACAGTATCAAAGTGTTGGAGTGTGTTATAAATTCTTGTAAAAACTTGCGAGTTCATTAACAATATCTGTTGGATTATATAGTTTGTGTCAGTTAGTATTGTGTATATAAGGAATTTCAGCTTGGGGTATAAATAATATATGCTTTGTTTGAGGCCCATATTGTTTGTTGAGGATCTAAAATTGTTTTCACTGGGTTCTCTATGGAACTTGCTAAATGATAACCTGTTTGTCAAGCACATCTGAATCACAGGGGAAAAAACACAATAGTAACAAGCCGACACAATATTTAATTTATTTATAGACCCATAAAATGCTAGTCAGTCCTGTTTCTGATCCTGATTGTAACTCTCTGGTGTTTTAATCATCCTTTGACTTATAACCTCACTCAGCTTTCTGTTACCTGCTAATGAACCTTGAAATGTAACTTGACATGGGCTATGGCTAAACCTCCTACAATCCCAGTATGATGGGGTGGAAATAGCAATCACATGTAACACTGATCAGGCAAACAAAAGTAGCAACTACTACATCAAAAGGAGCATAAGCTCCGTGTGTTAAACACACAGGAGGGGAGGAGAGAACAGATATTAGGGGGAGGGGGAGAGAGAACAGATATGGGGAGAGGAAAAGATATATGGGGAGGGGAATGAGAGGGAATGATACATGGGGAGAGGGAAAGACATATGGGGGGAGGTGAGGGAAAGAGATATGGGGAGAGAAGGGAGAGATAATATGAGGGGTAGGAGGGATAAGATAAATGGGGGGGGGGGAGAAAACATATGAGAAGGGGAAAGAGATAACAGGTTTGGGGAGGAGGAGAGAGAGAACAGATATGGGGGGTGAGAGACAGACATGGGGGTGGGGAGAGTTAAAACATACATGGGAAGGGAGAGAGAGACATAAAATGGGGGGGGTTGGAGAGAGACAGACATGGCAAGGAAGAGGAAAGAAAGAAACATGGGAAAGGAGAAAGACATCCATGGAGTGAGAGGAAAGAGACAGGAATGCAGAGGGAGAGGAGACAGACAAACATGAGGGTAGAGAGGAAGGGGATGCCACAGGGGTGTCCCACACAGGGCGCCTGAACACATAAGGCTGGCCCTGGTTATATATATTAGGGCATAGTGTTAGATTTAACCTTGTGTACATACTGGAGGTACATATTACAAAATGCAGGGGTATATATCAGTCTTATCTGTAAATAACACTCTTCAGATGTGCTTTTAAAATGCATGGTTTTCCCTTTCGTGAGCAAAAAAATAATGATATGCTATGGGGCTGGTATAAAACTATTTCCAGGGCTGATTTTTATTCCCAGTCCGAAACTGGGTGGCACCCATTACCTTCATCTAATATAACTGTGATTTTAGGTACTAATAATTTGATTACATATCCATTTGTTATTTTATCTTTGCTCTCTTTTAATAGGACCTCTAAATGTGGCTGCTACACTTCGGTCCCTTATTTATCAGGAATTATTATTTTTACCTGCCTTTTGTCAGCACAACCAGTCTATTTTTTGTATTTGTTTTGAATTGCTCTTATGTTTATTATAGTGCGCCCACTGTGGTATAAAGCAATGTAACATATAATGCTAAACTACTAAAGCCTACTACTATTAAACAATCCTCAAATAAACATCAACACCAAATCCAGTTATAACCTGACCCAGGTAAATTCATATAAGTATCTTGGCATGTGGATAGACCCAAACTTATCTTTTGGTCTCCATATCGACAAGCTTGTGTCAAAGCAATATCCTAGGATTGGCTTTCTATATAGAAACAAATCAAACCTAGATTCCACAGTAAGGAATTGTATTGTGAAGCAAATATTAATGCCAATCTTAGACTATGGAGATGTTGTATATGATTCTGCCCCGCAGACCCATCTCGGTAAACTTGACACTCTGTACAATACATTGTGTCATTTTGCACTACAGTGCGATTATAACACTTATCACTGTAAAATGTTCAGAGAGTTAAATTGGCTGACACTTGCCTCCAGGCGCACTCTCCACCTAGCTTGCTTAGTGCATAACCACTTCTCTGGAAAGCTCCCCCCCCCCCCCCCCCCCACACCTGAGCGGCAAGCTCACTCTTACTCCCTGTACATCCTACAATCTCAGATCCTGCACCAACCCTTCACTAGCGACCCCTCACTTCAAAAAGGAAGCAGGTCTAGGTGCGTTCTCTTTCAGAGCTCCTCATTTGTAGCCTTCCTGTTTCTGCCAAATTGAGTGTCTCCCATATCTTCAAAACAGATTGTACCTGTTATTAGTTTACAAACTCCTTTGTATACTGTACAAATTGTTCCTTTTTTGTATCAATAGTGATTTAACCTGTATGTTCTCCTTCCAACTTGTTTAAATATATGTATGTATGTATTTTTAATCTACAGTTAAATGTGTAACTCTGTGTAGCTCCATTCTGGACTGGGTCCCCAGGACATACATAAGAATGAGAGAAATCTCAATGTATTCTTCCTGGTAAAACACTTTCTAAAAAAAAAAAAACCCTATTGGAGTTTACTTATTCATTTGTCATCTACATATTTTTGGGGTAGAAATATACTATACACATTTTTGTTCATATAAGTTTCTGATACTATTTTGTAGGTCTTTAGATAATGCAAATAAAAGTTAATTTTTAACCTCTTTTTGGTTTGATTCTATTTGAACTGGGTTAACCCCATCACCCTTTCAGATACAGTAAATCTTTGACAATGCGCTTCCCTTAGAAAGGGATAACATGAGCAGTACAAATATAATGATATCATGGTATTAGAATTTTGATTCTGTTACAAAATATGTTTTTGTGATCACTTTATATATATATTACAGCAACAAGCCCATCTTTTCCATACATTTCTCCTTCCTTCTGATTCCCATGTGCTCACACACAATCTCTTTTAACTTTTTTTTCTGTTTCGCTTTTTTGTTTTGAAGGTGCTGAGAGATTGACCTGAACGTTTTGCACACAGTTTTTTTTTATTTTTTTTTATTAAATATATATTTATTTCATTTTCCATTTAAACTAGGAATGGGGGTTGGGGGGGGCTAAGGACCAATGAGCACCGGGCTAGACAGTATAGGTGGGGAAGGTGACTTAGTTAGTACCCGGGTGGGTGGATCTGGGGGAATGGATTGTAGGGAGCAACCTATAAACAACTTAAAAATTAAATCAGGGGCGTTCCTAGAGTTCCTACAATTATAGATACCAGGAATAGTGTGCCATTCAGAGCCCATTAATAGTGTGCCAGTCAGATACCAGTAATATTGTGCCACACAGAGCCCAGTAATATTGTGCCAGTCAGATACCAGTAATATTGTGCCAGTCAGATACCAATAATAGTGTGCCAGTCAGATACCAGTAATAGTGTGCCAGTCAGATGCCTGTAATATTGTGCCAGTCAGATACCAGTAATATTGTGCCAGTCAGATACCAGTAATATTGTGCCACTCAGAGCCCAGTAATATAGTGCCAGCCAGATGCCCAGCAATATAGTGCCAGCCAGATGCCCAGTAATATAGTGCCAGCCAGATGCCCAGTAATATTGTGCCAGCCAGATGCCCAGTTATATAGTGCCAGCCAGATGCTCAGTAATATAGTGCCAGCCAGATGCCCAGTAATATAGTGCCAGCCAGAGCCCAGTAATATAGTGCCAGCCAGATGCCCAGTAATATTGTGCCAGCCAGATGCCCAGTTATATAGTGCCAGACAGATGTCCAGTAATATAGTGCCAGCCAGATGCCCAGTTATATAGTGCCAGCCAGATGCCCAGTAATATAGTGCCAGCCAGATGCCCAGTAATATAGTGCCAGCCAGAGCCCAGTAATATAGTGCCAGCCAGATGCCCAGTAATATAGTGCCAGTCAGAGCCCAGTAATATAGTGCCAGCCAGATGCCTGTAATATTGTGCCAGCCAGATGCCTGTAATATTGTGCCAGTCAGAGCCCAGTAATATTGTGCAGCCAGATGCCCAGTAATATTGTGCAGCCAGATGCCCAGTAATATAGTGCCAGCCAGAGCCCAGTAATATTGTGCAGCCAGATGCCCAGTAATATAGTGCCAGCCAGATGCCTGTAATATAGTGCCAGTCAGAGCCCAGTAATATAGTGCCAGTCAGAGCCCAGTAATATAGTGCCAGCCAGATGCCTGTAATATAGTGCCAGTCAGAGCCCAGTAATATAGTGCCAGCCAGATGCCTGTAATATAGTGCCAGCCAGATGCCTGTAATATTGTGCCTGCCAGAGCCCAGTAATATAGTGCCAGTCAGAGCCCTGCTCGTTTTAAACCACCCTCCTCCCCCCCTTCCCCCATCACTTACCTGAAGGCTGCTCTCTGCTCCCGGACGCCTCCTCCGTGCAGTCTTCCCTCTTGCACGGAGGAGGGAAACACAGTAACCGGATGTGACGTAACGTCACTTCCGGTTGCTGTGGTTTTTTTTTTTTTACTTTTTTCCGGCGGCCGCATCCAGGGGAAAAAAAAAAAGTTAACCAGCGCGATGCGGGGGGGGGGGGGTGCCGGCAGCACGGGTGTCACCCCCGCTGGAGGTGTCACCCGGTGCGGTCCGCCCCCCCCGCCCCCCCCTCGGGACGCCACTGAATTAAATCACAAATGGATTATGCCAGTGGCATTAAGTATATGCTTGTAAATGCCAGACGTTTAGCTAGTAAAATAGGGGAATTAGAGTTGGTAGCAGGACTTGAAAATTATGACTTAATTGGTATAACTTAAACATGGTGGGATGGCACTGTGGGATTGATTAGAAAAGATAGGTCAAACAAACGAGGTGGAGAGGTCTGTTTGTATATTAAATCAGCATTATTGCCTCATTTGAAGGAAGATATATTTAATGACAGTAATGAACATGTGGGATCATTGTGGGTTGAGATAGTCAGTGGGGGTAGACCTGGCCAGAAATTATTAGTTAAAGCAATTGTTATAAACCACCAAATATTGGTGATATTGAAGAATCTCAGCTATTAATGCAAATCGGAAAGGCTTCTAAAATAGGGTGTAGTATCATTATGGGGGATTTTAATTACCCAGAAGTAGACTGGAAAAATGGAACCACTAATTCTGCTAAAAGCAGTATGTTTCTGAATTTGTTAAATGACAACTTTTTGTCTCAGCTAGTACAGGCACCAACCAGAGGGGAAGCATGCCTGGATCTGGTAATAACTAACATGGAGGAGCTTAACTCTAACATCCAAGTAAGGGAGCATTTACGGAATAGTGACCATGGTATCCTTTGAGATTAATCCAAAAAAGCAAATTGGTATGGATCCCACCAAAACACTGAATTTGAAAAAGGCCAACTTTAGAAGGTTTAATATACCCCTTGGTCTTGTTGATTGGGATGGATTAATTTTGGGAAAAAATATAGAAGGTAAGCGGAATACCTTCAAACTAACACTAGAAAAATATACATATAAATGTATACCCTTTGGTAACAAATATAAAAGAAGCAAACTAAAACCAAGTTGGCTAACTAGTAGGGTAAATCAGGAAATAAAAAGAAAGTAGTGTTTAAAGATTATAGTTTGAGGGATCAGCAGAGGCATTTGAAAAATATAAAGATGAAACAATTTCTAAGGAAAGCAAGAGGAATCAAAAATATAATGAAAAAACATTTGCTAAGGAGAGAAAGAGGAATCCAAAAGAAATCTTATATATATATATATATATTTATAGCAAAAAATTAAAGGCTGAAAATGACCCATCCTTGTTATCTGAAATGGGTGAGATTGTCAGTGGAGACAGAGAGAAAGCAGATATTTTAAATAATTTCTGTTTTTACCAAGGAAGAACCAATGGACAAGAACCTGGAAGCTACAGCGTGACTTGGACACACCATCATATATTTCTGCAATATATATATTTATACAAACCCCACTCCCAAAACAAATCCCTACCTATTCCTCAACTTTCAAAGATCTCATTTAAATTCTACAACTCCTCATGAATTATATTACATTATTCTTAGTAAAACCTCATCCTATTAAATCAATTAATAATTTTGAGTCTCAGAGATCAACACCACCCTTTGTGTTCATAAACCTCAACAATCCTAATGTCATTCATACTAGTGATTGACATATCCTCTTAAATTATTCCATACGTAATTATCCTTATTGAATGATACTTATTTCTCAAATACACTTTATATTTGAAGTAGTGCGTGCAATCCAAAAAAAGTGAACCTATCTACATGTTCTAGCCCAAAATGTCTAATTCGAGGGAGGGTTAATAATCCATTACCTATTGCATCTATTATGATCTGTGTTTTTCTTTCTCCTCTCTCTTTATCTCTCCCTCTCTTCACCAGTGCAATGACATATCCAAATATACATGTATACATAATACATAATATTTACACAACCTTCACATAATCAAGTTTACATCCCTTAGACCAAAACGGGTTTTATTTTACAGCCCTCTCCAGTGGAGTATTCACACAGTAGCTTTATAAGTACAACAGATTTCTATTCTAGATATTTATAGTACCATAATGTACTTTAGAATGAAAGAAAATTGAGGGAGAAGAAGAAAGAAGAGAAAGAGAGAAAAAGACAGTAATGAAAAAAAAAATCTAATATTCCTCCTTTCCTTCTCCCTTCCTCACCATCCCCACTCCAATCCCCACCTCCCACCACCAATCTGCAACTCTGACTTGCCAATATATCCAAAGACTTGCCAATGCATAGCTAGACTTGCCAATGCATCCCCAGACTTTCCAATCTCCTCCTCATACCTGCTAATGTATCCCTACAATTGCTAATGTATCCCCAGACTTGCCAATGCATCCCAAGACTTGCCAATCTGCCCCATGACTTACCAATCTGCCTTCCAGGACTGCCAATGTGTCCCCAAACTTCCCTGGTGTCTACTGAGGGCAGCCAAAGGTGATTTATACAAACAGCTCAATTTAAAATGGGTGGGAAATAAGGTGCAAAAAGCTATTTTAAAGTCACAGTATATTAAACAGTCAGTGTGTATAACTGAATATCTTATAAGTAATAGCAACTAAGTGACAATATCATGTGCATATGTGCACAAATTCCAAGTGTGTAATAAAGATATATAGTACAAAAAAGAATTGTTTAAGGAGGAATTATTCCACAGTGTATCACAATATACATATATAAATACACAATATAAAAAGAACACTGTCACAAAATAAAGATATTAATTCTTTCACATATTTACAATGACTTCTGGTTCACGTTATAGAATAAGAATGGGGTCAAAATGCTTGGATCCATCTCATGAAAAGAGACACGAAACACATTGAAAATAATTGCCATAAGTGACCTGCTCGGGTATTTTACAAGGAAATTACTGGAGACTATACCAAGAACCACTTACACATAAGAAGCATGTGACTGGACTAAATCAAATTCTAGCACTGCACTGCAAGGCGAGACAAGAGAAGAGTGAAATGTCACATGAAAGTGATTCAAGAAAATACTTTACCAGATGGGTTACCACTGGATAACTATGGCAAAAAGTGTTTTTATTCTAACAGGATGTGCTAGGCTGCTTTGGACACTGCTATTATATTGATTTCCAGACAGTCAGACAATGGCCTGAAAAGGAAATAAAAGCTGATCAAAGTCCACTCACAGGTATTTATCAAGATGGAATACAATACAGTAACTGACTGCTTATCTGAGCACCTCTCAGTACAAGACACAGACGTTTACCTACAAAATAACAATTTTGCTACCTACAAAAATTGGATACAGGGAATGAGCAGAAGAAGAGGAATAAAGATATCAAGGCAGAATGAGAAACCACGCTGGAATTATAACTAATAATATTTAACTAATGGCTAATATCACTACAGGATGACTTACCAAGCGAATGGGACACAGGAGGAAAACAAAAGTTGCTCAGAGACTTTTCACCATGGGGCACTTGCACTAAACCAGCTTTTCTTAACTCTACATACTAAACTCTACATACTATGTACATACCTGTAAAGCAAGAAATCCCTGGGCAGCACATGTGCTTTGCTCAGGGCCGCCAGCTTTATACAGCGCTTTTTCCCCATGTCCTGTGACACAGTGTCTCACAGTGTGTATGTGTGAATGACAGACTGTGTATGTGTGAGTGACAGACTCACAGGGGTTAAGTCCTTTGGCTAATAGAGGTGTCTGATAATGACTGAATGTATACTATAACTATATTATTCAAACTGAATTCAACATGGTTCCCAAGGCTTCCTAATAATGTATTTAATACAAAATGTGTCCCTGAATTGCAGAAATGGTCACCCTAGCGCTCGGGGATAAGGAGGTGCGCTGGCGGTAGGGTCCTGAGTACTGGTCGCGTGGGCCGAGGTGCTGGAGCAACTTCTGAGTGGTGGTAGCTGGGGCAAAGTCCTGAGTGCAAGGGGGGTTTTGGGGGCAAGGTCCTGAGTATAAGGTGGGTGTTGGGGCAAGGCCCTGAGTGCAAGGTGCAGGGGCGTTGCTAGGTCAACAAATGATCAGGGGCTTGAGCCCAGATGAGCACAGTCGCACACAATCTCACCCCATCTCTCTCTCTCTCTGTCTCACGCACCCTGTCTCTCTCCCTCTCTTTCTAACACACACCGCCTCTCTCTCTCTCTCTCACACTCTCCGTCTCTCTCTCTCTCTCTCACACTCTCCGTCTCTCACACTCTCCGTCTCTCTCACACTCTCCGTCTCTCTCTTACACTCTCCGTCTCTCTCTCACACTCTCCGTCTCTCTCTCTCTCACACACTCTCCGTCTCTCTCTCTCACACTCTCCGTCTCTCTCTCTCACACAGCGTCTCTCTCTCTCTCACACTCTCCGTCTCTCTATCTCACACAGCATCTCTCTCTCTTTTAACACTCAGTCTCTCTATCTCACACAGCGTCTCTCTCTCTCTCACACACTCTCCATCTCTCTCACACTCTCCGTCTCTCTCTCTCACACTCTCCGTCTCTCTATCTCTCTCTCTCTCAGTCTCTCTCTCTCTCACTCTGTCTCTCTATCTCACACAGCGTCTCTCTCTCGCTCACACTCTCCGTCTCTCTCTCGCTCACACTCTCCGTCTCTCTCTCTCTCCGTCTCTCTCTCTCACACTCTCCGTTTCTCTCTCTCACACAGCGTCTCTCTCTCTCTCACTCTCCGTTTCTCTCTCTCTCACTCTCCGTCTCTCTCTCTCACACTCTCCGTCTCTCTCTGTCACTCTCCGTCTCTCTCTCGCTCACACTCTCCGTCTCTCTCTCGCTCACACTCTCCGTCTCTCTCTCTCTCACTCTCCGTCTCTCTCTCGTTCACACTCTCCGTCTCTCTCTCTCTCACACTCTCCGTCTCTCTCTGTCACTCTCCGTCTCTCTCTCGCTCACACTCTCCGTCTCTCTCTCGCTCACACTCTCCGTCTCTCTCTCTCTCACTCTCCGTCTCTCTCTCGCTCACACTCTCCGTCTCTCTCTCGCTCACACTCTCCGTCTCTCTCTCTCTCTCTCTCCGTCTCTCTCTCTCTCTCCGTCTCTCTCTCGCTCACACTCTCCGTCTCTCTCTCTCACACTCTCCGTCTCTATCTCCCACAGCGTCTATATCTTTCTCACACACACTTACACATACACAACCTGACACACACACCCTCATACACTTATGCAAACACCCTGACACACACACACACACACACACACACCCTTATACACTTATGCAAACACCCTGACACACACACACCCTCATACACTTATGCAAACACCCTGACACACACACATCCTGACACACACACCCTCATACACTTATGCAAACACCCTGACACACACCCCCTCATACACTTATGCAAACACCCTGACACACACACACCCTCATACACTTATGCAAATACCCTGACACACACATCCTGACACACACACCCTCATACACTTATGCAAACACCCTGACGCACACTCACTTATAAACATTGCTTCACCCACACAGTCACACTTACACGCAGACACTAACACACATTTTTAAATATTTTTTAAATAAAACAAAAACCTTACAGCGTTGGTCCCCCTCCATGCTAAATTACCTTTGTTTGCAGTGAGGAGGACGTCTCCGATGAGACACTTTCTTCTGCCAGATGTCACATCCGGCGCGCAGCCAGACTCACAGTGCGACGGGGGCGGAGCTTGCACCCGTCGCGCTGTCAGTATGGCCAGGAGGTGCTGTCAACGCAGGCACTTGCTTGTGGGCCGCACCTCCAGGAGGAGGGGCCAGCCGCAGCGCCTCTCTTCCTCACCCCCCGCACGAGCATAAACCTCCGATTCTGGGACTATGTCCCAGACGGGGGAAAGCACTGCGGGGGAGATTTTTTTTTTTTTTTTAACAGTGATAGCCCTGGAGTCTCGGGGCTAAAGTATACTTTAGCCCCAGAGTCTCCATTCGGGGCTATGCACTGGAGATTCGGGGCTATAGCCCCAGTAGCCCCCCCCCCTAGCGACGCCTCTGGCAAGGTGGATGTTGGGGTAAAATCCGGAGTGCAAGGTGGATGTTGGGGCAAAGTCCTGGGTGCAAGGTGGATGTTAAGGAAAAGACGTGAGTGCAAGGTGGGTGCTGGGACAAAGTCCTGAGTGCAAGGTGGATGTTAGGGAAAAGACGTGAGTGCAAGGTGGGTGTTGGGACAAAGTCCTGAGTGCAAATCAAGGTGTTGGGACAAGTCCTGGACATAATAATATTTTACTTTTTTCTTTTCACCCCGTGGGTGAGCTCTTGAAAACAGGCTGGCTCAGGTGGAATACAATATTTTTTTCAAAGAGCCACTTGTTTAGGTGGGTGTATTGTGTTTTTTTTTTTAAAGGGGAGGGAGTGTTGGGGGTGGCAGCATGTTATCATTCGCCCTAGGCAGCATAATGTCTTGCAATGGCTCTGGCTTTGCTGCATAACAGTTTTTTTTTACATGTTTTTGCATGGCCATAGTTCCGTATCGGTCCAAATATTATGTGTTGATCAAATATTGTAATGGTGGATATTTGTATCAGAAATTATATAAGGGCATTTATGTAAACATGTCCATGTGAAAAAAGCACTTTAAAATCGTTTGTAGTTTATAGACATGTGCAAAACTAAAATTTTCGTTTCGTTTTCGTCCATTCGGACGAAAATGTTATTTATTTCGTCTAAAACGAATTTCGTTCATTAGTGCATTCGTTTCAGACGAAATTCGTTCATTATTTTCGTTTCGTTAATTTTTTTCGTTCGTTTTATAGAATACAATGTAATACTATTGGCTTTCTATAAACCGAACGAGAGCCCCATTCATAAGAAATTCTTATGAATGGGGCTCTCGTTCGGTTCATAGAAAGGCAATAGTATTAATTGTATTCTATAAGCCGAAAGTCTATAAACCGAACGACTTTCGGTTTATAGACTTTCGGCTTATGGAATACATGTAATCCTATTGCTATTCTATAAACCGAACGACTTTCGGTTTATAGAATAGCCATAGGTTTACATGTATTACATAAGCCGAAAGTCTATAAACCGAAAGTCGTTCGGTTTATAGGCTGTCGGCATTTAACTAATAAGAGACAGAGTCTCCATTCATAAAATTATGAATGGAGACTTTGTCTCCGTGTAGTAAAATGCTGACAGCCTATAAACCGAACGTTCGGTTTATAGGCTGTGGGCATTTTACTACACGGAGACAAAGTCTCCATTCATAATTTTATGAATGGAGACTCTGTCTCCGTGTAGTAAAATGCCGACAGCCTATAAACCGAACGTTCGGTTTATAGACTTTCGGCTTATGCAATACATGTAATCCTATGGCTATTCTATAAACCGAAAGTCGTTCGGTTTATAGAATAGCAATAGGAATACATGTATTCCATAAGCCGACAGCCTATAAACCGAACGTTCGGTTTATAGGCTGCCGGCATTTTACTACACGGAGACAGAGTCTCCATTCATAAAATTATGAATGGAGACTTTGTCTCCGTGTAGTAAAATGCCCACAGCCTATAAACCGAACGGTTTATAGGCTGTGGGCATTTTACTACACGGAGACAAAGTCTCCATTCATAATTTTATGAATGGAGACTCTGTCTCCGTGTAGTAAAATGCCGACAGCCTATAAACCGAACGTTCGGTTTATAGGCTGTCGGCTTATGGAATACATGTATTCCTATTGCTATTCTATAAACCGAACGACTTTCGGTTTATAGAATAGCCATAGGATTACATGTATTGCATAAGCCGAAAGTCTATAAACCGAAAGTCGTTCGGTTTATAGGCTGTCGGCATTTAACTATACAGAGACAGAGTCTCCATTCATAAAATTATGAATGGAGACTTTGTCTCCGTGTAGTAAAATGCCGAAAGCCTATAAACCGAACGATCCGTTTATAGACTTTCGGCTTATATAATACATGTAATCCTATGGCTATTCTATAAACCGAACGTTCGGTTTATAGAATAGCAATAGGAATACATGTATTCCATAAGCCGACAGCCTATAAACCGAACGTTCGGTTTATAGGCTGTGGGCATTTTACTACACGGAGACAAAGTCTCCATTCATAATTTTATGAATGGAGACTCTGTCTCCGTATAGTTAAATGCCGGCTTTTAACTATACGGAGACAAAGTCTCCATTTATAATTTTATGAATGGAGACTCTGTCTCCGTATAGTTAAATGCCGGTGTTCTGACAAATTTCTGGAGCAAATTCTCCTGCGCAATCGCATCAATAATACAGCAGGAGGATCACAAATCCCATCAAGATGAGGCAGCCCTCACCAGGATGCTTGCCCCCTTATGTCCCGACGCCCCGTGTTACTTACCACCTTAAGAACACAACAACGGACGCGCGCATTCCCAAACGGCTGGATAGGCGTGCGCATGCGCTGTGTATCGCTGTGGTCGATGATCTGGTAGGAAGGGGTGTGCGGCGGGTGTGAGGGGGCGGGAGGTGGGTTGCGCAGCTGTCTCATGCACGGTGGTCACAAAGTTACAGCTGAGTTATCAGCTGTAACTTTATGCGCATGCGCAGTGAGCAAATTCTCCTGCGATTGCGCAGGAGAATTTGCTCCAGAAATTTGTCAGAACACCGGGTTTTAACTATACGGAGACAAAGTCTCCATTTATAATTTTATGAATGGAGACTCTGTCTCCGTATAGTTAAATGCTATTGTATTCTATAAACCGACTCTATTTCGGCTTATAGAATGCAATAGTACTACGAATGGACGAATGAACGAATGATTTTCCTTTATTAACCATTCGTTCATTCGGCTTTAGTTAGCTTAGCATTTTCGTTCTTCGTTTTTCGGGCGAATGGACGAAAATGCAATTTTCGGACGAAAATGCATTCGTCCGAAAACGAATGCACATGTCTAGTATATATTCACATGTAAATTGCTTTTTTAATAAAAAATTATGATATAAATAAAATCTTGTTTTTATTTCCTTTTATGTGACAAAGCTGCCTCTCTCTTTCCCTTGCCCCCAGATTTGTCGCTCTCCCCCCCTTAGTGTTGTCTCTCTCTCACCCTCCCTTTGGCTCCCCCCTCGCTCCCCTTGTGTCTGTCTCTTCCCCCCTTCCCTCCCCTTGTTTCTCTCTGCCCCCCCCCCCTTGTTATTCTGTCCCCCCCTCACCTGTTTCTTGCTCCCTGGTGGCTAGTGGGGGCAGCCGGGGGATGTATGCACTATACATAATAGACGGAAGTGTCGGGCAGCATGGAGGTTGTCTGCACGATTCGTGCAGACATCCCCCAGCTGCCCGATTCTCCCTGGTGGCTAGCGAGGCAGCGGTGGATGTCTGCGCGATGAGCGAGACCTCCCCTGCTGCCGCCCGGAACGACAGCCAGGACTTTTATGAGGAAGCCGGAAGTACCCAGCTTCATCATAGAAGTCCCGGCGGTCATGCCGGGCGGCAGCAGGAGAGGTCTCGCTCATCGCGCAGACATCCTCCGCTCCCTCGCTAGCCACCAGGGAGAATCGGGCAGCTGGGGGATGTCTGCACGAATCGTGCAGACAACCTCCATGCTGCCCGACATTTCCGTCTATTATGTATAGTGCATACATCCCCCGGCTGCCCCCACTAGCCACCAGGGAGCAAGAAACAGGTGAGGGGGGGACAGAATAACAAGGGGGGGGGGGGGGCAGAGAGAAACAAGGGGAGGGAAGGGGGGAAGAGACAGACACAAGGGGAGCGAGGGGGGAGCCAAAGGGAGGGTGAGAGAGAGACAACACTAAGGGGGGGAGAGCGACAAATCTGGGGGCAAGGGAAAGAGAGAGGCAGCATTGTCACATAAAAGGAAATAAAAACAAGATTTTTTTATATCATAATTTTTTATTTAAAAAGCAATTTACATGTGAATATATACTAGACATGTGCATTCGTTTTCGGACGAATGCATTTTCGTCCGAAAATTGCATTTTCGTCCATTCGCCCGAAAAACGAAGAACGAAAATGCTAAGCTAACTAAAGCCGGATGAACGAATGGTTAATAAAGGAAAATCATTCGTTCATTCGTCCATTCGTAGTACTATTGCATTCTATAAGCCGAAATAGAGTCGGTTTATAGAATACAATAGCATTTAACTATACGGAGACAGAGTCTCCATTCATAAAATTATGAATGGAGACTTTGTCTCCGTATAGTTAAATGCCCACAGCCTATAAACCGAACGTTCGGTTTATAGGCTGTGGGCATTTAACTATACGGAGACAGAGTTTCCATTCATAAAATTATAAATGGAGACTTTGTCTCCGTATAGTTAAAAGCCGGCATTTAACTATACAGAGACAGAGTCTCCATTCATAAAATTATGAATGGAGACTTTGTCTCCGTGTAGTAAAATGCCCACAGCCTATAAACCGAACGTTCGGTTTATAGGCTGTCGGCTTATGGAATACATGTATTCCTATTGCTATTCTATAAACCGAACTTTCGGTTTATAGAATAGCCATAGGATTACATGTATTACATAAGCCGAAAGTCTATAAACCGATCGTTCGGTTTATAGACTTTCGGCATTTTACTACACGGAGACAAAGTCTCCATTCATAATTTTATGAATGGAGACTCTGTCTCTGTATAGTTAAATGCCGACAGCCTATAAACCGAACGACTTTCGGTTTATAGACTTTCGGCTTATGTACTACATGTAATCCTATGGCTATTCTATAAACCGAAAGTCGTTCGGTTTATAGTTTAGCAATAGCATTACATGTATTCTATAAACCGAACGTCGTTCGTTTTAAAGACTTTCGGCTTATAGAATACTATTGGCTTTCTATAAACCGAACTAGAGTCGAGTCCCCATTCATAAGAAATTCTTATGAATGAGGAGGGACTCTAGTTAGGTTTATAGAATGCCAATAGTATTCTATAAGCCGAAAGTCTTTAAAACGAACGACGTTCGGTTTATAGAATGCATGTAATGCTATTGCTGTTCTATAAGCCGAATGTCTTTCGGCTTATAGAACAGCAATAGCATTACATGTATTCTATAAACCGAACGTCGTTTGTTTTAAAGACTTTCGGCTTATAGAATACATGCTGCTATTGGTTGTCTATAAACCGAAAGAGTCCCCATTCATACGAATAGGTCAATTGACCTATTCGTATGAATGGGAACTCAATTTCGGTTTATAGGAAGCTAATAGCATTACATGCATTCCATAAACCGAAAGTCATTCATGTTGGTTTATGGAATGTGTAGTACAATGCTATTGGTATTGTAAACCGACTCTATTTCGGTTTAGAATGCCAATAGCACGAATGGACGAATGGACGAATGAACGAATGATTTTCGTTTATTAACCATTCGTTCATTCGGATTTTGTTAGTTAAAATTTTCGTTATTCGTTTTTCGGACGAATGGACGAAAATGCTATTTTCGTCCGAAAATGCATTCGTCCGAAAACGAATGCACATGTCTAGTAGTTTACTTTAGAGGGTTTTGAAGTTGAACTCTCCAGCTAAAATCAGGAGAATTGGAATGGACGAAATTCCACCTATATTACCCAAATTCAGAGTTTCCCGGTGTTTGCCGCACATTGGACCAGTATTCAGGGAAACAGAATGATCGCATTTAGGAGATTTGTGAAATTCGGCTAAAGTGCCCAAACATTTTTCGTTTTGAAACTGTTCTTTCTGTTGTCAAACTGGCTTCACACTCAGCTTCATAAATACATTGTCTAGATGATAGCTGCCAGTGGCGGAACTATCATTATCGCAGGGGTCGCAGCTGCGACCGGGCCGTCACACCAGGGGCCCGGCTGCCCTGTCGACCCCTGCGACACTGATAGATTAAAACCTGTACTATGTGATCTGAACTGATCGCATAGTACAGGCCCTCTGGACAGAGAGATGCGGCCATGTGACAATGTCACCAGTAGCCGCACCTCCGCTGGTCTCCCGCAACTGGGTGAAAGCTCCGCCCCCTCACGCTCTGAGCCTCCTAGAGCACCAGATGTCTGTGACATCCTGGCACTCAGACAAAAAAATGAGGCTGCATCAACCCCCCTCCCTGCAATGAAAGGTAAGGGAGGGGAGGGGGGACAAACAAAAAAAAATTGTGGGTATGTATGTAAGTATGTAAGTGTGACTGTATGTATGTATGTATGTAAGTGTAAGTCTGACTGAGTGTATGTATGTAAGTCTGACTGTGTGTGTATATGTAACTGTACGTCTGACTGTGTGTATGTATGTTTGTAACTGTAATATTATAACAGAGGCGGCTCTAGACTTTGTGAGGCCTTAGGCGAAAGTCGAACATGAGGCCCTCACGGACACACATTATTTAATAAAATATATGCAAGTGATAATAAAAATGAACTGTTGAAATAGCATATTTCAAGATCAGACTCAAATCCCAGCTTCTAGAAATGAACAGCTCCTAGAATTCTTTTTGTCTCATAATTATTCTACAAAGATCTATAAACATTTGGTATAGATAAAATTGTGTGCGGCTGACATTGTTATTGCTGTGTCCTAAATGTGAACACTAACACATATCACACAGTCATTCATAGACACACTCAGTGAGCACACACTGACTCACAGACACACTCAGTCAGCACACAATCACACTCAGCCAGCACACACTGACTCACAGACACACTCAGAAAGCACACAATCACACACTAACAGAAACACTCAGCCAGAAGGAAAGGTGCTCAATGTTGAAAGTGGTCTCACAGACCACGTTGTGCTAGAAGATTGGCACTTTGTTCTTCCTCACAGCACCGGATGCACTGTGATTTAGCCATTCAATATGCCAGGATTTTGCCCCTTAATATGCCAGGATTTTGCCACTCTGTGACAGGATTTTGCCCCTCATTATGCCACAATTTTGCCCCTCACAAATCCTAGAATTTTGCCTCTCAATATGCCAGGATTTTGCCACTGTATGCCAGGATATTGCCCCTCACAATGCCAGGATTTAGCCTCTCACTATGCCAGGATTTTGCCACTCTGTGCCAGGATTTTGCCCCTCATTATGCCAGAATTTTGCCCCTCACAATGCCAGAATTTTGCCCCTCACAATGTCAGAATTTTGCCTCTCACAATGCCAGAATTTTGCCTCTCAATATGCCAGGATATTGCCCCTCACAATGCCAGGATTTAGCCTTTCACTATGCCAGGATTTTGCCACTCTGTGCCAGGATTTTGCCCCTCATTATGCCAGGATATTGCCCCTCACAATGCCAGGATTTTGCCCCTCGCCTCATTATGCCAGGATTTTGCCCCACACTGTGCCAATATTTAGCCACTCATTATGCCAGGCTTTGCTCGTTTGTGCCCCCCTCCTCCCCTCCCTAGTACTTACCTCCATGCTGCTCTCCGTTGTTTCCTCCGTGCATCTTCTCTCCTGCACGGAGGAAGGAAGTTCCGGTCGCGTTTTTTTTTTTTTTTTAAACTTTATTGCGCGGGTTCAATAAAGTTTAAAAAAAAAAAAAAAACGCGATCAGAACTTCCTTCCTCCGTGCAGGAGAGAAGATGCACGGAGGAAACGTCCCAGGTTAGTGTAACAGGGAGCTTAACGGCATCGTTAAGCTCCCTGTTACATCAAAGGCAATAAGGTGAGTTAGGCAGCCGCGAGGCCCCCGTGAGTGCGAGGCCTTAGGCGGCTGCCTAACTCGCCTAATTAGAGAGCCGCCTCTGTATTATAACACATATGATATAAAACTATATATATATATATATATATATATATATATATATATATAGCTGCTTTTATAGAATATTTGTTATATAAATATTATAAAACCAGCCATATATGTTATACACATATTAAATAAACCTGAGCCATATGTTATATAGGAGTTACATGGTGGCTACGGGGGGCCCCAGAGCAATTATTGCACCGGGGCCCGGTGGTTTCTAGTTACGTCTCTGATAGATGCCATTTTGTCCTGCTATGCCACGTCTTGTTCCTCATTATTTTGTCATGGTCTTGTCTACTTGTCAAGATACCAACACTTAAGGTTTATTAACTGTTTGTTTATTGACCATTAAGTAAACTGCAGTTACCTATTTTATTTTACTTAAGTTGCAAGCATTTACATATACTTTATTCACTCTGTTTTTATTATTATGGGTTACGTTTTTATACATTGTTTGTATTCATTTATATTCAATATAATACTTTGAAGACAAAAGTTATTGCTTTCAAATCCCTATTTTTATTGTATTCCTAATAATTTATAAAATATAAATTGAGAATTTTCTGCCCTATATTTATATCCTCCCACGGTGTTACCATAGTTACCAAATATATATAAATTCAAAACATTTAAAATAAAATAAAACAAATACATTTAACCCCTTAGTGACAAGACATTTTCACCTTGACTTTCCCTTGGTGACAATGGCTTTTGACATTTCTGGGGTGTTTGTGTTTAACTGCATTTTTATTCTTTCTCACATACAGTACCCACACAAATTATATGTTGTTTTTATCGTAATAAGAAGGGCTTTCATTAGATAACATTATGTGCATCATATCTTATAATTTACTAAAAAAAAAATCATAAAATATGATGAAAACTGAAAAAAAAAACACTTTTTCTAACTTTGACCTAAAATATAATTTACACAAATAAAATCATTAAAAAAGACCCCGTCTAAATAGTTTCTAAATGTTGTCCCGAGTTCAAAAATATGCATGTTTCCATATTTTTCGGTATTTTTTTGCGATTTATGGGGCAAAAACCAAAAATAGTGTTTTTTGGTTTTTTCCTTCATTGACCTTTTGACCCCAACCCGAACCCAAAATTTAACCCTAACACTAAATTTAACCCCAACTCTAATCCTTATTATATCCCTTAATATGTTTTCATTTTAATTTAATTTTAACCCTATCCCTTATGCTAAACATTTTTTATTTTAACCCTATAGGCTAATCTAACTATATAACCAGTTTTTAATTAATTAAATATTTATTTTACATTTTTTCCATTGCTATGCTACTTAACTGCCACTAGGGGCAGTCAAGTAGCATATTCAGAGCGACGGAAGTGAAGTTACTTTCACTTCCGAAGCTCAGACCGGCAGAGGGCATAGCCATATTGACCGAGCAGCATGCTCCGTCAATATGGCGCCCACGATCGCTCTGTGGTGGCCCAGAGCAGAAATTTCGGTGCTGGCTATTGCCTCTACATCGAGGCAATAGACCAGCACCGTTAAAGCGGTTTTCGCGATTGTTGATCACGAAAACCGCTTGATTCACCGCAGGACGTGCCAGGCACGTCCTTTGTCGTCAAGGGGTTAAAGAGAACAATAACAAATAACAACAAAAAAATATTTTTGTTGTTGCGCTATCTGCACCCCAAAGTCCAAATAAACATATATCAAAATATCACCTCCCAACAGTCCCACTTTGTTACTGACAGTCCCAATTTCGGAGCTATGTCCCACTGTCCCGCTGCGCTCTACCTCTGTACTGCTTTTCAGGACATCGGTAGAGCTCAGTGGGACAGCAAGACTCAGGACCACAATCCCGCGGTCCTGTTTGCATTCTCCGGTGTCCCAGACACCAGAGAATGCTTGCTGCGCATGCACAGCATTGTGCACATGCACAGTGGCAATCCTGGCTTCAGATTCTAGGATCTAAAGTGGCTGACAGTGTTACCGCACATGAGCGGTAGCACTAACACCCCCGTCCCCAGGGTCCCATCTCCTCCCCAGACTCTGCCCCCTGGTGTCCTGATTCGCCCGGAGGGCAAGTTGAGAGGTATGAAATATGAACTCTGTTATATTAGTGCACCACATGGCTGTCACAGTTACCGGCACCATACTGGATCACAGCAACATATTGACCCCGCATGACTCTCTGCATCACAGTTCTTTTCTATTATGCTGGTGAGAACACTCTACGTTATAATCATGGATCTTGACTGGAATATTGGGACTGTGCTTTTGGCGGTTTTGGACCTGACCTGGATTCATTACTGCAGAAATAGTTTGGGATGACCAATATTGCTGTGCTCATATGCACCAACATTCTGGACTGTGGCCAAGACCTTAATATTTTACATTTTTAGCTTTTTATGTTTACTTTTTACGTTTATTGTTTCCCCTTTTTTTGGTCCATCCAGACAACTGATGTTTATATGCCCTCCATGTTGTATATACTAAATGTTAGTTGCTAGGCAGTGGCAGATACTTTTACTGTTTACACTTCGCTGATTTCATAGTGTATCGGTGTACCTGTATTGCACCTGTATTGTCTCTTTAATAGTGCTGAAGTACTGTGTAATTTTCTGTTATGTGTGTTTTTTTCCCCTCTGTACTTCGTCTAGAGTCAGACATATTGTACAGCACCTTCACTACATGCATTATATGCAGAGGCGTCACTAGGGTTGGTGTCACTCATGGTGTCACCCCATGAATTTCCTCCAATACAGTCAGATGGCCCATTAAATATGCCACATACAGGAGTCCCACAAATTATGTCACACACAGGAGCCCATTAACTATGCCACACACAGGAGCCCCATAAATTATGCCATACCAGAGCCCCATTATTTGTACCACACACACAGGCGCCCCTTAATTATTCCATACACAAGCACACAAAGTCATGTGACCTACCGGCGGTCCATCATAGAAATCTTGGTGGAAGTGCTGGGCAGCAGCGGAGGATGTCTGCACACATCAACCGGCTGCTTGCAAGGGGGATCCAGGTCCCCTTCAGCTCTGCATGGGACCTGGATCCCAGTCTTACAGTCAGACCTCTATTTGAGGTCTGATTATGAGACGAACCTCGAATGTAAGACGACGGGTATTTTCAGAGTATCTTCTCTGAAAAAAACCCTGTCTTATATTTGAGCAAATACGGTATCATTATTTCTACTTTATCTGGGAGTTCCGATCTCATTGTTCATATTTCGAAATAAGAATACTATAACGGGACGGCTACCCAAGGCCGATAGCACCTCTGTCCATTTTGTGAAATCACCTCCTTACCCCTGATTATGGCTCAGCATCCACCCAGCAAGTCTTTCTGGAACCTTGCTCTTTGTACCCAAATAGCAGACAGGACCACTAGCAGTTAGGTACAGCAAGAATGAATAACAACTTTACTGAAACAGAAACAGAGTCTCATATACAGACATAATCAAGTTAACATAACTCAACCCACCTATTAACATACAACACAACAACAACCAAACAGCAATTAACCAGCATTGCTACAGATATAGAAAACCACATCATAATCAGTTTAACAGTAAATTGAAATTACACAGAACGGATATTGGAGTAAACTATCAATCATTGTCAATTATCCTCTGTGAAACATTGTAATCCTACAGTGGTCTCCTCACAGAATTATGAATTACACATAAACAAGTATACTAACAGAATCTGACTAAATAACCATATTAACCCCTTTGTGACACATCGTGCTTGTGTCCCAAACGACGCAAGCACCAAAACGTCACAACTTGTTCCTGGCCACCGATCACAAGGTGATGGGTAGCCAGGAACACTCTGGCAGAGACCCGATCACCTTGTGGGTGGGGGGGATGCCGAAATTTTGTCTGCCTAGGGCAGCACAAAACCATGATACACCACATAAGCACATAAGCCAGGGTGAGTCAGGATTACAGTGGGCACAATCTGGGTGCATGAGTAAAGTCAATGCACAGTGCAAACTTACCCTCTGTACCCATATCCCCCCAAACTGAACCCGTTTTTAATGCCAGGGCCCATAATCTATAGGCACCTAACTCTTCAGAGGGACCTAACCCTACAGTAACTCACATGACCATATAGAAACATAGAAACAGAGAATGTGTCGGCAGATAAGAACCATTCGGCCCATCTAGTCTGCCCAATTTACACATATATGTACATAACTACTTCCACAAAGTGCTATTTGTATATGTCACCATTTATAAGAATGTTAGCTAATGTATTTTAAGACTATGTTATTTTGCTGCAAGTTTAAAGGTACACTAAACTTTACTTCTAATATAGTTTTATATTTTTGTTATTTTTTTAATATATTTGTCGTGGCCCAGTTTCAGGGAGTCACAGAAGATGTCATAATATTGTGGCTTTGTTCACACTTGAGTTCTCTTTTTCACATTGATTGGATCCGCCGCAGGGGAATCACCTACATTCAGGATATAAAAAAAATCTATTGATAGATCTATATTTTTGACACATGGATTAAGTGTGTTCTGTGCGTCAATTAGGTGTGTTCTATGCGTCACTTAAATAACAACTAAACCCTTTGTACCTTGAAGGAAGCAAGAGTTAAAAAATATTTCCTGCTGGTCTCGAGTAAATCTGACTTGTATCTTAGATAAATGTGGATTTACTCTCTGCTGTGTCTCTTGCCCCTCTCCGTCTGCAGAAAGTGGGGGTCTCTCTCTGCTTCCGTAAAGGGAGACCCTCATTTTGCATGGAATCAGCAATGTCCTTTCTCCTCATCTTCAGCCCAGATAAATGGGCCAGCCAAAAAAATAATAATATGAATCAACCTATTACTTAAAAATCTGTGCCAGCAAAAACAATTAAAAAGAAAAAAGAAAACGTGATGGTCCTCTCTCAAAAAGGTTTCCTCCGATTGGAGAGCAAACCAGAATGAAAATGAAAAATTTCAAATGAGCATAGGAAAAATGAAAGCTTTCTGAGGAGCATATGACACTTTGTCAGCCAATCAGAAGCATCCTTGTCCCATCACTACTATTGGCTGGTTTTCAAACCAGCCTGCTATTGGCTGGTTTGAAAATACCACTTAACTGGCAAGAGATGTTTCTGATTGGCTGTCATAGTTAGCTCCTCTGCTCATTTGAAAGCACAGACCTCCCGGATTGAGAGTTTATTATGGTTTACTCTCTGCTGAGAGCAAACTTTTAGTGATAGGATCGTCGAGTATGAGTGAATAGTATTTTTTTTTTGTTGCTTTTAACTGAAGGGAGTTTGAGATGGCAGATCAAGATGGACTTTGGCGAGGTGGGGGGAGAGGGAGGTCAGGTTTCTTTTAGTAATAAGTGTTTAACTTTTTTTTAATTTATTCTTTATTTATTGAGGGTACTGTAGGCTGTTGAACATTGTATGAAATAAATTGGTACAGTGAAATAGATACATCACCAGATCAGTAGCAAAGCGAATGTTAGCTTCAGAGTTATGAATATTCGAAACAAAATAGCACAGGGAACAAAACTTGAGTGTTACATTTACTGATGAGCTGACCTGTGAACTGTACAAAAATCATAGAAGGGAGGGCAGGGAGGTCTATGGGAAAAGAACAAGGGCAAGGAATGAATGTAGGAAGAGGAAGAAGCTGGGGGGAACTCCAGTTGGGGTAAGGCCTTGCCAGGGTCATCATAGAGAGTTATGAAAAGCTGTTCAAATTGAAAAGGAATCTCAGGACATAAATCAGTTATGGGGGAAGTGTGCTATCCACAGACCCCACACTTTGTGGAAGCTTTTAGAAGTAACATGCAGGAAGGCTGTAAGTTGGTCCATATTTCTCACTTCTTTCACCATGTTAATAAAAGTCAAAATTGCCGGGACAGTAGGTTGATTCCAGACAGACGGCAATGCCCTGCTAGCAGCAAGGGCAATCCGAGAAGTACGTTTTTTCCCGACTTTTGTAAAGATATCTTGTGATTTAGAGAGTTTAAAAACACTTGGTTCCGGGGGAAATGGTTTGTGTAGAACGTCTTTGATGAGAGCAGCCACCCCTGCCCAAAAGGTGGTAAGCGATGGGCATGACCATCAGCAAGGAAAGTGTGTGCCA
Organism: Pelodytes ibericus; assembly: GCA_036172795.1. Lineage (NCBI taxonomy): Eukaryota > Metazoa > Chordata > Amphibia > Anura > Pelodytidae > Pelodytes > Pelodytes ibericus. The sequence goes on along the minus strand of CM069862.1, from coordinate 110,935,572 downwards.
TGTTGCCCGCAGAGCTTCCAGCATAGGAAGAATTGGAGATGATGCATATGTGCGAGAACTCTTGGGGTGTAGTACCATCTGTGGAGGGTTTCGTACCCCTGTTCTTTGTGAGACACGCAAATGGAGAGCTTATATTTCCCCCCAATCGGCTGGGTCCAGCATAGCGCCAAGATCCTTTTCCCATTGTTGAACATATTTGAGTTGGGATTGGGAGCTGGAGCTAGTTAGCTTAATGTATAGTCTGGGAATGGTGCCTTTGGAGATGGGGTGGGATAGGCAGCGGTTTTGTACCAAGTTTTGGAGGTGAGACCAGCATGTTTGTTCTGTGCATTAAGCGCAAAGTCACAAATTTGAATGTATCTAAAAAAGTATTTGGTACCGAGTGGGGTTAAGGCACGTAAGTACATTTTTCAACTGAAAGTTGACCTCCCAAGTCGACATCTTTACACTATATTTGATCTTTAGCGAATAGACCACACTGAGCTTATTGTGGCTTCATCCATGTCGTTGACTGGCATCCCATATTTTGTAGTTTTAATAATTTTGCATGGGTAGCCATGTAATTTTACCATACTCTGGTACAAGCCATCTTGTCTCATTGACTGCTAGCTTCACTCCTCCATTTTATGTATTCTAATGTTTATTATAGATACTTTAAGTATATACATGTGGATATGCAATTTTACAATAAAATATTATTATATAATATTTTAAATATTACAAGCAGACATGATGCTTCTCAAATGCCATTCCATTAACATTATACTATATGGTTCTGAAAGGGGACAAGCATTTTCTAAATTGCCAATATAAATAAAAAGAAAAATGCTGTACAATACAAGGCAATGCATGTCTTACTGTATATATTATTTGAATGTCACTGATTTTTTAAACTAAAATTTAAATAAATGGTTAAAATCCAATTCCTGATTTATACCCAGTGGTTGTCAAGTGCATGTATTCCATAAGCCGAAAGTCTATAAACCGAACGACGTTCTGTTTATAGACTTTCGGTTTATAGAATAGCAATAGAATTACATGTATTCTATAAACCAAAGAATCTATAAACCGTACGTCGTACGGTTTATAGACTTTCGGCTTAAGGAATACATGTAATACTATTGGCTTTCTATAAAACGAACTAGAGTCCCCATTCATAAGAAATTCTATTGCTATTCTATAAACCGAAAGTCTATAAACCGAATGTCTTTCAGTTTATAGATTTTCGATTTACAGCTGAACCCCGTACTCCAACACGAACATACCGGGGTCCGAATACCGTAATGTTCGGTACGAACCCGAACAGAGCGGTTGGGTTCGCTCAACACTAGTGATGACATGGGACATGTTTACATTGCATGCACGACCCATGGTGAGGTGGTTTGGAGGAAAGCAGAGAAATGACACTGAGAAATCTGAACAGAGGACTGATGATGAATTAAAGTCAGGAAAATTAATACAGACTTCAAATTTTCTGACTCAAAATATTTTGTTAATAGACTAACAGTGGAATGGATAGATCACATAGGTTTAAGGCACAAGAAAAGATGAGGTATAGGGTGTTTCTTATTACATATTGAGAGATGCACATTAATAATAAATGACAGTATTATTTTTTTCTTTCTTTTCTTTATTCTGTGCCTCACCCGACTTCTAGGGATCAAGGGACCAGAATAAGACATAACATTTTGCCAATCACGTTAACTCTCGTCAGCAACTGTATCCTAGCAGTAGAAATTACAAGAAATTTTCTCTAGCCTAAATTGAGTCTTAAGGCATGGGTGATTGGGTATTTCATTGTGTGTGTGGTGTAGAAAATACAGGCGTTCCAGGGGCGGGGAGTGGGGAGGCGGGGAAGTGGGATCACTCCTTCCATAACATAAGATCTTGTATTTTAGTGAAATGACTATAACAACACTTTCTAGAAACGCCCAAGGGGTAAATTCCCCTCAGAAGAGATGATATTTATATGATCCAATGTTAAAAAGTCAAATTAACTTATGTTTCGCACAACAAACACAGTTGACTATGGAGGATCTGGCACAATGGAGATTTTCAAAATTCCCACTAGTATATGTCTCTTGTATGCGCGAAAAAAAGAGAAGTGGGTAGCAATTTTATTGTGACAAACGTACCGTGATTGAGTAGTGGAGCCCCAATTGCTGAAGTGACAGCCCTTGCCAGGTACCACAATACTGAAGGATCGGATAGACTGCAGCAGTGATATCCGGCACGAGTGTCAGGTAGATGCGTAGAGAGAACACAGGTGCCAGTACAAGGGTAGTCGGGTGGAATCCAGGTAGGGGAGCCAGAGAGTAGAGAAGTCGATAAGCAGGCCAGGTCAGGGAGTCCAGAGAACAGCAAAAACTAGGAGGGAAGCCAAGGTAAGGGAGCCAGAAAGCGGAGATTTCAAATAACAAGCCGGGTCAGGAATCCAGAAGAAGGGAAGGTCAGAATACAAGCCGGGTAAATGCTCAAGCAATTTTAAAGAAGGCGCGCTGTTGTTTTAAAGGGCTGTAGCCCCACCCCGTGACGTGTGAGACGCGCGTCGCGCCGCCCGTCTCCATAGCGACGCTCGGCAGAGAAAAGCTACAGAGTTCTGGCGCGCGAGTAACCAGAGCCGTGCGTGCGCCAAGTGGGGGACCCAATGGCTGGGAATGTGGGAGATACTAGGTGCCGATCGCGGGACACGTCTGGCACCAGGTCTTGCAGGTGGGTGGCGGAGGGAAGCCCTGCGGTCCTTACATTTATTGACAGATAAATTAAATTTCGAACTGATCTTGGAGATCAGTGATAATGTAAAGGTGTCTAACACAACGTTATGCTGCACGTTCAAATTATTTCTGAGGGGTATTCTTATTAAATTAGGAGCCAAATTGAAGAAATCCCACGGCAGTCATACAATAGATTTATATATATCATTAGCGAAACTAGAACAAGAGCATAAACATCAGCTATTGATTGAGAAGTCGGGCCAAATTCAGGAAATTCAGCTTGAAATTAAAAAAACGGCTTGAGCTAAAATCTAACAACGCTATAATAAAGCTCAACCATGGTATCATGGAGATAGTAAAACGAGTAAGCTCCCTTTGATTAGCTTGAAATTCAAAAGGAAATCCCAGGGAGTTAAGAAGATTGTAGAGGGAAATAAAATACCTCTTTCCCCATTGGATCTTTTAGTTCCTATTACAAAGCTTTGTATAATATGATTATCTATCTGGAGAAGAGGTAGATACATTTTTTTAGAAAATTAAACCATCCTAAACTTTTAGAGGAAGCCTTAACTTTTTAAAATTCTCCTATACATCTTTGGACTTTTCTTGTTCTATTAAAAATGTTAAACTTAATACTTAAACCTAAATTAATAAATGGAGAATCATATATTTTCTAGGTAAATACGTGATGCCCAAAATAGAATATTTCATGAGAACTATACCTTGAAATATCCCCAAGAATATTTTGAAGGAATTTCACAATCTCTTTGTAGAATTTGTTTGGGGCTCAAAAAGATCCAGGATCTCTTCTATGAACCTATCATACAACCTAAAGGAAAGCTTGAAAATGTAAACGTCTGGACAAATGCATATGGTTTGGATATGTAAAACATGTTATGAGACATAAAAATCCTATTATTTATTATGGTCTCATAACTTAACGTACAAGAGAATGGGTATTAGTAATGAAATTATTGGAGGTTTGTATCAAACCTTAGGGGTAATTAGGAAAAAATATGCAGCAGACAATATACTCACATTTAATACACCAATTGAAACTTTTAGAAAACATCAACTTCCCACTTTGGAAAAATGCGCTAATTCATAACCTAGGGAATCTCTTTGCGAATTTGACCTAATTGCCTTTATAAAGTTACAAGAAAAACATGTTAAACAGTGAATTCCTATGTTATCTAAAGATTAAAATATATTTAGATACTCATCTCATTGCCACAAGGTAACACTTTGGATAATATGGAAATAATGGATTTGTTCTCCAAAACCCTTTTTGGGTCAAAGGGAGAAGCCAGGTGGCATTGTCAAATGGAAAAAGGAATGAAATATTGAACTCCCAATGAAAATATGGCTTAACACCTTTAAGATGCTGAGGAAAGCAGTTATGGGATCACCATGTAGGAGACCTATTAAAGGTTATACACAGATGGTATCTTGTCCCGGAGAAAACAGCTAAATCTCAACAATCTGCGAGTAATTTATGTTGGAGATGTGAAGAAATTGGCTGATAGGAAAATGAGCTTACTCTTCTACAGTCTTATCACCACAAATGTTTCTGTCCCACCTGAAACTCCCCATAATTAATGTAGCTATCCCCCCCACAAGGAACACTTTAGATTGTCAGTGTAAGTGATTGTGATAGTGAATGTCTCCTATCATTCTCGCTAAGCAAACTACTATAGTCTGAAGGTACACACTGTAGAAAAATGGTTATTGGAAACACTAACAGAATAATTAATCAAGCAGGAAAAATTGGTGCTGTTTTCTCTTTGTGAAGCTTTGTGAGTTGTTTGCACTATTCTAATAATTTAATAATGACAAATAATGATTGTCATGTAGGAGTTCCATGAGGCATGAATATTATTTCAAAAGGTTGTGAAACACTGGTTTAAACACTTGATAAACCACATGACCAGCCCTAAAATAAACTACTAGGGAAAATGTCCTAATTCACAAGCTGTTTGCAAACGTAGTAACTAACACTGCTTCTTATAAACCTAGAGGAGGGCACTAGCAAGCACACACGCACGCATGCACTGTAAGAACTACTGCAAAAGCCGATAAGAGCGACCACAAAACATTTTCTTAAATACCGGATGCAAGTTGAAACTTGTAGTGTAGAAGAAGCGGAATGACAAGAGATCGCAGTGAGATAGTGAGAAACAACAGTTATAAAATACCCAATAATCTAGAGGAATCAAGCACACACCCAGGCTCTTTGCACAAAGAAATGTCCAGTGCTAGATATAATTCGAATGGGAGTGTGCCCATAGTATACTCTTAGCGCACACAGCACATGTAGAACTTTACTGCACTTACACACAAGCCCACAAACATTCCTGTGGCTCCCAGGCAGCGCTCCCAGGACTACAGACTTTGCTCTATCATCTGTAGAGATAGGATTTAGGTCCAGTTATCAGGGTTAGGAGCAGGAAGAAATCATGCATCACAGAACAAAGTTTATCATATGTCTGCCATTCCGATCGAAGACCCTGAAGAGACTTCTATTTGTCCTTTTTACAGTGGCATTCCTGGTAATATTTTTTACTTATAAAGACGAGTTAGTTCACAGGAAATTGATGCAAGATTCAGAAGATTACGACAGGTAAGAAACTAAAGTTAAAGAAACCCCATCACGTTAACAATGTTTATACGTTGTGAATGTAAAGGATAAACTATGCTTTAAATATTTTATTACCAGACTGGACAACAAATGTTGTGTTAAAAGAAAAATATATTTGAAATGTGCCTAAATATTGAGGACATGTTTAAGATCTTACTTAAAGTAGCATAACGTTTACATGATGATAGACTCGGTTACACCGTAGATATGTTCGGTTTGCTCTATGTGGTTAATCAAAGCGACAGCATGCTAGCCTACAAAGACCTTTTGTAATCCAATGCATTCTCTGGCTGGCTAGCAAGTTTTGCCCTGGCAAAGTACCCGGTGTCGGATTGTTACACATGATGTATTACAATCGGCGTGCGAGAAACTCAGAATGAACTTGCCAGGCTTTGTTGTACTATGTAAACTGTCTAAACGACTTACTAGGGACAGAACACATCATGGATACTACAATGCTTAATTAGAAAGCTTCACTACAAACACTATTTTGCTCTTGACTTAACACCACCAGCAAACGCTGATTATCATTTCAGAAACGTAACGCAAATAAGTTACTTGTTTATATTTCTTTGTGAATGCAGTTTGTGTTCATTTTTCTGAAAATGTGTCAAATTGTTCAAGAAACAGAACAAAAACATTGATTCCATTCTTTATAATATATACATATTAATTATTATTGAATACATTTATTTATTTATTTGTCTGCACCACAGTGTGTAATTCTCAAGTTATATTGATGGTTGTATTTAAAGATCAATTCAGGGACAAAGTGGTAAAATTGGAAAAATCGTCAGTTCCCCCTAGTTAAAGAGATCCAGGGGCCCCAACACTTTAACACCCTTGTGCGCTGGAAGAATGTCTCACCTTGTTTGTTTTTTATTGGTGGGGGATGTTGACCAATTGGCCACTGACAGCACTGACCCTTAGAGGCAGTGGGTAATCCAATTTTCCTTTCGTTTTAAAGGAATTGCATGGTGGAGGACTAAGGAGCGTTCAAACTCCAAATGAAATTGGAATTGCTTTTAGACGGTGTAATTACTTGATTGGCCAAAAGCCCTTTTATTCAGACCAAAGTGAGCTTCTGTTTGTTTAAAAGTTGTTTTAGAGGAGTTAGTCCCTCTTTAATCATTTTATTTCAGCATTGTAGGTTTGGAGCATTTATACTTGAAACCATGGGGAACAAAATAGTTATTCCAGTAGGGGATCACAGAGGATCACTCTCTAGTTTTTGTTTATGTGTTTTAAATATGTCCGCAGAGTCTCCTATTTATGACATCACCTGCTGCTTCATATGCAAATGTACTTGTTTTCAATTTAAAATGTGTAGATTGCAAATAAAGTATGTCACAAAAATGAGTACACTCCTCACATTTTTGTAAATATTTTAATATATCTTTTCATGTGACAACACTGAAGAAATGACCCTCTGCTACAATGTAAAGTAGAAAGTGTACAGCCTGTATAACAGTGTAAACTTGCTTTCCTATTAAAGTAACTCAATATACAGCCATTAATGTCTAAACCGTTGGCAACAAAAGTGAGTACTAAATGGAAGTGTCCAAATTGGGCCCAAAGTGTCAATATTTTGTGTGGCCACCATTATTTTCCAGCACTGCCTTAACCCTCATGGGCATGGAGTTCACTAGAGCTTCACAGGTTGCCACTGGAGTCCTCTTCCAATCCTCCATAATGACATCACGGAGCTGGTGGATGTTAGAGACCTTGCACTCCCCCACCTTCCGTTTGAGGATGTCCCCCAGATGCTCAATAGGGTTTGGGTCTGGAGACATGCTTGGCTATTCCATCACCTTTACCTTCAGCTTCTTTAACAAGGCAGTGGTTGTCTTGAAGGTGTGTTTAGGGTCGTTATCCAATGCCCTGCATCATCACGAAGCACAGGGAGTGCAAGCAGCACTTACTGAGCTCCGTGTGTGTTTGACATGAAGCAGATGCCACTCTACTTCACAGAGTGGGGGCGGACCTTCACCTCTCACCCGGTGTGGTCCGCCCCTCAGGCCGTGTAGAGGGCTGGTAAGGGGAGATCTACTGATCTCCCCAGACAGTGCCTCTACTGGCAAACTTTTTTTTTATTTAAACTGGAGCCCCTCTGCTCGCGCCCCCCCCCCCTTGCGGCACCCTAAGTTGGCTGCCTAGGCCCTGTGTGAAACACTGCACAGAACTTTGCGTTTTATTGCTGTTTAGTCTGTGATATACACACACTGTATGTTACTGTGAATTATAGATATAATTCTCTCAATGAAGAATGAATGTGGCTCAGGCACACATCATTTCTGATGAAACACCCCTATACCATATAATACTTATTAATATGCTCTTTTTAGAACAAACAAGAAATGCCATGTTGGGTGAGATTGAGATGAAGGGTTAATAATCCATAAGTATTTGAACACAAAATATAACCAGTAAAATGAAAAGCTCATGTCAGTCACACTGCAATAAAAGTCTGGAGTGTGTAATCATCAAACAACAATAAACAGAAAAATCTGCAGCTTCCACAGAGGTTAAAAGGATGTTGCTCCCAGCATTTATTCAGACACAATTAAAAGCATTGAATGATCCAATCACATACACCGTTAAAACGTACAATGTAAAAGGCAAGCTGCCTAATGCATTTTGTGTACAGTTGTGACCTGTTAGGCCCTTTTTTTTTTCAACATAGTGTTTTGACAGTTTATGTGTGTGAACAGGGAGCGACATCCTTTTACCGCTGTGGAAGCTGCAGATTTTTCTGTTGTGATTTACGCTGGTTCTGCAGTTCCAGAGCAGACTCTTTAGTTTGAAGGTCGGTGCCGAGATACATTGCATTTCAGTGAATGTTCACCATTTTCTTTGCTTGTTTATTATAAAAAAAGTTTGCTTTTACTATTTTTACAGAGTTGTTAATAGACATTATTGCTATATGGGAGTCTATTATAAAAACTTGCTCTTTATGGGAAAAAACACTATGACAGAGAAAGCCACACTGTCAAATAGTTACTGCGTTCTAGAAATAGACGTATGAGGAAAGGTCTTAAAACCGATGAATATGTAAATTCGAATTAAACAGAAAATGTAATCACCTTTTGATGCCAAAACAGCCCTGACCCGTCGACTCCACTAGACCTCTGAAGGTGTACAGTAGTATCTGGGAGGGGTGCGGAACGCATCGTGTGACATCCTCAGCGGGATGGCAAACTTTTTTTTTTTCTGGCAGCCGCATCTGCTAGATTTGACTACCGAAAAAAATAGTTAAAAAAAAAAAATTGACAACGCATATGACCTTACGTCAGGGCTTGACAAATTTAATAAGATTTTAGGAGCCAGCAAAAAAATTTAGGAGACAGACCATCACGCAAGCATACACGCAATTCATAAACACATACGCCTACTTTACATATACACATATATACAAACAACTCACACACGCCTACTTTACATATACACATATATAAAAACACCTCACACACACTTACTTTACATATACACATATATAAAAACACCTCACACACACCTACTTTACATATACACATATATAAAAACACCTCACACACACCTACTTTACATATACACATATATCCAAACACCTCACACACACCTACTTTACATATACACATATATCCAAACACCTCACACACACCTACTTTACATATACACATATATCCAAACACCTCACACACACCTACTTTACATATACACATATATCCAAACACCTCACACACACCTACTTTACAAATACACATATACCCAAACACCTCACACACACCTACTTTACATATACCCATATATACCCATATATACAAACACACACCCACCTCACACAGTCTTTTCTTGTTTTCTTCTTAACGTGGCCCCCCTCCATGCCGCTTTACCTCATTGCAGGGGAGGGGGACATTCGTGTTGCAGCCGATCTGCCTGCTGAGTGCCAGGATGTCACGTGACGACACCCGGCACTCAGACACGCGTTGCGCGAGGGGACGGAGCTTGCAGTCTGTGCGGATGGCACACACTTTACCCCCTCGCGCTCCGCAAAAATAAAAAAATTGGATTGGCAGCGGCGAGGGGACCATGAGGCTGACGGCACCCAGGCGCCAGGTCTAATTTCCTGGTCGCCATGGCGACCTGGCACCTGGGGTTTGTCGAGCCCTGCCTTACATCAAATCTGGTGGCTGTTTTCTCCCCTCCGTACAGGAGGGAAGACTGCACGGAGGAGACGGCCAGGGACACGGAGCAGCCAGGAGGTGAGTACTGGGGAAGGGAGGAGGGTGGTATACAGTGAGCACAATAATGCTGGCATATTAATGGCAAAAGGACACTGGCGTATATTAAATGGCAAAAAAATAATGGCATATTAAATGGCAAAATAATACTGGCATATATTAAATGGCAAAATAAAACTGGCATATTATTGGGCAAATTTGCTGTGGCTTATTAATGGCAAAATAATACTGGCATATTATTGGGCAAATTGGCTGTGGCATATTAATAGCAAAATAATACTGGCATATTATTGAGCAAATTAGCTGTGGTATATTTATGGGCAAACTAACACTGGCATATTAATGGGACAACTGGCTTATTTTAATTGGCAAAGTAATGCTGTGGCATGTTCTATGGGGCAAAATAATATCAACTATTGGGATAGTGACACTGGCATGTTCTGCAGGGGCAATTCTGTGGGGCAAAGTGATACTGTGGTATGTTCTGTGGGGCATTGACACCGTGGCATGTCAAATCGTGTAGGTGCAATATGAGTGCAAGCCAAATACAATGGGTACTGTATGGCACTGTGTTAAGTCTTTTGGGTGCAATGTGGGTGCAGAGCAAGGGAATATAGATTCAACTTACAGAATTCCCTTGGTGACCACCTTTACACCTCTTTCTGGTGGTCCATTGCCTAGGCCCACAATTTATTATCACAATTAACGCCATCCTGACAGGAATTGATACCCACCAACACACTTTAATGGCCACAATTTCTTGGATCCCAAAAAGCCGATAAAGATCCAGGAACAATTTAGCAGTTATTGAACTATTTCTCAGAAATTAAATTGTTCTAAAAAATTCTAGCATTGCGGATCAATAGATTTCTTCCCATTTTGGAAGACCCAGATAAGTCCAGGTTTGTGCAGGGGCGGGAGTCCAAGAACTGTACGATCCATGCCCTGAACCTAATTTATTATGAACAGGTCTCTAAAAGGCATTTGACAGGCTGGACTGGACCTTTATGTTACAGGTTCTCAAGCGTATGGGATTTGGGGCCAACATTCTCACACCCATTTCGTCCCTGAGCTCCCACCCCTCAGCCAGGATCAGAATAAACAGATCCGTATCCGCTACCCTCCAGATCATGGAACCCTCAGATGACCAAACTGAGTGACACTCTAAGATGTGGTTTTACTGGACCCAGTTCGTGATGGATCCTGCCACACAGGGCCTACTATGAACACCTATCCACACAAACTGACCCCCTTACCCTAATAGTTGCAGTTAATGGTCTCTTTCCCATTACCTTTCCAACCTCCCAATGTAATACCTTTTAAATTGTTACATTAACTGAGTTTATTATCACACATTGCCCCACAGCACCACCACAGGTGCAGTAGGACTGCTGTGTCAGTACCCGATTTACACTCAACTCCAAATAACCCTACTTCAAAATGTTACCAAAATGTACATTTGAAACAAATGGATCAGCAGATAAAAAGAGAAATAAGTATAAGTAGGTATTTTTTTTTTTGCTTTAACTTTCTTTAGTACTTCACAGTAGTTGTACTGATTTTTTTTTTTGTGAGTGTACAATTACTTTTTATGGATAAACGGTGATAATTTTTCTCAGTACTGTACAATTGGAGCATTTATTAATATTTAACCAAAATACTGCACTGAACTGTTCATGTTAGGGCAGGGCTCGAATTGCTGACCATGAAAGAACCAGTTCTTTGAACCAGCAGACTTATTAATAACCCCTCTTTGAGTCATAAATCATCTCAAAGCTGCGCAGTTATGTTTATCTTGATCAAAAAAAAAAAGTTGATAAAATGGTGGAAAACAAGTCATAAACACTGTGAAATCATAAGTTTACTTACAGATAAATGACGCTCCAGATGATGTGACTAACAGAACCAGAGCAGCTGGAAATCTAAAGCAAACTGACTTTGTGAAAAAATGTTTATATTTATTAAAGCAGCATAAATAATCTATTGGTATGCTGGGTTCAGCTGTTGATTGGAACATTTTTTTGTAAAATTTTCCTGCCTTGTCTTAGATTTCATTTCCCCCGTACACATTTCACTTCTTCCTCCCAATTGGCTGATAATTTTGTAAACTTTGTAATTTTATATAAGTCGTTAACTGAAGAAATCGTGAGGGAGGAGGAGGCTAGCAGTGTGTGTGGATCCCTGCCGTTATATTTAAACCCCAGTGACGTTCAAATGCCTCTAGCAACATTAATTATTTTGGCAGGTATTCATAATGGCTCTAGAACCGTTCAGATCGGCTGTTTCACTGTGGCAATGTAAGCGCTGACAATTCAAGGCTGAACTGTCAGCACTTACAATCAGAGTAACCACCCATATAAATTAAACCCCCCCCCTAATAAATGAAACCCCCCTAAAAGTTACCCCTCCCCGAACCCTAATAGTAACCCCCTAACCCTAATACTAATACCCCTAATACTAACACTAACCCCCTAAGCCCTAATACTAACACTAACCCCTATTACTAACACAAACCCTTAAGCCCTAATACTAACCCCTAAGCCATCATTCTAACACTAAGCCCTAATATTAATAATATTCACCTTGTACGCAATCCTTCGATGAACTGTCTCATGATGAACTCTCTGCGATGACCTGGCCATCACGTGAGAGGTCGGGGTGAGGTGGCTGTAATGAAGCAGCCGCGAAAAAGCATCCCATCCCCATTCAAAGACTGAATGACTTATTAAACAAAATGCTCTGTGACAGAACCCTCCTGCACTGGGGTACTTGGAGAGAACTAATGGCTTGCCTCCTCCATATAGATTATGGGCCTTGGCATTAAAAAGGGGTTCTAGATTTGGGGAGGTGGGCAAAGTGGGTAAGTTTGCATTTTGCACTGATTATAGTGTGTCACAGGGGAGCATTGTCACGGTAACTGCACTGCAGTTCTAAGAGTGCTCCAAATAAACTTGTATTTGTTATATTTCATGTCATGTTTAAAGCTGTACAAGTTCTGTGTGACTCATCCATTGTTTTCTGTTAATTTGTTTGACTGTTAAGTGATTATTTCCATTGTATGCCTGTACCAATTTAATGACTGGACCTAATGGACCTTACAGTGGCCTCCCCTTAGTATTGTATGCTAATCCCCTGTTGATGTAATTATGTCTGTATATATGTGTACTGTTCCTGTAATAAATTGTCATCCTTACTTAACTCTAACACTGGTATCGTCTAGTGACTTTAGAGCATATCACACCAAAGCTCATGTGAGGGCTAACTAATCACAGCACTGGTTCCATTTAATGGTTTGGATCATTAGATGCATCTTGGAAGAGCAGCTCTAAGCAAGGAAGCAGAGTTTTTAACAGAGGTACTCAGTCGGAGTACCGAGGGTTCCATTACATGCTCACATTAACATTTACACATTGTTTTGTGCTTTCTTGAGCAATATGTAAATATTTTTTTCAGGGTCACCATGGGTTGGGAGGGACAAATCAGAAATAAAAATTCTGGGTACCAGTCCTTAAAAAAGGACATTATGGAAAAAAGTGCAAAGGAGGGCTACAAAATTAATAAGGGGATTGGAAGATCATACAGTAGTTATGAAGAGAGAGTAAAAAAGTTGCGTTTATATACGCATGAAAAATGGCGTCTTAGTGGGGATATTATAATGTTATATAAATATGTGCAGGGCCAATATAAATAACTCTCAAGTAAACTGAAATATACAAAAAAAAACAAGAGGATATCCCCTGAAACCACTTTATTGGTCTACAATTCTCCACCACTCCTAATTTGGTGTTATCTTCACTGAACAAAATGTCACACGTTGAGACTAAAAATTAGGTTACCTATAAATGTTGCACATTGAGATTAAAAAGTTCCAGATTTGGAATAAAAATGTATCGCAATTGCACCATAATTCTAGTCTTCTTCTATGTATAAAACATGATTTCCACCAGAAAAAACCTCTGTGCACCAGCTGCAAGATTTGCGTCGACATGAGCAACTCCTCCCCCTTTCTTTGTATATAGTACATGTTTTCCTCTGATCGCTATGGTATTTCTCTATCATCTGGAAACTGGATGTTTTTTATGTGTCTAATTAATTCCTCTATGCTATGCTCTCTCTATAATCCCAATCCCGGATATGACATCACTACAATTAGTAAATAGGAAGTTGATGTTGTTTTTGGCGCACAATGGAAACATAATTAAATAATAAGACTGCAACTGTCAATTATGCACTTTGGCTTGCACTTGGACACTTTCATACAAATTTTTTCTCCTGAAGAAGCTGGACACAGATGGCAAAACGCGTTGAGCACATCAGTTTACTGCCTATCTTTTGGAGCTGTGTATGGAGTGACATTGGAACCATTATACCAGTCCCACCCATGTTGTACTTTATGCGCGTTTGCACATTTTCCATGTGCATGTGCTATTTGTAAGTGATAATACTTTTGTGTACAGTTATGTTTTAGATACTGCGCCATTGGCTGTTTTTATATTTTTATCCAGTTATGATTAAAGAAGATGGGATACAGTATTGCATGACTGATCCTTCCTTTCATCTTTGTTGATGGGCGTCATTTAAGAGAACTTCTTGTGAGTGAACTTATTTCAGCGCAATTCCCATATTGTATTTATTGTATTACACTCTATTTCTTTTTTTTTCTCCTTCCATGCACCTGCGCTCCTTTCTGTTTGTTCCTTTCATTTGAGGAGTACTCTTTGGGAAGCTGCATTTTTGTGGGGGAGTATTACTACTTTCATTCATTATTGCTATGTGTAGTGTGATTCCACTAGTGGTTTCTGTGCACCAGCTTCACCAAAATAATTTTTTTTATCTTATTATTGCTTAAGACTTTTGTCGCAGACTATGTAAAGTCCACCACTTCTAATCTGGCATTATCTGCACTAAATAAAAAGTCACAAATTGAAACAAAAAAGTGGCATATTGTGACAAAAAAAGTCATAGTTTTGCCCCTATTTCTCTTACGTATAAACCCCATTCTGTTTTATTCATACCACACAGGCACAAAAGAAAAAAAGCTGATGAAAAGGAATCAGGAATAAAGATAAAAAAAAGTGGCACAATTTATACATAACCCTCAATGTCTTCACTCACCCGTTATCGTATACTTCAGCCAGAGGTGCAGCTCCCCACAAGCACTAAAAGAAGTGAAGAAGCGATCACTCAGCTGGTTTAAAAGCTACCGTTTCGGGGGCGGAGCTAGCAACCGATGGGGCAGACATGTCCAGATGGTGCTCTGCTTGTAGGGTTGCCACCTGGCCGGTATTTTACCGGCAGGCCGGTAAAAATTTGGGTTGGGCCAATGTTAAGTCTATGGAGGGAGTAGCATGGCCGGTATTTTTTTGTCGAAAAGGTGGCAACCCTATCTGCTTGATATCACCAAAAGTTGATCAAATTACATTGCTAATCAAGCCAAAAAACTCAGTTCTCAGGTGCATTTGCCCATTTGCCAGTGTTAATTTGCTCATTTGCCAGTTATTTGCCCATTTGCCAGTGTTATTTTGCTCATTTGCCAGTTATGTGACCATTTGCCAGTGTTATTTGCCCATTTGCCAGTTATGTGCCCATTTGCCAGCTATTTGCCAGTTATGTGCCCATTTGCCCGTGTTATTTGCCTATTTGCCAATTATGTGCCCATTTGCCAGTTAGTTGCCTGTTATGTGCCCATTTGCCAGTTATGTGCCCATTTGCCAGTTATTTGCCTGTTATGTGCCCATTTGCCAGCGTTATTTGCCCATTTGCCAGCGTTATGTGCCCATTTGCCAGTGTTATGTGCCCTTTTGTCAGTGTTATGGGCCCATTTGCCAGTTGTGCCCATTTGCCAGTGTTATGTGCCCATTTGCCAGTTGTGCCCATTTGCCAGTGTTATGTGCCATCAATATGCCAGGATTTAGCCATTCAGTATGCCATTCTTTTACCATTTAATATGCCATTCCTTTGCCATTTAATATTACATTATTTTGCCCCTCAATATGCCATTTTAATATGCCAGGATTTTGCCACTCTGTTGCCACATAATATGCCAGGATATTGCCATTTAATATGCCAGGATATTGCCATTTAATATGCCAGGATAAAGCCAATTAATATGCCAGGATAAAGCCAATTAATATGCCAGGATATAGCCACTTAATATGCCAGGATATTGCTATTTAATATGCCAGGATATTGCCAATTAATAAGCCAGGATATTGCCACTTAATATGCCAGGACATTGCTATTTAATATGCCAGGATATTGCCACTTAATATGCCAGGGTATTGCCACTTAATATGCCAGGGAAATGCAAATTAATATGCCAGGATATAGCCATTTAATATGCCAGGATATTGCCAATTAATATGCCAGAATAATGCCACTTCATATGCCTGGATATAGCCAATTAATATGCCAGGATAATGCCACTTAATATGCCTGGATATAGCCAATTAATATGCCAGGATAATGCCACTTAATATGCCAGAATATAGCCACTTTATTTGCCAGGATAATGCTAATCAATATGCCAGGATATTGCCAATTAATATGCCAGGATATTGCCACTTATAATGCCAGGATATTGCCAATTAATATGCCAGGATATTGCCACTTAATATACCAGGATAATGCCAATTAATATTCCAGGATATTGCCACTTAATATTCCAGGATATTGCCACTTAATATACCAGGATATTGCCAATTAATATACCAGGATAATGCCAATTAATATGCCAGGATATTGCCACGTAATATGCCAGGATATTGCCAATTAATATACCAGGATAATGCCAATTAATATGCCAGGATATTGCCACTTAATATGCCAGGATATTGCCAATTAATATGCCAGGATTCCTTCCCTCAATATGCCAGGAGTTTGCCCTCAATATGCCAGGATATTGCCATGTAATATGCCAGGAGTTTGCCCTCAATATGCCAGGATAATGCCAATTAATATGCCAGTTTATTGCCCCTCAGTATGCCAGGAATTTGCCATTTAATATGCCAGGATATTGCCAGTCAGTATGCTCGTTTTTTTTGTGCAGGGGTCGCAGGGCGGCCGGGCCCCTGGAGTGACGGGCCCGGTCGCAGCTGCGACCCCTGCACCAGTGGTAGGTACGCCACTGGCTGTGGGTGCAATATAGGTTCATTGCAAGTTCTGTGGTTTCTGTATGTTGCTGTGTTAAGTCATTTAGGTGCAATGTGGGTGCAGAGGAAGGGAATAAAAACAAGGAATCAAATGCTTCAATAACATTTTTATTACATATGAAAATAGTTTAATATAATATTTAAAAAATCCAATAAGTTTAAATGTAACTAGTTATAGAGAGCGAGAGCTGTGTGTTTAGATATGTATGGTTTTAGAATTGTACAGTTGTCACCTCGTGAGGCTCCTGTGTGTCGCATAATTAATGGCGGTCCCATGTGTGGCATATTTATTGGGGCCCATGTGTGGCATAATTAAGGGGCTCTTTTGTGTGGCATAACTATGGGACGCTTGTGTGTGGCATAACTATGGGACGCTTGTGTGTGGCATAATTAAGGGGCGTCTGTGTGTGTGTGGTATAATTGATTGGGCTCCGAGGTGAGGCATAAATAATGGGGCTCTGGTGTGGCATAATTTATGGGGCTCTTGTGTGAGTTATAGTTATGGGGCTCCTGTGTGTGGCATAGTTAATGGGCTCCTGTGTGTGACATAATTTGTGGGGCTCCGGTACGTGGCATATTTAATGGGCCATCTGACTGGCATTACTAAGGAATCTGTTTGGCATGGCATTGGAGGAAATCCATGGGGGTGACACCATGAGTTACTGCAACCCTAGTGACGCCTCTGACTGACACACACTAACACATCTTTTCACTCTTACATACATGCACAAACACATACCTATACACGGAAATGCTAACACAAACATACACACTAATCTGTTGACACATACACTAACACATGCTGGCACATACATACACACTAATCTGCTGATACATACAACAATACATTCTGTCACAAATACATACATTAGACACAAATCTTCTGATACACTTACACATATTGGCACAAATACATACATACACTAACACACATATATATATAAACACTAATCTGCTGATATATACACTAACACATGCTGGCACGAATGCATACACACTAATATGTTGATACATAGACTAACACATGCTGTCACATACATACATACACACTAATCTGCTGATACACTTACACATGCTGTCACACAGAGATTCTGATAGACACATTCATAAAAACAGGTGCTGAACCCAAACATACATGCCAACACACACTATTTACTTACTGCTGGGAAGCAAAGTTGAAGGCAGAGGACAGACATGGTTTTCCCTCCATTTAGATCCTGCATTTTGGGATTAAGACTATGTCCTCTTATTGTGGTAGTTTTTCTTCTTTTCTAGTCCTTTACTGTGTTTATTCCCTGTATATATTTAAATGTTTCTATCAAATCCCCTTTGAATAATAATTATTCCAAGCTATACATGTTAATCTCTATACTGTATGTGCTTGAATATATGATGCACCTTACTATAAGGCAACCTCCAATCTTTGGGTCTTAAAGGGACTAGTGGCCAAAATGCATCTTCCAACTGTTAATGCATATTAATGTGCTTTCAAAGTACTTGACAACAGTTTGCCTGAAACCAGGACTGCCACACTAGTAAAAAATGTTATTGCTGCAGGAACCAAGGAGAATAATTTCATTCAAATTAATGGGATTTCCTTTCTCTCTAATCACTCTCTCTTCTTCTCTCTAATCTCTAATTGTTATCAGACAATGTGTTGCACTGTTAAGAGATCCTACTGTGTACAAGAGCAAGGTCACTTAGAGTCCACACAATGAACTGAGTTCTAGGAGCACAGGAAGTGACAAAATGAAACAAAACTTTATATCCTCAGTGTCTACATAATCAGTTCTGCCGCACCTGTAGTATACATGCAGAGTAATCACTGGGGTGGGCTTGAGTCAAATATTAAAAATGTGATTTATGCAGAATGCGTGTATCAAATCACACTGAAAAAAGCCTGCGCACTATACAAACAGTAATCTTCATCTTGCACCAAAGCCTAACTATAAGGGAACCCTGTAGGAAAGAATGTTTTGCTAGTAAATATTTGTTCACATGTGATCTTTTTTAATAAAAATGTTATTGAAATGTATTTTTTGTTTTTATTTCTTTCCTCTCCTCCCCTTATTGCCCACACACAGGCCCGGACTGGCCATCGGGCGCACCGGGCAAATGCCCGGTGGGCCGCGGTGGCCATGGGCCGAGGCCGGCAGGGGAGGTCCCAGCAGTGGCCTCTGGGTACCAGGATCTGCCCTGCCGGTCTATGTAGGGCCGGCACTATCCAAGAGCCGGCCCCGCTGTTTTCCATGAAGGGCTGGTGAGGAGATCAAAGATCTCCCTCACCGGCCCACATGCTGTCAAATGCGGCCGCCGGCGGGGAGAGAGGGAGGGAGACAGCCAGCCTGGAGAGAGGACCCGGCGGAGCTCTAACTTGCAGCTCCACCAGGTTCCTCTCGCGAGATCCGGAGCATTGCCATGGCAACGACCGGATCTCGCGAGAGTGAACTCTAGCCCGCAGGCTAGAGTTCACTCACCACGAGGACCACCAGGAAACACCGCCTCCCAGTCCCAGGAACCAGCGTGCCGGTCCCCCCCTCCCAGGCTAAAGGCAAGAAGGGAGTGCTGTGTGTGATGGGTGTGAGAGCGCTGTATAAATGTTAGAATGGATTGTGTGTGTGTGTAGGGGGGGGGGGGGGGGGGGGAAATAAACAAATAAAATAACAGGCATTATGTCCCCCCCGGACACAATGCCTGTTATTTTATTTGTTTATTTACTTCCCCCCCTACACACACACACACACACACACAATCCATTCTAACATTTATACAGCACTCTCACACACAGCACTCTCACACCCATCACACACAGCACTCTCACACACAGCACTCTCACACACAGCACTCTCACACACACAGCACTCTCACACACACAGCACTCACACACCCAGCACTCACACCCATCACACACAGCATTCTCACACACAGCACTCTCACACCCATCACACACATTATTCTCACACCCATCACACACAGCACTCTCACACCCATCACACACAGCACTCTCACACCCATCACACACAGCATTCTCACACCCATCACACACAGCACTCTCACACCCATCACACACAGCACTCTCACACCCATCACACACACATAGCACTCTCACACATAGCACTCTCACACACAGCACACACAGCATTCTCACACACAGCATTCTCACACACATCATAGACAGCACTCTTGCACTCTCACACACAGCACTCTCACACACATCACACACACATAGCACTCTCACACACAGCACTCTCACACACATCATACATAGCACTCTCACACACCGCCCCCCTCACACACACATACTGCACCCCTCACATACACACAGAACCCCCCAACACACTGCACAACAGACATACACAATACTTCCATATATATATATATATATACATACACACACACACACACAGCACCCCTCACACACATACTGCACCCCTAAACACATTACATTCCAGACACACACTAGATCCCTTACCCAACTCTGGATCATCTACACACATACACACACTAGATCCCTATATACACTCTGAAACTGTTATAAATACACACTCACTAGATCTCCTATACACATTCTGGGTCCTTCAAACACACACTAGACTCATATATATATATGTATATATACACACACTAGATTCCTTGTAAGAAAACACATACTACACCCCTAAACACACACTACATCTATATATTTACACACACACACACACACACACACACACACACACACACACACACACATACACACACACTATAGCCTGTATGCACACACTTGCTATATCCCCTATACACACATTCTCTACAGGCCCTAGCCACATATGCATCACATTACACCACAAACACAACACAACTAAAACCGACCTTATTACACAATACCACACCACAATCAGCTCACTCTACACACACGCAATCCCACAAGCAGGCTCCAAACACATGCTCAATACTCTTTCCTGGCATTTTTGTCTCCTGGTATCCATTTATAGAGACACCAGAGACAAGTTGCAAGGAAACACTGTGCAAGCATGTTATTAAATTTGCTTGCACTGTGCAGAACAAATACAGGGCTTTTTTCTCATTCTAGAGCTCTTCAGCAGAGCTCTGCGCATGGTCTGCCCTGGAAGAGCATTGAACCAACATGCTCACTTTGAGAGGGAGCGTGTTTGTCATTGGTGATGACAAAACACACAGCCTCTGCCCGCCCCCTTCTTAGTGGGCCGCTGTGATAAAAAAATGCCCGGCCGAATTTTTCTCCCAGTCCGGCCCTGCCCACACATCACTTGCTATTGCAACCACAGCATTTTCCACAGCACTCACAAGACTTGCAAGTGCTCCAACAGGACTTGCTAATGTTCCCACATTGCACCCACATTATTTGACACCCTGCAAACTCAGGGACTTGCCACTGCACCCATATTGCACCCAAAAGGACTTTCTACTAAACCCATATTGCACCCAAAAGGACTTTCTACTAAACCCATATTGCACCCAAAAGCACTTTCTACTAAACCCATATTGCACCCAAAAGGACTTGCTACTAAACCCATATATCACCCACATGACTTGCCATGCAAACATATTGCACCGACAAAGACTTGCCACTGCACTCATATTGCACCCACAAGGACTTGCTAAGCACCCACAGCTTCCCCTTATGGTGTCTAATGACAGCTAGCACCACCTAGGTGAACAGACATTCTCTTAGACTGCCTTGCGCTGCCTCTAAGTAGTCAGATAGCTGGGAGCTCATGTAACCTTTGATGCTCTGACTTCCAAAGACATTTTTGAGATACAATTTCAAGGCACCCTCACATATAAGGTGTGGTCACTTTTTCAAAGCATTTGCATCTGAAAAAAACTTGCTTTATAAGTGAGTAAATATGGTATTCACAGTATAAACAATGTTTAGGTGACAGATGCCCTTAAAACACACAAACAGCAACTTACAGATATAATGGTCTACTCAATAAATAAGAGCATTACATGGACTTGAGACAGGAATTTCAAACTAAAGGTCAAAGTAGCTGAGTTAGAAATATTGTCCCATTCAGCTGCATTCAAGAAATTTTCCAACTTGGCCTCATTGGTTGGATATTCGGGTCTCAATTCCCTGCTATTCTCTATTTATTAATTAGACCCTATAATCATGATTTTTGCACCATGGGTAAAATAACTTTTGATCTATCCTTTCATAAAGAGTTTTCTGGAATATATAGGATGACAACATTTTAATTCTGTCATTCAGGGGCACATTTTATATTATAGAAATTATTATCATGCACCTCTATTAGTAGATGTATAGGCTGTTTCGGAGAACTTTTAACCCCTGTATTGCTAGATAGATTATAGGCTGTTTCAGAAAACTTTTAACTACTGCATTGCTAGATAGATATCGACAGTTGCAGATAACTTTTAACCCTTGCCTTGTTAGACAAATATAAGCTGTTTCGAAGAACTTTTAACCACTGCATTGCTAGATAGATTTCGATAGTTTCAGATAACCTTTAACCCTTGCCGTGTTAGATAGATATAAGCTGTTTCAGAGAACCTTTAACCCCTGTATTGCTAGATAGATATAGGCTGTTTCAGAGAACTGTTAACCACTGCATTGCTAGACAGATATCGGCAGTTTCAGAGAACTTTTAACCCTTGCATTATTAGATAGATATAAGCTGTTTCAGAGAACTGTTAACCCCGACATTGCTATATAGATATAGGCTGTTTCAAAGAACTTTTAACTTCTACATTGCTAGATAGATATAATCTGTTTCAGAGAACTTTTAACCCCTGCATTGTTAGATAGATATAGGCTGTTTCAGAGAACTGTTAACCCTGGCATTGCTAGATTGATCTAGGCTGTTTCAGAGAACTTAACCCTTGCATTGCTAGACGTAGATTGTTTCAGAGAATGTAATCTTTTTATCCATTACACACACTCTCACACAGTCTCACACATACGCAGATATCTCACTCACACAGACATATACACACACTCAGTATCTCACTCACACATAAAAACATAGAGGGGCATGTACTAAAAAAACGTAAATAAATGTTATGTGCAAAACTATTTTTGCGCTTTGCTCCTATTGCAATGTACTAAACATTTAACACTCAAATAGTACATACGAGCAAATTGTGAATAAAAACGGGGTATAATTGAGAATAAAAACAGGCAATTTGGCGAATATTTTTTCTACCTCTTTTGATAGCACTTGCTAAAAGCTGGTGTAATTTTCACAAAATATTTGCGAAGCTCTTTTGCACGTGGTGTCCTTACATTGGCCACACTTTTGAAATTAACAACTTTGTTTTCTTGACTGTGCTGTCTATTTGCTAAATTGGTGACTAATCATTCTAATTTTTTTATGATCTGCTTTGAGTTTTGGAAAACCGCTGGCTAGTTGAACTACATAATTTGGTGTACATGATATTATCTTTTATAGAGTGTACTGTTATAACTTTATAGCACTATTGTATTAATAGCCCGAACCAAAATTCAAGTTTACTCCCTTGGAGAAAGTTAAAGCATGTAGCCTACAGACAAAATTGACAAGCACTCAGCATTTTATTTAATTATTTGATATTTTTAAACAATATTGTTTTGGGGCAGTTCATATAATATTACAAAAATATAATAATTTAAGTCAGTAATATGCATACCTCCCAACTGTCCTGCTTTGCGCGTGACAGTCCCGATTTGGGAGCTATGTCTAACTGTCCTGCCACGCTTTTCCTCTGTCCTGCTTTTCGGGACAGAGGTAGAGCTCAGTGCTACAGCAGGACTCAAGACCACAATCCCGCGGTCCTGTTCGCATTCTCCGGTGTCCCAGACACCAGAGAATGCTTACTGCGCATATGCAGCATTGTGCACATGCGCAGTAGCGATCCTAGCTTCAGATGCCAGGATCTAAAGTGGGTGACAGTGTTACCGCACATGAGTGGTAGCACTGACACCCCCTGACTCCGGGAGCTATGAATACGTATAAAAGTTTAACACAGTCATCTTTTTTTTATTTCAAAGTGTGTTTTGAATTTTTGGTGGTTATTAAAGTCTGCTAAGTTCTTTCTTTTTATGACCATTCTTCTTAGAGTATTTTAAAGAATGTCTGTGTGTGCTACTGGTTAACTTGTTAACAAATGCAAAACGTGTCTAGTGGTTTTGTCAGTGTTTGCCTTTGTGTATACAGGAATAAAATAAGTTACACATAACTTGCTTGGATTTTGGAGATATTCATTGAAGCAGAGTGCGCAATGTTCATTTTGATGCCTGGAAGCCTCTGTATACACATGAGGGCACCAGCATTTTCTCTACTAACTCCCTGTTGGTGCCAGAGGGCCAATGACTGGGTGCCACCATTTGTGTATTTAAAAAAAAGTCTAATTAATCTGGAATACACATTTCACTCAATATGCACCAATCCATTCTGAATTGCATTCGGATCAGGCATATTAGCCAAATCGAAGGGATTCACAAAATGTGGCTACTGGTTATACCGCAGGTCAGAGCCAAATTGGCATTTGGGCCATTCGGAAACCAAAGCTTTGGAGCTCTGGAGAATTGTATCAAAATAATTTCTAAAAACCCTGGGGCATAAATTAAAAAAAAGAATCCCTCCCCCATAAATTAGTATCCCAATAATAAACAGGACCAGCCCCCCAAATGGCCCCCAGCTCTCCTGTTACACATATAATGGGTCAGGGTAGGTATCCCTGACCCCCCGCTATAATAAATGGAGCTGGACAAGTTCCCCAGTGTGTCATTCCGGACTTCGGAGACACCATTTTGAAGTCGGGTGCATATTGAGTAGACCCTCATATCTCCCTCCCTTATAAATAGATATAGGCGTTCTACACAAATACATTAAGAACAAAAACATTAACACCTAAAAGACACATGTCATATTGTGGACAATGATTGATATAATATGAAAAATCTTATTCAATTCTGCTTTATTAAGCACAATATGGCATTAAAAAAGCCAAACATTTCCAAAATATCGTTTGTATGAGTACCCTAAATACAAAAGAGATAAATTACAAGCTCTTGTCCTTAAGGTTTTAAAGGATACTTAACACATTGTATAGCTAATATTGTAATTTTTGCACTTTAAATGGGAGGTGCCTATTCTGACATGAAAAGAGTAATTACACTGTAAGACAGTTTTGTTGGATTTATATATTTGTTGGATTCTTCTACAAAACACCAGGGACTACTCATTAAAAGGCTGAGAGGCAGGTGACTTGAGATGAGCATATCATCTCACAAATTCAGCTATACATTATGCAGGGACAAACCTAATGAGTTGCTTAGTGGGGTAAACTCACATGGTTTGTTCCTGCACAGTATATTGCTAAATTGGTAGATAACATGGTCATTAAACCTCATCTCAAATTTTAGTGAATAACTGCCATTGTTTCTGGAGAACAACAATAATTATATTTTTTCATATAAAAGTCTATACGCTTATTGTATGACTTGCGTCACACTAGCTCCCATAGGATCCTTACTTTTTATTTAGCTCGATCTTCAAAATCTAGTATGTTTACTCAGCTTGACAAACCATGAAAGGGACACATTCCTTACATTAGCTTTTAACAGCAGTTTGAACTACCCTAAAAGTAAATATTGCAATAAGGTACAACCACTTCATTTTTATTAAACACTATTACAAATAACTAAAGTGCTGTTTCAACATCTATGCTTTTACATGATATTTTTCAGAGAGACAGGGGGTACAGAGAGACAGGGGGGAGGGAGGGGGGCAGAGACAGAGACAAGGGGAGGGAAGGGGTTAAGAGACAGAGACAATGGGAGGGAGGGGTTAAGAGACAGAGACAAGGGGAGGGAAGGGGTTAAGAGACAGAGACAAGGGGAGTGAGGGGGTTAAGAGACAGACAAGGGGAGGGGGAGAGAGAGAAAAATGGGGGCAAGGGAAAGAGAAAGGCAGCATTGGCACATAAAAAGAAATAAAAACTAGAAATACATTTTTTGATATCATAATTTTTTATTAAAAAAGCAATTTACAAATGAATATATACAAGTTGAACTTTTTTCCTATAGGGTAGTCTTATATTCAGGCTTTTAGTTTTTTTCCTAATGGAATATCCAAAGTTTGGGGGGTCGTCTTATAATCAGGGTCGTCTTATAATCGAGCAAATACGGTAGTTCTGGAACACTATCCTTGATTTAAAAAATTCACGTGCATTTTTTACGGGATCATGTAAAAGTCATATGTGTCCATCTAAAACGTGCTAGTCCTAGCTGTATATATGAAGGAAAAAAACCTGCAGATGTGTGGTTTGTAAGGAGCCCTTAGAAAGTGAATATATGGGTAATGTCCCAAGGATAGGCAGTACTGTTTTACCCTAATTACCATTTTTAAATTATGGGTGTGGCCTATAGCAATGTTTAGAATTTTCACCCCCCTCCATGTACCCTCAAGTGCCCTATGACCGAAGGTACACGTTTTGTACATGTCTCTCCCCTCTCTGCGAGGCAGGTATTTAAGTCTAACAAATGCAGACCTCAGTCAGAACTCATGTGACTCACAAAGACCAATCTGAGGCTTGCCCCAGTATCTGAGTCTCAAACCACTGTTCCCATCAGTGCCGGTGTCATCAATTTCACACAAACTGACAAACACTGATGGGAAAAGAGGTATTAGATCCTGGGATAAGCCTCACATTAATGATGTTCTTCGCACCGGGGAGATACATGTGAGACATTTAATGTAAGAGTATTTAATTAATAAATGTGAATTATTGCCACACCCGCATCACCAGATCATGTACTAGTGAGAGCTGTGGATTTATTTTCCTGCATTTATATCTTAAGCATAATTAATACTCTATACTGTGTAAGTGTGACATTCTGCCTTTTATATGATCTCTACTGGATACATAGTTTTGTATGTTTATAGTTTTTTTTCCTTTTGAGTTACGGAAATCCTGACTGATCCACCTATCCCATATAATCAATGGAACAAATATTTGATAGTGCTATTTTTATAATCATACACTTGCATGTGAGGTGTTTAACCCCTTAAGGACAGAGCCTTTGAAACATTTTTGTCCTTTCTGGACAATGGCTATTTTAACATTTCTGTGCTGTTTGTGTTTAGCAGTAATTTTCTTCTTTGTCATTTACTGTACCCACACATATTATATATTGTTTTTATCGGGACAAGAAGGGCTTTCTATGGATGCCATCTTTTTGATCATATCTTATACTATTATTATTAAAAAAAAAAAAAAAATATGGTAAAAAAAAAAAAAAATACACAAATTTCCTGACTTTTATTTGAAACAACTTCTCCTCATCGACAAAAGCGAACAAAAAATCCTGCTAAATAGATTCTACTATTTCTCCTGAGTACAGGGATACCCCCCATGCATAGGTTTGTTGGGTTGTTTGGGGGCTAAAATGCCAAATTTGTGAGGTGCAGTTTTTTGTTTTCCAACTTGAAATTTTTACATGCAGACACCCTGCACCCATGTCCCATTTGGGACATATTTGAAGCCAGCTAGTGTATTTTACCCCATCAACCCATATATTTTTTAAAAGTAGACACCCTAGGCTATCTCAAATGGTGGTATTTTAACACTTTACATGCACTAATTCTACCACCAGCCTTTGTCAAAGTTTGTGGTAGTAATTTTTTGGTGTTTTTTTTTCACAAACTTTGTACTTCAGACATGAATTCACAGATTTTGGTATGTGTCACTGCCAAATAACACCCCAATAAGTGTTCAGCAACATCTCTTGAGTACAGGGATACCCCCCATGCATAGGTTTGTTGGATTGTTTGGGGGGTAAAAGGCCAAATTTGGGAGGTGCAGTTTTTGGTTTTCCAACTTGAAATTTTGACATGCAGACCGCCTGCACCCATGTCCCATTTGGGACATATTTGAAACCAGCCAGTGTATTTTACCCCATCAACCCATATATTTTTTAAAAGTAGACACACTAGGCTATCTCAAATGGTGGTATTTTAACACTTTCCATGCACTAATTCTACCACCAGCCTTTGTCAAAGTTTGTGGTAGTCATTTTTTTGTGTTTTTTTTTCACAAACATTGTACTTCAGACATGAATTCACAGATTTTGGTATGTGTCACTGCCAAATAACACCCCAATAAGTGTTCAGCAACATCTCTTGAGTACAGGGATACCACCCATGTATAGGTTTGTTGGGTTGTTTGGGGGGTAAAAGGCCAAATTTGGGAGGTGCAGTTTTTGGTTTTCCAACTTGAAATTTTGACATGCAGACCGCCTGCACCCATGTCCCATTTGGGACATATTTGAAACCAGCCAGTGTATTTTACCCCATCAACCCATATATTTTTTAAAAGTAGACACCCTACGCTATTTCAAATGGTGGTATTTTAACACTTTCCATGCACTAATTCTACCACCAGCCTTTGTCAAAGTTTGTGGTAGTAATTTTTGTGTGGTTTTTTTTCACAAATATTGTATTTCAGACATAAATTCACAGATTTTGGTATGTGTCACTGCCAAACAATAACCCAATATGTGTTCAACAACATCTCCTGAGTACAGGGATACCATCCATGCATAGGTTTGTTGAGTTGTTTGGGGGCTAAAGGGCCACATTTTGAAGGTGCACATTTTCAACTTGGAATTTTGACGTGTAGTCAGCCTGAGCCCATCTTGCATTTGGGACTTTTTTTTAAAGTAGTACAGTGTATTTTACCCCAAAAAGTATATATTTTGTAAAAGTAGAAACCCTAGGCTATTTTAAATGGTGGTATTTTAACACTTTCCATGCACCAATTCTACCACCAGCCTTTGTCAAAGTTTGTGGTAGTCATTTTATTGTGTATTTTTTCCCACATACATTGTACTTTAGACACAAATTCACATATTTCGGTATGTGTCACTGACAAACAATACCACAATATATGTTCAGCAACATCTCCCGAGCACAGGGATACCACCCATGCATAGCTTTGTCAGCTTTGTTGGGGGTTGAAAGGCTAAATTTGAGAGGTGCGCTTTTTGATTTTCAAACTTGGAATTTGAACATGTAGAGCAAGGAAGGGGTTAATAGCTCTTATAAGAGCCTTTGTAGTACTGTACAAAAAAATTAACCCCTAAAAATGCACAGACAAGAAAAAATATTCTGCTGTGCAGTGATCAGTGGCAGGGAAGGGGTTTATACACAGGCTACACTATACAAAGGGTATGGCTTTTATAAAAGCCCTTGGGACTCACAATTTTTTAACATTTAATTTAATTTATTACAATTAAAAAATTATATTATACAGATCTGTCTCTTTCCCTCACTAAAACTCAAGTGAGGAGAGGGAGGCAGATCCATATGGGTCAGAACAATATTTACCAATATTGATCGAACCAGACGAATGGTGATGCTCATCTGAGAAATCACCAAACCACCTTTGCCACTGATCGGCTGTTACTGATCGCTATACACGCGTTCAGACAGCTTCAAAAGGAATACACGTAATCCCCTAGTGGGTATAATTAACCCCTAGCGAGTGTGACAAAAAAATCCTGATAGCAAAAAAAAAATCCTTCTGCGACTAGATTGCTCCATATGCGCTGCTTAGGCAGTGACCATATGCACTGCTTAGGCAGTGACCATATGTGCTGCTTAGGAAGTGATATACGGCAAGGAAGGGGTTAATAGCTCTTAAAAGAGCCTTTGATATACTGTAATAAATCACAGTAAAAAAAATGAACCCCTAAAAAAATGCACAGACAGCAAAAAATGTGCAGCTGTGTACGATCACTGCGTACACAGCGATCAATTGCAGGGAAGGGGTTAAATACTGGAAACGGCTTTTATAAATGCCTTTGGGTCTCAATTCTATTAAATATATTATAATTAAAAACTTACATTATACAGCTCTGTCTGTCTCCCTCACTAAAACTCAAGTGAGAGGGAGGCAGATCTACACGGGTCAGATCAAATATTTACAAAGACGAATGGTGATGCTCATCTGAGCAAACGCCAACCCGCCTTTGTCACTTATCAGCTGTTACTGATCGCTATACATGCCCTTAGACAGCTCCAAAAAATTTTTGGGCCTTAAACGTAGTCCCCTAGCGGGTATAATTAACATGTGACGGGTGTAATAAAAAAAGTTTAAAAAAAATAAAAAATTCTTCTGCAGCAAGATTGCTGCATTTGCGTCAGATCGCTGCTTAGGCAGTGATCTACAGCAAGCAAGGGGTTAATCTCTCTTAAAAGAGCTTTTTTTATACTGTAATGAATTACTGTAAAAAAAAATAACCCCTAAAAAATGCACAGACAGCAAAAAATGTGCTGCTGTGTATGATCACTGCGTACACAGCGATCAATGGCAGGGAAGGGGCTAAATGGCTTTTATAAAAGCCCTTGGTGTTTAACATTTTAATAAATATTTTATTTTATTATTTTATTTAATTTTTTACTTTATCTGATCTGTCTCTCTCCCTTACTAAAACTAGTAAGTTGAGGGAGGCAGATCAATACTTGTCAAAGGCAATATTTACTAATATTGCCTTTGACTGTATGATAAGTGCTCATCAGAGCACTTACCATACATGCCTGCACACAGATCACACAGATCTGTTGTGCCGGCATTGATTGGCTCCCCCTAGAGCTATTTCACTTCCGATGCTCTTGCCATTAGAAGGGAAGCGCTGCCTGTATAGTTCGCTTTCTAAGCACATGTGTGCAGCGGGCGCAGCCATTTTTAAATGGCTGCTACGATCACTCCGGGGAGTGATCGTAGCGCGCCCCTGCACTTTTTGGGGGTGCTGCACAATGCCTCTACCTAGAGGCATTGTAGCAACACCGATAGAGTAAAGAAAGCGACCGCTGGTCGCTTTCTTTACTCTGTTAAGTGCATGACGTGCCAGGCACGTCACCTGTCGGCAAGTCCTCGATTTGCCGTGACGTGCCTGGCACGTCATCTGTCGCCAAGGGGTTAAGGTTGCACTACACAATATTTATTTGGTAGCATTTGTATAAAAGTGTGCTTTTAATGAAGTGGAACTCTGGTTGTTACATCTGTACCACTTTATAAGAGGTCACATAGTATATATTATTTAGAAAGTGTTTTACCAGAAAGAATACATTGAGATTTCTCTCCTTTTCAAGTATGTCCTGGGGACCCAGTCCAGAGTTACACAGAGTTATACATTTAACAGTAGATTCAAAATAAATACATACATACATATATTTAAACAAGTTGGAAGGGGAACATACAGGGTAAATCATTATTAATACAAACAAGGAACAACATGTACAGTCAGGGTCGGACTGGCCTACCGCGATACCGGGAAATTTCCCAGTAGGCGCCGGCCCTGGGGCCGCTTTAAGTATGCAGCCGCTTTAAGAGATTCGGCCGTCGCCGCTTTAAGACGTGCGGCTGCGCTTGCTCTCTGACGCTGGGGCCAGAGCACAACTCTTCACATGCATCCACAGCCTATGATGCCTGAAATAGAAGGTAAGAAGATATAACGGGTGGTTGGGAGTTTGGGGAGAAGGGGAAGGGGGATAAAATATAATGGGGGAAAAATACATAGATGACAGGGCTGGGGGAAGAAAAAAATATATACAGGGGGTAAGAGATGACAGGGCTGGGGGAAGAAAAATATATATACAGGGGGTAAGAGATGACAGGGCTGGGGGGAGAAAAATATATATACGGGGCTAAGAGATAAAAGGGGGGGGAATATATATACAGGGGGTAAGAGATTACAGGGCTGGGGAAGAAAAATATATACAGGGGGTAAGAGATGAAGGGGGGAAGAAAAATATATATACAGGGGGTAAGATGAAGGGGGGAAGAAAAATATATATACAGGGGGTAAGAGATTACAGGGCTCGGGGAAGAACAATATATATATACAGGGGGTAAGAGATGACAGGGGTGGGGGAATAAAAATATATATAAACGTGGTAAGAGATGACAGAGGTGGGGGGAGAAAGATATATATACAGGGGGATAAGAGATGACAGGGGTGGGGGGAGAAAAATATTTATACAGGGGAAGGAAGAGATGACAGGGGTGGGGGGTAATAAACATACAGGGGGTAAGAGATGACAGGGGTGGGAGGGGGAGAAAAATAAACATACAGGTGGTAAGAGATGACAGGGGTGGGGGGAGAAAAATATACATACAGGGGAAGGAAGAGATGACGGGTGGGGGGAAGAAAATACAAAGGGAAAGAAATGACGGGTGGGGGGAGAAAATACAAACGTGAGTGAATATCAGAGTGTAAACGTGGGACTTAGAGTGACAGCAGTGTATGTGTGTGAGTGGCAGTGCATGTATGTGTGTGGCAGTGTAGGTGTGTGAGTGAGCGGCAGAGTGCAGGTGTGTGAGAGAGCGGGAGAGTGTAATAAATGGGTATATCACAGTGCTTCCCGGCTATAAAAAGAGCAGGGGAATCGCTCTTGACAGCTCTATTGATTTTGTAGCTCTGTTATGACAACTGTGATTGTGTGTATGTGTCGGTGTGTGTATGTGACTGTGTATATGTGTGACTGTACGTGTGAGACACTGTATTTGTTGCTGAGGGCAGGATCAGCCAATGGCGGCAAAATATGCAGGGCACAATATGCAGGGCCGTCTTTAATAGTGATTGGACCCTGGGCAAGCATTTGCTTGGGCCCCCTGGACCCTGCCCCCTCCCCTGCATGCAATCACTCCATCCATCGCAATGTTACCCCCCGCCCCCCGCCCCCCCCCCCCCCCACACACAAAAACATAAAAATAAGCATTGAATAAAATGTGTATATTACGTGTATAACTGCAGTGTATAAACTGTATATTTTGAAAAAAATGTGTATATATGGCTGCAATATGTATACCATCTTACTATGTAACACTGCACTACAACTAGATATTACCTAAATGACAAAAATATACACAGATATTAGAGAGCACTTACATATGTTCATATATATTTATAAATATCTATACACATCTCACTCTCTCTCACTAGTTGCATTTATACTTATATGGACTTCTTAATATTATATTCAACTATTTTTATATGTAATAAAAATGTTATTGAAGAGTTGCATTTCCTTTTTATTCCCTTTTTCTGCACCCACATTGCACCTAAAGGACTTAACACAGCCCCATAGAGTAGCCACAGTACTTGTCATGCACCTATATTGCACCCACAGCACTTGTCATTACCCACACCCACACAACAGTGTAAATTTGCCCCACAGAACATGCCACAGTTTCGCTTTGTTCCACTGACCTGCCCATGCAGAAAAAAGCCACATTGTAACTTTTCCCCATAGTACATGTTATTTTTTCCCAGAGAACATGCCACAGTCACTGTCATTGCATATGCAACAGACAGTTTGCCTGTTAAAATATGACACCGTTTGTCCATTAAATATGCCACAGTCAATTTGCCCATCAATATGCCAGTATTATTTTGCCATTAATATGCCACAGACATTTTTCCCATCAATATGCCAATATTATTGTGCCATTCAGATACCAGTTATATTGTACTATTAAGATGCCCCAGCCAATTTGCCTATTAAGATACCAGTATTATTGTACCATTAAGATGCCATAATTGTTGTGCCATTCAGATGCCAGTAATATTGTGCCAGTCAGATACCAGGAATATTGTGCCAGTAAGATGCCAGTAATATTGTGCCATTCAGATGCCTGTAATATTATGCCTTTCAGATGCCAGTAATATTGTACCATTCAGATACCAGGAATATTGTGCCAGTCAGATGCCTGTAATATTGTGCCATTCAGAGCCCAGTAATACTGTGCCATTCAGAGCCCAGTAATATTGTGCCATTCAGAGCCCAGTAATATTATACCATTCAGATACCAGGAATTATTGTGCCAGTCAGAGCCCAGGAATATTGTGCCAGTCAGAGCCCAGTATTATTGTACCAGTCAGAGCCCAGGAATATTGTGCCAGTCAGAGCCCAGTAATATTGTGCCATTCAGAGCCCAGTAATATTATACCATTCAGATACCAGGAATTATTGTGCCAGTCAGAGCCCAGGAATATTGTGCCAGTCAGAGCCCAGTATTATTGTACCAGTCAGAGCCCAGGAATATTGTGCCAGTCAGATACCAGGAATATTGTGCCAGTCAGATACCAGGAATATTGTGCCACTCAGAGCCCAGTAATATTGTGCCAGTCAGAGCCCAGTAATATTGTGCCAGTCAGAGCCCAGGAATATTGTGCAAGTCAGAGCCCAGTAATATTGTGCCAGTCAGAGCCCAGGAAATTTGTGCCAGTCAGATACGAGTAATATTATGCTAGTCAGAGCCCAGTAATATTGTTCCAGTCAGAGCCCAGGAATATTGTGCCAGTCAGATACCAGTAATATTGTGCCAGTCAGAGCCAAGGAATATTGTGCCAGTCAGAGCCCAGTATTATTGTGCCAATCAGAGCCCAGTAATATTGTGCCAGTCAGAGCCCAGGAATATTGTGCCAGTCAGAGCCCAGTATTATTGTGCCAGTCAGAGCCCAGGAATATTGTGCCAGTCAAAGCCCAGTATTATTGTGCCAATCAGAGCCCAGTAATATTGTGCCAGTCAGAGCCCAGGAATATTGTGCCATTCAGAGCCCAGTAATATTGTACCAGTCAGAGCCCAGTAATATTGTGCCACTCAGAGCCCAGGAATATTGTGCCATTCAGAGCCCAGTAATATTGTACCAGTCAGAGCCCAGTAATATTGTGACAATCAGAGTTGTATATATATATAGGTGTATATATCAGTCTTATCTATAACTAATACACACTTCAAATGTGCTTAAAAATGCATGTTTTTCCCTTTTCTTAAAAATAATCTATTGCCGCAATGCTATGGGGCTGGTATACAAATATTTCCAGGGCTGGTTTTTGTTCCCAGTCCGGCCCTGTGGACAGTATACAAAGGAGTTTGTAAACTAATAACAGGTACAATCTGTTTTGAGGATTTGGTTGACACTCATTTTCAGGGATTTTAGACTAGATGATGATTTGGCAGAAACAGGAAGGCTATTCCACATATGAGGAGCTCTGAAAGAGAACGCAACTCTACCTGCTTCCTTTTTGAAGTGAGGGATCGCTAGTGATGGGTTGGTGCAGGATCTGAGATTGTAGGATGTGCAGGGAGTAAGAGTGAGCATGCCGCTCAGGTAGGGGGGGGAGCGTTCCAGAGAAGTGGTTATGCACTAAGCAAGCTAGGTGGAGAGTGCGCCTGGAGGCAAGCGTCAGCCAGTTTAACTCTTTTAACATTTTACAGCGATGAGTGTTATAACGCATTGGAGTGCAAAACGATGATGGGTCTGCGGGGCAGTATCATACACCAGGGCTCGACAAACCCCAGGCGCCAGGTCGCCATGGCGACCAGGAAATGAGACCTGGCGCCTGGGTGAAGTTACTCTCCCTGTCCCCTTGCCATCGGTTTTTTTTTTTATTATTTCGCAGCACGAGGGGGTAAAGTCTGTGCTGATTGCACAGACTGCAAGCTCCGCCCCCTCGCGCAACGCATGGCTGAGTGCCGGGTGTCATCACGTGACATCCTGGCACTCAGCAGGCCAATGAATGAAGACATGCTGCAGCGTTAAGAAGAAACCAAGAAAAGACTGTGTGAGGTGGGTGTGTGTTTGTATATATGTAAGTATGTAAAGTAGGTGTGTGTGAGGTGTTTGTATATTTGTGTATATGTAAAGTAGGTGTGTGTGAGGTGTTTGGATATATGGGTATATGTAAAGTAGGTGTGTGTGAGGTGTTTGTATATATGGGTATATGTAAAATAGGTGTGTGTGAGGTGTTTGTGTATATGTAAAGTAGGTGGTGTGTGAGGGGTTTGTATATATGTGTATATGTAAAGTAGGTGTGTGTGAGGTGTTTGGATATATGTGTATATGTAAAGTAGGTGTGTGTGAGGTGTTTGTATATATGTAAGTATGTAAAGTAAGTGTGTGTGTGTGTGTGTGTGTGTGTGTGTGTATATATATGTGTGTATATATGTGAAGTAGGCGTGTGTGTTTATGAATTGCGTGTATGCTTGCGTGATTGTCTGGCTCCTACATTTTTTTGCTGGCTCCTAAAATCTAATTAGATTTGTCAAGCCCTGTCATACACAACGTCTACATAGTCTAAGATTGGCATTAACATTTGCTGCACAATACGTTTCCTTACTGTGGAATCTAGGTTTGATTTGTTTCTATATAGAAAGCCAATCCTAGGTTTTGACACAAGCTTATCAATATGGAGACCGAAAGATAAGTTTGGGTCTAGCCACATGCCAAGATACTTATATGAATTTACCTGGGTCAGGTTATAACTGGATTTGGTCTTGATGTTTATTTGAAGATTGTTTAATTTAAGTAGTTTAGCATTTGTCCCACACAACATGGACACAGTTTTTTCAGTGAGGAGGCAGCGCTTGGCAGTTAAACAAAGTAAGTGTCAATCAATATAAAAAACCAAAGATAGTAAATTAATATAAAATATATACATTTAATAATATATAAAAACAGATGCAATATATAAATACATATAGAAAAAATATACACAAATGTAACCAAAAAAATGACAAATTGTTGAAAACAAGAAACAATTATATGTGCCTTTAAATACAAATGAACAGACACAGATACAAATGTAACCACAGGCAGAGTGTCAAATTACTCACTTGCTGATTAGGTTAGCAAAATACCATGAATAGTACATGGATACAAAAACGTGCTGGTCAGTATGGAAGGAAGAATTTAGAACCTGGCCAGGTAACTTCACTTAACAGGAGGGACGCGTTTCGTTCGGGGAACTTCTTCAGCATGCTGGTCTGTTTGTTTAGAGGCTGAAGAAGTTCCCCGAACGAAACGCGTTGTCCCCCCTCCCATATCTGTCCTACCCCATATCTGTTGTCTGTGCCTCCCTCATTTCCATGTCTGTTCTCCTCCCCATATCTGTTGTCTGTCCCCCCTCACTCCCGTGTTCTGTTCACCCCCCATGTCTATTCTCCCCCCTCCCATGTCTGTTCTCCCCCTTCCCATGTCTCCCATTGTCTCTCTCCTCTACCCCCTCCTCCCCTTCCTTTTTTTTTTTGAAGCTTCGTGCGTCGCTTGGAGCAGCGGACAGTACTAGCACTGTGTGTTTAACACACACAGAGCTCAGACAGTGCTCCTCACGCGCCTCAAGCCCACTGACATTCAGGGCATCGTAAATACGATGCTCTGAATGATCAGTGTGCGCGAGGAGCGCGGGCAGCACTGTCTGAGCTCTGTGTGTGTTTAACACACAGAGCTAGTACTGCCCACTGCTCCCAGCAACAAACAAAGCCTCACTGCTACCGGAGGTGGGGGCGGACCTTCACCTGGCAACCGGTGTGTTCCGCCTCCCTCCCCCTGCAACAATTCACACTCTCCTCTTAGCGTGTGGACGCCCCTTTTAAAAAGGCGCCCTAGGCCGGCGCCTACCTCGCCTACTGGTGACGCCGGCCCTGGTGTCTATGCAGAGTTGAAAACGTTGATGCAAGAAATTGCTGGACAATTTTCTAAATAGCAAGCCAAGCTTTAAGGCTTCTTAGGGATAAACTGGTTGTATAAATTAATTAAAAAGATATAATATAAACCTAACCTGTATTATATCATTACAAATAATAGAAAAAAAACAGTGAAAGATGGGTATGTTCACTGAAATTCGAGAAGAGGTCGACATTGGAGGTCGTTTTTCACTTTGATACCAAGTCAAATTCGATTTATAGCACAGCCTTTATAGCACAGATACACATTATCCATTAACATGGGACTATAGCAATTGCAGCAATATGACTGTTCAGGTATATATTTGCCTATATTATTGGTACAGCTATTAAATATATAAGGAGATGAGTACTGTATAGCTATTCCTACAAAGAGGGGCCTTTATGGATAATACATAAAGGGTGATTCTGTGCTATATGAGAAATGTTTTTGAAATCATTGCTTCCACAATTTGTACGTTTGTGTGGCTCATCTTGCTTGAACAGAAATACCAACAAGGCTACAAGGCAACAAGCCAATGCATGTTTCCCCACCTTTCCAGTGGCTTCATAGGGGGATATATGCAAGTTTCTATACGATTGAATATCTTTGTGGTGCCTGTTTGGTATTTGGAGAGCTTTATAGCAACACTTAAATTAGCCCTTAAACTAATCTGAACTGCCAAGAGCAGTAGAGTTTCAAAGTATTTCCATAATGTTGATGGTTTGATGATGCCTGCATTCTGATTTCATCTATCCCACCCTGATCCAGTCTATCAACTGGCTCTGCTGTGTCCATGACTTGAGACTCCACACATGAGCATGGCAATTGAAAGGGGAATCAGGAGTGCAACTAGAAATCATGGGAGCCCCAACTTCAACAAGCAACATGCCATACACCCTCACTTTCCACCCTTAACCTCCCTTTCCACACTGTCAGCTTTTGCCCAAAATAATTTGTCAATCCCAGGTTTACCCCCAACAGTTTATCAGTGCCAGCTTTGCCCCATCAGCTTGTCATTGGCAGCTTTGCCCCCAAACAGTTAGCCTTTGTCAGCTTTGCTTCCAAACAGCTTGCCAGTACCACCCAAAAACGTTGTCAGTGCTAGCTTTGCCCGAAACAGTGCGTAAGTTCCAGTGTTACTCCAAAACATGATGGTTACACTTGTCCCACATCCCTTACCTGGAGGAAAGCAGGAGAAGGGAAATCAGGAGAGCAGAAGAGGTGTGCGTCTTTTCTTCCATGCTGTGTGAAGACTGATCAAGGCAGGAAGTGGATGTGAGGTCACTCAGACTGGATCAGTCAGTCACCACGTGCAGGGAGAGAGCGAGAACATCCGCTCACACCCCTGCAACCACTTGCATGTCCACAAGAAAGTAAGAGATCACCCATTTTGGATGCAATTTTTAGGTATTTTTTATTGTTTCATTTTTTGACCAGCGTATATCTATGGGTCAGAGATGAGGACTCAGACTCAAGTATAAATGTATTCCAATGTACATGTATTGTTTTAAACATTAAAACTCCAGGGTTCTACAATGACCTTCTGACTCATATATTTAAAAGTCATCATTCATGTGCTTATATACCTCCTGCCTCCTCTAGAGACCTCCCTTCCTTACTTTGCTTCTATTTATTCACCTCTGTTTGTTGTCAGGTAGGCTCATTACCTTTTGCAACACACCCAGGTTAAATAGTGGCAGTTGATTGCAAACAGTGCTTTTGCATTGAAGTTGGATGCCTGACTTCTGAGAGCTGCCGCTTCTGTTCCTGATCCTCTGCATAAAGCTCATTTCATTTGTGACCCTGTCCAGGAACTGGGAATCTGAACCTGGGTGGCTCAAACAGCCCAGTGGATGATTTTCAGCATCTCCTGAGAGCCCCTGACTACAGCAAGATTTCTTCAGCTATATATATATATATATATATATATATATATATATATCATTTCTGGTAAAAAAAAAAAAAAATATATCCATCATTATGATAGTTGTTCAAAAGATGATATTTGGACATATTTGTAACTATGCCCATGTTGAATAACAAATCAAAAAAGTATTAAGCAGCAAAATATGTGTCTAATGCAGACACCAATGAAAAATCCATGTAAAATGATTCAACACTGTGGAAATACAAGGCTACCATGAGCTGTGGAAGTGTGTGAGGTGTGTTATTTACTTAAATAACAACATAGTCACAAATAAAACATTTAAATAATATTTACATTTATTGTCACGTTATTTGCATTAGACTTTTTTTGTTTTATAAATAATAAACAAGAGAGGGTAGGTATGATAGGAATGGTAAATAACTACGTGTTCCATGGCTACTATCAAGATGCTACAGTGTGATCTTTTATAGTTCACATGTATGGTCATCTGAATGCTGAACTATGAAACCTTGACATTCCCTAATACTAATGAACACCTTATAACAGTGTAACTTTGTCTCTGCAGTTATCATAGCTATTTACAGAATCAGTTAGCAATTACATAACACAAGCCCATGCTGAACACATTGCATGCTAATCCTGTGATCGAACCTATGAGGGGTTATACATGCCTTTCACTGCAGCACATAAGTACATAGATGTCATACAACTGTACATCCATGTCCACATATCCGAGTACATTGATGTACAAGTAGTATGTGCATAGATTGTATACCAAAAGTAGACAACTACATTTGCATTAACATCAGACCTTAATGATGTGGTGAACATGTTTATCTACCTTGAGCAGTGGACGTGCACATCAGGAGCCAGCAGTTGGTGGGAGGAACCTACTTACCGTTAGTGCAGGGGTCGCAGCTGCGACCGGGCCCGTCACCTCAGGGGCCCGGCCGTCCTGTGACCCCTGCAAAAAAAAAAAAAAGTAAAAAAAAAAGTGTGGGAAAACGGGGCAGCTGCCCGGGCCCATTCATTCTTGGGGCCCAAAGCAGCTGCCCCGTGGGCCCCCATTGCTGCCCGTGTGACTGTCTCACATGGAGACAGTCACTTTCGGGCAGCAGCCGGGAGATCCGCATCCAACGGATCCATCACAGCCACCGGAAGTGACGCTGGTGGCTGTATTTCCTGCACGCACATTTCTGAGCGGACGTCAGACGAGCAGCATACAGGTAAGTATGGTGGGGCGGAGGGGAGACTGCAAAATAACTGGCAAATGGCCAAAATATGAGTGGCATATGGGGCAAATAGCACATGGGCAAAATATGAGTGGCATATGGGGCAAATAAGGCTGACAAATGGGCAAAATATGAGTGGCATATATGGCAAAATATGAGTGGCATATGGGGCAAATGGGCAAAATATGAGTGGCATATGGGCAAAATAGGAGTGGCATATGGGGAAAATAGCAAATGGGAAAAATATGAGTGGCATATGGGGCAAATGGGCAAAATATGAATGGCATATGGGGCAAATAGCAAATGGGCAAAATATGAGTGGCATATGGGGCAAATAGCAAATGGGAAAAATAAGAGTGGCATATGGGGCAAATAGCAAATGGGGAAAATATGAGTGGCATATGGGGCATATAACACTGGCAAATGGGCAACATATGAGTGGCATATGGGCAGAATATGAGTGGCAAATGGGCAAAATAACACTGGCATATGGGCAAAATATGAGTGGCATATAGGGCAAATAAGACTGGCAAATGGGCAAAATATGAGTGGCATATGGGGCAAAAAGCAAATGGGCAAAATATGAGTGGCATATAGGGCAAATAACACAGGCAAATGTGCAAAATATGAGTGGCAAATCTGGCAAATGGGCAAAATATGAGTGGCATATGGGCAGAAAATGAGTGGCAAATGGACAAAATAATACTGGCAAATGGGCAAAATATGAGTGGCAAATGGGCAAAATATGACTAACAAATGATGGGCAAAATATGACTAGCAAATGATGAGCAAAATAATACTGGCTGTGGCAAATGGGGCAAATGGGCAAAATATGAGTGGCATATGTGGCAAATAACACAGGCAAATGGGCAAAATAACACTGGCATATGGGCAAAATGTGAGTGGCATATGGGCAAAATATGAGTGGCAAATGGGCAAAATATGACTAACAAATGATGGGCAAAATATGACTAGCAAATGATGAGCAAAATAATACTGGCAGTGGCATATTAATGGGGAAAATGCCTGTGGCATATTAATGGACAGGCTAATAGTGGCATATTAATGGGGAAAATGGCTGTGGCATATTAACTGGCAATCTGAATGTCTGGCTGTGGCATATTAATGGGCAGGCTAATCATGACATAATGGGCAAATTAGCTGTGGCCATAGTGATACTGTGGAATGTTCTGTTGGGCAAAATAGCATGGGGGAAAAGTGACACCGTGGCATGTTCTGCAGGGGCAGTTCAGTGGGACAAAGTGACACTGTGGTATGTTCTGGCGGGCAAATTTACACTGTGGCATGCCAAATCCTGTGGGTGCCATATGAGTACAAGCCAAGTGCTGTGGGTACTGTATAGTGCTGTATCAATACCTTTAGGTGCAATGTGGGTGCAGAGGAATGGAATTAAAATAAGAAATTAACAATTTTTCAATAACATTTTTATTACATATGAAAATAGTTGAATATAATATTAAAAAGTTCATATAAGTATACATGCAGCTAGTTATATACATATATTTGGGGTCCACCTCAAGCTTTTGAAAAGGCTGGAAATATTTTAATGTTTTTGTGGTCAGAAAAAGTACTATTACTTTACTGAGAGGGTGGTGGATGAATGGAATAGTTTTCCTTAAGAAATGGTAGAAGTTAATACATTAAGGTGTTTAAGCATGCATGGTAAATTAAGCTACCATAGATATAAGACAAGGCCAGGCACAAAGCAGAACAGTTTGGAGGCATGTAAATGGCATTTCTGGGGTGGAGTTGCATGGTGGGGTCGGGGGGGGGGGGGGGGGGGGGCGGGTTAGGGCAATTTTTTCACCGGGGCCTGGTGGTTTCTAGTTAAGCCTCTGTAGTGTGCAATCCCAACCCTAACCTAACCCTCAAGCTGTTACCCACAGCAGGGTTGTGCCATTCAGTATAGCAAATTTGATTACTCTGGTGCCTCTGCTTCTTTTTTTGATGTTGCTGAATGTCTCAATATTGAGACATTGCAGCAACAATGGGTGAGCAAAAAAAGCAATTGTTGATAGCTTTCTTTTTTGGTAAATCAATTTTTTTTTGTAGAGTTATCATATACATAATAACGACAAGTCAGTCAATGCTATAGAACATGTAAAGAATACATAAAAATATTGAGATAAGCTGATGGGAAATAAGCGGTGAATTAAAAGAAGGATTTAGGTAAAGAGAGATCAAAGGGGTGAAAGGAAAGGAAATATTTAGAAAGAACATGATGGGTATAAACCCTTGGTGGGACAGAACACCGGCAGCTGAAAAAGAACTGCCAAAATATGACTACAGTATCTCCACAAATTTATTACCTTGAATGCCACCACGGTAAGGTAATTTTGTCCGGAACTTTCTCAACACTGAAACATACCTTTTGTGGATATCTGCTTGAGGATAGAAACATTATCACAAGGTAGCACAAGGTAACATGTTTGTCGGAATACTCTGTATCTATGAATGTTTACATTTACAATTTTATATTTTTATTTTCTCATTACAATACACTTTTTAAACAAACTGGTCTCGGTGCCTCACTTGTAAAACCATCTCAGGAATGCACATTTACTGGTCTATTTTTTACATTTTTTTAAATCTGTAAAATTGCTCAAAGAATACAGTACCTTTTTTGTGATTTCTTTAGAAAAAGTAAAATATTTTGAATTACAT
Organism: Pelodytes ibericus; assembly: GCA_036172795.1. Lineage (NCBI taxonomy): Eukaryota > Metazoa > Chordata > Amphibia > Anura > Pelodytidae > Pelodytes > Pelodytes ibericus. The sequence goes on along the minus strand of CM069862.1, from coordinate 110,892,562 downwards.
ATTCCTTGTTTCATCATGAAATTCACCAAATTTACTTTAAAAAAATATTAGACAGGCCATCATAAATTAAGCTTTAGATCTTTGGCTAAAGGGCATAAGTATAATTAACCAATAAGATAAATGAGTTCTGTCTCAACATATATGAATTATGCATTCTGTAGGGCAGCTTGTAAATGTGGTATGTCTCCCGAAAATGTATGCATACAATCAGATACTTTTCTAGAGTCCTAACAGCATTCATTTTCATGTTTGTTTACAGTTTTGACAATCATCCCCCAGAAGAGTATGATGATGCCAGTGTACTGACTATCAAGTCTTTAAAAAACACAAACAATTCTTTGAGTGCCACCACAAAGCCTTTCAAAGTGACGACCTCCAAGACCAAGATTCTCAAGACAACCACAAAACCAGCAGTCACCACTAAGTATCAGATTGTAACCACAAAGACACAGAACGTAGCAAGAAAGCCTGATATCAAAACCACAAAGCCTCAAATAGTAACAACGATTCAGAAAGTAGCTACAAAGCATCAAAATATAGCCACAAAGCCTCCAATCATGACCACCAAGCTTTACACGGTAACTACAAAGGTTACAGGTGTTCCTGTCCGACTCTCAAATGTGACCATAAAGCCTCAAGTGGTGACCAAAAAGTCTCATTCAGTAACCAAGACCAGAACAGCACCCACCAAACCAAAACCTGTCTATACTACCCCGTGGCCAATGGGAGATGAATTTGGCACAGATGACACATACCTAAATTCTGTAAGTCTTGGGATTGTGTTGATCCGTCAGGTTGTATGATACAATTCTTACAAGTAATACACAGATATATTAGATATCTTAGATGGTAAAATGATATACCTTAGATGACAAAATTGGAATTTTAGTTACGCTATTTGGCCCTATCATGCGCATGACATGACTGCTACAAAGTACTCCAATATGTGTGGGTCCGTCATGCAAACTATTACTTGAGCACAAAGGCCCCCCAACAATGCCTTGTATTGTAATGAATGGAATATCCTGTCTCTCTAGTGATGTCATCAGACAATGTGTTGCACTGTTAAGAGATCCTACTGTGTACAAGAGCAAGGTCACATAATGTATTGAATTGGAAGAGTACAGGACGTGACTAAATCAAACAAAACTTTATATCCTCAGTGTCTATATAATCAGTGCTGCTGCACCTGTAGTAAACATGCAGCGTAATCACTGGGGGAGGCTTGAGTAAAATATAAAAAATTTGATTTATGCAGAATGCCTGTATGAAATCACACTGGAAAACAGCCTGTGCACTATACAAGCAGTAATCTTCATCTTACAAGTAAGTTTGGGCACTAGACTGTCCCTTTAAACCAACTTCAGACATCATATTCAAGAGCTGGCAGTTCATGCTAATAATGATAATTAATTAATACTGCATCTCAGGTAAACAACTTTGGCGTTTAAACTACATTTTGTCCATAATTTTAATCTTGGGTCACTCCTACTATCATCCAAATGGAAAGGTTTTGGTTTATGTTGTATATACTTTAAAATGTTTATATTCTCTCTATAAAGGCAATAAATGCTGTTCTGGGGTGCTGTCCAAACCATTGTTTTTGAATATTCTCTCTATGGCTGACCATTGCTTCTTGTCGTTTATTTACGCAGACATGTCCCAATCGTACAAGGGATAAGCTGAACTCCCAGGAATTTAAGGAGAGATTTTTGGATACCATCCCAGTTTTTCAGTGGAAAAAACATGCAAAGGAGTCAGAATATAGAAGACTGCAGAGATATATTGGGGCCTTTGGGTGGATGGGGGTCACGTGGCAGAGTAAGTTATATAAATCTCCATCTTCTTCCTTATTACATTTTCATATCCCTTATAAAATATAAGAATAGACACAATGGTATGAGTAAAAAAAAATGAATAAAAGTATAGAAGCACAAATAAATGTATACATATATAAGCCCCTTTGTTTTTGAATACAGAAGCAATACTCAAATTTGGGCTTTGACATGGGGTAGTTCTATCTCAGAATCCAGATTGGTATGAAATATGTAGGTTCTGGACCTCCAGGGTAGTTTTACCAGAAAGAAAATATTTAGGACAGTTCACTGATAAACAGATAAAGTTCAATCCAACACAGTGCGTACACTTACCTTCTATGGAGCAGAGGGTTACTGCTCAATGAATATCCCCTTTTTTGCCACTTGGCCAGCTGTTAGATTTCATGATCACTATCTCTCATAGATGTATTTCCCTATCTCTCATAGATGTATTTCCCACTTATCTCCAGAGTAGACGCATGGTATGAGCAAAGTCACTTATATTTGAAATGTCCTACTTGTAGTGGGGTTTGCTTTCTATATCTCAAGCATAAACAGGCTGTAAAGTGAACTGAAAGTGCATAACATCTCATCTAAAAGGAAAGATGTTTAAGAATAATTACAAAGGCTCCAGGTGTTCCTGTCCAACTCTCAGATGTGACCACAAAGATTTCTGTGGTGACCATCCAGTAACCAAAACCAGAATGCATGCTCAACTGCTCTGTAGACTGCTAGATGTCTAAATTATGTTTAAATTAGTGTTGTAATCAAATATTTGTAGTAATGTTGTGTGTCAATCCCTCTAGTTGTGAATGAAACGCTAAACCTAATGAACTCCTCAAACAGTGGATATCTGTTTGACAACTGGAAGGGTGATAGACCATGCGTGCGCTGTGCCGTGTTGGGAAATGGTGGAATAATGAATGGATCTGGTATGGGAAAAGAGATCGATGCCCATGACTACGTGTTTAGGTAAGAATACATTAAAATGGTGCTTACTATTTTTTAATGCACCACCAGGGGAGCACTGTTGACACTCAGCTCCAATAAATGCTTCCTTTTCATAGGGTCAATGGAGCCATTACAAAGGGCTTTGAAAACGATGTTGGGAACCGGACTTCATTCTTCTTCTTTTCGACAAACACCATGATGAATTCCTTAAATGCTTACAGAAAGCAAGGCTTCAAGATGCTCCCACGTTCAGAGGTAAGGATGAAACAGCTGTAGCTCTCCTTTCATTGGTTATTGAACTGGAACATCTCTCATACAAGGCCAGCCTATGGCTATAATTCAGAAGGCACGGAGCCAGGCTAATCATATGTTGTAGGGTCCATGATCCATCTTGTCTACACTTCTGTTCATCACTTGTCAACAATCATTTTGACACTCACTTATGTCACCACAGGAAACCCGCTTTCTAATTTTACCAGACCACGACAGAGATTATCTTCTGGTACGAGCTGCCCTCACAAATAGTGTCATCGACAGAGGAAGAGACAAGTCTCGAAAGTACGTTGTCGTCTGTGCACTCCAACTATGCACCCTTACTTCGTAATGCAGGTTCATGTTGGTTTAAGGAATGGTGTTAATTTAAACATGGTTTAGCATGCTGACACTTAACTTATTATTAATTCATCAGTGTCCCAATTTCTGCCTCCCATTTATCCACAGCCCATTCGACTATTTTGGTGGAAACCTTACAACAGAACATTTCAGAATCCTGCACCCTGACTTCATGCGTTACCTCAGGAACAGGTATGGTCTGATCTTGAAAAATCATGATATTTTCTTATTTGTCACAGCACCCAGACTGCAACCTGAATTGCCCCAGTGCCCAGATTGCACACACAGGATTTGCTAGAGCACAAGGAATACACACACAAAATTTGCCCCAGCACCCAGATTTCAAACTCATGACACCTCTTTCAGATTTCAAACTCATGACCAGCACCCAAACTGCATTCAAAAAACTTGCTCATCACCCAGTACTTGACAGGACTTCCTGAAGTCTAGTGGCAGACAGCTGCACAGCCTGGGTGCACAGACATCCTGTCAGACTGACTCTTGCGCTAAGTGCAAGTCTCTGGTGTCTGAATAGCTCCCATTGTGTTATGAGAAGAGCAAGCAAATGTCACATACCAAGAGAAAAATAAATGTTACATTTGTTTTAGCTTCCCTTATTTGTGACTTCACTATACGGCACCTTACATCAAGAACATACTTTGTATGTCTAGCACTGACACAGAAAACATTGTTTGGTGACAGGGTTCCTTTAAAGGGGCAGCTCCCAGGGGTGAATCCTCATAACAAGAAACAGGTGTTCTCCAAAAAAAAATATACAAAATATAACCGAGAAGCCAACTGCAGCATGAATTCAGCATCATAGTCACTCACTCTGATTCGACCAGAGTGAGCAACTCTTTTGTTGAATGCTTGTGACCTTTTGGTTAAATTTTGTATACTTTTTGTGCTGGTCAAATCAGCAACAGAGTGAGTGTCTGTGATGCCGATATTCTCTATATTCACAGTAAGAACAATATTTAAGTGATACAGTCCCTTTAACACTGATCAGTAGCAACAAAGAGCCTGATATACTAAGTGCATTTGCCATTTTAACTTTATTTCTCTTCTTGACACAGGTATCTTTGGGCACCAATTTTAAACACAAAGAATCGTAATATTTATCGCCCCTCTACAGGAGCTTCCATGCTGCTAACAGCTGTGCATACCTGTGACCAGGTGAGGTATATGTGGTGTCAGGTAGAATGGGCTGCCCTATTTTCTTTAGCAGATCATTTATCACTTATTCATGACACATAAAAGTGCCACCCACCATTATGCAGAATTAATAGGTTGCTAAATGTGATGGAATTCATTAACCACTGCCCAGTCAATCAGATGGCTCCATCAATAACATTCAGGACTGGGTGAAAATGTTAATATTCAGCTTATGTAGTTGTGTATCCGTGGTTAAACTTGTGGTCAATAGAGTCTTAGAGTGTCAGTGTGAGCTATGCTTATCAGGTTAAGCTTCGAAACCAAACAGTAATTTATTCAACTAAAATAGTTTATTTTAATAAAATTATGTTTGTACGCTCTAATGGCATTGAGAATGCACTTTGAGCACCTCAATACATGAGCAAGCACTGCTATATGTGCTCTGCCCTGCCCTCTCCTTCACAGATATTATGTGCAAGCAGCATGCAGCCACACATAGGAAATAGTATAACACCTGTATACTCTTTGATCAGCATCAGTTGTGTTTTATATTATCTGTTTCAATGACGGAAAACAAACTTCAGTCATCCAGGACGCTCACACTTGCCAACTTTTTGCTACGGTTACCAAGATGACAGACCATGCATGACATCACTCAACATTCCAGGAGATAGAGCTCCATTCTCCCCACTATAAATACCTGGCGCCTACAGTTAATTTCTCCTCTTTTAGACATAGACAGTTTGAACCATATGCTGTCTGTGCATCGGAAGTATTAATACTAGGAAAGACAAAAATGGGCATGTCCCAGCAAAATTAGGACTAGTTCCCAACTATGGACTCTGAATGAGTAATGAAGAGTGTAGTGCTGCACAGCACACTGTTGCCACCTAATGGTGCATGGTGGTACTTTAGTACACTTCGATATCCTGTAATTTAAAAAGCATGTAAAGATTCTTGTCTCAGTAATGCTAGCTGAAAAGCACACGTGATATATTACTGACATATTCTTAGGTGTAAAAGTTTGCTTATGGAAAATAGGAATAAAACTGCCACTTTTCTAGTATATGAATATACAGTATATGTCGTCGTATACAAATATATAGATATATATATTATATATATATATACACACACACACACACACTAAAAGGTCTACTAAATAAAGAGAGAATTGCAGGGAATTGAGATGGGAATTATTGAGATGGGAATTTCAAACTTTAGGCCAATCTAGCCGATTTAGAAAATCCTCCAATGCAGCTGAATGGAAATGGTTATAGGAATATTAACCTAGGACTAAACAAAAAACAGCAGCCAAGGAGTAATAGCTCTCAAAAAAATTACTACTAACACATTTGTGAGTAATGTATACCAAGCTTTGTTGGCTTTAGCTCACATAACTGTTGCAAAACATATACCAAAATAGTGGGGAAAATGTTCTAACTTCACTATTTTCTCATAGTTTTAAAACGTAATTGTCAATTCACTGCAACTCACTGTTTAGTAAATTGTACCTCTTCCCTGCCTGCTAAAAAAAATGAAACCAAAACAAAAGTCAGTAATTTGCTTAAGCTCTGTACAGACATTGGTTAGTCTCTGTATTAACCCATCCATCTCCTTCTGTCATAGGTCAATGCCTATGGATTCATCACTCCAAACTATGCAAATTTCTCTGATCATTACTTCGATAAGACTTATAAAAAGGTTGTTTTCTATGCAAATCATAGTTTCCGCAATGAGATGACACTCTGGCAGCAGCTTCACAAAGCTGGTGTGATTAATCTGTACATGAGGGACTGAGACATTCAGTGGGCAAAATACAACTACCTCTTAAAGACCCAGTTGACCATCTTTGAGTGCTCTGAGTCTCATTTCACCTCAGGATCGACTGGTGCACTGGACCTACTGGATGAGGACTGCCAAAATGCCTGCTTCTTGATCTGTGACTTGATTAAGAAAGCACTGGCAGTGCCAGCATCTCTAGTTAAGTTTTTTTTGCATCTTGTTTGGTATGCAGAGATTATCTGTTTGGCTTACAGAATTACCCAGCACAAAAAAATGGATTGCATCATGTGGCTGAGGAAGCTGGATATATGGGACCTTTGACCCAAAATGTTAATGGACAAAGGGCCCAATGAACAGACCAACAGAGGAAGAAAAATGCAATCAGAGCCTATGAACTGTATTGTTGGGGTGAAGAAGAGCAAGCCAGGAGTTTGAGATCATTCACGAATAGTCAAAAAGATGTAGTAATTTGACCTCTTTAATATTATTTTAAAAAGCTAATCTTTGCAGTTTTTCAGAGGAAAATCACACTAGAGGTGACATTTACAGGCTTGATGTCTGTTCTTATTTATGATTATTATATTTTGGAATTTTGCACAAATGGATAGAAAACTAATTTTTGGGGTTATATTTTTAATGCAGTAATTTTTAGAATATTCCAACCTTGATACAGAGATATGTAAAACTGTAATATATTTTCACAGGTTACATACAAAGTCTATCACCACCATGCCTTGCTCCTTCATATGCTGGTATGAGAAGGCACTGATGTAATTATAGAAAGGGTCCAGAGCTAAAAATGTATATAATGGCTCAAGTCCACCATTAAATCAGAATCTGTATGATGAAGTATACCAAAGAGATTTAATAATTTGAAAAGTAGGTTGACAATATTCATTTACCTTTATTTGTCAGATATAGGAGATAAGAAAGCCTTAAAGTTAGAGTAACGGCAGCAAATCATTTTTTTGTAAATGAAAGGCCACTCTAAGTTGAGTAAAATGCTTTTTAAATTAAATTCCTACAATTTATGATTGCTGAGATACTAATTGTTTACTGCAAAACCAAATTTAACTTGACTGACACAGTTCAAGTTAATCTGAGTTCACAGATGTGATGTCTGGAGAGAGATTGTCCATTACGCTCTGCCAGTGACCTTTCTATGTGTCAAATTTTAGAACTTTAGATGATGATGTATAATACATTGTAAAGGATTTTTACTAAGTTTTATCATGCATTTGTTTAGGCATTTTAAATGCAACTTTGCCTGTGAGTTGAAAGTTTAAATACTGTAACATTAAAATGTCACTGTGGAACAGCAAACTTTCTAAACATGTACAACATTGTTTTTAAAATAGAGCCTATAATTTTAAATAATGGCTTAAATAAAAATGTCTTACAAAGTCTAATTAATAGAAATAAATTTATTTATTTCTTAATTTTAATGTGGTCATATACAACAACACTACTCCCACCTCAGTCTTGTTTATATTTCTGCCTTCTGAGGATTTTTTCTATAAATATTTTTTTTTACATGAAAGCTTAAGTCTGAGGAAAGGTCTACATAGGGCAGTGATGGGCAATGTTTTTGGGCCTGAGTGCCTGATTTTCATCATGAAAATGAGTTGCAGACTTAAAAGTGCTAACACCACACAGTGCATGCACACACATATACTCACTCACACAGTTCATGCACACACATATACTCACTCACACAGTTCATGCACACATATACTCACTCACACAGTTCATGCACACATATACTCACTCACACAGTTCATACACACACATATACTCACTCACACAGTTAATGCACACACATATACTCACTCACACAGTTTATGCACACACACACACACACATATACTCACACATACTTGAACACTTCTACCCGCTTCTCTAGATAGTGCTCATGCGCCTGAATATAGGGAGAGTAAACAGATGACAGACTGAAATAATGCAGTGCCGTTCTTTAACCCACTGCTGACTGCTCCTCTCCAGAAGTTGGAAAGAGCAGACAAGTGATCCGTGGTGAACCTGGCCGCATGCCACAACTGAGGGCTTGACGTGCCAGTTGTGGCATACGTGCTATAGGTTCGCCATCACTGACATAGAGTAATATATGAATGGAGAATGGCAACAGTGCGTTTTAGATTTCAACTAAAAGAGTTAATTTTGTGCCGCCTTGAAAAGGTCGGGTCTCAAATTGAATGTTAGATTGTGTGGGACAAGCTGTTCCAGTATGTCACATTGTATCTCTGTGAAAACCATGTAACATTTCATGCACTGTCCTGTTGTTAAGCAGAAGTGGGTTTTCTGCCCCAAGTGCACCCACTCAAATGATCAATGTGAATGAATGTTTTTTTGTTGTTTAAATAAACAAGGTTTACATAATTGTTACCAGAATGTTGTATTTCTATTTGAAAAGGGCAGAAGTATATGTCAAATACTGCATAGAAAAACATATTGTGACGGCAGATAAGAACCAATTGGCCCATTTAGTCTTTTCATAAATGAATACTCAGAAATGCAGAATTGTTCTTGGGTATTTCTGTGCTTTACAGTGTTATCCCTAAATATTTTCACTGAGATGCCATCCTAGGGAACTAACACTATTATTTAGTCTGTGTGTCTTAGCAGACTTGGTCCACAGTTAACCATTGTCCCTCCAGTTACTGTGAATTAAGTGACTATATTCAGACTGAGTATTGTGGGAAGCTTAGGTCAGAAGGTGACCTGTGGTTATGAGCTCCTGTAAAACTCATTGCAAAGCACCGCAGACAAGGCTCTCATGGTGAAAACCTGAACTGCATCAAACAGCTTCATGGCTGATTTACCCCCATGATTCTGGTGGGTAAAAACAGGACAGCAGCAATGTTTCAAGCCAATGGATCTTTCTCAAGCCATAATACGCAAGTGAATAAAGTGCAAATTTATACACAATTAACATTAACATTAACACAATCACAATAGGTGGATACCAACTAAAGTGAAAACAAATCAAGTGAAACTACAAAAAAGATCAATGTGTATATGTAGCATCCTCGAAACAGGACAAGTCATAAAGTAATAAACATGTTTCATCTGCTTACCTACAACATATTATATACATAATTATAGACTTGATCCTACAAACACAGCTGTTCCTGTAAAAAAAATTCTCCAATCCATACGAATGAAAGCAGGGATTCTTTTATTTCAGGCATAGTCCCACAGATTGGCATAAAGCTGATGTGGTGCCCATATATAAAAAGGGATCACAATCCCAGCCAGGCAATTACAGACCTGTTAGCTTGACATCTGTGCTGCGGAAACTGTTTGAAGAGTTGCTAAGGGAATATATTCAAGATTTTATATTGAACAGGAATCTCATTGGCAGGAGCCAACATGGTTTTGTGAAAGACAGATCTTGTCAAACTAACTTAATTACATTCTATGAGGAGCAGTGGCGGATCTAGGGGGGGGGGGGGGGGGCAACGGGGCAATTGCCCCCCCCCCCCCCCCCGAGAAGAAAAAAAAAATCTGTTTTAAAAAACAAACAAACCCCGACGCTTTAAAAAAACAAACAAAAAAAAACAAAAACAAACACACTTGCAGGCAGAGACAGAGGTGAGAAGGGATCGGAAGATCCCCCTCACCTTCTCTGCCTGCCTGCCTGCCTGCCGGGCTGCACGGGGAGCCGAACAGGCAGCACAGAGAAACCTCCGTGCTGCCTGTTCGGCTCCCTGTGCAGTCTGACACGAAAGTGCCGACAGGTCACATAACCGGCGCGCTGACGTCATGCGCGCGCCGGGTCACGTGACCTGTCAGCACAACCACCGGGAAGCCGAACAGGCAGCATGGAGGAGACCATGCTGCCTGCCACTAACCACCAGGGAAAAAGGTAAGTCCTGGGGAGATGGCAGGCACATTGGCTGGGGCTTAGTAAATGGCAAATAACACTGGCATATTACTGGGCAAATAAGCAGGGGCATATTAAATGGCAATTAACACTGGCATATTATTGGGCACATTTACTGGGGCATATTAAATGGCAATTAACACTGGCATATTATTGGGCAAATTAGCAGGGGCATATTAAATGCAATTAACACTGGCATATTATTGGGCACATTTACTGGGGCATATTAAATGGCAATTAACACTGGCATATTACTGGGCAAATTAGCAGGGGCATCTTAAATGGCAAATAACACTGGCATATTATTGGGCACATTTACTGGGGAATATTAAATGGCAACTAACACTGGAATATTGTTGGGCAAATTGGCAAGTAAGTGCTGGGGAGATGGCAGGCACATTGGCTGGGGCTTAGTAAATGGCAAATAACACTGGCATACTGGGCAAATAAGCAGGGGCATATTAAATGGCAATTAACACTGGCATATTACTGGGCAAATGGGCAGGGGCATATTAAATGGCAAATAACACTGGCATATTACTGGGCAAATTAGCAGGGGCATCTTAAATGGCAAATAACACATAGAAACATAGAAACATAGAATGTGTCGGCAGATAAGAACCATTCGGTCCATCTAGTCTGCCCAATTTTTTTTTTTTTTTTGAGTACTTTTATTAGTCCCCCGTTCCCGGTCTTATAGCTAGGATAGCCTTGTGTCTATCCCACACATGCTTAAAATCCTTGACTGTGTTTACCTCTACCACTTCTGCTGGCAGGCTATTCCATACATCCACTACCCTCTCAGTAAAGTAATACTTCCTGATATTACTTTTAAATCGTTGCCCCTCTAATTTAAGACTATGTCCTCTAGTTGTGGTAGTTTTTCTTCTTTTAAATATACTCTCTTCCTTTACTGTGTTGATTCCCTTTATGTATTTAAATGTTTCTATCATATCCCCCCTGTTACGTCTTTCCTCCAAGCTATACATGTTAAGATGCTTTAACCTTTCCTGGTAAGTTTTATCCTTCAACCCATGAACCAGTTTAGTAGCCCTTCTCTGAACTCTCTCCAAAGTATCAATATCCTTCTGGAGATACGGTCTCCAGTACTGCGTACAATACTCCAAGTGAGGTCATACCAGTGCTCTGTACAATGGCATGAGCACTTCCCTCTTCCTACTGCTAATACCTCTCCCTATGCAACCAAGCATTCTGCTAGCATTTCCTGCTGCTCTATTGCATTGCCTACCTACCTTCAAGTCCTCTGAAATTATTACTCCTAAATCCCTTTCCTCAGATGTTGAGGTTAGGACTGTACCAAATAGTCTATATTCTGCTTTTGGGTTTTTACGCCCAAGGTGCATAATCTTGCACTTGTCCACATTAAATGCCAGTTGCCACTGCTCTGACCATTTTTCTAGTTTATCCAAATCATTTGCCACTTGGCTTATCCCTCCATGAATATCAACCCTGCTGCAAATCTTTGTATCATCAGCAAAAAGACATACTTTGCCAACAAGACCTTCTGCAATATCGCTAATAAAAATATTAAAGAGAATGGGTCCAAGAACAGATCCCTGAGGTACCCCACTAGTAACAAGACCTTGCATTGAATATACCCCATTGACTACAACCCTTTGTTGCCTGTCACTCAGCCATTGTCTAATCCATTCAACAATATTGAAATCCAAACTCAAAGATTTCAGTTTATTGATAAGCCTTCTATGTGCGACAGTGTCAAAAGCCTTACTGAAATCTAGGTAAGCAATGTCTACTGCACCACCCTGATCTATTATTTTAGTTACCCAATCAAAAAAATCAATAAGATTAGTTTGGCATGATTATTGGGCACATTTACTGTGGAATATTAAATGGCAACTAACACTGGAATATTATTGGGCAAATTGGCAAGTAAGTGCTGGGGAGGCAGAGATGGAGGTGAGAGGGGTTCGGAAGATCCCCCCTCTACTTCTCTGCCTGCCTGCAGGCTGCACGGGGAGCCGGACAGGCAGCACAGAGAAACCTCCATGCTGCCTGTTTTGGCTCCCCGTGTAGTGTGACACGGAAGTGCCAACAGTCACGTGACCGGCGCGCTGACGTCACACACGCGCCAAGTCACGTGACCTGTCGGCCCAACCGCCTGGGAGCCGAACAGGCAGCAAGGAGGAGACCATGCTGCCTGTCACTAGCCACCAGGGAAAAAGGTAAGTGCTGGGGAGATTGGGGGCAAATTGGCTGGGGCTTATTAAATGGCAAATAACACTGGCATATTGGGCAAATTAGCAGGGGCATATTAAATGGCAAATAACACTGGCATATTATTGGGCAAAATAGCAGGGGGATATTAAATGGCAAATAACACTGGCATATTATTGGGCAAATTAGCAGGGGCATATTAAATGGCAAATAACACTGGCATATTATTGGGCAAATTGGCAAGGGCATATTAAATGGCAAATAACACTGGCATATTATTGGGCAAATTGGCTGCGGGATATTAAATGGCAAATAACACTGGCATATTATTGGGCAAATTAGCAGGGGCATATTAAATGGCAAATAACACTGGCATATTGTTGGGCAAATTGTCAGGGGCATATTAAATGGCAAATAACACTGGCATATTATTGAGCAAATTGGCTGGGGCTTATTAATGGCAAATAACACTAGCATATTATTGGGCAAATTTACAGGGGCATAGTAAATGGCAAATAATACTGGCTTAATATTGGGCAAATTGGCTGGGGCATATTACCGGTAAATGGCAGAATAACACTGGCATATTATTGGGCAAATTGGCTGCCGAATATTAATGGCAAATTATACTGGCATAATATTGGGCAAATTGGCATTGGCTGATTAAATGGCAAATACTGGCATATTATTGGGGAAATTGGCTATGACTTATTAATGGCAAATAATACTTGCATATTATTGGGCAAATTGGCTGGGGCATATTAATGGCAAATGATACTGGCAAATTATTGGGCAAATTAACTGGGGAATATAAAGGGCCAATAATATTGGCAATGTGTATGTAATGGGGTGATAGAGGGATGTAAATGGGGTTATGGGTCATGTCGTGGGTGTGCATCGTGGGTAGGGGGGGTGCCCAAAATTTGTCTGCCTAGGGCAGCACAAAACCAAATACACCACTGCTCAGGGTTCTGTCCTGGGTCCTCTTCTTTTTAATGTGTTTATTAATGATCACCCAGAGGGCATAGGGAGCCATGTCTCAGTGTTTGTTGATGACACAAAATTAAGTAGGGTAATACAGTCTGAACTAGATGAATCTTTGCTGCAAGAGGATTTGGACAAATTGGGCAGATAAATGGCAAATGAGATTCAATGTTGACAAGTGTAAAATTATGCATTTTGGGTACAATAAAAAAAAAAATCATCATATAGTTTAATGGTGTTTCCTTGGGGAAATCTACTAATGAAAAAAATATGGGAGTAGTTGTAGACAATAGACTTAGCAGTAGTGCCCAGTGTCAGCTGGCAGCTGCAAAAGCCACTAAGATATTGGTGTGTATTGAAAGGGGTACTGACTCACGGGAGAAAGATATTATTCTGCCTCTTCATCGGTCCTTGAATCTGTGGTTCAATTCTGGGCACCTTTTAAAAAAAAAAAGATGTTATGGAACTACAGAAAGTACAGAGGAAGGCTACAAAACTAATCAGGGAAATGAAAGGTTTTAGTTATGAAGAAAGGCTGGAAAAGTTAAATCTGTACATGCTAGAGAAAGAGCGGCTTAATGAGGTTAGGATAATGTTATATAAATATGTACAGGACCCATACAAAGGGCTTTCTAAAGACATGTTCATTAACAGAACAGTACAAAGGGCAAGAGGTCACCTGCTAAGACTTGAAGAAAGGAGATTTAGTCTACGACAGCGGAAGCGTTTTTTTAAAGTAAGGACAATTAAGATATGGAATTCACTGCCTGAAGAAGTGAATATATTCTAGCAAATACCTTAGCTGCTTTTAAAAGTGACCAGGATACTTTTTTAATGAGCCGGAGCATAGAAGGCTATGCATGTTAGGATAGGCATTAATATTTCTTTAGTGCTTGTTGATCCAAGGAGAAATCTGATTGCCATTTGGAGTCAAGAAATATTTTCTTCCTCACTGAACACAGAATTCGAAATTTCTGATGGGGTTTTTATTTGCTTTCTTTTGGATCAAAAACGGTAAACATGGCATATGAAAAGGGTTGAACACATGGACACAAGTCTTTGTTCAACCTAAACTACTATTTAACTATGTAACCTTTTAATGAAGATAATCTCTAGAAAGAAAAAAATCACCATACAGGAACAGCTGCATCTGAAGATGACTTCTTCAACCACACTCAAAAACTTTTAAACAATCTTAAAGAGAAGGAAAGAAGCAACATTAAATAATGTACACAAATCTGAGAATGGAAAATCAACAGTATTCAATTAGATCTCCCACAGTATTGGTTTTCCTCTCCAGATGCAATGACATCTATCTCTCTTATGTAAAAAGATTAATAGTAAAGATTGTTCCAATGTAGCCAGTTATAAACCAATATTGCATATACACACTGAAAAGAATTTACTCTGCAAAAATAGCGGGGTCGAGGATAATATCACAATAGTGTTGAATTAATAACGGTACTAGGTTGCTCTGTGGCTCTTTTACTACCTAATTCCCTGAACCAACAGCTATACAAATCATAGAGGTCAACGCAGGTATTATGGGTTTAGCAACTATTGGAAATTCAAAAATGTTTTAAATTTCCATATATTTAGACATCCTATTACTAAACATTTCAACTCCTGATGGTTTACTAGAGCTACCCTTGCAGGAAATAGAATTATATGGCAGTATATTTATTTAGAAACTTATCAATAAAGCTCTACCTATGTTACTTGTAGGGAATTTGATTACGTCTGTCACCAATAAGCAATTTAAGGTAAATTGCTTACATTTTTTAAGGAAACATAGAAACAGTTAAAAGTATGGATTCAACAGATTTTGCTTATCACCGTTTTATGGCTTCACAGAGTGAAATAGGAAAGTGTATTGCCCTCTCCCTGTCTAATAGTCTGAGAATTTTTACTGACATGTTTTGTTTGCTTTATTTATTGATCGTTTCTTGGGTGGGTAGGTTAGATGTAATCAAATCTCACATACGCGTAGATGCTATATCAGAAAATGAAAATATCTGAAAAATGGTTACAAACATCTATTTTTTAAATTAAATTATAAATAATCTTGAAAAAAAAATCTTGTATTGCTCGGAACTGATATATAAAGAAAGAGCAAGTCTAAGGTTACTGTAACAGGATGGAACCAAGGACCAGAGACGTCACTGGGGTTGGTGTCATGAGGTCACCCCCCTGGATTTCCTCCAATATCATGCCAAACAGATTCCTTAGTAATGCCAGTAAGATGGCCCATTAAATATGCCACATACAGGAGCCCCACAAATTATGTCACACACAGGAGCCCATTAACTATGCCACACACAGGAGCCCCATAACTATGAGACACACAAGAGCCCCATAAATTATGCTACAGCAAAGCCCCATAAATTATGCCACACCAGAGCCCCATTATTTATGCCTCACCTCGTAGCCCAATTAATTATGCCACACACACAGGCACTCCTTAATTATGTCACACACAAGCACCCCATAGTTATGCCACATACAAGAGCCCCTAATTATGCCACACATGGGGCCCAATAAATATGCCACACATGGGACCACCATTAATTATGCGACACACAGGAGCCCCACGAGGTGACAACTGTACAATTCTAAAACAATACATATCTATACACACAGACATCTCTCTATCTCTATAGCTAGTTGCATTTATACTTATTTGAAATTTTTAACATATTTTCATATGCCCTGGAGTGACGGGCCCGGTCGCAGCTGCGACCCCTGCGACCCCTGCGACAACGGTAGTTCTGCCACTGCCCACAGCACTTGGCTTGCACTCATATTGCACCTACACGATTTGGCATTCCACAGTGTCAATGTCCCACAGAACATACCACAGTCTCACTTTGCCCCACAGAACTAGCCAGTGTCACTTTCCTCATAGTACATGTTATTTTGAATATTGTGTTTATCGGCTATTTTAACCAAGTTTTTATGTAAGCCTCAATATGTTAGGGGGGCATTAAATAATACTTTTTATACGTATTTCACTATATGCGGCTTCCTTTACCTTTTTCTGCAATATATCATCCCCTTGGTGAATGAGCTGGAAAGAAATCCCTCTGGAAATAATAATCTTCAGCACAGTTGTGGATGATAGGACTTATAGACTTATAGACGTTCGGTTTATAGACTGTCGGCATTTCACTACACGGAGACAAAGTCTCCATTCATAAATTTATGAATGGAGACTCTGTCTCCGTGTAGTGAAATGCCGACAGCCTATAAACCGAACGTTCGGTTTATAGGCTGTCGGCTAATGTAATACATGTAATCCTATTTCTATTCTATAAACCGAACATTCGGTTTATAGAATAGCAATAGGATTACATGTATTACATACAGGGGCGGGCTTGGCCGGGGGGCAGGGAGGCAATTGCCCCCCAGGCCGTCCTAATATATGCTAAAAACGGCCGCTGGGCCGTCTTTAACGCTGGGCAGTGGCGTCCCGAGGATATTACAGGCATCTGACTGGCACTATATTACTGGGCATCTGGCTGGCACTATATTACTGGCCATCTGGCTGGCACTATATTACTGGGCTCTGACTGATAAATTTATGAATGGAGACTTTGTCTCCGTGTAGTGAAATGCCGACAGCCTATAAACCGTACGTTCAGTTTATAGGCTGTCGGCTTATGTAATACATGTAATCCTATTGCTATTCTATAAACCGAACTTTCGGTTAATAGAATGCCAATAGACTTACATGCATTCCATAAACCGAAAGTCGTTCATTATGTCGGTTTATGGAATGTAAGTGTACTATGCTTTTGTATTCTATAAACCGGCTCTATTTCGGCTTATAGAATGCAATAGTACTACGAATGGACGAATGAACGAATGATTTTCGTTTATTAACCATTTGTTCATTCGGCTTTCGTTAGCTTAGCATTTTCGTTATTCGTTTTTCGGACGAATGGACGAAAATGCTATTTTCGGACGATTATTCATTCGTCCGAAAACGAATGCACATGTCTACCCCCTACCCTCATGCATTTCTCTCTCTCTCCCCATACCCTCATGTCTGTCTCTCTCTCCCCATACCCTCATGTCTGTCTCTCTCTCCCCATACCCTCATACATTTCTCTCTCTCCCCATAGCCTCATGTCTGTCTCTTTCTCTCCCCATACCCTCATGTATTTCTCTCTCTCCCCACACCCTCATGTTTTTCTCTCTCTCTCCCCATACCCTCATGTATTTCTCTTTCTCTCTCCCGATATCCTCATGTATTTCTCTCTCTCCCCATACCCTCATACATTTCTCTTTCTCCCCATACCTTCATGTCTGTCTCTCTCACCATACCCTCATATCTGTCTCTCTCTTCAAACCCTCATGTCGGCCTCTCTCTCTCCCCATACCCTCATGTTTGTCTCTCTCTCCCCATACAATCATGTATGTCTCTCTCCCTATACCCTCATTTCTGTCTCTCTCCCCATACCCTCATGTCTGTGTCTCTCTACCCATACAATCATTTATGTCTCTCTCTCCACTCATACCCTATATCAGTCTCTCTCTCTGCATTTATACCCCATGTCTTTTTCCATGTCTGTCTTTCTGTTCCCGATGGTGGTCTCTTTTCTGCATGCCTCTCCTCCACTGCCACAGTGTCTGTCTGTCTTTCTCACCCCCATGTCTGTCTAGCACTCCTCATAACACCCATGTCTCTCTCTCTCCCCCCAGTCTCTCTCACTCCTCATGGCCCCCATTTATCTGTTTCCTCATGTCTGTCTCTACGTCCTTATAAGCCCCTTGTATATGTCTCCCCATGTGTATCCAGTTATGTGCCCATTTGCCTGTATTTTTTCCAGTTATTTGCCCATGTGCCTGTTATTTGCCCATTTGTCCGTTATTTGCTCATTTGCCAGTTAATTGCCCATGTGCCTGTTATTTGCCCATTTGCCTGTTATTTGGCCATGTGCCTGTTATTTGCCCATTTGACAGTTTTTTTGCCCATGTGCCTGTTATTTGCCCATTTGCCAGTTATTTGCCCATGTGCCTGTTATTTGCCCATTTGCCTGTTATTTGCCCATTTTCCAGTTATTTGCCCATGTGCCTGTTATTTGCACATTTGCCAGTTATTTGCCCATGTGCCAGTTCTTTGCCCATTTGCCAGTTCTTTGCCCATGTGCCTGATATTTGCCAGTTATTTGCCTATGTGCCAGTTAATTGCCCATGTGCCTGTTATTTGCCCATGTGCCTGTTATTTGCCCATTTGCCAGTTCTTTGCCCATGTGCCAGTTCTTTGCCCATGTGCCTGTTATTTGCCCATTTGTCAGTTATTTGCCCATGTGCCTATTATTTGCCCATTTGCCAGTTATTTGCCCATGTGCCTGTTATTTGCCCATTTGCCACTTAATTGCCCATGTGCCTGTTATTTGCCCATTTGCCAGTTATTTGCCCATGTGCTTGTTATTTGCCAGTGTGCCTGTTATTTGCCCATTTGCCAGTTATTTGCCCATGTGCCTGTTATTTGCCCATTTTCCAGGTAATTGCCCATGTGCCTGTTATTTGCCCATTTGCCAGTTATTTGCCCATGTGCCTGTTAGGGTTCTCACCCTATTGAAAGTGGACCTTGATGTGGCGGGTGAGCTTAAGTATGCTTGGGCCAATTCATATAACCAAAACCTCTCATCTCTATTATATTTATATATTTGTTTCCAACTTTATTAGGTTGAGAAGTGCAGACAGTTTTTGTTTTTTGTATACATATTGGGATGTTGTTTGGCCGTAACCCTTGCACTTTTCAGTAAATATATACATGGAATGCAATATGTGCAAAAAAAATCATTAAACATTTTTTTTACCTCTGCAAACTTTGGCAAAGAGTAGTGGTAAAATGGCTGCATGAAAAGTATCAAAATTGCTCAAGCTGTATAGCCTCGGTTGTCAACTTTAAAAAAATAAACACATGAGCGGGGTGATCAGAGGAGTCATGATAAATATCAGTATTCCAATGTCACTATTGCGAACTTTGAAAAAAAATGGTTTTGAAATAAGAACGAGCAACTTATTGCCCTAAAACTTGCAAAAAAATGTAAAACGTGGGGCATTTTCTAAAACTCAGGAGAAAAAGTTTAATCTATTTAGCAGATGTTTTTATCAGCTTTTATAGATGTGTAAAAGGTTTTTAAAATAAAATTCATAAAATGTGTTTAAATTATTTATTTTAAGTACATTATATGATATTATCAAAATACAGTAATGGTATCCATAAAAATCAAATACCATTTGATACCATCCTTTTTTCAATGTGAATTGTGATACAAACATAATTATGCAGAATTAAAAATATATAAATATACAAACAATTATAGAAATACAAAAAAATGGCGGAGGGTGTGTGTGTGTCGGGGGGGGGGGGGGAGAGCAACTGCAGGATGATTAACTAGGATGTTCGGTGTCTCTAATTATTAAGCTAGAAAAAAATGGCAATCCAATTTGAAATATAATTCAATATATAGTCAGTGTGCAACCATACAACATATTATATTATAGTTATTTTTTAAATGTTATTATTTAAAAAAAAAAATTATTTTAAAGTATTTTAAAAGCACCTATTATGTATAAATGAAGCCTGACAAGCTTCTGGGCATGCACACTACCTACTAACATGTGCTCTATATATGGTGTCCAGTGAA
This sequence comes from Pelodytes ibericus, assembly GCA_036172795.1. Taxonomy (NCBI): domain Eukaryota; kingdom Metazoa; phylum Chordata; class Amphibia; order Anura; family Pelodytidae; genus Pelodytes; species Pelodytes ibericus. The sequence goes on along the minus strand of CM069862.1, from coordinate 110,872,499 downwards.
ATCGTATAAATTATAGTTTAACCCCTTCGCGACAATGCACGTGTCAGGCAAGTCCAGCCGGGAAATCTGTTCCTGACAATGGACGTGCCTGACAAGTCCTGTAGTGAAATAGCAGTTTTCGTGATCTGACGGTGCTGCTCTTTTGCCTCAATAGCCAGGACCAAAATTCTGGCTCTGGGGCACCCACGATCGGCGCCATATTACGGAGCTCTAAATATGTTGCTTGACTGCCCCAAGAGGCAGTCAGAAACATTGCAATAAAAAAAGGCTTAAATCTAGGATTAGGGTTAGTATAGCAGCTAGGGATACAATTAAATTAGGGTTAGCATAAGGGATAGAGTTAAAATTAAATTAAAATATATTAAGGGTTAGCATAAGGGTTAGAATTGGGAATAAATTTAGTGTTAGAGTTAAATTTAGGGTTCGGATTGGGGTCAAAAGCTCAATATTGGAAAAAAACAATATTGTTAAAACTATTTTTGTTTTTTGCCTCATAATTTGGAGGAAAAAACATGGAAACAAGCATATTTCTGAACTAGGGACAACATTTAGAAACTATTTAGGGGGCGTGGTCGGCCACTGAAGAAGATGGCAGCTTAACTTGGGAGCTCCGTCACCCTCTTGCTATTATCGCACAACACAGCTCTATAACTCATGATGAGGCGCAATAAAAGGGGGCCATCCGACCCTGGAACCCTAGGTGGAAAGGGTAAACACCCTTTGAACTCACTCAGAGATTTTTTTCACACCCCGGCAGCGCTTGCTGCACAACAGGAAGGGGACCACGAGGCACGCTCACCTGCCAGCTCTATTTCTGCAGACGATGGCGATTCAGGCCAATGTCCCTCGGAATCAACCTCCCTCGGCCAGACTCAGCAAAATATTTTCTCTTCCAGACCCTGGAAACAGGTTTTTGCAAACTTAATCCTCGACCTGAAACACACTGTTCAAGACGAGGTGAAGAAGTTGAGGACAGACCTTGGAGGCCTGGAAATGAGAGTGACGAAGCAAGAAACTGAAATGGCATCACAATCGAGCCATATCACCAGCCTCGAACGGTCAGTTCACCAACAAGCGGATTTCCTAGCTGACTATCAAAGGAGGATAGAAGATCTGGACAACCGTGGACGCCGACACAACATTCGGGTCCTCGGTGTACCTGAGGCAGAAAATAATTTAGAAGAGAACCTCTTCCATCTCCTCTCAACTATCTTTAATTCAATGCTTGACCGCCCACCTGCAGGAACTGTGGACTTGGATAGGGCACACAGAGCCTTGCGCCCGCGAGGCCCTCCAAATGCTCCCCCACGAGATATTATATGTAGAGTGGTGAATTTCAAGTTGAAAGAAGAAATCATGAAGAAGGCACGTGAAATCAAGACATGGCGTCACGCAGGCCATGATATAACCTTCTACCAAGATCTCTCCGATCTCACCCTCTAAGCACGTAGGGCACTACGACCACTCACCTCTATTCTACAACAGAAAGCCATCCGCTACTCCTGGGGCCACCCGTTCAATCTGATGGTGTACTTGGGGGAGAGGACCTACAGCATCCGTTACCATCAGGACCTACCCGATTTGTTTGTTGATTTGAATTTAGCTGACCTCCGATTACCAGATTGGAATATGCCAAATAGTCGAATCCCGGCAGTTCCCCGACCATCAGGCCCAAGCCGGATACGGCAACGTCCCAGTCATCCAACTACAATATCGAGGCAACCGCCGCGGCCCAGAGATGACCGGATGGGAGACATCGATATACACAGGTCAGAGAGAGAGGAATGAGATGCTGGCTTGAGTACCACTAGCTCTGAGGAATCACATTTGTTCCCGTATAACATATACACACAGATGCAGCGGATTTTACCCAGACACTGTGCAACTGTTTTCCCACACGCTGGTTTGATCATGACTTACCTCGTTTGTCCCATGAATGGGAAGTTAGCAGACAATGGTTTAATGTTTCCCCCCAGTGTCTATGTGGGACCTGGAACATACCGACAACAGGACGTGTGACACCCACTAACAATACCTATGTTTTTTGGAACCCGGCAGTAAGTGCCATACGAAGCCGACCTTGAAGCCCAACTCATTGCTGTCACCCCCATCTTACCCCATACGGCTGAGAGACTATTATGTATACCTATATGTGTCTGAATAGCCAGTGGGATGAGGATCATTTGGATCAGTGAGTATACCCCTATGGGGATATACCCATATACCGTTTTCCTCCATGCTGACTAATCGCTGACGCACTTACAAAGGTAACCCCCGTAACACTGTAGAAATAGTGTCTCATCACTACTCAATATATACCAACCACATCATACTGGGAAATTACTATCTCACCCAGTAGTATTCCCTAGTTCATATACAAGCAGAGGTATTCAAATCTGCTAGTCTTGACCAGACTATTCTGAGCTATTTGGAGCCAAGAGACCCCCCACCTTATTCCTAGGCCAATAGGAGCCACAGGGTTATCTGTCCCCCCCCCCTTTTTTTTTTCTCTCCCTTTCTTCCCTCTTTTTCTTTTACTTCCCTCTCAGTGTCCCATCCCTCCCCCCCCCCCCCCGCTGTTTGTTTGATTTGGACGAGATACCATGGAGACACACGACCGATCCCACCTTATACAACCACCCACCACATCCCCGCCCCGACATACATTGCAGGATGGTACAGGACAGTCGCGCAAACGTGCGATTCTCAACGTTCTTTCCTACAATGTGAAAGGACTAAACACACCGGAGAAACTTAAACATCATAGGTCAGCGGTGGCTTTTTTGCAAGAGACTCACTTTTGTACCAGAGCCCCCACTCGTCTGACTACATGTGACTACACACAAGGTTATTTTAGCAACAACACACACTCCAAATCGAAGTACAGCGATATTATTCTCGCGACATATCCTTTTTGTAGAAACTGCTCATTACTCTGACCCTGGAGGTGGATTCATTTTTGTAAAAGGTACCATAGCTGATTGCACTTATACATTCGCAAACATTTACTTACCTAACACACAACAACACACTTGTCTCTCCCATATTATGACCAAATTACGAGATTTCCAGGAAGGTATGACAATCCTCGGGGGGGATTTTAATATCGCTCTGGACCCCCGAATGGATACTTCACATGGGTCCACGCATACCCCTCTCCGTATTCTGAGACTAATCAGGAAATTGCTTACTGACCACCAACTCATTGACTGCTGGAGAGCATTACACCCCACCACTAGGGACTACAGTTTCTATTCTACACCGAATGCAAGATATTCACGGATAGATTATCTTTTTGTCACACATTTTCATTTGCCGTTGCTAAGTTCGGCACAATATGGCACCACCTCATGGTCAGACCACGCTCCATTCGTGTTATCTATAAACTCCCCACTTGAGAAACCGACACAACGCACATGGCGCCTCAATGACGCCCTTCTAACTGACTTAGCAATGCAGGAACCTACGTCAACAGTCTTGAATGATTATTTCAAGGAAAATATTACACCAGAGATCCCCTTGTTGACAGTATGGGAAGCCCATAAGTGTGTCCTGAGAGGACACTATATAACACACGCTACTGCACGCAAAAGGGCCTACGCGGCAAATCTCAGCAGATTATATTTACAGATTGCTGCACTTGAACGGACCCATAAGGAACAGCTTAGGGAGGACGAATTCCAGCAACTTTTATTGTTATGGAAGGCACTAGCTACTATTCTCAACCAACAAGCCCAACGTAATTTCACTAAACTTAAGGCTTTATATTATAAACACGGTAATAAACCCGGTAAATACTTGGCCAGAGCCCTGAGAAAACGTAGACAGGCGACATATATTCCGAAAATTAGAGATGTTAAAGGGACTGCTAAACTCCTACCGACAGAGATAACTACTGAATTTGTCAATTATTACACTAATCTTTACAATATTAGCTCGGACTCCTATGACCCTACACATTTAGCACGTCGCACACGCCACATATCTGATTACCTCAGCACACATGTGTCCCGTACTCTTTCCCCAGAAGAAGCGGAAGCCATAGAATCCGCAATCTCATTGATTGAGCTGCAACTGGCAATTCGCAATTCTAAGTTAGGCAAATGCCCGGGACCTGATGGCTTCCCGCTGTTATATTACAAGAAATATTTTAATATCTTAGGCCCTCATATGGTAGATGCACTCAACTCGGTATTCGAGGGTGGAGTGATACACCCACATACCCAATTAGCAACAATATCTCTAATACCGAAAGAAGGAAAGGATCTGGAGCAGTGTGGCAGCTATAGGCCCATAACCCTATTAAATGCAGATTTGAAATTATTTTCTAAAATACTCGCCTCACGGATCCAGAGATTTTTACCTGATCTGATCCACCCAGATCAAGAAGGATTTGTCCCGGGGCGGGAGGCCAGGGACTGCACAATGCGTGCGATAAACCTAATCCACCACGCCAACTCCAATAAGGTTAATGCAATTTTTTTTATCAACAGACGCGGAAAAGGCATTTGACCGCGTCGATTGGTCTTTCCTTCTAGCAGTCCTGAAACAGGTTGGATTTGGCCCTCGTGTAACTGCTTGGGTCATGTCCCTGTACTCCCGCCCCTCGGCAAGAATCCGGATCAATGGCGCACTATCGGACCCCTTCCCCATCACTAACGGAACCAGACAGGGCTGCCCGTTGTCGTCATTGCTTTTTGCACTTACTCTAGAACCTTTCCTGGAAGCTGTAAGAAGTAACCCTGATATAAAAGGCATACAAGTAGGCGACTCCCAACATAAAGTGCTGGGATTCGCAGATGATCTATTATTCACACTCTCCACACCCAAGATATCTTTGCCTGTATTAATGAAAGAGTTCAAGTCATATGGCGCGTTATCTAATCTCAAAATCAATACGACTAAATCTGAAATTCTGAATATTAATTTACCCACATCTGAAGTTGTGAGTTTGTCAAACTCGTTCTCTTTCAAGTGGTGCAGAGACAAAATGAAATATCTGGGAATATGGCTGACTAAGGACCTAACACACCTATACCAACAAAATTTCCTACCCCTACTAAAAGTTATACAAAAAGATATAGATACATGGGGTACGACATTCATTTCCTGGCTGGGATGGGTGAATGTCCTAAAAATGAACGTGCTACCACGAGTATTATATCTATTCCAATCCCTGCCGCTCAAAATACTGCAACCGTTCTTTGTTTCCATGAAAACAATGTTTTTGAAATTCATATGGGCTAACAGAAACCCAAGACTTAAGATTGACCTATTGACCCAGCCAAAAGATAAAGGTGGATTGGGCTTGCCATGTTTACGAACATACTATCAAGCGTCCCATCTTCTAAGGGTCTTGGAATGGGTATTTCAGCCTCCACATAAATTGTGGATTGGGGTTGAAGCGGTGACGGCTCCGTACCCTCTGCGCATGCTGCCATGGCTCCAACCTTCCAAAGTGAGGTTGTTAGTGACACATCACCCACTGATCTCAGCGACACTCTCAATCTTAAATTCTTATAGCAGAAAAGGCATACTCACCTCCCACCTCTCCCCGAAAACTCCACTCCGACACAATCCGGAATTTCCCCCAGGACTGCAAACAGGGCAGTTTCTCCAGACAGCTATGACGAACCCCACAACTATTAGTGATCTCCTGTCAGATGGTAAACTTAAAACACTTAGCACAATGATCCCTGATATGAACCCTTCACTCATGGACCATTTTCATTATGCCCAACTTAGTCATTACTTCAATACTGCTATACGGAAACATCTTTACTCCAGACCACTGACTGAGTTCGAGACCCTAGCATCCGAGGAGGTACTCCCCCACCATGGCATCTCGCTTCTATATCACATGCTCCTGAACTCCACACCAGCAGTCTTACCGACATTAGTGGGGAAATGGGAAACGGCCCTACAGATTTCTCTTACAGCAGCACAATGGGGGAAAATATTCCAACTCACACACAAATGTTCGATTAATAATAAAACCCAGGAAATGTCGTATAAGTTTCTGACTTGCTGGTACTATACTCCGGTGCGGCTCCAGAAAATGTTCCCCCTACACCCAAGGGAATGTTGGCGGTGTGGCACGGCACCAGGGACTATGCTCCATATATGGTGGTCATGTCCACTCATTAAATCCTTCTGGACTAAGATATACTCAGTGCTTCTAACTCTCACTGACAAGCACCCACCTTTCCAACCAGCACCAATGCTACTACACCACACCACAACCCCTATCTCACAATATAAAAAGTCTATTACACGACACATACTCAATGAGGCAAAAGCACTGATCCCCTTACATTGGGGTGATACTACCCCTCCTACATTTCGGGAGTGGGTCCTACGTGTAGAGGCCGCAAGACATATGGAAGAACTTATCAGAAAGGCAGAAGATGGCCATGACCAATATACTCAAACCTGGTTTTATTGGTTACAATTTCTTGAAGACCCCCAAACTCAAGCGGTACTGCAGAATACTTAGGTAGTTATAAATTTCACCCCCTTTTCCCATAGTTTACAGTGATGATAGTAGTGTCTCCTTGGATCGCATGGCAAGCAATCATCCCACCCTAGACCTGACCGCTGAACCCCCTACTATGTTTCTTCTGTTCCTCCCCCCCCTTTTTTTTCCTTTTCCTTTTCTTCAAAATGTGTTTATAATATTTGTAAATATAATTGTTTGATTTGTACCTGTCTGCTGCGTCAGACATTTTTTGCTTTTCGACTAACCACCATATACTCCCTCTTTTATTTCTGTTCCCCCCATCCCTTTTATCTATTATGATTATTTCCAAAAAAAAGGAAAATGTTTTCAATAAATATTGATTTACAAAAAAAAAAAAAAAAAATTATTTAGATGGGGTCTTTTTTAATGATTGTATTTGTGTAAATTATATTTTAGGTCAAAGTTAGAAAAAGTGTTTTTTTTTTTTCATCATATTTTATGATTTAAAAAAAAAGTAAATTATAAGATATGATGAACATAATGGTATCTAATGAAAGCACTTCCTATGACGATAAAAACAACATATAATTTGTGTGGGTGCAGTATGTGAGAAAGAAGAAAATAACAGCTAAACACAAACACCACAGAAATGTAAAAACAGCCCAAGGGAAAGTCAAGATCAAAATGTCTTGTCACTAAGGGGTTAAGACATATAGTCTGAGAGATTCAGTTCCTTGTAAGTAAGCTATACAGATAGGACCAAGCTTAGAGTATGTTGGTGTAGTAGTGGGCTAAGCTAAATATGGGCATATTTTGTGACTAAATCTCCGATATCTTTTCATCTAAGGTAGGTGCTTTGAAAATACTTTAAAATAATTGAAACTGTAAAAAATAACTTTAAGATAATATGTTGTATGGCTGTACACTGACTATGTATTGCATTATGTGTCAATTTTGGTCACTTCTCTGGTGTTCTCTATCACATATGCAGGTTCTGGGGTGCTGTCCAATTTCTAATCCAATTTTAAAATGATGGGGCATTTAATTTGTGTGCATGTGGGTGATGGGGCATGTAATGAGGTGATGGAGCATGTCCTGGGTGTGCAACGTGGGTTATGAGTCAGGTCGTATATGTGCAAAGTGGGGTGGGCGGGGGTGCTGCCCAAATTTTGTATGCCTAGGGCAGCACAAAACAAGATACACCACTGGAGCTAGCACAGGGTTTATGACATTTTCTCACTGATACTGCAAACAAGGGTAGACAAATGAGTGGAAATAGATGATATTTATAAATAGAAAACCAAAGGGAACATTCAGGGGATATCCTCTATGAAGAATCCGTTGGTTATAGTATCCACCATAGCAGTCCTCCTGCAGTACAGAGTCAGCGCGTACTTCCGTGTACTCGCCATGTCGGCGGTTCCTCCCCTTCAGTGTAGGGTTGCCACCTGGCCGGTATTTTACCGGCAGGCTGGTAAAAAATTGGCATCAGGCCAATGTTAAGTCAATGGAGACAGTACCAAGGCCAGTATTTTTTTGAAGAAAAGGTGGCAACCCTACTTCCGTGTGGTGACATCAGGACGCATTTCACTTCTGCTTCATCAGTTGATGTCTGCTTATTGTAACGGGTGGGAAAATTTGTTAGCGGGTGCAGTTATGATTTTACCACACCCGTTAATGGTGTTTGAATCATGAACGCCAATTTTTATTTAATGGAGTCCATTGACGCTACCCCAGTATATGTTCTTAAATCAAGAAAGTTACTTTCTGTCAATAAAGAGTGCTCAAATTGCATTTTCTACAGTTTTCTGAAAACTGTAAATGTACTTTTTTCCACAGCTTCAGTATTTTTGGTTACATCTTTAGCCCACATGCTGGGGATATAGCTATAGTCCCCGAGCACAGCGACAAATACGGACAAGAGTACCTTACTCACTCCCACAGTAAACTGGCTCCCTCAGATGAAGTTGCATTCACATAGAACAAGAGCAGGATTAGCAGGTCACAGGATTAACCAGGAATCAGTATGGCATTGGAACACACATCGCCAACTGATACTGAAAGTTTACTGGGTCTGTGGAACAGACTGAGCGCCTGTCAGACATGTGCAGGATTATCCTCATTAGACCACACGCTAACACATGGTCACTTCAGGTCATCTGGACAGCACAATATTTAATGCTATAATTAAACCACTGCATACACATTGAGAGTCGTATGTATTCTTATGTCTGTGTATTAAGAGTTGAATCCCGGATGTCTTGCTATTAGTAGGAGTTGCGAGATATAGTCTGTGTATATGCAAAAGGACAGAGTGTGTACCACTGTCTGTGTTTTAGGAGTATTTGAAAGACATGTTCCCCTAATGATTGTGTATTTGGTACAAATGAGATTTGTAATTGACTAATAGTCTGCATGCCTAGAAGGCATACTCTGTAAGATGTTTGTGGTGATTAACATATCAGAAATATATGTATGCACTGGGCAACATCTATTTTTTTTTAAATTTACTTTGTCAAAAATATCTTGATGACCATAGGTAAACTGATTTAGCACAGGGCTTGACAACTTTTTGCAGACCTTTGGAGCTAAACAGACCAATTCTGGAGTGAGCCTACTAAAATTTAGGAGTCAGTGAGGTTGTACATACATAGACTTCTATGTCAAGCAATCAAAAAAAGTTAGGAGCCAGCAACATGGATTTTAGGAGCCATGGCTCCCAGGATTTGTCAAGCGCTGATTTACCAGTAACAGAAAAGCGAAAAACAGACCTATCACTCCCCTCTAAATTGCATGCCTTTCCAGAACACCACCTGAGTAATTAAGTACCTAATTAAAGGATGATGAAACATCGCTAATGAGTTTCATCAATGCTCCCCATGTGTGCGGAATTTACATATATGCCCTAGGGTTGCCACCTTTTCTTCAAAAACATACCGGCCTTGGTACTGTCTCCATAGACCAGTCATGTCCAAAGTCCGGCCCGCGGGCCAGTTGCGGCCCGTCCTTTACTTCCATACGGCCCCAGAGACACGGCTGATCAATGTCTCTCTCTGAAAAAAAAAAAAAGCTTGCAGGCAGAGACGGAGGTGAGAAGGGATCGGAAGATCCCCCCCCACCATCGCTCTGCCTGCCAGGCTGCACGGGGAGCCGAACAGGCAGCACGGAGAAACCTCCGTGCTGCCTGTTCGGCTCCCCGTGCAGTGTGCCGACACGGAAGTGCCGACAGGTCACGTGACCGGCGCGCTGACGTCATACGCGCGCCGGGTCACGTGACCTATCGGCACAACCACCTGTGAGACGAACAGGCAGCATGGAGAAGACCATGCTGCCTGCCACTAGCCACCAGGGAAAGGTAAGTGCTGGGGACTGGGGAGATTGGGGGAAAGTACTGGGGAAAGAGGCAGGGGCTTATTAATGATAAGGTAACACTGACATATTATTGGGCAAATTAGCTGGGGAATATTAATGGCAACTAACACTGGTATATTACTGGGCAAATTGGCTGGGGCATATAAAATGGCAAATAACTGGCATATTACTGGGCAAATTGGCAGGGGCATATAAAATGGCAAATAACTGGCATATTACTGAGCAAATTAGCTGGGGCATATAAAATGGCAAATAACTGGCATACTACTGGGCAAATTGGCAGGGGATATTAAATGGCAAATAACTGGCATATTACTGGGCAAATTGGCAGGGGATATTAAATGGCAAATAACTGGTATATTACTGGGCAAATTGGCAGGGGATATTAAATGGCAAATAACTGGTATATTACTGGGCAAATTGGCAGGGGATATTAAATGGCAAATAACTGGTATATTACTGGGCAAATTGGCTGGGGCATATAAAATGGCAAATAAAACTGGCATATTACTGGGCAAATTGGCAGGGGCATATTAAATAGCAAATAACACTGGCATATTACTGGGAAAATTGGCAGGGGCATATTAAATGGCAAATAACATTGGCATATTATTGGGAATATTGGCAGGGGCAAATTAAATGGCAAAAAACACTGGCATATTACTGGGAAAATTGGCAGGGTCATATTAAATGGCAAATAACATTGGCATATTATTGGGAAAATTGGCAGGGACATATTAAATGGCAAATAACACTGGCATATTACTGGGAAAATTGGTAGGGGCATATTAAATGGCAAATAACACTGGAATATTATTGGGCAAATTGGCTGGGGCATATTAAATGGCATATAACACTGGCATATTATTGGGCAAATTGGCCGAGAGAACCATGCATGGGAAGGGAGAAGAGAGAGACATAAATGGAATGGTAGAGGAGAGACAGACAGACATGGGTTCGCAGAGGAGAGACAGACAAATATGGGATGGCAGAGGAGAGACAGACAAACATGGGATGGCAGAGGAGAGACAGACAGATATGGGATGGCAGTGGAGAGACAGACAGATATGGGAAGGGTTAGTTGTGTTCCTGACATATATTTCAGCATCTTGTGTTGTTGTTTTTTTTCATCTGGCCTTCAGATATGAAAGGCAGAGTGATTTTACTACTGTTTAGAATTGTCATTCAAATCGTTTGCAATAAAGTTTGCATAAAATAGTTCATTTGTACTTAATTTTAACTGTCAGGCAAAATGGTCGGCCCTCACGCATGTTCACTTCATCAAGTCTGGCCCTCTTTGAAAAAAGTTTGGACACCACTGCCATAGACTTAACATTGGCCTGATGCCAATTTTTTACCGGCCTGCCGGTAAAATACCGGCCAGGTGGCAACCCTATTCTGCCCTAATATTATCAGTGGTTTGGTCCAGTTTTTCATGCTATATGACCGTATAGTCCTTGGCTGACACCACATTCTTGGTGACACTGTTTAATGCTGAAAAGTCTATTAAAAGAAAATACTGCTGAGGGGATAGGGCAGGCATTCATGATCCAGTTTACACAAGTAAAGCTGCAAACAAGGTCCACATTCAGACATACATAGGGACAGCTACTCTGAGCAATAGAGGGTAGCAGTGGTACCTAAGCAACTCCATTGAGATATTAACATCCATTTGCATATCCCAATAAGCCCTCCTCACTGTCTCTTCAGCTGCATGCATGACCTCACTGTAAGGAAAATGGTATATTATCCCTGCTGTGAATGCAAAATAGGGGGCGGGTTCTCACTAAGAGTGTTTTTGGGGAAGTGTACCAGCATTGGAGCTGGTGGGAGCAAAGCTGATACTCCTCACGTGTTTACATCCCTGCTGCCACAGTGTGAATAGGAGGTTTTGAGTCACAGTCAAAAACTAGTGACTAATCCTGCTATGTAGGACATGCATTTCAATGGAGTAATGGGGACTATATACTTCCATAATTTAACCATTTCCTTCCCTATTTCAAAGTATTAATTGAAGCAATTGTCACCCCTGCAACTGCTATGGATTACGTCTCTCAAGAGGATGTTGCCACCATGATTACTATGTGCAATGGGAGTCTTATTCCAAAACAGACAGTATTAGTATTTTGAAGTATATGTAGAGACCAATGCTCAGCTCTTGCTGAGGCAGCATGCAATGCCTAGTGGTTACATAGTTAATTAAGTTCAGAAAAGTCACAAAGAAGTTTGTGCTTAAAGAGCTATTCTAGGGCAAAGTAGTAAAAGTAGAGCTATCAACATGGAAACTAAAGGCATGACAGATTTTTTAAACAAACCAATATCTATAATGCCTATCAAAAGCAATGACGCACTCTTCTCTACTGGCCTAAAACACCTCACATGTAACAAAGAATGCAAACCTCCCACCCCAGCATCTTACTTAGCAGCTTTATAACACTTCTACCATATAAAATAAATATTTCTAATGGACAAATGTGTTGTTAAGCAACAAACAACAACAATTATTAACAACAAATCAGTGTGAATATTCTGAATTCAGTATTTTGTATAGGTATCAGTCAGTGCTTGTGTGTGTGTCAGAAGAATGCAGTGTGTGTGTGTGTGTGTGTGTGTTTTGTGCTGCTATTCTAGTGCGCATCAGTAGAGGGTGCATTGTGCAGTATAGAGGAAACGGGGAATTAGTAGGTGTGTGTCTATGGATCAGGGGCAAGCAGAGAGGGATAGCAAGTCGGTCAGCACTGGAATAGCTACCTTGCTCTTTTTATTTGGAAATATCCTATAACGCTCTCTGATCTATTATATCCTAAACCTGTAAGATCCCAATCCATAGCCTGAGCCTGTACCCTCTGCCTGCAAGAGCTACTGTCTTTTTGGAGAAGGGTTCTCTGTGCTGAATTTGGGTTCCCTGCAAGAGGATGATAAGCAATACACTGGTGCTGCAAACCTGTCTCCCTGTATCTCAAAGAGCAGCCACCTTCTACTGACCCCTTCCACCTTTTAATATTCCTAATTTCTGCTCCTTGTCCTACCCCTCCAATGCCTGGCAATGGATAGGATGCTGGCTTTGATCATGTCTTTATTTTTCAGTCCCAGCTTTGCATTTAGCTCTCATTTTGACTCGGGTAAGTCTGACTCCCTTATTTAATTCCTTTTGATATTTTCTTTTCCTGCTGTGTCTCTTCTGGTTTCATTTGCTGTGGAATTTGATTTCTTAAAACCCATCCTCCAGTTATTCTGGAGACAAATCCCAGACTCCCCTCCCCCTCTTTCTGCATATCCCTCCCCTCTGCGGATTGATTGTGAGCTTGGGAAGCAGGAGTCTGGGTGAAAAGCATTGCTACCTGCAGCCTACCCTCTTCCCGTTTCCTGGGTTTATTACCAAACTTACCACCCCTGGTTTAAAGCCAGTTGCTGCTTCATACACTGAGGAGGGTATTCTGTGATTTGTTCAGTTCAAAGCTAAATGTTGGCGATCAAATGCTGAGTGAGCACGATCAGACAAATGACATACAAGTTGAACTGTGCATCAGTGGAATGCAGGATGGCAAGGAGGACCAAATGAAATCCAGGTAACTCACTCCATCCCCTCTTCCACCTTTGCCCAATTCTGCATGAAAATATATGTATGGTGCACATTTAACCCCCAAACTGCCAGGGTGTTCTTCATGTTATTACCCCCAAAATGTTGAGGGGAGTAAATATGTACCCTCCCCCTTAATCGTGTATCTATATTTATTACTGGTAAATATAGAGAGGGAGAGATGGGGGTGGGAATGGGTTCTCAGGTCTTGCTGCTGTGATAGGATAATGGTTGGGAATGATTCATTTTGTAACTGAGCAGATACTGATTACTAACAAGACTGTAAGGATGGACCTGGGTAAAGGCTTGGGAGATGGGAAAAACTAAAAGAGTGGTGGGTACTTGGACAATAGGCACCATTACCTTCAGGAGAAAGTGTGCAAGGAAAGGGTACACTGTTAGTTATACATAGATAGGGCAAATATACTTCACAATATATTGAGCAGTGTAAACAGTAATAGTTGTATTCTGTAGAATGAAGCTGGCAGTTTAAATGGATCGTAAAAATATACAAAAAGCGTGATTGCACATTGGCTAGACCATACCTCAATATAGAAATCTAGACAAAATATTGTTATTTTGATACTTGTTTTGGTTAGCTTGAACTATCAGAGCTTTACCTGTACTCATTGTTAGGATTGTATTGACTCATTTAAATGGGACTAAATTAATGGTTAGCGTTTATTTCAGGTTCTGGCATATTCCTTATAAATCTGTATAATGCATATTTTATGTGGCCTAGAAAAAAGAATAACGTGCCCTGGCATGATTACTGCATGTTACTCTAAAGGGTTATGTTTCAAACCACATGTGGCAAACCCTTTGCATGCCAGCTGTTGTTGACTAATATACTTAGGATGTTCAACCTGCATCTTGACTGGCACAGCATTATGGGAGCTGTTGTACACTGCAGGTGGAATTACAGAGACTAGAAATGACTATTCAGAACAGCATGTGTGTCTAATAGTTCTAGAGAATAGTATGGGATCTAGAAATAATTATCTTACTGTAGTGCAGACTCCTACACTTATCAATCATAGTTCTATTACCTATGATCACCAATATCATTTTCATTAAATCAGTTCTGTATTCAGTATTAGGGTGAATAACACTTTGTACTATTTGAGATTAAAATTAGTAGGATATAATCAGTATTCCAAGTTTACAATGCAAACATTCAACCATTACTAGAATGTTGTAAGCTAATAAATGAGCACAAGCTCTTCAAATAAAATACACAATATGTAACATCTCACTTTTAACCCATTCAATAATCAGGTCCTAGAACACCCAATGGCACCGTAAAAATTTAATAATTAATACAGTTAAATGAGTGAGAACTTCTATTTCAGAGTAGGGTCTTTATGGACCACATTTTTATAACAGTCTATATTCTCACAAGTTCTTGAGACATTAAACAAGGTGAGTTAGTTTAAATCATTCCAAATGCACATGGAAAGTTAAGTGGTACTTCAGCTACTGCTTTGATTAAAATGTCCATCATCTCAAGCAACCAAAAAAAGATTGGCTGTGGACAACAAGAATTGAAGACCACTAATAGCTGGAGGTATGGAGATTGCCAAAATTGGTTTAAAGGCAGCCATCTTAAGGAACGCAGCAGCATATACTGAACTGATTGCCACACTTCTCATAGGCTGGAACGTACTGCATGTTATTGTGCATGGTATTCAGCAATGGCCAGTATAGTCACTGCTTTACTCGTGGTCTGCTACATATTGCTCTGGAAGTGGCTATTGTTTCCTTGGGGTAGCTCCCACAGAATGTTTCTATACATCACCTTTGTGACAGAGCAGCTGCCAAATAGTGCAATATAATGACAACATCCCTGATCCTATTCTGCACAGTATTGGCACTGGCAGATTAGGAAGTTACTACATTTAAAGGTAAAAGTTTCCAAAAATTAGGCTAAAGGGCACACAGTTTGCCTAATGGTGGTGCTAGTGCAGCAGGTGCCAATGTATAACTCACCGTGAGCACTGGTACTACTCGCACCTGAAATTGCCAAAAAAAACTTCACCAAAATGCGTTTTGATGGATGCTTAATATTCCGCACACAAGCGTCAGGAGTTAAAATATACAAGAATCACAGTCAGAAATAAAAAGTCTTGACATATACAATAAAGACAGGTATACAATAACTTCTGAGATACAATATCATACTTAAATAAACAATAGTCTAAGGTGCCTCAATAGTAAGTCCCTGGCCTAGTTTTACACGCTCACATGCTACTCACTGGCACCTCTTGGTGCTAATTCTCATGGAACTGGTAGCTGCCGAACTCTTCTGAATAAACATCCGCCCTGGAAGTGTCTGCCTGTACTTTTCTATTTATAGGAGCCTGTGATTAAGGAAATGGCTGGGTTAGGGGGCATTTCCTAACACCGGACATGCTAAGCATGTCTCAGAAATAATAGTGTGAGAGAGGAAGGTCCACAAATATCTTTATGTATCCGTGTCAATGTGTGAGCTCATGTACACAAAGTGATATATACACAGTCAAGCATACTGGCACAATAAAAGCTTTCCTGGAACTACAAACACATGGGTGTACATAGTGGGATCTGTTTACATAACCTATTTTCACACAAGGACACAATCGCTTAAAATAAACATTTTCTCAGTTAAAATGGCAACATTTTTATTGTGATGCACATCTTATCTTCTCAACATGATGCTAGCTGTGTCGGCTATATTTAGAAAGCATAAACACGATTAGAAACCACAAATTGAATAACTTTTGCATATGGATGGTGGCGGACAATACATTAGCAAATTTTAAACATATTTAGAACAGACATAAAAGCAATATATATAGTATTGGGAGAAAAAAAACACAGTAATAGTAAACATAATAGTCGTATTGCTAAGAAAGATTGAGTATAAAGAGAAATTCACAAGCACAGTTGTAAACTGATGCACTCAAGATGGAAACCAATGAAATAATTACTGCCAGTTGCCCTACATTATATGCATATATTCACATACAATGTAAATGGCAAAATGAGAACTGTTCAGATATCTAGTTTTCCCAATGGGGTCTACTTGCTGTAAATTGTTATTTATTAAATGCTTTTAGCCAGGGATAGACACTTAGTAGATATTTACAGGACTTTGTGATGGACAATTTAATCACAGAACTCGCCATGGACACCACCCCTGCTTTTAGTCACAGTATTTTTACAAAACATTATGCAACTTATGTGCCCTAAAAGGGCATATAACCCTTGACATTTCCATGCTATATTTTTATATACCTGAAAGGCTCAACCAGCCAGTGGATGTTTTTTACCATCTCCTGAGACCCTTTGGCTACACCAATAATACTTCAGCTAAGTTGCTCCCTTAAAGGGCCCACTCTTCTTTCGTCACCCTCTCTACTGTGTTCCAGCTTCAGTCACCCTCTCTAGGATGTTCCTGCTTCAGTCACCCTCTCTAGGGTGTTCCTGCTTCAGTCACCCTCTCTAGGGTGTTCCTGCTTCAGTCTCCCACTCTAGGGTGTTCCTGCTTCAGTCTCCCTCTGTAGGGTGTTCCTGCTTCAGTCGCCCTCTCCAGGGTGTTCCTGCTTCAGTGGCCCTCTTTAGGGGGTTCCTGCTTCAGTTGCCCTCTCTAAGGTATTCCTGCTTCAGTCACCCTCTCTAGGGTGTTCCTGCTTCAATCACCCTCTCTAGGTGTTCCTGCTTCAGTCACCCTCTCTACGGTGTTCCTGCTTCAGTCGTCCTCTCTAGGGTGTTCCTGCTTCAGTCACCCTTACCTAAGGCCTCACCCCTTGTTTAACTCTCTCTACCCCCACTTTGTCTACAGTCCCTGCTAAAGCTCTTTGTTTATACTGCAGTTCCTACTTAAACCTCTTTCCTTTTCTGCAGTCCCTGGCTAAAGTCCCCTTTTGTCTCTGCTTCAGTCCTTATTCCAATCTTTATTTATGTATTCTATATCTGTTCTCACCTTGCACAATGAATAACAACATGCAACCAGACACCTCCTCTAACGCTGCACTCAAACTCCTACCTGACCTGATAAAGGCCCTGACAAATTCACATCATTCACATCTTGTAAGCAGAAGCTGTCCTGTATTACCTCCATTAATCTGTAGAAAAGAATAAATTGCAGAAGATATCCTCCTTTAGGAACCTTACCAACATTTCACTAAAGTATTTATACACAAGATCCTAAACTACTAGATCAATACTAAGGGAAATAATCAAAACCTCAGTGATGGCTACAACTCAGATAGAAGCCTGGCCGCTGTTCTCTGCAGTAACGTCCAAAGTTCAACTTCATCCAGCAGATCTCCATAAACCTAAAAGTTATCGTTACTGTTATTATGGGAAAAAATGGCACGTTACACAATTTCAGTATATGTGAAATGACATTTTTACAATAAGCCAATTTACAGTTTTCCTGTAGTTTTACATTGAAAATAATTACACAGGGGCCTCTAAATTCAGTGATACCCAGAGAACCGGATTACGCAATGGGCTTTAGGGGCTGTAGCCCACGGGAAGGAAGAGGAAAAGCTGAAAAAGCTCATGTAAAAACATGGAAATTGATATTTTTAAAATTACATTTCTTGATGATCCGTAAAAACATTTTGCGAGAGTTGGCAGAAATATAGAGAGACAGATTTCGCAGCATCTTGGGTTCGGGAAGGCGACAGAATTTCACCGAAGTTCTGTAGGACACTGGAGACAGATCATGCGCCGGTTATCTGGTCGCTAAAGTCTCCTGTTAGTCTACGGAGAAAGGAATCGCAGCACAGTACTATTTTTTGTTTTTGTAGACATGCCGGCTGCCGTGCAGGAGCACTGATTTTCTCTTCCAAGTGCTCCCTCACACAGTCTATTCATCAGGTATTTTGTCAGAACACCGGGCGGCTTCTCATGCTGACCACTGACATCAGATGCCCTAAAGGCTTATCTCCTGAAATACATCCTGCTTCTCCCTCTAAGAACATTGTAAAAATAACTTTTATAATAAGCTTTTTAGTAGAGAAGTAAAAGTTATTTTTAAAATTAGTTTCTGATAGGTAATGGAATGTAAAGGGTCTACTCAATAAAGAGAGAATAGCAGGGAATTTATATGGGAAATTCAAACTTTAGGCCAATGGAGCCAAGTTGGAAAAATATTCCAATGCAGCTGAATGGGAGAATATTACCAACTCAGCTACTTTGGCCTTAAGTTTCTTTTTTTTTTTTTTCATTTTTATTTATTACATTTTCAATTTGGTTACAGAAGTGGTTAGACAAAGTGATCATCAGTATCAGTGTAAAACATAGAAATATTACAATAAAAATGACAATAGAATTAAGGCGGTCCTTCAGGTAGGAGAGTAGTAATACATTACAGTTTACAGAGTTAATGAAGTAAGAGAACAAACTCAAGATCACAATGTCGCTTCATTAATAGAACAAGACTAGGGAGGCTCCCAATCAGTTATGTAGAAGTTGAAAAGGGGTCTGGTGCTGTACGCAACTGTGACATAATAACAGGAGTTACTTTCGTTCTAATTTATCTCAACTGTTTAACAGGACAAACTCCACACTGTTGTCAATGTAAGCATAAAAACAATACTGTCTCTGTATACGTAGAACAGGCTGTCGGTGCAAAGGATGTAAATATATATTGAGACACTGACCTAGGGAGGCTGTGATTGATCATGGTTCATCATTGATGGTTCATGGTTCATCACTGATCATGAAAATCGGGCATATCTGCTTATTCAAAATGGCAGTAGAATAAGTGGAGTCTTGTTTCCACAGTGTCAATCTAATGGGTTGTCAAGATCTAAGTCTGTTAAGTGTGAGACCGTCATTCTACCAAAACTATGAATCTGTAAATAGTGTAAAGGGTGCAGGTTGAGAGGTGCAATTAGATCGACCACTTGGTTGTATGTGAGAAATGCAGTAGTGTCTGGGATCCAAAATTTAAATAAAGTATACCACCCCAAAGCAACAAGGTCAGTGAATATTTTGTCAGCTTGAACGGATTGAAATTTCGGGTTATTTAAGAAACGCTCAAATAAATGGCTTCTTCCCATGAAGTTTAAAGGCAATTTGATCCATTTTTGTGTCAGCCCCTTTATAGATTCAAGTATGGGGGGGATATTAAGTTTGTAGAGCTTTTTGTGATTAGAAGGGATAATCCCTAAATGGGGATGCCATAAATATTTTAATTGTGAGTGAACAGCCCACTGAAAGGGGAAACTGGTTCCCCATCCCCTTTTAGCTTTCAAATATACAGGCAGGGCTACCATTTTTTCATAATTCAAGGTGAAGCCAGATTCCACTTTGAAATGTTGAAACATTGACAGCAGGAGGGGTAAGTCAGATTTTGGTTTAGAAAGAAACAAGATTAGATCATCAGCAGAAGTGCTGATTTTCAATTCTGCATTCCCACTGTGAATACCATGGACTGATTGATAATTCGAGGAGGGGTTCAAGAGCCATATTGAAAAGTAATGGTGAAAGTGGGCAACCCTGTCTTGTGCCTCAGGCTAGACTGAAGTCATTTGAGTTAATGATGTTGATTGTTAAAAATGCTTCGCGTGAGGCATATAGGGCTCTAAAAAGAGTCAAAAATGTTAGGCCAAAATGATGACATTTTACAAAGAGAGTTAAATAAGTCCAAGAAATTCTGTCAAACGCTTTGTTAGCGTCGCAGCTAATGAGAATAGACTCCTTGTTTTTAATTTTTTTTGTTATAATCAAAGCCGCTATTACTCGTGTGATACTGAGTACGGATTGTCTCCCTGACATAAAGCCAACCTGTGGCGCTACAATTATTTTAGTAAGACATTTTTGCAACCTGGTTGCAATACTTTTTGATTTTAGGTCAGTGTTTTAGAGCGAAATTGGTCTATAGGAGGACACAAGATTGGGGTTTCTATCAGGTTTTGGTAGCAGAATCATTCTTGCTTCGCCAAAATCTTTAGGGGGGGCACCCTCTAATGTGGGAGTAGATGGGGACACAAAATTGTATAACACTCTGCACCCAGACCGTCCGGTCTGGGAGATTTATTATTTTTAAAAGAGGACAGCGC
Organism: Pelodytes ibericus; assembly: GCA_036172795.1. Taxonomy (NCBI): domain Eukaryota; kingdom Metazoa; phylum Chordata; class Amphibia; order Anura; family Pelodytidae; genus Pelodytes; species Pelodytes ibericus. Next base: position 110,852,029 of record CM069862.1, on the reverse strand, counting down.
ATTGCGCAATTCAAAGTTAGTTATTCTGGCGCCAAGAACGTCCCTATCTTCTTGTGTTAATTTTGGGATATTGGCTGTTTGAAATAGGTTTAGTTGGCTATGGAGTGAGTCAGGTTCAGTCTGATAAAAAACCTTCAAAGTATTGTGATCTGGTCCGGATCTGAGGTTAAGGCCCCTGTAGTGGTCTGAATGCAGAGTATGCGGTTTTGTACAAATTTAGAGGTATGAGCCAAGTTTGCTAAAACCTTTCCAGACCTGTTTCCCCATCTGAAATATTTGTTCTTATAAAAATCACAGGATAATTGTGCTTGCTCAGTGGTGACTGCCTCATATGTCACTTTGATTTCTTTTTAAGTACTGCAGTCTTCTGCAGATAAGGAGCTTTTATATGACCAGTATGATTTAATCAATTTCGTATTTAAATCTAATAATTTAGTCACGAACTCTTTACGTTTTTTGGCACTTTATATGCTATAATGTGTTCTCGCAGGACTGGCTTTGATGCCTCCCAAAAAAGGTTGGTATTCTATAAATGAATAAGGTTATCGTCCCTATAGTTTTGCCAGGCTATGATCAGGTGGCTCTTGAACCCCTCGGATGCAGCTAAGAAATTGAGAAAAAACGCCAACTGATCGATCTCTTAATTGGGTTCTTAAGAGTGATAGTGGCCCAAACTAGAGCATGATCAGAAATTACAATGTTTGTTACCTTAGCTTCTTGTAACCCGAACATCAAATCTTTGTGGAGTAGAAGATAGTTAATCCTGGAAAATGTTTTGTGGGGTTGGGAATAAAATGTATATTCTTTGTCAGTGGGATGCATTTACCTCCATGTGTCAGTTAAAGTTAAGTGTGTGAAAAGGGGATCCATACCTGACTGTCGAGAAGGCGAGTCAAATTAGAAATATATCTAGGTTGGGGATCCAGCGCTGTCCCAGCAAGCTGCGCTGAAGACCCAGAGATAAATAACGAACACATGCCAACATTAACCATGACCCGACCTTTTACTATGGACTGAGTAAACCTAGTAAACATAGTAAAAACATAACCTTGAAACCATGCAAGCAGCAATGGGACCTGCACGAGAGCTGAGGTAAGTTGGTTTTCCGTTTTCTTCTTCAGTAATATCGGTGTAGCGTGCATAAACGTAGAAAACAGAGGAGAAACAACATCTGCTGCATTTGTTAAGCATATGAGAAACTTCTGAATTTTTTCCTGAACTTGAGCAGGACAACAAATGGTCATGAACCCTTTGATATCGCCTCCTGCTTGAGGCAATATCAAAAAACACATTAAAACTTGTGAAGATAAGTAAAAAATGATGTGGAGGCAGGGCTAGGACAGTCCATCCCAAGTGAACAACTAAAATCTGCTGGGTGATTAGATTTATCAAAGTCAAGGAAAACCAGGATGAATGCCACATAATAATGTCCCAAAAATGTCCAGTCATTTCCAGTCAATAAGTTGTGTGGGAAAGAAAAAAACAAAAACCGAAATCCAGAAAATGGTTGTATTACGTTACGGGCTGGAAGCCAGTGATCCAGCTTGAGATCCAGTGTGAAAAAATGTCTGGAACCTGTTCCTGTAAGATTTCGGAAGAGAAGAAGGCAGTCACGTCTTCCAAAGTGTTAAGATATGAGGTAGTTCCATTAATGGTAACCCTCAATTTTGCAGGGTATAACAAAGAACATTTTATCTTTCTTTTGTATAATTCTGAACATATTGGTGAAAAAGCTTTCAGTTTTTGTGTCAGTTGAGCAGAAAAATCTTGGAATAATAATATTTCCGACCCTTGCTTAGAGATTCCACTCTCCGATAGGCCGTAAGGATTTTATTCTTATCTTGAAAGTTAAGGAATTTCATTATCACCACTCTAGGTCTATTGTAGGTGCAGTGTTCAAAGGATTGAGGGCCAATTCTATGTACTCTTTCAATGACAACCATTTGGTGGTACTGTTCCCAGTGTTTGTGGTAGCCATTGTGAAACCAGGGTTAATAATTCAATGCCATTTACTGATTCAGGTAGGCCTAATATCTGTAGATTATTTCTTCTGCTTCTAATTTCAAGATCTTGAATTCTCTCCAGTAGAAGCGATATGAATGCTCCGTGGTCAATTTGATTAGCTTTCATTGAAGTAAAATCATCCTCTAGAGTGGAGATTTTTTCCTCTATCTCACTAAGCCTTTGCGCTTGAGAAGCCAATTGGGAAAGAGTAGAGTTAATGGATGTGACAAGCTTTTCCAGCTTTGCGTCTAGTAATGGGCAGGCCTATCAGATTCCAGTGAGGAATCACCTTTACAAAAAGGACCATCTTTGTTCTTTGTGTTCCTGTCCTTATCCTTTCGATATTTGGTAACCTGTGATTTTCTATGCTGCTTTGGAGCAGTGTCAACGAATCTACCCATTTTGGTAATTCACGGGTGATGAGAAAACTAATCAAGGTAACAATTAGTTTGCAAAAGGACAAGCAGAAGTTGAAAAAAACAGTTGTAGATTGTGAAATGGAAGTGACAGTGTACAAATGTTTAGGTAGGCGGTTGTTGATGCCCTGAGTAATCGAAGACTCACTTATTTTAATGCCAGGTCTGTTATTAAGAATACATATATAGCGGGGCTGATAACTGTTTTATATGCCGGTGGTGGAAAAACACATATGGTCTGGGAGATAATGATACACAAGTCCAAAGCCTTTAGCTACAGCCAAGATGGGAGTTTTTTCCCGCCAAAATGGTTCCTTGACAATGATTTCCTGTCAAATGAGAGAGTGGACTATAGCAGGTAATAAAGACACAATAAAGTACATTAAAAAAATAATAATAATAATTTGAGTATACAGGCTGATTAGTGAAGAGAGGATTGTTATCAAATCCCAGATTGAGGTAGAAGTGCTATACTCAGTGCTGTATTTACCGCGAGGCATCCTAGTCGGATGCCTATGGCGGCAAATTTTGGGGGGCGGCAGCGCCCCCCAGCACTGGAAAAAGAAAAAAAAAAAAAAATCCGACCCTTTAAATAAATAAAAAAAACCCCACCGCGCTTGCAGGCAGAGACGGAGGTGAGAGGGGATCGGAAGATCCCCCCTCACCATCGCTCTGCCTGCCAGGCTGCATGGGGAGCCGAACAGGCAGCACAGAGAAACCTCCGTGCTGCCTGTTCGGCTCCCCGTGCAGTGTGCCGACACGGAAGTGCCGACAGTCACGTGACGGGCGAGCTGACGTCATACGCGCGCCCGGTCACGTGACCTGTCGGCACAATCGCCGGGAAGCCGAACAGGCAGCATGGAGGGACCATGCTGCCTGCCACTAACCACCAGGGAAAGGTAAGTGCTGATGGGAGACTGTGTGTGTGTGTGTGTGTGTGTGTGTGTGTGTGTGTGTGTGTGTGTGTGACTGAGTGTGATGGGAGTCAGAGTGTGTGTGATGGGAGACAGTGTGTGTGACTGAGTGTGATGGGAGTCAGAGTGTGTGTGATGGGAGACAGTGTGTGTGACTGAGTGTGATGGGAGTCAGAGTGTGTGTGATGGGAGACTGTGTGTGACTGAGTGTGATGGGAGTCAGAGTGTGTGATGGGAGACTGTGTGTATGACTGAGTGTGATGGGAGTCAGAGTGTGCGTGATGGGAGTAGGAGTGTGTGACTGAGTGTGATGGGAGTCAGAGTGTGTGTGATGGGAGACTGTGTGTGACTGAGTGTGATGGGAGTCAGAGTGTGTGTGATGGGAGACAGTGTGTGTGACTGAGTGTGATGGGAGTCAGAGTGTGTGTGATGGGAGACAGTGTGTGTGACTGAGTGTGATGGGAGTCAGAGTGTGTGTGATGGGAGACTGTGTGTGACTGAGTGTGATGGGAGTCAGAGTGTGTGATGGGAGACTGTGTGTATGACTGAGTGTGATGGGAGTCAGAGTGTGCGTGATGGGAGTAGGAGTGTGTGACTGAGTGTGATGGGAGTAGGAGTGTGTGTGATGGGAGACAGTGTGTGTGACTGAGTGTGATGGGAGTCAGAGTGTGTGTGATGGGAGACTGTGTGTGACTGAGTGTGATGGGAGTCAGAGTGTGTGATGGGAGACTGTGTGTATGACTGAGTGTGATGGGAGTCAGAGTGTGCGTGATGGGAGTAGGAGTGTGTGACTGAGTGTGATGGGAGTAGGAGTGTGTGTGATGGGAGACTGTGTGTGACTGAGTGTGATGGGAGTCAGAGTGTGTGTGATGGGAGACAGTGTGTGTGACTGAGTGTGATGGGAGTCAGAGTGTGCGTGATGGGAGTAGGAGTGTGTGACTGAGTGTGATGGGAGTATGAGCTTGATGTGAGTCTGAATGATGGGGCATGTCTTAGGTGTGTAACGTGGGTGTGCAGCTTGGGTAGGGGGGTGCCCGGATTTTGTCTGCCTAGGGCAGCACAAAATCAAGATACACCACTGGCTATACTCCTATCCAAAAGGCAGATAGCAGTAAATGAAATTATCAGGACGGTGCGGAGGAAACTAAAGCACTTATCCGAGAATAGCTGGTAGCCGTCGCTTTTCCTCCACTGTGCACTGCAAACTCATGTCTTATGCAGCGTAATGGTCAGGTTGTAGGCTCTTGTGTTTTTCTCACAGCACTGTTGCAGTTAGCGATGGTAAAAGTGCAGGTCTTGACAGCAGACCCAAGCGCACGGTCCTGTTCAACAGGGCTCGGACTCCGGGGAAAGGTAATCCACTGTAATGGCCAATGCGATGTCGGGGTAAAGCAGATCCGCCGGACCAATGTCACTTCTTGAGCTCACAGCATCACTGCGGCTCAGCGTGATTCCGGTCACCGAAAAGTTAGTAAGAGCGGAGAGCCTTTATTCAACTGCCATCTTGCAAAACTTATCTTGCCCATCTTTCCAATTTAGCTACTAGTGTCTGACTTTTACGATTTCCTTTTTTATTCACCACAGATTACACAGCAGTAACGAGGATGAAGCAGCTCAGGCGCACCCAATCTAGGGGCGCAGCAGTGATAGCTCTCATGCAGTGGAGGTGCAAATCTTCCAGGCTGCTCTCAAGTGTTCGATCACGTCATGTGCAGGACTAGGTTTGCCACCCAGCCGATATTTCACAGGCAGGCCAGTAAAAAATTGGCATCTGGCCAATGTTAAGTCTATGCAGATGGTAGCAAGGCAGATATTTTTCTGAAGAAAAGGTGGCAACCTAATCAGACCATATTGACGTGCCTCATACCAGCATGTGACAACTTGCTGCTGCATGGATAAATTATAATGATGAATACTCAAACACCCATAATAAAATCTTATTTAATAATGCAGCCATGCAAAAAGGTTTTTGTGCTGAATGTCTCTTTGAGGCACAGAGGATCCAAGTATTATAGCAAGTCCTTATAGGGTTAAGGACCTGATGGGATAGACAAATTAATGTTGGATATAAAAGAAGAATCAGATAAGACTGAGAGATTTCACTGCAGGTAGCAGACTGTCTGTGATTGTTTACATCATAAATTTTCCTCCACTCTTTCTATCTGACCACAGGCCTACTGTCTACATGTCTTGATGAAGATTGGCTCTGAGAGGGTCATTTAATGCTCCAGCAGTAGGATGTGAGAAATATTTCCATCTCTTCCTTTCTGTGCCGACTACTGCTTTTTCCACTTGTTCTAATGCTCCTCTCATGCATTGCTTTCCGTTACACAGGGATGTGAGTGATCCAAGTGGAGTTGGGGGTGGGGGGATCTCAGAAAGAATGAAGGATGGAGCTGGCCTTGCAGGCAAAGGAAGTGTTCTGGTTGATACTGACATATGTACATTTGGCAAAACAAGCTGTTTGTGTCATACAAGAACAATGAGTATCACTGCACGCACATTTGAATAAAAATACAATGCACCGCGCTTAATAAATACACCACCGTCAAAAGAACTTTGTGTTAATCATACCCATATTTTGAAAAAAAACTTTATTTAAACATATACTTCAGCAGAAAGTCATTTTTTTTGCTCCAGAACAATAAAGGGTTTTTATATATCCAGAAAACTCACTCCTGAAATTTAATAAATAGTGGACAGTGCTAAAAAAATCATACATTCTATGAATAATATAAAAAAAATACCATAAATAAACAACAAAAAGTACAAACAGTACATTTATATATGTTGATGCTATAATTTACTTATGCTCACACCGTAATATTCAGCATAAGATATAAGGCATACAAAGCCAAGCCACACATGTGAACATGTGCCAAGCTGTCAGAACGAAATTATCTGGAATTAGTATTATACAAGGGAAGTCTATACATAAAAACTGGTAAAAAAAAATAACAAAAGTTTGTGAAAATCAACAAAATAGATCATGGCTGAGATCAGGAGATAAGAGGCAAAAAGTGTTTTGTAGAAAGCCTTTAAACAAGCCAGCCCCACACATATTTTAATTGACCTATGTCATTGTCATAAAATCGTTGCTCTCCTTACACTTGGGTCAAGTAAAATAATGCAGTCCAGCAAGTGTTGTATCTTCGTTTTTTGCTGCCCTAGGCAGACTAAATTCAGGCACCCCCCACCCACGCTGCACACCAAGGACATGCTCCTTCATCAACATTGCACACCCTATACATGCCCCATCCTCCCATTACATGCCCTATCATCCACATTGCACACACATTAAATTCCCCATCACCCATTACATTCCCCATCACCGTATTACATGTATTGGTGGTGATGGGGGCATGAAATGCGATAATTGAGCATGCAATGGGGTAATGGAGCACTTAATGGGTTGATGGGCTGCCCCTCTAGGCAGACAATCTAAGTGCTGCCCTAGGCACTTGCCTTGTCTGCCTCGTGCTAATACAGTGCTGAGTCCAATCCGCAAGTCTTTGCGATATTAAATGACTAGAGATAAAATAATGCAGGTCATTGAATGTCGCCCATACCCATTTCTTGCATAATCTGAAGATCACTTTTAAATAGTGCCTAGCGCACATTAGCCTAAAACAGTGATGGCGAACCATTATGGACCCGAGTGCCCAATTTCCTGCATGCAACCAAGTTCCAGACCTTAAAGTGCCAACACTGCTTTATATTAAATACCCACATACATACTCTCACACATACACACAGCACATGTATACCCACATACTACATACTTCACATGTATACAAACATACACATACATACAGCACAAGTATACACACCTACATACAGCACATGTATACACACATACTCACACTTAGATAAAGCATATGTATACACACATACATAAGCACACTTACAGCATATGTATACATGCATTCTTACTCACACTTACATGCAGCACATGTACACACACATACAGCACATGCATACTCCACATGTACACACACATACACCATATGCATACACACATACTTACACATACATACAGCATATGTATACATACATACTCACACACACATACAGCACATGTATACACACACTCACACATACATAGAGCACATGTATACACACATATTTACTCACACTTACATACAGCACATGTTTACACAGATTCTTACTCACACTTATATACTCACACATACATTCAGCACATGTATACACACACATACAGCACATGTATACATACATACATATTCATACATACATACAGCACATGTATACACACACTCACACATACATCCAGCACATACTTACTCACACTTATATACAGCACATGTATACACACATACTTACTCACACTTACATATTCACACATACATGCACACACACACACACACACACTCACATACAGCACATGTATACACACATACTTACTCACACTTATATACAGCACATGTATACACACATTCTTACTCACACTTACATATTCACACATACATGCAACCCATGTACAGACACATACACATACATAAAGCACATGTATACACACATACTTACTCACAATTATATACAGCACATGTATACACACATACTTTCTCACACTTATATACAACACATGAATACACACATTCTTACTCACACTTACATATTCACACATACATGCAACACATGTACACATACATAAAGCACATGTATACACACATACTTACTCACAATTATATACAGCACATGTATACACACATTCTTACTCACACTTACATATTCACACATACATGCAGCACATGTACACACACACACATCCACACAGCACATGCATACACACATACTGCACATGTATACACACATACACACCTACTCACACATACATTGCAGGAAGTCTCTTCCTTCGCAGAGCTGCTGGAGCTGCTCTGCTGTGTGAACAGGGGACGTGTCAGCTGTCAAGCTGATGGCGGGAGAGGAACCGGCAGGCTAAACCAACCTGCAATGTGGAGGGGTGTGCAGTTATTGAAATGATTATAATGTTGGCTCCTGAGAAATAATACTGATGTAATTGCTCAGGAGGCAACAGGATAGCATTTCTGTAAATATTTATTTTTGCAGTTAATTTTAACTTTGGGCAAATGGAGCTAGGATTAGGGGCTTCAGCCCCACAACTCCCCCTAGCCACGTGTGCCACAGCGAAGAGCTTGGCTTGCCAGTTGTGGCACGGTGACATAGGTTCGCCATCACTGGCCTTAAAGATAAGCGTAGGCAGTGTCCGTACAAGGACACCAGTGGCTATGGAAGGGTCTGTGTAAATCCATACAACGTCCATCGCAAAGTCCAGTAACTATGTTGGTTCCTGCTGTAGGGCTACAATAAAGAAGATAGATTGGAGTTGGGAACAATGGATATTTTAACGTATATAACATTATTTGTTACGCCTTTGCTGTTCCTTTAAGAAAGGTGAACACATAATGCCCTCTGTGTTTTTAATAAGATGTAAAAGCCTTGCTTGATAGAAAGAGTAGGGGGTGAATGTAAACTCTCCTTATGAGAAGTCCTATCACCCAGGAGACTGGCTTCTCGCACTAGCTGTGTTCAGCAAATACACACTTATATATCCCAACATCCCAGAGTATTAAATCCTGCAGATATTTGTAATGTGTACTAAAGACTGCATACCAGAGCCGTGCCAAGGTCGGATCGTCTGCTCCTGAGACAGTATCTTTTTAAAAATAATTATTTATTGTTTTTCATAGCTGGTATTCATGTTTTACAATGGAACTGCACACTACCTCATATATTGGTTAACGCAGTGCGAGAGATGAAGTGTGTGCCGGCACAAACTGCATGCTCTGCCCCCTCATGGCCTGTACCTCCAATGAAGAGGAACATCAGACTACCTTGCACCACAGGAGGCACAGACCACTGTAGTAAATACCTATGTGTGGGGGGGCTGTATGTGTGACTGTGTGTGTGTATGTGAATGTGTGAATCAGTATGTGCGACTATATGACTGTGTGTGCATGCCACTTTGTGTTTAACTGTGTGTGTGCCACCATGTATGGCAGTATGTGTGCCACTTTAGGTGATCACATTTCCTTTTTGCCGTTCATGGACTCCTCATGGATACACATAATTTAAACAAAAGTCCTCAAAGGAGGGAAGGTGCAGTTTCTGCTGGTTAAGTTCCGCCTCTTCACCTATCATGGGCATGTAAGCTGCTGATCTGATTTCTGTCCCTGCTACCATGTCACTTGCCAGTGATATGGCTCAGCAAGGGGAAGAACTACTGGCTGGTCACTCTGTGAAGGTGATTTAAAACACTGTAAAGCATGATACAGACAATTAGCTGCAGTTCTTCCCCTCTGCAAAAAAGCTGCCGATGTCAGTTTGACAGTGTTGCAAAGATCTCATTCAGGGACTTTGCATTGTTTCTGAATGAAGTTGCTCGGGACATAGGAGCTCATGTTCAAACTCAGGAAATCAAAATCAGAACACATGGTAACTCCAGCGCCACTGTGTGTGTGAGACTGTGTGCGTGAAGGACATAGTTGCCAACATTGGCCATGTTTCCAGGGACAAATATTTGTTCCACGTGCTGCAGAAAGACCATGCAAAGGACAGCCCGGCAGTATGTAGGATGAATATACACACAGACACAATCCAATTAATTAATCAGGGTGCAGATCTCAAAGGACCTACCATGATTAATTCATTGGATTGTATCTGTGCCTATATGCATCCTACATACTGCCGGACTGCACTTTGCATGCTCTTTCTGCAGCATGTGGAACAAATATGTGTCCCTGGAAACATGGCCGATGTTGGCAACAATGGAATGACACTGTTACTTTGTGTGTGTTTGACTGTGTATGACACACTGGGAGCTATTCACGAAAATGTGAGTTGCAGGTAAGAAGAGCTGGGTTGCATGTGTGAGGAGATAAATTGCAAGCAACACTGATAAAAGCCCTCCGGTGCACATATGATCAGTTGTAGGAGCGAATGTATGTGTCTTCCTGTTTTGGGCAAGAGCTTTTGAAGTGGTGAATCACTATGAAACGAAAATGATCTGTTATCCAAAATGACTTGGTCCCAAGCATTTTGGATAAGGGATACTGAACCTGCAGTAAATTATAAGAAAGCCCTATAGAATTGCAGGGAAGTGAGATGGGAATTTAAAACTCAGCTACTTTGGCCCTAAGTTTGAAATCCCAATCTCAATTCCCTGCAGTTCTCTCTTTATTGAGTAGACTCTTATATAATGTGTAGCTACACTAAATGAAAAAAACAATTACAGCTCAATACAAAAACCTCAGAAATGTAAAAACCATCCTCTGTCACTAAGGGGTTAAACTTGTATTAATGCTTGACGAAGTGAGGGAAGATATCTATAGACTTAACTAGTTTCACGTTACAACCAACAATCAAAAGTGATTATGATAAAGCATTGTTTGTAGTGCAAAACATGTTGTACAGCCACCTTCCCTCACTTTGTCAAGCATTCAAGGCCGATCTCTGGGTGCAAGTGATTAGAGGCGCTGTTTGAGGGAGCTCTCTCCCTAACAGCGCCTTGAGGTGCGGTCCGCAGGACAGCGCCTACAGTAACCGCACCAATGGGTGAGGTCACGTGACTTCAGAGCAGTTTGTGGGTAGCACGAGAGAGGCAGCATGGAAGGATGTCTCTGCAAAGGGGGCCATCCTTAAAAAATATTAAAATCCACCTATGATTAAAAAATAAATGTGCTACCTATCTCTATACATCCGTCCTTAGTGGAGGACGGGTGTGGAATGAAATCCCTGCATGGTAGCCAATCAGCATGTCAAATGCCTTCTTCATTCTAATTAAATCCCTACCCTACGAGGCAGGGATATCATTCTACATCAATCCTCCATTGAGGGTAGATGTATAGAGATAGGCTGTGCATTTTTTTTTGTTATAAGTGGATTGATTTTTGGGGGGGCTGGCCCCTTTTACATTGGCCTAAGGGGAGGACTTTTGGGCATCGCAGATGTGGCTGAACATCAGGATAAGCTATATATTTATATTCATAGGGCACCATTTGTGTGCCAGGGGGATGGCTATGATATACAGGTGTCAACAATTATAAAGAATCTTCCCTTAATTTATATATTTTAATTTCATTAGGTCCAGGGGCATTGCTCCATCTTCTGTACCCTGGGGGTCCGTCAATGGCTGGTTTTCGTGCCAGTTTGGAAGCACTTTGGTGCTTCTTGAATAGATGAAATTCATATGCTATTCGGATCACCGAAGTGGTATAAAACTCGAATTTCCGATTTCCATTGAGAATATCAGAGCTACATGAGTAGTCCTTACTGATTAATCAGCTGCTCCAAATATATATTTTTGTGTTTTTAGGAGTCGTTGTCTCTTTACTCACAAATTAATAGAATTTCCACCAAGTGGGGCATGTAAAAATCGAATTATTATCCACAGAATCAGACCTCTAGTAGCTTCTGTTGTATGCCCACTGCAAAGGAATGAATTATTGGCAGACATCCCTTGATGTACTGCATGAATTATGCAGGCGGTACAGGTGTTTTGGCCTTTTACATTCAGACTTGGACCCCTTCAACAAATCCTGCTAATCTGACTGTGATGCTGTAGTAAGGGGTTGGCCTATGTGGTAAGGATACTTTGCTAAATGATTTCTATGTAGAACACAGGCTCCTCAGTTCAATCAATGTATCTCTCCACAAGGTCAATCTGTGACATCTCCAACTGCTACTTCCGATAATGTCTTTCAAAGACCCGTCTCACTGGAACTCCTCATGGACTGTCTTTGGGGAAAATAGATTTCTATTTGTCAGGATGTCAATCCCAAATAGACTTCTATTCCCTTGAAATCTAACCCCCTTGTACTGTTAGAGTATGCCATAAATTATAAATAAGTGCTGCCATGTATTCTGGACAAAATAACTGCGGGGAAAGTATATCAAAATACTTCCCAGTCATAACAATATGGCAATGGGACATCAACAAGGCATTTGCAGTGTGAGTGATAATCTGGCATCTCTTCCAGAGAAGTCTACATATGTTTAAATAATGCCAGTTGTGTATTGCTTGCTTCTTCCTACAACTAGCTTATCCTGCCATGATACAGGTGGCCAACAACTTGTCTTACAAGGGTTAATATCGCAGAAGAATGCATAATATTAGCTTGGAATCTCTGTCTCTAGTCTCTGCTTTAAATAGGCATTAATATTTAATCTAATGACTGGAAGGCTGTCTATCACCAGGGTTATTATACTAATCCTCCTTATCTTCCAGCACACAAGAGTTGAAGTGGTACTTCCCATCAAACACTCCTCACCTCTTCCCTAATCTTGTCTATAGTGCCTAAGAAATCTGTACCCAACTGACTAAATTCTATGACCCGTTAACATCAATAAATGGGCATTGATGATTCAATATCATTATATAATGATAAAAACAATAACAATTTTTTTGCAAACTGCCTTTATTCCCTTATCCCAATGCTTTAATGCACTGGATATTAGTGGTCCTCATTGCAGTTGAATCATACATTATTACCGCATTTGCTCGAATATAAGACACTTTTTTTTCAGAGCAAATGCTCTGAAAAAGACCAGTCGTCTTATATTCAAGGTCCTCTTATAGTCTGACCTCAAATCGAGGTCAGACTATAAGACATGGATCCAGGTCCCCCGCAGAGCTGCAGGGGACCTGGATCCCCCTCGCTAACAGCAGGTGGATGTCTGCGCGACCGCCGGGACTTCTATGATGAAGCCGGGTCCTTCCAGCTTCATCATAAAAGTCCCGGCGGAAGTGCCGGGCAGCAGCAGAGGATGTCTGTGCGTATAATAGTGCGTACAATAGTGCAGACATCCTCCATGCTGCCCGACACTGCCGTCTATAATGACGGACCAGCTGTCCGTCATAATAGACGGAAGTATTGGGCAGCATGGAGGATGTCTGCATGTATCGTGCAGACATCCCCCGGCTGCCCCCACTAGCCACCAGGGAGCGAGAGACAGGTGAGGGAGGGGGAGAGAAAGACAAGGGGAGGGAGGGAGGGAGGGATGGAGGGAGGGAGGGGGGAGAGAAAGACAAGGGGAGGGAGGGCAGAGAAAGACAAGGGGAGGGAGGGGGCAGAGAAAGACAAGGGGAGCGAGGGAGGGGGGCAGAGAAAGACAAGGGGAGTGAGGGAAGGGGCAGAGAAAGACAAGGGGAGGGGGGCAGAGAGAGACAAGGGGAGGGAGGAAGAGAGAGAGAGAGAGAAAAGTTTGGGGGGGAGGGAGAGACAATGTGGGAGGGGGAGAGAGACAACATGGGGGGGGGAGAGGCAGCATTGGCACATAAAAGGAAATAAAAACAAGAAATGCATTTTATAATGCATGTTTAATATCAGCATTTTTATTAAATATTAAAAAGCAATTTACATGTGAATATATACAAGTTAAACTTTTTTCCTATAGGGTAGTCTTATATTCAGGCTTTTAGTTTTTTTCCTAAAGGAATATCCAAAGTTTGGGGGGTCGTCTTATATTCAAGCAAATACGGTACTTCAGGCTGCTTGGACTTTTGATAGAAACTGCCCCATTGTGTGCCAAAAGGATTGACCAGTAATGGTGCAGGAAATGCTCTGTCCATGGTGCTGAATAGTGAGCCAGGTTGCATTAGCATTTATTTAAATAGTGCCAACAATTTGCACAGTGCTTGGTAATTAGTTTAAAGGTGTGTTACAACCTCAGTTAGACAAATCAAGCCAGAACAACTCGAAAGGTAGCTAGAGAAACATTGATTCATTGGTCGGTTGCATTATAGATTTCCTGTTTGTTTTGGGGTTTAACAACTACACGTGTCTCTCCGTACAATACTGTACCAATGGATGATGGGGATTCTTTTTAGAATTAATCTCACATGGCCTGGTTGCTGCAATGCTTTAAAAGGATTTAAGAGGAGTTTTTGCTGGGATAATACTTTGATTTCCGGGCCCCCAAATTATTATTTCTTTACTTCTCTCAAGAGGATGGCTGGTCTCATATTTCAAAATAAATGTTAACCCTTTCAGTGCATTTCAATGCACCTCTGGTACTCAATAGATATACAATACAAATAGCGTGCCTTGACAAATTCATACTTTGGTTATAAGACATAACAGTTTCATGGAATTAGATATTTAAGACTCATAAGGTGTCAGGATGACCTTGCTCAGTGACTTCCCTCACGCTGTTCTACGTAATTTAACCATTGAAGTGGATGACCACATATGGTTAAATGGAACAGAGTACCGTTCAGAAGTCATTTCACATTTACAGAGCACAATGCATGATCTCTGCAAGGAGACACAGAGGTCGATATAATTCGTAGGTGAGTGCCTCTGTATACAAGGAGAAATCCATTTCTGGACAATAATCCGAGCAGATCGGGCAGATGGTAGAATTTACATGTGAGCCATTAGTACCTCTTGTAGACTAAAGGGTTCTACAGACACGTTGAGAGTTCTAGAATTCAGTACTATTGGTGGTTTGTTTGTCTTGCCCATAATGATTGTTAATGGCTGTCTGTGTGAGATGAAAATGGTTAATAGGGAGTAGGATTGTGGCCAAAAACTGTGGATTAAATCTACTAATTGGACAGAAAACACATATAAGTAAAAGATCATTGAGGTTACTGACTTCACAACTCTAAGCAAAGAGTAATGCTAATTTAAGACTGGAAATTTTCTATGCCATGTAGAGGGTGGGATTTATTCACTATACAGTGGAGCACTGACAACCAAATAGTAAAAATCTGGCATTAATATGAGTTAACCATAAGGTGAGTTGGAACATTTTCCAGTTCAGCTATTTAGACCTCATTTTTGGTTGTCAGTTCAACACAGGTCAATATTTGGTAGATAGACCCATCCCTATGTGTGTTCTTTGACACCCCGCTTCATATATATTTCTCTTGGAAACTCTGCTTTGTGCTTCTCCACGCTACTGCCATTTTATCTAGCGCATCAATGCTTGCTTTCTTCTCTTGCTTCATTATAATTATGCTGCTTGTTCCTGGTAGTGTAATGGTAATGTCACAGCTGCAGCATCTTCATCCCCCAGCACTCCCCCTCCACTACAACATCCAGGAAGGAAGAGATTCTGATTGGGCAGCAAAAGATACTCTAATAGATTTCAGAACTTAATGCATCTCTCTTCAATGCCAATCTGTGACACCTACTTCTACTTATAATAATGGGTTTTAAAATGGGGGTTATGTATCAAAGAGCAATTCTGTATAATATTCTAAAAGAGGACCAATCAGCAGGAAGCATTGGAATCTACGGCTATTGCGCCACTTTTAGAACTTTGAAACCAAACTGCTCTTTTCTGCCCTGTTCTCTATAGAGCCCCTACATATATTCACTTGTTTCCTGTTTGATGTATGCTCCATACATTGTTATATGCATTGTATTTCCTGTATAAAGTTATTCTTGTTTAAGTTATATCATTATTAGTTTTATAAGCATTATTTATTCTGCAGTACTTTGTAATGTTTGTTCTCACTAACCACTGCTATGTTGCCTTCCATCTTACAGTGTTATGGAACAATTACAAGTTTTGAACACAGATAGTCCAGATTAGTGTAAATATCTGTCCTGCTTTGACCCTATTCTCCTGCATGATTCAGAAAGCCTCGAGGCACCTGCTGTAAGATGTTATAGCAACGGTTACTAATTATCCAAGATTCCACATTATCCACCTCCATTACCCAAGCAAATGGAGAGCTAATTATAATTACAATAGATACATACTGAAGACCCACTGTCCTAAACAAAGCTATGACTAAAAATGAGAAGAGTTTCTTAATAATAACCTTGGCACAGGATATCTCAATAAAGCTGGACCAACTACAACACTTAGGGTTATAACATGCTTTATGTAAATGCTGTTGCAAATGCAACACATTGATGGTGTTTAGTTTTTTATATTTTAGTAGAGCACAGACTAGTTGCCCTTGTTTAAATGAGCAGTATCTATCATACCCAAGAGTTCAGAATCTGTATTGGCTGAAGAAACAATTTATGGATATGGACAGATTTTTCTCTTAATCTATACATATCATTTAATTTCTTATAACATCATCTACGAGTATTTTTTTTAATGCTATGTGTTAATAATACAAACCGGTTTTAGGTGACAGAAGAGTTTAATAACAAAGTGGAAAATTGATTTCACTGAACTGTTAAGGGTAATCACACATTGTCTCTCCACTCTCTCCAGTGGCTTATTTCCCATGGGGAGAGTGTAAGGGGATCGGTGACACACTGTGTCCCTTTTCTTTTGAGCTCTCTCTCCCTTTGACTCGCACACTGACATAGCCAGATGAGAGCCTGGAGCATGTCCTCTAGCACTCCATGGCACACAGACGAAGAGGATGAACGCAGAGAGACAGTCAGTGGAAGCAGATATCCTTGGGATGAGCCAGCTGTATGAACAGAACATTACAATACATTGAGGGCTATTTATAAAAGTCACTCTAAAAGTGGAGCAATCACCAAGGAAACCAATGGAATGCTCATGCTGTTTAGATCACTTACATGACTTTTATAAATAATGCCATGGGTTTACTGTTTATTTGTGAAACAGCACCATATTTCAGCTAGAATTGCCACATCGGGCATAACAATCATTTAAAATTCAACTTATTTTGTCCAACACAGCACATGACGCCATGTTACGGTAATATTATGTCATTTTGAAAAAGTATAGCTTAATATGAATTAGGAATCGGGGCAAACCATGGATTAAAGCTGAGGCAGTGAGACAGGATATAAGACTCCACAAATAAACCTGAATCTTGAGACAGGAGAGCCGCCAACAGAAATGTTAGTCAAAAAATCATGTGCAGAAAGGGGAAAAAAGAGAAACAGATGGAGATCTAACAATGCTTTACGTGTTTCAAGCTCTAATATGAAAATTGTCTGACATCATCCTCTCCTGACAAAATGGCATATTCAGAATATTCTCTTATTTATGAGGCAATTCACCAAAACACACAATAGGTAAAATTATAGCATTGGGGTCTGTAAGGTGAGTTGAAGGTGAGCTGGATATGAACATTTAATCCCCTCAATTTGACCATACATAGTATAGCATAGTATAGCAGCAACAAACCTGGTGAGTTTGGTTACCAGGGGAAACACATCAGGATTTTCCCCGCACAATACATAGCTAAATTGGTGATAAATGTTTAACTCACCTGCAACTCACCTTTTAGTGAATAGACCCCATCGTGTTAGCTGTGGAAATACAGGAAGAAGTAGATTTGAAAGGTTCACCTTTATTGGGTGAGAATATGATTGCAGGCTTTGAAGGCCATGTTAAGTCATGTTTTCAGATACTAATGAGAGTGTAAAACAAATCTAATCATGCATATAAAACACAGACTATGAAAAAAACACGGAAATAAGGTGGTATTTTTTAACAATAATACATAAATGAACTATTGTATTTTCCATCAGACCTCCTTTGAGAAAAAAGGTAAAACACTGAATGATGTAAAAAGAATATTAAAATAAATGACAAATCACTTAAAGGACTTACTTTTCACTTTATTTCATATAGCGTCCCCAGTCCCTCCTTTATTCCTGACCCCTTGGCTCAGTTGTGTCGCCGACACAGCCTGTGTCAGCAATACTTATTCACAAGATGCCTAATGGTAAACTGTGCACGCGCTGTCATGCGTAATCGGTTGCGCGCACAGTGTTTCTTCCCCCACATACTCATGAGAAATGTAGTTCCGATTGATTATGCTTTAGCTGTACATATTTTAAAAGCCTCAATCACACGTGTGCAACACCTATTATGTATGCACGCCAGTGGCGTAGCGTGGGTTGTCAGCACCCGGGGCAAGGCAAGTAATTTGCGCCCCCTAACCCGTGGATTTTAGCACTCGAGTCTCTTCTACTAGATTAGTTAAAGAAACCCTTACCCCCCAAGCACATGTATTGTTTGTTATGAAAATACTTATGTAATTAAAGTAAAATGCATCTAAATACAAGTTTATTTTCCAACACTTTATTGAGTGCGAACATGCATTACACACATTCTCCACATTTTCAGCAGGTCTATGAATACAAATATACACATGTAGTAACCTAGCATGGGCCATGCTATTATATGTCGTCTCACAACCATCGTAAACGACAAACAATATCAAGAACAAAAACTAAACATCAAAATGGAACCATACCCTGGAGATGATCCAAGACTGGGCTAGATGGAGCCAACTTCCTCAATCCTGTACCTCTAATGTTACCCCCCCCCCCCCCCACACACACACACATATGCCATAATTGTTGTGCCATTCAGATGCCAGTAATATTGTAACTTTCGGATGCCAGTAATATTGTGCCAGTCAGAGCCCAGTAATATTGTGCCAGTCAGAGCCTAGTAATATTGTGCCAGTCAGATGCCTGCAATATTGTGCCAGTCAGATGCCTGCAATATTGTGCCAGTCAGAGCCCAGTAATAATGTGCCAGTCAGATACCAGTAATATTGTGCCAGTCAGATACCAATAATATTGTGCCAGTCAGATACCAGGAACATTGTGCCTGTCAGAGCCCAGGAATATTGTGCCTGTCAGAGCCCAGGAATATGGTGCCTGTCAGATGCCTGTAATATTATGCCAGTCAGATGCCTGTAATAGTGTGCAGTCAGAGGCCAGGAATATTGTGCCAGTCAGATGCCTGTAATATTGTGCCAGTCAGATGCCTGTAATATTATGCCAGTCAGATGCCTGTAATATTATGCCAGTCAGATGCTTGTAATAGTGTGCCAGTCAGAGGCCAGGAATATTGTGCCAGTCAGAGGCCTGTAATATTGTGCCAGTCAGATGCCTGTAATATTATGCCAGTCAGATGCCTGTAATATTGTGCCAGTCAGAGCCCAGTAATATAGTGCCAGCCAGATGCCTGTAATATTATGCCAGCCAGATGCCCAGTATTATTGTGCCAGCCAGATGCCCAGTAATATAGTGCCAGTCAGATGCCCAGTATTATTGTGCCAGCCAGATGCCCAGTAATATAGTGCCAGTCAGATGCCCAGTAATATAGTGCCAATCAGATGCCAAGTAATATAGTGCCAATCAGATACCCAGTAATATAGTGCCAATCAGATGCCCAGTAATATAGTGCCAATCAGATGCCAAGTAATATAGTGCCAATCAGATACCCAGTAATATAGTGCCAATCAGATGCCCAGTAATATAGTGCCAATCAGATGCCAAGTAATATAGTGCCAATCAGATGCCCAGTAATATTGTGCCAATCAGATACCCAGTAATATAGTGCCATTCAGATACCCAGTAATATAGTGCCAATCAGATACCCAGTAATATTGTGCCAATCAGATACCCAGTAATATAGTGCCAATCAGATACCCAGTAATATTGTGCCAATCAGATACCCAGTAATATAGTGCCAGTCAGATACCCAGTAATATTGTGCCAATCAGATGCCCAGTAATATAGTGCCATTCAGATACCCAGTAATATTGTGCCAATCAGATACCCAGTAATATAGTGCCAGTCAGATACCCAGTAATATTGTGCCAATCAGATGCCCAGTAATATTGTGCCAATCAGATACCCAGTAATATAGTGCCAATCAGATACCCAGTAATATTGTGCCAATCAGATACCCAGTAATATAGTGCCAGTCAGATACCCAGTAATATTGTGCCAATCAGATGCCCAGTAATATAGTGCCATTCAGATACCCAGTAATATTGTGCCAATCAGATACCCAGTAATATAGTGCCAGTCAGATACCCAGTAATATTGTGCCAGTCAGATACCCAGTAATATAGTGCCAGTCAGATACCCAGTAATATTGTGCCAATCAGATGCCCAGTAATATTGTGCCAATCAGATACCCAGTAATATAGTGCCATTCAGATACCCAGTAATATTGTGCCAATCAGATACCCAGTAATATAGTGCCAGTCAGATACCCAGTAATATTGTGCCAATCAGATGCCCAGTAATATTGTGCCAATCAGATACCCAGTAATATAGTGCCATTCAGATACCCAGTAATATAGTGCCAATCAGATACCCAGTAATATTGTGCCAATCAGATACCCAGTAATATAGTGCCAGTCAGATACCCAGTAATATTGTGCCAATCAGATACCCAGTAATATTGTGCCAATCAGATACCCAGTAATATAGTGCCAATCAGATACCCAGTAATATTGTGCCAATCAGATGCCCAGTAATATAGTGCCAGTCAGATACCAGGAATATTGTGCCAGCCAGCCCCCCCCCCACCCCCGTACTTACATGAAGCGGCTCCGTGTCCCCCGCCGGATGTCTCCTCCGTGCAGTCTTCCCTCTTGCACGGAGGAGGGAAGCAGACACCGGATGTGACGCGACGTCACATCCGGCGTCAGTTTTTTTTTTTTTTTTTTCCGGCAGTCGCATCCATCGGATGCGGCTTGCCGGAAAAAAGCGTTCACAAGCGCAATGCGCTGTGAACGCGGCAGCAGGGGCTGGGGGCCCACGGGACAGCTGCCTTGGGGCCCCCCAGGAGTAAATGGGCCCAGGGCAGCTGCCCCGTTTGCCCCGCGTTAAAGACGGCCCTGGCGGCCACATAGGGCTAGTGCGCCCCCCCAGATATTGCGCCCGGTGCGGCCGGCCCCCCCTGCACCCCCCACGCTACGCCACTGATGCACGTGTATAAGCACGCACACAGGTTGTGTCAGCAATGCAATTGGGATGCCACATTTGGCCCCTGTTGAGTCAAGGGGTCTGGAATAAAAGTAGCAGGGGCTGGGGACTGAAATAAAGTGAAAGATATGTCCCTTCCCCCCAAAAAAAGTCCAATTGAATTAATTAATGACCCAGTGTTATAAAAAAAAAAAAAAGTTTAGTTGTCTTTTGATCTAAATTGTGACAATATTTGGCAATAATAAAACACTTGACAGGACCATGCCTGCCTAATATTCCCTTTAGGTGTGATGTTGCTACTTTTAACCCAAAGCAACTTTTTCTTACTATGGGGGTCCTCTTGTTTAAGGATATAATATATTTGGGGGTGCATGACAGCACCCCACTCATACCTTTCAGTTTCAACATGTCAAGTTGTTATAGGAAGACACTTGTTCTGGAGGTGCATCATTCAGATGTATGCTTGATCATTACTAATTCTTTTTAGGTGGAATAGTGTTTCACATATTTGAGTAAGCCATTCATAACAAGGTAAAAATATCAAATGTATGTGATATTATCACACACTGCGTATTGCTTGATGTGGAGCTGAGGAGCATCTTTAATATTAATAGGTCATTGGACAGGCTTCTGCTCATCGAACACCATTTTGCCCAAATGTGTTCCGGTTCAGTCCCTTTGCAGCAGCACAGTGCCACCCATCTCACCCCTGCCACATAGCACCCCCTTTGCCTACCTGTAAATTTCCTTCTTTAGATAGTTAAACATATACATATAGGGTTACCACATTCTTCTTTCAAAAAATACCTGCTTTGCTGTTGTCTCCATAGACTTAACATTGGCGGTTAATGGAGGTAACAAAGAGCAGTGACAGTGGGCACTTGCATCAAGCGTGGGCCCTGGACAGCTTCCCCTTTCGTTCTACCTTAAAGAAAGTCATGGTGGAACTTTATGTTATACTTGACACAGCTCATTTTACTGTGAGTATGGTCCGAATTGTCCACTTTCATCTCACCTTACAATTGGAAAGTTATTCTGTTAGGAAAATTCCTGGAATTACAAATATCACTTAATATCATTATCATAAGAGGTTTATTAAGTTTCTACTTTGAGTTTTTTACACCTCAGGTATTCATATAGTACAATGGCGTCCAACGTGTGGCCCGCCGGGCATCGAGGTGCAGCCCGCTTGAGCTCTCCAGCGGTAGCCGCACCTCCATCTGCTAGTCGCACGGGAAGGAGTGTCAGGGAACTAAGTTCTCCGCACCTAGCTCCTTGTGTGTGAGCCCTCCCGCGGTAGCTGCACCTCCGACTGCTAGTCGCGCGAAAACGGGCATCAGGGAGCGAAGTTCTCCGCACCTAGCTCCTTGTGTGCATGACCCCTCCTTTACCCTGCACACGAGGTCAGCGCCTGGGTCAGAGGGAGGGAAGAAGCGGACCAGCAGCGTGAATATCGTGCAATAAAACGAAACACGGAGGAGCAGTCTGAAGCCCCGTTAAAAAAAATAAAAAAACTGTCTGGTTGGCCAAGTAGTGTGTGTATGTAAGTATGTGACTGTGTGTAAGTGTAACTGTATGAAGTGTGACTTTATGCAAGCGTGTGTGTCAGTGTGACTGTATGCAAGTGTGACTGCAAGTGTTTGTTTCAGTGTGACTATGCTAGTGTGACTGTATGTAAGTGTGTGTGTCAGTGTGACTCTGTATATGTGTGACTGTATATAAGTGTGTGTCAGTGTGACTCTGCATGTGTGACTGTATGTAAGTGTGTGTGTCACTGTGACTATGTGTGACTGTATGTAAGTGTGTCTGTGTAACTCTTTGTGTGTGACTCTGTGTCTGTGTAAATGTGCTTCTGTGTGCGTGTAAATGTGCCTCTGTGTGTGTGTAAATGTGTATATATATGTATATATATATATTCTCTAAATGAAAAATTAATGTGGCGCATGCTCACATGCATTTTTGATGAAGTGGCAACCCACAGAAAAAACTTGGACACCCCTGATATGGTATCTGCAATGTTGCCTTTATGGAAGGCATAAAATAATAAATATTGGAAGATGGTATTAATGATAAAAAATAAACACTGTGAGGAAAGAAAACACTTTCAATTTTTTAAAACAATGTTGCCTATTTTACTGTTAAACCTGTCATCGCCCCAGTAGTGAGCAATCTGTTATATATGCAAACGCCATGTCCTCTGTTGCAGCAGTGCAGTTTCTACAAAGCCTCTTTAATATCAAGCCAGAGCACTGTATGGCCTATAGGGAGGCAGAGGATTGCAGTCTTGCAGTCAGTTAAAATGAAGGATTGTTTGATTATGAACTGAATACATATAGAGTGTGCCCTCCTGTGGTTCACTAGTACAACTGCACTACTTTAGCTTTTGCAAAATGCTATTGGGCCATTTTAATTATTATATAGTATCTGTTTACTAAACAGTAAAATGTGGTGAACTGGCAACCAAGCTTTAAAGGAAATTTGGTCAAAACAACAAAAATCCCCCAACTTTTATTTCCTCAACTTAATACCACATTTCATAGTTTGGTGAAAATACTTCATGTATATTATAAGGTCACTCTTCCTCACTCTTCTGATTACAGTAGCAATATTAAGTAAAAAAAAAAACAACATACAATTAATAAATAGATATACACAATGGCAGAAATTCCCTTTAAAGTTGCATTAAATGATTTTCTTTTAAAGCAAAAGTTAAAAATGTATTTCACGGTCTCCAGTTTACAGATAAATGCGGGTTTCACCTCAGCTCTGGCTCTCAAAAGAGCAGAGCTGATCTGGTTACAGGTGTGCACTCAGAAAATCACTTAGGTCTGACTGAGGGCTTTGACGGTTTCTGTCAGCTACCCAATGTTGCTCATACTGAAATGAATTCAGATGGGAAGCCATATATGAAATTCGCACATATCAATTCATCAATTTGGAGAATTGCATACAAAAGGGTAGACAAATTAAATGAAACATATTTTAAATACATAAATATTCATATGACATGTATCTTAAAAAGTTAATTATTTTTCTAATCCCCTATTAGGGCAATTATATGTTTTTCACTTTTGTTTTTTATAAAAGAAGCAAAAAGGGAACAAAAAGGTGTAATGGTTCTTTAAACATTTTGCTGACCAGGAATGAACACTGGCTTTTATATACTCCTTATCCCCAACTGATATGACATTGTTGTACATTGGAGCTTAAAACACAAATGCAATTCTCTTATGATGGTCTATTTGATGGCTAATTGCCATCATCCAAGGGATAATTGAAGCACTGCATGCACAATTAATGGCCCATTCTGGGCATCTTGGTTTAAAATTGAAAATCACATTGATGAACACTGTGAAAGATGACAATCCCAAGTAAGAGCTTTCACCCTATCACAGTAAATTATGGGGCTGTCACTCAACCAAAATGCTGGACAAATGAATGTCAGTGCTTTTTTTATGCACTTGAGATATAAAACAAATGATTGCAAAGCCAACAGAGTTTTTAGGTGCATACAAGAACGTGATCACATTCACTCAAAAGACGCAGGATATATGTCATAGGTTACAACTACACACTTTACGGATCTGAAACCACTTCGTCAGTCTTGATCAGAAAACCTCTCCTCTATATCATTAAAGGTACTCTGTCAGCCCAAACAGAGCTTATACTATGGATGTAGAGAATAAAAAATGCTGGAAAAGATCTATACATTGTGTTAGCAGAATTGGATGCAAATTTATAAAATAATAAGAAATGGAACGGTATTTCTTTTTATTTATGGGACCATAGCCTCATTTCAATTTGCCTCAATGCGGATATTTTAGTAGATTTCGGAACGGGTTCAAGCGTCATATTGGAAACCTAAAAACCTATGGTTTTCATGGCGGAAATGCACTGAACCGATTACCTGTAATTACTAACTGGGTACAGTGGGGGACATGTGTGAAAACTCCCCCACTGCAAAGTGTCGGGAGTTTAAAAAAAAAGCACAATTGCCGTTTGTTAATTATAACGGTGATTGCGCCTTGTTTTTTATAACTCCCGACACTTTTCAGTGAGGGGTGAGAGGGACCTCCGTCAAACTGTGTTTGGCGGTTTTGTTCCCCAGCACAAATCTGATCGTTTATACAGAGGCTGCACATTCAGCATAGATAATGCAGACTCCTGTGAGTCTGCTATATACATTGGCGCACACGCCAATTGCAGCAGTATTTTGGTGCACTCTGTGCGTGCGCCGGGTTTATACATGCCCCCCCCCAGTGTGTTCAAATCCTACAGAGACCTGTACACTATGTAAAATCTGGTCTACCTACCACAGTAAGTATGTCCATTGACCAATGATAGGGATCACATTGTGATACAGTGAAGGCTGGGGTGATACAAAAAATCATGACTACGCGGCCTCATGTTCAAGAATAAAAGCACTTCGTCAACCTAAACATTGCTTATATAGGTTTAGTATACCTTATCTAGACATCCGTTATCCAAAAAGTTTTTCGGATTTTGCCACACGTTGCAAATTCCGCACATACCTGTCAGAATGCAAGCACACATTAAGCTGCGGTATAGCCTTTCCATGCATGCTCAGATTCCCCCCCCCCCCTACCCACAAAGGGTAATGCAATGGCTTGTGTGCAGTCCTGACACGCCAATGGCAGGTTCCCAACGATGCCTCACATCACAGCTACATCACAGTAAAAGTGAGTGATTTGCTCTGTACAGTATTTGCATTGATAATACTGTAATTCATGAGTGCTGAGAGGGTTTTACATATGTTATTGGTGAAAATTATCCATTATACAAAATACTTCTGGTCCCAAGCATTTTAGATAAGGGATACTCAACCTGTACTATGAGAATAATCAATGATGAAAAATTGATTTTGCAGAATTAAAAGCAAATGCCTAAAATTAGAGAAATATATGTTATAAATATCATTGTGGTGTCTTCTGCTTATGACATCACCTGGTGGCTTTATATGCAAATTACACATTTCCGATTGAAAATTTGTTAATTGGCATTAGGGGCTATTTTCTTATTTTATTTTGGGAGGATAATAATAGCCAAATTCCTCCTAAAATGTATATCTATAATCCCATAGAAATCTATATAGGTGATTGAGCTACTTTTCGGTTGGGTCATATTTTGGCTTTGGCAGGTATCGGTTATGATGCCTGAATTGCTATTCAGGGGCACATCGGGGCATATTGGGTAGCTTGAAATTTGGTTCCCGATATGTGCCTGATGGGCCCACAATCATTCCAGACTTTGGAGGCACCAAATAGCCACATATTGAGTAGACACTACATATGTTGAAAACAGTAATAGAGAAAAAATAAATAATTTTGTCTTTCTTCTTCATTAAACACTTCTTTTCTGATTGCTTTATAATGCTCTGTACAATCAGTGTTATCTATCTTTCTGCTAACTAAATGAAGCATGTTTTTGGCATAGCTCTGTCAAAGACTTTGCCTAGTATTACCTCCCAATATTTTGGGGACATATATTGAAAGGAGGTGTCAGCACTCAGCGTACTAGTTTGTCTGCTCATGTGGAGTATTCATTGTCTGGTGGTAAGGATGCCATAGAATGAAATTTGGTTCAGAATCACAACTGTCCCCCTTTAACTGGTCTGCACAGTGGTCAACATGACTGGTAGGATACTAATAGTGTTTATGCTAGAGTACTTACATGAAACTGGAAAAAGGTTCTCATTCCACATACAAAGAGGAACGCACTCAAGACACAAGCATTTAAACAAATTATAATTTTATGTAGCATGACATTACTTTTGTAACTTGGAAACAATTTCCCTGTGTGATACGGTAGTGATGTTTTAAAATGGAAGCATACAAGGTTAACACGTGGGATAATTTAGCAGGACCAAAAATGTCACACACAATCTTGTTAGTATTAAACAAAATGGCATGCATGGCTGCCCCCTACCTGTGGAGTACAGTAACACATGTTTGTAAAACAAAATACCAAAATCAGAAAAGGTGAAGAATTTAAGTTTTAGCCAAAGCAAACCATACCATTTTAACACACGTGGCAAACAAATTGCTGTTTAAGAGTACTGATAAGGTACACATACTGACTGATGCTTTTAGGAAAAGAACCATTTGAGAAATGGATACCACCAGGAAGCTCTGGTACCTCATAACTCTCAACTTTAGTACATGTAGATAACACTAATGTAAAAATCTATCACTTGAATTTCAGCACAAATCTACTTACTAATGCTTTGTGTATAAAGACTTGAGAGTCTGAACTGATATAGGGTGATGCAACACAGAGGTCACTTATCATCCTGCTCAACACAGTGAACTATGTGGAAAGCCAGCAGGGGACTCTTGTAAAGATGAAACATTCCCTTTTTCTGTCGCAGATTGTTTTCTAATTTGATTGTTATAAAAATATTTCCAACAAATAATAGATACTACTACAAGATTGGTGGTGCAATTGCACCGATCATATTTATAGCAACGATTACACTTCTTTTTACAAAACACTTCTTGTAACTGAAATTGTAAGTTCACTTATGCAGGTTTTTTTTTAATAAATGGGTTGCTAAAGTGAAATTATTACCGGACCAGCCCAGATGTGCAGGACAAGCACAGGTAGCATAAACTCCTGACTTTTGTTGGTAGGTATCACGGTATATTGGCAAATGATGAGATTGCACCACTATTAGGTGTTATTTTTGTATACGTCACTTTTATAAATCTCATTGTGCGACAAGACTACATAAAATAAAAAGCACCATATAATATTTTATATAAATAGAACATGTTATATAATACTTTTTGGTTTCTTTTTGCTTTCTACAGTCATTGGCTTATGATGGTGAATCACTAGGGTGAAATTAAATAAAACTTGTCTGTTTTTAGAAATGCAAGAATTGATGCAGAAAATACAATCTGAAGTGAGCTGAGTGGGCGTGACAAAAAACACTGTCATTGTGGACAAATCAAACGACACTGGTTGGAAGATATGTATAGACATACAAACACACAGGATACATCACATCTCCAGCTGAGGGAAATAACAAGGAGCTTGAAATATTCCAGACATATATATTGACAAATAAAATACAAACTTCGGTGTGCCACCTAAAGACACACTATATTAATATAATGATCACGGCTTTCATCTCCATTCAGTGCCGCCACCAGGAATTTCAGGGCCCCTTACTGAACAAATTTTCTGGGCCCCCTAAACCGCCCCACCTACCCTTATAAGCATGTTATACCGGCCTACTGTAATATGGAGGGTGTTTGGGAGCAGTTGGTCAATATGTCAGTAATATTTTGCCACTCAATAAGTCAGTATATTGCCCTCAATATGCCATTCTTTTGCCATTTAATATGCCATTCTTTTGCCATTTAATATGCCAGGATTTTGTCCCTCAATGTGCCATTCTTTTCCCATTTAATATGCCAGTATTTTTCTCCTCAGTATGCCATTTAATATGCCAGTATTTTTCCACTCAATATGCCATTTAATATGCCGGTAATTTGCCCATCAATATGCTATTTAATATGCCAGTATTTTGCCCCTCAATGTGCCAATTAATATGTCAGTATTTTGCCTCTCAATGTGCCATTTAATATGCCAGTATTTTGCCACTCAATATGCCAGGAATTTGCCAATTAATATGCCAGGATTTTGCCCCTCAATATGCCAGGATTTAGCCATTTAATATGCCAGGATTTAGCCCTTCAATATGCCAGGATTTTGCCCCTCAATATGCCAATTAATATGCCAGGGTTATGCCAATTATTATGTCAGGATTATGCCAATTAATAAGACAGGATTATGCCAATTAATATGACAGGATTTAGCCAATTAATATGCCAGGATTTAGACAATTAATATGCCAGGGTTATGCCAATTAATATGTCAGGATTATGCCAATTAATATACCAAGATTTTGTCCCTCAATATGCCAGGAATTTGCCAATTAATATCCAGGATTTTGACCCTCAATATGCCAGGAATTTGCCCTTCAGTATTCTCGTTATGCCACTCTCCTCCCCCCTTCCCCAGCCAGTACTTACCTCCTTGCTGCTGTCTCCCGGTGCAGGTCCGTGGCTGTGAGGGAAGCATTGTTCGCTACCCTCCATCCGCGCGGATTCAATAAAGTTTTAAAAAAAAATGCGACCAGAGTTAGTCTGGTTGCATTTTTTTTTTTTTTTTAACAAACTTTATTGAAGCCGCGTGGCTGGAGGGGAGCGCACAACGCTTCCCGCACAGCCGCCGACCGGATTTTAACGGATAATTTTTTTTTTTTATCCTGGCGTGACGGATGCCAGTATCGCCCGTCACCCCCTGATGGCGGGCCTCTCCATTAGATATAATTCATTTGTTTTGTTAACTATTTTACCTGTTTTGTGATGTTTGTATTATTATAAAGCTGCTAGGAAGGTTGGATTTTGTTTATACAGAAGAAATTCTACTTTCTACTGGATATAATATATAAATATGCACTACAGTTCAAAAGCTTGTGGTCACTTAGAAGCAGGGCTCGAGTCCTGCAGGAACGCGTGGGAACGGCGTTCCTGCACTTTTTTCATGGCAGGAACACCGGTTCCTTTGCTCCTGCAGCTGCCTCATTTTTTTTTTTTTCCCGGCAACCGCATCCACTAGATGCGGTCCGAGAAAAAAAAAAAAAACTTCCTGTCATTGCCACCGGATATGACAGCATGTCATATCCGGTGGCATTTTCCCTCCTCCGTGCAGGAGGGAAGAAGACTGCACGGTGGAGCTTGACGGAGACAGGGAGCACCAAGGAGATGGTGAGTACTTACCTCCTTGTTGCTCTCTGTCTCCGGTCTTCTCCTCCGTGCATCTTCCCCCGTCACGTTTTTTTTAAAACTTTATTGAAGTCGCGCGACCTCAATAAAGTTTAAAAAAAAAACGTGACGACCGGAGCTTCCTTCCTCTGTGCAGGGGGGAAGATGCACGGAGGAGAAGACCGGAGGTAAGTACTGTCTGGGGAAGGGGGAGGAGGGTGGATTAAACGAGCAAATCCTGGAATATTGAGGGGCAAAATCCTGACATAGAGGGGCAAAATCCTGGCACATAGAGGGGCAAAATCCTGGCATAGAGGGGCAAAATCCTGACATATAGAGGGGCAGAATCCTGGAATAGAGGGGCAAAATCCTGACATAGAGGGACTAAATCCTGGCATAGAGGGGCAAAATCCTGACATAGAGGGGCAAAATCCTCACATATGGGGGCAAAATCCTGGCATATAGAGGGGCAAAATTCACTGAATGTTCTGTGAAATATATATCGGGGGGGGGGGGGGGGTTCGCAGTGGATTTTGTGTGAGTTCCCACACTTTTTTTCCCAGGACTTGACCCCTGCCTAGAAGTGTCCTTGTTTTTTGAAAGAAATTACATCAAACTGATCAGAAAAATAGTACAGACATTGTTAATGTTGTAAATAACTATTGTAGCTGAAAATTATTTATTTCTAATGAAATATTTGTAAAAAAACAAAAAATAGGTGTACAGAGGCCCATTATCAGCACCCATCACTTCTGTGTTCCAATGGCACATTGTGTTAGCTAATCCAAGATCATAATTTTTAAACGTTGATTGATCATTAGAAACGCTTTGGCAATTATGATAATATAGATGAAAACCATTGTGCTGATTAAAGAACCGCAATACTGGCCTTTTTTAGAGTAGTTGAGTATCTGAAGAATCAGCATTTGTGAGTTCGATTACAGGCTCAGAATGGCCTGAAACAGTCTAATCTAGGAAATGAAGGTTACTCCATGCAAGAAAATTCCAAGAAACTAAGACTGCAATTCAGCACTATGTACTACTCCCTTCACAGAAAAGTGCAAACTGGCTCTAACCGGAATAGATTGAGGTTTGGGAGGCTCAGCACACAAGTAGGTTAGAGGACAAGTACATTAGAGTATCTAGTTTGAGAAACAGACTCTTTCCCATAACTGGTAGCTTTATTAAATACCACCCACAAAACGCTGGTCTCATCATCCACAGTGAAGAGGCGAATCTGGAATGCTGGCCTTTTAGGCAGAGTTGCGAAGAAAAAAACATATCTCAGACTGGTCAATGAAAAGAAAAGATTAAGATGGGCAAAACAACACAGACACTGGACAGAGGAAGATTGGTAAAAAGTGTTAGGGACAGACAAATCTGAGTTTGAGGTGTTCGGAGCACAAAGAAGAACATTCATGAGATGCAGACCAAATGAAAAGATGTGTGAGGAGTGCTTGATGCCATCTGTCAAGCATGGTGGAGGCAGTGTGATAGTCTGGGGTTACTTTGGTGGTGGCAAATTAGGAGATTTGTACAGGGTAAAAGGGATCTTGAGGAAGGCAGGCTATCACTCCATTTTGCAAAGCAAAAGCCAATTTCCTCCTTCAAGAGGACAAAAACCCAAATTACAGCTCTAAACTTTGAAAGAACTATTTAGGGAAGAAGCAGTCAGCTGGTACGAAAAATTATGAAAACAGGAAAACTGCAACAACCAAGTCCAATTACCGGTAAAAAATAACTTTTATTGGAGATATAAAATCACATCTTGTGACTTTAAGCTTATGACTATGTGCACTTAAGCACGAAACGCGTCAAGCCAGCCAGCTACATCTTTTTCCTGTTTTTTGTACGTTGTTATCTTCGACAAGATGTGATTTTATATCTCCAATAAAAGTTATTTTTTTACCGGTAATTGGACTTGGTTGTTGCAGTTTTCCTGTCTTCATAATTTTTCGTTTCGGATCCAGTCTTTATACATGAGGATTACTCCGACCATCTTACCACACTGACCGGATACAGCAATACAAGGTGCGCTATTTATTTCTATTTAATATTCCCGTTGAAGATTCTGGGTAATTTTCTATATTTTGTTCATTGGCAGTCAGCTGGTACCCTATATATAATGGAGTAGCCAGCAAAGCCACCTGATCTCACCCCTATTGATCTGTTGTCTGAGCAGCTTGACCATATGGTACATAAGAATGGCCCATGAAGCCAATCCAGCTCGTGTTAGGTGCTCCAGGAAGCATGGGGTGAAATCTCTTCAGATTACCTCAACAAATTGACAACTAGAAAGCCAAAGGTCTTCAAGACTGTAATTGCTGCAAATGGCGGCACTGTGACAAAAGCAAAGTTTGAAGGGCATAATTATTATTTAAATTAAAAATCATTATTGCTAACTTTGTCAATGTCTTGACTGTATTACCTATTCATTTTGCAATTCATTTGCTGTATGTTTTCATGGAAAACAAGGGAATTTCTAAGTGACCTGAAATTTTTAAACAGTAGTGTACATATACATTATACATATATTTATATGCAGAGGTGGTCATTCCTGTTAATCCAGAAGGAAGACTAAGTGCCATGAGTACAAGCAATTTCCAGCAGCCAGTATTATTTAATAAAATTAGTTGATGTGCTTTTATAGGTTCACAATAAGAAACCTGGTAGGGTTAAGCTACTTGCATCAGATGCATGGGTACTACATATGGCATAATACCCAGTTTTTTTAGAAAGCAGACAGAGCATGATAGGATATGTATTTGCCAAACATCTGAAGTGCAAGGATTAGCTGTGGCCTACACATTGGAAAGAAATGATTGAGGCAAGGAAGGGGGAACTGGTAATTACATTTAAATTAATATGAATTATCCCATATTGCAGTATTCTGCAATATGGGATATGTGAATCAAAGACAGACAGAATGAAATCTGTGTATGATATGAGACAGTGGGTTTGAGCACCAGACTGGAAACCTAAGGATCTCTCAAAAATCACCAATCAATTTTGTGGATACGAAAGTAGCAATCTCATGTTCTAAAAAAGAATAGAACTTTGAAATGTCTTTTTTGAGTTAGCTAAATTGCTAACAATTGTGTTGATGAGACAATATTTTGTGCAATAGTTTTGTGTTCTATATGAGTAGATGCTAAAAATCGATCTATACATTGTGTTGGCAGACTTGCAAGCAAAAACCTTTGAAATGTGTTTGCATAGAATTAATTTGCTTTGTTAACTATTTTAACTGGTTTCCAATGTTTATATGTATGTAAATCTGCAAGGAATGTTGGATTTTGTTTCTACAGCATAAATTCTACTTTCTACTGGATATAACATATAAATATACATTAAGGTTCAAAACATCAGATTCTGCTTTCATATGGACATTAACAACATACTCCAGTGGAGAGTTTAATTTTCAGGGTGACAGCACAGACAAATTGAAATATTTTTCTCTTAATCTGTGCATTTGCTTGGAATTTCAATTATACACAATATATACAGATGTGTAGTAAATAGTTTTTCTATACGACATTACCATTGTCCAAACTTTTTGGATGACCAAGTCCCGCTACGCTAGAGGGCAGCAGGACTGCTGTGGGTTTACAACAAGAGGGGAGTAGGATTGGCATTCACGTCAATGTTTACCCTCAATACCAAGTTATCTCGGGCTGCTCCTTATATATTTATGCATTCTTCTGAAGCAAACTTAAAAATACCGCTCCAAGCCTTCTAGAAAGAATTCAAGCAATAATAACTCAACAGGAAAAAAAAGGAAAAGAGAAGAGGCTACTTACTGATACTGGATAATCTGTTTTAAATGACATCATTTGTATAAATTAATTATCACATCTGCCAAAGCATAAAAATCATATTTTTTATGCAATTACAAGGACAAAACAAAGTCAGGCATGAGTCTCCTGGGATGTATAGCTGTCCTAGGCCACTATATACGGCTGAGTATGTAATCTAGTAATTTAAAATGACTGAAGAATAGAGTCAATGCAATATATAGTGTATGTAATATGTGTAGTTGGACATTGCAGGAAGTTCTAGAATTGCTGTATGTATAATTGGCATGTCTCTTTCTTACAGACGGAGCTCCGCTGAGTGAGCTCTCCTGGCCATCGTCTCTGGCTGTGGTGGCAGTTTCCTTCTCTGGTCTCATCACCTTTATATTCCTCATGCTGGCCTGCCTGTGCTGCAAGAAGGGGGACATAGGCTTTAAGGTAAGAACCAATATGGTTTGAAGGGTAAAGTGGCATGCTCTACACTAATAGTGTAGAAAGAACATGGGTTTGAGCGAAAGAAAACGGAGGGAAATATTAAGGATAGGCAACATGAGCAAGAGAGTCCTTGTTTGGCTCCCATATATTAGTAATCCTTACTTTATTTAGTAGAGTCACATCATTTTTGTGTTCTATATACATAAAATATAATACTAAAAGAGAACAGACTTTTTAAAAATAAAAATATAGAGCAAATAGTACTGAGCATCGGGGGAAGAAGTGGCTGCAGTGTCAAATATTAGTCATCATTGGAACTATAGCTGCTGTGAACTATATGAATGCTGCTGGCTGATCATCAAATGAGCTCACTATTACACTAGCTGACAGTGCCAGTGGCTGCTTTTTCTGTTTTATCTCCTCAACATAGTGATGGATAAAATGTGGTACAAAGAGGTTTTTTTTACACTGATGCTCCCATTATGCACAGGCACAGCTATCTATGTAAGCTGCTGAACATCATGAGAAGAGCTCTATACAGAATCGGGCAAACTAATGAGTTTTATTTTTCGCGTTAATTAGTTATCGATATCATTTGCTATTTCAGATTCCTAGGACACTCAACCAGTGGTGTTGCTGGCTAAGTAACATGAAAGAACTGTAGATTACAGTAGCTGGGATAGCAATTGTCAGCTACCACTTCCCCAATTATTTTTCACATCAAAATCCCTTTATTTATAGTTTTGTATAGCAAATGCTCTGAAAAAGTCCCCTCATCTTATATTTGAGGTCATCTTATAATCAGACCTCAAATATAGGTTTGGCTATAAAACTCGTATTCAGGTCCCTTGCAGAGCTGATGATGGCTAAGTCTGGAGGGGACGCAGATGATGGCTAAGTCTGGAGGGGACGCACATAATGGCTAAGTCTGGGGGATGCAGATGATGGCTATGTCTGGGCGAAGGATGCAGATGATGGATAAATCTTGGGAGGGATATAGATGATGGCTTAGTCTGGGGGGAATGCAGAATATGGCAACGCCTGGGGAAAAGATGCAAACTGGCAAATAAAAGGAAATAAAAAATGCATTTTTTTTTCAATCATCATTTTTTGTAAATATGAAAAAAAAGTTTACAAGTGAATCCATATTTACAAGTAAAAAATGTTTTGTCGATAGGGTAGGATATATATATTTAGGATTTTTCCTTTTTTCATAAATTAATATCCAGAGTTTGGGGGGTCGTCTTATAATCAGGGTCATCTTGTATTCAAGCAAATACGGGTATGTGTTTCTTCTCTGATGTGTCTAATTACTAATTTTGATTCAATTACATTTTTCTATGAATAAAAATTGTAGAATTTTTTTTTATAATAGCATTGTGCATATGGGTCCTTCTACTTGAGTGCAACCTAACTATATGCATTTTCTCTCCTTTTTTTGCATGTATACTTTTAGATGGGGAGGGATGCTACCAACTGAGCTCCTTCTAAACCCCCCTTTTTTTTTGAGATCCATGACTTATCCCAGCACCCCAGGACATGCCCCATCACGCACATTGCTGACCCAGGATTTACCCCAGCCAGCATCCACAGCTCCCTGGTGAATAGTGGCAGGCAGCATGCTATCTATGCGCTGCCCAGGAGCACAGTCATTCTACCATGCTGCCTCACATGCTTCCCACATGGTCTGCTCCGTGCTGCCTGCTCACCAACAGAGAGGCTGGTGAGGGTAGATCTTATGAAAGGTTGTTAATCCAATTAATTAATCAGGGTTTCTCACACCGAATACAGCACTAGCTGTCGCCCATCTCATTCTGCTCCGACCCCACCCTCCAGTCTGCCACCATTCTCACTACAGTCTGGTACCTTAGGCCCAGTCAGCCTAGGCAAATATACAACAATGCCATGCACAGTATTTATTTGCCAGGACCAAATCAAAGGATACCTCTCTTTGTTTTGAAAAGAGACTGAGACACCCCCTAGTTCCCTTCTCAATTGACTATTATATAGAAGCACCTCCTGACAGTTTGAGAGACCCCATGCTCTGAGAAATTTGTTGCACCTTATGTTCCATTTTCCCTACTTTCTTTGCCAATATTTACCAACTTACTGTAGGGTTGTGCCTACCCCTGAAATAGCACAGGGGTCACTGCAGAAAGCATCAGTGGTAAATAATGGAATTGTGATGTCACGGGTATGTTATGTGACGTCAGAATACAAAAACACAAATCTGATCAACACAAATTGACATGTGTGGTTTAGTACTCAGGTGGTGGGTGAACTTCTCTGGTTGTCTACATTTCCTCATGTTACCCACTAACTGTGCTCTCCCTTTCACCGTGTAATCCAGAGGTCAGAGCTGATGCTACCATTACGTAAACTAGGCATTCTCCTTCAGTACTGGCACTGGCGAACGCTGGGTTGCTGCTACTGGCTGCCAGGATACTTTCCAGTAAAAAACTTTATAAAACTGTTTTAACCTAAATTATTTACACCTATTTATTGACGGATACAAAGTCTACATAGTCAGTGGTGTATTTAGGTTGTGTGCTGCCCTAAGCCTGGAAGACAAGCACCCCACACACTTTATTTGTCCCATCCCTTCCTATCCATGTCACACCTCTTTCTCTTCAGGTTTCACCATTTCTGTCCCATAACACTTTCCTTTGCCATCTTTGTGCCCAAACAAATTCCCAGTGCCATATTGTGCCCAACAACATTCCCAGTACCATATTTGTGCCCAAACACCTTCCCAGTACCATTTTTGTCCCCAACTCCTTCATAGTGCCATCTTTGTGCTCAAACACCATGCCAGTGCTATCTTTGTGCTCAAACACTTATATTTGTGCCATAAACACCTTCCTGGTTCCATATTTGTGCCCAGATACAATTGCAGTGCTATTTTTGTTAAAAGGCACATTCCTAGTGCCCAAACAGCTTCCCAGTGCCATCTTTGTCCCCAAACAACTCCCCAGTGACATCTTTGTGCCGAAAACCGCTACTTTGCCCCATAGAGCTTCCCGGTGCTAAATCTGGCCCCAAAATGCTTGTTAGCATATTTGTCTGAAGATCTCTATTGTTCCATCTGTGCCTCATTGAACTTGCGGGTTGTGCATCAAAATAAATGGAGCAAGCAAGACTCACAGAGGTATTATTGTATATAGGAAGGTTGCGGACTGAATTCTACTTCTCCGTGGGTGCAAAAGATAGGTGCATATAAAGAGAACAGTGTGGACTGTGAAACTTGGTGTGAAGTTAACACAAACTCTCTGGACTGCCGTGGGCTAGAAACCATCTATAAAGGAGGTGGTCTCTTAGTGCCGCACACCTCAGCCCTCAGTGCTGCTCACCTCTTTCTTATCGTGAGGGAACACATGATCTGCTGATCCCTTGCACAACAGACCACCAGGGTTGAATGTGCCAACAGGGTTGAGACCCCTACCCTGGTGTATTTTGGGGGTCATGTTTTATTTTATTTGTATTAATCTTTTGGTGTGAACTACAAATCCTATGATCAGTATGCATCATGAAAGATTTTTTCATGGCTGGACATCATGGGAGTTGTCGTTTACAATCACTCTATTACAACATGATTTTGGTTTAGGATCATGGGAAGGGTAGTCCACAGGAAGAACAAATATTGTTGGGGCACCCTAATGAAGCAGAAGACTACTTCTCCATAATTCTCGTCTCTTAAAGCATAATTTGTATACTTGACTAATTGTGTACCATTCAGCAGATATTCACCCCTAAGGAGGAAATTATTACATGTCATGGCAAAATACTACTATATGCCATGCGCTGCGGAACAATTTGACACTGTGGCAATTGCAGGGGGACAATGTGACACTGTGGCATGTGCAGAGGGCAATGTGACACTATGGCAAGTGCAGTGGGGGTAGGGGTGCTGCCTCATTTTGCACTGGTGCTGATGCAGCATAGCTCCCAATATTATATATTTGCAGGTTGGGATACAGCCTGTAAGGCAAGAGCATCCATCTGTTCTTTTCTATTACTTTCTGCCCCATCAGCAGTGCCGGTCTTTGGTGTGTGCGACCTGTGCGATTGCACAGGGTGCAACACCGTCAGGGCGCCAGAGGAGGTATCTACCTAATGCCTCCTCCTCTGTCAGGGGTACTGGAACTCAAAATATCTCCTCTCCCCTGTCCTCTCTCTGTGGGGGACAGGCAGCTGGATCTCGTGCTCCCCACTTCTCTGTGGATGTCAGAGTGTCGGGATCATGCAATCTGGGTGCTATGACAAGTCCTGTGGTTGTAATCTGGGTAATGGGGTAAGTACTGTGTGTGCTATTAAAGTGCTGGGGAATGTTCTGTGTGTGCAGTCTTAGTGTTGGGGCATGAATGCCCAGTGTGTGCAATCTTGGTGCTGGGCAAGTACTGTGAATGCGATCTGGGACCTGGCCAAGTCATGTTGATGCAATCTGGGTACTGGAAAAAGTTCTGTGAGTGCAATCTGGGCTTGGCAAGTCCTGTGTATGCAATCGTGGTGCTCTAGCAAGCCCTATGAGTACAAGCTCAGTTCTGTGGCAAGTCCTGTGTGTTCAGTGTGAATGGTGTGGCAACATATGTGGTTTCAATCAGGTGATGTGGGTACCATAATGAAACAAGCAAAGGATAAATGGAGTGAAGGGCCAGAGGAAGGAAATAAAAACAAGGAATGCATTTTTTTCAAAAACAGTTTTATAACTATACCTTACCACTGCCTGTAACTGTCAGGAAAGGTGGGGGCCCCATGGGAATGGACTGCACAGGGGGTATATACACCTAAGACCAGCCCTGCCCATCAGCAGTGTCACTGACACTCTGATGTGACTAACCTTTGGCAACTAAGGTGTTATGGAATGCATTTCCTATGATGCTCAACCATCCATTTGGAGATTTAAGGGTCTACTCACTAGAAAGATAATTGCAGGAAATGTAAATGGGAATTTCAAACTTTAGGCCAAAGCAGACAAGTTGGAAAAATTCTCCAATGCAGCTGAATGGGAGAATTTTTTTAACTTGGCTACTTTGGCCTTAATTTTTACATTGCCTCAATTCCGTGCAATACTCTGTTTATTGTGTAGACGGTTTATTGTTGATGGGAATGATGGGAAATGTAGTTCAAAATTGGAATACCACATTTGCCATCACCATCATTAAAGGGCTTATAAGGAAATCTATCGTTAGTTATATAAAAATGTCTATGTAATGTTAAGGGAGGGGAGATTAACTCTTGAGATTCCAATTTGGAGGTTACAAAGGGCTCTATTTGTTCAAATAATAATGCTATTGTGGGAGCACGTGCTCAGTGGGGGCACTGTGACACACAGAGTGGGCAGTGAATGGCATGTCCCTGCTATACAAGAATATGTGATGTGGACTTGACCGCCCCCATTTCCAGCACAGTCCCTGGATTCTGATTTGAAGCTCAGCTAAGCGTGGTTAATGTGCCAGGCAGAGACAGAGAGCCTTGGCAGGGGCTGTGCCAGTTGAAACACTGGGTGTGTAATGGCAGCGCCAGTCACCCCCAGGTCTCCGTCGCCCCTCTACTGATATGCTGACGCTTTCCTACCTAATTGCTGGGGCAGCTTTTGGGGTTAAAGGCTTATCTTGGAGACATGGAGAGGTAGGGGAGCAATGTGTGTCATGTCACAGTATTGTCTTAATGTGTGTGTGTGTGTATCCTAATCTGTGTTATATATACAGAGTGCTTTTCACTTCCAGTAGCACATTATATATATTATGATCAAACACTGATGATAGTGTATGCTGTCATAACAATCTGATATAGAAAAAACATTTGGAGCTCCAAGGGATGAGCAGTGTGCTGCTCACTACTCTGGCAATAAACAGGTTAACAGTCCATGCTAAACTGTGGGAGTGAGTTGAAAGTCAAGTTCTAAAATGTAGGCCACAATAGCCATGTTGGAAACTCTAAAATCTG
Source organism: Pelodytes ibericus (assembly GCA_036172795.1). Taxonomy (NCBI): domain Eukaryota; kingdom Metazoa; phylum Chordata; class Amphibia; order Anura; family Pelodytidae; genus Pelodytes; species Pelodytes ibericus. Next base: position 110,812,050 of record CM069862.1, on the reverse strand, counting down.
GTTGGTAATTTGCCACAATGCACTGCATTTTGAATGAACCTGAGTGTATATATGCATGTGTGTATCCATTCGTGGTTGTGGCATATGCCACAGCTGTGTATTAATATTGGAGTATTAGTTGGTTTCCCTTGTGCAGTAGTAATATTTATATACACCTGCTAAATAATGGCATATAGTTATATGGAAGGCGTTGTGACATCCTATGTACTAGACTTGTAAGTGTTGCTTTGTATCTGAGTTATATTTACACGTAATATCCTCTAAAATATCTGTTGGTAGTGAAGGCTTCTCAGGTATTACCATGGGATGCAAATACCCTTGCACTGGCTCTGCTCCATGTATATTAGAATAACAAATTGTCCCCATGGAAAATGTATACTTAAGGATAGCATTTAAATCACTGCAGCCCTGCATTTTTTTATGCAACACTGATTTATGTGGCACTGAAGGAAAGTCTGGTCAGTAGTGTATATATGGAAATATACATATGTGTGCGTAAATATGTATGTGTATATACATATGTGTGTATATACATACACACACATTTTTCAAAGGAAGGGTAACCAGTAGCCATCTAAATACAGTTTATTTTAGCTAAGGATGATGGGAGTTGAAATACAGTAGCAGCCGAATGACTGCAGGCTGACCTTTAAATTTATGTTATTTGCTGGGTTCAGAAATGTCTATAGATATCTGGAGTAGTTGGGTTGGGATCAAACATACCCAGGAGAGGTGATAGGCAGCAGAGTTAAAGGGGAGCCTATGGCATGCGTGTGGCATTCTTTCTCTGTAAACAGGGCAGCAGCTGGCATCTCTGATAGAGAGGAAAGGGGTCATCCCTGTGCCAGCTGCAATGCTATGCATGAGTAATTGTATCATCGCGACTCTTGGAGTGTGTCGGGAGAGAGCAGAGCCAATCTAGTTACTTATGCTGCCTGTTAAAGCATTGGTATGGCAGTATTACAGCTCACTTAACCCTCTGCTGGCCCAGAAATTGTCATGTGACCTGTCTGCAGCTCTGGAACATTCGGTGCCTGTAGTGCCAAACTATTATACTTATAGTGCAGAAGTTATCAGACATGAACACATGTATACTATATTCTGGATAGATGTCAATAAGGAATGGTATGTACGTATAGGGTCTGCGCAATAGAGAGAGAATTGCAGGGAAATTAAGATGTGAATTTCAGCTGCATCTGAGACATTTTCCAACTTAGCTACTTTCGCCTAAAGTTTGAAAATCCCATCATAATTCCCTGCAATTCTCTCTTTATTGAGTAGACCCTTATGAATATGCAGGAAATAAACCAGGGCAAGGGAAGAAAATGTTTACTTTCTGTACAAAATACTTGACAGTAATCAGGGACCCAGTCCCAGTCATGGCTCCTAAACTTTAGTTACTGGGATTTTATATTGATCTCTAAAAATGCATTATATCCTGGCCCATAGATTATCCCATTTGTCTCCTAAAATCAGCATAAATTGGTCCTTGTTTCCATGTGCATTTACCTACAGAGAGTATTGCAGCCATTGTTATGACATGTATAGAATGCTATACCTTTAAAGGAGGATGGCTTTAGAACGTGGATTATGCAGGGTTGTATTAAATGAAGTCGTACTCTGTAGGGCGTGGTAATCTGGTTACCCTATTTTAGGTACTTGAAAATAGAGCTATCTCCCCCCCGCCCCAGCAATTGTTGGACTATGGAATGTGTTGTCAAATAATAGCTCATATGGCGCCAGATGGATATCCATGACAAACATTCTAGCACTGGGACTGAGGGTTTGGTTTTGTTATACAATTTAAAAAACGGTTCATTTGTTATTTTATACCATTCTGAAAGAGAAGGGGTTTAAGATTTGGGGTGGTGATAAAACAACCCTGTCCCTCCTCTTCCCTCTTGATAATAAATACCCATTGTTGTCCACAGGAGCTTGACAATGTGGAGGGGGACGATTACACCACTGAGTTTTCTGTCCAGAGCTCCCCAGCTGTGCAGAATGGACCGGAGGTCTATGTTCTTCCTCTTACAGAAGTTTCTGTGCCGATGTCCAAACAGCCAGGAAGATCAGGTAAGGAGAGGTCTTGCTGCAGTGTCACAATGCAGCTCCTTGGATTGGGGGAGATTTAAGGACAATATGGACAAGAAGGACAAATGTATTGCCAAAAAGGGAGTCATTGTTATTATTGTCTATGGAGAGCTGAAGATACCATGATACATTTTAATATTAGGGTTATTTTCCCAAGAAATTAACCGTAATAATAGAAGCAAAAAAAATAAACTGAGGAATTTTCCCTCCACACCTCACTAAAGATATCTTACTCACAAACTGTCATTTTAATTATTGATCTATGTAGCCACAATCACTTTATTGGCTTCATTCAGGGCTGGTACAAAGGCTGTTGGTGTCCCATGTATCATAAACTAGTGCACATTCAGTAGTATTAATTTGGGTCAGCTCCAGAGTGAAAACTGGCCCATCAACCATCAGGTCCTGAACGATCCCCGGTACGATAACATGCCAGGAAGAAAACGGTCTTGTAAGCTTGCAAACAAGGCTATCTCCCTCATGAATCCATATTCCCCAACTGTCCCGGTTTTAGGGGGGTCTGTCCTGCCAAGCTCGTCCTCTGTACCGCTCTTCAGGACAGAGGTAGTGTTTGATGGGACAGAGGGAGTCTGGTGTCTGTGACACCAGAGAATTTCTACAGTGCATGCCTCTGCGCTGTAGCGCTGCTAGCTTCGGTGACAGTGATACCGCACAAGATTGAGCTGACACTCTGACCTCCATTTAATGTGGATAAATGCAAGATAAAGCACCTTGGGCATACAAATCCAAGGGCAGGAAATAGAATATTTGGTACAGTCCTAACCTCAACATCTGAGGAAAAGGATTTAGAAGTAATAATTTCAGAGGACTTAAAGGTAGGTAGACAATGCAATAGAGCAGCAGGAAATGCTAGCAGAATGCTTGGTTGCATAGGGAGAGGTATTAGCAGTAGGAAGAGGGAAGTGCTCATGCCATTGTACTGAGCACTGGTGAGACCTCACTTGGAGTATTGTACACAGTACTGAGGACCGTATCTCCAGAAGGATATTGATACTTTGGAGAAAGTTCAGAGAAGGGCTACTAAACTGGTTCATGGGTTGAAAAGATAAAACTTACCATTAAATCTATATAACATATATAGCTTAGAAGAAAGACAAGACAAAGTAGATATGATTGAGACATTTAAAAACATTAAAGGAAACCAACACAGTAAAGGAGAAGAGTATATTTAAAAGAAGAAAACTACCACAAAAAGAGGACTTAAGTTAGAGGGAAAAGGTTTATAAGTAATCTCAGGAAGTTATACTTTACTGAGAGGGTAGTGGATGCATGCAATAGCCTTATAGCAGAAGTGGTAGAGGTTAATACAGTGAAGGAGTTTAATAATGCATGGGATAGGCATAAGGCTATCCTACATATAAGATAAGGCCAGGAACTAATGAAAGAATTCCGATTTTTTTTTTTAATGATTAATTAATTTTAAGTTATACATAAACTGGGCTTCCTAGATGGACCATTTGTTCTTATCTGCCAACATTCTATGTATATATATTTGTATATGTATGTATGTTGGCAAGGCTTGACCTGGAATTATCATAGATTGTGTGCATATCTGTGTGTGTATATTCTGTATGTACTGAATATCTATGTGAATCTGTCTATGGGAGGAAGGCACAGGGTGACACTTGGACAGGGTTAGTACATGAGTTTGGAGATAGCATCACCTTCTTTAGATAAGTGGGCTCAGTCAGGACAATGCATTCAGCTACAAGTGGGACTGGAATGTGGACGAGGAATTAATCATTTTTCTGAAGTCACAGAACAAGGCGGGGGTGCTGAGAAACAGAGAAAGTAAAAAACAAACCCTCAAGAAAACAGGCGTCTCTGCAAACAAGGGCTTCTTTTCACAGTAGTTCAGCCCCTCGATCTTTGTGTTGATGTCACGGAGAATGGCCTCAGTGTCCTTGTGTCTCCAGAGGCAGTGATAGGCTGTGCCAGGATGGCCACAATGGCACTGTTTGTAGCTAGAAGCCGGTATGCACCTCTGGAATTCTAGGGCATGGTGGTGGGTAGGTCAGCGTAGGAGCATTAAAAAAGTCATATTATCAGGGAAAGAGATGGAACCACTGTAAAATGACCTAGGGAGAAAGGTATGTGGTAGACACAGGAACATACAGTCCTATGCCACATCTAACTGGGTAGCCAACATTTCCAGCCATGTTTCCACTACAATTCATGTAATCTACCTGCAGGCTTGAATTGACTGTAGCTTGCAGCAGCAGGGATGGGGGTTGTTGTCATAGTCCAGAATATGAACAGAGCTGCTGTTAACCTCAGTGGTGACATTTGTTAGTACATGTGAAATTTGTTCATTTTTTCTATCAGAAATAGATATTTAGCCACTGTAATAGGAGAAATTGTTTTTGCCGTATTGTTATGTAGATCTGAGGTCTAACATGGTTTAGCAAATTATACGTGGTGCTAACAAGATTGCAAGCAAATGTACAGATCTATAGATAAAAAGGTTTGTCAATTTCGGCAGCACCACCTGACAAAATCATTTTCTATTCTACAAGTCTATCTGCTGCCCAGTGATAACACCAGATAGGCAAGCATACTGCACATTCTGTATAGCACTCATGAGAATCGCCAATATCAATATTTGGCAACATATTTTCCTTCAGGTGTTTTAATACCATGACTTCCATTATCCTCAGCCAGCAACAATGAGAGCCTTGCATCAGTGTTGACTGCCTGAATCAGTGGGGACCCTCCGAGTATATTCATACAATGTCTCCTCCACCACCTTGTTATGTAGACGGAAGCTATCGTATGAGATCAGGTGCAATTCTCACAAATCTGAGAAAATTCCTGTTGTTTTCGGGAAAGAGTTGAGTTTAGGTAGATATCATTAACATTAACCTCAATCAAGGCAAGTGTCCACTACACCAAGCAGCTCACTTTATTGCTGAGTTCAACAGGATCCAAGGTGACAAGTCCAAATGCTGAGTTTACCTGTGTTTTGTGAATAAACCATTTAACAGATAATGTATAGATTTATTTATAGGTTTGTTTGTGCCCAAGGATAGCTTCTCAGTCAGTAGCCAGGTTCACCAGCAAACATAATATTATCATCTGTACTTTCTTACAGTTCAGCTTCTCAAAACCACAGACCTGGGAAGACAGAGCCTGCTGTACCTGAAAGAGATTGGACATGGTTGGTTTGGCAAGGTGAGTGTCTGCGAGGCCATCTGCTGGTTATGCCCTGTGTTGCAGGCTGGCTTTTAAAATGAGAAGTAAATGCACTGTTCCTTTACTGCTGGCTTTGATCGTTTACGTGTGAAAAGACTTTTCTAAGCCGAATATGCAAGCACATTTAGCTCACAAAATGAAGGTGTGAATTGTGCACGTTTCTAATAAACCGCTACAAACGTGTACTAATTGTGCAGGTGTGTAACACTTTTTATTTTATTTTTTTGGCAAATCAATGTTTATTGAAGATTTTACAGAGTCCACTTAACTGGTACATTGTGAAAACATGTAGGTTAGCAAATGTATACATGACATTCTGAGTATATTGAAACAGGACTTAATAATGTTATATATGACAGAGTCCCTTTAAGACAGCATCCATGCAAAATAAAGAGAAGAACACTAACTAACTGTGTAGAAACAGTTGGTAATGCGTGGGGCAAGGACTTAAAACATATACATTACACAGCAGGTGGGCCTCCAACACTGTTGGTGTTGGAGGCAAAAAAACATGTAAAATAACAAATTATGTATAAGATGTAGGCTATAGGAAGCACATTTCTGTTTTTTACTGTTTGAGGTTTCGTATATCTCCCCTTCCCCAAGGTGTTACTTGGCGAGGTGAATTCTGGGCTGAGCAGTACCCAGGTAGTCGTGAAGGAGCTGAAGGTCAGCGCCAGTGTGCAGGAGCAGATGCTCTTCTTAGAGGAGACACACCCCTACAGGTATGTAACTGTCCTAGCCAATAGGATTTCACTCGGAATCTGATGGCATACTCTGCTCCTCATAAGAATTCACACTGACATTTAACATTCTAATCATCTTCAGCCACAGGGCAAGCAATTTCTGTCTCCTAAATGTTGTGTGCTGATATTTGTTTAATAAGAAATACACTAAAATCTATATCTGTGTGATGGACAAATTAGTGTAGACAGTGTAGACATATCTAAACTGTCACAATGAGCTTATTTTCAAATAATACTGGGGTCAGTAAAGTGTGTAATCAATTCTATTGTTTATCTTCCAAGCACTCAAGCGTTAATATTGAGAATATGGTTTCTTCTCAGAAAATATCATAATTAAGTGTACACAGTAATTAGGCAGTTATTTCTGTCTGGATCCCTGTTATAGTTTGATGCACTTAACTCTGTGTTCATCACCTTGTATGAAATACTAGCTTTTGTTTACACCCTGTATCTTGGGAACAGGATATTCTCACTACCTCACCCCTTCCTGTATGGAGGAAGTGGTTACGGACTTGTTCGCCTATCATGCCGTTATTCTGTTACTGTAGAGCTTATCTGTCACAGAAATAGTTAATCCTTTCTCAAGGGACAGAGTGTGACCCAATTATTCTCTTATGTTAGGTCTCTAAGCTTGTATAGCATTTCCAGCTATTTCTTACCATTAAATCTGCCACTGGCTGAGCCTCAAGACAAAATCTAGGGCCTCATTTTAACTGCATTATAGTAACCACAATCCTTTTTTTTAACCATTATGTTTTGTGAAATTATGATAAAACAGCTTATGACATAATATTATGAGGAACATGTATAAAAACCCTTGCTCTGCAGTGTCAGGAGGTTATTTTTTTTTTAAAAGCGCAATCGCTGTTTGCAGTGAGAGAGAGAGTGACTGCCATCAAACTCTGTTTGGCAGAGGTTCCCCAATACAAATCAGCTTTTCAGTGCCTGATTTTTTTATACATAGGATGCAGCGACGCAACAAGCGCCAACACAACCTAAATCTACGCATTCAGTGTAGATAATGCAGACTCCTATGAGTCTGCGTCATACATTGGCGTACATGCCGATAGTGCCAGTATTTGGCGCAACCTGTGTGTGCGCCGTGCTTATACATGCCCCCTATGTCTTTAATAAGAGACCTACATATTTTTGAAAGCTTACCTTGATTATACTTGTTTCATGGCCTACACAACAGCCAATATACAGAAACTGTATTCCCAAATTTCCCCCAAAACAATAACATTATAAAATGCAATTGCCTACCTTTTTCGCCTTAGGTCCACTTCCAATTGCTAACATTTCTTGGCTTCAGAGGGGGCTCCAGCATGTTTATTGACTCTAATACTGGCACAGACTTCTGCCACAGACCCCCATGAGGTCCTGAATGAACCAGGGTGTAGGATGTCTGTGCTGCACTGGAGACATAGGTGCTTCTCTGTCTTGCTACTGATACTTTAATAAAAAATTACAATCATACATTTTTTTAGTAATAAATATTCTATTATGGTATATTAAAACTATTATCATGCTAGTGAAACATTGATTAGTAATGTTTTTATATTATATATTACTATAATATAGATAACATTAATATTAATAAATGTAAGTATTATTATTAATTTATTTTAATGTTTTTTATATTTATTTATTTTTATTTCATTTTCTTTATTATATTTTAATATATTTAATTATTTTTGAAACAATTTTAATTTTATTTAGGTTTGGGCCATTTCGGGAGGGCTTTGACTAGTTTCACAATAGCTGAAGTTCTCCCATTCACTTCTTTGGGAAGACTTCAGCTATTTCCGAAATGTGGCCACAATTCAAGATCACTTCGGTGGGCTCCGAGTAGCCCGAATTTCAAATAGTTAGGGGTTATCTGAACATTAAATGGCAATACTTTTTGGAATTTGTTAAATCTTGACATAAAGGTCAACTTAGGTAGCTCCAATTATTGGCACTGAAATGGTGCCTCCAAAATGCGGTACATCGGTACCCAAAATTCACGCTACTCAGGTAGCTCCAATGTGCCTCCGAATATATCGGAATGTCTCGATTCCACACTGATATCTGCCGAAACCAAATGGAGCCAAAACATGTCCGAAACGGACCAAAGGGATAGCCTCACCCATCCAATTAGCCCAGGAATACCAAAAATAATCTGAAATCAGACTAAAAACAAACAAATTGCCCATAGGAAATAGATGCCAGTTTCATAAAATCAGCACAAATTATAGGTGCAATCAATATAATCAATACAAATTATAGGTGCAATCAATATATTCAATACAAATTATAGGTGCAATCAATATAATCAATACAAATTATAGGTGCAATCAATATATTCAATACAAATTATAGGTGCAATCAATATATTCAATACAAATTATAGGTGCAATCAATATAATCAATACAAATTATAGGTGCAATCAATATATTCAATACAAATTATAGGTGCAATCAATATAATCAATACAAATTATAGGTGCAATCAACTGATAAAATAAATAATGAGCACATGTCCAGATCACCATTTAAGAGCAGTATCTGCACACTGCAGCAAGCAAAAAATAAGGAAATTAAACAAAAATGGCAATCCAGTGATCAAGGCAGGAAAGGGAACTGAGAGGGGAGAAGTCTAGGCCCAAAATGTGTTTTGTGAACTTGGAGTGATCTTTTCCGAATGGGAGAGTAGGGAGAATAGCCACAGTACTAAATGTATACATTTATATAAAATTGTGTAACTATGGACTGATGAATATGTAAATTCTTTAGATTACTTTGTAACACTTTCCAGATTTGACAACTCTTGATCTTAGAAATCTTCCTAGATTTCTTTGGTGCAAGGCATCGTTAACATCTGCAGATGCTTCTTGTGAATAGCAAACTCAAAATGTTTTTTATAAGTTAAAATAGCTCTAAAAGCACACCTCCAATCCCATTTCATTGATTGGATACCAGGTTTGCTAACTCCTGACTGACTCTGGATAGCTTTTGTTGAAGGCCTAGGGATTCTCATACTTTTGAATGATATATTCAGTTTGGATGAGATCAGTACAATAATTTGTGTGTGATTAGTTAAGACAGATTGTTTTTTTATTGTAACTTGAAGATCAGACCATATATTAAGACATACTTGTACATAAATGCAGGTAATTCCAAAGGGCTCACTTACTTTTCCTTCACATCCCTCCACTTACAGAACGTACATAACCCCAGTGTGGCAGGAACAATTCAATATATTGGAAGATATTAACACTGCTAATAATTAGTTTTGTGATCTTGATTGAATGAGGCAAGGTTGTTTGGAAGTGACAGGTCCACTGTGTGCTTTGCAAGCAGCTGGCATTTTCAGGTGAGCGGCTAGAGGACATCTTAGCCAAGCTGTCTGCACTTGCTAATGTTCTGTACACATTGTCCATTCCTGCTGTCTGGGATGGCTGGCTTTATTTTGGATTTGTTTGGTTTCATTCTGCTATGGGTGGATCTGTTGTCCAAATTACTTAGGGGCAGGTGTGAATGCCCAAATGAACTTCTAACTAGTAAAATCATGTTATACTTAGAAGACATCTCTAGTTACAATCACATTTATTTTGGTTTTATGCTCTGTTCACATTGGTAAATATTCTTGTTGATTGTGTGATAGTCATCCAACAATCCTTACTCATGATCCACATTCTGTATGGATTACTAAATATTCTACATTAAAAAACTCAGTGGATGTTCTAATTGCCATCTGGAAAAAAATACAATAAATACTTCCCAGAAGCACTCTCTTCAATGTTTGAACGAACAGGCAACACAAGCTTGTGGATACATAGAAGGAAATATAAACAGACATAGAGAAATAGTGCAGGTTCTATATACTCTGTGATGATAAAGTACTGATTATATTGCACTGAAAAGACTACTTTAGGGATGAAAGATCACCTTTCAATAATTTCTTCTGAAATCATAGAATTAAGAGAAACCAATGGTACTCACACAAGTGCAAAGAGCATGGCAGATATCAAATGCAAGTCAGCTTCATTGGATTCTGCTCAAAATCTTCTGGAGATATATCCTGTCCAACTTCTTTGGGAGGAAAAACTATTACTTGGTATTTGCACACATACACTAATTCTTATAGTGCGCATGACATACAGATCGAAGCTGGCATGTAATACATGTTAAAAAGAACTAGTACGTGTGAAAAAGCACCACACAAAATATGTCACGACTAACACATAATTTACCTATACTGCCTCAATACTTCATATACCAATATGGTAAATCCATGGTAAGAATTAAAGCCCTAGATGTTTCTAATGGACCAGTAATGTTTTTCTGGTCAGAAACAACGGGCACCAAATGGTCAGAAAAAACAGGCACCAAATATTCTGTACTTACAAATATACATAATGTAAATCCATCCCTGCCTTGAAACCAGTTTTAATATGTACATTGGTAGTAATTTAGATTGGTATTGGGATCTTGCGTAACAAATGTTTTGAAAGAAGTCATTGTTCTTTCTTCTGTTTACGTATATTATTCTTTACACAAAGGTAAGGAAAATGACTTGCCCCAGCCTGCCGAATACAGCTCCTTCTATTTCAGGCTGTTGGAATAGGTAGATGTATGAATGTGAAAATATTAATTTGTATTTCACAAAGCTACATATTTGACATTGACCATTTGTGCACCCTTCCATGCTGTTACTAAGTTCTTGTCACTGCTATGCTCAGTTGCCCATAACATTCAGTAACGCTGGCCTCCTCTCTCCCCAGGGTTCTCCAGCATGCCAACCTGTTGCAGTGCTTGGCACAGTGTGCAGAGATCACCCCCTACCTATTGGTTATGGAATTTTGCCCTTTGGTAAGTGCAGAGAGGAGAGTTAAAGTAAAAAAAAATGTCTGCCTGGGAGCACTGCCAAGAGTTCAGCTTCATGAGTCATTAACCCAGAAAGGAAGAAATGGCAAGGAAATGATACCCTGTATCTTATGTAACGAAGCACAGGATTTAAGTTGGAGGATTTCATTTTACACATGGGCTGCTTTCACAAAATGGAAGGTGTGTTCTAGTGAATGTCAACGCTTATGATGGGTTCTGAAAGTTGTGCTGGCATTATTTTTCAGCTCACCTCTGTACTGACAGATGGGCCTGAAGATAAAAGGGTGTATTTTAGTTTTCTTTAACCAGTGGATGCCAGTTTATATGAAATTCTCTTTCTTTTTTTTTCTTTTTAAATGTGGCTTCTCGTTACTGTTTGATGTACAAACCATTTAGGATGATCCCTCTTTTAAGAGTTGCGATCCTCTACTGGATTGAATGTGGATTGGGCATTATAGCTGAATTTGCAGCTCCCTCGAAATGTGGCTCCTTAATATCGATGAATTTGGGGTCGGGGGGGGGGGGGGGCAGCATTTTGTTTTTCACCCCAGGCAGCACAGTGGGTGTAGCTAAATAACTTATTATGGGATACAAATAAAAACGAAATTAGCTAACATGGCTGATCTCCGCAGGGTGACCTGAAAGGCTACCTTCAGAGCTGTGCAGCAACAGAGTCCACAGCCCCGGACCCCCTAACACTGCAGAGAATGGGTTGTGAGCTTTGCTGTGGGCTTCTGCACTTGCACAAGAATAATTACACTCACAGGTGAGAATGGAAGGGGGGGGGGGTCCAAGACTGTGTGTGTATTATTAGCCTGTCTTATTATCATCCCTCAGTGTACCCTTTGCTAAATCTACTTTTTAAGGATTGTCTGAAACTCTCCAGCATCTCCACAGTGGATTCCTTTCTGTCCTTCACTATAGGGTCTGTTTGCTAAAAACCAAGATTGGAGATCAAGATTAGTGCTAACCTCGGACAGACTCCACCACCCTTTAGATGCCTCATCTCGACCTTGAAAATTGGTATTCACTAACCATTCTGCAAAGATTGAGACTAGGCGAAGCCTGCCGAGATTAATGAGAGCAAGATGAAACTCCCCCCATTCATTTCAATGGGGGAAGGAAAAAAAGGGTATGAAACTGCCTGAAAAATCCTTTCCCCATGAAAAATAAATGAAAATAAAACTAGTCCTGCTACCCCCTATAATTAAACGCGCCAGGAGCTGCTAATGGGAATATGTCATGGGCCAAGAAATTGCCCTGGGTCCCTGGCCTGTTAATAGAACTCCTGGGCTGGGATTTCATTCTGTGTCTCCCCTCCATTGAGTGCTGTTAGGGTTCATTTTATTTTTATTAATGTATTTATTATTTATGTTATCTGGGCGACCTTGGTGCAGCCCCTGGCTGGGAGGATTATTAAATATTTGAGGGGGTTATTATTTATTTGGGTAGGGTGGCTATTATTGATTTTTATTCTGGGCCCCCCAAAACATTACATAAAAGTGGATGGGGGTAGTTATAACCCCCATCACTGTGCAGGGGATATTTGTTAAATGGCCAGGGGCCCTGGGCATATTTATTAGTGGTGACAGTAAGCATTTAGTTATAGGTGTTCTTTGCCCTGGTCCCCCATGCGTGTTAGGGCTTCCTGGGACAAGAGTGGGGTTTCATTTTTATTTTTTATACAAATCCACATATAAAGGAGGCACGTAGCGGGACAGAGGTTTGGCATCCCACCCAATTCGAACCCCCCTTGGTTTTCTGTGAACAGCAATATTTAGTTATTTTCAGTGAAGGGAGATCGAGATGGGCTTTGGCGATGGACCTTAGCGATGTGGGGGGGGAAGGGAGGTTGAGTTATTTTTAGTGAGTAGCGTGAGGAGGTCGACTTTTAAAGTCAAATTCGACCTCCCTAGTCACTATTCTTGACCTTTAGTGAATAGATTCCTTTGTCTTTCCTTTACACAATTATCACCTCCAGTTGTACTTCCTTTCATTTAACCTCTTCACCTTTTTTTCTGACTTCCTCTGCTGTCTTACCCCCATGCTGCTCTGTTCCAGACTCCGTATTTTCTTTCACACATCTCTGGACCGCTCTCTCAGTTTGTCCCCTGGAACAATATCCTGATGCTGAATGAGTGGGACATACAGGCTCCAGCATCAGTGATTTTGTTGCAGGCGGCACTCAATGCATCTGGTCCCACGGATGGCAGCGTGAACCTGTCCTGTGACACCCATCAGTCAGTGCTCTCTGTCCATTTATCTGTCACCATCTATTCACCAAACCTGTCACCTTCCCTGGTGCTCTTTAACCACTCTCTACCACACACTCTTCATTTCTCACCTGCTTTTGCTTCTTTCCATGTCACATTTTATATTCTGTCCTGTTTTCTATGTTTCCTGTTACTTAGGGATACTCAACAGGTAGCTCACCAGCAGTTGGTTGCATAGCACGCGCATGATGCTCAGGCAGGGATATATCTATTGACTGAGGGTCATGGTAGTTCAGCAGCTTGAGAGCTACCTGTCACTGCTGTCCTTTTCTCTATTTCTTTCACTCCATCATTTGTGCTCTCATAAATAGCCCTGAACCCCACAGGACCGAGATATCCTCCTGTATGAAAGGTGTGTCCCTGACCTTTAGATGAATCTGTTTTCTAATATGGCAAAGAATACAGAGATTATGGTAATAGATGTTGCCTCTTCTGACCAAAGGGACTTATCCACTAAAGCAGAACTGTCTGAGTTCATTCCTTGAGAGATGCATGAAGGCATTGGTTAATGTTGCCTATATTGCTGATTGTTCTGTATTTGGAGAGATGGTAGCTCAGTGGTTGGCTACTGGGAAAAAAGTTGGACAGCACAACTCTGCAGCTAAAATGGCTCTTCATAGTGAGATAAAGAAGATAATAACTTTGCGATCTGCCACAGTCAGTATCAAAACATTGTATTTATGTTGAGCATGATGGGAGTTGTAACTTGTTGTCCTCAAAGAACTACTCCCAAGGGTTGCCTACACCAATATATCAACCTGGAGCCAAATGCACTATCTCTACCTAGCACCCACTGAAGATTATAAATGGCAAACCATTAAACCCATTACAAGCAAGAAATTACATTCAATAACTGTTCTTTTAATTTACTTTAATAGAAGAATTAATCATGTATTGATTTGTTTTTCTTTCTTATTTAGGGTTCTGTTTAACATATCTGTGTGAATTGCTAAATATAAAGTGTCTCACTTTGGAGTCTCCCCTGTTATACAGATATACAAGCTGGCAGCATAAATAAAAACAAAGCACATAGGGATCTGCTAGTTTTAATATCTGAAACGAGTTGGCATCACATTTAGTAAACTGGTAAATGAATCAAGACTTAATTTTTACTAATAAACCTATGGTATATGAACATACATATGTAATATAGAGCACCACTGAGGTGACAAAAAGTGACCCACAATACAAAACATTTTTAGTGTGCAACCATACAGAATATTATCTTAAAGTTATTTTTTACATTTTAAATTATTTTAAAGTATTTTAAAAGCACCTAGCTCAGATGAAATTTTTGATATATTGTGACTAAAAGCTCCAGTATTTTTTCATCTAATACCGTACTTTAAAATAATTGAAAATTAAAAAAAAAACACTTTAAGATAATATGTTTTATTGTTGCACACTGACTATGTATTGCATTGTGTGACTTTTTAAATAGTCTGGCGGTCAGTTTATTGAGAATGTTCCCAGGCAAAAAATCATTTGGAAACAAAATTAAAAATAGACCTTGTGCCTGTTCAATTAACCGTCACATGTAAGTAATGTGTTGTTAATCAGCCCCACGAGATTAACCGACTGGATTGTAGAATGTCGTGCAGATGTAATCTTTTCACACACAGGTGAGCCTGTGATGTATTGTCTTGCACTCACATGTTGGCAAAGGGTGCTAATGCCAAGGAGCATACTCTGTGCGTTGAATGGGTTGGCACGCCAGAGGGAGCAGAGAAGATGTCCTGGTACAGCCTGTACTGGAATATTCATCCTGGGACAGTGAACTCCGGAATTAAACATCCCAGTCTACAAATGTAGACAAATCCTAGCATGAGACTGTTCTGTAATTGTTATTGGAGAAGCTGCAGCAACAAAACTTTATTTTTTATTTTTTTTAAACAACCTGCAGTTGTCTAGCTGATAAATGGATTAACCCCTGCTCAGCCAGAAGTCTTTTAGGTACATGTTGCACTGCAATCCCATTTGGATTTACAGAGTTTGGAAATTGGCAAGCCATCATTAATGACAGAACAAGGAGTGACAGGGGACTGAATAAGTAGAGGAGCAGCGCTAACTTTGTGCAATTTCCCCTTTCCTATGCTTAGTGACCTCGCACTGAGGAACTGCCTGCTGGCTGCAGATCTGACAGTGAAAATTGGAGATTATGGGTTGGCTCATTCCAAGTACCGGGTAAGTGCTGCTTGATATAACTTCATTTGTAATTAAATGACTTACCTGTGGGGTACATTACACCAATTGAACATTACACTGGATTGCAGTATTGTTATGCTAGTCACAGCTTGGTAGACTTGATTAAGTTCATCAGACTTGTGGGACTACAATACCCATTATCCTCAGTCCAATGTTCATTACTGTGCATGATGCGTTGTAATGCCCAACCATAGGCAGAGTCAACATTTTAAAAATCTTTTGATTTCTAGAATAGAACAATGCATTGAATGCTGTGTGCACTGAAAAGGTTAATGCCATTTCAACAGCAGGCTTAGTATATCAATGCTTAAAATGACTACAGCATAACCCCTGATATTATTCAATGTGCACCTGTATGTTGCATTGCTGTTTGTTGAAGGGTAGTGGATTGGTGGATTAGTGTCACAGCAGAGATGGTAGGTTTTCTTTTTTCTTTTTTTTAATGTGGCATGGGACAAAACAATATCCGTAATGCAAAAGAAAGCTGCAAATTAAATTAGACTGGGGCTTAGGAAAAGGGTGCGTTGAGGCTGTCGAATTGTGCATCTGTGTAAATGATGGGATTAACCTTCTGTCACATCCCTGCATGTCACATCTTTCCATATCACGTGGCCTGTTATATTCCCTTCTGTAGGTCCCGGTTACTGTTTACCTGCTGTACACACAACAGGCAGTGCCACTGCAGAATAAAAATTATATATATATATATATATATATATATATATATATATATATATATATATATGTATGTGTGTGTGTGTGTGTGTGTGTGTGTGTGTGTGTGTGTGTGTATCTAAATATAATATACACTTTTGTTATAAGAAAATGATTCTTATTTATTTCACCCATATATATATATTAATGTATATAAAATAAAAACTCTTTACCCTTTGCCCTGCATACACCCTTACACAGGAGTACTGGGGATCACTGGAGGAGGATGAGCTGTTATTTTCCCCCTGATGCTCAGACCCTTCTGTTACTATGTTACACACATTCTGCGGTTTGTAACCAAACACCGTGGCACTGTGCCAGCTGTCCCTACACTGTGCCAGAGCAGGCACCGAGCTGCCCGGATTAAGGAAAGGGGGGGGGGGGAATAGGCACTCTCCCACTTCAGAGCACGTCTCTGCCCCAAGGGGGAGGAGGGGACTCTCTCTAACCTCTCTCCGTCAGGGTGAGTCAGACGTCTGCTGATCCTCGGGGAGGGGGGGGCTCAGGGAGAAGGAGGAAGCAACAGGGGAGTTTGTAGCTGAGGCTGAGCGGGTAGCTGTGTTTGTGCCTGGCAGGATGACTACCTTGTGACGTCGGACCAGCTGTGGGTGCCACTGCGCTGGATAGCGCCAGAACTCATCGACGAAGTACATGGGAACTTGCTTGTGGTGGATCAGACCAAGGCCAGCAATATCTGGTGAGAATATCTTGCACTTTCCACCTCACATGAGGCTGGGGAGGAGCTGGTTTCGTGTTCTCTAGATGCTTGTTTCTTTCATTCACATTGGGGTTTATTTGTAAAGAGAATGTTAATGTTAATTCCTCCACTTTTAGAACTTTGCCCCAGAAATGACTTGTATGTGTTGTGGCAGAGAGCTTTTCGTTTAATTGTGACACAGCTATGTGTCCACATGTGTGGTTTCTTACAGTTGCATTTTCATACTGATGTAGATTTCGTAAATGTTTCTTTTTTTTTTTTTGCCACCATAACTGTACTGGGTGTTCACATATAGTGTAGATGAGGGATCAGCCTTGGAAAATTGAGGGTGTGGTCCAGAGGTATCAGACTTTGTGAGACACTTTAACGGCTGGCGATACCTCAAATAGATCTGTTATGAAACACCTTTAGCATATGGTAAAGCAGCCTTGCAAACTGCAGTGATGTCTTGTTTGTGCACTCTGACTTCAAGAGGCTTACAATATGACTTCCATTCATAATATAAACTAATCCTGCTTATTCCACCGTGGGTATTAGCTACAAAGGGATAATGGAGTTCTTTGAGATAACCAGGAGGTTGAATAAGTTCTAGGTCAGTAGGAAAAAGCAAGGTGAGTAGGGTAAGGGAAAATTGGAGTATTACTGAATGTTACTACAGGGTAGTGTGAGTGATGGATAATTAGTGATACTACATGAGAGCAGAACATCACTGACTGAGAATTCCTCAGGCAGACACAAGGGTCTGCTCAATCAACAGGTTATACAAGGGTCTGCACAAAGGTTGCTCAATGCAAGGGTCTGCACAGGATGTCATATGACTGTCCATATACCAAGTGAAGGATATAGACACACTAATACTTCTACTACTGAGTTGGAAAATTTCCCCCATTCATCTGCATTTGTCTAAAGTTTGACATTTTGAAATTCCCATCTCAATTCCCTGCAATTCACTCTTTATTGAACAGACCCTGAAGAGCAGGTATTTTAAACAGTTTGACTTGAATAATTCAGAAACAACACATCAGGGTTTATGTATAAATAAGAATTGAAAATAAAGTTCTAAAAGGGGAACAATCAACAAAAAACAATCTTATGGGTCTGCCTCAGAAATGCTCTTTATACACAAATTCACTTATGCTTGCTGCACCTTGGGTATTATGTGTACAAAGTTCTGAAACAGGGCAATTACTAGGGGACCAATGGAATGTTCCTGATGATTATTCCACCTTGTCCTAAAATGGCTCTTTATACACCACCTCCAATGTGGTTCCAATGATACGGTGGCTTCACTGTAGTGCTATACTTTTCTGTTTGATTTAATAATAAACTGCTTTCCTTTCCTTCACAGGTCTTTGGGAGTTACACTTTGGGAGCTTTTTGAGTTGGGGCAGCAGCCATACCATGAGTACTCTGACCGGCAGGTTCTGTGCTATGTTATCAAGGAGCAGCAACTTAAACTACCCAAACCTCAGCTCAAGCAGCTGCTCTCGGACCGCTGGTAAGAAACATGCATTCACTATGGATGCCATGGTACAGTCACGCCACATGTTTATAAGAGGCAAAGCTACACGAACACTGACACCGAACTGGGAACACTGATAAAATGATAAAATTAAGAATGATGAAATTTGCAGATATTTGGATTGTAGTAAGTAGAATGACTACAATGCTAGACTATGACTAACACATATTTGTTGCCATTAACACTCTAATTATGGATTTATTATTATAAATAGAGCTTAGTATTGCTGTGACCACAGGTTTGAAAAAGACACATACCACAGCTATATATCTCACACAGGAGCACATACCCGTCACTGACACAGCAGCTTTAATAACTTCAAAATCAGGCTTTTCAAACCTATGGGTGATGATGGCATATAAACTCTCTGTTGCTGAATTGCACATATGTAATCCACATTGACTTTAATAATAAAAACTCTGCAGGCCTCCATAGTTTTAACATTGGACTTGACAGAGTGTTTAAGCATCTTGTCCAGATGGATCTTGTTGAGTTCACTATACAAATACCCAAGCTGATAGCTACTGTTTTTCATCTGCCATTTTTTACTCACTTTACCACTTAGATGTAGAGTATAAACCTTATGTACACACCCAATTTAAAAATCTCATACCACTATCCTACCAATAGTACATTCTCTTCACATCAATTTAATGTCAACATTTATCAGCAGCAAAATCCACACATGCATCAAGCATTTATTAACAGAATAACGTATGTAAAGAAGCAGCTCATTATTGATTAAACATAGAATAATTATCAGATTTACTCTATTTGAGTAGACTGGAGCAAGATTATTTTTTTTTTGTAGCACCTACTCACTTGAGCACTTCCTGAAACTAAACAGGGGACCACTGGAAGATGCCACTGAAAATGTGAAGTTCAAAGTTCAGTTACGTCCCCGATGTGCTCTATCGATTCAAAACACAGGAACATTTTCAAATGTACACTACTGTTCAAAAGTTTGGGGTCACTTAGATATTTACTTGTTTCTAATGGAAACGTTCATTTTGTCCATTGAAATAACATCAAAGTAATAAAAAATACAGTGTAGACATTGTTAATGTTGTAAATGACTAGTGTAACTGGAAACGGCTGATTTTTTTATGCAAATATATACATTAGTGTACACGGGCCATTATCAGCGAACATCACTCCTGTGTTCCAATGGCATGTTGTGTTAGCTAATCCAAGCTTATCATTTTAAATGTCAATGTCTTGTCTGTATTTCCTGTTCATTATGGAACTCGTTTAATGTGTGTTTTCATCAATAGAAATGATTTTTAATTTAATTCCAAAAAATTCAAGCTCATCACATGCCAAAGATAGACAATGCAGCATTGCTGAATTAGTATAGAAACCTACACATAACACACATATTTATTTGTAGGAAAGAAAACTTGAAACAGTGATAGACTGAAATTTAACAGCAATGTGACATGTGCACACTATGGTTTCATCACCTTGGAAAAGCACAGGCACTTGGGATTTGATGCTAGAGTAACCCATCAGAAATATAACACCATATTTACACTCATGCACAAGGAAGGGATTTCACATCACAGAGTTGCTGCCTTTTATATGTTGCTCACAGATTGCATCTGTTATTCCAGGTTCGAGGTGATGCAGTTCTGCTGGCTGCAGTCCGAGCAAAGACCCACAGCTGAGGAGGTGCACCTTCTGCTTTCCTACTTAAGTGTGAAAGGAGCCAGCGAGCTGGAGGAGGAGTTTGAGAAGCGTTGGAACTCCATGAAACCTAATGGTGGAGCTGGCAGCGGAGGACACCATGAGACTGAACTATCCTCATATCCACTACTGGAACACTTCTCTTCAGATGGATTCCATTTGGATGGTGATGATGTGCTAACAGTGACCCAAACTAGCCAGGGTCTTAACTTTGAGTACAAGTGGGAACGAGGAAGGCATGAACAGTACCCTCTGAGTCCAGGGTGCCCACTCTACCAAGATATGTACTATACACCAAGCACAGGGGATGGATTGAGCCTGGGTGTATCTCCTTCTTGTTATGAGAACAAAGAATGCATTCCTGGCTCCCGACCTCTGGAAGTGGTTCCTGTACTAAGTGCCCGAAGCCCATCAGTTGCTGGAGACTATTACATACGTATCGAGGAGCCTTTGAGCAGCAATCTTCCACAAGAGGATAGTCCTCAAAATGAGGGGCCTTGTATAAAAGAGACGAGGGATTCAGAGGGAGAATATTCATGTAAAAATAGCCCTTCCATTTCATTGTCAATGGAGCCTTTACTGAGGCAGACTGCCTGCTCTGCTGAAGGGGATCAGGTACAATCCAGTCAGGTCAGAGAGCAATGCCATGATGCTACGGGAGGCAATGAAGTAGAAGAGAAGTATCTTGTTGACCCTTTGGGGGAAGAGGGTTTCATATCAGATAGTTTCATTGACCCTCTTGGGGCTTCCCCATCTCTGAAGCAACTGTGTCAGGCTCGTTTGGGCACTGCAAAATTGGCACTCTCAGATAGATCAGAAAGTGAGGAGAGGGAGCAGAAAGTATGTGGATCTCCTGTTAATTCCATCACACTTAGACTAGAAAATGAAAACAATGCATTTCAGGGGGAAATTTTTGTGGTACCATCTAGGCTCAATTCATTTTCTCCACACTGGGCATCAAATGAGTCCTCAAACAATAACATATCTAGTACTCCCCAAGGCCACACATCTGATGTCTGGTGCAACCGCCGCACTGAGGAATATCATAAGGCAGAGACTGAGCCATATGGTCCTGAGTCCTGGCAGTTCATGGAATCTGGTGATGGAGAAACTGTCAGTCTCTTTGTGGAAGAAGCACGAGAACAATTATCAAATGGTGATGTACTTGTGGTTGATAGTGGTCAGGAATGTTCAGAATGGTTGGAGACACAGTCTAACGTCAAAACCTCTCCATCTGCAACAGAAGATAAACAGAGCAAATGTTGTGCATCCCATGTGGACTACACCCTTCCCTCTCTTAACTCCTTGCTTACTCCTAGTCATGTAGTCAGAGATTTGAATCAAAGCATGGACCCACTTGGTTCTACTTTAATAGGGTTCTGTGAGCCGGAACTCACACAAACGCCTGATATCTCAGGGAAGGAAGATTCTGTTTCTCTCCCCCAAGGGTTTTGCTCACACATTTTATTAGAGGAACTGAATGATCCATGTCTAACACCCAGCAACGAAAGTAAAAGACATGAGAAATCCTCACTTACAGACTTATACCAGATGCAGAGTGACAGTGATGATGACACCCTAGAGGTAACCTCAGGAGTTTTTACTGACCTCTCCATTGAGCAGGGGGACACAGTCCAATCTTTCAGATCCTTGCAGAAACAGGTGGGTACCCCAGATTCCTTGGACTCGTTGGATATGCCATCTACTGCCAGCTCTTGTGAAGCCTTTAGCCTCGGATCCTATGCTCCCTGCAGCCAGCCCAGAGCTTTGGACAGTGGGTATGATACAGAAAATTATGAGTCTCCTGAATTCGTACTGAAGGAGCCCCAAGATAGCAGGGAAACTGAGCCTTATTATCAGATTAATCAATCTCAGGAGCATGGTTTGGGCCCAGGAGAAATAACAATTTCCCGGTCAGTAAGTAGTGAATTACAAAGTTTAGATGCTAAAAACCCTTACAGAGACTCTGCATACTTCTCAGACTATGAATCCTTTACAAAAGAGGAGGATGAGGAAGAAAAAGAACAAGATGTTGAGGAAGTGCAGGAGGAATCCCCTAATGATCCAGAATCCCCTAATGATCCAGAGCTGGGACAACTAGACTCGGGTTTGATAGAGACATTTACTGACTCCAAAAATAAACCAGAGAGTGTTGTGGCAGTCATCGAACCCCACTGTCCCCAAGAGTCTTTATCATCTCCATGTTCCTCTCCTGTAACAAAAGATCAACTATTTCTGCAACCCCCCTCTATATCTAGAGATAACTCAGTAGATGAAGGATTGGGTCTGGACTCTGTTAGAGAAGCCTCATTTGACAAGTTATCAAGCCTGCAGCCAAACGTAGGGCCAGTCTCACATAGGACCTTCACACTGTCTCCTGTGCAGATGTGCCTGACCAAAGCATGCACCGTCAAGCAAGGGGCGTCGGGCATTATCACTCTTACTACTGGTTTGCAGGTAGAAGAAGCACATGGAGTACCCCACCTTTCAAAATGCCTCTCCCCTCCACTTCCACGCAAGGAAGGCAGAGCTGGAGAGTCCGCAGCAGAAGATGACGATGAGGATGAAGAAAGCGAGGACAGTGATGAATCAGATGAGGAACTTAGGTGCTATAATATCCAGGAGCACAGCGAGGAAAGTGAGGAGGAACATGGTTCTGTGCCCGTTATTATCACAGAAAATGGCAGCTCTGGGAACCTACGCAGCCTACTTAAGATGCCTAGCTTTGTGGAACAGGCTCTCTCTACCGAACTTGACCGAAAGAAGAAGGCAGTCTCTTTCTATGATGACGTCACTGTCTTCTTGTTTGACCAGGTATGTATCTTTAAAAAAGAAGTGACTAGTGCACAGGTTGTCATATGACTGTCCATATACCAAGTGGAGGATATAGACACACTAATACTTCTACTAGTTTGTTGGCAGAAGCACTTTGCCTACCTCATTTTGTTAAAAGCATTTTATTTCAATGGAGTTTTTACATTATCCATAGCTACCAATTCCAGCACATTTTAATGTGATCTTCTTCGCACACTGTGTTTCTTTCACTAAGAAAAGCATGTAAAAGCCAATCTAAGTACACGGATGAGCAAGGGGCCTCTTAGAACTGCCATATCATACACCACAGAACATGGTGAATTTTTTTTTTATCATATCCCATTAATTTTGAAATTGAAGGTTCCCATCCACCAAAAATTGCAAATGTCTAGCACAATGAGTATGGTGTAACATTAAATACTATACTGGTTGGAGCCTCCTATAAAATAAAAAACAAACACTTTTATTTAGGGATGCTTATAAAAAATGCATACTATTTATCCAATAAAAACACCCATTAATTAACCCATGTAGGTATATCTGTTCTCAAATATTGTTACTGCCACCACCCTTAGACCTTGTCAGTCAGTCTTTGCTTGTCTAATGTAGTGTGTAGTTTCCTTCTGTATACTGCTCCAAGTAATTATTGGTTCTATATAAATAAATGTTCATGTAATGTAATAACAGCATGTCATTTTGACAATTTATAAATAGACTCCCCAACCAATGCTAGGACGACCCTAATCTCCAAACCTCTAAAAGATTTGACACACCTGTCTTCCTATAGGCTTATAAATCTAATAAATGAGTATAGCGAAATATTATCTAAAATCTATGCAAATAGATTGCAGGAGATAGTTCCTTCAATTTAAAGTACTCATCAATTAGGGTTTTTAAAGGGCAAGTATTCTGTGAAAGGGATATGGACCGCAATTGTAGCCACATTAACTACCAACATAGACCAGTATAATGCTTATAACACACAATTTTAAGACTTGATGCAGAGAAGGCATTTGACCAAGTCTCTTTACATAAAATTATATTAAACACCTGCACATTGGTCAAACCTTCCTTACATTAATTTGGGTATACCAATCCCTCCACTGTTATCACAACTAATGGACTGGTTTCAGGGCCTATTTTGATGGAGCAAGGTGGGTGGGAGGTGAGGCAAGGCTCCCCTCTCTCCCATCTCTTATTTAGTCTGACAGTGGACCACCTTATTAGAGTGATGTTACATTCTCCTCACATTACGGGTAACAGGATAGGTAATAGAGAGGCTAAGCTGCCTTTTCAGACGACATATTATTATTTCTCTTTTATCCACAACTGTGAATACTGCAGATACTACATCTGCTGAAAAAGTACAGCAGCATAACTGGATTCCAAATCAACATGTCTACATCTAGGGCACTCTGCTTACACTCTCTACATAAACCCCCAAACCTACCAAATGTGGGAATCCAATGGACTAAAAATTCCCTTTATGAGCACTAAAATCCCCCAAATGCCAGAAACCTTATATATTCCCTTAACTACAAACCCATAATTAAAAATATTTCCAGTGAACTGCAAAGACCTAACTGCACATAGAATCCAACAAACAAATACAACTTTGGTTATAACCGATACTTTGGGACTATAATATGGTGGCATTGTATATGAACGACATTGATTGGCTATCTTTTACTAATGCACATACAGTTGGAGTTGGATCAACAATATTGCGGCAACTTGGTAGTGCAGGCTTTGCACCATAGTCCGATTTGCTGCATATCTGACTCATATTTAAATAATCCCCTTGTACCTTCAACAATTAATGCTTGGGAATTAAGGATAAAATGGGCATTCACTGGCATTAATCTCTATTTCAACCCTTCGAACATAACCCTATTTTCCAGGAGGGGAACTCTATGGCGCCATATTCTAGATGGGCTTCTTTATTAGTCAAAACACATCACTTCTGCAATAATGACTCGGCAAACCCTCTTAATCAGATAATTGGTCATGCTAAATAAATTAGCAACCACCACCCTTGTTTATGGTGTTATAAGTACAAAAACAAACCATAATTCATGCACATCAGGCATTGTTAAACTGGCTACAAAATTCCCAAATCTTGACAGGGAATACATAATTAGGAGTAAATTAGCTGCTCGTAAAACTTTCCTAGCAACTACTTACATGAAATATCAACTAAAAATACATCGGGCATATCTTTCTTCTAATTGGTCGTATGTTCTCAGTATATTGCCCACTGACTCTTGCCCCAAATGGCATATGGTGGACAGAGGTGGAAAACTTTGTTATGGGTCATGGATTTAATGATTTTGTACTTACGTCAACAATGGCGTTATTTTGAATTATGGGCAACACAGATACTCAGGATTTAAAAATTAAAGAGGCGGCAAAAAAAAAAAAACTTTTCTCACTCAGGCTGTTAAAAAAAAATTAAATAAAAAATTTTTTTTTTATTACACTGCATGGTTAAGCGAGTGACAATTGATGGAACAACTGCCAATCCAATAACAGAGATGTTGTGACATACAACATTTAATTCTGCAGCTATAAATGTTTTGTTATGTGTTTTACATGATTTGTAAGGGTTATTTTGGAAGGGACAGGTTTAAAGGAGTAGATTAGAGGGTAAGTTAGGGTTAGGGGTTAGGGATTTATGCCTGGGGTATATAAGTTATATAAAACATTTTTAGTCTTGCAGAAATGTATTATTTAATTTGTAAAACAAATACAACTTGAATATACTACCATGGATACACTGATTGTTGTATGTAACTTGCCAAGTGAAAAATTATTTGGAAAAATAAAAATGAGGAGGAAAAAATAGTTTGGGAAGCTGATAATTATGGAAATAACAAACATCCCCATTTAGAGTTCATTTGAGCTTGTTATGATAACATATCCGCTTTAACAAATAAATGAAATACCATTTTACATTTCTGGCATTTATTCTGACACAATATACATAATTTTTAATACTTGATGTTTGCAGACAGGAGAGTTGGCAACATTACGTGTGTGGATACCACAATATACAATCAAGCAGATTCTCTTTTTTGCCATTAGGAGAGCCCAACAAGGGAGCTAGCAGAACAGGACTTCCCGGACATGCCTTCAGATAATGGGCCATGTGTTGTACAAGAGAAGGAAGAGCAGAACCCACGTAAGGAGCCCACAGACCACCGCCTATTAGAAGATGGTAAGTGTAAAAGTCTGCTTTGCCACTACTAAAATAACATTTTGAAAGGATGCTTTATGTTCACTTTTACTAAACCCAAGGGATATAATTCATTGAGTTAGGGATATTGAAGGGAATATGTAATTTTTTTTTAAAATATTTATGTTGAAAGTAGATGTTTCACTTATCATGGTTTGTAGATGATATGTAAATATCTATTCATGGAGATCATTGTATGATGCATCTTTAGTATTTCACTTCCTAGTGTACTATATCCTAGAATTATGCATATGCACTGATCTCATGCGATCACAATCGGGACAGAATGTGCACATTTTACGAATGAGAATAGATTTGTTCAAAAGTAGACCATCACTGACTCTTTTATTGTAATTTAATCTCTCATTATCAGAATGATGGATACTATAATCTGCCAGTGGAAAATGGGAGCTATTCACTAAAAGTGAGGTGTGTGTGGGTTGTGGTGAGTTGAACATTTATGGAAAGGTTGCATCACTCTATTCCTTTTTAATTCTCAGGTTGTACTTTTGAATGGGAAGATGATTTATCTCTCAAACCTGTGAAATCCTCCTTTGTAACTTCGCTCTCACCGGCTGTGCATAGTTCAGAAGTACACAGCATTCCTGTCCCCGTGCCCTCTCAGAAGCCAGCACTACCTGTTCAGCTCTCTAGGTTCAGTGTGTCACCAACTTCCCTGTCCCGCTTCTCCATAACACATGTGGCTGACTCTACCATGGGATCCGTGGAAGGTATGAAGCAGGCTGGGAGAAAGCAATTTACAATATGCTGATTGGAGTATATGTGTCTTACCCTCATGTCACCACAGATCCATGTGTAGGCCTTCCAACCATACCCACTGCATCGCTGTTTGTGACCTTCTTACACCAGCCACCTCAGAAAAATGTTTGCCCCCGATTCTCAACCTTTTCACCCCAACCACTTTAGAACTGTTGGTTGCTATCCTCTCTGTCCACCCTTGAAGAGCTGTGTGCGTGGCCCTTCCTTCTCCCCATGGCAGAACATTGTGGTTTTATTATGTCTATAAATTGATTGTAGGACACAATTTAAGTATACATTTTTTAGAATTATGTTATATAAAAAAAAGTGCGTATTCATTCCTTATTTACCTTGTGTAAAATGAAATACATTGATAAATTTTTTTCTTATAGCCTTTTATAATAGTAGTGGTCCCTGTATATTTAAATGTTCACATTTTCTTCTGTTTCTATGCAGGGAGTGCGGAGGCTGGGGAGCGGGTGTGAGCCACTGAAAGCAAGTTCCAATTTAGGAACTCACATTGGAGCTAATTGAAGCTCAGGACTGAACCACACACAATGAGGATATGGGGGGTTCACAGGAAAAAAAAAAAAACATTTATGTTCTCTGCTGCTGTTCACAAATGATTTCCTTGCCCAAACCATGTAGGCAGTCACTTGTGTGTATGCATTATGTGTGGCTGTTACATTTTGTCTCTTTTGGAAGTGTCTCTGAGAGCACATCTTTTGTGGCTTGCACTCCAGAAAAGATGGGACGTGTGTCCTGATGTATGTGTGCCTAAATTCATGTCGTAGTACTGTATGTGTGCACATATATAGATGTCTACATGACGTTGTATGTTGCAGTGGATGAGTTTGATTTAATACATTGGGTTATGTGTGTGTCTCACATACCTCCTTTGGTAAGGGCATCCTTATCAAGCTTGTGTGTAAATGTAGATTTATATGGGCATTTGTGGCTCCTAAAACTACAACAGATACTCTGCCTGACACCTCATTCTCAAGCATTTTGAGTCATTCCGGGCTTGGTATGTATCACTGGACATTCTTCTGCAATTCACCATTGCCCCTCAGCTTTTTATGTTGCCCAGGAGCTCCCGAAGATGCACAAAAAGGGGCATGTATTTTATGACATTGACACTTGATCGGTGTGCCCTTAACCCCCAACAAGGATTGAGCTTTTCAATATTTATTACCCTGCTACTGAGGACTTGACTGCCCAACTCTGTGCTCTATGAAATGTCTTTTGGCCTTGAACCATGGTTTGGAAATGTCTACACAACCATTTCCATAATCTGTAACTCTGCAAGGCACTGATATATATATATATATATATATATATATATATATGTGTGTGTGTATCTTAATGACTGGAATTAATGTTGAATGCTGAAGAGATGTATCTAATTGTAACCCTATATATATATATATTTCATCTTCTGACTACTAGTCCTTGCTCTGGACCGAAACCATAGGTCACCTTCTCTCTCACAAGGGGCTATTATCTCACTTAATGGAAGTGCAAACTGTGGACTAGAAGCATCATGTAGTTTGGTCATGTATTCTTAAAGTTCATAACTATTTGTGGACTATTCAGCTGAGTTCACTGTCTAACTAACATACTGACCAGGCCCTTAGTGCATCTAATCTAAATCAGGACCTCACGTCCTCCACAGTACATACTGACATATTGAAATGTGTGTCTATACAAAGGTTATATAGATGGATGTGTGGGAATATTTATATTTTGTAAACAGATTATAAATGGACAATTTATCTTTCCAAGATATGCTGTTTGTGAGTTGTCAGAACTGCCGAGCTGCATTCTGAACCAGTGTATATACTGTAAGTGACGGCGTTAGGACCACTGTACAAATGATTTATTTTTACAATGACCTGCCTATTATTATCACCATGACTGTTTTGTGTATTAGCAAACACAAGATATATTTACATAGCACCAATGTACATGCACCACTTTAAACAACTTCCCCAGACAGGCAATTTAAGTGTAAATTAAACATATCTCCAAAGCTGAGCGTATTCTTCAAATTACGATTTATTCCGCTATGTTATGGCCAGTAACTGCACTTTATTGCTTTACGTTTAGACACAGAGGAGGGCGGAGAAGGGCCTTTGTTTGCTCGTCCCTCATTTTTATAGTTTAACAGCGCTAAGCCTTCTATTTCAAACAACTACTACCAATTCCTACTTTGGCTTCTATAACTATCTTGTAATTGTTCTATCTGACTCAGTTCTAATGCAAGAAATGATCTATCCTTATTAAAAGGAGAACTATTTGCCTTGGTACTTGGCAGCGTGTGATGCACTAAGGTGTTATAGCCTGGAGATCTCCCCAGATCCTGTGTTAGTCTTTATACTTTAAAAATCTTGTGTAACACATCACTTGACATAATACGGTAACTGCGATGTACCAACAACCAATAAAAGCCTGGCATGGAATAAAACAACAATGTGGTCATTCTATACCAGTCACTACTTGTATTATGCTGCACTGAGTGCTGTTGCTTTACAAATGTGTTACCCTCTAAACACCCTTTTTGTGAAGAGAGTGCTAAATTTGGCACAATCTCCATAGAAAGCAATGAAATGATTGGCTAATAGCTCCAAATAAAGCATGTTGCCCCTAAAATTCCGTAGTTTGGCTTTAATGATTATGGCACATCACATTATTGTGACATAAGAGGTAAAAGTATTTGATAGTAACACTCACCTTGGTAGTATCTCACGGTTAAAGGACGATAAGAAGCTGTCATCAGGTGTTGAGCTTTCTCTCCACTGAGATAGAGCAACATTAACATTGTGGGGCTGTGTAGTAACCAGTGTAAAATGACATAGAATTTGGAGTATTATCTGGATACCTTAGTACCTGGGTTCCCAGTTGTGGCCTTGTAGGTCCTGATATAACACAACTTCCATATATCCCGGCCAGTCTCAACGGCAGCGAGAAATGGTAGCTGTATTACAGGAACGCCTTTTAGGTGCCCAGTACATCCTTGTGAAATGTACTTTCTCTCAAGTTATAAAACCAAATCAGTGACCATAAACTTAGGTATAATAAGGTCTGATTACATATGGAGCTTGATCTCCTCTGAGACAGAGCTATATTAACTCGGTGGAGCAGTGTAAAATGCTGGAGCATGCATATTCATGATGTGCTCACACTTTCCAATCAGCAAATACACTTGTAACATTTCTTTTAACATCCTCCTACAATAGGTATTAGAGTGACATAAATATGTGAATGTGATCTCTGTGCTGTTACTTAAATTGCTGATACAATTTAATCTGTTAAATATAGGCTGCAAAACCCACACATATACGCATACACACATGCACAGGGAATATTCTCCCACCTCTTAGTTCATTGTATTAAGGGAACACTGCCATCTACTGCATTTAATCTATCTACGGACAAATGAATCTCTATGCTGTCAGCATGTTACTGTCAATAAAGACACTAGGCCAGCATGGGACATTAGCATCAGCAGCTCTGTAGTGCCCTGATAACTGTAAACGACTAGGAGATTACATGTAAAACTATGGCAGATGAATCAAACTGTGGCCCACTAGTAGTTGATGAACTACATTTCCCATATTCCACTGAGAGCCTCTTAAAGTGACAGAGGATTATGGAACAATTAGTATTGCAATTTGACATCCCGCACATGCACTAGGGTCTTTAAGGACCATATTGTGACAAGGTCCTTGATGTTTAAGTAACACTCTTACGGTTGATACTTTATGTAACTGCAATACAAAGTCATGTTTCCTGCAATTGTATATGTAAATGAGTTCATACAACCCCAGTGACATGTTCACTACAGGTAGACATCTGTAAAAACCTAGCTCAATGCGCTGATTGCCTTACTGAAAAAAGACAAAATACACTTGTTTATTTAACTAGAACCAATTCACTTTTTGAAATATGGTAGGGTAAATATGATGGGATATGGCAGTTCAGTGTTAAAATGGAGGATCGTTCAGCCTTGTTAAATAGATACTAGAGTCAAACACATACAAAAGGTGTTGCTTGTTAATATTAAGTGTTAATGTAACCTGAACAATTGGAGTGTATCGCTGTCACAAAATGTTATCATAATTCTTAACAGGATTATGAGGGAAATGGAGCAATAAAATCCAGATGGCTCTAGCTCCCAGCATCCTCTCTTTCACTATGGTTCAGCACACCCTTGGTTTATCCTTGTGCAAATTAATGCTGTGTGCACAATGTACTATTTTTGTACAATTCATATCAAGTTAATTAATGAAGAGAAAAATGTCAAAGCTATGTTATTGTTGCCAAAGAGATGTAAAGAGGCATTAGGAGAATTTATGGGCCTATTATTTTGGTATAATTATGCTCCTTTTTTAATTATTTTAATGTTTTTATTTAGAGATATAGGATACATGTGCAATGAGAGTTAAATAAACTGCAACAGAATGTTTTTTAATAAAAAACAAAACGTGTTTATGTGTTTATTTTGTCTGAACTGGTTTGAAAAAGAAAATTAGCATTTTCAAGTTTGGTAATAGCCATGCAATATTCAACTCATACATACAGCAGTTGTGTAAATTCTGTCACTTTGGTTGGGTTATGCCCATTATTTCAGATTTTCAATAGGAAATAGTTGCTGATAGCAGACACTTTATATTGTTTTTTATGTACAATCTTCATATGGGGGACCCATCATATTAGATATGACTCCTCTCTAACACTCGTTGTATCTTTATGCTAATTGCCAATCCACACACAAACGTTAGGTCTTAAGCCTATTTCAGTCAATTTGTACAGTAACCTTTTGTGTGGAACCATATCAAATGGCTTAGCAAAGTCTGTACAATATGCAGTGGATTTGAATTGGGTATATTACGCGAATTTAAGGGATCCCCAAAATGTGGCTATTTAAACAGGGTTGGCTCCCAACCCCTCAAAAAAAGATTAATCAGGGATTCTTGCCCTGGCCCCCATACAATAATATTACCCTCGGGGTCTGGAGGCTGGAAAAATGCCTTTGGACCACAATTAAAAATATAGTACACACCCCATAGGTCTGGGAGTTTCTCAGTTTCCCCCAGTTTTCAATTTAACATAAATTAATACCCCCTTGGGTTCTGGGGGCTATCCAATGGACCACAGACTCTGATTACAAAAAATGAATGTCATTCCCTTGGTGACATGGGCTGTTTGGAGATTTCTGTGGTGTTTGTGTTTAGCTGTACCCACACAAATTATATATTGTTATCGCCATAAGAAGGGCTTTCTTTAGATACCATTATTCTCATTTTATCTTTGAACTTACTACAAAAAATCATAAAATATGATGAAATTTAAAAAACAGCAACACTTTTTCTAACTTTGACCTGAAAAGTAATTTACACAATAACAAATGCTAAAAAAGGCCCCATCTAAATAGTTTCTAAATTTTGTCCCGAGTTAAGAAATATGCTTGTATCCATGTTTTTCTGTTGTTTTTTGCAAGTTATAGGGCGATAACCAAAAGTAGTGAGTTTTTTTCTGAACATTTTCACCAACAGTGACCTTTTGACGCCAACCCACACCATAAATTTAACCCTAACCCATCAATTTAACCATAACTCTAACCCCTTAATTATTCTAACTTTAATTTAACTGTAACCCTAACCATTATGGTAACTCTAACCTAAGATGTAAGGCTAATTTAGCCATTTTTAATTGCTATATTCCTGACTGCCTCTAGGGGCAGTCTAGCAACAGCATCAGAGTCATAAAAAAGTGATAATTCATCACTGACGACACTCGTTTCCACAAGTGGGCAGCAGGTATATTGGAGGAGCATGTTTGCGAAGCTAGATTGTAAAAACCGCTCATTTAACCACAGGACGCACTAGGTCTGTCCTATGTTGGCAGTGGATTGCCAGACAGGACGGACTTAATTGGTCCAATGTTGCAATGGGGTTAACAAATAAAATAAATATTTCCCTACCTAAGCACCATTAATCTTGCCTAGGAAGATTTTAAAAATCACTCTTTTGGGTGTGTTAATGACCAGGAATCAAACAGAAACAGAAGGTAAGGTGCAAAAATACCTTTAATAATAATAAATAGCAAAATGTAAAAAATAGTCCTAAACCGATATCCATGAGGCAAGTCCCGGTCAGGAACCAAAGCGGGTAGTCAGACGAGCCGGAATCAGGAGGACGGAGATGGGCGGAGTCAGGAACAAAGCAAATCACAAGAAACCAGGAACTGCACTTGGAAGCCGGACACAACACAAGGGCAAATGCGCTAGTTAGACTATCTGCTTAAATACCTGTTTTGAGCAGCAAAGGGGCTGGCTAATAGGAGCCAGGTGAGTAACCATGGTAACAGTGTTGAAAGGCTCTGCTTGTTAATACCAGCTGGTTAACTCACTGAAGGAAAGGGTTTATTTAACACCTTGGCGACACAGGACGTACTAGGTCCGTCCTGTGTGCCGATGCGACCTGGACGGAATTTTTCGCTTCCTATGCTCAGTAAGTGTTGCTTATTGCCTCGCAAGTCGAGGCAATCAGTAACACAAAAGAAAATGCACAATGGCGCTGCCCTTCTAAGGGCAAGAGCACAGGAGGCAGGAAGTACCTGCTTCCTGTGCTCTTCCTGCAGTCACACGAGGCAATCTGTGACTGCAGGCACTCTGATGAGCACCCCCACTGCCTGGTCATATCAATATTAACCCTATATTGATCTGACCAGTTAGGATCTGCCTCCCTCTCCTCACATTTTTTTTTAGTGAGGGAGAGAGACAGATCAAAGTTATAAAAGTAAGTAAAAGTACAAAAAATAATAAATACACAACACACGAATAATAAAATAATAAAAACATTTTTATAAAAGCAATTCCCTGCATTTAACCCCTTCCCTGCCACTGATCTTGCGTAAGCAGTGATCGTGCACATCAGCGCATTTATTTTTGCTGTTTGTGCATTTTTTAGGGGTTCATTTTTTTTTTACTGTAATTTATTAAGAGTTATTAAGAGTTATTAACCCCTTCTTTGCCGTCGATCACTGCTTACGCAATGATATTGACGCCAAAGCAATTTTTATCTGTCTGCATATTTTTTTTTATTTTTTACACATACCCGCTAGGGGATTACGTGTAAAGTAAAAATATTTGAGTTTTTTTTTAAGCTGTCTGAGCGCATAGCGATCAGTAACAGTGAATTAGTGGAAAAGGCGGTTTGGTGATTGCTCAATTAAGCTCACCATTCGCCCTGGTCAGATCAAAATTGGTCGGATCAATATTCACAAATATTGATCTGCCTCCCTCTCCTCACTTACATTTTTGTGACGGAAAGAGATCAGTATTAGTGATAAGAAATAACATTTTATAAAATTGTCAGGTTTTATGAAAGTCTTTCACTGTGTATTAACCCCTTCCCTGCCATTCATCACTGTATAAGCAATAAATTTGCACAGCAACAGTATGTTTTGCTGTCTGCACTGTTTTATGGATTAATTTCTTTGTACTGTAATGTATTACAGTACTAGATAGGCTCTTCTAAGAGCTATTAAACCCTTCTTTGCTCGAGATCACTGCTTACGCACTGATTCTGAGGCCGCGGACTTAGGGTTCGATTTTGACCCTGGTCAGCTTTCTGATACATCATCTAGTGATGTATCGATGGCTGCTGAGCCCTTGCCACAAGGAGTGATGGGTGCTACAGTTCAAAAATATATGGTTTGGTGGGGGTAAATTACATTGGCTGGCTTCAAAGATATACCAGAATCTGTGAATTCATGCCTGAAGTACAATGCATGTGGAAAAAAAACTCCCAAAAAAGTACTACCACAAACTTTTACAAAGGCTAGTGGTAGAATTAGTACATATACAGTATTAAAATACCACCATTTGAAATACCTTAGGATGTCTATTTTCCAAAAAATATATGGTTTGATGGGGTAAAATTCATTGGACGGCTTCAAAAATGTTCCAAATGGAACATGGGCGCAAGCTGACTACATGTCAAAATTCCAGGTTGGAAATGCGCACCCCCTAAATGTGGTCTTTTAGCCCCAAAACAAACCAACAAACCTATGCGTGGGTGGTATCCCTGTACTCAGGAGATGTTGATGAACACATATTGAGGTGTTGGTTGGCAGTGGAAAATACCAGAGTCTGAAAATTCCTGCCTGAACTACAATGTGTGTGGGGAAAAAATGACATCCCAACCCTTTGACATAGGTTGGTGGTAGAATTAGCACTTGGAAAGTGTTAAAATACCACAATTTTAAATACCCTAGGATATCTAGTTTTCCAAAATATATGGTTTGATGGGGTAAAATACTTTGATAGGCTTCAAAAGTGTCCCAAATGGAACATGGGCGCAGGCTGACTACATGTCAAAGTTGGAAATGCACCCCCCCCCCCTAAACGTGGCCTTTTAACCCCCAAACAACCCAACAAACCTATGCATGGGTAGTATCCCTGTACTCGGGGGATGTTGCTGAACACATATTGAGGTGTTGTTTGGCACTGACACATAATAGGATCTGTGAATTCATGCCAGAAGTCTAATGTATGTGAAAAAAAATTACTATCCATAACATTGACATAGGCTGGTGGTAGAATTAGTGCATGAAAAGTGTTAAAATACTACCATTTGAAATAGCCTAGGGTGTCTAGTTTTCAAAAATATATGGCTTTGTGAGGTAGAATACACTTTTTGGCTTCAAAAATGTCCCAAATGGGACATGGGCGCAAGTTTCTGCATGTCAGAATTCCAAGTTGGAAAACCAAAAAGCGCATCTCTCAAATGTGGCCTTTTAACCCCCAAATAACCTAACCAACCTATACATGGGTGTTATCCCTGTACTCGGGAGATGTTGCTGAACACATATTGAGGTGTTGTTTGGCACTGACACATAATAGGATCTGTGAATTCATGCCAGAATTCCAATGTATGTGAAAAAAAATTACTATCCATAACATTGACATAGGCTGGTGGTAGAATTAGTGCATGGAAAGTGTTAAAATACTACCATTTGAAATACCCTAGGGTGTCTAGTTTTAAAAAATATATGGCTTTGTGGGGTAGAATACACTTTCTGGCTTCAAAAATTTCCCAAATGGGACATGGGCGCAGGTTTTCTGCATGTCAGAATTCCAAGTTGGAAAACCAAAATGCGCACCCCCTAAATGTGGCCTTTTAGCCCCAAAACAAACCAACAAACCTATGCATGGGTGGTATCCCTGTACTCAGAAGATGTTACTGAACACATATTGAGGTGTGAGACTTCGGGGAGGAGCGATGACGTGACGCTAGCCACGCTGTCACGCCGCGCGGTCTACAGGAGCTGAGCTGCGGGCGGCTACGAAATGAACCAGCGGTAAAGTGCTGTATGGGAGACAGAGCACCTCACCGAAGGAGAGACAGACTGAGACAGAAACGGAGGCTAAACTCGAATATTTGCAGCGGCAAGTAGAAAAGAAGGAAGAGAAACAGAAGACAGACGGCCGAAGTGTATGAGAATAGAAGAAAAGAAAAGATAAGTACCAAGTTATTGCAATGTAATACGTGGAAGCTGTACCTGTAGATACTTCAGAAAATTGCAGTCAAGGCCCAGTTGAGGCTTACTATAGGCAGGCAGGATAAAACATACGGTGAGAGGGTGGGCGGAGCCAAGATATCTCTGAGGTAGGAAGCATAAAGCTTACACCTAACCCCGTAACTGAACTTAGGGTCTCCCAGTCACCTGAGAAAACAAGCCAGTAATAAACAAACAGAAGAAGGCTGATAGGAGGAGGGTTAAAGCAAGATGGCAACCAAAAGACAGCAAGAATACAGGCAAAATATAAAGAAAGACAAAAAACAGGAGAAACAAGACAATAAAACAGAAAAGCGGCTGTCTTTTTTCTCACCTCAATCTGTGCAACAGGAATTGGAGTCTCCAAGGGGTGAGGGAAAAGATAGTACTCACCATAAAGATCTAGAAGGCACTACAGAGTCCCCCAACGAAAATGAAGCTCAATTGCAGAGCACTACAACCTGGATTACCCTGGACACTCTTACAAAGGCTTTAGATATACAATTTTAACGTATAAAACAAGAAATAGAAATTAATGCCAACGGTTTAAAACAAGATATAATGGCCTGTGGTCAAAGAGTAAAAATAAACGAAGAAAAAATAGTAGACTTAAATTTCCAAACGACCCTTGCTCAAGAACAAATACAAAAGCTAAAAAACAAAAATGAGGCAATAGAAATAAAACTGTCGGACTTGGAAGACAGGTCAAGACGCAATAACTTGAGGCTGAGAAACATACCGGAAGCCATAACTAATGATAAATTGGAGAGTTTTGTTATAGAATATATAGAAAAACTAGGAGTGGGTGGTGGAAAACATGGTGAATTACTGGACAGATGTCACCGGACCTATAAACCTCCAAATCTATCTGCACATCTACCCAGGGATGTTATTATCTGCTGCTTTTCATACAAGCTGAAGGAAGGAATCCTGAAGGCAAAAAGAGAGAAAAGTTTGGAAGAGCCATATAATTCAATTGCTATCTTCCCAGACTTGTCCTACCAGACTAGAGCCCAAAGAAAGAAATTTTCCCCTATGACGACCCGCCTCAGGTCACACAATATCAAATATAAATGGGGTTTCCCCTGTAAGATCATAGTAACATATGAAGCAGAAATGTTTCCCTTTGATAACCCGGCATCCCTGGAAAAATGGATGAGGGACAGGAAAATGGATTAAAAGAGGCGGCCACAGTGGGGGAGAGAAGTTTTGGGGAAGGGTGAAGTAGTAATTAATGCGGGTAAAAATAACAATAATGTTCTCTGGTGTTTGGAACCGGAAGATTAACATGTTTTAGAACTGTAGTGCCAAATAGGTACAAATAGGAGTGGAATAATAGATAAAATTAATTATTAACATCACTTTTAGATAAAATATAACCACAGAATTTTTGAGTGAGGTGAGAGAGGTGACAGATGGGGCGAGGGGAGAGGGAGGAGAGAGAGGGAAGGGGTTAAAATAATCACATGAAAGGGCACTAGAGGAAAGAAATGGGAATGGAGGAAACCAAAAGAAATTTTCACCTAAAGCTCGAAATTAATTTAATATATTACCGCATTAAACACAATAAATAACATACACTTAGTAAATGTAATAATGATTTGATTCACAAAACCACAGCAGAAGGTCATGCATTGTACGGATAGGAACTCACAGTTTTTGATAATGATTTCCCACAAGTATAAGTAGAGTATAAGTAGAGTAAGCCACAAATCGAGGGAAGATAAGATATTGAGAGACACACAGTAAGCTAATTCTCACTTAGTACAATATTATATAACGGAAAGGGCCCTAGAATTGGGTAGATCCCCAGAATCGGTAAATAAGGTTTAATAACATTGGGTAGAAGTCAAGGGGAAAGGAAGGAAATAAGGTCTGAATATTAGAGAAAATAAAGTAGGATGGGGCTGTTTAAAGGGTTTTTTTTTTCTTTCTCCCTCTCCTCTCCGCCCTCTTCTCTCCCCTATCTCTCGCTTCCGGGTGTGAGATAGCCCATCCCTTATATGATCTAGAAGGGTAAAGAATGATAAATAAAAGATCGATAGTTGCCGTACCGCAGCTCGGCTCCTGGATTCATCGTAATGATGAATTATTCCAACTGTGCATGGCTAATTGTATCCATGGCACGGGAAATCACCAGGAAGGGATCTGGTGGTTATATGTTATATGTTGCATGTGTGTTTATGTATGTCCTTAAGTTAACTCAACCAAAAATTACCTGTCAGGATATGACTAAAAGAAGCATAATTTTTCCCCAAGTGTATGTCTAGAATTGCCTCTCTGAATGTACGCGGCTTGAACTCGCCATTTAAAAGATCGCTTCTAATAAATCTAATACAAAAAGAACAGATAGATATTATAGGCCTACAAGAAACCCACTGGGTGAGAAATGAAGAGCCAAGTTTAAAATCAAATCAATTCCCGACCATAATCTGTGCTTCGCTGAAAGGAGAAAAGAAGAGGGGAGTTGCCTTGCTTTTCTCAAAAGATATAGTCCTAAATATAAGACACCTAGAGAAAGACCCAGAAGGGAGATTTATCATAATAGTGGGAGAAATTAACAATTCTACATACACATTGGCTAATATTTATGCCCCAAACCAAGCTGCCATAAAGTTCATTGCGAATATATTAAAAAAGATTGAGAAAATAAAACAGGGTCCAGTAATATTAATGGGAGACTTCAATACAGTTATGGATCCATCTGAAGAAAGGAAATCAAGATCAGGGACAAACCAGGACAAAAACGCGAATAATACGTCTAGAAGGATGAGAGCCATAATGGGGAAAGCTCAATTGTTAGATGCATGGCGCATCTTCCACCCAAAAGAGCATGACTTTACATGTTTTTCTAAAAGCTATTGCTCCTACTCAAGAATAGACATGATTTTGACAAGTATAGGTCTAACCTACCAAATCAACAAAATATGTATTCAAGAAGTCACATGGTCAGACCACAATGTAGTAATAATGACCATAAAAAATGCCAATAGGAAAATACGGGCCGACTGGAGGATAAATAACAACTTACTAAAATCAGAAGAAAACATGGTATACATACAAACGGCCGCAGAAAACTTCTTCCGCGAAAATAGAAACAAAGATACATCACCAGCCATCCTCTGGTGCACTTTCAAATGTGTCATTAGAGGATGTCTAATTAAATTGGGTCACCAAGAAAAAAAAAAAAGAGAACTAAGCTTGTCAGAATTGTATATTCGTCTGGCCTCATATAATCAGCTTAATAAGCAATCCCCCAACAAAGAAACAACAGCATCCATCCAAAATCTAGAGAAGAGAATTAACGAACAGCTCATAGAAAGAATTAATAAAAACCTAGATACATTAAAAACAAAATGGTATTATAAGGGCAATAAGCCAGATTGCATATTGACCAACAAATTGAAAAACAAGAGAGCAGTTAATAAAATCTCCAAAATCAATTATAATGGGGAGACCAATCTTAGACCCGAAAAAATAAGTCTGGCTTTTGCTCATTATTACGAGACCCTGTATAATCTACCCAAAACAGAGTATAATACAAAGGCGCATTCATACTATGAGAACAAACATCTTAAGCAAGTGTCACAAGAACAATTGGCCCTGTTAAATTTACCTATATCTACATTAGAAGTCCAGAGGGGAATAGAGAAATTAAAAAAAAAGAAGGCTCCGGGTCCGGACGGATTCGACAATCTATTCTATAAGATCTATAAAAACATTATTAGCGAAGAACTGAAAAATTTGTTTAATGAGTTTATGCAGAATGGCTATATCCCAGAAGAGATACTAAGGGCTAACATAGTTACTATTCTAAAACAAGGGAAGCCTCCAGAGGAAGTAACCAACTACAGACCTATATCGCTGCTGAATATAGACTCCAAAATATACGCGAGCATCTTAGCAGAAAGAATGAAGATAGTGATTAAGGATTTGATCCATAAAGATCAAGTAGGGTTTGTCCCGGGGAGAACTTCCACGAGCCATATTCGTCGACTTATTAATATGTATGAAAAGATAGGAAAATCTGGCCTTTCCACTCTCACCCTATCATTGGACGCTGAAAAAGCATTTGATCGGGTGGGATGGAATTTCATTGAAGAAACCCTAACAGCCTTTGGATTTTCGGGACCAATTAGGAAAGCCATAATGGCATTATACTCACAGCCGTCGGGCAGAATCATTGGACAAGGCATACAGTCAAACTGGTTTAATATCTCTAACGGTACCAGACAAGGATGCCCCCTCTCCCCCCTTTTGTACGTATTAACGGTTGAACCTTTAGCAGAAGAAATTAGAAATAACTCAAAAATCGCAGGTTTAGATACGTACAAAGGATCATTAAAAATAATGTTATACGCAGATGATATCCTGATAGTAATAAAAGACCCTGCATCATCGCTAAAAGAACTAATGCATACAATAAAAACATATAGCGATTTCTCCAACTATAAAATGAACTATGACAAAACTACAGCCTTAATAACAAACACATCAATGTGTGTCATAGACCGTCTTAAAAAGGAATACAAATTTAACTGGACAAAATCATCTTTTAAATATTTAGGTATCTCCATTACTCCCAATCCAGCAGATATGATGGAGAAAAATATAATGCCCTTTATCCGGGAAACAAACATCAAACTGAAAAAATGGAAAAGCACGGAGATATCATGGAGCGGGAAAATCAACACAGTAAGGGCTTATATCATGCCAAAATTAATGTACATTCTAAGGATGATACCATTAGAGCTCCCATTTGACTGGATAAAAATGATACAATCTTTCTTCTCTAAATTTATCTGGGCAGAAAAGAGGGCACGATTAAATTCTAAATTAATGTTTCTAAGTAAAAAAGAAGGAGGCATGGGGCTCCCAGATGTCCACGAGCAATACCAGGCGATAACCCTACAGCACATCTTGACCACAATAAATGGGCAGAACACAGAAGAAAGTTGGTATGAACTAGAACTAGAAACAGTTAAAGAGAAAGGAGGGATCCTGCCACAGTTTTGGCAGCTTGAACCGAATACAAAGGAGAAACAAACACCAATAGACAGTGTGATATTAAAACATCTTATAAAACAATGGCAAAAAATTAGAAAACGTTCAGAACTAAGTAATAAAATCCCTGCCGAACTCCCTATTTACATACTCCCAGCATTAGTTGAAAACCTGAATATAAAGCCTTGGTTAAACAGAGACAACCAAAAGATCTCAGACCTGCTAACGAATAATGTAATAGATTCCTTTGAACACCTGCAAGAGAGACTTAACTTGAACATAAAAGAACAATTTACATATATGAGACTAAAAAGCTTCACAATAAAACATGTGAATCCTAGAGTCTCCTCAGGCAAAAGCCAGAAACTCATAAATCTCATAGAGAGAGAGAACCAAAACAACATAACTTCAGAGTGTCTGAAGTTCTTAAAAAAAATTAAGGAAGTATTCGTACCATCTTCCATACAAAAATGGAACAAAGAGCTGCAAATAAATGTTACTTTAAAACAATGGGTTGAGTCAGGAGATGCGATAATTAAACACATACACTGTCTGAACATCATAGAATGCTGTTTTAAACTCCGCAATAGATGGTACAGAACACCAGAAGCTCTATCTAAAATGTTCCAAAACGTATCCAATAAATGCTGGAGATGTGGATCATACATTGGATCCCTAATACATATATGGTGGCAGTGTCCACGACTAGCTGGGACCTGGAATGAGGTTTTCCAAAAGATCAATTTGTTCCTAGAGGAAGATATACCTAAAACACCGGCAGTGGCTCTATTACATCTCAGTTTCCCCCAACTGGGAACAGAAAAAAAGATCATACTACACCATATCTTGGCCGCCACAAAGCTGGTGGTGGCTAGAAAGTGGAAATCCACAGATTCCATTGCCTGGACCGATGTAGTCAATCAACTAATATTTCAAATCAAAATGGAAAGAGGAATAACCTCCCAGTTCTGTATTAATATCAGAAAATACCAAATGTGGAATAAATGGTTAAAGATCATAGGGGAAACAACGCATTAATAAGATGTCAGGCGAAGAGAAGCAAAGGGAAGAATGGAATGAAGAAAAGCGTAAAGATAAAGGGGAAAACAGGAGGAAAACAATCAAACTAAAAAGTACAGCACGTATATTGGTTGAGTTAAATGTCTTGTAAAGTCTTGTTCGTCACGTCATGTCTCGTCTGTAGACTAACCTGATCCTACCGTCTGGTAATCAATGAACTAATAATAGATAAGTACACCCTGAACCCGATCCTAGTCCTGAAGAAAAGGTGTCAAGGTGAAAAGAACGGAGAGGTGTGAAGAACAGACAATTAAGCATATATTTAAGTTTACGTATCAAATGGAAAAAGAATCAGTGCAGTCCACGTTGTCCCCAAAATTGTCACTCAGAACTAAAGAGAGGGAAAATAAGTACCCGACCTCCAATATGTTAAAGCCAGCAGAAAATAGAAGTAAGGGTGAAAAGAAGGAAAAGGTTACAATTTTAAATCATCTTGGGTTAGTTATAAATAAAGAGTAAGATATTGCCAAGAAATAAGTGAAATTAAAAATGGACACAAGGATGACATAAAATATATGAGGCGCACAAGGTTAAACACCACAAGAGAGTGGGAGTATGAAGTGAATTCCTCTTGTCCCCTCTGAAGTCTGAGTGTCAAAAAAAAAAAAAAAAAATTCATTGGACGGCTTCAAAAATGTTCCAAATGGAACATGGGCGCAAGCTGACTACATGTCAAAATTCCAGGTTGGAAATGCGCACCCCCTAAATGTGGTCTTTTAGCCCCAAAACAAACCAACAAACCTATGCATGGGTGGTATCCCTGTACTCAGGAGATGTTGATGAACACATATTGAGGTGTTGGTTGGCAGTGGAAAATACCAGAGTCTGAAAATTCCTGCCTGAACTACAATGTGTGTGGGGAAAAAATGACATCCCAACCCTTTGACATAGGTTGGTGGTAGAATTAGCACTTGGAAAGTGTTAAAATACCACAATTTTAAATACCCTAGGATATCTAGTTTTCCAAAATATATGGTTTGATGGGGTAAAATACTTTGATAGGCTTCAAAAGTGTCCCAAATGGAACATGGGCGCAGGCTGACTACATGTCAAAGTTGGAAATGCACCCCCCCCCCCTAAACGTGGCCTTTTAACCCCCAAACAACCCAACAAACCTATGCATGGGTAGTATCCCTGTACTCGGGGGATGTTGCTGAACACATATTGAGGTGTTGTTTGGCACTGACACATAATAGGATCTGTGAATTCATGCCAGAAGTCTAATGTATGTGAAAAAAAAATTACTATCCATAACATTGACATAGGCTGGTGGTAGAATTAGTGCATGAAAAGTGTTAAAATACTACCATTTGAAATAGCCTAGGGTGTCTAGTTTTCAAAAATATATGGCTTTGTGAGGTAGAATACACTTTTTGGCTTCAAAAATGTCCCAAATGGGACATGGGCGCAAGTTTTCTGCATGTCAGAATTCCAAGTTGGAAAACCAAAAAGCGCATCTCTCAAATGTGGCCTTTTAACCCCCAAATAACCTAACCAACCTATACATGGGTGTTATCCCTGTACTCGGGAGATGTTGCTGAACACATATTGAGGTGTTGTTTGGCACTGACACATAATAGGATCTGTGAATTCATGCCAGAATTCCAATGTATGTGAAAAAAAATTACTATCCATAACATTGACATA
This sequence comes from Pelodytes ibericus, assembly GCA_036172795.1. Classification (NCBI taxonomy): domain Eukaryota; kingdom Metazoa; phylum Chordata; class Amphibia; order Anura; family Pelodytidae; genus Pelodytes; species Pelodytes ibericus. Next base: position 110,767,907 of record CM069862.1, on the reverse strand, counting down.
GGCTGGTGGTAGAATTAGTGCATGGAAAGTGTTAAAATACTACCATTTGAAATACCCTAGGGTGTCTAGTTTTAAAAAATATATGGCTTTGTGGGTAGAATACACTTTCTGGCTTCAAAAATTTCCCAAATGGGACATGGGCGCAGGTTTTCTGCATGTCAGAATTCCAAGTTGGAAAACCAAAATGCGCACCCCCTAAATGTGGCCTTTTAGCCCCAAAACAAACCAACAAACCTATGCATGGGTGGTATCCCTGTACTCAGAAGATGTTACTGAACACATATTGAGGTGTTATTTGGAAATACCCCTTCACATTTTAAGGTACCTATATTGGTTTACCTATAAGGTTTACCTATATTGCAATCTATGTGAAAAAATTGTAAAAAAATATTTGTTGCAGCAAACTTTGACAAAGATTGGTGGTAAAATGGCTACATGAAATGTGTCAAAATACCCCAAGTTAAATGCCCTGAGTGGTCTAGTTTTCAAAAATATGTACAACATGTTGGGGGTCATTCATGGATTTAGTACAGGTATCAGTGTTACAATGTCACTATAGCTAATTTTGAAAAAAAGGATTTTAAAATAGCTTTGCACTACTTATAGTTCTGGCCTGTAACATAAATAAAAAAGCACAAAAACATAAAACATGGGCTATTTCTGAACTCAGGACATATATTAGAAACTATTTAGCAGTGTTTTTTTGTTGTCTCTTGTACATGAGTATACGACTTTTCAAATTATATGCTATTATCAAAATAATGGTATCAAAAGAAAGCCCTTCTTATAACGATAAAAACTATATATAGTTTGTGTGGGTCCACTAATTGAGACAGAAATAAATTACAGCAAAACACAAACACCTCAGAAATGTTAAAACAGCCCATGACAACAAGTGTCGGACAAGCCAAAAAAGTCATGTCACTAAGGGGTTAAAAAAACATCAGAGAAACCTGTACAGGGTGCCAGGGGGGTGGGCAGTAAAAATCCCAAACGGTGCCCTGAGAATAAAAAAACAACCTTTCCTGAAGTCCAGCTGCAATCCATTTGTCTGGGTGATTCAGGGATACTTGCCCTAGCCCCCATGTTAATTTTAGGGGCCTCAATCCATTGGCAGACTCATCCAAGCTTTTCCAGTGATTTCAGTATCCTTTAGCTTTGCTTGCTTGCTTATTTTCTATGCTCGCTTCTGCTTTTATTTTGTTCTCATGTTTTGCTTATGACTTATGCTCACTCTTTCTTTTGGTTTGTTTCGTCTGTCCCTTGCTCCTTGCCTTTGCTTGGTCACACAGTGTATCCTCCACAGAGTGGCACCCCTCCTTAACCCTGTCACATAGTGTATTCTCCACAGAGTGGCATGCTCTCCTAGCTTGGCCATAGTTGGCACTCTTCCCCGGTTGGCCTCAGAGCGGCACCTGCCTAAACCTAGCTATAAGACAAGACACCGGCCTAAGTCTGGCTATAGTGCGGCACCTACCCAGACCTAGCATTAGTTTGGTCCCATCCAAGTCTAACCCTGACTGGCACCATGCCTAAGTCTAGCTAGTCCAGGTACCTGCCCAAGCCTAGCTATAGACTGGTACAGGCATGAGGTGGCTATAGTCTGGCACCTGCCCAACCCGGCTACAGTCCAGATCCTGCCCTTAGCTAAGTCCTGTATTAGCTCAGCCCTGTCTCAGTTAAGCCCTGTTATAGTCCAGCCCTGCCTTAGTGTTCTGCCCTGTTAAAAGGCTTTCTCTGTTTCATGCTTCTGGATCCTTTGTTTGCTTGTCTTGATTTCCTGGTATTTTCCTCTGTTCTATTCTATGTTCTCATTCCCTCCTATTGCTGCCCTGAGCCCTGTTAAGAGGCTACCCTACCCTGAGCCCTGCTCTGAATCCTGTCCTGTGAATGGCCTATGCCCTACCAGAGGGCTATCCCCTGGCCTGTGCACTACCAGAGCATTATCGTCTGGCCTATGCCCGATCCTGCTACAGGTATGTTTCTATGTGTTCTTTGTTGATGTCTGTGTAATTCAGTTATTAATTTAGTTAATTAGTTTAGGGACTTGCCATTATGAGGTACCTCTACGCTGCTTGCCAAGCTTATCATCTTATGGCCATCAGATGAACTAAACCTTCACCATTGCCATCTCAGAGTATTAGGCTTGTTCCTGTATTTATGTCTGTATGTTTCTATGATCCTCTTTTTTTCTCTGAAGCACCTGAGGATTCCAGCTCCTCTATCCTCTCCCCATATCCAGGTCCGGACTGGCCATCGGGCACACCGGGCAGATGCCCGGTGGGCCCTGGTGGCCATGGGCAGAGGCCGGCAGGGGAGGTCCCAGCAGTGGCGTCCCCTACATTCAAAAAAAAAAAAAAATCTAAAACTTACCTCGTTCCTGCTCTGTCCCCCCGGTGCAGGTCCGTGGCTGTGAGGGAAGTGTTGTGCGCTCCCCTCCAGCCGCGCGGTCAATAAATTTGTTGGAACTTTTTTTTTAAACAAACTTTATTGTTCCGCATGGCTGGAGGGGAGCTCACAACGCTTCCCTCACAGCCACGGACCTTCAGAGCACCGGGAGACGGAGCAGCAAAGAGGTAAGTACTGGGGTCTTGGGAAGGGGGGAGGAGGGTGGCATAACGAGCATACTAAGGGGCAATATCCTGGCATATTACATGGCATATTGGGGGCAATATCCTGGCATATTACATGGCATATTGGGGGCAATATCCTGGCATATTACATGGCATATTGGGGGCAATATCCTGGCATATTACATGGCATATTGAGGGCAATATCCTGGCATATTACATGGCATATTGGGGGCAATATCCTGGCATATTACATGGCATATTGGGGGCAATATCCTGGCATATTACATGGCATATTGGGGGCAAAATCCTGGCATATTGAGAGCAAAATCCTGGAATATTAAATGACATATTGGGGGCAATATCCTGGAATATTAAATGGCATATTGGGGGGAAAATCCTGGAATATTAAATGGCATATTGGGGGCAAAATCCTGGCATATTGAGAGCAAAATCCTGGAATATTAAATGACATATTGGAGGCAATATCCTGGCATATTAAATGGCATATTGGGGGGCAAACTCCTGGTATATTGAGGGGCAATATCCTGGCATATTAAATGGCATATTGGGGGGCAAAATCCTGGCATATTGAATGGCTAAATCATGGCATATCGAGGGGTTAAATACTGGCATATTTTAATTGGCAAAGTGATGCTGTGGCATGGTCTGTGGGGCAAAATAACATGTACTATGTGGAAAGTGACACTGGCTAGTTCTGTAGGTGCAATATGAGTGCAAGCCAAGTGCTGTGGGTGCAATATAGGTGGATGGCAAGTTCTGTGGGTACTGTATGGTGCTGGTGATATGGTGTAGGTGATATGTGGGTGCAGAGGAAGGGAAAAAATATTAGACATGTGCAAAACTAAAATTTAAATTTAAAAAAAAAACTAAAATTTAAATTTAAAATTTTCGTTTCGTTTTCGTCCATCCGGACGAAAATGTTATTTATTTCGTCTAAAACGAATTTCGTTCATTACTGCATTCGTTTCAGACGAAATTCGTTCATTATTTTGGTTTCGTTAATTTTTATTCGTTCATTTTATAGAATACATGTAATACTATTGGCTTTCTATAAACCGAACGAGAGCCCCATTCATAAGAAATTCTTATGAATGGGGCTCTCGTTCGGTTCATAGAAAGGCAATAGTACTACATGTTTTCTATAAGCCTAAAGTCTATAAACCGAACGTTCCTATTGCTATTCTATAAACCAAACGTTCGGTTTATAGAATAGCAATAGGAATACATGTATTCCATAAACCGACAGCCTATAAACCGAACGTTCGGTTTATAGGATGTCGGCATTTCACTACACGGAGACAGAGTCTCCATTCATAAATTTATGAATGGAGACTTTGTCTCCGTGTAGTGAAATGCTATTGTATTTTATAAACCAACTCTATTTCGGCTTATAGAATGCAATAGTACTACGAATGGACGAATGAACGAATGATTTTCGTTTATTAACCATTCGTTCATTCGGCTTTCGTTAGCTTAGCATTTTCGTTCTTCGTTTTTCGGACGAATGGACGAAAATGCTATTTTCGGATGAAAATGCATTAGTCCGAAAACGAATGCACATGTCTAAAAAATATAGTAATGCAATTTTTCAATAACATTTTTATTAAATACAATATTAAATAATTCAAATAAGTATAAATGCAACTAGTTTTAGAGTGATGTCTGTGTTTCTAGATATGTATTGTTTTCGAATTGTACAATTGTCATCTTGTGGGGCTCCTGTGTGTTGCATAATTAATGGCTGTCCCATGTGTGGCATATTTATTGGGCCCCATGTGTGGCATAATTAAGGGGCTCTTTTGTGTGGCATAATTATGGGGCGCTTGTGTGTGTGGCAAAATTAAGGGGCGCTTGTGTGTGTGGCATAATTAAGGGGCACTGTGTGTGGCATAATTAATTGGGCTCCAAGTTGAGGCATAAATAATGGGGCTCTGATGTGGCATAATTTATGGGGCTCCTGAATGTGGCATAGTTATGGGCTCCTGTATGTGGCATAGTTATGGGCTCCTGTATGTGGCATAGTTATGGGGCTCCAAGGTGTGACATAATTTGTGGGGCTGCTGTATGTGGCATATTTAATGGCCATTTGACTGGTATTACTAAGGAATACCCCTCACACACACATACTGCACCCCTCACATACACACAGAACCCCCCAACACACTGCACAACAGACATACACAATACTTTATATATATATATATATATATATATATATATATATACACAGCACCCCTCACACACATACTGCACCCCTAAACACATTACATTCCAGACACACACTAGATCCCTTACCCAACTCTGGATCATCTACACACATACACACACTAGATCCCTATATACACTCTGAAACCGTTATAAACACACACTCAATAGATCTCCTATACACATTCTGGGTCCTTCAAACACACACTAGACTCATATATATATGTATATATACACACACTAGATTCCTTGTAAGCAAACACATACTACACCCCTAAACACACACTACATCTATATATACACACACACACACACTATAGCCTGTATGCACACACTTGCTATATCCCCTATACACACATTCTCTACAGCCCCTAGCCACATATGCATCACATTACACCACAAACACATCACAACTAAAACTGGCCTTATTACACAATACCACACCACAATCAGCGCACTCTACACACGCAATCCCACAAGCAGGCTCCAAACACATGCTCAATACTGGCATTTTTGTCTCCTGGTATCCATTTATAAAGACACCAGAGACAAGTTGCAAGGAAACACAGTGCAAGCATGTTTGCTTGCACTGTGCAGAACAAATACAGGGCTTTTTTCTCATGCTAGAGCTCTTCAGCAGAGCTCTGCCCATGGTCTGCCCTGGAAGAGCATTGAACCAACATGCTCACTTTGAGAGGGAGCGTGTTTGTCATTGGTGATGACAAAACACACCTACTCTGCCCCGCCCCCTTCTTAGTGGGCCGCTGTGATAAAAAAATGCCGGGGCCGTATTTTTCTCCCAGTCCGGCCCTGCCCATATACCTGGTTTCCCGTATAAAGCATCTGAGGATTCCAACTCCTTAGCCCTGTGCTCTGTTTGTTTTATGTTATGTCTGTTCCTGTGTAAGTATTTCTTTCTGTAGCAATGTCTTAGTTCTCTGTCATGTATTCCTGTTTTTTTCTTCAGCCTTGTGCCATGCATGTCTTATTTACCTTAGTCTGCTTAGTCTATTCTCTGCTCATTTTATATGATTCTATAACATTTTATATTATTCTATAACATTCTATATTTGTTTGGTACCTTAGTCTATCCTGTAGCCCTGGATTCTTGTTTCTGCTCTCGCTGTGCTTGGTTATTCTGTTTGTGTCTGCCTGCAGCAACCTGCCAATCATGTTAGAGTTGTGTTCCATGTCTGTAGGGTTTCTTCAGTTCCTGTCCTGCATTTACTGGATACAACAGCTGATATCACGGGGACCTGGAATGTGGTCACACTAACCTGGTGCCACAAGCCTTAGGGGAGTGTGGGTACCCTGCACCCGGCCCTGTGTTCCCACATCCTGAACAATGAATTCCTGAATACCATCAATGGGTGCTCAGGGTCCTATATAATAAACAGGACCCCTTCTCCCTGGCTCTTTTTTTCAGATTACTAGTACATTTCTGTTAATGTTTTTTTTTTTTTTTAATTGTTTCAGATTACCAGTTCTTGAAATGTCTGAATCATCATGTTCTATTAGACTTTTTTGATTGGACTTTATGATTATTGAATTGGGATATTTTATTTGGGATTTCAATGTTTAGACTGTATATTTATTTTTATTATTATCTTTTTCACTTTTAAGCTTTTTAAGATTGATATTGATTTCTTTCAGACTATGTATAGCATATTTAGCATATTGTAGCATATTTTTTTATTTATTATGTCTTTTTTTCTCATTAGTTTTATTGTCTCTATTAGAATTGTTTTACTTATGACTGTGTAGATTTGTGAGGAGTTTTTTTTTATTTGGGATTATACATTTGTGTTTCTTTAAATATAAGAAACAACAAGGGATTGTTTAAAAGCAAAGCTTTGAGGTGTTGTTAGGTAATGTTTGCAAGAATATGGGTTCAGGACTGTGTAATTTTTTATTAAATATTCTTTTATTCATTTCTTTCAAATATAAAAATACAATACAATACAACCAACAAATATATAAATACAAGGCGCACAGCAGGACCAGGAAGTGTCATAAGAGACACCAAAAGGGACATAAGCTAAAGAGAGAAGGGAATAGAAAAACCCTCTTTCTAAAAATGTAAAAAGAAAAATTAATTCTTAATTCTTAATCCAACTATAGTAATACCACTTATATGAGTTAATAGGATAGATTCTGAAAGGACCAGGACAACCAGGCCCGTTTGTAGGGAATAGTAAGAGGGGAAGAAGAGAGAGGGAGAAAAAAAAATTCTTAATAGAGGAAAGAGGAGGGATAAGATTAGAGAATATGTACCTCAATGGGTCTCAGATATATTGGGTCTATTATGTCTTAAATAGTTGTACTGCTATGAAACCTTCACTCAGACATTCAAACACCAGAACTGTCACCAGCGGGGCAGCCCCCACCCACGCCCCAGAAAAACCCGTCCGACCCCAGCCCAGCCGTCAAGATCAGCAGCAAAAAAAAAAAAAAAAAAGATACTATAGTAGAACTAACAGACTAACTAACAGAGGTCTTCTGTTGCTGTAAGTCTAGAGGAGGAGTCCCCCCTCAGAATACAAACCAAAACAAGTTGGAGATCAATCTGCCTCTGGATCGTGTCCCAGTCCTGTCTCCTCCAGAAACGGGCCAGAGAAAGCTTGGTTGCCATAAAGATATTTATTGAGAGACTCAATATTGGAGAGCGGGTAGGGCCCAAATTAAAGTGGAAAAGGAAAGTCTGAGGTGTAAGGGGCGTACAATCCTGAAAAATAGAAGTAGAGGTAAACACAGTCAAGGATTTTAAGCATGCGTGGGATAGACACAAGGCTATCCTAGCTATAAGACCGGGAACGGGGGACTAATAAAAGTACTCCAAAAGGGGGAGGGGCGTGGCTTCGTACCTGCATGGACGCCTGAACTCGAAGCTCCGCAGCGCCAGAGCCTTCAAAGCCGACAATAGCTTCCCAAAGAGGTTAAAACTCACCCATTACGGTTCCCGGGAGGGGTTAAATGGGTCCACCATCGAACACCCGCAGTAATACCAAAAAAGATCCGCCAGAAGTAGCTCCAATCTTCAAAAAACTCTCCCCAACCGCAGAGCAAGCCTCGCCGGACGAAATGGCGGGAAAATCTGTGTCGCAGACGCTCACAACCAAACAAGATCTTGAAGATGTCTTCTCAAGAATGCAGGCCTTCATACATAAAGAAATAAGCACTGCCATTACTGCAGTAAAAAGAGACCTGCAAGACCTGCAAACAACGGTCGACACGCACGCCGAGCAGATTGCCACGCTATCAACCGACTATGAGCAGATCGCAAATGACTCAATTGACCTGCATCACAGAGTAACTACCCTGGAACTGATCACAGAGGACCTAGGTAATCGCTCCAGGCGTAACAACATACGCATAAGAGGTCTTACAGAAACGGTGAACACTGAAGCACTGCCTGCCGTGTTACACCAAATTCTGACTAAGCTGCTCCCAGAGGCACCGGCAGAAAAACTGCTCCTGGATAGAGTGCACAGAGCACTAAGGGCCCCAGGCCCACCGGGCTCCAAACCACGAGACGTCATTCTCCGCTTCCATTATCACCAGACTAAAGAAACAGTTATGAGAGTGACCCGACGTACACCGCTAAGCTATGAAGGGAACCCGATACAAGTCTTCCAGGACTTAGAACCAGTGACCCTATACAAGAGGAAACAATGGAAGCCTCTTACAGACACTCTACGTAATGCGGGACTCAAATACGCTTGGGGCTTCCCGTTTAAACTAATTCTCACAGTAAACGGATCAATAAAAACCTTTTCGACTTACGAGGATTTACAAGCCTTCACGGACGCTATGTCGGTGGATGACACACTCGGGAGAATCAGATCCCAACACCGAGAGAGTTCCCTGGACCCACCTGCCAGCTCAACCAAGGGAAACAACCGGAGATCTCCACCTAGAGACCCGTCACCACAGCAAACACCTAGACCACAGAAACCCGGAAAGATCTGAACATGATTCCATTCCTTCACATACTCCCAAGACTCTTATATTGATACAGATCATCAGTCCCTTCCTGAAATCTTCCAGCAGCACTGCACACTACAACCTGGACTCACCTGGAACCTCTGTGGCTCTCGATGAAGCGCCCGTTTGTTCTCAACATTCTGCACCCTGAGGGACCAACTCAGTCACTCCGACTCTCGAGGGCAACAGATACAGAATATCCGACCCCCAGAGACAAGCCACCACCGCTAAGTGTTATTGTTATCATACTGAATTTGTATTGTATTGTAAATGTAGGTTTAATAAGGTCAAATTAGTCCACCACCCGTGGCTGTAATACAAGTATAGGACATAAACGAGACTGACACACTCCCCTGACCCTCTCTATATTGGGAATCGGGGGGGGGAGAATTATACCTATGCTCCAGTACTGCTCATGCGACACCATAGTTACTCTCATAAACAAAAACTAACAGCACAAATCGATAGTTTAGAATAACAGATCGCATCAGTTCTGACCAGGGTTCCCCCCCTCCCCCACCAATTAAATAAATCTACAGAAACCCACAGAAACACCCGGAGGGAGCCCAGAGAGAGGAAGATTAGCGGATTTCAGGTTTATCAAGGATTGTAAAAATATATATTTTTCCCCCTTTTCTTTTATTTACTTATTTCTGTGCTTGGTTAATTATAAAGGAACAGAGCGATTGGCTGAGACTAAGAAAATAAACCAAATCAAACGGAGATGATATGCCCACCGCTTATATCCACATCTTTTATGATCAATAGAGCGCTAGGCCTAATGTGAGGAGTTATCAAGTAACACTGTGGCATCGGGAGAAAGTCCAACAAGTCTCAGCCATGACACTCAACGGTTACCTGAATGATACCGAATAACTTAATGTATATTCAGATCCAATTTTCACCATATGTAACAGGTTTGATGGAGTCGACCCAGAACCTTAATCACACCACCACCCCCCCCAAAGACGTTGAACCAGCTACCTATATTACTAAGCAGACCCCTAGGGTAGTAATCCATAACGGCTCGTAGTGTGCTGCGCTGCAAAGACCCTCAGACCCCCCAACACTTTTCGTAAACTAATTAGTTAAAATAGCCCGCCGGCGCGACTACCCCGGCTAACACCACAGTGAATACCCCTTTATCTAAGCGACTGGCCACTGAAGTAAGCCCAGTCTGACGAAGTACTGACAGAACTCAAACTCATTAAAACACAACATAGCTTTACCTGAAAAACTCATTCCTGGTTTCATCTTACCTCCTGTTTTCCATTCCTATTCTTCCTTCTAAATCCTCTTCTCTACTCTCTCCCTACCCCTCAGTCACGGGATCTCTCAACAGGACGACATAACAACAACTCTACATAATGCCATCGGATTTTAAGTTTCTCTCCCTCAATGCCCACGGCCTCAATTCCCCCCAAAAGCGCAGATCCCTTCTCCGCTCACTAAAAAGTAAAGGTGCAGATGTGGCACTAATACAAGAAACCCATTTCTCAAAAACTAAAACCCCATTTCTCCGAGACCAAACATATCCTACTTGCTACACATCCAGTAATGTACACAAGAAATTAGGAGTGGCAATCCTGATTCGCAAATCCTGTCCGCTAACAATCACATACTCCTATTCTGATCCCATGGGCAGATTTCTGTTTATAACGGGCCAACTGGGCTCCCTGTCCATAACGATCCTAAATGTATATGCTCCAACCATTCCTGATGCCACTTTCTGGACAGGTCTATCCGACTTCCTCACCTCTCACCCAACAGATAAACTTATCCTAGGTGGAGATCTCAACGCCACCTGCATTCCCACCCTAGACAGATCATCCTCACATACACACACCAACATACACCAATCAGACAAGCACCTGTCAACATTCCTCACAAACCATGCCCTGTTAGACATATGGAGATTACAACACCCCTCCACCAGGGATTACACCTTCTTCTCACACCCTCACCTCAGTTACTCTAGGATAGACATGTTCTTAATATCCACATCTTGCCTCTCCCTTGCTTCCTCTTCCGAAATCAATACCATCTCATGGTCAGATCACGCAGATATTACACTTGCCATCACCATCCAAGAACACACGAAGCCATGGGCATGGAAACTGAACGAATCCATACTACACAACCCTGCAGTAGTTGCCTCTGTGAAGACCCAGATAACGGACTATTTCTCTCTCAACAAAGGCTCAGTAACAGACCAAGCGATTTTATGGGCGGCCCACAAAACAGTCCTACGGGGACTTTTGATCAGCACAAGCTCCAGACTAAAGAAGGCAAAAGCTGAAGAATCCTTAAAACTGCAAACAAAACTCCTTACACTAGAAACCCGAAATAAAATAAACCCAACACCTGACACGACAGAACAACTGATCAAAACACGCACAGAGCTGAGACGCCTAATCCTGGCGGATACCGCCAAATCCTTAAAATACACAAAACGGACCTATTACGAGAAAGCCAATAAAGCAGACCGCTTATTAGCATCAATGTTGAGATCGCAAGCAGAGGACAGACCCCTTACGCGAACTCTATGTCCCACTATCCTCAATTCATTGTCGATATGGAACCGACATGCTATAAAATCTAACCTAACTACGGATCACTCACCACTCACACCCATTTACAGGAATAGAAGCTTCCCACCAGGAATGACCCCGCAGCTCTTCAAAAAATTTGATCAAGGCGATATCTCCAGGGTGTACGACCTCTACCGGAATGGGGAGATGAAATCGTTCCAGCTCCTAGCCCAAACAATATCCCTCTCCTCCTTTGATTTTTTCAGATACCTGCAATTAAGAGACTTTGCATCTAAACCAGCGGTCATTTCGGCCGCTAAGACTAAACCTACCTGGTTCGAGAAAATATGTATGGACGCTCCTAGACAGAAAAGTTTGATCTCCTCACTTTATTCCGAACTCATAATGTCTTCCAGAGGCCCCACATTGTCCTACACGACAGCCTGGGAAAAAGATCTAGGCACGGCCCTAGACAGAGAAGACTGGGTAGACATTTGGGAAGCGACTTCAAAGATCTCCATCTGCACAGTACATAAAGAACAAGCATACAAAACCCTCATGAGATGGTATGTTACTCCTTCTAAATTGGCTAAAATACAGATAAACCAAAACCCCCTATGCTGGAAAAACTGCGGCAAACATGGAACATATTTCCACACCTGGTGGACGTGCCCTCACCTCCAAAAATTCTGGAAACAGATTCAAAGTCTGGCATCACAAATTCTTTCCAAACCAGTACCACTAGACCCCTGTATATTTCTTCTCTCCTTACCCCGAGAAACGTTCACCAAAAAAGAAAATCAACTACTAGCCAGAATTGCACTAGGGGCCAGAAGGGCTCTAGCCCAACTCTGGAAACAACCAATAACCCCTAATCTCTCAAAGGTCATAGCTCTCATAGAAGAAGCAAGAGACATGGACCAGTTGACTGCATTCATACATGACACACCCTCCAAACATGAAAAAGTATGGTTGCCTTGGAAAACCCATTTCCACAAATGAAATGACACCAACAGAAACCCTAATCATGGACTCTCCTAAACCATCCACCCCACTCCCACAGATAGATCCTAAACACTCAGAGCACAAACCCATACACTCCCACCCACCCCCTAACCCCTTTCTCATTTCCAATCTTTCTTCCTTCTAACTTTATTTTACTTCGCCTTGTCTTTATATTCAAAGTGTTCAATATCTGAAATATAGTCATAGTTCCGGGAATCCACAAGTCCAGTAGGCTGACCCCTAGCTAATAGTTTAACTGCTGAATTCTCGGACTGACAAAATCCAGCAAGAAATTCTGTTTTTCTGTAAGGTTATAATATGCGTGTATTAAGACACAATATGTTATTCACGGTTTAATTGTATTACAACACTTATGCAACAAGATGTAGAATTTGTCACATGATCAAAGAAATGTCAACTCCTGTTTTCAATTTCATGTTTATTGATATATCTGAAAATCTGAAAAATAAAGAATTATAAAAAAAAAAAAGTACTCCAAAAAAAATTGGACAGACTAGATGGACCGAATGGTTCTTATCTGCCGACACATTCTATGTTTCTATGTTTCTATATATGGAGATGTGTGGCTTCCTCCCTCGCACTTCGACCATAGGCTTGGAGCGCTAGGGGATATTTTATGGAGGCGGGATGGTACCATATACCAATTAAAAAGGATCTTATAAAAAAGTTCTTGTAAATTGACTCAGTGTATCGCTCCTCTAGTATTCCTACACGCGGCAGATCACACCTCGAATGGGAATGTTCTACCCAGGTCTACTACCCCATATCCGAAATTATCTATCTTATGATGAGTTCCTAAATTATCGATCAGGGTCTGTAGCTTGGATATGGTTTTAGTACCCATGGTTGAATCTACAAATTTATCAAGGGGAGAGCAATCCACCAGGGGATTAGTAATAAGGTAGCTCTTAATCCGGAGGAAGTTAAAAGCCTCGGAGTCTGCCAAATTGTATAAGATTTGCAATTTGGAGAAGGAAAGTAGCACATCTCCCAAATAGAGAATACCAGAGGAGGACCACTGATAAGGGTGAAAGTCGCCCAAAGCGGTAGTTAACACTCCCAGTGGCTCTAGACCGGTTATCCCCTGTGACCTAGAGAAAACTTTTTTAAACTTAAACATCCCTCTAGTGACATTTGCTATTATTGGGTTGGCAATTTTCAGTTTTTTTAAAAGCTGAGTTAGAAGACCAGAAGAAAAAGAAGGGGTTACGACCAGGACAATCCGACATCTCCAATTGGCACCAAGCCGCTTCAAGAGGGGGCTTATATTTCCAGGCTAAAAAATGTGAAAACAGACATATCTCCTGCAGTCCGTGAGGATCCGGGAATCGCAGTCCGCCAGCTACGAGATTACGCTTCAGGGTTTTTGTTGGCAATTATCGTTTTTTTGGCATCACATACATAGGACGCAAACAGCAGATTCAGCTGTTTAAGATAGACGTTGGGGGTATATTCCTCATAAGAAAAAGAACCTTTGGGAGAACATACGCCTTCCGTTGTGAAGGCGGGCAAGCCACGAGGTGTCTAACCCTCTCCAACTCAGAAAGAGCTCTCTGAAATCAGATTCTCGTAATTGAGAGAAAATGTCAATCTCAGTTTTGAGGTGATCTTAACCCCCAGGTAAGTAATAATTTTAATTAGCCCACTTGATACTGCCGATGTCAGATGTCCCTTCCAGCTCAGCAGGTGCTAAAAATAGTATTAGTTATTGAGTCACTTTATAATTGGAAAGGGAACCATATTGGTTTATCAACTGAAGAACTTGGGGAAAAGAGATCTCAGGAGAAGTTATAGAAAGCAGGATGTCGTCTGCATATAATGAGATTTTATATTCTCGCTTCCCAACCTGGATACCGGAAACCTGGGGAGATCCTCTTATAAGAGCTGAAAGAGGTTCGATACTTAAAGCATAAAGCAGAGGTGCCAATGGGCAGCCCTGCCTCATGCCGTTACTGATAGAAAACAGATCTGAACTTAGGGAGGGGCCCATGGTTTCCATAGTTTCTCCATAGTTTCAGATAGAAAAAGCCAGTCTACTCTATCAAATGCCTTCTCTGCATCGAGGACCAGAAAAGCAGTCGGGGTACGATAGGTTCCCAATCGGTGAATCAAAACTAGCAGCCTCCTGATGCTGTCCTCTCCCGAGCGACCCGTGATAAACCCGGTCTGATCGGGGTGTATCAGGTCAGGGATGATCCTTCCAAGTCTGTCCGCCAAGATCTTAGAGAAAAGTTTGACATCCATGTTAATCAATTATATCGGTCCATAATTAGATATAAGAGAGGGAGCCTTCCGGCCTTTAAAATTGGGGAAATTGAAGCCTCCAACATTTCTGGTGGGAAGGAACCTTTATCAGCCACTTTTCGGAGAAGACCCTAAGCAATATAGGAGTTATCTCAATCTGGAGTGTGTGGTAAAATAATGATTACAGACTATCTGGGCCCGGGGCTTTCCCCTTCTTTAGTGTTTTTATTGCAGAGGACTGTGTCATTAAATGTTAAGTTTTCTACCAACACAGATAGCCCTGTACCCATATTCCCCTTTCTTTAAAGATGTTTTTTTTAAATTCTCAGTGTTAAAATTGTATTTACGGAAATAGTACATTGGTGTACGGGAGCTGCACTGAACTTACACTTTTTTTTATTCATTTCACTTACCGTGGTTTATATATTATATAGGGGCAGCTGAGTTCTTGTAGCAGGGGACACTCACCAGGCGTTTCCTGCACGACTTACCTGCATCTCAGGTTTAGTGAATAGCTCCCACTATCTCATCTTATACAAACATCAATGTAAGGCAGCATTTTCCTATTAAATTTGGTCATTCTAACCCAGTGATGGTCCAGTAAATGTGCACTATGACAATGGTGGTGCTAGAATGCGTAAACGTTTACATTGTTTTCATGGAACCTTTAATTTTACTTCACAGAACCCCAAGTTACCATGTCTGTCGGTTTTGGATCTTGTGGTGTTCTTGTTTTACTGTCTATCATCGATAGACAGTATGCAGCGTTTTCCAATATGCAGCGTTTTTTCCATTGCAGCGTTTCTGTAAAAGTAGTTAAAGCCATTTCATGTCTGGGGATACCTCATTGTACGTAACTCCTCACTCCTTTGATGCATGTAGTGCATTATGCTTTATTACATGTTTATTACGCTTGAAAGTTGTTTTATCTCACCAGTGAGAGAAAGCACTCCCTCCCTAGCTTGCTTTAAAATACAAAGGTAGAGGAATACAGAGAAATACTTCAGTAGAAGTAGAATATACCACACTTAAACCTTTAGAATCTGTTCATTTATTTATCCACTTGGTCCTTGGTTACTGCTGTTATTGGATCAATCAGAAGAAAAAATCCGCTATGAATATAATGGTTATGCTGCATGAAGTCATCATCATCAATAGTAATTCATGCCTTTCAACCATGCATATGCTGTGATTTTGAGTATGGAGACTGCTAGAAAAGGCTGTGATTATGTGTATGGGTAGAATTTGTTTATATTGTGTGCCACACATCATGTAAAGGAAGAGAGTATATTTAAAAGAAGAAAAACTACCACAACTAGAGGACATAGTCTAAAATTAGAGGGGCAACGATTTAAAAGTAATATCCGGGAGTATTACTTTACTGAGAGGGTAGTGGATGTATAGAATAGCCTTCCAGCGGAAGTGGTAGAGATAAACACAGTCAAGGAGTTAAAGCATGCGTGGGATAGACACAAGGCTATCCTAGCTATAAGGACTTATAAAAGTATTTAGAAAATTGGGCAGAGTAGATGGACCGAATGGTTCTTATCTGCCGACACATTCTATGTTTCTAGATACAGACACAAATAGACAGGCAGGACAGATATACTCACAGATAAGGTACAGAGAGAGAGAGACAGGCACAGATAGACAGGCAGCATCTATATACTGACAGAGAAGTACTACACATTAGGGTCTAAGCATTAAACTGCAGCTCTCCAGTTGTTTCTTTATTACAACTACCATAATTTCCTGTCATCAAAAAAAGCTAGTGGGAAATTGTGGGGTGCATAGCTATGCACCAGCTGGGGGGGGGGGGGGGGGGGGAGCCCCCGCTCATAGATCCATGTTAGACGGCAGCCTGAGGGGCATTTGCCTCTATGCCCCCCTTGCCAGTCCTCCCGCGGTAGGTGCTTAAACTGGAGAGTCCCAGCTCCTTTCACAATCTAATCGGAAATGTGGGCATTACAACGTTCCATAAGCTTGCTATTTCTTGCATTCAGCATCAAAATTCTATTTACATAGTGAAATAAACAGCAAACACCAGGGTAAACAGCCCTGCTGTTTATTTCACAATGTAAATAAAATGTTGATACTATATGCAAGAAATAGCAAGCTTATGGAATTCTGAACTTTTGCCCTCATGTTCTATTACACAGCTGTTACGGACTTCAATTTTGTACACTGCGCATTTGTGTTTGTTATGTGGTTATATTCTTTTTTCTTTGGTCATAAATGCAAGGGTCTCAACAAACAACCTCCCCCTTATTTGAGCCTGGACTTACAGGTTGCAAAGAAACTGCAGAAAAGCGAGATTTCTTGTTTCTAGCCAGGATAATCTAGCATCACTCTTACCCATGACTAGCTTTCCGCAGGCAGGAGAACTTTCATAGCTTTGTAGACCCTTTACTGGCTTCTGCCAATAATATCCAGTCCAGACTTGAAACTCTGCAATCCTACTATTTTTTTTCAGCTAACCGAAGGAAAGGAAGTTTAATTTTGTTACTCATAGACTCCTATCACATTATGGATAGAAAGTAACTGTAGGCGCGTGTCCGGAAGCTGCCAATGGTGGATGCGTTCAGCAACAGCTCCGTACCCGCAGACAATCTTCTTGATATGGGGCGCCAAAATAGGGCTAACGACCCACCTAAACATAAAAAGGACAAACCTGGAGCTGAACCACCGCCTCCGGGAGAGTTTTTTGCACGCTCCCTGAGCGCGAAGACGGCAACAGGCCTACCTAAAATGGCTGCTGATACTGCCGTGGCATCTACCTCCAAGACTCAGCACCCAGCTAGCACCCGATTGCTCCCAGAAAGCTGGAGGGAAGCTTTTCAACACCTGCCTACCAAAGCAGATATTGCGGACATTGTGGATAGAGCTATACAGCGTCTCCGCTTGGAAATTACAGAACTCCGCTAAGACCTTAAACATATCGACACCCAGGGCCGATCCTATTGTCACGGGCTGGGTGCAGGTTTTCCTTTGGCGCCCAAGGGTGGGCGTGGCTATATTATGAATTCCTCCCCTTTAGACATTTCTGTTCCAGACATGCCCATTTCAATATTGGGGAGAGGGGGAGGGAGAAAACTTTATTTTAATGTAAAGGACCAACGTTTATTTTAAATAAAGATATATATTTTGCCATAATACTGTGTATTAGTTTTATTTATTTCTATGATGCTCAGCCAGCAACATGGGAGACTTTTTGCTGGCTGGCAGAATGAGTTTTTACTACCATTTTACTACCATACTACCCATGATTCCCAACCAGCCAAAGTCTCTCATTAGTCTGGCTGAGCATCATTAGAAAAGAAGTACACAATGAGTGATAAATAATATTCCACCAAGTCAGTCACTCACGTGTCTCTCTCTCTCCCCATACCCTCATGTCTGTCTGTCTCTCCCCGCACCCTCATGTTTGTCTGTCTCTCCCCGTACCCTCATGTCTGTCTCTCTCTCCCCGTACCCTCATGTCTGTCTCTCTCTCCCCATTCCCTCATGTCTGTCTCTCTCTCCACTCATGCTCCATGTCTCTCTCTCTCTCTCCACTCATGTTCCATGTTTGTCTCTCTCTCTCCACTCATACTCCATGTCTGTCTGTCTCTCACTCTGCACTCATTCCCCATGTCTGTCTCTCACTCTGCACTAATTCCCCATGTCTGTCTCTCACTCTGCACTCATTCCACATGTCTGTCTCTCACTCTGCACTCATTCCACATGTCTGTCTCTCACTCTGCACTCATTGCCCATGTCTGTCTCTCTCTCCACTCATGCCCCATGTTTGTCTCTCTCCACTCATACCCCATGTCTGTCTGTCACACCCCATATCTTTCTCCTATACCTCCTACCTACCATGTATTTGTCTCTTCCCATGTCCCTTTTTCATGCCCCCTACTGACCTCATCTCAGAACTCAATTAGCGCTGCCTTGATCTCCCTGCACATAGTGATGACTCTGACCGTTATGTTCCGACGCTCTGTCATCACTGTGCACGGAAAGAGCAGAAAGCGCTGACTGAGGTCTAAGGGGAAACATGGCGCCGATCTGCAGAGCTGGCTCTGAAGGGCAGCAAAGCAACACATGGGCAGCCCATTTACAGAGGTGTACTAAGGGTGCACTTTGCCATTAACATAAGCAACAGCCAGTTTGCCTATTAAAAATGCTACAGTTTGCCCAATAAAAATGTCAGTTCGTCCTCAAAATACACCAGTTTCCCCAGTAATATGCCAATTATTTTGCCCATTAATATGCCACAGCCAGTTTGTCCATTAATATACAACAGCCAATTTGCCCACTGATATGTCACAGACAGTTTTTCCATTTATATACCTATGCTAGTTTGCCAATAAATAGGCTACAGCCAATATGCCACAGTTAGTTTACCCAATAAAAGCATAATCTCCTCTCCTGCCTTCCCCAGTACTCACCCTGCTGCTGCTCTCGTGTCCCCGGCTGTCTCCTCCGCACAGTCTTCCCTCTACGCACGCTGAGTGCAGGAGGCGGGAAATAGACGCCAGCTGGTTGGGGGCTGGTGCCCTCCATGTGATAAATTGATGAGCGCAGTGAGGGCCCCGGGCAAGAACACACTTACACACAGCCACACATAAATACACACAGTCATACATAAATACACACAGTCACACGTAAATACACAGTCACACATAAATACACACAGTCATACATAAATACACACAGTCATACATAAATACACACAGTCACATGTAAATACACACAGTCACACATAAATACACACAGTGACACATAAATACAGTCACACATAAATACACAGTCATACATAAATACATACAGTCACACATAAATACACAGTCATACATAAATACATACAGTCACACAAACACAGTTAAACACTTAGTCACCCTCACAGACATACATTTACACAGACACCCTTATACACACTGTCACGCATACATAAATACACACACAGCCACCTTTACACAGACACAGGATACACTTGCACAGACACTCATGTACACACACTTACACAGCCAGTAACACACACATAGTTATACACATTGACACACACATACACACTTATACACATACACTTAGACAGTAACACACACATAGTTATACACATTGACACACACATACACACTTATACACATTCACACACACTTACACAGACAGTAACACACATAATTATACACATTCACACACACATACACACTTATACACATTCACACACACTTACACACACAGTAACACACATAGTTATACACATTGACACACACATACACACTT
This sequence comes from Pelodytes ibericus, assembly GCA_036172795.1. Taxonomy (NCBI): domain Eukaryota; kingdom Metazoa; phylum Chordata; class Amphibia; order Anura; family Pelodytidae; genus Pelodytes; species Pelodytes ibericus. The sequence continues at coordinate 110,748,055 of CM069862.1, read as the reverse complement.
ATACACATACACAGACAGTAACACACACATAGTTATACACATTGACACACACATACACACTTATACACATACACAGACAGTAACACACACATAGTTATACACATTGACACACACATACACACTTATACACATACATTCACACACACTTACACAGACAGTAACACACATAGTTATACACATTGACACACACATACACACTTATACACATTCACATACACAGACAGTAACACACACATAGTTAAACACATTGACACACACATACACACTTATACATTCACATACACTTACACAGACAGTAACACACACATATACACATTCACAGACACTTCCACACTTTTTTTATTTTTTATATATTTTAACAATACCCCCCCCCATCACCTCCTCCTCCTTCTTCTTGGTAATCCAAGCACAGAGCAACGGGGGAAAGCTCCGCCCCCGTCGCGTTCTGTGATTGGCTGCAGGGAGGAGGATGTTCTCTATGGTGTCTTGGCAGAGAACGTCCTCCTCCCGGCAGCAGCCAATCACAGAACGTGACGGGGGCGGAGCTTGCACCCGTCGCGTGGCTTGCTTTAACAAGGAGGAGAGAGCTCCCTGCTTCAGCGCCTCTCCTCCCGTGCGCCTGGGCGCGGTGCACCCCGTGCACCCGCCCAGGATCGGCCCTGTCGACACCAGAGTGCTCTCCCTTGAGGAGGAGGCGCCACACACCCGAGAGACGGTCGATGCCCTAAACCAATATGTACAGCACCAAGAATATCAGATCTACTCATTACAACAGCAAGTCGAAGAGCTCGAAAATCGCAGCCATGAAAACAATATCAGGGTAAGAGGATTCCCGGAGGACACCCCTCCTGAGGAGCTGCAGGGCCTTTTTGATACCATTCTGAAGAGGGACCCTGATAATCCCGTTGAGCTTGAGAAGGTACATAAACTTCGTAGCCCTAAAGCAATGGGGAACCCGGTCACGAGGGATGTGGTCTGCACACTCCATTACCCTAATGAACGGGATGCCGTACTTCAGGCCTATCGGAACATGACCCCTCTGAAAATCAGGGATGCTACCATAGCACTTTATGCAGATCTGTCCCGAACAACCCAACAAGTTAGGCGAGCTCTGCGCCCTATCACAGCTGAACTGAGGGCTCGAGATTACCCTTATTTGTGGGGGTCACCCTTTGTTCTAATAGTAAAGAAGGACAATAAGACTCACACTCTGCGTCACCCAATGGAACTGCCTTCATTTCAGAGTGGTCTCGGTTTGCCCAACATCCAAGTACCAGAATGGTCTAGGCCAACTATGTTCCCGGCCCCGCTGAAGAACCTAACGACGGTCTTGACTCTCCCGGAATAATTCACAGCCTGTTCGCATACGCCTGCCAGACTTTTATCTTGTTTGGACCTTTTTTGATGATTCTTTTTTAAGTGGCCATCGGTCCCACTTCAGCCACTGTAATAGCAGGCCTGCCTAGTGCTTGCAATAATTACTATACTGTTGCCTTTGTTTGTTGTTCTATCTCAGTGTTCTCTGTTTAATGCAGACCGAATATTTGCCTAATACGCTATATCACAGCTACGTGTCTGTTGCCTGTTACTATACTGCTTTTATTCTCTAGTCCACAGAATTTCCGGTGATACGGATACGGCACCCCCAGGCCATTCTCCCCCAAACCCCGAAGGGGCATGTGGGGAGTATCTGGTCGTTTAGGCGACTTACTGCCCATTTTGTTTTCATGACCCCTCTAGGTCATGGGTGGTCTTTCCCACCAGGGGCTAATGCCCCCACTTTCTTATATCATCCCTCATTCCCCCCCCCCCTTTTTTCCCTCTTTCTTTTCCTCTCTACCCTTTTCCCTCACTAAGTTTTTGTCCCTTTTCCGTCAGTTTTTTTTCTTTTTTTCTCTCACCTCTGTTCTTTATTTTTGAAACACCCCCATCACCGCTCTGTTATCACCTGATTAAACACTGACATTTTCTTTCCCACTGTATACCTTATCATTGTATTATGTTGAACCTATCTTTTGTGAAAATTAAATAAACTATTATTTACAAGAAAGTAACTGTTGTGTTAAGCTCTAAACGATTGATCCCTGAGTTTGTATTGCCATTTAGGTTATATAGGGAGGCTATTTGTTTCGTTCCCCTGAATAGAAGAAATAGCTCAGGCTCTTTTAAAAGTTGACCGTTTGGGACTATATTTTTCAACAAATATGGTGGATATATTTGAATATCAAACAGTTTTCAGGAAAATCAGTGGGTGGATGAGATCAATTTAACTATACTATAGATTGGAGTCAGGTAGACACTGGATTGTTCTGTCTTCATTTGGCAGTGCTTAAAGCCCCACAATGTTACATTTGACAGTCTGCTCCCCATTCAACCAATTTATGTCCCTCTGCCAATAAGCTTCCTACTGTCTTACTGGGGCTACCTCCACACCTTTTCTACAAAGCTCAAGCCCCCACTGTAAACCGCATGTGTTTTTTGGGCTGTTTTCCAATAATTTTAATAACACAGATTTAATTTTCGTTTTGTATAGGTTGTTGCACATCTATTATGTTCCCCTAACAGCACACCATACCATGTGCCAGTCTAAACTTTTTTGAAGGCAAATCTGCAGTCAATATTGAAATCTTTTCAAATCTGCTTGTGTCACACCTCCCATTTAGTTACTTTCTCATGTCGGGGAACATTAGCATTCAATTCAAGCTTAATGGCACAAAGTCCTTTACAATGCCCCAATCTTATATCCGTCTCTTCAGATTCTCTGCCAGTAGATTATCTGCATTCACAATAAAAATAAATGTGGGGGTCGCTTTTAGGAGGGTCAGTCTTGTTGGCTGGGATTCGTTTTTCAGTGATTTTTCTGACCATTGAACCTCCCACGTTTCCTTTTCCAGCAAAAACAAGTGATTCCATTTCTTTTTAGTTACACAGTACAAAACCAGATTCCAGTACTTCTATTACATTTCTAGCAACATGCAAGTCTATCACAGTCATATCTATCCAGAATTAGAGGCAATTTAGTCATTTTAGTTACGGTTCAAACCGGGTCTAATAACTATTGCTTATCAGTGCAGCTCATTCATTTGACATTTGTTCTCACTGTACCCCCCAATTGCAAACACAACAGAGTGCAAAGACCAGCTGCCAGATCTGACTCCTAGGACACTGGACCAGTCAGTTCATGTTTACTCGATTTGTTCCCCCAGATAGTCACATAAATAGTATCCACTCTGTGGTTGGCAACCTTTCAAGACCAGTGGATAACAGACATATTATCTGCTCAAGTTCTGAGAATCTCCACTTTCAAAGAAACATCTTTACTTCTGCAGTAGCCTCTGTAGCTTGCACTAACGTGCAGACAGGTGAAACTGTTACTTCTTCACAGATAATTAGACAATTACATGCATCATTAACGAGGTAGATCCTCCTCCCTACACATCATTCCCTTCATGTGTAGAATAGCCTGATTCTCACTATTCCAAATTGGAACTACGTTTGCCCTCTTTAATTTTCAAAACTTCTGTGAGCTACCCTAAATGGCAGCCACGGTCTCCAAGGAAACCCCAACTTTTCAACAGCTCATGCTGACCAAGGCCACTATTTAAACCGATCAAACAAATCTCATCCACAAGCACCAGTAGGTCACATGACATAGCCTGAACGCTTTCCATCTGATTTCTACATTGTAATGCCTCCTCTGGAACACTTTCTTCAACATCCTATTAGTTTGGACTTCCTTCTGCCTTTAATCATTAAACTTATCCAAAAATACTATTTAATTATATTTGACAACTGTTTTACACCATGTTTATCTAATGTGTTATGATAAGACAATTCTTGTTAGCTACCCACCTGATCAACTAGTACCCAAAGGAAAGCCAAAAAAAAGAGTATTCAGAGCACTAGGTAATTTACTTTCATCTAGATCTTTTGAACCAGTGAGATGGACCAGCTGAAGAAGCTGTTCAATCCCCAGTGTTTTGATTTCCCGTGAAGTCAACAAAACCTTTCCTTCTCCCAAGGCTGACAAAATAAAAGCACAAAAGAGTGGGTAATAGAAACATTATCTGATGGAAATTATAGAATATGTATATAATATACACTGATCATCCATAACATTATAACCACTAAAAGGTGACAAGCTGGTCCTGTCATTCACATGGGTGTTACTTTGATATATACCCCCTACCAAAAACAGTTTTGCAGACCATGTACACCCTTTCATGGAATCAGCTTTCCCTGATGGCATTGGCCTCTTTAAGCAGGATAATGTGCCCTGCCACAAATCAAAAAGGGTTCAGGAATGGTTTGAGGAACACAACAACGAGTTCAAGTTGTTGACTTGTTCTCCTAAATTCCCCAGATCTCAATCCAATCGAGCATCTGTGGGATGTACAAAATACACAAGGTGACAGTGCGCTATATGTGCTATATAGTGACAGTGTAATCAATCTGCTGTGCAGGAAATACAGGATATATACCCAATATCACAAATGAAGATATAAAGATGATAAAAGCAATGAAAAACACTCACATATAGTCCCTTAACATGGGACAAAACATAAATGTAAGTGGCAGCTTTATTGTCCTGGTTCGATGCAACCTCCACAGGGGATATGCAATGTTCAACCTCCAAGGAACAAGAGATGGTGTTAGTAGTAAAAAGTGTAATTTAATATAAAGTGCAAAAAATACCTTACACTTAAAATCTGGAACATCACTCCAGCGGCTGGATCCTGAGGAAGCCCATTTAAACGGGCGAAACGCGTAGATCAAGCAACACTCATATGAGATTGTACCAGATCCTTGTTTACCATTGTTCCAGTTTTATGACCCTTTGCTGATGTTCCAGATTTTAAGTGTAAGGTATTTTTTGCACTTTATATTAAATTACACTTTTTACTACTAACACCATCTCTTGTTCCTTGGAGGTTGAACATTGCATATCCCCTGTGGAGGTTGCATCGAACCAGGACAAGAAAGCTGCCACTTACATTTATGTTTTGTCCCATGTTAAGGGACTATATGTGAGTGTTTTTCATTGCTTTTATCATCTTTATATCTTCATTTGTGATACTGGGTATATATCCTGTATTTCCTGCACAGCAGATTGATTACACTGTCACTTTATAGCACATATAGCGCACTGTCACCTTGTGTATTTTGTATATGTGTTTTACTGCAGTATTTTGGGATAACTGCTAGACAAGTTGCAGCTTGTGCAAAATTTTCTCTAGCGCCACCTGCCTCACACCAGTTCCATTGTCTTGTCATCTGTGGGATGTGTCTGATCTGTGGAGGCCCCACCTCGCAACTTACAGGACTTAAAGGATCTGCTGCTAACGTCTTGGTGCCAGAAATCACAACCATCAACGGGTCAGGGCTGTTTTGGCTTCAAAAGGGTACCTACACAATATTAGGCAGGTGGTCATAATGTTATGGCTGATCAGAGTATGTAGTGTAGAATACTTTGCTATTAATATCTAACTCACCATACAAGACCATTGTGAAGTCCCAAGGATACATTTTAGAAACCTAAACTTTTATTTAAATATATTAAATAGAAAACATTGACTTACATTTCAATTTTTTTTGCACCATCTATTTTAAATTGTTTCCTTTTTTATATATCAAAATAAAAGTAAGGTTTTAAAATACATCCTTGGGACTTCATATTTGTCTTCTATGGTGTTCGTTGTTTAGAGTAAATCCCTGTTGAGGTCTCATTCTAGATGTGTGATCTGTATATTACTGAGGCTCAGACTCTTTAATATTAATACCTTACATATAAATAATTTCTTTAGAGCAGTTATCTTCTTTGAATTATATGGTTTCATTCACCCCAGCAAGTTCACCTTCAAGCAAAATCTTCTATGTTCCAAAACAAAACTTGATTTTGAGACAGACGCATACCATTATGTTCTAGTTCAAATATCAAAAGCTACTTAGAATCACAGTAGTGCTAGAGTTTCGGCAAAATAAACTAGTTGACAACCTAACTCAAATCCTATCATCCCTATGCCTTCAAATCCATTGTCTTTATTAACTTTCTAAAGTATTCCTACTATATCTGGTCATAATACATTATAATTTTCAGTGATCGAATCGATGAAGTCGCAACACCCTGCAAAAACAATACTATTACCCATACCATTAAAAAAATTATGCAGATAAAACATCCTGTGTACATCCCACAACCAGTCACTAAAATGAAAGAGTAATCAATTAACCGGTAATTGTGAGTGGTTTAAGGATTTATAACCTCCCACCATCTGTACTAGAAATTGTTTTCTGCAGTACCCACTCTTAATTCCCAGTGGTTGGCCGTCCTCTAGGTTTCCTATGTCGGTTTTGGCACGCTTAAAACATAGTCCTATGACAATGTTCATTTATCCAGTGTTTGAACCATTACCACAAAACCTTTCATCAATAGTCAGATTTTCATAGACAGCAGAATCAATAGGAGATTCTGCTATTGTGACAGAAAGACACACAAACTGAGTGTGTGTGTGCAATGTGGTTTGTGCAGGACACTCACACACACTTATATGATACCTGTTGTATGAGAGGCAAGTTGTCCAAAAACATGCTTATAGTGATGCTCCTACCAGAGTCAGTGTTGGTGTATATGTGTTTTAACTTTTAAAACTAAACATGAACCAGAGTGGTATGCTCCACTGACAAAATGAAAGGATGACACTTCAGTCAAAAGGTAATAAAAACCAAAATCCTGCTTGTAGATATTCCAGATGCCTGGGAGGCCAACACATGTTCAACTGTCTTTAGTACTTCATAGAATAATGAATAATGGTTATATTATTCAGACAGCTTTTTCAAAACCCTCTTAATCCGACCTGAACTGCTGCTCAGATTCTCCAGGCTCCACTCATATTTAACGTTATATTCTGAAAGTAATACCCTATTATGCTATTACAGCCATATATGTATTACTGGCTAGTTTACAACACATTTTCAGCTTGTTAATTATTCCTGTAAAAATAAAATAGGTGATAGAATAGCACACAGTTTTGAGTTTTGTACTCAAAACATAAAATACTATATTGCCATATACAATATATGGACAAAAGTATTGGGACACATGATCATTCACCAACAGGAACTTTTATGACATCACATTCTAAATACATAGACATTGATATGTAACTGGTCCCCCATTTGCAGCTGTAACAGCTTCCACTCTTTTTCGTGAAGGTTTTCTACAAGATTTTTAAGTTGTTCTGGGTCCTACCCCAAACTGTTCTCACCATGTTGGAAGTATAGCATTGTCCAAAATGTCTTGGTATCCTGAAGCACTAAGATTTCCCTTCACTGGAAGGTAGGTAACATTCTTCTAGCATCTGCCAAACCCACACTCTTGAACCTTGCACTGCCAAATAGTGAAGTGTGATTAGTCACGCCACAGAACACTTTCCACTGCTCGAGAGTCCAGTGGCTGCATGCTCGATTCGACCCTTGGCATTATACTTGTTAATGTGAGCTGCTCGGCCAAGGAAACCAAGTCAATTAATCTCCAGCTGCACAGTTTTTGTGCAGATATTAAAAGTTTCTAACACAAGCTATGGAATCAGTACTGACCCCACCCTCGGTGACCCCACTCTGTGACTTTACATGGGCTTCCTCTGCCCTTGGTGACCACACTCTGTGACTTTACATGGGCTTCCTCTGCCCTAGGTGACCCCACTCTGTGACTTTACATGGGCTTCCTCTGCCCTAGGTGACCCCACTCTGTGATTTTACATGGGCTTCCTCTGCCCTCGGTGACCCCACTCTGTGACTTTACATGGGCTTCCTCTGCCCTTGGTGACCACACTCTGTGACTTTACATGGGCTTCCTCTGCCCTCGGTGACCCCACTCTGTGACTTTACATGGGCTTCCTCTTTGCAGCTGAGTTGTTGCCGTTCCTAAACGATTCCACTTTCCAATAATATCACTTACAGTTGACTGTGGAGTATCTAGCAGGGATGAAATTTCCCGAACTGACGTATTGAAAAGGTGGCATCCTATCACAGTACCATGCTTGAATTCACAGAGCTCTTCAGAACAACCCATTTTTTTCCACAAATGTTTATAAATGCAGACTGCATGGTTCATGGGTCGGATTGAAACATTTGAATTCCAAAATTAAATGGCGTGTCCCGCTACTTTTGTCCATATAGCGTATGTATCCCACATGTACACAAACACTCACATACATTTATATATACACACACACATGCATATTAATATTATACATATGTATAATGTGTGGTGTATATTATGAATATCAGTATCATTTTCCTTTCTTTTTATCAAAATCTAGCATGACAATTCATATAGAAGTAATAAAAATAAACGGACGCACAGGCACTTTAATTATTATATTGAAGTCTCCAGCAAAGAAATCTCTTGCAGTCATATGTCCTGCTCTGGGATTATACATAAATAAAAATGCAACAATAACAATAATAATCGTAGACCTAGATTCTACATGCTGTCTGTATTTTTGTGGATGAGAGAAATGCACTGTGCTCATTCATAAAAGAATTCATGACAAGATAAACTTTATTCTTCACATTTATAGCAGCCATAAAATAGAAATTCTGTAAATTCCCAAAACATGGTATATGAAGCTCTCTGTGAAATATGCCTGACTGTTGTTTTTTTTTTTACCAACCTATAACCCTTCAGCTCTTGTTGAACTTGTGTTTCTCACCACATTACTGGCCAAGAATGATAGGAATTGTAGTTCAATAACTAGAGAACTACCGTTTGGCTACCACATACCTAGATCATTAAGGAACTGTCGGTCTTCATGCCATTTAAAAAGGTATAGTACGTAATAATAGGTTTAACTGTAAAATCTGATTTCATAAATACACCAGTTCTCTGACATTTGCATGTAATCCATTATTTGAAAAGCAATAGTACTGAGCAAATGTATAATAACCTAAATATGGATTTAGAATTTTCTGTATATAATATATATATATATATATATATATATATATATATATATTTTTTTTTAAGCAGGCTCTTATTTTTCCAGTAAAAGAGTAGATTGACCATTATATTTATAGTGCTGTAAATAATTTTTAAACCCTTATAGAATTGAGGTTTGTGTTGTGTTATGTTGTCCAGCAAACAAATACAACGTATTATGCAAAATAGAAACTATTTACCAATGCTTTATTACTAATACATGAGTTAATAGACTATTTCAGGTAATGCTGGAGAGGCCAGCCCTTCCAACACGGAGTTAGCCCTGCATTCAAACACGGTTACAAGCAAACAAGTCTGTTCACGCATACGGCCATGATGTTTGTTTTAATGCCAATGGTCACTTTTGTGTCTGTAGCAAAGAGTTAGGAAGAATTAGTGTGCAAGTATTAATGAGTCTGCCTGTTATAATGTTCCATTGTATAAAGCTATCATACAACCCTGCAACCAATATATACCCTTAGATTTATTAATATACATATTTTAATTTAATATACATCTATCCAGGCCTCAGAAAATACATTTATTATCTTAAGAGAACTGGAGATTCCAAAATTACTAGTTCGACCATACAGCTTGTATTATAAACAAACGGAAAGATTAGATTTGGGTATTTTTAACTGTCAAAGTATGCCAAGATCAAGAAGTAAACATACAAGTCAAGATCTTATGCCAAAAACACTGTCCACAGAGCCCTCCAATTCCTGAACTCATTCTCTAATGGACACTGTCAAAGCTAAGTGACAAAAAGTAATTTAAAAAAGGTGCATGGCATTACCATGGAACACAACTAGTTACATTTGCCAGCATTAACCACAATCAGTTCAATTTATCCATCTTCCAAATGATCTCAGGATGAAAGTGCTCACATGCACCGTGTGCTTGTGAAAGAACAGTGTACAATCGAGAATATTGATTATGTGACAAATTGGAATCAGATGTAGGGGAGAGGAAGTTGGTGCACAGTGGTCCATTTGTCCCCTACTCAATGTATGGTGATTCCTTAACCTGCAAAAAGAACCTCCACAGTAGGTAAAACCATAAGAAATCATTCAGCGTGTGGGAGCTTTTCAAAAGTCTTAAGACGTTCAGTTCACAAGAGGAGCAGATCTGTCGTTTGTTACTGTTGGTCTTAGTCGAACTTCAAGGAAAGGGCTTCTGTTGAAACAGAGAGGTCACAAAATGGAAGTGTATGAAGTGTATATGGAAGGCACCACTACATTTTAAACAGATGTTAAACAGCTTGGACACAAATGTAAACACAAAACAATGAAAAACAACAGGCTAATTATACTAAGAATTTAAAACCCTTATAGAGACAAAGGCTACAGCTGGGATATAAAGTATTTTCTATTTGCACCTTGTATGACTGGTTTCATCAGTAAGAAATAGGGGTCTTGGTATCAATAGCTGGCCTCAGTCTGGGCATTAATTCCCCTTAAGGACCATTGTTTAAACTTTCATAACATGTTCCAATACCACTATCAGGTCCTTTAATATGGAAAGTGTTGATAAGGATATCCCAAATCCCCAAATCATAGTATAAGGGTGTACTCAATAAAGACAGAATTACAGGGAATTGAGACGGGAATTTCAAATTTTAGGCCAAAGTAGCTGAGTTGGAAAAATGATCCAATTCAGTCTAATTGAAATTATTGTCTCAATTCTCTTTATTGAGTAGACCATTATATCTATATTTGGGGTTAAAGATGCAGTTCCAATGCTGGCATCAGGTCTTCAAGGACTAGATTGTGATGATGGCATGGTATGTCATTTGCCCATAAGAGATTCAAAATAGTAACTGCCTTCCAGCGCTATATGATTTTGAAAGGCGTTTGTGTTAAAGAAGAGCGGTATTACCTGCATACCTGGAACAGTGACAGATCTGTTTAGTAGGTCCTATAACAGGACTAGCAATCTATCAAATTGCAAGGAATGCATTGATGGATTCATTTTCCAACTATACAGCCATTTAGCCCCTTATTGGTGATATGCTTAGCTTTATGTCTGTACCACATTTTATACACTCTAATACTTTTCCTAATAGAGGAGTATCGTCCACTGCAGCAATGCATTATGGGACTTTGTGTTTTTAAATAAAAGGTCGTTGCACCTTTCATTTTGTCTGTAGATATGAAAAGCATAAATGTTCCTCAATGTTCTTTTTGGGTTCGATAATTGTACACTTTTGTCTTATGATTCCATAGCTCTACAGCAGGTTTGTCAAACCTTTATGAGCTTGTTGAAAATGTGAAAACCTATGAAGAATGCAAGATCTATACTGCTCTATTTCCAAATTCTCACGCGGGCTCTTAACTAGATTAACTCTACCTCTCAGACTGTTAGTGGTCAATGGGGGAAATGTTTTAGGCCAATCAGAACATGTTCCTATATGCTGATTGGACCAACACAGGTTTCTCCTCTGCTGAGAAAGTCCATCAATATTTCATGGGTCAGATCTCTAATCAGGAGATGTGGCTGATCAGTGAACAAGAATTATACATTGACACAAGTAAGACATTCATTATGACAATATGAAGACAAAATGGATAACACATAATATTCAATCTCAGTTTACAGGGTGGACGAAGTTTATGAATTCAAGCCCACAGTGGAAGATGTGATTAAATAATGCGGAGAGTTACAGGGACAGAGGAAGCATATACTGAATTAGGTGAAGGAGATTTGCATGTGTTTTGTTACAGCAGATAAGAAAACCAGCACCTTGAAGCAGCAGATTAACAAAAATCCCATATGAAGGATAATACATGGAAATCAGGTCAGGTGCAGCTTACTAGCAACCAGTGTGACACAGTTAAGAGTACATTTTGAATAGAAAATTGTTATAAGTCTCATAATTAAGAACCAGATAAAGATGCAGTTGTCATCCTTGATACAACAGAGAGAAGGTGTCAGGTAGATGAGATTATCCTGCACTGAAGCAGAGATTGAGGTGTAGCACAGATAAAACCAGGGCTCGAGTCCTGCAGGAACGCGTGGGAACGGCGCTCCTGCACTTTTTTCATGGCAGGAACGCCGTTCCCTTTGCTCCTGCAGGACCTCCTGTCACTGCCACCGGATTTGACAACAAGTCATATGGCGTTGTTTCCCTCCTCCGTGCACGGAGGAGCTGGACGGAGACAGGGAGCACCAAGGAGATGGTGAGTACTTACCTCCTTGTTGCTCTCTGTCTCCGTTCTTCTCCTCCGTACATCTTCCCCCCTGCACGGAGGAAGGAAGCCCTGGTCGTCACGTTTTTTTTTTACCTTTATTGAAGTCACGCGACTTCAATAAAGTTAAAAAAAAAAAAAACACTTGACGACCGGAGCGTTCTTCCCCCATGCGGGGGGGGAGATGCAGGGAGGAGAAGACCGGAGGTAAGTACTGTCTGGGGAAGGGGGAGGAGGGTGGATTAAACGAGCAAATCCTGGAATATTGAGGGGCAAAATCCTGGCACATAGAGGGGCAGAATCCTGGCATATAGAGGCAAAATCCTGGCATATAGAGGCAAAATCCTGGCATATAGAGGGGCAAAGTCCTGACATAGAGGGTCAAAATCCTGGCATAGAGGGGCAAAATCCTGACATAGAGGGGCAAAATCCTGGCATATATAGGGGCAAAATCCTGGCATAGAGGGGCAAAATCCTGGAATAGAGGGGCAAAATCCCGGCACATAAAGGGGCAAAATCCTGGCACATAGAGGGTCAAAATCCTGGCATATAGAGGGTCAAAATCCTGGCACATAGAGGGGAAAATCCTGGCATATAGAGGGGCAAAATCCTGGAATAGAGGGGCAAAATCCTGGCATATAGAGGGTCAAAATCCTGGCACATAGAGGGGAAAATCCTGGCATATAGAGGGGCAAAATCCTGGAATAGAGGGGCAAAATAGAGAGGGGGGGGGGGGTAATTTTTATTTTTTATTGGGGCCTGGGGCCAGCATGCAGCTCTAGACCCCAAGGTTTTATTTATTTACTAATTAGGGGGGTGCAGAGGCATTTGAGCAGACTCCGGACATGGGAGGGGTTGGGGGTAGGGTATTTATGGGGATCTGGGGACATTTGTCTAGCCCCAGACATCGGGGGGGGGGGGGGGGGGGGGACGACATACTTTTATTGTACTTGCCCTGCCCCCAATCTATTTTAGGTATATCTATAATAATATAATTCATCCCAAAATGTGTCTCTATCATCCCATAGAAGTCTAGGGGGATGATGGAGGCTATTTTTGGTTCAGACTTTGGGTCCAAAGTTTGGCATATATTGTGTAGATTCTATAGTCTTAAATTATAGGTGCAAAGGTTTAATTTCAGGAAGTATTACTTTACTGAGAGGATAGGGGATGGAGTGGAAGTGGTCAACACAGTGAAAGAGTTTAAGCATACATGGGATAGGCCTATGGCCATCTTAGATGTAAGATAAGGCCAGGGAGTAATAATAGTATTCAGATAATTGAGCAAACTAAACTGGTCTTGTTCTTATCCACATAAGGCCTACACCACAGAGAAAAAAAGTGAGATAAGAACTATGGAAAAGGAGTGTGGAAATATCAAGGTGGGAATCTATCCATGAGTCCAACATGAGCCAAGGAGTAATCAGAGTTTCTGAGTGGAGCTATAGAATAAGAGAGATCAGAAACAAGTGACCTACATAGATGCTAGAGAGAAGCAGAACAGGCCTCCCATTTTGTTTTAGCTCTTGCTTGGGACAAGCATACTGCATGCAGGATAACTACACAGGATATTAGAACATAGAGAGAAACAAGGATATATTTTACATGAATTTGATGCATGTTGTGTATAACAAGCCAGTTTAGACTAGATGACAGCAGTACTGTGGGCAAGACTATTTTTTGGGGAAGTACAAAAGTATGAGAGATGCAAGCCAAGAAAGGCTCTTGCACCGTAACTAGAGAACAGAAAGCACTACACAGTATTAGCCTGCAGAAAAGCAAACATAGGGTGATGAGTTAGGTGTTGTGCAGGAATCTATGTACACAATAGTAATATGTATAGGTTTATCATATATGATAAAAAAAAATTTGAACTGTAGAAGGTAGAAATGACCAGGAGGTAAAAAAAACAAAAACAAAAAAAAACAGTATCAGAAGTTAGGGAGCACCAACAGAGGATCAGGTCAAAAGTTTTGAACATAGGACTCAAGGAGAATTACAGAGGAACAACTACTACAAAACAGTACAATGTTCTGCTGATAATATGTAATAGAGTGGAGAGGTCCTGTACAGTAAGGGGTGGAGGGTTGGCACAGGTGGTGCACTGTGCAGGGGAGTGCTACCTCTGATAAGGAAGAGTGTGTAAAATTGGTAGGTGAGGAGTGAGAATGTCATTTATATATCTCTGAAAAACTTCCAAACCCAAGCAAGTGCAAGATTCCAAGCAAAAGACCGTGATTTTGTGGAAAGATTCTCAGTGCTCCCCTCTGACTGCTAGGCAATCCCCTGACTCATGGCCTTTGGCACAAGCACCAAATAAGTTGTATTTATAAAGCTGGCCACATTTTCCATCCAGAGAGTAGTGTGAAGTGAACTTATTCACATTACACACACATCATTTTTAACCCAATGACTTACTGGAAGACATGGGCTAACTACGATGTATATTATTATAGCGGTTACAATTGTACGTTTTATTGATTGATACAGAGACCTCGTTATGTATTCACTCGGCTGAAAACAAACGTAAACTCTTGGTTTATGCTTCCTTTTTGCTTTAAACAGATGCATCAGCAAAGTGGGCTTGCCTAGCAATAAGATCAATGTATTATCAAAGATGTTGCTGATTAAATCATTGTTTACTGCAAATAGACAGATAATATTTGAATGTTTTTTTTTCGGCAGACTGAAATACATAAGTAGATTTGAACATTGGGTAAAATAAAAGTTAATTTAACTTAGAACATGAGCCAAACCAATGCAGATTTAACTCAAAATGTCAAATGTTGCAAGAACTCTGGTAGTTAGTAGGTTAAAATGAAATTCTTTAATCCTGTATCAAGCAGTAAAAATCATTACTACATTATTATGTGGATCTATTGAATGCATTTAGTTGGCTGTTGAATACATAAGCCTTGCAGTCAGAGCAGAACACATAAAAAGAGAAAAGGGGGGGGAAAAAATCAGTTTAAGATTATTATTGTGGGTTTTTATTGCCACATATAAACTTACTAACTGTAGGCACCTCTCAAAACCTTGCAACTTCAGCTTCCAAACTGTAACACAAACAGAAATGCAGTTTGTAACTAGGGTATACATTGGATGGATGTAGCCCTAAGAGTTGTATATAAATAGAAGCAGGTCTTCCCAGGGGGAACTCTTGTGTTCCTGAGAGTTTATCTCCAATGGAACGGTAAGCACATCCTTTTCCTATTGCGCTCTGCTTATTTCCTAGGAGAAGTGAGCAACCTGCCACTGATTTAAACAGTATACAAAATGTCCCCAAAGTTAAGCTCCAAAACATCAGCTTTCACAATATCTTTTTGTTACAGTGCATACTAAGAAATAGGCATTTAAAGGGAACGTGTCATCTAAACATTTTCACTGTGCATGTAGAGAATCAAAACATGACTGAAAATGATCTATACATTGTGTTAGCAATAAAGACAGGCATTATCTCCTGTTGCCTTACTTTACTGATGGGCTCTGGGACTTGAACCTGACCGTTTACCAGTGAACAATAGCAAAGCAGGATAGCCCACTTTGCAGTCCGTCTCAGTAAACAGGAGCAGGATCCAGGATGAATATCAAACTTCACTGTTATTTAAGGTAAATTCATAAAATCAAAGGAAACCGAAGACAACGTCAGCATCACCTTATGCATTTTGTCCATAATGACTTAATCGTAGTTCCAAACACATAAGGAGGTGCTGACATGGCATTGGATTTCCTATGATTTTAAGAATTTACCTTATATAAAAATGAATTTTATATTATGATCCGCCTGTTTACCGAGACAGAATGCAAAGTGGGTTATCCTGCTTTATGTTATTATATTTTGTGTTAGCAGAAGTACAAGCAAGTACCTCAGTTAGATGAAAACTGTGTTCTCCTAATTGAAAATGCAAACATTAGCACACCCCATTCTATTTTGCTGGAGGTTTTTGTTGTTGTTGTATATCGGTCTTTACTGCTTTGAGAATGTAATCTAAACAGTCAGCGGTTTCATACATTTGTTTTTGGTTCACGTGTAAACTATAGATTGGGTCAGTTAATGCAATATTCCATTATTTTTTCAGTAATTGGACAAGCCGCACTGTGTGCTAATAAACACCGCTAGGAAAAGCTGGCCTGGTAACGCTTCCTCCACAGTCTGCTTGTTTGTCTAGTTCACCTGTTGAAAATATATGTTAAATCTATGAAATACATGTTTATCTATCAAATATATGTTTGCTTTTTTCCTTGTTTACTTTAGCTTTTTTTAAAAGTTACTTTAACTTTTTGTTTGCTATGAATGAGGACTCAATAGCTAATCTCATCTTCAAATTAAATTGGTATGTCCAATACACAAGATGGTGATTTATTGCTCACTGTAGAATTTATAACTGCTGGGGTTTCACTAGAGCTACCCAAGCCACCTCTAATATATTAACAAATGCTCCAAGTCTGTACAATTTTTTTTTCTATTCTGCAGGACCAAAAGAACAGTTATAAAAATGTAATTGGACAGGGCTTGACAAATTCCAGGAGCCAGGACACCTACAATTCCTAACGTTTGCTCCTAGATTTTTTTTGAGCTCTATGGGTGTATTATTTCCCTGGCTCGAGAGATAAGTAGGCTGGCTCTGGAAGTTCAAAAAATATTTGTCAAGCCCTGTCGTAGGAAAAACATGTCTCACTGCTGTAATGGATCTGCAGTTTTAGTCATACATTTTAACTAGGGTAGACAGCAGACTTTTACCTTGTCTCTTACTTTCTGCATTAATTGTAAGACAGTTGCAAAGTGTTTTTTTTTTTAAAGATACTAAAAGATAAGTCAAAAGAGGAAGCTGGGAAAACCCTAATGGTGGAGATTTATTTATATAGAGCAAGTGAGGCAAAATTCTAAAAACAAGAACAATCACCAGTCTGCAGTCCCAGACTCACTGTTAGTTAATACATTAGGCTCAGTATGTTTTGAAATGCTAATGCAGAAACAAATGAGCTGCTAAAACTATTTTGATAACTGGGTCATATGACGTCACATCCTCTGCAAAACTAAACATCTCTTTACTCAACATAGACCAGAGCAGTCAATAACTTGCTCTCTAGTAAACCACAACTCACATGATTTTCAGGCAGAATCGAGTTTAAGAACCATGGGAGTTATACTTCCACAATAGTTAACGAATGAGTTTGAACTGTTCTTTTTAATTTTAAACAAACTGAAATTTGTAAGTTTAATAGAAGCACAATATGGGGCGCTGAATGGTTTGCAGAGTGATAAGAAAGAGGAATACTTTATTAAAAATGTTCACATGGTTAATGATAAATTATTGGTGATATGCAAAATATCCATGTAGGAGATGAGTGGAGAAGGGGATGTTATGTAGAGTAGTCAGGAAAAAAAGGCAGTTTGTAGAAAATGTTTATTTTCTCCTTTAGGCCTTTTAAAGTAGACAGTTGCTCAATGATCTAAATCACAGTTAGCGTCTGTTAACGAAAGGGTTCCCTCCTCCTTATACTTCACCAAATAAACAAAGTAAATACATAGCTGTATGGGGGAGAGAAAATAATATTCCAACGGCAGGCATGGATTAGAAACAAAATAGATATCCCCAAAATTTACCATGGCAATGCAATAAATAAAACTTTATTCGTACAATAACGGCATTACATGGCACATTTCTCCGCTTCAGAAAAAAAGGTGCTTTGCGCTGTACATTCTTTATACAGGATTCTACATTCTGTTCATCACTGAACAAACAGATTTTAAGAGATCGCCAGCACAGTTATGACATCATAAATGATGAAAGAATCTCAGGTGTCCATGTTCTGTCCATCAACATATACTGTATACAAATATATTGCCAGCAATGTCATAAGGAAAATGATTTTATGTATAATATATATATATATATTTTAGAAGAAAAAGAAAAAAAATCACAGCGGGTTTTGGCACAGGCGAAAGTTGACAGGAGCTAAGTTTAAATCCCATGATATCAGTGCGTGAGGAAGCAGTACAGGTAGCCATTAACGGCAATCCTATTGTGTTTGTCTCTAAAGTTTGTAAGACACACAAAAGATAGACAAATATTTAGGATATATAAAATGCAAAGAAAAAAGCAGGAATAAAAAAAAAGCAGAAAGATAAAGTAAAAACATCAGGGATTAGCCAAACATCAGTCAGAGGCTAAAGCCCTCTCCCTTCTTCAAAAGTATGCCAGACTTCTAAACCAGAATGTAGAAAATCATCTTTGGATTTGCGTTTCAGCCCTTTAATGCGATGGAGATCACCAGTGATTGTTATTGGCCTGATTCTGACACTATAAGATGAAGGCAGCTGCGTATAACTTCTGCATCCTCACCACATTATGTGAAGGAAGCAATTTAGTTTTCATGTTAAAAATACACATTTATAAATTGAGGAGATGGGCTCATCATTTTGGATAAAGATAGGTTTTGGCCAAAAAAGGGTTTAGTATATGGAATGCCAGAAGTCAGATTTACTCGATTTCACTACAGCACCAGGCTCCGATTTCATTGGTCTGTGGTTGAAGTATGGCTCTTGATGCTTAGTTGGCTATAGGCGTTTTAGCCAGTATGGGATCGTGGGTAGTTAAACCATTGCTTCAGTGTAGTGGTTAGGTAGACCTAAAATTAGTTACATAAAGCATCACTAAATATGGCATTTTTCCTAGTAATTCTCAACTGTTGTTAAAATTACTTGTAATGGCTTATACAATGAGTGCCCTAAGCAATGTGTAGTGCATAAAATTACCTTATGTAGAATATATGCAGTACTTCTTTTGTTTGATGCACCCCCTAATTGTTTGTATCACAATGCAATCCTATATGCAAATCCCATGGGTTGTGTGTACTTTCATGGCCGAGGGGCATGGCAATAATCACAAAGTGGTGGGGGCAAAAGGGTTGTAATCCCCTATGTCAGAGGCATCCAATTTTTTTCTAAAGTCGATCAGATAAACGTGTACTGGGCTTTTTTAAATTTACAGTAATGGTGAAGAATAGCTTGTTAGCTAAGGGGGAAAAAAAAGTTTGATTATTTAGCAGTTATACAAAAGTAGTTAAAAAACAGTTTGAATCAACTTTATTTGAATCCACTTTATTCAAACAAAAATACACATTAATGGGGCGAATGAGAATATGGATAGTCAATTAGATCACAATGTGCTGTCAAATGTGCCTATAGTCACACATTGGACTCCCCTGTTCTATGTCCTAAGCATTCAACTGTGGCCCTCCAGCTGCTGTTGTACTACAACTCCCATATTTCTTGACTAGCCTTCTAGAAGATGACTATTTTAGTTGAAGTTCTGCTAAAGCTGCAGCTGGACATCTAGGTTCTCTGGTAAATCTTGCCACGTCTGACAACAAGGTGATGCCCAACCGATTTAACTAACCATGTTCTCATAAGCCCTATGAATGTAGTTTTTGTTGAATAAAGGTGATTAATAAAAACTATTTGGAGTGCTTTTGGATTACTGCTATAAGACTTTTTCTTTGGCTAACAAGCTATTGTTTACCATTGCTGTAAATGAAACGTATAATGCGAAATAATTCACATGTGCATTTCTGAATATGCGGTGCACTACAAGAAAAACTTGGAAACTGCTGCTCTATGGCATTAAAACAAGAATGTGATGAAGTAAATTCAACTTATATGGATTTTGCAGACGTAGAATATTCTTGCTTCTTGTATGAAGAAATCAGAACAGTTGTAGATTTTAGACAATAGCTTGTTAAAGTCTCAGGGATACATTTGGTTACTAATACTCTGAAATCTAGAACAGGCAGAAGACATCTCTAGCGTGGAAAAACTTCACACGCAGATATTTTGCTATCTAAAACACATTTGGTTTCCCAGCCATTTGTGCACCCATTAAAAGAGGACTTTATTTTAACATTATTACTCCGAACAGTAATGGCCACTGTTACTTCAGCTTTGCTGTACTCAATTTGCCGGACTAATAAAGACCAACTTTAGTCCCTCAGATACACATGGGATGTGGAAGATTTACCAGGTCCAGAAAATGTGGTTATATGTATATTGAAAAAATGCAATTAATTTCATTATGGTTCACAAAAGGTCCTTAATACACTATTTTAAAAAATGTATATAAATAGTAGTATAAATAGGATTCACATATGTGTTTTTTATGAATTATGTTAGAGGACAATGGAAAGTCAGATTGTTACTTGTTTGTTTGAAATATCAGGATAGAGTAGTGACATCTTAACAATAGGTCAGATGCTGAAGTAAGAATATATTTAAAAAAGATAAAAGGACTATTATACAGTGCACTAGCAGAATTGCAATTAAATCAACAGGAAAAAGGGTTTCATATTTACGTTCTCGTACTCTTTTGTGATCTTGGCATACGGCACTATAAGCAAATGAAGTACTTCATAATGTGGACAATTATTTATAATATATATAATATAATAACATGTGGTGTTGCATGGTGAGGTCACAAAGGAGTAGGAGGAAACAACACTAAAAAGGGTATAGTATTTGAATATTAGCAGGTAATTCAGCTACGTATGGAATTTTTTGTATTCTCCTGGAGACTGCAGACATATTGTGGCCTACAACAGTTAATTCGTCCATCTCCATTTGGATCCAACAGGTAACAGACTAGTGGGAGAAGAGCAGCATGGAGGATTGAAACTAGGAGGCAATCTGTAACAGTCCCTTTAAACTATCATTCCAATGCATATAGTATACACATGGGACCCATTCTAAACCACCCCATCAAAACCCCACCCAGAAAAAAAAAAATGGTTGACGCATATCCTTTAAAAACTAGTATAAAAAACCCACAGTTATAAAACTGTTTCCTATGTTCAGTAATTACAGACACACCTTTGTTTAACAAACTCTGCTCTGAGAAAAAGGTTTCCCAAGAACACGCAAAGCCAAGTGAAAGCATCAGGAAGAACAAAACTATATAACAGCACCAGCGTTTGCAAACCCAGGCCAAGGTGGAATGACCTCCAGTTACAATCTGGCAACAGGTGAATTCAACAACGCATGGGTAAATGATAATGAAGAGAAATAAAAGACCAATAAACAAAAAATGAATTTCAGGAAGAAGAAAAAAAAGAAAAGAAAAAAAAAGTAAATAATATATATATTTCCAGGAAACAAATGACTTTAAAGAAAAGACAGTAAAAAGAGAGAGAGAAGAAAGTTCTTCAAAGCAGCAGGTGCCATGCCTGTGCAGGCCTCTCCTCACACAGTAGATATCATAGTGCCATTTCCGCTGTGAAAGAAGAACCAGAGCTGCACATTAACTGGTGTGACTGCACACATTCACCAGACTGATGGAGCTGCAGTATCCCTTATTTGTTCAAATGTGTAAATGGATTGGATGTAACGTGCCAGTTAACGGGAATATTCCCCCTTCCCCTCAACATCCATACTAGAACCAACGTTTAACTATCCAAGGGACCAGCCATATTTTGAAGGTTAATGAGAGGTAGGGAGTGGCTATTTGATATGCCCATGTCCGCCAATGAATTCTAGTAGTACCTTTTCTTCTGATATTGGTAGTTTGGGCCATGGTTCATAAGCAGCCTTCATTCTTGAGACTGATTGTAAACTATAAATATAAATGAGTGAATTAACACTTATATATGGGTGCTCGGACGACATCTCACACTGATCTCCATCTTCGTAAAATAAATTCAAGGACCACCACGCCATGTTAGAATTTTTGTTTGTTTGTCAAAAAGGCAACATTTCAACTCCTATGGGTGTTTTCCTTAAACCTAATGGTGTAAAAAAAAGAATATGAACTCTATATATTCTTACAAACACACTTGTGATCAAACTAAGGAAGTGCTGGAGCATCAACCTAATCTGCTAAATCAAATGAGGTAAATTTAAACACATCATCCTCTAAGCAATTATATATATATATATATATATATATATATATAGATATATAGATATATTTCAATATATCTGACAAAGTGTATTTCTAAAATAATAATATTGTGCAACACACGTTAATATATCTTGATGTATATTTGCTTTTTTATTTCTTTTAGAGGTATCAAAATGGATTTTTAGTGAACCCTATCACCTTAAATGTACAATGAACCACCTTTATATTAGCCCAGCTGTTCTCAAATAACAGCATAAAAAAAATCTTTACAGAAATCTTTCGAGCTATTTTCAGCCTGAACTAATAAGAGTGAAGATGACTGTCCCATATTGGGAACAGCAGACATTATGTCTAAAGGAGATGGGATGGAAGATCTGTAGGAGGTTACCCACACACATTAATTGAGGAAACTTTTCAATCAGTCTCCCAATTAGATTGAAGAACATTATAGCAGAGAAGTGTAAAAAGAAAAAAAATAATAATTGACAGATTTATTTCCCCCCCCCCAGATTTTGAGATCAATGTTACAATATTCAATGCGATTCTTCATTTGTCTATGTCAAAACAAAAGTCAACTATGACAACTTACTAACAAATTTGAGTTGCTTGTGTCCAAACACTTCCATGATGCTGGGCACCAATTGTCTGACTTATGCTTCTTAAGTTAAGTTAAGTAACTGATTCAGTCCATAAACTTACATGGAGTGGGAGATAGGGAAAATAACATTGTTAACTAAATATGGATATTGAAATATCCAAAGATATAATTGCATAATATGTAAACTTCCTTATAGGATGATGTGTTTCAATTACCTACAGTTGTTTTCACTAATAAGGGTGATGTTCCACCCCTTCCTTGGTTTGATCACAAGTGTCTTTGTAAGTATATATAGAATTTGTATCTTTTTGCACACCAGTAGATTTGAGGAAAACTTCAATAGGAGTTGAGATTGGTTTTTTGCGGAATAAACAAACATTCTCACACGGCGTGCTGGTCATTGGCTATAAACTGTGGCTTAAAAACACTCAAACTAAACTATTTAGGGGTATCTGTAAAGTAAATCTGGGAGCTACAGCCAGCATTGAGATCAATGAACCAAAGGGTTCCATGCTGAATCCACCTCTTAGACGTATCAGGTAGGTTATGTAGCAATTCTGGGAAAATGTTCTAACAGTTGAACAGACAGCAGCACCATTCCATTAATTTCCATGGGGATTATTCAACATTTAGAACATTGTGAATTATAGTTAAAGAGTGATTCTTGGCTATATCCATTCTCTCACTAAGATCATCTGTATCCATAGCATATCATCTACAGGAATGAAATTCTTACTAATCTCATTTGTTTGCTAATGCTTGTAGACTCTTTACAACACATAGCCCAAACGTTTACTCCAAGAGGCATCAGACTTTACAAGTCTACACGGGAAACCAGTTGGCGCAGCTTTTGTTTTATGCAAATGTTCTTCCTTGTTTTTATGCATATGTTCTTCCCTGTTATCCGTTGATTCATGACTTTAAAAAACAAAATAAGAATCCTTTGTGTTCATATAAAATGCATAAATATCAATGCAGAATTATTTTGCCGAATACAACTCAGCCCTCGCACTTTGAAATTAAGGGATACTGCAGGTGATGGGACGATAAAAAAAAACTCACAAGATGATTTAGAAAAAGTCAAATAAAATTGACCAAATTTTGTGAATGACTATTAAAAAAAAGAACAACAATTACTGGAAACATAAATGATATATAAAGCTTTTCTTACCTGTTTGCTGAACGTGCTGCTCCATATTCATCTAAACCCTGTGAGAGAGAGTATAAATTACAAAAGAAAAATAAAGGTTACAAATCTGTATATGTTTCATTTGCACAGTTAAGCCGTAAATACATTCCAAGATGTGGACAGTGCTATGATAAGAGGATTACTAATTCAGCAGGGTGATCAGCCATGTCAATACTAATTAATGCCTTGTCATCTGGTTGGTGCAGTGCAATGCATGGCTATTTAGCTAGGAAGCAGGAAAGCCCTATTGGTTGAACAATGAGTTAAGGGCAGCCAGAAAAGTTAGAAGTTAATGGAGGAAGAATGGAATGAACTCTAGGTTATATCAGGGAAGAGCAGATAACATGAAAACACCATAGTTATTTACTAGCAAGTGAATTGTGCTGAAGTGATCAATGCAACATTATTGAAAAAATAGTCATGTAGGAGGTTTTGTAGGGCTGTTGCTAGTTCACCACAAGCCACTGCTTAGTAATTCTGTATGTTTTCCATGTTTTCTTTTGTAGTGGTCACTATGAGGCTGCTGATCCGTTGATGGGGACACGGACAATGATGCTTTATCATTGTTATCAGGCAGCAGGCGGAGGACATTGTTATCACACAAGGATCCCACCAGAAATCAGATGTCTAGTCCTGAAAGGTTATCTTTACACATTGCCCCATTCAAGGCTCTCAGCTGCTTCACCAGAGACTGTCGGAGCTCATATTAGGAGTCATCATATTAGCAGATCACACTGCAGATAGGATTACAAGTTACATATTATACATGGAATAAAGAAGTTAAGGTGACAATATGGATTTGGTAAAAGGCACTGGAATCTTAAGCAGGAAAAAAAAACAAGAGGAGAAAAAGAACAACCTAAAGGATCAGCCTATGTAGCTCCATGTGTGCTTTACATCAGAGAATATAAAAATCTGTAGGAATTATTTAGTAGCTTCACTTGCTGGAGATCTAACGTTTATACTTTCTTTGAAATAGGAGGCGGCTAACTATCCCTCCTCTAAATCCAGAAAGATTGGAGAGGAATATACAAACATCAATGTATATTTGTGGCAGCTCATGGCTGAATCATCAGAATAAATGAGAATAGGTTTATAATGCATTCTTCTGTAAGATTTTGAGTCCAGACAGGACAAAATTAATTACACTGAATGGCTTTTCTATGCCATTATCCATTCCATTTCACAGCTATCACCTTAGAAAGGTAAAGACAGCGCCATACTTGCTGATGGCTTGTGCTGGTTTGTAATAGCACGCTATGGCTTCAGTTTGAACCCGAGAGGCCAAGGCTAAGAAGTACCTGCATTAGGCCAAGGCCCAAGTGTACCCCTGGACAGGCCACGGCCCAAGCGTACCCCCAGACAGGCCACGGCCCAAGTGTACCCCCAGACAGGCAACGGCCCAAGCGTACCCCCAGACAGGCCACGGCCCAAGCGTACCCCCAGACAGGCCACGGCCCAAGCGCACCCCCAGACAGGCCACGGCCCAAGCGTACCCTCAGACAGGCCACGGCCCAAGCGTACCCCCAGACAGGCCACGGCCCAAGCGTACCCCCAGACAGGCCACGGCCCAAGCGTACCGCTGACAGGCCGCGGCCCAAGCGTACCACCAACAGACCACAACCCAGGTTTGCAACTTGCCACTAATGCTAGTTATTTAACATTAGGATTCTGGTGTTCTAGAACAGTGTATTACAAATTCCCCTTTTGGACTACTTCTGAATTAAACCAAATGGCATTTGATATAAACACTTGCTAGTATGAGGCTTACCAAAACAAAAATTGTAATTATTGGCACTTGACAAAAATGTTGAGATGATTTAATGAGATCTAGAACACTAAGGGAGCGTGTCACCAAAAGTGGGGTGCAGGAGAACATTTCATCTTACTAGATTATAATCACTTGTCAAGTCACATAGCTTAAATATCTCAGTTTGAGTTGCAAGAAGGGATAATTGTTGGTTTAAAAGATTTCTGGTGCAGATACTTTGTGTGTGAAGCATCTTCTATTGCGGTTCACCTCACCATTTGAGTCTGCTTTGGTTCCAGTCTGATTCCCTTCCACTGGAAAAGGAGTACTACTTTGTAAGCAAATTTCAGAGGCTGCCAGTAGTGCTAACCAGCTGGGACACAAAGCAATTTGTACATCAAACAGTGAGTCTAGCGATCTGCCATAGAAGGAGCCACACAGATTAACCAACTTACGAGTGTTGACCTTTTACAAGGTTTGTACTGTCCTGCAGTCTTTGGGTACAGAAGGCTGGCACTCTTGTGTATCGAATACCCGTAGGGCACTGAAAAACCTTTGAATAAGTAACATTCAGTTTGTAGAGTGGGCATGAATACACAATTTCATTTAACCTCTGTAGGTTTCATAACATATAAGAAAGTAATTGTAGGCTAGAATTATGCAAGTTAAGGATATGAGTGTATATGAGGGCTGGTCACAATGAGGATCTTCATCTGATGTAGAACAGCGTTTGACTTCATATTCATTAGGGGAATTGTACACATGCAACAGAAGAATTGTCTTGCTGCCCTGTCCTTAGTTAGATTTTTAACAAAATTGATGGTACATTTAGTTGAATGCTAGGTAAGAACGACTGTGATCTTTGGGATGTGCAACCTACCTGTTAGAATACCCGTTAGGTACACATTTTAGTTCTTTTTGGAGAAATTCAGAAGTTCATAACTGTAGTCTAATGATTTACCCTTGAGGCCAGTCATGGAAAATGTTTGTATAATTTAGTGGTGATCAAACTTGTAACCTATAAAAGATGCCACCCCAATTTTTTAAAATATAAATATTTGCAGAATTAAAAAAAAAAATGTATCCAGGTGGATATATTGTTCTCTTATTCTCCCACCCATTATACTTTTAGCACTTCGGGTCTAGTGGGGGAAGTGACAGTGGGGACAGAAATATGCAATTGAATAAACAGGTATATATTGTAGTTTGTGTTCAAAATACACATTAGGTACTACAACGATGCCTGCCGCTTGAAATAAAAGTCACAAACCTCCAAGGCTTTTGCTTGTAATTGCTCTGCTCCTTCAGTCTCTACCATAACGGACATTCCACGCACCAGCAATAATATAGATAAGAAAGAAACAGCAGGGAACCCATGTAATTTCCCAAATTTTCCCAATAGTGTTTATTAAATAAGTATAAAAATGGCTGAAGACCATAGATATACAACCACCATCGCCTTACGCTTTTCATGCCTATGATTAAATGTTACTAGGCACGAAACGTGTAAGGCCATGTTGATTGTGTATCTGATCTGCATTTATTTTTATATTTATTTAATAAACACTGTTGGAATGTTTGGTAAATTACCTGGTCTCCATGCCATTTCTCGCTTATCTATAGTATATATTGTAGTTTCTCCAGGCAACCAGACACCGACAGATTGTGCAAGCACCGTAACCTGGTGTGCCAAGTCGCAGCTGTACCCTGTCACTTATCCTGAGATGTCACAGGTGGCATATCACCCAACTCTTCAGACAGACAATCTACCTGTGAGAAGACTGGAGCTGCCACGCTGTAAGGTCTAGGCTTGAATGTGCCAACAGCCTGGGGAGGGAAGCCGCGTGCAGCCATGTTGTAATCCGGGGGAGGTATGGAAAGGTCATCTTTGTCCAGCAGATTTCCGGTGCTGCTGCTCTTCCCTGGTTGTAAACTGTATGAAGGTACAAAATATAGTTACACATCTAAACCATATATTATAATGTAAATACTTCAAGAAGTTAATCATCACACACAGGATGAAGACACCTTACACCTTTAAAAAAATTAATATCTTTATAAATAAATTAAATTCATATTTTAATAATTCTAAATGCTACATACGGGGCCGGCCTTTGCAGTGTGCGACCACAGGGTGCAACACGCCAAGGGGCGCCCACTACTTTAAAAAGAAAAAAAAGTTTGCTGGTAGAGACACTAGCTTGTGAGATCAGAAAATCTTCCCTCACTAGCACATTCGCACGGGAGGATACAGGGAGGGGGCGGACCTCACTGGGTGAGAGGTGAAGGTCCGGCCCCACCCTGTGAAGCAGAGCGGCGTCTGCTTCAAGAAGGAACCATGGGCAGCATATGCTCCGTGTCTTTAACACACACGGAGCAGTAAGTGCTGCTCGCGCTCCCCATGTGTAGTGATGCAAGCAGGCCCGGACTGGCCATCGGGCATACCGGGCAAATGCCCGGTGGGCCGCGGTGGCCATGGGCCAAGGCCGGTAGGGGAGGTCCCAGGATCTCCCCTGCCGGTCTATGCAGGGCCGGCACTATCCGAGCGGCGGCCCCGCTGTTTTCCATGAAGGGCCGGTGAGGACATCAAAGATCTCCCTCACTGGCCCACATGCTGTCAGCGGGGAGAGAGGGAGACAGCCTGGAGAGAGGACCCTCTAACTTGCAGCTCCACATGGTTCCTCTCGCGAGATCCGGAGCATTGCCATGGCAACGACCGGATCTCGCGAGAGTGAACTCTAGCCCGCAGGCTAGAGATCACTCACCACGAGGACCACCAGGGAACACCGCCACCCCGCCTCCCAGGTACCAGCGTGCCGGTCCCCCCCTCCCAGGCTAAAGGTAAGAAGGGAGTGATGGGTGTGAGTGCTGTGTGTGATGGGTGTGAGAGTGCTGTATGTGATGGGTGTGAGAATGCTGTGTGTGATGGGTGTGAGAATGCTGTGTGTGATGGGTGTGAGAGTGCTGTGTGTGAGAGTGCTGTATAAATGTTAGAATGGATTGTGTGTGTGTGTGTGTAGGGGGGGGGGGGGAATAAACAAATAAAATAACAGGCATTATGTCGTCCCCCCCCCCCCCCAGACATAATGCCTGTTATTTTATTTTGTTTATTTACCCCCCCGTACACACACACACAATCCATTCTAACATTTATACAGAACTCTCACACCCATCACACACAGCACTCTCACACACACAGCACTCTCACACCCATCACACACAGCACTCTCACACCCATCACTTTCACACACAGCATTCTCACACACAGCGCTCTCACACACATCACACACAGCACTCTCACACCCATCACTTTCACAGACAGCATTCTCACACACAGCGCTCTCACACACATCATAGACAGTCCTCTTGCACTCTCACACACAGCACTCACACACACACATCACTCTCACACACAGCCCTTCCTCACACACCAGCCCCCCCTCACACACACACACATACTGCACCCCTCACATACACACAGAACAACACACATACACAATACTTACATACATACAAACATACATATACATACACACAGCACCCCTCACACACATACACGCACCCCTAAACACATTACTTTCCAGACAGACACTAGATCCCTTACCCAACTCTGGATTATCTACACACATACACGCACTAGATCCCTATATACACTCTGAAATCGTTATAAACACACACTCACTAGATCTCCTATACACATTCTGGGTCCTTCAAACACACACTAGACTCATATATATATATGTATATATACACACACTAGATTCCTTGTAAGCAAACACATACTACACTTAGAAAAAGTGCAAAGGAGAGCTACAAAATTAATAAGGGGTTTGGAGGATCTTAGTTATGAAGAGAGACTTAAAAAATTGAATTTATATACGTTAGAAAAAAGGCGTCTCAGAGGGGATATGATAACATTATATAAATATTTGCAGGGCCAATATAGAGAGCTCTCCAGTGACCTGTTCATTAACAGAAAGGTACAAAGAACAAGAGGTCACCCCCTCAGACTGGAAGAGCAAAGATTTCATAGACAGCAAAGGAAGGGATTCTTTACGGTTAGGACAATAAAGTTATGGAACTCACTGCCAAGAGAGGTAGTGCTAGCAACCACAATAGATGCATTTAAAAATGGTTTGGATGTTTTTTTAGGAAAGCAGAACATACAGGGCTATTAATAATAGAATAAGCATTAATAAAAGAGCTTATTGATCCAAGGAGAAATCTGATTGCCTCTTGGAGTCAAGAAGGAATTTTTTCCCCCAGGAGGCAAAATTCGAAATAGCTTCCTTAGGGGTTTTTTGCCTTCTTTTGGATCAAAAGCTGTAATGATAGGTAGAAGGGTTGAACTTGATGGACTTGTGTCTTTTTTCAACCTAAATTACTATGTTACTATGTTACTATGTTACCCCTAAACACACACTACATCTATATATACACACACACACACACACTATAGCCTGTATGCACACACTTGTTATATCCCCTATACACACATTCTCTACAGTCCCTAGCCACATATGCATCACATTACACCACAAACACAACACAACTAAAACCGACCTTATTACACAATACCACACCACAATCAGCTCACTCTACACACCCGCAATCCAACAAGCAGGCTCCAAACACATGCTCAATACTCTTTCCAGGCATTTTTGTCTCCTGGTATCCATTTATAGAGACACCAGAGACAAGTTGCGTGTTTGTCATTGGTGATGACAAAACACACCTCCTCTGCCCCGCCCCCTTCTTAGTGGGCCACTGTGATAAAAAAATGCCCAGGCCGAATTTTTTTCCCAGTCCGGCCCTGGATGCAAGGCATCGAGAGAGAACAGGTATGGGGAGGGGAAGGCGAGGGAAAGAGATATTGGGGAGGAGAGATATGGGGAAGAAGAGGGAAAGATATATGCGGAGGGGAACGAGAGATAAATCGATATGAGGGGAAGGAGAGATATGGGGGTAGGATGAGAGGCAGACAGACATGGGGTGGGGAGAGGAGAGACATGGCAAGGAAGAGGAAAGGGACAAACATGGGAAGGGAGAGAGAGGAAAGAGACAGACATGAGGGTAGAGAGGAGGGGGGGGGGGTGGCCCACATAGGGCACTGGAACACTTAAGGCCGGCCCTGGCTACATAAAGTATGCTTTCATACTTGGCGAGTCTGTGCTCCCATAGACCTCACTTAGAGGATCATCAGCCATGTAGTTTGCTGTGTTCTTCATGCAGAGGAGACCAGCCATACATTTCGGTCTGGACTGCCCATATCGGTGGGATTACTCTGATATGAAGATGTTTCTCTGGAATAGTGTAAGCAAGCAAAAATAAAAAACAGTTTTTCAAGTCCATCATAGGACTATTGTCCATTATTGGCGAGTCTGTGCTCCCACCCCATAATCATAAGTGGGCTGGATGCTGTAAATTCTAAAGTTAACAGTAGAATTGGCAGATGTCTGTGGGAAAAAAGCTCTTGTATCTAATAGGTGACCTGTCAGACTTTGTAGCAATGTGACCTTCCTGCTTACCTCATCTGTGTGCGATCTCCAGCATCACCGCGGTCTAACACTCTTGTGTAGGAAAATGGAAACCATCCTCTCCTAAAAGGAAATATTTTTTAGAGGTTACACAAGACCAGCTGACCGATTACAGCACTGACACGGTTACACAAAGGTGGGACATCAATAGCATCTGTGCAGTAATTCTAAAGCAACCCTTGGTACCTGCTTCCAGGGAAATGTTTTTATTTTATATCAGACACTTCAAAACGGACAGTGTAACAAGAGAATGAAATAATACATATAAAATATGACTCCTTCAGGTCCAATGCATTTATCAAAACATAGGTATTAATTGCCTTAGTCTACAAAATGTATCCTGATAGTTTAACGTCTCCAATTCTAGAGAGCTGTGTGGATGATATTATCTTTAACCCCTTCATGATCAGACTGTTTTTGCCATGTTGTGTGATGCTTTAAGACTTCTGTGATGTTTGTGTTTAGCTGTAATTTTCCTCTCTCATTTACTGTACCCACACAACGTTTATATATTGATTTGTTTAAGGATAAGAAGGGCTTTCTTTAGATACCATTATTTTAAATCATTATACATTATATATAAATAAAAACATGTAAAAAAAAAAAAAAAAAAATCTACAAAAGCTAGAGAAAAAAAACTGCTAAGAAGATTTTAATATTGGTCCTGAGTTTATAAATAGCCAATGTTTACATGTTTTTTGTAAGTTATAGGGCAATAAGTGCAAGTAGTCCATTACTATTTCAAAACCATTTTTTTATTTTTACTTAACCCTAATCCTAACCCTAGGGTTAACTTTATGAAAAAAAAAAGCCTTGATGGGCTAAGGGGTGCTTGAGGAACATGAGCAGGCTCCCCATACTACAATTTGTCTCTCTCTACCCCATGATTGCTGAGGAGTAAGGAGAGACTATAACTAAGGCACTTGCTTTGACAGCTAAAACGCATTTAGGAGCTGTCACAAGGCACTCAGCCCGATCAAGGGTTTCCAGTGGGCAAACTGTGATTGGATCTGCCATGACATGTCGGCAACGTCATCTGTCCTTAAGGCACATTTTACCATGAAGGTCTTGGGAAGTCATTGGGAAGGGGTTAAGGACAATGACAGTCCTGGCTGGTCAGGAATGTAAACAAAGGTCATGGCCAAAAAAAAACAGTCTAATGGAAGCTTATTGGATCTTTACAATCTACAAAATCACTTATTACCACTATACTGTTAGGAATGCAGTACTGGACCGGTATCCTCATTTACAGCAGCACTAGTGATTACACATAAAGGATTAGAGACACAGAATGAGGTCCTATAAACAGGGAACAGCGAAACTATTATTCTGTCACATACGTGTTCTATGAACACACTGCATGCAGCAGAACATGATCACAATCCCCAGAATGACTAGATATTTGCTGACAAATCTAGATGTGTGGTCTAGTAATATTCCATTTGATTTGAGAAACTAGTCCTGTGGTTTATTTCAGA
Source organism: Pelodytes ibericus (assembly GCA_036172795.1). Lineage (NCBI taxonomy): Eukaryota > Metazoa > Chordata > Amphibia > Anura > Pelodytidae > Pelodytes > Pelodytes ibericus. The sequence continues at coordinate 110,715,442 of CM069862.1, read as the reverse complement.
TATGAGGAATTAACTAATATAATGTATACATAAACATCTGAGGTTAACCAATTCTTAGGCCAAAGCAGTCTCGGAAAGATTTGTTTATATTCTTAAATGTCAAAATGGAGAACTTGCTTCAAATGAATGCCTTATGACAGCCCTGTCTATCTGCTCGGAGAGCAATGCCTGATGAGGGTGATTAAATTGACATCTGTATAAAATGATTAAAGACCAGTCATAAAAAATTAACTAACCAGAGAAGAGCCCACAGCCCTTTCTGAACAAGGGAAAATTAAGGCCGAAAACAAAGAACTTGTGACATGATAGGTTTATTATAGATTGACAGGTTTTTGTTTCCATAATGTGTCAAGAAAGCTATATCTCATTTATCAAAAAAACGAGCAACCAACATACTATAAACATATTTGATGAGCAGCTGTAATGTGAATTCTAGTGTTAAAAAGAACGGGTTATAATAGAAAAAAAAGGATAGACAGATCAAAAGAACGATTGATAGATACTTGAGTGAATGAAAATGTAGTACAGTTGATCTAGCAAGTCAGCCTGTCCTATCCAGAACAGAATTTGAGTCACAAAACTAAAAAAAAATAAAAATAATAATATTTACAGGTGTGAGAAATGGTATGGACTTGTGATACCTGGCTGTATTTTACTACAAGCTCTTTGACACACCTTCTTCCAGCCACATGAGTGAGAGGTAAAGATAAGTGTTATGATTATAGAAAATGTTTTTTTAAGACATATTCGTTTAAATACAGACAGAGAGTTCTGTTCATTAAAACCGAACTGACATTACTATGGAGGTTGATCGGAACATATTATGTAAATTGGAACTATGGTAAATTGTCTTGTGTATTCTAACTTTTGTATTTCACGTTTTCTATGTGCAACATTAAAATGATTTGAAAATATGAACCTGAGCCGATATGTGAACAGACAAGTGAACGGCAAGAATATTGCTAAAGAATATTTCCATCTCCGCTATTAATGCCTGATTTCAGGTTCAGTTTTCGTGAACAGAGTGTTAAAAGAGAGATTACCACATGGAAAATTGGAAGATTTGTTTTGTGCATTTAGTAGATCTTACAGTTTGGTCTTCTCACTCTCCCCATAGTGCCAGCCATCTCTGGCCTCGGGAACAAGTAAGGTGATGAAGTCGCCATCTTTGAAGCTCAACAAGGTGGTGTTGTCTCCAGCCGCATGTGAGAATATAGCCTGCACTCGCGTCCGGCCGTTCCTCTCTAGTCCTGCTGCCATGGAGCTGGAACGAGGCAGGGTCTTGTTCTCTGCTGCCCAAAGAGAAAACCACAAGACCATCATCAAATGAGGCAGCCAGGCAAGAAAAAACACATTAATATAAGAGAGAAACTATATATTTTGCCTTATGGTTCTGGCTTTCTTGAGCTATGTTCTCGGTATTTAGGCAAAACATTTTTTTGTTGCATAAAAATACATAAATAAAATAAAAAACAATAGTTACAAATGTACCCTTTGACTCATCAATGTCACAGAGATAACATTTGCAAGGTGCTGCTCTAATGCAGAAATTGTGCTGATGGCAAATGTTTTTTTCTCACGACTCATCTTGTCAGTTGCATGGCCAGCTACTGTACAAATCACATGTTGTCCCCCAGTGTAACAGAGACGACGCAGTACCATGGAACATCTCTAGCAGAGAACCAGTTAGTAACCTTGTAGAAAGGTTCGGCTACATTGCTCAATCTCTACCAGGAGAGAAGAGGCGAGCAAGGAGAGCAGTCAGTATATCGCCACCCTTAAATGAAATGCAGTGATTGACATGACCACTATATGCTCACCGACAGTATAGCTGTTTTTGGGTGGGACACTCTTGCGGGCTGGAAGGGTGTTTGAGTAGGAATCGCTGATCTGCTTGTGTGGCTGTGAGGGCGAGATTTTGGGCTGAACTGGCTTCATTTCTCCCCAGTGTTCATAACTGTTGCTAGGTGGCCCAGACACTCCATTCATAATGGGTGTGCCTTCCTGAGCAGACATCCTCTGTGAACAACAAGAGACCTCAGTATTACAGTCTGCTCACTGAAATTACATGGAAAAAAGGAGATTATACAAAGTTATAAAATTACCCCAACAAAGGGTGCAAGCTCTGGGGGCACTGGTAAAGGTTTGGCACCAGGTATGGGGTCAGAGATTGAAAGACTGGACTTGGAGGTGGTCAAAGGCCCAGAGAGTGTTCCAGATAGGACAGTCCCATTGCTGCCTATTGCCATCTGCTGCATGATTTGCAGGGCTCGGTCCGGGATTTTGTTGGGGTCAGCACAGGATTGTTGCCATGAAGGGATCTTCTGATTGAGAATGTCTTTGCCCTAAAAAGCAAGAAAACATTACTTGATATGAAGGAGACTCAGCTTTTTACATTTGTAAGAACCACGCATTTATAAGTTTCTCAAACAGTGGAGGTTATAAATAAAGAATTCAGTGCAGCAATCACCAGGAACATTGCATTGGTGTCCATGGTGGCTTGCTCCAGAACTATTCTTTATATATAACCACTATTAGGTGTTGCACTGCCTTTTAGTTGTATGACCTTTTGTTAGGCCTCCTCAATCCATGTGAATATTATTGCAGGCATGCAAAAAAAATGTTTACCACTAGGTGGCAGGATAGGTCTCGGAGAGATGCTGCTTCTTTGGCAGCAGAGAGGGGCTTTACCCTTTCCCTCCCTCCTTCTACCCAAGTGGCACTGCATCTCGCTGAGTAAGAAGCATGTGGGCAGCACAAAATGTGTGTGTGGGAGTTGGGAACAAGGCTTTCATTTTCAATTGCTCCCCCCATTCCCTCTTCCTCGCCTCCTCCTTTCCTCAGGAATAGGTGGGCTGTGAAGCACTGAAAGCACGGCTCTGAACAAACCAAGCTATCAGACCAGGAGAGGCACATTTCACATAACAGTCATTACTATGCATGTTTAGGTCTTGCGCTTCACGGGGGCAGTGAATACCCATTTTTAATAGAGTCTTAAAAGAAGCATCCAGAAGCAAAGCTCAAGGGTAAAAAATAACAACAAACAATAGGAATAAGATTTATTATTAACATCCATTATACCACCTATGCCACATAAACTGAACAACACATTGATCAATATTAACTATAAAGAAAGGAAACCATAAGCAAAGCCAGAATGGCTGGTTTAAAATGGTGCATTAAAGGGACACTACCACTTACATAGGATGTAACTAGATAACAAATATATCATATGCCACTGTTTTTTGTTCTATGATTGAATTAATTGCATATAAAATTAGGTGTTTATCTCCTGGCTCCATTTTGTGAATATTTCCCATGGTGTGACATTATCCAAAATCTTCCAGACAGTCTCACTTTACAACTGTGGACAAAGCCTGCATGATGATGTCTTAATATACTCCGATGCTCTCTTACTGGCTCCTGTGTATTATAGTGGGCAGGTAGGGTTGCCACCTGGCCGGTAATTTACCGGTATTTGGGGGCCGGTATATGTAATATACCGGCAACGCAAGGCCCGGTATTTTTCTCCCCTTCCCCAGCCAGTACTTACCTCCTTGCTGCTGTCTCCAGGTGCAGGTCCGTGGCTGTGAGGGAAGCGTTGTGCGCGCCCCTCCAGCCGCGCGGCTTCAATAAAGTTTGTTTAAACTTTTTTTTTAAACAAACTTTATTGAAGTCGCGTGGCTGGAGGGGAGCGCACAATGCTTCCCTCACAGCCACGGACCTGCACCGGGAGACAGCAGCAAGCAGGTAAGTACTGGGGGAGGAGGGTGGCATAACGAGCATACTGAGGGGCAAATTCCTGGCATATTAATTGGCAATACAATTTCATATTAATTGGTAATACCCTGGCATATTAATTGGCAATATCCTGGCATATTAATTGGAAATATCCTGGCATATTAAGTGGCAAAATCCTGTCATATTGAAGGTCAAAATCCTGGCATATTAAAATGGCAAAAGAATGGCATATTAAGGGGCAAAATACTGTAACTTTAAATGGCAAAAGAATGGCATATTGAGGGGCAAAATACTGGCATACTGAGAGGCAAAATACTGGCATATTGAGGGCAAAATACTGGCATATTAAATGGCAAAAGAATGGCATATTGAATGGCTAAATCCTGGCATATTAAGGGCAAAATACCGACTTATTGAGTGGCAAAATATTACTGGCATATTGACCAACTGCTCCCAACCACCCTCCATATTACACTAGACTATGAGAAACTGCTTGTCTTTGTGTGTGATAGACAGCTTGTTTGCAAGTGTGAGAGACAGCTTGTGTGTGTATATGATATACAAATATATATATATATATATATATATATATATATATATATATATATATATATATATATACACACACACGCTTCTCACTGGCATGATATACAAATAATATATATAATTTCAGTAATAATCCACCCCCTTTGTGGATCCACCCCTCATGGCCCCTCCATCTTGTAGCTCCACCCACACATGGCCGGTATTTTTTTGAGGAAAAGGTGGCAACCCTATGGGCAGGACTAGGTGGTTGTGTACAACTTTTTTTTTACCTGCCTTCTAACTCAGAGAGGGGAGATTAACCTGATCAAACAAGATCATGCCCCCTTGTGAAGTATTCGTTACATTACCCTCCCATTCAAATCAAGTCTATGGTCAGACTTATAGACTGCATTCTGTGTCCCCAGCCCCAAAGTGAGAAATGTGTTCTGTAAAGTCACTAGGGGATGGTTCCCAAAACACTATATTTCACAAAATGGTGGTGCCCAGTCACACTTGTTTAGTTACATATTTTATTAAAAACAGTTACATAACAAAAACAAAAGACATATCTGTAATCAACAATACAAAATAAAGAAAATAATAATAATTTTTGTGGGAGTGTCCCTTTAACTTCAATATTATAGCACATCTTAATACCACCATGTAGTTGGAATAAATAAAAATGCTACAATATTTTGCAGAGTTTATTGTACTGGTGAACTAAGGGTCTAACTGATAATAAAATAGAAGAAGCAAGTAATGGACCCAGCACTCAAATAGGTTTAGTGGAGGTGTTTACTCACCACACAGGCAACGTTTCAACTAGACATGTGCATTAGTTTTCGGACGAATGCATTTTCGTACGAAAATAGCATTTTCGTCCATTCGTCCGAAAAACGAATAACGAAAATGCTAAACTAACAAAAGCCGAATGAACGAATGGTTAATAAACGAAAATAATTCGTCCATTCATGCTATTGGCATTCTATAAACCGAAATAGTCTGTTTATAGAATACCAATAGCATAACATACATTCCATAAACCGACATAATGAACGACTTGTGAATTGACCTATTCGTATGAATGGGGACTCTATTTCGGTTTATAGAATAGCAATAGCATTACTTGTATTCCATAAACCGAAAGTCTATAAACCGAAATACATTCGGTTTAAAGACTTTCGGTTTATAGAATACATGTAATGCTATTGCTATTCTATAAACCGAAAGTCTATAAACCGAACGTCGTTTGGTTTATAGACTTTCGGCTTATGGAATACATGTAATGCTATTGGCTTTCTATAAACCGAACTATATAGAAAGCCAATAGCATTACATGTATTCCATAAGCCGAAAGTCTATAAACCAAACGACGTTCGGTTTATAGAATAGCAATAGCATTACATGTATTCTATAAACCGAAAGTCGTTCGGTTTATAGACTTTCGGATTGTGGAATACATATAATACTATTGGCTAGAACTAGAGTCCCCATTCATAAGAATTTCTGAGGGGTAGAGGTTGCAGTTATAATGGTGGGAGAGGGTCCAGTGATGCTCTGGGCTAGATGAGAAAGAGAAGGTTTTAGGATACTAAGAGCAAGAGAGTAGAGGTCTCTAATGCTGGGTAATGAGCAGAGAATGTCTGCCCTGTGATGCAGGGGAGAGAAGGTAGATGGTCCTGAGATATGGGCAAGGATGAGGATTCAGTGATGCTGGGTGAACAAGGAGAGATGTTCCTGTGATGCTGGAGGCGGAGGAGAGGGAGTTATCGGATACTGTATGTCCCCACTTTGTGACATTATCTAAAAGGGTTGCAGGGTTGGTCAACTGAAACATTTTCTGTGGATGCCTATTTTCTCTCCTATTCTCTCTACAGTTAACACATGCACAATAATAAAAATGTTTGAGGGAGATGGAACAACAGTGCTGTAGTATTCTAATTATGAAAAGTCCCAGTTTAGTGTTTCGCTTACCTTGCCATGGTATGCAATGGAATTCTTTGCAACTGCACACTGTTTCTCCACCAAGAAGCAGTACCTCCTCCTCTCTTCCGTCAGCGCGGTTTTGTACCCATCTGAGACAAAGCTTTCCAGCTCACTCTGTTTGTTGCTGATAGCTTCAATATACTGAGAATACAAAAAAGGGAAAGTTGACGAAACAAATAATTTGGCAGAATGACGATACAAGCACACCTATGCACCCATACAGAGATGCATTCAGGAAATAATAAAGCATTATTATACAAAGCCTAGTTAAGCTACGTGCCCTGGATTCAGTTCTAAGTCTCTCACATGATGCATAACCATTAGTTTTTGGATTATATTAGATCCAAATACATCTTGTGTTTTTTAAATATTAAACCTGCGTGATGTGTTACTCAAGATAACAGGGTGTGAGATTAAACAGGAATCTTTTTTGTAAAGAAATTATTTTATTTGCATCTACAGATGCAATTTAAAATTGGGCAGACTAGATGGACCGAATGGTTCTTATCTGCCGACACATTCTATGTTTCTATGTTTACAGGCCATTACATGTAATTCTGCTGGGATGATTAAAGTAAACACATAATGAATGGTCAGTGGCAAAAAACGTGCATCTAAAGGCTACAAATCCATGCACCAGAGACCAAACAACATCCTAAGGCTGCAGGAATATGATGAGCTGCTACTTCTCCTCTCCCAACTGCTTTTCAACATCAAAGGCACTTTCCCTCCGTAGATGCCCTCTACGCTCAGCATGAATTTATAAGAAAGGTGCCCTTTTACTGTTCCTTCCAGATGTAAAATATACAACATTCGTGGGTGGACAGTCAAAGCAGCACAGTAGTGGTAAGAAAAATGCTTGTGAGTGCATATGTGCACAAGTGGTTGTTTCAAGGTCTCCTGCATCATTATTTTTCCACAACTGTACAAGGAATATAAAGACAATGATGTTACTGGAGAAGTACCATAAATATGGGACCTCACTTTTTTTTTTATTTGTTTAATTCCACTTTAGTGGTTTTTTTTAAAAATGAGCAGGTAATGACAAGGGAAAGACAAGAGCGGTATAACAGATAGAAACTCATTTTATAGGATTTTGTTGGTCTGACAAAAAGAAGGTAAACGCTCTCTGCTGGAAGGCGCCTCAAGCAAAACAGCAACATGAGAGTGTAAGATTATATTGTACCATTTTATCTATTGAGTGACAATATCAATATGCACCATAAAAAAAAAAAAACTACAATTACAAAAATGCTACCTCAAAATATAAAGGCATTAAAAATGGTATTCCTTATCCATTTATATAGTATTCGGCATACATAAAATAGTTGCTGGCATCTCCCTTGTTTATTCTTTCCGGTCATCAAAAATGGTTGCTACAGGGAAATCATGTGACCTCATAGCTATTCATATCCATTTTGTGCACTTAAGTTACACAACTGGATATAATACATTATATGTGGTAGTTTAGTCACTAAATAATGAATTGTCTTGAGTTTTTTTTTTTTGGGGGGGGGGGGGGTTTAGCCTATTTTGGTCAAAGTTTTGCAACGGTTAGTTATCATTTTGCTACAAATAGTAAAAACTGCAGTTACTGTACTGTAATTAGAGAAAGTTTAGCTTTTGATACTTTGCTTCAAGATAATTACACCATCGCCTTGTGAATATATGATCCTATTGTAGGATCTTTCATTTGAGTAAGAGAGCGTGACTGTGCCAGCTCGATAGGAGATCATTAAACAGCTTCATCAGACAATTAGTGCAGAGATTGTTCCTCTCCCTTCCCTGGGGTGAAAACAAAAAGGAAGACGAGCATTGGGAATATGGAAAGAACAACTCATTTGATAACTCTGCATCCAGAGCATAATGTCTATAGAACCCAAGACTTAAACTCTGACAGACGAAGATTGGGATACAAATGTCAATCCATTGCTACAGTCACCTTCCCATTTACAAATTTTTCCACTGTAGAATGAGCAGCACTCAATTCAGTTGACTTTACAGAATCTCCACCCACTCTGCAAATAGGTATTTGTTAATGTGACATGCTAATCTGCCTCTAGCAGAAACACAGTTAATAAGTTATAGTGTAGTGATAGGGGTGTCACCCAGGAACAGTGGGAAGTGGCCGATCACATGTCTATTTAGAATCATACCACACGTTCCCTTCATGGATAAATATATGGCAATCTAACCTCACTTAACTCATGGGAAACACATACTACACATAGCCTGCATTATTTAGAAAAGCCTATTAAATGTGCCATAAAATATATAACCCAAGCAGCCAAATCAGGAAGAGGATCCCATATGCATTATGGTAAATACACAAAGTGCAAATTGAAACATCTTTAAATAGTTTGAAGATCATTTCAGGCAAGACCATACATATTTATTACATTACATATAGACTGTTTTGTATGTGATACTGATTAGCATAAAGTTAGTTATTTCCAGGGACAGGTCTGTTTTAATTGGTAGACATGTTTAAAGTGCAGAAGAAAGTAAATTCCATTTGTGCTTGTGCGGTTTTCAAAACAAAATTAAGTTTTGTTGAGGAAGGATAAGAGGCAGATATTTCTTTTGTAACCATAATGAAGTAGAACGTCAGATGATATCTGTCATGTCAACGGGGAATTCCACATCTCTGACTGACACTGCCATTTCATGTGCACAGGGGCGTGGGAGCTTGAAAAGCCTGAATCGCCGATCAGATTCTTCTAGTTTCATGTGACAGCCGCGGGAAGAAATCACCCTGAGATGGCTTTTCTATCTATTTTCAAGTGGCAATCTGCTGTTTCCAGTAACAATCATGCAGCTGGAAATAAGGTGTTGGCCAAGTAGAGCGATGGAAACTAGGTGGTAAGAGAATTCAGACGTGAATGCAATATTCAGATATAGGACGTGTGGCCCCTTTAAAATATGTAAACTATTGTGACTAAATGTAAATATCAAATATACACAAACCTTTGATTGTACGTTTCTCAATAAACTGCATGCTCTTTGGTATTAGAATGTCTCAATACATTTTACACAATGTTTCCCTGTAAAGGTTCCCAACTCAAGTTTAGAGAAGCAATAGGACATTTTTGAATTATATCCATCACCATGGGCGTATGGAGGGGGAGGGGGGCACTTAATTCAATTCAAACAGGCCCCCTGGTGCAGCAGCGAGAGAGGGAGAAACAGTAGGCTGTTTAGGGTAGGTTAAACAGAAAAAGAGAGGAAAAAAAACATTTAATTCTATACACCCCCTTGCTGTCCGAATGGTTTGGGCTGCTCTCTTCATTGTCCTGACCCCATCATCTCCATTCACTTTAGCTATTGCACACCTGGGCAGAGATAAAAGGTAGTTTGTTTTTTCTTCTTCAAACATGTATTGCAGCTATGGTTAGTTAACACTCCAGCTGTTGAGACTACATTTCCCATGATGCTCAGTCAGTCTGGTATGTTAAATATCATGGGGAGGCGAGTACCCAACAACTGGAGTGCCAAAGTCTTGTGATTATATCATTCTGGATTGGTGATGCTGTGGAATGCACATCTCATGATTCTCAGCTATTCATTTGGTTGGCTTAACATCATGAGAAATGGAATAACAGTACCTGGCGTGCCAAATGTTAGCCACTACTGCTGCATAACTACCAAGTGTCCTATTTGGATTCAAGTCTTTATGTCTCTTTTTTACTACCTGCTAACTACACTCATTTTGGTAATACCTCAAAATGTCTGCTGTGCAGCACAGACTACAGTAAACCACATACCATTAAACTTTTGTTTACTGCCACCGATCATGTTGAGCACACAGCATAGCGAATATTTCCATAATTCTACACTTGCAAACTGTTGGTCTTAGGCTACAGTACAAAACCTAAAGTCTGTATTTATGATTGTAGGGAATTTACATGGGGATTCAAACTCAAGACCAAAGTAGCAGAGTTAGAAAAATTCTTCAATTCAACTGAATGGTCAGTGAGCAGCTACTCCAGTTATATCATTTTTTTTACTAATGTGTAACGAACATTCTCAGTATATCAGAACCCATATTCTCAGAATTCTGAAGTCATGGAGCGGGTGAAACATACTTAATTATTTAAATACTATGCAGGATTGGGCATGGTTAGTCAGCATATTTCACTAAACAGACTGACCCTGCAAAACAATAAATATACAACAGTATAGCGTAGACCAGGGGCAGACTGACCCGTCATCCATCAGAAGATCTCCTCTCACCAGTCCTCTGCATGGTGAGCAAGCAGCACGTTGTCTGTGCAGTGAACAGACATCCTCCAATGCTGCCTCTTACACACCCTGCAAACTGATCTTAGGTCAGAGCCAGGGGTCACGTTACCTGCTGGCGCTCAATGATCAGAGAGCATGGGCAACGTAAGAGGCAGCATGGTAGGATGTCTGCACATCTTGCTTCCTGCCACTAGACCCCAGGGAGCTGTTTGTGCCGGCTGGTATAAGTCCTGGGTTTTCAGTGTGGGTGATGGGCATGCTAGGGTTCTGCCGTGTGGGTAATGGGGTAAAAACTGGGTGTACTATGTGGTTGATGGAGCATGTCCTGGGGTGCTGGAGCAAGTCATGGGAGTACAATGTAGGTGATGGGTATATTCTGGGTGTGCAGTGTGGGTGATGGGGCAAGTCCTGGATCTGAAATGTCGACAATGGGGTAAATCATGGGTGTGCAATGTGGGTATTGGGGCATGTCTTGGGGTTCTGGAGCAAGTCCTGGGTGTGCAATGTGGGTGGTGAATCATGTACGAATACAGTTTTGTACCATGTTGTCTTTTTTAAAATACGGTTCTATTTATCCACCTTTTCAGCATGGTAGAATGAAACTAAAAAAGGTGGATAAATAGAACCATTTATCAGGAAGGCAGGGGTTGTATGTGGGCAGGGCTTCTATATCGGTGTGGCTTGCAAATGGGTAGTCTCAAGGGGGCTCCATGATCTTCTATTGCCCAGGCAACATGAGTTGTCAGTCCCCTCTGGCATAGACTACAATAGAATAATTAAAAGTGAAAAAAAAAAAGATAGGTCTTTAAAAGAAAACATGTTTCTTCCAACTACAGGCTTCTTAAAATTACATCCTGCAGAAAACAAGGGGACATTAGGGTCTAGCAAGAGAATGAAATCCAACACCAAAATGATATCAAACATGCATTAACCTATCCCTATTCTGCACTGCAGAGCTGCAGGACACAGGATACAATGGTTCAGTGATGAAAATCCTTATGCTACCTGCTAAAAAGGTAGAGTGTTTTCAGCCTTGCTGTTCAATTAACATGCACAGTGCACAGGAGCATGCCATCAGATTTTCTCTTTGGTTCCTAGAATATTAATCAGGCAGTGTATCATCGGAGTTGCAGTTCGGCAACAGTTAAAGAGCTGCAAGTTAACACCTGCTGATTTAAAAGATTTACAGTCCACCACAGGAAATAGCTTGAGCATATTGTTCCAGGGAAATGTATTAGCATTTAGTTGCTTTCCACAATGCTGTATTGTCATTGTTTTTCCATTCTTTACAAGGTATTTATTATCCAGAACCAAAAACAGCAGCTCAGAAGCTATTGTCAGTAAATCTGCACACTCAACATTTTCCTGTGTTTATGACCTGACCCAATTACATACATATAATGCAACCAAACTGGAGGCTAGAATAACAGTCTGAGAGGAGAAATGAAATACAGGACTTTAATTAGGCACACACTTAGCACACTTGGAGCATTCACGCCTTATTAAAATGATAGCCAGGTATACAGGAAATACAGATGAGACTCCATTCCCTAAATTATAAGTTGTATTCTAGGATGGCATTTACCTTGTATGCCTGGGGATGGGCAGTGTTTTTTAAAAATAAAAATAAAATTGCTTGCCGGTAGAGAAGAAGGCTGGGGAGATCATAAGATCTCCCATAACCATCGTTCTGCCTGCTTAGGCCAGATCATGTGAAGCAACTCAATGTTTAAAGGGACTCGTCAGCCTAAACATTGTTTCTACTTTGAATGTAGAGAATAAAAATGACAAAAAAATAAGAGAAATATGTTTTAAAGGTGTCCTTAGACAGGAGACATCACGCAGACAGTCATGCACTCACAAAGTCACGCAGACAGTCATGCACTCACAAAGTCACGCAGACAGTCATGCACTCACAAAGTCACACAGACAGACAGAGACAGTGAGAGACACACAAGCATCAGTTTGGGATTTTTTGATCAAATCAGATAGAATTCAACCCCTCCGCGCTCCAGCCGGGCATGACACAAAAGTCAGAAGACAAATTCTGATTGACAAAGCTCAGAGTTTTGGCACGAAAACACATAGGCAATTTTTTCCACCAGGTGAGGGAGCTACACTTTATGCTGAACGCGGTCATATGAATTAAACATATTGTTACAGCTATCACTATGGTCTGGAGAGTTGATTGTTTGAGAGCTTTTACCGAACCTACTTTTCATCCCACTTTAGGGGGTCACTTTGCTCCAGCCTGGTCTGTGCAAGCGCACCGCACTTTACAGTCCGAATGCTGTGTGACACATGACTTCCCAGTGCTGAGCTTGAAGTCACTTGAAGATGGTTTGTGCCTGTGTGAGCGGCAAGGGGGCAGAGCAGGTAGTTTGTACAGCCGGTACAGACTTTTCCCCAATGCGGTTCACTGAAGAAGAAAAAATAAAACGTCCCAGGTGATGGCAATACCTAGGCACCAGGTCTCATTTCCTGGTCACCATGGCACCCAGGATTTGTCAAGCCCTTTCTGATGTTATGCCTAATTCCGATCTGGAGAATTGAAATGAAAATGATTTAAAAAAAAGTTAAATACATTTTTAAAGTCTAGTAGTCCTGCCCCCTCCCCTAATAACAGGATGCCCTGTGAATAAAATATAACCTGTTCCTGAAGTTCAAAGACCATCCACAACACCCTCAAGTCCACATCATCGATCCATGGAAAGTGGCCACCCAAAATTATAAAAATAATACATCTACCACTAAAAATGTATTCATGTATATTAATGGGGTTCCGACGGGGCTATTTAAAAAAAAAATATATATATATTATATTATTATTGGGCAGACTAGATGGGCTGAATGGTTCTTATCTGCAGACATATTCTATTTTTATATATATTTAAATTTCAGGAGGACTTCAGCTTTTTTCAGATTAGCTGAAATCCTCCCGACATGAGTCTCTATCCTCCGCATAGAAGTGAAAGGGGAGGATAGAGGGTACCATTTTGGTCGGCGTGTTTCGGACATATTTCATGTGCTTTCAGTTTTGGCAGGTATGGGTGTGGAATTGGCTATGATATCCAAATTGCGGACCTATTCAGAGGCACATCAGGGTATACTGGGTAGCTCATAATTCGGTTTCCGATATGTTCCCGATGTTCCCCAAATCACTACAGATATTGGAGGCAGCTTTTCAAACCAAATGTTGGTTTCTATTTCTATTTTTGTAAAGCCCCATACACACCAAAATGAAGATTTAATCATCTAAAATTAAATTGAGGGTGGTGGTGAGTTTAACAATTCTGTTGCCATAGCAACAAAGCAAGAATCTTAACAGTTTCTGCATTTCAAATCATTAGAGAATGAACAAGTCCCGAATAGCTTAGGTTCCTTTGTTTTTTGTGCCACAGCCCTCAGACAGCATTTTGTAACAGCACATTATTTATGGTATTTTACAATGTCTTCTAAAAACTAAATAGATATTTGATTATAAATTTTGACCTCACTTTCCTCCTACATTTTTATTTTATAATATCAAAAATGAGCCTGGTTTCTGCTACAAACAGCTTTAAAAATGGTCTGGTTAAAGCATTTTGTGGCTTTAACCAGAATACTTATTGATAGAAAGTTCTTTCTAAGTCAAATTAACTTATCCATTAGAAAATATTTATGTGTTTACCTCGCTTTTTTTTTTCTTAAGCTGTGAATTATGCTTTGGTATTAGATCATTTTGTCTTATCTTATTAATGCCCAAGGAAGGGGCCTGGTAACTTAGTCTGGAAAGCTTGCAATCAAACTCACAACCAATAAATGGTATCATTTTAATTCTCCTCATTTCCCATAACTGGTGTAGGGCAGCTGGATACGTGGTACATAATGTGGTGGCGTCATCATTGCAACGTCAAGGCATGTATAATGAAATGAATGGTTTTTAACCCCTAAAAATTGTTTATAATATTTATTCTGAGTTTAGAATATGCAATGTTTACATGTGAATGTGTCATACTCCAATGTTTAACCTGGTGATTTACCATACCATGCACAATAAAAAAAAAATAAGTGGGAGCCACAAGAATGGACAGCACTTCAATTGCCTATCCCATAGAAACATACAATGTGTCGGCAGATAACAACCATTCGGTCCATCTAGTCTGCCCAAAACCTATAGAATGGTACCTACCCGGGAGGGGCATCAACCATTTTTTTTTTACTCACTGCCACCATTTCAGAGGAGGCCTCTCTATGTGACTAATCCCACCCATATGGCCAGTACATAGAAGGCCAGTAGAAGGGCATGCTGTAATCCAATATAGCACCCGTGATCGGCCCCATTGTGGTGTTGCATGATGCCTCAATATCGAGACATCACAGCAAAACTAGCTAAACATAGGTAGCAGCTGTTGATCGCTGCCTATGCGGGATTCACCACAGGACGTACCAGGTATGTCCATTGTTATGAAGGAGTTAAAAAAAAAACGTCTAAAAAGCCTAATGGCTATAGCAAATTTTTATACTCTGCTAATAATTGATTTTTGTTCTGCTCTTTGTACGATACTGAAACATTACAGACTTTGCTCAAATAGAGCAACCAAATTTGAAATCCTCATAAATCTGCATGGGTTTGTACACTAGACTTATGATATTATTCTCCGATGCTGCCTGCTGGTGAAAAATGAGGAACCAGATTTTAGTTTGATAGGAAACCGTGTGACTGTTCTGAGGTTCTGTACTTTGCTAGTACCTATAGTCATACTTCATTAGCCTCAGCTGCAAGAGGATTAAGCAATCTGACTAAATAGATTTATGTCCGGTCAGTAGTATGAGAGAAGACTTTCTGTCTTGGTGACTTAAGCAACACCCGAGAAAGCTGATTTTAAAGAACAAAATGAGCTCAGAAGTACATATATCACATCACATGGTTTAGCGCGAAATGTGAAAGGCAGCAAGTAACACAAATGGACGTCTCTGGGGCTCTCTCATGTTCTAGGAGGTCTGCGCTGCATCACATTTGTGACTGAACATGCACAATCTGAAGTATCTGAGAAATCCTAGGAGGTTATTCCAGTAATTGCACCTTGCTTCCTCCATGAAGATCATAAAATTACACGAAACTGTGCACTTTACAGACCTGAAGCTTATTACTATTTTTTATTTTTTTTAAAGTACATACCAGAACTTATTTTTAGAATAATTAACTTCATTAATTGAACGCTATAAAGGTTGTTCAAGTAATTTCATTGGAGATAATTACTTTTGTGATGTGGGGGAGATATTGCTCTTTAAAGAGGGCACCATCACCTCCCTTTAATGCTCTCTGGAGTAACCCTTCCATTACTGGAAAGGTGACAGAAATGCTTGGTAAAGAGACCAAACACTGCACGCCATTCACTACTCCAACACTGCACGCCATTCACTACTCCAACACTGCCCGCCGTTCACTACTCCAACACTGCACGGCGTTCACTACTCCAACACTGCACGGCGTTCACTACTCCGACACTGCACGGCGTTCACTACTCCGACACTGCACGGCGTTCACTACTCCGACACTGCACGCCGTTCACTACTCCGACACTGCACGCCGTTCACTACTCCGACACTGCACGCCGTTCACTACTCCGACACTGCACGCCGTTCACTACTCCGACACTGCACGCCGTTCACTACTCCAACACTGCACACCGTTCACTACTCCAACACTGTCCACTATTTCTATACAGTGGAGATTATCATAATCCTCTTTAAAATATGCATTGTTGTGAAAGGTGAATATGGCTGTGTACTTGTACCAATGCTTTCATTACTTACACTGCATTATTGTGATCCCACTTTTCTTTACAAACCCCTCCCCTCTTCTTATTTTCATTGAAATATCAATAAACATATTTTATACAAAAAGCATCCAACATGCTCATTCCCTAAAGTTGATGGAAATAGCTTTGGGATTTTTTTAGAATTAGAATTGTTGGTTTAATTGGTAACAAAGTAAGAACAGTGCCTGGTGTACTGCAAACCATGGACTGTTCAGGCACAAAGCTGCACAGCCATCATGGGACATCATGTGACATCATGGGGCAAGGAATGTGTAGTTTCACTCAGCTGTCTTGGTCGGTGTTCAGGTTATGGTAGCCTTGTGGCTTTAGTAAGTAGGCATTATTTTAGGTATCAAACTCCGGTTACCTCAAGACCTGATACCATGCTTTGTCCAATGAAAGGTTCAATAACACAAGAGTAGTATTCAAGAGCACATTTCTTTAGAAGGCATTGAAGGCAATTTGGACTCTGCTATGTGATATTAGGCAGGGAGACCAAATTGCTCACAGCAATGTCCAACCTTAGAGCATGTATTCAGGTTTAGAGATTTCATGTATTAGCAATAGCCCTAGGCTTAATGAGTAAACCATATATAATGCAGATAAATCTTCATGATATTGTATGGAGAAGGGTAATCCAAAAAAAAAGTAGTTGTAGATAGCTGTAAATTACAGTTCTCATTTATCCTCGGGGAAGTATTTGCATAGACTGGTCATGGAGGATGTAGTTCAACAATATCTGGAGCGCTAGCAATCAAATATGTAGCAAACCTATTAGCTTGAAAAGTAGACTGTAAATGTACGACAAAATGTGTTAACTTTGTATTTCAAGGTCATGGGAATGAGCCGGTTCTCACTGCCTGCCTCCCACGGGTTTCCAGTTATTGAAAGGTTTATAGAGAGGACGCAGAAACCTTCCCACTGCAAGGGTTAATAAACTTGGTCCACTTTGGTAAATGACTGACTATTATAGGTTGCTAGTTGTGTGCAGTCTCTGAACTAACAAGACAACCTTGGATCTGCGTACTTTAAAACAATAAGAAACTTTAAAAAAATCCAGCTGGATTCAGCATCTTAAAATGCAGCTTAGCTGCAAACTGCATTCACCAAGCTAGGAGATGATGACATTATTTTATGCAGAATGTGTCACCTAGATGGGGATTTCTAGGAATTACTGTGTTTCGGATCTGAGAGTATATAACAAGCGTGATAATGAGACTGGGAAAAACAAAATACCAGGGGGCTGATTGAGCGAGCCATAAGAAAGCGTGGGTTTTAAGCTGTCTGATAGAATGTCAAATCATGGTTAAATCTCTCTTGTGCTCCTAGGGCAATTGGTTTTGACCAATATGTACCTTCTGCTCCCCAGAGGCCAAGCCCACTGTCTTTGTTATTATTATTCTTTCATTATGGAGTGACAGAGAGGCATGCGATCGAAAGGGTTTAAAAAATAGATCTCATTGTTGCTATAACAGGTATCTATATGTCTCCCTTGCACAAGTCACCGCTCTATATAGCTCAGCTACAAATATATATATATATATATATATATATATATATATATATATATATATTAATGCATTTAATGTAAAGGGTTAAAACCAAAGACAGAAACGAGTTTGAATGTTATTCAAATTAGAATCACTTTATAAAAAACAACACGTTTTATCTCTGAAAAGAGATTTATAGAAGACAGTCGCTCTATGATAAACGTTAAACCTGCGAGTGCAAGAGTTATCTCAAAAAAATAAAATAAAAAAAAATATTTTTCTTTGGGAAATTGGACACTTGAATCATTAGAATTGCCCAAGCTGCGTGGATTTTTCCAAAGTCATTGTCTTCTGTGGCTTAAATACCTGAGTTTTTCCCCTGAAGTACAAAATACTACAATATTTTATTGAATTAATTTAGGTTTTGTCAGTGGGGAATGAGGCACCTTTTACTGGGCACAATATTGAAAGATACAGTAGTGTTCTACAAAACATATTAAGAATAATTCTGCACATTGTTCAAATGATAAACAATCTATTTAGAATGTGGGCCATAATAGGACATTTAAGAATGGCAAGCTAGGCTGAAAAAGTCCATCTAGTTTGACAACTGTAATACTAAACAGGACAAAAAAATCTCCACACTGAAGTAATTTCTTACTTACTTCTTACAAGATGACAAATCTGATTTCTCCCTCCCTAGGCAAGTAATTTTTTTTAAAAATCTACTTATTCTGAAAATAGTTTTTTTTTTTTTTTTAACAGATCAAGATAAAGATATAATAAGTAAGAGACCTTTTTTAAAGCCACTAATTTTATCGGTCAGCATAACCTCACTAGCGAGTTCCACATTTTTATTGTTCTTACAGGGATAAAGATATATAGATTTTTTTGTTCCCTTGTGTACACAAGTCAACTTTTTTAGAAATTCTTTAAAGCTGAGCTCTTCCATTCCCTTGACTTAAGGAACCCAGTAGGGGCCTACCCCTTTTAAATATGTATGATCTCCCTTCTATAATCTAGCTAGGTAATCACATTACTAGCTTGCACCTGCTCCTATCAACACAAACCCAGCACGAAAGAGATAACTAGGTGTTTTGCCACCTGCCGAATGTGAAGGATCTATATCTACATTCTCTACATGCAGCACAGGAGATGACAGGTGTTTTTCTAGCTCAGCACACAAAATATCAATACCAGTATCTTTTGTTGATGAAGAATAGGATCCATGTGGTACCAGTCACAGAAAGAAAGGGCACTTGAGGCTAAGAAAACTATAAGCCGTTTTATTCTGCATAATTAGGAGCTTTAGACAGAAGAAGATGGTGACCTGCAGATAATTACAGATTATTTTAAGATAGTTTCTAAGAAAGGTGAAATTAACACAGGTATTTAAAAAGGTAATATTACAGAGACAGGTTTCCTGGTTAGGCAATAAAAATAGCCAATAAATCTGTACAGCTGTATATTGAAAAAAAAAAAAAAGAAGAAAAAAAAAAGAAAGTACAGTGAACGAAGATTGCGGAAGAACAAAAACTTAAAGCACAACTTTATCATTTAAAAAAAATGATCTAAGATTTAATTGAAAGATTGTATCAAGTGCAGACATTTTAAACAGAAAGGTTTACAACTAAAGTACCCTACGCTCCATATACCTCTATCAGGGAGCAGACATGTTTAGAAACTTGGGTCAGATCTTCCTTCATCTGACCCCAGGTGAACGAAGAACTTGCCAAGATTCTAAACAAAATGTCAGCCCCCTGCTACAGATTTATGAGGCAGAAAGAGGAGTCAAAAAAGATACTTTATTTTTTTGATTAAAGCTTTTCTCTTTAAAACATCTTCTTTCTATTAAACATACATCATTTTTGCACAGTATCCTTTAAAGTGCCACAAAAAGATTTTTCACATGGAGAACTTAACTACGTCCCCTCTGTTGGTGGCATTCAAAATTTGAGGATCTCTCTCTGTACAGAGGGAGACTGTCTGCTCCAACCAATCCCGATCAAATGCATGGGGCAAACACCCGTGCTGATTGGCTGGGTGCATGCGGACACCGTTAACATACTCCAGCATTCTAAGAGCTCTGCCTCAGCTATATCTGTCCCTGACAGTATCTCACAGCTAGTGAAGCTCAGTTTTCACATGCCACCAACAAAGGAGAACTTAACTAGGTCCTCTCTGTTAGTGGCATTCAAAAAGAACGTCTCTCTGGAACAGCAGACATCACAGGGCAAGCCCCCATGTGGATTACACTGTCAGCATGCAACATCATCCAAAGAGATCTGCCTCAACTGAGAGGCAGAGCTCAAAGTAAACCTGCCTCTAATTGCAAAGACTCACGTTGGGTTTACTTCAGAACAGTGGCAAAGGATGTTTTACTTTTGCTTTTATTGGTGAAGCAAAAGTTAAAAATAACCTTTAGTACTCCTTTAAACAAGTGGAATCCAGAAAATGTGGTTGAGACAGACTCCCACAACAAGATTAAAATATCATGATAATCAGAGGCACATATACAAGGACAGGACTTTGCCCCAGCCAAAAACAAGCAAATAACAACTATGTTGTAATGGCAGGCAACTGTTACTGCAGAAACTGTTTATCTTTGGGTTTGGAGAAAAATCTTCAATCCCTGAACCATGCCTCCCCAGCTGAGAGAGGATGTAACTAATTTCACAGACCGTGCAACCTTTACATATGACCCAAAGAAGTTGAAAGATTTCTATCAATCCAAAGAGCTTTTTAATTTGTAATACATTAGAATTTAGAAGATGCAACAAGAGAGTGATTTTACAATAGCATTTTTCCACCATTTTACAAAAAGAGAATATTTGTTAAATGACCACTCAAAATTAAAAAAAAAAGTTATAAAAGTAACTAACTAACAATAAAAAAATTGAGGGGATTTTGCATCACCTACCTTCAAAATATAGCCTTTTGCAGGCTTCCTCAGAGAATTGTTCGTCCCATGACGACAGTGGCTTGCAGGGGTATCCCCAGCACCTATTGAAAGCCAATCAAATGGCTCCCAGAGAGATGCATAATGGATGCCCAACGCAACAACCAGTCACTTGCTAGAGGCAGCGCTGTGTTTAGTGCGAGGCCTAGGGCGGCACTTACCTTGTCTGCCTGAGGGGGAGGACAAAAAAACGCCCCTTCTTTAATAAAGAACAAAACTTGCTTGCCGACAGAGAAAGTGGCTGGGGAAATCAAAAGATCTTCCCTCACCACCGCATAGGGAGAGAAACAGGCAGCACAAACTTCCATGCTGTCTGTTTGGCTCCCCGTGCGCTATGATGCGTGACACGTGACCTGTCAGCACTCACCGTGCAGGACACCATGCTGCCTGCCACAAGACACCAGCGCTGCCCAGGGTAAGTCCTGGGGTGCGGGCGGCATGTAATGGAGGTGATGGGGGCATGTAATGGTGGGTGATGGGGGCATGTAATGGGAGTCATGTAATGGGGTTGATGAAGGCATGTAATGGAGGTGATAGGGGCATGTTATATGTGTGCAATGTGGGTGATGGGGGCATGTAATGGTGTAATGGAGCATGTAAAGTGTGTGCAATGTGGGTGATGGGGCATTTAATGTGTTTGCAATGTAGGGCATGTCCTGGGTGTGCAACGTGGGTGAGGGGTGCTCGAATTTTGTCTGCCTATGGCAGCAAAAAAATAAGAAACACCACTGGCTAGATGCAGTTGCTTCTAGGTACATAGAGCAATCCTGGGGCAAGGTACTAAAAGTGATATAATGAGCAGGTACATTCCATTGCCTGCCATGGTGACTGCCCAAGTCTTGCTCTTTATACATATTCCCCACTGTATATTGGGAATAAGAAACACATTTTTGCAATCCAATGTTGCAAGACGTTCTGTAAAGTATCAGTATTCCATTCCTAAATGTATATGACTCAATTGTTCTTGTAAAATACAGAAACCATGGAAGAGTAATCTACTCTAAAGCAATCTATATTTTGTGCCATTTCAGTGGATTTTAGACAGCGGATCCTCACCTGCATTTCCTTGTCAGAATATTTCTGTGGATTCTTGCTCCCTTGACTCTTTTTCCGCAGTTTCTTCAACTCTCCCTGGCACTTCTCCAAGGCATCCCCTTTGTTCTTTTGCTCAACCTGATATTTTTTCAGTGCAGCCTGAATTAAGACAATGGGTTGTGTTAAACATCATGACATGAATTGGAAGCATGATTTATAGAAAGCAAGGATATCTCTCCATGCAGTGCACCGAGAAAAAAAAAAAAAAAACATTCTGAACATCAGTATTTCAAGAACTGGGCTAAAGTGAACCAATCACCTACAAAATATTTTCATTAAAAAAAATGAAAAAAAAAATAAAAATAAATAACCGATCAAAACATTTGACTGTAAAAAGAGATGCACAGTTTTGTTGGTTCCAATGGGGTTTCTCAGCACTTGAATGGTAGGATAGTTTGTGGGTTATATAGAAAAAGTCATTCTGGGTGATCAGGGAGAACATATAATTGTTTTTTTATTTGGAATGTTAAACAGAACATTGGGATTGTTCTCTGTGTGGAACTCAATGGATCTCAATTTAAAAATATACAAACAATGGTTCTAGGAACAAACAAATGAGTGACTCAAATGCTTACTCAGGGTAGTGCCACTATGTTTGTCTACAATATGTAATAGTTGGGTGTAAGAAAGCTGTTGGAGGCACCTCCCTGGTTGGGATTAATAAAAATAAGATATGGAACATGTTTGACTAGATTTAAAATTCAGATGAGAACACTAGCAAGGTGTGGGAATGCTCTGTACACATTGTAATGTAATGGGGGTCATATAGTGTACCAAGGATATGGTGAGTCTGAGAATTGCAGACCTAAAAAAAATGTGTAGAAATCAATTGTACCTACAGAAAAATAAAGTCTTAAATCAACTAAAACTTAACTGTGAATTTGTGCACTCATCCTACTACTGGATGATTGCACAAATTTGAGAAAATCTGGTCTCCATGGAATTTGATAAGATTTTAGTCACCATGGAATCAATATTACGAAACATACCATCCTATATCTAACCAACCATCCATATTATATTTCTGTTTATTAAATACATACACAGAGATGAGATCAAGTTTCCGTTTCTCGCATCTTTCTTTCATTATTTTTTATTTGTTTATATATTTCTTACTCTGCTTGCTCAAAACCCTAGGTTCCAATAATATTTTAAGCATTCATATCATTGCTGTTTTTACTTTCCATGCATTACAAAGACAGACATTTACCAACAATACTAGACTGTAATAACAATCATGTCTTAAGCTATGTACTTGTTTATAATTTGCTTATTTTGTTTCTCCTTATGTTTCTAGTCTCTGTAAAATTTAGAAATTCATAATTAAAAAAAAAAAAAAGAATAAAAATAAAAATGTAATGGGTAGGGCCTAACTAATGCAGTGTGGGGTTGAGGGTGAAACTTACTCACTTCCTTTTATTAATGGAATTATTTAAGTACAATAAAAGAAAAATCCTTTAAGGAATGATGTTACTTAAATCCAGTTTCTCATTGTAGGGTGATCTAAACACAATGACCGCAACTATTAATCAATATTAGAATTACTACACTATATAAATTGAATTTCTACTGGCTATGCAGAGATGTAAAATGTATCTTGCTAGTATCTTTAAGACAAGAGTCTAACAACTTTGGGGGTCATGTATAAAAACCTTTGCACTGTAACGTGTAAGGAGGGGTACAAAAAAGCACAATTGCCATTTGTTATGTATAAATGTGATGGCACCTTTTTATAAATCCCGACACTTTTCAGTGTGGGAGAGGAACCTATGCCAAACTGTGTTTGGTGAAGATTCCCTAATCACTAAATCGGGTGCTTTCCAGCGCCACATATTTATATATTGGTTGCACCGCCACAATGAGCATTGGCACGACCAGAAATTACATAACCACCGTACACTCCCGGCATTTGTTGGGAATCTGCATTATACATAGCGCCAAATACTGGTGCTATGTGCGTGTGAGCCTATCTGAATGTGTGACGTGTTTATACATGATCTATATTGCCTCACATGAAGGTCTTGGGACATGTATTGGTAATCACCTGCTTTTATAGTCATATCATAAATTTAAACCTTTAGTACATAAAATTAAGTATTAGAGGGAGTCACACCATAATGCTTTCCATATACAAGCATACCTGTGAAATGCATTAGGATCAAAGTAAATGACTTAAGAGTGGGTTCCCTACAAGAGCTAAGGGATGGTTAGATCAGATTAATATATTTTGTGTTGCATGCTACTGAGGTGGACAACATTCTGCAAAGTCAACAGATTCCAAATGTTAGTTTACCTTGCTTAAGATTTAATATAAAGAAAGTATCATGCTGAATTCCCAACCATAATTTGTTCAATTACATCAGATATGCACTTGAATTTATTTTTAAGAAAACCATAAACCAATTCTAATTTTTCATTTGTGGTCCATGGATATTAAAAAGCAATTAAATGCGTTCAATTGACAGTTTATTGGAACTGTATAAATGGAACAATGTTCCTCACCTGAATGAGAGAGGACAATACACAATCAATCACAATCTCCAGCACATGTGCAGCAGGCATTGAGAGATAACAAACATAATTCTGCAATACGTACATCAATACACTGCTTTGGATGGAGTTGGTTTGTATGGCATCACCCTGCAATCTTCCAATATCTCCTGCTTCTCATTTAGCATGTCGCAGAAAAGCCGCTGATGCTTAATAAGTAGGACATCCTATGTTGGCCCAGCATCTTTAAGCACCAGATTGTTCTGACGGCATGCAAAGTCATTGGGGTTAACCAAGTAGAGCAGAGACAGGTCATTTTTTGTCCCCCAGAAGTACAACAGACTTTGTATCTGCTGTTGATTTTTGATACATAAAGGTGTATTTTGACTCGTGGGCAAATTACACGTGACAGATAATAGAAATGTGCAGCTGGAGGTTTTGATAAACTCATGTACAAAATACTTACACTAAGATACCTGGCATCCAGTTCAACCTTCTGTTCCAATTGGGTAAGCAATTCATTGTGAAAAGACTTCAGCTGCAAATAAAGAAACTCTTGTTAATTCAAACAAGTTAGTTTCAGGGCTGTGTTCAGGAAGCATTACATAATCCCCAACAATGAGGGATTGTGAAAAAATAAAGTGTATCATAAAAGATTGTTGTGTTATAAATGTTCTGATGACTGCTGTGCTCATCATGGCACTGTGACATTCGTTTGGAAAGCCCCATTACCCTGTTCCTCTTTTCTACCCCTTTGTCTTTCTTCTCTATGAGCACAGAACACTGTATAGATATGTGTGTACAACACCAACAGATGTACCATGTGCTCTATACTAGCTATTAGAGTGCAGGTGAGGTATAACAGTGTAGGCTGTCACATTTCTACCCCATTTTCCTGGCTCCTGTATTTATATACTTGCATATCTAATGTTCCGCTCTGGCGTCTTTTGTGCTGTATATATTACTGAACATATAAAATATGGGGGTTTTCTTCCCACCCCAGGCTTTATTGCCTGTGTTATTCAGGCTATATTATTTGTTATATTAATTGTTGTTTTTGCTTATACCTAATTTTGTATATATATTTTTTCTTTTTCACTTTTTTAAGATTTAAATTAATTTCATATTATTTCATTATCATTATTATCTTTTTATTCTCATTACAGTTTTTTTTTTCTAGATTAGGATTTTCATCATTTATGGATAATGTGGGATTTTTGGGGAATTGTATTATTATATATAATCATGTTTCTTTAAATATAGCACAGGCGTTGTTGTTTTTTTAAAATCTTTATAGTATTTACCCAGCTTTTGCCCTGCCAGTCCCCTCTCTCCAGCCCTGTAACATGAATTGTGAAGTACAGACAGACTCCACAATAACCCCTGCAGCGAGGCCCCCTCCCTGATCTCCTCTCCCAGTATCGGTAGGTTATATATATATATATTACACATCCAAATAGAAGAAAATACGCACTCACAGGTCTTGAAGATCAAAGAAAGTTCATTGTGATTAAGTCGATACTCCGATGAAACATGTGTAAGTAGTCGACGTTTCGGTCCACGTTCTGGACCTTTATCAAGACTGAGATATATATATATACCTACCTATCAGAAACAATAAACATGCAGGCTCTGCATGGCCTGAGGACCTGAGGCCAGCCATATCACTGTGCACTAAACAATTGTTTCTCTTAGCTCTCTTACTTGGATTGTTGGAAGTTACTTGTACATTATTCTTACGTTTTCACAAAAAAATGTATTAATTCAGTTACCATTCACGGAGAGCTGCATCTTTATGTAAAGTCCTGAGATCTTGAACAAAGACAGATTAACTGAGCTGAGCAAATGATTTCTTCTAACAGTCCCTGCACTTTAGATATCTACATATTTGAAAATCCTCAACAGCATAAGGCTAGGTTTGGGTTATCTATCTTATCCACTACAATCTGGCATGAAGAGGTTAATCAGTGTCTTGCCTAAGGAACCTGCAATGTACTTCTTTACACCACAGGAACTCCTGGCAGCCAGGGTGATAACAGGAATAAGATGCGGTGATGGGTCTGCCAGGAAGGATAAATCAAGAGTCTCACTGAAGAACAGATGGACTTGCATATGGATAGGAGCAGACAGAAAGATAGGCAGGTGGAAAACAAGGGAGGGCAGG
Source organism: Pelodytes ibericus (assembly GCA_036172795.1). Taxonomy (NCBI): domain Eukaryota; kingdom Metazoa; phylum Chordata; class Amphibia; order Anura; family Pelodytidae; genus Pelodytes; species Pelodytes ibericus. The sequence goes on along the minus strand of CM069862.1, from coordinate 110,688,946 downwards.
CAAGGAAGAACACGTACATAACTGACAAGACTAATTGGAGAGGCCTGGAGTCAGAGCAGAAGTCACTGAATATTATTGGCCTGGGGCAATTCGAGCCTGCTGTATGAACTAGAGAGGCCATTAGTAGGATCATTTCCTAATGACCACGGAGACATGTGCACTACCATTGGTAGGCCCATTTTTGAATATCCAGGTAGAAAGCTATCTGTATATTTTAAACTGTCAGGGGTATAGTACCATCTGAACAATGTTTTATATCCCTGTTCCTTGTGGATAACACAGATTGATAGCTTAGACTTGGTCTCCCAAATCTCTTGCCAATCTTCTTGATCCAGAGTTCTGCCCAAGTCTATTTCCCAAGCTTTAATATAGAGTAATGTATCAATAGACTGAGTATCAGTAAGCTTTTTATAAATTAAAGAGATAGCACCTTTTAGCCAGGGGTTATGCATGCACCAACTCTCAAACCACGATCTGGGCTTTGCAGTCATTTAATATCTGAACAAGAGGCATATTCTCTCAATTGCAGATATCTAAACAGGTCTTTTGTATTTAGGGGCCCTAGGCTTCTTAATTGATCAAAATATTTAAATTCTTTATTAAAAAAAGAAGAAGATCTTCTATTCTAACAATATTAATTTTAAGGACGTTTGCAAATTGCTGCAATTCCAGACCAGGTGGGATTTTTTTGTTTCTGAAAAGTGGCATAATAGGTGACAATTTTGAAGTTATGGAATATTTGATCACCAAATTTATTCCAAATAGAAATTGAATTAAATATATTGGGACATTTATTTTTCAATTTGATGCAGATATTCCTTTGGAATCCAAATAAAATGAGATGGTAGATCAGCAAATTAAGTCGTGTTCCAGGTCAAGCCATCTAAATTGGCTTTTAAGGGAGTGCCAAGAGACAATTTGGCTAAGTTGGGCAGACTGGTAATATGTTAAAATATTTGGTGCTCCTAAACCTCCCTCCTTCATAGAGACTTGCAATGTTGCTAGGCCTAAACATGGACTTTTCCCTTTCCAGATAAATCTATTAATAGAATTTTGACGTTTCCTCAGATCTTTATTGTTTATTGGGATAGGTAGAGCTTGAAATAAATAAAGCAACCAGGGAAGAATGTTCATTTTAATCGTTGTTATCTGCCCTAACCAAGATACATTCAAGTCTTCCAAATGATGTAGGTCTTGGTCAATTTTCTTCAGTGGGGGGGTGTAATTTAAAAAGTAAAAATTATGATAATCTTTGGGTATTTGTAGCCCTAAGTGATGAATGGAGGTGTTTGAGGTACGAATATCAAAATTGAGCTTTATAAAAATTTAGTAGTGGCGCTTGGAAGAGCTATAGGAATACCCTGTGACTTTGCAGTATGTATTTTAAAACCTGAAAGGTCAGAGAACTGATCTAGTTATTTAAAAAGGAGGGAAGTTAATGGATTTGTAAGGCTTAATAGGACATCATAGGCATACGCAGCTTTATATTCCGACCGTTGGATAACTAACCCTGTCATTTTCTTGTTCTTTCTTATGGCTTGGAATAAAGATTCAAGTGACAGTGCAGAGAGCAGGGGGGGCAGTGGGCATCCCTGTCTCCTCCCATTGCCGATTCTGAAACCCACTGGAGGGGAGACCAGGATACAGACGTACGACCTTGGTTTATGATAAATAGCAGACACACAATTCAAAAAAACTAACTTGAAAATTCATTTTGGAAAGCGTTAAGTGAATGAAGGCCCATTTCACTCCATCAAACACCTTCTCAGCATCCAATGAGAGGAACAGAGAAGGCGTTACAGAAACGGAAGCGTGCCATATTAGATCGACACATCTTCTTGTATTATCCAACACCTGGTGTCTTGGAATAAATCCCACTTGTCAGGTAAAATCAATTTATCCAATACTTTATTGAGTCTATTGCACAACATTTTTGTAAATATCTTGTAATCAAGAAACGGGTCTATAGCTGGAGGTAGAAGTATTTAGTTTCCCCTGTTTGTGAAATAGCGAGATGTCGATTTTCATGCAACCTCCATCCATCAAATTATTAAATAAATCAAATGCTTTTAAAAACTTTCATAGAAATTAGTGAACCCGTCTGACCCGGGAGCTTTATTGTTCTTTAAATTCTCTATAACATTATCCATCTCTTCCATAGTAACAATGAATCGAAAATGTTAACTTCATCATCAGAAAGTTGTGGGAGATCACATTTATTTAGATCATTTTGTATTTATTTGGTTTTATATATATATATATATATATATACATACACACACACACACACACTCCTGCAGTAGTGTATCTTCCACAAGGCAAACAAGGCACTCGCCTAGGGCGGCACTTTGCCAGAGGGCGGCACTTTGCCAGCAGGTGTTAAAGCACACTTCTGGTGCTTCAAGAAAAGGCTAAATTTAAGTTCCCATATATTTTTTTTACTGTGGTCACGAATGTCAGTGGAGACTTCCAGATGCAACAGACTTAACTCTGTTATGAATCCTAGATGGCTGTAGTGAATCTCCAAGTTTGCATAATTTATCATATAAATAAATGTTAATATTAGTCACAAGTTCATCTCAAGTGAACTCTGGGTAACTCAGGGTTTAGGCAATAAATAAAACTCAGCTAAAACTAACAAATTGCCTAAAAAGGCTGTTTCTTGGCAAGTCAACTGGATTAGTAAGTCTACTAATGATTAAAGGGTTGTTTTTAAATTACAACATCACTTAATAAATCTATTCCTGTTTCTTGATTATATAAATCACTAGGTTACTCACCATTTCTTCTAACTGGTTCTGTATTTGCCGGTGAACTTCAGCCATCTGGAAGAGAACATCCCCTAATTCCAGAAGAAGTCACATGAAGATGTTGGATAAAAAGAGAAACAAGACAAAAAAATAGCCAGTTTACAAAAAGGTTAGTGTCAGTTTGCAGTCTTCATGCAGCAAAAAGGAATGAATAATCTACTATAGTAAATAAAATTCTTAATAAAAACCAAAAGGGAATGGGAGGGATGAGGGATCAGGCCTGGTAAACTTTGGACTGAAAGAGGATATTTTTTCTGATGTGGTATTCAGGTAGAATGGAAAGTGTACTTAAGTTTTTCTAAGCAAGATGCTACATTTCAAAGCATGCATATGAGGAGCAGGGAGCTTCGGATACCTACATGCTGCCTCTTCTGAACAGGTAATGCGATAAAAAGGGAACAAAAGAGCCAGGTGAGCGACAGACACTTAAATGTCCCTTCTTTTGTTACTCCTTATGGAGCACGGTACGAGCCTGTAAAATGGATGCAAAATCCCACTTGCATGGCACTGGACGGATCATTATACTGCCACATGTCATCAATTACACAAGTGCTGATTCTTGACACAACTAGCGTCTGGTAAATGATCTGGGATAACCATCCAGAGTTTAAACAATACAAAATTATTCCATTCTATATACACCAGCGAATTACAATCAACCTAATCATCCAAATACTACCAACTGGATGCGTCTGTAAGATGCCTGAGAACTCCAACCACTGTCTGTCACTCAAAATCTTCTACTCAATTTTACTGAGAATTATTGTATAGCTTCACCCACCCTATCAATCAGCAAATGGGTGACAGGTCAGAAAATTAGCTCTTGGAAATACAGTATGATTAAGGAAAACTACACTGCAGGGAAATCTATTTTGGGTTCTCATACAACTGGCACCAAGAACCAACGTGATGCCATTTAACAATTCAACAACAGGGCTGAGCACATGTGTAGGAAGCATTGGTGCTGCTAACATATAAGCAAATTAAGAGACCCCACTTGCAGAGAGGCCCTCCCACATCAGCCATGTGTTCGACATCCAGGGTTATGTTGAAAACATGTAATTAAATAGAGCTTATAGAAATGGGTAACAATCTACAAATGATCACAATTATCAAATTAATTAACAGCAAAGCTCACTGAGGACACAAGGCACCCGCTTCATTATTATATATAAATCATGAGAGCCTGCAGCCTGGCATGCTGCAAACACAAACAATATGTTACGTGTTTCCCAAGGGAAGAGGCACTGCTCACCTGCACGACTGAGCATGATACCTTGTAATATATTAATTCTGCTGGGACTGGAGTTATTTCTAGTATTATATTAAGCAGACGTTGCCAATGAACAGTGCTGTAAATTAAATATGCATAGGTTGGCGTTTAAATCCTCTGTCGATGAACATGCTTAATCTCCCTTGCAGGCTACACAGCTTAAAGAGGAAACGGAGATAGATCAGGATTTTGGGATCTGTACAAAAGCAGCTAACAGGAAACCAAAGCTGAAATTATTAGGGTATATTGTAAGGGCCTCCTCTGGCACTCGGACAGTTAATATAGCATATAAAGCGTCATCAGATACGGATAGCACTGTAAACTCTGTGTGGGTGGTGGTGCAGAGGGAAATTACACTGGAACAGGACTAATGTTAAAGGGATAGCCTCAGCTGGGGAGGTCCGTGACTCTCCCCACTTTATGGCAGCTATGCACTCTTCTAATGTCTAAAGAATCACATCGTCGGGTTGTCAAGTGACAATCTGGCACAGACTCCTTCAGATGTGTGGCTGCAGAAAAGAAGTCTAACTATGTGAGTGAGGTACAGACCTGCTCTCCACTGGCCCATCAGGGTTTTCCCCTGATTGAAAGGGGCAGAAGGATGGAAAACAGGGCAGAGAGAGATGAAATAGAGCCCTCCTGCTGTTGCAGGACTACATCTTCCATACTCCTCTTCAGCTTCTTAGCTGAACAGCATTATGGGAGATGTAGATCATCAGCAGCTGGAGGGCAGGTTTGGAAACCCCTGAATAGAGAATGTTAAAAAGCTTACGAGCAGTTATTGCTGATCTTTGACTTTCCACATGATGCAGACTTCATGATGCTGGGTCAACCATTTGGCTATCTGAGCATCATAAAAAATGCCATCTTCATCAGCTTGAGTACCAAAATGATTGCCATAATCCCTTAATCCAATTATGGCTAGCTTGTTGCACACCAAGCTGTCGCTGACTACAGCTTTCACAATGCTCAGACATTTATTTGGTTGGCTAAGCATTATGGGATATTTTATTTAGATTTAACCCCTGTGCTGCTAAGGGCATCTTGCTCCCCTCTCATTAGGTTTTCTTTTCCCTTACAAAAACATAGATGGTGCCCATTTATGCATATGTTTCAAGGCTTCATTGCAGCATTGTGAGTTGCCATAGTAACAGCTGTGAAGCCAGCTTTCAAGCAAGCATACTTCTTGAAAATTAAAATTTCCCTGGTGTTTCCAACTACAGTGCACTCTGCACATGAATATAGGTTTTTTAAAAATTGTAGTGATCCCAGTAGAGCTCCTGCTTGTAATATGATGTGATACATGTTATGCTTGCGATGAGGTGGTGTTATGCTTGTGATAAGGTGTATTGTGCCTGGGTTATGCTTGTGATAAGGTGTATTGTGCCTGGGTTATGCTTGTGATAAGGTGTATTGTGCCTGGGTTATGCTTGTGCTAAGGTGTATTGTGCCTGGGTTATGCTTGTGATAAGGTGTATTGTGCCTGGGTTATGCTTGTGCTAAGGCGTATTGTGCCTGGGTTATGCTTGTGCTAAGGTGTATTGTGCCTGGGTTATGCTTGTGATAAGGTGTGTTGTGCCTGGGTTATGCTTGTGCTAAGGTGTATTGTGCCTGAGTTATGCTTGTGATAAGGTGTGTTGTGCCTGGGTTATGCTTGTGCTAAGGTCTATTGTGCCTGGGTTATGCTTGTGCTAAGGTCTATTGTGCCTGGGTTATGCTTGTGCTAAGGTGTATTGTGCCTGGGTTATGCTTGTGATAAGGTGTGTTGTGCCTGGGTTATGCTTGTGCTAAGGTGTATTGTGCCTGAGTTATGCTTGTGATAAGGTGTGTTGTGCCTGGGTTATGCTTGTGATAAGGCGTATTGTGCCTGGGTTATGCTTGTGCTAAGGTGTATTGTGCCTGGGTTATGCTTGTGCTAAGGTGTATTGTGCCTGGGTTATGCTTGTGATAAGGCGTATTGTGCCTGGGTTATGCTTGTGCTAAGGTGTATTGTGCCTGGGTTATGCTTGTGCTAAGGTGTATTGTGCCTGGGTTATGCTTGTGCTAAGGTGTATTGTGCCTGGGTTATGCTTGTGCTAAGGCGTATTGTGCCTGGGTTATGCTTGTGATAAGGCGTATTGTGCCTGGGTTATGCTTGTGATAACGCGTATTGTGCCTGGGTTATGCTTGTGATAAGGCGTATAGTGCCTGGGTTATGCTTGTGATAAGGCGTATAGTGCCTGGGTTATGCTTGTGATAAGGCGTATAGTGCCTGGGTTATGCTTGTGATAAGGCGTATACTGCCTGGGTTATGCTTGTGATAAGGTGTATTGTGCCTGGGTTATGCTTGTGCTAAGGTGTATTGTGCCTGGGTTATGCTTGTGATAAGGTGTATTGTGCCTGGGTTATGCTTGTGATAAGGTGTATTGTGCTTGGGTTATGCTTGTGATAAGATATGATATGTCTGTACAGTTCATCACAAATGTCTGTGTATATAGACAGAAATGGATGGACATCTATAGCTAGTTATATGATTTGAGGCCAATTGTACAGATTCGTCAGAGCAAACCCTTTCATTGGCCATCACTGGAGATTTGCAGTTTCACCTGCACTAGCATTAGATGAGTGGGAGAGGCAGGAGGCGGTCTCTTTGCAGTGATGCCCAATAGAGGAGGGCTTTGGGTGACTCGCAGGACTCATTCAATGCCTTTTTGTTCATTTCTTTATGGGACAGTGAGCATTAGGAAACCAAATAAAATGCTAGATCTGTTTCTATAGCTTCCCTTTAGATGAGTGGTTCTCAACCAGTCTAACCCCGCGACCCACATTTGTACTTCGTCGTGTAGTCACGTCCCAAAAATAATTGACATTTTCAAAAAACACTATAATTTGTGCCACAAAACAATTTGTTAACAAACATAAAACAAACAGTGCAGTAATCGCAGTGCAAGTGAAAATGAAAGTGCTTCTGAGCTAAAAACCCAATAAAATAAAACCTGATTGAAACATTTAAGACTAATAAAAATTAAATAGGAGCCAGAGGTGCTTTTTGCTCCTGAGAAATGTCTCAACATCTGAGTTGTTGGCAGACAAAGTAACTCTGAGGTTGTGTTCTATGTCAATGCTGTCCCTATATTTTGTCTTCAGAGATGTACATTACACACTTACTGCTATGTATCTGCCACATCCAGCCCAAACTTCACTTGACCCATATCAGACTCATTTTCAAATTGTATGCTTAAAGTAAATGCTAGAAGGGTTACTGGAAGAGTTACCAGCGGCACAATGGAAAACACTGTCATCAGTTACTTGGGTAGTTTCTCAGCTTCAGACGGTGTACGCAGATGGCATTGCAAAATCATCATTCCTACCCCAATCAAAAGTTAGAATGAAGCACAGGTCCGGGACCCACTGCACACCAGCTCGTGACCCACTTTTGGCTCAGGACTCACCAGTTAAGAAACACTGCTTTAGAATATGCATCACTAATATAGGTGTGATTCTACATGCAATAGTATCCTTCAGGGAAAACCATGTGCCATACAACATATTAAAAAATTTAGAAATTAGAAAATGTCTACTAGTGCGAGTGAAATGGGTGTGGGGATAGAATAAATGCTGCGTGATATTTGCTTCATTTAGTTTTGTTATATTTTTTACATTACAAATGTAAGTTTAAATATTAAAGCCAGCAAGTAGGAACATTATATATCAATTTAATATGAAAATGATGTGAGCACACAACTTATAAACGGTAATAAAACCATATAAATGAACAGAATATGGTACAATCTCTCATTACAATAATGATTAACTGTATGTTCTTTGGCATGGAGAAGACAGGTTACACTATTGTGACTGTTCTAATTTCCTAATCGCAGTTTTTAACATACGGAGTCTGCCCAAAAGACCTGTCAATCTGCACCTCAGACTTGTTAACACACCCCCAGACATTCTACAACCAGTCTTGCCAATCTATGCCCACAGCAAGGTTACCCATAATTATGCCATTATTTGCCAATTAATATGCCACGGATTGCCCATGTATATGCCACTGTTAGTTTTCTCATTAATATGCAACTATCTGTCCATTAGTATGCCACTGTTAGTCTGCGCATTAATATACTACAGCCAATTTGCCCATAAATATACTACAGTCAATTATCCCATCAATTATGCCACAATTAGTATGCCCAATAATGCATCACTATTGGTATGCCCAATAATGCATCACTATTGGTATGCCCAATAATGCATCACTATTGGTATGCCCAATAATGCATCACTATTGGTATGCCCAATAATGCATCACTATTGGTATGCCCAATAATGCATCACTATTGGTATGCCCAATAATATGCCACAGTTAGTATGCTCACTAATATGCCACTAATGGTATGCCCACTAATATGCCACAATTAATATGCACTGTAATATGCCACTATTGGTATGCTCACTACTTTTCCACAATTAATATGCCCAATAATATTCCACAATAAATATAATCAGTAATTTGCCACTATTGATTTGCCCACTATTATGCCATTATTAATATGCCCACTAATTTGCCACAATTAATATGCCCAAAATGATGCCATTGTTGGTATGCCCAATAATATGCCACTATTAGTCTGCTCAAAAAATACTGTTACCCACATCAATCACATAACCTGTTGCTTTGAGAACGATGGAGTGCGAGACAGGCAGTATGGAGACTTGTCTGTGCCCCTGGTAGCGCACAGACTCCATGCTGCCTGCTTGGTGACAGAGAACTGGCGAGGGGAGATCTTCCTTTTTCGTCATTGGCCAGATTAAGGCATGGGCCTCAAGCTTCAGTCTTCGAGGCCCCTATTTTGCCAAGGCCCCTGGGTTGAAGTCCCTAAAGCCCATGCCTTAATCCGGCCCTGACACTATATAGGAGCTATGAGTTGGTTCTCATCCTACTAAGACTGTGCCTTGACTTGGCGGGTGAGCTTAATTATGCTTTGGCCAATTCAAATAACCAATGGCTTACAATTTTAGTTCATATCCAAGAGCCAGCACAAAATCTCAGTGTGAAAGTTTTCGTATTTGGGTGAATTCAGATAAGGGATAGTCACCTTCCTTGAGTCCGGTGGCAACACTGTGGAGCAGGTAAGTTCACCAGCTCCGCTGCTAGAAATGATATATTACCTAAATACAATGTAAGCAGGTTCAGGTAATGTAGATAATAATCTGTTAACCGTAAGTTTCCATTATCCGAAATACTGCAGGTCCCAAGCATTGGAATAAGGGATACTCAACCTGTACAATAACTAAGCTATCCAGTTCCTCCGTCATAAAGGATATACAGCCATATTATCTTCTTTATACTGCCATATTATTATTCTACTGCAAGTTATGAGTTATTTTAAACTTTCTTGTGCTATTTAAACTGATTATTATAAATCAAGATACAATTTATTCCTGTCTGCTACTTTTGAATCCTAAAATAACAGTAGCAACGTAGACTCTTACAATACCTAATCAAGACATCTTTTTCTAGTCTGGCATCAATATTGTGCATATTACCACTCAATACCTGTCCCTTACCCCCACATTTATTTATCCTTTACTATTACTGGCTTTTTAGGAAGACCTGGGGCACTGTCTTTAAGTACCATCACTCTGTTTAGAAAAATGCCAGCAGAGTTTTTGTATAATAAGACAGTTATATATAAGCTTCATATTCATACTCTACACATGGTGCCTAGGAAAATGAAAAACAGAAAAAAACGTAGTAATATTTCTTATCCCTGTGGGAGGTTTATGTTCGAGAATTAGAAAGGTTGAAGTGTTCTTATAGTCCCACAAACCATTTTATTTCGGATTTAACTTTACAGAAGGATTTAAAGGGACAGTCTAGTCCCCAAACTCACTTTGGTGCATGTTTGTATAGTGCACAGGCTTGTCCAGTGTGATTTGATGCAGGCATTCTGCACAAAATCACATTTTTAAATATTTTGCTCAAGCCCTCTCCCAGTGATTACTACCTGTACTACAGGTGCGGAAGCAAGGATTATATAGACACTGACCATATAAAGTTTTGTTTCATTTAGTCACTTCCTGCTTGCTGAAATACATTGTGTGGACGATGAGTGACCTAGCTCTTGCACACAGTAGGATCTCTTAAAACAGTATATTCCATTCATTTGAATGAAATTATTCTCACTGGTTCCTGAGGCACAAAACAAAAAGGAAATTTACTTTTTCTCAGCTACTGTGGGCAGACCTTTTTTCCTGGAAACTGCTGTAATTTCAAACTCATCTAAGATTTTCATATTTTAAGCAATGCAAAATGTAAAACGTGCATTTTAAAGTACTTTGAAAGCACCTTAATATGCACCAACATTTGAAGAGATCCATTTTGGGCACCAGACGATTCCTTTAAATGATCAATGAAAAATATGCATTACTTAAATAATTCATAAATTGTTGATACAATTTGTTGGCAAATACCAAAATGGCTGAATTTTCAGAAAAATATGTGACGTGTTATTTTCAAGTATTTATTTTGTTCACTAATGACACTTTTAGCCATTTTACATCAGATTTATTCAGCTCTTGGCTATGAGGTGAATTGTGCCATTTAAAGGGACACTCCCACCAAAAATGAAAAATTATTTTTTTATTTTGTATTGTTTATTTCATATGTCTTTTGTTTTTGTTTGAGACTGTATTTAAAAAAATATGTAACTAAACAAGTGTGAATGAGTGCCACCATTTTGGGAAATAGTGTTTTTGGGTGACTTTACAGCGCAAATTTCTCACTTTGGGGCCTGGGACATAGAATACAGTCTATTCTGACAACTGACTTGCATTAAATGGGAGGGTGATGTAACTATTAAATCACAAGGGGGGCAGAGTCATGATCCTGTTTAATCAAGTTAATCTCCTCTCTGTGTTGGAAGGTAGGTAAAAAAAAAAGTTGTACAAAGCCACCTAGTCCTATGATACACAGGAGCCACTAAGAGAGCAGGGGAGTAATATTATGACATCATCATGCAGGCTTTGGCAACAGTTGTAATTTGAGACTGGCTGAAGGATTTTGGATGATGTTGCATCATGGGAAATATTCACAAAATGGAGCAAGGAGATAAACACAAAATTTTAGTTTTCCTTTTATATGCAATTAATTCAATCATATAAAAAAAACAGTGGCATATGATTTAATTATATGTTTGTTTTAAATTACCAGTTTATCAAGTTACATCTTCTGTAAGTGGTAGTGTCCCTTTAAACTAAGATAGTGGTCCCAACTCGAGACTGCCCCACCCCTTTCAGTGTTCTGTTGCCTCTACTCCAGTGTGCTGCCCTAGTCCTAGTTGGTTTGGATTGAAATACAATGCTGCCTCTGTGAAGAGGTTATGTCCTAATGCATGTAATAAATAAAAATATAATAAAAAGATGCGATGTACACATATACTTCAAAAATAGTTCACACATTTTATTATGTTTTGGAGAAAAATGTCTAGTCAGCTTTAAATGTAAAAGTATTCCACCTAATGCTATGATTAGTGAAAGCAAATACTTTTAATAGTTACAAAAACTAAATAAAGACAGTGAATGTATGCACATCCTGACTATCTCATCTCTATTGCTGTAGAAAATGACAGGATGGATGCCTGCTAGGTGGTGACAGGCTTCCTCTTCCCTGTCCATGCCAAACCCATGAGAGGAGCTTCATCTTGGAACGGTCAGGCAGCTTCTCCCATTAACTGAGAGGTTTACATGCCAAATACCTCCGGCTTGTTCCCAATTCCCACAAACTAATTAGTTCAGTGAGATCTGAAAATAGATGAACAGTGGCTTTGCTCTGGCGACTTTCAGGAGAGCATGGAGGTTAAAAACACAATTACCTATAAACCATTGTTTTGACTCTGCAGTTTGCTGATCTCATCAAACAGAAATTCACTGCACCGATTAACAACTGGGAACATGAATTGCTGAAATTTAGAGATGGGTTTAGACATTCATTTAACCTGCTTTATTCCTTGGCATTTGTTTTTGCAAAGCCAGTGGAGGATGACTATGACAGTTATCACCACACAGCTTTGTGTAATTTTCCCTCTCTTTAATCCCTTAAAGAAATGTGACATACATTTATGTCATGCATCTTTAAGGCCGCAGAAGGCGAGCAACATTTTAAATTTCACTCCGGGACACACATATTATTGCTCCTATGAGCAAAGGTATGCACCATAACGAAAGAGCAGTGCCATACCAAAAATGGAGCAGCTATCTTGTGGGTAAGAGCTTCGGAAGCGGTGAATCACCACTTCCATCGCTCTGTTGTAGTTGCTAGACTGTCCCTAGCAGCAGTCTGCAATATTACAACAACAACAAAAAATAAATAAAGAAGCAACAACATTTAGGGTTGAGGTCTAGGGTTAGGGTTACAGTATTAGTTAGGATTACGGTTAAAATTAAGGTTAAGTTTAGGGTTCAGCACGTCATGGTAGGGCAAAATTATTAGAGGGAAAAAACGCCAGGTTAGGTTATTTCTCTATAACTTGCAAAAAAAAACACAACAGCAAAACATGTAAACATGGTATATTTCTAAACTCAGGACAATCTATTTAGATGTGGTCTTTATTTGCATTTTTGGGGGGTTTTGTTTAACTTTTTCATCATATTTTATGATTTTGTTATAGTAAAATTATAAGGTGTGATATAAATAATATCTTAAGAAAATCCTACTTATGGTGATTAAAACAGTGCATAATATGGGTGGGTGCACTAACCCCTTCCGTCTATATAATGTTTCATGCTGTCCTACTTTTTTTTAGTGCCTAAAAATGTGTAGGATGGCATGGAATGTACTGCGTTTACCAGTTCATCGTGGTGTGCGGATCTAATCCGCTGTGTGCGGATCTAATTTGTAAAGTGTAGCTGATGTGCGGATCTAATTTGTAAAGTGTAGCTGATGCTACACTGTGTGCGGATCTAATTTGTAAAGTGTAGCTGATGCTCAAAGTGAGCGTCTGCTACATTTCACTAAAAAACCTGCAGGGCGGCATAGACCAGTGATGGCGAACCTATGGCACACGTGCCACAACTGGCATGCCAAGCCCTTTGTTGTCTCACGCGTGGCTAGGGGGAGTTGTGGGGCTGAAGCCTCTAATCTTAGCTCCATTGGCCCAAAGTGAAAATCCACTACAAAATAAATATTTACAGAAATGCTATCCTGATGCCTCCTGAGCAATTACATCAGCATTATTTATAGGAGCCAGAAGGATAATCATTTCAGTAACTGCACACCCCTCCAGATGGCTTGATTAGCCTGCCGGTTCCTCTCCAGACATCAGCTTGACAGCTGACACGCCCCCTCTTCACACAGCAGTGTAGCAGCTCCAGCAGCCCTGCCAAGGAAGAGACTTCCGGCAATGTATGTGTGAGTAGGTGTGTATGTGTGTATCCATGTGCTGTATGTATGTGTACATGTACAGGATATATGTGTGATTATGTAAGTGTGAGTAAGAATGTGTGTATACATGTGCTGTATATAAGTGTGAGTAAAAATGTGTGTATACTTCGACAAAAAAACAAACCAGCTCCACTTATTTACGATTGCTGGGAGGGTGGATACTCCATAACACTGATCAGGCGTGTGTAGTCAATGCAAAGAAAAAATATTGTGCACTCCACTCTCCAATTGTAGCAAATAAAAGTTCTTTATTGCGTGCATAAACAGACAAGGCAAAGATATGCGGACTGTGCAATGGAGTAAGGGAAGACCACCTTACGCGTTTTTCCACGCTTAGTACCTATGATTAAACATGGAAAAACGCAAAACGCGTAAGGTGGTCTTCCCTTACTCTATTGCACAGTCCGCATTTCTTTACCTTGTCTGTTTATGCACGCAATAAAGCACTTTTATTTGCTGCAATTGGAGAGTGGAGTGCACAACCTTTTTTCTTTGCATTACAAATGTGTGTATACATGTGCTGTATGTAAGTGTGAGTAAGAATGTGTGTATACATGTGCTGTATGTAAGTGTGAGTATACATGTGCTGTATGTATGTGTATGTTTGTATACATGTGAAGTATGTTGTATGTAGGAATAAATGTGCCGTGTGTATACATGTGCTGTATATATATATATATGTATGTTTGTATACATGTGCTTTATGTAGTATGTGGGAATACATATGTTGTGTGTATACATGTGCTGTATGTAAGTGTAAGTAAGTAAGTAAGTGTGTATACATGTGCTGTATGTAGGTGTGTATACATGCGCTGTTTGTGTGTGTATACATGCATGGAAGGTATCTGTGTATACATGCACTGTATGTATGTGTGTATACATATGCTGTATGTGTGTGTACATGTGAAGTACGTGGGTATACATGTGCTGTATGTGTGTGTACAAGTCCTGCATGTAAGTGTGAGTATGAATGTGTGTATACATATGCTGTATGAGGGTGTGTATATATGTGCTGTATGTAGGTGTATGTTTGTATACATGTGAAGTATGTATTATGTGGGTATACATGTGCTGTGTGTATGTGTAAGAATATGTATGTGGGTATTCATGTGCTGTGTGTATGTGTAAGAGTATGTATGTGGGTATACATGTGCTGTGTGTATGTGTGAGAGTACGTATGTGGGTATACATGTGCTGTGTGTATGTGTGAGAGTACGTATGTGGGTATACATGTGCTGTGTGTATGTGGGTATTTAATATAAACGCTTTGAGGTCTAGAACTTGGTTGCATTCAAGAAATTGGGCATCACTGGCATAGACCATTCTGACAGTAACAGTTCATCTGCCTTAAGTCAAATGGCACAATGATTTACCATATTAAAATAAATTAAGAGATGGCTTATTATACCAAATGCAACAGAAATCAAATTATTCTTTTCAGAAATGAGGTCACTGTTTTTTATTAATCCAATCAGCTATGGTTGGTATAGAAGTCAGGATCAATCCTCCAGACATTGTCAACGATTGTTAAAAATGTACTTTAATATGTATTAATCTTATTTGGATGCAAAGAGCAGAGAGCTAATTAAATGCCACCAAATATGAAAGGTGTGTATGAGATAAAGAACAAGGTGACAGGGCCTGCTTTAATTGCATTTAGCTGCAGCAGAGCAATTTGTTTCCCTTGAGTTTTGCAAAAGTCTCTGCTACTTCAGAGAGAGATCCTCGTTTTCAAAGGGGATCAAGAGAGGGGGGACCAAGTTAAGATAAATTCTGTTGCTCCCATTTGAAAACCAGGGTCTCTTTGTCACGTAGCAGACAGAGACAGTAGCCGACTTGAGAGGGCGGTCTGCTTTTCAGGGAAGCATGGCAGCTCCCATTAGAGGCTAATCGGACATATACTATAAAAGACATTCCATTGTATCCTCATACTAGGGACAGTTGAAGTGCACATGAGCCTTTGGCATCATCTTTTATTTACATGGAAGCAGTCTGATGAGTAGCAGTCTGATGGGGACAACAACTATTTTCCCAACTAAAATTGGGGCAATGTGGACTCTTTTTTTCTCTCCATTTCTCGTGGTTTGGTTTTATAGTCCAGACCAGCTTATGCAAACAGTGAAACAGAAAGGTGAGATTTCGTCTGTGGCATGTTAATAACACTTCCCTTAATGGTAGGGTTGCCACCTGGCTGGTTTTTACCGGCAGGCCGGTAAAAAATTGGCTTCAGGCCAATGTTAAGTCTATGGAGACAGTACCAAGGCCGGTATTTTTCTGAAGAAAAGGTGGCAACCCTACTTAATGGCCATGATTTATCTTATGTGGCAACATTAATTTACCATACATACAAGCTGTGTAATATCAGTGCTATATATCATTACTGTAACATAGCTGTATTTTAATGTTCATTTCTGTCTACCAGTACTTTTATTGCAGTGTTGCATAAGAAGGTATACATTTTGCAGCCATTTACACATTTTGTACACTGCAATTGTACACTTATTATACACATTCTATACACTGGAATAACAATATTTAAATAATTCTTTGGGGGAGAGATCAAATTCATCCTTTATTTTTCCAAACTCTTTAATTTTCCCGTTCTCCACTAGTTGGTGTATTCTGTTAATACCTTTTTCCTTCCACTTTACTATATTAATACCTTCTATATTCTCCCTGACGATTTCGATAGGGGCTGACTCAAACATCTTATCTGTAATATCTGCTTTTTTCTTGTACGAGTGCCAGAACTTCAACAGATTCCCCAAAGGGGACCTCTGGTCGGTTATCGCTTTTAATTTCCACATTTGTGAGCTGGTCGAAAGGCAGAAGTTTAATGATTCGAGACTCAAAATATCTTGTTTGACCTTATACCAGTCAAGGTTTCTAGCCTCGTTCAGTTGTGTCTTATATATGTGCATTAACATACTGGCTTCCCATAACATTCGGAAATTAGGTAGTCCAATTGCCCCTTTATGTTAAATATCTGGGAATTGACACTTCGGCAGACGTCAAAAAACTTCTGGAAAAAAATAGTGAAAAGCTGCTTAAGGAGACCTTGGCCAAACTAAATAGATGGAAAAACCTGCCACTTTCCTGGATGGGAAGAATAAACACAATTAAAGCATATATACTTCCCACCTGGACATACACATTTAGAATTGTCCCAGATGTTATTCAAGATGACTGGTTTAATCAGCTCCAAACCAGCTTCTCAAAATATTAATGGAAGGGAAAAAAGCCTCGAATTAGAAGAGGTATCTTAACCATGGATATTGATAAAGGGGAAATGACTGAAGCTTTATTGATTATTGCGAGAAGATATTTCATTTCTAAAATTTTTATTAACCCTGTTTATTAAAAGATATAGGGGATGGACTGAAATAGATAAAATTCAACATTGCAATCATCAAAAAGCCTTATGAGGTAATAGGCACAAATAACAAAGAAACTTGTGAGAATGCACTGCCGGGTACCATTGGCTTTAAAAAAATAAATAAAAAAACAACACAATGATTCAGAATATCTCAATATCCCAGGAACCTAGACCATGTGTATAACGTATAGCCAAAGATAACAGGTTTCCATATAGCTTATGGCTGACCCAGCTGTGCCTATACTCCTCAAGGTCCTACGCCACAAGCTGCTAGTTTGCCACCTTAAACACAGAGGCACCTCCTTAACTCATTAGTCCTTTTGAGGGCAGTTTGTACCTCAAGAAACCAAAGATTAGACCCAACATGCCCAATATGCCGTGGTGGCTTACCGTGTTGTCCAGCTACAGGACCCCACATGCCATATTGTTTTGGAACGCTGAGTGGAGGAGACTCTACAAGGTGACTTGGATCCAGATGTCCTGTAATGTACCCTTGAATGCACTTCTGTCCCATGACATCGGCATGAAGGAGGACAAAGTTGTGATAAGAGTGACTATGCTCAATCCCTGTGGGATTCTGCCCGGGACCGCTGGACATGGTAATCACGGGGATAATAATCTGCCCTCCAATGATGTCTGCATGATGATTGCGGCACAGATGATCAACTCGGAGGAAAAGTGGAGGGTAATGGCTGCCACAGGGCATTGGTTCTCTGCTGCACCTGCCTCTTACAATTTTCAGCAGATCCAGCATCCTTTGCATCACTGACTTGTGTTCCGGGGCTCAAGCGGAAAGGTTCACTAGATGGAGCTGGAGCCATGGGGCGTGAGAACACCACTAACTGCAGCCATTTTCTCTTCCCACCAGGCTTGACTTTTAGAAGCAGACGTTTCACGCAATTTCTCCCAAACTAGGTCTGCAGATGGATCCTTCATACTGGGATAGAGACCAAAACTCCAGTAAGCTGGCAAATTAATAAATAAATTCCTCAGACTACCAAAGTTGTTTAATAGCTGATTAAACAAAAGAATGTGCACAACTGTAAAAGGTAATTTATGTACCACCCAATGCAACACATTTTGCAGGGAGCACTGCATGAAAATAAGCACGCCTTTTGCATATTTCTCCAGGGCTGTGCTATACAGCCTTTCAGAGATTTGTGTTATGTACAAATCTGCATGTCTGATATGTGCTAATGAAGATATTCACATCCAAAAAAAAACAAAAATAAAAACAACAAGTAGAGCCAAACAAGAAGTTGTTTACTGCTCTATTTTAATAAATACCATCAATCTCTGCTATAGAAGATTAACATATGCAGGGCTATTTAAATACTACATTAGGACAGATCATCTGAACTTTTGGACAACTGTACACAGAGATGGATTCATGGCTTTCTGGTACAGTCATACAAGTATAAAACTACTATGTTAAAAAAAAAAACAATTTGCAGTGTAAACTTCATAAACCAAATTCCTGCAGAGTGAAAAACATTGCAGTTTGGGAAGTGTAGTTTCAAAGAATTCAAAGTTACAGAACACAGATCTTGATGACATAAGAAGCAGCTGTAAATCAAATCACCTTTCCTCAAACCTTAACTGATAAGCTCATTCGTCATATCTCCTCTAAAGCGCTCTCTCTCTCTCTTCTATACCCAGGTTCAAGCCTTTCTTCGTAGTTAAGCTCTTCTGTTTTCCAATTTTAACTAGGTAGCCCACTTCTATAAATTTGAATTACTACAATTTTTTGAGAACTGTTTACATGACATAATCTTCGTAGCCCTTATAGCAGCTGCTTGACATTGTTAATCACAGACTTGATGACCGTATACAAGCATTCATTCCTTAGTGAACAGCTGTGTAATATATATATATATTAAAATAACATGTTGCATGGTTATCAGTGTTGAATCCCATCTTCCATTTGCCTGTTCTTTGTCCAACCATTCTTGCAGGGAAGCAGCATCAAGGTCAGCCCATATTTTCCTTCCTAAATCATCTGCAAACACTAACTGTAAGATTAATAAACAAATTAAATAGAATTAGACCCAGGGCTCGTCATGGAGATACTTTCCATTAACACCTCTCTAACTTGTTCCATCAACAACTCTTTGTACTTTGCTCTTTATTCGTAAAACAGTTCTCTAGCCAACAGTTTCCACTAAGTTTCTGCTTTTATTTGAATACTAACCTTCTATGTGGCATGGTATCATGTGATCTATATTTGACTCACTTATTCATAGTTTGCAAATTAGTTTGACATGTTAAAAATCCCTTGAGAAGCCATATAGACTTTTGCTAATATTGCTGCACAAAAATAAATACCTGAATATGAGCCATTCAAAAAGTTCCCCCAATACTACTGCACTGCACGAGGATTTGGACAAATTGGGTAATTGGGCAGATAAGTGGCAAATGAGATTCAATGTAGCCAAATGTCAAATTATGCATTTTGGGTATAATAATAAAAATGCAACATATATTTTAAATGGGGTTTCCTTGAGGAAAACTACTAATGAAAAAGTAATTGTAGAGAATAGACTTTGCAGTAGTGCACTGTGACAGCTTGCTGGTGCAAAGACAATTAAGATAGTGTATTAAAAATAGTTAATCACTCTATCTAAAAAGATTTACTACTACTTATTTACAGGTCCATGGCATGACCCTACCTTGAATATCCAGTTCAATTCTGGAAGAGTTTTCTTTAAAAAAATAAAAAATAAAAAATAAAAAAAAACCTTATAGAACTAGTGAAAGTGCAGAGGAGGGCTAAAAAACTAATGCAGGGAATGGAAAGTTTTAGTTAGGAAGAAAGGCTAAAAAAACAAAACAAAAACAGTTAGTTACATTTGTACATGCTAGCATGGGCGTAGGAAGCGGGGGGGATGGGGGGGACGGATCCCCCCCAGGAAAAAATGTGGGGGGGACAGGTAGGGTGAAATCCCCCCCAGAACGCGAGGCAAACGGGGCCCAAAGTCCCTGCTTGCCGCTTTTTTCCGGCAAGCCGCATCCGATGGATGCGACGGCCGAAAAAAAAAAAAAAACCTGCCGCCGGATGTGACGTTGCGTCACATCCGGTGACTGTTTCCCTCCTCCGTGCAAGAGGGAAGACTGCACGGAGGAGACATCCGGCGGGGGACACGGAGCAGATTCATGTAAGTACTAGGGGGGGGGGGGTTAACTGGCATTATATTACTGGGCTCTGGCTGGCACTATATTACTGGGCTCTGGCTGGCACTATATTACTGGGCTCTGGCTGGCACTATATTACTGGGTTCTGGCTGGCACTATATTACTGGGCTCTGGCTGGCACTATATTACTGGGTTCTGGCTGGGACTATATTACTGGGTTCTGGATGGCACTATATTACTGGGCTCTGGCTGGCACTATATTACTGGGCTCTGGCTGGCACTATATTACTGGGTTCTGGCTGACACTATATTACTGGGTTCTGGATGGCACTATATTACTGGGCTCTGGCTGGCACTATATTACTGGGCTCTGGCTGGCACTATATTACTGGGTTCTGGCTGACACTATATTACTGGGTTCTGGATGGCACTATATTACTGGGCTCTGGCTGGCACTATATTACTGGGCTCTGGCTGGCACTATATTACTGGGTTCTGACTGGCACTATATTACTGGGTTCTGACTGGCACTATATTACTGGGTTCTGGCTGGCACTATATTACTGGGTTCTGGCTGGCACTATATTACTGGGCTCTGGCTGGCACTATATTACTGGGCTCTGGCTGGCACTATATTACTGGGTTCTGGCTGACACTATATTACTGGGTTCTGGATGGCACTATATTACTGGGCTCTGGCTGGCACTATATTACTGGGCTCTGGCTGGCACTATATTACTGGGTTCTGACTGGCACTATATAACTGGGTTCTGGCTGGCACTATATTACTGGGTTCTGGCTGGCACTATATTACTGGGTTCTGGCTGGCACTATATTACTGGGTTCTGGCTGGCACTATATTACTGGGCTCTGGCTGGCGCTATATTACTGGGTTCTGGCTGGCACTATATTACTGGGTTCTGACTGGCACTATATTACTGGGTTCTGACTGGCACTATATTACTGGGTTCTGGCTGGCACTATATTACTGGGTTCTGGCTGGCACTATATTACTGGGTTCTGACTGGCACTATATTACTGGGTTCTGGCTGGCACTATATTACTGGGTTCTGGCTGGCACTATATTACTGGGTTCCGACTGGCACTATATTAGTGGGTTCTGACTGGCACTATATTACAGGCATCTGGCTGGCACTATATTACTGGGCTCTGACTGGCATAATATTACAGGCATCTGGCTGGCACTATATTACTGGGCTCTGACTGGCATAATATTACAGGCATCTGGCTGGCATAATATTACTGGGCATCTGGCTGGCACTATATTACTGGGCTCTGGCTGGCACTATATTACTGGGCATCTGACTGGCACAATATTACAGGAATCTGGCTGGCACTATATTACTGGGCATCTGGCTGGCACTATATTACTGGGCATCTGGCTGGCATAATATTACTGGGCTCTGGCTGGCATAATATTACTGGGCTCTGGCTGGCACTATATTACTGGGCATCTGGCTGGCACAATATTACAGGCATCTGGCTGGCACTATATTACTGGGCTCTGGCTGGCACTATATTACTGGGCATCTGGCTGGCACAATATTACTGCCCAAATGAATGTGGGCAACAAAAAACCTGGCAAATGAATGTGGGCAAAAAAAAAAAAAACCCTGGTAAATGAATGTGGGCAAAAAAAAAAACCCCTGGCAAATGAATGTGGGCAAAAAAAAAAAACCCTGGCAAATGAATGTGGGCAAAAAAAACAAACCCCTGGTAAATGAATGTGGGAAAAAAAAAACCCTGGCAAATGAATGTGGACAAAAAAAAAAAAAACCCTGGCAAATGAATGTGGGCAAAAAAAAACCCTGGCAAATGAATGTGGGCAAAAAAAACCCTGACAAATGAATTTGGGCAAAAAAAAACACTGGCAAATGAATGTGGGCAAAATAAAACTGACAAATGAATGGGCAAAATAATGTAATTAATAAGTAATGATGGTCTGTGCCTTTGTAAGAGGCACAGACAAACCTGGAACGGAAATGCCCACCTTCCCTGCAATGAGATACAGTGTGTGTGACTGACTGTGTGAGTTTGTGTGTCTGTGACTGACTGTGTGAGTTTGTGTGTCTGTGACTGACTGTATGAGTTTGTGTGTCTGTGACTGACTGTATGAGTTTGTGTGTCTGTGACTGACTGTATGAGTTTGTGTGTATATGTGACTGATTATGAGTGTGTGTGTCTGTGACAGACTGTATGTATGAGTGTATGTGAAAGACCATGTATGAGTGTGTGTGTCTATGTGACTGACTCTGAGTGTATGTGTCTCTGTTACAGACTGTATCTTTGAGTGTGGGTCTGACAGACTGCATGTTTGTATGAGTGTGTGTCTGCGACAGACTGTATGTATGTATGTATGAGTGTGTCTGTGAACGACTGTATGTATGAGTGTGTGTGTGTCTGACAGACTGTATGTATATGTGTGAGTGTGTGCCTGGCAGACTGTATGTATGTATGTATGAGTGTGTGTCTATGTGACAGTATGTATATGTGTGACAGGCTGTATGTATGAGTATATGTGTGTCTGACAGACTGTATGTATGTGTGAGTGTGTGCCTGGCAGACTGTATGTATGTATGTATGTATGAGTGTGTGTCTATGTGACAGTATGTATATGTGTGACAGGCTGTATGTATGAGTATATGTGTCTATGTGACTGACTGTATATGACTGCATGTGATTGTGTGTATGTGCTGTTGTCTGGCTCCTATATTTTTTTTCCTGGCTCCTAAAACTTAGTTAAGGTTGTCAAGCCCTGGTATAAATACATATATTTGGGGTCCACCTTAAGCTTTTGGAAATGCTGGAAATATTTAATATTTTACAGTTTATTTTCTGGTCAGAAATGTAATGTTTGTTTGCTGAGAGGGTAGTGGATGCATGGAATAGTCTTCCAGTAGAAGTGGTAGAGGTTAATGCAGTGAAGGAGTTTAAGCATGCATGGGATAGGTATAAGGCTATCCTAGATATAAGATAAGGCCAGGGACCAATGAAAGTATTACTATACTGAGAGGGTAGTGGATGCATGGAATAGCCTTCCAGTAGAAGTGGTAGAGGTTAATACAGTGAAGTTGTTTAAGCATGCATGGGATAGGTATAAGGCTATCCTAGATATAAGATAAGGTCAGGGACTAATGAAAGTATTACTTTACTGAGAGGGTAGTGGATACATGGAATGGCATTCCAGCAGAAGTTGTAGGTTCATACTGATGTATGTTTTATGGTGTACACACAGCTCGCTGACTATATTTCATGTAACAGTGATAAAATGCACCTGCCTGATGCAGATGTTGTGCTGTGAATGTATCTGTTGTATACCAAGGATCCTGGTAATGTTGGTGGGAACTTGGTGATATCATATACACTGTGACAAGCTTTATTTTTACTGCTGCTATACCCGGCGAGCAAAAATGCTGTCCCCCCCAGATTTTTGGGGGTTCCTACACCCATGCATGCTAGCATAACAACATCTTAAAGGAGATATGATAATGTTATATAAATATGTACACAGGTCACACACACAAAAAAAATCTCTCTAAAGACCTGTTCAGTAACCATAACACTTTTTTATAGTAAGGACAATAAAAGGTATGGAATTAAATGCTTGAAAACTAGTAAATACATTAGATGCCTTTAAAAATGGGCCTCGATACTTTAATGAACCAGAACATAGAAGGCTATGTATGTTAATATAGACATTCATATTTATTGCCATTTGGAGTCAAAAAGGATTTTTTTCCCCTATTGCAAGCAGAATCTGATAATGCTGAAATAAGGGGGTGGGGTTTTGTATTTTGGAATCTTTTTTTGATTCTTTTGGATCAACAGCAATAAACGAGAAACAGGACAAGCGTTGAAATTTATTGACATAAGACTTTTTTCAGCCTAAGCTACTATGTAACTACTAGAAGTCAAAACTAACAGGTTTGTAACTTGTAATTATTGATCATTTTTAAATAACTAAATTCATCAGATTAAATTATGCTTTTTATTGAAGTCTATTAGAGACTTCCAGGCTGCCATGTTATCGTGCTGGTTCTCCAGGAGACAACAGCATGGACTGTGTGCAGCATCTGTGAGTAGGATTGCCACCTTTTCTTCAAAAAAAAAAAAAAAAAAACGGGCATGCTACCGCCTCCATAGAATTAACATTTTTATCCGGCCTGACGGAGAAATACCGGCCAGGTGACAACCCTATCTGTGATGTCAAACTCAACTCCAGCAAGGAAGGAGAGGAACATCTCCTCACCTCATCTCCTCATCCGTTTCAGGAGCATTCTGAAAAAGAATGAAATGTCAACTAGACCAAAACATATCACTAAGCATGAAATCATACTGCAGAGAATATGGGCATTGTTACAAGCCACATGCTCTCCCACTAGATCAGCCAAGCTTCTAATGCAATATTTTGGAGGTGGGGGAGTGGTATGACAAAGCAAAAGAGATTTAGTGTACCTCTGTAGTCTCTGATGTAGTGCACATCCAGCTTGCTATAAAGGATTAGTGAGAGGGATAACGTGCATATGCTGTCGATTCAGTTATGAGTGGGAGCATACTATAGAGTTGTGCAATTTATAAACACACATACATATCCTTTTTTTAATACCATTATTATTCATTAAATTCCACTGCGTAGCATTTTGCTTGTAAACACATTTTTCCACAACTAAGGTCATACTAATTAATTTAACGCTAATTAGTGTTCGTAAGTGCTCAGAGTGCGGAGAGGCTTTAAAAGAGAAATTCACATACAAGTAAATCTGCTCTTCAAAGCAGCATAATTACTGGACATCCATTGGGATTTATTATAGAGGGCGATCGTTAAAATAATGCCTAATCATGTTTACACAGCCTTAAGCATTGTAGATTTCTTTCATGATAGTGCCAGTCCAACAACTTTGCATTAGAGTCAAGTTCTTATTACTGCTTTATTGCAGAGAAAAAAAAAAATGTAATTGACATTTTCACTTTGCTGTGCTATAAATCACAGAAGATGGTAAGAATGACTTATTTGAGGCAGTCAGGTAGCAAACAGTTGTTTTTAACATTTTCTTTGTGTATGGATGAAGATCAAGGGACACCATTTGCTGGTTTCAGTACAGAAGCATAGTCAAAATTCAATTCTTAACTCTTACTAGCATTCACATGTAACTAACACACAGACGTTGGTGCTCACTGGCTTGTGCAAGGCCCCTTACTAGGCTACTCCAGAGCATTGCTATGTGCCGGGTCATTTTGGGGAAAGTGGGAGGAGAGTGCAACCAAATCTTTCCCCCCCTCCCCCTCATCAAAAATGGACTAGGAGCTAGGCAAAAGTTTCCAGACTTTATAATATATACATGAGGGGGAGGGGGGGGGGGGCATGGAAAGTAGATAACACCCCCCTTGTTTTTACTTTTTTTTTTAAGTTTTGGAATGCGGCCATTATCCCAAAATCCGAATGGTATTCGGGGTTAATCGCCATATATTGTGATACCATACCAAGGGCTCCAAAGGATTGATTCGGATCCGAATTGCAGCATATTGTGTAGTAATGGAGTTTCGGGAATCTCTCTGATACGGCAATTATGCCCAATCCGAATCCATTTCGGATCAAATCAGTGCATATTGTGTAGACCCTCCTATTTTAAAGGATTATATCTTTATCAATATCAGTATGTTTGAAGTTCTACCGATCTTTTTTATCATCAGCATGAACCAAGCACTGTGAAATTCTGTTCAGATCACATTAACAAGACGAGCAACATAACCAACCAAACCACAATCCTAAACAGGCAAACCTTGCAGCATCAAGATTATACTTTTCAGGGCAATCAAACAATCATGGCTGTGGATAAAACGCTTGATCATGTGAAGTTTAAAATATTTGGGAAGTCTAAAGAGGCTCTTTGTAGAATGGAGATTCACTTCCAAACATTTCTGGCTGCCAGCTAGTTATCTTTAGAGACGAAAGTAGTGTTTGATGTTTTTAAACAGCACTTCAGACACAAGCCTTGTGACCTGAATGTAAAACACTCCATTACCAACATGTGTATTTGCAAACATTTTGAGTAATGTAAATAACATTGACCTAAAATGTTGCATGGGTTCTCGTACAACGGTTTCATTGGTGGAAGTAAAGCCTAAATAAAACCATTAAATACAATTTCAGTTCTGGGTAATAACCCAGATAAGTAGCGGTATGGAATGCTTCCATTTTGGTTTATCACCTACCAATATCTGACTCAAGACTATAATGTAATATAAATGTTTACAGCCTGTACCTTTGGTACGATTACACACTAGGCTATCCATCATGCTCAGTCAAATGACTGATGGAGCATCATCAGAAGTATGATGCATTACAGTTGGACCACCATAGGTTAGCAGACACTTGCCAAGGAATGCCTCATCGACAGAGAAAGGTTACCTGGGATATAAGAATGCTGGATAGACGAGGAAGCTAAGCTAGGTAACTCTCTAGCTGTTCACAAACCACATGCCCAATGACTTTCAGGAAATCTTTTCCACAAAATAAGGTGACATTTGTATTTTACATGTATACAGTAAAAAATAAATAAACAAATCGGAACACATTTTTTCACAATCTGTGTATGCTTTTGGGTTGACTTCATTGAGTAAATATAATTTCTACATATATTACAAAACTTCTCAAATCCTCTTTGCAATGGCTACTGTTTGTATTAGTGACCTGACATTAGGGTTTTGGCTGGAACAGTTTGGGCAAATGGATGATTCTGGGAACATTTCCAAGGACACATTTGGGCCGGGCACACTGGTCTAATTCAGGCAACATCTGGACACCTTAATTAGGGTGATTATTGGAGATCTAGTTTGAACATTATTGATCTTGATTGGCTACACCTTCACTACTAAATTATGAGGTAGGCCGACAATTTCACTCAAAACTCACAGGACATTCAAACATTTGCAGTTATAATATGCATTGAAAAAAATAACCACGCATACAAAAGCTTCCATTTGTATTGATTAGGAACAACAAGAATCCATATTACTCCTGCAGAAATGCATTTTCCAAACGTATGTTGTGACACAATAGTGTGTCGACTGCAGTTTGCAGGTGTGTCGCATGAATGACCCACTGCCTGCAACATTATCTTTCTGGGTGCCCACGTGACTTCTCACAAGGAGACATTCTAGATAGGGCAGTGGTCGGCAGCTCACATCCAGCTGATGCAGTGTTCCTGCCTTGTTATCTCCCTCCTCCTGCATGCTGCATGCAGGAGGGAAGACCGAGGTGCCCACCGAAGACCACCAGCCAGGAGAGTACTTGTGAACAGGGGAGAAGGGTGTTCTTATTTGGCACTTGACTGGGGCATATGTTAATGACAAACTAACAGTGGCATATTTAAAGTGACTCTGTCATCACTGGAATATTGTAAAAGTACCGTATTTGCTCGATTATAAGACGAGGTTTTTTTCAGAGCAAATGCTCTGAAAAATCCCCCTCGTCTTATAATCGAGGTCTCTTATAATCTGACCTCAAATTGAGGTCAGATTATAAAACATGGATCCAGGTCCCCAGCAGAGCTGCAGGGGACCTGGATCCCCCTCTCTAGCAGCAGGGGAAGTCTGCGCAACGAGCGCAGACTCCCCTGCTTCCGCCCGGCACGACCGCCGGGGCTTCTGTAAAGAAGCCGGGAACTTCCGCTTTCGTCACAGAAGTCCCGGTGAGCGTGCCGGGCGGCAGCAGGGGAGGTCTGCGCTCATCGCGCAGACTTACTCTGCTGCCCCACTAGCCACCGGGGAAAAGCGGGCAGCTGGGGGTTGTCTGCACGATACGTGCAGACATCCTCCATGCTGCCCGACACGGCAGACTATTATGACGGACAGCTGTCCGTCATAATAGACTGCTGTGTCGGGCAGCATGGAGGATGTCTGCAAGTATCGTGCAGACATCCCCCGGCTGCCCCCACTAGCCACCAGGGATCAAGGTAAGGGGAATGGAGGGAGGGGGGGGGGCAGAGAGACAGGGGGAGGGAGGGAGGGGGACAGAGAGACAGGGGGGAGGGGGCAGAGACAGAGTCAAGGGGAGGGAGGGGGTTAAGAGACAGAGACAAGGGGAGGGAAGGGGTTAAGAGACAGAGACAAGGGGAGTGAGGGGGTTAAGAGACAGGCAAGGGGAGGGGGGAGAGAGAGAAAAATGGGGGCAAGGGAAAGAGAAAGGCAGCATTGGCACATAAAAAGAAATAAAAACTAGAAATACATTTTTTGATATCATAATTTTTTATTAAAAAAGCAATTTACATGTGAATATATACAAGTTTAAATTTTTTCCTATAGGGTAGTCTTATATTCAGGCTTTTAGTTTTTTTTCCTAAAGGAATATCCAAAGTTTGGGGGGTCGTCTTATAATCAGGGTCGTCCTATAATCGAGCAAATACGGTAACTGTTGTAATACATGTAAATATACATATACATAGGTAGCAAAGCAGAAATCAGCATGTGAGCAGCCATATTTCTGGGAGGATAAATCCAGGGCGGAGTTAGGATGTTAGTTTTCCACTCCTATGTGCTGGCAAACAATACTGCAAGGTTAACAGTGATTTGCTCAAGTGCAAGCTGCAGGGACCTCACTGTGCTTCAAGCGTCAATTGTTTTGTTTGGGGGTGGGTAATGGATGTAAGACAGCCCATGGAATGCACTATTGTGGACATAAGGTGTAGTTCTGGGCAGTATCACAGGTGTACCCTGCAGTAGGAGTAGATTAATAGCTTGTCATTCTCCAAGATGGCAACACAAGGTACAAGTGCCACTATGCACACCACCAGCACAATAACAATAATGTGCTAATGCATAAATGGTGGTTGGGTCTGTTCCAGCTCTTGACACTTGGAGGAGCTGGGATTGCCCATTCAGGAAAGCTCTGCTTAGTCCACATGACACAATCCCAGAACAAAAAGAACTCACAAATCAGGCTATGCACCATGGGCATTTCATAAAAGCACAAAGAAACACAGCCCCTCATGAGACCTTGTAGTCATAAACCACTCACTTCCAAATAAATAGTGAATGAAAAGCTTTAGCAGATCAAGCAGTAGATAATCTCCAATGTCATGTCTATCTGTTTAGACAGGTCTTTATCATGTCTAAAAAGTGTGTCATCAACATGAAAAATTTGGAAAGCTCTGGACTAAGAAGTACAAGCCACAGGATGCATTGCAAAAGCCAGCTATTACATCGCTAGGAATTACTATAAAAAACAACAACTAAATTCATCATACTAAAGTACAGTAAGAGAGGAAATGTAAATGTTTCTGCCTCTGCAGTTGCTAGGAATCACTGCTTACAGGAAGTGACAGAGATTTCAGTGGGTGGTGTTCTGACAATATGTCCGGGAATGCACTGAGTGAACCATGCATGTGCACAATCATTCAAATCACAGATTTGACAGCTGGGAGGAAATGCAGTCTGAGATACCAACAACTACATTTCCCATGATGCATCCAGCCTCAAAAAGTATGAAATGTGAGCGTTTAGACCAGGGGAGTAGGGTTTCAGGCAGAGGCAGACAAGCAGGCAGCTGGATGTCCGTATGCTTCCCAGGTGCACATCTGACTGCATGACGGTGTTGAAATTTCAGACCACAAGGAGCACAACAAGCAACATAGGAGGATGTCTGTATGCCTGGGCAAGTGTCTACTCTACCTAAAAACAAAAGTTCTGTTCAACAAAACAAACTAAATATAGTACACCTGACCACGTGGGAGAAAATCCCTTATGATTTGCTGCAATGTATATGATTTGCAATAGGACATTTTCATTGTAGACATATTCCTCCGCATGGTGATTCACTGACTTGTCCAGATTGCACAAAACAAGCATGTTACAGAGGTCACGGTTTGCAGCAGCTGTTAAGCATCATCACTGACTTCATTCAGTGGGAGTTCAAACCATTTTGTGTTTGTATTAGAAGAAATAAAAGAAAAACAAATGGTTTCCACTATCTATAGCAGAAAATAAAGCTTTGTTTAATTTAAAAAAAAAAAAAAGGACTTTCACTGCTAGCATTACACATCTTTGAAATATCTGCAACACTGTCTGACACACACACTTATAATATATTTGTATGTGTGTATATATATATATATATTACACAACAAGAAGAAAGTTAGAAACCTCAGCAGGGAATTTGAGCCTCACAGACATCCTAAATGGCTGACATTTTTTTATTTTCTGACACAGCAACAAAAATGGGAACAAAAATAGTTCTAGTTATTTTAATTGTGGCAGCAGACTATTCAAGAGGCATGTCTCCAACACGTGGGAAAGAGCCTATGACATCACCACCAAGGTCCAAAATGTTCTACTTTTGAGATTGTCATCACTTCTTAGAATCCAGTGGGGTTCATTTCTAGAATATAATCTACACAGCACAGAAAATGTAGCATTTAGTATGGGCTCAGATGAACCTTTTATTATTTCTTGGATATGGAGTGGTGCTCCTGGTATTCTTGAAAAGAAAGTTTCTCTACAATCAAGTGAATTCAAATCAAGAGGAACAACTTGATTTACAGCACAAGGAATGGTGCATATAATATGTTAATGGGTTTAAAGAAAGGGGAAAAAATGGAATGCACGGTCACAAATAGGTAAATAGCAAAGATTAAGACAAGAAAAAAACAAAGTCCCTCCGTATCAGCATGTTACCATGGAGATATCTATATAATAGAAGAATAGGAAGGCAATTTAAGGTTCTAAGGCATGCATGCAGGAAGCATCACTAACAACACAAATATGGAGTGCTTTAACAGAAAGAAGACGAACATTTAAATAAACAAAAATCGGGAACAGAGCCAATGTTAGGGAGACTTCCAGAGATACTTGCAAATGTGACTACTCTTGTAAGTACAAGACCAATCTTATTCAGAGAGAACAAGCATAGTGTTTCATTTTCAAGATACATGGAGATAGCACTTTGTGTAGATGTAAAAGGAATATAAAAAAGTGCAAAATCTTAAATATGGTGTGGGCAGTAGGGCATAATTGTTTGTGTCAAGGGCAAAATGGGCAGCATTGGCCCCGATAAACATCCAAGTCACTCTCCCAAAATAAAGCAATCAAATCTGTGTGTGTAATGTCATCAAAGAGATTGGAGGCCAAGGTTTTCCCATTTGATTTTAATATGGACACGGTTCTGCATTTGAACAGTCATGACCATTTCTCCCAAGTTCTGCAGCACATGAGGGATTTTTCCATTGACATTGGCAGAGTCCAAACTGCAGTCTCAGGGGGTCTATTCACCAACATTTGAGATTGGAGGTTGAGAAAAGAACAAATCTCGACCACCAAACTCGAACAGACTCCCCCCAGCCCCCCTCAGATGACTCATTTCACAAAATGGTATCGACAAACACACAGAAATATCATTGCACCATATCGTCATCTGTGTGGGCTGCAAGATTTCTTTTAAGTTCAAAATCTGCCAAAGTAAAAGATTTGTTAATGACAGATATTAACAATCTTGCAATAGTGACCATTGATGCTGAAAGAGTTTATTTTATCTTAGAATGTGATAGTTATTTCCAAGTTCACATATATACCTCATTACGTGTAATAAAGCATTTATGTTCAACTACTTTAGATTTCTGGAAAACTAGCCCATTATGTCCTGATTCATATGGAAGGACGAGACATTTTAGAGGAAATTAATCTCTGGGCTGCGGAATTACTTTGTCATCCTGAATAAAGCCACACAAAAAAAAAAAAAAGTTTTACGCAGCAATGAGCTCAGTTCCTTGCTGGAAAGATTGTTCACCAGCACATAGGCTTGTGTTAAAACCTTTTGAACTATTGTTAGCAATCCAGATCAAATGGTTACTATGAAGCAGTGGAATTAATGTTAAAGTGTGAAATCTTTGAAAAACTGACAGATATTCTTTGCCTGGTTATGATTGCCTTCATCCAGCAAACAATGAATCGAGAATTTTAGAACGCTACCAAATAAAATTCACCAAAAGTTAATCTTTATTATCGGTCTTAAATAATATTTTGTGCAGACAACTCCTATTGTCTTTTAAAATACCAGCCCCTTTCCCTGGGCCATAAGATGTGTCACTGGAACCTGGATACAGATAATATTTTAGATCACATGGCAGTGATTTTCACTGCCCACTAGGGTTGCCACCTGGTATTTTACCGGCAGGCCGTAAAAAAATGGTTTGAGGCCAATGTTAAGTCTATGGTGGCAGTGGCATAGCCGGTATTTTTCTGGAGAAAAGGTGGCAACCCTACTGCCCGCCCTCATGGTGGCTGTTGGCCCCAGCGGGATCCAAACTTTTTTTGGGAGGGTGACGCTGGGGGACTGGTGGTGGCTATTACACCCCTAGTTCCTTTAGCTTACCTTTAACAGAGAATTAAGGAATAACAGTTTTTTATGCCAAATGAGGTTATTCCCTTACTACAGTACCAGTGCTTTAATGCGCAGTATTTCTGAAGTCCCCTTTTCAGTAGAATCACACATTATTACTTCAGAAATTACGTGCGGTATTAAAACTTTAACTTTTGCCGGCCTTAACGGCCAGCATTGTATCTAATCCATTGATTCCTAAAGATGACTTCTGTCCAGGTATATTTAACCTATTTTCAAAAATACATGTAAAAAAAAAAAAAAAAATTTGAAATAACAATGATAGTGTAGGCTAACATGTGAATTGACAATCAAGTTGCAAAACATAGGGCAAATTAACCAACCAGGAAAATTCCCCAACTCAGAGGGGTTGGTCTAGGTTTCATAGCTCTGAATTCATTGTTCAGTGAATAAAGCCCATCTTCCATCGTTGGAGTAAAAACAAATAAATAATGCCCTACAGTATTCAAGTAAACATTTAAATGGAAAATAATTGGTCACCTGCAGAAGTGCATTTTAAGCAAAATATGGCAGAGGACAAATACCATATCTGTTCAGTCCCAAAATTTCCTGTTGAACAGTCAGTCAATCCGGTTTATTTTGTTTTTAATGAAAATCTGCAACCGTTTTTAATTCTTCTAATCCCCTTACTTCAAAAGGCTGCACATGGCATTTCAGTGGGAAATGCTATAAGAGAGCTTAGCCCCGCCTCCTTACTGCCCAGTACAGAGACTGTTCTTACCGACTCTTGACAGGTGCAGTCTGGGATCAATTCAGGAACTAAGGTCATGTTTAATCACAAAGCAAATGTCTTGAGCCCTCGATGTTAGCAGTGCATGATGCCTTTGCAGAAAGTGAGGAAAGAGGAAGGGTAAAATCCACAGGAAAAGTTATCCAGATTGCTAGATGATGGTCAAAAGGAGCAATATTACACTTATTACAGTCCATGGCTTGTTTACAGGGGTGTGAAACAAACCCATTGGTTGGGGATGGTGCCTGTACCTGAAGGCCAACTTTGGACTTTACAAAGAAAGAAAAATAATAAAGCCATGTATTATTCTAAGCAAATAATATGTAAAACTGGCATTTGCCTACAAAAAGAAAATGGCAACAGTTTATGTTCCTTCTAGAAACATGTTCCAATGAATAACATGGCTGTCTTTTGCATTAATTGTTGTGTGGGAGTCATATTTCTTCCTTTCTACTTGTTACAATATCCAAAAATAGCAAATGCCAAATACAAAAAAAATGAACAGTCATGAGCCACAGCATATCCCTACCCCTCAGTCTAGATTTGTGAGGAGTTTTCTACTGCCTGTACTTGCCTATTGTGCTTTGTGATCTGACATACACTGAACTGCGCATCACATGCAGGTGGCAACAGGAGGATAATTACCATGTTCCATGCTTCAACAGTGTCAGCAATCAGCAAGGATAACAGTCCGATATAGCTCTTAAATTATGCTGCTGCTGCACATTTCAAGGATCTGCAATATCCTCACTTCACGTATTCTAAACTGCCTGGGAACTTAAAACTCAAGGTACAGCAGGTATTTTACTAGCAGGCTGGAAGCCAATGTTAAGTCTATGGAGGTAATGGCATGGCCAGTATATTTTTGAAGAAAAACAGCAGACCTCTAAACACATCCTTTGTAAGTTTCTGGTGCATCCCACATAAGGATCAAATATGGCAGTTCTGGATGTGGAAGATGTGATGGAGCATTAACTACCTCTTCTATCCTCTGCCCCCTTCCCCCTCCGCTCCCCTGCACTGTATATTATATTTATCTATTTATTCTGCTATATAATGTCTTCAGCATTCCTTAGAAACACACCAACAAACCTACAGTTCTTCTGCTCTGCATGGTACATTTCCTTCTCGATCCCAGTGATGAGACCAATATACCATGGAGCAATAAAACCATAACATTAAATGTTTCACTGAAAGTCACATGATAATATTTATTTCACACACATTCCGGAGCTCTAGGAACAAACAAAAAGCTATTTTATTTATTTATTTTTTTTAAAGGGTTGGATAATGCTCAACAGACAATTTAAAAATTTACCTTTTTGAATTAGTATTGTTTAAGAAAATCACTATTATATTCTGGTCTGTTAGTAGTGCTACCCCCTCTACATTGTATGGATGACAATATTTTTTTTTTTATGTTACAATAATTATTTATTTGCTTCTAGACCACCTCGCTGGTTAAATATTGAACTCCTTACTGTAAGTAGGTTAGCCACGTTCATCTCCAATATTTGAGAAACTAGAATAAACTGGTATCACCTGAGTTAACCAAACCAAATGTACAAATATAACAACTTCAATCACTGTAGTCTCTGTAAAAATACATAAGACTCTCATTTTCGTGTAATTAATAATCCCTTATCTTGAATGACTGAAACGCTGTACATTCCTAGTGAAGGTTAAATAGTTGAAATGGAATGCAAAAGTACGTGTTTTGATTCTCACTGCAGAGAATGCCAGCCAGGCCTGGAGTAAATTAAGGAGTGACCCCCAACGAAACAATGTGCCATCATTAAGAGATGTATGCCAAAACAAAAATATTTGGGTACTGTTCAATCACAACAGTATATACACAATAGTCAATGCACATCTGCCATGCACTAGTTTGCCTGTACATGCACTCTGCAGTTAGTGTTGGTCACTTGCTTTCTGGCCGACTGTTGTCCAGGTAAACTGGCATCTTGGAAGAGCACACTGTGTTCTGGAAAAGGAGCAGGGGAAATAAATCAGTGGACCTCTCGACTGTACACATATTTGTACATCACTACAGATAAATAGCAATGAATTATCCACCATTCATCAACATGAGTCAGCACATATTTTCCTCCCAACTAAAGCAAAATAGAAAGAAAAAACACCATACCCTCCAATAAAAAACAAACAAAAATAAG
The DNA here is from genome assembly GCA_036172795.1 of Pelodytes ibericus. Taxonomy (NCBI): domain Eukaryota; kingdom Metazoa; phylum Chordata; class Amphibia; order Anura; family Pelodytidae; genus Pelodytes; species Pelodytes ibericus. The sequence goes on along the minus strand of CM069862.1, from coordinate 110,653,615 downwards.
ATAGAAAATGTAATGCAAATGGTTTCTTACTTGGCTCCCATGCTGTGGAATAGTGAGATCAATGTACATTTTAACAATGGGTTAGTCTTTGGTAGGTACCTGGGGAGAACAACCATGTTGGTTTTTTTTTAATAACCATATCCATGTTTAGTTAGTCCTTTGCTTCTCTATAGTTCCAGCTTGCAATCTATGCTACATGTACAAAACAGTTATATGCAGCAACAACGTTTTATGCTATAGCAAGAAGATTCAGGGGGACCTGCCTCAGGTACCACACTGAAAGGGGGTACAAGACCAGTGGGTGTAAAAAGTCACCCACCTGTCTGCTCAGACACACTCCTGCTCAATAATGATCTAAAACTCCTGGGCAGGTCTACGGCTGGCAGCATGCATATATATGCATGCCTGCTGTTACATGCAAAGCAGATGTGATGCAGCCTGGTACGCTGTGCGGGGGCAAAGATGGCACTGGCAACCGGTTCAACATAGGAACCACCCCAGGTTCCAAATAGGGTTGCCACCGGCAGGCCAGTAAAAAATTGGCTTGAGTCTATGGAGGCAGTCTAAGGTGGCAACCCTAGTTCCAAATACACAAGGTACACCCCTACCAGTACACCTGACTATAGCCATCTTTCCCTTGAAAAACATCACTTTGTTACTATAGATAATACGAATAGACATGGCATCAGCAACAAAGACAAAAATCAAAAAAGTACCTTTAGAAGCATTCTGCATCCAGCATGAAAACACACACTGGTTTAAAGTCCGAGCAGGGTAAAGAAGTCCCTAATCAACACTACACATTGGACCAATAAATCGCACACATTAGTTCATAAACTTATGTACCCAAAACAAGGTATAGGAGTGATGTGCCCCACAGACAGGACAGGTATTAAACCATACTACAAAAAAGTAAACCAGTCCTCTTCCAAATGCGAACCTAGCAGATGGTATCAATCTCAACCCAATATGTCTGAGTTGCCCTCACCATTCATTACTTTGTGGTTTTGATAGAAGCAGCAGATTAACAATAAGGTAAGTGAGATCAACAATGGTGATCGAGTATCTGGGCAAAATGTATTTGAAACCAAGATATTATAGCTATATAAATACTAATAAATAAACAAAATCCCGACATAATGCATTTAGTTTCTATAGCTAAATTTAATGGAGACATATTTCCCTTTTAACGGATTTAATGTCAGGTCCATCACGCTATTACAAAATACTGATAAAGACCTGATTAAAGGACACAAACAGAAAGAACAAGGCTGCAAGGACACGTAGCAGTATATTTCCCAAGCATGAGCCAGAAATGTAGCGCTTGTTGAACATAAACATTTCTGTCCATACCCCATGGGAGGGATACAAAAGAATAAACCAAGGGAACACGAAACAGACTTCATTGTTACACAAAAGAAGCAGAACTGGAGGGTACATTTATACTGCTGTTTGGGAAATCAAAAGGAACAGATTATTTCGGTTTGCAATGCATAACCATGATGATTTGTGGCGATCATAACAAGCTCATTTTCTGCCTTGTTACAGCACACAGACCACTACAATTACCACACATCTAGCCATGTACATAATGCATTCAGAAAGAACGCAAACAATAATGCATTGCCCACAACTATAAGGCGGACAGTCCTGATTTGGGATCACCATTCTGCAGTTGCTGCCAAATGAAGGAAGCAGTCTCGTGATTTTTAAGAGCCAGGCAAATGGTACTTCCATAAAAAAACAAAAGTTAAGACCAGCATGAGGAATTGTAAGAGTCATACCTGATTTGTCTCCCTGACTCCAGGGATTTGCCATGCCGTGGATTACACAGCATTATGAAAGAGGGAGGAGAACTAGCCAATCTTTGCTGGAGTGTCCAAGGTTGGCATCTAGAGGATTCTTAACTTACCTCCTGAAGCATATGGGTACAAATATATGGGTACCAATGAAATATCTAATTTAGAACCTTTTCAAAATACAAATGTGCACACCTGGATTAATCTGAACATATGGGGTAATATGAACCAGAATTCAGAGCTATATGTTGACTACAACTCCCATCATCATACTTAAATAAAATGTAAAAAAAAAAATAGTTGGAGCGAGGCAATGGAATAAACTCTAAAGCTCTCCAAAAGTAGAAAGGGGGGAAAAGTCCACTATAAACATACATTTTAGAAACCACACAGAGGATTAGAAAGACGTCTTACTTTGAAAAACCTGACAAGGGCTTAACCCTGTTTGGCAGAGAAAACTGCGGTAAACACATTGCCATTCTGTTACCCAAAGACAAGTACTGTCAGATAAAAATAAACAGTTTGTTCAAATTGCTGGGTCCTGCTGGGTGCACAAGTGCAATTATTAGGTTTATGAAAAGCATTTATTTTTCAAATCTTGTTTCTCCTCTTTCTATTCCCATATGCTGGCTGGGGGGAGGGAGGGGTGGAGAGACAGACAACATTGGGGTTCTCAAATGGAAACGGGGACGGCCTGATACAGAACAGTTTAGATTAACAAAAATATATTCTTCTTTTACCATGACACACATCTATTTATCTGCCCTGCTTTAAAATAGATGGTGACCTAAAATGTATAATTATATAATTATTTTTATTTATTTTTTTACAAATCACAAATTTTTAAAGAAGCATAACAGGGTGCCATTTTAAATTAAAATAAAAGTAAAAATCATTTTCTTTCAATCTCAATTTTTTAAACACCCTTCCCAAAATTATTGTTAAAACAGTGTCTTTATAGGTTAAACTAATTTGTAAAAAAATATTTATTTTCAGCATTAGTTTTTGAATACATTCTCCAATACCCCAATTTAAAAATCGAATTATTCCCACAGTTCTTAGTCACGAATCGATGTGACATTGAGTGTCACAGTGCATTCAATGTAACTACATATCTTTGAAAAACAAGCAAGGGCATGACCTATGAAAAAATGGCTAACTAGCTCAAACATTATCAGGAACGGGTATACACATAAGTATTTAAATCTCTAGAAGTCACCATTTTATCATTTCATTTGATTTCCGAGCGGAAGAAACATCAAGCCTCCCTTTTAGAAGAAGAATTATTCTGGCAAAATGTGAACCAACAACACTGATCATCTTATTCATTTTGTAGTGGCTCCTGTACAGTACCATTAGAGGACATGTCAGTGTCAGCCAGTCATAAAGTAGCGCAATTACACAAATATATTCAAAGTATTACACAGAAGTATCAATGGCATGATTGTAAAAAAAAAAAAAATACATTGCCAATTCCAAACGATAATGAAGAAAACATTGAAAACAAGAAGTACTAACTGATAAGACATCATGTTTAGAACCTGTGTGGCTTTCCACAGTAAATAACCAGGCTTTATAGAATAGAGCAGTAAGTTTCTCTGTGCTTAAATTAGGACTTACAAGGGAGTATTTCAGAAACAGAGCACAGGGGAACGAAAAGAGAAGTTGGTGAATAATTACACAAAAGAGGAGGCACACGTGTAAGAAAGTATTGGCACCATCTCTTCTACAAAATAAAAATAAGAGCAAAGAAAAGGCAGGTAGAATCATACACAAGGACTGATGTTTGGGGTTGATCAATAATCCAGTAACTCTGGCATCCGTAGGTCAGATAATGGAACCTTATAGTGCCTATGCAGTAGGCCTGAATACCAGGACATGACATATAAACCTTTGTCATGTCACTCTGTGTGTCTGGGTGCTGAACAATGAGTTACTTTGAAATAAGTCACCAAATATACCAGAACACACCATTCAGTATCCACTGGTCCTAACTAGATAGTCCACCAACTAGGGTTGCCACCTTTTCTTCAGAAAAATACCGGCCTTGGTACTGTCTCCATAGTCTTAACATTGGCCTTTTTTTACAGGTCTGCCGGTAAAATACCGGCCAGGGTGCAACCCTACCACCAACAGACCTTCTGCCTCAGTCTTTTTTCCTTTCTAACACCTTACATTTCTAGCTTCACTCACTCCCTCTAAATTGTAAGCTTGCAGTTCCCTACTTGATGAAGCAGTTAATCAGAGAACCTCTTCTGGATATATTATAAATAAAAATGAAGTGGCACAGAATTACTTACTGTGTATTTCAAATACACTGGACTATTAACAAAACATAGAACCTCTGACGGTTCACTTTTGATTGTGCTTTGTTGAAGAGGATCTAGTTAACTCTACTAACTTTATCATACAGTTCAACATTTGATTATACAGCGTTCTTCCCTTTTGTCCCCTCTTGTTCCAGCTAGGTTTCTTTTATTCCCACTTTATTACACGCTTTGACTAGTATCGATAAAGCTGGCTATGTGCCATTTGCTGGTCATGCTACCTGGAAAGAAATAAAATGTAAATCCCAAATAATTAAATTGAGGCCAATAACTGCAACTAAATTATTTAAACAATAAGTTCCTAAAAGCTTGTTATAAATAAAACTCACCAAATACATGGAATAAACTCAACAACAAATAAAGAATAGGCACTTGCGAATACAGAGCATTATAAAAAGGGCCCATGTCACCTAAACATTTTTTTTTACTGTGCATGTAGGGAATAACCAATCATTGAAAATTACATATACATTGTGCGTAATTTAGGGGGGAAATTGTGTTTTAAATGTGTCTGTGGAGTCCCCTGCTTATGATTTCACCTGTGGCTTGATATGTAAATGAACTGGTTTTCAATGAGAAATATGTAATTTGCATAACAAGCCACAGTTGGTGTCATGGGCAAGAGACTCAACAGATACATTTAAAACATATATATCTCATAATATAATTATTTTTCAATCAATGTTTATTCTCTACATTCAAGGTATTAGCAATGTTTAGGAGATACATTCCATTGAAAGAATATACACCAAGTACATAAAGGGATTAAGTGGATCCATCTTTTAGCTTTCCTTGGTAAAGGAAAATACCACAAACTAATCTAAAAACATATACAAATAAAAAGATGAGGGAATACCTTCTAGATTGTGAACACTAAATTGTATATTATACATAAGAGTTTTTGCATTTATTACTCTTCATAGTTTACAGGGCTGAACTAGGGTGACCACATGTCCAGGATTGCCCGGCACAGCCCTTGGTCCCGGGGCTCAATCAGGGACAATGTAAAGGTCTAGATTGAGAACGCCGAGTGAGGGAGGTTTAAGACAATCAGGAGAGATTTATCAATTCTCCTGATTCGATGAGAGTTCAGAAACCTCACCTGAGTCCCTCCTTCACGGAGCTCAGTGCATGCTGAGGAAGCCTGAGCCTGCATCAGTTAAGAGTGTTTGATAATAAAGCAGATAATTCTCTGCAACTGCTCATGTCTGCCAATAGTGGGATTCATTTTCTGCATCTGCTCAGGTCTGAAAGTTGTGGGGCTAATACTCTCCAACTGCTCATGTCTGGTAATGACTGTCGATTCAACATTATGTAGATTATAAATATATTATTAAATCTGAAATCTACATGGTTCACAATGATTCGTAATAATTTATATAAAATATAAAATGTATTTTATTTGTATGTGATCTATATTATGTAGAATAGATAAATAGATGGATAGATAGATAATTCCTGTATGAAATAAAGTGTGGTTGCCCTAGGCCTGTTCTTTTTGTACTTAAAAGAAGCAATGGTTAAACAATACATGTGGCAGTAGAATGAAGTAAAACCGACGTGTATCTTAATAGATACATGCAGGTTTACTTTCTGCTATGTCTCACCCGCTCTCACAGCTGAATGCGAGGGTCTCTCGCACCCTCGTTTTTTGCATGGGATCAGCAGGGGGGACCTTATTCCCTGCTGATCTCATACAAAAATGAGGGTCTCTCTCTGCAGTTGCAGGGAGAGCCAGTCGCCGACCATACGGCTGTTTGCTTCCTTTGGAAGCTTTCGGTCAGAGGATAATCTGAAAAGTACACGCCAGTTCATCCTCATACTAGTTACAACTAACTTTTCACTTGCGCTTCTATATTAGATATCTATATGCCTACCATTTACCATCATTAATGGACTGCTCCATACAAAACAAAAACACAACACACGTGAAAAATTAAAGAAATACAATATTTTTTTTTTCCATATTAGTATTTTACAAAGTGTCCTGTTTGTGGTGTTCTAAAAGCAAACAATGCTGCCTAGAAAACAGATTAATATAATAGCAGTGCTAAATTGTAACCGGTTCTCTATGGCGATTTACTACATATGTCAGCCACTTTGTTTGTCGTTGTGAAAGGTTCATGGGGCTTGTTGTTCATTAGCCAGAGGTGTTTCAATTTTGACTTGCCCTATACTAGAGTGCGGAAAGTTGAATAACTTTAATCCTCAAATACTGATGTAATTCTGGGGAGTGTATACTAAAATATTTTGCACTCCAAATTTGATGAACAGATAGCAGGGTGAGCATCCACAGTTCAATCAGCACAAAAAAACACGGTGTTTGGGGCAGAACAGTAGATGGTACAGCAGGTACTATACACCATGACCGTTACATTTAGCTAGAATAGGAGAAAAATATTGGGCTGGTGCGGTGCCCAGAAAGTTTCCGCAAGAGCAACTGCAGGTCCCCCGTGAACACCCCCCCTCCCCCCAAATGTGAAAGTTCTACAGTACAGCGCACTTGCATTTTGTGAGATACTTGTTAAATATTAGGAAGAAGAAAAAAATGGAAAGAAATAAACCTAGACAGCAATAGAGAAAGTAAAAGAGTTTAGTAAATAGTAAAGTATCTGGAAAGAAAAATCTCCCATTGGTTTTGGTGATTGGCCAATGTCAGCTGAGGTCACACTAGCAAGAATCCTATGAAACATTAAGAAAATCTTGGTGATTTGTGGGTCACCTACTGGTTAGCTTAAGAGTCTCTATCTCAGTCAGCTGCCTCACTTACCAAGTTCTTTAGAGCCTTGGCTTTCACTGGCCAATTCTCCCATTTTTACCAGAGCATCAAAGTAGCCTTTTGCTGCAAACGTTACACCTAAAAAGAAAATACAAAAAAATAAAAAGTATTTACAGATTTCCAAAATGAAAAAGATCGCAGCAAACATTGTAATGTAGAGTTAATATATCACGAGCACATACCTGGGAACTTCACACTTTTATTTTATTATCATAGTTTAGATTTTTTTTTTTTTAACTAAATTCAACCAGTAACCCAGTGCATCTAAAAAAAAAAAAAAAAAAAAGCACCATTAATACAAGTTAAATAACACTGTGTGGGTTAGTGGCTCATGAATCAGCTATGTGAAAAGAAAAATGGTGGGAGTTAGAAAAGTTGAGATTTGAGAGTTCCCAAATATGTTCATGAGGTTTATGCTCACTTTAAAATATAACTTAGGTTTTATTTCCTGCTGCATACTTCTCTATTGTTCAATAATCATACCTTTTTTGCTTAGACTACGGTTTCAATTTCAATACTGGGAGGTCCTAAAATGTGATTTTAGAGCATATTACAATATTTATCAGTTTCTAATTAAACATCCAGATTTAAAAAGCCAACTTGTATCATTTATACTCTGACTATTATAGGGCGGTTGAGATGACGCTTGAGATTTGAGCAGGAACTATTGATGTGGATGGTTTCTTTGCTTGGAAACTCAGAGCAGAGATCACATTTCAAAAAGACCGATTAGTAACCAAATAGTCATCTATCTACACGGACATAAAAGCAACACTGAAAAACTGATGAAAGTCTTTGTGTTACATATAACAATCTTCTTTCAAAGAAGTCAAGGCCTGACTCTCTCCTGCCAAGGATTGCATTACCACTTAAAGACTAGATGTAAGCTCAATATACAAGGATATGTCTAAAACCAGACTCCCCAGTCCAGAATTCTCTTTGGTCATGTCTGGGACTCCTTCAAGCTCTTTGTAACATGGATCTGAAAATGCTGCCAGACCCAAGGAAAAATAGTGGTATAGGAAAAATATGTACAGATGATTCACATTGACTCTTAACTATTAAAAAATATATAATATGCTAGATTTGGAGCAATCAGCAGAAGTATTCCATTGGATAATATACATATTGGTCGACATTTAAAACCCTGCTACTTTCTAGTTCCAGCTTTGCCATAACTATATGGGCCATTGGTCTATAGGAATGATAGCATCACTGACACAAACTCTAAAGACACCGCAATAACAAACACAACCATAAACTGTATCAGAGTAGACACAACATAAGCAATGCACTACTAGTTTTGACAATGTTTCAGAAAGGTTCAAGGAAATCATTTAACATGACTGAACACACGTCTGAACAACCAAACACCGAGAACCAAATAACATAAAATACAAGCTTTTACACGCTTAACTACCACAACCTAAACAAAGACAGAAGCCCATGTTTTTCACAGGCAGGAGCTGATTAAATGCTCGGTTAGTCTAGGCTCATGCCTTACCATGCTTCACAACTTTATTACAAAAGGCAAATAAACTGCCTGGAGGAAACCTAGGTGAAGCCTTTTTAGACTTCGGGCAGGTAGCAAAATTCCTAACTTGTATGTGCAAATCCCTTAATTTTAGTCTGGATTTATATCATTATTACATCATTTTATATCTTCAGTTTAAAAAATATTTAAGGAATATTTTATGTATACATCAAGTTACACTAGAACCATTAAAAATAACAAATAATTTTTTTTTTTAATAATATAGGATCATACTGCAGTTGGCCTTAAATTCCCATCACCCGGTAAACCCTCTGCATGGAAGGGGAAAAGATTGCTAATCAATGGTCACACTTGCCATGTCATTGTGAAAAAAAAAACAGGAAAAAAAAAAAAAAGAAAAGAAAAGATTTTGCACTTTCTATAAGTGCCTAGCATTCCATACTGTATGATCTGCTAGAGGGCATTTGGATGAATGAATGTAAGACACTCCTTAATATTCTAGTCTACCTGAACACACAACTTTAAAAACAGGGATGTCAACTGTGAAGGTTCCAGAAAGAGGATACACAGACCAAGGCAAGTAAAACAGTAAGGGAAGCACACAAGAAAAAGAAAAAGACAAAACCACAAGGCATATATGACTTTTTTAAAGAAAATACATTTGCTGATGTTTTTTGATATGACCTTTACATGAATATGTTAAATTAAATAGCAACACAGTCTGACATTATCACACTTGTATGGAGTGTTTTTAAATTCCCAATGATTAGTACTAATGGTAGGAGGATTTACCTGCAAGGTGAGAACGTAAATGAATGCACAGGATAATGTCATTTCCCCCCATTTAATGTTCTCTCTTCAATTGGTTGTTGAATTTGCTTATTATTTAACTAAAAATAGCAGCTTTTAAAAGGTCAATTAAATTTGGTACAGATAATGTGTCTGTTACCACTTCCATTAGACTAGGATGCAAAACACACATCAGCTGTTACAACAACACCAACAAGAAAAAAAAACAACTGCTGGAATTACAAAATTACCAAATCTAGTCTGTATGCTTTTTAATGTGAACCAGACATAAACAAAAGCTTTAAACTGGATTAATCTAAATCAACAGTCTAGATACATGATGGCTAATCTTGGCACTGCAGATGTTTGGGAACCACTTAAAGCTTAAGGCTGAATCATGGCATTTGTAGTTCCCAAACAGCTGTAGTGACAAAGTTAGCCATTACTAGTCACCAAGATATTTATTCTAGTGGTGTTTACTGCACACATCACCTGTGGTCGTTGTTCCTGAGGCCCTCCCACTCCTAGAACCCTCAAAATATTTAATTTCTAGAAACTTGATCAACCACAAAAGTATTTACAACAATCAGTTATTCCAATACATTATTTGAAGTTGCAAATTCCACACACACCTGTAAGACTGCAACAACAGTTTGTTCACTTTATTCAGAGCCTAGCCCCCTTAAACTGTGATATAGCCTTTTTTAATGCATGTTCCAATTCCTTCACCCCCATAAAGGATAATACAATGGCACATGTGCAGGCCGGACATGCAGACGGCAGGTTCCCAATAATGCTTCATATCTGAGGTACATCAAAGTAAAAGTGATTTATTTCCTCTATACAGCACTGTATAACAGCTAAAAATGCCACCCCTTTAAAAAAAACACAGCTTGCCAGGGAGATCAGAGAGGTTTTTATATATTTTATTCTCATAATCCATTATCCAAAATAATTATGGTCCTAAGCAATTTGGAAAAGGAGTACTCAACCTGTAATTCCCCCATTTTGGAGATAACCCATTTCCCTACTATATCTGCATTGCTCTACAGGTGTCTGAACTATGTACAGTGGAAGATCGGATCTCTAGCTCACATCCAAATGGTCCAAATTACATGTATATGGTGGTTTTGGGCTTTACATGTCTCAAACAACTAATAATGACTCCAATCTCAATTTTCATTGTTTATTTTCCAACCAATATAAAATAGCAGAATACGGAGATCTAAATGTATTTTAAGATATCTCTGACTGTCGGAAAGGTCCCAAGGTCTGCCAAAGTTGAGTTTTTGTTTATATGTCACTGTGGGTACCTACAAATCGGGACTTTGCCCAAACAACCATACAAATGAGTTATGTTGGCTGAGAAGCTCTGTGATACATTAACACACAGGGTCACATTCAAAGTGTCACACACCGTCATTGTCTCTCATACACGGTGTCACACAGACACACACAGTCAGTGTCACATACACCATGTATGAGTTTTTGTTTATATGCCACTGTGGGTATTTTACCATATCGACATACAAATCTTTTAAATGTATTTTTCACTAATATACCATTGTTATTATATGATATTAACCGTGGTATACTAGTGAAAAATACATTGTGATTATAACACTCATCACTGTAAAATGTTCAAAGAGTTAAACTGCCTGACGCTTGCCTCCAGGCGCACTCTCCACCTAGCTTGCTTAACCCCTTAGTGACAAGACATTTTTACCTTGACTTTCCCTTGGTGACAATGGCTGTTTTGACATTTCTGGGGTGTTTGTGTTTAGCTGTAATTTTCTTCTCTCTCACATACTATACAAATTATAAGTTGTTTTTATCATCATAAGAAGGGCTTTCATTAGATACCAATATGTTCATCATATCTTATAATTTACTACAATAAATAAATAAATAAAATATGATGAAAACGTAAAAAAAAAAAAAAAAAAAAAAACAACACTTTTTCTAACTTTGACCTAAAATATAATTTACACAAATAAAATCATTAAAAAAAGACTCCGTCTAAATAGTTTCTAAATGTTGTCCCGAGTTCAGAAATATTCATGTTTCAATATTTTTCGGTATTTTTTTTCCTATATTGACCTTTTGACCCCAACCCGAACCCTAAATTTAACCCTAACTCTAAATTTAACCCCAATGCTATCCCTTAATATATTTTAATTTAATTTTAACCCTATCCCTTATGATAAAAATTATTTAATTTTAACCCTATAGGCTAATCTAAAATAATACTAGTTTTAAGCTAATTAAATCTTTTTTTTTTTTAATTTTACCATTGAAATGTTGAATTTACTTTCACTTCCGAAGCTCAGACCACCAGAGGGCATAGCCATATTGACGGATCATGCTGCTCCGTCAATATGACTCCCACCATCGCTCCGTGGGGGCCCCAGGAAGGAAATTTCGGTGCTGGTTTTTGCCTCAACATCGAGGCAACAGACCAGCACCGTTAAAGCGGTTTTCGCGAAAACCGCTTGATTCGCCGCAGGACGTGCCAGGCACGTCCATTGTCAGGAACAGAGTTCCCAGCAGGACGTGCCTGGCACGTCAATTGTCGCGAAGGGGTTAATGCATAACCACTTCTCTGGAATGCTCCCCCCCTACCTGAGCGGCAAGCTCACTCTTACTCCCTGCACTTACTACATTCTCCGATCCGGCACCAACCCTTCACTAGCGATCCCTCACTTCAAAATGGAAGCAGGTCGAGGTGCGTTCTCTTTCAGAGCTCCTGATATGTGGAATAGCCTTCCTGTTTCTGCCAAATCATCATCCAGTCTAAAATCCCTGAAAATTTGTGTCTCCCAAATTCTAAAAACAGATACCTGTACCTGTTATTAGTTTACAAACTCCTTTGTATACTGTACATGTTGTTACTTTTTTGTATCAATAATGATTTACCCTGTATGTTCTCCTTCCAACTTGTTTAAATGTATGTATGTATGCATTTATTGTTAATCTACTGTTAAATATGTAACTGTAATTCCATTCTGGACTGGGTCCCCAGGACATACTTGCAAAGGAGAGAAATCTCAATGTATTCTTCCTGGTAAAACAGTTTCTAAATAAAAAAATAAAAAATGTAAAGATTTGTATATAAATATGGTAAAATACCCACAGTGGCATATAAAAAAAAACTCATACATGGTGTATGTGACACTGACTGTGTGTGTGTGTGTGTGTGTGTGTGTGTGTATGAGAGACAGTGACTGTGTGTGATACTTTGTATGTGACACTGTGTGTGAATGTAACACAGACTTTCTCAGGCAACATATTTCATGAGTGGGACAAAAGTCCTGAGTGCAAGGTGGGTGTTGTGGGGCAAGGCCCCTGAGTGCAAGGTGGGTGTTGTGGGACAAGGCCCCTGAGTGCAAGGTGGGTGTTGTGGGACAAGGCCCTGAGTGCAAGGTGGGTGTTGTGGGGAAAGGCCCCAAGTACAAGGTGGGTGTTGTGGGGCAAGGCCTCGACTGAAATGTGGGTGCTGGGAAAAATCCTAAGTGCAAATCTAGGTATTGGGGCAAAGTCCTGAACATAATAATGTTTTACTTTTCTTTTCACCCAGTGGGTAAGCTCTTGCAAACATCATAATTATGTCCAGGCTGGCTCACGTGGAATACAATATTTTTTTTCAACAAACCTCTTTGTGGTGGGGGGGGGGGGGGGGGGTTTGGATGGGGTGAAGTGCTTTCGCATTTTATCATTTATCCCAGGCAGAACAATGTCCTGGGCCGGCCCTGTGCCCAACACACTCGCATATGTAAAGTTACCCTTTCATATCCACAGTGGACAATAGTGCACGGACAATCAATGTTGCCATCCACACTGTGGACATGGAATGGTACTGTGATACACATGACATGTTGGCGGGAGGGTACATATAACCTAACGGCTGTTGACTGTACACAATATGATGTGAGGTGCCGCCATCCTTTAATGGACATGATATTACTGGTATTGTTATACCACATGAACAGTTATGGTAGTGTGTAAATATAGGTTAAATTATACACATATTTATAAGAAGCAATTCCCTAACTATTATTGGGGTTATGATTTGGTGTACAGGACATGTGTGCTGGCTTTAATATTTTATCTTTATTACATACAGCAGGGCTTGACAAACTTAACTGAGTTTTAGGAGGCAGCAAAAAAATCTAAGAGGCACATATGCACAGTCCCACACACACACAGTCAGTCACAATCTCATACACACACACAAACACAGTCAGTCAGTCTCATACACACACATAGCAGCAGTTTGCACCGAGTTCACCGTGATAAGCACTAAAGCGCGGTGCGCCGCTGGATTAAAGCAAAGAAGAAAAATAAACAATCCCATTGGCGAGGGCACCATTTGGGGCTCACGATACTCAGGTGCCGGTCTGATTTCCTGGTCACCATAGTGACCTGGCGCCCGGGGTTTGTCAAGCCCTGATATGCACAATATACACCGGTCAGCCATAACATTATGACCACTGACGGATGGCAAGCCGGTGGTGGCAATGTGAAGCTGCTGGGAAACCTTGGGTCCTGCCATTCATGTGGATGTAACTGTGGATGTAACTTTGACACATATCACCTATCTAAGCATTTTTGCATATACACCCTTTCATGGAAACGGTATTCCTTGATGGCTTTTGCCGCTTTAAGCAGGATAATGCTCCCTTCCAAAAAGCAAAAATGGTTCAGGAACGGTTTGAGGAGCACAACAACGAGTTCAAAGTGTTGATTTGGCCTCCAAATCCCCCAGATCTCAATTCAATCGAGCATCTGTGTGATTTGCTAGACAAACAAGTCAAATCCATGGAGGCCCCACCATGCAACTTACAGAACTTAAAGGATCTGTACCAATGTCTTGGTGACAGATACCACAGCACACCTTCAGAGGTCTAGTGGAGTCTATGCCTCGATGGCTCATGGCTGTTTTGGCATCAAAAGGGGACCTACACAATATTAGGCAGGTGGTCATAATGTTATTGACTGATCGGTGTACACTTGTATTACTTTATAGTGTTGTATTTATACATGTCCTGAGTATTTTATATATGTATTTATATTAAAAATATGTATTTTTATATTATGGTTACTATAACTGTTAAAATTAGTAATGTTATATCATAATATATATATCATGTATATGTATACATATTTATCTATATATAATTTTTTTTTTTTCATATATAAATTTTATTTTCTCCTTGAACACCTCAAATAAATTGGCCGTTCGAGGAAACCGTTTCACTTAAAATATAAATTAAAAAAATTGTGGAATGGTAGCCTTGAATGCTCTATAGGAAATAAGGGGAAGTTTGAGGCTATCATTTTGGTTCAGAAGCCCCAAATTCAGTAGTTTTGACAATTTAAAAGGGCCATTCGGATCATCTATATACAGAACATAAGGCTATGTCATTAAAAATGCTACTTGTGCGATTAAAAATAAAAGCCGCTGTTCCTAGGCCTTGCGGCTCTAAAGGAGTTAAAGGATTAGAAATCTGAATCTGTGTTCAATAAGCGAGGCTTTATCCATGCTGACCAGCAAGCAGCTGACTGCGATGTGTGCAGTGTGGGAGGCTCCTCCTGAATCTGGCTAATCTAAAACAAAACTACATTTAATACACAGACTCGAATTAGCCAGCTCTGCATAATCCTTATCGGCTTCATCGTGATCCACTGGGTGAGGCAAGAGAAAAAGAAAAAAAATAGGAGGGAGAGAGAGCTGTATGCAAGATTGAGAGTAAGGGAGGTCTATATATCTATGAAGGTTAGTCACATAGGGGGTTATTTATAAAAATCAGTTCTGCAGCAAAAGTGGAGCAATCACCATGTAGACCAAAAGAATGTTTCTGCTGTTTAGACAGTTATAGAACATTGCCCAATATTTTAAATATATATTAACCATACATGACACAAGGCACTGTGATCCAGAGATGCCCCCATTCCCAATAACCTGGGGACCAGTACATGAACAGTCCAGTGTGGTGGTAGTAATAACTATCATCTCCACAAAAACTTTGAGGCACCCCAAAATGAACCAGAGCTTTGAAGAAAAAACAAAAACAAGCAGATTTGAAATGGTGGCTTCCCCATCACCACCTTCAAAGAGGAGAATAAGGTTTTGATAATTCATCAAGTCCATGGCCTCTAGTGCAAACTCAACAAGTTCCCAGGTATGACCCCAACTTACAAGTTTCCTGTCCATCAAGGTATTGACTCTACACCTTAAGAATATATAAACTAGGCCTAAAATGCCAGATATCAGTACATCACTTACTTGCCAAGGCTTTCTCGTAGTTCTTCCCCATGGCAATGAAGTTCCTAAGGCATGGGTTAAACTGTTCCATAATTGTCTGAAACAAACAAATGAAAATAGGGTAAGATAAAGTAAATCATATTGCAGGAAAATATGCAAATATATAGTACCTGTCATGTTGCAAGTATAATGATAAAAGCGGTCCTGAAATATTGACCTTAGAATTACTAAGCAATCACAAGCTGTTAACAAACAAATAGTTCAGCTTCAGTAACAATAAGTTTGTTTTATGTTTATATTTTGGTAGTAGGACTTGTACTATCTAAAGCGAGAACCACACAGATTCAGTATCAGTCTCAGAGATATATATATAAATATTAAAAAATGAAGCGGCTGGGGGGGGGGGGGGGGGGGGGTGTATATTAATAGTAATGTAAAATATTATATTACTACATTAAAAAATGCATACGCTAAAAAAAGTCCACAGTTTCTGTTTGAGCATATTCTCAAATTCCCTAGCCCAATTTGTTATATTCCTAATGCTCTGAATTGCAATTATCCAGCAATCCCCTTATTGAAAACAATGGGAGAATAACTTGGCATGAGGTATGTATGCAGACGATGCTTCATGCCGATGAGTCTCTATGCCATTGCTTGACAAACATGTAGGCTTTAGGAGCCAGACAGACCAATGCAACTACCACAGCGTTTAATCCAATAACAAAAAAACAACAACAACTTAGGAGCCAGCAGTAGGGATTTTTGTTCTAATTTTGCAGTCTCTCATATGGATAGGATTTTTACTTCCTTTTTTAGAAATTACAATTCAATTATTACAAAATTGTGCATTAAACTTCTGAAGATAAAGACTTTAACTGTAATAATGGTCACAAAAAGGAGTCAGAATTCGCATACAATTTACACTCAACTAAACAGATTGCACAGTATGTACTTTGAAAGCTTTGTCTAGGCTATCGCTGAGAGAAAACGCGTTGGGGGTCATGTATAAACCTGACGCACATGCAGATGGCACTAAACGTATAAAGCAGAGTCCTGACAAATGACAAGAGTTTGTGTTGGTTGTGCCAGTGCTCACTGCACCGCAACAGCCAATGTATAAAAAAAAACAAGGGGCTGAAAAGAGATTGATTAGTGTCGGGAAATGTCCCACATCACAAGGCGTCAGGATTTATAGAAAGGTACAATTGCTGTTATATATAACATGTGCCTTTTTTATACCTCTCCCGACAGTGTGAGAGTTTTTATCCAGGACCACCCCCAATATGTGTTCACCAACTGTCCACCATGCATTGGTTTGCCATATTTTGCATGGCTTGGACCAAATTGAGGGCATGCACCTTACAGGTTTGAAGATTTGGGTTTTTGAAAATGTCTCCAACATGCAAATGACTCCAGAAAGGTGGATTCACCCCCTGCAAAGGATAATTACCTAAAGAATACAATTTAAAAATAATAATAAAATAAATATATTTAAAAATAAATAAATAGGCATTTGACAGGGTTTGTTTATATTCTTAGCATTTTCCACCAACCTATGCCAAACTTTGATCTGGGGAAAAAAGTGTAGCAGGTTTGATTCTTTGGCTTACACACCACACACACACACACACACACACACACACACACACACACACACCTACAAAGCAATTGTTAACACATGATGTGACAGGATTATCAATTATTCCCAAGTATGTTATGTGTCCTCAAGGGTGTGGTATTTAAAAGTAATATCAGGAAGTATTACTTTACTGAGAGGGTAGTGGATGTATGGAATAGCCTCCCAGCAGAAGTAGTAGAGGTAAACACAGTCAAGGAGTTTAAGCATTCGTGGGATAGACACAAGGCTATCCTAGCTATAAGACCGGGATAAGTACTCAAAAAAAATAAAAAATAAAAAATAAAAATTGGGCTGACTTATCTGCCGACACATTCTATGTTTCTATGGTAAATAACCATTAACTTTTTTTTTTCCCTTGAGCTTTTAATTTTAACCATAGTTTGAGGATAAACTGGCATGTACTTTTGCAGGTTTGTCCTCTGACCGGCTGCGGCCATGCTTCAACGGCGACTCTTTTTGCATCGTCTCAGCAGGAGGGACCTTAGCTGGGTCTCCCCTGCAAAAACTAGGGTCTGCAGCACAAGCAGACCCCGATCAGACTAGTGGGGAGAGCTGTAAGACACAACAGAGCGTAAAAAGGTATATGGGTCTGCTGGGCTCATAAGTAGCATTGCGATACCAGTGATACTTGAAATCATTTTAAATACCATTTATTAAAGTGTGCATCTATTAAAACGTACACATCGGGTTTACTTAGAAGACACAGGACATTTTTTAACCCTTGCTTCCATTAAAGGAACTATCTAGTGGCAAAAATGCATCTTACAAATATTAATGCATAAAGTACTTTAAAAGGCACATGTTACATTTTGTATTGTTTCAAATATAAAATACTTACAGCTAGATGAAATTGTGAAATTACAGCAGTTTTCACACTAGCTGAGTAAAATAATTATTTAATTCAAATGAATAGGATTTCCTGTCTCTCTAGTGATGTCCTCTGACAATGTGTTGCACTGTTAAGAGATCCTACTGTGTATAAGAGCAAGGTCACTCAAAGTCAACATAATGTATTCAATTGGAAGAGCACAGGAAGTGACTAAATGAAACAAAAACTTTATATCCTCAGTGTCTATATAATCGGTGCTGCAGCACCTGCAGTAAACATGCAGAGTAATCAATGGGGGTGGGCTTAAGTCAAATATTAAAAATGTAATTTATACAGAATGCCTGCATCAAATCACACTGGAAAAAAAGCCTTTGCACTATACAAGCAGTAATCTTCATCTTGCACCAAAGTGAGTTTGGAGATTAGACTGTATTTTTAAGGTAGCAAGGGTTAAAAAAAATATAAATAACGTTTAATTGTCCTATAAGATTATTTGTGTTGTGTGGAGGTTTTTGTGTCAGTAGCAAGAGCCAATGTATACTTGCACTACTCCACGAGAGAAGCAGTGTGCAGTTTATTCAAATGTGGAGAAAACCTATTGATATTGCATCCTTCTACTTGATTGTATGAAGCCTTGTTCAGGTCAGACTCATCCCTTTGAAAATACAGCGAGTTGTGTATAATTGTCCCTTGTCAGGCTATTGTAAGTTACGAAACAAACAATTCACTGTTTTTTGGGTGGAAGGATTTGGCAGAGACTGAGCAGGTGAGTCATAGGAAAGAAGAAGGTAAAAACAAAAACGAGTACTACACAAAACTTAAATGCCTTATGGGTGGGCTTTATGCTTCCAACGTCACAAACACATGCGACATGCCCAGATATTAGAAGCACATATCTCTGCACCATATAAGTTTCGGCATGCCCAGTCATTTGCAGTCTTGCAAGATTTCCGGTCTGTGCTGTTAAGCATTGCAAAAGGGGTGGTTATTTCACCAAGCCTATCTTGACAAAGCAGATCTGTTTGTGCCCATTTGTATGACATGCCATGCATGTGCATACTAAGGGGCGGGCCAGTGTTGTGGTTACATTTCAGTTATGTGATAATATAAAGTACAAGGAGTCTAAGATGTTGAACTAGATTTTGGTATTAAATGTAAACAATGAGTTGCCAAAGTCACTTTAGCCCACACGCAAGAAAAAAGAAAAGAAACATTTTTTTAAAAATATTGTGTTAGATGAAAAAAATGTCCACTCTGTGTTTAACACTATTGGTCAGAGTAAGTGAAGCCCATACTCTGAGTACAATGCCATTGCCTTGGAAAGATGAAAGACTAAGGTCTACGGAATATCGGATCCTTTGTAAACTAAATAGCATTTAACCCTGTTCAGCATAGTAGCAACTATAACCTTGGCACTCAACTGTTGCCCTCTAGCCAATGATGAACTACACCTCCCATAATATCCCAACAACCTTTACTAACTCCAGAGAATCAAGACAGGATTGGCTGAGAAACATCTGAAGGGCCATATCTAGACATCTAGGTGACCGAAGATACTTCATTAGTACTGCAGTTATGACAGATTTGCCCACAGTTTTGGTTCACTTAC
Source organism: Pelodytes ibericus (assembly GCA_036172795.1). NCBI lineage: Eukaryota > Metazoa > Chordata > Amphibia > Anura > Pelodytidae > Pelodytes > Pelodytes ibericus. Next base: position 110,634,084 of record CM069862.1, on the reverse strand, counting down.
TTGATACTGAGGGCTGTAGATATCTTTCAGCTACTTAGTTAGGCCAAAAACACAAAATGCTACCTAGGACATGGCACATTTCATGAGGCTGTACAATCATTCAGAGAAATGCCATGGCAACTATAATACCATGCCTCATTTATTTAACATCATCTGTAACAAATAGTCTTTTTCTCTCAAACAAAAGAGAGAACATTGAATGATTTCAAATGTACACATCAAAGAAGATGACTACATGGCTACATGACTAAAAGGTGATTAAACATTGCTTAGACTACTTGAGTGTAAGTTGACTGACTTACAAAATAAACAAAAATTTAAAAAATCCAGACTTAAATGATATTAAAAGGTGCATGACTCCATATAAGTGCTGCATCATGTATAGGGAAGTGAAGAAAACAGATCCAACTGTTCCTTTTGTTTCTTAAATTCCCCCTGCAAATAAATTTATATATATATATATATATATATATTATATATATATATATACACACACACACACACACACATACACACACACACACCTTACAATCCGAACTGGGGTCAATACAATCAAAACTTACTGCCTTGGAATCGGCCTCTGTGGCAACAGCACGAAAGCAAATGGAGACGGAGGAAAGAACCTCTACTCTGACCAGGCAAGTCGGCAGTCTCAGCAGCTAGATGGCACTTCTTGAAGCCAAAATGAGACATACTAACGGTCGATTCCGGGAAATACCGGAGGCGGTTGGGCCCACTGCCCTCCAGCCTTATATACTGAAATTACTTCTTGGCATGAAGCTAAATGCCGATACTACTAACGTTCTGGATGTTTTCAGGGTCAGAAAGGCCAGGCAAGCCCCCTCAGAAGCTTCCAGAGACATAGTGTGTAAGTTATCCTCTTTACCAGATATTCATGATGGTGCAACTGTTCGGTTATTAGATGATTTACCGCCCTCCACCCTGGCTTGGCGCTGATCATGGCACCATTGACATTGCATCTACGCTCACAAGATATCAAAAACAGATGGGGTCTACCGCACTACCTCACAATCTCAAAGGGAAATAAAGAACTTACTACTGAAGACTCACTGGATGTTTCTAAATTCCTTCAGGACCTGGACATGCCGCCGATTCCTACATCGATGCCCATGGATCCCGGATTCATATGATGCGGTATAAAATGAAGACGTATACCCGCTGAGGACTATACTTTTTCAACACCGATAACTTTCATTATGCCCTATGTGCACCATGCGCTTGACTGTTTGGCGTTCATCAGAAGGGATCCCCTGACGACAGTTACCCTGCCTAAGGACAATATTTTTGGTCTGTTTTCTCTCAATTACTCTATGTGGTTTAGTATGTTCACCCTAATAGTTTGATGGTCCACCTGCCCAGTTGGATAACTGGGGCATTGCCTGTTGAAGCCTGTTGAAGCTCCATAACTGGGGCCGGAGGCACTATTCTGGCTGTTAAAAGTATGGTCCAGATGCCCATCTTTGCTCAGCTGCCCCCTCAAGCTGCTGGTGCCCCTGCTCTTGTGGACACACTTTACCCCTCACTTATCCTTCCTCTCTGTTTTTTTCTTTGTACCAACCTCTCCGTGTCCCTTTCACTCTTTATATGCTTTTTTTCTCCTTGAGACCTGGATGTTTTGTTTTCCCTTTTTAATGAGGTTAACTTCTAAGTGGTTATTATGGGTTTTTCTTCATGACTATGTCTCCTCATCATGGGTTAACATGTGTATTTTTCTACACTAGGATCCATGGCTCTACTTTAGGTTACTATGTTCAGGTCTCCAAATGTATGACCGGAGTGTTTATTTTCTTATTCCTGCCTGCTTTAACACTGAAATGTTATATGTTTTTATTTGATTGCCCGGAGCCATTTCTTGCCACTTGTTTGAATAGAGATATTTTCGGTCTCATCAATCTTAAATAAGTTTCATAAGACAGATCTGGTTTTCATTCTCTAACACAGAAGTAGAAGAAATGATGATTGTTCTTCCAACAACCCTAAAAACTAGAGTTATTATATCTGTATGTAATTTGATTTATCATAATGTCAATGTTACCTGTATTATGCGACGGATTTATGCGATTATTGCTACTCTTTATGATGTTTAACTCAATAAAACTATAATTAATACAAAATAAAAAAAAAAAAAGTGGGTATATGAATCAGGCACTCTACTATATGTGGTTGTTGCTGCAACCAACCACTCCAGCGATTTAACTCTTATATACACCACCAAAAATAGTTCAGCGCATAAGATAACTAATGAGGGTGCACAACCAGAAATTTAGAAGCAACTTATCTTTTGTTAAAACATCCAGATGTACATTTGATGACAATGGTTCACAGCAATACTCCTACATAGAAAAAAAGAAGACCAGCAAAACATAGTGTAGATAGTTTTGAAATAGGTGGAATTATAAGTCACGCTTTCCCCCTGGGGGTTACACTCACGTGTTGCAGAGCATTAAAGACAGGCTTGCATAGGGTTACTGGTGTAGAATATAGGATACCTGGGGCCTTACCCTGACCTCTCTGTATGACAAGACAACTATCAAGATAACTAGCAATTTTCTGGACATCACGATTTATAGAGAACGAGAAATTGAACACAAAATCCTATTTCAAAAGCGGGGCAAGTTAACAGTTGTATCCAATACAACAGTCCTTGGTTCAAGAATGTCACTATAGTCCTTGAGGCTGAAAAGGAACTGCACAGACCTTGATGTATTTCTTCAGCAAGTGACCAATATTGGCACATTCTATTAGAAGATTCAAGTGTACATCATATTATTACTCCAACTCCAAGGGAGTTCTGGAAAAAAGTGTTCTGGTGGACAGGAACACAAATAAAAAATGAAATAAATAGATACCACCAAAACATTTCCTAAACATAGTCAAGTCGATTTCAGCTGTGGGATGTCTAAAAAGATAGGTGCAACAGTTTCTAAGAGAAGGAAAAGAGAAATCTAAAATAAATGAGCTAAATCACTTACCATAGCAAGAATGGAATTTCTCTCTTAACCTGCATATGTGGTAAAATATACATGGGAATAAACTACCAAACCCCTGCACATTTGTATAGAAGAGCACATACAAAGTATTAAGAGACTGTAATAAATAGAGCTTACCACACATTTCAGTGAACATTATAGTAAGAATCCACACAAGTTAAGTTTTCTTGGCATCAAAGATGTCTCAAGAAATTGTCGGGAAGACATTCGTAACCAAAAACTTGTTCAGACCGAAATGCTTTGGGTTTTTACTTTAAACTGCTTATTTTCACATGGTCTGAACCTGGACTTCTAGCTATGTCGTCACTTTCTCTGCTATTCTTTTATTTCTTATGATTATGATGTTAACCCTGTTTTCTCCCAGTTGTATCTAACAAACTACATGGGACTCATACCAAGCACTTCAAAAGATCATTACACATTTGATTCAGTTGGTTTTATCGTTTTTAATGCATACTAGGCCAGTAGGACCCTGAGAATATAGGCAATTGATTATATGTGGCTTTTAAAATCAATATAGTGCATATCCCTTAATGGCAATATTATTTCCTTCTGCAAAGCAATAGGGACTTTTATGACATCACATTCCAATTACATAGACATTAACATGTAGTTATTGCCCCTATGCATCTATAACAGCTTCCACTCTTGGGACCACTTTCCAAAAAACGGTGGAGTGTTTCTGTGGGAATCCATTGATCCAGTAGAGCGTTTGTGAGGTAATTTACTGATGGGGGTTGAGGTCAGGACTCTGTGCAGCACTCAAGTACTTCCACACCAAACTTATTAAACCATGTCTTACCCAAACGGTTCCCACTAAGTTGAAAGCATAGCAATATCCAAAAAGTCTTGGTTTGCTGAAGCATTAAGATTTCCATTCACTGGAAGTAAAAGGGCCTATCCCAACTTATGAAAAACAGACCCTATACCATTATCCCTCCTCCACCAAACTTTACAGTTGGCAGAATGCAGTCAGACAGGTAATCCAGACTGCCAAACAGAGGCCACAGAACACATTTCCACTGCTCCAGAGGCCACAGAACACATTTCCACTGATCCAGTATCCAGTGGCTTTACATACTCGATCCAACACTTGATGATGGGAGGGTTGCATGCATTCATTTAAATGGAAATCTTCAGCTATGGAATCAGGTAAATATCTAAATAGGCCGTGATTAAAAAAAAGTAATGGGTATAGTAAAAAAGGAAAATTCAAATAAAACGCCACAACAAACGGTATATAGCGGTATAAAAATATATATTTAATACATAGACATATAAAAACACATCTAAATGTACAGTAATATGGAGAGAGAAAAAACACATAAAATGCACATCAATTATGCTAAATCTCAATTGTCCAAAGCATAGGACAGCAAATACAACGATTGCAGATTGAAAGATAAATGAAACAGGATATTAAACCGGTAATACACACACCTCTGGTTTGCCCGAATCTGTGCTGAACTCGAAAAAAGGGGGATTTTTCGAAGAAAACCTGGCCAGGTATTGAAAACAAGATGCCAAAAAGAAAAGGGACGCGTTTCGACTACTTCCTCAGCCTAAACAATGGTATATGGAATCAGTAGAGCATTTTTTTTATTCATAAAAATTTCTATAATTAATTAGATTAGGAATAGTATTATGGAGTCCTATTTGTCATGCTGCGTGCCAATTTTTTGTGTAATTGAACGAGAGAATTGTCCAATATACGAAAGTAAGACATCCGGCATCGAAGGGGTTAAACAGGACAGGCAGGAGAGGACGCAGGACACATACTTTGATAAAGCGGACCTCAGCTAAATGCGTAGCCGATGTAGGAGGAGCCAGACAAACCACAAACTACCTCAAACCAGCAGGTCACATCGAAGCTCCAGCCAAACCGTGCTGCTAATGTTGGAAGTACTTTTTAATGCTCGGTGACTGATTTTACTACCTCATATGTAAGCAGATAAGATCATATTTACTTACTTTATTAAATAAGAACTATATACACTTAACATCTGGTTCCTTTCCATTCTTCCCCTTCTCTCCTGCCTGCTCTATTTTTGGGCTGCAGTTCATTGCCTGCAAGTGCACAGAATATCCTGGTTTCTACACCAGTAACCCTTTACATGCCAGAATAAACATTTGTAATGCTCTGTAACACAGGAGTGCCATATTACTCCACCTATTTCAAAACGATCTTCAACTTAAGATTTGCCTCAACACATTTTTTTTTACTAGCCAGGTGCCAACCCTAACCCAAATGCATAAAACACACACACACATACATATACATATACACACACACACACACACACACACACACACACACACACTTTCTACTCACAAGGAGAGCACACAGCAGCAGGGCTAATGTTGGCACGATGGGGGAGTGAGATCAGATATTCCTTTTAAGTTTTTGTGTAATAGTCCAGACTTCCGTGTTTCGCGGCATACGACATCGGCGGACGCAGTGATATATTTAATCTCCCTTTTTCCTATCCCTTTGATACTGTCACCACCTCACCAGTGTGTTACCGTCTATGGCACCAAATGTTATACCTTTTGGGTTTTTATTATGGCATAGTAGGAAGTGTTTTGACAGGGTTTGTTTCTTTTATATTTTTCAGACATGTTGTTCTACGAGTTTGTTTCATTTCCTTGTAGTTCAGCATGTGGATATGCTGTTTAGGGGGACATGCTCTACTTTTTTATTTTTTTTAAAACACATTATAAAGTTGTGGGGGGTTTTCCTCCTTCATCTAAAAGCCGAGAGCTAAGTGGGAAGGTCAGTAGAAAATGTAAACCAGATACCCAGTAGTAAATAAAACATATTTAGAAATACAGATATTCAAATTTTAAATGGATGCATAATTTTTTTAAATAATTATTTACTTTAATATGCATTATAAAAGGTAGGTAATGTCCAAGGAGGAGTGGTCCTTTAATGCTCCTTGTATGGATAGAGCATCAATAACAGACTAAAAGAAGATAAAGGCTTTTAGGTTTCCAGTATTAGTACTGTGGCTAAGAGTTAATTTCCTGTTTGGATGGCCTTAGGTAACAAAATAAGGCCAGAAGTGAAAGGAGCTTTGTCAATATGCTAAATGATAGAAGAAGAAAAAAATGTCACCTCCTGCTCTGCCTTGTGTCATTCAATCTCTGTAACTGCTCACAGACTTAAGTTAAATTAAAAAGGAGTGAGGGCTTCAAGCAACAGTTGACTTGCCATCCCTCTACAAAACTTAACGGAAGCTTAAAAATTCTAAATAATTAATTTGGCAGAGAAGTGAAAGATCAACCTGAAATGCCACTCTGGGCTTTACTCATGGGGAGAGAGAATTACAGGGGCTTAACAAGGGAATTTCAAACTAAAGGCTAAAATTGTCACATTCAGCCCTATGACTTTACTTGCTTTCCCTCTCAGTAGCCTTGGCCATTTTCTGTAAAACATAAAAAAAGTGGTAGTAATAGAAGAAGTTGGTGATTACACATAAAAGCTACCAGAACCTTAATGAAATACAATTTGACCATGATCTTTACAGGAAAGTTTAAGCTGATGACGGAATAGTAGGCTATAGGTAGGCCACCTTTTGGTAGTGTTGTGCTAAAGTAAAACTTTGAAGTCCCTCGGTGTGCCGGTGTTCTGACATTTCCTCCGAGAATCCAGATCTTAGACTCGAGTGAACCACGCATGTGTGTGATTGCTGAAATCACTGATAAGACAGCTCGGTGGAAATGTAGACTACTGACTACCCCGCATGCGTAAACATCTCAGCAATGTCTGAAATGATGATAACTACGCTTCCCATGATGCCTGCTGCCTACAACGGTATGAAATCTAAGAAATTAGACCAAGGGGTAAGTTAGAGTAAAGGTAAGGATTGGTGCAACATTAGGGTAAACTACATAGATTACAGCTAATCCTAACCCCTTGGTATGATCTGTGCACTTGGGTTTAAAATAGCGTTTAGCTCCAATTCCCGGAGGAAATGATAGAACACCGGCAATATTTTCAAAGAGGAACAAATGGTTAAGAAAGTTCATATTTTACTAATGATAACAAATACAAGCAAGTTATATGCAGTGCTGTATTTCGAACGAGGCAAACAATGCAAGTGCCTAGGGTGGTGGCACAAAATTAAAATTCCCCCCCCAAAAAATATCTTGCTTGCCGGCAGACGGTGGCTGAGATTGGAAAACTTTGTGTTGCCTGTTCAGCTCTCTGTGCGATATGACGCGGATGTGCTGACATCAGGCACGCGGCGGGTCATGTGACCCATCTGCACTCACCACGCAGGGAGCTGAACAGGCAGCATGGTAGGACACCATGCTGTCTGCCACCAGGGATCAGGGTAAGTCCTGGAGTGAGGGGCGGATGGCGGTGATGGATGCATGTAATTGGGGTGATGGAGGCATATAATTGGGGTAATGAAGGTAATGTAATTGGTGTGAGGGGGGCATGTAATCATATAATGTTGGTGATGGGGGCATGTCCTGGGTGTGAAACGTGGGTAGGGGGGTGCCGGAATTTTGTTGGCCTAGGGCAGAACAAAACCAAGATACACCACTGGTTATATGTATTTTGAAATAAGAGCAGAGACCATCCATGCCCGTCACGCTCTCCTACCACATGCCATGCATGTCTGTCTTGCTTTCCCAACTTTTTGTCTCTCTGCTACCCCATGCATATTCCGCTCTTTTGTCTCTCTCCCCCATGTCAGTCTGTGTTGATCAATGGGAGCATGAGTCAAGCTTTGATCCTTGGTATCCAGAAACCTAGGCAGTAGTGCGGCGAGGGGGAGGAGCAAGCAGTCTGTGCAGACGCACCGCACTCCCACTACACACGGAAAATAACCCCCGCAAAAAATGGTGAAAGGGCAGCCGGCACACAGTGCTGTGCAGAGGGAATTGGCAGTGCAGCACTGCCCCTTGCACCATTTTTTGTGTTACTTCCCTGCCCGGCCATGCCCGTGTGCCATGGGTTCGCCATCGCTGCTATAGGGTCTACTCAATAAAGTAAAGAGTGAATTATAGGGAACTGAAATTAGAATTTCAACGTTTAGGCCAATGTAGCCAAGTTGGAAGAATTATCCAATGTAGCTACAGGAGAGAATTTTGCCAACTCTGCTAAGTTGGCCTTGTTTAAAATGTCTGTCTCCATTCCCTACAGTTGTCTTCATTGAGTAGACCTTTCTGAGACAAATCGAATCTGTGATCAATGGGAGGGTGAGCCAATCCATAAACCTTGGTATGCCAGATCCCAGGAACTAAAGGCTCCTTAAAATATGTTTCTGAATTATTTTAACTGCAATGTGTGTGCCTAGCATGGCTCTAGATCAGTTAGATGGACTCCTTCACACACGTCAATAACGGAGAAATAAGAATAGTAATCCAGCTAAACTAAGTGTTTTCTTCCTACAAAGCGTCTCTTCCTTGCTAATGGATTCATTGCTTGTGTAAAAAAAATGTATGCATTTTGTGTTCCCATTTATGAAGATGATAAACCACCCTTTTAATAAGTAAGGGTGAAGGGGTTTAGGAACGCGAAGACGAAACATTTGTCTGTGACATGATCTCTGGCTTTTGTTTGCTGCTGCTGAATAACCCCATGCTGGTCCTCTGATTTCTTTGTAACATGACTTCAGATAGATTATATAACTGTGCTGTAGAGTCTGCAGAACCTTGCTCAAAATGTTTCTTTGTTTTATTTTACCTTACTATGGTTTTATATTGGGACTCTGTATATAGGTGTTGATTTATACATATATATAGACCCAACAAGGTCACACCACACTGTTAATATATTTAGGAACAGTACATTAATCTCATCTCCCTAGTTACCATATAGCATACAGTGGGATGGAACATCCTGGCACAAAGACAGATAAGAGCAAATGCCTCTGCTATATAAATGAGGCATGCAAGGACAAACGAAGCAGGGTGCACTATTGCAAGCACCTCAAAGATGCCTATGTCATACTAAATTGCTAATGGGCAGGTTACAATGTTCTGCGTACAGCTGTCATAAGTCGCACAGAGGACTAAAAGCGCACCTGGAGAGAAAGTCAATGCAGCTTGTCACTGAAGAAGACTACTCTATAATTTCCTTTGCAGGAAAACAAAGAAGGAGAAGTGGACAGATTTGTGTGTGCAAGAAGAGAAAGTTAGAGTTTTCTTAGCCCTCCGCCCCCAGCATTTGCTGCCACTTAGTGTTCTTTGTTTCATTATAGGTGCATGTAGTTCTGAGGTAAGCAAAATGCAGGAACGGGAGGAAAGCAGCAATTAGGATGCTCTAATCTCAGTCTAGCTACTGCAGAGAAGGTAGGTAAGAAGAAAACAAATAGGCAGTGCTGAGTCGTCTCCAAACATCTATTTAAGCAATGGCTATATTTTAGTGGCGATATACCAGTAGCATACCAAGGTTGATAGTCTTCCTGAGCGTGACGTGCAGTGTTGGGACTCCAGTCTGGTCCCTATTCTGGGGCCCGCTAACAAGGTTTGGGAAATTTCAAGAAAGAGCTGTGGTTTGTAAATACTTTACTGCAATTTACTTTGTCTGTATTTTCTATTAATATACATATTATATACACACACACATATATATATATATATATATATACACACACACACACACACACACACACACACACGTTGAAAAGAATAGGGAGGACTACTTCCCGTTTAAGGGCTGAGTGTCTACAAACATGCAGAGGAAAACACACTTAGGGCCAAATTTATCATGGCAAAACTAGTGCTATTTTCCAAAAAAAAAAGTGCTAAATTTGGAGCAAACTGTCATACCTTTCCATTGGTTTCCATGGTTACTACTACTATTTTAGAACTTTTTCCTGAAATACCACCTTTTTTGTCTTGATAAATAAGACTTTATGCATAGGGTGTATTTTCCTCTGCTCCTTCTCAGTGGGAGGCTATGTTCATCATCGCTGTTCAAGGGAATAAATGTGGACTTTGCTTCAGTCATTAGCAGTGTGCGCTCAGTTTGTTTTCACGCATAGGTCGACTCAGCTGCCTGGGGATTGCCATTTGTCAGCGGATATAGAATTTGTTTGAATTGTTCTGTGGTTGGGACACAGCTGACCCCCTGGAAGCAGAGAGTATAGCTGGCTTTCCTATTATTTAGGAGTTCATTGTAGGACTATTTACATTCCTTTTTGGTATTACATATAATATATTACACACAGACAGACAGACACACACACACGCACGCATTTAAAGCAATGATTTTCCAGTTGCAGTAGGCTTTGGCTCCAGGCTTTAAAACAAATAAGGGAACACTCTTTTATATCTACTATTGCCCCCCAATTATATGATTCACTGTTCTCCCCACGGTTACCAAGCACTATAGGAAAAAAACAAATAAACAGGCTGCATGTTTTGTTTGGTCACTGACAAGTGAGGCAGGAAGATAATATGAAGGTCTTTTATGACTCAGAAGCCTTGACTAGAAAAAAAACCTAGACACATTTAGAAAGCTTTCTGCAGCCTTTGTAATCTTGTAAAATAAAACAATACAGAGTAGAAAAGGGTATTCACATTGGCCCGATGCCGCCTATTCCATCCCAAATAGGATTGCCACCTATGCCAGCTTTGCTATTAATTTAAAAAAACTTGGGGGCACTTTCCTAACTGCAGTCTATTCTATGGAAATTGAACTAAAAAAAAAAAATAAAAAAAAAAAAAAGGTTGGGTTGCCTAGTAAAAAAAAAAAAAAAGCCACAGCATGCAAATATTGGTGACAGGTTACTCGAGCTGTTGTGGACTCTATATTTCAGGATGACCAGCCAGACAAATTAAATTAACTATAAATCAACAAATGCATTATATTTTAATACAATATGTGTGTGTGCCGTGTATATATCTGTTGTTTTGATATATAATTAAATTAGATGCAACAACAGAGTGGGAAAAAAAATGACAAGGTTATTTACAGAAGGAAAAAGGAAGTTCGAAAGCCTAGTCTTTAGTGAAAACAAGCCGAGAAAAACAAAAAGATCCTGAAAGCAAGAATTGACAGAAAGAAAAAAAAAAAAAAACTACTACTATAAAAACCAAAGCATAATTTAATTAAAATAGACACTGTATCACACGTACAAACAGCTGCTGCATTTCTAAAGCCTGTTAATTAAATGTCAATGGTTTATTGCTGTTTGTAGTAAATGTAAAGTTTCAGAGGGAAAAATAATGTGTATGTATATAATTTAAATTTTTTTATTATTATTTTGTTTGTTTATACATGGTGTATTTAACAAATCTTTTATAGATTTAGCGTGGGTGGTCTCAGTCACATATACCTCCATGGTCTGTTCGGATTTAAATGCAGCTTGGTGGGTAACGGCCAATAAGGCAGAACACATACTATCTGTGGGAAGGAAAAAGGAGTGTGAATAGCCTACCAGTAAAAACATTTAACAGTTACAAAGCTACTTCATGTACAAAGAACAAGGTGTACCGCTCTAGCATTTATTAGCACACCTTGTTGGCCATAAACCAAAGGGTTGTGGGTAAAGCACATGAAAAAAAATAAAAAAACAGGTATGTCTCTGCACCCCCACAAAAATCAATAAAATATTATGAGACCAAAAAGGAGTTGCCCATTTGCATGGAACAAAAAAAACAAAAAAACACTTTTTTTTTTTAAATCTTGTTTATGAAATGGTGTTGTAAATGATTATGTAAGAGTTCCTGGTTTCAGTGCAAGGTATATAGCAATCCACAAAGTAGACACATTCTAATAATCACACATCAGTTAGAGTTTCTGGTGAGCCAAAATCTGAAGCCGAGATATGTACGAGTTGTGTACGGTTTACCAGAATCTATTTTAGATATAGTAATAATGGAATGTTTAACATTGCATATTAGAGCTCCTTTTACTCCAAGCTCTGCAAAGTATATTTAATACTAAACATTTAGATTATATACAGGTTGAGTATCCCTTATCCAAAATACTTCTGGTACCAAGCGTTTTGGATAACAGATCATTTTCACCAATAAGATATATTAAAGCCTCTTGGCACTCACGGAATACAGTAATATTAATGCAATCACTGTACAGAGAAAAGAAATCACTTTTACTGTGAAGTAGCTGTGATATGAGACATCATTGGGAACCTGCCATTGGCGTGTCAGGCCTGCACACGTGTCATTGTATTACTCTTTGTGGGTGCATGGAAAGGCTATACAACAGCTTACGGGGGCTGGCTGGACACTGAATAAACTGTTTGCTTACATTCTGACAGGTTTGTATGGAATTTTCAGCTTGTGTCAAAATCCTAAAAATGTTTGGATAATGGATCATTTTGGAGAACGGATTTCTGGAGAAGGGATACTCAAACTGTCTCATCACTCAATGAGATCTACTGCAATTCACATCATAGAACACCTATAAACAACAATGTAGCAACAATCACTAAAAATGATCTATTGCCCTTTACCCTATTTAAACTATGACAATACAAAGTGAACCAATCACTTAAAAATGTTTTCCTAGAAAACAATCATTACCGATATGACAAGGCAGTAAAGAACGAGAATCATATTATAAAACCATTTATAAAAAAATAAATAAAAAACGGCAATGTTGGTGCATATTTACAGCATTAGTTTACCTACTCTACAGCATAAAACAAATAATTGCACTAAACTGGAGTGACGTGACAGAGTTGTTAGCCACAAAAGTAAAGGTTAACCCATAAGTGACAGAGGTTTTTACATTTCTGCAGGGTTTTGTGTTTAGCTGCAATTTTTCATTCTCGTTTAAGGTACCAACACAGATTATACACTATATGGATAGGAGTATTGGGATACAGCACTGCATTACTGAATTCAAGTGTTTCAATCAGACCCATTGCCAAAGGTGGATAAAAGAAAGCAGTCACCATGCAGTCTGCATGTACAAACATCTGTGGAAAAAAGTGGATTGTTCTGAAGAGCTTGGTGAATTCAAGCGTGGCACTGTGAAGGAAGCCACCTTTCCAAGAAGTCACTTTGTGAAATTTCATCCCTGCTAGATATTTCCACGGCCAACTGTAAGCTGGAAAGTGGAAGCATTTAGTAATCGCAGCAACTCAGCCATGAAATGGAAGACCATGTAAAGTCACAGAGCAGAGTCACTGAGTGCAGAGGTGCATGGTGTGTAAAAAGTCAGAGACCAACATACATATTAATGCCTATATATTTAGAATGCAATAAAATGCATAAAAGTCCCTGTTGGTATAATGGTCAGATATCCCAAGATAAGTCCATATAGTGCATATTGTTTTTATTGCCATGAGAAGGTTTTTTTTTTTTAAAGATACCATTATTTTCATCATATCTTATAATTAACTATTAAAAAAAAAAAAAAAATACATGAAAAATCTTTTACACAATTACATACTATAAAAAAATATTTTTTTGTTTTTCACAAGTTATAGGGCAATAACCTACAGTAGCGTTTTTGTTCCCCCTACAGTGACCTTTTGACCCCAACCCCGATGATATAAATTTGAATCCTAACCCTAGATCTTAACACTAGCAAATAACAAAAGCTATTGGGTAGCTTTTTTTCCGCTGACTGCCGCTAGGAGCAGTCTGGCAACTACAACAGAGTGACCGAAGCATAAATATTGATGCAAGCACCCTTCGTTCTCCTCTCCTTCTATGTGAGCGTCTGGGAACACGCTCCCTGGTTTTTTCTAGCACCTCCTCATTCTCATTTCCAGTCCGCTTTTCTCTGCCCTTCTCCTTTATTGGCGTAGACCCGCACCAAACCTCCACAAAAGCGCAGCTTCCTTTCAAGTATGGCGCATACAATTGCTCCTAGTAGTGATCGAATAAATGTGTACCAGAGGATTTTTTTTACAGTGTTCATATAATATATTTGATTTAACACTATCACTTACATAAGATGTAACTAGATTACCTGTGCATTTAAAACAAATACATATACAAGACATTTGCCAGTTTTTGTTGTTGTTTTTTCTATGTTTGAATTAATTGCATGTAAAAGTAAAAATAAAATTAGGTGTTTGTCACCAGCATCCATTTTGAGAATTTTACCCATCTCCAAAATCTTCCAGAAAGTCTCACTTTACAACAGTAGCCAGAGCTGTGTACAACATTGTTTTACCTGCCTTCCTACACAAAGAGAGGAGACTGACCTGATCAAACAGGATCATAACTCTGCCGTCTCGTGATGTAATAGTTCCATTACACCCCCCCCCCCCATTCAATTCAGTCTATGATCAGAATTCTGACTTATAGACTGTCCCCATCCCAAAAGTGAGATACTAGTGCTGTTAAGTCACAAAATGACAGCACCCAGTCACACTTGTTTAATAAAATATATTTCATAAACATAACAAAAACAAAAAATACTTATACAAAATCAACAATGCAAAAAAATCCTTTTCATTTTTGGGTGGGAGTGTCCTTTTAAATCACCAGGTATGAGGGGCAAAAGCATGAACAGTGGGGTATCCCAGCTACCCAAACTCCTGACGCATTTCGGACTCTATGAGCCCTTAATAATAGGTCCTTAGCCCTAAATGGCATGTTCATTTCACCTCAACTCACCTGTACTGCACAAAGTTTAGGGGTTTACTTTAACATTTGTAGGTACACACCACTGGATTCTAATGATGAACATACTGATCCTGGAAGCATTAGTTGCAAGTGGCTCAGATGTCTCCCTCTTCTCTTCCCCTAGGAGCAGAGAGAGGATACTCCCAGGCTTAATAAATTCTAGTATTAATGTTGGCTCCTCAAATTTTACTGCATGGATTCTAGAACCTGTACAGATTTAGCAATCTGGTCCATAGTCTACCAAAAACCACACACAAATATCGACATCATAAACTAAAGCCATACCAGTCATTTACCGAAACTAGAAATGTGTGAAAGTACATACATGGTTCCATGAAACAAAAACATGCATCATTCCAAAGAAATCACAAGCTGTCACAATTCTTTCATTACAAACGCTTATAAATAGGAAGCTGGCAATACATATGCAGCAGATCACAGATATAATACATGCAGCGTAGGATGAGTCATCAACAACACAGTAAAATATGTCTGATACGACAATCAACAATATGGCAACTACTTAAGCGTCAGTTCCTGGATGCCAAGCATATGGAGAGTCGAGATATACGCCAAGTGAACAGGTGTAGTGACCGCCACCAACAGGGGCAAATTCAGGAATTTCATGGGGGTTCCACCTGTGCTTTTTTACCAAATACTGCCATGTGAATTGATCAATGTACAAAAAAACACCCACAGCAGTAACTAAGCTCTATATAAAACAGATAGCATTTAAAGTCCATAAAAAGACTGTAAACATTCACAATATGAATCCATACTTTGATTCCTCACAAAAATATATTAAAAACTCATGGGAAACAAATGATAAACACACACAGACATCATATACTTCCTAGCATGCATACTTGTACTTGTCCTGAAAGGAATGCTAATAAAAGCACATGTCATATGAATATAAGGGTCTACTCAACAGAGAGAATTGCAGGAAACGGAGATGGGAATTTCAAACGTTTGGCCAATTGGAAAAAAAATTTCCAATGCAGTTAAATGGGAATATTCTTTCCAACTCTGCTACTTTGACCTAAAGTTTGAAATTCCCACCACAATTCTCTCTTTATAGAGTAGACCCTAAATAATAATAAGTTATATTTTATAGACTATTTTAGGAGTCACAAAAGAGATCATAGGTAACATTATAAAATATTTCCACACAAATGGTTAGAGAGCAGGGGTGTTACAAGTCAAGATACCAGGTTGATATATTTAAGTATTGCTCATAGGCTATTCTGCATAGACAAGGCTGTTCTTACGATCTTACCAGAAGAACCAATCAGGATCCCTTACTTAAATATGTTTTGCTTTTTTAGACAAGTGGAAGCATTCTGGCCCAGGGAAGACTGTACACCTTATGTCCGATACACCTCAAACATTGTAGGGTTTTTTTCTTGTAAATTCTTGAGCTGCTGTATACAAAATAGGCTATTGCGTTACTAAGGGCTGATGATTACATAGTTACCACACTGCCTGTTGTTGTGTGAGGCATATTTTACTTGCAGTACAAATATGAGTCATCTATGCTGCATGCATTTTATCTGTGCCCCGCTATTTGTCAGAGTTGCTATATTTTCTTAAACAGATGCTTGGTTAATAACTTGAGGCCATTGAAGATGGAGAACTTTGAAGTGTAGATCAGTTTAGTTTAATGTGAATGAATATTTTGTCATTGTTGTACTGCATGTTAGATTCAATTGAGCAATGATTGTTCTGGAATTCTATGAATCATTATCAATCTTTAGATTACTCATGTAAGACTGGCTACCCACAGGCTGAATATGGCCCTACAGGGTTTATCTAGAAGTACTTTACTGAACATCAAAAAGAAAAATCATTGTTAGTTCTAGTATGACCAACATATCCAATAAGTTCAGAGAATAAATAGTTTGCAGCCTAATAATAATGAATTAGTAAATATTAATATAAAAGTGCCTTAATATAAAATCTTGTCTTTTAAACAATCACGTGTCTTAAAATCTATAGCCACATTCCTGGACAGCGTTCAACATCATATATAATGATATATAGGATTAAATAATAATACTAATTAAGTATAGTCAGGTGTAATATACACTGAATTGTTATGTCTAATAGTCAACATAAAGCCTCCACTATACACACACTGGAGGAGTATAATCTATATAAAATTATAAACCCATGGTATTAAGTAATTTGTCTCTGAACACAGTACTGGTTATAATAGCTGCTGAAAGAACTATATTTATGTGGAAAATCCTAATTAAAAATAAAAATTATACACATACACACACACATATCATACATGCTACAAAAGAGCAAGTAACTTATTTCTTGGCAAAAACTCAACATGTCATACATATTTAGCCTTGTTCTAAAGCAAAATCCCAATATAGCCACATTTCTATGGGAAACTATTATATCTAACTCAAAAATAAATCTATATCCTCAAAAGACAGACACATTTCCTAACATTCATAACCTAACCCAAAAGATAAACATATTCATAATAGACAATATTGAAAAACCTAACCCAAAAGACATTCTAGAAAAGAAAAAATCCAACCATCATGGTAAACTCAGTCTCTTGAGGTCATTAAAGATGAGAGAATAGGGATGACTGCATAAAGCCAAAAAACATTTTGAAAAAGGAAGAAATTGTGACAATAACAAAATAAAATAGTCAACTTGTGTTTTTTGCCCATAATTTGGCTACTCAATCTTCACAGATTTTTGCCCATATTTGGTTCAGGAGGAAAATAAATAAATAATTACTGGCCTGGGGCATCCATAGGATTCCCCCTACTCAATAAGGTTTGAACCTGGCTAAAACATGTGAATGTCAGGCATTTAAAATGGCCAGCTCAGGGGCCCAGCAGTCTCCAATAAAGTTGGGTGCTTTTAGAGACAACTCAGTCAAATGTGTTTTTTTTTTTTAATATTTTGTTGATAGATGGATTTTTTTTGCCCCAATTATTTTTGGATGGCCTCTTTCCCAGGGCAGAGCTGAGGATCAAGGGCATCGTGGGACATTTTAAAAAGCCATCGTTTTTCTTGCAGGGCATTCCTTGGGTGCCAGGAGTGTGGGCAGTGATTTTCACGTGGGTTTTTTTTTTTGCAGTCTCCCTCTACCTGGGCGAGGCAGAGATAAGAGAAAGTAGGTAGGGAATAATTTGATTTTAATTCACATCACTGGGTCCAGGGGCTCTTAGGTAGGGGGCATCTGACCAGCCCCTGGACCATAGTAATTATTGGGCGGCTTCTTATGGGATGGGCTACTAGAACCAACACTCTAATTAGGGGCCAGGGTGTGGTTGCCACCTGGCCGGTATTTTACTGGCAGGGCGGTAAAAAAATTGGCTTTTAGTCAGTGCTAAGTCTATGGAGGCTATAGGTAGGCGGTATTTTCCTGACAAAAAAAAAGGTGGCAACCCTAGGCCAGGGACTTTTCATCAGCCCCTTTCCCAATTTGGCTATTTGGACTCTCTTTGGTACTATTTCAGTCAGCCAAATATAAATTTTAAGGGATGCAAAACAAGTGTAAAAATCCTACTAATCTGCATAATTAAAATCTGCATAATGAACAGAAATTGTACTATGCGACTTCTTAATCAAAAGATGCCCTGGAAGCCAAAGAGGCTTATTCTGATCTACAACACTTTTTTTTTGGTTATGGATTCACTCTCCGGTATCCCGATTCTTTGGGACATCAGAAGGCAAAGTGTTCTGCAAGTATGTGCAGTACAATAAAGGCACCAACCAGCATCAATTATGCCACTTGGTAACCAGGGCTCGAGTCCTGCAGGAACGCGTGGGAACGGCGTTCCTGCACTTTTTTCATGGCAGGAACGCCGTTCCCTTTGCTCCTGCAGTGGCTGATCTGGATTTGAGCCGCCGTGATTGAAAAAATAAATAAATAAATAAAATAAAATAAAAATTATTATTTATTTATTTTTTTTCAAAGTCCAATTCTCGCGAGACTTCGGCCGTTTCGCGGGCTTTTCTCTGCACGGAGGAGGTGTCCGTCCAGGGACACGGAGCAGCAGCTACCAGGTAAGTGATGGGGAGGAGGGTGGTTCCTGGGCATCTGAGAGGCATAATATTACTGGGCATCTGAGAGGCATAATATTACTGGGCATCTGACTGGCATAATATTACTGGGCATCTGAGAGGCATAATATTACTGGGCATCTGACTGGTACAATATTACTGGGCATCTGAGAGGCATAATACCGTATTTGCTCGAATATAAGACGAGGTTTTTTTCAGAGCAAATGCTCTGAAAAACCCCCCTCGTCTTACATTCGAGGTCGTCTTATAATCTGACCTCAAATTGAGGTCAGACTATAAGACTGGGATCCAGGTCCCCAGCAGAGCTGCAGGGGACCTGGATCCCCCTCTCTAGCAGCAGGGGATGTCTGCGCAACGAGCGCAGACTCCCCTGCTTCCGCCCGGCACGACCGCCGGGGCTTCTGTGAAGAAGCCGGGAACTTCCGCTTTCGTCACAGAAGTCCCGGCGAGCGTGCCGGGCGGCAGCAAGGGAGGTCTGCGCTCATCGCGCAGACTTCCTCTGCTGCCCCACTAGACACCAGGGAAAAGCGGGCAGCTGGGGGATGTCTGCACTATACGTGCAGATATCCTCCATGCTGCCCGACACCTCCGTCTATTATGACGGACCAGCTGTCCGTCATAATAGACGGAGGTGTCGGGCAGCATGGAGGATATCTGCACGTATAGTGCAGACATCCCCCAGCTGCCCGCTTTTCCCTGGTGTCTAGTGGGGCAGCAGAGGAAGTCTGCGCGATGAGCGCAGACCTCCCTTGCTGCCGCCCGGCACGCTCGCCGGGACTTCTGTGACGAAAGCGGAAGTTCCCGGCTTCTTCACAGAAGCCCCGGCGGTAGTGCCGGGCGGAAGCAGGGGAGTCTGCGCTATTACTGGGCATCTGACTGGTACACTATTCCTGGTATCTGACTGGCATAATATTACTGGGCATCTGACTGGCACACTATTCCTGGTATCTGACTGGCACAATATTACTGGGCTCTGACTGGCACACTATTCCTGGTATCTGACTTGCACACTATTACTGGGCTCTGAGTGGCACAATATTCCTGGTATCTGACTGGCACAGAGGGGCAAAATCCTGGCATATAGAGGGGCAAAATCCTGGCATACAGAGGCACAATCCTGACATAGAGGGGCAGGGGCAGAGCCCTGTCATATAGAAGGGCAAAATCCTGACATAGAGGGGCAAAATCCTGGCATAGAGGGGCAGGGGCAGAGTCTTGTCATATAGAGGGTCAAAATCCTGGCATATAGAGGGTCAAAATCCTTGAATAGCGGGAAAAAATCCTGGCATATAGAGGGGCAAAATCCTGGCATAGAGGGGCAAAATCCTGGCATATAGAGGGGCAAAATCCTGGCATATAGAGGGGCAAAATCCTGGCATATAGAGGGGCAAAATCCTGACATAGAGGGGCAGGGGCAGAGTCCTGTCATATAGAAGGGCAAAATCCTGGCATAGAGGGGCAAAATCCTGGCAAATAGAGGGGCAGGGGCAGAGTCTTGTCATATAGAGGGGCAAAATCCTGGCACATAGAGGGGCAAAATCCTGGCATAGAGGGTCAAAATCCTGGCATATAGAGGGGCAGAATCCTGGCATATAGAGGGGCAGAATCCTGGCATATAGAGGGGCAGAATCCTGGCATAGAGGGGGGGGGGGGGGGTCGCAGTGGATTTTGTGAGTTCCCACACTTTTTTTCCCAGGACTTGACCCCTGTTGGTAACACATCGGCATACGCAGTGTGCAACCGCACATGCAGCATTCCCATACATAACTAGGAATGACCTCCAATTTGATCCAAAGAGATATGGAAAACAATTGCAGGAGGGAGAATTACTCTCCAGAGGGAACCCTGTTTTAGGCTTTTCTTGTTTTTTTTCATTTTGAGGAGCTGTCCACAAAACCGTAAGTTAACGCTTAATAAATTCTTTAAAAGTGTATTGTAGGTAAAAGTCAGGAGAGCAGCCACAGTTCTACAGATGATGCTTGTAGATTTACTGCATATTTTCTGTGCCATTTTTAACATTAAATTGCTCAGTAGAAAACAAGTTTATCCAGATAATACATGTTGTCATGATCTCTATGGCCATTTCTTAATTAAATAACCCAACCTAGATTATCCCCCCCCCCCCCCCCCCCCTTCTTCACAACAACAACGAGGAGTTTCAGCATTGAGGTTGGTGCTAAGAAGTGGTGTTCAGTTAAAGGGACAGTTCAACACATACAGGGTGCCAAAAATATTGTTGGATAAATGCTGCATCATATAAAAAGTAACGAAAAGGAAAAACAGACATGTCTTATCAGGTTTTTTTCCCCCATCACAGCACACAGAAGCTATGAGGAACCACACTTTATTTGAAATTACATGTTTAGATGTGATCTTATTTTTGTTATAAACATAACTCTTACTAGGAAGATTTATCTCGGGTCTACTTACAAAAAGTGAACTATGGTGAAAAAAGGAAAAACTATGGTGAAAAAAAATGGTACATTAATACAGGTAAACAACTGCTACCATTACTACTTTGAAATATTAAAAATACTCTAAAAACAAAAAAAAATTAGCACTGACAATTTAAAAATGTATAAAGAATTTACATTCGGTGGATGTTACTATTACCCAACTTAATGGTACTCATTTTATCTACCTCGGAAGATATTAATGTGCATAATAATTAAGACAATGGAAACAGAATGTTTATTTTTTGGTTATACAACGACACTTGAATGCAACTGAGAAATAAACCCCTTAAAAAGAGTAGATTTCTAGTTTCCAGATTTGTAATAATTGGTAAAAAGGATGATATATTTTTTCCATATGGAGTGCTTTTGTAGAAAGAAATTGGAAATGTCCTCTTTAGATGACTGCAAAAGAGAAAACACTGAAGCCTTTTATCCATCATTTAACTGTTCAGTAAAAGTAATGCACCTTTAGCCACTTTGCAACTGTGTATAAAAAAGGTGAAGCCAATAACATATGAGTTTAATGAGGTTCTTACAGCTTAGGCTTTGTACCCACAAAGTATTTCTACATTCTGAAAAATCCAGCTGCAATAAAACCTCTTAACCCTGTCAAACAGATTGGCAGTAATTGTGATACAGCAGAGAAGAACTTGGTGGCATGTTTCAATTACAAAGGACACATCCTTTGAACCAGGAACACATGAGATCAGGCTTAATGAGCTATAGAAGTGGGAGTTTATGGGTAGGACAATACTCCAAGCACATGGTCTCTAACAGAATAGCATCTATAGTGGTCATTATTTCTTTGTAGAAGACTAAGTGTGTTTGTGTGTGTGTACTGTAAGCATAGAGTATTTGTTATGCAACGAGAATATTGAAGAATGTCTCTCTGCAGTACAGAATGATTTGAAAGAAGGTAGAAAAATGCAGCATTAGGAAACAAAGCATGAAACTAATAAGGGCACAGCTTCCGGGGAAAAAAATAAGTGAATAGATTTTTTTGTACAGACAAGGGTCAGCCTCATGCATTCAGTACGGTCACAAATAAAAAAGGTAGGTTTCACCAACATGCAAACAAACAGGTAGAAGCCTATATGCAGGTTATTAGTGGTGTTCTCTGCAAATACCCCTCCATACCAGATTTTAGATGTAATGCTGGAGTGTACCATACCCCAGTTGTCTGCCTGCTGTCTGGAGTGTTTCATTATCTAAATCAGGGGGTTGTCAGACACAAAGGAGTAGAGCAGGGCTCGACAAACCCCGGGCGCCAGGTCGCCATGGCGACCAGGAAATCAGACCTGGCGCCCGGGTGCTGGTTGTCACAGGGAGCCCTTGCCGGCTGCCATCCGTTTTTCTTTTACTTTCTTTTTCAGCGCGAGGGGAGAAAGTCTGTGCGGATCACACAGACTGTAAGCTCCGCCCCCTCGCGCAACACGCTGTAGTGCCGATTGTCACGTGACAACACGGCACAGGAACAGAAAGAGATCGGGCTCCAGCATAAATGTCACCCTCCCCTGCAATGAGGTAAGCAGCAGGGAGGGAGGACACTGTAAGAAATATTATTTTGTTCTTTAAAAAAAAAAAGAAAAAGGTGTGTATGTGTGTATATAACTGGCTGCATGTGGTCTGTATGTATGTATGAGTGAATGTAGCTGACTGTATGTGGTGTGTGTGTGAATGTAACTGACTGTGTATGTATGTGTGAATGTATGTGAATGTAACTGGCTGTGTATGTGTGAATGTAACTGGCTGTGTATGTATGTGTGAATGTAACTTGCTGTATGTGGTGTGTGTGAATGTAACTGGCTGTGTATGTGGTCTGTGTGTATGTATGTATGTATGTATGTGTGAATGTAACTGACTGTATGTGGTGTGTGTGAATGTAACTGACTGTATGTGGTGTGTGTGTGTGAATGTAACTGACTGTATGTGGTGTGTGTGTGTGAATGTAACTGACTGTATGTGGTGTGTGTGTGAATGTAACTGACTGTATGTGGTGTGTGTGTGTGTGTGTGTGTGTGTGTGTGAATGTAACTGGCTGTGTATGTGGTGTGTGTGAGTGTAACTGGCTGTGTATGTGGTGTGTGTGAATGTAACTGGCTGTGTATGTGGTGTGTGTGAATGTAACTGGCTGTGTATGTGGTGTGTGTGAATGTAACTGGCTGTGTATGTGGTGTGTGTGAATGTAACTGGCTGTGTATGTGGTGTGTGTGAATGTAACTGGCTGTGTATGTGGTGTGTGTGAATGTAACTGGCTGTGTATGTGGTGTGTGTGAATGTAACTGGCTGTGTATGTGGTGTGTGTGTATGTAACTGGCTGTGTATGTGGTGTGTGTGTATGTAACTGGCTGTGTATGTGAGGTGGGTGTATGCCACTGTGTCCGTGCGATTTTGTGATGTGCCGTTGTCTGGCTCCTAAATTTTTTGGCTGGCTCCTAAAACTAAATTAAATTTGTCAAGCCCTGGAGTAGAGACATGAGGCAAGTTGTCACATTAGAGCTACACTGCTTGATTGGCAGTCTGTTCAAAGGTTTGTTTGTCATATCGCAGATTAGTCCCCAAGTGGGTATTAAACAATTACCATGTAGCCATTTCTACACCGGGGAACCTGCTTCCCATCTCACTATGGCATCACAGAGCTTATTAAATCTGTATAAATCACCACATCAGAAACATTATGTTAAGAAACTCTTGTATATTGCATACCACAACAGTTACACCCAACCCTACAATTACCATCTGCCAATACACACTAACCAAAAATATTACTCATGCTCTAACAAGGCTTCCCATGGATGCACGTGATTAGCAACAGGAACACCATTTAACTTCTGATGCAAGGACACCATAACCCAGACCTGCAGAACAAGGTAGTGCTTACATAATAAATAAAATAATGAAGGCTTAAACTGGTCATTAGAAATTAGATAGTGGGAAAAACAACAGCTGCTCTTACATAACTAGTACTAGATTAAAAATAGAAACCCTACAAAAGCTCTACTAATAATATTAAACTCTAGTCAAAGTACAATATTTATTACAAAAAACAAAACCCACCTTATAGCATTTATACATGCATACATACATATACACATCTGTCATCAGCTCTGTTCCACACCTTTCAACAAACAGCATGAGAAAATAGCAAACCAATGCCAAAAGGTGAACAGGATTTTAATGCACCTAGCACACATACAGGAGCTGGCAAGGCAATGTGTAATGTTAATATGAATCCCCCCCCATGGGCTTTCTGTATCCACAGTTAAAGTCACACATTTTGCAGTCTGGTTGCTACCCGAGCCATTTCAGCTTCTCTGTTGTTCCAACAAGGTGGGTGAACATAATTCACAGCGCAAGAGGTGAAGTGGATGCTGGCATGAGGTACCAACTCGTTCGTCTCCTGCGATTATTACTGAGGCATATAGAGCAGTTTGCAGTGGATGAACCTGTGAGCCAGATATACATCAGGGGGGACAAAGACTTGCAATCCATTGTGCCATAGGCAACATTTTGGTATGCAACTGGTGGGCTGTTAGTTCATCAGTAAATGAGTCACAAGTATATCTGTTGATCGCACTGGTTTGGGAGAGGTAACAGGAAAGCTGCAAGTAGTCTTATGGTGCTAGAGATAACAACTTGGCACCTCCCCCCCCCCCCCCCCCAAAAAGCAGTTTAGCTGGAGTAGAGAATCAGAGATCCACATAGGAAGAAAAAGAAAAGAAAAAAAACAGACCCACACACCATGCACCTCCTACTAATAACTGACAGCACTTTCTCCCACAGACAGATTTCCAAATTGCTAAACTGACATGTTAATTGGTTTTTCTCAGTTCTCCTGCATGGCCCTGCACATTTCTAGCATTAGATCTGCCACTGGAAGTGAAATGGTGGAATATTACAGCAAGATCGCTGTATAGTTTACTATGCACATCACATCATAAAAGACAGATAATCGTTCAATTAATCAGGTTATTCTTTTTTTTTTCCTTTTACAAACGACAATATACAAAGACATCATGATTTATGGATGCAGAATCATACTCATCAGTATAACCTCATATGTTCAGTACACTGAGAGTCACTCCCAGATATCTAGTTGTTTTGGTTTAATCAGTCATGATATTTTGGTAAGCAAACGATTATACGCTGGCAATGTAACGGAAAATGTGCAGAGAGCACAAAAAAAATGCCCAATGTCATCAGATCTGGTAGGACAGCTCTGTTTATTCATAACAGGTCATTAGTGTCTAGGGTTTAAGATAAACACAGTCTAGTACACACAGCTCAAATGTGGTTTGAGACTGGTCCTCTCAACCAATTTCAAGAATCATAAAACAGTTTGTTGCTGTCCTGGAAGAGGAGGCCCCTCGAAAAATCAATGAGTACTTATACTATACAGACTATTGTAAACAAACATGTTAAGAGGGACATGGAAACACCTCGTGTTTGTTTTGTCATGCTGGCTCCACATTTGATAACATGTTAATAAAAAAAAAAAAAGTAGTAGAATTTAAAAAGTAAAAGTATCCACCTGCATAGTTTTAATAAAGCTGCTTGGAACAGCTGCAATGGTTCCCATTGTGAATAAAGGTTACAGTGATATATTGCAAAAGCCAAGACAAACAGAGCTGGAACACAAGACAAAGACAAACACAGGCCATTGTGCTCCACACTTCAAGTTGCTTCCAGAGATCAGGTAGCAGCATGGGAAAAAAAATAAAAAAAAAAAAGTAGCACAAACTAGGGATTAATGCATTGACTCAGAGTACCAACCACATACTCCTGAAAAGCATTAACCCCTTAACAGAGGTTTTTTTCTTCCCCACTTATGCAATTTTCATACAACTTAAAATACCATTATTTTCATCATATCTTAGAATTTATAAATTGAATAAAATATGGAGAGAGAAAAAAAAAAAAAAAGAAAAAACACTTTCTAACTTTAACCATATTTCACATTTACAAAACTGTAAAAAAGATCCCATCTAAATATTCCAAGTTTACATGTTTTTCTGTTTTTTTTTTGCAAGTTGTAGGGCAATAACCTAAAGCAGCTTGTTTTCCCACACCATACAAATTTTCCCCTACAGTGACTTTTTGACCCCAACGTAACCCTAAATCTAGCGACTACAACAGAACGACAGAAGCTGTGATTGTACAGTTTCTGAAGGTCTTGTCAGCAAGATGGTAGCGGAGGTTTCCATTGTGGTGCTGCTCTTCCGTTATGGTGCACACTTTCTCTCCTAGCAGCGATCTTATGTACGCCGGAGGATTTTTTCAGTGTTGCCGGATGCATCATGATCTGATTGCTGGTGGCGATTATTGATCACCTCCGGAAGTCTTAAAGACTTCCCATGGTGTTAAAAAGGTCCACCCCCTGGGCCTGTTTTCAGAACTATAGTATACAACTATATGTTCCGAAATGTACATGCTAGCATTGAAATAAATAAATAAAACTTGGATAAGCACTAGGCATGCACCGGTTTCTGCGTAGGGATGTATGCAGACTCCTAATACATATGCTGCTGTCGCACACCTGTTCATTAGACATCTCTATGCAGACTGGTTGACTGGCTCCCAAGTGTTATTGGGAAGAGCTCTCCCCACAGGGATCACTATGAAAGAAAATGAAAAAATGAATAAAAATTGGATCTAATTTATTACTCGTTTCCAGAGTGATCCTTTAAAGGTTGTTGCAACAACTCACGCAACACTTTATACAATACATATGGTTGAAAAGATTTGACAAAATTAATTATCCAGAAAGAAAGAGTCAAACAAATGACATAAAAGGTAGAGAGTACTGTTCATAAGCCTACAATCTCATACTTTCAGGGTAAAGCACTGGAGCACCCAAATACAAAACAAAATAGCCCAAGAGATGGGTACTTGTGGCCCTGAAGTTGTAAATCCCTCTCTAACCTTATACAAGGATTCCATGTCTTGGCAAATAAGAACAAACATAAATTTTTATTATTGCAGCAGTCCTTATAACTAATATTTTTTTAGGATGGTGCAATAAGCAGAACTACAGCATGCAGCTGTGTGTATGAACATATACTATACAATGGCAATATTATATAGCGCTCAAGCATATAATCAATGATGATGCCAAAACATAAAATATTTGACTTTCACTAATACGGTTACTCAAGGAGTCAAAAGAAACCCCAACAAAATTGTGGGGCAGGGAAGAGAAATTTAATAAAATTATATTTTAAGACAGCAAATTAAATATTAATACTAATTATACAAGATTTAATTTGGTATTTTTTCAGCAAGTACACTTTTTATTAAAAAAAAAAAAAATATTCAGTGGTTTTATTTTGGCTTTGGATGTCATTTACAGACACACACACACACACACACACACATTACTGGGCTAATGCATTGTTTTGAAGCGTACATCTGAAGCTCACAGCTGGGCCTTCACATAGCAGAGCAACAAGTCTCTTTTAAATGCGTCTATCTAATTAGACACTGACAAATCTCTACATCCAGACCCAGTGACATGGATTACCGTACTTAAATTTTCCACTTCTACAGATTGGTATCAATTAAAAAATATTCTGTGAAATCACAGCGAACATTATTTTCATACAATGCAATATATGTAACATGCTCAGTTAACCCTACTGCGACGACAGTGGCTAAACCACATGACTGCAGAGAAACAAAAAGAAGGATTTTTCTCCCCCCACGTTTGTGGCATGATTCTTAGAGTCTAATTCGAGTGGTACCATCATTTGCACCTTTGGGAAAATAGGTATAACCTTTGTAGACCCAAGGATTGTGTTTGTCATCTACGATGATCAGAAAGGGTTAATGTCTCAGGGACTGACCTAGCAAATCTTAGAATATTTCCTCTCACAACAATAATTAAATGTACAGAAATTAATGTAATTATTACATTAAATGATGACAGAAATCCTAAAAATGGTTATGACCCAGTCCTGTAAATAACAGGAGCACACGTCTTTAAAAACAAAAGGACAACAGGACAACAGGAACAGATCACATGGATTATTACAACATAAACAGCTTTGGGCAAGATGACGATGTATTAAGAAAGGAGGTGTGGTATTTATTTTAATTTAATAAATTTAAACTACCAGATAGAAAGAAAAATATGCTTTGCATCAGACTCCATTTAAAAATAAATAATAATCTTGTGAAAAAATGTGGTTTGTACTAATTCCCAGTGTATCAAAATATTTATATTACGAGAGAACGTGATTAAAATAAGTAAAAATGTATATTTGGATGGGTATAAAGGCTACATGGCTAGTAACTCTGCAATTACAGCAGTGCATTGCATAATGAAAGGTGGTCATATTTTTTCTGTGTCCCTCTCATGTCAAAGTTTTCAGGATTAATGCTTTGGACTGGTGCAGGCTGGAATTTAAAAACAAGTAAAATACAACTACATATTCATGTGGTCACATGGAGTAGAAAAGGACAGCTTGAGGATGCTATGTCATCTTGATTCCTCTTAGTCCAGCTTCATATATCACAGTAAATCAGGATCTGTCAGTCAAGACTGGTGATCAGCACTTACACCCCCGGACAGCACCACATCTCCAGAAACTAGAAAAGTGGTCCTGATAATAGAGATATTTCATCTCCTTCCAAGTCTATGAATATATTATAACACCCCCACAAAAATAAAACAGAACACCCACAAACTCCAGAGATATATAGAAAGAAAAAAAAAACCATACATTTCAGAAACCAGGAGTCCATAAACCTTCAGCCTACCAAAATAAAAATAAGGGGGGGGGGGGTTCATCTCTTGCATTGAATCAATAACAAAGCCTCCAAAATAACGACATAATTCAATGATCCACATACGAATGCATCAATTATCAAAACAGGTTACACAAAGCAAACAGTATGAACTGACAGTTCCCAAACTCCAAGAGGGTGAAACGCAGGCTGGTTCCAAAAAGATCATAACATTATCGCAGAGCAGAGATGGATAACCTTTTGGCACTTCAGCTTTTGTGGACTACATTCCCCATGATGATCAGGCAGCCACTTCTATCTAAAATAAACGGCCCCTTTTACATGGAGCGGGGAGGTCTAACATCCCTCACCGACTAATAACGTGACTCCCGCATGCTTCTGGATACTTAAGCTGCTTTGAGCAATTATTTCCAGGCTTGGCTCACCTTGTAGACATTTTCGGTGAGCCGGTGTACCTCATCTGAGCGGGACATCCTGACTCCAGTCAATGCCATAAACCGAGGGCTGGCTGGAAGAGCCGCTAATCCCACAGCCGGCGGGAGCAGGTATTCAACTCCTGCAGCTGGGTTACAGTTTATATACGGAGAGCAGTGTAGCACCTATACAGCGCAGCCCACTTCACCTCCCTTCCCGCCCCTGGAACGCCCCTAACTCCGCCTTCCACTCCAAGACATGGCCTGGCTCTGCCTCCGCTACCAGGCCGCGTTATTCCGTTGCCTGGCAACAGCAGCTTCCTAGAGTACTTCCGCTGTTTGCACCCTGTGTCTTGCTTTAGGATGGTTATAAGAAAGCGCATGGCGAATAATGCTGGCTGGGAGAGTGGAGTGGAAATGCTCAGGGAGTATTTGGCAGTGGCGAGAGCTGTCGATAGAGAGAAAAAAGTTCACACATTCATCTCGTGAATACTGTCAGGAAGGGTGGACGGCAGAGTTATATATAAAAGGGATATGGCCACTTTATATGAAATGAATATACAAACACTCCCCATATTTGCATATGTTCCAGGAAAATTCAATTATTTATGTAGAGAGAAAAATTATAAATCAATATTGTAAGGTGGCTAAATGCTGTCATTGGTGATGCACATTGCCCACTGTATGGTAAAATGGACGCCATGTTTTACTCAGCAACTGCACATACATTTTAATTAGTAACCTATGGCTCATGAGAGGGGTTTCCTGGTGGGAGGCAAACGTTAGTTACCCATTAACAGGAAAAAATATATGGCCGAGGTAGTAGTAGCTAAAAGTCAGCATGTTCCTTCACAACAAGGGTTTTGTTTATAATACCTGGGGTGCTAAAGACTATCCACACCTCACACCCTTCCATAGATCATGTTGCCTTACCCATTTATTTCAAAAGTGCTATACCATGTTTTCAAGATTGCTGAACTATGCTTTTTATCATTTGATTTAGCACCCTGTCCATCTCTCATCAATTGATGTCAATCGAGATGTATAAAAATAAGGCATACCAGGGTCTCAATACAAAAGTGTCAAATGCCCCCTCCACTACTAATCAGTGCACAAATTCAGCTTAGTGACTGGGAGGCCTGTGTACAAGTAGTACAATTCATAAAATGTGACATTTTTGCGATGCAAGGTAGATTTCTATAAAGTTTAATAGAACTTTAAGTAGTTTGTTTACTTTTTCAGATTACTATCCGTTTACCAAGGAATGTAAACTATATGAGATCATTTCTGGTTGTAGGGAATGTAGAACCCAAGATGTGAACCTACTGAGCTGGATAAATTGACTGTAAATATGTAATTAAATTCTAACCTTTGGTCGTGGCAGCTGGCAAACTCTGACTCGAACTCCCATGAGTACTTTCTGGTATTGTGTGAAGGAAAATCTAGTTTGGCTGTCACCTGCTAATGGGCTCAGATATTTTCATTCAGGTAGATTTTGATTATGTTTATCACGGCTTTGAAGCTCTGTGGAAATTTCATGGTGGAAAATAAGATCAAGAGACAATGCAATTAGAATTGAATAATGAAGATAATGTGCATCAGTGTGTCTATGGATTTGCTGTTTGACACAATATAGTAACACTGAAGTCTACTTAATTTAATCTGCATATTTTTGTATTTTGTCACTGGTAATACTGTTTGTTATTGTACTCACTAAAATCACCTCAACAATTCTAAATCAGAAAGAAGCCTACTCATAGAGAGCACTGTTGAAAAGTAATTGATTATGGTGAAGTCAGAAATAGACTTTGAGGCGGCCAGTTCAAAGAACTACAGTCTACAGCACCATACCATAACAGCTCGGGCTGGTGTGAGTATCACCTCCCCAGCTATTGTCTGAGTGTGGCTCTACTGACACACCAATGATTGCACCACCCATTTGCTTTTAACAGATTGAATCAACATTTCTTTATCACTCAATGTTAACTGTACATTATGAGTTCATGGCAGCACTGTCATCAAGAAACAACTTGTGTCAAGGCCAATGTACTGAAATGCATAAGCTGGTGTAAGAAGCCTAAAACTTGAGACGCTGATATAAAAAAGATAAATAAAAAAAGTAACCTGATGATGACATTGATGTTTGTAAAAATGTCAAAGCATGTCTTCAGCCCACATTTCCGGCTGCCAACTGTTAAACATGTGTAGGATAGGTAATGCTATGGGTAGCCATCTCAGTTATCAGTTACAATAATTCATTGCTCTTCATGATTTTACAAAGCAATACAAAAAGGGAAAAATGCTAATACATGTCCTAAATTATATATAAAGCAGCCAACCACTTATAGTGCTCCCTAAAATTAATAGACAATCATACAAAAAAACTTATGCAGTTTATACTTTTTTCTTTACTTTTCTTTTCTTTACTAAATTTAAGACCAAAATAGCCAAATTGGAAAAATAATCCCATTCAGCTATACGAGGGAATTTACCAACTCAGCTATTTGAATTTGAGTTGGAAATTACCTTCTCAATTCTCTGCAATTCCCTCTTTAATGAATAAAGCCAAAACATCTTTAAAAATAGTGCAGTGTTAGAAGCAAACTTGGATAAAGTACTCCAAAATACTCTCATGCACACTCACAATTGGCTGCACATTTTTTTGATCTTTAATGACCCAGTCTTCATGCTAAATAGCAGGTCCTTCCAGAATTTAGCTGACACATCAACTCCTTCTATAAAACCAAAATAGTGCAGGTGTTACTAAAAATAACTTTAGAAATTCATTAAATAAAGTAAGACAGCAGCTCAAATAACAGACTAGAGTGGTTACCCAATTACCACACCCTCAGAACTAATCAAATAAAGATGATGTCTGGAGCGCTTAAATAAAATATAAAACTAAATTGTGACTAAATGAAAAAGAAATGTGGGAACAAATAATTCTCTCCATTTTAGAATGCACATGTTATTTAATTAATAGTCCAAGAGGGGGCGTGTCCGGAAGCCAGCAATGGCGGACGCATTCGGCAATAGATCCGTGCCTGCAGCTTGATAGCAGACGATTTTACCCTGGCAAACTCGGTATGGGTCGCCAGAATAGGACTAACGATCTACCTAAAAAATAGCAATCCAGGGGCTGAACCGCCACCTCCTGGAGCATTCTTTGTCCGTTCACTGAGCCTGAAGACCTTGTGTGGCCTACCTAAAATGGCCGTTGATATCGCAACGGCATCCACCTCCAAGACTTAGCACCCAGCTAACCCCCGACTACTACCAGAAAGCTGGAGGGAGGCATTCCAACACCTGTCAACAAAAGTGGATAGAGCGGACATCGTTGATAGAGCCATCCAACGGCTCATATTGGAAATTACGGGACTCAGTCAGGACTTAAGACAAATTGATGCCAGAGTGCTCTCTCTTGAAGAAGGGGCACCACTTACTTGAGATACAGTCGATGCCTTAAACCAACACATACAGATCCAAGAGTATCATATCTACTCGCTACAGCAACAAGTTGAGATACTCGATAACTGTAGCCGTAAAGGCAACATCAGGGTAAGAGGCATTCCTGAGGACACCCCTGAAGACAAGTTACAGCCCTTAGTACAAGGCCTCTTTGATAACATCTTGAAGAGAGGCTCAGATACTGTTGAACTAGAGAAGCTTCATAAACTAAGAAGCTTTAAAGCAATGGGGAAAACCGTCACGAGAGATGTGGTCCGTACCCTACACTATCATAACGAACTGGATCCCGTACTCCAGGCTTATCGGAATATGAGTCCACTGAAGATTGCAGATACTGCAATACCTCTTTTTGCAGACCTTTCTTGAATGACCCTACAAGTTAGGAGAGTGCTACACCCTATCACAACTGAACTGAGGGCTCTGGATTACTCCTAATCTTGGGGTTCACCCTTTGCCCTTATAGGGTAAAAGGACAATAAGTCTCATAGTTTGCGCCATCCAGTGGAACTACTCTCCATCCTGAGCGGCCTCAGGCTGCCTAATATCCCGGTGCCTGAATGGTCCACGCCAACTACATTCCCTGCCCCACTGCGGATCTTGACCATGAACCGTCTGAGTATGCCAGAAACTTTGCTTAGTTTGGACTCTCCCTGCTAACCCTACCAAGTGGCCGTCGACCTGAATATGGACACAGGAACATGTGTTCATCCTTATTGGAGTTTTTCTTTTTGTGTGATGTTTAGCTTATACCACTCTCGCATATAACAGAACCATTGTTTTACCTGTGGCTCCGTCATGATACTGTTGCTTAGACTCTACCTGTTACCATGCAACTCATAGTTTTTTGTCCGCAGATTTGCCGGCGGTTTGGATAAAGCATCCTCCCCCAAGTCCGGTTTGTGCACGAGAGGAGACTCCGGTACTTTCAGTGACTTAATGCCCATTTTTCATGACCTCTTAACGTCATGGGTGGTCTTTCCCACCAGGGGTTAATACCTCAACTTCTTACATCACCCCTCACTCTCACTTTTCCTTTATTTACTTCCCACTCCTTTTATTTAATCACCCCTTTTTTCTCCCACCCACCCTTTTTTCTTTCTTCTCCTTTCTTTTCTCTCTCATCCTCTTCTTCCCTTCCTTCTTTTCTTCACCTCTGAATCTTAAAATTTCTTTGATATACCCTCATCACCGTCCCTGTCCAAATTGATCCTGAATGCAGGAATAGGGTTACCACCTTTTTTTTTAAAAAAAATGGCAGCCTTCTAATTTCCTCCATAGACTTTAAACTGCCCTGTCATGATTGCTACAACCTAATTTGAAAAGTTTACACTTTGTGTTTTTGAGGCCATTTTACAGGACCAGATAAACCTTATGGTACAAACAGTCTTCCTACATATGTTCCTATATTCTGGGTTGCCCACAAAGCACTGCTGAACAAAATGAAGACGAATTCCATAAATACCAGGATAAAGATCAGTAAACACATTTCATGCCCTCCACTATTACCAGGTCTAATCAGCAGTGAACCATTGTGGGAAGTACTGGAGATTAGAGAATAAAGTAGATTTCTACTGACGCCCCAAATTCTTGAAGAATGGAGATATATTTCAGTACACATTGTTTAATATGTGTTTGGAAACATTGCAGAAGGTATCTCCTTGATATTAATGAATTGTTAGTCCATTGCTTTATTTCATCTCTGCACAAATAAATATTTGGTAAACTAATAAACGTGTCTTATTAAAACAAAATATTTTATAATGGGCTATTTGCTGAGTGATTACTGACTTTGCTCAGAAATGTAATAATTGTAACACAATTTCAGTAATTGTATGTTTGCGTTACAACAAAAAGATCTCCTATAACAAACCTGTCATTATAGATTGAGGTGATTTTTGTTACCTTATTTATAGGTTAAAAAAACCCTAGTGAATAACACTTAAAACAGAATTCAGAAATATGTGAGCTTTGCACATCACAGATTAAAAAGAAATTATTCTGCAAAATTCTCCTTACCGTTCAAAAATAGGCAATCTCTTGTGACATTTTTTTCAAACACACAACTATCTCAAAATAAATATTGTTCTTTAATAATGTGTTTTGCTGTAAAAGTCCACATTGTAGGATAATTATCTACAAATACTCTCTGTATCAGGGCTCGACAAACCCCGGGCGCCAGGTCGCCATGGCGACCAGGAAATCAGACCTGGCGCCCGGGTGCTGTTTGTCACAGGGTGCCCTTGCAGGCTGCCATCTGTTTTACTTTCAGCGCGAGGGGAGAAAGTCTGTGCGGATCACACAGACTGTAAGCTCCGCCCCCTCGTGCAACACGTTGTAGTGCCGATTGTCACGTGACAACACGGCACTTAGCAGGAAAGAAGCTCGGGCTCCAGCATAAATGTCCCTCTCCCCTGCAATGAGGTAAGCAGCAGGGAGGGAGGACACCGTAAGAAATACATTTTTGTTCTTTGGTCTGTGTGTATGTATGAGTGAATGTAACTGGCTATGTATGTATGTATGTGTGAATGTAACTGGCTATGTATGAGTGAATGTAACTGGCTATGTATGTATGTGTGAATGGAACTGGCTATGTATGTATGAGTGAATGTAACTGGCTATGTATGTATGTGTGAATGGAACTGGCTGTGTATGTATGGATGAGTGAATGTAACTGGCTATGTATGTATGAGTGAATGTAACTGGCTATGTATGTATGGATGAGTGAATGTAACTGGCTATGTATGTATGTATGAGTGAATGTAACTGGCTATGTATGTATGTATGTATGAGTGAATGTAACTGGCTGTGTATGTGTGCATGTAACTGGCTGTGGATGTATGTGTGAATGTAACTGGCTGTGGATGTATGTGTGAATGTAACTGGCTGTGTATGTATGTGTGAATGTAACTGGCTGTGTATGTATGAGTGAATGTAACTGGCTGTGTATGTATGTGTGAATGTAACTGGCTGTGTATGTATGAGTGAATGTAACTGGCTGTGTATGTATGAGTGAATGTAACTGGCTGTGTATGTATGAGTGAATGTAACTGGCTGTGTATGTATGTGTGAATGTAACTGGCTGTGTATGTGAGGTGGGTGTATGCGACTGTCTCTGTGCGTTTATGATATTGTGAGGTGCCGTTGTCTGGCTCCTAAATTTTTTAGCTGGCTCCTAAAACTAAATTAAATTTGTCAAGCCCTGCTCTGTATTATGTGGCAGAGACATAAAAACATTTTGAAATTAAAGGTACTTT
Source organism: Pelodytes ibericus (assembly GCA_036172795.1). Lineage (NCBI taxonomy): Eukaryota > Metazoa > Chordata > Amphibia > Anura > Pelodytidae > Pelodytes > Pelodytes ibericus. The sequence continues at coordinate 110,598,103 of CM069862.1, read as the reverse complement.
CCAGTTGGCTTCTTTGTGTTTCCAGAACATAGCTGTAATTCAAATTGTGGGCATTGACCACAATATACATACATTCTAAAGACCTATGTATGAACCGCCAGGGCCACCACATGGAATTTCAGGGCCCCTTACTGAACAAATTTTCTGGGCCCCATACCCCTACCCCCCGACGACAGTATCTCCCAGTCGCCCCACCTACCCTCACAAGCATGTTATCCAGGTCTAGTATAATATGGTGGGTGGTTGGGAGCAGTTGGTCAATATGCCAGTATTTTGCCCCCCTTCCCCAGTACTTACCTCCTTGTTGTTCTCTGGTCATCTCCTCCATGCAGTCTTCCCTCCTGCACGGAGGAGGAAAACTCTGGTCGCATACAATAAAGTAAAAAAAAAACAACTGGAGTTTCCCTCCTCTGTGCAGGAGGGAAGTTTTTTTTCTCTTTCTTCTGGCATGAGCTGGGCCCCCTGGACCTGCCGGGCCTGGTACACCAGTATCGCCCGTCACCCCCTGATGGTGGGCCTGTGAGCCGCCCTCACTGTATGTGTTTGTGTGTCTATGTGAGTTTGCGTGACTGTGTAGGTGTGTGTACAGGGTTGCTACATCCTCCGGAGTTTGACTGAATATAGGGGAGAACTTTGGCTTTTACTGCCATTTCAAAAGGACCTCCGCTATTACAGAAAATTGCCAGAATTGGTAGATTTCAGCCATTTTGAGTAGAAGAATTGCAGATTTCAGGTCAGTTTGGGGCTTCCTGAGTAGATTAAAAACAGTTACAACTAAAATACATACAAAATAAAGTAAATGAACATCAAATAATATAAAATATTTTATTACATTTTTTAAATGCTTATATTAATGAAAATATACTATAATATAAAACATTAATTAATTGTAAATAAATATTTTTGTGTTTAAAATATGTTTACTTTAATTCTTCTACACTTTTCTTTTCAACTTCCGAGCCCAAATCAGCAGAATTGAAATATGCAAATTCTGCCTATAAACCCAAATTTGGAGCGTGTAACCTAAAATCTGGGTTATTCAAGGCGAAAATGTACCAGTCTGAATGCCTGTGATGTTAAATTGATAACCGCATTTCAGAGATTTGTGAAATTTGACCAAAGTGCCCGACCCAAATCCAAAATGCAAAAAATTAAGAACAATAGCGCAAAGCCCCCAAAAGACATATCCTTGTTCTCCACTCCATGATGCAGAAACTCTGGAGCATTACAAATCCCATAGTGCATAAGATATTCGAAGAGGCCATGAGCTATAGTCTCTTTTATAAGCTTCCCTTAAATCAAGTTTTGTGAAGTAGTTTGTTCCATGAAGTCTTTCAATTAGCTCAAGTATAAGAGGGAATGGATTTTGTATAGTGATCTCATTGAGAGATCACTGTAGTTTACTGTAGTCAATTATTGGACGTATTGCTTTGTTCCTGAAAAAAAATATTCCTGTCCCTGCTGGAGATGTTGAAGGTCTGATATAACCTTCATCTAAACTCAGGGTGAGGTATGCTCTCAATATTATACAGTAACTAGTAGAATTAAATAGACTAATTTGAAGTCGTGTGTTCTTTTATGTTAAAGATCTTTGTTATGTAGAACCTTCCGGATAGCAAGTTAATAGTTTAGGACCTGCTGTATATTCATATAAAATAACCTCTGTCCAGTCCTGCTTGAGCATGGCTTGCAAGGCCGTTGTGCCTGTACATTCGCTCAGCATACCTTGGAATTGTTCCATGCTCAAGGAACAGAAGTTGAACCCACTACCCTGCAGTCTGTGCTGCAGCAGAACCGGAAAGCGGTAAGTATATTTTATATTAATATACAGTATCTTCTAAATTATTAACTTGCTAGCCGGAAGCTGACTTTAGCTTGGGGCTCTGTGCTGTTCTACACGAATCTCTTTAACAGATTTTCAGACATGTCGCTATAAAAATGCTGGGGGGAGGTTTAATCACAGGTGTGACTGTTTTTCTGGCAAGATGAAGTGAATTAAATTCCTGCCACTTACCAGATATTAGTATTGATAAATTCCACCCACAGTCGTATCTCTCACCTCAGTGCATAGAGATGTGCTAGCTTTTTACAATGTAAATACTGCCTGAAAATGATGCTGCAAATATTGTTCCTTTGGGAAATAATGAGGACTGGCAAATGACTAACCTCAGGGGCATGTGATCAGAGACATTTCTAACTAGCTGTTGCTGTGACTTTCTGGGTCACTAAGCTGCCTAGTGGCGAACTGCATAAAACTGCAGTACTCCTTGCACTGACAAATACTGCTTGTAGGTTTGGTCACCTGTTCATAGGAGCTATACACTCAGTCCTCTATTACTCATACCTTAATTGTAAGGTGCCTCTCCCACAGAACAAACATCCGTTCACACTGACGTTTCAACTGCAATGAATTTATCACTTTGTGGGAGAGAGTACAAAGCTGCTGTTAAGCAACAGGATCATATTGGTACACCTGGGACATTCTTATAGTTTGCAACTGAAGATTCCAGTATTCAATGAATGTTAGGTCTCTGTGGTCAAATTCTTGAAGTGAAGAGGTTGAGTAGCTGCTCCACTAATCTACTCAAGTCCTCTTTGATTATGCAAAGAAATGATCAACAGTTTCAGGTCATGTGTCATATTTAAGTGGGCTGGACTTCTGTAACATGCAATTTCCAATTGTTATAATCTTTGGTACATATTATGCAGGGGTTGCAGGATCATTTCAGTCTGGTTTGCAGTTTTTGAATTACCGGTACTTAACTTGTAAATCAATCAAATGTTGCAGCTTTGTTAGGGATTTGACTTTCCACCATGAAATCCAATGTGTAAAAAAAATGGGTGACCTCATTATCACAAATTTATCATCGCTCCTCCAGACTCCCTGATTTGTAGTGTGGGCAGCAGGTGGATATCTATGTGATGCGCGCATACACCCTCTGATTCTGCCTGACAATTCTGCCAGAGCTTCTATGAATGAACGCCAGATGGTCATGTGACCCGGGTGTTCCATCATAGAAGCCTCAGTGGAAGTGCTGAGCAGACATCCACGGGCTGCATGCGAGGAGGATCCAGGTCCTCTGCAGCTCTACTGGGCATCTGGATCCTAGTCTTATAGTCAGACATCTATTTAAGGTCTGATTATATAAGATGTCCTCAAATATAAGACGGGGGTACTGCATTTGCTCTGAAAAAAACTTTGTCTTATATTAAAACAAATATGGTAATGAGGATTTTACAGACCCGTTTCTGCTCATCAAAGCAAAAGTGTGTCTGTTTGGCCGCAGTATTTATGAACCCCGTGACAATACAATTGCAATTGTATATTCTTCCACACTGTCTTTAAGTAAATGAGAAGGTGGAGGAGATGGACAATTTGTTGAAAATCCAATGATGAAGGTTTTGAGGAGGGAGATATGGAATAAGGATGAATATAGAAGGAAGTAGGTAAGTTGTGTTCAAAACAAACAGAAGATATTGTGTTCAAAACAAACAGAAGAAAATGGGGACCACATTTCTTTAAGGGACAATCAGGTTTAAGGAAAATAAACAGGAAAATTTGTTAGATCTTTTAACTCAGCAGTGTTTGTATTTCTCTTAAGCACTCAATAATTTTTCATTAGGAATCTTTACATTATTATGTATTTCATGGATCCTGATTTTAAGAAACTGGATGAGAAGGGCTATCAGAAAGTACACATTGAGGGAATGATGGGAATTATATCAAAATTCAAGAAGAAGAAAATATTTGATCCAATCTGACTGAAGATAACAGGTATAACATATATTGTTCAATTATTTTGAATGATTTACTCTTTCAACTTTTGCTTGAGGATGTCATATTTGAAATGAAAGGTGCTTTCCAGTTGGCTTCTTGGTGTTTCCAGAACATAGCTTTAATTCGCTTGAGGATGAAAAGCATTTATCATATCAATGTTTAATTAACATTGGAGTGATTTGCAGATTTGCCAAATGTCGATGAGAATTGTGTTCCATTAAATGAAGTGGTATATAAAGGAATTCCATGAAGATGTACCATCTTTTTGATAAGGAAAAGTTCTGAAGTTTGACATGTTGTAGGAAGTTTTTTGAGAGGAATGAAATTAGCTAATTTTGTTAGTCTGTCAACAACAACCATAAAGGGGGAAAATTCAGATAAGGAGGGAAGTTCAACCATGAAATCAATACTTTCCCAGGGTTTATTAGGTATGGGTAAAGCTTGAAGAAGCCCAGAGGTAGGGTATTACAACTCTTTTGCTGGCACAAGTTTTACAAGCTTGACTTCTTAATTAAATCGTTACAGTTTGGCCACCAAAAATGTCACTGAACCAATTTGTAGGTTTTATGATAACCCAGATGTCCTTCTGAGGAAGAATCATGAACAAAGGTGAGCGATTGTGTATGTATTTTAGGAGGCATGAAAAGTCTGTGATTCTTGTAATAATGTAAATTATTATTTTTGGGAATTTAAAAATTATTTTTAGAGTCCTTTCAGTCAGAGTAGTGAAAAAGATCTAAGGAGATGAAGGAATAATATGTTCTGGAGTTTACTTGATTTAATCACCATCCAGTAGCCTGGAGAGTATATAAGCCTTAATATTTTTTTATAGCAGGAATATACGTTACATGGAACTGGAATCTTTGAAAACATAAGGACCAAAGGGCTAGAGAAGGAGTAAGACACTTAGCAGATTTCCAAGTATTCAAGATTTCTATGGTCACTCCAAACAAGAATTGGGAATTTTGTACCTTCAAAAGCTATCTTTACAACAATGAGTTATTTATCCCTGATATTATAATTGTGTTGAGCTTGAGTAAACTTTTTTGAAAATAATGAAACAGGATGATTTTTTTTTATTATATTTATCTCTTTGAGAAATAATTTCTCCCATAATGATACTAGAGGCATCAACCGCTAAAATAAACTGCAATTTTAGTACAGGTGCCAATAGAAAATATGATTTTATACGTTTGAAAGCTTGTTCATGTTCTTCCTTTCATATAAATATTATAAATAAATGGTAATGTAATATAAACAGTATATCCTTGTTTGTGAGTGTAGTCAGACAAGAGGTAATGGAAGAATAAATGAAGATGAAACAACAATAAAAATTAGAAAGTCCATAAAAACTTTGTAGTTGTTTTAAGTTGGTGAAAGTGTTGAATTACATTGACTTTATATGAGTCCACAGTGATTGATGAAGGAGCAATAATGTAACCAAGGATTTTTATGGATTGTACATTGAATTCACATTTTTTCTGGTTTAGCAAACAACCTATGGGTGCACAGTCTTTCCAGGACTTTAATTACATGTTTATGATGGGCCTCTTTTGTTACAGAAAATCTCAAAAAAATATTGCTGATGAAAAATTAAAAGGAAGCTGGATCATTACAAATAATACCGAAGGGCATAATAAGATATTCAAAGTTGCCATATCTTTAGCTGAAGGCTGTTTTCTAGTCATGCTCTTCTTTGAATTATCTATAAGTTATAAGCTTCCTTCAAATTGAATTTTGTCAAGTAGTCTGTTCCACAAAGTCTTTCAATAAGCTCAGGTATAAGAGGTAATGGATTTTTTATAGGGATGTCATTGAGTTTCCTGTAATTAAGTAACGGATTTCCTCGAATATAAGACGACCCTGAATATAAGACGACCCCCCAAACTTTGGATATTCCTTTAGGGAAAAAACCTAAAAGCCTGAATATAAGACTACCCTATAGGAAAAAAGTTTAACTTGTATATATTCACATGTAAATTGCTTTTTAATATTTAATAAAAATTATGATATAAAAAATGCATTTCTTGTTTTTATTTCCTTTTATGTGCCAATGCTGCCTCTCTCTCCCCCTCCCCCCAGCTTTGTCTCTCTCTCCCCCCCTTAGTGTTGTCTCTGTCTCTCCCCTCAGTGTGATCTTTCTCCCCCTCCCACATTGTCTCTCCCTCCCCCCAGTGTTATCTCCCTCCCTCTCTCTCCCCCACCCTTTCTCTCTCCCCCCATTGTCTCCTTCTCCCCCCCCCCTCCCCTTGTCTCCCTCCCCTTGTCTCCTTCTCCCTCCCCTTGTCTCTCTCCCTGGTGGCTAGTGAGGGCAGCCGGGGGATGTCTGCACGGTCCGTCATAATAGACGGAAGTGTTGGGCAGCATGGACAGACATCCCCTGGCTGCCCAAATCTCCTGGTGACTAGTGGAGGCAGCCGGAGGATCTCCCTCGCTAACAGCCGGTGGATGTCTGCACGATACGCGCAGATATCCTCCGCTGCTGCCTGGCACTTCCGCCAGGACTTTTATGATGAATCCGGAAGGTCCCGGCTTCATCATAGAAGTCCCGGCGGTCGTGGCGGGCAGCAGCAGAGGATGTCTGCGTGCATCGTGCAGACATCCACCGGCTGTTAGCGAGGGAGATCCATGTCCCCTGCAGCTCTGCGGGGGACCTGGATCAAAGTCTTATAGTCTGACCTCGATTTGAGGTCAGATTATAAGACGACCTTGAATATAAGACGAGGGGTCTGTTTGAGAGCGTTTGCTCTGAAAAAAACCTTGTCTTATATTCGAGCAAATACGGTATTGGATGAATGTTTTTTTATCTTTGTTTCTGACAAAAAATATTCCTGTCCCAGTAGGAGATGTTGAAGGTCTGATAAATATTTTTTCTAAATTCCAGTTTGTCAGTGACATATTTGCCCCCACACAACATGCTAGTGCTATCTTTGTGACCAAACATCTTATTACAGCCATCTTTAGCCACAAACATGCTGTCTGTAAAATGTTTGTCCCAAACAGCTTGCCAGTGCCATTATTGAGCCCAGTGTCTGTGCCATGCTTGTGCCCAAACAGCATTTCTGTGTCATCTTTGTGCTCAAACAGCATTTCTGTGCTATTTGTGTGTCCAAACTGCTTTTTGATACCATGTTTCTACCAAAACAGCATTTCTGAGCCATGTTTGTGTCCAAACTGCATTTATGTGCCATATTTCTGCCCAAGCAGCACTTCTGTGCCATTTTTCTTCCCAAACAGCATTCATGTGCCATTTTCTAAATTACATTTCTGTGCCATTTTCTGCCCAAGAAATATTTCTATTTTTCCCCCAAGTAGCATTTATGCCCAAACTGCATTTATGTGATATTTTCTGTTCAAATTGCATTTTTGTGCCATGTTTCTGCCTTAACTGCATTCCTGTGCAATTACTGCATTTATATGACATATTTGTGCCCAAACAGCATTTCTGTGCCATTTTGACACCTGTATTGATTTTTCTGTGCCATCTTTCTAGTCAAGCTGCATTCCTGGGCCATTTTACACCCATGTTGCATTTATATGGCATTTCTGTGCCCAAACAGCATTTATGTGCTATTTTTCGCCCATATTACATTTCTGGGCCATCTTTCTGCCCAAGCTGCATTTCTGTGGCATTTTTCTCCCATATTGCATTTCTGGGCCATCTTTCAGCCCATGATTCATTTCGGTGCCATTTTTCTTCCCAAAAGGCATTTCTCTGCCATTTTCCCACCCATACTGCATTTCTCTGTAATCTTTCTGCCCAAACAACATTTGTGTGCTATTTTCCACCCATATTACATTTCTGTGCTATCCTTTTGCCCAAACAGCATCTGTGCCAGCACTTAGACTTACTGTCTCCCCCCAAATATGAGCGCCATCCTCCCCATGATTACCCTCACAATAGGATTTTTTTTTACCTGTGGCTTCCTTGAATGTAGCAAGGGTTAAAAAATGTGTCCTGCTGTTCCAGAGTAAATCTGACGTATCTGGTGCCCAAAATGCATCTTCCAAATATTAATGCATATTTATATGCTTTCATAGTACTTTAAAATGTTTCAGCTAGGTGAAATTGTGAAATTACAGCAGTGGGAAAGAAACCAGGACTTCCCACCAGAACCAGTGAGAATAACTTCCTTCACATGAATGGAATTTCCTGTCTCTCTGGTGATGTTATCAGACAATGTGTTGCACTGTTAAGAGATCCTACTGCGTGCAAGAACAAGTCTATTACAGTCTACTCAATGTATTCTATGCCAATTGGCACATGAAGTGACTAAATAATCAGTGTTGCTGCACCTGTATTAAACATGCAGAATGATCACAGGGGGAGGGCTTTAGTCAAATATTAAAAATGTGATTTATGCAGAATGCCTGCATCAAATCACACTGGAAATAATTATACAGTCATCTTCATCTTGCACCAAAGTGAGTTTGGGGGCTAAACTGTCCAATTAATTGGTATCACATGATCCCAGAGTACTAACCCAGTGTCATATTGTCCCATATTTGACATACTGCCTGTGTAATGCAGTGGCCAAGTCTCCAGGTGGAGGAGGATCTTCTCGGTGCCTCCTTCCTTCCGTAAGCACATAACATAAGCTTAATATGTTATATGGATGGGGCTTGCACTCGCTATTACTTTGGTGTCCTCCTCCAAGGGCAGAAGAAGAAGACTATACCACTCAGGTGCCTGATGTCTGCACTGCCTCAGAGTGGCACTGCTGCCACTCCAATCATTGCTAAAGAAACAATACAGAGAGGCAGGTACCAGACTGTTACTGCACATACTCAGTACAAGAGGACCCAGTTTATTTGCACTGAATCTCATTCAATGTAAACAAGTAAGGTTAAAGACTAAAGCAAGAAACCTTAGAAGATATTTCCCAATAATCATATGCATGCATTTGGATGCCTAAAATATCCCTTCTAAGCGAGGAAAAAATTATGACTTTGTATCTCTGATGAGGAACTTAAAACTACATTGTTTATGCACTTGTATTGCTGCCTGTCAGACAGCCATGTATATATAATAATCTGTACATAATAATTTTCAAATAAAATACAATTCATTCCAGTGTAGAGCTTTCCAAATTATAAGGGTCAACGCAATATATCAACTCCAAAATGGTGAGGAGGCATGTTGCGGAGGCATTTGGCATGATAAAACACAAATTTCAAGCTCAGGTAGCTCTGATGTGCCTCATAATACGTCTGCAATTCTTACATCATCACCGATTCCATCCCGATATCTGCTGAAACAAATACAATATAAATGGTACCGTTAGTCATCTGTCTGCCAGAAGACAAGGCAATAAGTATGCTTTTGTGGTGCTAACAGGGTTGAGGTTTCCATTGTCCGAATACAGTTAGAGTTGTACAGCAGAATATCACGCTCATTTTATAAGTACTTGAGACACTCCTGGCCTCAGTATGTGCTGTGGACATGAATCTGTAGAAATAAGGGGCTCTTCATTTGGACCAGGTCTGCCAATGCAGTAGAAGAGGGAGGAAGCAGAAATAAACAGAATTTTAAATGAAATAATAAGGGTCTTAGAATCTCCTGTTGTTCCCTAAATTCCCTGGTTGCCATGGTGCTTCATCCTCAAGCTTATCACTGTAGAAGGAAAAATGCTAGTGAGGAGAGGGGGAATTAGTGGTTGTTTCTCAAGAACTGTTATTGCAGCGAAATGTAGCTGATGTATCTGATTGCTTTGTACTGGGAAACCCTTGTTAGGTCAGCCTAAGTACAGCTCTTAAACTCCCTGTTAAAACATTCTCTTGCCTTTTTGTTATTTAAGTAATGTATTTGTTCCATTCATTGCTCAGTATCTGCTAGCTGCTCTGTATTTTCACAGACAGGCCTGAGCTTTATCAATTTTTTTTTTTTTTTTTTAATACTTACTGCAGCATTTGTCTCATGCTTGAAATCTGTATCTGAGAATGAAAACAGGAGTCTATGCAGTTCTATATATTTATCTGCAGTACCTTTATGTAACATTATATTTTTATCAAATGTTTTGTTTTTCTATGCCATGGTCCCACTTTAGCAGCATTTGTCCCAAAGTTTAAATGTGTGCTTACGACTCAATTTCCCAAATATATATATATGCATGAAAATTGTCTGGAGTGCCAGTTTTTTGAGCCATCAGACCTGGCTAAGGGAGATTGTATTTGTCTCTATCCTACAGTGGGCACGTAGCAGTTTTATTCAAAGATGCTTATGAAAAACTGTAAGCTATTCACAGTCATTTTAACTAAGACAGCCCTGAAGGTTTTTTTTTTTATTTTTGTTGTTAATATTGAGCCTGGAATAAAATGGTTATGTGGTCACCCTTGTTTATGGTTGTCTGGGATATTAATCTAAACAGTACTCCTACCAATGTGAGTTTACAATTGCTTATTCAACATATTGTCTGATTTAATGCATTACAAATATACAAATGTTCTGTGCAAATTTGTTATAGGCATAACACAAAGATCATTCTCTGGTCTGCAGTGCATGCAATATATACATTCCTACTCCGCGTGCTATTTCTTTTGGACCAATGCAAATGATTACAGTATTTGGTGGGTTTATTTACAGAGTTGGATTGAAATACTTTGTTTGTCTTTGTAAAAAAATCACATCAACCACAATTTTCCTGTGTTTGTGCTGCTCAGAGTCAAAGGCCTTGTATGGCACCTAGAGGATAGAATTGTATTAGTGTAGTCTAGTATAGTCTAGTTTACACCCTCTCCCACCCCATCCTAAAAAACATTGTCCAGTCCTAAAATGATTGCAGCACCTTTGATAAAGAGGGGTTACTTTACAGCCAGACTGTTCTAGATTATAAACTCCCCTAAGCTGCTTCCACAGCACCTGTTGTTTCACTATATTTATTGGCATAACACAACATTATGGAGCATACTTGGTGCTTTGTAAATATATACATACATATATGTAATACCCAAGGTCGGCAATTTTGCTATACAGACTCATATTGACTGGCAATACATAGGTTAAACCTATCTCCCACCCTAAATGCCACAGCGACAGCCCCCTCCCTGCTCTTTAAGCTGGCCAGCATGTGCACAGAGTGTGCTAGAGATGAAAAGCTTTCACGGCCACCCACGGACGCGCAGCCTGGGGGGGTGGAGGGGAAGAGGTTGCCATAACAACGGCATCAGGCTCCTTTACATCAGCAAATCTTCCAGGACGAGAGTGGATTGTGAATAGGTGTGCAAGTCAAGGAGGCAGAGAGGGAGGAGTTGGGATTAGCCAACTACAGGTAGCGGAAGTTGGGATAAGGACACAGAGGCAGACATATGTACTGTAGGAGTAAATTACATCCCTATAAAGGGACAGCCAACTGCTGGCACTCCAGCTGCTGAGAACTATAATTCCTCAAAATATTCTTTTAGCCTAAACTCCTTCAGAACCTGCAGCCATATGCTCATATATAAGTAACCATAAATCACCTTGTCATAAGGGGCACTTATAGGAAATGTATACCACAGGACTGTGTCAATTTAACTGCTACCTTGCAGGATGCTTGTTTCATAAGCATTCCAAACTAGGAGGGCAATATGGGCACCAAAGATATTGAACCACAGAGATTAAGTTTTTATAAATTAGTACATTAATGTATTCACCCTTTTAAGGATGCTAAACCATGAGATCCTCAGCAATACCCAAGAGATCAGATCACTTTTCCATATATAAGATTCCTGAGTGAGAAGGAGCAATAGATAAGGGACATTTGTGTATGTGGAGTTAAACACGTAGGTTCACTTTCCACTAATGAGACTGATCTCACTTGGACCCACACACTCAGAATCCTTTGGCAACCAGACCAGACTGTATCCTACATATTCCTGAGATCTCACTTGGACCCACACACACAGAACCCTTTTGCAACCAGACCAGACTGTTTCCTACATATTCCTGAGATCTCACTTGGACCCACACACACAGAACCCTTTTGCAACCAGACCAGACTGTTTCCTACATATTCCTGAGATCTCACTTGGACCCACACACACAGAACCCTTTTGCAACCAGATCAGACTGTTTCCTACATATTCCTGAGATCTCACTTGGACCCACACACACAGAATCCTTTTGCAACCAGACCAGACTGTTTCCTACATATTCCTGAGGTATACAGCCAGAACACATCTAGATTTGGACTTTATACTCATGTCTCTACAATATCTGTATACTATCATCTCCCTTTTATGCAACTTTGAATTTTCTATTGATCGGTCTCACTCTAAATGATATACTTACACTATCTGTGGTCACTCTCCAGTTCATTTCAATCTCCTCCCACATTCTTCATGTGTTTTACAACCTTTAATTATTTTATCTTCCTTCACTCAGATCTCACCCACACAGAATCCTTTTGTAACCAGACCAGACTGTTTAATTCCCACCCCCATCTTGATTTCTTTTATAGGTCTGGTTAATCAGATGATGTGACTTGACCTCTTATCAACCACCTGTCATACTCCCCCTCCTGCACATATCGACTAGCAATATCTTAACCTCATCACATACTTTAATCACCTGCCATTTGTAGACTTACAATGCACCCAACTATTCTCCTACTTGGTAACTTCAGGTGTGACTCAGTTCTCAATTACCCCCACACACCTTCCATTATCACAATCTACTGGTATTTTTACCTCTCCCTTTTTTCTTTCTGCCTCACACTCTCCTTGTGTGTCTCATGTTCCCCTTCCCCTTTAGAATGGAAGCTTGCGAGCAGGGCACTCTACCTCAAGTTTAGTCTGAAACTGTTTTGTCTAAATTTGTTTGTAACTCCCTTCTTATGCTCTGTACCAAGTGCTGCGTAAATTCTTGGCGCTATATAAATAAAAGGTAATGTAATATAATGAGACTGCATAATTATTTATTCCCAGTGGTTCTGACATTTGATTAAATATCATATATTTTGACAGCTTCAGAAGGAGAAGTGAAAAGGAAGAGGTTAAATTGGGTGTAAAGTAAAAAATAAACCTTAAATAAATGACCCCATTAAGATGAATGAACACTTTTTAACTCGTTAATCCTGCATGACAAATTAATGCTTTATATATTATTTCTGAGACTATTTTCATGATGCCTAAGTGACCTTTAATGTTTTCACCTTTAGCTCACAGCCAAAACATTACAATACAAAGTAGCAAGCAAAATAAGGAAATAATCCTTTGAACTGAAATTGTCTTTCAAGCTGAAGTGATGAATTTTGTTACACGGAGAGGTCACTGGGAGAGCAACAATGTTGACCGAATCTCTCAGCAAGCAGTAAAAATGTATTATATCTAAGCGCTCCTAAATCATAGAAACACGATTCAAAAAGTCTGTGACATAAATCAAAGTGGCCATTTATCTAAGAATGTGTTGCCTTTACTCTTTTTAATTCACGATAGATGTGTGGGCAATAAAAATAGTTTTATTACTGTAAAACTAAATATCTGTGTTGGAATACATATACTGTTTGGGAAGCACTGAAGGGTGTTAAAACCACTTGCACCAGAAAGTATTTTACCAGCAGGCCAACAAAGAGCCAATGCTACATTTATAGGCTACAGTATGGCTGGCATTTGATTTAGAAAACCTGGCAACCTGAGGTGTACCTTTCAATGGCATTATCTCTATACAACAGATAAGTACTACCCGTGCATCAGATGCTAGGGAATTACCGTATTTGCTCGATTATAAGACGACCCTGATTATAAGACGACCCCCCAAACTTTGGATATTCCTTTAGGAAAAAAACTAAAAGCCTGAATATAAGACTACCCTATAGGAAAAAAGTTAAACTTGTATATATTCACATGTAAATTGCTTTTTTAATAAAAAAATTATGATATCAAAAAATTTATTTCTCTTTCCCTTGCCCCCATTTTTCTCTCTCTCCCCCCTCCCCTTGTCTGTCTCTTAACCCCCTCACTCCCCTTGACTCTGTCTCTGCCCCCCTCCCTCCCCCTGTCTCTCTGTCCCCCCTGTCTCTCTGTCCCCCTCCCTCCCCCTGTCTCTCTGTCCCCCCTGTCTCTCTTTCCCCCTCCCTCCCTCCCCTGTCTCTCTGCCCCCCCTCCCTCCCTTCCCTTTACCTTGATCCCTGGTGGCTAGTGGGGGCAGCTGGGGGATGTCTGCACAGTGGCGTAGCGTGGGGGGTGCAGGGGGGGCCGGCCGCACCGGGCGCAATATCTGGGGGGGCGCACTAGCCCTATGCGGCCGCGTGGCCGCCAGGGCCGTCTTTAACGCGGGGCAAACGGGGCAGCTGCCCTGGGCCCATTTACTCCTGGGGGGCCCCAAGGCAGCTGTCCCATGGGCCCCCAGCCCCTGCTGCCGCGTTCACAGCGCATTGCGCTTGTGAACGCTTTTTTCCGGCAAGCCACATCCGATGGATGCGACGGCCGAAAAAAAAAAACTGACGCCGGATGTGACGTCGCGTCACATCCGGTGTCTGCTTCCCTCCTCCGTGCAAGAGGGAAGACTGCACGGAGGAGACATCCGGCGGGGGACACGGAGCCGCTTCATGTAAGTATGGGGGGGGGGGGCTGGCTGGCACAATATTCCTGGTATCTGACTGGCACTATATTACTGGGCATCTGATTGGCACAATATTACTGGGTATCTGATTGGCACAATATTACTGGGTATCTGATTGGCACTATATTACTGGGTATCTGATTGGCACAATATTACTGGGTATCTGATTGGCACTATATTACTGGGTATCTGAATGGCACTATATTACTGGGTATCTGATTGGCACAATATTACTGGGCATCTGATTGGCACTATATTACTTGGCATCTGATTGGCACTATATTACTGGGCATCTGATTGGCACTATATTACTGGGTATCTGATTGGCACTATATTACTTGGCATCTGATTGGCACTATATTACTGGGCATCTGACTGGCACTATATTACTGGGCATCTGGCTGGCACAATAATACTGGGCATCTGACTGGCACAATAATACTGGGCATCTGACTGGCACTATATTACTGGGCATCTGGCTGGCACAATAATACTGGGCATCTGACTGGCACAATAATACTGGGCATCTGACTGGCACTATATTACTGGGCATCTGGCTGGCACAATAATACTGGGCATCTGGCTGGCATAATATTACAGGCATCTGGCTGGCACTATATTACTGGGCTCTGACTGGCACAATATTACAGGCATCTGACTGGCATAATATTACATGCATCTGACTGGCACAATATTACAGGCCTCTGACTGGCACAATATTCCTGGCCTCTGACTGGCACACTATTACAAGCATCTGACTGGCATAATATTACAGGCATCTGACTGGCATAATATTACAGGCATCTGACTGGCACAATATTACAGGCATCTGACTGGCACAATATTCCTGGCCTCTGACTGCACACTATTACAGGCATCTGACTGGCATAATATTACAGGCATCTGACAGGCACCATATTCCTGGGCTCTGACAGGCACAATATTCCTGGGCTCTGACAGGCACAATATTCCTGGTATCTGACTGGCACAATATTATTGGTATCTGACTGGCACAATATTACTGGTATCTGACTGGCACATTATTACTGGGCTCTGACTGGCACAATATTGCAGGCATCTGACTGGCACAATATTGCAGGCATCTGACTGGTACAATATTACTAGGCTCTGACTGGCACAATATTACTGGGCTCTGACTGGCACAATATTACTGGCATCCGAAAGTTACAATATTACTGGCATCTGAATGGCACAACAATTATGGCATATGTGTGTGTGTGTGTGGGGGGGGGGGGGGGGGGGGGTAACATTAGAGGTACAGGATTGAGGAAGTTGGCTCCATCTAGCCCAGTCTTGGATCATCTCCAGGGTATGGTTCCATTTTGATGTTTAGTTTTTGTTCTTGATATTGTTTGTCGTTTACGATGGTTGTGAGACGACATATAATAGCATGGCCCATGCTAGGTTACTACATGTGTATATTTAATTAATAGAAAGAGAGACAGCGCTAAAATATACCCCAAAAAGAACAAGACATAATTTATAAAAATAGAAAAAATTATTTATTGTCACAAATATACATGTATATAAGGTAAAAAGACTATAAATGAGTCTAGTACCACAGTATTATAACAAAAACCACAAATAGAGTAAAAAAAACACAAGAAAATAATATCAATATGCGGTAAAGTAGAATAAAATAATATATAAAATATATATATAATAGTACAACCTTACCCACTGCTAGTATAGTGTTGTTCACCTGGCCAGGTTCAGAACATATGTATAAAATATACACTATAAGCACAGACACAAAAACAGGACACCCCTCAGGACGCGTTTCGTAAAAAAACTTCTTCAGCTGGTGGGTGAGTGTGCATGTGTATATTTGTATTCATAGACCTGCTGAAAATGTGGAGAATGTGTGTAATGCATGTTCGCACTCAATAAAGTGTTGGAAAATAAACTTGTATTTAGATGCATTTTACTTTAATTACATAAGTATTTTCATAACAAACAATACATGTGCTTGGGGGGTAAGGGTTTCTTTAACTAATCTAGTAGAAGAGACTCGAGTGCTAAAATCCACGGGTTAGGGGGCGCAAATTACTTGCCTTGCCCCGGGTGCTGACAACCCACGCTACGCCACTGTGTCTGCACGATACTTGCAGACATCCTCCATGCTGCCCGACACGGCAGTCTATTATGACGGACAGCTGGTCCGTCATAATAGTCTGCCGTGTCGGGCAGCATGGAGGATATCTGCACGTATCGTGCAGACATCCCCCAGCTGCCCGATTTACCCAGGTGGCTAGTGGGGCAGCAGAGGAAGTCTGCGCGATGAGCGCAGACCTCCCCTGCTGCCGCCCGGCACGCTCGCCGGGACTTCTGTGATGAAAGCGGAAGTACCCGGCTTCTTCACAGAAGTCCCGGCGGTCGTGCCGGGCGGAAGCAGGGGAGTCTGCGCTCGTTGCGCAGACATCCCCTGCTGCTAGAGAGGGGGATCCAGGTCCCCTGCAGCTCTGCTGGGGACCTGGATCCATGTCTTATAATCTGACCTCAATTTGAGGTCAGATTATAAGAGACCTCGATTATAAGACGAGGGGGATTTTTCAGAGCATTTGCTCTGAAAAAAACCTCGTCTTATAATCGAGCAAATACGGTATGTCTAACCCATTTTCACCAAACACTGACATCACCTTCCCTGAGATCCATGTCTGAGACAGACACTGTTTAAAAGATACTATATCTCCACAGTACAGAAGCACATTGTACATCCTCTCAGACTGTAAACATAAATTAGCACAGTAGATTTTTATTTTGGCAAATTATTTGCTATAATGCTTTACAGAATCAACTGATAACATGTAGGTTTATAATATTGTACATTTGTCATAAAATACTGTATTAGCCGCAGTCCTGGCATCCCTGAGATATACCAAAAGGGAGGGGGAAGTTGAGACTGCGCTCATGACTGAACTGATTAACCACCACATTGTATTGGTTGGTTAAACAGTACCTTGCATGCTGCATGTAAGTGCAATCCATGTATGTGGGGTTGCCTGGCATGACCATATAGAATGCTACACCCCCTTCCCAAATCATCAGTTAGAAATGTTAGCAGTTACAATATTGTAGCTATCTATAGTATTACCATAGTGATGTGATCTAAGATGGTGGATCTCTCCTACTAAAGGAGGTATTCATATATTATAAGATATACCAAGGAAGCACGTTGGTGTAGGTGAACATTATCTGTGCTCAGGTCTTCCCAAACATGTACATTTCATTTTAAAGAAAATTATTAACCCCATGAGTATATGTTTTTGGAATGTTATACAATTTAGGACACTATTTTTACACTTCTTCAACGCTATGTTTAGCTTTTCATCTTTCTTATTTACTGTACACACAGCTTTTCTTTAGATACCATTATTTTTATTATATAACATAATTTACTATATAAAAATAATAAATTATGATAAAAAATTTTTAACAAAAAAACACTTTTTCTAACTTTTATGTGAAAGACATTTTAGAGATTTGCAAACACAAATAAAAAAAAAAGTGCTAAATAGATTCAAATATTTGTCCTAAGTTTGGAAATACCCATTGTTTACATGTTTTTCATGGTGTTTTTTATTATAACTTTTTTCTATTACTATGACCTTTTTACCCCAACCCTAATCTACCCCTAACCCTAGCATGTTTTGTTTTTCATGGTGTAATGTTGCTGACTACCTGTAGAAGCAGTATAGCAACAGTAAAGCGTGACAGATGTGATATTTATCATATCCATTAGTCTAGCTGGCTCATGGGCAGCACCATGTTGGAGGGACATGGTGCCTTTCGATAAGGTGCCCACATTTGCGCCCTGGAGCGATTGCGGTGACCCATTGGGGAAAATTTGGGTGTTGCTTAATGCCTCGGCATTGAGGCATTATAGCAACACCGCCTGAGCGGTGGATGCTATCATTGATTGCCTCCACTGCTCATTGTAACACAGGTCATTCCATGCTGTCACCAGGTCCTCAATGCACAAAAAGTTAATGACAGCATAGAACGTTCTAGGTGTCCTCAATGGACAAATGATTGCATTCAAAAGAAAAGTAAGTGACCAAATATATATATTTATATATATATATATATATATATATATATATATATATATATAAATATACAGAGCCGGACTGGCCCACCGGGAAAAATCCCGGTGGGCTGCCTGCCCCGGGGCCGCCTTGGCCACTTGTGAGTCTTCACAAGTGAAGAGTTCGGCTGCTGCAACATCCGGCGGCAGCAGGCGAATTTCTTAAAGCGGCGACGGCCGCCGAATTGCTTAAAGTGGCACCGCCACTTTAAGCTATTCGGCGGCCGTCGCCGCTTTAAGAAGTTCGCCTGCTGCGGCCGGATGATGCAGCAGCAGTTCCGGCGGCGGGATGGGAAGCAGAGAAAGCAAGGTGAGTGAGACATACAGGGGAAAGGGGAGGGGGTGAAAGACACTACAGGGGGAGGGGGTGAAAGACACTACAGGGGGAGGGGTGAAAGACACTACAGGGGGGGGGGTTGAAAGACACTACAGGGAGAAGGGGGGTGAAAGACACTACAGGGAGAAGGGGGTGAAAGACACTACAGGGGGAAGGGGGGGTGAAAGACACTACAGGGGGAAGGGGGGGTGAAAGACACTACAGGGAGAAGGGGGGGTGAAAGACACTACAGGGGGAAGGGGGGGTGAAAGACTCTACAGGGGGAGAGGAGGGTGTGAAAGACTACAGGGAGAAGGGGTGAAAGACTACAGGGAGAAGGGGTGAAAGACTACAGGGGGAAATGGGTGAAAGACACTACAGGGGGAGGGGAGGGGATGAAAGACACTAAGGAGGAAGGGGGGAAGAGAGATGCCACAGAAAGGACAGAGAGAGAGAGACGCCACAGAAAGGACAGAGAGAGAGAGACGCCACAGAAAGGACAGAGAGAGAGACGCCACAGAAAGGACACAGAGAGAGACGCCACAGAAAGGACAGAGAGAGACGCCACAGAAAGGACACAGAGAGAGACGCCACAGAAAGGACAGAGAGAGACGCCACAGAAAGGACACAGAGAGAAAGACGCCACAGATAGGACAGAGAGAGAGACGCCACAGAAAGGACAGAGAGATAGAGAGACGCCACAGAAAGGACAGAGAGAGAGAGAGAGACGCCACAGAAAGGACAGAGAGAGAGACGCCACAGAAAGGACAGAGAGAGACACCACAGAAAGGACACAGAGAGAGAGACGCCACAGAAAGGACACAGAGAGAGAGACGCCACAGAAAGGACAGAGAGAGAGACGCCACCGAAAGGAGAGAGAGAGAGACGCCACAGAAAGGACAGAGAGAGAGAGAGACGCCACAGAAAGGACAGAGAGAGAGAGACGCCACAGAAAGGACAGAGAGAGAGAGAGACGCCACAGAAAGGACAGAGAGAGAGACGCCACAGGAAGGACAGAGAGAGACGCCACAGAAAAGACAGAGAGAGAGAGACGCCACAGAAAGGACAGAGAGAGAGACGCCACAGAAAGTACAGAGAGAGAGACGCCACAGAATGGACAGAGAGAGAGACGCCACAGAAAAGACAGAGAGAGAGACGCCACAGAAAAACAGAGAGAGAGACGCCACAGAAAAGACAGAGAGAGAGACGCCACAGAAAAGACAGAGAGAGAGACGCCACAGAAAGGACAGAGAGAGAGACGCCACAGAAAGGACAGAGAGAGACAGGCTACAGATATGCAAGAGACAGGATATGTCTCACACACTGCCCTGATATATACCTCTGCACAGGGCAATTCATATAACTCTGTGTACATACTGGAGGTATATATATTGCCCTAGACAGGCTTATATATCAGTCTTATCTATAAATAATACACTGTTCAAATGTGCTTTTTAAAATGCATGATTTTCCCTTCTATGAACAAAAAAATTATATTATGCTATGGGCTGGTTTAAAAATCTTATGCGATGGGGCTGGTATATAAATTTTTCCAGGGCTGGTTTTTGTTCCCATTCCGGCCCTGTATATATATATATATATATATATATATATATATATATATATATATATATATATATATATATATAAAACACACCAAAAATTCCTTGCCCCTCCCACTTTATTTTGCTGACCCCACTGATGTTTAGTGGGGTCAGTACTGAGAGTAAAGGTGTCGATTTGTCCTACTGAGTGTCATGTCATGTCACTTTGTCGTCTAGCTGTAGCTGTTAGCTCATGATGGTATTTTAGAATTGCCACAGGTACAATGTGCACATGCACTGGAGTGTGCAACCAGTTACAAGTTATTTGTCTCCATTCTTTGCTTTGTCCAAAAATATGGGGCTTCCATTATATGGAGCATAAGTCTAGCAACCATGACAGGTTTACTTCCTTTTTAATACCATTTCATCAGTTTTTATCCTTTGCTTTCACTTTTGTTTGTTAAGTACTTCTCTTTGGATGGACACATGAAGTAACATTAAAAGTTGTTTAACCCTTGCTTCCTTGAAGGAAGCAAGGGTTAAACAAAACATGTCCCGGCACTGTCTAGTGCCCAAAATTCATCTTCCAAATATTAATGCATATTAATGTACTTTCAACGTACTTTAAAATGCATGTCTTACATTTTGCATTGCTTAAAATATAAAATACTTACAGCTAGAAGAAATTGTGAAATTACAGCAGTTTGCAAGAAACAAGTACTGCCCACAGTAGATGAGTAAAAGTCATTTTTTCCCCACCGTTTTTGCATGAGACTAGCAGGGGGGACCTAGTTAAGGTCCCCCCTGCTGATCCCATGCAAAAATGAGGGTCTCGCAGAGAGAACCAGCATGGCAGCTGTCAGTCAGAGGATAAACTAGCATGTACTATCATACTAGGGACAACTAAAATTTCATAATAAATAACGTTTAGTGTCACTTTAAAGTCAAATAATGTATGTACTCAAACAAATAATAAATACATTTGTACAATGTACTTATTTATACAAGTTGGAGTGATCCTTTAACTTTATAATGTTTGTCTTGCATATCTTCTATTTTTAATAATGTAACAGCTGTTTATTTACAGGAATAGCTTTCCTAGGAACATCAATGTTTTAAAAACAACACCACTTTTTTTTAAGTGTTTTAATTTTTGAACATAATGTTACATCTTTTACTTCTATGAGAAGCACTGGCCCTTACTTCATAAAAGGATTTGGAAACATGTTAGTTCTTATTGACTGCTGAGTGAGTCACCTCCATCCAACAAGAAGCAGAGTTGTCCATCTAATGGGCTTTTGAAATATGGAATACAAATTTTCCATTGACGCTCCATATCTCATATACATGCCTTTATAACCTTACAAGACAATAACTGCTTTTAGGATTCTCAGGACCAAAGAGAACTGGAATATTTAGTTTTGATTGTATCTGGAGAACAATGCAGAACAGCATTAATGAAACTGCACATCTGTACCTCCTACCAATTTACTCTATTATGTCATTATGAGCTCGTCCCTATTCATGGATGCTAGATTAAAAAGTTGGCCAAGGCCAAGTTATATTCGAGTACCATGATTTTTAAACTGCAGCATATTATCGTCTTGCTGTGCATTAAAGAAACCAAGTGTTTGGAGATGTATGAAAAATAGATAGAATTGAAAGCGCACAAGCTGAAAAAATATAATTATTATAATGATAGACGAATGTCAACTGGAATGACCATTTTTGAACTGCAAGTATAAGTGCTGACTGCTACTAGTGTAGTTAATGTCTGGCTGAATTACTACTGTCCCACCTAGCTTTCACGGCTCGCTCTGACCAGGACTAGTTCAGTCAGTCTGGGTCACGTTGCTTAGTGATGCTGACTGTGGATAACCCATCCTTGTGCCAGGTTCAACTTGCAGGGAAACAGGGCCCTGAACTGTATTAAAGGAAAGAAAAACACAGACGCTGTACTCCTTACCCTTTATTCCACTCTCCAACAGTCACGATCCGACAATGTTTTAACACTATATTTTCTTTTTTGGAGACCTGTTATTTGCTTTGACATCCTGAGCTATATTTCCTATAAAGCCATATCCACCTTTGCCTATTTGCAGACCTATTTTCACACATTCACTACTCCCAGCGATCTTGTCAGGGGTCGCTTTTGAGAGAGCAAGTTATTGGGAAACACGTCAAGCGTTCAGCCGCATTCTGTTACAAACTTTTGATGTTTTTGTTGTGCCTTGAATTGATTGTATTTATGGGTTAAGAATCTCAATTAAACTAAGTTCTTATAAAGGACTACATTTTTGTCTGTGTTTCGTTTTGGAGTGCCAGCCTAATTTTATTTTTGTCTGTGCACAGGAGTCTGGGACACCCACCATTATTATTTATTACACATAGTGTACTGAGCCGACACTGTGCCCTGGAATGCATATATCTGTACAAGGGCAACAGTGTCCGCAGAAAGGTGTTTCATAGAACATCATTGAATTGTCTGTCACATAGTCCAGTCAAAGTCACCGTCTGCAGTGTTGTGAAGCGTTAACTACTCCACATTGCTTTTCCGCCACCATAACAGAGGGAGGGAACAATAGTGTGGAATAAAAACAAGGATCTGCAATAAGTTTAATATGTAAAACATGATTTTGAGTCTGTTCGCTAACAGTGACAAGGACACAAGGACGCCTTTTCCTCTCTTGCGGGAATTTTTCACCTCTACTGTTTATCTCAAAATCACATGGTTTTATCATTATATTATCATCTGCAATGTAAAATGCTCCGAGCTCTGTTATGTGGTTTTGTCCCCAGATATTTTATGTCATTGGCTGGAATTAACCACTATGAGAGAATCTGAAAATCAAAGCAGTTTCTGGATTCCCTAATAAATTGGATATAGCCAACAACTGAATGCTCTACAGCTATGCCATTTAAAAAAAGATATCTTTAAATCTATTCCATAGTCTAAAGGCTGACACATTTGTTATGGTTTAACCCTTCACAGCATAGAACTTCAGATTTGAAACACTTGTCATGCTGCAGCAGTCTAGGCCAGTTGTGGTGGCCGTAGGCTATAATTACCCTTAGCTAGTGCTACAAATGGCTGAGGGTGATGGGAGATGTGAATTATCATGATATCAGCTATTTCTATTACTTACTAATTAAGGAATTGTGTGCTTCTAATAAACCATCAGATAAATGTTTAATATATGTTTATAACAAACAAATGTTTCTGTGACTTGCTGTGCAGATGTCATTGGCATAGTAATGAGGGCAGTTGTTGGGGATGCTGCTTTCTAAAGAACTGAGTTGCATGTATTGCATCCTCGTATCAGTCCTGATACTTCATGTTGTCCCAGCCCTGGGACCACCATGAGAAGGGAAAAAATAAGAGTGGTTCATCGTCACCTCCTACACAGCTAGCGACTCATCACAGCTGCATACTTGGCAAATAAAAATTCCCCCGTTACATTCCCTTTTCCTATTTCAATTGTTGTATACGTGTATGGTGTAACTCCTGAAGTGCCAGGGTTCTGCAAAAATATGCATCTTCACCTATCTTATGCTCCAGGTAGCGGTATACTTGAAATATCAGATCTGCCAGAAGATGTTAAGTCTTAAGACTCAAATCTTTGTTTGTCATATTGCTCAAATTTATTTTGTCAAAAAAAAAAAAGCAAGGGTAAGGCTTTGTCTAGCTCCTACCAACACAGGACTACCCACTTAGGATGTGCCTGCTTGGAATGGGGATTCACCTTTTTATTTAAAGTTATAACTGGACAATCTTCTAACCTTCTGTTAGTGGTTACAGAAGTAAAAAATGCAGGGTACAAATTCCAATCCCTTTTCTCTTCATTAAAACCAGTAGGAGACTTTGGGATGTTTACATGTGACTGAATGGTGATTTGATAACAGGAAGTGCTGTATAATGTGCACTTGTTGATTGGGGCCCCAGTATCAAAATATTTGCTGGCTTTTTACGGCTTGCTCCCATATTACCATATGATGACCTGACCTTCTTAAACCAATAAACCAAGCCTCTCCTGTATTCACTCCTTGATATTCATGTTCCTGAGAGTCATCATTATAGGGCCACTAGTTTCTTTGGTACTCAAGTTTCTCAGAACATAGCACAAATGACTTCTCACATTAGCAATCATTAGCAACATTGAAATCAATGTGCAGCAAACTCATCGTCACATTAGGCTCATAGCACTTCTCTAGGATTTTTTGCAACATACATATGTTGTCCATCATTGGACTTTCATATTTCTTATATGCGAGGACCATGATGACTCTGTACTATCTCCATTCTTCACTATGAGCTTGTATAGTTCATTCGATGCCACCATACTAGATGAAGCTCAACTAACTCCTGGATTTCATGCCTTGTTGGTTACTCCAGTTCTTCCACTATCTTCTCTCTACCATCAGAGAATTTTCTCATCACCAAACATCACAAGGTTTCCTTCCTTTTCTTTCATATGTCCCCCATGAAAAGCAGCCAAATTTGATTTCTGCTCCTGCACACATTGATCACCCTGTTCCTCTTGCCATTTCCTTTCTCTTCCATAATCAATTCCCTCTTTCTACTTTTCTCTCATATCTCCCGTGTTTTGCCTCTGGTTTCCCTTCATTGCATCCATGTACTGGAATTATCTGTTTTCTTCTACAGCCCTATTGGCAAATTTCAGGAAACTGTATGTTACATTTACATACTGTTTTTGTAGCAATTCCGCACACATATATATTGATTCCATGTTTATACAGTCCTCTGCACCTGAGCTTGTCATCCATAGATTTTGTACGCTTTAGAGTGGCCTGAAGATTTATTTTAGCACTTGCTTCACTAATAGAAACAAAAGTTAAAAGTATTTTGTTACTGGTCCAGAGTAACATCAAGACTCTATCTTTTAGTGTGTGCAAAATCCAATAGATCTGTGAATCTGATTGGTGTCTGCCAACGCAGGGAAATACCTTTTGTTTTTTTTATTTTCACCCACAAGGAGACCTATATGAGGTCCCTTCTGCTGGTGACATGCAAAAACAAGGATCTTTCACTTCACAAGCAGGAAACGACTGCCGGCGACAGACTCAACCATGATGCAGTCATGTACATGCCTCTTTATCATCCTGCTAGTGGATATTTCATGTGTACTTCAATATCTGAAGCACAAATAATAAATTATCCTCTTTAACAGGATCAGTTACATAGGTTCCAGAATTTTAGGAGCTAAGGCAGTGTTTTCATACTGGTCAGTATAAATCAGCATAAAAAGTAAAGAGCCATCAGTAATACTAATAAATATCAAAGAACCGTATTTGCTCGAATATAAGACGAGGTTTTTTTCAGAACAAATGCACTGAAAAAGACCACTCGTCTTTTATTCAAGGTTGTCTTATAGTCTGACCTAAATCGAGGTCAGACTATAAGACTGGGATCCAGGCCCCCTCGCTAACAGACGGTGGATGTCTGCAGGATGCACGCAGACATCCTCTGCTGCTGCCCGGCACGTCCGTTGGGACTTCTATGATGAAGCCGGGACCCTCCGGCTTCATCATAGAAGTCCCGGCCTAAGTGCCAGGCAGCAGCGGAGGAGTCTTATATTCAAGGTCGTCTTATAGTTTGACCTCAAATCGAGGTCAGACTATAAGACTGGGATCCAGGTCCCTCGGGACCTTCCGGCTTCACCATAGAAGTTCCAGTGGAAGTGCCAGGCAGCAGCGGAGGAGTCTTATATTCAAGGTCGTCTTATAGTCTGACCTCAAATCGAGGTCAGACTATAAGACTGGGATCCAGGTCCCTCGGGACCTTCCGGCTTCAACATAGAAGTTCCAGTGGAAGTGCCAGGCAGCAGCGGAAGATGTCTGACCGTATCGTGCAGACATCGGCCTGCTGCCCCCACTGGCCACCAGGGATATTTGGACATCCCCCGGTTGCCCCCACTAGCCACCAGGGAGAGAGAGACAAAGTGAGGGGGAGGGAATGGGGGAGAGAGAGAGACAAGGTGAGGGGGAGGGATGGGGGAGAGAGAGAGAAAAGTTTGGGTGTAGAGAAAGAGAAAAGTTTGGGGGGGGGAGTTTGGGGTGGAGGAAGAGGGAGAGAGATAACACTGGGGGGAGAGACAGAGACAACACTAAGGGGGAGAGAGAGAGACAACGTTGGGGGAAGGGGGGAGAGAGAGACAAAGCTGGGGTGGAGGGGTAGAGAGAGGCAGCATTGGCACATAAAAACAATAAATGCATTTTTTTATATCATCATTTTTATTAAATATTAAAAAGCAATTTACATGTGAATATATACAAGTTAAACGTTTTTTCCTATAGGGTAGTCTTATTTTCAGGCTTTTATTTTTTTTCCTAAAGGAATATCCAAAGTTTGGGGGGTCGTCTTATAATCAGGGTCGTCTTATATTCGAGCAAATACGGTATGTACAGTCAGAATTTTTGGTGGTTGTAACTAGGAGCTTCTGAAACAACAGTGGTTAATTTTCACCAGCAATATATAAATATTTTGCTCAAGTTATAAAAACCCAAATAGGAAACACAGACAATTTTCTAAAAAAAAAAGAAAAAAAAAAAAGAATCTCAATTTCTTGCATTTATTTGTCTCTACTTCATACTGCTCCCAGCTTACACATACAAGCAAATTAGAAGAATATCAAAATCTTAAATTTGAATACAATGCCACTGGCTTTGTATTCTAATTAAACTGTTTATTATTATTATTATTATTTTAAATGACAGCAAAATCCACAACTCTGTGTAACAGATTGAAGTTAAGCATATTAAACAGTACATGTAATTTAGCTTTACAAGTTAATTTCTACATGGGAGGCGTTTGTTCTTCTTTCAACAGCAATCTATTTACTTTGTATAATGTTGATGTTTAGAGTTGTGTTATGTTAATTTTTTTTCTTGGATCAGTGTAGTAATGTTGACTTTAGTCAGGCTGTCATCAAGATACAATGCTCATTTTGCCTGTGTTGTAGTGAGGGAGAGTAGCTGTATATGGGAGGGGGGGAATAGATTTAAGGAGTCATGCGCCCCTCAATCACATCTATACTCTGCATGTATGAATGCAGAGGGTGTCTCAGTGCTCTACTATCTGGTTACCCAGTATGACTGAGGAGGAGGATTTCTCATATCAACTGCACTGACAAGGTTACATTAAAGCCATTACATGCTTTATTTTAAGTTGACTAATCTTAATTTGAATTCACATTCAAACCCATCAAACCCTCTAACCCGTCTATGTTCTTCCAGAAAGGAGGGGAAGAGTAAATATGCACGACCCATACAATGCACTGCTGGTGAGCCAATAATGCATTGTGGACAGTGCATGCTGAAATCAGCATTGCTCATTGCAGACAACTACTGGACTTTGTGACAGATAACTGGTGTCCTTGTATGGACACGTTGTCTATCAGTGATTGGAATGCCACACAGAGAATTGTAGGTGTACACACAACAATGTGAAGCTCACAACTCAGTCCTAATATACTGTGACAAGCACTTACTGAACCACTGAAGAACTACCTATGACTATCTAAAAGCGAGTTCATGTCAACTTGAGTGAGTCCATTAGTGGAGAGTTCAAGATAAAGATGATGATACTTTTTTTGATCATCAATTCAGTGACAGAACCTCTGTGTATTACCACTAAACAATGTGTGGTCCTCAAGAATGATGTTCAACAGTACTACAATGTAATAAAACAATTACCATAATATATGAGCATTCACTTATAATGTGTTTTTTTTTTTTTTTAAAGATGCATGACATTTTATGCACTAACCAACAGCCTACATACCTCGGTGTGAAACATGAAAAGCCAAAGAAGTACTGGGCTGCAGTCAAAGCTGGGAGGATCGTGTCGGTGCCTTCCCAATGAGAGGACAACGGAATAATCCTTCAATAACAATAACGAAACAAATGGATTGGCACTCAGACATGGAGTAAGTATTCAGGGTTTAATGAATAGTGGAACAACAGTCGTGCGAGTCGGATACAAAAGCTTGATGTGTTTCGGGTTTCATTATGAGTAAGGGCCAGTTAAGCTCGAAAAATGTCAATCTTTTGTATCCGACTGTTGTTCCACAATTCATTAAACCCTGAATACTTACTCCACGTCTGAGTGCCGATTATTTGTTTCGTCAATGTGAAACATGCCAACTGACAAGCAGCAAGGCACCCTCGTTTTTATATGTAATCAATAGAGAGGACATTAACCAAGTCCCCTTCACTGTATATAAAAATGAAGGTCTCCGATTGAACGAAGGTGCCTAGGCCACATCAGCTGTGCATCTGAGAGGCAGAGATGAATGTATCTCTTAAGATACATGCTGGGTTTATAAAGGACAAGTGTTACTGAGTTTCTTAATTTTGATACCAATAAAGAAGTAGAAGGAAAAAAAAGTATATGAGGGTCAGTAAAAGTGCAACAGTTCTACATTGGAGCAATCACTGTGGAAATCAATTGAATGTTCCTGCTGATTACTTCATTTCTGAACTTTCCCCAGAACTGACCTTATGTATAACTCCTGTAATTTTCCATCATGCTCTAGGCTTCTTGACTGGTTGCTTAATTTGTTTCCTTGAAATTTGCTTTATATCTGGTTCTGGTACAGAAATCTTAAAAATGGTGTTAAACAGACATCTTTTTACACATTGGAAAGTCAGTAATGCATTAGTATAATAAAAAGATAAGACACAGAAGAGTTAAAGTATGTTTAACTTCTAAGTGTGTCTTCTGGATCTAGTAAGAATGTTAAGACTGGTCTGGGCAAAGGACAAAGTTAAACTTCTGGCTTTATTCACTTAAGGTCATATGATCCAACATAGCCGAATAAGAGATTGTGTTCTTGGAAAAACATTTTCTCCTAATTTATATAATATATGGATCATTTTCAATATTTTTTTTCCTCTATATTCACTGTGAAAAAGAATGATTTGGTGATACAGTGCCTTTAAGTTTGAAATTCCCTCTTTCATGAATAAATACATAACTAGGGCTGCCACGTTTTCTACAAACAAAATACCGGCCTTGCGGGTGCCTCCATAGACTTAACAGTGGCATGACGCCAATTTTTTTTTTACCAGTCTGCCGGTAAAATACTGGCTGGGTGGCAATCCTACCCACAACTTATTACCCTAGGTTCTGTGGTAACAGACTCTCATTGTCTCTGCACCACAGTTTCGAGAGCTGTTCTTCAATTTAGTATAATTTCCAGAGTGGAATTATGTATTTGTTTAGTTTGCAAATATTCACTGATTGTGTTAATACATGAGACACAGCTTGAGTATACTGCATACTACTTGCACGTCAAATGCTGAGAATCGTATAGGTCATTTACTAACTTTTAAAAGGTAATCAGGCAACAAACTATTTTATGGACACAACACACTTTTATGACGTTTTTATTGCTGTGGAATCTAGCAGGGCAGCTAAGGAGGATGGAGGGATTTGGGAAACCAATTGTAGAAAGAGGGACCGTTTAAAATGAAGGTGGGATTATAGTGAGGTTGCCATACACATACTAAGGTGTATTACAGACGACAGTATTTTGCAGCCAATAGGACTAGTCTGCCCTCTGGCGCTCAGGCTCGGAACAACCAGACATGATTTTTTTAACAAAACATCTTGCTGTTACTGCATAAGGGGCTGATTATTTGGTATTCCAAATTGCATATTTGATTTTGAGATGGAGAGGTAATGTTGGACAAGGATTCATGGCAAGAGAAACATGACAATGTGGAAATTAGCTCCCAAGTGTCAGCTCAGGGAATAAACCTGCTATTTATTTGATGCGATGCTCTGAGATGCATTGGGTGTTTTGGTTTCCTAAGCAGCCCACACATCAGGGGGTGGGTTAAGAAGCCCTGGTTGTGTGAGAGTGAATCACAATGTAGGGGGTGATGGTGAGATGAAGTTGACTCAGGCACAGTAGCCCACGCTCAAGGTACGTGGGAGTTTGGAAAACGGCATAGATATTCAGGGCTGCATTTACCATTTATTTATAAGTGTTGGGCACTACAATTCCCATCTTCCTACAGCAGGATTTGTAAGCCAGCATATTATAGACTAATCAAATCTCTCTATCAGAATTACGCAGAGTGGGACTTTTTTTTATGTTTTTCATAATATACTTTGCATTTTATAAACCCGGTTCTACAAGCTGTTGCAGCTCTAGAAGGTATTCAGCTTTATCCTTTATCTTCCTATATACCGAAGAGAGAGTAATGCCAGCATTTCAACCCTTTCATGAAGGAGGCATTTAATTTCTGCCGTGTTTAGCTGTAATTTTCCTCTTATTTGATGTACCCACACATTATATATTGGCTTTGTTGCTATAACAAGAGCTTTCTTAAGTTACCAGTACCGTAAAATAGCATTTTTTTTCAACCTTTTTCTTCAGTAATTTTTTGACCCCAACACTATTCTAATGTTAACCCTAGTTGCTAACCTTTAACATAGCAAAATTACATAGAAAAAACCTAAGAGTTAACTGTCTCTAGAGGCAGTCTAGCAACAACAAAGAACAATGGTAGTGATCACTGATCACTACCAATGTAGAAGACAAGTGAAAAATTGCCCCCCTTCCCTTCCACGTGTGCGGTCTGTCACCCGACCCCCCCCCCTTTCCCCACACACACACACACACACACACATCGTATTTCTGATGCTCTGAATGATCAATGTGCGTGAGGAGCACTGTCTGAGCTCTGTTTGTTAGTACTGCCTATTGCTCCTCAAAAAAACACATACGCACTCCGATAGAAGGTGGGGGCGGACCTTCACGGAGTGCCTACCTCCCTCAGTGACACATTGTGGCAGAAAAATAGGAGTGCGCAGGTGCAACTTGCAAAAATGCGTCCTGCTTTGCCTATGGGAGGCGCCTCTAGGTTCCTAGATGATGTCAGGATCCACATTTTGAAGAGTTGGACAACAAAGAAGACACGCTTTACACAAAAATTACATGGGATTAAAAAGGACAAAGTGCAATCTATAAAAGTGTGGAAGTAAATATATAGATTTAAATTCATAAATTTGCATTCGCCTACAGTGAGGTTTGTTGACAAAAACTGCTCAAAACACAGTCCATCAAATGTTTGTATTTTTTATTATCTTAAAACATGACAGGCAGTGCATACGATTGTTGCACCAAGTACTAAGTAAGCCCTCTGCAGTAAAAGTAGCAGAGAATTTCTCATTTTACTTAAATGAGCAACTCCCAGAAGAGTATACATTAAAACACCATAATACATATTAATCCAACCTCTTCTCAGACAGGAAGGGAACCTGACTTTACAAACAAGAAATAAGAAGTCCTGGATGTGATGAATAAAAATAACCCATAAATGTAATTAGGGCAGTATATGTTAACAGATTAGTTACAAATTCAACTGTTCTATGTCTATGAAGATTAAGACTGACTATCCCACAAAGGGTTAAAGAGATTTAAGATCCAATTTTAAAGTCACTGTAGGATATTGATTATTTTTACACTGGCCACAGCTCTTTAACTGTTGATAAACTAAAAAAGTTCCATTATGTCCCACACTCAGTCCATCAGGAGGAATACACAAGTAGCCTATGCTGTGCAAACTGGATTGCCGTCCATCAGTGGCACATTGGTGACAATGCAGTAAGATAAAACCCATACACTGCTTGGGTCTCTAGAAGCAATTTAAGGATCTCATCACAGCAGCACAAGGTGCTTGGAGATTCCTAAAAAGAAGAGGTGTAGTGCATTGTGGGAAGCTGGAGTGTTTCAGAATGTCAATAAACATTGAAAATAACTCTAGCAGAGCAGCATATAAAAACCTTAACGCAGATGAATAGATGACAAAACCTACACCAGTGCGATCAGAAAATGTATTTTGTTTACAATGTTGGCGCTTTAAGTTTTAAGGAAAGGCTATGGATCTTTTTATTCTGTCAGGTGTAGAAGTATATAAACATTAGAGTAATATCTGGTTCTCACATGCCCTCTAGGCCTCAAACTAGATATAGCACTACATTTCGAGGACTTCAATTTTCTCTGTGTCATACAGTAAATTTAAAATCTGGCATTACTTTGGTTTGATAATTTTAATTGTTTATTAAATTTATATGAAATATTTCTAGCAATGTACTTTTATTTTTCTTTAGGCACATTGCATCAAGCAATTCTAACTTATTTTGGTAACTTGAATACTGGTAGCATGTCACCTCAGAAATCCTAGATTCTGCTGGCAGCCTTTTTTTTTTTTTTTTAATCAATAACCCTCTTAAGGAGGAAAATCTAAGGGTTGCGATGCAATTACAATAAATAACAAAGTTCCTATAGCAAATAATACAGAATATAAAAATCAGCTGTGAGTTTAGTCTTCGTCTTAACAAATGTTTTAGGTGACAAAGCACTTTAAAACCAAAAAATTAAGACATGTAACCAACTAAAGTGCTTTTATAAGACTCCCATAAACCAAGAGCAGCTACAAAACCAGAAAGTGACCGAGGGATCTGAATAGGAGGTAAAGTGCAAAAAACAGGAAATCCACATTTAACCACTGAACAAGAAAACCACTTCATCAACCATAGCAGATATTCACAGAATTATACAAAAATAAATCAAAATTACATTAATTTGGACACACAGCTTTTAATTAACTTTAAGCATAAATGCATTGTATTGCAATTGCATATTATTCTATCCAAATAAGATATGTAAAAAAATCCAAAAAAGAAAATCAGTTGTTCATTTGTTAGGCAGTGGCAGGTGTCTTATATTTTGTGCAACCAAAAATCACTTTTATTACACTTTTTTTGTACTGTTTATGGTTATCACTTCCACTCTGGGATCGGTTTATTTTCTAATTTAACGTAAAGGTTGTCTTTTCAGCACTTAAAAAAAAGCAGTTGTAATATTTCATGATTTGTTTACATAAGAAGCATAGATTGTGTGTATTATTTGACAACTAGTTATTTTGCTTCTTTTCCCAATAGTCTGCACATTAAACGGATGTAATAAAGTATATTGATTTCCTTGTCCATTGGTGAGGTTTTATTATTATTTAGCAATGTTTTTTAAGAGAAACACCTTTTAATCATACTTTGGAGGTAGGTTTGACACAGTTTCAGGGAAAGCTGTAAATTATGTCTTTTTAAAATACATAAAACCTTTTAATTTTATCTTAAATACAAGTAATGACAGTCTCAGGGTCAGCATGCTCCAGGATTGCCCTTTGTTCTGCTTGCAACTTCTTGCAAGCCGCAGAATAGAATCTGTAGCACATATATTAGCCCAGATTATTGGGGTGAAAATAAACTACTGCATAAAAAAAAAAAAAAAAACAACCTTCCAAAAAAAATTAAAGTCACCTTTCCTGTGTTTTACAGTTCACCATCAATAGTCTTGATTCATCTTCATATTTGAAACAACCCTTCCCCCACTAAAGGTGATGACAGGCAACCCACAGGTATAGTGGTCATTTCAGCACCTCAAGGGTTAAGAGTAAGCCATCCGCCTGTGTGAGTAATAAGAGTCTGATGTCTCCTTGGAGAATGAGTGGACTGGTGACTTTCAGCTGATGTACAGAACTTTGCCTTTCAACTCATTGTCCGCCCAGTGCATGAGGTTAAGAAGCAGCCTCCAGCTGCGGTTTGGGTTTGTTCTTAACGACTTGTTTCTCTGTGGGAGGCAAGAAAGGATAAGGCAAAGAACTTAAGCAAAAAGTCTGAAGGTGCAATTACTGGATAGCAGCTTGAGTGTCTGGAAATGCTTACCTGGAGTAGTGTCTGGAAGTGCCTCCGAAGGGGCTTCTGGGAGTTCCAGATCTTCCTGTAGAAAATGAGGACATTTAAAATTATGGATCTAAGTGGTAATCTGACCAGTTGCTTTATAGATCAGGGCTGGCTCCCTCAAGGGGCAACACCCTAGGGCTCCAGAGGTGCTAGCTGAAGAGATCAAAAGATCTCCCTAATTTGTGCATGGGGGAGAGTGGAGGGCAGGCAGCCGACAATTTGGATGCTCGGGCACGTCCTATGAGAATAATTTGGGTGCTGGGGTAAGCACTGTTAGTGCAATCTGGGTGCTGGTGCAAATCGTTTGAGTCCGGTGAGTATAAGGAGGTGGGGGGGCGCGCTCTGGCAAAGCCGGTGACAGCGAAGGGGGGGAGCTGTGGCAAGGCCGGTGAGCGCCTTGCCACAGATCCATTAGAAAGAAAAACCAAAACTGGAACCAACTTATATGTTTCACTTTTTTCTATGCTTTAAAACATAGCTCTCTCATTCATTGCAGGGCCATTGCTAGCTATACAACTGCATGGACATCTCAATAAAGCAGATGTTACTCTGGTGTTATACAAGTGGTAGCTATCAGATATTCCGGTCTCTTACCTGAGCGATGGCCTCTAGTTCTTCTAGAATGGCCTCCTCATCTTCTTCAGTCAAACTTCCTGATAGTATCTCATCAATTTGCTGAACACAGAAAAGACACATTATTATTGATTACACACCAGAGTCTAGCTCCTAGTTTGAATAGTTAGTAACTTGTTGACTACCTTGTTGTTCTAAATCACTGGTTCTCAACCAGTCTAACCCCAGGACCCACATTTGCTCTTGGTCATGTAGTCATGACCCCAAAATAATTTTATTTTTATAACTTTATAATTTATGCCACAAAACAATTTGTAAAGAAACCTAAAAAAAAAACCAAGGCTTCGTCACAAAATGAATAAAGCGGTAATCGCAGTGCAAGTGAAAGTGCTATTGAGCTAAAAACCCACTAAAATAAAAACCCATTGAAACATATGAGACTAATTATAACACATAGGAAAGACGGGTGCTTTTTGCTCCTGAGAAATGTCTCAACGTCTGGGTTGTTGGCAGACAAAGCAACTTTGAGGTTGGGTTCAGTGTCCATTCTGTTCCTATATTTTGTCTTCAGTTGGACTAAAGCTGAGAAGCCACTCTCACAAGATTACTTTACACACTTACTGCTATGTATCTGCCACATCAAGCCCAAACTTGACTTCCATATCAGGCTAATTTTGAAATTGTATCCCTAAAGTAAATGCTGCCACCTCGGCCACTTCCAAGTCCCAGAGGGATTACTGGAAGAGATACCAGCGGCACCATCGAAAACATCGTCATCAGTTACTTGGATAGCTTCACAGCTTCAGCCGGCGAACGCAGAGTGCGTCGCTCCTCCCCCAAACAAAATTTAGACTTTTTGATGAAGCGGAAGCAGAGTCCAGGACCCACTAACACCAGCTTGTGACCCACTTTTGGGTCAGGACAAATCAGTTGAGAAACACTGCTCTAGATTAAGCAGGGCTCACTACCTCATGTATCAGTGTGCCTCAGTTCATCTGTCTAGCATTGCTTTTTGTTTTATGTGCTGCATAATTTGTTACCACTATGTATAAATGGTTATGTAAATTGTAATATCAATGACTGAATGCATGTATGTTCTACAGCACTGAAAAGCTTACCCGTTGGTATTCAATGCCCTCCTGGGTCTCATCCATGATCCTCTCCACTTCTTCTATGGACATCATCTAGGAAGAAAGACATTGGACAGTAATAAACAATCACTCGTGGTGTCTCAATCCTTCAGACAGGCTACTAGAGGTCAATAAACCAGTGGTGCAGTAAGAAGGACTAACCTCGTGCATCTTTTTCAAGCTCTCATTCCCCACTTTTAATCCCTCGATCACCTTCATCTCGATCTGTGCAAACTCAATGTCTTCAACCTGTAAAATGAGTCAACAGTGGATAATGAGTGGTCATTAACAGTGAGCAATTCTAGTATGATAAATGATATATGTACTATAAAAAAATGACATTAACCAGAACAAAGAATGCAAGATTCAAAACCTATCTGGAACAGAGCAATCTACCGACCATGGTTCTAGACACAATGTGGTCTATTCACTAAAAGTCAAGAGTCCAACCCCTCTCCCGCAACTCACCTGCATTACGGGAAGTTAGTTGCCCCGTCACATGGAATGAGCCAGGGCCTTGCCCAGGGTCCCTAGCCCCCCCCCCCCATAACTGTGCAGAGAGTTTATTAACACCCTCATCCACTGTTAAGTAATATTCCAGAGGCTTGCCCAAGACCCCCAGAATCAGGATCAATAATACCCACCCCTCATCCCCAATATATAATGCTTCCCACCCCTAAAAAATATGTAATAACCCCCCTTGTTCGGCGCTTACCCAAGGTCCCTGGACTAAATAAATAATAAAAGTAATAAAAGTAATAAAAATTGAATCAACCCAACCTACCCTGGAAACTTTTTTTTTTACACTAGGTGGACTATATTATTTTTGGATGGCCCTTTTCCATGTGCTGAAGATGAGGAGCAAGGCCTTCACTGATCATTGTGGGACGTTTAATTAAGGTTTCATTTTCTTTACAGGTCACCCTTTATGTGCCTGGGGTATGGGAAGTGATTTTCACTGCCCACCCTCATGGCATTCAAAGGGTGTTTATTTTCAGGATAATTTAATAAAATAGTTAAAATGAATGTGGGAAACTAAACAGTGGTTCTGTATCCTAGTATCACCAGTCTTTCACTAAAGTGCAAGTGAAAACTATAGGATCACATTCTAGTCCAGAGTTAACCAAAAGGTAGCTCTTCAGATAGCCGCTAGAAAATATGACTGGATTGGCTATAACAAGACAAAACCACAGGCTGCTGGGCTTCTCAAAATCAAAACTATTGGAACTCTGAATTAAATGAAGATTTAAAAAAAAAACAATACACCACTTTGGCTAAGCCTCTTCACTTTATAAACATTAACTATTCCCATTTTATGAATACATTTCTTAACATGGGATCAAAAAAACCCTACTATTTTAGTTTCTTATTCTTACACTGAATAACCAAAGGACTCAGGGGCAACATAATATCTATATATGTGAACATTTCCAATGTTTCAAGAAGACTATGGGGTGTGATGCTGCATTAGCAGGAATGTAACTAGCATTAGCTAGTTATGTGATTGGGTGAATCACATAGAACAAGAAAAAAGTATTTTATTTAAGCAGACCAATAGAATACAATAGAAACATGTTTAATTCAATTTATATTGTATTGCAGAGTTCTGCCGTTTTCAAACACCTACACTCCCAACATCCTATAAAAGAAGGAACAGAGGGAAGGTAGGTATGAGATATAGATATATATAAAAAGTGTGATGTTGGTTAAAGGCACGTGTACATCACACCTGATAGAGAGGAAGGGATGAACAGATACAGTTAGTCAACAGTTTGATTAATTGAATCATATCTGTTCCAAGCATACATACCATTTTCTCCAAGTTGCTAATCTGGTTATCAGTCTTCTCCAGAAGTTGTTCTTGGTATCTCTTCTTCTTTAGCAGCAGCTTGGCTTTCCTGAAAGACGACAGAAGTCAGTGTCTCATTCCTGAAACCATAATTCTGGAACTTACACAATGAGTAATAATAAATATAATTAATGAAACCTTTCAGTAGAGTTTGTATGTGTTTCCATCTGTAGCGAGAACATGTAACTAGCAGGTAAGTGAAGGCTGTTCTCTATATAATAGACCAGGAATGTTACTAACTTGCTGGATTGAAGAGACATGTGTTGCACCCTGTACGGTTTCACAATACAGATTGCACATAAGGATAATAACCAATCCAAATGCCAATCTTTCTCTCCTACTAGCTACTTCTGAACGCTAGGATGGAGATACAAGTCTGCTTTCATAGATAACATACTTATAGAATGAAATGTAATAACACAATCAGCGTGAGAAACGAGTACAGAGGAGCTTCAATAATATAAGTGTGCTATGTATAAACTCAACAACTAGAAAATGGCCCTAAAGAGGTAAAACAAAATGTCCACATTAATTCAGTGATAAAAATCTACTGCTTACTCTTTTTTCCCATCATGCAGCAGCTGCCGTGCCACTTCCCTCTCTCGCTGCAGCTGTAGAGTGATCCTCTTCTGGTACTGCTTCAGTTTATCCCGCTGCTGCTTCAATTGCTGGAAGAAAAAGACAATAATAATTGAACATTTCTGGAAAAGAAAAGAAAACTTTCTAAAAACTGTGTCGTACTATGATTGTGATAATAAAAAGCTCCTTTTATGGAGTGAAAACAAGTTGATATAGTTACGCAATGTACACTTTCCAAGATTATGTTTATTTAAAAGGGTAGCTGGATCATCCAACCCCTCAATAAATGCACATTGCACTGCAGATCTCTTACAGATAAAACATTGGCAGTACAAGAAAAACATCAAGCTTTTGGTTTATATGAAGCTAAATAAAATAACACATGTAAACGATATCTGAGCATGCACAGGGTCATATCTATAAACGCAAACACCAACAGTGTGATCATAGGTAACATGATGTTAAGGGACCACATTAATAATGTCAAAGGGGTTGATTGCTGAGGTGCATTTGACTTTCAGATAATGGTGGGCTCTATAACAGCGTACAAAGGCTGTATAAATTTACATTTCTCTTGTCCACTACTTGTAATAATAAGATGGATAACAGAAGAAATATTAACAAATGTGCATCAGACGCCAGAGAAGCAGGACTGCACAGAGGGATAACATAACTTAATGTTATCAGATTAGTATTACAGATTACATTGTGACATCAGTCTGGGTGTGAGCTGCATTTCCAGACAGTGGGGTTGCTGGTTAATCCCATTCAACCTCTAGTTTAGGCATGGGCCAGCACATTCCACTTCAAATCAAGCTGTAAATGTTATCTAGGTGCTGTCCCCTTAACAAAAACAGGGACAACTGATTAATAGTAGAGGGATTACTTTTGAGAGTTAATTCAATATTCTTCTGATTTGGTGGAAGTCGCTGACGAACAAGTCCATTTGTACAAAACCATAACCGACATGGTGCAGTTTTACTTGTGGATGTAAACCAATGATCCTAACTCAACAAGGACAATTTAACAAGTATAATCTAGATTAGTCTATATAACAAACCCATAGCATCCCATCTTATGCTTAAATCAGGGCTTGACAAATATTGTTGATTTTATGACAAATTTATGACAGCCTAGTTTCTTTTAGGAGCCATGGAATGGTACTTCCATACAGCTGCATCTAAAACTATCACAACAAAAAACGTTATGAGAATTACAGATCTGGTTGCCTTGCTTGCAGGATTTGTTAAACCCTTATAGTAGTTTTTGTACAATAACTACTGGAGAGCTAATGATGTTGCTTCCTTATATTATTCACACATGAGCACAGCAACTGTGCCTCTGAATAACAATACTATAAAAGTATTGCAACCCCAACTGGGTTTTTACTTTAAACGAGACATTTGGCACTAAATCTGAAACTGTTGATTGACTGAATGTAAGCTATAATTAGCAGAATTGAAGATAAAAATGTGTTATAATTGTATCTGTGGTGTCTCCTATTTATGACATCATCTTGAAGCTTGACATGCAAATTGACTGCATTTAATGAGAAAAGTGTATTTTGGATATAAATCCACAAACACATTTTAATCATAATCTATGCATTTGCCTACGATTCATGTTACAAACATTGATAATTTTGTATTTTCTATATTCAAAGTCTAAAAAAAAATAACTGCAAATACAGGTTTGATATTGCCTGGAATTTTGCAGCATTTATCGTATTACATCATTACTTCGTGTTACATATTTCACATCCATTTGCCAGGCACCTATCCGACGCCCTGTAATAGCTGGATTGTATGGATATCCATGGCCAGAAACTCTCCAAGGCACAGCTAGAGAACCTGGGTTTTAACATCCACTAGTGATGACTGATACTAATCAACCAGGTGGTTCCATTGCCCGTTCATAAACTGGTTCAGAAGGTCAAGGGTCCTATGTGATCATATACAGGAAACGCAGTGCTAAGTTGGTACAGAGAACCATGTGACAGATCATGCTTTGAATCAACATAGTATATAGAAAAATGGCTCTTCATTTTCTACATGCCAATAATGTCACGATAACATAGTGTACACCGCAATGGCAATAATGGACATGTACATGTTGAACTGTATTTATACAGCTTTTAACTGGCCCACAATATATTCCAATGGGCTCCTACATACTACAATAAATGTAAACCTGAGTTAACAATGTTAAAGTATACACTTAACAGTTGTTTAATTCTAGTTCACACAATGGGGTTATTTAAAAAAAAAAAAAAAAAATCAATTTTGGGGCAACGTTCAAAAACAGCTATAAGCAACAAGCACATTGCATTGGCTTCCATGGTGACTGAACCACTTTCCCTCAGAATTACATTTTATAAACAATGTCCAATGAGTCTTTTTGAGGACCGACCACTGTACATTGAATAGGAAAGAAATGATTATTTTGCAAAGGCTGCCTGTGATTTTTGATAGTAATGCAGTGATCCATGCAGTAGCAGGTATTGATCCAGCATTTAGGAAGCATGACCTTTAGTTTCAAAAAAGTATTCGCATGGGGTGTAATATTAAAAAGGAGCCTGCATCCAAAGTGTATATGATAAGTGTGATAGGTACACTTTCATTCAGTGATTGATAGGCTGAGTGAGTAATGACGTAGTACAGTGCCTATGTTTCACATGTTAAAAAACCATTGCAGATACCCTATGTGCGACTAGTATACAGTAGTTAGGTGTATTAGTGTTGATAATACAGCTGATCCTTATGTTTGCTTTAAATGCTAATTGTGGGTGAACGAAGAGTAAAGACCCTTGCCCTGCACACTAGACAGCTAGATACATTAACTATATCTGATTCATACAAGGTTCGTAGGAACACCAAAGGGTATATATTACACACACTGAGCATATAATTTATTAAAGGTTAACAAATAGTAAACGGTGGTGGGTACACACACTAGCATTAACACCATATTTCAGTGTAACTAAACCTCAGTGCTCCAGCTGTTGTAAGCTTCGGTTCCCAAATGGCTAAGTATTATGGGTTGTCCCCAACAGTAGGTGTACCACAGGGGTTGTATTAATGATATACAGATTTCGGTAACACCCTTTGGGTACGAAGTGGTGACGAGAAATGGGCTTGGTTGACTCAGTGGTATATATCTTATAGTGGGAATCAGTCTGCTTTATCCCATTCTCACCAGCACAGCTTTGTCCTGCTCGGTAACCCGGCTTCTTCTTTTCCGGCCAAATATATTCCCCATGTCGGCAACCGGTTGCCGGTATCCTGCATCCCCCTCCCACCCGCGGCCTCCACGCTGGGATCCCCTCCTCACACTTCCGGCTTCTGGACGGCAACTGTAAGGATCCAAGTCTAGTCAAATGACGTCAGGCCCGGGGCATGACAGGAAATGTAGTCTTGCTGAAGTACCACTCCCTCGGGCTCTATAATAAACAGATCTAGAATGATTTAGATAGATGTAATAACCGAATCTCATTCAAAGTGGGAATGCAGAACAATTCCCCCCAACTGGAACGACAAAAACCAAAGCCCTTTGTGCCTGCCTTGTGCCCAGTTGAGGGAAATGATGGGTAATGCCCATGTGTATTTTACAACTTTAAAACAAATCAGGACTTTTTGATGAGCAACCAAACAATGCTGCATTATAAGTGCCGTTAATGTTGGCAAGTCAGTGTTGTCCAATTGCAGGACAAAGCAATGTGTATGACATTGTGCGTGTGAAAGTGTGATTGGATGTATATGTGACTTTGTATGTGTGTTTGGCACTGTAATTGTGTGTGCAACACTGAACATTTGTGTTACGTGATTGGATGTCTCTGTGACCCTTACTACAGTCTGAAATCTGCATGCACCCATATGCATAGACCCCTTGGAACATATGCATGCTGTACAGCCTTTAAACACAGCTGGGAACAGAAGCCATATGACCACTAATGGCAGTACTGCTTCAAGCATCATGCAGTATGCCAGTAACCAGTTTCATGTCGATAAGTCCCTTTAACGCCCTTTGCATGAGCATTGCTCAACGGCCTATGCCTAGTGGGTGTTGCTATGATGCCTTGATATAAAGACACCAAAATGTACCCCGCAGGGCTCCACGATAATAGCACAGAATGTTTGCAGGTACTTTATTGTATGGCTACATGCCCTTCCAATATGGCACTGTCCTGTAACCGGTAAGGGTTCCGGAAGTGACTAGAGATCTGTTGCTACACTATCTCTAGTGGCAGCAACATTTAAGGTTAACAAAAAAAAGCCCAACCTAAACCTAGATCAAAATAAACAATAGAAAGTGCAGGTCTTTCAGTTATTGCCCTATAACTTGGGGAAAAAAACAACAGAAAAACATGTAAACATTAGTATTTCTAAACTCAGGACATATAAGCAACTATTTAGACAGGGGTCTTTTTTAACTGTTGTAATTGTATGAAACCATTTTCAGGTCAACGTTAGAAAAAGTATTTTTTTCCCTTGCAAAACTCACCACTATTACCACTTATCCCTCCCCACGCACCTCACTTCATGGAAACCCTGACTTCCCACAGGGAACACACGCCCAGGGGTTGGTATCCCTACTCCCACAAATGGTACTCCGTTGGAAGGACATATTGGCGCCCAGAGCTGTTAGACCGCTAGAACACACAATACAATGATGGAAAAATTCAATTTCCAACAAATTCAGGACTTCATATCACACCTTCCTAGGGCGCACAATCTTCACAGAGTTGAAACCTGGTTTGAGAGTTTTTGCTCTACCACTTCCCCCATAACACATGGGATTACCAAAATGTACACAGGGTTGATAGCCCCTGATCACACTCCCACATCCAGGTTCATGGGCACCTGGGAAGACAGCCTCGCTACCACACTATCACGACCCACATGGGAAAGGATACTCCTACGCACACGTAAAAGTTCCAAAACTACGAAATACCAGGAAATGAATTATAAACTTCTCACACTGTGGTACAGAACGCCAAAATGTTTACACAAAATTATCCCTGACATTGAATATATTGGAGATGTAAGTCAGACATCGGTACTGATCTACATATTTGGTGGTCCTGCACAATCATAGCACATTATTGAAAGGCTGTTCATACATTGATAACAAAACTAGAATGCTAAACATACGCATATACTTTCCAAGCATTGATATGGTATACTAATGCTAACTGTCCAGTTTTCAAAAGCCCTTGACAACACACATGTTGATGTAGCCCCTCCAATAAGGAGAATGGATTGACAGAGTGGCGGAAATCTGTGCACTAGAACAGCTATTGGCATCAGCCTCAGACACACACGATAAATACATACGAACTTGGTTTTAATGGATCGCACATACTGCTCGTGAAACAGTGCCTTAATGAATGCAACACTCCCAAACATTACCCACCGGATACCCTCCAAAACGTACATACAGTGTATACTGACATGACGTACTCTATCGCCTTATAGTCAGACACCCTCCTGCCCTAACAGCTGATGGACTCTGCCTAGACAAGCCCTGTTCACTGTAACCAGACACCTGGACTTTCCCAGTGTTTTCTTTACCCTATATTTTTTTTATGGCTGTTGCTGTTATCAGATCTCCGTTAACTTGATACCAATGTCAACCTGTAATTTTACTGTTGATGTTTAACTATGAATTGACCAAACAAGGTAATCTGTCTTTTGATGGTCTATGCTACTCCCTTATTGTTCCCCCTCCCCCCCTTTTTCTTCCTATACCCCCTGTAGGAAACGGAACTATTGTGACTCTTGTATGCCTCCACCGCCACTGCCCTACCCAGAATGTTGAAATCCCCCAAAAAATTTTATTTTACAAAAAAAATGGTAATGATTAATGGTACCTAAAGAAAGATCTTAAAAACAGTATAGAATATGTGTGGCTACATTAAATAAGGAAAAGAAAAGTAAATTAAATGTCCACCATGAACAATGTTGGCGCCTGCCATTGGTCTTGAATCGTGACTGTTTCATGTAAAGTGGGACAGTGGTAGTTACCACCTCACTGGTATTTTACAGGCAGGTCAGTTTGAGGACATTTTTAGGTCTTTTGAGCATGGCTGGTATGTTATTTTTGCCGAAAATGTGACAATTCTAGGCTGGAAGGCATGGTTAATAACAGGGCTGGCCTTTGACCACACAGTGCGCAACACCCAGAGGGCACCAAAGATGCTGGCTGGGTAGATCAAAAGATCTTCCTCACCGGCCCTCTCTCTCTGGAGGGAGGAGGAGACAGCTTAACGTCTATGCATTGCTCTCAGTGCTGGGCAAGTCCTGTGGATGCAATCTGCGTGCTGGGCAAGTCCTTTGGTGCAATCTAGGTGCTCTGGCATGACCAGTGAGTGCAATGTGGGTGCTTGGCAAGTCCAGTATGTGCGATCTTGATGCTCTGGCAAGACCTGTGGGTGCAAGCTGGGAGCTGTGTCTCATGACACAAGTCCCATGGGTGCCATGTGGGTACTAAAAGGTGGTACTGTGGAAAGTTATATGGGTGCAATAGTAAGGTTT
The DNA here is from genome assembly GCA_036172795.1 of Pelodytes ibericus. Taxonomy (NCBI): domain Eukaryota; kingdom Metazoa; phylum Chordata; class Amphibia; order Anura; family Pelodytidae; genus Pelodytes; species Pelodytes ibericus. The sequence continues at coordinate 110,553,379 of CM069862.1, read as the reverse complement.
GTGGGGCAATAAGGAAAGGAGGGCAAGAGAAATATAATCAAGAGGGGCAGATGATAGGAATAAAAGTAAGGAAAGCTTTTTTTCCCGAAGAGCGTTTTATTATCTGATAACTATACATTACCTCTGTCTGTGACTGGCAGAGAGGTGGGGGTAGCACGCACAGGATGCCTGAACACCTTGGTTAATAGTATCCTTCGCTTATCTGTGTTTTCGGGCAAGCATTTTGGTTTAAATATTTCTGGATATCATTCACTGTGGGCATTTACCAAGAACAACACTAGATGGCGCTTTGGCATAGGATAAATATCATACAGTCTAATTTATATTTCCAAGTTATTTATTATGATAGAAAATGTGTTTAAATATACCTTTAGATGTAAATTAGGTACAAGTGTAAAACTATTTAATCAGAATGCTTTGGACCCTATGCTAATTAAATATCCCACACAAACCTGCCCTTCACCTATTTTGCATGCCCCCCACCTCTAACCCACACCACCAGTTAGGTTTACCATTTGGCATGCCTTCAATAGTTCCTACTTCCTTACCACCTGCATCCAGAGCCGCTTAACTTTTCAGTTGGACCTGGGCAGAGCTTTGGATTGTGGACCCTCTTCCTTTCAAATCTACCATATTTACAAAAGTAGCAAAACATTATAAAAAGTAACTATTGATAGAGGAATGATCTTTCCAATATTTTCCTCTAAATGAAATGGAGTATTTGAGCTACCTAGTTCTATGACAGGCCAGTGATGGAGCAAGGAGTTACGAAATATGTCCCCTCTAGTCATATTTGTTCATTTGGCTCTCTGTGAGCACCCTTTTGTTTGTGGGCCCTGGGAAAGTTGGCCTTGCCTGGGCAATTATGAGACTAAGTACATATCATCACGTCTCTTTATTCTATGCACCCTATCATCTTCTACACCTCCTGTTTTCCCTTACTTTCAGCATCCCACTTGGGTCTATTCAGTATAATCCAAGGTTGGAGTTCAAGATGAGAGCCCTGTGAACTAAATGGGGCCAAGTGCTGGCAAGGTGGCCCAGCCTTATTCAATAATTTGGGCCCCTGGCCCCCTGTATAATTGGGCTGGTTGTTGGCCTAAAGGCCCATGGCCCTGTTAATAAAATTAGAAAATGGGGCCAGGGCAAGTGTACTGGCCTCCCTGTTATGGGATGGGATGGGGGCTGCCCAATAGCCCCTGGCACCCCTAAAAGAAAGAGAGAAAAAAACCAAAGATCCGCAACACCCTCAATCCTCATCTTCAAGTCAGGGAAGGGCACTCCCCTCATGGCACTGAAAGGATGTTTTATTTTAAATTTTTTTGTTTGGTAAAGAGGATAATTGGTTTAAACATTTTGAAATCACCAAATTATATATAAATTCAGCACTTAAAGGGAGAATAATAGATACCTAATTGCACACTATGCAAATGAAGAAGCAAATACCATTTAAAATCTTTTTTATTTTGCTCCATACATTTTCCTGTAATTCTGCCCTTTCGGTATATTACTTTGTGCATGCCTGGCATAAACAAAAAGCAAATGGAGAATTCTTGGGGCTCTTGTTTATATAAGAAGTTCTATAAAGGTAAGCGATCCCCACTAATTCGCTTTGTAAAACAAATTTGATAATCCATCTGGTTTTAGAGAAATGCATGTTATACAATTCTGTGGTGTTCGCAGGAGCTAGCAATCATTATCAGGTTGGTAAATATTGACACAGTATTGACTCAGTATGGCTCAGACTGCTTCTCACCATAGGTCAGGACCAGAACGGTATATCTGTGTCACATAGTGGGTAAGGACAGGCGATAATTATATGACAATCAATAGAATGAGTCAGACTGTAATGAAATAAATGGTTCCTAATATTCCCACCACACACAAACAGTGCTACACACTTGTTCGGAGATAATCTAATTTCTTGCAAATGGCCTCATTCATTAGGGAGCATGTAGAAGTCATTATAGAAAAGGTCATTAGAAATCATGCTCTGTCACAAAACTCATTGTCCTTTACAGATAACGAAAGCAGCCCTTGTGTGTGGCTGGGCACCATAAGTAGCCATTTTATGGCAGGATGTTGCAGTTGCATTTTTTTTGCGGTACACAGCAAGGTTACCCCATTGTGTGCCACTTGGCTGAGCAATGAATACTTGTGTGGCATACAAAGGTTAAAGAGGGGGCTTCCATTTGTAGTAATTCTCCTTTGTTGTACTATATATCCCATTGTTTTAACTATTATTTTCCTTACTTGTTAAATGGCATCACATACCACAACACCACACAGTTTGTTTTACCAAACCACAGTTCAATATATTGAGACAAAACAGATCCAAAATAATTTTACAATCAATTACTGTTAGCATCCAGCCACTTGTATAATGACTATATTAACCCTGGCTGGGTTACATAAGTTTGTTTTTGGTGGGGGCAGCGTTTAAAAGATATAGCTCTTTCCATGCGCTATACATTACTGAGGCTACCTTCCTTATTATTAGTGTAATTGCTAACAGTCCTGGTTTTATGGGGACATATTTGTCTATGATCACATTGTACAATCACTTTTATTAAAACAAAATGAACTGCACAGATGTCCCTTACCCCTGGCAGGCTTTGGCAGGAGCACACTATTATGAGGACATGCAGCATATCCATGTATTAGCATATGCTAATTTACCAATACAGATCAGTTAGGCCTGGAGCCTCCATAGACTTAACATTGGCATCAAACCACGTTTTGACAACTGGCCTGCAGGTAAATTACTGGCTCATGGCAAGTTCAGTTTATTTCATTAAATGTATGTATATATATATATATATATATATATATATATATATATATATATATTACTTTCTCCCATGACACCATATAGTTTCCTGGCATAAGTCCCAAGTAATGTAACTGGCTACTTATCATATTCAGGAATCTTCTTGAACTAGAAATCGTTTTTCAAGATGGCGGTGCCTATATGGCTCATTCGGCAGAGGCAAATTGATTTTATGTCCACAGCCGCTTGCTAATTTGATAAAGTCTAATCAATAAAAATCTATATGTTGTTATCTTAAAAGTTGTGGATGCAATATAAATATAATGATCTCAATATCCAGTTTAACCGTTAGAGTACAAAGCACTTCCTCAGTTAACCTCTTTCCAAGCTTTGCAGGGTTAAACTAGAGGATAGATTAACAAGGGTTACCGAAAACACAGTTCCTCCTCAGGGAGCTCAGAGTACTAATGTTCCTCACTATCTCCGGGTAATTATATTTTATCCCTTTTAAGAAGGGAGGTGTGAAGCGTTTTGTGGTAAATGTTGCCTCAAGAGAGCAACCATAGAACGAGCTTTATGGGAAATAGACTTGTAAAACATGTCACTGGAACAAAATGTGATTATCATCTGAGTATGTATATATATATATATATATATATATATATATGTATACATACACGCAGTATATAAATATATAGCACTTTAAGAACTCTATACATACAAATATGTAAATCACTGTGGTATAACATGAGGGAAGTTATTTTAACTTTACTGTGAAGTGAGCAAGTCATTTAACCCCTTCCCGCTTGTAGGACGTTCCATGCCGCATGGAACATCCTACATTAAACAGCTCATCGCGGCCCCCCACGATGAGCTGTGTGCGGACCCCACTGCAGGGACTTGCAGCGGAGTCCCCACTATCAGGTGAGGCCACTTTGAGTGGCCACAGAAAATGGAGCTGACGCTCAAAGTGAGTGTCGGCTACATTTTACAGTAAAAACTTGCAGGACGGCATAGACTGTCCTGTATGTAATAGCTCATCGCGGCTCTCCGTGATGAGCTGTACTGAGGATCCCGCTGCAGGGACTTGCAGCAGGATCCCCAGTGTCAGATGAGGCCACTTTGTCTGACTTAGGAAATGTAGCGAACGCTCGCTACATCTCCGGCTATACCCGATCAGGGTCTCTATAGATACTTTGTGGCGTCACGGAGGCGTTCCCAAACCCGGAAGTTCGGGTACGCCTCCGTGTAATCACAAAGTATTGCGGGATGTCGGCAGGGAACTACAGGATCTATAGAGACCCTAATCGGGTCCCTGCTTGTGTGTTCCTGGCTCCGATTGGAGCCAGTAACACACAGACGCACGGATGGTGCTTTGGTCTTTAAGGACCAAAGCACCATCCAACAGGAAGGGGTTAAAGAGCCACTAAACTTTTGCTTCCATTATAGACATACAATTGAATAACACAATGGCTCTTGTACGAGGATAACATATTTTTTAAGGTATTATTTTATCCTAGGAATGGCAGTTAGTATGCTTCTCTACTTCCCCTCTACGGATTACAAATATGGGTCTATTCACTAACATTCGAGAATAACTCGAGAAGATCGAATTTGGAAGTCAACTTTCCTTTTGATATTAAGTCAAATTCGCCACATGCAATTGACTTCTCCATGGAAAGTAATAGGAAGCAACGTGATCAAAGCTATTTATGAGACCTAAACACATAAACATTATTTATACTGTGACTGTAGAGTTTAAAAAATATTCAAATTTGTTATCAGTTGTGTTAGCCTAATTGAAAGCAAATGGATTAAGTAAAAAATAACTTAAATGTGTATGTGTGGTCACCTGTTTATAACATTACCATGTGACTTTATATACAGACCAGTCACAGCAAACATGATTGGTTAACACAAGAAAAATTGTTAAAACAATTAAATGGTGTTAAAATAGACAAAGTCCCGGGGCCCGATGGTATACACCCATGGGTACTTAAAGAGCTAAGCCAGGTCCAGGCCAGACCGTTATTTGAATTTATTTTTTATTTTTTATTATATCAGGCATGGTGCCCACAGATTGGCGTAAAGCTGATGTGGTGCCTATGTTTAAAAAGGGATAAAAATCCCAGCCCAGCAATTACAGACCTGTAAGCTTGACATCTGTGGTGGAGAAACTGTTTGAACTGTTTCAACCTAAACTGTATGTAACTATGTATATGCAAATTATATTTATATCTCTCATTCAAAGTAGTTAATTTGAATATCAAGCCACATTTTGTTATCCTCTACATTCAGAGTGTAAACAATGTTTACTTGTCAGAGTCCTTTTAATGATACATTTCCTTACAATTTTGGAAAGCAGTTTAAGAGACAAATATAAATAATTCCCTGTAAAATTACCACTGGGATATTCATCTGCCTTCTTCTGGTTTAACAAAAAATGGATCTTGTATGTTTTTTTTTCTTTCCAACCTTATTAACAGTATATAGATTTTTTTACCCCTCATTATACCTTTACCCACATTGTGTGCGTGACAGGCTCAGTGTAGGCAGCATCAGACAGAGATGTACTACACATAAAATGTATGGAGAAACGAGGCTGAGAGTCACATTACCATGGGACCATATGAGTCAGCTTTTGTCAGCAGTTATCCCTGCATGACACATAACAGCTTGGGAGAACTGGAGTAACCCTTCACTATCTGATCTGAAGGCCAGGTTTTTACACACTCGCCAGGAAGTGGAGAAAGTATTATATATGTACAAACCCCATGGACTAAAGGCAACCTGTGCCCACGTCCACCATTCGTACAAAGTGTAGTGTACTAACTGGATTTCATAATGCTCAACATTTCAAATGACCAAAGAGGGACAGTTTTGTTTAAGGAGAAGTGGCTGAAGACATGGCTATGGGTAGATCATTTCTGATAATTATCCCATGACATCACAGCTTGGGTTAGCGATAAATGTGTACACATTTTTTTGGAAAAAACAAACGATTATGGTGACTGATGTTTCTCCTGTGACCAGGTGACCAACAAGATCTTTGCAATCACATGCGACTTAAAAACAGAGTCTCCATTGTCTGTGACGCCAACGACTGGTAACTGTGTATGCACAGCGGTATATGCATACGCATTAGCGCTGTCAGTTGGAAAGCTCTACCCCCTGGCATCCCGATTTGCAAGAGTTGATAGGAATGCACCATACCTCACAACATTTCAAATAGTCAGAGGGACACTTGTTTTGGGTGAATGGCTGAAGGTGTGTCAATGGGCAGGCTTTAATTGTAAGTGACTTTAGGGCAGTTGATGGCAATGTCATTTGGTAAGTCATTTAGTCTAAGCATAACATATTATGTACAATATATAACTCATTTACTGCATTTTAAACACTATGTATTTTGAGTTTCATTGCTATGGTGCCCTGTGATACCCTAATATCCACCAAAAATGATGTGTTCCTAGAATAGAGGTTCATCAGGGAAGAGAAGGGACACTTGCAGAAGAGGGCTGTCAATGTTTTGCCCGGTGAGCATAACCATTTTGTGGCCCATGGTAAAACTTCATCAGCCCACTCCTTATCATAAGGGACATAGATATACATTTATTGATGTGAAGCTCTTTGATATACTAATACATTGCATATTAATGTAAGTTTTGTTGATATGGAGCTCTGTGATACATATCTCAGGTGTACTCTTGAATACATAAACACACAATGCATTTTGTTTTGTTGGCATGGAGTTCTGTGATACATTAACACACTGTATATTGCTGTGAAGCTCTGTTATACACATTGTTGTAAATTGTATTGCTAGGTGAACATAGCTTGCATAGGTCTACATCCCAATCTTGTTTGTCACGGCAGGGCACCTGGAAGATGATTGCTGTGATAGGTCTGATTATAATTTACAGGCTTTCCTAGGACAGGATAACCGGGCATAAGGAATGGATGTGCAGAAATGAGATTAGAAATACCTTAAAAATAGCTATTTAGCCAGTTATTTACACAACATGTTGACAGCTTGTACTGCTCTATTAAGTAATGCATTTATTGTATGTGATAGTGTGCACTTTAATGCAAAACCAATGCTACTGATAATATTATATCTATGCATATCACTTTCTATAGAGGACCTATGGATCAAGTGCTCCCCACAGCTGTGGAGAGGTCCTATCTCTGCTTTGTCTATCGTTCAGTGTTGGAACGGTGGGAGTTAAATAACCATTAAATATATAGAATATATAGTCAATGAACGGATTCGGCTAGGTCACATCTAGATGGACCATACAGTTTTTAACCACTGCAATTCTAATGCCAAATGACAGACATATTGATTTACTTACCATTGTTACAAACATTTTTTCTATAACTTCCACTGTAATATGAATCTCTCTATAAAATTATTATACAGGAAGAATATTAGCTGGCTAGAATAACCATCTCATGGAAGAAACACTGCAGGGAACGTAAAGGTTGACTCAACTGTATGTTTAATTGAAAGAGTACATTAAATGTAGACATTTTACATAAATCTAGTCCCAATTCCAGCCCTCCATACTTTGAATAGCTCTGTCAGGGGGCAGACATGTTCAGAATCTCGGATCAGATGAAAGAAAATCTGACCAAGATTCCAAAAACCATCTGCCCCCTGACAGCTATACGGAGCAGTGAAGACTCAATAAGATACTTTATTTGTAGATTTTCATTAAATAATTTCTATTTAAAATGCCTACACTTAATGTAAACAGAACTAATCGTGATGTGAATAAAGCTATTTTGAAGAACATATAAATCAGAGTTTAGCCCTTCTCCCTGCAATGAATGTGGTAACATAAAATTCATCACCAAAGATTGGTCATTTTCTTGTAGACCAGATGCTGTGCACTGCAACAGCTGGTGAGACATAGCTTGTGTCTGCCTAGTCATCACAGTGATGCTCCCTCATGCAGTTTTTCATCATTGCTGTGAGATAGAAATTTGGAGCAGTTTCCGAGCTCCATACAAGGACCTAGCTAAAACGGATAGAGTGTATAACAGCACGTGCTACAATGTATAACGCAACTCACTACAAATGTCACAAGTTAATGCTCTGTGTGCCGGTGCAACATATGTATAGAGAGACACTATTTGGCAGAGATGACCTGACACTAATAAGGTGCCGGCACAATCAATGACTAACTCGTGGATGCAGAGCAGACTGCCGAAATGTGCTTAGCGTCTGCTTTATACATAGGCGCACATACCGATAGTGCCATGATTTGGCGCTGTGTGCGCCAGTGTTACATTTTTTTGTAAATCAGAGTTTTATTGGGTTTTCAATAAAATTTACATTATATAAACAAAAATCAAGGGTGGGGGTAGGGGCTGGGGGGGGGGGGGGCACAAGAAATGTATGAAGGAGGGGGGAGTGGGGTGGGGGTGTAGAGCCATATCATGTCAATATGAAATCAATCCATTAAAACATAGAGCAATATCAATGCCATATTACAAACAATAAAGTAGAGACAGTCACATTTATACATAGTTCAGCTAAATCTCCAATTTTAAGATATGAGGTGTCAAAGGATAACTAAACCAGGCAAGAGACGGTTCAAAAACAATCATTTCATTTTTATTTGTTGTTGTTTAAAGGGTAGAGGGCAGACTTGAGACCGTTGTGCATACAGCAGGACCGCGGTGTCGGGGTCTCCAACAAACTCCAACCAGTAGTACCACATTTGAGTGTACTGTTCAGTTTGGTCCACTGAGTGGGCGTTTAGTTGTTCCAGCTTGCGGGTATGTTCCACAGTATGGATCCATTCCCTCAGACAAGGGGGCGAAGGGTCTCCCCAATGCAGCGGAATAAGAGCTTTAGCGGCGTTTAGTAGGTGTCGGACTATGGTCTTTTTGGATTGGCTGACCGGGATGGGAGTGTGGTGCAATAGGTACGCTGCCGGTGTAAATGCGGGCGGGCAATCTGTAAAGGTTTTTAAAGTGTGATGTATTTTGTTCCAAAATGGGAAGATCCCACCAGATATGTAGCATATGAGCAGGGGATGCTCCACACCTCCAACAGACATCGGGGCAATCAGGAAACATCTTATGCAAAACGGTCGGGGTCCTATACCATTGTGACAGAAATGTGTATGACATTTCCTGGGTCTTGTTTTGCAGTGATGTTTTATGGATGAGGAAATTGTTTTTTCCCACTGGGGAATAGTTAGTACTATTTGTAGTGCATTTTCCCAGCGGCCCACAAAAGCCGGGAGAGGGCTCCGTGCCTCGTTTTGCAATGTTTTATATACCAGGGAAGTTGCATGTCTGGGCAAACTATCACCAGCGCAGTATTCCTCAAACAGAGTAAACAAAAATATTCATTAAGGCAGTCTGCTAGGCCTTTATCCTCTTCTACATAGCATCCTACTTTTGTTTTTAATCTAACTAATCCTTGTTGTACTTTCCTTTTTTCATTTATGTATCTAAAAAAATTTTTTATCCCCCTTTTTTACTGACTGGGCTATTTTCTATTCTGCGTGTGCTTTGGAAGCTCTTATAGAAGGCTGTTACAAAGTGTTAAGTTAAGTTGCTAGGGAAATGGGAGGGGAAACACTCATATGACAGTACCAGGTGAATCAGATGGAAGAGTATGTTGTTCCAGGCGGCAGACAGACAGGGAGCCTGCGTCTCAGCCAATCCAGCTGTAGACAAAGTCACTGGGCTTTGCCAGAAATCAATGGGAACCAGAAGTCGAAATAGGTAAATGCAATAGTCCTTTTCTAACATTTTAGTCCGTTTACAAAAATTGCAATGGATTTTAGTTATAGCTTTAGTCCTATTAACTTTTTATTTAGTTTTAGTCACTGAAAACATACAGTTGACTAAAACCAAAATGTTTAGTCTACAAAATTAACTGGTGTGCGCCACGTTTATAGATGATCCATATTGTTTTTTGTTTAATGGAAGGAATTAACCCCTTCGTGACACATGACGTGCCAGGCACGTCACGGCAAATAGTGAACTTGCCGACAGGTGACGTGCCTCGCACGTCATGCACTTAATAGAGTAAAGAAAGTGACCAACTATCAGTGTTGCTACAATGCCTCTATGTAGAGGCATTGTGCAACACACAAAAAAAGTGCAGGAGCGCGATACGATCACTCCCTGGAGTGATTGTAACTGCCATTTAAAAATGGCGGCGCCGGCTGCACACATGTGCTTAGGAAGCGAACCATCGTTCGCTTCCTAAGCACCTCCGGTGTTGCTAAAGCGCTAGAGAGGCACTTAGCAACACCTTCAGGCTCCCCAGAACCGATGGTTGTCACTCTCCTGAGCTACCCCATTGGCTCAGTAGAAGGGAACGCTGCCTATACAGGCAGCGCTTCCCTTCTACTGGCAAGAGCATCGGAAGTGAATGTATTTCACTTCCGTTGCTCTAGGGGGCGCCAATCGATGCCTACACATATCATACTTATCATACTGTCATACACAGCAGCACATTTTTTGTTGTCTGTGCATTTTTTTAGGGGTTAATTTTTTTTACTGTAATTTATTACAGTATAACAAAGGCTGTTTTAAGAGCTATTAACCCCTTGCTTGCTGTAGATCATTGCCTAAGCAGCGATCTGGCGCAAATGCAGCAATCTTGCTGCAGAAGCATTTTTTATATATTTTTAACTTTTTTATTACACCCGCTTCGGGTTAATTGTACCCGTTAGGGGTTACGTTTAACGTCAATTTTTTTTTTAGCTCTCTGATCACATGTATAGCGATCAGTAACAGCTGATCAGTGGCAAAGGCGGTTTGGTGATTGCTCACATGAGCATCACAATTTGCCTGGTCAGATCAATATTTGTTGTAAATATTGATCTGACCCGTGTAGATCTGCCTCCCTCTCTTCACTTGAGTTTTAGTGAGGGAGACAGACAGAGCTGTATGATGTAAGTTTGTAATTATAATATATGTTAAAAAAAATTGAGACCCAAGGGCTTTTATAAAAGCCGTTTCCAGTGTTTAACCCCTTCCCTGCCATTGATCGCTGTGTACACAGTGATCTTCCACAGCAGCACATTTTTTGCTGTCTGTGCATTTTTTAGGGGTTACTTTTTTTTTTTACTGTCATTTATTACAGTATATCAAAGGCTCTTTTAAGAGCTATTAACCCCTTGCTTGCCGTATATCACTGCCTAAGCAGCGCATATGGTCAATGTCTAAGCAGCGTATATTGAGCGATCTGGCTGCAGAAGGCTTTTTGTTGCTATCGGATTTTTTTTTGTCACACTCGCTATGGGTTAATTTTACCCACTAGGGGATTACGTGTATTCCTTTTGAAGCTGTCTGAACACGTGTATAGCGATCAGTAACAGACGATCAGTGTCAAAGACGGTTTGGTGATTGTTCAAATGAGCATGGTCAGATCACTATTGGTAAATATTGTTCTGACCCATATGGATCTGCCTTCCTCTCCTCACTTGAGTTTTAAGGGAGAGAGACAGATCTGTTTAATATGTTTTTAATTGTAATAAATTAAATAAAATGTTACAAAATTGTGAGACCCAAGGGCTTTTACAAAAGCCATACCCTTTGTATTAACCCCTTTCCTGCCACTGATTACTGCATAGCAGACCATTTTTTTTTGTCTGTGCATTTTTAGGGGTTAATTTTTTTGTACAGTACTACAAAGGCTATTATAAGAACTATTAACCCCTTCCTTGCCCTACATGTCAAAATTCCAAGTTGAAAAATCAAAAAACACACATCTCAAATGTGACCTTTTAGCCCCCAAACAAGCTGACAAACCTTTGCATGGGTGGTATCCCTGTGCTCAGTAGATGTTGCTGAACACATATTGGCAGTGACACATACCAAAATCTGTGAATGTGTGTCTAAAGTACAATTTATGTGGGAAAAAAATACACAATAAAATTGCTACCACAAACTTTGACAAAGGCTGGTGTTAGAATTGGTGCATGGAAAGTGATAAAATACCACCATTTAAAACAGCCTAGGGTGTCTACTTTTACAAAATATATGCTTTTGTTGGGTAAAACACACTGTATGGCTTCAAAAAAAGTCCCAAATGAAACATGGCGGCGCAGGCTGACAACACGTCAAAATTCCAAGTTGGAAATGCGCACCTTCAAAATCTGGCCTTTTAGCCCCCAAACAAATCTATGCATGGGTGGTATCCCTGTACTCGGGAGATGTTGTTGAACACATATTGGGTTGTTGTTTGGCAGTGAAACATACCAAAATCTGTAAATTCATGTCTGAATTACAATGTATGTGAATAAAAACCACAAAAAATTACTACCACAAACTTTGGCAAAGGCTGGTGGTAGAATTAGTGCATGGAAAATGTTAAAATACCACCATTTAAAATAGCCTATGGTGCCTACTTTTAAAAAATATATGGGTTGATGGGGTAAAATACACTAGCTTGCTTCAAATATGTCCCAAATGGAACATGGGCGCAGGTTGTCTGCATGTGAAAATTTCAAGTTGGAAAACCAACAAGCGCACCTCTCAAATGTGGCCCTTTAACCCCCAAACAAGCAGACAAACCTATGCATGGGTGGTATCCCTGTACTCAGGAGACATAGTAGAATCTATTTAGCAGGTTTTTTTTGTTCGCTTTTGTCGATGAGGAGAAGATGTTTCAAATAAAAGTCAGGAAATAAGTTTTTGTTTTTTATTTTTTTTACCATATTTTATTTTTTATATAATATTATAGGATATGATCAAAATGATGGCATCCCAAGAAAGCCCTTCTGTCCCGATAAAAACAATATATAATTTGTGTGGGTACAGCAAATGACAAAGAAGAAAATTACAGCTAAACACAAACAGCACAGAAATGTTAAAATAGCCATTGTCCAGAATGGACACATTTTTTTCAAAGGCTCTGTCCTTAAGGGGTTAAAGTTTGCATCATTTCTACAACTAGGTGTTATCTGTGGTGTGTATTTTGCCATTTCTATTTTATATTGATATAATAAGCACTGACTGCCATTGTAACAGACTCATTTTTTAGGTTTTGTTTTTCATTTACGGCACACCAAACGCTTATCCTGCGAACCAAACCAGACACATTTCTTCTTTTTTCCTGTCTCAAGAGAGCTATTTGTCACAATTTGTCAATTAACCTGCTGATAGTTTGTTATATGACCATCAAAAGAAGAAAACAGATCTTATTGTTTGTGTACATTCATGAAAGACAACTGATCACAAAATAGCTTACAGAGAAATAGACATTTATAGTATTTTCTGTTTAGTTGATTGTATTTAAGAAAATAAAAATATGTTAAACAAAGTAACTTTTTTAGTGTGTGATCAGGAAGGCTGACTGTTGGCTCAGTGGGTTTTGGTAATTGTAAGTAGTAATAAAAATCACATTCATGAAGTTTCAATTTTATACAATGTTTTTCCAAAAACTAGCACACAATGATCTATGGGATTCCAACCTTTTTGAGGTCAACCCCCCCCCCCCCTCCTTTAAATTTTCATCAAAGTCTAACACCCCCTCCATATTTTGGTCTCTAACAGCTGTTCGTCATCAGTGACTTAACCATTAGATACACTATATGGACAAACGTACTGGGGCACACTACTTAATTATTGAGTTCAGGTGTTTCAGTTAGACCCATTGCCACAGGTGTATACAACCAAGCACCTAGCCATGCAGTCTGCATTTACAAACATTTGAAAAACAAAAATGCTTATTCTAAAGAGCTCAGTGAATTCAAGTGTGGCACTATAGTAGGATACAACACTAAAGTCAGTTTGTGATCTCCCCCCCCCCCCCCCCTGCTAGATATTCCCCGGCCAACTGTAAGTGATATTATTGGGAAGTGGAAGTGTTTAGGTCTAGAAGCAACTGTGCCAGGAAGCGAAAAACCACGTCAGAGCGGGTTCACCAAGTGCAAACGTCTTTCTTTTTCCTTTTGCTCACCAAGTGCTGGGCTGCATGGTGCGTAAAAGTCACCAATGATCTGCTGATTCCATAGCTGAAAAGTTCCAAACTTCCACTGGCATTAATATCAGCACAAAAACTGTGCGGCAGAAGTTCATGGAATGGGTTTAGTAGCTGCATGCAAGTGGCACATCACCAAGTACAAAGCCAAGCAGACAAGAGAGAGTAGTCTAAAGCCAAAGGACTCAGAAGCAGTGGAAAAGTTTTCACGGCTTATCAGTCTGAGGTCTGAGTTTGGTGGATGGAATTGTCCCAATACCTTTGTCCATATACTGTAGATACACTATATAAGCTGCATTAAGCATTTGCTGTTCTTTCACGTCCCTATTCTCCCATTCACAGGTTGGAAAGCACTGGTCTTGATGGTGCTTAAAGCTGACTAGGATAATATTTCATGGTAGCGTGCCTTTAACATTTGTATTTATCTCTGGTTTATCCAGTGCCAGTATTTGCAAAATCTATTATTTCTAACAGATGATTAGGAGGGCTGGCTCTTCTTCCCACCAGATGAATTGGTACCCTGATGATATCATTGTTTGATTTACAGCCCCATTACGAAGTTTAATTATACATTGGTTGGAAATTATGTTTATTTAATAATAACAATGTTTTACATTATTTTTTAATTTCCAAGAATTTCAGTAAAGTTATAAAGGTTACAATACAGAATAGATGTCAAGTTTCAGCAGGAAAACAGCAGACCTGTTCTATCTTACTTTATTTTTTAAAATACAATATAAAGTATTTCAATGCACTTATGATTATAAGAGTATGCGTCATAAAGAGACAGTGTAGGATCAGGGCCGGCGCCACCAGTAAGGCGACTTAGGCAGCTGCCTAGGGCGCATCTTAGCTGGGGGCGCCGGAACCCTGTGTCCCAAAAAAAAAATCCTCCCCCTTACTTACCTCGTCGCTGCTGCTCTGTCTCCGGTGGAGGTCCGTGGCTGTGAGGGAAGAGTTTAAACAAACTTTATTGAATGCGCATTGGCTGGAGGGGAGCGCACAACGCTTCCCTCACAGCCACAGACGGGCAGATGAGAGCACCGGGAGAGCAGCAGCAAGGAGGTAAGTAAGGGGGAAGGGGGGAGGATCCTGGCATATTGTGGGGGAAAATCCTGGCATATTGGGTGGCCAAGTCCTGGCTGGCATACTGTGGGGGAAAATCCTGGCATATTGGGTGGCCAAGTCCTGGCTGGCATACTGTGGGGGAAAATCCTGGCATATTGGGTGGCCAAGTCCTGGCTGGCATACTGTGGGGGAAAATCCTGGCATATTGGGTGGCTAAATCCTGGCTGGCATATTGTGGGGGAAAATCCTGGCATGTTGTGGGGGTAAATCCTGGCATATTGGGTGGCTAAGTCCTGGCATATTGTGGGGGCAAATCCTGGCATATTGAGAGGCATAATCCTGGAATATTGAGGGGCATAATCCTGGCATATTGAGGGGCATAATCCTGGCATATTGAGGGGCATAATCCTGGCATATTGAGAGGCATAATCCTGGGATATTGAGGGGCATAATCCTGGCATATTGAGAGGCATAATCCTGGGATATTGAGGGGCATAATCCTGGCATATTGTGGGGGGAAATCCTGGCATATTGAGGGGCATTATCCTGGCATAATGAGGGGCAAAATCATGGCACATTGAGAGGCTAAGTCCTGGCATATTGGGGGGCAAAATCCATTGGTGTTTGGCTCCAGTCCCCAGAGCCAGACTGCAGCCAGAGACCAGATCATCTTAATGTCCTGGTGGTAAGTAGACAATTCAATATGTTTATTATTTAGTTGTTTAGTTATTAATACTACATTGGAAACTAATTTACCTCACATTTAAAGGACACTATAGTCCCAGAACCACTACAGTTTATGCAGTGGTACTGGTGTCTTTAGCCTGTCGCTGCAGAGAAAAGACACTGTGCAGTACTGGTGTTAACGGAGCACTATAGTGCCAGGAAAACAAATTCATTTTCCTGGCACTATATAGTCCTTAGGAGTGGGGCACCCTCGTGTCCCCCTTCAGCCATTTACCTTTCTCCAGCGCCAAAGATGGGAACTTTCCTCCCCGATCCTCCTCTCAGCTGCAAATGTTTTTTTGGATGTTCCGCGTCCTCCCACTGTAATGTTCACAGTGAGAATCACGGAAGCACCTCTAGTGGCTGACAATGTGTGTGTGTGTGGGGGGGGGAGGAGGGGGAATTACCGCTATAGTATTGCAGGAACACAATATGTAACCAAGAATATATTCTAAGCTACCCTGAAATTAATGTTCAAATCATATCCTTGTCTTTCTAAGCTATTTTGGGTCCTTTTCTCCCACATTCACCAATTCCCCTCCGCCTTGATAGCTTAATGAGTACAGCTCATTTAAAAATCTATTTCTTTAATCACTTGTTCTACAGAAGGCATTCATAATACAACATATCTACAGGCAGGTAATGATCACTGGGACTCATTACACCGGCACAATATTAAAAATGTCATCTCTAACATACAAATTATTGGACTTTCCAGATCTCTAGAACCTTTATCAAGGACCGGAAAAGAGGAAACCTATATAAAAACATGACGGGTTGTGAGGTGATAAGTCGCTTATTTGAGTGGTACACAAGCTGCGTACTGTGTGGCACTACTCCACAATTGCCTGATAATTATATCCAATATACTTAGGATGAATAGGTTATACCGTTTGCACTTGATGTCATCCAATATGATGGAAACGTCTCCCCTATATAAAAATAAAGTATGATTCAGATTTCAGGGTAGACGCATTGAATGGATTATTTACATTTAGCACCTTACAGACACTTTATTGATTCCACCAACACCCTGTTTAAGTAACCAGCTCTTACTGGACCATGCAAATTGTAAGTTTAGTTGGGAAGATTTTTTGACCCATCATTAAGGTAGTGACAAAAGATCCTGTTGCTTAAAATGACCTTTTAATGATTAGCAGAACACGTTAATCTTTCAAGTTACCCCATGAACACTGCCATAGATGCATATTCCAAAGAACTTGGATACCAGATCAGGATACCACTTATAGACTCAATGGGCAACAACAACCAAAACCTTGTTCAAGCATCAGGAATGCAGGTTGAATTCTCACCAAGGTCAACTCACCTTTACAGTCTTCTGAGGTCAATAAAATAAGTACCAATAAGGACACTAATAGCAACATCATCATACTTGTCCTTCTGGATACAATTATTACTTGTACCCTATTATTTACACCAGGAATTTTTTTTATTTTTTTTTAATCTTTGTGCGTTCATTTCTGCATTTGTTTTTCAGGGTACCATAGCTAATTGGAGCAGTGTATGAACCTACCGATGTTTTCAGCAATGACATTCTGACTATGCCGGATGTGGAAGTACCACAATAATACTACACTGCAGGAAGGTGAAACGTGGCTTCCGCAAGAGAACAACAAAAAACAAAACCATGGATTAAATCCAACATCTAATGGTGCCCTACTGACACTGCCTGAGCATCTCCTGACCCAGAACTTACATTACATTAATATTTCTTTAGAAGTCAAGCCAATATTATAGAATTAAAATAAATATAGGAATATGTATGATGGGCTATGTGTAGGAACATTATCCTGTCTCAATACATACACCTTATTAAAAGGTGTATGTATTGTTTAATGTGAAAATATTGCAATTATCCTCTTATGTATAAAAATAAAACAATTCCACCATTTGTGTTACTTGTGCCATCACATAGGCAATTCCCAATTTTATGTGAATAATTAATTGGTCCCTTCTGGACACATTTCCATTCCATAGAGGGTAAAAATTGTGTCCAGAAAAACACTGGTTGAGCGGGGAATCCTAGCTGTACACCTGTGCTTTTTAAAGATCCGCGGCAATATATTTATGTGCACATTGGAAGTATAGTTACCATTTGGGAGACACTACATTTTTGAAACACGTTAAAATGTGTCCCCCCCCTCCCCCCCGACTCCACATAAATAGTAAATAGAGTAATTCAAACCTTTTCAAAATATGGATATCCAAAGATTAACAAATGCATTCATTTTTATAATTAAGTTTAATATACATGATCAATCAGTTTTTTTTCTTCAAGCCAGTAGATCCTTAAGATCAAAAAGTATCAAACTTTGCAAACATAAGCTTAGCCATGCATAACTGCTGACTGTTAAAGGTTATATTCTCAAGATTCAGAGCTATGATTCATAGACTGACAAAAGACTATTCCCAGCAGAATGCAATAAACGTTATATTGGGGCCAGTGACTGTGGACATTCCATATCATTTCTCAGTTTCAGTAGTCCTGGAGAATAAGACCTCATGTATTTCTAAAGATGGGTTGATGATTTTTACCAATGCAAATATAGAATATGATCATTTTTTTGTATTTTTCTTCAAAACAGAACATTATGTACCCACAGGTATTCAACCACCCTGTGTTACAAGCTATACCAATATATTAATACACCTGTGTGTGTTTTTACAAACACTATGTCAAAACTGTACTTACACGCTTTAATATGTGCTAGTATGGCATTTTAGAAAGCATTTATAAAGCTCCCACTGTGACTGCACTATATACTCAATGCTAATTAGCCTATTATATAATCACAAATAGAAGGTATACAATTACATACATTGTGCATTCCAGAGATGTGGCCTACCACTAAACACTCGATGACAAAATATTTGGCTATTACGTTTAGCGGCTTGGCAGAGTTTTCTGAAGGAATACTCCAATTTTTGGATGTAAATAATAGTATACATACATATGCAAGGAATGAAAAGTAGGAGTTAATTTAAGAAATGTTCGGATTAATAACATGAAAATGGTAGCAATGCAGAAAGTGGGACTGATAGGGGTGGCCGCTCAGGATTCAAGAAAAATGGAAACAGTGGAATTTGTTTTGGTTTTTTGTTTGGAGCGAACCTTTAATGACATCATCATTATAGAGCAATAGCTGTATCCACATCCCTGTCCAGCCTCATGCAATGTATGGATTCATTTTTTTAATGTGAAAAAGTTTCACCACCCAAAAACATAGGCATCATTAATGTCATGGCTAGGGATGGGTACAAAATGATACCTTTGAAATGAGATGTAAAAAATGTACAGTAGGCGAGATACATTTAAATAAGGCACGTTCCTTTCATATGGATGTGTCTATTGCACTGGTATAATTTCATACATTGTGTTATTTTATTATTACATTTTTTTTGCAAAAGAATAGACTCCTTTTCAGAGCCAAAGAAAGCAGCCCCCCCACTTGTGACTAAGCACTACCCACAACTAAAACCCTAAAACATAGTAAATAATTTACAGGACAAATGTATTTTGGAGCATATTAACCATTTAATAAATCCTTTGGTTAGGATTACAGAACAGGACACGATTCCCTCATGTACCCTGTTATCAAATATGTATTTCTTTGATAAAATTTGGCAAAAAGAAAAACAAACAAACAAACAAACAAACAAGAAAAAAATCTGGCTCCAAATCAGAGGATGTTTAGATCATAGTGTTTGGATTAAAGGTATGAGCTTTTTAACCACTGAATATTGTTAATTGTTCTCTAAAAACCAAACCAATAACCCTGCTTTTTTTTCGGCATAAGAAATTCCAGTAAAAACACAGGCTAGTTATTTGCTTGTAATGACTATAGTCGTTCTCACGTACAACAATCCTGGTTTATAAATAAAAACAAAGAAGGGGATAAAGTAAAAGGGTAAAATGAAGGGAAGAAAATGTTAAGTTTGTGGTTTTATTGATATTTTACAATGCACTCCTGCAATTCTGCACACGTATATGACATCACCTCTTCTTTGTCCATGTGAATAGACAAGTGAAAACTCCATACTCCATGATATGTCCATGATGCACATTTTCAATCAGAGTGCCAAGCCAATTAATACTCTAGTACTGACAAAGGTCTCAATCTTGTTTTAAGGACTTTACAATATACACTGTGTGTATGCCTCTGTTTATGGACCAGTAAGGACTTTTAAACTAGAAATGTTTGATGGAAAAAAAAAAAAAAAAAATAGATTTTCCCTTCTTTTAAAAGCAGTTTTTTTTTGTTAAAATAGTGTAGACGTCAAAACCCCACCCTGGATTTCACAGTTCAGTAATATACCACATTACAATGGATATTTAACTCTGAGCCTATAGGTGGTAATGCTCTGGTTTATGCCAATAAACGACACTGGAAACTGCTGTACTAAAGAAAGAATTGTGGGAAATAATGTAAGGAACCCACAATAAAACCATTAACTTGAAAACCTCGAGCTGTGCTGGGCTGAGATATCACATTGAGATTGGTTTCACTGTCTCTGCAAGATCTTACATAGGATTCCTGACTCGTAACTGGTTCATTCTCCATCAGGGCCTCTAGTCCTTAAATAGCCTCCTTACAATAAGTCATGGACGATGTGTTGGCTCTTCTTCTGGGTTGGAGCAACGGGTGTTCGTGTGTAAAGCAGAGCCATAGAGAAGTGGAGAGGAGGAATGTACAAAAAAAGAATGTACTGATGAGTAAAACTGGAATATTAGATAAAATAAGCCTATTTTTGACTGATCTACAAAATGGTATATATGATAATTTGGTCAAAGATTACACAAATTGAGGGATTTTGTTGCATCACTGAATTCTTTGAGGACCTCATTGTCTGGAAAGGGGATTTTGGAGAAACAGTGGGACAGAATAAATGTTGTTTTACTTTCTAATAACTAGACGGAGTTTCTAATCTTTGTTTACAGAAAAAAATGTAGTACTGAGAATCTTGTAGATTTCCAACAGCTGTATGATATAGGATCGATGACATGGCCTTCCATGGGTGGCTTGCACACTAAATATGTTAACAACCTACAGAATCAACAGATGTGAATCAGGTTTCTACGGCAGATAATGTCTTCTTGCCTGCTAAAGTAAGTCCAGAAGTTGAGGAAATGTGTTCGGTAGAGTGCTCTTGCCATGAACATTGGGATGAATCCTAGACTATTTCAAGGTCTACAAGAGACCTCAGCAGAAGCAGGGTCCAGTGACAGAGTAACAGCTGTGAGAGCAGCAGGAAGGAGTTGGGGCTCAAACCAAAATTCACAGCTAAAAACTTACCACCTGCCACCCCAACCCTCAAAATAATGCAGATTGAAGATTTTCCCCACCCTTGCTTCTTTAAATTAAAGAAACACAAAATAAGGATGAAAATGAGTCGAGGAAGAGTGGGGAGAACCTGAATAATGTCTTGCCCTGGGTTCATTAGCCATGTCCATTCAAAGAGTTTTCTTCAAGTTGTAAGAAGCAGCAATTCGTTTTGTCACTCTGGGGTCATTATTCTCTTATATACACAACAAAAGGAACAGGCCAAGAGACCCGTCACCACGTTTCTTCTCAGCGGCTATCTCACCCGTTTCTCAACTGAGTAAATAGACATGTAATAATCATTACTGCCAACGGCTAGGTGGGGCTGCAAGAGAGACAAAGAAAAGGGATATAAGAGAATTAACCTTGCATCTGAAACCAGCTATCTTCATTAACTTATATGTATGTTTAATACCAATAGTAGAACATCTGTTTCACTTACAATTTGCTTTGCAGAGCAATAACATAATCCCTACTCTGTTCTAGCAGTACTTCATGTAAATATAAAGCCCTGGAGAAATGTGGTGCTTAAATCCTCCCTCATCACAGCTACAAAAATTCATAGGAACCCATGAACAGTTCATTCTTCTAGCTGCAAGTTTCAATTCAGAACCAAAGACAGTAATCAAATCCATTCTACCCATTTAGTTTTTAATATGTTTGAAGTCCCTTTTCTCTATTACTAAAACATGGTCCCAATTGTTTTCCATTGATTCCATTAGTCCTTAATCCCTCATCGCCCCCAAAGTGTAAGGTGAGAACTGACCCAGTGTGGATGAAAGGCCAAGCAGCTTATGGCTCCTATTCTCTGTCCCATGAATCCATCATAGTATTTGATGTTGCTGATCAGATCTCCATTTCCATTGTATATGGCAATAAACTGGTTCATAGAACCACTAAAAGATAAGGGAGGCGACAAAGAAAAAAAGGAAAACATTTAGTCATTTGGAAGGAGAAGATGAAAACGAAGTATGGTAATGACTGTTGGAACAAGGAAAACCATACATTAACTATCAAGTACAGTACACATGTACCAGCACGTTTCACAAGATATAATGTACTTCGGCACAAGCGGATATCCTGCAGCTTACAGCAAAGCAGCGCCATAACTTACCATGCAAACAGGTTGGCCTGCGGGTGGAAGTCCAGCGCAGTCAGACCCTTCACAATCTGCAACATGTTCACAGATTCAGGCATCCTGGGGTCAAAGTAACGGATGTCTCCATTCACACTGTACACAGAAAACATAAGATGTGTTACACCAATGTACACATACACACATCTGTAGAACTTTGGATTAAGGGCCTGTAAGGGGGAGCTTCATACCTCACGCTCATGATGTTGCCATCTGAGTGTTTCTGGAGATAAGTCTTAACCACCCAGGCCGTGTGCTCACGGTAAGTCATAACGCGGCTGTAACAGGAAATACATAATGTCACACACAATATGCCAAAAATAATGCGCCCCAGAAGCCTGGGATTATCACATTTCCCATCAACATTGTTTGGCAGCATTCATCAATAGAATAAATATCCGTATAACACTAGTCACATTGAAACCAAATGAATAGGTCAAGATAATTCTTTTTGAAGCTTCACCACTTTTGCAACGTTAACATATGGAGTGAAGTGGAGTGTAATTTGTATAGGGGCAAATTCTGATGTCGTACACAGGTTTACACTTAATGGACCTGAAACTTACCATTCATTCAATGCCATCCTACGATCAAACACACGCACAGATCCATCCCCTAATCCAGCCACAATGAGGGAACGGTGAGAGTCACAGGATAGGCTGGTTACACAACTGTCTGCACCAGTTGGAATGTCCTGAAGGAGTAGAAACAGAAATTAGGGAAACCTAGGCACTAAGGGGCATCAACATACATTGCAAGGAACAGTATACCTCAATACACAAACTGTTTAAAACAATTAAGGTCTTCTTTAAAGACATTATATGCTTCAATACTGTCCTGGAAGGATGTGAGGGCACCTGGACAAAGTACACATTACCTGTACTTTCATTTCTCTGTCTGTGTCCCATATCCGGATTATTCGAACATCTCCAGACGTGACAAGAAGTCCGGTGTCTTGCTCCCAATCCACAACCATCCCAGCCCCTGAGATGGAAAGATACAGTCACGTCAGCAAGTTTGTCACTGCTCAGGTATGTTCAGAATCATTTGAATATAAACCAGCTTTTACATGAACTGGGTGAGCTCGGAGATCATGCACATGCTCTCGCGTAAGATTTACATTTGAATAAAAGCACATTAAAGAATATTTACAGCAGCAATAAATGAATAGTGAAATCCAGAACCAGCTCACACAAAGTGGATTCTACATACAAGAAGTAGAACAAGGTTTAAGGGTTGTTAAAGAAAAAACAAACATCCATGTTTATAATAGTATCTTTGTAAATTAATTGGTGCATTAAAAGGGGTTGAATTTTATTATTGATAAACACTGGCATCTTTCATGAAAAAAAGAGCTGATTTCTGAATACTTAATAATAAGTATTAGCTCAGTTCTTGCAATCCTCGGGAATATGCTAATAAGGTTTTATAGGAAAGGCGTTAGGCCAGAAATAAATCTCAGAATGTGGTTTGTGAAAAGCATTTGGCTTTAAAAGATTATATCCTGAACCTTTGCAGAAGCTTATATAAGTCATAAGATGTAAAACACAAAACTATTTAAAGCACAAACAGAATTGTATTTTTGATGTGTTAATAGTGATGGACTAAGAGCTTTTATCATTTTAATTTATTATTCTTTTTAATGCAACCTTTTTATTTTTACCATTACTACCCAAATAATGTTGTGTCAAACACATTCAAACTATGGAATTTTCCACTGATATAATCTCGCTAGTAGATTGCAAATTGCATGTAAATGCCAATGTTAACCTTCCCCCACACACAACTCCCTTTTTATGGGGGGAATAAGCGTTCTAACCAAACAACCACTTACCTCCTTGCTTACTCCTGTCAAGATAGATGGAAACCCGTCTTGCCAGGCCTGTGTGACAGGTAGGGAGAGGGGCGGGAATCAGAGGGGTAGAAGGCGGCAGACAGAAGCAAAGAGAGGCACACGTTAGGAACACAAGTTATACCCTCCACAGTTACAGGTACTGGCACCGCTCTGCCTAAGGGCAATAACAATGCCAGCCTCTACCGCAAACAGAGGGTAAGACTACAAAGAGACACACACATTAGATAGAAATCACCATATCTATAGCTAAATGCGACTCCCTCCACCTTCACCACAATCTGTTGAAGCTTGCATTTCTAGTTCTAGTTGGCTCAGGAACTTATTTTACTTAAAGTCTAAATACCAGAAGACAGTCCCCAGCTGGCAGGAAACGGTAAAACGCCATGAGCTACAGATTCCAGCTCTATATGTGACACTGACATTTTGCGAACTAGAGATGTAAGAAGATAATAGATTAGGTCAAATCCACATCTAATATATAGACCATCAAGGTCAATCAAACTAAATGTTCACAAAATGACAGGTAGGGTTATCACCCTGCACCACTGTTCATTGGTTTATAGAAGACCATGCAGAGAAAATCAAAGAAACACCTAAAATCTCTAAAATGATTATGAGACAGAATTTTTACAATTCAAGAGTAAACAGAAAACAAAGTGTTGCAGAAAGAGGCAGAGGGTCCACACGAAGGGAGAATATTTGGCCAATGGGAATCCAGGATAACTAATGATGACACAACTAGCTGTCCAGCTCTTTCCAGCGGCTACCTAACCAATCAAATAAACCACTCACCTCGTGTAGTTGGCAGCATGTCGGACAGACCCTGCCAAGCTGTTACCATTTCTGGATTTTTCTCTAGATCATCGAAATTCTTCCACACTCGGATGGCACCGTCATCTAAAGTTGGGAAGTGGACATTACTACCCCAATCTAAGAGATTACCTTTTAAAGAACCATTGTGTTCAAAAAATAAAGTTATGTTTAATTGATCGAATCAAGTATCTATATATATGTATACATATATATATATATATATATATATATATATATACACCCACACACTGTATTGTCCCAATTATAGTTCGTGGCTGCAGCCTATAATCTGGACAAAAAAATTTAGGATGAATAAACTATTTTCTCTGAGTGCCTTTTTCAGTCAGTTCACACTACCATGAAGCAGCTTAAATAGAGCACTCGAAGCTCTGGTGTTAGCACGGTCTGAAGATGGACCTAGCTGAGCACCCTGACAATATTTGTTTTTCTACCCACTAGGCCATCCTGAAACCCCAATTATAGGCTGCACCCCTAATTTAGAAATTGAATTATGCAAAACAAGTGTGGCCTATAATCATGTCAATATGATATATACAGAAAACATCTTTTTATCACCCCCGTATGGTCGGTATGTATCTTCCTCAATCTTGGGTGGTCTAACAGAGGCCTGGGAGATTGAGGGTTCCTAGCACTGCGCTCTTCAGGACAGAGTGGACAGATGTTGTTCCTGGAATCTTTTGAAGCCACACTTGCACTTACAGAATATTAAAAAACCTCATATATAGTGTATAGTGTACAGTCTTCTGTATACCTTCTTTTGCTTAGTTTTAGAGATATGCAAACTTATTGGTATTATTAACGGAAGTTGTCAATATATTATATATATATATATATATTATATATATATATATATATATATATATATATATATATATATATATATAATAACAGTACTTATACCCAGATTGTTTACCATAAGTAGAGTATCACCAATTAAGACAAGGACAACATCTAAGGCAAAAACAAAAATTGTAATTAAAATTAAAATCCTCTCACGGGGCTAGGGTAGAGGACATGTTTAGTATCTAACTTTGAGAAATTATCTCAGAAAAAATAAAGGTCTATCAAATGGGTGAGGTCTCTCTTGACAATATGTCGATCCACGTAGACCACATCTTGTAGGTATTATCGTTTGTTATATATTTGGCTTCTATGCCTCTTTCACTTTTGCGTTGGTATAAAACCTGCTCACAGATTCTGATCCATCATATTGGCTCTGGTGATTTCCAAGCTCTTGCAATTAAGAGTTTGGTAGCAATTAGGATTTGGATAACTATAGACCTTTAGGAGAAAGTTAAAGTGTCTAAGGTCATATGCAAAAGGGCAGTCCTCCCATCTAGTTGCATTGCGAACATCGGTCTTCTGTGAGTGGGTACATTTTGGCTAGCCTAGTGGGGACAAGGTACATCTTGAAGCATGTTTCTCTCAAATTGAGGCAGTGATTTTATTAACTTGATTAATTGAATATAACCAATCATTAATAGAAATTCACAGGGCCGATCCTAGGGTCACGGGCGCCTGGGTGCAGGTTTTCTTTTGGCGCCTAAAGGTGGGCGTTGTTATATTATGAACTCCTCCCCTTTAGACATGTCTGTTCCAGATGCCCATTAGAGCACAAACTTTATTTTGATGTAAAGGACAAACACAAACTTTTATTTTAAATAAAGATATATATTTTGCCATAATACTGTGAAGTGGTTTTATTTATTTCTATGAGGCTCAGCCAGCAACATGGGAGAGTTTTTGCTGGCTAGCAGAATTAGTTTTTACTACCGTTCCCATGATGCCCAACCAGCCAAAGTCTGGCTGAGCATCACTGGAAAAGAAGTACACAAGGAACGATAAATAATATTCCACCATGCCAGTCACTCACGTGTCTCTCTCTCCCCATACCCCCATGTCTTTCTCTCTCTTTCCCCATACCCTCATGTCTGTCTCTAACTTCCTATACCAACATGTCTGTCTCTCTCTTCCCATACCCACATGTCTTTCTATCTCTTTCCCCCTACCCTCATGTCTGTCTGTCTCTCTCTCTCCCCCCATACCCACATGTCTCTCTTTCTCTCCCCACTCATAACCAATGTCTGTCTCTCTCTCTCTCTCTCCCCACTCATACCCAATGTCTGTCTCTCTCCCTCTCCAACAATACCCAATGTCTGTCTCTCTCTCTCTCCACCAATACCCAATGTCTGTCTCTCTCTCCACTCATACCCAATGTGTGTGTGTCTCTCTCTCTCTCCACTCATACCCAATGTGTGTGTCTCTCTCTCTCTCTCTCTCCACTCATACCTAATGTCTGTCTCTCTCTCTCTCTCTCTCTCTCTCTCTCTCACCTCCTGCCCCCATGTCTGTCTCTCTCTCTGTCTCCACTCCTGCCCCATATCAGGCACTTTTCAGTGCTTTATTTTTTAAACATAGGCTGCGCCGGCATAACAAGCGCGAACCAACTTAAATCTACGCATTCAGCGTAGATAACTCTCGTGAGTCTGTTTTAACCATTGGCGCACACGCCGATTGCACCAGCGTGTGCCGTGTTTATACATGCCCCCCAATGTGTATATGTGATTATGTATGCATGCACCTCAATATGCCATTTAATATGCCAGTATTTTGCCCCTCAATATGCCATTTAATATGCCAGTATTTTGCCCCTCAATATGCCATTCTTTTGCCAATATTCCAGTATTTTACCAGTCATATGCAAGTATGCAGTTACATAGACACACATTTATACAGTCACACACGCAGTCAGTCACATACACACAAATACAATCACATACATACACATAAATATACAGTCACACATGCAGTCAGTCACATACACATACATACACATACATCCAGAAACACACATATACAGTCACACATGCAGTCAGTCAAATTCACATACATACACACACACAGAAATGCGGTCGCCCTCCCTGCTTAATTACCTTTATGTGCAGGGAGGAGGACGTTCTCGATGGCAGGGCCGCCACCAGGAATGTCAGGGCCCCTTATTGAACAAATTTTCTGCCCCCCGACAATATCTCCCACTCGCCCCACCTACCGCATGTTATACTGGTCTACTGTAATATGGAGGGTGGTTGGGAGCAGTTGGTCAATATGTCAGTAATATTTTGCCACTCAATAAGTCAGTATTTTGCCCTCAATATGCCAGTATTTTTCCCCTCAAAGTGCCATTCAATATGCCAATATTTTCCCCCTCAATATGCCATTTAATATGCCAGGATTCTGACACTCAATATGCCAGGATTCTGACACTCAATATGCCAGGATTCTGACACTCAATATGCCAGGATTCTGACACTCAATATGCCAGGATTCTGACACTCAATATGCCAGGATTCTGACACTCAATATGCCAGGATTCTGACACTCAATATGCCAGGATTCTGACACTCAATATGCCAGGATTCTGACACTCAATATGCCAGGATTCTGACACTCAATATGCCAGGATTTAGCCCCTAAATATGCCAATTAATATGCCAGGATTTTGCCCCTCATTATGACAGGATTTAGCCCCTCAATATGCCAATTAATATGCAAGGATTTTGGCAATTAATATGCCAGGGTTATGCCAATTAATATGTCAGGATTATGCCAATTAATATGCCAGGGTTATGCCAATTAATATGCCAGGCTTATGCCAATTAATATGCCAGGCTTATGCCAATTAATATCCCAGGATTATGCCAATTAATATGTCAGGGTTATGACAATTAATATGCCAGGATTTTGTCACTCAATATGTCAGGATTATGACAATTAATATGCCAGGAATTTGCCAATTAATATGTCAGGGTTATGCCAATTAATATGTCAGGGTTATGCCAATTAATATGCCAGGAATTTGTCACTAAATATGTCAGGATTTTGCCTATTAATATGTCAGGATTATCCCAATTAATATGTCAGGGTTATGCCAATTAATATGTCAGGGTTATGCCAATTAATATCCCATGGTTATGCCAATTAATATGCCAGGATTGTGCCAATTAATATGCCAGGATTATGCCAATTAATATGCCAGGGTTATGCCAATTAATATGCCAGAGTTATTCCAATTAATATGTCAGGGTTATGCTAATTAATATGCCAGGAATTTGCTAATTAATATGCCAGGAATTTGCCAATAATATGTCAGGGTTATGCCAATTAATATGCCAGGTATTTGCCAATTAAAATGTCAGGGTTATGCTAATTAATATGCCAGGATTTTGTCACTCAATATATCAGGATTATGCCAATTAATATGTCAGGATTTTGCCCCACAGTTTGCTCGTTTGCCACCCTTTTCCCCCCTGCCCCAGTACTTACCTCTGCTCTGTCTCCCGCTGGTCCCAGGACGCCTGCGTGATGGTGTCTGCAGAGGCTGACACCGGCATCTAGTTTCTTCTGTCGGATGTCAGCCTCTGCAGACACCATCCTCCCTGCAGCCAATCAGAGCGCGACGGGGGCGGAGCTTGCACCCGTCGCGCTGTGCTTGGTGTGATAGGGAGGTGCGGTAACCGCAGGCGCTCACCTGCGGCTCTCACCTCCTTGTCACACTAATCACAGCGCGACGGATGCAAGTTCCGCTCCCGTCGCGCTCTGTGATTCAGGCGCCCAGGAAATTCCCACTTTTTCCCACTTCACTAGTGCCGGGGGAGGATGCTGCTTAATATTAGATTGGAGAAGATTCATACACCTCTTAAGTAGGCTCTTTTGGAGAGATGAGTTTAATAATTCTTCTAAGTTTTTATAAGTTCGGATGTTTCTTTAAGAAGGAACTTTTCAAGGAAACCCTTGACCCTTAAAAGTAGGTGAAAAACTCCCTATTAGGCACTTGGAATTCTGATACTATGTCTGCAAAGGGCTTGATATCATCATTTTGAAGTAGATCAGCTATCTTCTGTACCCCTTGGGTAGACCAGGCCGTAAAGTTCAAGTCTTCCACATTAAGCCTTATGGAGCCAATGGGCAGTGAGCTTAAAACACTATTAGCCAGTTTAATGCGTTTCTTAAAACTATTACAAAACGTCAAAATGTTGGACAGTTAACCCATTAATGACGTTAGGACGTACTATGCCGTCCTGACTTTAAGGCACTTAAAGTCGTTAGGACGGCATAGTATGTCCTGTATTAAACAGCTCCCCGCGATGAGCTGTTTTCGGATCCCGCTTGCAGCGGGATCCCACCTGTCAGATGAGGCCACTTTGAGTGGCCTCCATCTGACAGGGGAAATGTAGCCGGTGCTCAAAGCGAGCACCGGCTACATTTTTCTAAATTGCGCTGTGCCCAAACTTCCGGGTTCGGGCACGCTTCCGTGAGGTCACACGTGACGTCCGCGGTTTTTTTGCAGGGACCCACAGGGTCTATTAAGACCCTGATCGGGTCTCTGCCAGAGTGTTCCTGGCTACCGATCACCTTGTGATCGGTGGCCAGGGACCAATCGTGATGTTTTGGTGCTTGCGTCGTTTGGGACGCAAGCACCATGCGTCACGAAGGGGTTAATGCTGCTTCATGACTTTTGCCAAATTTCACTAAGGTCCAGAATAACAGGGCCACATCTCTTGTGCCCACCATATCCTGCTCAATGGAGTACCACCTCTCCTGTTCCGAGAGTGCGTTTTGGGACATAACTGCATGAAGGAGCGGTGTCATGGTACATCTGGATATCTGGTACCTAGAACACCTCCTTTATTTACTTATTTTTTGACATACGAGTCATATTAATCCTTGGCCTTTTGCCTTTCCAGATAAAACTTTGAAAGGCCGATTGTATCAATTTTATCCACGTTAGGGGTATCACCACTGGAAGCATCCGATATAAATAGAGCCATTTAAGCAAAAAGTATGTTAACTACACTGATGCGATGAAATCTCTTTATTCTTCCAGTTTTTCCAAATTCTTATTTATATCAATCAGCAATCGGCGAAAATTGGTGTCTAGTATATCTTTAGGGCAAACAGTGATTTTGATTCCTAGGTATGCAAAATCAACTAAAGACCGGGAAAAGGCTGTATTGTTCTAATTCATGCAATAACACAGTGAGAGAATTAATGGGATCATATACGGATATCAGAATATCGTCTGTGTAAATGTTAAGTTTTATTGGGCCTTGAGTTGTTTCTAAGCCAGTTATGAGGTGGTTGTCCCTGATTGTTATAGCCAGAACCTCATTAGTGAGAGTATATAGAAGCGGGGATAGCGGGCAACCTTGGAGGGTTCCGTTCAAGATTGGAAACCATTCCGATAAGAAGCCCAGCCCTTTCACCCCTAGTGTATGGTGACTAATACAACGATATGACCGCTTTAACTATGTTGCCGGAGAGAGCCAAACGCAGAGAATGTCTTCTCGAGAAACGGCCAGGCCACCCTATCAAATGCTTCCCCCCCGTATAATGCCAAATCTAGTATATCTAGAATATCAATTGCCCTTCTTATGTTATTAATTGGGGATCTGTCGGACACAAACCCCACTTGATCAGATGAGACCAGTAAGATACTTTTTAACCTAGCCGCAATAACAGCAGCATAAATTTTGATGTCTGAATTCTGTAGCGAAATAGGCAGTGCTGTATTTACCGCGAGGCATCCTAGGGCGGCAAATTTTGGGGGGCGCTGCACTGAAAAAAAAAAAAAAAAAGACCACGATTGCAGGCAGAGACGGAGGTGACAGGGGATCAGAAGATCCCCCCTCACCATCGCTCTGCCTGCCAGGCTGCAAGGGGAGCCGAACAGGCAGCACAGAGAAACCTCCGTGCTGCCTGTTCGGCTCCCCGTGCAGTGTGCCGACACGGAAGTGCCGACAGTCACGTGACGGGCGCGCTGACGTCATACGCGCGGCCGGTCATGTGACCTGTCGGCACAATCGCCGAGAAGCCGAACAGGCAGCATGGAGGGACCATGCTGCCTGCCTGCCAGGGAAAGTTAAGTGCTGATGGGAGACTGTGTGTGTGTGTGCGTGACTGAGTGTGATGGGAGTCAGAGTGTGTGTGATGGGAGACAGTGTGCGTGACTGAGTGTGATGGGAGTCAGAGTGTGTGTGATGGGAGTAGGAGTGTGTGACGGGAGTGTGTGTGTGATGGGAGTATGAGCTTTATGTGAGTCTGAATGATGGGGCATGTCTTAGGTGTGTAACGTGGGTGTGCAGCTTGGGTAGGGGGGTGCCCGGATTTTGTCTGCCTAGGGCAGCACAAAATCAAGATACACCACTGGAAATAGGACAGTACTTAGCTATATGTAGGGGGTCCTTGCCTTGTTTACGAATTGGGACAATTTTCAGCTTGAGTCATTTGTTTTGGAATGTCTGACTTATCAACGAAGTCATTGAACATCTCCAATAGGTGGATGGCGATATTATCTCTTATTTTATAAAATAAGTTATTAAAGCCATTCGACCCAGGTGTCTTATTTCTACGCAGATTATTAATCTTCTTGGCCACTTCTATTTTAATAGGGGTGTTTACATTTGTTAGGTGTTCATTCAATATTTTTGGAAACACTTTAGAGGAAAAATAGTCCTCTAGTTGTGAGTGGGAACTAGGGTTAGCACAGTTATATAGTGAGGAGTAGTAACTATTAAGCCAATCTCTTTAGGCGACATGACTAGTCTGCCTCCAAGATTTTGGCAATTCATTTTTTAATGTTTTCCCCTCTCAGTCGATCGGTAAGAAGTTTATTTGCTCTGTTACCTAAATAATAAAATGTAGTTTTCAGATATTCCATGTTTTTATTTATTTTACATATTATCTTATCTTTAATTTATATATCTAAGTCTTTTATTATCCTTGTATTCTCTGTTGTGGGAATATCTTTATTTAGCTTATTTAGGTCTGCCAGTTTGATATATAATTCTGATAGAGTAGGGACTTTGTTCTTCCTCTCCCTTGAGGCCAATTCAATCAAATGGCCCCTAGTCACACTCTTATAAGCGCACCAAATTACTGATGCTGATGATTTGTGTGTCTTATTTCCAGAAAATACAACTCGGTAGTCTTCCTAATTTAATCTCTATTTTATGAATTTGTGATTAACCAATACTTTAAACTCCAGTCCGGTCTTACACTTTCATAGTCATCCCTTATGTCTAATATAACTGGATTGTGGTCCGTCCAAAAGGCTTCAGAAATGAAAACCTTATCTGCCCTCTGTAGCGTGGTCAAGTCTCCAAAGATTTAATCTATCCTTGAATATATGGTGTGAGAAAAGGTAAAGTCTCTTTCACTCGGGTGCATGACCCTCCTGATGTCCCATAACACCATACCTCCAATAATCTTTGAGAACCTCTGAGCCAGGGCGCATGGTTTGCGTCTATACCTTAAATTTTTTGTAGAAGATCTATCCAGATCTGGGTCTAGGATGCAATTAAAGTCCCCCAAGATTATTAGAGGGTCCTGTTTAAACTTATTAATTTTGTCCGTTAAATTATTAAGACACCTCAATGGGTTAACGTTGTGGGTGTAAACATTAACCAAGGTAAATAGTTGATTATTAATTACACATACTAATAGTATGAATCTACCTTCAGGGTCAATATCTTGAAAAATAATTTTGATAGCTAAATATCTTGAGAAGACTAAAGCCACTCCCATTTTTTTAAAATTATCTTTTAATGAGGCTCTAAAAATCTTCTTGAAGCCCCGCATACATGGATGTGTTGCTTCCTCAAGAATTCTGCTAATACATGACGTTTATACAGGGAGTTGAGACCTTGGGTGTTTACCGTAGCAAATCTAACTTTCTAAATTTACCCCATATATAATGACCTCCCTCTGCCCTGTGACCCCGTCACGGAAAGACATACTAACAAAACAACACTTAACCTCCATATATGTGGTACAAAAAAACATATGGTTCCATCCAACCCTGAAGGGGCACCCCTGAATCGGGCCAGGTACGAAGATCCCTGGACCCATGTACAACAGTGTTCTTCATCGTAGCTGAAGTGAAATGAGGGCGGTGACCGGGAAGATGCAATTTTAAGTCTAGATACCTACTGTTCCAAACCCCACCCCCCGTAAAATACAAAATATTATCTATTGGTACATTTATAAATTATACTTTAAGTGTGGTCGAGTTTAATGTATTTAACAATTCTTATAGACATTATAGTCACACATAATGGCATACAAATGTAACATTTTACCTCAGACTTCATATGGTGTATTCTATTTTAATAAATTAACGTTTCGGAAGAGCGGGTGGCTTATATGCTATATCTCTCCTTCTCTTTTTCTACCCTTTCTTCCCTTTCCCTCTTCTGGGACCATTTAGCTCAAAGAATTGAACTGTGTATTAGAAAAGCCAAAAATTTCAGTGTCAGCGCTAGGAAATGAGCCCTGAAAATCTAAATGTTATCTATTATTACATTAATAGATTATATCTTAAGTGTGACCCGTATTTCATGTATTCCGAGATCCTTGTAGATAATATAGGCCAAACATGGCACTATATGAGTATAACGTTAATTCAAACGTCTATTTTTATAAACCAACATTCCCCCCCAAAAAAATAATAATACGGGTGGCCAATGTTCCATATCTTTTATATAGTCCCTTATTGAACCTCCCTCTCTAGCTCGTGGTCCAAAAGGCTGTGAGTCAAGGAAGCATGCTTTCCCTTTTTAGGTGAGACATCTTAAAAGTCATCCATATGAAGTGTTTCCCTTCAGACTACTAAAGATTGTACCAAAGGGAGAAAAAAATGCAGTGTAATAGAAGTCATTTAGCACCTTAGAAACTGTACAGTTAACCGTCAAGTTCTAGATCATTGTCTTTCTTCTGTAGGCAACCCCTGTATACAACGCATTATACATTCATCATAGGGAGAATAGTTGGACTTGGTGGGGAGAAAATGCAGTGTAAACATTCAAATCACATAGAGTGATGTTTGTTTTGATAAATTTTAACACCAGAAGAGGAAAAAAAGGCAGTATAATAATAATCAAACTAGCACTTTAGAACTAGAACGTCAACAGTCAAGCTCTAATCATTATCTTTCTCTATCTTTCTCCTATACCGTACACAATACACTATACATGCATCCTAGGGAAAATGGTTGGGCACAGTGGGAAGAAAATGCATCATACAAAGTGATCGGAGCCCAGGAACAAACCGACACCGGTTTGGTGCTTTGGTCGTTAAGGACCAAAGCGCGATCGAACGTGAAGGGGTTAAGGAACGGTGTGAGTGAGGAAGAACTTGGAAGAATATACAGTCCACCTCCTATCTCATTGGCTATGATACAGGAGCCTGTAACTGTTAATATTGTCTATCAAGACAATATTAACAGATTCAAATAAAATAAACTGGAAAACTGGATTAAATACCCTTTTTTGAAGTGTCTGTAATCTGACATTTAGTGCAGAGAAGCCCCGCAGCTGGTGAGCTCAACTTGGTTAGTTGATGTCAGAATGACCTGATAAGCTATGATATGGGATATTTCATTTTGACTCTCTAAAAAATCGTCTCCCATGAGAGAATGCAGCAAGATAATTCTTCAAACCTCAGCTGGTGATGAAAGCAGAACATACCTGTGGCACTGAGAAGTAAGGAGCAGTCCTGTCCATTTAGATACTCCATGGCTGTGATTCGAGTGTAACGAGGGTTACCATTGTGAAAGTAATCCAGTTTCTCTCCTTTCTCCCAGTCCCAAAAACTGTATAGAAAGAGATATAGAAATGTATGTTTTGTTAAGGTTCCAAGATGATGCCAAGTACAGAGTCTCTTTGCTTGTACATTTAGTAGCTTGGGGTAAAACACAGATAAAAAGTAAACACAGGGCAACAAACAGATATGTTTTTACCAAGCTTTGTGACCTGAAGACCTAATCTGTGATATTGGGAAGGTGTGAATATCCCATAATGCAACAAAGGCATTCTTTGTATAGAGTGTGTATGCTAGGGAACATGTTACTATGAATAAGGGGGTTGGCTTGACATGAGTGGCAGTAGTCACAGTTTTGCCAATTTTAGGCATTTTCCACCCAAACAAATTGAGGATACGTTTTGGACATGGGGATGCACCAGTGATATAAATCTGTAACTGAATGAACCTTATTGCAAGGTTTGCATTAAGATGATTCAATGCAATGCAGAGAGGTATTTAGTGAGTGAGAAGGCTTCATGGTATGTGATACAACTCTGGATTAGGAAATAGCCATTGGCACCTTTTAGAAATTGAAATAATCCTTATAGAAACTGTACCAGATACTGTCCTTGTCTGCCACAGCAATGCAGGAAGTAAAGGGATGAAACTTCACAACTGAAGGAACACCTGGATTACGGTTAATAAAAATCTGATCGTCCATCCGGGATATTCCTGAAACAAAGATGCAGTAGAAAGTCTTTAACTTGTTGAGCTCAAACTCCAACTCCTCATATCCATGTTCCTCCCCAGAAACTCTCAGGCTCCTCACTGGCTAAGTGCCTCCCTCAGTAACATATAATCATAAAGGGAGCTGGCTGCCACTTTGCAGAAATATTGATTTGTGACTGGACAGTTGTCAGCTCATATTAACTCTGCCTGGCAGGACAGGCGCCGGGTTAGTACAGTCACAGACACTTAAAATCTCATTTTGACAAGGGAGAGAATTAAAATAAAATCTTGTCATTAAATTGTGTAACCCAGTCCGTACAGCAGTGTATCCAGGAGCATTAACAGGAAGATAGAGTAGATAGTGATAACGGCTCCTAATAAGAAATCTAGAGGGAAGTAGATTAAAGAATGGGAGTGAACAGTCCTCCTTCATTGAACAGCTTCTCACATGTCGACAGACGTCTCACCTTTCTGTATTAGACTCTGTGCTTGTTTCCTGACCTTTGCATTTCGCATGAATCGCCACTCACGCTCTTTGCGAACCAGACTCTCCACATCGTGTTCATCAGGCATCTGAAAGGAGACAATAGAGGACTCTAATGTTCAATGCTAAGACTATATGGTGTCCAATTTTGGGTTCCCTGATTACTAAAAAGAACAATACATTTACAGTAGTAGTACAACTTAATTTGAAATATTATATGTAAGGACACTACACATGCCATCACATTAGTGAGCTCATTTTAAAAGATTTCCATGGAAGGTGACTAGATAAGCGTGTCTTACTGCTTTTAACTAATACATCATTTATACAGCTCTGAGGAACATGCTGTATACTTCAATATACATTACAATGCCTATCTCTCCCAAAGGAAGCAGGAAGGACAGCCCCACCATGAGGTGTCATCTGAATGAGGACTTGTCCTTATGGCACTTTACTAAACAACGCTGTCTCTCTGTATAAAAGTACCTCTGGTGTTTCTACATTTCCCTGTGAGAAGTGATCAACTAAGCAGTGAAATGAGGGCATTGACAAGGGAATAAGCAAAATTGGATGTAAATGCCAGAGCTGGAATTCTGGTCTGGTGTTTGCAATTTCTGTACAGTTAACCAAGTGTCACTTGTTCCTCTCCATAACATTGTGAGCCATATTAGAAACAGACGGGTTCCTCGCCATATGACAGAGCGTATAGCAACTAAAATCAGACTCTGCTCCTGAATTACTGTCTACACACTGACACTGTGCCTCTGCTTGTGTCCATATTATTGAGAGCATATACCAGCTACAGTCCGATGTCGCTCTAGTTAGACGCTGTGCTTTTGGTTTCTCTCCCTATCATTCTTAGCAGATACTGACTACTAGCAATCCCTAAGCCAGCATGAACTGATTATAGTCACCACACAGTGTTCTTGGCCCTCTCTAAACCCCAGTGAAGAGAGACAAGCCACAATCAGAAACTGATCTTTGGGTATTACCTTCATAACTGGTTGAGCAAAGTATTTTGCACTCCAGTCCCCAAAGCCAGTTTGTAGGGTTCCTGAAACAAAGCTCTTGTGTCCAATGCCGTCCTCTCCATCTTCAGCAGTCTGAGGAGGCAAATTGGTTAGTAAAAGAAGGACCAAAAGAAATTTCAGAATGAATTAAAAACAACAACACATCATATATTTTTGGGGATGGTAAAAATATGTAAAAAAAATAAATACAAATGGGTTGTAATCGGATATGTATAGCAGAGACTAGTATGAATATAGATGGGAAAGTATTGAAAAATGTTGGAAGACACTGCTGGAGGAAATGGGTGTTTAAAGCTCCCTGACAGTTGAGACACTACTCACACTGAAGCACTACCAACAGTTTGTGATAACTGGCAGGGTCAATGAACATCACATGGCAAGATTGATCAGGATGTACCATGGGATTCTAGAGATGAGTAACTAGGAGGTGGGTCACTGCCGATGTAACAGAAAGTGCTGAACTACGTAATTGGGAATGCAGTGAAGAAGGAAGTTAGGATTCCGTTAATAACTCCTGCTAATAATGACACAGATGCGAGTATTTTCCAAGTGAACCGCTCATATGGATGAAATATTCATAAGCAACAGCTTGTGTTTAGAAGGCACAGGGAGCTGGCAGGAGTCTGTATTCAACTATGGGTAAGAGAAACAGGAAGCTGTGCTCAGCAGGTCTCTCCACACACATAAGTGCCTTGCTACTCCGATCTGTCTGTGTCACTTAGTTTAAATATGAGCAAGGAGAAAAAGATGTGGGTTTCTTCACTAAATGCTTTTATTTCCTCACTACTTCTGGTCTCTTCAGTTATAGTGACCTGGCATCCACAGTCATGAAATTAAGTTATTGTCATTCACCCTGTAGCAGAGATAGACGTGATCGTGAGGGTTTCTGGGTATGTGTTGTAAGCTTGTAAGTGTTGTAACACAGTGGTTGCAAGATGTTGTGCACACAACACAGTACATCACTAAGCTCTCAGGGGACTATTGACTCAGCAGGTTGGACACAAGGCAACCCCACCATCTCTTGATTTTACCTGATCTGGGCCCTTGTCGAACATTTTGCGAGTTCTGGGGAACTGATGGGAATGTGGTGTATACTGAACTCCAATGTTACCCCCCACGTTGGCAGGCCGGACAGATGGCAGCTCCCTGCTGGTGGGAGTTTTGGTTACATCGTTGGTTAGGCTGGAACTGCTAGCACTTGGAGTAGGAGGGGATCCACTGCAGAGAAAAATCAGAGAGTTTGTCTTTAATATTGCAGGGATACACCAGCATATTTAAGCCCATGTAGTGTTGCAGTTTTAACCCTTACACCATTGCATATCACTGAATTTGTACCAACAAAATTAAAGCAGGCTCTGGCATTTCTAAATGCCTGTCCGTTCCCATCTATTCATGTAGATCCCTCCCATGCAGTAGTTAATGCAGATCTCGCTGTTTTATGGTCTACAAGCTGTACCATCTTCTTAAGTGCTCACCCCACTTGGTGAATGTGCATCCCCTTATTGGTGGGACTGGCTGGAGCAGATTGTGTGAGGGATGAAGCATCCAGTATCCTCTGTGGCCGAGCACTCATTGTGGCCTGTGACAAGAGACAAGACATAGTCACTAGCCTGAAACGAGGTTGGGGCAGGTAAAGGACAATCAAGCGTGTTGAGATCAAGAAACAAATGAAGTTAAGGTCATCTTCCAACATAAAAAATGGACATCCAAAATGCCTCAAAGCAGTCCCAGTCTCAAGGGCATTCACTGGGTGACATAAAGGGGATTACTGGAGCCTGCACCTGGAACTGAATACTAATTTCCCAGTGACTACGCTATATTAGTATTCTGGCTGCATCTAGCTACAGGATTTGCTACCTTCTGTTAATTAATATTTCTCTACTATTAAAATCAAATGTTTCATATCATTTTCTTTGTTCGTTTGATTTTGAGGCTGCTCAACCAATCCGTCAAAACTTTCAGCGGGTGGCCAACTAAAAGTATGTGTTAAAAAGAAAGTAGGAGGAAAGAGAACTGTAAAACAGCTGCATGGAACAGCTCCCAGCTGCAGACTTGAAAAGGAAACATAGTGGATCTCTCGGCACATTTAACGAGCTACATAAGTAATGCTGTCCACTGGATGCGCACATTTTAACGCTTTCTGGCGAGGGGATCTCCAAAAAAACAACACAATTCTAGTTCCTGATCACCTGCAGCAGGGCAGAGAAAAGATAAAGGGAAACGCAGAAGAAGAACAGAAAGGGGGCAGGGGAAGCAAGGAATTCCCTCCAGACTCTGTGGATGCTGTCACTGCTAAATGAAAAAATATCCAGCTTGCTGTACTCAGAGCAGCTCTGCACCACTGTGTATGACAGAGACACTAGAAAGATGAGGCGCTTGAACAAGAGTGGAAAGGGGAAATGTGAATTCCAACCATCATCACTCCCAGGCGGACAAAACCTGTGTGCTGAATACAATAAACATAGATATTTACATGAAGAAGGAAACATGGTATATTGTGAAAGGATAACATGAACTACTGGTATGCAGTAAAAAGATAAATCACATATATTGTTACTAATTCCGTAAAGCAGAACCTTTAAGATCACTGCATGGGCTGTACTGCGGTCTCTTTTAGTGAAAGATTTCATGTAACAAAATAGATGTCTCAGGTTAGGAATTACTTAAAAATGCTTTCAAATGAAAAGCTATACAGGAGATCCACATGCTCATCTCATATTGGTTGCACTATGTACTAATATAGAACACAGAGATGCTGATTCTGACTTTGCATTAAATATGTATTTAAGTCAACAGAGTAATACAAACACGTACGTACTTAGCATGCTGCGGGACATACCTTATATGCAATGCTGTTGAGCACTTTCATAGCAAGATCTGATGCTTCTGGATATGGGTCAGCTGCAAGATGTAGGAGAACCCTCCAGATCTGAGTGTAGACACTATTGAAAGAGACACCTGCAGACATACAAATCATTACAAGAGGTCCACAAAAGTTACATATTTTAGGCTCCCAGGAATCCCCCAAAAAAGACTAAACAGCAGATCTTACCCATTTCAGATTATGTGAGCTGCAGGTATATTTACATACTTCTTTGAAATCTATCTATTGGTAAAATACCAAACCAAGTCGTACAGTGGGACAGGCCACCTATTCATTCTAGGGGTCAGGTGTTGAATAAACCGAATTCCTAACAGCTTTTGGAATCAATTTGGAGTCAAGTGAAAGCATAATTTAAAGGGACTGTATCTGAACATTGTTTTTACTGTGCATGTAGAGCATAACAGATTATTGAAAATGATCTCTACATTGTATTAGCAAAGCTCCAAGCATATGCCTAATTTAGGAGAAAAATGTGTTTTAAATGTATCAGTGGAGTCTTCTGCTTATGACATCACCTGTGACACAGTATGCAGATGAACTGCTTTTCCATGGGAAATGTGTAATTTGCATACCATGTAATACACAGGTGATGTCATAAACAGGAGACACCACAGACACATTTAATCTAACATTCCTAATTTAGGCATTTACTTGCAAGTTTATAGATAATTTTCAAACATTTGTAATGTACTATATGCAGAGTAAAAACACTATTCAGGTGATACAGTCTCATTAAGTAAGTGGCTGTATTGCTTGACTTTGCTGTATAGTTTACAATGATGGCTAAACTTTGGTATTTTAGCATTTGTGGACTACAGTTCTTCTGATCTCGTGTATTGGGCTTTTGGCTTTGAAAGGGCTCTGGAGAGAGCCTAAGTTATACTGCATCATGGATCCCAAAATAGGATTGGTGAGTCAATCATTGCTTCTGACAGCAGCTACCTCCCTCAACACCAGTTTGTGTGTTTTCTGACATCTCGTTAAGGATTTTTCTTTGATGGTGATATTTCCCCCTGAAACTCTGCGATTTCTGTAATTGAGGTACGGCTAGTAATGATGTCTAGGAGCCCTGAAGACTCAAATACTGACTCCAGCACACAGGGATCAAAAGGGAAGGGGGAAGTGAGTGGGGGTACAAGAAGAGTGCAGGATTAAAAAAAATAAAGGAAAAGTAACATTAAAAGTAGAGATGTAATGAAATCAACAAATTATGAGAAATTCTAATGGGAAAAGGGAAGCAGAAAAGAGGCCAGTAAACACAACCGGCAACTAAGGAAAGATGAAATAAAAATACATTGTGGACTGTCTGGAATCCTATCTAGGTGCTGTGTGAGCTTTACTTGTGTGATTAGGTTAGTTGGGATCCTGCAGTACTATGGTTTTAAGTGAACATCTGGACTACCCTACTAGTCAATTCTGGACCCATGCCAATTGGGCAAATTAAACATTGGTCTAGAGTGATATTTTAGGTGGAGCTTCTGAAAGAAAAGGGGTTGGTCTCATGATAACTAAAAGCACTTTACTCAAATCCCAACAACATTTTTCTTCACCTGGAGTCATGAGTTGCTCACTAAGCCTCAACCGCAGGCCTTTTTAATGCATTATTTTAAAGGAATGTGAACACATAGTCTCCTCCTGGGAGCATCTGGGACCTTAATATGGCTCTGTTAGTTTGTGGTGAAGGGAAGAGTACTCACAATGAAATGTATGTTAAGCAAATCAAGAAATATTAACAAAGGATTAAACTGTAAAACCAGTTTACTTTTTTCCTTGTCTGATGTGCGACAACAAACAACTTATCTATAAACCTTCAGAAAGTTCTGTGATCCTTCAAATTCTACAGTGCTG
The DNA here is from genome assembly GCA_036172795.1 of Pelodytes ibericus. Classification (NCBI taxonomy): domain Eukaryota; kingdom Metazoa; phylum Chordata; class Amphibia; order Anura; family Pelodytidae; genus Pelodytes; species Pelodytes ibericus. Next base: position 110,511,138 of record CM069862.1, on the reverse strand, counting down.
ACATCTTGTGTCTGTCTCACTGTCTGCCTAATTCCTGATATTACTCAAGCTTCCTAGTAATTCATGTGAGCATGTTCTTATTCACGCCTTCTCCGCTGTCAACCTTTTTAACTCTTTACACTAGCGTAAGCCCTCACATTTTCATTTGCATTCTTACATGATTGACATGCAGACACACCACTAGGTCGCTGGAACAGTCTAAGGGAAGCAGCAGCTTTACAAAATTATTTCTCTTTTGTCAAAGGCTACGGCATATCTTTTGAATGGTACTTTGCAGAAGTACTATTCAAAACTGTTATAAAACACTGGAAATGGCCTTTCACATAAAAAAAACAAACAAAAACAACAACATTGTTGGGAGTGGCAAACAATTCTCCAAGGAGTGGAGGTGTACTTACCAATCAGAGAGTTCAAGGAAGAGTAGGAGCTGACCCGCCTCATCTTATCAATAGTTTCGAATGACAGGATATACTCCTCATTATCAGGGCTGCCCAGGGTGCTGCTGGCACTGCTGCTTGTGCTAAGATTTCCAGGGGAGAAAGCTACTGTATTCCCCACTATGTGTAAAAAAAATAGTAAAATAAAACATTCAATTACACAGCTGCTTATAAGATAACGCTTCCCTTTCAAATCATCATATCCAGCAATAGTAGAATGCTAATGAAAATGAACACTAAAAGGCCTTTGACACCTAAACAGAGTTTGAGATATGTGTTCAGACTAAATAAAACAACAAAAACACAAATGCATACACTGATCAGCCATTACATTATAACCAACAAAAGGGATTTTTCCAGCGCTCAGAGTATAGACTTATGGCGACCAATGATTGTTTGTGACCATAATAGTGATAAAAAGTGATTTAATACAATAATTATTACACACAATAGTAAAAAAATTGTGTTAATGATAGCGAATAACAGCAGTGTGCTTGTAATCAACAGTGAAATAAAACACAGTAAAAACACACATAATAAAAAACAATACTTAGCGCAGCAACATTCTGTGTGCTGATTGCACCTGAAAAGTAAAATGATGTGATGGAACACTCACAAGCACAGCTCCTATGACCAAGGAGTGTGGAATATGCACACTAGATGCTATACATATTGCATTCGGTCCCTGGTATATTTTATTTTTCAGGTGCAATCAGCACACGAAGAATGTTCCTGTGCCAAGTATTGTTTTTTTTATGCGTGTTTGACTCCACTGTGTTTTATTTCACTGTTGATTACTAGCACACTGCTGTTATTCGCTATCATTGCCACAATTTTTTTTACTATTGTGTGTGTAATAGATTATTGTATTATATCACTATATTATCTTTTTATCACTATTATTGTCACATCTATTTCAATATAGAAGTGTCTATACACTTTGACCACACAGTTAGAGGCTGTCTGTGTTTTTTCCATTTCAGCGGACACTAATTATTCAGTACACACGTTTTTACACTTGTGGCCTTGTGTATTTGCTCATCCAATTTTTTTTCACTATAACATTATGACCGCCTGCCTAATATTGTGTAGGTCCCCTTTTGACAACAAGACAGCTCTGACCCATCGAGGCATGGATTCGACTAGACCTCTAAAGGTTTGCTGCTGGCACCAAGTCGTTAGTAGCAGATCCTTTAAGTACGCTAAGTTGCGAGGCGGGGACTACTTGGATTGGACTTGTCTGTCCAGCACATCCCATACTTGATTGTGTTGAGAGCTGGGGAATTTGGAGACCAAGTCAACACCTTGAACTCATTGTTGTGTTCCTCAAACCATTGATGAACAATTTTTGCTTTGTGGCAGGGAACATTATCCTGCTCAAAAGAGGCCAGTGTCATCAGGGAATACAGTTTCCATGAAAAAGTGTACATGGTCTGCAACAATGTTTAGGTAGGTGGTATGTGTCAAAGTAACAGCCACATGAATGGCAGGACCCAAGCTTTCCTAGCAGAGCATTGACCAAAGCATCACATTGCCTCTGCCGGCTTTCCACCGGTCATTGGTCATAATCTTATGGCTGATCGCTGTATAAACAGGTTGTATATGATGTGCTCCTTTGTACTAAGTTCTCATTTTTGTCAATTTGACCTATAAGATGAATTTTCTTTTATTCCTTATGTCTTCCCAAAGCCTCATCTTCTGGAATAAAATATGCATTATAATGTGATATGACGTATACAGTCTTATTTTGGAGCACATGTAAAGCATAGAATTAAAACTCCATGCACCAGAGATCTTACTCTCTTCATTTAGGCTGAGATTCTGGAGGGATTTATTCAGAGATCGTGGAGTTGTCACCGCCCGGATGTTGCTGTAAGAGCTGACTGATCGCAGACGAGGTGTGCTGGGAGCATCACGTACAGGTGTCAGGCTGCCCCCCTCTGTCACGTAAAGATAAAGCATGTAAAGAAAGGTAGACACGGAGTGATTACAGTAATAGCACAGAACAGCAATACGTACCGGTGGAGGCGGGAGAGGGAAGAGGGTAATTTTTTTCTTCCTCCATAAACTGAAGAGCTACTGTACAGAAGTTACTCTCATATTGTAAGACCAGATGGCTGAGTGCTACGACTAGCTCCTGCATAACAAGGGGGGAAAGGTATATAAAACACATGTATATTTAGTGACATAGGAACCTAGAGTATTGGGATTTTGGCTTTGAAAGGGCTCTGGGGAGAACGGGACAGTAGCACAGAGAGATTCTCCTTCCCCTCAAATCAGGAATGGGGAGGTTATGGGTGGCGGGAGGTTGGGCAATTAGGTTGACACACCAGGTTTCATTCAGAAGCCTCCAGCCTCGAAAACTTCCCAAGAATGTATAGTGCAAGTAACAAAACCATGGCTATGTGAAAAGTGTGTGCACACCAATATACTATCCTTTAGATATTATAAGCTTGAGAGCAGGGTTCTCCCACTCATGTATCTGTCTGTCCCTGTTTATCTAACATGGTATGCAGTTCCCTTTTATGCCTTGTACACCAAAAGCTACATAAATTGTTGTTGATATATAAATAAATGTTATGTGATGCACCACCTACTTTTCGAACCATTGCACTGCCATCATTAATGAGCTGTGCCAACATCATGGCCACATTGTGGTCGATGGTTGTGGAGTGGTCTGTTCTTTCCGCAGAATTTCCAACGAAAGTTCCCAGTGCGAAAACAGCGGCGCATCGAACCTGTACAGGGAATTTGTATAGTTATTACACTCTAAGCAAATATGCGAAGGTAGTAGTGCTCTATTGCTGTGCCTGTTACGACTAACCTCTGGCATGGGGTCAGACAAAAGGCTGTAGAGCTTCTCATGGGCACTGTCACGGACACCACACCAACGAGCAGCATCAAAGTTCTGCCAGATCCGGCCGAGGCAGATAGCAACCCATTGACGCAATAGAGGATGTGGATCGTTGAGTTGTTCCAGACAAATTGCAATTAAGTTGCCCTGCAGACAGGCTTCCTACAGCAGAGGAAAGACTCAAGATTTCAGACTCAACCAACCCCAAAAAATAAAAAATCAATATGGAAAGAAAGATACAGCACCAATGCCACAGAGAGTTTGAATATCCCTCATGAGTGGCTACAAGGTAGCGTGCTTGTGAATATCGCCCCCCCCCCCCCTTTATCATTAGGTATACTGTGATATTTCCAGTTGTTTAAAGCTGTATACAACTGAAATATACTAAACAGTCTTTCCTGTCTTGTTTGAACAAAGATGTACTTAAAGGACAGAACATAGGAAAGGGTCGTGCTCACATTTTCTATCATTGTTCAAATTGCATCATTTATTATTTATATGGTTTATTTACCCCACCATATGATGACACTTAAAAACCAAACTAATAATCAAGCTGTCATTCAGGTACACACACTGACCTGGCCGGTGGTGTAGTTATTCACTATAACAGCCAGGATAAAGGAGGTCATGGTACGGTGTTCAGCCTTAAAGAAAAGGAATGGCAGGAAAATAAAGAACTAATACAGCAAAGTGTGAAATTAAAATGTAAAATCTGTACAGGGTACAACAAATACCAGGCACCAGGTTGCCTTGTCACCTACCAAATATGACCTGGTATCCAGGTATTGTCTTTCTAGACAGCAGCTGAAATTGAGCATTAATGGATGCCTATGTCAGTACATCTCTGGTGTGTAGTTCCCTTTGGTGTTTAGTTAATGTAAAAAAAAAAAAAAAAAAAAATCTAAAAGCAAAATACTTTTCCCAAGTAGCCACATCACAAACACACACATTATTTTAAACTTATTGCTGGCTCAATTGGGTGTCGTATCTTAGAGTTCAACATTTTCCTTTAGAAAGTGGTCCCAGTCCATTATATATGATTCTCTTACTTTTGTCAGTGGTACCCCCTGAACCCTCTAAATATGATTGCTGTAAACTCCACTGTTTAGCTACAATTCACTCTGACGTGGAGCTCTTTATTTATCTTTGCAGCTTTGTCCCCCCCCCCCCCCTTTTTTCTGGGCCTTTCTATTTTTCTGATCAGAAACCTTATTTGAATTGCTTTTTAAAAAGAAAAAAATTAATTGTGGGAGTTTCTAACCTTTAGAGAAAAAATACTATATACCGGTAGTAATCAAATTTCAATTACATGGACAGACTATTGTCTTGCTGTGAACTTTCCAAGGTGCTTTGCAACATATGTTTGAAGGTTCTGGTGAAACTTCCCCTTTTAAAAACCAAAGAATGTAAAAGTCACAACATATAACAAGGTGGTATCTTTCAGAGGTAGGGTGTGTGTAAAGTTCTGTGCGAAGGTGGATGATAACCTTACCGGCATGTAGGGGTCAGCCAGAACAGCCAGGAAATATTTGTGGCCATTATCTTTCACCAAGTCTGCTTGGCAAGACTAGGAGAGAAAAAGTGAAAAGAAAAAAAAAGAAGGGGGGGGGGGGGGGGTAAGAAAAACGGAGAGAACAAAAAGGGAGGGGTTGAGAGAACATGGATTGAGAGAACACTTTATTACAAACCATCTTCCTCTGCTATATTTTCTCATGATTTCGATGGTTTTTATTAAACCCTAGAGTACCTGTGGCAAAGTCTTAATGTTGGTCTAGATTTAATTTTCCATTAAAACCTTTCCAGACATTGATGCAGTCCGGTGCATCCCCATATACCTGGTGAAGGCTCCCTTAGGTGTAGTATATTTAACTGGTTATGAATACAAAGCCGGAGAACAGCCGCTGCCTGGTTGGAAAGTGGCAAAGGAAAGGTTTAAATCTCCAACTTCCTTTGTTTTTGTTTCATGAGGATGAAATTGAGGACACTGCTACTCACACTGTCCACAGCCAGGATCTTGGCCCAAATGAAGACAAGCAAAGGCCTCAACTCCCGTGCAGAGCTCTGTAGAAGTTTCAGTACATATGGGAAGATACCCACAGACAGTGCCTGGCGGAACAGTAGAAAAGTATGAGTACTGAGACCAACCAGCATGTGGTCAAAATCATCCACCACCTGATTACACTAGAGGTACATACTACAGTCATTTGACACACTAGGACTAAGGCTTCAAGCAGCTACTGCTGAAGAATTTGTGCCTACTCTTTAAAGTGGACAATACATATGGGATCACTGCACTCGGGTGCATAACGGGTTATAAAAAAACAACACTTACCTAGTGTATGCGTATTTAGGTAACTGCTTTACATGGTAGGGCTGGCAGCTATTTAGTGGCCATGGTGTAAACTCATCAGCCCACCTGTTGCCATCAGAGGTATGACAGGTATGCTGACAGATGCAGAGATTGACAGACAGACAAAACAGTGGGAAAGTAGGGCAGGGGCATCCAACATGGCCCACCTGACTTACTCATATTCTTATTAGCCCTATAAATACATAGTTGTATTCGATTACAGTTGAACTGAACGTTTTTTGTACAAAACTGCAAACAATGATCTCAACACCAGTTGTAACATAGATAAATGCAAATCATACACCCGCAGTAACCAGCAGCAACCCAAAAGAAGCACTCTCCATTGCTCAGCAATCCACAGCACCAATTTTATATATTGCTAAGCATTGGGGAGTGTTTATTTTGGGGTTATAAGCTGTTTTTGCACTACTTTTACAATACTATTAAATAACAAAAATGTTTTCTTTGGCTAACAGGCTATTCTTAACCATTACTGTCAATAAAAATAAAAAGTGCGGCCTGATACATATATGTATTTTAGATCATGCGGGTCAGTTCAGATAAAACTTGGATGCCCCTGCATTAGGGCATATAGAAGTGAACAGCACTGCAGCCCCAGCACATTGAGTCAGGTTGCAGAGCAACTCAGGGGGTAATAGTCCCCAGCCCTCCCTGCTACTTTACTGTAACAAAATAACTGTCTAAGGAGAGTGGGAGGCAAGTTTTCAGGTGACAGGTCTGCTATAAATTAAGAATACTATAAATGGTTTGAGACTAACTAGTGTGGCATATTAGAGTTTGATTAGCAAGCCACATTTATGGAAAATCCAGCACCAACATAGTTTGTTGGATAGTTCTTTTAATAAAAACACTACAATTCACATGTGCTGGTAAGTGTGTTTACACTGAACTTACTAGGTTCAATACATACCAGACTTACAGCCCATGGTCCTAGGTCCAGGAACCTTCCTAGTAGGTCCAAAGCTCTGAGACGATGAACCTGGCTCAGCAACACCTGAAAAGGGAGAAGAAAACACACACCATAACCAGGTGAAGACCGCAATCATATCATGCACAGCCGAGCTGGACAGATTGGGACGTTATATAAATGGATAGGAGCTTGATTTATAACACTGAGTTAGCCAACTTACATCCTCTGGGGCATAATGAAATGTCATCTTATCATAAGAAAAGAAAGATTAATTACATGTGATTTTAACGCTTGCTAGTTATCCACTAATGGACCCAAAGTATTTCATTTTCTATGCCCACATCATACAATTTGGCTGCTTCTGGTATTCATCCCTAGGCAGTGCGCAGGACATTTGGATTCTGGGAAAGTGGCTTATCTATAAGACAGACCGTGTCCAGTTTTGAGAAAGCAAAGCACACAATGTCTTCATTAGTAAGACACATACACTAGCGCCTTCAATTCATCAAGACAAGTGCCAGTAATTTATTATCCAAAAGCAGCTGGCTGGGAAACATGAAGCACACGTTAATAGCAGGGACAGGGAACAGAGCAAGGAAAACAATCGGAGCGTACTGGAATGTCCAAACAAACGGTACTACCTGTAAGACAATTGGCAGCTGCTCTGGGGGGTTCCTGTTCTCTACACCCATTGTCAACCAGACCTGGAATGCAGTCAGCTGTTCAGCAAAGAAGGGGCTGTGCTGTGAGGGGGGAACAGGCCAAGAGAGCCAGTCAGGCATTTCAGAAATCAAAACCTATAGCTCAAACACAGAAAGAACAGAGGGTGATTAAGTATGAACCATGGATATGAGTTATGGACTATGTGTTCCTTTGTGAAGACATCCAAATAACAGTATTGCACAACAATGTCCACAGTGACGGAGTATTTAACTCACCCGGAATGCGGTGCCCTCATCAATGATCATTGGTAACTGGGAAAGGCATATATCGACTGCAAGGTCCCATGCCTGCCTGTGGTTGAAAATAGGTAAGATGGTAGTACAAGTGGTCACCAGATTGACACGTGGTACAAATAATGGGACGATGAAACAAAATAAGGAATATTTTGACAGAGAGGTAAGAAAGAACAAAATCTACACCATAATAACATGCTTACTGTAGTCAGTTAGTGTTAATGATACTGTGGGACATTTAAACACTTTTCATGGCTATGCCAGGCTATAGTGATTCATGGTAAACTTGAAAGTGTTCATTAACATTAGACCTTTTTCCCCTGCAAGATGGAAATAAGTTCTCTAGAAATCAATTCATTTAATAGCCATCGGGATTATGGATCAATGCACTTAGGAACCAAGGATAATCTTTTTATAGAGTGGGAATTATCAACTGCGTTCTGACTTACTCTCCACACTTAAGGTACACATTAGGAAGCTCTGTTCAATGATAGCAGAAGGAGTCAAAGTTTGAAATAAAAAATACAGGGAGCATGAAAGTCCTAAATAACTCCACATGTCCCCAGTGTATACTTACTCACCACCATCACTCATTCCATATTCCTTTGATAAAATTGAGTTTAACTTTATTTTTCCATGCTCGTAAAAGCTAGTCATGGTGAGATTGAATCAACTTCAAGAATATATGTGATTTAAAAGTACCGTCGCCTAAACAGTGTTTACCAATTGTTTTAAAAATAAGTACATGCATAGATCTATTCAAACATGGACATATACAATTTAATTTTACATTGGCAAATATTTCATATTGCATGGCCTGGTGTTGGCATAATGTATATGGCATTTTTTCTGCTTTTCCAGTCACTAGACTTTGTGGGTTGGAAACTGACCCACATACTCAGTTGACGCTACCCTTTTAAAGGGAATTGTATTGGTTCCTATACACACTAGAAGATGGAAAAATGTGATGAAATATAATAGAGTCCTATTTAAGTATGGTAAATAGGATCCAAAATAGCATTTCAGTCTTTTTTTTCCCATTCAGATTTGCAGGTAAAATGTTTTCTTAAGTCACTGCTATTTTTGTGTATAAAGTTTATTTTTACAGTGAACCTTATGGTCAAGGATAGGCAATGCCTGGCAATCCAGGACTATGACTCCCATGATGCATTGCTAAAACAGGAAGTTGGATAGTCTTGCTTAGAACATTGCAGTGCTGAACTCAATGGACACAACATGCATCGTGATGCTCTTAGCTCCCTGCTATTTAGGTCACTGGATTTTGCGTTGACTGTCAAGGTCACAATGCTGAGCTTTGGAAGCCAGAGTGTGACAGCGGATTGGGTCTCACTTCCAAAGATTAAAGGTAAATCTCCTTTTAAGACTTCCAAGAAAAAAGAAATCATCAAAAATCAATGCGGCTACGTTAGCCCCAGATTATAATCTCTAGCAGAGAAATCAGTCATTGAAATATCAATGTTCCCTTAATGTGCAATCAAAACCCCCCCATCACAGAATGCCATTTATATCATCTATTTGTTTAAGGGGCACAATACAATAGAGAAAATATATAAAATATGTTTTTATAATAGTATTAAAATATTGTTTAACAGTGCTGTTTCAAAGATGTTTTTTTAGGTCATCTATCCGAGTATAGTATGGTGTGTCAAATGACCATATTTTGTGTTTTTAAAAACTCGTCTTTCTTCTGTAGTTTGCAGAACCATCCTCCTCTTTGATTTTTATCCGAGATCGCATATTTTGTCACTTAAAGGAAGTGTATCACCTAAAAATTGTTTTACTATGAATGTAAAGAATAAAACATGATTGGAATCTCCTTTTAGAAGTAAAAAGTTGGTAGAAGGTAGTCTGGAGGGCAATATGATACCATATCATGCATTTTCCTCTGGCATATCACACAAGTATAAATATTTTGTGTGTAAATACATATTTATATGATGTGAGGTGGATTACACAGATTCATCAAAGGATCATACTGGCCATAATTGTGGAAGGAATTCTATATGGAAAATATCTCGGGAACTTTCTATATATTTTTGTATGGGAAAACAAAATACAATGCTAGATCTGTTTCTTTAGCTTCCCTTTACACAGTGAAACACTTATATGGAGTGTTGCAAAGTGAAACAGCACACAAGCAGAAATAAATTACAGTGAATTTTCAATGGATGCAGTTTGATAAATGACTGTAAGACAATTGCATACATACTTGTGTACAAACAAGATTTAAATCACTGAACATAAAATAATGCAAGTCTGTAGAGAATTAAAAATGAGTATCCCTCTTACAATGAGGTGGAGGTACAATAAAAGCAGTCTGTAGCTCACCACATGGCGTGCATGAAGGTTGGAGGCAGTCGGGGGCTGCTCACAGGGGTGCAGTTGTATGACCTCATTATCCTCTCTGCCAAAAGGAAGTTGCGGAACAAACTGGCAACCAAAAGGTCTTGTCGGAACAGCTTCTGGAAAAGGTCTGAGGATACAAACACAAACGCACTAATTTTTGAAGTTTGCCCAACATCCACTTTTACAGCAGTGACATGGACATTATAGGCAGAATACCAGGACAAAAAGTCTTAGGTTGGTATTTGCTTCGACTCAACTCCCGCCCACAAAGATGAATACCACTAGTCAGGCATACACCCTCCAGATTAGTGGTAAAGTGGTAATAATTGAGCTCACCGGGCAGTCAGATGTTGTGGTTTATGGGCTTCCATCTGGCGGGTTCAAACACAAACAAAAATGAGCATGATCTCAAGCACACCCACTGACCGTAGAAATCACAAGCGAAGTCCAGCACAATTAGGAAACCGCATTTAGCTTTATTGCACAAATATATGCCGACAGCACCGTCTCTCTGCTATTATGCTTTTTATTATTATACAATTAAGCTGAATGGAGTTTCCGAATTGCGCTGGACTTCGCTTGTGATTTCTACGGTCTGTGAGTGTGCTTGAGAACAGGTTCATAAGAAGGGCCTGACCAATGGTTTTTAGACTTATAGAGAATGGATTGTACTAGACAATGTATACATCCTGAGCATTAAACCTGTCACTGTGGAAGAGTTTCAAACTTTGGAATATTGGAGTAGTTAGATCATTGGTTTCCAAACCAGATATAACCCTGCACATCTAGTCCAGGATTTAGGGATTGCCCCGTTGTGTTCAAAAGAACAAACAACAAACCACTGAACAAGACTGAGCGTTGTTTGTATGCTGTACCTCTGGGCAGAACATTCCATGCTATAGTATCAGTGATTGCTGTGAAGATCCAGTTCAGCTCTCCTAGAGGCGTCCTCCTGTCATTCAGTCGACCAGGAATCCTGCACAAGACAAAAGAGGAGCATATTAGAAGTCTGTTAAATCGTAAACAAGAGTTGCAGGAGAGAACCACTTGCATCCTTATCATAAATACTCTCTCTGCTGGAGGCAGCAGTAAGAATGGTTATATGAAGTAAACATTGGAATTGCACACACAGAAATAAAACAAGTTCATTCCAACAGTGATACTCAAACTGTGGTCTGTATCTATTTTATCTATGTGCCCCCCCCCCACCTCTCTGCTGCTATGCCTCATTGCAGGGAAGGGGGGCAATATTTGTTTCACTTTGGTCGGTGCTTCCAGTCTTGCACTTGGGCACTACAGAGCGAGGGGGGCAGAGCAGGAAGTCTGTCCAGCCGGCGTACACGCTTCCTCGTGTGCCGTGGGATTAAAGTTTATTTTAAAAAAAAAATCCCAGCGACCAGGGTTTGTCTGCCTGGTGCCCAAAATGCATCTTCCAAAAGTTAATGCATATTAATGTGCTGTCAAAGTACTTGAAAATGCATGTTTTACATTTTGCATTGCTTACAATATAAAATACTTACAGCTAGAAGAAATTACAGCACTTTGCAAGAAACCAGGACTGCCCACACTAGCTATTTCTTTGTTTTTCTGCTGCAGGAACCAATGAGAATAATGCCATTCAAATGAAAGAAATTTTCTGTCTCTCTAGTGATGTCATCAGTCAATGTGGTGCACTGTTAACCCCTTCGCGACAATGGATGTGCCTGGCACGTCCTGCAGTGAATCAAGTGGTTTTTGAGATCAACAATTGCGAAAACCGCTTTAGCGGTGCTAGTCTATTGCCTCGACATCGAGGCAATAGCCAGCACCTAAATTTCCTTTCTGGGGCACCCACGATCGATTGTGGGAGCCATATTGATGGAGCAACATGCTCCGTCAATATGGCTATGCCCTTTCGGTGGTCTGAGCTTCGGAAGTGAAAGTAAATTCACTTCCGCCGCTCTGAATATGCTGCTTGACTGCCCCTAGAGGTAGCAAAGCAACATAGCAATTTTAAAAAAATAAATAAATAATAATTTAGTATTATGTTAGATTAGCCTATAGGGTTAAAATTAAATACTCTTTAGCATAAGGGATAGGGTTAAAATTAAATTAAAATATATGAAGCGATAGCATAAGGGTTCGAGTTGGGGTTAAATTTATTGTTAGGGTTAAATTTAGGGTTCGAGTTGGGGTCAAAAGGTCAATATAGGAAAACCCCAAAAAACACTATTTTTGTTTTTTGCCCCATAACTCGCAAAAAAATACCAAAACATATGGAAACATGCATATTTCTGAACTTGGGACAACATTTAGAAACTATTTAGACGGGGCCTTTTTTAATGATTGTATTTGTGTAAATTATATTTTAGGTCAAAGTTAGAAAAAGTGTTTTTTAAAAAAAATGTCATCATATTTTATGATTTTTTTTGTAGTAAATTATAAGATATGATAAACATAATGGTATCTAATGAAAGCCCTTCTTATAACGATAAAAACAATATATAATTTATGTGGGTACAAACACCCCAGAAATGTCAAAACAGCCATTGTCACGAAGGGAAAGTCAAGGTAAAAATGTCTTGTCAGTATGGGGTTAAGAGATCCTACTGTGTACAAGAGCAAATGTATCACAGTCCACACAATATAGTTTATTCCAGCAGCACAGAATGAAACAAAACTTTATATACTCAGTGTCTATATAATCAGCGCTGCCACACCTGTATTAGACATGCAGAGTAATCACTGGGAAGGGCTTGAGACAAATATTAAAAATGTGATTTACGCAGAATGCCTGCATCTCATCACAATGGAAAAAAAACCCTGTGTACTATACAAGCAGTAGTCTTCAACTTGCACAAGTGAGTTGGGGACTAGACTGTCCCTTTAAAAGGACTGAATAACCTAAACATTGTTTTTTTCTGTGACCGTTAAGAATAAAAAAATGATTTATACATGGTGTTGGCATAATTTCAAGCAAATTACTGTTAGGAGAAAAATGTGTCTGTATAGCCACATTGCTACCGCAGTACTTGCCGCGCCAGCTGATTGCTACCGCAGTACTTGCCACAGCTCACTTTTTTTAGTGGGGGCAGTGTGACATCCTCCAGTGCTGCCTCACACAGAATGCAACAACAGTATTTGCTCTAATATAAGACAAAAAAGCTAGCATAGTGAGGTAACATCAGAGAATGTCTGTGCAGTGCACAGACATCTCTCTTCCAAGGATGATGATCCAGGTTCCCTGCAGCTATAATCTGGTCTCTTTTTTGTGTGTAATATGCACAAATTGCTCAAGCTATCTGCCCGAATATGATATTTTATTGTCTGTCCGTTACAAAGTAGCCACAATAAACTACATCGCAGGAGTTTAAACCATATTGCTAAATATTTATGCTGGAAACGTTCCATGCACAGATGGAAACTGCAGCAAACACCCACATCTCTTCCTTCTCCAGTTTGGGTCTAGCTGAACCTGTCAAGATGCCACTACCATAGAGAAAGGCCTGGTTTATTGCTTTCCTTCCCAATCAGAGCGCGTGTGGTTTACTAGAGGACTCACACAGACTTTCAACCTTGCAATGGAGGTACTGAAGAGCTACGACTATGTCCTCATCCTGTCACTAGAACTCTCTGTGCTGGCCCTAATCAGGCACGCTTTATAAATAAATAGACTTATTTACCATCATTAGCCTTTTGACTGCACAATTCTCAGTAACCAAAGTATCCCCTGGAACGTGGATACGCCATCGCTGTTGTGTAGAGTAATCTGATAACATTGTGTGCTCTGTAAATCCTGAACTTCTACATCGCAGATGTGACCTCATTATCCAACCTGTATTTAGCACTGTCCTGTTTTCCCCTTGGATAAATGATCATTAATGCTTTTAAACAGAGGCAAGCACCTTATTAGTGGTACTTGGACTATGTTTATTGAACCATTTTGTAGGGAGAAAAACAATGTTAGTGTATTGCATGTGAGGATTCAACAAAGCAGTTAACCAGTTGGTGCAATTGTGCTTTCTCCAGTTCTCCGGCTGTATAATGCGACCCATTTGCGGTTCTTCAGCATGAAGAGGTTAAAGGAGGCTGTGGGTAATTTCCTTGTCAAGCCCTCTGTTTAATTGGAAAACAAACTGCATTTCCCGCTTTAAAGAGCGCTGAGATGCTGAATTACAACTCCCTGGGTACCCGGCTCCATCACTTGGTTATGGACATGAAGCAGGGCTTCGTTAATTGATATTTGTGGCACACGAGTCAGAGGAAAAAGGCTGGAAATGTTGTATGGGGGGAGAAGAGGGAGGTGGAGAGGGGATTTCCACATCTTGCACCGCTGCCAGTGTGTGATTTACCCTGCAGGCTGTAACAAATCACATTACTTGGTCATTTCTCTGTGTTGCTGCAAAACTGGATTAACCACTGAAACACTGACAGGCATAGAACCTGACCATCTGACTTGACCCTATGGCTGGTAGAAAGAACATCACATTAATGCTTGCATCAGCAAGATGCACCAAAACAATGATATGGGGAATTTCCCTGATCACAAACTATTGAAATATCTAAGCATATATTAAGGGCCTAAAACAATGTCCTATACTATCAATAACCCTTGTTTAGCGGGGGATACTTTAACCCTAATGGAGGAGCTCCACCTTTATCTCCTGTCTACTGAGCAGGTGATTGAGACGTTGATCCTTGGAGATGCTGTCTAAGCTGATGCAGCAGTCTGTCTATTTGTAGCCAGCTCTCCTCTGTGTGTTTATATAGTGATGATGCAGAGTGCGCAGATCGACAGGTGGAATAATGCAGCTGCTGGTATAATGCGTACAGAGCCTGCACTAAGGAGATAGCATAAACAAAAGCCAGGTGACGTTTGGTAAATGTTTGCGCATGTAAAATGTGAATCAGCCTACACAAGGCAGCTCATTGTCGGTAATGAAAGGAATGGAATATCAGGCTGCTTTTTACATGTTCTTCCTCCTATCTCCGGAGAGCAGCTCACAGAGAACAATCAAATCATTCGCAAGATTTGAGTTTTGTATAGTAAGTATCCAGAAGTGTATCTAGGCTTTGTGCTGCCCAAAAAGATCTCCCTTTAGCAGCCCTTTGTGAGGAGGGGAGACAGCCAATGTCTGTGAGCTGCCCAAGCAAGTTATATGGGTGCAATTAGGTGCTGTGGGTGCAATGTCAAGGGATATGAGGGCAGTAATGAAAGGAGTAAAGGATAGAGATGAAGGAAAATAAAAAAAATGGGGCATGCACTTTTGCAAAAAAAATATAATCGAATAACTACACCTTACCAAAGGCTGTGACAGAGAGAGGGTAAGGGGAGTGCGCCCCTGGAAGTGTATCCTCTTTTCTAGTCACCAAGATATGGTAACCCTAGTTTAGGGCAACTACTATATTCATTGAGGTTGTTGGGCAGTATTTGATTAAACCATTACATATTTGTAATATTCAGTGCATGAGTCTGTGACTGCTCAAAAATGTTTAAATTGAATGTATAGCAGTAAAAATGCTTTGTAAATTGTGCTAGCAGAATGGGAAGCAAGGCTATATGGGAATTTTATTAACAAAGGCAGCACAGGAACGTTTCAAACATTTTTGATATCTACACATTTTCGAGTAATCCTTCTAACACAACCTACAGATAGTTTATTTATTTTAAAAGTCTAGAGCCTTGTGAACACAGACATATAATATATACATTACTAACAAAAAAAATCTCCTTTTTCTCCATGGTCAATACTGTAAATAATCTGCATGTGCAAGCTTGCAAAAATAGGTTTAACTTAATTTACGTTTCCCATATGCAAAAAAGCTTCATGGGCATCTTCACATCCCTCAGTACCTGAGTAAATATCTGCCAGGCCACCATTCTCACTATTGATACATAGCGGTCAGCCCCCCAGGTCTTGTACTGTAAATCTATGCACTGTCAATATTGATTGATACTTGTCAGTGTAGTAGGCCTCATCCTGCAACTCTCATAACCCAAAGTACTGCCTGGAGTACTGAACTTAAGACACAAAAACAAACATAACTGAGTTTGGTGAGTGAACATTGGTTGAACAATCTCCTTTTGTATGGGACCGTAAAAGTGACAAATCTGAACACTACGATTTTCTTTACACGTTCCACATAATTAATTGTGTTTACTTTTCCACTAAGAATATATTTGTCTGTTCCTTTAAATATATCTAAAGTTATTTTCTGTTTTGGCGGAAATAGAGTTTTTCCAGCAAATGTTTTAGTAAATAGTCCAAGGTTAGTTTTAAAAAAAAAAAAAAGAAAGAAAAGTAATCTATTTTCAAACATGCTGTCTGCTCTCCAGGAGTTTAATCAGACCGACCTTGCCCATGCTACGGACAATGCAGATGATCTGCCTCATAACTTCCCCTGTGTCAAGAAGAGCATTTCTGATGAGGTCTGGTGAATAACAATGTCGCTATTTTCACCCAAGATGTACTGTCTAGCTTGTTATACTGAATGTAGCTATCGATTTTCACTGAAATCCTGGTAATGCAAATATTTATGCAAAACACAGTAACTTTCTGATAGAAAGAAACATGGAAAGCACAAGAACAAATTAAGTCAAACACATGCATTTGGATATAAATATAATATAATAGTGTTTACATATATGGCTAAGATTACCTGGACAAGCACATTTACACATTACTGGTTCGGCACAGCTGGTCTAAATAAAACTCCTGGAAGTTATTCTGGGCTAAAAATCTGAAAGTGGAGCAATCACAATGGGAACCAATGGAATCTTCATGCATGCCTACTACGCTTTTAGACTTTTGCTCCAACATTGGGCTTTAGCAGTTACCCCGCAATCCCTTGATAATATGTATAAAGAGAAGTCACACGTACATGGGTTCCACCACCAGGTACACAGAGACAGAGTATCCCCCTCCTATGCCAGTGTGTGTAACCACACAGGTAGCTAGCATACATGGTGTTATCTCCAAATGCACAAGATGCATGCTGTAAGGGTTGGCGAATGCCTGTAGTGCAGGAGACGTACTGTTTTACCAGAATTTTACCTCCTACTTCTTGAAAGCTGCAGCATTTACAGCTGGTACATTTTCTTTTGTCTTACATGCCTTTAATTTCTGTTCGCTGATAAAACCTCTTACTGATCCATTTTAGGTTAAAGAGTAAGGACACGGACTTTCAATAATTTCACACATTGAACTACATACGCCACATTAATATCGCTGCAGTATCTCATTAATGCCCTTTTAATCTATTCTTTAGCTAGCTAGACCAATCCTATCAGAGGGGCAACTAATTATGTTTTTCCATAGATAAAACTGGCTAATAAGGTTTTCTAACTCAGGTTAGGTTGCAGATCATAGATGGGCAGGGGCCAGGGATTATCTGTTTTTTTTTCTTACAAATGCCAGACAGTACCTTGGAATTAATGGTTGCATGGATTAAAATCTTATTTGTACTGTCTGTTACTTTGAAGCCTGATTATGACTTTCCATTGCAGAAACACAGGGCCCACGGGGGCATCCCTATTCATATAGAAGTACCCATGAAGAAGTCTCCATGTAACAGGGAGAAAGAAATACATAAATGGGGCATATGACCTGGAAAGAGAAAAACATAAGGGTGCATATTATGGGGAGAGAGAAATACATAAGGGGACATATGATGGGGATAGAGACATACATAAGGGGTCATATGATGGGGGAGAGTGACATACATAAGGGGGCATATGATGGGGGAGAGACACATACATAAGGGGGCATTTGATGGGGAGAGAGAGAATTACATAATGGGGCATATGATGGGGGAGAGAGACATACATAAGGGGTCATATGATGGGGGAGAGAGACATACATAAGGGGTCATATGATGGGGGAGAGAGACATACATAAGGGGGCATATGATGGGGGAGAGAGACATACATAAGGGGTCATATGATGGGGAGAGAGACATACATAAGGGTTCATATGATGGGGGAGAGAGACATACATAAGGGGTCATATGATGGTGAGAGATAGAAATTCATAAGGGGGCATATGATGGGGGAGAGAGACATACATAAGGGGGCATATGATGGGGGAGAGAGACATACATAAGGGGTCATATGATGGGGGGGAGAGACATACATAAGGGGGCATATGATGGGGGAGAGAGACATACATAAGGGGTCATATGATGGGGGAGAGAGACATACATAAGGGGTCATATGATGGGGGAGAGACATACATAAGGGGTCATATGATGGGGGAGAGAGACACATAAGGGGTCATATGATGGGGGAGAGAGACATACATAAGGGGTCATATGATGGGGGAGAGAGACATACATAAGGGGGCATATGATGGGGGAGAGACACATACATAAGGGGGCATTTGATGGGGAGAGATAGAAATACATAAGGGGGCATTTGATGGGGGAGAGAGACATACATAAGGGGGCATATGATGGGGGAGAGAGACATACCTAAGGGGGCATATGATGGGGGAGAGAGACATACATAAGGGGGCATATGATGGGGGAGAGAGACATACATAAGGGGGCATATGATGGGGGAGAGAGACATACCTAAGGGGGCATATGATGGGGGAGAGAGACATACATAAGGGGGCATATGATGGGGGAGAGAGACATACCTAAGGGGGCATATGATGGGGGAGAGAGACATACCTAAGGGGTCATTTGATGGGGGAGAGAGACATACATAATGGGGCATATGATGGGGGAGAGAGACATACATAAGGGGTCATATGATGGGGGAGAGAGACATACATAAGGGGTCATATGATGGGGGAGAGACACATACATAAGGGGGCATATGATGGGGGAGAGACACATACATAAGGGGGCATTTGATGGGGAGAGATAGAAATACATAAGGGGGCATATGATGGGGGAGAGAGACATACATAAGGGGGCATATGATGGGGGAGAGAGACATACCTAAGGGGGCATATGATGGGGGAGAGAGACATACCTAAGGGGGCATATGATGGGGGAGAGAGACATACATAAGGGGGCATATGATGGGGGAGAGAGACATACATAAGGGGGCATATGATGGGGGAGAGAGACATACCTAAGGGGTCATTTGATGGGGGAGAGAGACATACATAATGGGGCATATGATGGGGGAGAGAGACATACATAAGGGGGCATATGATGGGGGAGAGAGACATACATAAGGGGTCATATGATGGGGGAGAGAGACATACATAAGGGTTCATATGATGGGGGAGAGAGACATACATAAGGGTTCATATGATGGGGAGAGAGACATACATAAGGGGTCATATGATGGGGAGAGATAGAAATACATAAGGGGGCATATGATGGGGGAGAGAGACATACATAAGGGGTCATATGATGGGGGAGAGAGACATACATAAGGGGTCATATGATGGGGGAGAGAGACATACATAAGGGGGCATATGATGGGGGAGAGAGACATACATAAGGGGGCATATGATGGGGGAGAGAGACATACATAAGGGGGCATATGATGGGGGAGAGAGACATACATAAGGGGGCATATGATGGGAGACACACATAAGGGGGCATATGACGGGGAGAGATATCCATAGGAGGGCATAAGGGAAATTGAGACACACATAGGGGGGTATAAACATGAGTGGATAGATGGGAGGAGAGAAAAACAATACTCTCAATTTAACTATTGTGCAAAATGATGTATAAATGATAAAAGCTATTTAACCCCTTCATAACGCTAGAACTTTCTATGCCGTCCTATTTTTATGGTCTTTAAAGACACAAGGACGGCATGGAACGTCCTGCGTTTAACAGCTCATCGTGGCTCCCCGCAGCGGGATCCCACCTGTCAGATGAGGCCACTTTGAGTGGCGTCAGACTGACAGGGAAAATGTAGCCGATGCTCAAAGCAAGCTCCTTTTGCTTTTTTCCTAAACCACACCGTGCCCGAACTTCTGGGAGGTCTTGCGATTTTTGGCCAGGGATCCACAGGCTCTATTAAGACCCTGATTGGGTATCTCCATTGTGTCCGTGCTACCAGGAACAAAAAGTAGCATTTTGGTGCTTGTGTCTTCTGGGATGTGCGTCACGAAGGGGTTAAATAAATGTTATCAATTATTGTTTATGTCTCTGGCACACAGTGTACTTAGGGAAGTTATGCAGCACCATGTGTATGTCTAAACTTTAGGAACATGCATGCTTTCATCCCAGAAGTCACTTTTATGGTGCAATTTAAATCTCAGAACTCTACTTTTACATTTTTCTGCGTGACGCCAGGATACTCATCCATGCCTGATTTACGAAACAACAACATTGGATGAAGCAACGGCGGTAGGTAAAAGAAGCCAATCAGCTTGTGTTTGTGCTCTATAAATTGATAAATTCAAGTGGCATGAGATACAGCTTTAGGAGTTCTGACGTATGCCATACTACATGGTATTTTTGCAGTCTGCAGCACTGATTCTAGCACCAATTGCATGACCGGATTGAAATGACTGGATTGGGAGCAGACGTAGCAGAAGGCACCAACCTTTATTGCATCCACCCTTGAATTCCCATCATGGTGCTGCATTGGGCACTGCTGAGAACCTCAAAAGGTTTTGCACATGCAACACAGTGGGATAGAAGTGGTGCAAGTATTCGCTCTACCACCCAGCTAATGACCGTACATACACATGCTCATCTTACCTGTTAAGCAAGGTCAACTTTTAACAGCTAGTAACTTTAAATAAATGGTTTGCTTTGCCACAGGTGCCCTGCTATATAATACCATATTATGTAATACTGCAGAATCCTTTAGCCCTTAATACCATTATTATTATTCACATATCTGCAGTCAGCCTTCTACCAGCTTTCTGCCTGCAACGGGTCTCCCTGAGCAGTGGACGGCTCTTTATATTTTTCTCTCATTCACATAATTACATTATTGGAGGAATTTAACAGCTCGCTCTGCAGGCATACTGAGCCCGGTGCTTTCTTAACTCCCCAAATAATCAAGAAGGAGAACAATGTATGAAGAGGCTGAGCAGCTGATCTCAGAGCTGTGACTCGAAGCGCTATGCTGCAGAAAGAACGGAGTACTAATGAGATTCAAATGAGATTTGTTAAATAAAATTATATACAATGCTAAAATTACACTCCTGAAACAGAGCAAATAGGAGCTACTAGTATAAACTAGTACTAGTGCGGTTTTAAAGATTTCTTTAGTCTGGAATGCTTTTCTTAGACACGCTCTCCAAATGCTGCTCCTGAGGCCTCCTGTGTACAATAGATGCTGTATTCAGATGCTTTCAAAAATAAAAAGAATCAAACAATTTCTGGATGGAGTTTTCAGGGCACATTTGAAATGAAAATACAGTGTTAAATGGCAAACTCTTCAATGCTGATTAGTGACTATTTTCCCAATACAGCGGAGCAGGTCAGGAGTTAATGGGATTATAATAGCCAAGCTGCGTCAGAGGCGGAATAATTACTCACAGGCTCTGTGAATAAGTTCATGGGCATCTTTAATTAATCAGAACCCGCTGTGTCTCTAAAGACTGACTCCTCCAAATCCAATTATCTTCTCCTAAATGTCTTTTGAGCAGTGAGGTGTTCCTCAGCTAATGATTCAAGAAGGGACGAACGGGCACCTTGATCACATGCTGAAATCCATAGCCGGAACCCATAAGGGACACCAAATTTGGAGCTGGAGATATCTATGGTGCTCTAGCACAAAATGTTCCATTAAGACATTACCAGAAGTGGCCAAATTCTTTTGTACAACGCCAGCAAAGATCTGAATTTCCATTGGATATTTTGTGTACCTTCATAGGGACTAATTTATAAGGCAAATCTATATATCAAGTATTCTAATGGAGAGGAAGAACTCCCATTTTATTATAGAAGGTGCCTTAGCCAGAGTCATACAACATTTTAATAATTTTGTTGCCTTGGAAACGTTTATTCTGAAGAACATTAGCTAAGAAGTCATCCACTGGATGGCCCATCAGAACTTTCCTCTTACCTAAATCATTTGATATTCCTAAAAACAAAAAACCCAAATCTTTGTCTGAAAGACACAGAGTATTGTAATGTTCCTGTGACTCCATCCTGAGAGACTCAAATCTCTTAACTCATGCTACAAAGCCTCTGTGGGAACATCCTTGGATAGCTTAATAGTAATATCAAGTTTTCTCTTCAACTTATACATAGTGGTCAGACCATCCTGAACTACTGGATTATTTGAGACTTGAGAGCTGTTATGGAAGGGAGTATAAACTTTCCATAGCAAACCAGTAAAATCAAATAATCTTCTATTGGTCTTCATATACAAGTATTCCTGGGAATCTACAAACATACCTTGGAATTGTGATAATATTTTATACTGGATTGATATAGACCTTAGGTATAATGTAAGAATTATGTGTATTCTTCCTAGCCAAAATGTTTCTAAACTTTTTTTTTTTAAAGTGAACTGACGAGTTATATCGTCATTTTGTCACGATTTTATCAGTTCTGTTATTGACATAGTACCACTTATGATTTATAATGAAACCATTTTATCAATTTTCTCAAAGGTTTAACGTCTCTCTAATATCCAAATGTCCGTTGAATTGGCATCTACTTGGATTTTTATTTAACTGTGCCACCCTTGCAAGGGCAATGTGTAGTTCTGATTGAAAGACGACAGAGAAAAATTGGGAAGCAGGGTGATGGATATAGTGAGAGGAGACCGGTGGTGGAGATTGAGGAAAAGAGTGAAAGTGTAGGGATAGAGCACGTATATAGAGGGAGTTGGATCTTACTAAATGCTTAAATTCTAAATACTAGGTTTATATGTAAAACCTATTTAATGTATTTCGGAGGACGGAATAGATACAATTGTTAAGCACTGACCCATTTTTTTGATTGTGGTAAGTAAAGTAAGGGACTGCGTGGGAGGGTGAGTAGGATAGCTATGCAGTAGAAAAGGAATAGGAGAAGAGATTGCAAGCTGAGAAAGGCATTAATATGTAACTTGCATCATTGACAAAGAGGGATAGAACGGAAGTAAAAGTCAGAGAAATTGCATGTGATGTGACAGTACTCTTTACAGAAAGCATTACATTTTGCTTACTTCTCTATAAGGTCCAGTGTGACTCCTGGCACCAATCTTACACTTTTCTGCATGCAAAACCTAGAGAGGCAAAAACAGAGACAAGTGGTTAAGTAAGCAGCAAGACATTTGCACATATAGAGAGTAAACTCGATTACACTAAAATACAAGTAATAGGTCATATTTCAATATCAGCCATTATTCCATTAAAACCTTCCAGATGGACTCCTTGACATTTTACATTTATGTCTGTTTATTCTGTCACATATTTCTCCCTTCCCAAAGGAAACGTTAATTTCATTTAAAAATATCACATTTATTTTTGCTATGATTCAATCTCTGTCTACTTTATTTAAAGATTTCATCAAATGCAGGTAATTACTATACTGCTATAAAACAAGCACATTTGATTATGTATCCCTCTGGGTGTAGCATGCATTGTTCACAAAAACTTGTGAAAACAGGCACATAGTAGTACCAAAAAGATTTCAAGTAATCGTTACTGGCCAGAGCACGTGGGTTTAAGGGGCCACAAAGAGTCATCCAAAATAAAATATTATATTAAAGGCATTGGAGAAAATATGGAATCTGTCACCTTAAATAAGCTTGACCATATGCTACAATCTGAACATTAAACAATTCAGGATGTAATGTACCGATCAAGCCACTGGTCTGGGAGAAGCAAATTATAAAACCGAGTGTGTTCATGCAGCAAACTGTCTGAATACTTTATTGCAATGAGTTGGTTGCTACAGGAGGTAATAGAAGCTGCTGAACAGAGAAGCAGTGTGTTCTGTCAGTCTCCAGTATACTGCAATATATACTGCTTATTGCTCGCACCCAACTAATGGTAAATACATAATAAAACATTTGTTGCAGCTTTAGTGGAATCCATACAATGTCAGTGGTCACATGGAAACAATCTAGTTTTAGGACATTGCCAGGAAAGATATGGAGAGATTCTTCTCATGTAGGGGAGTGTCAAGGGGCATCCATACACATAAAAGTATGACACGCTGTTGAATAGGAGAACACAGAGTTGAAAACGTGACCATATTCTTATTTTTAGCCTAATTAAGGATTTTCTGGGATGTGCATAAGGTCATCTTGAAGAACAAGTACTCTGTTTAAATTATCTGCAGAGTAGGAAGGCCAATTGGATCTGCCGTTACAAGCTATGTTTCTATGCATGGCTGGCCAGACATAGGGGTAGCAGGGGTGTTTTATTTTATTTGAGAACACTGGGCTGATAGGGGCAATCTCCTCCAAACTGCCCAGAAGTCCTAATAGCCTCCAGTCACAGCACAGATTCTTCCACCATACATCTTCCTGCGCTTCTCACAGAGTAATACGTGACAAACCAGAAACCTGATTCATTCAGGTGAGCAGGAAAGCATGGGGCATCAGAGAAAGTGTCCCACCAAGGACACCCTCCTGACTACTACTGAGGACAGTCTTATTAAAGTAGGAGCAAATCCATGATTATGATTCTCCAGTTCAGCAAATGCTTACAATTCCCATACAAGTAAGTGGTCTTCTAGTACAAACCCAGGTTTTCAGCTAATCTAGTTAGCTTCCTTGTACAATACACATATGTAGACCAACACACTTCGCCACACAAAGGTCTGTTTCAGATAGGCGACGTGTGTGTGTGTGTGTGTATGTGTATGCATGTATAAATATATATATATATATATATATATATTATAAAAACACACGCACACTTCTATACATTCACACACAGATTCTTTTGTTCTGTCTAGTTTTAAAAATAAAAATAACTCACATACAGTCCAATACTGGTATAAAACCAGTTTTCAAACATCATAATGCAGGATTCCATAAAATGAAAACGTGGGTTTCAGTAAAAGCTTTTGGTATTGTTTGCTTTAATCAGAATAGTAGTAATTGTTTGTATTTTTAGTCCACACACAGCAGTGCTTTTATTGTATTAGTTTTATCATCATGTCTGTACTGAGTCACTCAGACGCAGACAAGAATTGCGTGATTCCTTTAGTAATCTCTTCACCATCATTCCTTTCATTCCAAGGGCTGTAAGTAACATAACCGTGCAATACAGCTTCGATGTTCTCTCCATTCATTAACACACACACATATATCAGTAGAAAAAATACACCAGGCATTGGGGAGGAAAAATACACGAGGCATTGGGGAGGGAAAAATACACCAGGCATTAGGGAGGGGAGGGGAGGTGAGGGAAAAATACACCAGGCATTAGGGAGGGGAGGGGAGGTGAGGGAAAAATACACCAGGCATTGGGGAAGTGAGGGGAGGGAAAAATACACCAGGCATTGGGGAAGTGAGGGGAGGGAAAAATACACCAGGCATTGGGGAAGTGAGGGGAGGGAAAAATACACCAGGCATTGGGGAAGTGAGGGGAGGGAAAAATACACCAGGCATTGGGGAAGTGAGGGGAGGGAAAAATACACCAGGCATTGGGGAAGTGAGGGAAGGGGCAAAAAGACACAGGCATTGGGGAAGTGAGGGAAGGTGCAAAAAGACACAGCCATTGGGGAAGTGAGGGAAGGGGTAAAAAGACAAAGGCATTGGGGAAGTGAGGTAAGGGGTAAAAAGACAAAGGCATTGGGAAAGTGAGGTAAGGGGTAAAAAGACAAAGGCATTGGGAAAGTGAGGTAAGGGGTAAAAAGACAAAGGCATTGGGAAAGTGAGGGAGGGTAGAAAAAGACACCAGGCATTGGGGAAGGGAGGGAGTGGGGAAAAAGACACACTAGGCATTTGGGAAGGGACACTGGGGGGGGGGGGGGGGGGGGGGGAGGGGGAAGGACACACCAGGAATGGGGAAGTGAGGCAGGGGGGAAAAAAGACACACCAGGTATTGGGAGTAGGTGGTAGAAAAAGAGACCCCAGGCATTGAGGGAAGGAGAAAAAGACACCCCAGACATTGGGGAGGAAGAGAGAGATACACACCCCAGACATTGGGGAGAGAGAGACACACACCAGACATTGGGGAGAGGAGAGATATACATGGGAAGAGGCGAGAGAGAGAGATACATGGGGGGAGAGGAAAAGACAAACATGGGGGAGAGATACAAAAGAGGGGAAGATTTACAAAAGGTGTAAATAGACGGATGAATGGCATGGGGGAGAGTTAAACAGACAGGAATGTAGTAGATGGAGAGCGAGACAGACATAGGTGGCATAGCGTGAGACAGACAGGGATAGTATAGAGGGAGAGTGAGACAGACGGAAGGCATGGAGAGGGGGGATGCAAAAGACAGGGTCACATTTCATGTGTGACTGTGTGGCTGCATGTGCCATTGCATGTGTTACTGTGTGTACGTGTGGCTGCATCTAACATTGCATTTGTGTGTACATGTGCCTGCTTGTATGTGACACTGTGTTACTGTGTGTGTAAATGCCTTCGGGCAGGATCAGCAGGGGGCGGCAAAATTTATGTTCGCCTAGGGCAGTTAAAACCAACCCTGCTCTTCATCAGCCTCAGGCCTTGCCATCCATTTCAAAGATAAACCGGACACAATTAGGAATGACTTTACGGCTGCCTCGTTCTCTCCAAGCAGCCCCATGCTTAATGTCTTTTGATCAGTAACTGAGGAAGGGCTAAATATAGTCTCCTTCCCTTTTCACTTCTGGAGCACAACACAGCTCTCTCAGTCACTCAGTGTTTAAGAAGTCCTACCCCGAGTAAGGTACAGGGGCATGCTCCTGCTAGAATTAGATAATCAGAGCTCAACCCCCCCCCCCCCCCCCCCATCTCCTGGAACTTTATGGAGATTTAGGTTTAGATATCTGACTGCTGATATGCATGTACGTAATGTATGTATGTATGAATGTCAGCGTGCGTGCTGTTTTGTAAAGTACGTAATAACTAGGTTTTGTTTATTATATTTCTATTCACCGTCATATACAACTGCTATTTCGATTGGAAAACAATTATGTCAAAATACGGTATTGTTAGAAGATGATGTTATTATGATACGCTGTGACTGATGCAAAATTGTCAAATAAAATGTGTTTATAAAATAAATATAAAAAATAAAAAAATGAAAAGGAAGTCCTTCGAAACGCCCCTCTTTGAAGAGGTGTACACCTAATTTATTGCCACCAACGTCTTTTCTTGCCTTTTCCATCAGCGCATGGGTCTCCTATCCCCACTCACTATTTATTGCACGCTTACAAGCAATCCTCACTCCACTTCATGTATAGTCTCTCCCTGTTTGTATCCATGGTAAACAGAGCAGGACTTTACACAGTCTTTCCAGCATTGCACTGGGTTTATAGGCGCATAATGGTTACTGACATTTTCTGTGTTGGGGCCAAAGATTACAATGTAAACATAATCTCATTTTCCTGTGATTTGCTGTGGCTGCTTTATCACTTTTCAAAATTTCATTTCCCCGTCGACGAAAACGACCCCCAAAAAAACAAAGCTGAAAACATATTCTCGAGCTCCCTGCCTCCACTCCCATAAAGAAATGAATGCAGACAATTACATCTTCACATTATGGAAATAAGCAACGGAGAGAGGGTGGCGCAGATCTGGGCTCAGGTTCATTATCTCACACTCGTATACACACATGGTCGGCTGAGATTTTGATCAATGGATTCCTGGCAGCTTTTTCACAGGGCTGAATAATACTTTATAAACCAGTGAAGTTATTAAGTGTGATGTACATGAGCCTCCATATAAATCAGCCCCTGAGGTAAGCAGAGATGTTTACTTGAGCTGATGCGTGTTTGATTAAGGCTGCAGCGTAGCTCCATTACTGGGGATAGCTTCTCTATGTAGGCTGCACAATACTACCTGTAACAGGCTCAATATGGGTTTCAGCTTTGCTGAATGGTAGTAGGGAAAGAAAACCTATTTGCAGCCAGGAAGCAAGACTACTCCCCACTGAATATGGACTGAGAAACATTATTCACGTCAAGTCCAAACTGTGTATGTGTTAACCCATAGTCAGAAAGGGAAGTGGTGCTTTTAGCATAACTAAAATCACTACTGGATTTTTTAAAATAGCAATGCTATTATTTAACAGAATAAAAGTGGCATGGGTATAGAATTGACCTTTCGTTCAAATAACAGGGCTGGCATGGTATGAATTTAACCCTTAACTGCTGTATTTACTCGTCAATATATTTCACCTGCTTTACACAGGAGTCATATAGTCATCACCCTACAATAATGGCAGTATTTATATCACTTTAGTTATCACACAGCAACGTAAAGCTGAAAAATGTTTTCATTAATCCTGCAGGCAATCTAAAACTCCCATGATTCTAAGCCTGCTCTCAAAAATATTAGCTGCTCTTTGCATCAGTAGAGACCACCAAAGTGCGGCCTAACAGGTTAAAGCAGAGACGCGAGACTGGCTGGATAGAATAAACATGCTGAGAGGAATGCAAGGCACTCCAGAGCAAGCACAGACTTCTGGGTATGAATTCATGGCCGTGGATAAAAATCGATGCAGTGAATTCCAGGAAAAAATTCTGCTCCTATGACTCTACCACCTTAATAAAACGCAAAAATCTGTACACTAAAGGGCGGCAGAACAGAGTGCAGGCCAATTACTAGCTCTGAATATTTTCTTCTTTGACAGGGATGGAGGCCACCTACATTAATGTAGGCTCTGAGATTACACTGAAGAAGCAGAACTAGTACAACCTCAAATAACGTTGCCCGTTTGCATTGAACAGCGAGAAACCATTTAATGATTTATTGATCTCCAGTGCTGCAGGGGTGCCATGAGAAATATGGGGGCGAGAGCAGTTGGAGGTCACAAAATGCTGATATGATGTTATGTAGATTAAGCGGATCAATGTCAGATAAGCAGAGTTTTACGCTGGCAATAATGCAGACACACAGATAATAAAAATGGTTATGATGCAATGAATTCGATCTGCTGTCAAAATGTTGGAATAAAATGCTGTATGATTTAAACAAACCTGCGTTATTACACATGATTGACAGGATTTTTTACAGACTTGTTGTAGCCGCTGTTGATGAATAGATTTGTTCTATTCAAGATTTGCAACCCTTCTGATGCTCTGCAGATCTTAGAATTTAAAGGTGAAGTCACATTTCTGAGAGCATTAAATACAGATATACCAGTGAGTTATGCTTATTCGTCTTGACCAGGATGTCCTTGCTGTAGGTTATCATATTATGGTTTTGTACCTCCACTTTGAACGTGTTTAAGAAAGCATGTCTGTAGTCCATTAGCAATAGACATTTATTGGCCACATGGTACATGGAGACTATGAATACCATATGCCAAAGCTAGAAGATAAAAGATGCGTTTGGATAGGTTTATTTAATTGTAGAGGTAGCCAGCCGCTGTGGAACTACATCTCCCACTACCCTAAGTGATTATTTAGCTGCAAGCATGCTCGGTGAAGATCATGGGAGCTGTAGTGCTGTCTGTCGGCTGCCTTTACATTATAGTTTCATGCATTAAGTAATGCAAGCTCGTTTATTTCAATATGTGTAAATTGGTCATATTGCCAGCTAAAAGCATGTTATACTCTTTAACAAGTGTGTTCCTTGTGTAAAGGTACTCACCATCTCAATGCTATCTTTATAGGGGTGGTAAGACAAGAAGTAAAGAGGTCAGCAGGAAGGTCGGGATTCATGGGCAGGAGTTCTGTGGCATCACAAGCTGCCAACTGGATACAGTTCTTCATCGAAGGTGGTAAGGGCATCTGTGCCAGTGGGTGGCTGGGATTGATGGCAGCAACCTAAGCAGGAAAAAGACACGTTAACCGGTCAAAATCCAAGTTCCTAAACAAAACATGAAACACAGAATATGTGGGCGAGCCACTTCATCATCAAACTTGCAATGAGTTTTAAATGGATGTTTCTTCAAAATTGATTATCTACTGCGCTAAAAATTGTGAGGTATTTCCCCATACCGGATACACAAGAAGAAAAAACCTCACAAATCGATACACAATGCACAGCAGGATTGGTCCGGGGTGTAAAAGGTCAGATAATATAGAAATATGAACAGTTAAACCTCCAAGCCTTCCAAAATATGTAGTGTTAAAAGCTCAGCTGATTGAGTGACTTGTATAAAGATAACTACAAAGCAGGGCAGACAATCACTGCTCTGTGTATCATGTCTTCCTGCAGATTCATTCTCCTATAAATGTCCTCTCTCTCTGCATAGTGCCAAAAGCTATTAATTAGTTGACTTTTAATTGAAAAGAAAGGTAAAAGTGTGTGTTAACATGAAGGGATTGGGACAGAGGCGCCAAATACACAGCTTGCAGTGCTGTTGCAAGGAGTAGGGAATTGAAGTTTATTAAAAATATGGATGCCCTGCTAGATCAAAAAAGGAACACTATTAAATGAGAAATAGCTATTTATCACAGATGCCCCAAGACACCAATATGTGGCTGGATATTAGAACATCCAAACATCAGCTGTTTCTCTCAGAGCAAAGGAAACTTGCCACTACAGATTATTTCATTCAGTCAGTACCCCAAACAGAGCTGCAATAATATACTGTGAGTAGAAGGAGATCCCTGGGGTGAAAGAAGGGGAACAAAGCCATCCAGCTAAGCCAACTGGGATATGTAAAATAGGCAAGGACAAAAAGAGGTGAGATACGGATTAGGAAAATAAAAGGCAAAAAAAAATGAGGGGGGAAGATGATTGGGGAAAGGTGCTCAAAAGCATGTTACAGGTCATTAGAAAAAATAATTAGCAGCAGATGCTGTACATGCCATGCACTTGGAATCTGGGATTTAAAAAGAATGAGAACAATTCACAGATAGACTGGTAAATGCTCCCATATTGTAAAGAAACTTAAGATGTAAGGATGTTTAAGGACAGGTTTTAAACGCACCATGTTGGTGGTAAGAACTCAGTTATTTCTAACAATTATCTTGCACTGTGCAGAACTGCAGGATAATGTAAAAGAATAATAAAAATTGTGTGGTCGCTGATTTATGACATCACCTCATGGCACATTTCCCACTGAGTAGTTAATTTGCATATTAACAAGGTGATTTCTGCTGACAAAGCGTATAGATAAAATTTTATTCTCACCATTTGTACCATATACAATGTTCATATGAATGCCTCGCTTTAATTAAAAGTTACTTTTTGCTATGCGTTATAGCAGATTCCCCAGTGACAAGAAGCTTAAGAGTTAAGAAAGATGGTTTCACCGGTCTGCTGGGAAACAGAAAAAGCTCTGCCACAGCACAGAAAATCTAAAATGGAAGAGACTTCTAAAACTACCTAGTGACCTGTTTAACTATTGAAACCATTTTAGATAATACTTTTGCCCTTACTACTTCCTACTATGTAGGCAATTACTAATTTGCATTAAGATGGGAACTACCTGGTATTTATGGGGCAGGTACATTGATATACGCTTCAGAAATATGAATGGCATTAATGAGCTGAAAGGAAGGGGAAAGTCACGTGGGAGCGCACCGATCATCTAGGTGTACAAGTTAGACACATACCAAGCTTCCAGTTAATATACAATGATCTGGCTTGGTTTATAATCTAAATTTGCGTATAAAAGGAAATAATTTTGCTTCCATCACAGATCTCTATGCCTCCCACTCATGAACTCTCCACAGGTGACGTCTGGTTAAATCCCTTGGGAACATGGGCCATTGCCAGACAACTGTAGCTATATAGGATAAGGATGTTCCCAGCGCTACAATCCACCTATTATGCTGCAAAGAAAAGCAAAGATGGAGGGTGAGCAGAGATAGCAGTTGCAAAGCCTGCAGAGTGACAAACCTCGAAATGTATGACAATTGTGTGAATTGTGTGAAACAGAAGAACACATTACACTGCTTAAGGATCATCATTTGGGCAGACTAGATGGACCGAATGGTTCTTATCTGCCGACACATTCTATGTTTCTATGGTGGTATAAAATATTTATGATTGATTAGAATTACTTTTTTGCTACAGAACAGCATTAAATCTCACATAACTTGTACTGAACCATAGGAACACATCCATCAATTCAGGAATCACCCTCAATGACCAAGGTAGAAGCAGACAGGAGATTCAATAGGAACTCAAACATCATAGTGCTGTATGCCGGTTGGCTGTGATGGGAGTTTTAGTTAAAAAAAGTTGAAAATCAGTATGCACCATGACAAAATCCCAACAGTTTAAGTTCATTTAAATAATGAACAGGTCAGATGAGGAGCTTTTGCAGTTACATATGGCGTTCTGAGGATGCAGGCATTGTGGTACACCAAGACCCTACAGATGTGTATAGACACATGTAATCTAATCAGAGTACAATGGAGGGGTATCAACGTTTGGACCCTGAAGCAGCAGCTATGCAGACCTCCACACCCTCCACTATACAGACTGTCCTCAAGTCTCCTGCACCAGCAATGAGTTTGCGGCTGTGATTTCCCCAACCTTATTAATATCCTCTTCTGAAATTAGATGTGTGTTATGAAAGTGAGCAAGATTACAATGATTTGGATGTTTTAGGTGCCAATTATAGGAGAGTACAGAGCGGAATGCAATTTGGGTCTTTGAAAATGCTACTGTTAGCAGCTGAGAAATAAATGAGCTGTCCTCTATAGTCTCCGGGCTCATAATTAGAAGTGCCCAGTAAAACGTTCCTGCTCAATACATATTTATGGTTACATTTCAGCAATATACAAAGGGAGGCGGATGGTGAAGGGCAGACCAAGGACTGACAGAAAGAAGGAGAGAAATGTTACATACAGACCAAACCTGGTTTATGTACATTTTCTTGCTGCATATGGGTGTATACATATATAAGGGTTTTTATCTAATAAAGAGATAATGAGGACAATGTAGCAGATTTGGCCAAATGGGAGAATTTGTCTAAAGCTAAGCTACTTTGACCGTAAAAGAATATAGCTATTTAGAGTGGAGTGCAATTCTGTTTGTTTTAGGAGTTGCCAGTGACAGGACCCTGAAGAATTTGGGTCACCAGTGAGATGTATAGGGATTCTCATTTCTTGATTTTGATGAATTTTATTGTTACTGTTGTGTTTGGAGGTTCCCGAACTTGACTGTCTTTTCTGTGTTTTGATTGGTCCACCACAGTCCAGTTAGATGATTTGGAGCCTCTCTCTCCTATCAGTCTCTCGCCTTTTTCTACTTAAAGCAACTTCATGTGCAAATTAACAGATTTTTAACGGTGAATGTGTAATTTGCAAATCAAGGCACAGATGATGTCATAGGCAGAAGACACCTCAGACAATATGAAAACATATTTTTCCCTTCTTTTATGCACTGGAATGCAATTCTGCAAACACAATGTATAAGTAATTGTTTGTAATTTTGTATTCTCTACATACAAAGTATAAGCAATGTTTAGACTGACAGAGTCCCTTTAAGTATGAAATTCCATCTCAATCCCCTGCATTTCTCTCTTTATGGATCAGACACTATAATTTATAAGAATGAGTGAAAATTAGGCACTCAGAGAAGGTAATGAAAATAGATCAATAATAGCATTTCAGTCACGTGTCTTCATAAAGGTCAATAGGTTTGTTTGACTGAAATGACACGATTATTGCTTAAATAAACAAGATTTCTTTTCATTGCACTAAGAGCGCTATAGACTTGTTCGCCGTTATAAACACAGTCAGTAAGGTTGTAGCTGGTCTATAAATATTTTTGGACCCAAAAACAATCTTTTTTTTTTTTTTATGGATCAATTGATATTACTTTATATACACAAACACATATGTGAATCTATTTAAATACACTGCTGTGGAATAACAAAAGTACTGAGTCAAAGGAAGTGTCCTCTGGGCAGCAGTTATTAACTACTGTATGAACCCCTTCCTCTTCCTCGCCACTAATGGAGCTGGAGCATGATTACTGGCACTAGGAGAGCTTTGTCTATGTGCACATTACCTGCACTGAAATATGCTCTAAACATACTCAGAGCCGACAATCACCACAATGGTCATCTGCTCACAACAAGGCATTACCTTGCATTTATTACCAGCCTCCACTGAAACCCTCACTTCAGCCTTCTCATTCCAAGAAACAGGACACACTGGGTCAAAAAGAGGTTGCGACATTGCATTCACTAATGGACAGCAAGCTCTCAAAGGGAATTTACCACATATTATTCCTTAATGAGATTATTCCATTAACCTTTTCAGTGTAAGAAGGGTACGTTATGCACCAATTTCCATAAAAAATAGCTTTATTGCCATATATTACAAATGCAAACAGTGCTACCTAAATTCATATTGTACCTTACCATAATAAGCAATCAGAATTTGCAATCTGGGCAGAATCTCATGGGTTAACACCCACACATTTTGACCATTATAGTATACAGAGTTTTTCAAGGGGTAGCGAATCAATATATGTGACACTAATGTTTGCATTTCCGTCTTGAACTATCAACAGTTCAAGCAAGATATATATATTTCAAGTGCATCTTTCTTTTAATATATTCATCTGCTTGCTAACACACTGTATAGATCGGTTAGACTAACTTCCTAGCATAAACAATGTTTAGGTGACAAATCTCCTTTAATATATTGAAGTTCCTCAGGGTCTGCTAATTATTCACTTCATTAATATAACTAATATCACAAGATCATTAATATAAGGGAAATAAAACAAGTGCCCAGTATATTATATTCTTAATCTGAGCCCTGTGTTTGTTTAAAGATTAAGTCATTTGTTCTTAGTATATCCTATACTGATATTTGAAACATAGTTTGAAATAGATGGTTTGTACTGTGTTAGTGTATTTATATATTTATGGAAAAAAATTATTATTATTACGGTATACAAAAAAAAGATGAAGTGGGAGTAAAGTAAAAAAGAAACGATGAGTTGAAACAATAGCTTTTCATTTAAACAAACTACTCCCATTGTAATTATTGCTGAATTCCCCTCTGCCTCCTCCCACTGACCGTGACTATCAAGTTTCAATAATTACAACTTTAGCTACAAACTAGTAGATGGGTTCCTGCTCACTTACCTCCAGCTCCTGTTCTCTCTGTAGCGCAAACTGCTTGAAGGACTTGACGATCAGCCCAGCATTGGAGCAGTCATACACAAAGATAGAGGGGCTTCCCATCCAGGTCTGCAAGTCATATATTGATAGAGGGATGTATTGGGTGTAATTCTGAAAGACAAGATGTAATCAATCAACTTTTTGTCTGATAACCACCAAAAAACCCCCCAAATATTCCGAAGTTCATCCTGCTACATAGACTTCATAAAACATCACAATTTTGGGGAATGTTATTATAAGGTAGGTGAACGTCTTAAGTGTAAATATTGCACATTAATCAGCTTCATCTTCTTGCTGCTTATTATACCCCAATCGCCTCGGAGTAGATGGATCAAGAATTTAAACCCGTGTTTCTCAAACTGGGAGGCATGAGTAATCCAGGAAGAAGGTCAGTGTGTAATCGATATAATTTATTGATCCAGGGACAACCTTACAAACAGAGGGGGTTAAATGTGAAGAAAAGAAATGACTGTCACGGTTAATAGAGTTTATCTTTCTACTATCTAAGTCACTGATGACTAAGAACCAATTAGTTTCGATTCATAAGAGACTGATACAAATAAGAAGGGGGTCTTAATTCCAAAAAGGTTGGAAACCACTGTTTTAAACTATGACAAAATTGTTAAACATTTAATCAGTATCTAAAAAAGCCTTTATTTTAAAGTCAGAAGACCTACGAATAAATACAAGTTATTACAAATATTGTTATTCCTCGCTCAGCATGCATACTAAAGATTAGTAATTAATTTTCCGGCATGAATACAGATTGACTGATTAAATGGATTTAATCTGGTAACAGAAGTTAATTTTATGATTTGTCACTGGCAGATGTAACTTTAAGGTGATCAGGCATCATCACTTTTGGAAAACTTAACAGCCACCATACTCCAGTCTGCACAGAACACACTTGGTACGATTCCCATAATTATTAGAGTAGTGGCAAAATGTTAAAACAAACACTAAGGTGGCTTTATATTGCTCTCATTTCATAAAGTTATATTTCTATTGAGTTTTATTTAGAATATTTCACTGATGAAGAAAGCAGGTAGTTGGAGACATTTTTCCCAGTGTCTGCTTATGGGACTGGTTTGAAGAGCTGATCCCCTATTGAACTGTCAGACAAGGGTTCGCCTGTCTGACAGGCCAAAGGGGCATATACGTCTGTCGATAACAAGCTCTGTCCTCTAGCAAAGATCCCATTGTCTCCCAACTGCCCCTGATCCTTAGGAGCAGTCACTATTAGGAACCCCTATTCTTTCTCCCGCATATAAAAGAATACAGAATGTTATTAAAGCACATGTACGATGTGCTAGCACGCCCACATTTGAATGGTCATGCTCTAATTGTCTCTGTTTTTGGAGAAACAGATTCCAGGAAGCAAAGGTTAGGGGTGTTTTGCTTCTTCCCTACTTCAGTAGCAACATCCTCTGAACTGAAGACGATGAAAAGAAATGTGAAAGTAATTACATCAGAAAAAAAGTAACTAACTAATATATCTTTAACATTATGGAATTACTGCTACTTTAACATGATACTTTCATATAAAATACACCAAACTGTGCTAGTAATATGCTGTTTAAGAGTGTACATGGCTGTGTGGGTCAAACTAGATATAATGATGAATGATTTCATTCATGGGCTCAAGTTTAGCTATGACATCAGTCTAACACTGCACCTCAAAAAGGTAAAGAAAGAAAGTTGGCATAAAATAGGAAAAAAGGACAAAAATATTTAGATGACAAAATGTTTGCAAGATAGTATGGGATTCTTCTTTAGGAAAAGATTTTGTCATCTTAATATTTTTATCCTCATGTTCTTATGCCTCTGTTTATGTTATAGCATTCATTAACACTGTCATAATTAAATATTTTAACCGCAGTAAGGATTTTGTGTTGTTCACTTCACTATATTTCAAAGCATTGCAATAGAGAATTATAAACATTTGTAATCAGTGGTATGCTGTTTGGGGGGCAAGGCTAACACCGACACGCTGTTTGGGGGCAATGCTAACACCGACACGCTGTTTGGGGGCAAGGCTAACACAGACACTGTTTGGGGGAAAGGTTAACACCGACACGTTGTTTGGGGGGCAAGGTTAACACCGACACGCTGTTTGGGGGCAAGGCTAACACCGACACGCTGTTTGGGGGCAAGGCTAACACCGACACGCTGTTTGGGGGCAAGGCTAACACCGACACGCTGTTTGGGGGCAAGGCTAACACCGACACGCTGTTTGGGGGCAAGGCTAACACGGACAAGCTGTTTGGGGGCAAGGCTGGAACTGCGCAACGATAAAACAGACAAGCTGTTTGGGGGCAAGGATAAAACAGACAAGCTGTTGGGGGGCAAGGATAACACAGACAAGCTGTTGGGGGGCAAGGATAACACAGACAAGCTGTTGGGGGGCAAGGATAACACAGACAAGCTGTTGGGGGCAAGGATAACACAGACAAGCTGTTGGGGGGCAAGGATAACAGACAAGCTGTTGGAGGGCAAGGATAACACAGACAAGCTGTTGGAGGGCAAGGATAACACAGACAAGCTGTTGGAGGGCAAGGATAACACAGACAAGCTGTTGGAGGGCAAGGATCACATTGAAAAGCTGTTGGGGGGCAAGGATCACACTGACAAGCTGTTTTGGGGCAAGGATCACACTGACAAGCTGAGCAATCCTCCCTAAAAGTGAGTTAAGCACCCTACCTAAACAAGACACGTTTCCCATGTAGGTCTGGCTTGCAGCTGTGAATCCCGATGTTTCTCAAAACAGTAAGTTCCTTAACAGTAAATACAGGGCCACATGGTAGGTTCTATGCTTTTTTTTAAAAAGTGAAATATGGCTTTTGTAATTTAAAACTGGCAGAAACAGGACACATTTGGTAAATTGAGCCATTTATTTTGGTACTGCTAAGTACTTTTATAAAAGCAAATAATCCTACAGGCCTGTGCTATTGTGTTTAGCATCCTTCCATTCAGCCAAAGGGTTAACCACCTGCATGAACAAATCCTCTAAGAATGTTGTGTAGGTAACAACAAGGAACATAATCTGATTACTGCTGCTGATGCCACTCGCAAGCAAGGCTGAGGATTAGTGTGCAATAACTGGTCCCTTATGGGGAAGCAGCCCTAGTATTTACTGTGACTTGCAAACAGTTTCAGATGCTGTACGGCATAGCAGCAATCTCACCCGGGAAATCAGAGTATGAGTGCCAGAGAAAGATTGCGAGGAAGGGACATGGCAGGAGATGTGGAGGAAGGCAGGATAAGCTGGGATTTACACAGACCAGGAATGCAAACAGTGGAACGTACTTTCAGACAAATTGCTTCTTTATATTATGCTAAGAAACACATGGGGGAGGGAATGAGAGGTGCAAAGCTTCCAGGAATTGAAGAAAAAAA
Source organism: Pelodytes ibericus (assembly GCA_036172795.1). Lineage (NCBI taxonomy): Eukaryota > Metazoa > Chordata > Amphibia > Anura > Pelodytidae > Pelodytes > Pelodytes ibericus. The sequence goes on along the minus strand of CM069862.1, from coordinate 110,472,788 downwards.
ACTGGAGCATAAATACAATTCTGCATCTTCTTAATTTACAGAATTTCATAATGCCCCAATGCAAAATATTCAAATCTTTGCCAAAAGGTTTTTTTTTTTTGGGGGGGTGGGGGGGGAACAGTGATCCCTTTACCATTAAATTCAAATTAGAACTCTACATGTTTAGAAGTTGTCAAAGCAGAATGATGCACCAGTCATTATTGAACAGCATGTTCAAAAGAACGTGTTGTAATAAGTCTCTGCCAATTGCTAAATAATTTAAAAAGACCTTCATGGTGTGATGCTAACAGAGGGTTAAACATTGGCATCTGTGCCATTTGACGAGGCCTGGCGCCTCCTAGAAATACTGATTAAAGGGAGTGATTAAGGCAGGTGTTCTCATTGCTCATTAATAGGATACTCTGACGTGGTTCACTGGCCAGCTCCTGTTTGCAGGTAAAAATGCTGCCAAAAACCTTTGCTGTGCTACTGGCTGGAAACCCTTAATTATTAATGGTTTCACAGATGCTACAGATGGAGAAGCCATGACCGGCAATCACTCAGCACGTTCTGTTTCTACAACACCTGGGGGTGGCATTGGCGTAAAGGAGAAAAATATCCCAGCACAACAACTTTTTAGAAGTTTTTTGTTTTTTTTGTGGCAACAAAACCAAGTTTGGGTCCATCCCAAGGTATTAAGGCAAAGAAATGGACCCGATTTCAGTGAAGAAAATAGACACCATGGATATGTTGTCATTTAATAAAATATACATTGACAAAAGGGAAGTTTTGAATCGTGGGCTGGCATTATAAATGTTTTAGCTGCACATAGAATAATTGGAACGTTAACATTGGGTTATAGACTAAATGTGAGCACTTTTTGAGTTTTTGTTCTCTATCAAAAAACAGTAATTGGAGAGGATATTAATAATAGTACAAATAATAAGTGACGCAATAACGATGTTTTTGTGGAATTGGCAGTGGTTTTTGAAAATAGCTTGGAGATCAAGACATGGAAAAAGAGGAAGTCAGGCTAGCTGAGCCGCAGTCTAGTAGAAATATCACAAACACATCAATATTATCCTCCAAGATACATGTCTATGCATACTAGTGAACATGTTAAGCTAAAAGCAAAGTTTTGATTTAAGAAGGGTTCCAATGAGAAAACTGAAGCTGGCTGTCATGATGCACTATTCCAGTGCTTACGTGGTTCCTGTGCATCACTGGTTGTATGCACCTCTGTTGCTCAAATAAATATATAAAAACTAACCAATTCTGTAAAATCAGTAAAGATATGTTGTACTTGGCCTAGGATATAACTTGATGGTGGCAGAATGTATTTTAGGGGATGGGGCAAACTGGTTTTGGTGGACATGATTGCATTTAGTCTGAGGGGGAAGAGTGGCAGAGAGCCAGGCAAGTGGTTAGCACTAGCTCATCACGTTCACACATTAGCATGGCAGCATGGCCTATATTCTGTAATCCAGGTGCTCCTTACAGATGTTGAATTGAATGCCTGGACTCCAGATGTCAGCGATAGAAAAATCCATTCCTCCAATTTGGTACATACCTTGTTGAAGACCCAGATCTCGCCGTTGACTGTGGGACGTGGAACTCCATGTCCATTATAATGGAACAGAACTCGCTCTTCCTTAGCGTTACGTCTCAGAGATGTGCATAGCTTCTTCACCTCGTCTACAGTGGGATCGAGACTTTGCTTGTATCGGGCCTGAGACAGAAAAATACAGAAACTTTGAATTACAAATCAGGTAACAGATGTAAAACGTCCATAGAAATGAAAGTTTCAGATTCAAACAAAAATACATGATGCTGATGAATGTACTTTACAGCATGCCACTGAAGTAAACCACTTTGCAGTAAGCCAGTATCAAGCCTAGTAAGTTTTAAAGATGAACTGTACATCTTTCAGCAAATTTATACAAAGGCATAGCCACAAGGCTGTTGAATGGAGCACCGAATATTTGTGAACTCATATATAAATTTCTGAAGGACAAATATGGATGTCACTTTGTAGAATTCCATTCAACTATTGCTCTTTAACAAATAACACCCTCCAAATAAGTTGCAAGACAGTAGCTCTGCAAAAAAAAAATGTTAAAATAAATGTATATAAATCTGTGTGTACAGAAATATTTGCATACACTTATGAATGTAGGAGAAAAGCTTGCATTATCCCACTGTAACTACACTGTTGTGTAAGTGAGACAGTCACGGTGTGCGCGCACGCAAGACTGTAACTGTGTGTGTTGTGGTCCCGCCTCTGTATCTCCGTCAACAGATTTTTAGGAAAAGGTAGCAACCCTAGGTATAGACTACAGTATTCTGCCTCCTATTTATTAAAATTGTTGTTTTGCCGGCACTCAGGAGTACACTATATACTCTCCTTTTTATTTCTCAGCTATTGGGTTTCTTAACCCTTACACTACAGTTTATCTCCTACAACAGTTTCACAGTAAGTGCTATACATCTTATGTGGCACCATTGGTTGCCTCACAGGTTACAGGGTTTTCATCTTTGCACAAGGGTTAATATTCTTTATAAATATTATACTAGACCTCATGTGCAACAATTTAGAAAGAGGAACTTTATTGGTGGCGTCCACAAAGCACCAGATGCATATAAACATGGTTAGAAACTTTATAGTACCAGTTTGTCTTCATTGCTATAGTAAATTTGCTAAATTAAACAAACCAGTATAAAAAAAAAGAAAGAAGCAAACATTCACAGCAATGGGCAGTCTTCAGAGAATCGGCACAAATTGCACATATAAAATGTTACGGAGTAAGTGAATTAACATAATAGAGAGCTCCTTGCCTATCTCGCTACCCTCATTTGCAGCTGAACGAGAATGAAATGTAATATCCCTTTGGCTCAGTATTATTACTGGAAAAATACTTGAAGCAGAAAGTCCAATATGCAGGAAGTCATGCCGGATCCTTAAAACGTAACAAATAGTAAAAGAAACTGGTACATGGAAGCTCACACTCGATGGAACCACCTTATACATTTCGTACGGGAGGGACTTAATCGTAGGTCTAAGAGTAGCTCCTGGACGAAACGCGTAAGGTGGTTCCATCGAGTATGGGCTTCCATGTACCAGTTTCTTTTACTATTTGTTATTTAATAAACGTTACATTTAAGGATCCGGCATTCTTTCTATGACTTCCTGCATATTGGACTTTCTGCTTCAAGTATTTTTCCCGATTACTGGTTCCCGGTCGGACTGGGGACCTGCAGTTCAGCAGGCAAGGAGCAGCTATTGGAGGTATACTTTGTTGCCAGCACCCTCACCCCATGTTTTGATGTTTTTGTCAGTATTATTACTGCTCAATTCTTGTTCTAAGTTTATCTGCAGCATCTACATGGGACTGAGGTAGACAACCCCACTCATTGATCAGACTGGACGCAGGGGGAGGATAGGCAACCATACGCAAATGAACGGCCTTTAAATGGGAAATGTGTAATTTGCATACCATGCCACAGGTGATGTCATAAGCAGGAGACTATACAAACACATTTTTTCTCCTAATTTAGGCATTTGCTTGCAATTTTGCCAAGACAATGTATAGATCTGTGGTGGGCCACTTCACCAAAAATGTATGTGAGCATGGGCCGCATTCATTTTTCAATCAAAGAAAGTTATGTATATATTTATATACTGTGTGTGTGTGTAATTAATTATATATAAGTAATGTGCAGCATGTGAGTGTATCACGGACTGCACAGCAATAAAAAAAAACAAAAAACACTTCATTAAATACACACATTCTCACAAATACATGCATACAGCCACATCACATGTACACAAATACACATACAAATACACTGACATACATATGCATACCGAGTCACACTGACACATACACACAGTCAAACTGACACACACACACACTTACAGTCACACTTGCATACACACAGTACCTGCCAAACCACACATTTTTTCTTTGTTTTCGTTCTTGAACGGGGATGAGATCTTCAGACCCCTCCTCCATACAGTTACACTGACACACACACACTTGCATACAGTCACAATGACACACACACTTGCATACAGTCACACTTGCATACATACAGAACCTGCACAAACACACAGTTTTCTTTCTTTTTTGAAAAGGGCTGAGATATTCAGACCCCTCCTCCACTTTTCCCTCTTCCACACAGGTCCACACTTGCACACAGTTACACTGACACACACTTACTTACATACAGATCCACACTTACACTCACACACTTACATACAGTCACTCTTACATACACACAGTACATGCCCAACCGCACCGGTTTTTTTTTTTCGGGGCTGAGATCTTCAGACCCCTCCTCCGGTTTTCACGCTGCTGGTCCGCTTCTCCCCTCCCTCTGACCCTTGTGCTGACCTCATGTGCAGGGTAGAGGAGGGGTTGTGCGCACAGGCGTGAGGAGCTATGGGTAGGGAACTTTGTTCCCTAACGCTCCTTCCGAACGGCTAACAGTTGGAGGTGCGGCTACCGCTGCTGAGCTCACGCGGGCCACACCACGCTGCTAGGCGGGCCGCATTTGGCCCGCTGGTCGCACGTTGGACGCCCCTGGTATAGATCATTTTCAATCATTTCTATGCTCTACATGCACAATACAAATAATGTTTAGGTGATACAGTTCCTTTAATAATATGTTGTCATTTAACAGACAATGTAAAATGTTTGAGATCATAGCAGTGGAGACATCCAAAATTGTGATCCAATGTTAAATCTCTCAATTATGAATATAGGTCCATAACCTCTCTGTAACATACTTTAAGACAGGGATTGACAAATTTAATTTGATTTTAGGAGGCAGAAATTTTTTTTAGGAGCCAGACAATCACGCAAACATAAACACAATTCATAAACACACACGCCTACTTCACATATATACAAACACCTACTTTACATATACACATATATCCAAACACCTCACACACACACACACACAACTACTTTACATATACACATATATCCAAACGCCTCACACACACCTACTTTACATATACACATATATCCAAACGCCTCACACACACCTACTTTACATATACACATATATACAAACACCTCACACACACACCTACTTTACATATACCCATATATACAAACACCTCACACACACACCTACTTTACATATACACATATATACAAACACCTCACACACACCTACTTTACATATACACATATATACTAACACCTCACACACACACCTACTTTACATATACACATATATACAAACACCTCACACATACTTACTTTACATATACACATACATACAAACACCTCACACACACCTACTTTACATATACACATATATACAAACACCTCACACACACCTACTTTACATATACACATATATACAAACACCTCACACACACACCTACTTTACATATACACATATATACAAACACCTCACACACACCTACTTTACATATACACATATATACTAACACCTCACACACACACCTACTTTACATATACACATATATACAAACACCTCACACATACTTACTTTACATATACACATACATACAAACACCTCACACACACCTACTTTACATATACACATATATACAAACACCTCACACACACCTACTTTACATATACACATATATACAAACACCTCACACACACACCTACTTTACATATACACATATATACAAACACCTCACACACACACCTACTTTACATATACACATATATACAAACACCTCACACACACCTACTTTACAATACATACAAACACACACCCACCTCACACAGTCTTTTTACTTGGGGGTTTCTTCTTGATGTGTCCCCCTCCCTGCTGCTTTACCTCACTGCAGGGGAGGGGGACATTCATGCTGCAGCTGATCTCCGTTGGTCGGCGTGCTGAGTGCCAGGATGTCACGTGACGACACCCGGCACTCAGACACGAGTTGCGCGAGGGGGCGGAGCTTGCAGTCATCCCCTCTCGCTGCGGAAAAATCAGATGGCAGCGGCAAGGGGACCATGAGGCTCACAGCACCCAGGCGCCAGGTCTAATTTCCTGGTCGCCATGGCGCCTGGGGTTTGTCGAGCCCTGCTTTAAGACATCACAAAGCCAAAGTTTGTGGATATTACAGAAGAAGTGACAAAGAAGCCAAGTACAAGATGTTCAAAAAACAGATTCCAAGTTTATGTCTCTGAGGATTAGTCAACTGTCAATAGCTTTGTTTCTCACCAGGGTCTTCACACTTGACCTATAAAAACATTAAAAGAAATCATTATACATTAAATTCAGTTTCAAGGTTCCCTCAAAAGTGCAGAGCGCTAAGCAAGATCTATTCAGTGACTACTATGTGCTAGAGGCATGGCCTAAAACAGCTCAAGTATATAGCGATATCAACTCGCAGGTTGAAGATGTTCATTTCATGCTACTCATGACCAAAACAAGCAAATGACAGCGTGTGTAACAGTATTTGTTCATTTGATCCATGCAGGGCTGTATTTAACGCGGGGCAAACGGGGCAGCTGCCCTGGGCCCAGTTACTCCTGGGGGGCCCAAGGCAGCTGTACCCGTGGGCCCCCAGCCCCTGCTTGCCGCGTTCACAGCGCATTGCGCTTGTGAACGTTTTTTCCGGCAAGCCGCATCTGATGGATGAGACGACCGGAAAAGAACCAAAAAAAAAACTGACGCCGGATGTGACGTCGCGTCACATCCGGTGACGGTTTCCCTCCTCCAGAGGAGACATCTGGCGGGGGACACGGAGCAGATTCATGTAAGTACTAGGAAGGGGGGGGGGGGGGGGGGTTTTACAGGCATCTGACTGGCACAATATTACTGGGCTCTGACTGGCACAATATTACAGGCATCTGACTGACACAATATTACTGGGCTCTGACTGGCACAATATTACAGGCATCTGACTGGCACAATATTACAGGCATCTGACTGGCACAATATAACTGGGCTCTGACTGGCACAATATAACTGGGCTCTGACTGGCACAATATAACTGGGCTCTGACTGGCACAATATTACAGGCATCTGACTGGCACAATATTACAGGCATCTGACTGGCACAATATTACTGGGCTCGGACTGGCACAATATTACTGGGCTCGGACTGGCACAATATTACTGGGCTCGGACTGGCACAATATTACTGGGCTCGGACTGGCACAATATTACAGGCATCTGACTGGCACAATATTACAGGCATTTGACTGGTACAATATTACTGGGCTCTGACTGGCACAATATTACAGGTATATGACTGGCACACTATTACTGGGCTCTGACTAACACACTTTTACTGGGCTCTGACTGGCACACTATTACTGGGCTCTGACTGGCACAATATTACTGGGCTCGGACTGGCACAATATTACAGGCATCTGACTGGCAAAATATTACAGGCAAATGACTGGCAAAATATTACAGGCATATGACTGGCACAATATTACTGGGCTCTGACTGGCACAATATTACAGGCATCTGACTGGCACAATATTACAGGCATCTGACTGGCACAATATTACAGGCATCTGACTGGCACAATATTACAGGCATTTGACTGGCCCAATATTACTGGGCTCTGAATGGCACAATATTCCTGGTATCTGAATGGCACAATATTCCTGGTATCTGACTGGCACAATATTCCTGGTATCTGACTAGCACAATATTCCTGGGCTCTGACTGGCACAATATTACAGGCATCTGACTTGCACAATATTACTGGGCTCTGACTGGCACAATATTACTGGGCTCTGACTGGCACAATATTACTGGGCTCTGACTGGCACAATATTACAGGCATCTGACTGGCACAATATTACAGGCATCTGACTGGCACAATATTACTGGGCTCGGACTGGCACAATATTACTGGGCTCGGACTGGCACAATATTACTGGGCTCGGACTGGCACAATATTACTGGGCTCGGACTGGCACAATATTACAGGCATCTGACTGGCACAATATTACAGGCATTTGACTGGTACAATATTACTGGGCTCTGACTGGCACAATATTACAGGTATATGACTGGCACACTATTACTGGGCTCTGACTAACACACTTTTACTGGGCTCTGACTGGCACACTATTACTGGGCTCTGACTGGCACAATATTACTGGGCTCGGACTGGCACAATATTACAGGCATCTGACTGGCAAAATATTACAGGCAAATGACTGGCAAAATATTACAGGCATATGACTGGCACAATATTACTGGGCTCTGACTGGCACAATATTACAGGCATCTGACTGGCACAATATTACAGGCATCTGACTGGCACAATATTACAGGCATCTGACTGGCACAATATTACAGGCATTTGACTGGCCCAATATTACTGGGCTCTGAATGGCACAATATTCCTGGTATCTGAATGGCACAATATTCCTGGTATCTGACTGGCACAATATTCCTGGTATCTGACTAGCACAATATTCCTGGGCTCTGACTGGCACAATATTACAGGCATCTGACTTGCACAATATTACTGAGCTCTGACTGGCACAATATTACTGGGCTCTGACTGGCACAATATTACTGGGCTCTGACTGGCACAATATTCCTGGTATCTGACTAGCACAATATTCCTGGGCTCTGACTGGCACAATATTACTGGGCTCTGAATGGCACAATATTACAGGCATCTGACTGACACAATATTACTGGGCTCTGAATGGCACAATATTACTGGGCTCTGAATGGCACAATATTACTGGCATCTGAAAGGCACAATATTACTGGCATCTGAATGGCACAACAATTATAGCATCTTAATGGTACAATAATACTGGTATCTTAATGGGCAAATTGGATGGGGCATCTTAATTGGGGGAAAGTGACAGTGTGGCTTTTTTCTGCATGGGCAGTTCAGTGGAACAAAATTAAACTGTGGTATGTTCTATGGGGCAAATTTACACTGTAGCATGCAAAATTGTATGGGTTCAAAATGAGTGCAAGCCATGTGCTGTGGGTGCAATATAGGTGCATGACAAGTGCTGTGGGTGCAATATAGGTGAATGACAAGTGATGTGGGTGCAATATAGGTGCATGACAAGTGTTGTGGGTGCAATATAGGTGCATGACAAGTGCTGTGGGTACTCTATGGGGCTGTGTTAAGTCCTTTAGGTGAAATGTGGGTGCAGAAAAAGGGAATAAAAACAAGAAATGCAACTCTTCAATAACATTTTTATTACAAATGAAAATAGATGAATATAATATTAAGAAGTTCATATAAGTATAAATGCAACTAGTGAGAGAGAGTGAGATGTTTATAGATATTTATAAATATATATGAACATATGTAAGTGCTCTCTAATATCTGTGTTTTTGTCATTTAGGTAATGAGTAGTTGTAGTGCAGTGTTGCATAGTAAGATGGTATACATATTGCAGCCATATATACACTTTTTGTATCCAAATATACAGTTTATACACTGCAATTATACACGTAATATACACATTTTATACAATGCAATAAAAATACTCACTGCAAGAACAGTCCAATTGTGTGTGTGCTTATTTTTATGTTTTTGTGTGTGTGGGGGGGGGGGGGGGGGGGAGGTAACATTGCGATGGATGGCGGGATTGCATGCAGGGGAGGGGGCAGGGTCTAGGGGGCCCATGCAAATGCTTGCCCAGGGTCCAATCACTATTAAAGACGGCCCTGGATCCATGCTGTATGGACCAAGTAGTATGGTCTGATGCGATAGATAGGAATAAAGAATGACCTCTTCAGCTCTGATTAACCCAAGTGTGATTAACAAGTCCAAGTCCTACAACTGATGGGCTGACAAAAAAGCCCATAAAGTCGTAATGTCTGGCACCCCAATCCACATTGAAGAGTAACAATTAATGTGTTAAACTGTGACCCTCCAGATGTTGAAGAACCGCACCTCCCTGCAAGCCTCTTAGCTTATAATGTATTATAGGATTGAATGGGTGGACAAGGCATGGCAGTTCCATAAGGCTACCCCTGAAGTAAACCAAAATGTAAACAATACTGAAACTGTTTGTTATATGCCATACCAAGCATGTTTATATGACACAAAAAGGGTTAAAAATATGACAGCTTATTGGAGATGATTAAGTACCATAGCTTTTAATTTTCAAGGGCACATGGGTTGTGTAATTGAGTGGTTGCACAAACACTTCACGTTCACAAATGTGCATGTATTAGCTTGTGGCAAAGAACAAAGTGAAGAAGAATCAATAAAAGAAAAAAAAGAGACAAAAAGGGGGGAGACTTGCGTGATGGAGAATTTGTCTGTTAAGGTCGATGTTTCTCTGTTGCAGATTGATATTCAAGATAAGGAAATAAACTAGGCCTCCGTATCTGCCATGTTTTGTTTCTACGCAACCAGAAGATGCTGCTGATCCAAATCAGTGCATTTGAAGGAAGGCTGGTTCCACTATACGCTTAAGAAAGCAGTTTAGATATTATTCAAAATAGTCAATGGAACCAGAACTCCTGGACAAGCTATGAAATCTCAGAACATAGGCTGTTTGACTGTACATCTTCCACCTTCTCTCCAAACAGAGAAATAATTATCTCCAGGGTCTTTCTATTCTCATCACTTTATACTAGCTTATTTGAATCACCTTGTAATCACATTATACAGACACAAATACGAAGTTACATGTGTATAAATACACAACTCTAAAATGACAGTCATTTTGTAAAAGGGACATTGATCGTCTGAATTCTAGCTCTATTCTGATAACAAGAAGCCAATTGGAAAGGTTTCTCCCAATCAGTACCTCTCTGCCATTCTCATTAATCTAATTTCACAACATAAGTCTAAGCATCTTTTGCAACAGTGAAATAAAGAACAGTTAAAGCCAATAATGGTTAGAGACATAACTAAATGGCTCTCAATGTGCTACTTTCTATAACAGCAATTTCTCTTAGACTGCTGCTGACCTTTTAATATTATGCCTTTTCAGGAACTTGTAAGTAAAACTGAAGCATGCTGGGAAGGGCTTCCGTTACTTTTGCATGTAGAAAGAGGATCTGCTCAGTGATGTATTTTGTCCACAGTATGGACTTCATCGTTGCCTGTTTTAAAAAACAGCAGTTGCCATCATCCCAACTAACCACAAGTAAATGTGGAACAGCTGTATTATTACATTTATTCACCAGTTCTCATCAATGTAGAATCAGGACAGTAGATTATTGTGCACTGAACCATACCTGCATCTCCCTCTGACACAGCATAATTATACAATGTTTGGGAAGAACAGCATTTCATTTTATCTACTGATTCAACCATATAATAGACAAGCAAGAAGTTCAATCCCATCAGCAGATATAATAATCTCTCCAATTATATAGGAGTGCACAGCTGTTCTAGACTCTCCTACCTACCAATGAATGAATTGCATCCCAATCTCTTTCAGAAACACCCAGACACAAAACAGAACTCTGGTAGGTATCTTAGAACAGAACATACTCAAAAACAGAAAAAAATTGATATAGAGAAAATAATAATGTCAGTGTTTTTGACAAAAGAAGCATGCTCTCTGTTGATTATAAAAGCATTTTCGAGGTAATAGTATAACTTTTAGACTATATGAATTATTTTAGTACATGCTTACACTTGGTTTGGTTCTCAGTAAAGGCGATGTAAGATGAAATGGTCTGATTTTGCCATAGCAATGAATTACTTTTGTGACTGAGTAAAAGGTCATAAATAGAATATTAATCAACTGTATGGACAGCATTACGGATGTATAGTACAATGAACAGTACAGTGCAGTTGGCTAGTTGGTTTGTAAATTGTACTGCAACACAAACAAACAATCAAGCATTGTAAAAGTAAAATTACAGAACATTTTCATTAAAGGAAAGGAAGTAGAAGCATTACTTTGAATACTCAGGGAAGAAGGCAACATGATGGAGGTCTGAGTCTGCCATGATGTTATTTGACATCATATATAAGAAGGCATAATGGTAGTGTAGATCGCAGTAAGTTGAGTCTACGGGAATTGATGACTGGCTGTAGGACGACAGCCGACTAGTTCCCATTAAGGAAAAAAACAGGCTGTCTAGTACAGCAGGCATATGCCTCAAGGGGTCCATGTATAAAGTGGATAAGGTGTCAAAAAGGTGATCATTGTTAACCTTAACTGTAAATGCAACAGTGGGATTTCAAGTCTCCTGGCTTGTCTGATGCAGGTACTCATGCCAGATTTTGTCTCTGATCTGTCAAGTTGATAACAAGAGATTTCAGCTGACTGCTTTAGCTGTGGTCCTTGTTTGGTCTCCAAAATATTTGTAAAAAAAATAGACAAAAAATAAATAAAACTTGTGGAGCTAAAGGGGAAAGGGACTCATCTTCTGTCTTTCCGACCAGTTAGGCACCATATGTTTTCATAGAAGGAACCATGCAAGGTGACCCACTAAATGATTTTTCTAAGCGTACATTCGAACAGCTGCTGGCCATTACTTAGTGATCTTTTGCAAAAAGATAATTGCTGCTGCTTGACATTGCACTGTTCTGGATAACAAGACACCACGTACTATTTTACTTTGTCACTCTTAACACGCCATTTGCAGATTCCATTTTCATTTGCTCTCTTAAGGGCCACTTTTTATTTTATAAACGGACCTAAAGTACAGCAAGTTTAAATGACCTGGTTGGCCAGACAAAAAAAGGAAAACAAAATCATGAGTCTAAATGTTTGGCAGTATAGAGTGGTTTGTGTAGAAAAATATCCCTTTTACGTTATTTTTTAGATTGTATTTTTTTTAATCTGCCTCATAACTGATCACATGAAAGGTAGTGTTCATACAGTAAACAGACACGATGCTCGACACCAAGGTGAGGTGTAGTTTATTCCAACATGCACGGCAAACGTTTCGACCCTCCTGGGTCTTTGTCAGGCCAGGACTATAAAAGGAGTGCTGCTTTCCAATAATTATTGTAGTGGAAAATACAGTAAACAACTGCATCAAAAAGAAAAAATAAGTATCCTCTGGACCCAGGAGTAGATGGATGGTCACATTTTAAGTGGCACATATCTACATCTGGAAAGCTCCCCTTATATCGGTGCAGCATGTCCTACAATTGCAGATCCTGCCCCAGCCTCCTACTAGCTGTCACTCAAGGAAGCAGGTCCCGATGTGCTTTATTTCAGAGCTCCTCAGGTGTGGAATAGTCTCCCAGAATCCCAGTTCTCTACTCTCCTCCCTTTACACATCATCTTTGGAAGTACCAGTTAATTTTGTGTCCAGCTCCACCTATATGCTTCTGACAAGCAATGGTGTTAAAGGAATCTAATTAAAATTTAAATCTTTCTAAAACAGAACTTGTAATCCTGCCCTTGTACAGTTTTCACCTCTGTAGCCAAATTATCCTTTACCGTTGATCTTACAGTTGAACACCATCTTGTCAGCAAAGCTGGTCATGGGTCACATTTACATCATCAAACCTACACATAAGAATCAATGCTTGTATCAACCCATTTCTCACCTAAGACACCACACAATCATTCAATTATGGCTATCTTCTTTATTAGTGAGTCCTTTTATATATGGCATTCCTCTGACTTGACCCTGCCCGCTACTATCAAAATGCTGCTGCCAGGCTCATCATTCTCACTTGCCACACCTCATCTGCTGCTCCACTTTGTAAAGCTCTTTAACTCTCTTCTCTGGCTTTTCATTCCTTCAAGAATCACTTTTTTTGATTGAAAACACCAACACACTCTTCCACAACTGTTTCCCCATAACGTCGTCCATCACTAAATACTGTACCTTCTTTTCCTTTATCAGCACCACGTCCCATTCACATCTTCAAGACTTCAAGCGCTCCCATTGCTAAACCCTAAATATTCCAGGCATAGTGGAAAATCATATACCCATCTTTAAAAGTACATGCCATGGTGGAATTCAAACAATAAATATAGTGGCTTCAAGCTTACTAGTTGGCTATATAATAGTTAATTTTATGGTAGTGATGCTTACAGAAGGTTAGGGCATTGTAAAGGTTAACCTGATCCTGACTGTGGTGGGAGTTTACACAAGCCATTTTCACTACTCTTCTCGATGGGCATGATGTATGTGTGGGTTTTGAAAAATTCCATTTGAGCTTAGGGCAGTGATGGTGTACCTATGGCACGGTGCGACCTCCAACGTTCAGGAGCCTTTGATGTGGCCCTTTGCATCTGACTGCATGGTCATCATTTTCATGCATGGTCGGATAGGGAGAATATCAGCAACTAAGGGGGGGAGGAGAGGGGGAAACTAACAGGAAGCGAGTCTGGTATAAAAATGTGAGGCATGTCATAATAAGGCAGAATTGACACAGAGATTGTTAACTTGGTTTATTACATAAAATGTGCACTTGGCTCAAAAGTCTTTGCCATCACTGGCCTAGGCAGTTGGGGCAAGTGCTTTTTTTTTTTTTGTTTAATCTTTGTTTATTGAGTTTTCAAACTTTTTCACATAAAATACATAGGAAAATAACCGGGTATTATTCAAATAACAATATGAAAATAAAAGGGGGAAGGGAAGAAAGAAGAAGGGGGGGTGGGGGGGAAATGGTTTGAGGAGTGGGGGGGGGGAGAATTATAATAGGCATACTAGCAATAGACATTATATAGAAAAATGTGGGGGCAAGTGCTTTTATTTGCCAATCATGCCATTCCCATAATGTAGGGTTTAGGGGGTAATGCGTTCTCAATGCACGCACTAAACCTATGCTATACCTTTGTTCGACGTACATCATGGGTGTACTGTAACTTGCCTCCTTCCAACAGTATGGTTTTAACTACAGTGCAGGGTCACACTAGAGTCATTTATAAAACCTACTGATCTTGTATTAAAACCTACAGATCAACAAATGAGAATCAACTGTTTTTTTTACCCAAACCATTTTAACACAACATAAATAAACTAAAAAGAAGCAAAAGGAGAGATATTTTTTTATAACAGAAGCAAAACTAATTTTTAATAGCACTTCAATCTTATTTTATTGCTTTGCCTCTACTTTGCTTTCATATAGTGGTAAATCCTGGGGATCTCATATGCTACGATATATCTTGGAGAGATATTGAATATATTTATCCACAAACTGTTTACAGCAATTTTACAATAACAAACAAAAACACAAACAAATTACAGGGAAACCAAACACTTTTTCTTAAATCCCGCACAATGCCCACATAGGTAATATAAATGTTGTTGCACTACATTATGGGTTGTGCATTGAGATAAATAGGGTAACATATATTGTAATTTTTTCATGATAGAACCAATTGGTAGATACCGAGAGCAACATTGTGTCATGTGAAGCTTTCTGAAGCATTTCTAAACCATAAATATTGCATGGAATATAAAAGCAGAACATTCTGCACAGATGTGAAGGAGAATGTGGGCATTAGAGGCACTTCAACATCTTTTAAAATGCCTACAAATCTAGGACAATGACGACGCTGCTTTATTCAGGGCAAAAATGTATGGTCCAGCTGGATCAGTAGCATGTAGAGTCTTGGTAGTCTTGAGAATTGAAAATACCCATAATGTGCAAAAACTAAGAAATGGCATTGCTAAGGTAGGCTAGGGTGGTTGAGCAACACAGAGCTCTTAGCATTCACTGAGCACATGATATCATATTCTGCATACTGTTCTCGCTGAAATAGTCCCATAGTCCTACACTGCTGTAGAACATTGATGATGGTGACTTGTAGGGAAGTCTACCAGCAGGGCAACAGTGACATTAAGCCACACTTTGATGGCTAATTAGCCACTTTTGGTAATTGAGTTACCCAGCCAGGATATACAGAGTCTGCTGTTACTCAATGCAGCCCCAAAAATGCATCTATTATATGTGCCCCAGCATAAAACAGTTTACGTGTTGACAACAATTACAAATGTTGTTAAACATGGACTAAACCACCAAAATTATATGTTTTAACAGTAATTTCTCCCTGTTTACGTATTTTATTTTTCTTCTATGAGCTACCAGCCAGAAGATATTCCATAATCTTTGTTCAGAAAACAAATCTTCACTGATTTCTTTTTACTGCAGCTTCACTGAACAGGTCAATTGACTGTTTGTTCCTACTAGTGTGTTGGTTTGTCAGTCATTTAAGCGGAGAAGTAGGAAAGCATTTATGAATTTGAACACAATTGTGAATGAACAGATAGGAAGAATCATTGAGAAGTAGGAGTGATTTAATGTGACAATGTGATTTGAAATAGAAAAAAAATGTCTTCAAGAACATGAAAATGTCTTCCATAATCTCTTGACAGGTCATATGTGAGAAAAATCAATGTAGAAGAGATATCAATCCTAAATATTCAGGGAAGTTAAGCCGTTTTGTCTTTTCGGCTACTAGTCAATATTTAAACATTTGTGTTGTGTGGGCCTGGGGTGTCTTCTTCTGGAGACAAGTAGAACTATGGTCCAACTCACCAAGGACTTTCAAAAAGCAGAGTAGGAGAGAAAACTTTTACTAATCACTAAGCTGTGCTAATTAAAATCTCTGAGGGTCTGAACATGCAATGCAGGACACAATTAAGGCTTTACACAGCACAGAAAACCAATGGTTGAAACCTTGATTTAAAGTCTGCATTTTTTATTTAAAAAAAAAAAAAAAATCTGTATTATCCCTACGGCCCAATTTGTCTTCAGAATTAACACATTTTCTGGTTTTAATAGTCTTTCGAGGCTGAAGTAGGTTAGGAAAGTTACACTCTCCAACTGGAAATGTCCAACCTGGATCTTAGCATGATAAACACCAGGAACAAGTGCCCTCCACAATTCAATAGCAAGAGACAATTTTAGGATAAATTCTGTAACGGTTACTTTTTGAGGATCTATATATTATACTGTCATCAATAAAAAGGAAGCATTTGAAAGAATACTGTCACTATCATTAAATAGAGGAAGTGAAACATTACTTATGTGCCTGACCAGGCAAAATATTTTAAAACATCAAGCTACTACAATGTTACAACACAAAAAAGATCATTTGGGAAAACCTCATCTCCATGGTAGCGCCACCTGATTTGATTAAACTAGCTGTGAGACATTATTTGTAGAAAATATGATACACAAGACAGAGACCCAGGCATCCTATTTATTCTACTATTAAATGTGTAACTGTGTAACTCCATTCTGGACCGGGACATACTTGAAAATGCAAGAAACCTCGAATTCTTCCTGGTAAAACACTTTCTAAATAAATAAATAATCCAAGCAAAAAGGAGGGTTAACTTTACAGTCACACAAGAGTAGACACTACTACACAAAGAACAGACCTTTCTCAAAAAACAATTATACATTCAAACGTGCAGGAGAATATTGTGTTGTCCAATGATCAAGAAAGTGGCTTTACTTAAAATCGTTTTAATTCTGGTACTATGAGTAAGAGTCTGCAAATACATTCATTATTTAGTAGTACAATAGAATTGGTTTTAAACCCCTAAAGCAAACATGAAACAAATGGCAAAAAGAGCTTGAAACGATGCACAACCCCATCCAGTCGCTTTGTATGACGCAGGGAAGTGTTTAATGCTCTCAGGATTGCTCGCTGTGGACTTCACACCTCAACATTACTCCCCCGCTCCCTTCCTCTATCTCATTCAGGCAAAATGTGCAGTCTGCATCTCCACAGAGCTACCAGAGATGCAAAACAACCATGGAAAGAAGCTTGCAGAGCAATTAGGCACAGCATACTGATCTGTGTTGTCTGTGCCTAATTACAACTCTACCGCAACCCTCGCTTCCTCCCTTTCCTCAATTATTTTACAGCTAAAGAGATTTGTAACAGAGTAACACTTCCAAATTAATCTGTACCTTGTCTGTAAGGCAGGCGTGTCTGATATAACAGGCTACAGATTGTATCAAAGGCGCATCAAGTGCTCTGTAACCAAGGCCACAAGTAAAGCGAAACATGCGTTAACCCATTCACAGCTCAGCAGGGGCTGGAGGAGCAGTATTTGGTACTTTTCTTGTAATGCTGTGTATTGTGCGCAATTGATCCGTAAATTGCACTTTTCCAGTTAAAACAATGACATTTTTAACATTCAGTTGCTGACTCAATGAATAAACAAATTATATATTTAATGCAATTCAAGAAAAAGCCTTTTTTACACTCCTACACAGTTTGTAGTGAAACGCGCCTGGGGGAGGTGGGGGGGTTTGAATCAAGTATGCCTACATGCTTTAATTGAAAAAACGTTTTGTGGGAACACAAATTACTTTCATGCTGCACTGATAGTTACCCACCAGGATGTCCAACATTTATATGTACAAACAGCACAATCTAGATCTGTGCTGCAAAAGTAATGAATGTGGATGCATTGTAATGAAAACTGGAGTGCCAGAGGTTAATCTTCCAATTTATAGAGGTGAGAGATGAGGAGGCTTGTGCTAGAGGTAATGCATTAGTACCCTGGTGTAGCAGAGAAATGAGCTTAGGTAGGGGGGGAACATTAGGATGGCTTCACACGTCAGTCTGCTCTACCTCCCTCAAAGTGTGTTATTGGCAAGCGTCAGTTTACTCATTTAACCACTGCAAGACTCAATAAATTCACGTTACCATAAGACAGGGCTTGACAAATTTAATTTAGTTTTAGGAGCCAGCCAAAAAATTTAGGAGCCAGACAACGGCACATCACAAAATCGCACGGACACAGTGGCATACACCCACCTCACATACACAGCCAGTTACATTCACACATACATACATACATACATACACACACACCACATACACAGCCAGTTACATACACACCCAGTTACATTCACACACACCACATACACAGCCAGTTACATTCACACACACCACATACACAGCCAGTTACATTCACACACACACCACATACACAGCCAGTTACATTCACACACACACCACATACACAGCCAGTTACATTCACACACACACACCACATACACAGCCAGTTACATTCACACACACACACCACATACACAGCCAGTTACATTCACACACACACACCACATACACAGCCAGTTACATTCACACACACACACCACATACACAGCCAGTTACATTCACACACACACACCACATACACAGCCAGTTACATTCACACACACACACCACATACACAGCCAGTTACATTCACACACACACACCACATACACAGCCAGTTACATTCACACACACACCACATACACAGCCAGTTACATTCACACACACACCACATACAGTCAGTTACATTCACACACACACAGCAAGTTACATTCACACATACATACATACACACACACACACACACCATATACACAGTCAGTTACATTCACTCATACATACACACAGACCACATACACAGCCAGTTACATTCACTCATACATACACACAGACCACATACACAGCCAGTTACATTCACATACATACACAGTCAGTTACATTCACACATACATACACAGTCAGTTACATTCACACATACATACACAGTCAGTTACATTCACACATACATACACAGTCAGTTACATTCACACATACATACACAGTCAGTTACATTCACACATAGATACACAGTCAGTTACATTCACACATACATACACAGTCAGTTACATTCACACATACATACACAGTCAGTTACATTCACACATACATACACAGTCAGTTACATTCACACATACATACACAGTCAGTTACATTCACACACACACCACATACAGTCAGTTACATTCACTCATACATACATACAGACCACATACACAGCCAGTTATATACACACATACACACTTTTTTTTTTTTTTTAAAGAACAAAAGAATATTTCTTACAGTGTCCTCCCTCCCTGCTGCTTACCTCATTGCAGGGGAGGGGGACATTTATGCTGGAGCCCGATCTCTTTCTGTTCCTGTGCTGTGTTGTCACGTGACAATCGGCACTACAGCGTGTTGCGCGAGGGGGCGGAGCTTACAGTCTGTGTGATCCGCACAGACTTTCTCCCCTCGCGCTGAAAAAGAAAGTAAAAGAAAAACGGATGGCAGCCGGCAAGGGCACCCTGTGACAAACAGTACCCGGGGGCCAGGTCTGATTTCCTGGTCGCCATGGCGACCTGGCGCCCGGGGTTTGTCGAGCCCTGCCATAAGATACTGCAGAGGTGAACTTGTGCTTCCCTCCATTCCATTTTATATATTGTCCTATCTGCTTTATGCACATGGTCGTGGCTCATTAAATTCAAAGCACAGAAGATGGTCAGCCAAAAGATGCTGTTTCACATGCACTTTTTTTTTGTACATTTAAGAATATTTATCAGTTTTCAGTACTCCTGAATGTGTGTCAAATGACCTTGTCAAATAAATAAATAAAGCTTTCTTCAGAACTATTCCCCTCTTTGATTTTCACCCAGGATCTCATATTTTGTCATCCAAGCTCCCTCAGACCCTGTGTGCCCTTCCTACATCTCACACTATCACCCATAGAGCTCAGAACTGGAGGCTCCAGTGGACGCTAAACTCACTCTCCACCAACACACAAGGCAGCCGCTGTAGCGAAGGGGAGTGCTGCCCCTACTGCCATGTGATCAAATATCTGTCTGTCCTGGCATTGCTAGCATTCATGTGCATTGCAATACACTACACGTGTGCCTATAGAAAAAAAAAAAATAAAGTGTAGTAAACCCAGCAATTCCAGAATAGGGGATGGGAGACAGGAACTCCGTGTTCATGTGTTTTGTGGTGTGAAATGCTTTCACTTATGTATGACATGCCTTTGATGATATGTATGTGCTTATACTGAGGTATGACATTTGGTATGATGTACCATTGATATCATGCTTGTGGTATAATGTGCTAGAGATGAGGTGTAGTATGAGACCATATCATGCCTTTTCCTCTGGCATATCACCAGTGGTGTATCTTGATTTTGTGCTGCCCTAGGCAGACAAAATCCGGGCACCGCCCTACCCAAGCTGCACACCCACGTTACACACCTAAGACATGCCCCATCACATCAAGCTCACACTCCCATCACACTCAGTCACACACTCCTACTCCCATCACACTCAGTCACACACTCCTACTCCCATCACACACACTCCGACTCTCATCACACTCAGTCACACACACTCCTACTCCCATCACACACACTCTGACTCCCATCACACTCAGTCACACACACTCCTACTCCCATCACACACACTCGGACTCCCATCACACTCAGTCACAGTCACAGTCACACACACACACACACACACAGTCTCCCATCAGCAATTACCTTTCCCTGGCAGGCAGGCAGCATGGTCCCTCCATGCTGCCTGTTCGGCTTCCCGGCGATTGTGCCGACAGGTCACGTGACCGGGCGAGCGCATGACGTCAGCGCGCCCGTCACGTGACTGTCGGCACTTCCGTGTCGGCACACTGCACGGGGAGCCGAACAGGCAGCACGGAGGTTTCTCTGTGCTGCCTGTTCGGCTCCCCGTGCAGCCTGGCAGGCAGAGCGTTGGTGAGGGGGGATCTTCCGATCCCCTGTCACCTCCGTCTCTGCCTGCAAGTGCGGTCTTTTTTTTAATTTCTTTTCCAGTGCTGGGGGGCGCTGCCGCCCCCCAAAATTTGCCGCCCTAGGCATCCGCCTAGGATGCCTCGCGGTAAATACAGCACTGCATATCACACCTTACCATCATCACACAAGTAAATATGAGTGTGCAAAAATCTATTTACAGGTTGAGTATATCGTATCTGCTCAAGACCAGAAGTATTTTGGATAAAAGATCATTTTTACTAGTAAGATATTTTAAAGCCTCTCGGCACTCAAGAAATAGAACATCAATGCAAATGCTTTTACCGTGATGTAGCTGTGATGCGAGGCATCGTTGGGAACCTGCCATTGGCGTGTCAAGCCTGCACACATGCCATTGTATGACACTTTGTAGGTATGGGAGAATCTGATCATGGAAAGGATATATCGCAGCTTAAGGGGGCTGGATACTGAATACATTGTTATGCCAAAATACTTTAGATAACGGATCATTTTGTAGAACGGATTTCTGGATAAGGGATACTCCTGAACCTGTATATGATGTGAGCCTGATTACACAGATTGATCAGAGCAAACAAACAATCTCATTGGCCATCATTGTGAAAGCACTCAATATGGAGCTTCTTGTTTCATGTGCACCAGCATAAGATGACAGGTGTGAGGGGAAGTAAGAGTGCTCTTTGCAGTGAGGTCATGTATAGAGGTGACTTTGGGTGACTGGCAGGACTCCAGAAACTTGCTATACCTGACTTTTCATTTTTATGGAACATTAGGAAACAAAATAAAATCCTAGATCTGTTTCTTTACATGATGCAGTATATATATATATATATATATATATATATATATATATATATATATATATATATATATATAGTATTGCCAAGTGGAACAGCACCTTTAACTGATAAGTATAGTAGCAGTATTCAGATGTCACAGTCATACATAATGAGGACAGTTTGGCATCATATTGGTGCAAAAATGTTTTTAAAAAAACCTACAACAGAGGTAAAGAAGAATGCACAGCCGTCTGCTAACCTATGCGTGTTGCTCCGAAACAAGCAGTTTAAGG
Organism: Pelodytes ibericus; assembly: GCA_036172795.1. NCBI lineage: Eukaryota > Metazoa > Chordata > Amphibia > Anura > Pelodytidae > Pelodytes > Pelodytes ibericus. The sequence continues at coordinate 110,450,272 of CM069862.1, read as the reverse complement.
ACTTAAGAAGCATGACTAAACTCTGTCCATCAACAAACGATAGAGCCAGGACCAGTATGGTGCCCTCTAGCTCACACTGTACCCAAACCATAGCACTGAAAACAACAAGATCCCCATCTACATCAGGTCATATTTATACTTAAACATTTTATCTGCAACTTGAGTCTGCAAAAATAGTCAATGTGGACATAGTAAAATGCAGCATTTTATCAGTGGGTGTACTTCATTTGGACAAGCGGATGCTAATCTTAGAGTATACGGTTTAACCCCCATCACGCCAGATAGTGTTTTGGTCCTTAATGACCAAAGTGCCAGGGTCCTGTGGGACGCTGCCAAGACACAGAGGTCATGTGTGACGTCGCGGAGGTGTGCCCGAACATGTAAAAAAAAAAAATGTACACGCTGCAAGTCCCTGCAGCAGGATCCACACACAGCTCATGGCAGGGAGCCGCAACAAGCTGGTAAACTTATGACGTTCTATAGAAAATCCTACAGGTGGGATGGGGTTAAAGGAACAATCAGGGTATTTCACTTCCAGGGACCTCTTTGTCATACAGGGATAAATAACTTTGCCTTGACAGATGGTGACTGCAGTGGGATTCAGTCCAAAAAATGCCAGGCCAGTAAGCATGGAAGTCATGTGCCCTCAGAACTATTAGGTTAGAAAGCAAGACTATTGGCAAGATCTGTGATTACATTTTCACTCCAACTTCACAGCAGGAGTTTTTAAAAGTTTATTGAGTTGGATCAACTAAACCTTTGATCCTGAGGTCAATTAATGTTGGATAATAATAACATCTATTCTGAACAACCAATTGGGTTACCTTGCAGTGTGAGAGCGAACCAGATTTAAGTGGCCTTGGTGAGAAAAGTAATATAAAATAGGTTATGATCACACTTCTAAACATGGACATAATATTCTGATCACCAACTTGTGTGTCTAATTTGATTTTTTTTGTAGCCTATTTAACATTAGAGTCTAGATTACCGCAATACTGATCTTTCCTTTTGTTTTTAACAACATTTAAGCCAGATTTTATTATTTTTGACTGCTGCTAGGGTTTAAATCAGTATTTTTATAACCTGTACACCGTGTGGCAGATGCGCTTACTAAAGTTTGACACTGTGTAGATTATACTGCTGTGATCTTGTGTTGTGTTGGAACTCTAGTATGTTCTTATAATAAAATGTAACTTTTGTTGATTATATGCTTTTTCTTTTTATGCTGCTCTAGGCAGGCTAGATTCAGGCACTCGCGCAATCCCCCCCCCCCCCCCCACATTGCAAACCCATTACATGCCCCATCACGCACATTGCACATCCATTTTACATGCCCCAACACCCACATTGCACACCCATGACATGCGCCATCACCTGCATTGCACACCCATGACATGCGCCATCACCTGCATTGCACACCCATGACATGCTCCATCACTCGCATTGCACACCCATGACATGCCCCATCACTCGCATTGCACACCCATGACATGCCCCATCACCCGCATTGCACACCTATTACACGCCCCATCACCAAAATTGCACACCCATTACATGCCCCATCACCCACATTGCACACCCATTACATGCCCAACACCCACATTGCACACCCATTACATGCCCCATCAACCGCATTGCACACCCATTACATGCCCCATCACCCACATTGCACACCCATTACATGCCCCATCAACCGCATTGCACACCCATTACAAGCCCCATCACCCACTTTGCACACCGATTAGATGCCCCACCATACTGCCTGCTTGCTGGTGAGGGGAGATAGTATGATCTCCCTAGCCAGCTTCTCTGCCGGCAAGCTAAATAGAGTGCTGATCAGAACAGAGTCTCCTAATTGAATAAGGTTACGTCTACCTGTTTTATATACACATTTTCTGACTGAGTACTTGTTTGAGCTTTTAATTAAATACATTTTTTCACTCAAATAAAGTTCTTCTTATTCCTGCAAGACTGGTGTGCTGTGTGGTTATTGCCGAGTGCTTGAAAGGGTACTCTAGCCCCCCTTAGAATAGATGTAGCTGTCCCTTCCAAGACCCTTTGACTAATAGCCCTGAAGAGGCCCGGTGTGACAGCCAGGTACCAGTTGGTTAGCCTGGTCCCTGTTACAATATGTTTTATATCATCAGACTATTTTACATTGGACATTTGGACTGTACTTATATTTAAATCAGATGATAAACATCATGGTCCTAAGGGTTATGCGCATGAGGCTATATTTTCATACATTAAACAACAGTGCTGGGAAATAAAAACACATCTTCCATGTTATTAAGCATGATTTATTTTTAGGCAATGGTATCCCTTTAATCTAGAAATTCTCAGCCAAATGTGTGCACCCCCCTCCCACCTGCAGTTCGGTGAAGCCTTTCATGTGCTCAAGTTCAGAGGCATATGTTCAATGCTCCGATGAGAACATTGCTCGGTTTAGCAAGCAAGGAATCTGGAAAGCTTTCCCTCACCCAGGCTCGTTTCATAAAGCTGGCACAATCTGCCTGCAGTCTGAAAACATATACATATTTATAATCATATCAATGTCACAACACATCTTTTTATAGCAATTGCGTATGTGAATATTGGTTTTCCACCAACAAACGTATTAGACTTCACATCGCACCAATAAAAACTGAACACAGAGCATTATGCAAAGAAACAGAACAACAACAAACTCAATTATCTTTATTCAACACTGATTTGCCCAACTTTCAATTCATTTGTGTTTGCTGCTGTTGTCGTTACACAATCATTCTTGGATGTGCTGAATTAAAACAAAGTTATATAGACAAAAGGATACAAGTTCTCCTATAAAAAGGGGATTTATAGCTAGAGTGGGAAAATGATGAAATCCCACCTACAAGCCACTATTTTACAAAGTGATGTATAAATACATTCACACGTTATTATTATAGTTTTATAAAGGAAAAAAAGGATTAGTGAATATGGCGTTCTGTAGTGGTTTTTGGGCTGCAGCAAAACCACTAGTACAGCCACCTTCAAATGTACCAACCAAAATGAAAAATACAAACAGTGAGGGTGCGCAAAAAAACATACAAAAGACTTGTCTTCTTGTCTGTAGTAGATCTATTCTGAAGAAAAAAATAAATATATTTTGAGTATCAAAGTGAATTTTGGTCAGAATCAAGGCTGCCATCAATATACTTTAAATCCCTGAGCCTGGATCCATTAGGCGAATCATATGCATTGTGGGGAGTACCATATATCTCCAATTGAGCCAACTTACTACACTATAAGTTCCTTTTTATTTTTTTTTCCTTTGAGATTTTTCTTTGGAATATATCTACTAAAACCCAGAAGATAAGTCTTTTGCATGTTTTTTGCGCACCCTGTTGGTATTATTATAGTTTTACAGACATTGATAAGCAGGGAGTAGGCAATCAAGCTATTTAGTCACCACAATACAATAAGTCATATGAAAATAATAAGTAAAAATATGGTACTAAAGACACGCAGCAGGCGGTAATTTCCTAGAAACAAGACTTAAATGAGGTTTGGAATGATGGATGTACCAATAACTATTCAATGAACAATACATAGATGTGCAGCTTGTAATTTAGCACACCTGAATAATTTATTTAGTATACACACACAGAGTTTTATTCACTAATCACTTAACTGTGGTGAACAGACAGCCAGGCTGCAATAAATAATGGTACATTGCACTGCATGCACTGTGAGCTGGTTACAATTACCTTGTCTCTCTCTCTCCCTCCCCCCTTGTTTCTCTCTTCCCCTCCCTCCCCCCTTGTTTCTCTCTTCCCCTCCCCCCCCCTTGTTTCTCTCTTCCCCTCCCTCCCTCCCTCCCCTTGTTGCTCTGATTCCCCCCTCCCTCCCCTTGTTGCTCTGGTGCCCCCTCCCTCCCTCCCCTTGTTGCTCTGGTGCCCCCTCCCTCCCCTGTGTAATAATCCCTGGTGGCTAGTGGGGGCAGCCGAGGGATGTCTGCAGACCTCCACTGCTGCCGCCCGGCACGATCGCCGGGACTTCTGTGACGAAAGCGGAAGTACCCGGCTTCTTCATAGAAGCCCCGGCGGTCGTGCCAGGCGGAAGCAGGGGGATCCAGGTCCCCTGCAGCTCTGCTGGGGACCTGGATCCATGTCTTATAATCTGACCTCCATTTGAGGTCAGATAATAAGACGACATCGATTATAAGACGAGGGGGACTTTTCAGAAAAAAAATTCGGGAAAAAACCTAGTCTTATAATCGAGCAAATACGGTATATAACTATAGTGAGCTAGTTCAGTGTGCAAACTATGGGCTGTGGTGAAAGGACAGCAGAGTTTCAAAACACAGACCAGAAAAGCGGTGTTAGAAAAATGATTTAACTCAGCTATTTGTTTCCATAACAGAGCTATTTTGGATCTCTGCTGTCATGTCATCACAACCCACAGTTTAGTGAATAAACCACAGTAAACTATCATGGGAGTTCCCAGATGTCTCTGAGAAGATGCACATAGCCCACATGGTGCTAGAGATGAAGATGTCATGGTGAACAAAATCAAAAGTAATAAATATACATTTTAAAGTGTCAGGTTTAATATGCATTTGCCTAGTTTTTCTCCCCCACACTGGAGTGCTCCTTCAAAGGAACGTTGCCACAAACCACCTTTGCAATGCCAATGTTGAGTATTAAAAATTACCGTATTTGCTCGAATGTAATACAAGGTTTTTTTCAGAGCCTGTCTTGAGAGATGTCTGCACGTATCGGCTGTCCGATCCTCCGGCTGTCCGTCATAATAGACGGAATTGTCGAGCAGCATGGAGGATGTCTGCACATATCGTGCAGACACCCCCCAGCTGCCCCTACTAGCCACTAGGGAGAGAAAGATAAGGGGAGGGAGGGGGGGGGGGGGAGAACGAGACAAGGGGAGGGAGGGGGGGGGGGGGAGAACGAGACAAGGGGAGGGGGGGGAGAACGAGACAAGGGGAGGGAGGGGGGGGGGGAGAACGAGACAAGGGGAGGGGGGGGGGAGAACGAGACAAGGGGAGGGAGGGGGGGGAAGAACGAGACAAGGGGAGGGAGGGGGGGGGGAGAACGAGACAAGGGGAGGGAGAACGAGACAAGGGGAGGGAGGGGGGGGAGAAGAAGACAAGGAGAGGGTGGGGGTAGAAGGAGACAAGGGGGAGAGGTAGAGACAAGGGGGGTAGAGAGGGAGGGAGGGAGAGACCACGTGGGAGGGGGAGAGAGATAAGTCTGGGGGGAGGGAGAGACAACGCTGGGGGGAGGGGGAGAGAGAGGCAGCATTGGCACATAAAAGGAAATAGAAACAAGAAATGCATTTTTTTTATATCATAATTTTTATTAAATAGCAATTTACATGTGAATATATGCAAGTTAAACTTTTTTTTATAGGGTAGTCTTATATTCAGGCTTTTAGTTTTTTTACTAAAGGAATATCCAAAGTTTGGGGGGCCGTCTTATAATCAGGGTCATCTTATATTCGAGCAAATACAGTATTTTAGCAGGATTGAGAACAAATACATAGAAAAGGGTATAGAGGGTGGAAAAATAATTGAAAACACATGACAATATATTAATAACAGGGATCTAATAAGGAGTAGGGCCATCCTTTGCTCCTATGGACACTTAATACAAGTCTAAGTGTTGTTGTGGGACACGACCATTCTGCAAGTAAAGCATTCATGTTCCAGTACTTCCCATAACGGTTCAATGAAGTTTGTATCTGGAAATTGGGGAAGCCTTGTAAGGAGACATCATCCTGGCATACTGAAGTATAAAAATAGAAGATGTTTCTTACACATTGTGAGATCCTGTGAGTGCAAGCAGCATCTGTAATGATTATGTGCTTTTCCTATAATTATTATGAATATTTAGGCACTCATGCAAAGCCATTTCAGCTGTTTGATTAAGCAAGTTTATAAGAAGTGAGGAGTATAATGAAGGTGACAACTGAGATAATCTGAGAAAGTCGGTTTGCACCACAGTTCATAATCAGGCCCTTGTGAGAGATGATACTTGTGTTTTCTAGCAGTACAGGATATTTAAAAGTAAGCAACTACCCGACTGGTACACATTTTCATGATGAATGTGAGAAAACAGGCAATACACTTGGAACATGAGTACACAGTATGGTAGTGCTTACATTATAAAGGTAAATAATCACATGACACAACATAAGGGGTCAGTTGAAGGTAAGTTTGCTTGATTCATTGTGCTTATTTATAACTGTGCAGCTCCTCAAACAATTGAAAGAGCAGTGAAGAGCAGATATAACCCTTACACACTTAACCCCGTGTGCATGGAAACCGGGTTTCCCAGGGTATCATCCAAGTTTAGTCCTGCGCGTGCAACCGAAGACTATGCATTCAGAATTAGTTCATGGGCACTCCCAACGCAACCAGAATGAGATTCAGTGCTGTGTGTGCATAGTGTGCCCAGAAGCATTACTGTGTAAAACATTGCAGCGACCACTGAAAGGCCAGGCAATCACTGATCCCAAACATAACAATTTAGGGATTTAATACCCCTATATCAATGTGTGTGTGTGTGTGTGGGGGGGGGGGGGGGGGGGGGGGAGAAAACACACAAAATTCAGACTAAGTGGGTGGATTGCCACTATTTATTTATATTTGTGCTTACGTGAAGGCGGTATTAAAGGAAATGGGCACTTTTGTGGTTAGCTAAGTAAGGCGCTGCAGAGTTGATGACGCAGCTGTCCATTAGTGGGTGGGCATCCCCGAGCTAAATGAACAAATTGGCAGAGAATGCCAGTGCCTGGGTTTTCTAACATTACTTTGCTTAGAAATCGATTGATTTTTGGTTATAAATAAATCGTGATGTTTAAGACTGAAAATATACACACACAGAACTAAACAAAAAAAAAAAAAAACCCACACTCATATATTGCAAAACAAGCCAAAGAATATATCACCCACATTTCAAATAACAATGGATGTACACTTGTTTCAAGGGAAATGAATAAACAGGGTTAACAGTGGAGTACTGAAACGCTATTTACCTGAGTTATATAGTAAAAGTAATTTTACTATGTAATCATAACTCCCATTGTTACAGTGAGCGTTATGTGCTTTGGAGTTCTGTGATGCACATGAATGGGTTATATATCGCTGTGGACCTCTGTTATACTCGTACACACTGCACATTACAGTGTATTTTGTTGCTGCTGCTTTTTGTAACAGATGGATAAACAATTCAGATTACGGGAAGTTTTAATGCTGTGGAGCTCATACATATCCTGTTGACAAACGTTTGGAGGGTTTAAGGGCATGCTGTTTGGTTGTCCAGGAGACCGTTAAGTACAAGAAGTTAGCATCCATCAGAGATCTATTAGAACCTATGTTCCCTGGCTCATGGAGATTGTAAAGCTCTGTTCATAAAGTTTGATTGCTGTGGCACTCTGTGACACTTCCTCAAAAAACCAACATTCTGCGTGCTAGGAAAACAGGTACACCACGGCAGGATGAAGTACAGATGGAGGTAGGCTTTTGGAAGGAGCATGTCAGCAGAACATTTAATCTACTCAAGAAATAGGTGTGGGATGTGGACACATCGGTCCTGTCAAACACGCTACAACAATAGTCAATTAAACCATGAAGACACGAAGTGCTTAAATAGAAGTAATAACTATGCAAACCAAAGGAATGCTATGGCATTTTGCTCCAAATGTAACATGATTTTTTTTTTTTAAATTGCACACTTTGAATGAAACAAACACACTATTTCTGGGTCACTCCCGGAATGTTCTGCTAGCAAACACATGTGACCTGCGGTTGTAAGGAATACAGCTTCACGTAACTTAATTAGACTCTGGGACAAGCATTTCCACTAGAATGTCACTGTTCTGTCACCGCAGGGATCCAATTACCTGAAAACAGCAGCTCATCACAGGCAGCCAGATTATCAGACACTTTAGTGTACCATAATACGAAAATGAACGTGGGGGGGGGGGGGGGGAACACACAAAATTCAGACTAAGTGGGTGGATTGCCACTATTTATTTATATTTGTGCTTACGTGAAGGCGGTATTAAAGGAAATGGGCACTTTTGTGGTTAGCTAAGTAAGGCGCTGCAGAGTTGATGACGCAGCTGTCCATTAGTGGGTGGGCATCCCCGAGCTAAATGAACAAATTGGCAGAGAATGCCAGTGCCTGGGTTTTCTAACATTACTTTGCTTAGAAATCGATTGATTTTTGGTTATAAATAAATCTTGATGTTTAAGACTGAAAATATACACACACAGAACTAAACAAAAAAAAAAAAAACCCACACTCATATATTGCAAAACAAGCCAAAGAATATATCACCCACATTTCAAATAACAATGGATGTACACTTGTTTCAAGGGAAATGAATAAACAGGGTTAACAGTGGAGTACTGAAACGCTATTTACCTGAGTTATATAGTAAAAGTAATTTTACTATGTAATCATAACTCCCATTGTTACAGTGAGCGTTATGTGCTTTGGAGTTCTGTGATGCACATGAATGGGTTATATATCGCTGTGGACCTCTGTTATACTCGTACACACTGCACATTACAGTGTATTTTGTTGCTGCTGCTTTTTGTAACAGATGGATAAACAATTCAGATTACGGGAAGTTTTAATGCTGTGGAGCTCATACATATCCTGTTGACAAACGTTTGGAGGGTTTAAGGGCATGCTGTTTGGTTGTCCAGGAGACCGTTAAGTACAAGAAGTTAGCATCCATCAGAGATCTATTAGAACCTATGTTCCCTGGCTCATGGAGATTGTAAAGCTCTGTTCATAAAGTTTGATTGCTGTGGCACTCTGTGACACTTCCTCAAAAAACCAACATTCTGCGTGCTAGGAAAACAGGTACACCACGGCAGGATGAAGTACAGATGGAGGTAGGCTTTTGGAAGGAGCATGTCAGCAGAACATTTAATCTACTCAAGAAATAGGTGTGGGATGTGGACACATCGGTCCTGTCAAACACGCTACAACAATAGTCAATTAAACCATGAAGACACGAAGTGCTTAAATAGAAGTAATAACTATGCAAACCAAAGGAATGCTATGGCATTTTGCTCCAAATGTAACATGATTTTTTTTTTTTAAATTGCACACTTTGAATGAAACAAACACACTATTTCTGGGTCACTCCCGGAATGTTCTGCTAGCAAACACATGTGACCTGCGGTTGTAAGGAATACAGCTTCATGTAACTTAATTAGACTCTGGGACAAGCATTTCCACTAGAATGTCACTGTTCTGTCACCGCAGGGATCCAATTACCTGAAAACAGCAGCTCATCACAGGCAGCCAGATTATCAGACACTTTAGTGTACCATAATACGAAAATGAACGCACCGCAAGCACTGGCATTTAAACCTGGTGTTTTATTCAGAGGCAGACAGATTAATTCTTCTTTGGAAGTAAAAGTTCTCCTCATTCTCAGCAGCCATAGTAAAGCGACTATGGTATGAGGGCGATAACATATTGCAAACATTGTGGTATACAGTTAGGGTTATGTATAAAGAGTTTCAAATGCGATCACAGTGAAAACCAATTGAATGTTCCTGCTTGTTGCAGGACTTTTAGAACTTTGCCTCATGGAGTGCAATATACTCTTATTTATTTTTACAAACTTCTGTATTTTCTATGCAGCTTCCTAATAGGGTTACCATCTTATCCACACAAAAATACCGCCTCCATTGACATTGGCCTTATACTATTTTTTTTACCTGCCAGGTGGCAACCATAATTCCAAATCCACGGGCACAAAATTTCAAGACCCTACTGGCCCAAACTTTTCCCAATGTCTAACAAGTTAGACAAACGGTTTGTGTGCTTAATGTTGGAGTTGCTACTGCAACCATCAACTCCAAAATAGCCCATGTGGTTCCTGATGCAAGCCTAATGAATTATCACCTTGGTCTGGCTTGGCCATTTGTAAATGGCCCTCCAAATGTTGTGCACACTAAATACCATGTTTGAATGATTACCGTATTTGCTCGATTATAAGACGACCCTGATTATAAGACGACCCCCCAAACTTTGGGTATTCCTTTAGGAAAAAAACTAAAAGCCTGATTATAAGACTACCCTATAGGAAAAAAGTTCAACTTGTATATATTAACATGTAAATTGCTTTTTTAATAAAAAAATTATATAAAAAAATGCATTTATTGTTTTTATTTCCTTTTATGTGCCAATGCTGCCTCTCTCCCCCCGGTCCGTCATAATAGACGGAAGTGTCAGGCAGCATGGAGGATGTGCCCGATTCTTCCTGGTGGCTAGCGGGGCAGCAGAGGATGTCTGTGCGATGAGCGCAGACCTCCCCTGCTGCCGCCCGGCACGACCGCCGGGACTTCTATGACGAAGCCGGAAGTACCCGGCTTCATCATAGAAGTCCCGGTGGTCGTGCCGGGCGGCAGCAGGGGGAGTCTGCGCTCATCGCACAGACATCCCCTGCTTTTAGAGAGGGGGATCCAGGTCCCCTGCAGCTCTGCTGGGGACCTGGATCCATGTCTTATAGGACGACCTCGAATGTAAGACGAGGGGTAGTTTTCAGAAAAAAATATCTGAAAAAAACCTTGTCTTATAATCGAGCAAATACGGTATATTGTCAGTTAGAACTATTTGAAAGACTGGTCATCTTTATTTTAGAGTAATTATTGGCAGCAGGCAGGGACAATTTCACATGGGCACTTTCTTAGGATCCTTCTGCTAGTGAATGGGCGTGGCTAAATGTAAGCCACACCCACTCCTGATTGTTCCTTGTTCTGATAATGCATACATTCCTTTATAGGTTTTGCCCATTTTAATCATGTTCCATTAACATACTGTACCCAACCCACAAAGCATTTTAATTTAGGTTATCTGCTTGGAATGGGTTAACAGTAGACTTTGTGGTTTTATAGTTCTGATTAACTGCACAAACAGAAAAGCAAAAATGAACAGTTTAAAAAAAAGTTATTCAATAATTGATGAGTCAGGGTGCTCAGGGTACTGTGTTGAACAAAAATGTATAACAAGGGTCAAAATCTACAATATCAAAGAATATGCTTATTCTACTAGGAACTCCATATAATGTTTTGTATGCAGCTCAGTCTGAAGTGGAATCGTTGTTCAGGCACCCCACTCTTGAAAAGGGTTTCTCATTTAGGAACCTTCACGGGTACACCACATCTCACTAGACGGAGATATACAAGCTCCATATGAGATGTAAAACCTAATGTAGTCTGCACTGCTCCCTGGAGCCAGCTAGCAAACATGATTAATAAGAATTGTAATATACTGCATAATTTCCCGAATGCTGGGACACAAAACGCTATTTAATCTCACCTTTATTGCTCAGACTCGCTGCTGTGGAGAGGAGGGCTCTCAATCAAAACTTCCATCTAGCACAGAACAACCTATGCATTTTCCATCCGCACCCCACACAGCAGGGTGATGGGTGGGGGTGGGGGGTATTGGCTGTGAACAATATAAGGGGCTTCCTTAAATTAAGGGAGTGAAAGGGTTAAACAGTACAGTGCTAACTACGATGTTTGCAATTAGTCAGACAGAATGAATAATGAAAGTAAATCTATTTATTCACATTTAAGAAGGCAGGAATCCACTTTATAGAAAAACAGAGTCTGAAAGCAAAACGGATTCACTTGTTTAAACCTCCATCAACCTTTCCTCCAAAATGATCCAGTATTTACAAATTAAGTAATATAAAACAACACAGACCCGGTTTGGTACCCTGGTTCTGTATCACTGTTCACCATCCAATATTCTGATTCTTTGGGACACTGCAGGTCAAAATATGTGGGATGTAGTTTGGCAACACAACTACACGTGATCAGCTGGTTGCCATCTTTTTGCCAATGCAACCGTGCATCAGCATGTGCCCTGGCACGCTGCACGATAGAATGCCATGTTTCCATAAAGGCCCCGCTCACTGCCACCCCAAACTGCAAGATTACAGTTAAGTTAAGAGGCATGGATACATCTAGATGCAGTTTAGATGGCATGTATTTTATATAGATTGCTTTTTAAACTTTACCCAAAAATTGTGGTTTATAGATAACCCAAATGGTTATCACAATGCTTGCAATCTATTTTTGTCTTTATATCATGATCACTATAGTTGCTGAGAACTATGAGACCTTCTGTTTTCAGAATTGATCCACATAACTCCTAATCTACAATCATGCCCCCACACTCCCATAACTAGGAAGTATGACACGAGAAAGAGGGAGCAGGCCGAGAACGCAAAAGACAAGATGTCAGCACTGAATCACAGAACATGCCAATGGTTTATATGTAAATTGTTAGGTCCAACACATTAGACCAAGATAAAAGGTAAGCATCAAGGGAAGACTTTTGTATGGTAATTTATTATTAATGTTTAGTGTTTAATCCCTCTACAACCATGCTAATACTTAAATGGCCGGATTAATAGCATTCCCATTGAAGTCAGATTTTCACGTTGATGAAGGAGGTAAGCCATGTAGTCCCAGTGGATGGCTTGTACATGTGATAGAAATGTGGTCCCTTTAATACTACAATACTGCATAGGTACAATATGGTGCCTCATCTGTAAACCAAGCCTACAAAAATAAGGCAGTTAATCCATCATCATAAATATCTGTAACATCTAGAAGCCAGGAAAATGGTGCTTCTATGGAGTTCTACTTAAAACATTAACAAAAAATTGAGGTGCCAGCAGTAGTGATTTTAGTGTTGCCTTAACAAAGGCTCATTTTCATGGGAGCAAACATATTGACTTTCTGTGATTATTGCTCCCCCTTAGGTTATTCCATTCATTGATTGTTAATTATAGGTAAAGCACCTTCAGGAGGAGGAGTAGGAAGATGGGAGGTAAACCCAGGATAATTATGTAACCCTCATCCTCCAAGAGCTTTAATATTCTTCTAATTAGGCAAATAAATAATAAGAATGTGTGTATAACATAATGCAGTTCGTGCCCTTGAGGACAAAGGTTTGCCACATGGTCTCATGTGAAGTTGTTTTTTCTATTTTTTTATGTAGTTGTGCGAAAACAAATACACTCTGTAGATTATATGGATAACTAGGAAGAAACAAACAAACACTGTTAGTGTAATGTGAAAGTTGAGCTAAATTAAAGGGAATTACAACATTTTCCTTTTTATTTAGGGATGTCAGTGGACAGGTTTGTGCTTTTTCCTGCATTGGTGCAAGGAGATATTGCCATCTGTACCAATTAACTTGTTATAAAAGCACACTTCTGCCAAAAAACAACAACAAACAGAACCAGACTTGCATCCCTCTTAGGCAGAGAGGCTATCAGCATTCAGTACTATTGTCCTAAAAACATTTTATAATCTCAAAATGTGGCCAATATTGGTAACATTAGGCATAAAAGTAGACATTATTTCAGAAGTGTTGGCCAGGGTACAGTTACCCCTCTATATTTCCCCCTTGTAACTGCTTAATTTGCCTTGTAGGACATTCTGGCCCTATGTTTGAAGCACTTTCTTCAGCAATGTGTAGGGTTGCCACCTTTACTGCAAAAAAATACCAGCCATGCTACTGCCTCCATAGACTTATGGCCAGAAGCCCATTTTTTTACCGGGGTGCTGGTAAAATACCGGTCAGGTGGCAACCCAATCAATGTGAGTGGGTATACATATAAAAGAAAAAAAAAAGATATAGCATAGATCAGAGTTTTCGAAGCCAAAACATACCAATTCAGGGGCTGGCCTACTTATTTGTAGGAAACAAGAAATGGTACTTCCATAGTGTTCTTTGTAAAATTACAGGATCCAATAGTAGGGATTTTAGAAGCCTCAGTGTGATGGAACCCTCGACCACTGGGGTTCTTGGAGAGAAGTAATGGCCCACCTCCTCTCAAACTATGGACCCTGTCTGTGTATGTGATAGTTATGGGGGTACACACTTTGGGGCCACAGTACAGCTGGACTTCTAACACAGGGTGCCCAGGACTAGTTCACTCAAGATGTCAGCTAAGCCATTGTGTTCCCTAGGTTGAGAATGTCTCCTGTCCTTCACACTCCAGTCTCTCAGGAGGTGTTAAAGAATGTTATTATGTTACTGTTGCAATATGTTAAATATCCAGTTCCTGGTTAATATGTGTCAAATATATTCTTCTCAGTATGTCAAATTCCCCATTGTCTTTATGAAAGTCATTCAGTGTCCTTTCCTTTTGTATCTAAGTGTACTCTGGAGGTATCTGAGCTTGACGCCTTTGTATTCTGAAAGGTCTGAGGCATTTCCCCATTGTATATCCTACTGGTATGTTTGTTCATTAGGTGTCTGTACTTGCTGCACTTGGAAGCAGAGGGGTCAATACCTGCCTCCTTCACCAGTGGGTAGAGGACTGCCTTGGCTTTGGTCACGTTATGCTACCAGCTACTGCTCATTCAGGATCACTTTGCAAAGTCTCTTTACTGAAACCGGCATCCTGGGAGAGATATAGTCACTGACTTGACCCCAGTCTCAGCAACATTCCCCCTTCAGGAAGATACACCCAGGGGAGAAGCTGCTGTAAGGTTCCGTATCGTCACACTTAGCCATCCTGGGTGTAGGGATCTGTCTGGCACAGATTGTAAATTTCAAAACCACAGCCAATAGCAAAGCATTAACTTTTATCTGACTGGTAATCTGTGGGAGATTTCCACTGTTAAAAAAATCTGGGCCCCTGGATTACACATTGCTATACTGTTACTCAGTGAGCCCATGGTAATTAAATGATGGTGTCAGTCATTGGACTGTGAAGCAGAGGAAGCTCTTGGTAAATTTTATGTTTCCCCAGAGACCTGTTAGGGATATGTGTAGGAAGCCCCTATCCAATCAGCAGCTTTAAAGCTCTTCTGCATACAATAATAGACCATGCTTGGTGGCACAGTAAAATATGTATATATATGAAATGCTGCAGATCTCATACTATCGCGCAACGAGAAGAGGTATCTGTTCCCAGATGTGCTCCAAATCATGTTAACTGCATTTTAATCTCGCTTAGGTGACTGAGCCAGGCCACCGCCTTACTGCCTTCTCTCAGCAGCAATGAAGTCAGGACCAAGTCTACAAAACAGTATCTCTGAAATGCTGCGCACACTATACTGAGAGGGTGTTTTTTTTTTCTTATAAATACAAATAGGTAAAATAAAAAAATTATGATATATTACAAAAATCCTTATAGAACGTTGATTTTAAGTGAACAAAAAGACGGTTTATATGAACAGACGTATGTAGTAATTAGCATCGGGGCTTAAAAAATATCTGGAGTTTATATGGCGTGAAGAATATTCAAAAGGAACTTTCTCAAATGGATAACATTAATTTGTACATACAATTACAGGATTATTGCAATTTAATTGTTGCTACATGTTAGAAGAAATTATATCTGGGGTTTTTTTTTTGGGGGGGGGGGGGGGGGGGTTAACAGAAAAGGCACAACATTCAACACTGAAACTCCCATCAAGGTCAGCCAGAGTCCAACAATCTGCCCACTTGCATTTTGAGCTATCCAATCTCTTCTGTGTACGCAATGGTCTGTCACAGTCTACCTTGACAGCAAAGACTGTAGATCCTTGTTCAAATCTCCTTTTCCTTTGTTTCCCCAAAGATAACCTTGTGTAATTTCTATAGCCCTTCGGGTGAAATTATTCCTAGTCACTTCTCTTTATTGGCTTTTACTCATAACATTGTAACATTGCATTGTACTGTATTACATTGTTTTTAGTTATTCATTTTAAAGCAAGCCTCAGAATGTTTAAAAGTAAGCATGCCTTCTTTCCCATAAACATTTACCTGGTGAGAATTAGATTTACACGTATAAGTGAAAAGTCACTCACACCCTCCCCAATAATAAACAGGGCTGGGAACCGGAAAAATGGTTTCCAGCCCACCATTATATACATATGAGGGAGGGCCAGGACAAGAAGTCCTGGGTCTGGGAGTCGGCTAAACGAAAGTGGCTTGACATGCAAAGTACACGTTTCCTATTGAAAACCAGTTCATTTGCATATCAAGCCACAGGTGATGTCATAAGCAGAAGACTGCACAAACACATTTTGTCCCAATTTAGGCATTTACTTGCAGGTTTCCTAACACTGTGTAGTTATCATTTTCGAAAAAAAATGTATGCTCTACATTTCACAGTAAATAACTATGTTTAGGTGATCCAGTCCCAATGGGTGTAGACCAGTTTCTTAGCTGTAGCAATTAAAAGCAAAGCAGTTAAAATGCCAAGCCTGACTGAACACAACAAAAAATAATCTGTACTAAAGGTGGTAATTTATAATAAGGAAGAATGTATTTATTTAAGCATATAAGCACCCAATTATATTTGGAGAAGATATACCCAATTATACTGATAGTAGTTTTTAGGAACAATGTCCAAGGGTACAATCTATTCCATCATATGCATCCCTTTTCCAAACAGCAGCCTGATTCAAGTTGTCAAAAAAGTCAACTGTTGTTAGAAACTTGCAGAGAGGCATTAATTGAACAACCAGAGATCAGGTAAAAGAGGAGTTCAATAGAAATTGCCTGACATATAGTCCGTGTCAATGCCAGAAAGCACTAGCACTACAATGCTGAATATTGTAACCAAAGTACACAAGAAAGTTAGCAGTCCTGTGTTAGAGGAAGCCCAGTATTGTAACCAATGCATAAAAATAATTAGCTATCCTCTAGTATCGGGTCTCTAACCCTGATATTAAACTGCGGTTTCCAGAGAATAAATTATCTTTAGAAACTCCTGAAAGCTAGAGTCACATCAACTACAATTGTATTTGTAATAAAAGTCATTTTTCGAACTGCATAATTAACGTTAATAGTAGCGGAGAGATTCTGAGCAGTGGGCTAAGTGATACTGTCAAGCTGCCCGAGGCACGTTTCACCGCACAGTGTTTGTCAGGGGTGAGTTTTCATATTTACCTCTAGAAAGAGAGCTTGGTGTTCAATTCATAGTGAAATCTTTGTCATGGGGAAAAGTTACCATTTTAATGTGGTTTTTTCAATGCTAGTTTATATTTTATAAAGGTTATATTTTAAGTTTAGCCTATTAGGATTTTATGATTCATAATTATAAATGTGGATGTATTTCATCTTATAGGGTTCTCCTGTCTCTCCACGGTTTCTCATTGCAGCAGCAGGCAAGTTATTGCCCTACAGTTGCTTTATGGCTATATTTTTGAGTTCATCTGCATAGCCCCTGCACAGCTGGTGTTTGCCACTCCCACACACCACAACAGGAGAAATCTGTAGATCATGGGCATCCACCATTTTTCAAAAGTTGTCCACTTGTTCATAATTTCATGTGTATGACTATGACCTGTTAGTTTCTAACAACGGGTATCAGGGTACAGCCATCTATCGGGTAGCACAACAGGGCATCACATAATGCTGCCTGATCTTGCTAGGTTGTTTCACAATGAGGTGAATGGCTTCTGCCCGAGTAAAATGCCTTTTGAATGGTGCTCCTAGATTGCTAGGACTTCAAAGCTCCATGACATATTTGCAGCTACTGGGGTGCTAGTGTATGACATGCGAGTACCTATTCTCTCTTCAAGGAGGGAGGTGTATCACAACATTAAACCCAATGACAGAGAGCACTGGTCACAGAGCTCAGCTCTGAAATGTTAGGATGGAATTCAGTGTTCAAAGTATGAATAAAGAGCAATATTTTTGGAAAGATACTAACTGGAAGCATTATTCAAAATGTGTTTCAATAAAGCATACATATAATTCTGCCCAATTAAACTGTTTGTTGGGTTTAGTCCCTCTTTAAAATATGTATTTATGAGTCAAGTCAGGTAGTCCATACTCCGATGTCATATGTCACTCAATGGACACCACTGGATTTGAAAAAGCCATCTATTCATCTGCAGGTTTAATAGCAATCTTAACTATGAAGCAGAAAATATCTGTTTTTGTGTCTGAAGCAAGAAAAACTCTTTATCGCTGAACTCCGGAATCATTAAATTTGCATGGCTTATTCATGCTAGAATGTCTAGGTCAACACCTATTTTTCAGCTCTCTACATTGTTCCTTTGACTAGTTATGAGTTCATTACTTTTTGAGGTGATAAGATACCACATTTTCACGAACCACCGTGACTCGGGGTGAAAGAACTCGGAGCTGGAGCCGGCTGGCTGAAACTGAAGCTGGCCAGCAAAAGTAGGTTGCTACTTTTACCTAGTATGTGTTCATTGGTTCCCCCCCATTCCTGGCACCAGATTTAATTGTATTAACCATTGTATTGAAGTTAATCCTGTTATGAGTGTATTGTTTAATCATCTGTTATCAAAATGTTTAAATGTATAAAATGTACTATCTTGTCTTCAATAAAATGTTCTTGCTGTGAAATCCTTGGTAGCCGTCTCTACTTCTGGAAATTGCTACGAGCCTAATATGACTAAGGGTGTTGACCAGGAAGCGGACAATTGATTTTGAAAGATTGAAGGCTGAGGAGATATTGGAACAATAAAAACAAGAACTAAACATCTCGGCTACTGAGCCATCTTGTTACACACAAACTGCGAACTTGATGGGTCATTGTTCTACATCACCAGTGATAATTGATGGAACATAGACTAAACATCAAATTTTCTTCAAGGCGGAGAGTGCAGAATGCATGCTGTTTACAAGACGGAGCAACGAGAACATGCCAAATGCTTTCACAACCAAAACTACACTGAAATACACTGAATCGAAGAGCAGTGTCAAGAATGTAAATCCCAGGCAAAGCCGGGTAGCAGAGCTAGTTTGTTTATAAATAGATTTGTAGAGACAGAATGGATCATGTTAAAGGAAATTGTAGCCTAACTTAAAATGTGTTTTTTTTTTTTCATATGCATAGTCAAAAGCGAAGAGACTGCATTTTAGGTCAGAAAGATGGACTACACCCTAGAGATGAGGGTATGCAGTATCATGTTATAGCACCGGACATGCTTGCTGTAAAAAACACACACACACAAAAAAAAACACGACAACACAACAAATGTCACATGACAAATTGTTACAGAGGGACATTGGACCATTCTTTCTATCCAGTCTTAAAGGGGTGATTTATCACAGATGTAATATTTCTTATGATGGGAAGAAACTACGGACCATATCAGAAGCTAGGATTTCCATGTAAAATTTAATGTACCTCATTTCAGAGCCAGGAGGGACATACTAGAAGCTTGGATTTCCTTCACCAAATTTTGTTCAAAAAGAACTGCTGGGGGTACCCTGGGAAGAGAGGAGAACCATTTTCCAATATTGGTATGGTTAAATGTATATCACTGAATGCACAGGCAATAAACTCCCCATTTAAGAAATCGGTTATTTGGAACCTATTTAGAAGGAAGAAAATCTCCAAGAGATGCATTGGAAAAAAGAGGATGCTGGGAGAATGAAGTACTCTGGATATTACAGAATATGGGATTCCTCTCTGGAGGTGATTAAAAAAAAAGTGTGTGGCGATACTGGTTTTGGATACACTAGATTTTGAGGTTAAATATAGATACCAAGATCCAGAAGCAAGGATAGTTATTCTGATTTGTAAAATAGATCAAGTGATATACACTATAGCTAACATACATGCCCCAAACAAGAACCCAGCAGGGTTTGTCAAAAGAGCTATAAATAGAGTGAATAAGGTAAAGCAGGGTCATGTGATAATGGCAGGTGACTTTAATTGGGCTGACTAGGTGGACCAAATGGTTCTTATCTGCCGACACATTCTATGTTTCTATATGATACTAGAAGTAGGTAAAGACAAGAAAATTACCAAGGGTATTAGATGTCCAGAGGAACTAATAAAATAGTCCAAGGGTCTTCAAAATACCTTTAAAATAAGTAGACTCTATGATATATGTATAATTTATAATCCAGGACAGGTGGTCTACACACACTATTCAGTAGCCCATAATTCGTATGCCAGGAATGATATGTTTTGGACAGATGAGAAATTGGCTAGAAAGGTGAAAAAGGGCACATATTAAAGAATTAACCTGGACCGACCATAATGCAGTAATTGTAGTTTTTAATGAGATAACGAGAGACCGTTCCAGCTGGAGACAATGAAAAATGAATCTTGGACCAACAGACAATATATTATGGACATGTCAGAACTATTCTTTTCTGAGAATAGGACTGAAGGGATGACAATGATTAATATCTGGTGTACATATAAAAGTGTACTGAGAGGCTATTTTGTAAAACTGGGATCCCAACTTAAAAGAAAGTCCCAAAATAACCTGACAGATCTATACCTAGTTTTATAACCTATCTAGATGAAATAACGAAGAACCTGAAGAACATTCAGCAATTTCTATAAAGATATATACTGTCTTCCGGAATAAAGGATATAACGAAAATAGAAAAATATATGAAGGAGGTAAAACTGTATCTGTATCAATACAGATGGGGGAGCTTAGTCTCCCTATACCTGCTCAAGAGATAGAAAGGCAGATTAGAAACGTAAAACCAAATAAGGCCCCACGACCAGATGGCTATCCAAATTCTTGTGGGAAACTCTCAAATGATAAATTAAATATTGCGAAGTTAAAGTATAATCACATTAAATATCCCAGACACTATAGAGAGAGATGAAAAAAATATCCATTTGAGTGGGAGAAAAAAAAAAGAAGTCTAGAATATCTGGGACTTCAAATGGCTCTTAATACTACAAATCAACTACCATTTACTGTTAACCAAATTAAAAAAACGCTGCAAGGACTGGAGCCATCAGGAGATCTCATGGTGAGGCCGAATAAGCACCATAAAATCTTACATACTCCGGGGTTTGGCTCTACCTGGTCAGGATACTACCAATAGTACTTCCTAAGGACTGTCTGAATGAAATCCAAAGAATATTTGATCAGTTTATCTGGGAGAGCATGAAGCCCAGAGAGGCAAGAAAGTTGCTCATCCGTAAGCTGAAAAAAGCTGGATTGGGAGTCCCAGATATTAAAAGATATCATGATGCACATATGGTCTTACATATTATTGGATGGCAAGATAAAAATAATAAATTAGAGCTGTGGTATGGGAGGGGCATAGAGAAAAGTAAGCCTGAACCTTACAAAAGAGGAAGAAGATTTGGTAATAAATCAGAGATGGCATATCGAACAGGCGGTCGTGGCAAGGATTTATCCAACAGCCTCACCTATTTGTTCGATGTGTCAGAGAGAAATAGGAACAAACATCTACATCTGGTGGGACTGTTTGGATCTGCAACCTATGTGGCATTTGGTCTTTGGAATTTTGGCCTTTTGGGGCATAGCAGGTATTTTTATTGGAAATGGAGAGGGTGAGAAGTAAAATCACAAATAAGGGATATGATATATGGCAAGAGAAATATGCATAGACCTCCAGCGTGTCCAGGGGATAGGTAACATCAAGCAATAGAATATGTTCGAAGGCATTTTTAAGTTTTTCATGTTTGTACGTTATATATCCGTATATACTCTTTGAAAAATTACATGTATTATGGGGGAAAGTGACACTGTGGCATGTCCTGCAGACGCAGTTTAGTGGGGCAAAGTCATACTGTGGTATGTTCTGGGGGGCAAATTTACACTGTGGTATGGAAATCGTGTGGGTGCAATATGAGTACAAGCCAAGTGCTGTGGGTACTGTATGGTGCTGTGTTAAGTTCTTTAGGTGCAATATGGGTACATAGAAAGGACATAAAAACAAGAAATGAACAATCTTTAAATAACGTTTTTTATTATAAAAGTTGAATATAATATTAAAAAGTTCATATAAGTGTAAATGCATCTAGTCATGTGCATATATTTGGGGTCCACCTCAAGCTTTTGAAAAAGCTGGAAATATTTAATATTTTAAGTTTTTTTGTGGTCAGAAACGTAATATTACTTTTGCTGAGAGGGTGGTGGGTGCATGGAATAGTCTTCCGGCAGAAGTGGTAGAGGTTAATACAGTAAAGGAGTTTAAGCATGCATGGGATAAGCATAAGGCTATTCTATATATAAGTTGAGGCCAGGGATTATTGAAAGTATTACTATCTAAGAGGGTAGTGGATGCATGGAATAGTCTTCCAGCAGAAGTGGTAGAGGTTAATAGAGTGGAGGTCAGAAACGTAGTATTACTTTACTGAGAGGGTGGTGGATGCATGGAATAGCCTTCCAGCAGAAGTGGTAGAGGTTAATACAGTGAAGGAGTTTAATCATGCATGGGATAGGCATAAAGCTATCCTAGATATAAGATAAGGCCAGGGACTAATTAAAGTATTACTTCACTGATAAGGTAGTGAATACATGGAATGGCCTTCCAGCAGAAGTGTCAGAGGTTCATACTAATGTATGTTTTAAGGTGTAGACACAGCTCTCTCTGACTGAAGCACATCTGCACACGTTACATATTTCATGTAAAAGTGATAAAATGCACCTGCCTGATGTAGATGTTGTGCTGCGAATGTATCTGTTGTATACCAAGGATGCATGGTAATGTCGGGGACAACTTGGTGATATAATCTACACTGTGACAAGTAGGTGGGGTTGAATTATGCTATGTGGAGTGGGTGTGGCTTTTGACAGTAGGTGTGGTCAATGAGATGCAAAGTGTCCCTGGAATTTTTTTTTCAAATGTTGCCAACTATGCTAAAGAGTGGAATACTAAAGGTAAAATCAAAACATTAATGACATTAAACTGAAAATTAGTATAGAGGATTATCGTAAGATTTTCCAGGTACTGGATTAAATTAGATGCTATTTAATCATTATTATTATATTTGAAATTGCAAATGCTAATTTGTAATATTGTGGCAGTATCATATCACAAGGGATGTAATTAGCTGTATTCTTCCTGGAAAGAGACTTATTAAAATTCTAGACATCCTTGTCTATTTTAACAATAGGAATTAACCAGCTAACATCTGGATAATGTCTTTTAAGTTAAGGAATTGTTGGGCAACAATCAAATTAGCCCTTTTTTGTCTTTACTATGAAATTATAGTCGGTGATGCCCAGATTCTTATATCACTTTACATACCTTTTCCATGGCTCCAAAAGAAAAGAAAAAAAGTCTAACCTAGGGTCTTTTGTCTAGACTTGCACACTACTCATGGGGGGTCTAATAAAAAGACCCTGTACAGGTATAGGTCCTATGATGAAGAGCTTTTGAGTGCTTAAAACGCATAAGGTATTGTGAGGAGTTTGTTTTTCTCCCTTCATGCATGATTATTGCTAGCACCTTGAAGTTGCACTAGTCTATTTGTTACTACTTGTATATTTTTCTGCACCGGAGCACTGGGTTGCATTAAGTTTTCCGTCATATGAGGATTTTCCTTCACCTAAAGGTCACCTTCCCAGCCTGCACCATGGGTGGTGTCAGCAGGTCATCTGGGATTTTCTCCATTAAACCGATTTTGTAGGTTTGATTTTTTTTTTCTTTCCTCCCAGTTTGTTGCAATGCCAGATAATCAGACCCCTGCTCAGAGAACTATCGACAGCTTGGCATATGTAATCAGTGACACATGTGCTTCTAGCTGTGCCCTCTGTCACAGGATAAATCCAGCTATAGGTTACTGCTGCCACAATTTCTTCTGGTTAACCACAATTTGCTGTTTGTTTCAAACATTGTTAGTAGAATCTGCAGCATGTTTCACCTCATATTGAGTTCCACACAGGCATGATCGAAAAGGAAATGCACTTTAACACAGTGTTTGGAACAGAGCCCCCTCGCTACTACAACAGTCCTTGTTATTGGGTTATCAAAGATGCATAGGATTTTTGTAAAATGTTTAAAAAAAAAAAAAAAAGAAAAATGGGAGTATGTAACAGATTGTAACGGAAGACAAAAACAAACTGACCCATTTATCTGCCTGTAACAAAAGCTCAGATTTAGATGTTCTTTAGGATAGCATAATGAACAACTCAGATATTCCCTAATCTATTTACACGGTTAGCCTTTATACTGCTTCCACTAAATCCTACGCGTAACAGATCCCAGAATATGTCAGGGCTCCTAAGATCCATACTGCTGGCTACTAACGTTTTTGAAAGCTTTACACTGAACTTTATTGGAGGTACCATTTGCTTAGCTCCTAAACATAACTAGACTGGCTCCTGAATTTGTCTCCTAAAGTATGGTAGGGATGGTAGCGTGGTAACAGGGATGAAAGTGAACAGGAGTGATAAACTGTACTAAAACATATGGCATGGTATAATGGACGCAAATTTAGCAAACTGGGGTGTAAAATGACAGTGATGAGTAAAACATTGGATAGATGAGGAGAAAGATGGGTATATAATATATAGGGAAATGTATAGGGAAGAGTTTTATTGAGGTAAAAACGTTGAGGTACTGGTTGCATTAAAGCAGGGTTATAAATAGTGTCGTCCCCCCCCCCCTATTCTACAAAGTAAATCAGATGTGTGTCTTTAGAGATACATGCAGTTTTACTCACGGATCTGCCACAGAGTAGAGGCAGAGCCTGTTGGAATGCTAGCGCACGCAGACAGTATCAGGATGCACAGTCAGATTGGGGGCTCGCCCAACTCGTCTCATTGGTCTGTAGTATGGAACAGGGATCTCTCCTCTGCTAATGCAGAGAGCAAGCCTAGTTTTTACATGGAACCAGCAGAGGGTAACTAGTTAAAGGTCCCTCTGCTGATTCTATGTAAAATGTGCTCCATTACTTTCCTCTATAATTCTTTACCTAGAATAAACCATAAAAAAAAGTAAGAATAAAATACGTACTTTGCATGTGACTAGTTTAATAGACAAAAACTCACTACTGACAATCATCTTTGGCATTTACAATTTAAATGGAAAGTACATTCTTTTCAACAGTACATTAGAGTACATTCTTTTCAAAAGTACATTCATTCAGTGCTGAAACCACATGTAAATATCTTCTATATTTATTATCTGCTAGTCAATAAAAAGACTCATTTGGAGTACAGAGATCTTCCATACATTTGGGGAAGTTGTTGGTATGCTTTTCCGAAGTACCAGTTTAAAGTATAAATATACTTATGAAATGAATATAATGTTGAGCAAGTGATAAGGTTTTCCATTATGTAACCTTATGGAATGCTTGGAAATAAAACAATGCTACACTATCCAAAAACCAAAACATAAAAAGTCAAAGTAATGTTCAATCTCTAGATGATGCGATTCCTCCACAATTTACCCAGTGTGTGTGGTGATTATTGAAACATTCGGGAAAATGTTAGCAAGAATTCACACGCTTTTAGCATTGCCATGTTACAAACATACACAGATCATAAGATAATATTGAGTTTGTGTAGAGAAGGTAATACAGGTAAATGCATAATCATGGCACTCGTGACTGGTAGCATACATACCCATTATAATCAGACAATCAGCGTTAACACCACAGCTAGCGTCCGTACTAAATCTTTTTTAGTAATTTAAAAGCTTTGTAACTAACCTCAAAGAACCGCTTTGTGAGCCCACTAGCCAGTAGTAGCAGAGAATCAATATACCCCCTTCCTTGACTCAGAACTGTCATAGAGGGCAGTGAAGGAGCAGGAAGAGTCAGAGGGATGCGTAACAGGTGACCAAGTAATTAGGTCTGGTGTTCAGTAAGCTTTCATGGCCCTCTTCATGCGCTGTCGCACACTGTTTCTTTGATGTGCTGTGGACACTTCAGTACTTAATTAAAAAGAAGGAGGGAGTATGGAGTGTATTTGCTGGGAGTGCGTCCGATTGAACACATCCACCTCCGGAAGAACCACAACCTGTATGACAGACTGCATTTTGTACTAAGATTTGAAACTGAGACTACTCCAGGGAAATAGCTGGGCTAGACAGACTATAAAATTACTCCTTAATAATTCCTTTTGCTGTCAATAAATCCTAAAATTAATTATTTCCCAATGCTATACTAGGCCCAAAGATCATCATAATAATTCCACAATATGCATCCTTGCACCCAGCACCATCCACTACACAAAATGGGCGATACCAGAGGATACTTCTGATAATCCTACAGTGCTGCAGGTTTCTTGTAAGCCAGATCTTGGTACTATTCAATGGAGTTTTCTCAGTAACTACAGATAAGGATTAGATGAAAAGGTTAACACACTGCATCCTGAGACAGTGATTAAGCAAAGACACCACTGGATATTGCTGCCAAAATGTTTGCAAAAGATCCCACACTGGCACATGGGTACACTTAAAAGAATTGCTGCAATGTGAACGAAAAAAATATAACTAAAACGTATAGGTCGTGATTGTTCCTTTTTTTCCCCAGACAAAAGAGTTGGAATTAGCTCTATTATTTATCCATCTCCACACTGAATCATAACCAGCAAGACTTGAGCTACTTTATTATGACCTGCTAGGCAAGGATGGAAATAAATTTCAGGGTGGCTTTGCTCCAGACAGATATTGTGTTTATTAGCAGTTCTGCTACATGTAACTATATATCACATAAATAACAAAAGTGCATGCCCTGAACACGCATTTTGAGAGCCCAGGCTAAAGTTCATTCCCAATGTCCTCAAGCAGAAATTTTGCTAGGGGCTGATTGAACCCACTGCTCCTATATTAGACGGTCTAAGATGCCAGGAGCCTAGAGATTTTCTAAATGCAGCTTTTCTGTGATCATTAAGAATGGATGAACAGAGGAGAGTAAGTGATTTACGATCTGATCTGGCAACTCAAACCGTGCCTGCTGCTGCTTATCCCTGTCCCAGTAATTAGGCCATGAAAAGAACAGTCCAAACAGAAAGTGAGCATTGCAGCAACTGATCTGCTCCAAAAGAATGATTACTAAATACTCTTGCAATGCGAATGCATACTGTAGGAAACTGCAGACAAAAGGAAATACCCATTGCAATACTGCATGGAGAACACTCAACCCATGCTGCTTCAAACCCATTACATCACTGCACCTATGACAGAGCAAGAGAGAGTCAACCCTCTCACAGCACTCTTTACCAATTGTTGCAGCACCCTTGAACTCAAATGCCCAGGATCAAAGTGGCAGGACTTCTAGGACAATTAAACTTATTTTATTTAAGGGAAGCAAGGTTCCAAAAATAGCGACCCCCCCTTCCTCAAGTAAACCCGACATAATTTTAACTCTGAGCACGGTTGTTCAGCTGGAGTGTCAGATTGCCCTCTATTGGTGGCACCCAAAAAACAAAGGCTTTCTCTGGGAAAGCGGCAAGACACGGTTGGCGACAGCCACAGCCCATATGGAAGCATCATGGCTGTTTGTCAGAGGATAAACTGGCATGTACATTAAAACGTACACACCAATTTACACTCATACTAATGCCATTTTCACACTTGTGCTTCTATATGGAAAACCAAGTAAAAAAAAAAAAAAAAAAAAAAAAAAAAAAAAAGTTTAGCGGCTCTTATCAAACTATATATCATTAAAAGATTTTATTTCACAGATTGTGACCAAAAAACATGAAACCAACAGGATTTTAAAAAGCTACCAGTATGGGATATTAAAAAACATCCTGCTTTTTTAAAATAAATTTCACCTAACAGTAATGATAATCATTATACTAAGGCAAGTTGACTACATTTCCCTTCTACGGAAATAAACTTACATTTATTAGTTAGAAATATATACATAAAAAATGTACTAAAAATGTTTAAACCTATGAATACATATGGTTTGTTGAATGCTAAGAGGCATTTAAGATCAATAAATGTTATCCCATTCCGTTCCAATGATTTACGCTAATTATGCAAGCAAGTTCTAAACTAGACATAATAAACAGACAATTGTGAAAAGGTGGTGAGGGGCATGCTGGGATATATGTTCCAAAAACATGAGACATGCCATAAATGTCCCCCCTCCCTCCACAAGTAAAACAAAAACAACTTGTATCAATACTTCCGCTACCTAATATAATACCAATAACTTGCAATCTGGATTCATTCTTCCTTTGCTAGCTGAGCTCTGCTTAAGGAAGCATCCTAGGCCTAGCAATCACTGCATCACTACTACTCCAGTGCTTAGCTCTGCCAAGTTTGCCTCTGTGTCATTTTATTGCAGGCATGTAAATGTAACTTGTAATTGGTACAATAAACAAATGGGATTGTCAGTAAAGATTCCGTTGTGTCATCTCACAACAGTAAAAGCTATAAGGATGCTGCCAGTTGCTATTTAGTGTACCTCCTGCATTGACGGTGATAGAAAAGCACATTATACAAGGGCTTTACCTTGCTGGCAATGCTGAAACCCACAACATTGCAGTCTGTTCCAAAATCCTGGAACTAAGCCATGTTTATTCAATATTTTGTACCAAGGATGCTTTGCAATGCTCACTGCGAACCCTCAACGGCTAAAGGGTTGGAGGACCTTTTCAACTGTGTGTGTGAATATTTCTCATATCTCACCGAGTACATAACTAAGTAACCCACTGAAGACCATGGATTTTATGAGTAATTAATGGATCAACAGTTAAGTCTAAAAGTGGTGATAAAAGTGCGACATGCTATCCATAAGCAAAGCATGTCTGTCATATGAAATAGCTAAATTAACCATACAAAAAGCCATAAGAAGCCAATTGGATTGTTTGTATTAGTGAAAGGAGAAGTAGAGGATAGAGTGCCAGTTGTGTTTACCGGTCGTCTTCTCCATTGCATAACTTTTTAGTAGTTATGAAGACAAAAGAAATAAAAACCTGGATGATTACCAGCCCTTTATGTACATAGATCAGCAGGAGAAGAGCAGTCCTAACCATCCGATGAGTTGGCAACCAAAGTTCTACAGAAGAACGAATAACTTTAGTAGTAGTAGTACAACTAGTAAACACCACCTACAATATCCCCAATCTGAAAACATCCACTCTAATGACTCTCTTACTCTCAGGTATCAAAACATGTGCCAGGAAATGACAGTACTTGAAACTAGTCTTAACAAAGGAGTATTGAACAAAATCAGGTATTCCAGGTTGAGCTTGGGGACACACTAATGGTTTAAACATTTTCACATGTATTTTTGATTGATTGATTTTTAAAATAACTTTTTTATGCCCCATTTAGTCAAACGTGTGATTAGGGAAATTTGCAAAGAGTGATTCCATGGTTTGAAAACACGTCCGTTAAGAGCGGAAACTATGTTTGTGCCAATTATGAAAATACATTTCATTCCTTTCCAGAACCATCAACAAAACCACTGTGAGACACAAGGGCATGATAAGGGCTACAGAGACCTGGAGTGCCACAAGATATGCATAAAGATTTTCCTAAGACGTTCGATAACAAGAAAGCCTAACAATAAAGCATTCAGACTGCCCTGCTCGATTGGAGACTTCCCTGCTCAGCTACTGCAAAACCAATGTTCCGTTTTACAGCCTGTAATGTGCCGGCAGAGTCACAAATAAATCCTGGGTAAAGGCCGGGAAGCAAAATAACTGACCAAATAAATAAATAAAGGGAAAAGATTGCAACAAAGTAATCTCATGCAAATTTAATGAGCCTTTTGCTGCAGAGGGCAAGGGGTTCTGAGTTATGGCATCAGATCGGCAGCCAGAATACAGACGCCTCTGGCTACAAAGGCTCATTTACACTTTGTCACCAATGTACAAACATAACTAACCAACAGGAAAAACATACAGGAGGAGAAGGGAGAAAGAAAGCATAAGGGGGAGGGGAAGAAGCAAAGGTGTATGGGAAAATAATAACTGGGACAGGAATGTGGTATGTTCTGTTCAGACAAAGCTTGCATTATAGCACTGTCTTACCGAGGCTTCTGCTGCATACCATGTCTTTACAACCAAGTCCAACATCCACTTCGGTAAGCAGTGACCCATATTTGATGGGCTGTGTTCATTTTAAGATCGGGATAGCCTATTTCTGTCCCAAGAGAAAGACATATCTCCTCCTCATTGTATAACAGAAATTAGTCTAACAAGCTTCCATGCCACTGGAAATCACTGGCACCTGCATCCATAAAGAATGCATTGAAGCGCATGTCCAGATCTCCTCCTCCTTCATGGAGCAGGGCAAGGGTTCTGTACAGCATTTTTATGTTCAAGCATTTCTTTACTCCACGTTACCAGAGGAGAACTCTGTACAGATCCCAGTCTTAATAGCAAATGTGTGTTTGATTGCCGTCCCATTGCATACCTTTATATTTACTGAACCAAATGTTCTATTCATGTTTTTAGCACTCATCTACTAGCAGTGACTAACTTCCAACACTATGCTTCAAATTTCCATAGTATTACCAGTTCATTTGGCTCCATATTAGATGACAGACAAGGTGGAATATAATTATATATGATTTTCTTTCCAATTTTGTCCCAATGTTCAAAGCATTGTTTCCTGTCTGATGGATATTGCTATGCTTGCATATACTAGAAAAGCATCCAACTGTTTTGATTATTGGTTTGGCCTGTTAATTTACTGACAGCACATGCCACATCTTAACGGCCCTGACTGAAAAACAAAAACAGGGATATAAAGGCAATAGCAGCACCTTGTTCAAAAGATTTTCATGAACTGTCCTTTCCTCTTACCTCAAAGGATGCCTCTGCATCGTCTGCAAAGCTCTATGCCCTTTGTAATGTGCAAAACACTTCCCAGGCGACAGTGATTTTAAAAGATGAAGTGCTTTTATAAAAACACTGCCTTAGTGCATGCTGTCCAAGCTTATTATACACAATACATTGTGTTCTCTCCGCCAGTATTATGCACTAAGGCTTATGCTGTTTTTCTGAAAGCCCTGTAAAGCTCATCAGAGAGAAGGGGGGTTGTACATTTGGAAATGCAAGAACTTGTGATTGAATAGCATTTTACAATTGTTTTAACAATTTTTCTTTTTGTCATCTGACAATCCATGTGTATCATTTGAATCAGTAGCTCCAGCTTTCGTGTGAATACTTCCAGACAGCAGAGCACAATTCCATCCGACTGCAGCACTTTGCAGATAAGAGGAAAAAAAAAAGTGGTGGTTACCCTCCCCTATTGTAGTTCCACACCTATCCTCTGCGCGCACACGCACTTTTCCTGCAGCAACACAAATTTATGGAGCTACGCCGTGGAATAAGACGGAGTTCAAAATTTTATGGTGAGAAATAGCTGAAGAGTGCGGAATCTGTGTAGAGATAAGTGCAAAAATCATATTAATCTGTGTACTGTGGATGACTTTTTTTTTTTTTTTTGAATACATAAAAGCTAAAACACAGGAGGAAAAATAATGAACCTTAAAATGCACAACATCAAAAAATAAAATCCAATACATGTCATGGACATACACCATAATCCTGAGTGTGACAATGATAGTAGCAGTAAACTCGTCAAACTTGCCATTTAGAGTTTATACGAATCGGGGGATTAAGGTGCACAAATTAGCCATATATAGCAGAGCGATAGGCAACAGGTAGCACTATAACTATTGCTGCACTGCATCAGCTATGATCCTTTGCCAAAAGTAGGCAGAGGATTGTGGAAATTGTAGAATATTATCACATGAGGTTGCTCTTTCTGTGTCTAATCCCCAGCATTCTCAGATGTTCTGTGGCTTTATTTATATATATATATATATATATATATATATATATATACATATATATATATATACATACATATACATACACACGCGTTATATAATGCTCTATAACCTTTCATATCATCTGGTTGTTCTAATTATGTGTAGAAGACATTTATAAATGGGATTGATTATGCCAAACAAAGATACGATTCAAACGCTGCTTAGTTAAGTCATTTAACATAACCTAGAGCCATGGCTACCATGCGGTAATGTGAGCCGGCATGTAATGGCTGCACATGCTCTAACAGCGCACTCACAATGAGAGGCAGCCAGGCTCCATCTCCCTGCAGTTGTGAGAGACATAATCTGATCAAAGGCAGGAGGAACATGGCAGCTTCCTCACCATTCAGATAGAGTTGCTGGGGAAGAAAACAATGCATCAATACCATGTACTAAGACAATAAAAGAAAACCTTTAATAAAAAGTTTGGGTTTAAAAGTTTGGTTGTCCTTTAAATAAAAAATACATTCCTGAACAAAGCAATTCAACAAAGACTCAGACGCTAATATTGTAGTGTGACCAATCACAAAATGTCAGAACATTGCTACAAAATACAATCACTTTGTAAACATATTAAATCTATGAATGTTCCACCCCGTCCCCCATGTTCGCTACTAAAGTGCCAGTCTTGATTCTCTGAAGCGGTCATAGTGCTGACTGCTTTCCTTTTTGTACAGTTCAATGGAGCGGGTCCATTAATACTGAACAGCGATGTACATCTGTATGGATTGCTAAGCAACTGCTCACAAAACCCACTTCTCATAAAAGATACTGTATTGTTTGAAACTGAATGGGTCTAAAGCTCACTGTCTTACTTTGCAATATTCTGCAGCTCTGTACATGTTTGGTCTTTGTTTCGTAGCATATTCAAAGATTTAAAAGTTTGAAATTTCCCCAATCTCCACTCTAACTCCCATCCACTAATATCTGTGACTTACTCCTAATAGAGAGGCCAAGTGCTTGTTTATGAATTTGCATGATAAACCGGCCACGAGATCTTGATAATGTGAGCATTGTTTTACTGCAGACGGCACATCAACTTCAGTTTATTGCTGCAGGAAAAGTCGAGAGCCCTATGGAGTGCAATAAATGCGGACGTGCCTCGCGTTGCAATGCAGATCCTATCTAGAAAACCATCAGCCTGAAGGAAAGCAGAAGCAGGCCACCCGGTTTGACTCCTTGCAGTATATCACTGGAGTGCTAATAAATATACAAAACATACAAGTAATCATAGCTACAAATATTGGTGGCATAGCAGCCCATACAGCATCATATTCTTCATCCCCAGGCGGAATGTGCTGGGGCATTAGGCAGTAGGAGAGGGGTCTAGGACACTTCTTCAACGCATCTTCATCGCTGACAGTTCAGCGCGGCAGTTAGAATGCTGAACTGTCTGCAATGAAGTATAACGCGGCCGTTTCATCGCGGCCGTGGCTATGTAAGAGCTGACAGTTCAGCGCTGAACTGTCAGCTCTTACAAATGTAAAAGTAAAAGTAAAATAACCCCCCCTTAATAAATGATTCCCAAACCCCAATACTAAAAATAACCCCAATACTTAAAATAATCCCAATACTAAAATTAACCCCCGAACCCTAATACTAACCCCTTAAGCCCTAATACTAAAATTAACCCCGAACCCCAATACTAAAATTAACCCATTAAACCCCAATACTAAAATTAACCCCGAACCCTAATACTAAAATTAACCCCCTAAACCCTAATTCTAAGCACCCTTAAACTAAAATAGGCAAAATACTTACCTTTAGCGAAGAAATGTCCTGCGATGAAATCTCCAGCGACGATCTGTGTTGTGCTGCAGAGTCGGCGGTGAAGCGGCTGCGCGGAATTAGCCGCCATGAAGAGTCCCATCCATACCCGTAGGAGAATTTGAATGCTGACATAAAGAATGGCTGGATTTTGAACTACGGACAGGGCAGGCCACAAAAGTTGATAGGACATATTACTGCATGGGAAGTAAGAAAGCTCCCAAGCAGTACTCCCATACTTAGGAATTTGACAGTGTAAGAGGTAACAGAAAAAAAAACCTCTGGACTACTATGATTTTTCGAGGCATAGTGGACAGCTGCTGAAACTAGGGTTGCCACGAGGCCATTACAAAATTGGCTTGATGCCAATGTTTAGTGTATGGTGCCAAAAGCACGTCCGGTAACGCTAATGCTTCCATAGACTTAACAATGGCCTCAAGCCAATTTTTTACTGGCCTGCGACAACCCAATTTAAACTGTGCTTTCAACTTATCACACATAAAATGTGAATGAATATGGAATTTGTCAGATGTGAAAACCAACTTTCTATATAAGGTTGAATTGCAGAATAAAAATATCTTGGGGAGTGAAATTTTTTTACAACCATAACACTATTTAACCACTGCTTGTTTAAGAGGGAATATGAAGAGATAAAATGGTGCCATTTCTTGTGAAATCTCACCATGTATGTTTAAATGTACCCTCATACAAGATGTGGTCCAAGCGTTATCTCTGCAATAATAATATGCACATTGTTACACAGTTGTCCACAAGGCAATGGCATCAGCATCACACTGCTGAGTATTTAAAGGTCAGCTAGTTGTCCTGTTATAATACGTGTCCTGATGAAGACAGCTGATTTTTCACACTTGGCTAAGATTGCCAGGTGCTCAGACTAAAATCTTTGGTTTCACTATAAATTCTGCACACCAAAAAAAACATTCAGCATCCTGACACGGAAAGCAATGCAAATGACTACAGAGACCAAATACAACAGTCCAGGTCCAAACCAGACCCCTGAAAACACCAATTCCACCTAATGCAGAAGTGTGCAGTCACGGGAACTCCCCTATCCCCTAGGAAGTATGCCTATTCAATTTATTTTATTCTTTCAATTAAATATAATACCATGGATACACAGAGAATGTATTTAAAAGTTAATACCTATGGTCTAGTTATAGCCACTGAAGAGAAGTATCGCGCCTGTTTTTCATAACCCCAGGCAGTTAATAAAATATCCACACTAACAGAAATGAATCTAATTTTAGTTTCTTAAAGGGACACTAAACTTTACTTTTGTGAAGCACAAGTGAAAGGTTAGCTGTCCCTAGCGTGATGGTAAACTGGCATGTACTTCTGATACAGGCCAGTTTATCCTCTGACTGGCAGCTGCCATGCTTCCATATGAAGTAGGCAGCCGTCTGAGAGACCCTCATTTTTGCATGGGATCAGCAGGGAAGGGGGGGGGGGGGGGATCTCGATCAGATGGAGGGGGGCCTGGAACTTTTGTGTGTCAGCTGTGAGACACAGCAGAGAGTAAACCTGTGTGTATCGATTAAGACGCACATCGGGCGTATATTAAAAGGAAATCTAGCTTTGCCACCCGGCCGGTAAAAAATTTACATCAGGCCAATGTTAAGTCTATGGAGACAGTACCAAGGCCTTTATTTTTTTGAAGAAAAGGTGGCAACCCTAAGGAAATCTGTTTTAACCATTGCTTGCTTCAAGTAAGCAAGGTTTAAAACACTGTTTAGTTGTCCTTTAAAAAAAAAATAAAAAAAGGAAGCAGCTTGCACTTTGTCATAGACCAACATGGCAAACTTGTTCTACCACCATTCTGGAAATATTTATATTGCTCTCAAAATGATTAATATTTGGTTGTGAAGGTTTTGGCAGCAGCATGCATTGTCTGATCTTAGGTGAGTTTAGGCACATGCCTTTTACAGCATTTGGTGCATTTGCCAAATCATTTAGATTAAAGGACTCTTTTCTATTGCACATTTACACTAAGTGGCAACATTTGGGGTTTAGAGTGTGGGTAGGGTTGCCACCTTTTCTTCAAAAAAATACCGGCCTTGGTAATGTCTCCAAAGACTTAACATTGGCCTGATGCCAAATTTTTACCGGCCTGCCGGTAAAATACCGGCCAGGTGACAACCCTAAGTGTGGGTAAAAAGGATTTAATAGACACCCATATTAAATAAAGACTCATAATACTACTACTAATTTATGATATAGATTTCTATTAATCAGGTATGCTGATACAATTCTGACCTACTATAATAGTTCTGATTCTTTGACATGCTCCGGTTTGTTTAGAACACTAGTTTCTAACCTTTTGAGATCACGTCCCCTTCCATTTTTTCTTAGTCTAATCTCCTTCTGCTATTTGAGCCCTATTCCCCCATCCCCCCCCCCCACAGTAGGAAGAGCGGGCTTAGATTGTTTAATACACATCTGGGCAACACCTTATTTTACAGTATCCAGCTCTGCATGTCTTTTTTTCTTTGTTTGTATTTAGAGTATATTTCTCCTTAAGATTTTTCATGATACAGGTGATCCACAAACTCACATCACGATCTAAGCAAAATCGCTTAGATCAGTCCCAAGATCTTGTTAAAAGTCCAATATGGTGCAGACGTTATAGAGAGATCTAGTGCCCCAAGGGAGCCATTAGAGCAGTGCACTAGAACAGGAACCATGTTCTAATGCATACCGTTATAACAGGGTTTACCTATATTCATTTCCTTTCTGGTTGTTCATTGTGTTATAGGTTATATGTTATATAGCAAAGCCACTTCTAGAATTGAAAGGGGATGTGCAGACTGCTATGGTCCTGAAAGACTCACCCGAGGCTGCCAGTTTTCATACTGCTTCTGCAGGTTTGCTCCAATGGTTTCCAGTGCTTTCTGTGGACCCATAGCCAGAGGATCTACAAATATAAATACAGGTTGACAATTAAATCTGAAACCAGCAGATCAGTTGATTAACACTACATTATGGACACTATTGTGGATAGATCTTATGAATGAGGAAAGGAACAAGTTTGGATAGTTAACAGGTGGATGAAACCAAACATCTGTCAGAGATGCATAAATAAGCAGAGATTCACATATTCCCAACACTGTAAACCATGTCCATGAATAAACTCAGTTTCAAATTGTTGTCCAAATCATTCCTTAGCTGGTACTGCCACTCACGTGCTTGGCTGCTCTATGCCCTTATGACTGCAACATAATGCTCTATGATATCTAATATACTGTTTATTGATTAGTGGCCTTGTGATGACCTGCTCTTTTGACGTCAGCCATCAACAATGACTTTGTTTTTCCAATTTGTACATTTTTGCTACCATATGTAAATTGTAGTCACTCACAATGCAGATTTCTTTATACTCCAACCAGGTTTCTTGGCCTGTGGAAAGTGTAAGTGGATCTCTCTATAGTAGCCTCCAGTCCCAACAAAGTCATAAAGAGTTCCACGTACTACATACAGACACACAATAGCCAACAGCAAAATATATTCACGGTTGAAAAAAGAAGGAGACAAAATATGCAATTGCGCTCACGTAGCACCTCTGACAGGTGAGGTGCTTTTGGATGCCTCATTGATACATTTACTTGATTAATCATCTTGTCTTCATCGGAAGGTATTTATCTTCAACTCTGCACAGAACCATTTTTTTCAGTTGACAAATCTGTCATCAATTGCAGTTTAAGTTGAAAATTACACAAGTAGGAAATCGAGGCTTTGTGGATGAAATCTTCGCACCACATAGAGCATATAGATGCAAAATGATCATTAACAGTGCTTTATATTTCCAGTCAGTCACTTAGGAGGCCTTTGCCTACCCATACTGTATGCACAGATATGATTCACAGGTCTTTTATTAAATGAGCCTAGGATCCCAATAACATCTGCACTGCATGTTTATCCATCACTCTAAGAACATGATCGCTAGGAGGATACACCATCTGTAGCAAAGCACTACACAGATTACTGGTGATAAAAAGATGAATTCTAGGAAGCGGCTTGTTTGACGGACGCTGGAAGAATGAAGGCCTGAAAAACAGAGGTGTATCCGGCAATGATTAAATGCAGAGAGTTTTAAGCTGGACTCATCACATACACGTGTTTAGAATAATTGAAACTTTGTAATGGAGTTCACGTAATGAAAAAAACCGCAATCTATGAATTAAAATTCCATGT
This sequence comes from Pelodytes ibericus, assembly GCA_036172795.1. Classification (NCBI taxonomy): domain Eukaryota; kingdom Metazoa; phylum Chordata; class Amphibia; order Anura; family Pelodytidae; genus Pelodytes; species Pelodytes ibericus. Next base: position 110,412,805 of record CM069862.1, on the reverse strand, counting down.
TGACAAGAGCAGCCATTTCAACTACTTAACATCGAGTTTGTACAACTGTTCTTCCATATGACGGTAATGTTACCCATGGGTGCAAGCAGATTGGTTCAAGTAACCATAGAAAGAAGTATGGATTTTAAAGTAGTCCCTAATTTTAAGGCCAAATACCTCAACAAAATTCAGATATGTGTGTGTGTGTATATATATATATATATATATATATATATATATATATATATATATATATTACTTTTGTATTTAAACACTATTTGCACAGATTCCAGACTCTTTTGTATTAAAAAGCAAGTATTATAAGAACCTTTTAGTATGACAAAATATTTATATGTTTTGTATTGTTGCTTTAAATATTGCCAGAAGGGTGTGACAATTCTTTAAAAAAAAATAAAAAATTGTCAGCACTTTATTATACACACGACGTTGGTTACAGCCATTTGGAAGTTTGTCATCTCCCCTATATGTTTTAACATCACTGGAGACAGTTGCAGAAACGATGGTGCCTTATAAATAAAATAATAGTGATAGAGCGGTATGATAATGCAAAGGAATATATTAGATATCTAATCCACTTTAACCTGTGGTTGTGACAGTGCAAGTCTATGTTCACACTTACTGAAAACTCAAAGACAACAAATTGAGATCACACTAAAATCGGTGCAACTGGTGAGTTTTTAGCTGTGGTGGTTTGTTTTCTCACATGGCTCTGTACAAATGGTATTTTTCTTTTCATTGAAAGTCGCTCTTTCTATGGCATATATGTTGCAGGTGTAATGGGTTGCCCCAGTGTGTCTAAAAGTAAAGTAAGATTATTAAAACATAAGCTTTCCACATCCCACCTTGTGTCATACTTGTTTTCACAGTGTTCCTTCTGTCAACCATTTTCTTTATTAACGTATTGTGCACCTGTTCCCTCCTACATTTACTAAAGCCTTAGATTGCTCATACTGCAGTTACCAATAAGCACAAAGTTGTACTATTGTCTTTGGTTATTCAATGGGTTTTTTTTTTATATATATGTTGCTGTTCTTGGCCTTTGGCTAAAAATGTGATTGTTCTTTTAGACTTCTGGGACCCTGGGGGCTATTTGCTTAAGAGATGAGTTGCCTGAGAGTTATGGGGAGTTGAGGTTTTTTTAAAATTAGCTATGCATTGTGCAGGAACAAACCTGGCGAGTTTCCCCAACTAAGAAACTCATTAGGGTTGTCTCTGCTTAACTGGTGATACAAAATGTGCATCTAACCTATAACTTACATTTTACTGAATAGCCCCCACTGAATTGAACGGTTAGCAGATATACTTGGAATACAAGTGAGCCTAACAACTAGATTCTCTCTTCTTTACAGGCTCGGGGAATGAGCACTGCGAAGGGAGAGAGCCTTCTTATTTTGGTCCAGGCGACCAGGAGCTTTATATAGGTTTCGAAAAAGAAACAACCTGTGAAGAGGAGGATAGCTGGGACATAGCAGTATTCCCCTTTGTATATTCAGTCTTTAATGTTTGCAATTTTAATTGACCAATAATGTTTCAGTATTTCACAACATGTTTTTGTTTATGACTTCATTACTCTGGCTGAATGCCAGCTACTTAGATTTTGCTTCCATTGCCAACTAGACCATGCTGCCTGCTTCCCAGTTAAAGCCAATATAAATATAAAAATCTAAATATATATATATATATATATATATATATATATATATATATATATATATATATATATATATTAATTTATTTATTTATCTTAGGGAGAACTCATTGTTCACTTGTACTTTTATTTTAGAAGCAGAAGTAAAACAAATAAAAATGCAGTTGTCCTTTAAATCCCTAGACCAACCACCTGAATGTATTTCTCCAGTCAGTACACTGCACAACATTTCAGTTTATTTTGCCTGGCAGCATCGTAAGTGCACACTGAATACTGTGTGTGCATACACAATCCATCAGTACACATGCATGTATGGATGGGATCCCAGTGAATGCATGCTCAATGTTGACACTGTTCACCATTTGCAAACGTACATCTGCTTTAAGTGGCATTCCAAATACTGAACTATATGCCCAGGACAGCTCATTTAAAAAGGATTCAGTGCGGCCTAGCAATATAAGAATTGCATGGAAGCAGTCAGTCAGCGTTTAGGATGATAATGAAATGGTTGGTTGCTTTACTCCCTGAATCAGACAGAAAAGGCTGCACGTTTCGTTTGAAATTGAACAAGCTACACATTTCAAGCTTGTCTGACTAATTCAAATCAGGGAAACATTCCCTGGGTTAATGAGCTCGAAATCATTGCCAAATGGTTTATCCACCTCTTGGGGAGGGGAAGTGAAGAGACATGGGACAAAAAGCAGCTCATTAAACACAGAGCGAGGTTATTAAAAGCCCACCTCTTCCTGGAAAGCATTAAGCTGAACTTTGTGACAAACCATTAATAAGGATCCTAATGAGCATCAACTCATTAGGATTCAGAGGGAGTGATCCCAGATCAGCACAGTCTGGCGGTCCCTCTGGAGAAGAGGATTAAAGCTTTAATTCAGTGTACTCCTAACCAGCACTGAAGGATCTGTGATTTGATCACCAGAAACATTGTATGCCGTGTTAACCCATTGACCTCTTTGCTTATCACAGATAGTGGCTCAGTGTGGCAGGGTCAACAAACCTTTGGTGTGATGGTCAACACTGTTACAAAACAAAGTGGGAGAAATGTATGTTTCTATGTTAAATCATTTAACCCCTAAAGGTGCTGTTCTACTACTCTGAACACAGCACTTTTATAACAAAAGCGCCGCCAACAGCATACAACTTTTGAATGCCCAATACATTCATGAAAAAATATTACATTATATAGGGTTTGACAGATGAGCTAGAAAGCTATGGCTCCTAAAATCTCTATGGCTAGCTCCTAAACTTGTTGATTGTTTAACACAGAACGCTATGGAACTTCTATACTTAACTAGAACGGCTCCTGAATTGGCCTAATTGGCTCCAAAAATCGTCAAATATTAGTCAATCCCTGCAATAAATGTAATCAAACTGTGCAGCTTTTCTTTTTTGGTGTGGCATTAATAATTGTATATTGTATCCATGTGACAAAAGGAAAAGGCCAATGATAGATATAACTTGTTGCTAGTATGTGTTTACAACCACTGAACAAAGAATATGTAATTCTGCTTCCATTTTATTTACTTAGCACCCTTGAAGACTCTTAAGTTCGGGAACAGCTATAGTCTAGGTTGAATATAGAACATGTTAAGGCTGTGGGAGGCAAAGACTATGCTCTATTAATAAAAATAAAAAGATTTCCCATCGGAATCGAGGCACATATCATTCCTATAATGGATTTTTTTATATTACTTCTTGCGTATAACGTTGGGCCATAAAACAAAAAAAGAAATATAGATGCCTGACAACTGGCAAAAAGGAAAAATCCCAGCAGCTCAATGAGTCAAGAAAATAGATTTGGACAACATGTCATATGTAGTCCTAAAATGATAATTACATGGGGCTTGGAAAGAAGAGAATCTATCTTAATATTGGGCCATTGTGATGACAGGACAAACTCCTATTATTTCACCAGGGTGAGACTTGGTGTAGCAGCAACTACCAACTCAGAGAGAGGAAGCCAATATGAATTCCTCCCACTGCACCTGAGAGACTAAATGACAGGCTCAACTATCATCATAGTTTATTAATAAATACAACAGGATTTACTGCAATATTATAAATGGCAGGTGAGCAGGTAGTGTAAGGGACGGGGGGGGGGGGGGGGGGGAGGACATGCACAGAACAAAATATGAAAAATATTATCAGGCTGCAGCTCTCAGGAGATTGTGTCAGATCATAAAAGGAGGGAGCTTAAAAAAACTGCAAGCCAACAGGAAGTGTGATCTTTGCTTTGGATCTTTTTTTCTGGGGCTATAGTCTCTCTTTAATAATCCCGCTCTGTCTACATTTCAGTGTTGGATTTATATCTTTATGAAGCATTTCTCCATGAACAAAAACTTAAGCAGCACAGAAAAAAATAAAAGATGCTTAGAGATAACAGTCAACTCAAACTCAGCTTATTTTATTTATTGCCTATATTTGTGGGCAGGGATGGGACAGTTCAGAATGGCTGCCCCATCACGAGACGTTCAGAATGGCTGCCCCATCACGAGACGTTCAGAATGGCTGCCCCATCACGAGACATGCAGCAAGGCTGCCCCACCACGAGACATGCAGCAAGGCTGCCCCACCACGAGACATGCAGCAAGGCTGCCCCACCACGAGACATGCAGCAAGGCTGCCCCACCACGAGACATGCAGCAAGGCTGCCCCACCACGAGACATGCAGCAAGGCTGCCCCATCACGAGACATGCAGCAAGGCTGCCCCATCACGAGACATGCAGCAAGGCTGCCCCATCACGAGACATGCAGCAAGGCTGCCCCACCACGAGACATGCAGCATGGCTGCCCCATCACGAGACATGCAGCATGGCTGCCCCATCACGAGACATGCAGCATGGCTGCCCCACCACGAGACATGCAGCATGGCTGCCCCATCACGAGACATGCAGCATGGCTGCCCCATCACGAGACATGCAGCATGGCTGCCCCATCACGAGACATGCAGCATGGCTGCCCCATCACGAGACATGCAGCATGGCTGCCCCCCCACGAGACATGCAGCATGGCTGCCCCACCACGAGACATGCAGCATGGCTGCCCCACCACGAGACATGCAGCATGGCTGCCCCACCACGAGACATGCAGCATGGCTGCCCCATCACGAGACATGCAGCATGGCTGCCCCACCACGAGACATGCAGCATGGCTGCCCCACCACGAGACATGCAGCAAGGCTGCCCCATCACGAGACATGCAGCATGGCTGCCCCACCACGAGACATGCAGCATGGCTGCCCCATCACGAGACATTCATCCTGTCTGCCCCATTCACAGCCCTTTTTTATCTAAGACCATAAGGAATCAAAAATGCACAGTCTTGAAAAGAGACAATCAACTGTAAGGAAGAAAATACATATTCTAGTCTTTGGATTTGACAGATCAGTTCCTGGCCTTTTCTGTGCTTTGTCTGCATGGAGTTGGTAATGTACTCTACTGCCTGGATGGCTTTTCCCCAACCTGCTAATTGTATACCCTGTTTCGTATGCTCGCCCCTTTCTGCTCCAGCAGGAAAAAGAAAATGGAGGGTGCTGACATACCGATTCACCAATGTGCCTTGGCATGGATACATGAAATGAAACCAAACAATGGTTAAGTCTATGCAAGTACCTCTGATATCCATAACCAAGAAACACTTACCAATCCAGCACTCCAGTCGTGCACATGGGGTTGTCTTTACTACATCTGGAGGATCTACTCCCACATTGAGACATAACACCAGGGCAACGCTAACAGTCTTCATCTAAGAAAAATGAGAAAACAAAAAGGAGTTAATTTTCAACAATAGAAAGTAGATGTAGGTTACAAACCAACATAAAGACTAATCTACGACGGTCCTGAAATGAACTATAAATTAATAGAGCATATTTTTTAATTGTGTAAACATATTTTACAATTTAGCAGCAAATATTGTAATACAGCTATAGTAACACCACCTGTATCATGTGCTCTGATCTAGGGATCGACCGATATTGATTTTTTAGAGCCGATACCGATAACCTGTGAACTTTCAGGCCGATAGCCGATAACTTATACCGATATTTCGTGCATTTTAATTTTTTGGGAAAAAAAACAATTTCTACACAAATCTGCTGTTAAATGAACATGTTTATTGTTAACGTTTAGCTTTTTTTTGTAAATCTTTTTCATTGCTAAATAAAAATAAATAATGCAGCAAAACAATGGTGATATGGTCAAATACAACAAATTGGACCACTTTTTTTTTTTTTTAAATAAATATCAGTCAAAAGGTAACAAGAACAACAATGTTCAATTGCACATAGTCCATACTTAGATTAAATCTTAGTAAAATGAGCAGCAATGACATAGGCAATTATATCAAAGGGACACTACAGTAAATATAAGCAAGGCATCAAAACAGCTTAATTAACCCCTTAGTGACAAGACATTTTCACCTTGACTTTCCCTTGTGTTTAGCTGTAATTTTTTGCTTCTCACATACAGTACCCACACAAATTATATGTTGTTTTTATCGTCATAAGAAGGGCTTTCATTAGATACCATTATGTTCATCATATCTTATAATTTACTACAAAAAAAAATCATAAAATATGATGAAAAATTTAAAAAAACCCACTTTTTCTAACTTTGACCTAAAATATAATTTACACAAATAAAATCATTAAAAAAGACCCCGGCTAAATAGTTTCTAAATGTTGTCCCGAGTTCAAAAATATGCATGTTTCCATATTTTTCGGTATTTTTTTGCGAGTTATGGGGCAAAAACCAAAAATAGTGTTTTTTGGTTTTTTCCAATATTGATCTTTTGACCCCAACCCGAACCCAAAATTTAACCCTAACACTAAATTTAACCCCAACTCTAATCCTTATTATATCCCTTAATATTTTTTAACTTTAATTTAATTTTAACCCTATCCCTTATGCTAAAAAATATTTAATTTTAACCCTATAGGCTAATATAGCTAAATAACCTATTTTTATTTAATTAAATATGTATTTTAATTATTTTCCATTGCAATGCTACTAAACTACCACTAGGGGTAGTCAAGTAGCATATTCAGAGCGACGGAAGTGAAGTTACTTTCACTTCCGAAGCTCAGACCGGCAGAGGACTTAGCCATAGGCAATATGGCTCCCCACGATCGCTCCGTGGGGCGATCGTGGGGGTCCCAAAATAGAAATATCGGTGCTGGCTATTGCCTCGATGTCGAGGCAATAGACCAGCACTGTTAAAGCGGTTTTCCCGATCGTTGATCGCGAAAACTGCTTCATTCAAATATTATCGGCATTATCGGTAAAGTTAGATGCCGATACCGATAATTTAGGAAACTGTGAATATCGGCCGATAATATCGGTTAATCCGATAATCGGTCGATCCCTACTCTGATCACATTTCTTAGTATTTCCTTGCAGGCACCATATCCTCTAGAAAGCTTTATAGCTGAACAGTTCAATGTGCAGGCCAGGCCGCAAACCAAATGTGATATCCCTCTCCCCTGTGATAGTAATGTGTGGCCTACCTGACCGTTACTCGCATCCTCATTAATCCTATAAATGTGTAGGTTTGCTTGAATAAAGTCACTTTAAACTGGTCCAGAGCGGACCAAAACAACCATTTTCTTCTCCATTAGTGAAATTTAGTAAAAAAAAATTAGGTAACATTTCGTAAAAAGGTATATAACGCCTGACTTAGATAAACAGAACAGGAATCAAGGGAGAAATGTCAGTACATGACAAAAATAATAATCAGCTGTATGGCATTATATATGAATTTTCTTTACATACCGCTAGGTAATTTATTGACATATATAAGGTTATTTTATTTTGGTGATAGATCTACTTTGTTACAGTGTTTCAGGGTGACTCAGAATAACTTAGGCCAATGCGAAATGTCTGTAATACACGCATCCAATCCCATGTCTGTAATACACGCATCCAATCCCATGTCTGTAATACACGCATCCAATCCCATGTCTGTAATACACGCATCCAATCCCATGTCTGTAATACACGCATCCAATCCCATGTCTGTAATACACGCATCCAATCCCATGTCTGTAATACACGCATCCAATCCCATGTCTGTAATACACGCATCCAATCCCATGTCTGTAATACACGCATCCAATCCCATGTCTGTAATACACGCATCCAATCCCATGTCTGTAATACACGCATCCAATCCCATGTCTGTAATACACGCATCCAATCCCATGTCTGTAATACACGCATCCAATCCCATGTCTGTAATACACGCATCCATTCCCATGTCTGTAATACACGCATCCATTCCCATGTCTGTAATACACGCATCCATTCCCATGTCTGTAATACACGCATCCATTCCCATGTCTGTAATACACGCATCCATTCCCATGTCTGTAATACACGCATCCATTCCCATGTCTGTAATACACGCATCCATTCCCATGTCTGTAATACACGCATCCTATGCCATGTCTGTAATACACGCATCCAATCCCATGTCTGTAATACACGCATCCAATCCCATGTCTGTAATACACGCATCCATTCCCATGTCTGTAATACACGCATCCATTCCCATGTCTGTAATACACGCATCCAATCCCATGTCTGTAATACACGCATCCAATCCCATGTCTGTAATACACGCATCCAATCCCATGTCTGTAATACACGCATCCAATCCCATGTCTGTAATACACGCATCCAATCCCATGTCTGTAATACAGGCATCCAATCCCATGTCTGTAATACAGGCATACTATCCCATGTCTGTAATACAGGCATACTATCCCATGTCTCTAATACACGCATCCTATGCCATGTCTGTAATACACGCATCCTATGCCATGTCTGTAATACACGCATCCTATGCCATGTCTGTAATACACGCATCCTATGCCATGTCTGTAATACACGCATCCTATGCCATGTCTGTAATACACGCATCCTATGCCATGTCTGTAATACACGCATCCTATGCCATGTCTGTAATACACGCATCCAATCCCATGTCTGTAATACACGCATCCAATCCCACGTCTGTAATACACGCGTCCAATCCCATGTCTGTAATACACGCATCCAATCCCATGTCTGTAATACACGCATCCAATCCCATGTCTGTAATACACGCATACTATGCCATGTCTGTAATACACGCATACTATGCCATGTCTGTAATACACGCATCCAATCCCATGTCTGTAATACACGCATCCAATCCCATGTCTGTAATACACGCATCCATTCCCATGTCTGTAATACACGCATACTATCCCATGTCTGTAATACACTAATCCAATCCCATGTCTGTAATACACGCATCCAATCCCATGTCTGTAATAAACGCATCCAATCCCATGTCTGTAATACACGCATCCAATCCCATGTCTGTAATACACGCATCCATTCCCATGTCTGTAATACACGCATACTATCCCATGTCTGTAATACACGAATCCAATCCCATGTCTGTAATACACGCATCCAATCCCATGTCTGTAATACACGCATCCAATCCCATGTCTGTAATACACGCATCCAATCCCATGCCTGTAATACACGCATCCAATCCCATGCCTGTAATACACGCATCCAATCCCATGCCTGTAATACACGCATCCTATCCCGTGTCTGTAATACACGCATCCTATCCCGTGTCTGTAATACACGCATCCTATGCCATGTCTGTAATACACGCATCCAATCCCATGTCTGTAATACACGCATCCAATCCCATGTCTGTAATACACGCATCCATTCCCATGTCTGTAATACACGCATCCATTCCCATGTCTGTAATACACGCATACTATCCCATGTCTGTAATACACGCATACTATCCCATGTCTGTAATACACGCATCCAATCCCATGTCTGTAATACACGCATCCAATCCCATGTCTGTAATACACGCATCCAATCCCATGTCTGTAATACACGCATCCAATCCCATGTCTGTAATACACACATACTATCCCATGTCTGTAATACACGCATACAATCCCATGTCTGTAATACACGCATACAATCCCATGTCTGTAATACACGCATACAATCCCATGTCTACATAAAGCATTAAGACCTCTGCTCTAACACAAGGATAGTATTAAAATGTAATTCTGCTGTGCTACACAGGAACCAGTGCAATCTTGCAATATGTATTATTCAATAGGACAGCTTTAAAATAGGTCTGTACAATATATATTACATACATAGAGAGGGGCATATATTATGTAAACATTACTGTAATAGACCAAACATTGTATAAAATAAATTTCAATGAACAGTAATAAATTATGCATTTAATATTAGAGGCAGTAATATTCAGTCAGGGACCAGTAATAACCCTATACCCTTTATGGGGTGGTGCTACTCACTATAGAACACCACATAACTTTCAAATCAATTCTATGTAAAAAAATAAAATAAAATAAAAAGTATACAAAACACTGAACAGCAATATATAAAGATATGTAAATGGAAATTGTATTTGCCAATTAGCAGTCTCATAATGACTAGGGAAAGTAACATCATTATAAAGAGGAAGATGGGGAGAAGGGAGGTCATACTACTTTGAATGTATATAGTTAAGAGTCTGCCATGAAGATCAGGGATACAGTTGGGGTATGATGTAAGTGCAGCTGAGAACTATCCGTAATCCTTTATTTTTCCAATGGCACTTCCATTTTTGGGGGTGGGGGGTTCGGGGGAGGAAGGAGGACTGTTTGGTTCACATAAAAGGAATTTCTACCAATGTAATGCCAAATTAAAAAAATAAATGAAACCTAAAACATGTAGAGGAGTGCCCTTTACACCCACTAATACATCAATATGATCTTTGGATGCCAGAACTGTTTTAAATATATATTCACGGAAAACACATTTATATTTGCATGTGGTTTCTGAAATTTCACTCTCCTAAACCCTCTCTGAAACTATAAAAATAACTCTTTTATGAATACTCAAAAACAGATCCAGCAGGGAAGCATTTTTTTGCGAGGAAAGAAAGCTTACTATAAGAGGTCATGCTATGAAGCTGAAAGGAAAACGTGAGTAAATTCTGCTTCACACAATAAGTGGTGAGTGCATGGCACTACCTCGCAGAGAGAGGGAGGAAAAATACCTTAACCGAATTAAGGAATAGTGGAAACAAGCAGAAGGTACGAGCCTGTTTGGAGATCAAGCACGCTTCAATATTTTACGAGAAGGAGCTGTCGGCTTCTGTGTGCATGAACGATGCAGACAATCAAAATAAAGCGAGAGACTTGTAACCTACAGATTACTGTGTAGATAAACTTCCACCACCAAAACCACAAGCTCTAGGCATCTGAATGCAGTAAAAACCTGAGAAAAAGTTTTAAGTAATGTCTTGGTTGGTTGGACAGACAAGGATATAAAGACTGTGGTATAAATAGTTATTTCAGCGTGAACTCAAATGACCATTGCCTAATTTTGTAATAAGGATAGCATATCATTCAGAAACAGACTGGCTAGCTGGAATATATAAAATCAAATGAATCTAAGGTGGTTTGGGTCAAGCAAGAGGTGGTACAATAACCCTTAAGGCCATCCCTTGCATAATGATGTACAACATAAAGCAAAAGAATATAACACCACACAGTGTTAAAAAGAGACTGAATAAATTGACAACGGAATCTTAATTGTGATGGCTACCTTTAGGTTATTATAATTATTATTGTTATTATTCTCCTTCGTAGTAGGCCATTGGCCTATTTTGCTACATTGTAATGTCACAAAAGGGCAGGTGCTAACCTCAGTTACACCTCCCCCTTTTAAACCGTTCAGAAGAAAAATATTCAATACAAAATTAAATCTAACATTTTTTTAATAAGACAGCAAGTATCACATACAAGATTTATTTTTATTTTTAACACAGCTGTATAAAGCACTATGCCCCATCCTTATATTCTCTATAGTAAGTGGGCAGAGAACAGCCAAGGGGTTGGATGGATGAACGTTCGAATGGTTCAAACTTTTCTTTCTTATCATAAGAAAAGTCACCCGCTCCCAGCCTCCCCCAGGTCTTCATTAAGATTCTTAGCAGGAGAAGGAAAGAAAAAAAAAATAACTTGCAAAGCCATCACAAATATATAATTTATAAGCAAAGCAAGAATGTAGACGGCACAGCAGAAAAAAAGCAAGTAGTAAAGCAGGTTGGGTATTCATCAGAATAACACTTTAATATAGTATTTGTACTTGAGGTGGACACAAATGTAAATTTTCAACCCTATCCATATTCTTTCTGCAGATGTGGGCAGATAACAGCCATGGGGCTCAAACTTTTCTTCCTTATTGGAAGCAAAGCCACCTAATATGTTACTCTCCAAGACAGGACTTTTAGAGATTCAGTTTCACACGAGGCAGCCCGTCTGTTCAAAGCAGTGAGCAATTGCTTGACTCGCGATTTTCAATTCTGGTCACATCTCCACCAAGACAGTTCAACTAGAGTGTCATCAAGCGCTGGACACCTTTGTCAGCTGAATACGGTCTACCTAAATAGCTTAGGTCAATGGCCTTTTACTGTGCAACCAAAACCATCAACAAATTCTTCAAAAGGGTACTCTATAATCTGAATCCAAATACCACCTGAAAATTGGGTTAGATTGGTCCAGCATCTGAAAAGGTCACAGACGAATCAATACACGTTTCAGACATCAGGCTTGAGAAGGACAGAAAATCAAAATGTCATGAACGTTTAGTTCAAGGGTGCTTTGGAACTTTTTTTTGAAGGGTGAGGATGGATGAACCTTTAATGCCCAATACTTCCAGGCCAAAAGTCATTGAAAGGATAGTGGAAGTCAACTTCCTCCTTTGTTAAAACAGACTAACAAACAGTTAAAAAATTGGAAAACCATGGGACTCTCTTGGTGGGGAAGGGCAAACATAGTAAAATCATATGTTCTTCCAAAATGGACCTACTTGTTTCGTATGATCCAGCTTAAAATCCCGGCAGCATGGCTGGAATTAATCCAAAAATCCATAAACCAATTTATTTGGCAGGGCAAAAAAGCTAGAATCTCCCAGAAATGTTTAAAAAAAAAAAACACATAAGGGAGGCCTAGGGGTCCCAGATATACAAGAATACCACATGGCCTGCAAAATAGCCCATGCCATTAGCACTCAAAAAAACAGTGCAAAAGAAGAGCCGTGGCATGACATTGAATGCGATCTTTTAGATAGGGAAGACCTGATGGGTCCATTTTGGTGGGTGGGAGAAAACAAAATCAGGCTAAAAGGATTAAAAAAAAAATCACTAATAATTGAAGAATTATTGACGTACTGGGGGAAAATAAAAGGGAAAATAGAACTGGGCAATCACTTACTGACGGGTCTCCCTATACAGACCGTAAGAGCCAATATTGCAGATTTAAGTCTGGAAGGATGGACAAAAAAGGGAATAGAAAAAATTGAAGATCTGTATCTAGGCCCAAATTTAAGATCATTTGATGACCTGTACCAGCAATATGGTATCCCCAAAAAAGAAATCTTTGCATACCTCAGATTAAAATATTTCTTCTCTAAATTCGTCAAGATGAACATAACACCCAAGATGAAAGAATTAAGTGATTTATTAACAGAGAATGAAAGTAAAAAGGTAGTCTCCAGATGTGTGGCATTTTTGAGAAACTGTAACTCAAATCCACCAAATCTCATCTATTAAAAAATGGAATGAAGATCTAAATATATATATAACAGATAAGGACTGGTGTGATTCATTGGTTAGAACATATAAATCAACCAGATATCTAAACCTAAGAGAATTACACTACAAAATTATGAATAGGTGGTATTTGACACCAACACTACTCAATAAAATCAATCCACAGAGAGACAAAATGTGCTGGAGATGTGGGGGCCAAAGGGGAGACTTCCTCCATATTTGATGGAGTTGCCCACCTATCTTATTATTTTGGGGGATGATAAATTCGCAAATACAAAATATAAGGGAAATAAAAATTGTAGATGGGAGGAATGGCGGGCGTTGATAACTTGAGATAAATTAGGGGTAAATAGAAGAAATACTTCATGAGAAAAATAAAAATTCCGCTCCACCCGGGATAAACGGCAGTAGGGGGGGGGGGGGGGGGGCATCGCCACGTCACAACCTATGTTTGTTTTGTTTTATGTAAAGTTGTACCTTTACCCTGATCTAGATTATGGGAGCATATTAAGACAGACTAGGAAGAGGGAAGGGGTAAAACTGTTTTTATGAATGTATTAAAAATGTACTACTCAATATGCAACAATGCATAAGAGAGTACGGATTCAAGATTTAAAGACAATTGTAATAATAAAGAAGAAAAAAAGAGAAAGAAAGAGAAGTTGGAAGGAAAGAAAAGAGAAGGGAAAGAAGGGAAAAGGGAAAAAAGAGGAGGAAAAATTCTCTGAGTTGGCCAAAGGATGCAATATATTGTGTACCAAACTACATCTGGCGATGACCAAAATTAAGGAACACTGAACAATTGTCTGATGGCAAAAGAAAAAAAAAAAAAAGTAATTGAAAGGCCGACATTTTAATGACACCTGCTTAAATCCCATGTGAAGTGTGAGACTATTGTATTCACATGTACCCCGATAATAAACATACATTAATATGCAAAAAAACTAAGGTAACAAATAAAATGTAAAACTTTTAGAAGTGTTAGCAATTTACAAAAGTCAGCAAGAACTCAGCTGTTTCAAATGGTGCGGTTTAAGCCGTGCCTTAAAAGGGACAGTCTAGCCCCTAAACTCACTTTGGTACAAGTTGAAGACTACTGCTTGTACAGAGCACAGGCTTTTTTCCAGTGTGATTTGATGCAGGCATTCTGCATAAATCACATTTTTTAATATTTGACTCAAGCCCTCCCCAGCGATTACTCTGCATGTATACTACAGGTGCGGCAGCACTGTTTATATAGAACCTGAGAATATAATGATCTGTTTTATTAATTCACTTCCTGTGCTGCTGGAATACAATGCATTGTGTAAGTATCTTGCTCTTGTACACATAGGATCTCTCAGCAGTGCAACACATTTGCTATTGATATCACTAGAGAGACGGAAAATTCCATTATTCTGATTGGTTCCTGAAACAAAAAAAGATGTAAAAAAAAATAAAAAAAGGAAATTGACTTTTACTCCGCTATGGTGGGCAGTCCTGGTTTCTTGAAAAAAAAATGTATTTTAATGTGCTTTCATAGTAGCATAACATTTAAAAGATGCATTAAAGTCCCTTTAATGTTGTGATGTAGCACAAGAAGGTGGCCTTTAGGAGATTAGTGGGATCGTGGCCACAACAAGAGCAGTAACCCGATTTTAACGTAAATGCCGTTTACTTTTAGTAGATAAGAAGCATTGAGCGGAAAAAATAAGATTTTTTTTTTTTTTTTTTAAATTTACATCCCAAAAAATATGGTTCTACACATTAGTATGTAAGTGCATGCAAACATAACCAGACATATTTTTTTGACTGCTTGTTGAATGTAGAATATGTCCTGGGGGCAAAAAAAACTACAGATTGATTGTGTTTCATCTCGGTCATATAATGTCATTCCAAAAGACAAGGTGCACCTTTGCATCCAGCTATCAAATGGTGACAGTGATGAAGGCTTCATCCTTTGTTGGCTAGAGTTTCTTTGGACTATATATTACCCTATATTTGTGAAGCCAATGTAGTAAGACAGTACAGAACATGGCCATTTAAAAACAGTTTCACTGGCAGCAAAATGAAATTCTGATGAAATATTTGAATAGAACAGAAATTTATTGACGGCATCTAAAATGTTAAGGAAACTGGATCTTGCAGACCATACTGTGTCTATATAAAAATGAAACAATGCATTTAAAATGACTGAACTCTTGTAAGGGCGACAATTTCTGAATGCACACAAAAACTAGAACTACAGTATAAGTAGTGGAATAAACTGTTCTCTGTTTTGATTCCATGTTTTCTTATAAAAGGCTTTTAGGTTTTTCCTGTATTTGACAAACAAAAGGATTTATATAATGAAATTAAAAAAAAAATTCAAAACAAATATGAATCAAGCATGCAGATGAGACAAACATTTCAGCTGGCACTTATCATCATCAGTGCTAAGTACCCCCAGAAGAGCTAAAATACTTGGAAAAATGCCATCACCTCTGGGGACACAATATCTGCAAATGTTGTGATTACATCGACATAACTTTTTCAATTTGCCTCCTACACCAGCTGGAAAAATGTTAAGTATACACTACGTGGGCCGTACAGTCAGAGAACGTTAGGGAACACCTGTCTGATGTGGAGGGCAAGATTGAGAATTCGCCAATTGTGAAAATTTGTCTTTCTCCTCCCCCCCTTGTCTTTCTCCTCCCCCCCCCACCTTGTCTTTCTCCTCCCCCCCCCCACCTTGTCTTTCTCCTCCCCCCCCCCACCTTGTCTTTCTCCTCCCCCCCACCTTGTCTTTCTCCTCCCCCCCCCACCTTGTCTTTCTCCTTCCCCCCCACCTTGTCTTTCTCCTTCCCCCCCACCTTGTCTTTCTCCTCCCCCCCCACCTTGTCTTTCTCCTCCCCTCCCCACCTTGTCTTTCTCCTCCCCCCCCCACCTTGTCTTTCTCCCCCCCCCCCCACCTTGTCTTTCTCCTCCCCTCCCCACCTCGTCTTTCTCCTCCCCTCCCCCCCCCCCCCCTTGTCTTTCTATTGCCGGAAGGACCCAGCTTCATCATAGAAGTCCCGGCGGTCGTGCCGGGTGGCAGGAGAGGATGTCTGCGCGCATTGCGCAGACATCCCCCGGCTGCTTTAGAGGTGCATCCAGGTCCCCTGCAGCTCTGCGGTATTCGATTTGAGGTCAGATTATAAGACGACCTCGAATATAAGACGAGGGGTATTTTTCAGAGCATTTGCTTTTCATTTTTAACTTTGGCACTTCGTATATAAGTGCACAGTTTAGTATTTCTAATCAGGCGGCTTTTGAGAAAGCAAGTTATTTCTGAAAGGTGTCAAGCATTCCTCCACGTTTTACTGTATCTGGATGGCTCACTACTACAGTTTTTGTTATATCTAAAAACGTTTTTTCTGGATGAAGATCAATATTGAAGTGTGTTTAATAAACTTTCTCATGTGTGTTTACTTTTGGAGTGCCAGCCTGAATTCTCCCCATCAAGGCTGGACACCCATCAAGACACCTTAACCTAGTAACTGAGCCAGCATTGCCTTTTTAGAATGTTCATGAATCAAGCACATTAAAGTTTCAATCACTTTACATCATTGGACATGTCCGGCATGTCCTGGGAAAACACTATCTTGCAACATTAGCCATGCCTGGCACATTCTGCAGTTGCAATCACATTCTGCACAATGGCAGAATGTGATCAGGCTGCTCCTGACATGGCTGAGATCTTTTTGACCAAGGCACCCCCCCAGTTATGTCTGCAAAACACCCTTCAACCACAGCCCCCCCCCCCCACCCCCCGTCACATCTGGTAGCTGTGACAGCCAATCACAGCCAGTGGCTGGCGTGGACAGCTTTACTATCTGACTGACCCAAAGCAATTGTGAGGCAGGAAGAGACTACTTGCAGTATTGAAATTACAAATTTATGTTTTTTGATAGGTCATTTTGAAGAAAAATAGTTAGGAAAAAACAATGCACGATTTGTTCTATTACCTTAAAACAAAAAAAACCAGTAAAAACATGGTGTATTCAAAAACTCAGGAAGAATCTATATAGAAGTTTTTTTTCATTAACTTTTTCAGATTTGTAAAAGATTTTTCACTTAAAAGGTCAGAAAAAGTGTGGGTACAGTAAATGAGAAAAGATGAAATTTACAGCTAAACACAAATACCGCGAAAATATAAAAAATGCAATTGTCCAGCACGACCTAGCATTTTCTAGAAGTCTGTTCAAGAAGGGGTTAATTTACAATACATTATTTTTTATGTTTTAAATACCTTCAAAATCTCTATTTCCCCATGACAAAGGAAGGAAACAAAAGGCAAAAAAACTTTATCTACTGACTTCAACATTGAATTTCATTTATTACCTATATATTATTAACATACCACATACCAGCTCATTTCCACCAAGTATTAAAAAAATGCACAGTTCTAGTAGGGCACATGTCCATAATAAAATTGTGTGTGCATGTGTGCCCTTAAATTCAGGATCTGGTCTGAGTATGCATCTTTACACATATATTCCCAGAGTGCCAGTGCAGAAAGTGTGCAAATGAAGGATGTTTTCAGGCCCCCACATATCCAGCATCCATGTGTATTGTAAGTGGAAGGACTGCATTGCAGAGAAACAGATCTAATATATAAGAGAGGCAGTGTCTGTATGTACTCAACTGAGAATTAAGAGTACCTCCCATGTCTGCACAGATGGAAATAGCACATTTTAACCATGCCAGTTTGTTAAAGAAACAGAAGTTAATTGTAAAGGTTAATAGTGGTTTAATGCATTTGAAAGCCCTATCTGGTAGCAGAAAATGATAATACAGCATGGGCAGCACTGATTACTAAGAAAGGGAGGTGTAATCAGCATACCCTGAATGTTTGAACTAACCCACTGGTAGTGGGTTAAATGGTGGAGCCCTGACGTCGAAGCATGCCGGAGTGACAGATGTCATGGAAGAATAGACTTCCCTCATTCAACAACTGTCTCAGTTTGGCCAAGACAGCAAGGCTTTTGTGTTACTGACTGGTCCAGCCAACCAATATCTTTTTTTGGGGTGGAAGTCGGAGTTTCTGAACTGCATTTGGAGGGTGCAAGGCAGACACATCACACTGGACCAGTGATCATTTTGCTGTTCAATGGGTAACGTCATATGTGTTATGTGGTGAAGGAGCAGGTGGGACTCCATTGCCATTTAAGGTGAAGTCATTACCAGGTTAATTCCTTGTTTTATTTCACTGGTGCACAAGTCCTATATAATATGCTGCTAAAATACACAGCAACACAAATCCTTCACACTTCCCCCTACAATCCTTCCACGTAGATTTCGGATTACTGATCATTTTCAGCAGTAAGATTTGTTAAAGGCTCTCAGCACTCATGCAATACAGTATTATCAATTGAAATACTGTATAGAGCAAATAAATCACTTTTACTGAGATAGCTGTGGTGTGAGGCATCGTTGGGAACCAGCTGATGGCACATCAGGCCTGCACACATGCCATTGTAATACAGTTTGTGGGGGAATCTGAACATACATGGAAAGACTATAACTACGGTTGCCACCTTTTCTTTAAAAAAATACCAGCCTAGGTACTGTCTCCATAGACTTAACATTGGCCTGATGCCAATTTTTTTCCGGCCTGCCGGTAAAATACCGGCCAGGTGGCAAGCCTAACTATAACGCAGACTAAGCGGGCTGGACACCGAATACACTGTTGTGCGCTTGCATTCTGACAGGTTTGTGTGGAAAAATCTGAAAACATTTTATTCTGGATAACCGATTTCTGAATGAGGAACATCGACCTGTGCATGAAATTGTGAGGTTGCATTGTTGTGCTTGTGTTAAACCGTTAAAAGCAATGTATTGTGAAAAATGGTTTGACAGCAGATAAAAACCACTGACCAATCCTGGTGTTTGTCAAGCCCTGCAATAACAACATCTCAAACTATGTTCTTCAGGATAGCTTTATCCTGCCAATCCTAGGTATTCAGGAATTACTTTATGCCAGCATTTACTACTTTCAAAAAAGAGTAGGCTATAACTTTAACCTTTAATATGAAGATTCTCTGTGTGTTCACTCACGTAAAATCAACAGGAAGGTTAAATATCAATCAAGTGACTCATTTTCTATATGTTCCACAAAGAATTAGCAGAATAAATCATTCCATCCTCTGAAGCGGTTTAATGGTTTGGAAAGAGGAAAAAGTAGATTGTACTTGAAATGGGGCAAAAAAAAAAAAAAAAAATTAACTGGCATAGAACACTGATAATTCTATATATGAACCAAACTGCTTTAAAGGGAAATCCCAAAAATGCATCTTCTAAATATTAATGCATATTAATGTGCTTTCAAAAGTATTTTAAAATGCATCTTCTAAATATTAATGCATATTAATGTGCTTTCAAAAGTATTTTAAAATGCATGTTTTACATTTTGCATTGCTTAAAATATTAAATACCGTATTTGCTCGATTATAAGACGACCCTGATTATAAGACGACCCCCCAAACTTTGTATATTCCTTTATGAAAAAAACTAAAAGCCTGATTATAAGACTACCCTATAGGAAAAAAAGTTAAACTTGTATATATGTAAATTGCTTTTTAATATTTAATAAAAAAATTATATTATACAAATGCAGTTGTTGTTTTTATTTCCTTTTATGTGCCAATGCGGCCCCTCTCTCCCCCTCCCCTTGTCTGTCTATCTCCCCCCTCCCTTTGTCTGTCTATCTCCCTCCCCTTGTCTGTCTATTTCCCCTCTCCCTCCCTCCCCTTGTCTGTCTATTTCCCCCCTCCCTCCCCTTGTCTGTCTAATTCCCCCTCCCTCCCCCTCACCTTGATTTTTTCCCTGGTGGCTAGTGGGGGCAGCTGGGGGATGTCTGCACGATACGTGCATACATCCTCCATGCTGCCCGACACCTCCGTCTATTATGACGGACAGCTGGTCCGCCATAATAGACAGAGGTGTCGGGCAGCATGGAGGATGTCTGCACGTATCGTGCAGACATCCCCCAGCTGCCCGATTTACCCTGGTGGCTAGTGGGGCAGCAGAGGATGTCTGCGCGATGAGCGCAGACCTCCCCTGCGTCCGCCCGGCACGCTCGCCGGGACTTCTGTGACGAAAGCGGAAGTACCCGGCTTCATCACAGAAGCCCCGGGGGTCGTGCCGGGCGGAAGCAGGGGAGTCTGCGCTTTCCCCTGCTGTCAGAGAGGGGGATCCAGGTCCCCTGCAGCTCTGCTGGGGACCTGGATCCCAGTCTTATAGTCTGACCTCAATTTGAGGTCAGATTATAAGAGACCTCAAATGTAAGACGAGGGGTATTTTTCAGAGCATTTGCTCTGAAAAAAACCTTGTCTTATATTCGAGCAAATACGGTACTTACAGCTAAATGAAATTGTGAAATGACAGCAGTTTGCAAGAAACCAGGACTGCTCACACTAGCTGAGTAAAAGTAAAGTAATTTCCTTTTTTTTGCTGCAGGAACCAATGACAATGATGCCATTCTAATTAATGGAATTTCCTACACTTTTAAGAGATCCTACTGTATACAAGAGCAAGGTCACTTAAAGGCTACACAATGTATTCAATTCGAGGAGCACAGGAAGTGACTAACAAAAAAACCTTATATCCTCAGTGTCTATATAATCAGTGCTGCCGCACCTGCAGTACACATGCAGTGTAATCGCTGGGGAGGGCTTGAGTCAAATATTAACCCCTTAAGGACAGCGCCTTTGAAACATTTTTGTCCATTCTGGACAATGGCTATTTTAACATTTCTGTGCTGTTTGTGTTTAGTTGTAATTTTCTTCTTTGTCATTTGCTGTACCCACACATATTATATTTTTTTTTTTTTATCGGGACAAGAAGGGCTTTCTATGGATGCCATATTTTTGATCATATCTTATAATATAATAAAAAAATAATAATAAAATATGGTAAAAAAAAAAAAAAAAACACAAATTTCCTGACTTTTATTTGAAACATCTTCTCTTCATCGACAAAAGCGAACGAAAAAACCTGCTAAATAGATTCTACTATTTCTCCTGAGTACAAGGATACCACCCATGCATATGTTTGTTGGGGTGTTTGGGGGCTAAAATGCCAAATTTGTGAGGTGCAGTTTTTTGTTTTCCAACTTGAAATTTTTACATGCAGACAGCCTGCACCCATGTCCCATTTGGGACATATTTGAAACCAGCCAGTGTATTTTACCCCATCAACCCATATATTTTTTAAAAGTAGACACCCTAGGCTATCTCAAATGGTGGTATTTTAACACTTTCCATGCACTAATTCTACCACCAGCCTTTGTCAAAGTTTGTGGTAGTAATTTTTTGTGGTTTTTTTTTCACAAACCTTGTACTTCAGACATGAATTCACAGATTTTGGTATGTGTCACTGCCAAATAACACCCCAATAAGTGTTCAGCAACATCTCTTGAGTACAGGGATACCACCCATGCATAGGTTTGTTGGGTTGTTTGGGTGTAAAAGGCCAAATTTGGGAGGTGCAGTTTTTGGTTTTCCAACTTGAAATTTTGACATGCAGACCGCCTGCACCCATGTCCAATTTGGGACATATTTGAAACCAGCCAGTGTATTTTACCCCATAAACCCATTTATTTTTTTAAAGTAAAGTAAACACCCTACGCTATTTCAAATGGTGGTATTTTAACACTTTCCATGCACTAATTCTACCACCAGCCTTTGTCAAAGTTTGTGGTAGTCATTTTATTGTGTATTTTTTCCCACATACATTGTACTTTAGACACAAATTCACATATTTCGGTATGTGTCACTGACAAACAATACCACAATATGTGTTCAGCAACATCTCCCGAGCACAGGGATACCACCCATGCATAGCTTTATCAGCTTTGTTGGGGGTTGAAAGGCTACATTTGAGAGGTGCGCTTTTTGATTTTCCAACTTGGAATTTTGACATGTATAGCAAGGAAGGGGTTAATAGCTCTTATAAGAGCCTTTGTAGTACTGTACAAAAAATTAACCCCTAAACATGCACAGACAAGAAAAAATGTTCTGCTGTGCAGTGATCAGTGGCAGGGAAGGGGTTAATACACAGGCTACACTATACAAAGGGTATGGCTTTTATAAAAGCCCTTGGGACTCACAATTTTTTAACATTTTATTTAATTTATTACAATTAAAAAATTATATTATACAGATCTGTCTCTTTCCCTCACTAAAACTCAAGTGAGGAGAGGGAGGCAGATCCATATGGGTCAGAACAATATTTACCAATATTGATCTAACCAGACGAATGGTGATGCTCATCTGAGAAATCACCAAACCACCTTTGCCACTGATCGGCTGTTACTGATCGCTATACACGCGTTCAGACAGCTTCAAAAGGAATACACGTAATCCCCTAGTGGGTTTAATTAAGCACTAGCGAGTGTGACAAAAAAAAATGCTAATAGCAAAAAAAAAAAATCCTTCTGCGACCAGATTGCTCCATATGTGCTCCTTAGGAAGTGATATACGGCAAGGAAGGGGTTAATAGCTCTTAAAAGAGCCTTTGATATACTGTAATAAATCACAGTAAAAAAAATTAACCCCTAAAAAATGCACAGACAGCAAAAAATGTGCTGCTGTGTATGATCACTGCGTACACAGCGATCAAAGCAGGGAAGGGGTTAAATGGCTTTTATAAAAGCCCTTGGTTACTAAAATTTTATTAAATATTTTTAATTTTATTATTTTATTTTTTACTTTATCTGATATGTCTCTCTCCCTTACTAAAACTAGTAAGGTGAGGGAGGCAGATCAATACTTGTCAAAGGCAATATTTACTAATATTGCCTTTGACTGTATGATAAGTGCTCATCAGAGCACTTACCATACATGCCTGCACACAGATCACACAGATCTGCTGTGCCGGCATTGATTGGCTCCCCCTAGAGCATCGGAAGTGAAATACATTCACTTCCGAAGCTCTTGCCATTAAAAGGGAAGGGCTGCCTGTATAGGCAGCGTTCCCTTCTACTGAGCCGATGGTGAGCGACCACCATCGGTTCTGGGCAGCCGAAGGTGCTGCTAAGTGCCTCACTAGCGAGGCACTTTAGCAACACCGGAGGTGCTTAGGAAGCGAACGATCGTTCGCTTCCTAAGCACATGTGTGCAGCGGGCGCAGCCATTTTTAAATGGCTGCTACGATCACTCCGGGGAGTGATCGTAGCGTGCCCCTGCACTTTTTGGGGGTGTTGCACAATGCCTCTACCTAGACGTCACCTGTCGGCAAGTTCTCGATTTGCCGTGACGTGCCTGGCACGTCATCTGTCCTTAAGGGGTTAAAAATGTGATTTATGCAGAATGCCTGCATAAAATCACACTAGAAAAAAAGCCTGTGAACTATACAAGCAGTAATTTCCATCTTGCGCCAAAGTGAGTTTGGGGACTAGGCTGTCCCTTTAAATCACAAAGAGTTCAGATTAGAAGCAATACAGATCAATAAAATCTGCAGCACATTTAAGGTGCTACAGGAGGGTGTTGCTTAGTGATCTATTTGCCAGGCATGTCCCAAATTTTTTTTATTACTTTAAAAAGGTATGGGGGGTCTGGGTGACCAATCGATGTCTTGGGTATAAATTTAGTTCTATAGTTTTAAAATAAAATAAAAAACAATTCAGTAATTCGGATATTACATTTTTCTTGTTAAAAGATGCATTACTTGAAAAGGAAAAAAAAATTATTGTTCCTTCTCACTTACTTTTCAACTACCTAAAGTATACAGAGATCTGTGCCGAAAGTGGACTCTCGTCGTTCTTTATGAGCTTCAAAAAACAGAGGATATTTAAACATATTATATAATCAGGCGGATTTACAAAATAAACGGTGGTCATATCTTTCAGAAATAAAAAGCTGTACACTTAAATTATTGAGGGAGGATTGATTATAGAGGCGTATAAACAATCAAAACACAGTAATTGACGGAACAAAAACCTCTTTTAATTTGGCTTCTCAGAACCAGAACACTGGGTTATCAATGATACTTTTTTTTTTAATTTTTTTTTTTTTTTAAATGCTTATTGAAAGAGTGAAAAAGGCTGTTCCAGAAGAAAAAAAGTCAATAGAGAATTGCAGTGTTTTTAATCAGTCAAAGCAATGGGAAGGATGAGAACGTTAGACAACCAGAAGCAGTGTCATGCACACCGTTATCACCCTATCAGAGGATATTTTGATTAAATGGGACACAGCCGACTGGTTTTGGAGTGAAACCCCATTGAAGGGGCAATGTATCGTGTAGAAGTAACCATCAGACATGACAACTTATAATTCTCTTCGAAATGAAAGTTGCAAATCCATGTGCCAAGAAAAAAGGAACTTATTTTATGATACCAAGTAAAGAATACAGTATACCCAACAAATAAAAATGCCATTGTTTAAATGGATAGTTTAAGTACATTTATATTAAGTACACAACCAGTGGTAACAGCAAGGGCCACAGGTTTTCACATAGAAAAGCAGCACAGATTTTTCACATGCTCTCTCAAGAGTTGAATACTGATCTTCGTCAAAGGGCTGGAGAGTAAGTAGCGGTGATTGTGATATTGTGTGCATATGCATGGCATCAGAAGCACACACAATTATATTCTCCATGGTGGCAGTGTTAAGGACTGAACCATTACAACAGGCATGCCCAACATGGCTCGTGGGATAAATGCAAGTCATTAGACAGCAAGGTGCGGCCCACCTGACTTTACTGCACAGTCACATTAGCACTATAAATGTTTTGTTTGTTTTAGGATTGCTTTTGCTTTAATGCTAAATAACAAAACTATTTTTCTATGGATAGCAAGCAATTCTTCACCATTACTGTAAAGTAGGAAATTTAATGATGCCCAATCCACACGTGTATTTGTGAAAATGCAGTCCACTTTAGAAAAAGACTGGCTCATAGGCTGTCAACATGATTGTTAGGGATAATGGTCTATCATGCAAACAGCTGAAAAGGACAGAGGATTAACCTCAGCTCATTGCTCCCTGAAACACTGTGCAAAAAATAAAGCTAAGTAAACAGTATATTGCCAGAAAGCATTATATTAAAACACACAGATAATTAATTTTTTTTGTGGACTTTAATATAGTTTTTTTTATGCTTAGTACATGTGAACTTTCCACATCGCAGTGTACCTTTTAGTTGTTTGTTCAGGCAACAACATTCCTTTCTCATTGATTTGCACTTGATTAAATAATTTCTACACTGGATATTTGACTCCAGAAATTTCTCTCCTCCCCCATCAGCCGAAAATCATACCTGCTCCATCATTGCCTCATTACATTGATCCTTTCTCAGTAGCCCTGTGGCCCATTTCCTCTCTGATGGATAAGAGAAGCGCGTCACTGTTTATGAAACACACACTTCACTTGTAGAGGGAGCTTGTTCTACTTGCTGAAAGCGGGAATGTACAGGCTGTGTGGGCAGTAAGCCATTGCTTGTGTCGGAACACAGCGGTCTGCTTGTATTTGTAAGGCAGCTTTACACATCCGGAAAAATTCATTGATTTGGGATCTGATTCACTCACTCACCGATGAGTATGTATATGAAAACAAAACTGCACAACCTTTTTAAAGGGGTATAGATGTGGATTAAGCTCTACCATAAAGATTAAACATTCTGCTGTGCAAAAATCCAGGTTCTACTCAACATTAAGCCAGACAAGCACACGAGAATGTTCATTTAATTTTTCTTATTTTATTATTAATTTATTTAAGTTTCAAGATTCTTTTTTTGTTTTGGGAAAATCCAAATGGTAAAATGTAGATATATATATTTTAGATTGATCTGTAAAATGTTAGGGCTTTGACTCCAATGTCATCTGCAGACTGCTAAGTTTCTCGGTGATTGATATTGGAAACTGGCAAACAGTGCAATGTAGGATACAGTGGAAATCCCTGCTTGGAAAATAGGAGATTCCATCAAATTCATACTACAGCAAAAAAATAAATAAAACAAACTAAACTAATTTTTGCACATTAAAGCAGACAAAAACCCACCAAAAAACTCCAGGGCCACTCAGTGAGCCCCACAGATGTGAATGTGGACTATACAACATACATGCCTGTGATGTCACACAATGGTCCACATGCATTGCTAATAGTCACAGGATGAACTGCATGTATACAGGCAACAGTCCTATCCAATGCGCAAATCACACACTATTCTTGAATATAACTGTATCCTCAAAAATAGAGGCTGGGATATCATCCCACTTTTTTATTTTAAGAACAAATATATGTTTGATCATGCAAGAAAAGCCAGGATGAAGCAGGGATGAAAGCAGTCTTCTTCTAGTCTCCCTTTAAACGGTAACTATGGATACTGGCATAGGTTTACCATGTCCGTACTAGAAAGGTTTTCTTTTGCCAATGGCTAAGAGACTAAAAATAATTGTTATGGTTTAACTTTTGGAAGAGGGTCAGGGTCAGCTCTTTCAGAAAGTTCTCAATCTCCGATCACTCTGGATGGTGGCATAGGTCAGACACCACTGAAGTCTGCCAAAACATCTAAAATGCTGCCACTACTGAAAACCCAATCTATTTCAAAGAAGCAAAGCAACATAAAATGAATGTTGTTCTTTGTACTTTTAAATATACTGCAGTGTCATAAAATGCAAGGACACAGTAAAGCTAAATGATATGTGGATTTTGGAACATTCTCCTTTTTCTAAATAAACCCTTTGCGTACACAATATTCACCCCCCTCGGTGGGTGCTGTTAATGTATGTAGATGTAAACAATTAAGTCTATAGGTGATCCTCAGATCAATACCATTATAAAGAAGTTTCAATAATAGTATGCCTCTGGTAGAGTCACCATTTCATGCCCTCCACCAATAGTATCGCTTGAAGCAGATGATAAATACAGTGCATGCGACATTCACCCACCTGTTGGGAGATACGTGATTTGGAGCCAGTGTCTCACTGTCTTGAGCAGTAAAGAAAGTCTGAACGCACACAAAGATAATGCACATGTTTCTTTGATATGACTCCAAGCTTCTACCCCTTTGTGTCCCACATGAAGGGTAATACTTATTGGGAGTTATGTGACAGAGCTCTCTGTCACTGTTAATGTTTCACGGCTCCTAAAATTAATTCAGCTGGCTCCTAAACTGATCTGTTTCCAAACAACTACAAATGTTTGTCAAGCTGAAAATATGTGCCAGAAGGACACATGAATTTAAAAATTAATTAAAGCAATTAGATTTTTGGTAAACATTTTATGAAAATAACCTACCTGATCTTGAAATAAAATAAAAATTTATAAAAGTACACTTCCAAAAAACGTCATTATGAACTTTATGACTTGTGATTCTGGATATGATTGTAGTAGAATAATGAACTCAAAATGTGAAATAACTATGTAAAACAGAATACACTGTGTAAACAGTGGCAAAATATATTTGTACAATGATGTGAAAAGCTAAACACACTGCCACCACAGTTCTAATTAGACCCAGAAGCCAGATGTACACAGCATGGCCCTCCTTTCTGTTACGTGGAATAGTTGCAATGAGTTATGCCAGCTAAGTGCCCATATTTGGCTAGCAGCAGGCTCTCTTATATGGCACAGCAGGTACCTCAAGAAGCCTTGTAAAAGCATACATTTGCTAGCAGCCAACATAAAGTTTATTAAAAACACATTCTTTTAATTTTAAATAATTCTATTTACTTCTGAAAAAGCAATATACCATCATTAGATAATGTACACAGTGAAGCACACTAATATCGGACTATGGTGCTAGTGATGGGACCCTCCGTTTTACATATAAATCTATAGAGTTAACACCAACTTGGTCCCTCTACTAATTAGTAGTAAAATACAAGGACTAACAACACTAGCACCTCGGTCAGATGTAAGCTGCAATCGAGCACTCTGATTGGCTTAGTAGGCACTCAATGTCAGTGCGCACTAGCATTTAGATCACCTCAGTTTCAGCTGAAAGGCAGAGCTGAATGTAAGCTTGCATGTATGTGTGAAGAAACATTCAGGTTAACTAAAGAGAATACACAAAAGGTTTTCCTTCTCCAAAAGAAACAAAAGTTAATAACCATATAATGTTGCTTTAAGAGATTGAAACCTGACCCACCTTTTTTATCGTAACATGGAACAGTAAGCAAGGTTAGCCATGCCCTTCAACTGTTCTGCTTTAAGCGGGACAGTCACTGTTTGGGATTGCAAATCTGCAGTCCTGATTTCCATTCTCTAGAACAATGGAGCATGAATACTACTCATGTGGAGTAACACTGTCAGTATGAGTGCTGAAACTCCGGATCCTAACCTCCCATCACTAAGAGTCCTGGATTGCTGGGGAAAGAAGTAGGACGGGAAACACAAGCAATTTAGAGTCCTGGAACACAGTTCCTTATTTATTTAGGAAATATAACATCTGCAATGCTTTAGACTGTTGAATAGGATAAAAAAAAACATTTATGGAAGTGGCCCTTTAAGAGGTAAACCTAGTTACTGTTAGTTTGGGTTCTAGGAATCAGGATAGCCATTTCCATACTTTAAAACTAACACTGATATGCACACTTTCTCTATTGGAGATTTCATTTATATTACATCTGTGCACTGCTAAGGCCCTATCTGGACAGAAATGTTATTATAGGCAGGTAATGCCATCCATTAGCGAGCAATCAATGTTAGAACACTGGAGAGGGGGAGAGGAAGCCGGACTGCCATCAATAGTGGTTGTTTGCTTAGCAATGCATCACAATCAACCGTAAATCAATAAAATGCAGCAGCTATTGATTAATCATTGATTAGCTTTGAAAGCTGGGTCTGCAGATTTAGAGACGCTGAACACAATTTTGGTTATGGCCTGAGGCAGAGATCCAGACCTGCAGTAGCCGCATTTGTTCGCCCAAATGTGAAAATTAAAAAGAAAGAGGACTATTCTGCTCCCCCTAGATCTGTCATTTCACTAGATGTGGTACGCGGCTTCCTCTGCTAAAGAAGAAAAACTTCTTAAAAAATGGCTTAATTGGATTCGTACCTTGATCTTCACCCCTTTAATGTGGCAGACATCAGCGGTGTACCTTGCTGAGCAGGAAATGGATGCAGCAAAGTATTTTACGTGGTCCTAGATAAATTGCTTCATCAGGGAATAAATCGTGACATCCCAAACCCAACATACTCGCCAGGAACATGGACGTGATGACTAATGTTTTTAAAATTTTGTAGCCCAATAGATACATTTTTTTTTAGCGGGCGGAAAGATAGCTGGATGCTAGTGTCTGGGAACATGTCGAGAATGCTCAACAGAATATAAAAATATTGTACACTAATTTGTGTTAAGTGCAGGCTTACTGCAAAAGCACCAATTACATAGATTGCATGCTCTGAGCTCAGTGAAATGCTGCGCTAAATCCGGTCGATCTCCTTGCTACTCTTCCTACAAGAGCAGCAAATCTATAGGCTAACCACCATATCAAGCTAAAGAGCGGGAGGTTTTTAAAAAAAAAAAAATATATATATTTTGAAAAATAATTGTACTGCGGCCTCCAGTTGACGGATAATGGTGTCATGGCATAGGCGTGTTACCCATGTGGTGCCACTGGGAGATGGTGAAGCAATGGAGACCGCTTGTTGAAGACGCCTGTTTTCGTTAACAGAATCTCTGGCTGGACCCTTTGGCAACAGACAATTCTGTGGGACAACCCACGCCTGACCGAAAAACCACCATTTGCTTAGTATGGCAGAATTGTTTTTGGTAATGACTTTGCACATGCCTTCTGACTGATGTCTAAAGGGGAGGTGGAGAATGATCGGACCCAAGTGGGAATGTCAGTCTGTTACGGCATACACTCTTTAGCAGAGATATTGACTTTGAAGTGGGGGGGGGAGAGAATATATATTGGAGGTGGCTAACTCTATCAATCTATTGGATCAAATGGGGATATTTTGCATAGAAGTGTTTTCCCTCCCTTCTCTACTTGGTGTATGCGACCTGATATTTTGAATCTGATTTAACGACTTGTAACCTATTGGGATTTTGTAAATTCAAAATGCCTTCTAAAGAGAAGCCAGCTGACAAAATAGACAAAAATAAATTTTTCAATATTTATTATTCCTCCAAAGGGGATACAAATACATCACAATCTCCCATCGCTTTTTCTCACACACCACCTAGGGTGGCTAGCTCTGTTATATTGAAATTTCAAACAGAGGTTATAATGAATCCGAGTCTGACTAAAGCCATGGATAATTTATACAAGAAACTCAGTAATGCTTTCAATTCAAAATATTTCAGGATTGTTACATGAGATTTCCAAACAGTGTGAGAATAGCTGACCAGGTCAAAGAGTTGTTGTAGACACAAAATCTGATGTTGAACAATCAGAGATATAAACAATAAGTTGACTGAATTCTAAGACAGATCACTTAAAAATAACCTTAAGGGAATACCAAAGACAAACTTTATTTTATTTTTTGGGAGATTGTCTCCCACTATTTGGATGCTCGGCATGTTGGTTTGGTCCATTTGAGAGATTCCATAGACTTCAAATATCTAAATGAACAGACGGGACGTCTCGCAACTAGATCATTGTTAGGTTTCTAACTTGGTCCTTAAACGAGGCATTAAACAAATGAGACTCAATCCTGACAAGTTCAATAAACATGAGGGGGATTCTTGTTTTTCCCATCTATTTTTACTGTCATAATGAAAAGACACCAATACAGAGAGATCTGAGAAGAACGTTAAGAATGAAGCATATAGATTATATATGGGGCTTTCTGACCAAGCGGCTGGTATTCCTACTGATGAGCAGTTCAAACTGAACGATATGGGTATTATTGGTTAATGTTCTATACTAGAGTTTGCAGTGTTATGTCGTAGATATTTGTGTTTTCTCCTTGCCGCTTCCAAAATGGTTAAACATGAAATTTGGGGGTATGTTAGAGTAAAATTGGTATAAAAGGATCCAGATGCTCTGGCAGTTTAGCACTTTTGATATTTGCAGTGTGCCAATAGGGAAACTGGAGTGAGAAACTTAAATAAGTGGTGACTTTTTAATGGAGACAGAGTATTAGGATAATTTAGCATGTAGCTTGTGAGGTAATAATTTAAACACTTGGTAGGAAATATGACTAGTTAATTGAGGAAACACAATCGCACAAGACAAGTTATGTTTATCTACTGTGCCGCTCTACTTTCAATAACCCTAGCGGTTCTCCTGAAAAGCAAGAGGAAATTCAGACCGTGATACCTTTTGCATTTCATCTGATACCCATACTACTTCACAGACAATGCCTCACGCGTATATTCTATACAATAATACAAGATTTACTAATAACATACAGTAATGAAAGCAGAAAACACTTGAATATAGAATGTATTTTAATTACTTGATCAATGTGCTTTTCTTAAAAGAATCTGGATGATTAGTTGAATTTACATAGAAGCTCAAACCTTGTGATTAGTAGTGGTTTCTCCATATATTTTACTTAATAACTACAAAACTGGTTCACAATACTAGTTCCGTGCTCAAGCATGCACATTATTGTTCAACTTACTGGCTTCTCTCTCCAGTACTTCAACAAAGTGAGAAGCAACAGTCTTGCCAGATGAAAGACCGTTTGGAGGGACAGCTATTACAATAACCTGGCTTTAGGTTTGGATTAGTTAGTACCTTCTGGTGAGCAATGGTAGAAGGCAACATTAGCTAACAATAGAAACAATGGTCTACTCTTGTCCTATAGTACTTTATAGAACAATGCATTAGGTGTACGTAGAAAATCATCAGAAAGTCTGTCACATGAACAAAAACCATAATTTAACTGCAACCAACAACAACAAAAAATATCATACTACTAAGATAGATGTATCTTAAACAAGGCAATGCACAGCCTTGTATTTTAAGCAAACACTCATGTGAAACAAAAAAGAGAGAGCTCAAGCAAGCTTACGCTCTAAAAAGACACCATTGATATTCATCATACTTGGCCACTTCCAAGTCACCCTGGTCTAAAAAGATTGGCTTGTCAGGTGACATTGTACTATGATGCGGTATTAAAGCACAGAGCACATTCCAAAGCATTGTGTAATGATAGGTTAGATAGCTAGGTTAGATGATATTTATTGTGTATAATTGAAGTGTTTTTTGTTTTTTTTCCTACTGTCAAAGAGACAGTAGTGGGGAAGTGTACTTTAAATGTTTGGCAGTTCCTATCAATCACGGGCAGGTGTTTATTTTGTTATTTTTTAAACAATTAGGTTTCATCTCAAACTCCGTAAATAAAGTTACTGATAAATATTCACTCCTATTAGGCCAAGTGCTGTATATTAGTACGTGACACTGAAAAATGATGACAAGTCAGCATGTTATAATAAATGATGACTGAAAGGATACACAAGCAAATTTCTTTTTCCAGTTATGCAACAAATTCAGAGAAGGGCTACTAAACCACTTCATGGGGTGAAGGATAAAAGTTAACAGGAAAGGTTAAATGACCTTAACATGTATAGCTTGGAGGTAAGACGTAACAGAGGATATAATAGAAATATTTAAATACATAAAGGGAATCAACACAGTAAATATGAGAGTATATTATGAAGGGAGTCTAAAAAATAAAATAAAATTTGCATTGTTTTTATATGCTAGAAAAAAAGGCGTCATAAAGGGGATATGATATTATATAAATATGTGCTGGACCAATACTAGGGATCGACCGATTATCGGATTAACCGATATTCACAGTTTCCTAAATTATCGGTATCGGCATCTAACTTTACCGATAATGCCGATAATATTTGAATGAAGCCGTTTTCGCGATCAACGATCGCGAAAACCGCTTTAACAGTGCTGGTCTATTGCCTCGACATCGAGGCAATAGCCAGCACCGAAATTTCTATTTTGGGACCCCCACGATCGCCCCACGGAGCGATCGTGGGGAGCCATATTGACGGAGCATGCTGCTCCGTCAATATGGCTAAGTCCTCTGCCGGTCTGAGCTTCGGAAGTGAAAGTAACTTCACTTCCGTCGCTCTGAATATGCTACTTGACTACCCCTAGTGGTAGTTTAGTAGCATTGCAATGGAAAATAATTAAAATACATATTTAATTAACCCCTTGGCGACACAGGACGGACTAGGTCCGTCCTGTGTGCCGAGGCGTTAGTGACACAGGACGGACCTAGTCCGTCCTGTGTCAAAACGAGCACTGAAAGCGGAGTTTTTCCGCTTTCAGTGCTCTAAGGGCATTGTAACGATGCTTCCGTGTGGAAGCATCGTACAATGCTAAAAAAAATGCCCGTCGGCATTTCGATCGCTCCGGAGAGCGATCGAAATGCCGGTTTTAAAGGCACAGAGCCTTTAAAACGCGGGCATTTAAAAAACGAGCATAGGAAGCGAATCTTTCGCTTCCTATGCTCAGAAAGTGTTCCTGATTGCCTCGCAAGTCGAGGCAATCAGAAACACAAAAAAAAAATGCACGATCTTGGTCACTGAGTGACCAAGATGGCGCTGCCCTTCTAAGGGCAAGAGCACAGGAGGCAGGAAGTACCTGCTTCCTGTGCTCTCTGGCTGTCACACGATTGCCTCTTCACAGAGGCAATCAGTGACTGCCAGGCACACTGACAGGCAGTGGGGATGCTCTCCTGAACATCCCCACTGACTGGTCAGATCAATATTAACTCTATATTGATCTGACCAGTTATGATCTGTCTCCCTCTCCTCACATTTTTTTTAGTGAGGGAGAGAGACAGATCAAAGTTCTAAAAGTAAGTAAAAGTAAAAAAAAACAATAAATACACAACACACAAATAATAAAACAATAAAAAAATTTTTATTAAAGCAATTCCCTGCGTTTAACCCCTTCCCTGCCACTGATCTTGCATAAGCAGTGATCGTGCACATCAGCGCATTTATTTTTGCTGTTTGTGCATTTTTTAGGGGTTAATTTTTTTGTACTGTAATTTATTACAGTACTAAAAAGGCTATTCTAAGAGTTATTAACCCCTTATTTGCCGTCGATCACTGCTTACGCAATGATATTGACGCCAAAGCAATTTTTATCTGTCTGCATATTTTTTTTTATTTTTTTTTTTTACACATACCCGCTAGGGGATTACATGTAAAGTAAAAATATTTGAGTTTTTTTTTTTAAGCTGCCTGAGCGCATAGCGATCAGTAACAGCGAATTAGTGGCAAAGGCGGTTTGGTGATTTCTCAATTAAGCTCACCATTCGCCCTGGTCAGATCAAAATTAATCGGATCAATATTCACAAATATTGATCTGCCTCCCTCTCCTCACTTACATTTTTGTGACGGAAAGAGACAGATCAGTATTAGTGATATAAAATAACATTTTATAAAATTAGCAGGTTTTATGAAAGTCTTTCACTGTGTATTAACCCCTTCCCTGCCATTCATCACTGTGTAAGCAGTAATCCTGCACAGCAACAGTATGTTTTGCTGTCTGCACTGTTTTATGGATTAATTTATTTGTACTGTAATGTATTACAGTACTAGATAGGCTCTTCTAAGAGCTATTAACCCCTTCTTTGCTCGAGATCACTGCTTACGCACTGATTCTGAGGCCGCGGACTCAGGGTTCGATTTTGACCCTATTCAGCTTTCTGATACATCATCTAGCGATGTATCGGTGGCTGCTGAGCCCTTGCCACAAGTAGTGATGGGGGTCTACCGATAAAAAAATATATGGTTTGGTGGGGGTAAATTACATTGGCTGGCTTCAAAGATATATCCCATAAAGGACACGGACCCAGGTTGACTACATGTCAAAATTCCAAGTTGGAATTTTGAGATGCGCATCTCACAAATGTTGCCTTCTAGCCAAAAACAAACCAACAAACCTATGCATGGGTGCTATCCCTGTACTCGGGAGATGTTGCTGAACACATATTGGGTTGTTGTTTGGCAGTGACAAATACCAGAATCTGTGAATTCATGCCTGAAGTACAATGCATGTGGGAAAAAAAACTCCCAAAAAAGTACTACCACAAACTTTTACAAAGGCTGGTGGTAGAATTAGTACCTATACAGTATTAAAATACCACCATTTGAAATACCTTAGGATGTCTATTTTCCAAAAATATATGGTTTGATGGGGTAAAATTCATTGGACGGCTTCAAAAATGTTCCAAATGGAACATGGGCGCAGGCTGACTACATGTCAAAATTCCAGGTTGGAATTGCGCACCCCCTAAATGTGGAATTTTAGACCCAATACAAACCAACAAACCTATGCATGGGGGGTATCCCTGTACTCAGGAGATGTTGCTGAACACATATTGAGGTGTTGGTTGGCAGTGGCAAATACCAGAATCTGAAAATTCCTGCCTGAACTACAATGTGTTTGGGGAAAAAATGACATCCCATCCCTTTGACATAGGTTGGTGGTAGAATTAGCACTTGGAAAGTGTTAAAATACCACAATTTTAAATACCCTAGGATGTCTAGTTTTCCAAAATATATGGTTTTATGGGGTAAAATACTTTGACAGGCTTCAAAAGTGTCCCAAATGGAACATGGGCGCAGGCTGACTACATGTCAAAATTCCAAGTTGGAAATGCACCCCCCCCTAAACGTGGCCTTTTAGCCCCCAAATAATCTAACTAACCTACACATGGGTGGTATCCCTGTACTCAGGAGATGTTGCTAAACACATATTAAGGTGTTGTTTGGCACTGACACATAATAGGATCTGTGAATTCATGCCCGATGTACAATGAATGTGAAAAACAAATTACTATCCATAACATTGACATAGGCTGGTGGTAGAATTAGTGCATGAAAAGTGTTAAAATACTACCATTTGAAATACCCTAGGGTGTCTAGTTTTCAAAAATATATGGTTTTGTGGGGTAGAATACACTTTTTGGCTTCAAAAATGTCCCAAATGGGACATGGGCGCAGGTTTTCTGCACGTCAGAATTCCAAGTTGGAAAACCAAAAAGCGCACCTCTCAAATGTGGCCTTTTAACCCCCAAATAACCTAACCAACCTATACATGTGTGGTATCCCTGTACTCAGGAGATGTTGCTGAACACATATTGAGGTGTTGTTTGGCACTGACATATAACAGGATCTGTGAATTCATGCCCAAAGTACTATGTATGTGAAAAAAAATTACTATCCATAACATTGACATAGGCTGGTAGTATAATTAGTGCATGGAAAGTGTTAAAATACTACCATTTGAAATACCCTAGGGTGTCTAGTTTTCAAAAATATATGGTTTTGTGGGATAGAATACACTTTTTGGCTTCAAAAATGTCCCAAATGGGACATGGGCGCAGGTTTTCTGCACGTCAGAATTCCAAGTTGGAAAACCAAAAAGCGCACCTCTCAAATGTGGCCTTTTAACCCCCAAATAACCTAACCAACCTATACATGGGTGGTATCCCTGTACTCAGGAGATGTTGCTGAACACATATTGAGGTGTTGTTTGGCACTGACATATAACAGGATCTGTGAATTCATGCCCAAAGTTCAATGTATGTGAAAAAAAATTACTACCCAAAACATTGACATAGGCTGGTAGTATAATTAGTGCATGGAAAGTGTTAAAATACTACCATTTGAAATACCCTAGGGTGTCTAGTTTAAAAAAATATATGGTTTTGTGGGGTAGAATACACTTTCTGGCTTCAAAAATGTCCCAAATGGGACATGGGCACAAGTTTTCTGCATGTCAGAATTCCAAGTTGGAAAACCAAAATGCGCACCCCCTAAATGTGGCCTTTTAGCCCCAAAACAAACCAACAAACCTATGCATGGGTGGTATCCCTGTACTCAGGAGATGTTGCTGAACACATATTGAGGTGTTATTTGGAAATACCCCTTCACATTTTAAGGTAATGTTTACCTAAATTGCAATATATGTGAAAAATTAAAAAAAAAGATTTTTTGCTGCAAACTTTGGCATAGATTGGTGGTAAAATGGCTACATGAAATGTGTCAAAATACCCCAAGTTAAATGCCCTGAGTTGTCTAGTTTTCAAAAATATGTACATGTTGGGGGTCATTCATGGATTTAGTACAGAAATCAGTGTTACAATGTCACTATCGCTAATTTTGAAAGAAGGGATTTTAAAATAGCTTTGCACCACTTATAGTTCTGGCCCTGTAACATGAATAAAAAAGCACAAAAACATAAAAACATGGGCTATTTCTGAACTCAGGACATATATTAGAAACTTTTTAGCAGTGTTTTTTTGTTGTCTCTTGTACATGAGTATACGATTTTTCAAATAAAAGTCATAAAAAAATTATTTTTTCATTTTTTTTGCCATATTTTATTATTTTTTTTACATCAAATTATATGCTATTATCAAAATAATGGTATCAAAAGAAAGCCCTTCTTATGACGATAAAAACGATATATAGTTTGTGCGGGTACACTAAATGAGACAGAAATAAATTACAGCAAAACACAAACTGCTCAGAAATGTTAAAACAGCCCATGTCACCAAGCGTCGGACAAGCCAAAAAAGTCATGTCACTAAGGGGTTAAATAAAAATAGGTTATTTAGCTATATTAGCCTATAGGGTTAAAATTAAATATTTTTTAGCATAAGGGATAGGGTTAAAATTAAATTAAAGTTAAAAAATATTAAGGGATATAATAAGGATTAGAGTTGGGGTTAAATTTAGTGTTAGGGTTAAATTTTGGGTTCGGGTTGGGGTCAAAAGATCAATATAGGAAAAAACCAAAAAACACTATTTTTGGTTTTTGCCCCATAACTCGCAAAAAAATACCGAAAAATATGGAAACATGCATATTTTTGAACTCGGGACAACATTTAGAAACTATTTAGCCGGGGTCTTTTTTAATGATTTTATTTGTGTAAATTATATTTTAGGTCAAAGTTAGAAAAAGTGGGTTTTTTTAAATTTTTCATCATATTTTATGATTTTTTTGTAGTAAATTATAAGATATGATGAACATAATGGTATCTAATGAAAGCCCTTCTTATGACGATAAAAACAACATATAATTTGTGTGGGTACTGTATGTGAGAAAGCAAAAAATTACAGCTAAACACAAACACCCTAGAAATGTCAAAACAGCCATTGTCACCAAGGGAAAGTCAAGGTGAAAATGTCTTGTCACTAAGGGGTTAATTAAGCTGTTTTGATGCCTTGCTTATATTTACTGTAGTGTCCCTTTGATATAATTGCCTATGTCATTGCTGCTCATTTTACTAAGATTTAATCTAAGTATGGACTATGTGCAATTGAACATTGTTGTTCTTGTTACCTTTTGACTGATATTTATTTAAAAAAAAAAAAAAAAAGTGGTCCAATTTGTTGTATTTGACCATATCACCATTGTTTTTCTGCATTATTTATTTTTATTTAGCAATGAAAAAGATTTACAAAAAAAAGCTAAACGTTAACAATAAACATGTTCATTTAACAGCAGATTTGTGTAGAAATTGTTTTTTTTCCCAAAAAATTAAAATGCACAAAATATCGGTATAAGTTATCGGCTATCGGCCTGAAAGTTCACAGGTTATCGGTATCGGTATCGGCTCTAAAAAATCAATATCGGTCGATCCCTAACCAATACAAAGAGTTCTTCAGCGACCTGTTCTTTAACAGAAATGTACAAAGAACAAGAGGTCATCCCCTGAGACCGGAAGAGCAAATATTTCATGGACAGCAAAGGAAGGGATTATTTATGGTAAGGACAATAAAGATATGGAACTCACTTCCAAGAGAGGTGGTACTATCAAATACAATAGATGCATTTAAAATGGTCTGGGTTTTTTTTTTTTTTTTAGAAAAGCAGGACATACAGGGCTTCTTGAGCCAAGGAGAAATCTGACTG
The DNA here is from genome assembly GCA_036172795.1 of Pelodytes ibericus. NCBI lineage: Eukaryota > Metazoa > Chordata > Amphibia > Anura > Pelodytidae > Pelodytes > Pelodytes ibericus. The sequence continues at coordinate 110,373,685 of CM069862.1, read as the reverse complement.
TCCCCCTAAGTGACATTTGAAATAGTTCCCTTTGGGGTTTTACCTTCTTTTGGATAAAAAGCAGGAATGATGGGTAGAAGGGTTGAACTTGAGGGACTTAAGTATTTTATTTCAAACTAAAATACTATGCTCCTATATTTAAAAGAATAAATACTACCACAACAAGAGGACATAGTCTTAAAGTAGAGGCAAAAGGTTTAAAAGTAATAAAAGGAAATATTATTTTACTGAGAGGTTAGTGGATTTATGCGATAGCCTTTCAGTGTAAGTGGTAGATGTAAACACAGTGGAGTTTAAGCATGGGATAGGCACAAGGCTATCCTAGATATAAAATAGGGCCATGGAGTAGTAAAAGTATTTAGAAAATTGGGCAGACTAGATGGGCCAAATGCAGACACATTCTATGTCTCTATATTGCTCCCACACAGCAAAGCAAACCAATACAATCGATCAGGAGTGAAGTATGGTGTGCCTTACCAGAGTCTACTATTGTTGGTTACTCTTGCATCACTCCTATGACCAAGAAAAACTCATTCAGCACCCTTTGAGTGCAACTCACTAAACCATGCCATGTCAGGATCCCTACATGTATAATAAAAAAAAATTAAAAATTAAAAAAAAAAAAAAAAAAAAAAAATATATATATATATATATATATATATATTTTAAACTACTTTAAAAAAAGTCATAGTTAGGTTGCACCTATGTTGGTGGGAGTAAGCTCAAAAGCACCTACACAGGTATACTGCTGGCACCTACCTCACTGGTTGGCTGGACAGAGTACACTGCGTAACATTGCATATGCACAACTCACTTGATAGCTGTACTTGACCTTTGCTATTGATGATATAATTTTGAAATGTCTTACCCTCTATGTTTATGCAGGCTTGGCCACACTAAACACAAAGTGTCAGATAGAAGTAGTCCTTTATGTACTGAAAGATAAAGCGATTCACTTAAAGACAATCCATCAGCAGCATCTTACATCTGATTTATTTTTAAACTGTTAAGTGATATACGGTGATGCAGTTTAATAGAAACATCAATTTGCATAACATTGCCATCCTAGATATAGATTCTGCATGGACAATTTGAGATCTTTACCTTCCAAGAAAACTATCATTCTTAATTTACAGTCTTGAAAACCAAAAGAATTTGAAAGAATAAAAAGTTAACTGAAGTGGTTTATAAATATCAATTCTATTCATGTCGTGCTCACAGAATTCAGCCTATGAATTCAAATAAGAAAGGAACAGTCAGTGGGAACTTTTAGAGCTTCACCCAGTCACCAAGGTCTTCTCCTCTTTCCAACACTGGTGAGTATTGGACAAAGCCATTAAAAGAAGCCCCTCTTGCACAGATTTACAAAATATGAAAGCATTAATGTGCCCTCTGACATGACTTGAAGTAAGAAGGAAAAAGAAATGTTAAAATGTGCCCTCTGACATGACTTCCCTCTTACTGGAACTTTACTAGGTAGAATGAAGACCAAATGCTTAAACAACTAACCAATTATGGGGACCTGAACCTGACTGTGGATCACCTTTGTTGTCAGGTCCTGGCAAAAGCCCACATTGGATAAAGTGTCACCTTTGACCCTGGAGCAGAAGGGCAACAGTTAAAATCAACTTTTTTTCCGTTAAAGGCTGGCATTATTTATAATATTAATAACAAAGTGTTTAAACTGGAAAGGTAAATTCAGATAGTTTTTGGTTTCAAGTACGTCCAGGGGATGTTACTTCTGCCCAACATTCAGGGGATGTTACTATTACCAATCACGCTGCCCCACGGGGCCAAATTTTGGTGTTGCTTAATGCCTCAACATCTAGGCATTATTTTAACATCACCTAATCGTGGATGCAGTCGTCAAGGACGCTCCATGCCTCAATACAAAAAAATGCATGATTTTATGAACTGAATGACAAATGTATTCAGTTCATAAAAGTATGCCTGCAATTATGCAATAGGTGTCATGATCCTTTTCATCCAACGTACAAACCATCAAGAAGAGCACCCCCCTCAGAAAACAAACTCCAAAATCTTGATAAATGGTGACAAGAAGCAAAAAAAAAATATATATATTAGGCGCTAATAAATGGGTCGAAACAGACTGGAAGATGTGAGAAAACAATTTCTCAACTGGGCAAAACATAGGGTTGCCACCCAAGCCATTGGAGCTGGCATAATTAAAATATTTTTTTGGAGCAGTGACTAAGAGACATAGCCTAGGCTTATCAGTGATTAGTATGCATAACCTGGTGTGCGTAGCACCTGTATAGCACAGTGCACATGTGTGTTTGCCTCTCACGCAATGCCGACGTCACTCAGGTTATGTAAAGGAGTTAAGAACTCATTACCTTTTTCTAAAGTGGATTATATGTACGGGTTACAGTGTGGCTCTTTCTCAAGCATCTAAAAGGATTTGATTCTTTGGCAAGTGAATCGCCTACTCATCCAATGGCCACCAAGTCCCCTCTGTTCAACGAATCAGACACTTGGTCATGTGAGTAGGCACCAATAACAAACATCTCTTATATCTTCAGTTTATCTGACCGATAACCCAATGACACCTACCCATAGTAAGAGGAACGTGGATGGTCCACCTTGCCAGCTTCACACCCAGATTGGCAATCGTATCATATTTAGCTTTGTTGTGTGTGACCAGACACAACTGCAAAAGAGAGCCAAGTACAAAGCCAGGTTTATGATCACCAGATCCAGCTTTTTACACTACAAAGACCAGGTGAAGGATAATCTCCCAGCTGCACTGGCAGGCCCGCCATCAGGGGGTGACAGATGAAACTGGCATCCTGGGCCTGGTGGGCCCAGGTCATGCCAGAAAAAAAAAAATTCCCCTCTGTTTAGGTGGTACCCGGCTGTGAGGGAAGCGTTTTGTGCTGCTCTCCAGCCGCGTGGCTTCAATAAAGTTTAAAATAAATAAATAAAATGTGACCAGCGCTTCCCTCCTGCACGGAGGAGGGAAACTCTGGTCGCATTTTTTTTTAAACAAACTTTATCGAAGCCACGCGGCTGGAGGGGAGCACAGAATGCTTCCCTCACAGCCGCAGACCAGCTAAACAGAGCAGAGCCCCGGGAGACAGAGCAGCAAGGAGGTAAGTACTGGGGAAGGGTGCAAATAACTAGCATAACACTGGCATATTGAGTTGCAAAATACTGGCATATTAAATGGCAAAAGAATGGCATATTGAGTGACAGAATACTGGTATACTGGTAGATCTCACTGCAGCCCTGTTAACAGTATACAGTCTTGCATTAACAGTTTGACAAGATGATAGGTCGTAGCTACACAGGAGGAGACAGTCTCCACGCGTAGTTTGGGTACACAGGAGCTTGGGTTGGAGAGTCATAGATCTGATCCAATCCTAGGTAGCAAGATGGCAGTCATTACATGTGCAGTAGTCGTTACTCAATGGTAGAAAAAAATCGTATATAGGTTTGTAACCTGGTCATTTAAAACAAATACATATATAAATCATATGCCACTTTTTTTTTATATGACTGAATTAATTGGATATAAAAGGAAAAATAAAAATTAGGGGTTTATCTCCTGGCTACATTTTGTGTATATTTCCCATGATGCAACATCGTCCAAAATCTTCCAGCCAGTCTCACTTTACAACTGGTGCCAAAGCCTACTTGATGATGTCATAAGACAGGGCTTGACAAATTTAATTTGATTCTAGGAGCCAGCAAAAAAGTTTAGGAGCCAGACAATCACGCAAACATACACGCAATTCATAAACACACACACCAACCCACTTCACATATACACCACACACACCCCCCACTTCACATATACACACACACACACCATATACATACATACACACACACACCCCCCCCAACCCACTTCACATATACACCTCCCCCCCACTTCACATATACACCCCCCCCCACTTCACATATACACCCCCCCCCCCACTTCACATATACACCCCCCCCCCACTTAACATACACATATACACCTCACACACATATACACCTCACACACATACACACCTCACACACATATACACCTCACACACATATACACCTCACACACATACACACCTCACACACATATACACCTCACACACATACACATATACACCTCACACATACAAAAGTTGATTTTTTTTTCCCAACTGTCTTAACTTGTGAGTGCTGGGTGTCGTCACTTGTCAACCCAGCACTCATCTGAAATAGCAAGGAAGAATGGCTGCAGCACGAATGTTCCTTCCCTGCTGCCTTACCTCATTGCAGGGCTGGGGAACATTCGTGCTGCAGCCGTTCTTCCTTGCTCTTTCGGATGAGTGCTGGGTTGTCACGTGACGACACCCAGTACTCACATGCGCTGCGCGAGGGGGCGGAGCTTACTGTCTGCGCGATCCGCACAGACTTCTCCCCCTCGCGCTGCAAAAATCCACTAACACACGAACGGCAGCAGCAAGGGGGTCATGTAGGGAACGGCACCCGGGCGCCAGGCTTAATTTCCAGGTCGCCATGGCGACCTGGCGCCCGGGGTTTGTCGAGCCCTGTCATAAGATACACCCCTGCTCTCTTACTGGCTCCTGTGTATCATAGTGGGCGGGACTAGGTGGCTGTGTACAACTTTTTTTTACCTGCCTTCCAACACAAAGAGAGGAGATTGACCTGATAATAGCTCTGCCACCTTGTGATGTAATAGTTACATCACCGTCCCATTCAATGTAAGACTATGGTCAGAATTCTGACTTATAGACTGCTTACTATGTCCCCAGCCCCAAAGTAAAGTCACTAGGGGAGTGGCACCCAAAAACACTTTCAGAAAATGGCTGAGCCCAGTCACACTTGTTTAGTTACATATTTTATTAAATGCAGTCACATAAAAACAAAACACATATCTAAAATCAACAACATAAAATAAAAAAAATACAACCTTTTCATTTTTTGGTGGGAGTGTCCCTTTAAGTTAAAAGTTGGCATAGTGGATACCAGGAATTGCCTTCCAGTGTAAATAGCAATAGCCAACATCTGATATTTCATTATGGGAAGACATGATTTGTCCAATCATTTCTTTCTGCTTTAAAACTTCAAATTTTAATTAAATACAATAAAGTGTTATTTTATATTTTAAAAAAGCATTATGATTTCTGGTTTAACCTACATTACTATCTGTTTAAAGCAAAGAATGAATGCAAGAAACCGCTCTGACACTAAACCAGGCAGTGGTGTAAATCAATACATGATAGTGATCTACAAACAAATAAGGGGGGGGGGGGGTCTGATGTCAGCCATTAGTTACAGCCTCTGGTGCCTTCCTTCTTCAAATGATTTACAAAGCCAAATAAACTATTGTGTACTATGTTATATTACAGCGGGCATTGAAATCCAATATTTTCATGGGGCCATTGCCTTTTTCAAACAGGATTTCTCTCAGTTGACTGGTTGGGAAAACAAATATAATAGAATCTAAACCTTAGGGCTGTAGGAAAATGAAACTATTGGTGAGTTGTGTTGGTACAGGGTTTTAAGAATCCAAATGTAACCTACTGACATATACACTCCTATCATAGGGAAGCAACTTTGAATGTAATGCTAAATATATTCATATAAAACCTGTGCATACTCCACCTTGTTTCATGTGCCACTGTCCATTTGGGAGGTTTAATAAAGGTAGTAAAGCATGATCTGCTTCACTATCTGGCCTACAGTGCTCTGTACAGCATCTCACATAGGAAAACAGTCAGCTCCATAACGACCCCTTAGCCAGGGAGACTTGATATGCAAAAAAATAAAAACATAGTTCCCATTAAAGGTTCATTTTGCATAATAGGCCACAAACGGAGGTCATATACTGGATATATTTTTTATATCTGTACTTACTCTAATCGGTTGCAATGTAAAGTTGAACTATTACTTGTAGTGTAAGTATGGAAAGGCAGCATTATTGTCACTTATGCAATGCCTAACAGCAGGGCAAACCCTGTGCACCAGGTTGCCATGGCGACCAGGAAATTAGACCTGCCACCCCAGTGCTGTTATCCATATTGGGCTCCTTGCCACTGCCATCAGTTATTTCCCCCCAGCATGGTGAGAGGGGGAGGAGTCACAGACTGAAAGCTCTGCCCCCTTCCACAAAGTGTTCTGGTGTCCGAGTGTCACATGACATCCCAGCATTCAGAAGGAAGGCAATGAAGATGGTCTTTGCCTGTGCAAGAGGCACAGGCTCGGCTGCAGCAGAAAAGTCCCCCTCCTCTGCACTAAGGTAAAGCAGCAGGGAGGGAGGACACATTTAAGAAGAAAAAAAGTTCACTTGTTTGTGTGTGTGACTGACTGAATGTCTGTGAGGTGTGTGTGTGTGTGGGTGTGACTGAGTGGATGTCTGTAAGGGGTGTGTGTGTGACTGACTGGATGTCTGTGAGGGGTGTGTGTGTGACTGACTGGATGTCTGTGAGAGGTGTGTGTGTGACTGACTGGATGTCTTTGAGGTGTATGTATGGGACTGATTCGATGTGCATGATGTATGTATGTTTGCGTGATTGATGTGACATTGTCTGGCTCCTAAAACTAAATTAAGTTTGTCAAGCCCTGCATTATGGGCAATGGTAATGTTTGAAATGGTTAACTCAAGTAAATGATTTGTGACCCCTGTTAAATATGGGGGGCGGGGGGGGGGGGGGGGGGGGAGTATTGACGTGACGCACATTAATATCACTTAACAGTTATTTACTTCAAGTTCTGAGTACATCCACAGGCCATTACTGGATATCAGAACATCCTCTCACATTATGATGCGCTGACACACAGATGGGAAGCGAAGGGCAAAGATGCCAATCCTTCATCACAGCATACATCTAAAACCACCTTCCCCTTGCCGTCTCCCGAGAAATTGATTTTGTTCCCTTTATATGATTCAGCTTTTGCTGTGTTGTGTCCTATGCAACTGGCAGATTATACAGAGGCCTGTAACACTGTACCCTGCTGAGGAGCAAGAGAGGCAGGGAGGAGGTGTGAGATGATTTTCTTAGCTGTCTTGGCACACAGCACTCCCAAAACCTGCTTTTATTCACAATTGTGTTCCAGAAAAAAACATGAAATCTCATCAGTGAAGATGCAAGCCATGGTATTATCAAAGAAACAGACAAACCAATTAAAAAAAGTAAACTACTAAAAACATGCAAATACACTGCGATAATTCTATAGAAGTATTTAGAATGTAAAAAAAAAAACAGAAAAAAAAAAACAGAATGGCTCCTAAAGATTACAGGATTTTGTTACGGCCTGCATTATTGTGAGCATTATCGCCAATGAGCTTTGTGGCACACTCTTACAGACAAGCCCTGCTAGGGATCCACAGACATCATGATCTTGGTAGAACCCTGAAAGTGTCACTGGACAGCAAGGCTAAAAGAATAAAAAAAAAATAAAAAAACGTTTTATTCCATCTCTTGTTTGATGTTTCAGAACCCTTACCACAAACACAAATGTTCCTCTATACCGAAAATCTGGAGAGAGAAAAAAAATTAAGATGTGGGTCAGTTCGGATAACTGGCGTCTGGTGGTGAAGCTCGTTTGCTTCACCCTCCCGGGTGCTGTAAATGTGGAGCCAGCGCTCATGGGAAATGTAGTTCCCAGACAGATAATCACGGAAGCACTGTGGAGCAGGTAAGTTCACCAGCTCCACTGCTGGAAATGAGCTATATTACCTAAATACAACGTGAGCAAGATGCTCACATTGAATCTAGGTAATGAGATCATTTTTAGGGCTGGTGCTGCCGAAATGATCTGTTATGAGTATGCGTATAAGTATCGGTTATCTGAAATGCTGCCGGTCCCAAGCATTTCGCATAAGGGATACTCAACCTGTATTCCAAAACCAATGGAACCAGGGAGCCGTGTTGGAAGTGCTGAAACAGGAATGCCACATAGCAATGCAGGAATTGCTGCAAGTTAGAGGGTTAATACACAGAATCAATAGGAGACCTTTCTGTCTCACCGATCAGCTGGAGAGCAAAAGGATAAAATTGGTGTGCCCCCCCTCCGTTTGTCAATTTCCAACCATATGATGTTTGTGTGACTAATGGCTCAAAGTGACCATATATTTCTGACGCACAAGGTGCGCACAAACAAATCAAAAAACAAACAATACACACATTTACAAGGCAGTCACATTAAGCCATAATACAGCTCTCACTAGGCCTTGTCTGCAAACACAGGATGTTAAGAACAATGTAGTAGATAAGTAGTGTTTATTGTTTACTGGACTTTGCCTGTGGATAAAAATAGTTGTTTCCTTCCAGTTAGTTTCATTCAAACATCTTGTAGTGCCCCAAAAGCTCATTATTTTTTTATGCTAAAATCTTCAGACATAATCATGCATGAAATAAATGTGCTTTCTCTGCTGATCTTACACTCACCCCACAGGGAGATCGAAAGAGACAAACCCCTTTGCTGTAGGATAGCCCAGCAACTGTGTCTATTAAGAATTTCCTGGAACAAGCTAAGCCAATAGAAAGAGGCACTCCAAAACAATCTAAGCTATCTTGATGACCTTCAGGAAATAGATGGCATGGTTGTTTCTGAGGACACAGAGTGAGCTTTGCTCTGTAAGCAAACAGAGTCCTAAGGGATGTGGAGTCCCAAGGTCGAAATTTAGAATAAATATATTAGAGCACAGAATGTTAAAGCTGGACCTGTCATATTGTGATCAGAGAAGGAATATGGTGTAGATGGAAGCACAGTTAAAATAGACTGGCCAAATAATACTAATATCTATATATACCAGGGGTCCTCAAACTTTTTAAACAGGGGGCCAGTTCACTGTCCCTCAGACCGTTGGAGGGCCGGACTATAGTAAAAACAAAAACTATGAACAAATTCCTATGCACACTGCATATATCTTATTTTGAAGTGAAGAAACAAAACGGGAACAAATACAATATTTAAAATGAAGTAAAGTTAAATCAATAGTGTGCCAGTCAGATGCCCAGGGATATTATGCCAGTCAGAGTCCAGTAATATTATGCCATTCAGAGCCCAGTAATATTATGCCAGTCAGAGCCCAGTAATATTGTGCCAGTCAGATGCCCAGGAATATTATGCCAGTCAGATGCCCAGGAATATTATGCCAGTCAGATGCCCAGGAATATTATGCCAGTCAGATGCCCAGGAATATTATGCCATTCAGATGCCCAGGAATATTATGCCATTCAGATGCCCAGGAATAGTGTGCCATTCAGACGCCCAGGAATATTATGCCATTCAGATGCCCAGGAATATTATGCCATTCAGATGCCCAGGAATAGAGTGCCAGTAAGAGCCCAGGAATATTATGCCATTCAGATGCCCAGGAATATTATGCCAGTCAGATGCCCAGGAATATTATGCCATTCAGATGCCCAGGAATATTATGCCATTCAGATGCCCAGGAATAGTGTGCCATTCAGACGCCCAGGAATATTATGCCATTCAGATGCCCAGGAATATTATGCCATTCAGATGCCCAGGAATAGAGTGCCAGTAAGAGCCCAGGAATATTATGCCAGTCAGATGCCCAGGAATATTATGCCAGTCAGAGCCCAAGAAAATTATGCCAGTCAGAGCCCAAGAAAATTATGCCAGTCAGATGCCCAGGAATAGTGTGCCAGTCAGATGCCCAGGAATAGTGTGCCAGTCAGATGCCTAGGAATATTATGCCATTCAGATGCCCAGGAATAGTGTGCCAGTCAGATGCCCAGGAATATTATGCCAGTCAGATGCTCAGGAATAGTGTGCCTGTCAGATGCCCAGGAATATTATGCCATTCAGATGCCCAGAAATATTATGCCATTCAGATGCCCAGGAATAGTGTGCCAGTCAGATGCCCAGGAATATTATGCCATTCAGATGCCCAGGAATATTATGCCATTCAGATGCCCAGGAATAGTGTGCCAGTCAGATGCCCAGGAATAGTGTGCCAGTCAGATGCCCAGGAATATTGTGCCAGTCAGATGCCCAGGAATAGTGTGCCTGTCAGATGCCCAGGAATATTATGCCATTCAGATGCCCAGGTATAGTGTGCCAGTCAGATGCCAAGGAATATTATGCCATTCAGATGCCAAGGAATAGAGTGCCAGTAAGATCCCAGGAATATTATGCCAGTCAGATGCCCAGGAATAGTGTGCCTCTCAGATGCCCAGGAATATTATGCCATTCATATGTCCAGGAATATTATGCCATTCAGATGCCCAGGAATAGTGTGCCAGTCAGATGCCCAGTAATAGTATGCCAGTCAGATGACCAGGAATATTATGCCAGTAAGAGCCCAGGAATATTATCCCAGTCAGATGCCCAGGAATAGAGTGCCAGTAAGAGCCCAGTAATATTATGCCAGTCAGATGCCCAGGATTATTATGCCAGTCACAGCCCAAGAAAATTATGCCAGTCAGATGCCCAGGAATATTATCCCAGTCAGATGCCCAGGAATATTATGCCATTCATATGTCCAGGAATATTATGCCATTCAGATGCCCAGGAATAGTGTGCCAGTCAGATGCCCAGTAATAGTATGCCAGTCAGATGACCAGGAATATTATGCCAGTAAGAGCCCAGGAATATTATCCCAGTCAGATGCCCAGGAATATTATGCCATTCATATGTCCAGGAATATTATGCCATTCAGATGCCCAGGAATATTATGCCATTCATATGTCCAGGAATATTATGCCATTCAGATGCCCAGGAATATTATCCCAGTCATATGCCCAGGAATATTATGCCATTCATATGTCCAGGAATATTATGCCATTCAGATGCCCAGGAATAGTGTGCCAGTCAGATGCCCAGTAATAGTATGCCAGTCAGATGACCAGGAATATTATGCCAGTAAGAGCCCAGGAATATTATGCCATTCATATGTCCAGGAATATTATGCCATTCAGATGCCCAGGAATATTATGCCATTCAGATGCCCAGGAATATTATGCCAGTCAGATGCCCAGGAATATTATGCCATTCATATGTCCAGGAATATTATGCCATTCAGATGCCCAGGAATATTATGCCAGTCAGATGCCCAGGAATATTATGCCAGTAAGAGGCCAGGAATATTATCCCAGTCAGATGCCCAGGAATATTATGCCAGTCAGAGCCCAGGAATATTATGCCATTCAGATGACCAGGAATATTATGCCAGTCAGATGCCCAGGAATATTATGCCAGTCAGATGCCCAGGAATATTATGCCAGTCAGATGCCCAGGAATATTATGCCAGTCAGATGCCCAGGAATATTATGCCAGTCAGATGCCCAGGATTATTATGCCAGTCACAGCCCAAGAAAATTATGCCAGTCAGATGCCCAGGAATAGTAGAGTGCTCGTTATACCTCCCTCTCCTTCCCCATCACTTACCTCCAGCTGCTGTGTCCCTGGGCCGGACGTCTCGCGCAGTGTTCCCTCCTCCCTGCACGGAGGAGGGAAACAGTTACCGGGTCCGGATGTGACGAAACGTCACATCCGGTCGCGGTGATTTTTTTTTTTTTTTCGTTTTCCTGCAGCCGCATCTTCTGCGGCTGCAAGGAAAAAAAAAAAAAAAAAAGGTAATCAGCGGGGAGCGGGGGGTGCCGGCAGCACCCCCCGCGGGCCGGACAAATGTGCTCGGCGGGCCGCATGTGGCCCGCGGGCCGTAGTTTGAGGACCCCTGATATATACAGTTGCAAGAAAAAGTATGTGAACCCTTTGGAATGATATGGATTTCTGCACAAATTGGTCATAAAATGTGATCTGATCTTCATCTAAGTCACAACTATAGACAATCACAGTCTGCTTAAACTAATAACACACAAAGAATGAAATGTTACCATGTTTTTATTGAACACCATGTACAATGCAGGTGGAAAAAGTATGTGAACCCCTAGACTAAGGACATCTCCAAGAGCTAATTGGAGTGAGGTGTCAGCCAACTGGAGTCCAATCAATGAGATGAGATTGGAGGTATTACAGCTGCCCTGCTCTATAAAAAAACACACACAAGTTCTGGGTTTGCTTTTCACAAGTGGCATTGCCTGATGTGAATGATGCCTCGCACAAGAGCTCTCAGAAGACCTACGATTAAGAATTGTTGACTTGCATAAAGCTGGAAAGGGCCCCCTCAGCCTCCTTCATATCCCTTAGGAAGATGGGAGTGTGATGTGCCATTCTGATAATTTGGCACATGCAGCTGCACATGGGTAGCAAGGGTCCTAGAAGGGTTTGTTTGTGCCATCAAAGACAATCCATGCAGTGGACACACCAAGGATCGTCGTTCAGAGGAAAGGTATGTGGCAAATCAGCTAGGGTCTAAATATAAAAATATTTAGACAGGTGTGTGTATGATTGTACATTAGTGTCACATGTCCCTGTCTCTGCCTTCTTAATTCCCTTCTCCTGATGCCAAAGTCTTCCATTGTGCTTTGCCCTCTGACAGATGGCTCGTTTGACAATTCACCTGTCTTGGTCTACATGATGCTCAGGCAGCATTTGGCTGACACAACAGCTGATGTGTCAAATGTTATCACTCCAGCACTTTCCCATGATATTCAGCCATGAATTTGTTAATAGCTAGCACTACCTTTCACCTAGACCAGCTATGTTAATATAGTTACTTAGCCAATGCAGCTACCCAAATCCAATATATGAAAATAAACAAATTGAGAAGAATATCAGGAAGAGGAGGCCCCAAGTACAAGAGATGCAATAAGATACATAACTGCTCAGGGATGTGCAATTCCTAATTGCCAGATGCTGGTACATACAGTTCCAGGCGCTGTGAAGGTTTTTTTGTTTTGTTTTTACATGCGGGCAAGCAGCGGGGTTAAAACTTTTTCCCTCTTGGGGCAGGACTTACTGGTAAAAGAGGTGCACCCAATTTATCATCCAAAAGCCCGCTCTCAACCGCAACACTGCTAGGCAGCACTGATCGAGACTGGCACACACTCAAAATCAATGCTATATTTCCTAGATATTTAAACGGAGAAGGGAAGAGAGGCAGAGAGACCAATATGAAAATCTTACACTTAGATGATTTTGTTTGCAAGAAACCAGGACTGGCCACACCAGCTGAGTAAAAGTAAATTTCCTCCCAAAAATGTTTTGGTGGCTGCAGGAACCAGTGAAAATAATGTCATTCAAATGAATGGAATCCCCCGTTTCCTTAGTGATGTCATCAGACAATGTGTTGCAGGGTTAAGAGATCCTACTTGTAAGGTCCCTTAGATTCTACACAATGCATTCTATTCCACCAGCAGAGGCAGTGACTAATGGAAACAAAACGGATACATGCTCAGTGCCTACACACAATCAATGCAGCATTACCTGTAGGATAGGATGCAGGGGAAGGCTTGAGTAGAATATTAAAAATGTGATTTATGCAGAATGCCTGCCTCAAATACACTGTGCATTATTCAGGCAGTAGTCGTCCACTTGCACCAAAGTAAGTCTGGGGACTAGACTATCACTTGATGAGAATCAAGTGAGAATAGCAGTTTGAAGTTAAGCTGAAAGGGAGAATTTTTCTGACTTGGCTTCTTTGGCCTTACGTTTGAAATTCCCTTCATATCCCTCTCTGATGAATAAAGCTCTGCACATTGTCAGAGAGATTAGTTTTGGGAGTATGGGAGGAGATGCAGGTGGAACAGTTCAATGCATAAGGTGGCTGTGGTGACATTTCAGGCTAATGAGCTGTGTAGCTGGGGTTTGACGTAAAGAATTTGCAAGTCACCTGGTCGTTGGTAGACCACAATGCAGTAGGTACGATTTGGTATTTTATGGTGAGGTCCAATGATTACACAGCATACTGAATTAGAGAAGGTGGGATATGGAGCAATGTTTGTATGGTACAGTTGGGTGATGTGAATTTCAGTGTTACTTTGTTGTAGATGGCACACTCTGTGTGAGAGAACAGGGTTTGAAAGGGATTGGATTTTTGTGTGACATATACCACAGTGTGGGTGACTTAAAGCTTTGGAACTGATGCCTTGAAACGCAGGGGTTTTGTGTTTAAATCCCTGCAATGGCAGAAGCCACAAGTCTCTCATAACATGAGACTGCCTTAGAAAGTATTAAAAAAAAAATAAACTGGTATGTGGACAACGCACTGTTGGATGGTAACTTGGAGGCCACAAACAGATGTTTGCCCTGGGTCCCATCAACTTTAAAGACAAGCTAGGCAACAGCCACTTCCCCATTTAATACATGTATTACCTAAAACATCAAGGGATTATCCTAAAAATTTCCAAGGAAAGGATATACAGTTATACATACAAATTATTAGAGACATTGTGAATTGGAGCAGGATGTTTAGGTAGAAAGAGTGTATGTTTACTGTTAAGCTATATACTTAACTGTAGTCTTGTTCTTTTGTTAGACTCTTCCAGTCTCCTAAAAACTGCATACAAAACATAATAGGTTTATTGCAACAGTCCTGCCTATGTCACTGAACTTCGAGGCCCTGGCAAAATAATTTTCAACGTAAAACTATGGAAGTGTAAAATGTTCAAAATAAGTGCATGTTACATAGATTAGAAACATATAGAAAATAAATCAGGCAGAACCACTCCTTCAAAGGACAACTGTATCAAAAAGTTACTAATGTTTACTTGAATGATTGCATCAAATTTACATAGAAATAATGTACCTTACTGGGCTCTCTTTGCTCAGTTTAGCATCTCAGGTCAGATCGGTCAGAGCTACCTTCATTTGAACCAAGGTGAATGAAGAACTGTCCTAAGATTGTAAACATCATGTGCGCTCCCTATAAGATCTATACAGAGCAAAGATGGCTCAATAAGATACATTTATATTCTTTTTTTTCCATATCTTTTTATTTCAAATTTCAACTTATAACTTACATTATATCTTATGTATTTTATCTTATAATTTCAAGTTTATATTAATACATTACATATTTAAATATAACAAATAATATAATATCAATAATACTATATATTTTAACATAATTTTAAATATAATTATTAATAAAATGTTATCATATATTATAATCAATAATAAATATAATGATACAATATATATATAATAACAATACATACATTTCTATATCATTTATATATCAATCATATGTGTTTCAATTTTATTTTTCCATCCCTTCCCCTTTTAATTTACTAATATTTCTAATATTAATGAATTTTCCTAATGTCTTTATTTATGTCATTTTATTCTATATATTTATATTTGGATATCTTATTTACCATTTTCATTTATGTACATGCTGTTCTAACACTTAATAATTGTTTTGAATACCACATTGTCTCCTGAAATGACGTTCGTATTTGTTTTTTGTAATTATCATCTAATGTGTCTATGTAATTTTCACATTTTTTTTTTAAATTCTGTATCTTTTTCTTTATGTAGAGTAGCTTCCATCCAATCCATTTTAAGTAAAAATAACATTTTTATTTGAAATAATGACATTGTTGGTGCTTCTTTACTTATCCATTGTTGTAATATACATTTTCTGGCTACAGCCAATGTAATACATAGTATAAATATATTTTCAATGTTATAGGTTTTTCTTTGTGATTATACCAAGATTGGCTTCTTCAGCTTGTATTTTATAATTAACTATTTTAATTATATTTAGGAAGTGTTCAATGTTATTCCAAAAGGTATTAATCTCTGGACATTCCCAAAAATTATGTATTAAGTTCGCATTCTTTAAACCACATTTCTGACAAGAATCCATAGGAATAATACCCATAAGACATTGTCTATATGTTGACAAATGTATAATGAATAATTTTATAATGCATTTCAGTGTATGAGATTGCTGGTATTATTTTGCATGTTATTATGGTTTGCTTTGTTATGTCTTCTAAATTTATATTGGGAAAATGCGTTAACCATTTTTTTATACATTTAGGAATATCTTTGGTAAATTTTGCTTCTTGTATTTCTTTATATATTAATTTTGTAGATATAATAAGTTCTGTTGATGATCTTATTTTTTTATCAAAAATGTTGTCCCAATCGGTTTGTCTAAGTTTTTGAAATTGTATTCTTGCGAATTCTTGTATTTGTAGATATTCGTACCATTTAACACCTTCGCGACAAAGGACGTGCCAGGCATGTCCTGGGAGAAAGTCCCTTAACGACAAAGGACGTGTCTGGCACGTCCTGCGGTGAATCAAGTGGTTTTCGCGATCAACGATCGCGAAAACCGCTTTAACGGTGCTGGTCTATTGCCTCGATGTCGATGCAATAGCCAGCACTGAAATTTCTGTTTTGGAGCACCCACGATCGCCCCACGGAGCGATCGTGGGGAGTCCATATGGCTAAGCCCTCTGCTGGTCTGAGCTTTGTAAGTGAAATTAACTTCACTTCTGTCGCTCTGAATATGCTACGTGACTGCCCCTAGTGGTAGTTAAGTAGCATTGCAATGGAAAATATTTAAAATACATATTTAATTAATTAAAAACAGGTTATATAGCTATATTAGACTATAGGGTTAAAATTAAATAATTTTTAGCATAAGGGATAGGGTTAAAATTAAATTAAAATTAAAAAATATTAAGGGATATAATGAGGATTAGAGTTGGGGTTAAATTTAGTGTTAGGGTTAAATTTTGGGTTCGGGTTGGGGTCAAAAGGTCAATATAGGGGGGGGGAACACTATTTTTGGTTTTTGCCCCATAACTCGCAAAAAAATACAGAAAAATATGGAAACATGCATATTTTTGAACTCGGGACAACATTTAGAAACTATTCAGACGGGGTCTTTTTTAATGATTTTATTTGTGTAAATTATATTTTAGGTTAAAGTTAGAAAAAGTGGGTTTTTTAAAATTTTTCATCATATTTTATGATTTTTTTGTAGTAAATTCTAAGATATGATGAACATAATCGTATCTAATGAAAGCCCTTCTTATGACTATAAAAACAACATATAATTTGTGTGGGTACTGTATGTGAGAAAGAAAAAAATTACAGCTAAACACAAACACCCTAGAAATGTCAAAACAGCCATTGACACCAAGGGAAAGTCAAGGTGAAAATGTCTTGTCACTAAGGGGTTAATATTTAATTGTGGTAAATTTTCTCTACATTCAATGAAACTCATCAAGGAGGTGGAATTAGTTTTGATAAAAGTTGTAAGATTATTTATATTATGAGTTTTCCATTCTTGAAATGATTGTCTCATTATTGTTTTGGAATAATGGATTATTACAAAATGGGTTAAAAATAGAATATCTCCATTGCATGCCCCATCGGGTTCTTACTAGTTTCCAAGCTTTAATAGTAGATACCAACAGAGGATTATCTTGGATATATTTTGGAAGTTTTGTAATAGGAATATGTAGTATCGCTTGTAATGCAATTGTTGGGCAAAAACGTTGTTCCAATACGATATCAGAATATATGTTAGTATTTGCTATCCAGTCTAATGCGTAACGATATAAAGCCGCTATATTATAATCTTTAGGTATTGGTAAGTTATAACCTAGATCTGTTTTTTTTTTTTGTAAAGTATTAAGTGCTATTTGAGGTATTATAAATATATAAAATGCTATAAAAACATTTAGAAACTTTATATGGAGTAATACATTTATATTCTTACATTAAAACATTTCTATTTAAAATGTCTACACCTGATGCAATCTTTCAATTAAACACTGCTTATGTTTTTGCTAGTTGTCGTTGAAATTAGAAGCAGAATCCTTGAGCTGTTGAAATGTAAAAGAAAGCTGCAGGTCTTGTGAAACTAGTAGGAATGGGCAACTGCTGAGTTTACTGCAAAGTTCAAATTACAGCCACAATCTGAGCAATTCTCCAATTTATATCTGTAGCACTTTGTCAGAGCTCAATGGAGATCAACAATTTGAGCTCTGCTCTGGGTCTCAGCTTTACCTCTATGCTTAGTAAATAGACAAATAGTACAAATAGGAATGTCTTGAGATCTTCACTGCTAATTTTACATTAGTGGTGAGAATACCAAATGTCCTGGGGTAAGTTCTCAAAAAAGGCATGATTTGAAGAAATATTCCTAAGTTATTGCAGTTTTAAAACTGGGCCTCATAATTGCTCATTAAGTCTTGTTGCAAATCAGGATGTCAAAACTAGGGTCACTCTCTGCAATAGCAGGAAGAGAACACTGGACCAGACAGACCTCGAGCAGACGTGGCCCCAGTTGGATGACTGCGCTGTGACAGCGTTAGCAAACGTCAGCATCCGGATGAGCACAATAACAGCTTAAAGGCAGAGCTCAGAGTAAACCAGTATGACCCTGTAAAGATACAGGTCAGTTTTACATAGGGTAGGTTTTAAATTTTTCGTTTTACTACTAAAACTAAGGTGATGAAGCCAATTCAACTATTGTCAGCTTGACTATTACTGATATTTAGTGCCACTTTAACTGGAAAGGATGCATGGAGATATTATTTTGTTTGTTTTCAAGTACCAAAGGGTTGGTAGGAAATATGGATAAGCATAAGGAAGATGCTTTTGTTTTATAGAAAGAGTAATAAAGCTACGGATTCCACTTCCCAGATCATTAGTTGGATCACCTTTCTCTGATCACTTCTGTTTAGATCCCCTGAAAATGTTATTAAAAAGAAAACCAGAAACTATTAAAAGACCAGCTTTGAAAATCATAAATGGGTTAAAAGGGCAGCAATTATTTGTGGTGACTTAAAGGACCTTGGTATGTGGAGAAAGAAAAAAAGGCATGACATCAGTGATGTTCAATATATGTGGTGACAAAGTTCAAAACATGGGTCTCTTTCCAAGAATAACTGTTTCCTGGCGATCTCAAAATTGAGAATGGCAGATTTGACAGCATCATTAAAAAGGGACTGTATCACCTAAACATTTTATTACTGTGAATGTAGAGAATATAAAATGATTAAGTGTTATATACATTGTGTTGGGATAATTTCAGGTAAATGTATTAGTTAGGATAAACGTGTTTTAAATGTATCTGTGTGTCTCCAGTTTATGACCTCACCCTGTGGTTTAATATGCAAATTACACATTTCTATTTGAAAAGCAGTTCACTTGCATTTAAAGGCACAAGTGAGGTCATAAATGGGAAACTCCACAAACACATTTAAACATGTTTCTCCTAATTTAGAAATTTGCTTGCAATTGAATAGAACAATTTGTATTCTCTAAATGCAAAGTAAGAACCAGGCCACGAGTTTACCAAACAAATCAATAGAGAATGAGAGGGTGAGAGGAGCTGGACATAGATAGGGTATTATGCATTATTATAATAAAGTCTTTATCCTCCCCATAACCCCTGCATACCCCCGATCTGTGTTCTGACACTTCATTTCCCAAGTTTACGATCCATGTTTCTTACAACCATCCCTTAAGAAACCACTAATCTATGTAGTCAGCAGTCCACCCAATGCACCTTTCACATTCTACCTGTATTCTCGAATATATTATGTGCCTCCTAGCCCCTATTCTCAGTAGATTGTAAGCTTGTAAGAATATTGGCCTGTTTGAAGAGTTTAACACACCTAAATTCTGTACCAAGTGAGATTTTAATTGTTGGAGGTTATATAAATGTTAATGTAATGTAATTCTCCAAGAAACACTTTAGCAGCAGAGTTTCAATTCATAGCCTGTCTGTGAGCCAGTGAGCGAAGTAAACCAGTCGAGGCTTCCAAATCCAAAACAAAAAATATGGCCTCTCAAAATATCAATACCGTTATGTAACTAAGTGAATTTTTTTTTTTAATGGAGGCTTAAAATTTATATTGATTATCTCAGGGCTTGACAAATTTAATTTAGTTTTAGGAGCCAGCTAAAAAATTTAGGAGCCAGACAACGGCACATCACAATGTCATAAACGCACGAGACAGTCGCATACACCCACCTCACATACACAGCCAGTTCCATTCACACACACGTACACACACACACACACACACACACAGCCAGTTACATTCACACACGCCACATACAGCCAGTTACATTCACACACGCCACATACAGCCAGTTACATTCACACACGCCACATACAGCCAGTTACATTCACACACGCCACATACAGTCAGTTACATTCACACACACACCACATACAGTCAGTTACATTCACACACACACACCACATACAGCCAGTTACATTCACACATACATACACAGCCAGTTACATTCACACATACATACACAGCCAGTTACATTCACACATACATACACAGCCAGTTACATTCACACATACATACACAGCCAGTTACATTCACACATACATACACACAGACCAAAGAACAAAAATGTATTTCTTACGGTGTCCTCCCTCCCTGCTGCTTACCTCATTGCAGGGGAGGGTGACATTTATGCTGGAGCCTGATCCTCTTTCGGTTCCTGCACGTGTTGTCACGTGACAATCGGCACTGCAGCGTGTTGCGCGAGGGGGCGGAGCTTACAGACTGTGTGATCCGCACAGACTTTCTCCCCTCGCGCTAAAAGTAAAACGGATGGCAGCCGGCAAGGGCACCCTGTGACAAACAGCACCCGGGCGCCAGGTCTGATTTCCTGGTCGCCATGGCGACCTGGCGCCCGGGGTTTGTCGAGCCCTGGATTATCTGAGTGTGCATTCCCAAGTAGTGATTTTTGGTGCTGCTGTCATGGTCGCCACTTAAAAATGTCAGGCATGAACCATATTCTGATTCTTCTCCAGTTTGACAGTAGAGTGGTTATCCTATGCCACCTTGCAGCCCCTCATAAACAACTACCGTATAATAAAAAATTAAAAAAAACTTGTGTTAACTGCAGCAGTCATCACAAGCTTTTATGTAAACCCAATGTGTATCTTAATAAATTTTTTAAATATTTTTTAATAATAATTTTTTTTCCTTCAGAATTGGGAAATTACATGTTTAAAGCACATTTGAAAAATACACTGTTTATATATCAGTGTCACAAAGTACACAGGGCTTTACATTTGCGGATTATGCATAACGCCCATAGAAAAACAGGATACCAGGCAGTGGTATAGTATTTTTCATGCCCTCTTTTCATTATCGCCCCCACAGCATCCAGACTATGCAAATGGAACTTGCCCCAGCACAGACATCGAGCTGCCTGTTCGCTCTCACCCACCCACAGTGATACATTCTGCAAGGCTTGTAAAAGTCAATACATCCCTAAAAAAAATGGCTGTACATACAGTTATATGAATAGAATCAGAATTGGGAGGAATTAATGTAAGATCTATTAGGTTATTAGCAAAAACACAGTAGGAATTCAAAATGTGAGATTGAGAGAAATAAAACGGCAATTTGCTGCCTCAGGGTAGAGCTGAGCCCAGGCAGGTTCAGGGAGTACACCACACCAGTGTGCTCTAAGGTTTGTGCCAGTTAAATGCAGCAGGCACCGACTTCATGCTCCACTCCCTCACATGTGGCACCATGTTTAAAGTCGGAGAACCGGATGTCAGGGACAAAGATGGCAGTGGCAAGCTGAACGTTGGGGGATATAATTTTTACGCGAGTCCACTATCTTGCAACATTTGTACATTTGAGGTTGATATGGTCATTTTTCTTGTGTGATATATGAAAAAGAAAAAAAAAATTGTGGCCGATTTCTCAATTTAGTATCCACCTCTTCCTTCATTTGTGTACTGATAAGCTACCAAAGATGGAGGACAGATGCTGGGCTAGCATGTCCATGACAAGTTGCGCATGCACATCGACAAAAGGAGACTCCCGATGTGATGAAGCTTGTGTGTGACATAGTTG
The DNA here is from genome assembly GCA_036172795.1 of Pelodytes ibericus. NCBI lineage: Eukaryota > Metazoa > Chordata > Amphibia > Anura > Pelodytidae > Pelodytes > Pelodytes ibericus. The sequence continues at coordinate 110,351,987 of CM069862.1, read as the reverse complement.
CCAGAGATGCACTAGCTCAAGCGTCTGTCCTCCATCTTTGGTCGGAAAATTCTCAGAAGACATCCACTGCCACCGCATGGCAAGGAAATACGTAGCAAAGATGTATTGCATCATTTAAGAGAAAAGGCTTGGGCATACTTGTTATTGTGCATACTTTTTAAAAACCACATGTCTAAAAACTAGTGTACAGTTGTCATTTAAAGCATCATGCCTGTTTAGGAGCTTGGCACAAACCCAAATAGAGTTGTAAGCTCTGTCTGATGCATTGATATAGCATCTATGCCTGAGGGTGAGTGCTGAAAACGAAAAAGTGCAGATACAGATACAGCCAAAAGCCATGCTAGGAAACCTAGTATATCACTACAACAAATCCATGTACAGCAATCACAAATTCAGAGCTGTTCCTAAGACCAAACAGAAAAGATGTGTAATTAGAATCTTCCAACCATCACAAATTGGGTTAAGGGTGTCATTTATTTTCCCGTTTCTCACCCTTGACAAATATAAAAAATGCTTTTTACAGCAGTGCTTCCAAAAACAGTGACTTGTCAAACATCTGGTAGCATATAGAGATTCTTTAGACCAAAAATATACAAAACATTCAATATGAAAATTTTAACTATTAAAAACTAGGCTTTTTTAAGGCCTTGAGAAATTTATGGACACACGGCTCCTAAAATACCATCTTCTGGCTCCTAACTTTATTGATGATTTTATTACAGAAATCTATGGCGCTACTATTTCAGCGTAGTGTTTTTGACACCTTTGTCAAGCCCTGATCGTTCACATTTAGAATTCAATCCACTTTAACAATTTCAATTTTAGGAACTTGCTATTGATTAGATTTTATTCATGCCAGATTGCTAGTTGGCATTTCCATTAAAAATGAAAGACTCTTTTCTGTGCCAGACACAAACACATAACAATTTGGAAGGCGCAATGTGTAGCCAATGGAAGTGCTGCAGGGGATGTGAAAGAACAACTAACTATTGTTAACCCTTTTGCACGGGTTAAATATGTCCAGCTGGTCCAGAGTAAACTTGACGTGTATCTTAAGAGATCCACATGGGTTTATGGGATAACATTTACTTGTGTTTCTACATTAGAAGTACAAGTGAAAAATAAAGTTTAGTTTTCCTTTAACCCACACAAACTGGTACAAATGACTTCAAGTTAAATTAACTTCTGACAACATTGTTAAGTCTCAAATGGTACTGCAGTGTACAAAAATGTGTGCTGTCTATATATCTGCATTAATGGAGAGAGAGAGAAAAAACTCGCACAAAAGCATTCCAGTTTTTATCAAACATGGCGACAAACATGGCTTTTATGTTGAGGCTTAGTACAGTTGCTAAGCAAAGTTCAAGGACTGTACGCTTCATTCCTAATAAGGTTTTTTTTTCTCTTGCTTTACCTGCTGCCTGTTCAATGAGCTGTGCGTCAGGAAAAAGGCTTTATGTGAATATAGCAGCGCCCATCAATAAGAGAGTTGAACGGGTCAGTGTTGTGTTCACTAGCAGTTCTGTAAAAGTGAATACAAAAAGACAAAATACTGATTTTTCTCATGTAGTGGAAAATGCACTCACACCCATCAGCCAACAGCTGGAAGACGCCATGTTACCAAGAGCACGTACTGTAGAGGGTTTGAAATGGGACAGCTGTCCCGAGACACTGCTGCCTTGCATGCTTTCCATTCCAAGTTCGGATACTGCCATAATAACACTGACTTGGCTTTAGTTTCCCCCTGCTCTTATATGCACATATTGTGCACAAAACAAAGACAATCAATTTAAATTCAATAACCTTCCACACAAAAGTGGGCAGATAATCCATCTTCATGTGCCAAAAGCTGAGTGATTATTAACAAGTTACGGAACGAGTAATATTCACCAAGAACTAGAGGTGATTTTCAGCAGCCATTAAAGACACTACAGACAATAATGTAAGGTCAAAAATGTTCAAACAAGGGGAATCTGACAGGCCCGATCTTTACACATACTTTTACGTAGATAAATCACATTTCTTCTCATCCTTTTAAAGTCAGAAGATGAGCAAGGTGCTATAAAGCGACTGATTCATCCACCAATAAAATGGTAATCTTATTTATTTAACTCTCACCTGGAGTAAAGCACATTCACTATATAAAAAGGGAATCTGTCATCATGGAGCAGTGCAAAAGAAACTATCTGTTGCAATACATATAAATATAGATATACATAGAGTGCAAGAAGTAAAAGAAAAGCCACACATACTTTAATACAGAAATCAGCATGTGAGCGGCCATATTTCTTGAAGAATACAGTTTGGATGCCAATTTTCCACTTCAGATGGACTGTATGTGGCATATTAATGGGCATACTGGCTGTGGCATACCAATTGGCAAGCTAACAGTGGCATATTACTGGGCAAACTAGCTGTGGCATAGTAAGTCTTGGATGCGCAATGAAGGTAATGTGGCATGTCCTGGGGGCAGCAGCAAATCCTGAATGTGCAATACAGGTGATGGGGCATGTCCTGGGGTGTATTTAAATCATGATATACAAAGACCTGGATAATCTTACTCTGCTAGAGTAGGGGGGTGAGAGGGAGATATGGGGGGGCACAATGTTTTTCAGTAAGGGGCCCTGAAATTTCTAATGGTGGCCCTGACAACCGGAGCCTCAGGCAGAAGAAAAGATTATTCTGTAAAACTGAACATGGCACAAAATGTACATTCATAGCTTACATTTCCATTAGGAATAAATATCATCCAAATTCAGATAGCAAATCCCTTTGTTTTTAGCAGAAAGCATGCTGCCCAAATTATTTTCCTTATTAGACTAGAAGGAAGAAAAAAAAAAAGACAATTGAAAGCTCCTTCCAGAGTAAATTAAAAACACACTACCTACTGCAGAGGTCACACACTGAGTAAATACCAATAAGCCAAACTAGAAATCAATGTAAATAAAAGATTTTCACACCAGCAGCTCTTCTGCATTGCAATCTACTTTAATTGTAATTATTTTATAAAAATGTATAATATTTTATTTTAATCATCTTCTTAATCATTATAATTGTCTCATTATTTCTAGAGTACTACATGAGATGCATGAAAGAAAATTCATAAATGTCCATAAATGTTACCACCGTAACCATTTTGACAGGATTCCATACTGTATCCAAATACAATTAGGAAATTAACTGAGAGCAGGTGCAATACAGCAGGCACACAATCTAAAAGAAATAGAGTATACTCTAAATCATGGGTCGTCAACCTGGTCCCTACCGCCCACTAGTGGGCGTTTTGGGATTCCAGGTGGGCGGTAGGGACTTTGGAGGTTAAAACCTCCTTTTGAGCAAGCGGGCGAGGGGGCGCGCGCGCTCACGTGCGCACACATCAGGAAACCTACGTGCGCGAGAATGCGTGCGGTAGGATTTTCGGAAGCACACATCAATCAACCTCCAGGGACGGGCGGGAGCGAGCGCACGCAAACACGTGGGAAGAGGAAGGGGAGGAGTGGAAACTGATAGCAGGGACAGGCAGAAGCAGGCAGAAACGGAGCAGAGCAGTTGCAAAAGAAAAGTTATAGGCAGGAGAAAGAGAATTGTTGGCTAGTAATAATAAGTGGGCTAACTAGCTCAGCCTTACTTTTGTAGCTCAGGAAGGTAAAAGAAAGGAGCTAAAAAGGAAAAGAAAAAAAAATAACAAAAAAAGGAAGAAAAATAGTGAAAAGGGGATAAAATAAAGGAGGAGAGTAAGCAGTGTTTAGTCTGGCTCATAAATTAAGTTTTGTTATCTTATAAAATTAAAGAAAAAAATAAGTAAGGGAAGGAGAAAATAAAAAAATAGGAAAAAGAGATCCTTAATATAGTGATATACTATAAGGAAGGTAAAGAAGCAGGCAGGAAAAGGAATTTCTTTTGATGGTGACAGTAATAAAAATTGGCACCTAATACAACATTGTTTTTGCTGTTAGTAATAAAAGGGAAAAGAGGAGGGAAAAAAGCACTGTGTGGAGTGCAGATCAAAACGTAAAAAAAAAAAAATAAAGAAATAAAAAAGATAAATGTACGTACATTTATTTTTTTTAAAGCACCCTCCTTTCTAAAAAAAAATTCCGCGCTTGCGCGAAAACTGGTGGGCGGTAAGGACATTTTTCCATCAAGAAAGATGCATTAGTGGGCGGTAGGTAGAAAAAGGTTGACTACCACTGCTCTAAATAAAAATGTCTAATGGTTGTTTTGGAAACCACTTCGGGAATGTAAATACCATCCCATGGCTTTATCAAACCTTGGCCAGTTTATCCTCTGACCGACAGCTTGGGTTGCCACCTGGCCGGTATTTTACCGGCAGGCCGGTAAAAACGTGGCTTGACCCCAATGTTAACTCTATGAAGGCATTGCCAAAGCCGGTATTTTTTTGAAGAAAAGGTGGCAACCCTACCGACAGCTGCCATGCTTCCATAGGAACCCATATTAATAAGATCCCATAGTTACGCGACAACCAGGAACTGTTGTGTCTCACATAGTAAACCTGCGTGTATCTATTAAGATGCACATTGGGTTTTATTTAAATGTCCCGGGACATGTTTTGTTTAACCCTTGCTCCCTGCAAGGAAGCGAGGGTTAAACAATGTTTAATGCTCCTTTAAGCCAGTTTGACTCCTCATTAGTATTTACCATCAGCTTTGTACAGCCCTGATGAAGAAAAATGAGACGGCCATTTTATTCTGGTATAGTCAGTGTCGACACTTTGATCTATAAAAGTGCTGTCATGTTTATGCTAGCTTCTGGTCGCTATGTAAATCACTGTGGCATTCTATGCATGTTTCCCAACATCCCACGGCCAGGAAAATACTTTACTGCCAATTTTACTTTAACAGGAAAAAAAAAAATGAAATTGCTCTAAATTCCAAATATTCATGTCTGCAGAGCTTGTGTGGGGTGATCCCTGTAGATGTCTCTGCCCGGAGTTGCTAGTGAAAGTTCAAAGCGAAAAAAAATAAGACTTTGAAAGGAAAAGGAAAAAAAATGGAACATCTGCTATCTATAATTGATCAAAGTGCAGTCAGGCAATGACATAGATGCAATGCAAAGGCTGATGGGGAAAAAAAAAAGTGTGTGGATCAGCTGAGAAATCTTACTGGATTTATCAATGAGTTTAACTCTTAAAGAATGGCTGTATGGGTAATCTCTGGTCAAGCCAGGTTTACCATCTGCAATTTCAAGCATATAAATATATTCAATAGAGAAATCAATCAAAAAATACAAAACAAAATAAATGAGTCACATGGAATAGATATAAGCAAAAGCTAGTAGTACAATGAATCAATAGTAAAATAGAGCACACAGTGAAAGTACCCACTTTACCACCAGTGGGCTGAACCACGCAACATAATAGTAATGTAAATAAAAACAAAATGATTACCACAGTCTATGAAAAGACAAACACAAGAAAAGGGCCACAGAGGAAACAAATTGAACCAAGGTTTCAGCTTAAAAGAACCTTTATCAAGAGGTGCAAATAGCCCATGCACATTGCCCTGCTGTCCATCTTTCAAAGAGCCCTTGAGGAAGAATAAAGGGAGGCCTGACATTTATGCATTTCTATGTGAAACACTGCATAGAGGACTGAAAATCCGAAGAGTAAGGTAATGTGATCCGCCTCTAACATCCTAGTAATAGGAAATGCAATAAGAATAAAAAAAAAAAAAACACAAAATGATATACAAAAGTAAAGGGCATATGAACGTCATGTTTAAATCATGATTTTTAATTTAAAAAAAAAATCTTTGAATCAAAATATGTTTTTTATTTTTATTTTAGACATAATTGTGATAGTCCAGGGCTCGACAAACCCCGGGCGCCAGGTCGCCATGGCGACCAGGAAATCAGACCTGGCGCCCGGGTGCTGTTTGTCACAGGGTGCCCTTGCAGGCTGCCATCCGTTTTACTTTCAGCGCGAGGGGAGAAAGTCTGTGCGGATCACACAGACTGTAAGCTCCGCCCCCTCACGCAACACGTTGTAGTGCCGATTGTCACGTGACAACACGTCACTTAGCAGGAACCGAAAGAAGCTCGGGCTCCAGCATAAATGTCCCCCTCCCCTGCAATGAGGTAAGCAGCAGGGAGGGAGGACAACGTAAGAAATACATTTTTGTTCTTTGGTCTGTGTGTATGTATGAGTGAATGTAACTGGCTATGTATGTATGTATGTATGTATGTATGAATGAGTGAATGTAACTGGCTATGTATGTATGTATGTATGTATGTATGTATGTATGAGTGAATGTAACTGGCTGTGTATGTATGTATGTATGAGTGAATGTAACTGGCTGTGTATGTATGTATATATGAGTGAATGTAACTGGCTGTGTATGTATGTATATATGAGTGAATGTAACTGGCTGTGTATGTATGTATGTATGTATGAGTGAATGTAACTGGCTGTGTATGTATGTATGAGTGAATGTAACTGGCTGTGTATGTATGTGTGAATGTAACTGGCTGTGTATGTATGTGTGAATGTAACTGGCTGTGTATGTATGAGTGAATGTAACTGGCTGTGTATGTATGTGTGAATGTAACTGGCTGTGGATGTATGTGTGAATGTAACTGGCTGTGGATGTATGTGTGAATGTAACTGGCTGTGGATGTATGTGTGAATGTAACTGGCTGTGGATGTATGTGTGAATGTAACTGGCTGTGGATGTATGTGTGAATGTAACTGGCTGTGGATGTATGTGTGAATGTAACTGGCTGTGGATGTATGTGTGAATGTAACTGGCTGTGGATGTATGTGTGAATGTAACTGGCTGTGGATGTATGTGTGAATGTAACTGGCTGTGTATGTATGTGTGAATGTAACTGGCTGTGTATGTATGTGTGAATGTAACTGGCTGTGTATGTATGTGTGAATGTAACTGGCTGTGTATGTATGTGTGAATGTAACTGGCTGTGTATGTATGTGTGAATGTAACTGGCTGTGTATGTATGTGTGAATGTAACTGGCTGTGTATGTATGTGTGAATGTAACTGGCTGTGTATGTATGTGTGAATGTAACTGGCTGTGTATGTATGTGTGAATGTAACTGGCTGTGTATGTATGTGTGAATGTAACTGGCTGTGTATGTATGTGTGAATGTAAATGCCTGTGTATGTATGAGTGAATGTAACTGGCTGTGTATGTATGAGTGAATGTAACTGGCTGTGTATGTATGTGTGAATGTAACTGGCTGTGTATGTGAGGTGGGTGTATGCGACTGTCTCCGTGCGTTTATGATATTGTGAGGTGCCGTTGTCTGGCTCCTAAATTTTTTAGCTGGCTCCTAAAACTAAATTAAATTTGTCAAGCCCTGTGATAGTCTATGCCCACCACCACAGTTGTGATATTTGTATACACACACAAGAAAAGGCACACATTTCTCAGACTGACACTGCAGTTAAAGATGTATTTTTGTAATTCAAGCAGAGTTTACATCAATACTTCATATGGCATATGCTGCAATGTACAGTAAAAAAAACAAAAAAAAAAAAAACACGTATATTTAAAATCAAATTAAAACAGCCGGAAAGAAAGCAACTTAGTAAATCTAAACCACCAATAGCTGTTCACATCTTAGATTATTTAGTGTACGAGGTGGTCTGCAATAGAATATCAGTAGCAGAGTGGCTAAAATTTACAACTTATTTTCTATAACAAAATATAAAACATAAAAGGCACAATGCCAGAAAAAGATGTGTTATTCTGATAAGTAGCAAAGTCTGACTAGCTAGTACCAAACATGAGGCGGGAAAAAGGATGGCTTTGACAGACTCTATTACGTCTATTTATACACAAATATCACAATGGTGGTGGGTGATAACGTGACTAATCGTTTTCTATTTCTATTGCTAGCAGGTGACTCAGATTTAAAGTTAAAGCAAACACTTTGCAACAAAGTAAAATACTGACATGGTGGATATGAGAGGCTTTAGTCAAAAATATTTAGCCAGGAGAGACCAGTCAGTACCAACTAATATGTGATGGCATAGACCAAAAATAGCCATTGGGTTCTTTTGCATCACAGAAGATACAGTTTTAAAAGGCTTTGCTCTACTTTTCTCCTTTTGACTGTAAAAATGAGCAGCACCTACGTAGATATTAACACTCTTTGTGCGGGTGCTTCTCACTAATATGAGCTCACATATTAAATTAATTTAGATTAGAAAATTAGATGGAACTATACAATTTTATTTTTATAGTTTTATAGGTATTTCTATATAGGGAAATTATATTTTCTCCTTTTAGCAGAGCATTTTCAGGGTTACATCCTTTATAGTGGCAACAATATCTATATTGTACTTTTACTTCACTATTAAAGTCCAGTACCCAGGTTACACTCAGATCTGCTACTCAAAGCTCTCAGCCAATTAGAGCTGTAGCCTGTCTGTGCAGACAGATCCTTATATTTTCATACCAACAAGAGGGCGTCTAGTTGAGGCACGGAAAGCCAAGGATCTGTCATTGTACTAGCAGCGGAGTGACTGGCCAGGCTTCACAAGGAAGTATGGTGGCTGTTGATCAGAGTATAAACGGATATGTACATTAAAAACTAAAAAAAAGACATTTGTCATGTAGAAGCAGAAGTGAAAAAAGTTTAGTGGTTCTTTAAAAACTCCTTTGAGGGCAGCTTACTATACCAACAAGGTAAAAAGCTACATGTTCCAAATAAAGTTTATTTCAAAATGTTTCATATAGTACACTGCATGGTTTGGAAGGCAGAAACAAAGATTATATTAAAAGGGACTGTCACCTAAACACTGATTATGTTTAAATCTAGGAGCCAGCAGAACAAATTAGGAGCCACTGCCAAAAAAGTCACAAAGAAAAATGTTTGGGTCCCAATATATAAAATCACATACAATTATACACACACATACACACACACACACACACACACACTTTTTGTACTACTTTTTAATGAAGGTAATAAAAGATGGATCATTTTTACCATACCAGAAAATTCAGAAACAGGTTATAAAAAAAATCAAAAACTCTGAATATTTTGTTGCCTACAGATGTTACATTTGAGATTGAGACTTATATTATATTCATACGCTTTCCTATATTGACACCTTAGTGTTACATTGTATCAAATGAAGTTGGCGTTGTAAAATAAATAGTCCCAACTAACTGATACACTGACTTGTGTCAGTGCAAGTTGAATTAATCGATAGTGCCTATAAGTCTGTGCCAGAGGTGTGGGGGATAAAGGAGAAGGAAGAGACAATAAGGTGGTGAACTGCTGCTAGCCATGCCAGTGAACACAGTTCAAGAGAATAATGGTAAGTATATGTGGGACTGATATAGTGAGAGTGAGAGGATATAAGAGGCCTGGTTGGAAAACAAAATTTCTATCTGGAAAACAATATTTAATACATGGATGTATATTTTACATGGATGAATACAAATACAATGAGTAAAACGGTTATATTATGTAAACAAAAATTAAGTCTGTATGCAGAGGATTACACCTCATGAAGATGTTGTGTAGAAGCACCTGACACGTTTTCAGAGGTGAGTGTATAGTTTTGTGAGTAACACAGTGCTATTTTAACAGCTTGATTTCAAAAGTACTTCAACTCAAAATGCTGGGGGTGAAAGACATGCTTATTGCAATGATATGATTGTAAGATGTGCAAACCAATTTTTTAGAAAAAACAAGGAGAATCCCTTTCAAAGGTTCGTGCATTCGTTATGTTTGTGGTTTTGTTTTCTATGTGCGTGTTCAGCCGTTCGGCTGTGCAGATGTAATGACTTTTTTTTTTTTAAAGCAGATTGTATTTGGATCTATTCTGCCAGAATCACCAAGACCAATTTTGTGTATTAATGAAGATGATTTAATGGTGTTCTTTGGTTTGTATGATACTTGTAGCTGTTTTCAGGTTTGTGGGGAAATGGGGGGTACACTTTTAAGCGTGCTAGTGAGTTGCACCTAAATAAAAAAAAAATAAAAAAAAGATTTTATTCATTGCATTTTTATTCCTCTATGAACTGATGTAGTCAAATGTTGTTCTTAGAAAATGTTGTCCAACCAGGTCTCTTATATCCTCTCTTTCTATGAACTAGCGTCCCACATGTAAGTTGCATTCTGGCATATCAGTTTGACCTCCATATCTTTCTCTCTGCCCGAGTGCAGAACAATCCAATAGCTTCACATCCTAGGTGCAGTGTCTGGGTTGAAAAAACTGCTCTACAACTGGTGTCACTTTTTTCCCCCTGACTGATAGTCTTGTGTAATGCTTGGCCAGTATTTCCCATGTACACTGCTTGTAGGCACTATGCGCACACAATGGAGGTATACCACAGATTGAATGATTTGCACATAAAGCAGCTATTTTGTGGTGTAAATATGAGTCTGAGATTTGTATTATTTATTTATTATTATTATCTGTGCTGTGGATGTGTGCAAATGGTCTCACATCTCTTGTACCATTTATAGTTCTGTCTTTGTAGGGTTCTCCTCACAGTCAATTTTTTGAGGTTGGGAGGCTGCTATAATGAAAGAAGTGGAGGATGCGGCAGTATCATCCAAAATACTTTGAAGTTCCTTCTAGATCTTACATATGATTTGTGGATTGTTGGTTGCCACCAACGGTACATGGTCCCCTTTTCGTGGAGATTTTCTCTGGGGATATTAGTGCCTTTCTGTATCTGAGAGTCTGATTATTGTATTGTAAGCATGGTTGACGAACTCCTTCCTGAGATTCTGAAGATGTTCAACCCAGTCTGTGGAATCTGAGCAAATAGCTTAATTTACTGCACAGAAAATTCTTCAATAGCCCAGTGTTTATTTTGCCCTTTTTAAATTAAATCTGTAAACCTAGCTATAATTATGAAATTGTGTTTTAGCCTCATTAATGCATGAGAAAGGGACTTAGCAACTTGTTCTTGAAAAGCTTGCAAACAAACTCTGTTAGCCAGTAATGGCTATCATTGTGACTATTTATTGATTGCTGTTTTTCCACGGCTAACACAGTACTACCTTTCTGACTTATCTAAACGTCAAAACTGAACCTTCACGTACCTGGAAAGATACAGGTTAGGTTTACGATGGGGAAAAAAAAAACACAGAAGGTGCACGGATTTTCTAACCTTTACGTCTTCAAAAGCGACATGAATAAACATTTTGCTTTCCTTTACTTTTTTATTTTTGCTTTATTCAGACAGTTTTTACAAGAGATTATATTGTAGTCCGTAACTGTACTTTCACTGCGTGATGAAGGCACCTAAAGAACACTGGATTCATTTGACAGCTGAGATTGTCTTACACGTGTGCCTGCTAATGAAATGACTGCATAATGATAGAGTCCCATGTGCATTGGCATTTCAGTTAAGGACAGAATCTACTAAACTGAAAGCCGGTTCCATTTTCTCTCAGGCATAGTGATTTCTGATGAATGGGGGGGGGGGGGGGGGGGGAGAATAGAACTTGTCAGAAACAGTAATTGAAGTCCAGAATACCCTTTGCATTTTTTTTAATCTACCATTTTATTTATTAGTATGTTTAGATTATTTGATGTATCAGCTTATTACAATTATAGTTAACTTAATGCATTTTACATTCTTTACATTACAATTAAAACTTATTAAAATCAGTATTAAAAAAAAAAAAAAAACATTAAAATGATTTATTGGGAAAATCCAATATTCAATAAAATCCCTTAGGGAAGATTGATTACCGGTTGGAAAAAAAGCACTGAGTCAATAAAATCTAAACAAGCACAACAGTCAATGTATCTGACTGAAATGAACCGCATTATATCAATCCCTAATAAAACACACGGAGCGAGATGTAACATTTTATCAGAAATTTACAGTCAGGAATTCTCAATGAGGTGTAAAGAAACAAAAAAAAAAAAAAAAAATCACCTCAGCTAAACTCTGCAAGCATGGCATGTTTAAAAACACGGACACGTGCAAAGGCCACTAAATAATTAAAAAGTGCACGCGTGAATAAATATGGGCAGCAACTAATGAAGAGGGGCCTGGGCTCTACTGTGTTATTATGTGAATCTGTACGCTGCAATCACCCCTCTCAAGCAGTCAGCCTGGTAATTACAAAAACATGTCAACAATTACATTTTGTTTGCAATACTGCCAGTAAATATAGTGCTTAACTGGCATACATTACATGGCAAAAGAAACAAAGATAATCAAAACATCAGTATAAATAGAAGTATATATATTGCAAAATACATAATCAAGATTTTAAAGTGTAGATGAGACCTAGAAATACAAAATCATTCCTATTCCAGGTTACTTAAATGCTGATGAAAACAAAACTGGAGTTTAACAGCACTAGATATTTCACCAGTGACTTACATAATTTTCAGGCAGCCAGATGCTAGTTGGGGACAATGGAAGTTGTAACATTTCTTGGTGGCTATCCCTGCATAAGGGTTAGTGACAACATCACTTCAGCTGTGGCTATACTACAACTCCCATTGCATCCAGAAACATAGAGGTGACAAACTTGCAATGCTCAGTCTCTCACTTACACAAGGCTAACTCTGCTGCCAAATGTTCTCAAGGCATAGAATGACCATAGAGTGGAAGGGGTTACAATTATTTCTGAAGATTGCTTAGCATAATCATTGCTTCCCAAAATGTTTTTTTTTTTCCTGTATTAGATGTGATTTAAAACTCATTTATTACCTGCAAACGCCACTGTATTTCATGAAGCGCCTTCGCTTCCCCCAATCTAACGATTCAATTTAATGCAGCGCACATTCAGGTAGTTCAAAAGCTACAATTTATATTCTCTAAACATCTAGACTATCAGCATTTTTTAAAAGTCTCTGCAGTAATATTTCCACATGGTCTCCCACTTTCAAGGTTTCATTATGTACTGGCGACCAGATTATGATACTTTCGGTTTACTAGGTAACATATTTAGCTAATACATGGATTAAACGGAGGCTGTATAATTACACTGGGATAACCACTGTTCCAATGCAATAACATTCTAATATTGAGAAGGTGTAATAAAGTAGAGGGAAAAACCCAAGCAAAATAGAAATGTATGTAAATTACAGGACAGGTTTCTCGCTTAATAAACAGAAATGAGATTTATATTCGTCAGAGGCACAAATCTGATTATTTTCTTAACAATGAAGAAAGTAATATACACCAACACTAAGCCTGCAATTCTATTGCCATTTACCCGGCTTTGCAAAACAGGAATGCCCTGATCATACTGGATATAAAATGAGGGCCTGCTCTCATGTACACCATTATTTTATATTCATTTTTGCGTTACACAAATGGCTGCAAACGCCAGCAATCTTATGCCAATAGGAAACTAAATACGTAAGTTTGCAAAATGTTATTAGAGATCTAAATCCATCACTTATAGCCAGAACAAATATTCCATTTAATGGACCAGTTCCAACATTACACGCCCTCTTCCAGAGAACTATTTAGTTGACTTGATCAGTTTCTTCTTGGTTGGGATGACTTCAATTAATCATTCTTCTCATCAGCACCATCATTAGTCAAAACAGATATGTGAAATTCAAATATAAAAACACAATTACATAAAAATCTTATTTTAACCATTAACATTAATTTAAAAGGAGACTCAGTTAAACACGGTTAGAAGTATGAATGTAGAAGAGAATATTCTAAATATAACAGAAGGAGGAAACCCTGTAAGAAAATATGTTCCAAGTATGCCTGTGCTATAGCTTACATATATCATAATCTCGCAGCACCATACAGAAGTTATGTATTCTCCATTGTGTGCACCCTTACTGTGCTCTGCGGCACTATGATCAGACAACACAGACACAAACGTGAGCCCCCTGTGCACACATGCTGGTGTAGCTTTTAGCCCTCACCACTCCTCCTAGGGTAAAGATTCTATTCTCCATTTCCCTAGCAGAGATTTACTGGCACTAGTGACGCATTTTACATTTTCCTGCATACAAGCAGCTGTGCTGCTTATATCTTTGCCTAGTTATTGTTGGAGTTCTCTTGGTATTGTAAATGCCTGTTGCTGTTCTTTTGACCCCTGCTGTCCTCATTGACTTTGCTTACTTGTTACCTGCCCTGACCTTTGGTATTGCGATTTTTGGACTCTTTTATAATGTCTATGTGGCCATTACCCTTTTCCCCATACCAACATACCCACTGCCAAGTGTTAAACATTGTAGCAGTTCTTTTATTTGCTACATAATGATTTTTAAAAATAAAAGGAAGTCAGCACAGAAACATTTAAAACATATGTAATCTTCAAAATCAATTAAGGCAGGGCTTAACAAATTTAATTTAGTTTTAGGAGCCAGCAAATAATAAATCTAAGAGCCAGACAATGGCACATTCACACATTCATACAGAGACAGTCATTCAGTCAGTCACATTCATACAGACACACGCATAAGCCATAAAAGTTTTTTAAAAGAGGAAAGAAAAAGAAAAATTGATCAATGACTCCCCACTCCCTGCTGTTTTACCTCATTGCACAGGAGGGGGGATATCTGCTGCGGCCCAGTCCATGCCTGCCACACAGGCACAGACCATCTGCACGCAACTGTTGATCGGTGGGATGTCACATGACACCCGCCGATCTGACACTACAGCACGAGGGGGCGGAGCAAGAAGCGCACACTCTGCTTACCCTCGCACTGCAATGGTAAAATACAATTATTATTTTTTAAACTGAGCTCAGGACAAGGAGCGCTATGTGCTGATGATCCTACCCGGGCGCCAGGTCGAGCGCTGAATTAAGGTGTACAGCCCTGAATTAAGGTGTACAGTTCAACCGAGAAATGATGCTGTGATCTACAAATTGCACAAGGCACTGCTAGAACTCTAGTCATTTACCACACATCTAACAACTGGCTACTCAATAGAATGTCAAAAGGATAACTTAACTTTTTTTTTCCACACTTGTGCTTCTAAAATAGAAACACAAGTGAAAAATCCCTGACCTGAGAATAAACTGAGCTGTACTTTTGATAGCACATGCCAGTTTATCCTGTGACCAGAAGCTCCTATGCTTCCATGAGTAACAGGCAGGCGTCAGGTCAGCGTCAGTCTCTCTCTCTCTGCTAGGAAGCAAGAATTGTCCTTTAAGATAAGGAATCAGACTAATAAAAGAATAGACAATGTTTCTCAATTAAACAGCAGCACAAAATATACATATGTACATATGGGGGTAAGGCAGGGCTCGACAAACCCCAGGCGCCAGGTCGCCATGGCGACCAGGAAATTAGACCTGGCGCCTGGGTGCTGTTTGTCACAGGGTGCCTCATGGTCCCCTTGCCGCTGCCATCTGATTTTTCCGCAGCGCGAGGGGGTAAAGTGACATCCTGGCACTCAGCACGCCGACCAAAGGAGATCAGCAGCAGCACGAGTGTCCCCCTCCCCTGCAGTGAGGTAAAGCAGCAGGGAGGGGGGACACATCAAGAAGAAACCCCCAAGAAAAGACTATGTGAGGTGGGTGTGTGTTTGTATGTATTGTAAAGTAGGTGTGTGTGAGGTGTTTAGATATTTGTGCATATGTAAAGTAGGTGTGTGTGAGGTGTTTGGATATATGTGTATATGTAAAGTAGGTGTGTGTGAGGCGTTTGTATATATGGGTATATGTATATACATATGTACATATGGGGGTAAGGCAGGGCTCGACAAACCCCAGGCGCCAGGTCGCCATGGCGACCAGGAAATTAGACCTGGCGCCTGGGTGCTGTCAGCCTCATGGTCCCCTTGCCGCTGCCATCTGATTTTTCCGCAGCGCGAGGGGGTAAAGTGACATCCTGGCACTCAGCACGCCGACCAAAGGAGATCAGCAGCAGCACGAGTGTCCCCCTCCCCTGCAGTGAGGTAAAGCAGCAGGGAGGGGGGACACATCAAGAAGAAACCCCCAAGAAAAGACTATGTGAGGTGGGTGTGTGTTTGTATGTATTGTAAAGTAGGTGTGTGTGAGGTGTTTAGATATTTGTGCATATGTAAAGTAGGTGTGTGTGAGGTGTTTGGATATATGTGTATATGTAAAGTAGGTGTGTGTGAGGCGTTTGTATATATGGGTATATGTATATACATATGTACATATGGGGGTAAGGCAGGGCTCGACAAACCCCAGGCGCCAGGTCGCCATGGCGACCAGGAAATTAGACCTGGCGCCTGGGTGCTGTCAGCCTCATGGTCCCCTTGCCGCTGCCATCTGATTTTTCCGCAGCGATGGCACAGACTGCAAGCTCCGCCCCCTCGCGCAACGCGTGTCTGAGTGCCGGGTGTCGTCACGTGACATCCTGGCACTCAGCACGCCGACCAAAGGAGATCAGCAGCAGCACAAGTGTCCCCCTCCCCTGCAGTGAGGTAAAGCAGCAGGGAGGGGGGACACATCAAGAAGAAACCCCCAAGAAAAGACTATGTGAGGTGGGTGTGTGTTTGTATGTATTGTAAAGTAGGTGTGTGTGAGGTGTTTGTATATTTGTGCATATGTAAAGTAGGTGTGTGTGAGGTGTTTGGATATATGTGTATATGTAAAGTAGGTGTGTGTGAGGTGTTTGTATATTTGTGCATATGTAAAGTAGGTGTATGTGAGGTGTTTGGATATATGTGTATATGTAAAGTAGGTGTGTTTGTATATATGTGAAGTAGGCGTGTGTGTTTATGAATTGTGTTTACGTTTCGGCAAACGAATCAAGCATTAAAGACCCAATGGCCACCATACCACTAACATGGAAAATCAGGTTCATTTCAATCTATCCATAGTGTGAATGATGCCCTGCAGGCCCCTTAATATGTCAGTTGGGAACATTTTGCCTTACAATTTTGTTCTCATAAGTACACGTGTAGAACCCATGGTGTATTCCTACCATGGTCACTAGTAACATGTTTGCACATCCTCCTTCTGTCACTCCACCACCAAGACACTAACGTCCATTTGGTGGTTAAGCAGTTACCACCAGCAGAGAAAAGGGCAAAGGTTTCGGGCAAGTATATTAGCTGGGAGTGGGCGAGCTACCCAAATAGCTGTGGTCACAAAGTGCAGCGACTACCACGGCAGTATTGTAACTAAGGATTGTGCAGTCAGACACACTGAACAGTGACTAACGGCATTGACAGGGGGGCAGAGGGGCTCTTAATACTGCAGGCAGTCATACTAGCTAATAACCGTCAGCAAACATAAGCAAGGGAGGAGCATTACCCCAGACCAACTCTCTTGTTTATGCCATTGTCACTGATAGCATAGACAAAAGAGAGGGGTTCTGTGGTAATTCAGGACAGAGGAGAGGGGGCAGATGCAAGGTGAGGAGGCTTCTAAGGGCATACTAACCTGAACTCTCCTCTACCTTGTGCTGCACCAAAATCACTCAAAATAAATTTGAAAGTGGATCTCTGCCCTGCCCCCTGGTGATGTAAGCATTACATCACCCTCCCTCACAAATGCAAGTCTATTCAATACCTAAAGCCCCTCAGTGAGCTATAAACTCATTGTGGAGGCGCAGTCATAGGCACTACATGTCACAAAAAACACACACACATCTAGAGTAAAATATTTTTTTCAATAAACATACACGAGAAAAACAAAAAGTACATATATGATGAACAAACAAACAAAAAAAACACTTCCATTTTTGGCAGTAGTGCCTGTAAGTAACTTAGGGATGCTGCTCTTGGGATGGGTAAATTCACATATTACCGCTGGCATATTTTGGTTTTGACCATAATAACCTAGCTCCTAAAACATTTGTCAAACCAGGAAATAAATGATATATTTTCAATTTTAATTCTGGTCAGTTTCCCTTATAAAATGCCACACAGCTCAAATCTGTGATCAACAAAAAAATAACCCAATTACAGTACTTTGTTGGAAGAACATATCCAATTTCACAGCGCCATTCTCTCCATTAGGATTGCCAAAGGGTTGCATGCTTTGCTATGGCAGAAGGTTTACTTTACAGTGCATAAGAGGAAAAGAATATGAGGATACAGATTTCATTGTTTTGCAGCTATCCCATACACGCTTGTTAGATTTAATTATTAAAAGTGAATTACAAAATAAAATGATATTCTAGAATAAGTGAGCCATGATTTGAATTTTCTAGCGAATGCACATCGGAATATTAGTTTGGAAGAGTTGTTTAAGCGTAGATAGGAGTTTCATAAGATACAGGAAATCTAGCAGTTTCACCAACCCAAAACAAACTGTGTGACCTAGTATGTTAAAGAGGAATGCTAATTAGAAATGTTCTTTGCAGCATCACATCAGGCTTTCATAACTTCCTGAAGATTGTGGTTATAGTAACAATTGTTGTCTTTAATTCCTGGACAAGTTGCCAATTTTTCACAATTTGTAAAACGGGAGTTTGCTAAAGGTTTAGAAATAAGGCAGATAGAACCATAAGAAAACACCTTTGTATAATGTGACAACAAGAAGATGTCCACATAGGAAATGGCTAAACTCATTCTGCTTTAAGTGTTTAACCCCTTTGTGACGCATGGCGCTTGCGTCCCAGAAGACGCAAGAACAAAAATGCCACTTTTAGTTCCTGGCCCCCGATCACAAGGTGATCTGCAGCCAGGAACACAATGTCAGTGACCCAATCAGGGTTAAGTAGACTTTGTGGGTTCCTGCCAAAAGTTTGCGAGAACTCCTGGCGTCATGTGTGACATCAGGGAGGCGTGCCCAAACCCAGAAGTTCGAGCATGTCATAATTTCGTTAAATGTAGCTGGTGCTTCCTTTCAGCATCAGCTACAATTTCGCTGTCAAACTGAGGCCACTCAAAGTGGCCTCATCTGACAGGTGGGATCCCGCTGCAAGTCCCTGCCGTGGGATCCGAGCTCAGCTCATAGCAGGAAGCCCCGATGAGCTGTTAAAAGCTGGATGCTCTATGCCATCCTAGCGTCTTTTGGGACCACACATATAGGACGGCAAAGAATTTCCTAGCATCACGAAGGGGTTAATCAAGAAATATATTTTCAGATATTATTTGGTTTTCAAGTATATCCACGATGCAAGGGATGTTACAAATATGTAATCCTTGATTCTGAAGCCTACACATAATAGTCAGCCTGTAGACTTTTCATTGGATTATGGTTAAGTCAGACTCATTTATATGAGAGGAGTTGCCTTCCTCCAGTCAAACAAAGGGAATATGTATACTACGGATTCAGCCAGTGGTCCTTCCAACTGTGTTTATATAGTAGTGACCCCACTACACATTTTAAGACCATGTTGTGGCAAAGAACTAGATTAAGAGCAGTTCAAGAATAATTAATTTACGGTTAGGAAAACTAGAATATGCCAGATAATATTGCTGCTAAAAATTAAATGACAAGTTCCCTACAACAGTAAAATAACACACCCAGAAAATTAGCCCAAACATAGAAACATAGAATGTGTCGGCAGATAAGAACCATTAGGTCCATCTAGTCTGCCCAATTTTTTTTTTTTTAGTCCCCCGTTCCCGGTCTTATAGCTAGGATAGCCTTGTGTCTATCCCACGGATGCTTAAAATCCTTGACTGTGTTTACCTCTACCACTTCTGCTGGAAGGCTATTCCATACATCCACTACCCTCTCAGTAAAGTAATACTAAAGGCATTCAAATTGTACTATTCATCACTTTATGACCGGCAGAAAACTGATAATACTAAAAGCTATTACAGCTTTTTAACATCTCCATAGATCTCTGCTGATGTGGCTTCTGACCTAGACAGACTTATTGACTAGGATGAAAGAGGATTTAAGATTCTTAATTATAGATTCAGACCACGACAGATTTACTACAGAGTATTCAAATAAAATCACTCCTGTCTGCTAACTCATGTGTGAGCACTATATTTTACCAGGGCTTGATAAACTTAAATTTTTTTTTCCTGGCTCCTAAAATTAAATTAGGAGCCAGACAATGACACATCAATCATGCAAACATACACACACACAGAGACAGACACACCCACACACACACACACACACACACACACACACGTTAGCTTTTTTATTTTTTATTTTTTTTTTAAACGTGACATCCGGCACTTGGACTGTTTTGCATGAGGGGGTGGAGCTTGCAGTCTGCACAATCCCCCCTCGCACTGCGCAGATAAAGAAAAAAAAAGGATGGCAGCGCGTCCATCACCCGGGTGCCAGGTCTGAATTCCTGGTTCCCATGGCAACCTGGCACCCAGGGTTTGCTGAACCCTGTATTTTACCATTTAAGTTATGGTGGGTTATATTCAGGGGGTAGCAGAGGTATTATCAAGCACAAATCTACACATACCAAACAAGCCAAAAAAAAAATAGCTTTTCCCAAAGTACTATAAACCACCACAATGGATTCCAGGTAGGCATTTGCAAATTGGGTCAACAATTACATTTTGCCTCTATACCCACTATGGACCACCAATTTCATACAGAATTTGCACTGTGAATGTGAGAGTTCAGTATGAAAAGCAAGTCTTTTCGCCTGTTTAGTGTGTGTGTAGATGTGTTTGATAATACCTCTTGCTACCCACTATATTACATCCAATGTTTTGACATCTAATATTATCATAGTCCCAAAACAAATTAACAAATCTAGCACTTTGGTGACTTTGCAATGTCCTCACCAAAAATCAAGTTATCATACTTAATGCATTACTTTTGCCTCTTTTTTATTAACGCTCCAGTTGATTATGTAGACAAAAAGTACAAAAAACACAATCCATGGCACAAACAAGCACACATACAAGGAAATGCTGCATGAAACATACATACTGATAGACACTAAAACACAGCTGAAGGAGGTGTTCTTGTGAACCAACAGGTGCCATCTCTCTAACCTAACTAAACTGGCAGAAAAAAAATAAGATGTTATACAACTTATTGGTATTCACTTTATTAGCTTCAGAAGTATGAAATGCTGGGTTTACCTAATGGGAAGCATGCAACTCTTAGTAAACACATCAGATCCATGGGTGTCTGTTCAATGATAGTCCATGTTAGCGACTTATATGCAGCTACATATTAACAAAACACTTTAAGGTCACAATTTCTGCAGGTGGCTAATTAGAGTTTACAATTGGGTACGTTTTTTTTTTTTGTTTTTGTTTTTTTTACTTATTGGCCCTTAGGATCTCCAAATTACCATCCCAGTCTTTAGGCTGTGGGTAATCTACTCCTAGTGAGAGATTGTCACTGAGTGAATGTGGAGAATGTGGACACCCACCTTGACTGGTGCCCTTGGATGGATAAGCTAGGCTTGGGGGTATAGACTTTGAGGGCACCAGCAGAACACTTATCCCCTGGACTGAAAACACAGGCTCAGGATGTCAGCCAGAATGTGTATCCTGGGAGGGCCCAGCCATTGTCTGTAGCTGAAATTGACACCTTTGTATCCTGAAAGGTATGCAGCAGGCTTTCCTCATTGTATGTCCTTCTGTTAAACTGATTATACTGTGTTCATTATGCGCCTGTATCTTAATGTGTGAAGTTTCATTATGTTTACTCATTGTATGGTAATTCCCATTTGATTTGCAGCCTGGAAGTACATCTGTGGGAAGAGGCAAATATAGTCATTGCAGTGCAACAAGGGTTCAATATATTGCTAGACACAAATAATTAGAGGACCTACTGGAGGACTATGCTTGGTTGCACCCCTAACCCCCCCCCCCCCCCCCCCCCCCCCCCCCATTATAATAATGTCTGTGATGTCATATGTGCTGTTTCACAACAAATACATTTTCATTCTTGCTGTTCCCAATTGCTAGTAGTCCTGTCTGCTATTTGGGAACATAAAGCAAGGTTCCAAGGAAGACTTGCTGGGTTAATGCAGAGCTTTAAGTCAGGGGCCATGGTGGTGATTTTTTTTACAATGGGCACCAGCTTTGGGTAACCGTTACAGAGATCATGGACTGGGACCCAGTTTCTTTGCTCCTCTAATACCTAGGCTGCCATTTCCCTTTTATTCTTGTTCCTAGGCTCACAATTATCTGTTCACAAATTCATAATGTTTGGTTCTCAGCAAATGTAAGAGGTCCAGCATTTAAACTTCCTGATTACACATTTTACTTAGGCATGCTTAGGGTCTTGCTGGCATTTTTCATTACGGATGTCTTGAACTTTGGACTGTCTCTTGACCGGAATTGTAGTACTTGACCTTGGCTCATTACTGCTATTTGTAGCTTCCAATCCTGATCCCCAGGGTCGATCCTAGGGTCGCTGACACCTAGGTGCAAGAAATATTTTTGTGGGTGTGACTATATTGCTAGCCCCTCACCGTCGCAACGATAACGCTTCTATCGACCCCCATTTTCTATGGCAACCATTTCTGTAAAAGCTACACCACCATTTCCAATCAGACTGCATTTACAATAATCATCTTCAACAGTGCCACATTGCACCACAGCACTTAGCACCATGCCACATTAATGCACATTGCATGCCACATTTCTCCACAGCAATTAGCAGAGTGTTACTTCGCCTCCGAGAACATGGTAGGGGTAGGCACAGACCATGGACACTAGTTTAGATTCCAATGGTTCATAGTTTGGCAGATACAGATAAGACAGCAGCGGTATACACTGTGAATGACATGGTTTGTGTATGTGCCACTGTGTCACACACACAGTCTCACATACACAGGTACACAGTGTCATATACAAGATGACACATATACAGACTGTGTCACCAGGGGCATAACTAGAAACTAAAGTGCCTGCCAACTTCACCCAATTACATAAGTGCCCAGTGTGCCCCACAAAGAGTTCTCTAACTCATGTATCAGTCTGTCGTTGTACGTATAAAGCAGCATATAGTTACCGTCTCTGTATCAGATGCTACGGAATTTGCTGACTATTTTGTTACATGAGAATGTAATGTCCTATCATAACCTAAGTGTTTTTATCCTAGTACATATGATGGTTAATGATATTTGTACAGTTTTTAGCTTTCACACAGAAAAGTTCTACATTATTAACAAAGTTTTTTGTTTTCACAAGGTGTTGAAGCACCTTCAGCTATGTGTGGCAAACATAGTATACAAGTAGACTAGGACAGATAGGAGGTGCAATTTATGATACAACCAAGGTCAGGCATGCACTTGCCTTTTTACTATTTTATCAGACATAATATCACAAAGTACTGAAGAAATCAAGATATGAGACGTGATAAGACAAGATATGTGATCTGGATCAACACAGGCTGGCTTTGGTATGATAACAATATAAACTGCAAACTATCATTTTCTTTCCCAGATAATTTCAGCCATTTTGTAATTATGTGATATACTCAAATAAAGCTATATAGAATATTCAACCCATGAAATATTTGAAAGTTACATTCCTATTCTAACATATTTTACACATGACGGTGTGTAGATTACTCCACCCCCTTCCCCTCCTGCTCCACCATGTGTGTATTTCCCAAGGTCCATCTTGCACGCTGGTCGGGCATTCACCCCCAGCTACTGGCAATTACGGTTCACACGATCGACAACAGCTGGACTGTCAAAGGCTAGTCATCATTGTAGTACACTAACATCCCGCCCTTCCCCTCGCTCTCCTCACCCGGTCCTTCATCCTCCAGCTCTGTGCCAGGGACTTGCAGCCCTCGATCTTCTCGCTGTGCCTCTTCTTCATAAAAGCGGCAGGCAAGTTCCAGTCGCTTAGCTCGGGCTCCTCGTCGTCAGGGAGCAGGGCTGCCGGGCTGGGTAACTCCATGCCGTGACCTGGGCCGCTGTCTCAACCTAGGGAAACCGACAAATCAGGCTCTTTAGCGGAGCGGTACGGGCGGCGCCATATTGGCAAGTCCCGCCATGCACTGGGGCTCCGGAAGCCAGTTAGGGACAAACAATGAACTGGATAGCAGTGCGAAGCCAAAAAAAAAATCCAAGACCGAGTTTCATTGATGTGAGCTCGGCCACCAAAGTCACTTATTTGTGTATTGTGTGATATATAGTATACAGAGTTATATTTGACATCAGGTAAAAATCGCCCACGGATAAAATTCATTTATATAAATATAGTTATTGGAAATATACTGAAAGTGACTTTATATTCAGTAGTCTATTCAGTAAAAATTGAACCATAGGAACAGACTAAAAAGTATAGGGAAATTCCTCAAGCGCGCCCTATTGAAGGAACTTCGTCACCTGAACACTGTTCATACTGTGAATGCAGAGAACCAAAATGATCTATACTTGAGGGTGATTTATTAACGTGACAGTGCATAAAGCAGACCCCAGATGTTTTAATAATATTTCCATTTCCTTTGAAAGCTCAGCACTGTTTAGCCTGTAAATTTTAAACCACCATTGCAATACAAGCCGGATGGCAATAGAATGTCACATACTCCGTGAATTAACCTAGTCCAGCATAAGGACTGTGTGATTATGCATGCTCACCCTGTGAATGCCTTATGGTGATTTACTAACACAGGATGCAAACCTCACAGAAACTGAAGGAGGCAACTATTGGGTCTGGAAAGAAATGTGCTGGTGAAAGCGCCAAAGGGATAGACAGTAGATACTGGTGTAAAAATAACTGCTTTCAAATATAAAATGGTAAGAATTAAAACATAATATAGATAATACACAAATAAAAATATAATTTAACACCAGTTAAAAAGAATAATAATACAACCTTATTTGATAACAACTTGAACCACAAAGGGTTTTCGCCGTACAGGGTGGCTGTAGTGTAACCCTCAACCCTAATACTAATTGTAATAGTAACTCCGAACCCTTATACTAACCGTGCGACGAACTGTCTATCACGATGAACTTCTTCCATTGAAGCGGCAGCAGCGATGAACTGTCTCATCCCCCAACTATTATGTGGTACTGTCATATTTGAGAGTTAATTGTTAAACTGGTGCAGAAATTACATTATTCATCAGCATAGGCAACACACCAAATAGCAAAATTACTCTAACCTATAAAATTACTGAATTGTATAGCATGTTTCTCAAAGAAGAAGACCTGTATCCACTCCCCACACTTGTGTCAGATTAGGTTCCAGAAAAAGGTCTTGAAATGTTAACCATAAGAACATAACTTAAAAGGATTGTCTGGTGCCCAAAATGCATCTTCCAAATGTTAATGCATAATGCGTTCAAAGCACTTTAAAATGCATATTTTACATTGCTTAAAATATAAAAAAAACTTAGATGAATTTGTGAACAGATTGCAAGAAGCCAAGACTGCCCACACAAGTAAAAGTCAAATTCCTTTTTTTTTGTTGCATGAACCAATGAGAATAATTTCATTCAAATGAAATGTAATATCATGTAATCAGACAATTTGTTGCACTGGTAAGAGATCCCATTGTGTACAAGAGCAAGGTTACTTAGATTCCACAAAATGTATTTTATTCCAGCAGCACAGGAAGTGACAAATTAAACAAAACTTTATATTCTCAGGGTCCATATCTATTTTAACTGTTATATAGAAAACAATTAAACCTGATAAACATGTTTATGAACTCACTAAGCCTTGTTGTTGCATTATTTCCATTCAGATTCTGAATTGTTGTTATTTTGAGGCTGTTAACTTGTGTTGTGGGACTATTAATATTAAAAACTATTTAGCCAGGGTCTTTTTTACAGTTTACAGATGTGTAAAAGATTTTCAGGTAAAAGTTACCAAATGTTTCATCATGTTCCTTGATTTTATTATAGTAATTATATATGACAGAAATAATGTTATCTTAATTAGCCCTTCTTATGGTGATAAAAACAGTATAAAATATGTGTGAGTACTTTAGATGAGGAAAATTACGACTAAACACAAACACTGCAGAAATGTAAAAACAGCCAGTCACTAAAGGGTTAAAGATCATTTGCAAGGTCATTGCTTGTTGTGTTTTCTGCTAGTTTTGTGTTTCTAAAGGATATTATTATGCACAAATCCAGTGTTCTTGAATTCCATTTGTTACCACTTGGAGAGTATTCCAGTTATTAACTATGCTTTTTGTAATGTAGCATTTTCTTAAATTTTTGACAAACATTCCCTCTTTTTCTAGTACTTTTAATTGTTCTGGTGGATCTTCTTTATATATGTATATATATAAATATGTGTGTGTGTGTGTGTGTGTGTGTGTGTGTGTGTATATATATCTCAAACTGACAAAACCATGGTAGTAGACAAGGACCAGAAGACAGCAATGGTAATATAAATAGTAGTGCCAAGTGACTGCAACATCAGGAAGAAGGCGTATGAGAAGCTGAAGAAGTACAAGAGCCTGAAAGAGGAGAGTGGTCCTTGTCTACTACCATGGTGTCATCTTGACTGACCAGAACTTGTCTGTCCATATGGATCTTGAAGTCCCACAGGATCTTAGCCTTGTTATTCTCCACAACCTTCTGTGGACTCTCCCATCTGAACTTGGGAGGGTATAGCCCATATGCTGTGCAGATGTTTCTGTACACAATGCCAGTAGGAACTGCAGTATAATCAAAGAGCTTTAGAAGGGACTGTAGACAAAGTAGGGGTAGAAACAGTTTAACAAGGGGTGAGGCTGTAGGTAAGGGTAACTAATCAGGAACACCCTAGAGAGGGTGACTAAAGAGGAGTGGGCCCTTTGAAGGAGCAACTTAGGTGAAGTAATATTGCTGTAGCCAAAGGGTCTCAGAAGATGCTGAAAAACATCCAGTGGCTGGTTGAGCCATCCAGGTCCTGGGTAGAAATCCAAAATAAGCTTTAGCAGAGGATCAGGAACAGAAGAAGCAGCTCTCAGAAATTAGGCATCCGACTTCAATGCAAAACTACCGATTGCAATAAACTGCAGGTATTTAGCATTAGTGGTGTGTTGCACATGTTAACGAGCCCTCCTGACACCAACAGAGGGGAAGTAATAAATGCAAACAAAGGTAGGGAGGCCTCTAGAGGAGAAAAGAGGTACACAAGCACAACAATAAGGACTTTTAAATGCATAAGTCAGAAGGTTCAGGGTAGAACCCTGACAGTATGCTGTTCCTGCGTGCATCTTAAACTTTGCCACTATGTGTTGAACTGTCTCAGAGGCCTCTCTACATAGTCTCTACCTTGGTTACTGTCTGGTGTGATAGATCCCATTTTATATGGATCTGGTTCTCAGCGCTTATGCTTTTGCTGCTATGATCAGTGCCTCCATGCTGTCTTTGACTCCATCCACTGATAGAATTTCCCAATGTCAGCCACCTCAGCTATATGTCATAGCAGGGCTCGACAAACCCCAGGCGCCATGGCGACCAGAAAATGAGACCTGGCTCCTGGGTGAAGTTACCCTCCCTGTCCCCTTGCCGCTGCCATCCAGACAGACTGCAAGCTCCGCCCCCTCGCGCAACACGTGTCTGAGTGCCGGGTGTCGTCACTTGACATCCTGGCACTCAGCAGGCCTATGAATGAAGACATGCTGCAGCACGAATGTCCCCCTCCCCTGCAATGAGGTAAAGCAGCAAGGAGAGGGGGGGAACACCAAGAAAAGACGGTGTGAGGTGGGTGTGTGTTTGTATATATGTGTATATGTAAAGTGGGTCTGTGTGAGGTGTTTGTATATATGTGTATATGTAAAGTAGGTGTGTGTGAGGTGTTTGTATATATGTGTATATGTAAAGTAGGGGTGTGTGAGGTGTTTGTAAATATGGGTATATGTAAAGTAGGTGTGTGTGAGGTGTTTGTATATATGGTTATATGTAAAGTAGGTGTGTCTGAGGTGTTTGTATATATGGGTATATGTAAAGTAGGTGTGTGTGTGAGGTGTTTGTATATATGTGTATATGTAAAGTTGATGTGTGTGAGGTGTTTGTACATAGAAACATAGAATGTGTTGGCAGATAAGAACCATTAAGTCCATCTAGTCTGCCCAATTTCATATGTGTATATGTAAAGTAGGTGTGTGTGTGAGGTGTTTGTATAAATGTGTATATATAAAGTAGGTGTGTGAGGTGTTTGTATATATGTGTATATGTAAAGTAGGTGTGTGTGAGGTGTTTGTATATATGTGTATATATAAAGTAGGGGTGTGTGTGTGTGGTGTTTGTATATATGTGTATATGTAAAGTAGGTGTGTGTGTGAGGTGTTTGTATATATGTGTATATGTAAAGTAGGTGTGTGTGTGAGGTGTTTGTATATATGTGTATATATACCCCATACCCCCCCCCCCCCCCCATATATATTTCACCGAAAATTCAGTGAATTTTTCCCCTCTATGCCAGGATTCTGCCCCTCTATATGCCAGGATTTTGCCCCTCTATTCCAGGATTTTGCCCCTCTATGTCAGGATTTTGCCCCTCTATTCCAGGATTCTGCCCCTCTATATGCCAGGATTTTGCCCCTCTATGCCAGGATTCTGCCCCTCTATATGCCAGGATTTTGCCCCTCTATGCCAGGATTTTCCCCCTCTATATGCCAGGATTTTGCCCCTCTATGCCAGGATTTTGCCCCTCTATGTCAGGATTTTGCCCCTCTATATGACAGGACTCTGTCTCTGCCCCTCTATTTGCAAGGATTTTGCCCCTCTATGTCAGGATTTTTCCCCTCTATGCCAGGATTTTGCCTCTATATGTCAGGATTCTGCCCCTCTATATGCCAGGATTTTGCCTCTATATGCCAGGATTCTGCCCCTCTATATGCCAGGATTTTGCCTCTATATGCCAGGATTCTGCCCCTCTATATGCCAGGATTTCCCCCCTCTATGTCAGGATTTTTCCCCTCTATGTCAGGATTTTTCCCCTCTATGTCAGGATTTTGCCCCTCGATGCCAGGATTTTGCCTCTATATGCCAGGATTCTGCTCCTCTATATGCCAGGATTCTGCCCCTCTATGCCAGGATTTGCTCGTTTAATCCACCCTCCTCCCCCTTCCCCAGACAGTACTTACCTCCGGTCTTCTCCTCCATGCATCTTCCCCCCTGCACGGAGCAACGAAGCTCCGGTCGTCACGTTTTTTTTTTTTTAAACTTTATTGAAGTCGCGCGACGTAACGTGACGACCGGAGCTTCCTTCCTCCGTGCAGGGGGGAAGATGCACGGAGGAGAAGACCAGAGACAGAGAGCAACAAGGAGGTAAGTACTCACCATCTCCTTGGTGCTCCCTGTCTCCGTCCAGCTCCTCCGTACAGTCTTCTTCCCTCCTGCACGGAGGAGGGAAACAACGCCATCGGATATGACTTGCTGTCAAATCCGGTGGCAGTGACAGGAAGTCCTGCAGGAGCAAAGGGAACGGCGTTCCTGCCATGAAAAAAGTGCAGGAATGCCGTTCCCACACGTTCCTGCAGGACTCGAGCCCTGGTGTATATGTAAAGTAGGTGTGTGTGTATATATGTGAAGTAGGCGTGTGTTTATCAATGGCGCGTATGCTTGCGTGATTGTCTGGCTCCTAAATTTTTTTGCTGGCTCCTAAAATCAAATTAGATTTGTCAAGCCCTGTGTCATACTTCATCCCATGCAGGGTCTTAGCTTGCCGTGGCACTTTCTCTGCTTCATCCTCCTTCCATGAATATTGCTTCTCCAGGCATTCTCTCAGTAGCTCATCTTTGTGTGCCTTCTTACTGATGTATTCCCAGATGTTCGGGATTTCATCAAGGATGGTGGATCTGACATTCCTCATACACTGCCTGCCCTCTTTCCGGCTGATGGACAATCTCTGCATGTTGAACATGGGGTAGAAACCTCTGTATATTGTGAGGATCTTTTCGTCTTCAGCAGCTTCTAGCTCTTCCTTTGGCCAAAGCTTCTAGGTCTTCCTACTGGCAAAGTATCTGATGACTGGCAGGGCAAACGTGTTGATTGCATGGATCTTGTTTCTCCCACTGAGCTTCAGGATCTGACTTATCCTTTGGTTGTACTTTGATGTTGCGGTCTTCCTGGTCTCCTCTTCGTGGTTTCCATGTGATTGTGGGATACCAAGGGACTTGTAGCTGCTTTTTATGTCTGCTATGTGCCCTGCTGGCAGTTTCACCCCATCTGTCTTAGTGCCTTCCCTCTTTTTAATCAGGTGGATTAGTGAGTCAAGGTCTTTTTCACTCTTAGCATACAACTGATATATATATATATACACAAAAACCTGTCCTTGATTTTTAGAGAAAAGTATATTGTGGCCATTAAAATAACATCAAATGGATCAGAAATACAGTGTATATATTGTTAATGTTGTAAATGACTATTGTAGCTGGAAACGGCTGCTTTTAATGGAATATATACACCAATCAGCCATAATATTATGAACACTCACAGGTGTCACACAGCACACTGCTAGCGAAGGCGGTGTGATGCTTTAGGAAATGTTCTGCTGGGAAACCTTGGGTCCTGCTTAAGCATTGTTGTAGACCATGTACACCTTTTCATGGTGTTTCTGATGGAATTGGCTTTTATTGGCAGAGAGTGAGCACATGACAAGACATAGCTTTGGAGAGTTGATAATTATAACAAGGCTTTGTATATTTATTGCTAAAATGTAAAAGACAGGCTGGCGAACTGGTAAAGAAGAGGGCTAGGAACATGTAAGTCAGAGTTCAAGTCCTGACAACATTCTTGACCTAAGAAATAAAGGTAATTCCATGTGAAAAATTGTCAGGAAACTGAAGATCTCATCCAATGCGCTGTACTAGTCCCTTCACAGAGCAGGACAAACTGGTCCTAAGCAAGAGGACAAGTACTAGTGGCTAGTTTAAAAAGCAGATTCCTCAATTGGCACCTTCATTAAATAGTACTGGCAAAACACCAGTCTCCACAACATCCACAGCGAAAGAGGGCAGCATCCCAGAGTGACCTCTTCACTGTGGATGTTGAGACTGGTGTTTTCACAGTCTGGGATGCTGCCCTTCATGGCAGAGTTGCAAAGAAAAAGCAATATCTCACACTGGCCAATAAAAAAAAAAAACACAGAAAGATTGAAGAACAGTATCGTGCAGACATCCCCCGGCTGCCCCCACTAGCCACCAGGGAACAAAACCAGGTAAGGGTGTGGACAGAGGACACAGACAGACAAGGGGAGGGGGGAGAAAGAGACAAAGAGAGGGGGAGGGGGGAGGACACAGACAGACAAAGGGGGGGAGACACAGACAAGGGGAGGGAGGGGGACAGAGATAAAAGGGGAGGGGGGATAGAGAGAGACAAAGGGAGGGGGAGAGGGGAGGACACAGACAGACAAGGGGGGGGAGACACAGACAAGGGGAGGGAGGGGGACAGAGAGAAAAGGGGATCGGGGATAGAGACAAGAGAGAGAAGTTTTGGGGGGAGAGAGAGACAACGCTGGGGGGGAAAGACAGCTGGGGGAGCGTGAGAGAGGCCGCATTGGCACATAAAAGCAAATAAAAACAAGAAATGCATTTGTATAATATACATTTTTTATTAAATATTAAAAAGCAATTTACATATATACAAGTTAAACTTTTTTCCTATAAGGTAGTCTTACAATCAGGCTTTTAGTTTTTTTCCTAAAGGAATGTACAAATTTGGGGGGGTCGTCTTATAATCAGGGTTGTCTTATAATCGAGCAAATACGGTATATATTATACAAAGGCTTTTTAATACAAGTAGTACTGTTGCCCTTTAGAAAGTTATTTTTGAGATAATTAATTAAAACTCATGCATAACTTTTTCTTAGAAGGGATATAAAGATTACATGAGGTGAAAGCTTGAGATTAGAGTGGGGGGGGGGGGGGTTTAAACACCAAGGGGGCGTTATTATGTTCTGAATCTGAGAGTATGCTATCACACATCAAGCATTACAGTATATTCACTATAATGTGCATTCACTAAACTGTGAATACGGTAGTATACTGTAAAGTAGTTTAACAATGGATTGATTTAAAATTCCCTTAATTGAAGTCTTCTTCATAAATCAATTTAATCAAAATTAAACCCACAGATTAGTATTAACTATCCAAGCTACAATCAATTCATCTGTAATTATCATTTGGCAATATGATGCAAACTTTGTACCCCTTCCCATGCATAGCTCCTTCCATATAATGTTATCAAAAAAGCTTAAATTCTTAAACTAATTAAAAGGTTGCACATGCACGCCCTGCCAGAGCAGGTGACAGGTTTAATAAAACAAGAAGAGAATAACACCCAAGGTCATTCTAGTGAATACCCATTTTCCAGGTTGGGGAAATTCAAATTAGTCTGGGTTCGGTTAAATATCAATACAAAAAGGCTGAGCAAAAATACAGCCTAACAATACAGCCATCAGCAAAGTGCAGGAACTTGACATGAGAAGACTGATCTAGTAACAGCTCAACAAGGTTAATTTGATTTATTTAATTAAAGAGACAAAAATAGTGCTGAGTACATAATTATAGAGCTTGCAAGTGCAGCTTTAGGGTAGAATGTGTCGCTTTAAAAAATTGCATGACAATTGTGTAATAAATGAGGAATATTGCCATATCTGGGCAATTATTATAATTACCTTTAAAATTATACCCCAAGAGTAAGTAGGACTCAATTATTTTTAATTTTACAGCCTTTCCTCCCACCAGCCAATTTGAGTTGCATTTTCATAATGTATATTGTTATCATCCACAAAAACGTGGGTGAGAAAGTCCCCTCCAGATAGAGAATGCAATTTCATTTATACATTGTACTAGCAATGCTGACAGCAAATGCATAGATTAAAAAATATTTTTCTCCCACAATTCTCAGCATGAGATCCCAGAATGCCGAGTGTGTAAAGGTGCATTTTAAAATGCACATGCTGCAACTGCTTCTCTGGGCTAATAACTCTCTCTAAATTGCCTCAGTTTTTTTCCTTTTAGAAAATACCATCAATAAAAGAAACATAAAAATGTGGAGGGAGGGACAGTCAGGTAGGTGATACAACATAACATTATTGGAATATTAATGACATGCAAACATTGTAACTAAATACTAAGACAGATCAATGAAACTGGGGCAAAATCTAGATCAGCATTAACAGAAGTGAAGACCATCATTTAGATAAGAGTGACCTGGAAAATGTGGGCTTTTCTGATGTTAGTGAGTTCCTACAGTACTACATTAGGGTCCATCAGAGGGGACCAGGGTTAACTCCTTATACCAAAGGTCTGCCAATCCATATAAGCAGCAACATCTCTAATGCTAGGGATCTTCTAAGAATCTGAGGTACCACATTTCTCTACAATAAGATAAAGGAAAAGTGCTGGTGGTATTTAATTTATGCTGCCGGAGGGCTGAAATTAGCTGGTCTCAATTGGCAAGAATATACGGTAGTCTGGTTGGATTGTATTTGTTCCTCAAATTAAATAGGTTTAAGATGTACATCCTTATTTTCTCCTTCATCTTTCAATGGTATAAATCAGCTTTGTTTTAACTGTGTGTTAATTAGGTAGGCAACACAACTGAGAATGTTTATTTCAGTGATGGGTTGCACGGAAACCCTCACATCTCCATATATTGAATTAGTTTATAAGTGTCTAAAGTTAGGGAGTATTTACTGTATTTGCTCAAATATAAGACAAATGCTCTAAAAAAGATCCCTCATTTTATATGCAAGGTCATTTTATAGTCTGACCTAAAATCGAGGTCAGACTATAAGACTGGGATCCAGGTCCCCCGCAGAGCTGCAGGGGACCTGGATCCCCCTCTCAAGCAGCTGGGGGATGTCTGTGCAATGTGCGCAGACATCCTCCGCTGCTGCCCGGCATGTCCCTCGGGACTTCCCCCAAAGTTTGGGGGGTCGCCTTATAATCATGGTCGTCTAATATTGGAGTAAAGACGGTAGTTAGTTACCTTAACATGGTCCCCTCTATAATATATTGGATATGTTTATGCACAAACAGGTTTACATAACATACTAAACAACATTAGAATGATATATGTTATTTTCCATTAGAGCGACATTATATAATATAAGGACACCACACGCAGTAAATAGACTAAATGCTTTATCCATAGATCTACACTGAATGCTAATAATACTGTCATCAGCTCACTGCTGGATTTATGCCTATATCAGAGCTAAACAAACAGCATAATAAAAGGCACAGAAAGGAACAGATTCAAATAACCATGTTCAGGATCAATCTTAGTTGCTGTCAGCAACTTAAATTCCAGATCTTGTCGGCAAACCCAAGACAATAGATAGTTAGACACATCCTTTTAAAAAATAACTTATACTAGTCTAGAGGGGTAAAAAGGTCCAGAATTGCCCCTGGCAAAATGTGCATTTTTTATTTTATATGTGAAATAAAGTTTTAAATTGCAATAGTGATTATAATTTTTTAAAAGGGATAATCCAGACATCAAACTTTGGTATGTCTGGTTATGTTTAATCTGTATATTGTACAGAGTTTGTTTTATATATATATATATAAACAAGCATGCAGGAAATCACTGATAATTATTCAAAGTTTCCTGCTCTAGCTGTCCTGTATGTCCATCTGCTTTTGTTGCAAGATGATCAGTGCAAATGAACTGGGTCCTCTTGCACTCAGCATATACAGTAACTACATTATAAATTAGATAACTGCCCGCCAGGTTTTTCACAGCACTGATAGGAGGCAGGTTTGTTTTATGATGTTGTTTGGTGATATGGGTCATATCCTTTACAAGTACAGTGGGTATCCTCATGAATGTCCATGGGAGATGTCTGATTGGCTTCCAGGAGATGCAAGGGACATACATTTTTTGCCAGAGTTGAAAATCATGGTGTGCAGAATCATTCCCCAGGAGATAGCCTGCAAAAGAACAGTTCTGCAAAAAAAATGAAAAGCATAAACTAGAACAAAAAAATGTATGTTTATTTTTAATGTGCATTAAAATGTCAAATAGTTTCGAGCTGGTGATCCTTTAAATTAAACATTTTGTTATAGGTGTGTAACTGGCCTATTAATCCTGCTAATGATGAATTTCAGACTTCTTGAATGCATTTATTGTTCTAACCTTTACTTCTTCCCCTGGAAGACCGTTCCAGGTGTTTACTAAACAATACTGGAATTTCTTGAATCAATATCTATTTTGCCACCCTCAAACTTTAAATTGAGCCCCAGTGTTTCTCTTTATTAATAGGAATGCTTCCTTATTTCATTTTATTTAAGACTTTTATGTATATAATAGTCTTTACAGGTGCCCAATAATTTCCCTAGCTTAAAATGTTGGACACAAAAAAAAAAAACTGGTGAAATAAATTAAAGGACAACTTCTCTAGTTTACAATTCTTCCTAGGATACCGATTAACATAAATAAAAGTCTATCGGAGAAAACCTTGCATAGGTAGCAAGCTGGTAACAGAAATCAAGATGTGAGGGAACAGATCTAGGACTATAATAGCATAATCCAGATAGTTTTCTAGATTTTTAAGCATTCTTGGCACTCAGGCATTAGACCTTACTACAAAGGAGAAAACAAACAAGTTGATTTATGCTGTTCTATGTTTAAGACACATACCCATCAATAAACAGACCTATAGCAGTATCACATACTGTTCTTTGTATCATGAACAAAGACAGATTTTTCTACAAAATTGACACTAATTACATTATGAACAGTGCGGAGGAGTATGGTTTATGAGTAAACAAATAATTAATATGAATTGGATACTCACACATTATGTAGATGTCTAGTCATCCTAATGGGGAATCTGGCTCTGCTCCAAACGTTCTATTTCTTTAAAGTAAATTGATATTAGGATCTTGTATTGAAATCAATAAACTTAGCAGGTCCTTTTTATGACTATGTTTCCCAAATTATATGAACTGAATTCTGGACAAGTTAAATTAGTTTTAACTGCCTTTTTAACTGTAAATATTTTGTGGGCATTTACTTGGATGATGACTAAGATGGCCATTTTCATGATGTCACTGGGCAAATCATACTATGTCACATGGTGGTGCTGCTGTGATGTCACAATCAACTTTGCTTCCCAAGAATTCCTTAATTAATTTATTCATACATAGTCAATGCCCACCAACACATGGACACTTGATCATTAGTTGGGAAAGCCAACCAACACAACAATATTCACCGGACCTGCGTATTCAGGACTGTTGACCCATATGTAACTTAGAGTTTAGAAATAAGAATCATAAGAAATTCTCAGTTCTATTTAATATCAATGCAATCTACAAGATAACACTGCATAAAGATTTATTGAGAGTTAAAGTGCAGAATCAACCACTTGGATCATTACACACAATGTGTCATGCTATGAAGGAGCATACCAGTTTGCCAATATCTCTGTTTACATGCTATCTCTCCATCTTGGAGTCCTTCCAGGTGGAAGCCGATCCAAGGGACATGTTTAAATCACGTGGGTACCGCTACAAATAGCTCTAGAAAGCCTATCGGAGAAATCTGAATACTAATAAAATAACCCAACAACAACAGGAACATCAACTTGTGACTAAAATAGTATCAGGTCTCATCAGGTGTGGTTGACTATGACTGGGAGGCCGCCAAAACCGTTTTGGAGAGATATTGGAGTAGTATCTTGAATATGCATCACCTACTGCCCACAGTGGTAGGATTTTGTGTGATTTCCATCTCCACAGTCCATATACTACTTTTCTTAATTGTAAAAGTACATATATATACAATATATAGTACAATATATACAATATATATTGCTAATGTGGTGCACAGTACGTGGGGAACACCATATGTGAGCTTTGTTGCTTAGTATAAGAACACATCAATTCCATGTCTGATACATTTACGCTTCTAGACATGTGAAAACCTGCCATAACTCAACTTCAGAGCAATGCAGAGGATACAGCAAGAAAGGTAACCAGAACAATAAAATGCTTCAACTTTAGACATTAAGTTGCTGGCCAAAATTCTGAGCACCCGTCTGAGCATGATACACCTCATGTTCATTCATAGAGATGAATTGGGATTCGTGCCAGGCACAATACTGTTAAAATCTTAAATCTCATCCATCATGCGCACACCCACTCGATCCCCACAATGGTTCTCTCTACTGGTGCGTAAAAGACGTTTGACGGGGTGAGCTTGCCTTTCCTCATGAGTGTTCTCAAGGACACTGGAGTAGGGGACACCATGTTTAATTGAGTTGCATCTCTATACCACGCTCCAACAGCCTGCATTCGGGTTAACGGATCACTATTGGCACCGCTCACCCTGTCGAACGGCACCCGGCAGACCTTCCCCCTGTCCCCCCTGCTCTTTATCCTCACGCTTGAGCCCCTTATTAATGCCCTGCGCGCAAACCGAGCTATTCATGGCTGTGAGATACGTCCCCACCATCATAAAGCTGCAGCATTTGCTGATGATTTGTTCCTTGTCATTACTCAACCACGCATTTCACTACCTCATGTCCTACGTGAAATTGCCATCTATGGCACCCTTTCCAATTTTAAGATAAATATGGCTAAGTCTGAAGCACTAAACATATACCTAAATCCTGAACTGCTCAAAGACGCGAAGATTATTTCCTGTTTAAGTGAGCCAGATCCTCTCTAAAATACCTAGGCATATAGCTCACCTCTAACCTGACACAACTTTTTGACTTAAACTATATACCCCTGCAGAACTCTTTTAAAAATGACACTGAATGATGGAACAAGACCCACATATTGTGGTTTGGACAGGCTGCAACAGTAAAAATGAACCTCCCCCTTAGACTCCTATACCTCATCCAAACCCTGCCCCGATTATGATAGCGAAATCATACTTTGCCCATATGAGAACATCATACTACATCATTACTAAATTTAAATGTGGTAAGTCTCCCCCTAGGCTGGGCTACAACTATTTAACAAGACCTAAGGAACTGGGAGGACTGGGACTACCTGATATTGAGACCAATTATAAGGCCTCTATCCTCTCCAGAATAATAGAATGGACAAGACCTGCATCCAAGCTATGGGTCTCCATTGAACAAAGAACTCTGTCCATATCGATCCCCATCGTAGCATGGACCCCCAGGTCCCATTGAATTACCTACGAATGTGGCAAAGACTGTCCAAGCTTCCAGGCTTGCTTAACCTCCCCTCACCATTACTGTCTGTGACCAGAACAGATATTATTCCCCAGGTGCGACAGGGCACATATTTTATGCATTGCTATCTTAACGTATCCCCTTCCCTAGACTGGGACACATACTGGCTGATGATGGATCCCTCAAATCTTTGACTGCTCTACGGGACAAGCCTATACCTGACTCCTCACTCCAATACATATACAGGCAAGTACAACACCTTTATGGGGCCATACACCTCTCTCGACAGAAAATAATAGCCCTCAAGCAATTTGAAGCTTGTTGCCTTGAAAAGTACCCCCCATGTAAGCTTATCTCCAACATCCATCGGCTACTTGGCCACACTCTCCAAAACAGTAAACCATATTACATTAGAGCATGGGAATCAGACTGCATGGTCCACTTCTCTGATGAACAGTGGCATAAAATTGTCACCCTGGCACACAAATGCTCGTACTTTGTAAGGATCCAGGAGAATGCGTATAAAATCTTAACACATTGGTACAGAGTTCCAACCCTTCTACACAACCTGTACCGCGCTACCAACGATGTATGTTGGAGATGCAAGACAGACAGAGGTAGTTTCCTCCACATCTGGTGGTCCTGCCCAAAAATATCTCACTATTGGCAAAGTGTACATAAGATCATTATGCACATTGCATCCCTCCCATTTACACCTATGGTCCTACTTCTGCACCACACACCCCATATGATTTCTAAATATAAAAAAAACACTTTCACTTACTCAATGCAGCTAAACTTCTGATACCTACGTTTTGGAAGCAAACTCACACCCCGACACTAAGAGACTGGATTGGCATGGTCGAGGAGATCCGGGCCACTGAAGAATCAATACAATTTATACAAGGCAGAGGACCTGCCCATGACCAACGCTGGTTTTACTGGTATGAATACCTGAACAGTGATGCTTGCCTTGTTTCAATCTAAATTGTCGATTTGACACCCCTTCCAAGCTTTAACAGTGCCGAATATCTCCCCCCCCCCCCCTTTTTTTTTGTCCCTTCACCTGAACCGAACAGTTCCAGAACTGGCCTATTTTTTGAGCTGCCCTGTGGGAATGCCTGGTCATAATTCTCTGGGGCACCTACCTGTGATATCCCTAGTTGGAACTTGAGGTTGGACTATGGGACCATGACCTCCCTACTGTGAGGATTAACAAAGACTTCAATTATGCCTCATTCCATTAATAGAGTGCGTTCTAAATATCCAGTAGCCTGAAATGCATTGAATTATTGGTGTCTGAGCAAGAAAAAAAAAACCTTATGAAAATAGCTGAAGAAAAATTGTGCAAGAATCTATAAAATCCATTGTAACATTAGGGTCCTGTGAGATACTCAAAGTGGTAGAGGGTGTGTATGTATATTTAATTTGTTCACTATCTCCCTCTGTGTAATTATTTCCTCCTTTTGTAGGATTTCCCCCATCTCTTTGGACATGGGATGCCAATAACTAAGAGGCAGGAAGCAGTGGCGTAGCGTGGGTTGTCAGCACCCGGGGCAAGGCAAGTAATTTGCGCCCCCTAACCCGTGGATTTTAGCACTCGAGTCTCTTCTACTAGATTAGTTAAAGAAACCCTTACCCCCCAAGCACATGTATTGTTTGTTATGAAAATACTTATGTAATTAAAGTAAAATGCATCTAAATACAAGTTTATTTTCCACCCCCCCCTCCCCCCCCCCCCCCCCTCCGCACTGTTTACTTTTTTTTTCTTTCTGGCAGCCGCAAAGGATGCGGCTGCAGGAAGAAAAAAAATAAAAAAATAAAATAAAATCACCGCAACCGGATGTGACGTTACGTCACATCCGGATCCGGTAACTGTTTCCCTCCTCCACAGGAGGACACTGCGCGAGACGTCCGGGGACACAGCAGCTGGAGGTAAGTGATGGGGAAGCGGGGGAGGAGGGAGGGATAACTAGCACTATTCCTGGGCTCTGACTGGCACAATATTCCTGGGCATCTGACTGGCATCATATTCCTGGGCATCTGACTGGCACAATATTCCTGGGCATCTGACTGGCACAATATTCCTGGGCACCTGACTGGCACAATATTCCTGGGCATCTGACTGGCATCATATTCCTGGGCATCTGACTGGCATCATATTCCTGGGCATCTGACTGGCATCATATTCCTGGGCATCTGACTGGCATCATATTCCAGGGCATCTGAATGGCAAAATATTCCTGGGCATCTGAC
The DNA here is from genome assembly GCA_036172795.1 of Pelodytes ibericus. Lineage (NCBI taxonomy): Eukaryota > Metazoa > Chordata > Amphibia > Anura > Pelodytidae > Pelodytes > Pelodytes ibericus. Next base: position 110,311,901 of record CM069862.1, on the reverse strand, counting down.
TGGCACAATATTCCTGGGCATCTGACTGGCACAATATTCCTGGGCATCTGAATGGCAAAATATTCCTGGGCATCTGACTGGCATAATATTCCTGGGCATCTGAATGGCATCATATTCCTGGGCTCTGAATGGCACACTATTCCTGGGCATCTGAATGGCATCATATTCCTGGGCATCTGAATGGCATAATATTCCTGGGCATCTGACTGGCATAATATTCCTGGGCATCTGAATGGCAAAATATTCCTGGGCATCTGACTGGCATAATATTCCTGGGCATCTGAATGGCAAAATATTCCTGGGCATCTGACTGGCATAATATTCCTGGCCATCTGAATGGCATAATATTCCTGGGCATCTGACTGGCATAATATTCCTGGGCATCTGACTGGCATCATATTCCAGGGCATCTGAATGGCAAAATATTCCTGGGCATCTGACTTGCACAATATTCCTGGGCATCTGACTGGCACAATATTCCTGGGCATCTGACTGGCACAATATTCCTGGGCATCTGACTGGCATCATATTCCTGGGCATCTGAATGGCATCATATTCCTGGGCATCTGAATGGCATCATATTCCTGGGCATCTGAATGTCATAATATTCCTGGGCATCTGACTGGCATAATATTCCTGGGCATCTGAATGGCAAAATATTCCTGGGCATCTGACTGGCATAATATTCCTGGGCATCTGAATGGCAAAATATTCCTGGGCATCTGACTGGCATAATATTCCTGGCCATCTGAATGGCATAATATTCCTGGGCATCTGACTGGCATAATATTCCTGGGCATCTGAATGGCAAAATATTCCTGGGCATCTGACTGGCATAATATTCCTGGGCATCTGAATGGCAAAATATTCCTGGGCATCTGAATGGCAAAATATTCCTGGGCATCTGACTGGTATAATATTCCTGGGCATCTGACTGGCATAATATTCCTGGGCATCTGAATGGCATCATATTCCTGGCCATCTGACTGGCATCATATTCCAGGGCATCTGACTGGCATCATATTCCAGGTCATCTGACTGGCATCATATTCCAGGGCATCTGACTGGCATCATATTCCTGGGCATCTGACTGGCATCATATTCCTGGGCATCTGACTGGCATCATATTCCAGGGCATCTGACTGGCATCATATTCCAGGGCATCTGACTGGCATCATATTCCTGGGCATCTGAATGGCATAATATTCCTGGGCATCTGACTGGCATAATATTCCTGGGCATCTGACTGGCATCATATTCCTGGGCATCTGACTGGCATCATATTCCTGGGCATCTGACTGGCATCATATTCCTAGGCATCTGACTGGCATCATATTCCTAGGCATCTGACTGTCATCATATTCCTGGGCATCTGACTGGCATCATATTCCTGGGCATCTGACTGGCATCATATTCCTGGGCATCTGACTGGCATCATATTCCTGGGCATCTGACTGGCATCATATTCCTGGGCATCTGACTGGCACACTATTCCCATTGAAATACTGGTAAGTTTGTTGATTTAACTTTACTTTAAATATTGTATTTGTTCTCGTTTTGTTCAAAATAAGATATATGCAGTGTGCATAGGAATTTCTTCATAGTTTTTATTTTTTACTATAGTCCGGCCCTTCAACGGTCTGAGGGACAGTGAACTGGCCCCCTGTTTAAAAAGTTTGAGGACCCCTGCTTTATTGAGTGCGAACATGCATTACACACATTCTCCACATTTTCAGCAGGTCTATGAATACAAATATACACATGTAGTAACCTAGCATGGGCCATGCTATTATATGTCGTCTCACAACCATCGTAAACGACAAACAATATCAAGAACAAAAACTAAACATCAAAATGGAACCATACCCTGGAGATGATCCAAGACTGGGCTAGATGGAGCCAACTTTCTCAATCCTGTACCTCTAATGTTACCCCCCCCCCCCCCCCCCCCACACACACACACACATATGCCATAATTGTTGTGCCATTCAGATGCCAGTAATATTGTAACTTTCGGATGCCAGTAATATTGTGCCAGTCAGAGCCCAGTAATATTGTGCCAGTCAGATACCCAGTAATATTGTGCCAATCAGATGCCCAGTAATATAGTGCCATTCAGATACCCAGTAATATAGTGCCAGTCAGATACCCAGTAATATAGTGCCAGTCAGATACCCAGTAATATTGTGCCAATCAGATACCCAGTAATATAGTGCCAATCAGATACCCAGTAATATAGTGCCAATCAGATACCCAGTAATATAGTGCCAATCAGATACCCAGTAATATAGTGCCAGTCAGATACCCAGTAATATTGTGCCAATCAGATGCCCAGTAATATAGTGCCAATCAGATACCCAGTAATATTGTGCCAATCAGATGCCCAGTAATATAGTGCCAGTCAGATACCCAGTAATATTGTGCCAATCAGATGCCCAGTAATATTGTGCCAATCAGATACCCAGTAATATAGTGCCATTCAGATACCCAGTAATATAGTGCCAATCAGATACCCAGTAATATTGTGCCAATCAGATACCCAGTAATATAGTGCCAATCAGATACCCAGTAATATAGTGCCAGTCAGATACCCAGTAATATAGTGCCAGTCAGATACCCAGTAATATTGTGCCAGTCAGATACCCAGTAATATAGTGCCAGTCAGATACCCAGTAATATAGTGCCAATCAGATACCCAGTAATATAGTGCCAGTCAGATACCCAGTAATATTGTGCCAGTCAGATACCCAGTAATATAGTGCCAGTCAGATACCCAGTAATATTGTGCCAATCAGATACCCAGTAATATAGTGCCAATCAGATACCCAGTAATATAGTGCCAATCAGATACCCAGTAATATTGTGCCAATCAGATGCCCAGTAATATAGTGCCAGTCAGATACCAGGAATATTGTGCCAGCCAGCCCCCCCCCCGTACTTACATGAAGCGGCTCCGTGTCCCCCGCCGGATGTCTCCTCCGTGCAGTCTTCCCTCTTGCACGGAGGAGGGAAGCAGACACCGGATGTGACGCGACGTCACATCCGGCGTCAGTTTTTTTTTTTTTTTTTTCGGCCGTCGCATCCATCGGATGCGGCTTGCCGGAAAAAAGCGTTCACAAGCGCAATGCGCTGTGAACGCGGCAGCAGGGGCTGGGGGCCCACGGGACAGCTGCCTTGGGGCCCCCCAGGAGTAAATGGGCCCAGGGCAGCTGCCCCGTTTGCCCCGCGTTAAAGACGGCCCTGGCGGCCACGCGGCCGCATAGGGCTAGTGCGCCCCCCCAGATATTGCGCCCGGTGCGGCCGGCCCCCCCTGCACCCCCCACGCTACGCCACTGGCAGGAAGTGGTTCCAAATAAGCTCATTATGTGACAGTAAAGTGGTTTAAATATTCCTATGATTAAGGGTAACAATATGCAAAATGCGTAAGGCATGGTCTCTTTTCCTGCACACTGTGTGTAATTTTGTCAGACTTAAATCTATTAAAGCACCTTACCATTATATGGAGTGTGGAGTGCCCATCATTTTATTTATTTTGAACATCTCCGCTTAATCAGCATTTTGTAGCACCTACTAACCCATTATTCCCGTAAGGAAGTTACTTTTCGGCAAGCGGACCCAAATTGCACCAAACGGTGTGCTTGTTGGATTAAATATTTGTCCCCACATTCCTGCCTTCCTGGTAATAACACAATGGATGTAGGAGAACTGAACAATTATAAATAAATAATGAAAATTAAATAAAATAAATAAATATACTCAGACACTATTGGTAAGAGAAAACACGTTTATTCTGTAACAAACAACATCAATCAATATCACTTTGGACACACTGAAAATCGGCATGGATTAGTAGGTGCCCCTGTGTGACAGACTGCATGACTGTTTCATGTAGTTGTTATATGTTTTGTATCTTGAAGTTATGCGCTATACACCCGAAACGTTACTCTGACCTCTACCATACAATCCACAATAATTCAGCACTAATTATGAGGTTCCTTTGTTCTGAAAAAACTAGGTAAGATTGAAAAAAATGGCGCCCATTTTTTCAGAACACCATCACTTTACAGACCGTATTTTTGGCATTGGGTACTCCTGTATCTTACATATCGAGTCATGTGCGATAATCTCAAAGTTTAATCTGCCTTGAAAATTCTGCGATAATATGTACTGTCTCCTCCCTCTAACTCTAAAACACAAGGTATGCAAGCCTGTATAAATAATATTGTTAGTACAGCATGAAGATTTGTGTATTTCACAAATTAATCTAGATGTATGTAAAAGGTAACAAACGTACCGAAACAGACCCAAATCTTATATTACTTAGTAAAGTCTATTTATCAAGGTGTCTAAAACCATTGATCAGTTTGATAAATAGACTGCATAGTAGAATTTAAAATTCTGAAGGTATTTTTTTTTTTTTTTTAACACAAACATTTTTCTTCACAGTTTGATAAATCTATCTCATGGATGATAAATGTGCCAAATCCACACATGTTTCACAATACTCCTTCGCACCTCCATTTTTACATTCAAATAACATCGTTTAACTCTTAAATGTCTAAATATACAAATGTTGGGCTTCAAGCATTTCATTAAAGGTTATATAATTTAACTAATATTTTATTTAACTCTGCCCATCTTGATGTTAGAAAACACAAGGCATGCAAGCCTATTAATTGTATGTATAATATCTAATTAGAACATTGTCCTTTTGCCCCTGATGGGCCTAGTCAGACAAAACCTTTTTTCTTTTGTAAAGTGTTTCATTGATAGCCGCCTCCTGAGCCATCTAACAATATAAACTGCAGCTCATAATCCCCCTAAAGCCAATTGATTTAACTCATTGAAAAATATTTTTTGCACATTTTCTCAGTCTATTTGCTAATTAATCATAGCAATATTGCTATACACTGGAAACTATACCTCATCAAAAATTGAGTGTATATGCCGGAGTGGATTAAGAATCTCTTCAGACAATTTAAACTGTGAGGTTACCATACTCCGTCTACAGAACTGACACACGTCACGTCTGTGATTCATTCCTGGGGTTCTCTGAAGATATCCGCAAGCTGCTTATATTCTGTTTTCCAGGAAGGGAAGTCCCATGAATTCCCGTAACTCTCATTGATTGCCATTCATGCTCCTAACAACTGAGAGGCCTGGTTCACTCCAGCCATTCAGAATTCTATACTGATAGCTAGAGAAGGAAATGTGTCCAGATGGACCCAGTAAAAAGCATTAACTGCACAAATTCATTAGTAAATGAGTTATGTCGTAAGTCACCTGACCCCCCCACTAAAGACAGGCCACAGATGAATTCTTACCAATTAATCTATTACAAAATCAAGTTTTCTATAAATGCTTTTTGAATGCCATTTCCCAGTGGGGCTCCTAAATTTAGAGTTATATAATATGATATCCAACCGTAACTTCAATGGGCGCCTTTGCAATGTCTGTACAAAGAAAAATCGTTGCACATTCTACTGCTGAATATTGATTATAAGAGTGTATCTGTGCAAATGTGTATGTATTTATAGCATATCTTGTTCCCATCAACACCCTTGCTCCTTGCCCCCAAAAATTTCCAGGGCCATTTAAAAATCTGGCAGCAAGGACCACGACTTTGTAGTCTTGTTGTGGCCTGCTTTATGTTAATAAAGCCAGAAAGTGTTTACTAAGCAGGCTTTATGTGATTTTTTTTGCCAAATCTGTTATTGTTTTCATACCCAATGCTGTCCTTGTGACTCGGGAAAGAGCTGTGTCATTCATATCTTATTTATCCCATTGCTCCTTTTGCATCTTCTTCCACTCTCTTAGCTGTTCTCCCTTCTTTTCTCTCCCTCTCTCCTGACTATCAGAAGTCCCTCAACCTTTCTGAAACAGAATTGGTAACCTTCACTCGTTCAGTCACCCCTTTACTCAAAGTTACACATACTGTTATAAAATACACTTTTCTCACCAACTGACTATGCCTGTAGTCTTGGGCTCATATTTGACACTGCTCTCAATGTTATCCCGCACACTGAATTCTCCCTTACCAAAACCTGTTCTCTACACCAAAATAACTTTGTTTGCATCCATCATTTCTTCCACAAAAACACTACAATTTTTTTTTTATTTTCCCCTTTATTGTTATTGTTATGTCTTGTCTTGACTACTGTGGCACTCTTTTGGTTGTCATGCCTCTGTCTCAACTCTCTTCACTGCTATCAATCCAGTATCTAACCAAAGTGTGCTGCTACACTCATCTTTCTTACCTGTGACTATTAATTAACTGCACTCCGCTAGCTTCTCATCCCTTCAAGTATTCCATTTAAACTTCTGACTCTAATGTTCAATTAACTTCATGATTTGGTGCTCCTTACATTACCACTATTCTGCATGTACTCTTCACACATTTTGCACCTAGGCTCTTACTCACAGTCTTTGTCAGGGAAACCTTTGTGGGGAGTGCTTTAGGAAGAGATGTTTTGTCAGGGCTTACCTTTGTTGGGAGTCTTTTAGGCAGAGATGTATGCTCACCCTTGCAAACAAACACAGACCAGGGTGACCAGGTAAGAAGCCACGTGGCCTGTGAGTTTGTGCACGGGGGCTGGTCAGGATATCCAGGTAAAGTTACAGACAAGGACAAGAGCAAAAGAATCTTCGTGGGAAAGCCAGAGGTCAGAGGATGCCAGAATTCAGAATAAACGGGTAACAAATCCAGGGTCAAAAGCCAAAAATGATTAGGAATACTGGAAGTCAAAATCACAGGAACCAAACAAGGAATCCAGAGTCATTGAACTGACACTGCCCTTAGGGAGAGGCAATGTCTTATACCTTGTTAATTAGGTATGTGATTCAGCTGGAGAGTTACTGACAGGTCTGAGCCTTTGGTGAAGTCCAGCCCCCTAGTGCTGCAGGCAATACAAACAAAAACATGAGTATTCCAAAGTTCTGAAATGGCTCAGAGGCAAAATAGGAGAATACGGTCCAGAAGAACCACAGTTCAAATCCCCTGTTGGGTGCATCTGGGGCGACCACGTCTGGCAGTCTGGATGGCACGGCGGCGATCCTGACAGTACCTCCCCCTTAAGAACGCACTCCGGGCGTAACTAGGTTCTTCTTCATCGCTTTCAAGATCAGGAGAACTGTCCTCCTCCAAGAGATCATTTGGAAACATAGCACCAATTGTAGCCTTGGCTCTAGATGTTCCCACAGGAGAGGCATTTCGTGCTTTTAATGCTTTCTCAAACATCTCTAGTTCTGCTTTGCACACTACTGTGCCATTTGAGGCATAAGTGCAATAATCTGGTAGAACTTCTTTGGCTGGACATGAAGTGGTGATGGTGCTTGCTTTACCAGTATTCTTTTTAGGTAGAGGTACAGGTGTTTCTGGAGCAGGAGGTAGAGATTGTACAGGGGTGCTGGTAGTTGATTCTAGCGGAACACAGGTTGCATTAAATACCGTGGTCTGAGTACTCTCGTGTGTCACGGCGCGTGGACCAAATTGACAGTGAGTTTGGAGTTTCTCAGGCAGAGGCGTAGACTTGGCCGGATGGGTAAGCATAATCCCAGCTTGAACGGTTTCTGGCCGATGTGGGCGAATTGGGCAGAGTGAGATCCAGTGCCCTCTTTCACCACAGTAAAAGCAAAGGCCATGGTTTCTTCGCCGGTCTCTTTCTTCACAAGTCCCCTTGAGCTGGACCAATCCTATTTCCATAGGTTCATCTGAGTCAAGAGGAAGGTAGGGTTGCTCTGAGACCTCCCTAGGAACAGGAGCATAAGGAGGCAGTACGGGGTTGTGGTATTGATACAAGTTCCCTTTGTTTCTGGGAATCTGGGATCCTCTGGGACGTGGTGTTGTTTTAGGCACAGCGGTCTTGCTAGGAGTCTTGCACTGTGCTTCCATGGCAGTCATAAAAGTATCCCATCCAGCAAGGACAGGACTCTGTGAATGCAACATTTCGTGTGCCCATTGTTTAATTTTTCCAGACAACAGATTAATAGCTGCTCGGACCCTTATGAAGTCATTAGCATAAGTCCGAGGTTTCAGGGAAAACACCAATTCACAATCCACTTTAAAGCATAAGAATGAAGCACTGTTACCATCAAATCTCTCCGGCATAATTGTAAACGGTTCAGGATAAACAGGTTCCAGGGCTGGGCGTACTGTGCCTTTAAGAAAACAAACTTCTCGCTGCAGCTCCAATACAGTCTGGGCCAGGCTGGATACTTGCTGGGTAAGCAATTGAGACATTTCTGCAGACTCCATTTTTAGGTCAGTTCATTTGTCAGGGAAACCTTTGTGGGGAGTGCTTTAGGAAGAGATGTTTTGTCAGGGCTTACCTTTGTTGGGAGTCTTTTAGGCAGAGATGTATGCTCACCCTTGCAAACAAACACAGACCAGGGTGACCAGGTAAGAAGCCACGTGGCCTGTGAGTTTGTGCACGGGGGCTGGTCAGGATATCCAGGTAAAGTTACAGACAAGGACAAGAGCAAAAGAATCTTCGTGGGAAAGCCAGAGGTCAGAGGATGCCAGAATTCAGAATAAACGGGTAACAAATCCAAGGTCAAAAGCCAAAAATGATTAGGAATACTGGAAGTCAAAATCACAGGAACCAAACAAGGAATCCAGAGTCATTGAACTGACACTGCCCTTAGGGAGAGGCAATGTCTTATACCTTGTTAATTAGGTATGTGATTCAGCTGGAGAGTTACTGACAGGTCTGAGCCTTTGGTGAAGTCCAGCCCCCTAGTGCTGCAGGCAATACAAACAAAAACATGAGTATTCCAAAGTTCTGAAATGGCTCAGAGGCAAAATAGGAGAATACGGTCCAGAAGAACCACAGTTCAAATCCCCTGTTGGGTGCATCTGGGGCGACCACGTCTGGCAGTCTGGATGGCACGGCGGCGATCCTGACAGTCTTACAGCACCATTGTGTATGTTTCCTATCACAGTAAATTATACCGTTTCCAGTGATAAATCACTTACTGGTGAAAAAATATTGTGTACAAGTAAAGTGCAAATAGGAACAGCTACAGTTCACACAAGCAGGAATCATAAAACAAATTGATATAGAGCAGCAAGTCCTCAGAAGCAGGAGATCCTCAACTCGTTTCTCCACTGAATGTGTGGTTTCATCAGGAAGAAAAAAGTTGTGCAAATAGTCAGCTTAATACATACCTCGGCTCACATAGTGGACTTTTGCACAACAGCGTCTTTTAATACATATTGTTATATTGCAGAGCGCAAGAAGTGTAGATCTTTTACTTTACACTCTGTAGTTATAAGGTTATTAACTTTTTTATGGCAATAAAAACAGTATATAATATGTGTGGGTATATTAAATGAGAAAGAGGAAAAAGTATAGCTAAACACAGCAGCAATGTTAAAACAGCCATTGTCCAGAATGACCAAAAATGTATCAAATGGCTGGTCCTTAAATGGACAATCTAGTCCCCAAACTGACTTTGATGCAAGTGGAAGACTACTGCCTCAATTGTGCACAGGATTTTTTTCCAGTGTGATTTGATGAAGGCATTCTGCATAAATCACATTTTTAATATTCTGCTCAAGCCCTCACCTGCATCTTATCTTACAAGTCACTGAGCATGTATCAGTTTTGTTTCATTTAGTCACTTTCTCTGCTGCACTGCTGGTGGAATAGAATGCATTCTGTGGAATATAAGTAACTTTGCTTTTGTAGTTGTAGGATCTCTGAACAGTGCAACACATTGTCTACTGACATCACTAGAGAAACAAGATATTCCATTCCTCCGAATGGCATTAATCTCATTGGTTCCTGCAGCTAATTTTTTTTAGGAAATTTACTTTTATGTTTGCTAGTGTGGGCAGTCCTGGTTTCTTGCAAACTGTTGTAATTTCACAAATTCATCTAAGTGTAAGATTTTCATATTTTAAGTAACACAAATTTTTAAATATGCATTGTAAAGCACATTGAATATACATTAACATTTGGAAAATGATTTTTTTGGCACCAGATAGTCCCTTTAAGGGGTTACTAGCAATATTTTTTGTATAATAATAATAATAATAATAATGGGTCTATTCTCTAAAATTTGAGATTGTAGGTCAAAGTCAGAATACCTAATTTAAGTAATTTAAAAATATTTTTTTGTTTTTTTACTGTTTGGTGGAGCATGCTAATTTACATTTGTCCTACCTTTCTGCCCACTCAAATATATATAGCTACTTCATTGGTCATCACCATGCATTTTATTTAAAGAGCCGTCTGAGCTGCTCCCAAGAGTTTCTGGGGATGTCCATTTCAAACCAAGAAGAGGAAGAAGAATCAACCCCCAGGATAAATCCTGCAAAAGAAAGAACTGCACTGAGAGAACTTCAAAATAGTAACAATTGTACATCTCAGATTTAACATCTACTTTTCAGGTTGAAATTGCCCTTTAATTAATAGGAAATATTATTAGTACAGCATGAAGAATTGTGTATTTCACAAATTAATCTAGATGTAAGGGTAACAAACGGACCAAAACCTCCTAAAATCTTATATTACTCTGTAAAGTCTATTTATCAAGGTGTCTAAAACCATTGATCAGTTTGATAAATAGACTGCATAGTAGAATTTAAAATTCTGAAGGTTTTTGTTGTTGTTTTTTAAACAACAAACATTTTTCTTCACAGTTTGATAAATCTATCTCATGGATGATAAATGTACCAAATCCGCACATCTTTCACCATACTCCTTTGCACCTCCATTTTTACATTCAAATAACATTGTTTAACTCTTAAAGTCTAAACAAACAAATGTTGTTGTGCTTCAAGCATTTCATTAAAGGTTATATAATTTAACTAATATCTTAACTTTGACAACAGGCAGGTCTCCAGTGGCTGTTGAAGACTTGCCTGAGTTCTACTGATTTGACTTCTCTGCCCATCCACTTAACAGTAATTAGGGCTAAAGTGTTAAATCATGTGTACTGTATGTGTAACTCCTTCAGCTGTAGGGTATATAACACACTGCCTAATCCTAAGCACCCAAAGAAGAAGTACAACAACATGAGTATCTGCCCTATTTTAATTTCTGGCTCAAATTAATGGTTCCAGAGTCTCAGTGAACCTGTAGTAGAATAGGCATGTGGCAATTATTAGCCTATGTGGAAAGCCCTGCCAAAAAAAATAGTTGAATCCTAAAAAATTGGCAAGCTTTATTAGTACACAGTGATTAGTCATATGCAGGGCTATGTTCTCCATAAAGCAAACTTTGTACTTATAGTCCATGCATAATCCTCAGGTGTAACCAGTAAAGGGTAGATGAATCAGTAGTCTTCATTTTGCCCAATTCAACCCTAGAGTGTAATTGTGTAAAATAATCATCTTACAGTCTTTGGCCATTCATTTCTTCACACTCCATGCATATTATACTGTTTATACAGTTGCCATAGACATTGGTCTCAAGCCAATATTTTACTGGCCTGCTGGTTAGAATGCCAGTTGTATGGCAACTGGTTTTACAGGTAAATAAATACATTAGCATTAATAACAGAGTTCCTTTATCAGTGAGGCATGGGAAGCTTCATCATTAGTTGCTGACCATTCAACATGTAGCCAGAGATTGAACTCCCATGGTGGTTTGGTGTAAAGATTAACACAATGTTTAAATTAACAAATGCTGCCTGTGCACAGTGCAAAGCTCCATGTATAGGCTCAGGCAAGCCATGATGGTCCTGAATTTGACAGGAACCCCCCCAAAAAACAGGAATGTCCAGGCAAATCAGGGACTCTTGTGCTGATATTCGGTCAGGAGACAGATGCTAAAGAAAATAAAAAAGGCAAGAATGACAGGTGTGACACAGCAACACCCATACAACAATGAGTTTGAGCTGGTGCTCTGCAACCTGATGGCTCCAACCAGTGGAGTCCCGAGGGGAGGGTGGGGTGGACCACACCGGGTGACACCTCCAGCGGGGGTGACACCTGTGCTGCCGGCACCCCCCACACCGCGTGCAGGAGGGAAGAATGCAAGGAAGAGGCGTCCGTCCGGGGACACAGACCAGCAGCTACTCGGTAAGTGATGGGGAAGGGGGGGAGGAGGGTGGTTCAAAACAAGCACTGGCATGGCACTATATTTCTGGGCTCTGACTGGCACACTATTACTGGGCTCTGACTGGCACACTATTCCTGGGCTCTGACTGTCACACTATTCCTGGGCTCTGACTGGCACAATATTCCTGGGCTCTGACTGGCACACTATTCCTGGGCTCTGACTGGCACACTATTCCTGGGCTCTGACTGGCATACTATTACTGGGCTCTGAATGGCACAATATTCCTGGTATCTGACTGGCATAATATTACTGGTATCTGACTGGCACAATATTCCTGGTATCTGACTTGCACAATATTACTGGGCTCTGAGTGGCACACTATTACTGGTATCTGAATGGCACAATATTACTGGTCTCTGAGTGGCACACTATTACTGGTATCTGAATGGCACAATATTACTGGTATCTGACTGGCACAATATTTTTAACATTCTTTATTTGAAGAAACCATTAATACATAAGTCCAAGATTTCAATAGTATACAATATACAAATGATACCATTACATGACAATACAAGAAGACATACAGAAAATATTAAAAGGACAGTACATAAGTTCAAGACAACAATAGTACACCATCAACAAATGGTAACATAAATACAAAAACACGCAAAAAAAAACATTAATAGGACAGTAGAAATAGTTCTTCAATCAATATTTTTATAATTAATTAAGAAAAAATAAAAATAACATAAGCTCGTTGTCTGCTACTCATCAATTTGTTAAATCAACCAGGACAGACATGGTTATGGGAAATATGATAGGAAAGTAGATAAGAGAGAACATACAACACTTAGGGTAAAAAACAAAAACTAGTAAAATAAAAATATCAAAAAGGGAGAGAAAAAAAAAAAAGACATATATTACCCTGGGAAAGGAAGATAAAAAGGAAGGTGAATCAGAAAAGTATTAACGGGAATGGGTAAGGATAAGGGGGTATTGCTATAATAATATAATAGGGGGACCCAAGGGTGGAGGAACGATTATAAGTTTCGAAACTTAATATTATGTTATGTAATTTAGTAAACTATAAAGATTTAAGGGAGGGCCAAGGCCCATAATGACCACATTTTTTGGAATCTGGCTGGAGTATCATGTACATATGCAGTTAAGAGGTCCATGTTTTTTACCTCAATAATCATGTTTTTAACTTCCGTTAACGTAGGCATGTTGGGTTGATTCCACAATTGTGCTATAGCTCTACGAGCTGCCAAAGTAATTTTAGTAATCAGTACATTTTCATGTTTGGTGCATATGTCAGCAGGTTTGGACAGTAGGAACAGCTCAGGTTCAAATGGTATTGGCTTAGCTATAACATGGATGAGGAGTTTGTGAATTTGCCCCCAAAAGGCTTGCAGATATTGACAGGACCACCAACAGTGAAAGTAGGTACCCAATTGTCCACAATCTTTCCAACAAAGAGGAGAGGCTGAAGTGTACATTTTTGCCACAGTAGTGGGGGGCCGGTACCATCTCATCAGAGTTTTATAAGCCTGCTCTTTATGAGTAGTACAGATGGAAATTTTAGAGGTGGCTTCCCATATGTCAGACCAATCGTCTGAGTCCACTGGATGACCCAAATCACGTTCCCAAGCCTTTATATAGGATGGAGAAAAATTTGAATTTAAGTCAAGAAAATCTTGGTATAATTGAGAGATCAGACCCTTTTGTCTAGGATCATTCAAACAAAGCTTTTCAAACCATGTCTGTTTGATTTTGGCTGAATTAATTGAAGAGTAAGTGAGGGCAAGGTCTCTAAGTTGTAAATATCGGAAATAATCAGGCGAGCGTAAAGGTAAAGTCTTTTTAAGATCATCAAATAATATAACAGAATTATTATGAAATAAATTACAGATTCTTGAGATCCCCCCTTGATCAAAATTTCTGAACTGAACGTAATCCATACCAGGCGGAAAATTTCTATTGCGACAAATAGGCTGAAGAGATGATTGTGCTGTTGTTAAATTAATTTTAATGGCATATTTGTCCCAAACTCTAAGGGAATTAAGTATCATCGGACATCGGGTCCGTAAAAGAGGTCTGTGATTTTTAGGTAACCAAATATAATGGTTTAAGACATCTGGACTAAATAAATCATTCTCCAAGTCAGCCCATCGAATTGTAGCAACAGGGGAATGCCAGGCTGAAACTTGTGCAATCTGGGCAGCTAGATAGTATTTTGAGAAATCAGGAAGGCCTAATCCCCCAGCAGATTTGGATTTGTACAACGTAGAGATGTTAATTCTAGATTTCTTACCTTGCCAGATAAAACGATTAACTGATTTTTGCAGTACCGAGAAATCTTTGGTGACTAGTGGGATTGGCAATGCCTGGAAAAGGTACAGCAACCGAGGTAGGAGGTTCATTTTAATTGTAGTTAATTGTCCAATCCAAGAGATTAAAAGGGGATTCCATTTATCCAGATCTGATTTAAGTTTGTGCAGGAGGGGAGTGTAGTTGAGTTGATACAATTTAGTGTGGTCAGATGAGAGTTGTATACCCAAGTAAGTCAATGGTTGGTCAGATAATGGTATTAAGAAGGTGGACTGTATAGTCTGACGAGTTTGAGCAGCTAAATGAATCGGAGGTCCCCTGGACTTTTCTGGGTTAACTTGAAAACCAGAGACTTTAGAATAAATTTGTAATTCTTTAAAAATGTGTGGAATGGATTGAAGTGGGTCAGTAATAGAGAGTATAATATCATCTGCATAGGCAGCTACTATGTATCGATTATTGGCTACTGTGAATCCATTAATGTTTGTGTTCTGTCGTATAGAATGCAGAAGGGGTTCCAAAGAAATAGCAAATAAGAGGGGTGAAAGAGGGCAGCCCTGTCTAGTTCCATTAAAATTATACAGTCTTAAGGGTGTAGCCCCAGGTATACATATTTTAGAAGAAGGTTTATGGTAAATTGCCGCCAGACAATTTAAGAATTGTTGTGGAAAATTCTTTTTTCCTTGACCAGTCTTAAGAAAGCCCAATTTACTCGGTCAAACGCCTTCTCTTCATCCAAAGAAAGAAACAGAGAAGGCGTTCGAGACTCATCTGCCATCCACAGAAGATCTATGCACCTCCTGGTGTTATCCAATGCCTGCCTACCAGGGATGAAGCCCACCTGATCCGGGTGAATTAGCTTAGGTAATATAGTATTAAGACGGTTGGCAAGAATTTTTGTAAAAAGTTTGTAGTCTATATTTAAAAGTGCTATTGGTCTGTAGTTGGTTGTATATTCCTTTGGTTTACCTGGTTTGTGAATGAGAGTAATGTTAGCTTCTTGCATGTCATCAGTTAGGTAGTTCCCCATCAAGAGACTGTTGTACACTGGAAGTAGTTGCGGAATTAGAATTTCTTTCAGGGTTTTGTAATAAAGAGCTGTAAAGCCATCTGGTCCAGGGGCCTTATTGGTCTTCAGGGTTCCGACAGCCGATTCAATTTCCAATTCAGTTATCGGGCAACCCAGAAGACCAATATCCTCTTGTGTAAGAGAAGGTTGCTGAATTTGATCTAGGTATTTAGAGACTTCATCAATATGTTTTTTGTTAAAAAAAGTTTCTTCAGGCGAATGATTGTAAAGACTCGTAAAATAATCATGAAACTCTTTAGCAATGTCTTGTGGGTTGGTTACCACAGTCCCTAAACCAGTGGTAATTGTAGAAATTAACCTAGACGACAATTGTGACTTCAACATAGAGGCTAGTAACTTATCTGCTTTGTTTGCATTTTCATAGAAGTATCGTTTGGTAAATTTAAGTGATTTAGCTGTATCTTTGAGCGTGAGTTGTTTAATTTGGCTCCTAACATTATTAAGCTGAGAAAGAATGGGCGCTGTTGGATTGGCTTTGTGCAAAGTTTCTAATTTGTAAAGATCAGTTTGTAGTTGTTGATGAAGTTTTGCTGAATCTTTCTTAAGTCGTGTACTAATGCTAATTAAGTGACCCCGTATCACCGTCTTGTGAGCTGCCCAAAGCGTAACAGGATTATCAACTGTTCCCTCATTCAAATTAAAATAATCTTTTAGTTGCTGTTTACACGATAATAAGACCTCTTTATTATGTAAGAGAGTATCATTAAATTTCCATGCCCAGTGTTTGGAGAATTCCTTATTTGTAAAAATTAATGAAATATCAGCATGGTCAGACCAAGTAATTGAGTGTATTTCTGTGGATTCAATGAGTGGGAGACAGGCATGAGACACACAAAATAGATCTATTCTTGAATAGCTATGATGAGGATGTGAGAAGAAGGTATAGTCCTTAAGTGAGGGATGCTGTAGCCTCTAAGAGATTGTGATTGTTTATGAAATCCAGAAGATGTTTATCAGCAGGATGAGTTGACCCTGTAGGACTGATATAAGACCTGTCCAATTCTGGGGACGGAGTAGCGTTCATGTCTCCCCCAAATATTAATTTATCATAAGGATGTTTGTCTAAGAAATCAGAGAGTTCGCGCCAAAAGATAACGCTAGGGATAGAAGATGCGTATACGTTGAGAAGGGCTATTGTGAGCGAACCTAAATTTCCAGATAAAAAAATGTATCTACCCTTAGGGTCTGCATGATAGAAAGTAACAGTGTATGGACAATTTTTCCGTAGTAAAATAGCTACTCCCAATTTTTTGGTTAAAAAATTAGCTGTATAGCAACGAGTATAAGTTCTGTCTATTAAACTAGGGGGTTTAGTGGAGGCAAAGTGTGTCTCCTGGATAAAAGCAATATCAGTATTACGTTTTTTAAGGTGTCTTAGAAGGGTTCTCCTCTTTTGCGGAGAGTTAAGGCCATGTAACTTGGGACTGGCACAATATTAATGGGCTCTGAGTGGCACAATATTCCTGGTATCTATAATTGTACAATTGTCACCTCGTGGGGCTCCTGTGTGTTGCATAATTAATGGCGGTCCCATGTGTGCATAATTATGGGGCGCTTGTGTGTGGCATATTTATCGAGCCCCATGTGTGGCATAATTAAGGGACTCTTTTGTGTGGCATAATTAAGGGACTCTTTTGTGTAGCATAATTATGGGGCACCTGTGTGTGTGTGAGTGTGTGTGTGTGTGGCATAATTATCGGGCACCTGTATGTGTGGCATAATTAATTGGGCAGAGGTGAGGCATAAATAGTGGGGCTCTGGTGTGGTATAATTTATGGGGCTCTGGTGTGGCATAATTTATGGGGCTCTGGTGTGGCATAATTTATGGGGCTCTGGTGTGGCATAATTTATGGGGCTCTTGTGTGTGGCATAGTTAATAGGCCATCTAACTGGCATTACTAAGTAATCTGTTTGGCATTGTATTGGAGGAAATCCAGGGGGGTGACACTATGAGTTTCCGCACCGGGTGACACCAACCCTAGTGACACCCCTGGCTCCAACTACCCAAGAAGCCATTAATACAAACACACCAGCAGGAACGTACCTTACCTACATAGATATGTTGAATCACAATAGCTACAAAGTAGATGTATGATCAATTGACAAAGTAAAGAGCTAAGATACATGCTGCATGATAGCAACAATAAAAGATGTCAAAGGAAATCAGTCTCCTATGTTTTCGATCTATCTGTGGAACAAATGGGCAGCATCTTCCTCCTGAGAGTGGACTATTTCGATGTTTAAGATTAGATGGGCGCATCATGAGTGGTTCATTATCAGGGTTATGGTAAAGAATCCATCGCGATCACTCAGAACCAGCACCTGCAAAATATTCGACAAGCCACGTATCGGACACATGTGGGAGGAGATACATACAATTCGTATCGATTTAGCTGTGTTAGTTGCAAACCTGAGCTGTCCACTAGGCGCATCCCAATAAGATTGTTTTTGATGAGTAGTTAATTAATGCCAACTGGGCTAAACCAAGTAGTAATACTTCAATGTGCACAGAGGCTTGAAAGACAGCAAAATGATGATAAAGAGAATACAGACATAAGTAGAAGGTTACCTAATCTGTCATTCACATCTGATGTCCAAAGATAACTTAACTCACAATAAAAAATTCTGTCTGATTCACATCATCCTTACTGTGTATGACATTATCTCTGAACAATTTACATCACACTCCCGTACACAGGTGACATTTGCATCATACGCATGTACACAGGTGACATGACCAGTTATTTCACTGAACTTACCTATTGGCATATATTTACCGGGCCCCATGTGTACACACCTGCACGACATGGCATGAGATATTGATTAGTGTAATGAGTACATATCAAATGGATGTTACCAAAGTGATGGAATGTTAGGATAGTGTACTTACCCAGGAGCCATCCATCACGCTATTCACCGCTGTCAAACTTGGTGCTGATGCGCCAGGATGCCCTCACTTGCACTCATCATGTACTGGTGAGCAACACAGAAAATCTGATATTTAGGGAGTGGTATTGCATCCTCCCTGTGTGATGGGGTCCTCAGCCTAGCATGAGTGCAGTCTATAACCCAAAGAACTTTCAGCATCCCTGCCACCTGATAAAAGGCCAACTTGCCCTCATGCCACTCTGCATCCTTGGTGGGGAAGTGGTACTCCTTAACCCAGAGCCCATAGCACTAAATCAAGGAACCATGAAAAGGATTGTTTCCGAGTCTCCTTCCCACAACTTACCTGGAAGGTATGTGTGCAGGGCCGGAGCCACCTATAGGCGAAGGAGGCCAAATCATCCCTCCCACTACAGGTTGCCATCACTGATGAAAAGCGACACTCTAGAGAGACGCTCAAAGGTGCATCCTACATCAAGTGCTTTATGCCGCCATCATTGAGTAGAAGCGCCACACCTCATCCGACCTGAAGGACATTCATTGTGGCAGCAGAGACACCCAAGCGTGCAGGAGACAACTTGAAGCTGGAACAGCAGCAGGTAGTCAGGTCAACAGCCCCCAGATAGAAAGTCTTTTTTTTTTTTGTTAAACATTTCTATTAAATGCATTTTAAAATCAATAGTACAAAAAATAATACCTTTTAAATAACACATAAAAATTCTAAAAACATTTATTAATATATTACTATAGTTCAAAATATGAACCCGGGAAACAGGATCATTAATACCATAATTGTCTAATACAATATTACTCAAAGATGCCAATTAATGAATCAGGGTTTAATCTATGTTAATGCCAAGTATCTAATCCAGTCATCATATATTGGGTTAATTGAGATTTATTCCAATCATTTTATTTCTTGTCATGCTTTAAAAATGATTTTACATGAATGCGGGATAACTTAATGCATGTAAAAGGAATTTGGAATTGCGTGTATATGTGTAACATTCGGATGCTGGAATGGAACCACCGTGCAGAAAGGTACAGGGTAACCAACTACAGACCAGAGTATCAGCGGAGATTGTTTCACCTGAAAGGATTCCACACTTGGTGGAGCCTAAGGCTTCTTCCTCCCAGGACTTGGACTGAAGCTAAACACATAGTACCGAAGTGGCGACCACAGAGCAACAGGAAGGCTAGAATAAGGAACGGCAGGCACGGTACAAAGGGGTCAGGCAACAGAATCGTCAGGCAGGCAAAAAAACTGGAGGATGGGAAACAGCAGAGTCGGAGACAGGCACATGGTTGGGATGGGCAGCGAATAGCAAAGTCAAAAACAGGCAGAAGTCAGAAACCAGAATATAACAGGAATGCGACAAAGGATTATGAGCACTATTACAGGCAAAATTAAGGTTTAAATAGCCCTTCTACAAAGTAATCAGCCAGTGAGAGGTTTGAAGGAATAAATGACGGGGAGGTGCTGATCGGCAGTGTGATTGTGTGTGTGTGTGTGTGTGTGTGTGAGAGAGTGTATGGCACACTGTGTGATTGTGTGTATGAATGTGACACTGTGTGTGTGTGTGTGTGCATGTCACACACTGTGTGATTGTGTGTATGAATGTGACACTCTGTGATTGTGTGTGAACGTGAAACAGTGTGTATTTATGTGACACTGTATGATTGTGTGTGAATGTGACACTGTGTGATTGTGTGTGTGAATGTGATGCTGTGTGATACCAGACATGCTTAACATTGGCATCAAGACTACTTTTTACCAGCCTGCTGGTAAAATATGGACTGGGTGGTAACACAAGCTGGCCCCTCACCTCAGAATAACATGTATGCTGTCTGTGATAAGGTAATTTATATTTTAAAAAGTGGGATATAAATGGACGGGAAACAAAGTGGCAGTGCAAAGGGATGGTAAAATTGGGTTTTCTAAGGTGGCAAAAATCCTTGCACCAGCCCTGTATGTGTACCTAGATATTGCAGTACTGCCAAAAAGCCAGCCCAGGTATTGCATGGCTTCTGTTCAAAGGCTCCAGATCCTGTCTTATGTACCAGAATAAATCCAGGAGGGCCACACTGGAAATCCCAAAGTTCTTGAGTTGGTAATCAAAGTATATATTTATTGTTTTATAATTGTACAATAGATGAATGTGGGGTTGTGTGTGTGGCATAATTAATGGGCCCCCATGTGTGGCATAATTAAGTGGCTCCTTTGTGTGGCATAATATAGGGGCTTTCGTGTGTAGTATAATTTATGGGGCTCATGTATGGCATTTTTAATGGGCCATCTGATTGGCATTACTAAGGAATCTTTCTGGCATGCTACTGGGGGAAATCCAGGGGTGTGACACCAACCCTAGCACCAGGTGACACCAACCCTAGTGAGGCCTCTGGGCCCATGTAAAGGTAAAGGTGTAAATTAACTCAAGCATTTCCATGTAATATATGCTATTAGTGCATATTTGCACCAATTTTCCGCTTCATGTACGGATTTTAATTGTATTCTCATGTATTTCCAATATTTGTGAATATTGGCATATTCACTAAATACTCATGAATAACAATATTTGTTATTCCAGAGGCGATGGTCTGTGATGGTGTATAACAGTGTCTATTGATGTATATACATATTGGTACATGGGACATCTTCCCTTACATTGTGGTTACACACTGGTGACTGCACTGCACATATTTTTGTCGGCATCACACTTTTTTGACGTTTTTGTATTTAATAATGCGGGACATTTGTATGGGAAAGAAGATTTATTACAACACGGTAATGAGAAATCACAACAATGATGTAATATGATTTTGTAGATAGTATAAAACTAGATAACAGACATATGTAACCTTCAGCAAATCAGTAATACTAACATAATGCTCAACCAGACCTAGTTTAAGATTCAAGCATATAATATTATTTGTGCAGATCTTAAAACCTAAATGTGCTGGTCGCTCATGGCCTTTTATCAGTAACATACACTGACACCTGCCTGCACTACCTGGTGGGAGCTAACTCTAGGGTTCTGTGCATCAGAATACCTGGCTCATCGCTAAGGCAATGAAATGGTTAAAGGGGCAGCTCGTTCTTGTTGCCTTTACCACATCCCTTTTAAGGCTTTGTGCCCTTTTTTTTCCAATTACATAGCGAAAATACCAAAGGATATCTTTGTGCTCAGCATTTCACAGAATACTGCGTTTTTTAAACCGCGGATTGAATATTTAATGAAACTGCATCCCAGTATCGGCCTAGGTAATGCAATATTGATGGATGCAGAGCAGGCGCTGTCAGGAGGCAGCTGCACAAAGCTTTCAAGATGGGTTTGCAACATGCAGATGAATTAATTATTTGCTGTGAAGATATGTATGTGCCTCTTTGTAGACTGGAGTCTGTAAGGTTTAATAGTGAGGACCCTATTCATTATCAGCAGCTTTATCTGTTAGTCCATGAGAGGCATAGTCCTTCATAAAAGAAATACAAAGAGCAAGGCTGTGAGTAGGGAGTGGTGGGGGAGAAGGGGATAAAGAGCAGAAACCATAGGGATATACAACAATAATAATATTATTTCCTTAAAGGAAAGTTTTCACCATTAAAAGATGTCCTTCAAATCATTAACCATGTACAAAATACTCTGTGATAGTTCAAATAGATCTGACTGGCCCTATAATATGTCTGGGTGGGTCAGTAAATGGCTGCCCTCGCCACATCCCCAAGGAACATTTGACGGTTTACTCAATATATCCAGATCTGGCAATTTACACCGATTTTGGGCCAATTTTCATCCATATTTGGTTTGGAGCAATTGGTCTCCTGGCCCAT
This sequence comes from Pelodytes ibericus, assembly GCA_036172795.1. Classification (NCBI taxonomy): domain Eukaryota; kingdom Metazoa; phylum Chordata; class Amphibia; order Anura; family Pelodytidae; genus Pelodytes; species Pelodytes ibericus. Next base: position 110,289,754 of record CM069862.1, on the reverse strand, counting down.
GAGAAAATCAGAACTACCTAAGTAGACCCTTTGGGTCTCCAACTTCACTGCCCTCCCCCCTGGCATACAAATAGTGCCCCATGGTAAAATATACCTGTTACAAATGTCCTCTGATGATCAGCGATGCCATCGCTCCTAATCTTCAGCCCAGGGAAAAGGGTCCATTCAAAAGTAATAAATAATCCATCTATTCTAATGAAAAAATACCACCACAAAAAACAATGACAGAGTCAGCCAATCAGATGCCTAATTTTTTTTCAGTATCAATTCCCCACCCTACCAGGTTGAGAATTCATTCTGCATTCATCAACCTTGATCCTGCACCAAGGAGGTTGAATGCAGAATTAAATATCAGCCTGGAAGGGTGGGGAATTCATTTAAAAAAAAAGGAGTCATCTAATTGGCTGACTGTCAGCTAATCAGAAACCTCCCTTGTCCCTGCCCTAATATTGGCTGGTTTTCAAAACTATTTTTCAAAACTGAATAGCCTAAATTAAGGGGCCATTCTGATCACTGAATTGGGTCGAATTTCGGAGCTCCATTTTCCCTGGGAAAATTGGAGCTACCTGAGTAGAACCTCTGCTTTGTCTCCAACTTCTTCAGGTAACTTATTATGGATGTGCTCAGTGGACATTGATCGCCCTGGAGTTGCTTCTCATATCTGTCCAAAAGAGACTTTGTCAGAGTGTGGGGCAGAATATGGTTTATGGATCCAGGCAGCACAATGTCTTGGGCCAGCTCTGTCCCCAGATATTCATAAAAGTTCAACTTTTGGGAACCTGGGTATTTAAATTTGTCTGGGATATCTACTAGAAGAGATGAAGCCAAGTGTAATACAACGTTTAGTGGTCAGTACTGTATTTCTGCCCAGGCCATCTATGCCTATGGTGAAAGACTGGAGGAGGCCTGCAGAAGACTGAAGGGAAAGACAGCAGAGTCATCACTACCATTGTTGGTGGTACATCCTCCCTGTTACATTTGCAATTGGAAATTTTGGAACACAACTGCAGGTGGCTAAATTGAGTATACCTCTTTAAGGATTTCCAGGCAAATGTAACAGTTTCAGCAAGCAGGTTTTGCAAGAGATTAGCATGCAGGTTTTGCAGGTAATTAGCAAGCAGGTGATGCAATAGTGGTTTGAGCAGACTGAATACTTTATGCAACAAATGGAAAGGATTATCTTAACATGCACAGGATGATTCTGTTGGTTGGAATATAAACATAATTGCTTTAGAGGTTGAGAAAAGCCCATAAGTAATCCAGATCAAAATGGGTTGGAGATTAAAGCAGAACTGTTTAAGGCAATTCCTGGTCCAAAGGAATATAGAGGTCTGTAAGAATGGTGAAACAAATCTGGGTCCAAGGGAAATAGAAGTCAGCAGTAACGGGTATCAGGCAGAAGTCGGTACACAGAGGATCTTTATAAGAAATAATCTGGAGCTAAGCAGGCACTTGTACTGTTCAGGATAACTCAGCAACTAACTTGTTGAGTGACTCCCCTATAAGGCGAGGGAAGATTGTGTCACAGAAAGAGGGCGGAGGCTCTGATGAGTGAAACTTGTAAGGAACTCTGAGGGAAAATGGATGGGTAAGTCCTGACACTCCCTCACTACAATTAGCTGGCTGCACAGACATCTGGACATCACCAGGGATTAATCTGGTGCTGTGCAAAAATATGTAAGGGAAATTTGGTGCAGTAGAAAGTGATGTGGGGGCAATCTGCACTGGGTTGGGGGGTTGCATGATTTTAGTCAGAGCTAGGGAAGCACACAACCTAAACACATCATTGTCAGTGGCTCAACCTGGTGCCAACTAGGGATTAATTGGGATCTTACTTAAGTATGGAGAATTTTTAGTTGCAAGTCACGTAAGACAGTGGGGTACAGATAAATGATTCACATACAGATGTTACAGACTCAAATATTATGCATATATACTATGAATGCCTATGAATGAGTATACTGCAAATACAGTGTAACTGGCTGCATGATATAGGCAAAAAAATAACTGAATAGAAATATACATGTAGTAGTATCCCATGCGTGCAAAAAACGAGCCTTGGCCTTACTTTTTTGTTAATTAGACCTCCTCTAACCTATTAAATATTTTTGGTGGCAGTAGATCCTGCTTTATAGACCCACTGGATAAATATAAGTACGAGACTTGGACTGTGCCAAAAACATTTTTGGCTGAACCTAGTTTGTGTGTATTAGTGTGAACATGTATTAGTGAGTGCTATATGTGAAATTGTGTTTGTGTATATAACTGTAAGTGTGTATTAGTGAGTATCATATTTGAAAGTGTGTATTAGTGTGAGCGTGTATTAGTGAGTGTTTGTGTTAAAGTGTGTATTAGTGTGAGCATGTATCAGTTAGTGTTTGTGTGAAAGTGTGATACCTCACACTGCTGGGTCCCTTGTCCACCTCGATCGTGCCCGTTCAAGAATCCAAGATGGCGGGCGCAATTCTCGCCACATCCAAAATGTCTGCCTCATCCAAGATGGCAGAGGCAAAGCAAGATAAGGCCCCGTAACCTATGAGAAAATACCTCTCACTGTGTTGTTTGGTGCTTTACACAAGGAGGAGTTACTATTCGACATAGTGGAATCCCCCCCTGTTTCCTGCTATACTGGCTCAGGAGACACAATCTGAAGATCAACTGGGAATTAGGGTCCTTGTTATTTTGATCTCCTTACTGCTCCTTCCATTGTCGTCCTCTTTTACACAGTATCCTTGAATATAGTATTCGAGGATAATAGAGTATATCGAGGATAACCTACAGAAAGGCTTCATCCGACCATCTACCTCACCAGCAGAGACTGGTATCTTCTTTGTGGAGAAAAAAGACAGCGGACTTCGCAACTGCATCGACTACAGGGAACTGAATCAACCGTGAAAAACAGGTATCCTTTACCCCTCATCCCTGTTCTGCTAGACCGTATGCGCACCGAATATGTGTACACTAAAATCGTCTTGGGAGGGGCTTACAATCTCTCCGAATAAGGAAAGGAGATGATTGGAAGATGGCATTCTGTTGAAGACACAGACAATTTGAATAGACCATAATGCCGTTCTGTCTCTGTAATGCCCCTGCCACCTTCCAAGCATTCCTAAACAACATCTTCCATGATTATTTGGATCATTTCATGGTTGTATATTTGGACGATATCCTGATTTTTTTCCCCTCCTCGAATGAAGAACACATAACCCATGTGAACCAAGTTCTGAACCGTTTGAGACAACATCGGTTATACACTAAACTGGATAAGTGTGTGTTCCACGTACAATTCATTGAGTTCTTGGGCTATGTTCGAACACCTCATAGCATCAAGATGGATATTCGTAAGGTAACCTCCATTCTGGCTTGGCCACAACCCAACAGGAGAAACAAAGTCGAATGGTTTATTGGCTTTGCCAACTTTTATAGAAAATTCATTAAGAAATTTTCATCTGTTGTTCGTCCTCTTACTGAACTCAAACAACAGTCACAGAAATTCCAATGATCTCTCTCCGCACAAACCTCCTTTGCTAAACTGAAACAGCTGTTCACCTCAGCACTCATCCTAATGTTGCCAGACCCCCATGTACAATACGTCCTAGAAGTGGATGCCTCAGACTCTGCCACTGGTGCCATCCTTTTGCAAAGAAGAGGAGAAAAACTCCTACACCCTGTAGCTTATCAGACCAAAAGACTCTCCCTCTCCGAACAAAACTACAGTATAGGTGAAAAGTAGCTACTAGCCATTAAAAGGGCTCTAGAAGAGTGGAGACACTTCCTAGAAGGCGCAAAGCATTTGGTCCTGATCTTCACTGACCATACTGTATAAACCTTAACTAATCATGGGAGATTTTAATTACCCAGATATAGATTGGAAGTGTGGCACAACTAGTTCAGCTAGGGGCAGCAAGTTTCTGGACCTGCTTAATAACAAATTTATGGCACAATTAGTAGACACCCCAACTAGAATGGATGCCTGTCTGGATTTGGTAATAACAAACAATGAGGAGCTTATCTCAAACATCCAAATAAGAGAACACTTGGGGAATAGTGACCATAATATGGTCTCATTTGAGATTAATGCAAAAAAGCAAATTGGTAAATACGCCACCAAAACACTTAATTTTAGAAGGGCTAACTTTGATGGACTAAGGGCATCGATTGAACATTTAGACTGGGAACGATTGTTTTCTGGACTAAACACAGAAGACAAGTGGAATGCCTTTAAGCACACATTACAAAAGTACACATCCCAATATATACCTTTGGGAAACAAATGCAAAAGACACAAATCAAAACCAATGTGGCTTACAGGTAACGTGAAACAGGAAGTACAAAACAAGAAAATGGCATTCAAACATTATAAAAACACGGGATCAGCATTATCATTTATAGAGTACAAAGAGGCCAACAAAGCCTGCAAAAAGGCAATTAAAATGGCTAAATTGGAAAATGAGAAAAGGGTTGCCAAGGAGAGTAAAACTAACCCCAAAATGTTTTATAAATATATAAATGGAAAAAAGCTAAAGAGGGAAAATGTTGGGCCCTTGTTATCCCAAATGGGAAATTTGGTAAGTGAGGACAGAGAGAAAGCAGACATTTTAAATACTTTTTTTTCTTCTGTTTATACTAAGGAAGAGCAGATGGACGAGCCCCTGCTACAGGAAGTTATGGGACATTCGCCGCAAACATGGGATTGGCTGACACAGGAAAAAGTGCTTAAGCAATTACACTCTGTTAAGATAGACAAGGCCCCAGGACCAGATGGTATACACCCAAGGGTACTTAGAGAGTTAAGCATATTTCTGGCCAGGCCACTATTCATGATCTTTAGGGATTCATTCAGTTCAGGTACAGTACCAACAGACTGGCGAAAGGCGGATGTCATTCCAATATTTAAAAAGGGATCAAAATCTCTGCCAGGTAATTATAGGCCAGTGAGCTTGACATCTGTAGTGGGGAAACTATTTGAAGGATTGCTAAAGGTATACACTCAAGAATACATCTTGAACCAGAATATAATTAGTAAAAGTCAACATGGTTTTGTGAAAGACAGGTCTTGTCAAACAAACTTAATAACATTCTATGAAGAAGTCAGTAAAAATATAGATCTAGGTGTGGCAGTTGATGTGATCTATTTGGATTTTGCGAAAGCATTTGATACAGTTCCACACAAAAGGTTACTCTACAAATTGAGAGAAATAGGTTTGGGGGCAAATGTGTGTATGTGGATTGAAAATTGGCTAAAAGATAGAACACAAAGGGTTGTTGTAAATGGAAAATTCTCACATTGGACAAGGGTATTAAGCGGAGTACCTCAGGGGTCTGTTTTGGGCCCTCTTCTTTTTAATTTGTTTATTAATGATCTGCCACATTGTGCTGAGAGCCATGTCTCCGTGTTTGCGGACGACACTAAATTAGGTAAGGCAATAAAGACTAATCTTGATCTTTTTTCTTTACAGGAAGATTTGGACAGAGTGGGGGACTGGGCAGTAAAGTGGCAAATGAGGTTCAATATAGACAAATGTAAAGTTATGCATTATGGGAAAAATAATAACAAAGCAACATATACGTTAAATGGTTTTTCCCTGGGAAAAACTACTAATGAAAAGGATTTAGGAATAATTATAGACAACAAACTTGGCAACAGTGCCCAATGCCAGTCAGCAGCTGCAAGGGCCAATAAGATATTGGCATGTATAAAACGAGGTATAGATTCACGGGAGGAGGATATCATCTTGCCTCTTTACAAATCAATGGTAAGACCTCACCTTGAATATGCAGTACAGTTCTGGGCACCAGTCCTTAAAAAGGATATTAAGGAACTAGAAAAAGTGCAAAGGAGAGCTACAAAATTAATAAGGGGTTTGGAGGATCTTAGTTATGAAGAGAGACTTAAAAAATTGAATTTATATACGTTAGAAAAAAGGCGTCTCAGAGGGGATATGATAACATTATATAAATATTTGCAGGGCCAATATAAAGAGCTCTCCAGTGACCTGTTCATTAACAGAAAGGTACAAAGAACAAGAGGTCACCCCCTCAGACTGGAAGAGCAAAGATTTCATAGACAGCAAAGGAAGGGATTCTTTACGGTTAGGACAATAAAGTTATGGAACTCACTGCCAAGAGAGGTAGTGCTAGCAACCACAATAGATGCATTTAAAAATGGTTTGGATGTTTTTTTAGCAAAGCAGAACATACAGGGCTATTAATAATAGAATAAGCATTAATAAAAGAGCTTATTGATCCAAGGAGAAATCTGATTGCCTCTTGGAGTCAAGAAGGAATTTTTTCCCCCAGGAGGCAAAATTCGAAATAGCTTCCTTAGGGGTTTTTTGCCTTCTTTTGGATCAAAAGCTGTAATGATAGGTAGAAGGGTTGAACTTGATGGACTTGTGTCTTTTTTCAACCTAAATTACTATGTTACTATGTTACTATGTTACTTATGTTCTGCTAAACGGTTGAGTTCTTGTCTGGCAAGATGGTCTCTGTTTTTATGTCGCTTCACCTACAGACCTGGAACTAAGAACGATAAGGCCGATGCCTTATCCAGAATCTATGAGGACGGAACCAAATAACCACCCACGTCTTCACTAGTAATCTCTCCCCATTGTTTCATAAGCTTGACTTCATCATTCTGGGGCATGTTCAAACAGGCAACAAAAATGGAACATACCCCTACCACAGAACCCCTAACAGCACGTGAAGGTCTTCTGTTCCATTACAACAGAATCTCAGTGCCCCCCACTATCCATCAACAAGTCCTACAACACCATCATAATACTCCATTGATAGGACATGGGCGAACCAAAAAGATGTTTGTCCTAGTCACATGGACCTTCTGGTGACCAGCTATGATCAGAGACGTGGACTGCTATGTCTGCTCCTGTGCAACTTGTGCACAGAATAAAGTTCCAAGACACAAACCGTCAGGGTTCATGCCGCGGGGCTCTGTCATACCTCACACTGCTGGGTCCCTTGTCCTCCTTGATCGCACCCATTCAGGAATCCCAGATGACGTGCGCAATTTTTGCCACAAAAATGGTTGTTGCAACCTTTCTCTGCTGCCTCATCCAAGATGGCAGATGCAAAACAGGCTACAACCCTTAGAACACCTCCCCGAACTCCGCTACGACCCGACCATGATTTTTGCCTTATCCTTTTGTACCTCGCATCTGGAATCCACCCTTGTGCACTCCTTCACTGACCTACTCATTGTCCCATCTCCAATGAGTGGACTGGGTGTTTTATATTGCACGGTTGTGTGGACTGTCTCCCTGCTATTGGACCCCAGCCGTTACAGAAAGTACGTTTGTGTGTATTAGTGTGAGTATGTACTAGTGAGTGTTATATGTGAAAGCATGATCATGTGTATTAGTGTATGTGTATTAGTGAGTGTTATATGTGAAAGTGTGTTTGTGTGTATTAGTGCATACCTCCCAACATTGCCCCCAGAATCCCAATTCGCGGAGTCTGGGTAGGTGCGTATTGACGCTACCACACATGTGCAGAAGCGCCTTCTCTGTCTATTTGAAGATGGCAACTGAAGACAAAAGCGCTACTGCACATGCACCCAGTGCTGTGCATGCACAATAGGCATTCTCCAGTGTCCCAGACATCGGAGTATGTAACCAGGACTGTGGAATTGCTAACTTGGCTCAAACAAATTAAGCTGTGTGATTCATCCCATGTGATGCTGCACTTTTGTTTCAGTGTATTAAAGTTCCTATTATAAACATACAACTGATCACACGCCATAATATCACAGTGAAGATGACTTAACTCCTGAAACAGTCAAAACCGATTACTTGGAATATCTCAAATCATTGGCTGATTAGCGGAACAGAACAAATGAGCATAACAGGAAGGGTAAAATAGCTTATTCATAAACACTGCTAAATGACATTGCTTTTAATGGTCAGTGCAGAGATTGTTCCAGTTGAAAGGACCACTTTAATCACAGAGACATTCAAGGCACACACAATGTTTATAAACAAGCCTGTTTGTATAACATAATATCCATTGAATGATATTTTTCGAACATGACAGCACCAATACATGGATTTAATGAAATAAAGTTAATGGTAGAATACATGAATGAAACAACTGCAGTTGTAAATGAAACTAATTGGTGGCTGCATTTGTTTTTCAGCCACAGTATTACATTTAATCAGCTAAGATTAAGGTTTGCATCTTTCTGTATAACCCTTTAAGCACCAAAATGGCATACCATATTGTCTACTTAGATTTACTTAGATTCAGGCCTGAAATGGTGCCTTCGAACCCTGGAATAATTAGGGGCCCACCAGGGACATATCAGATTGCACACAATACTTTCCGAAACCGAAAGTAACCGAAACATGCTCAAAACACATCGAACCAAAATGTTAGCCTCTATTCTCCCCATATATTTCCATGGGGATGATAGACACTCATTTCGGGGAGGACTTTGGCTATTCTGAAATTAGCCCAAATCCTCCCAAAAATTAAAAAATAAATAAATTACTTTCTTAACAAATAGCCCAGGTTGGGCCCCTAAAATAATCATGGGGGGGGGGGGGCAGGGCAAGTAGTTATGGCCCCCCCCCCCATCAAAAATGGCTCCCGGACTCCTGTTTTGCACATGAGGGTTCAGGGTACTTAGCCCTGACTGCTGGTAAATGAGTTGGGGAGCCACCCAGGGTCTGGACAAATACCCTCACACTCCATACATGAAATAATTAAACCCCCCAGGGGTTTACAGGCTGGCCAAAGGCTAATGAACCAACTCAGTTAAAATAACTACCACACTGGGGTTAAGGGGCAGACTAGAGGGTTACAAACTCCTCAATAAAAACAATTGCAGTTGTAAAAGTGGAATGTTATTATGAATCTATTATTGTAGAATAATTTGAAATTTATATGCTGATAAAAGAAAACCTAATAAAAATTTAAATAAAAAAAAACAAAAAAAAAAATTGCCTCCTTAAGGTTCACGGGCTGCCACAAGTCCACCAAACACCATAAATGTAAAATAATTCCCTATCACCCCCGCCCCCCACCTTGCATTTTACCTGAGAAAATACACACCCTTTGGATACCAGGGTGCCCTGTGAATAACATAATTCCTGTTCCTGATGTCCAGTGATGATCTACAACACTCTCAAGTCCTCATCTTTGGGCCAGGGAAAGGGGCCACCCAAAAAATAAAAATAAATCAACCTATCGTTAATAAAATAATGCACCGGCACAGGTTAAAAAGAAATAAAATCATGTGGCCCCTTTCCTAAGAATCCATCCTCAGCAGAGCATGGATGCTGAATGGAATCTCTGCCCATAGATATCATTTTAAGAAAAAAAAAGGCATCTGATTGGCTTACTGTGCCAAGAACCAATATAACTGGCCATCTTTAGACTAGCAGAGTATCTGGAGCATCAGCATTTATGAGTTGGATTACAGGCTTAGAATGGCCATCAACAGAACTGTCTTCTGACACTTGTAAGCTTCATTAAATAGTACCCTCTTGGAAGAGTTGCAAAGAAAAAGCCACATCTCAGACTGGTCAATAAAAAGATAAGATTAAGATGGGCAAAATAACACAGACACTGGATAGAGGAACATTGGAAAAAAGTGTTATGAAAAGACAAATCTAAGTTTGAGGTGTTCAGATCACAAAGAAGAATATTCATTGAACACAGAGCGAATTAAAATATGTTAGAGAAGTGCTTGATGCCATCTATCAAGCATGGTGGAGGCAATGTGATGGACTGGAGGGGTTTGGGTGGATTACCTCAACAAATTAGCAACTAGAATGCAGGAGGTCTGGATTCAGGTAAAGCAACAATTATTAATGCAACAGAAAATGGAGGCAGGTATTGACTATCAATTTAATGTATTACGGGGAAAAAAGGAAAATTGGATTAAAATAATAAAAGATGGATTCAAATAATAAAGGAGATATAGACCCAGGGAGCGTCTTTTATAAGGAAAATCTAAATTTCAATACTGCTGCAGAAAGGTCTCTCTCCCCCTCCTTCCCCCCGCCTCAAAAGAGTGTGTGTGTGTTAGTATGTTAGTCTGATTGGGTTGTCTGTCTAGGATTTAAACATATGTAATTTTAAATGTCATCGGAAAAGTTAAAATCGTCACTATTGTGGTTTCTTCTTTACATGTTAGAATGACACAAGGTGATTAATTATTGCAAGATATGTCTAAGTATGTTTTTCTTTTATATTTGTTAAAACTTATCTAAATAAAGCATAACATTTTTTTTTAGAATGCCGGAGGTCTGTATTTGCTGCAAATGGAGGATTCTTCAACTATGCTTTTTAAAACATAATTATTATTATTTGAATTTAAGATCATTATTTCTCACTTTTTCATCTTCTTGACTGTATTTGTATTCATTTTGCAACCAATTTGATATGTCTTTTAATGGAAAACAAAGAAATGTCTTATCAGTTTCCTCCTGTTGTTCCATCCCCCTGCATGGATTAGGTAAATTTGCCTTTTACTTTGCATGAGAAGTCTAGCATTTGACTAGTCTAATTTCTGCATTCTTGCTGTACAGATTGAAACATCTTCAGGAGTGTGAGACATGTTCCAAATCTGGGAATTCAATTATTTGCCTCATACCAAACCACCTATCCATTAGTGCACAGTACTGTTTGTGACTGCCTCACAACTTCTTGGGAAGCAAAGCTTCCACTAGCTAGCTTTTTACACCTCATCATCATCAGAAGCAAAATAATAAATGACAGCTTCATTTTTAAAAAAAAAAAAAAAAAAAGGGTTCACAGACTTTTTTTTATAGACATTGGAAGCAAGAGCGCTACTGATGGATTACATTAGGTTCAGTAAGATTCATTTTCCACAAGTCAAAACACTCCCAGACTGCCTATGAGTAATGTGGTGGAACATTTACACACTTGGGGTATTTGAGAGAAAGGTAGAAGCATTGATGTTCTGGATTTGATTGAATGGAATAGGTTTTAACTGTCATCATTAAACAATTTATATTCTTTTTTTGTCATCAAAGGAGGCAATACAGGGAAGCATTACCTAGCAGTACAAAAATGTAAAGATGGCCGGGGAAAGAGCAATGTAAAATCTAGAAACAGAAGCTGACAGGCGTTAAAGAAAAGTAAAATAAAAATGGGGTGTCTTTATATTATTTCTAACCTCAAAAGAACAGCTTTTATTTAAATAAAACTCTGTCTTCACTTTCTGGAGTAGTGTGAGATCAGTCATCCTGTTTCACCTTGCTCTCGGTAGGTCAGTGACAAGTTCACACAGTGCACTGTGATTGGATGATAGGCTCAAGAAATTAATGCAGTTCAAGTAGCACAAAGTTTACTGTATGCAGGCATGGTCGTCCGCAGAATCTTTTCCACAGCTGGGCAAAATATCATCCCCACTTTTCCCTTTCCCATCCCAATACTTCCTTACCTCCTCCCCATTGATTACCTTTGTTGGCTTTGGTAATTTCCGGGTGGCAGGCAAATGTTAGTTATCCTTTAATAGAAAAATTATACATAACCGGGATAGTAGCTGCTAACACACCAGCATGTACCTGCAATATGGCTGGCTGAATTGTATTGTAGATGCAGCTCAGCTATTGAGACTACATTTCCCATGACTCTTAGCCAGTCTTGTTTGGTAAACATCATGGGAAAGTGAGTCCTCAACAACTGGAATGCCAAAGGTTAGCTATTATTTGATTATGAAATGGTTCTGCTCTAGTGGGCCTGTTTGAATTTCTGGGGTGTTGTGCTCTGTCTCATCCCCCCCCCCCCCCCCCCCCCCGCACACCAATGTATACAGAGAAGGGCTGGCAACCTTGACCCGGGGTGGGGGGGGGGGGGTTGGGGGGCGAAAACAATTTAGTGGCCATTGGTGCCATCAACCCAATATAATCAAAGAGAGACACAAGGAGACAGGCGAAACCAGTCACTGGTGCGAAGAAAATCCTTTTCTGAATCATAATATTGTACACTATTTTACATTATACCTATAATTAGAGATCATTGATTATATTTGGAAGGGTTACAAATGTACAATAAAATATCTGTATATCTGTAAATGACTACTATTTATAAAGATCTGAGGATATGTGTATATATATATATATAAAAACACACACACACATATATATGTATAAAGGTGTACATACAAAGAGACTCATTTACACAATGTACAGGCCATGCTGATATTTATTCCCTTATTATTTAAGATAAAAATTCCTTTACTTTAATCTTCCGTTTCAGACTGCTTAGACTGCAGTGTTCAAATTGGATTTTCACACTGCAGTTTCCTCTCTTCCCCTGTGTGTTGTTAGAATCCACTTCCCCAGGCACAATACAGCACCTTTATTCCCCCTACCTAAAGTCCAAGCTCACTGTCGGGTATCAAGTATAGCTGCAGTCATACCATCGTTTATTCACAGAAACAAGCAGAGAGTTAAGTACAATAACACAGTTGTGGTGGATATTCTAGAGAAACTGGGTATTGTTATTGCGTTACTGACAACATTCAGCATGAGTGGGGAAAATGTAGCATACATTATTAATGAGAATACTGACAATCTATTAGCATGCAATCTGTTTTGTTTATTTGTTGTTGTTTTTTTCTCTGTCACAAAATCCTTTCATATAAATGCCAAAAGTGTCTCTGTGAGCAGCCAAAGGCATTGCTTCTTGTCAATCCTCATACATAGATAAATATACTAGCCAATCATTTTCATAGCAAACTATCAAATCACCACCCTTTCATGATCTTACACGATCAGTGAATGAACCCAGTTAGTAGGGAAGACTAGGCTATTGAATACAAACATTCAACAAAGGCCATAGATATAGCGGCTGGGGTCAGGAAAACCAATACATTACTCCAGGACTGGCATTAGAAATTGTGGGGCCTAGGGTTGCCACCTTTTCTTCCAAAAAATACCGGCCTTGGTACTGCCTCCTTAGACTCAATATTGGCCTAATGCAAATTTTTTACCAGCCTGCCAGTGGCAACCCTGGTGGGGCTCCTTACAGAACAAATGGTTTACTCCCCCACTCAATTTCTCCCTCCCTCCTTTCCTTGCTATTACAGCCACAGCACCTGTTTGTGTCCACATAACTTGCCATATCACCATCTTACAGCGCACACGGAACTTGAAACTGCACCCACCTTGTACTCACAAGTCTTGCCAGAACACCCAGGACATGCCCCAGCACCCAGATTACACACCAAAAACACGACCCAATACCCTGATGGCACCCCAGAACATGCCCCAGCACCCAGATTACACACCTAGGACTTGCCGTATCCTACAGTTTGCACATCCAGAACATGCTTCAGCCAGCAACCATACTGAACACCCAGAACATTCCCCAGCCAACACACAGATTGCACACCCAGGTCTTGCCCCAGCACCCATATTGCATCTCAAAAACATGCCCCAGTACCCAGATTGCACAATCAGAACATGGCCAGGCATCCAGATTGCACACCCAGAATATGCAGATGTAGATTGCTACTACATTCAGTGATATGTGGGAATTATGATTTATGAGTAACATTTGTACAAAAAACATTACTATGGATTCTGCATGGTCTGGTACAGTGGATGGGGTGACACCATGAGTTACTGCACTGGATGACATGAAGCCTAGTGACACCACTGACTGGTATTGTTATTGCACAAGGGATGTTAGATTGGTTTTGGAAGAAATATATGTTAATGTATATTCATACATATCTGTGAATTCGCTACCTAACAGTGAAGTTACTAATCGGAGTATGGGATGGGTGCATATTAATATGGAGAATTAATAATAACAGGTTGATTGACAAGGGAACTGCACCATTCTGGACAAAATGTTAATTTTTTTCCAATCAACTATTGTATTTTCAAGTATGCTATTTTTACCTATATTTGACACTTTTCACTATTTTAAAAAAACATTTTTTGCCAATAATGTGTGAAATTCTCCAAATCAAACCTGGAGAATTGTAATCATTGAATTGTGACTAAAATTACCAAGTTTAGTTGCAGATTGGGGCTACATGGATAGGAGAATCCTATACATTCTACTGACATTTAATCACATTTTGAATAAACCGAATGCATTTGAATTGACAATTCTTGTATAATAACCCAATTGCACTTCAAATGATTCATATCGATCAGCCAAATTGTGGGGTTTTCTGCAATTCAGCTATTTTACTAGAATTTTGCAAATAAGGGTCTGTTCCTACAATGTTATTTGATTGTTTTTCTATGAAATCCTTTATTACTGTGAGAGAAAAAGAACATATTGCTGTTGTTCTTATGATGAGGTATTTAAACATTAATTATGCCATGGGGGTTTTAATGTTGATTAAAATGTCATGTATGATGTACATGTGTGTGTCTTTCATGGTGCTTGCACTAATTGGGAAATGTAGGGACAGGTGCAGCCCAGAGGGGCTGGAACCTAGATTAACTTCCTCATCTCACTCTGAAGGTCTTCAGTCTCTGTATTAAACAGCTAAATGGCCAGTAAAGCCTTTTTGATTTCTTTCTTTTTTTTTTGTTGGTGAGTTCACTAAGCCGTTACAGGTCCAGTGTGAATAAAGCCAGTGACATATGAGAATGGTAGGGCAGTGTTCATGCATGTGCAAAATGAAATGCTCACACATTGAAAGTATACAATAACATAGAAACATAGAATGTGTCGGCAGATAAGAACCATTTGGTCCATCTAGTCTGCCCCAATTTTTCTGAATATTTGTATTAGTCCCCCGTTCCCGGTCTTATAGCTAGGAGAGCCTTGTGTCTATCCCACGCATGCTTAAAATCCTTGACTGTGTTTACCTCTACCACTTCTGCTGGAAGGCTATTCCATACATCCACTACCCTCTCAGAAAAGTAATACTTTCTGCTATTACTTTTAAATTGTTGCCCCTCTAATTTAAGACTATGTCCTCTAGTTGTGGTAGTTTTTCTTCTTTTAAATATACTCTCTTCCTTTACTGTGTTGATTCCCTTTATGTATTTAAATGTTTCTATCATATTCCCCCTGTTACGTCTTTCCTCCAAGCTATACATGTTAAGAGCATGCTTGTAATGTATTATCTGTGGTGGCAGGTTTTGTACTGAACTCTTCTGGCTCTCACAGTAAATAGTGAGAAAGGCTGGAGTACTTATGTATTATGAAGGGAATGGGGGGGACGAGGACGACTATATATATAGCATTTTTCAAAGAAAGTACCCTGACAATAATCAAAATCTGATTTTTACTGAAACAGTAACTTAAAAAAAAAAATAGACTTAACTTCTGTTACTTCTAAGATTCTCTGTATTTCGTTGAGTATCTCATGATCACCTAGAAGTCAGAAACAGAATAGCAGATTATCTTTTGTGCAAACAAGCACAGGTCTGACCTGGATAACATTCTATCTTGCAAGACAATTGCCAGTCTCTACCTTGTCTGAGATATCCCAACTCAGGCAATCTGTGGCCTCAGATTTAATCATCGTATCAGATTAATTTCTTCTACTGTTCCTTTTAGTATCTACAATTTAGCCCAAAGAGATATTCAGTCTCAGTAATGAAAATGCTATTTAAAAAAAAGTTTTATTTAGTGAACAAAAAAAAAAAATGATTGCAGCCAACGAGGTTGTCTACATGTTTGTAGTAGCACTGGCAATCTGTGGATAACTGTTGGTTATCTGGATTCCAGGTGTTAATGAATATCTACTCTCGTTGACTCTGAAATGCAGGGTTTTTGTAATGACAGACATTTTATGTTAGTTAAGTAGACTCTATAATACTTAAGTAGATTGTCTCTTTATTACTTCATGCTAAGTGATTAGCACCCATGGATCTTGGATGCCAATAGCAGTGGTGTATCTTGATTTTGTGCTGCCCTAGGCAGACAAAATCCGGGCACCCCCCTACCCAAGCTGCACACCCACGTTACACACCTAAGACATGACCCATCATTCAGACTCACATCAAGCTTACACTCCCATCACACTCAGTCACACACTCCTACTCCCATCACACTCAGTCACACACTCCTACTCCCATCACGCACACTCTGACTCCCATCACACTCAGTCACACACACTGTCTCCCATCACACACACTCTGACTCCCATCACACACAGGTCACACACACTGTCTCCCATCACACACACTCTGACTCCCATCACACTCAGTCACACACAGTCTCCCATCACGCTCAGTCACACACACTGTTTCCCATCACACACACTCTGACTCCCATCACACTCAGTCACACACACTGTCTCCAATCACACACACTCTGACTCCCATCACACTCAGTCAAACACACTGTCTCCCATCACACTCAGTCACACACACTGTCTCCCATCACACACACTCTGACTCCCATCACACACAGGTCACACACACTGTCTCCCATCACACACACTCTGACTCCCATCACACTCAGTCACACACAGTCTCCCATCACGCTCAGTCACACACACTGTTTCCCATCACACACACTCTGACTCCCATCACACTCAGTCACACACACTGTCTCCAATCACACACACTCTGACTCCCATCACACTCAGTCAAACACACTGTCTCCCATCACACTCAGTCACACACACTGTCTCCAATCACACACACTCTGACTCCCATCACACTCAGTCACACACACTGTCTCCCATCACACACACTCTGACTCCCATCACACACAGGTCACACACACTGTCTCCCATCACACACACTCTGACTCCCATCACACTCAGTCACACACAGTCTCCCATCACGCTCAGTCACACACACTGTTTCCCATCACACACACTCTGACTCCCATCACACTCAGTCACACACACTGTCTCCAATCACACACACTCTGACTCCCATCACACTCAGTCAAACACACTGTCTCCCATCACACTCAGTCACACACACTGTCTCCCATCACACACACTCTGACTCCCATCACACACAGGTCACACACACTGTCTCCCATCACACACACTCTGACTCCCATCACACTCAGTCACACACAGTCTCCCATCACGCTCAGTCACACACACTGTTTCCCATCACACACACTCTGACTCCCATCACACTCAGTCACACACACTGTCTCCAATCACACACACTCTGACTCCCATCACACTCAGTCAAACACACTGTCTCCCATCCCACTCAGTCACACACACTGTCTCCAATCACACACACTCTGACTCCCATCACACTCAGTCACACACACTGTCTCCCATCACACACACTCTGATTCCCATCACACTCAGTCACACACACACACACACACACACACACACACAGTCTCCCATCACACACACTCTGACTCCCATCACACTCATTCACACACACTGTCTCCAATCACACACACTCTGACTCCCATCACACTCATTCACACACACTGTCTCCAATCACACACACTCTGACTCCCATCACACTCATTCACACACACTGTCTCCAATCACACACACTCTGACTCCCATCACACTCAGTCACACACACTGTCTCCCATCACACACACTCTGACTCCCATCACAATCAGTCTCACACACACACACACACTCTCTCTCCCATCAGCACTTACCTTTCCTTGGTGGCTAGTGGCAGGCAGCATGGTCCCTCCATGCTGCCTGTTCGGCTTCCCGGCGATTGTGCCGACAGGTCACGTGACCGGGCGCGCGTATGACGTCAGCGCGCCCGTCACGTGACCTTTCGGCACTTCCGTGTCGGCACACTGCACCGGGAGCCGAACAGGCAGCACGGAGGTTTCTCTGTGCTGCCTGTTCGGCTCCCCGTGCAGCCTGGCAGGCAGAGCGTTGGTGAGGGGGGATCTTCCGATCCCTTCTCACCTCAGTCTCTGCCTGCAAGCGCGGTGGGGTTTTTTTTTTTTTTTTAAAGGGCCAGATTTTTTTTTTTTATTGATTTTTTTTCCAGTGCTGGGGGGCGCTGCCGCCCCCCAAAATTTGCCGCCATAGGCATCCGCCTAGGATGCCTCGCGGTAAATACAGCACTGGCCAATAGTCTGTGTTATTTTGGCTGTTGATACACAACTGTTGCCTCTTTGTCTTCTAGAGTAGTATTCCCCTAGTTTCACTGAATGTCAAGAATATGGGCTCTGATTTTTAGGGGATGAAAACCATAACTCTGGAATGCATTCATTAAAAAGTGAACTGTGCTGAACTAATAAGTAAAGTGTGAATGAACTGAAAAAACAAAGATTAATAGACTATTTGGAAAGATAGGCAAGTTGCAGAATGTTTCCATCCTGTCACTTTTTATGTCACCATGATTAGACAGTGTGGCTCTAGCAATCTATACATGTGATTACTAGATCAATTTCTGCATTTTCTACATACAATGGTAATTTCGATACCAGAATCTTGGCTGAATTGTTAATTGCATGAATGGCACTAGGTTGTTCAACCAGATTTTACTCAAATGATCTGTAATTCATTTTAAAAATGAACCAGTCACAAAAAAATATAAAAGGTTTCTTTGAATAGTTCAGCATATTTTAACATTATTATCTACTAATGTGAATTACCAATTGCTAGGGACATTTATGTAAAACATTAAGTAAAACTTCCCTGTCTTCTGATAATTGCACCATGAAATAAATATTTTAAAAGATGGATGATGAGCATCCAATCAGAAAAATGAGGCCAGGTGCATGTTGGGAGTTATTCTATGTGCAGCTAGTGAGGAATGCTAATGCAAATGTGACATGGCTGAACAATTTAGTAAATGTTAACACAACATATAGACAGTTACTTATGCTCTATTGATTCAGGTAAAGTGACAATTGCAGTTGGGAATACCCTAATTTATGTACATTTGTGTCTGTCGGCTTTACTGATCCATTCATTATCATTCCTTACATCAAAACCTGTTAGCAGGTCTTGGGAAATTGAATTACCCATGTTTGGTGCTTTACTTAAATCTCACAACTCAGTATAGTAGGACATGGTGAAACACTGTACTGAACAGAATGTTACAACATGGGCATCCAAGATACAGTCCATGGGCTAAATGCATCCTGTCACCATGGGTTGGCCCACCAGACTTTCACAAATAATATTAACGCTCATGTTAAGGCCACAGGCATGTACAGGAATCTGATACATTTAGCCTTCTTATATCAGGTATGCAGCCTTATAATCATGTACATAAAGTCATGTACATTATAGTCATATACATAAAGGGAATCAACACAGTAAAGGAAGAGAGTATATTTCAAGAAGAAAACTACCACAACTAGAGGCAGGGGCGTCACTAGGGTTGGTGTCACCCGGTGCGGAAACTCATGGTGTCACCCCCCTGGATTTCCTCCAATACAATGCCAAACAGATTCCTTAGTAATGCCAATTAGATGGCCTATTAACTATGCCACACACAGGAGCCCCATAACTATGCCACACACAGGAGCCCCATAACTATGCCACACACAGGAGCCCCATAAATTATGCAACACCAGAGCCCCATAAATTATGCCACACCAGAGCCCCACTATTTATGCCTCACCTCTGCCCAATTAATTATGCCACACACACAGGTGCCCCATAATTATGCCACACACACACAGGTGCCCCATAATTATGCCACACAAAAGAGTCCCTTAATTATGCCACACAATGAGTCCCTTAATTATGCCACACATGGTGCCCAATAAATATGCCACACACAAGCGCCCCATAATTATGCACACATGGGACCGCCATTAATTATGCAACACACAGGAGCCCCACGAGGTGACAATTGTACAATTATAGATACCAGTAATATTGTGCCAGTCAGATACCAGTAATATTGTGCCATTCAGATACCAGTAGTATTGTCCCACTCAGAGCCCAGTAATATTGTGCCACTCAGAGCCCAGTAATAGTGTGCCAGTCAGATACCAGGAATATTGTGCCATTCAGAGCCCAGTAGTATTGTCCCACTCAGAGCCCAGTAATATTGTGCCAGTCAGATACCAGTAATATTGTGCCATTCAGATACCAGTAGTATTGTCCCACTCAGAGCCCAGTAATATTGTGCCACTCAGAGCCCAGTAATAGTGTGCCAGTCAGATACCAGGAATATTGTGCCATTCAGAGCCCAGTAGTATTGTCCCACTCAGAGCCCAGTAATATTGTGCCAGTCAGATACCAGGAATATTGTGCCATTCAGAGCCCAGTAATATTGTGCCAGTCAGATGCCAGTAATATTGTGCCAGTCAGAGCCCAAAAATATTGTGCCACTCAGAGCCCAGTAATTTTGTGCCAGTCAGATACCAGGAATATTGTGTCATTCAGATACCAGTAATATTGTGCCACTCAGAGCCCAGCAATATTGTGCCAGTCAGATACCAGTAATATTGTGCCAGTCAGAGCCCAGTAATATTGTGCCAGTCAGATACCAGTAATATAGTGCCAGTCAGAGCCCAGGAATATTGTGCCAGTCAGAGCCCAGTAATATTGTGCCAGTAAGAGCCCAGGAATATTGTGCCATTCAGAGCCCAGTAATAGTGTGCCAGTCAGAGCCCAGTAATATTGTGCCAGTCAGAGCCCAGGAATATTGTGCCATTCAGAGCCCAGTAATAGTGTGCCAGTCAGAGCCCAGTAATATTGTGCCAGTCAGAGCCCAGTAATATTGTGCCAGTCAGATCCCAGTAATATTGTGCCAGTCAAAGCCCAGTAATATTGTGCCAGTCAGATACCAGAAATATTGTGCCAGTCAGAGCCCAGTAATATCGTGCCAGTCAGAGCCCAGTAATATTGTGCCAGTCAGATACCAGGAATATTATGCCAGTCAGAGCCCAGTAATATAGTGCCAGTCAGAGCCCAGTAATAAAGTGCTCGTTTTAAACCACCCTCCTCCCCCCCCCCCCCCTTCCCCGAGTAGCTGCTGCTCAGTGTCCCCGGATGGACGCCTCCTCCGTGCAGTCTTCCCTCCTGCACGGAGGAGGGAAACACAGTCACCGGATGTGACGTAACGTGCCGGCAGCACCGGTGCGGTCCGCCCGCCCCCCCCCCCCCCCCCTCGGGACGCCACTGACTAGAGGTCATAGTCTAAAATTAGAGGGGCAACTATTCAAAAGTAATATCAGGAAGTATTACTTAACTGAGTGGGTAGTGGATGAATGGAATGGCCTTCCAACAGAAGTGGTAGAGGTAAACACACCCAAGGATTTTAAGCATGCGTGGGATAGGCACAAGGCTATCCTAGCTATAAGATAGGGAACTGGGGACTAATAAAAGTACTTAGAAAATTGGGCAGACTAGATGGACCAAATGATTCTTATCTGCCGCCACATTCTATGTTTCTACATGTAGCATGTACAGTAATGTGGTAAATAGCTTATTATAAAGATACCCAATTTTCAGGACACCCTGATTCATGATAAGTAAATCTTGACAGTGCCACATTGCTTATATGGCCCCTAAATCTTCTATTGAAACACTATAATATCACTATATTATACTTCTGTATTAAATATGAGTATGGTGTATAGACCTATTAGGATGAAAGCTTGCACTAAAATACTCAGTTAGCAGATAAAGATAGTAGCGCGTCTCTGAGGTCTGCAACCTAACTTGGCTCATGCAGATAATGGGAGTTTTCCAAGGTCACACACAGTTAACAAAGGGATTTGAACCAAATCCTTCAATACGAGTGATATTCCATTTCACTGATACCAATATAAGCCTCAGTTTCTGCATTGCTTCCATTGGTTGTACATTCACCGACCCACTACAAAAAAAAGTTCTGAAACCTGTATCAATGAATGAAAGAGTTAATATTTCGTTCAGGAGATAAGCTGATCGTCATCTTGGCCCCGCCCCTTAGCCCTGCTGCAGACAGAGAAACCCGATCCTACTCTTATAGCAGAAGAAATTCAATGTCTTCATCCTCGGGAGATGGGTCCTGAAGACAGGAAGCTGAGGTGCTTAATGGAGACAACTCTGTATCCCAGTGGAATGGGGGCTGGGAATTGGTAGCAGTATAATGAGACAAAAATAGTATACAGGAAACAGTAATGAATGAATGATGCCTTAACAACCCAACTGTTTAAGGACTGATGAATAAAAAGGACAAGCATTGTAGCGAAGTCTCTTCTTGCAGAGTTCCAATTACACATAGACAACCTTCAGACACTTCTGTCAAGTTACTGATTTGATAGTGATGAATTGACAAACTAAGTGATAACCTTGTCAACAGCCCTTCATGTGACATGTAGCTTAAAAAATATCCCCGAACAGCACAACCCACCTACCACTCAGCTCATATCCCTACCAGAAGACAGGAAATTGACTATCAGGCTTATTATAACCGGTCATTGAAGGGTTAACTTGATTAAGTGTGTCCTCTACAACACGAGAGCTAGTTTCTAGAACAGGCACATCTTGACCTAATATCTGTTGCATTGATACTGCTAGTCAGAGACTGTATTAACAGAACTTTGAGTACCAAGGACAGCTTTGCTGCCTCTCCCCTCCTTTTTCAATCTACTTGCTTTGATTCCTGCTGTTTACTCCAAGGCTCCAAGGCAGGTCTGTAGCTGCCTTTATCTAGTAGCTGAACCTGCTGCATGAACGCCTGCTGAGGAATAAGAGATGCTTGGCTTGAGGAGGGGGGAGGCATTGCTAGATTGCTGATATAATGATCACATGATGACCTACAACAGGGTCAGGGACAACAGGACCGTCCTTGTAAGGAATGCACAGCTCTGGAACAGTTAATCAAATGGTAACAATTTGGAATAGTGCAAAATCAGCTGACCTTGTTACTATTTTCTTTCATACTGTTTTCTTTTAATCTCTCTTTCTCTATATAGTAGTGTCCAAGCTGTGTTACTGGAAGCAACCACTAGCATGTTCAGCCAGCCATGGGTTAGAACATGTAGACTGGCTGAAAGACTGACAAGTTGTGATTGGCACCTCGTGCACTGTGGCAATGTAATACATAAAATATAACATGAAGCAGCGTTAGTAATCCTGATGATCATAGTAGGTATACTGGTTAGCAGACAACCTAGTCTAAAGATGGCTGGGGTTTCTTGTGGCAGACCTTACTGTGTCTGATTCAATGGATTTGTGTCTATTAAACTACACAATGTGCCAAAAAAAATTACCAGTCATATGCAAGGGCTAGCCACTGCAGCTGTTACTCCAGCTGCTGTGGACACTAATTCCCATAATGCCAAATGAGGGCACGGGAGCTGGAGTTTCCCACTCTTACTTCAACATAACATACTCCGGTCAAGTCTTTTCAGATTTAAGAACAGTTTTGTAATTTCGCTTTAGATAAATGCTTTTACTCTTTGAATGCCTGGGTTGCAATCTTTACATTTCATTGATATGAGTATATGAAGCACATACAGTGTTAGTATAAGCCAGTGGTGACACGTCAGCTCTTATGGCTTAAATTATAAGAATAAATATATATAGCACCATGTGTTATTATACTGTGATAAGATCTTTGGGTATCTGTTTGCGATGAGCATGTTCATAGTGAGGAACAAATACATTTTACACACAAAATGGACAAGTCCTATAGGGGACATGATTCAAAATGAGTGAATGAATGATTATAAATGTACAGTGGCATGTACTACAATGTGCGTAAATATATATGCATCCCACATGTACTGATTATACACCTTATACAAACACAGAGATCAACTGTATAACAGTGTTCATATCTCATTTTCTCTCTTGTTTATATAAATGAATATGACGCATGTCTCTATGTAGCTATTGTCTGTCTATCTAAATAATGGGGTCTCCAAGTTAGCCAGATAGATGGACACATACTATACATGCTACACTGTAGCAAAACATAATACAATTAGTTATATATAGCCATTCCACGTGATGCAGAAATTAGTTATTCTGCAACATTTGGAAATATCCCCACATTCAGAAATGACTCAGAATTTCTGAATCGAGAAACCATCTTTTTTCTTTTACGATTTATCAACATGACAATGTGGAGGTAGAAGGAAGGGGGTGTCATACCATCTGGGAAGCTCTTTATAGAAATATTCTAATGAGTGAATGTGGTGTTCTGTCATTTAAATATACTTCGTGATAGAGCATAATGAAGATTGTCCCACACTGAATATCAGGTTTAGAAATATAGTTAATTGTATGTGTATAAATATATTATCCCATTCACTTTTCGTTCCCCCACACCAATTCACTGATATTCCCTTTTATACCCTCCTGCTAATGGAAAAGGGTGTGAAGGTAATATACAGGCATACTGTGCCAGCTGATTAAAAGACTCTACCCAATTCGCATCCATACACAGTGGGGGTCTTTAACTCTTTCACCGACACAGATGTGTTTAATTCATAGAATTAAAATCTATTACAATACCCATTTCCGCTCTCCAGACCCCTAAATGTTCCCTCCTAGATATAATATTAATAAATGCATGTATTGCCATTTTAATCACGCAAACTTATTCAATTTGATCCGAATTTACATCACAGGTGTTTGAACTCTGATTCCTAATTTCGGATCTGTTTGTCCGATGAGCTATACTTGCATAGTGTGATCCCCAATTAAATGCACCTTTGTGTAAGTGAAAGAGAGCAAGCTGTTTCATCCCTGGACCTCCTTAATGCCATCACGCCTTCCCATAACACAATTAAAAAGGAATTCCTCCCAGTGTGAGGAGCGTGCCTCCTCCCTGTGCTATATAAGGGGCTGGTACTGCAGCAGTTCAGGCACTCAGTGGACAGCTCCTAGTGCTGAAAAGACATACCCCGAGTTAAAGTTCCGTAGCTGGTCACGCCAGTGGTGCTGAAGGACAAGAGACACCAAGAAGGACTTTGTACCTAAACAAGCCATGATTCCAGGAGCTTGCTGGAGATGTTTGCTCCTCTCTTTCTTTTTTCTGACAGGATCTGCACAAAATTTTGCACAGACAAGGTTTATATGCACCTCAGTGCCTGTAGACGTGGATATGTGCACTTCTTCAATGCAGAACAGTGGTCCTACTGAAGATTTGAAGACCACTATACTGCAACTGCGAGAGACGGTTCTCCAGCAGAAAGAGACGATTATGAATCAGAAGGACACTATCAGGGAACTGACCACCAAACTAGCCAGGTGTGAGGGTCACACGCCCTTGGAGATTCCTTCAAATGAGCCGAAACTTGGTGCCAATGGCTCAAGAAAAAAGGAAACTGGGACTTCTAAAAACACAATGGGAGATTTGTCCAGGACCCCTACAGCCGAGACCCTGACCCAGCTTGGACAAACTCTGCAATCACTTAAAACACGGTTAGAAAACTTAGAGGTGAGCTTTATTGTTCTTTGTGCAGGTTTTGGAACCCTTCAAAGCGTTAACTGGCTAAATAGACTTATTAAACATATATTATAAATTACATATTTCAGTCTGCTCTATGACCCATGAGGTTGACTTATAATTCAATGTTACTATTAATTTTGCTTTCCTCACAGTTTCTCAAATACAGTGGTAGATTGTAAACTGAATGATCTTAAAATCGCATAATGGGTTTTTTAAATATCTGGAATTAACAATATATTTACCTTAAAGCCCTATCTTTCCGTGACTCGGAAGGAACCAGGGGCCACTGTAGGCTGGCGGAACACTAAAAAAACATTACTAAGATGCACATTTTAATATAAATCAATTAATCTAAGTGCAAAAGTTTTCGCGTTAATCCCATATCCATGTTTAACAACATGTGCCAATGAATCTTAATATACACAAAGAAAGGAATGCAAGACTTATTTCCAAATGTGTGTGTTGTTCAAAGTAGTGATGTAATATTATGATAAATCTGGGACACACTTGCATGCATGTTGCATGAGGAGCCCAATACAACTGTTTAAATTGCTTCTATGGTAGGGCTACCTTGCTGTGTGCAATGCCTCCGTCATCCAGTTATCTAAGACAATAAGCTTTTAATTCGTTTAATTTAGAAAGTACAGTGTTAGAGATGTTTGCAGCAATCCACTTACACCCCCCGCCTCTTGCAGATGTACAGTAGAGGCAATTCATCCGCACAAGCCAACAGCCTGAAAGATCTGCTGCAAAGCAAGATAGACGACTTGGAGAAGCAAGTTTTGTCCAGAGTCAATAACCTTGAGGAAGGCAAAACCAATCTTAAAAATGAAACAGAGCAGAGGGGGAAGATTGAGAGCACACTGACTTCCCTTCACCAGAGGATCTCTGACCTGGAAAAAGGTAAAGGGGGGAACAAAGGCGGGAGAGAGCGGGAATGCATGTGTATCCCATTTACCCAGATGCAGTCAACATCTGGTTCTTCAGCTGCTCTGAACCGCAGCTCCCATAATCCTCATCCGGGGAAGATGGGTTTGTAACGCATACATTACTGAGCCGCTCTATTATAAACGCGTTTGGGATGCAAGGTTCTGGAAACTAAAATCGTATCAACCTCAGCCTGCCCCGTGTTGTATTTACCGATCGATGCTGCTTCCGAACGTTATCGCTCTATTGTGATTATGTTTGTGCCATTAAATTGAATATCCAAACCTTGTTAACAGCCTGAAGGAAATCACTGGTGATTAATTGTGGATTGGTGCAAGACGTAATTGGAGTTCAGATCAATGCCTCGCCAAATGACAGTCAATGTTATATTTCTACAAGAATAATTTATTACTTCCAATGTAGTAACAGTTTGTTACATTTATCTACATCCAAATATATAAATACACACAGATATATCAAACATATATATAGAACGGTCGGTGCATACATATATACATGCGATGATATACAGTAGTATATAGACCAATAAAGCGCTATCATATTTCGCAGCGCAGTACAATGCATGAATGGGGGATGTAACAAATTGTAGCCATTATTTTACCCACATTGTGCACCTTGCAAACTATTGTGGCTTAATTATAATTATAAAACCGTAAAAATGATTTATTGTGAAACAGACAATGTCATAATAACGCTCTCTGAAATAACGTATTATCGTTAATTTCTATTTATCAGCACAGTTTTAGAAATATGCTGCTCCCCACGACTTCCTAAGCACTATGTGGCTGAGGTGACCTGAGGCACATTAAGTTCTCTCAGCGTTTTCCTCTGCCCAGGCGTCAGTTCTGTTTTCAGCAGGGCCTCATTCAAGCTTGCATACTAGGTATACTCGCTGAATATTGATCAATGCTTGTAATTTGTTGCTTTACAGGGTTGTAACAGAGAACAAGTTCTCTACCATATCCATCCTGGCATGGATTAAATGTAACTTTGATGAGGGCCGCAGCAGGGACGCCCCCTTTTGCCCAGAACTTGTACTTGCATACAGAATTTGTTCAAGGAATATCTGAAGGATTGGACTGAAATATTTGGTAGTCTTTTCAGTTCCCAATTTTTAACTAGAACCTAGATGCTGTACACCCCTGTCTGCATTTCGGCTTATAACAATTTTTTGCACAGATCTGACAGACAAATAGGTCCTTGGCCAACTCTGTGGTTGTTTTCATTTTCTGCCCAGGCCAGAAGGAAAACAGACCTGCTGACAAATTCCAGCTCACCTTTCCTCTGAGAACCAACTACATGTATGCCAAGGTGAAGAAGAGCCTTCCTGAGATGTATGCCTTCACAGTGTGCATGTGGCTCAAATCCAATGCCTCTCCTGGTGTGGGCACCCCATTCTCATATGCTGTTCCTGGGCAAGCCAATGAACTGGTGCTGATTGAGTGGGGGAACAACCCTATGGAAATACTCATTAATGACAAGGTAACAAGTCAAAGTGAGGACTTTCCACATTCTATTCATTGATTAGCCTCACCTCTTAATCATAATTGAGTCTACCTGGCATTAAGACCATCCATCCATTGAATCCATTTACCCAGCCCTTCACACTGTTCATCCATCCATCAGCTTATCTACTCATTCATGCACTCCATCCATCTCTTTATCTACCTAGGTCATCCACTCACCTACATTTCCATTCAGTCTTCAACCCACTCACCTATTTATTTATCTACATACATTTATCCACTAATGCCATTTATCAATGTACCTTTTAGATCCATCCCATTCTATCAGATCCATTCATCCGTTCTCTCTATATCTCCCTTGAGTTTCTTCTCTACAAGTATCTCATGGAAGAGTGCTGAGAAAGAGACCACAAAGAGTCCACCTTGAACAGTTCATTGTGTTTAATAATAACATGTCTGCTTCCAGCAGATTTGTTTAAAACTAAATGTATCTTCCACAGGTGGCAAAATTGCCTTTTGTGATTAATGATGGCAAATGGCACCATATCTGCATTGCATGGACAACAAGGGATGGAGTGTGGGAAGCTTACCAGGATGGGATGCTGAGGGGAAATGGAGAAAATCTAGCTCCGTACCATCCAATCAAGCATCAGGGGGTTTTGGTCCTGGGACAGGAGCAGGTAAGATTGCTGGAAACAATACACACAAACACACACACAAACAACTTTGATAAGATCTTAACATTTAATTGAATGTCCATCATGACAAAAAATGTTTTAAAGTGCATTGCGTTCCACGTAACAAGCAATCCCCCTTTTAAAATAATGGGTGAGGCCCTGGGTACACATGAGGTATGATGTACATGATGGTGATGTCAATGTGCATGCTCAGTGTGCACACTGTATACAATGATGCATTCATATGCAGTGAATTCCAATGCCTCTTCATAGAGAAGCAAGGGATTTAGAAAGCAGTGTGCATTCATTGGGCATTTCCATTCATTTCTCAGGAAACACACACTTTTATATATATATTAACTAAGCCATAAATATTTTTTACATGAAACAGATAAAACTACTAAGTTAAATGGAAGAATAGTTAGATAACAGTAATTTATTTTATCAAGGGAAACTGGGGACATCATTTTTTCCCCCTTTATTTTCACAAGGATACACTAGGAGGTGGATTCGATGCTACACAAGCTTTTGTTGGTGAACTGGCTCATTTCAACATCTGGGACCGTAAACTTACTGTCGGAGACGTCTATAACCTGGCTACATGCAGCACCAAGGCATTGACCGGTAATGTCATCAGCTGGGCAGAGACCAACATAGAAATATTTGGTGGTGCCACCAAGTGGACATTCGATGCATGTCGTCAGATCAACTAAAGCCCCCCGAGACTGGATATCATTTTTTCCGCATAACGATATCATCGGTATCATCCTGCACCCCGCCTTCAAACTGAGGGCTCATCAAGAACAAGGTTGTTTCATTTTTTCTATCCTGCAAAAACTGAAAATGAAAAAAAAAAAAAAGTCATAAAAATAAGCAAAACAAAATGATATAATATATGTAGAAATAATAACTCAGCCAAGCTACTTGTTTTACCATAATGAAGTCACCTTTCACGTCTTGAAGCTTGGCGTCAGAGGGTTCAGGGCTTTCAGAAAAGGCACAAAGGCTATTAAAGGTGAGCAGGGATAAAAATGATAGGATTTTTAGGGAGAGATTTTCACTTTTTTGTATTAATGAAGATCCTTGGAAAGTTTGGTTTTCGTATTGCCAACTTAGTTTAACCTATTAGCTGCTGGAGTGGTCTGCAGGGCTTTTCATAGCAATGGATTACAAGTGCCCTTCAGCAGGGATAGGTTTAACCCTGAGTGCCTTGAGCTGGTGCAACTATTGAGCACATTATGTCTTCATCTGAATACTTTTAGACATTCTCTTTAACTTCTTATAATTACCGTGATCACAATAAATCTGTGTTATGCTTTTTGTTAGAGGCACTTATGTTGTTTGCCAGCTTTATTCATTTTTTTTCCAGATTGCCGTCTGTGAATGGTATAATCTGAATCACATTTAAGAGCCTCAAACTATTAGGTTCTTTTTGTTGTTTTCAATATCTCCAGCAGATGCTTCAAGCATGACAGTCAAATCTCACACTCCTTCCTCAGGATAGGGGACTCAGAGGCACAGTAGCATATTTCTTTCCCATTTGTGAATATGGATTTTATTTGAAAGACAATAGTACTTGTAAATATATATACTTTGTGGCTGAGCAAATTTTTGTTTTGTACCACACTCGTGCATGACTCCTTTGTCATTTTCAAAATGTTTTTTCTCCAAAAAATATCAGACAGCCCTCCACATATTTCTTTAAAAGAGAAAACTCCATGTGAAATTTAATTTGTTTATATACAAATGAAATGTTTTATACAGGAATGTACCAGCTGTATGAGAAGACTCCATAGTAACCAATCTTACTGTAAAAGAAGATAAAAAAAAATAGACACAAACGTCTTTCTACAAAATGCTGTGTATCGTATCTCCATTTTGAACCCTAAATTAATTAAGTTTTTCTTTAAAAGACAAACAAAGGCATTTGACTTTTGCATTTTATGGGCCTTTATAAGTTGGCTATAAATTTCTTTTGGGTTTTATATTAGGTGACTTGCACTATTTGCCATAGTTTCTATAAATTTTTTACATGGTGGTTCAACACACCTCTGTTGAACTATCGTATCTTGTAAGCCAGTCAAACTCCACAGGTGTTTGTTGTCTTGTAGTGCACAGAGAGTTCCCTGCACACTCTCCAACATAGCCATAAACAATCCCTACACTAAAGATGTCAAAATGTATTCCTGCTCCTCCTTGTAATCCCTCTTGCACTGGATAAACATGCCTCACTCAGGTAAATGTTATTTATGATAGACACTGTTATACAGACAGTACATTGTTTTGCCTAAATACTGTGTAAAGCCCCCTCTGGATATATTTAAAATGTTTTAATTCTCTAGTTAAAGGGGGATATTGTGATCGTTGCCTCCGGCAAGCAGTCGCTTGTCCCAAAAGCCTTGCTCCTTTTGATAACTCAATGTTAAATATCACGTTGTAAAAGGAAATTTATAATCTATGAAGTTATTTTGTAATACAATTTTGAAAAAAAAAATATACATATATATATATAAATATATATCAAATTCAACTTGGGCTACCCTCCCCCAAATTATTGTAAAAAAAATGATAAAATAAAGAAATGTCGAAAAATCACTTATTTTCACAAAAACAAATACAGTATGTTTTCTATGAACATGGTTTACTTGATCTCTATGAATATGGACTGTAGTGGTCACCAAAGACCCCCCTGAGGTTTTAGGGTGGTGTGTTATATATTTTTGTCTGCACGGTGGGTGGACACTGCAGCGTTGGATGGACAAAGAAGTCGATACTTTAAGGAGCGTGTATGAAGCTGACCACATCAGAGCTTGCATGGTGGGTTGAGGGTGTACTACAGAGCTATAATCTCAGTCTTTCATGGCTATTCCGTCATTTGAATGTCCCATTGCTCCATTGTCCAAGAATAACTGGCTCCTTGACATCTTAACACAAATATCTAATTCATATTGCCAGTCCTACAGAGATGTCAAGTGGTCAATGGGATGTTTCAATGGTGAATATGTTCCATTCAGCTAAAGAACGATAGCATCTACATTTGCTTACCAAAGCTGTAAACGCCTCTTCGTGATCTTGTCATCACAGCCTTTAAAAAAAAAACAAAAAACCCCCCCTCTCTCTGGATTTTAACCCTTTGAGTGCTGGAAGCGTTATGCAGCAACACGCTGTTCACCACCCCTAGGCACTCAAAACTGTAGATAACCACAGATTAGCAAAAGCGATATTTGGTCCTTTTTCATGTTTCACTTTGTTATTCATGCTTTTATGTTGGTTTTACTGCTGATATTAATTGTTGACTTTATTTTTACACAATAAAAAAAGAGAACGAGCAACCTGGTGTTTTTTTTTTTTTTTAATCTCTTTTCATACAACAATTTATGTTGCCTGAACACATTTTCAGTAGTATTGCTGGTTCTGAGGATTATATGTTTTGCAGTACTTAAAACGTGTGACATAATACTTAAGCATCACTAAGTATGGTACAGAAAACAACCAGAGTCATGTTTCTATGTCTGGTACCCATAGATCTTTATGCCTGGAACTCCAGCAGAGAGCATCATGGAAATGCTGGGCTCAGATAGTAGAGACAATTTATTTACTTCTGGCTTTGATTGCTTGTATTTCTGTGTCCTTCAGTCGACTAGAAACAAATATGCAATTTTACACTGATTTAGCAGAAGATTGAGCTATATAGCTACATATTGTAGCATACTGCTAATGGGTTGGATAAATAAACAGTATGGATGAACTAATTTGTATACTTATATGTATATATATTCTAAAATGCTAATTAATGTATCTTGTAGAGTCTTGGATCTGAGATTTATTGGTCTTACATACAATATTAAGGTGGACAAGTCATTTACACAAAGACTGCAAAACTGACATGATTGCAAATGTGATTCACCTGTGATCAATTCATACTGTATGCATCCCCAAAGCAGTGGTAAAACTGTATTATTGTATGTACATTTATTTATCTTATTTGTGTTGCAAAATCCCATTCCATATGGTGTTTATGACTCTTTCAACATTTATCCTTGGCATGCTCTTATGAGACTTGTAGAGTAGAATCCTACATTTGGACATCCGGAGGCCTTGATACGCGGAGGACAGGCAGGGATACATGCAAGAATGTTGAAGGTTACTGTATTTATTTAGAAACACTCACAGATAAAACAGGCGATGGGGTCCCATGCTATCCTTATTAAGTACATGGGTAAAGTCAAAAGTGTCAGTATGACTATGTATAAACACTCTGTACATCTGCTTATTATGTTCTGTTGTTTAGAAGCTATCCTGCCCCACCAATCCCTACTCCCAATAAAAATAATAAAAATAAACAGGGACGTAGTGACCTGCTACTGAATTATGTGATCACATGAATGTGCTAACTGCAAGATAACCCAGTTCATCTGCTCTCATCCTTGTACAATGGTTACATTTGCGTATTATGACATAACAGGGCTAGAACAGGAATCTTTGAAAGTCATTTCCAAGAATTCACTGCTTGCACTGATCTGCAAAAAACACCTATACAATAAACAGCTTAAACACTACTAGATGCATTAAAGTTAATTTTATGCCTGGCGTGTTTCTTTTAAACTGGTGTGTTTTTCCCCCTCTCTTCGGTAATACTTTGCAGGGTGCCCCAACCACTGTCTCATTCCTGTCTACAAATGATATACGGTATATACTTTCACAAACACTATACAATACACAATCCTCATTATATGTTTTTGAAATCTTTACAAAAGTTTAAATATTCTTTGGTATGCAAACTTGTATCGTGTCTGATGTATGGCTGCCCTTGCGATCACACAAAATCTACCATGCTTTAGTGACACAACATCCTACTTTACCTCTGAAAATGTTCTCTCTTTACCCTATGACCTTGTGCAAAGCCCTCTGGGACAAAAGCCTGCATTAGAAACATTTTTATGTCTCTCTACAATGGGATGTGTTTTGTCAGCAGTGGAATCTTCTGGACCATTCTGCGCATCAAAAGAGACAACAGAGGACAGAACAAAAACATGAATTGAAACGTTTGGCTCTGTACTGAGAGCATGTGGTAGAATGACACAGGACTGCATTATGGAATGAAATAATAATCATAAAAAAAACCAACAACAAACCACTGGAATGGTTCAATGCCAAATAGAAATACAATAAATTCTAAGGTTCAAAATGATTACCTAATTTCTCTTTCAAGCCAAGGCCTGGAGCAATACAGCGGCTGCATGCTGCATAAAACACATTAATTAAATCTTATCTGCTGAACAAGACGGATGCAAAGTTGAAGTACAATACGCTTTCATATTATATAAATCTCAGCAAAGGTTGCAATAAATAAATAAACAAACCAACTTAGTACAATGCAGGCATATCGTGTTTACATGTGATGATTCAAAAAATGATTACTGATGACACACAACTGATAAGCAGGTTTAGCAGCTTTTGGTGCAGTGTGAGAGTAACTGACACTGTCAAGTACCCCAAAAGTTCTGCCAACAACAGCTGGAGGCTGAGCCTTTGGCACTCTGGATGTTGTGCTTTACAGATCCCATGACAAGCTAAACATAATGGGATCCACAGGAGCCACAGTGCCATGGATTGCTACTATTGTGACAGACAATTTCCTTGTATGGACACTTTGCCTATCCCTGCCCATTATGCTCAACCACTCAGATAGATTGTAATTCCCATGATTTTTATTTAGCCACTATCGTTGTATCTGTGTTCCACAGAAGCCAAGGTGCCAAATGTTAGCCAGCAGTGGCACCACAGCTACCATATATTGTGCAGTTTCCATGAGGCTCAACCAGCCCATCTGGACAGCTTAGCTGGGTGCCGAAGTTTAGCTATCATTGGTTCTTCAGCTGCTGTACAGTACAGTTCCCACAAAGCTCAGTGGCTGGCTCATGTATTCCATAGTGGCTGCTGTGCCAAATGTGTGGTTTTGTAGCGAAAAAACTAATTTATGTTTAATTGAAAGATTGCACCAAGTGTAGACATTTTAACTAGAAATTCTTTAATGAAAGAATACAAATAAATTAGATTATTGAGCCTTTTGTGTTCCATATAACTGTATCAGGGGGCGGACATGTTGTTTAGAATCTTGAGTCAGATCTTCATTCAGCTCGGATCAAATGAAGGCCTGACCCAAGATTCTAAACATGTCTGCCCCCTGATAAAACTATACAGGGCAAAGAGGGCTCAATAATGTACTTTATTTGTATTTTCATTAAATAATTTCTAAATGAACCACTACACTTAATGTAGTATTTCAATTAAACATGTTAATTTATTGCTAGAGTTGTCCTTTAAGTGGGAGCCCACAACCTTTTTCTGGCCAGAATCCCAGGTTGTTTTGTGTTCATACTGCTCCTGTCTTCTCAGTATGTCATGCAACTTGATATAACACATAGTAAATTTGAGAAATAGCCATTGTCTGATGTCATGCTTTGTTGTAAAGAACTGCAGATTGATGTCCTGTGGTATCATTAGCTCATGCACAAGTGCTTAAACATATCATAAATAAGTGTTATACTAAATTGCTTTGGAAACTTTATTTGACCCAATGGTACTTGAGGCCAGAGCCTTATAGCAGCTTGGCTTACATAGCATACTGGAG
This sequence comes from Pelodytes ibericus, assembly GCA_036172795.1. NCBI lineage: Eukaryota > Metazoa > Chordata > Amphibia > Anura > Pelodytidae > Pelodytes > Pelodytes ibericus. The sequence goes on along the minus strand of CM069862.1, from coordinate 110,254,746 downwards.
AATACATCTCTACATGCACGCAACATTACTAATATGCAAGCTGAGTATGGTTTAGTCTAACTGAAAAATAATAAGCTTTTACGACTAGTGATTTTCAAATTGGGACCATGTTGTGCTTCTGTGGTTATGAAAGGAACACTTCCCATGTACGTTAAAAACATGGTATGCACAACAATTATTCCAATACTGTAGAAATGAAGGCTAATGTGGGGTCTCTATGCATCTCACTTAATGGAGGGCCATGGTGCATGATGACCAAATCATTTTTCTCAGGCAGATGGAGCTCCAGTAATGAAAAATGAGCTTCAAACTATATAAAAGTCACCATATAAGAGCACACGATACCTTTACATGTTATAGACGACACGTTCCTCTTCCCAGCTCTCTCACTGTACTAATGAGCTGCTGGGAACAAGACAAGACTGTGTAGGGAATGTCACTGCGACTCACCGGGACTCATTGCCAGTGACATGTCTGACGTTATCGCACCATTCCCAAACCCAGCCGAAGCTAATTGCACAGGGAGCTGCTTTGAAGGTTGGTGAGAAAGAGACTAGGTGACATCTCTGCTTTTGGTGGGAGCTAACACAGTCTTCCTAATGCTAATACTTCAGCTGACTGAGTGGTTCTGCCATGTCAATGTACAGTGGACATCTATGTGATTGGTCAGTTGTTCAATGAGCATGAAACCATGGACTTTCAATAAAAAAAAGCACAGTTGATGAGTCCAAACTTTGATGCTGCTCAGGTACATGGAAAGGTAATAATGAGATGCAAACGTAGAATTATATATGTAACCCTGTGATCTATGAGGTATATGACTACCTCTCCATTGCACAATTAGAGCCTTGTCAGGGAGTGTGGTGTATCTGTGGGTGAAAAAATGGTGTCAGATTGGTTTTAGCAGTTTAATGGTTTTTATTTAGCAAAGAGTCTCTGTTGTAACAATTCTCTTTCCCACCAGTTCCAGGCTGGTCTGTATATTACAACTATGCTGGTCCCTTACTCCTCATTCTTTCAGAAGGGTATCTAAACCTTTCTTTAGGTTTGGATTCCTATGGTAGTGATGATTTCTGGGTGGGGCATCATGCCCCCCTCACAATTCCCATGATTCATCAGGGCATTGCATTTGTCTCCAGGGTAATGTGTTCCCTTTTAGAGCATTACCAAATAATGTCTCTGTCTACATCATCCCACTGGGCTTTATTATGAATTATATGTACTGTTTCACGCTTATGTATGGTATCTTAGTAATGTATTACACATTCACTTCATCAAAAGGTAGAAATGGCTCTTAAGCCAGGAACGTACATGTCTATTTTGGCCTTTCAGCCAGAAGCATGCATGTCTTACTAGGAACAATGTTCTGTATTTTGTGTGCAATGTCGCCTTTGTCTTAATATACCTTCTATGCACATTATCAAAATGTATTTTGAAAACACAAAAATAAATACCTTTCCTTGGAGTACAAATCTAACCTATGTTTTCCAACTGCAATACAAATGGCAAAATAGGTCACACAAGTAGAGAGAGGGTTGGTTTTACAGGGATAGAGAAAGAAATGAAAAACACAGGAAGAAACTAGGTTATCAAGGGATGATCTGTAGTGAGGAAAAGGAGGTGGTAGAATATGAGGAAGAAACTGATCAAGAACAAAAGGAGCAAAGTATTAGGAATTTTAAGAATTAATTAAAATTTGTATGAGAAAGAGCGAGATGGAGGAATGAGACATGGAAATGGAAAGAACATGACACAAAGAAATTTTGAGGCATAAAACAGAGGGTGTCAGAGAATATTCCTCAGTTCATTGCTCTGAAACAGCCAATACATAATAAATCAGGGAAAGAATTGGGAGCCCCACCAAGAACAGACAAAAGTTCAAATAGCCAGCCCTATAGGATGTAACCTACTTGGGTTGGGAATCACCATTTTTATGCCCGCTTGCACCATTATACAGGAGACTGGTCAAACCCATAAAAATACTAATCTGGCTGAGGTGGTGCAGAGTCCAGAAATTTGTCAGAAGTCTTCTTTATACATAGGCGCACATCCTGATACCGCCACGTTTTTGGCACATCTGCATCCCCGTAGTTCCAACCCTAACATCTCAAGTATATCAATGCTGACTGTAAGTGCCAATAACTCATCAGCTTTGGCACCTTGAGGGCAAAAAACTTACCTGATCAAAAGGTTGGATCAGAGATTTGATCAACTGACATTTTATGGAGTCAAGAATGAAATAGAGTCAAAAATGAAGCTCATTGGCCTCAGTTTTCATACCAGGTTTTTTTTTCACATATTGTAGCAGTGTATTGTAACAGTGGGAACACCCTGTAGTTTGAGATTGGTCCCAATTTGGTTACGGTTTGTGTGGCCAGGTGCAGCCATATATACATCGTTTTACAACATGTATGCTCAGCTTGTAGACGTCAATATAATGATATAATGCAAAACAGTGAATCCTGATACGTTTGGTCCTCCTGGCACTATGTGTGATTCCAACAAGCTATAAACTCCATACAAGAATCACAAATAAATGGGGTCTCCAAGCAACAATGTGAAAATGTATAAAAACTCTTGTTATATTGAGAAAATAATAATAAACACACACACAAATATTACTCCCAATGACAAGACTCACAAAATTAAGTGCATGAAGTGTATTAAAACGAAGCAATAATCATAGCAACACAGAGGTGAAGGCATAGCCAGGAAGTGTTGGCTGCAGAGTTAAAGAGGGGCAGAAATTTTGTGGTCAGACCAACAGCAAGGGTGTGGAGAGGTTAACCAGAAAGGAGAGGGTACACCAAAAGTGACACTGTTAGACATGGACTAGGTCGCGGTGAGGAAGATTGATTGGGGCAACCAAGGAAAGCAGCAGGTGCAGGTTGGATGTATGATGGCTTAGCAACTGTCACTGATGTCTAGGGGTGCTGCATTATGTTAGGGTACCCCTTCTTTTCTTGTTATTTAAATAAAAGACTTTAATTTGCCACCTTATTCAAGTGTTATGTGTTCAATTATTAATAGGCGATTGTAAGGGCAATGTCATTGCTCCATTGGTGAAATCAGTAGGACATATGTAGCTTAAGAGACAGTGAATGAAAACAAGAGAAGGTCATGAAAAACAGTCATTTAAAAAGTGGGGGTAGTAATGGAAAGTGAAGAAACAAGAGAGGAAAGATGGAAACACAATCAAGTAATAATATTCAGAGCGAAATAGAGAGAGATAGTACAAGGGAAATGTAGATACATTCCTTATCCCTCCTCCCCACAGTGCTTGGTGCTGCAGGATTTATGGCAAAGTGAATCAATTTCAAAGACATCTTTTAATAACCTGGTATCTGGATTTTAATTAAATTTTGACAGTGCTGAGAATTTATTAGAATATGCCCACATATGGGGGGGGAGGGGGGGGGGGGTATAGATCTTGGAAGAATACTCTATGGTTAAAGCCAAACACGTGGGCATTTTAAGGTAAGCGTAGAACTAATTTAGGGAATATTATTGTGCCTCACCAAGATTAATATAGTTGAGTTTTTTTATTCAGCCCTCTGGATATAAAGCACTATAGATTTGGAGCAAGGGCCAATGATTTCTCATCCTTATTAATAATCACGAAAGCTATAAAACTTGGAGAACATCTTAAATAAATAAATTCTTAAATAAATGGTTACAATCTATTTCTATCATTTTCCATTCGTTTTTAAATTTCATTTAAATTTTATTTCAGCACTTATTTCTAATGTATATGTCACACTGGGGCCTATAACTAGGAACTCACACAGCATGAGTGTTTCACCCAAAACCAGCCCCAGAGGCATAGTTGCCAAAATTTGAAAAAAATATCCAGGAACACTTCAAAACTATCAAAAATGAACCACACCCACTGTCCCAAAACTCCACCCACTGCCCACCCACATAATTAGCATAATATAGCACCACCTAGTTATTATAGTGCAGATTATATCACTAAATTCCCACCAACCAGGGCCTATTTTAACACCTTCGCAACAAAGGACGTGCCAGGCACGTCCTGGGAGAAACTCCCTTAATGACAAAGGACGTGCCTGGCACCTCCTGTGGTGAATCAAGCGGTTTTCGCGATCAGCGATGTCGAGGCAATAGCCAGCACCGAAATTTCTATTTTGGGGCACCCACGATCGCCCCACGGAGCGAACGTGGGGAGCCATATTGACGGAGCATGCTGCTCCGTCAATATGGCTAAGCCCTCTGCCGGTCTGAGCTTCGGAAGTGAAAGTAACTTGACTGCCCCTAGTGGTAGTTAAGTAGCATTGCAATGGAAAATATTTAAAATACATATTTAATTAATTAAAAACAGGTTATATAGCTATATAAGCCTATAGGGTTAAAATTAAATATTTTTTAGCATAAGGGATAGGCTTAAAATTAAATTAAAATGAAAACATATTAAGGGATATAATAAGGATTAAAGTTGGGGTTAAATTTAGTGTTAGGGTTACATTTTGGGTTCGGGTTGGGGTCAAAAGCTCAATATAGGAAAAAAACAAAAAACACTATTTTTGGTTTTTGCCCCATAACTCGCAAAAAAACCCCGAAAAATATGGAAACATGCATATTTTTGAACTCGGGACAACATTTAGAAACTATTTAGACGGGGTCTTTTTTTAATGATTTTATTTGTATAAAATATATTTTAGGTCAAAGATAGAAAAAGTGTTTTTTTTTTTATTTTTTCATCATATTTTATGATTTGTTTTGTAGTAAATTATAAGATATGATGAACATAATGGTATCTAATGAAAGCCCTTCTTATGACGATAAAAACAACATATAATTTGTGTGGGTACTGTATGTGAGAAAGAAAAAAATTACAGCTAAACACAAACACCCTAGAAATGTCAAAAGAGCCATTGTCACCAAGGGAAATTCTCCCTGCATGTTAAATCATCATTATGCCAGACCAATAGCACTGCACCATTATTGTTTTGTTCAGATAAGGGAAATTGAAATTTTAAAGCATGCAGTTCATAGATTGGACAGATATAAAAATACATATAGCTTTATATTTGCTCCTTATGCATACCTCCATTAAAACACGCTGTGCCAGTCACAGGCGTGTACATTCCTTGTTTTTATATCCTTTCATTATTGCTGCCACATTCCTTGCATTGCACCCACAGCACCTGATTGCACCCACATAACTTGCCACAACACCACCTTGCACCCATGTGAGTTGCCACAGCACCAAGATTGCACCAACAAGATTGTGCTCTTACACGACAATCCTGCACCACTCAGACCTGCTCTCTTACACAACCTGATGTTACTCTATCCAGCCAGACTCTCCCAGCGTTGCACTCGCTCCCAGTCTTACTCTCCCCCACTCTCACTTCTCCAAGCCATCTCTGTCCCAGCCCTGCAATCTAACTACTCCAAGCCATCTTTCGTCCAACCTTTCTCTATCTCCCACTCATCTCTCTCCCAAATCTCTCCCCTGACCCTGTTTTCTCTCTCTCTCTCTTGCAAGCCAGCTCTCTTCCAGTCCTGCTCTCTCACACCCTCCAAATTACCCATTAATATGCCACAGCCAAATTGCCCATTAATATGCCACAGTCAATTTGCCCATTAATATGCCACAGCCAAATTGACCATTAATATGTGTAATAAAGAAACTTACCTGCCGTACCTCCGCTACCGCTACCTCTGCAGACAAGGTAGACGGGCAACGGAGGCTCTGTTCAGCGTCTCAGCCCTCCAGGGCTGCAGACGCGGTCACTGCTTCCCCTCGACGAACACGCAACAAGCAAACTGCTCGCATGCGCAGTACCGCTACACACAGAAAATTAGCATAGCCTTAAAGGGCTATACTTATACTTTTATGGGGACCTATTGGGGGCAGGTTTTACCGCCTAAACTGTATTTAAACCCTCAGTTGCTACTCAGACCTTGCCTGAGATAGTTCCTTGTGGCTTGATCTAGAGTTTATTTCGGATTATTTGATTCTCCGGTTTTTGACTCCTGCTGTGATTCCTGACTCCGCTGTTTGTTGCCTGTCCCGAGATATTTGCCTGTTTTTTTACCTTGCCTCCTTCATACCGTCATTGTACTGTTGTTCCTGTTGTGTTTAACCCGGCCTGCTGACCATCCGTTTGTCCTGTGCAGGGAGCGTATCCCTGCTTCAGTGTGCGGTTGCAGTCAGTGTACCAAGTCCTGGGTGGTCATTTGCCTGAGGCCCAACCGTAGGGTATAATACCATTCAGGTGAATAGACACTGCTCTGTCTCCAAGCCTGTTGCAGTAAGATACCAGGTCTTCGCATTGCGGTTCCTATCATCAGATTCTACCCCGTCTGTGACAATATGCCACAGCCACTTTGCCCATTAATATTCCACAGTCAAATTGCCCATTAATATGCCACAGTCAAATTGCCCATTAATATGCCGCAGCCACTTTGTCCATTAATATGCCACAGTCAAATTGCTCATTAATATGCCACAGCCAATTTTCCCTTTAATATGCCACAAGAAAATGGCCATTAATAGGCCACAGCCACTTTGCACATTAATATGTCCCAGCCACTTTGCCCCCACAATAAAACATACCTGACATGACTTGCTGTCATATCCGGTGGCAATGACAGCTTTTTAAAAACGTATTTATTTATTTATTTTGGAAGGTTGATACTAGCGGAATTTTTTTTTTGGGTGGGAAGTGGAGCATGTCCTCGGTGCGCAGTGTGGGTGCTGGGGCATGTCCTGGTATGCTGGGGCAAGTCCTGGGCCTGCATTGTAAGTGCTGGGGCATGTCCTGGGGTGCTGGGACAAGTACTGGGCCTGCAATGTAAGTGCTGGGGCATGTCCTGGGGTGCTGGGGAAAGTCCTTGGTCTGCAAGGTGAAAATATTTTTATTTCATTGGATCTTGGGGCTAATTTTTTTCATTAATTTTATTTTTTATTTATTTATTTATTTTATTTTTATTTCAGGAGATATTCTGCTATTTCATACAAAATGAATCTCTGCAGAGTCTCTATTTCCAGCAGTGTGGACATAACGCCTCACAACTGAGGTATCAAATTTTGGAATATGTACCACCACTTAGTGGAGGTGGGAACAGAGAAAACATTATGTTACTGAAAGAGGTATGTTGGATGTATATGTTAGATACAGTTAATGTTTAGTCATATATTGGTTCTCCTGTATCTATCCCACCCAGCATGTGAGCTCAGTCAATCATCATTTTCCATAATGTCAAGTTTTTTATGTATTATCTACCTGTCACCACCTGTTTTTTTGGCGCCCCCAGGTGGGCATGGCTATATGATAAACTCCTCCCATTTACACACGTATGTTCCAGACATACCAATTTTTAATTACTGGGGCAGGGGGGATTGTTGTGGAGAGCACAAACTTTAATTTTATGTGAAGGATCAATACAGTGTAGTGGTTTTATTTATGTCTATGATGCTCAGCCAGCAACATGGGAGACTTTTGCCGGCTAACAGAGTGAGTTTTAACTATCGTTCCCATGATTCCCAACCAGCCAAAGTCTCCCATTAGTCTGGCTGAGCATCATTGGAAAACAAGGAGTGATAAATAATATTTCACCATGCTCACCCTGTCACTCACGTGTCTCTCTCTTCCCATACCTCTATGTCTTTCTCTCTCTCCACTCATACCCTCATGTATATCTCTCTCCACTCATACCCTCATGTATATCTCTCTCTCCATTCATACCCTCATGTATATCTCTCCCTTCATACCCCATATCTTTCTTTTTGTTCCCCATGGTGGTCTTTTTTTCTGCATGTCTGTCTCTCCTCCTATACACCCATGTCTGTCTGTCTCTTTCTCTTCATAATTCACATGTATCTTTCTTCCTCCTCAAAATTCCCTTGTATTTGCCTATTAATATTACACAGCCAGTTTGCCCATTAATATAGCACAGTTAGTTTCCACATTAATAGGCCACAGCCAGTTTTCTTATTAATATGCCACAGCCAGTTTTCCCATTAATATGCCACTGTTAGTTTGCCCATTAATATGCCATAGCCAATATGCCCATTAATATGCCACAGATAGTTTGCCCATTAATATGCCACAGATAGTTTGTCCATTAATATACCACAGATAGTTTGCCCATTCATATGCCAGTATCAGTTTGCCCACTAATATGCCAGTGTCAGTTTGTCCATTAATATGCCACCATCAGTTTTCCCAATGAAAGCATTACCCTCTCTCCACAATTCCCCAGTATCACCTTGCTGCTGCTCTTTCGTGTCTCATCCGCACAGTCTTCCCTCCATGCACACTCATTGCAGGAGGCGGGACTGATGCTTTCTGTGTGAGACAGTCTCCATGTGAGACAGTCACGCCTACACAGCCACACTTACACAAAGGGTCATGCATAAATACACACAGTCAAACTTAAACAGACACACTTAGTCAACATTACACACATACATACACTTACACAGACACCCTCATACACACACACAGAAATACACACAGTCACACTTACACAGACACCCTTGCATACTTAGACACACAGTCACACTTATGTACACGAACTTACACAGACAGTAACTCACACATTGACTCACACAGAGAAATACACACTTACACACATTGAAACACACACACACATTGAAACACACACACCTACACACACACATTGAAACACACACACAGTGAAACACACACACAGTGAAACACACCCACACATTGAAACACACCCACACATTGAAACACACAGACACACCCACACATTGAAACACACACCCACACATTAGGGGGACTTTTTCTTCTATTTTGAGTGGGATGTGTTGTGGGGGTTTTGCAGCACATTGTTAAAGCCTATGTGCCCCCGAAACGCCTATGTTACTGGGGGGTCCGCCTGGAAATGCATTAAAATTGTGATAAAAGGGTCTACTTAATAAAGAAAGAATTGCAAGAAAATGAGACAGACATTTCAAAGGTAAGGCCAAAATAGCTGAAAAGGAAAACTTCTCCCATTCAGCTGCATTAGACATTTTTTCAACTTGGCTACATTGGACTAAAGCTTGAAAATCCCATATGAATTCTCTGAAATTCTTTCTTTTTATTTTTTAATAATTTATTTGACTATTTTCATATAGAAAAACACATACATATCATAGAGTACAAAAAAAAAAATCAACTTCAGTTCCAAATATTATTGTACAATCAAAGCGTCGTAAATAACAGAAGCAATACTTTGACAAACATGCAGAATTACAACAATACATTGGGAGCGACCCCTTGAGATCCGGTTATCCATCATGTGTAAACAACACAGAAAAAAAAAAGAAACTCCATGCCTCAATTGTTCACCAATAAAGGATATTTTAACCCCTATAATAACACAACAACTGGACTTTACTTAATCGCTTAACAACTCAAAGATGGTGATTCATAACGGGCCAGAATATCACAACTTTAAGATTTATATTACACGATGTACCAGACTAGAGTTTAACCATGTGTCCCACAGTTGATTAAATTTTGACAATCGACCATAGGTCCGGTAGAATCCCCTCTCCATCTGACTTTGCAACTGAATTTGGTTGAATACATGCGACCAATTGATCTCATTTTCTTTCCGCCAGTTCCTAGCGATTATTAAACATTCTCTCTTTTTTGAGTAAACCCTCAAGAGTTAAAAGGACATGTTGGGATCCTCTGCTCTAGAGATTTATTTTATAAGAACTCTCACTTAAAGAGGAAATGTTATCACCTTATCTATCTATCTCTCTCTATATCTCTCTCTCTCTATATCTCTCTCTCTCTCTCTCTCTCTCTCTCTCTCTCTCTCTATTTTGCCTAAAATCATGAAGCCACTTGGGGTATTGGAATATCCTGTACACGCATAGCTAGAAGCGATGTTTTCATGTGTGCTCTGAGGCATTATATTTTCTATCTCTGCAATTCTATTTAGGAAGGATCCCCTCTTGCAGCTTCCTCCAGTCTGGCACCCATCCCTGTATTACCTCATGCTTTCAGTCTAATTATCACCCCTGAGACAGGTCTTCTGCTGTCCCTGGCTCCAACACACAGCCCCCCCTCTCTCTGCCTCTAGTATTCCTGACCATCTGCACTCAGGCTGCCAATAACTGCATCTTTATCTTCCTCCCTGCCGAAGAAAGTGGGTCAGCCGCACCAAAGGCCTATCACATGTTCTTTTTAAAGTGACATCTTGATGTGGATCTGGCCCAGTCAAGCCCTGGGCTTCTGTATGCCCCGAATATCCAGATTTAACTACTAATGTACTAAATATGAAAGTGACATATTATCATTAGCCATTTAGTATACAATGTACTCTAGTTGCAATTCATTGCTGTTTGCTGACCTTAATGGTATAGAAAGAGTTCATTTTGTGGTAGCTAATTGCCTCTCATTGTGTATATTTTATTAAAATGCTTAGTAGGGAGTAGTTAAGGTCATTTTGTTATGGGATCATTGCAGACCATGATATGACACAGTGTTAGACTGCACAGTCTGTCATGCTTTTGCGATTGAAAATACAGTACAGACCTTCCTTCTGCTTCCTTCTTCAGAGACTCAGACAATGAACATAGATATGGACTTCAAGAGCATGGCAATGCATATGCATGCATTGAGTGTATTTATGAACACGCTTACACTGTATTCTCTGTGGAGCCAGGATTCAGCAGAATGAACTATACGGGTCCATTTCATGTTCACTAAATTATATTCGGATTCTGCACAACATGAATCCATTTTGCCTGTTCACACCCGTCTAAACTGGGGACCTTGCTGAGTGAGTTTCCCAATCAATGGAACTCAGCAGGAAGTATTATGACGAGTCCCTGAATGCAGTTGTAAAATGATATCCAGTATTATGTTCAGAGGTGTAACCTAGAGTATTTGGCACCTGGGGTGGAGTTCCTAGCCTGCAGTTGATGAGCTCTATTTATCATGAAAGCTTTGTGAGCAGAGGCGTCGCTAGGGGTGGGCTACTGGGGCTATAGCCCCGAGTCCCCCCTTCATAGCCCCGAATGGAGACTCTGGGGCTAAAGTATTCTTTAGCCCCGAGACTCCAGGGCTATAAATATAAAAAAAAAAAAAAAAATCCCCCGGTGAGCTTTCCTCCGTCTGGGACATAGTCCCAGAATCGGAGGATTAACCTCACGCGGGGGTGAGAGCCGATCGGGAGGAGAGGCTGCTATAGGGAGCTCGCTCCCTAGCCTCTCCTCCTGGCCATAGAGATCACAGCGCGACGGGTGCAAGCTCCGCCCCCGTTGCGCTGTGTCAGCTGCTTGCCGGATGTCAGGTGGACGGACATCCTGCAGAAGGTCCTGGATGACGGACCAAGTGTAAGGTAAGTAAAAAAAAAAAAAAGTGTGACTGTGTATGGGTGTCTAGGTGTGTGTGTGTGTCAGGGTTTCTAGGTGTGTGTGGGTATTACTGGGTTCTGAGTGGCACAATATTCTTGGGCTATGACTGGCACAATATTACTGGGCTATGATTGGCACAATATTACTGGGTTCTGAGTGGCACAATATTCTTGGGCTATGATTGGCACAATATTACTGGGTTCTGAATGGCACAATATTCTTGGGCTATGATTGGCACAATATTACTGGGTTCTGAGTGGCACAATATTCTTGGGCTATGATTGGCACAATATTACTGGGTTCTGAATGGCACAATATTACTGGGCTATGATTGGCACAATATTACTGGGTTCTGAGTGGCACAATATTCTTGGGCTATGATTGGCACAATATTACTGGGTTCTGAGTGGCACAATATTCTTGGGCTATGATTGGCACAATATTACTGGGTTCTGAGTGGCACAATATTCTTGGGCTATGATTGGCACAATATTACTGGGTTCTGAGTGGCACAATATTCTTGGGCTATGATTGGCACAATATTACTGGGTTCTGAGTGGCACAATATTCTTGGGCTATGATTGGCACAATATTACTGGGCTATGATTGCCACAATATTACTGGGTTCTGAGTGGCACAATATTACTGGGCTCTGAATGGTACAATATTCCTGGGCTCTGAGTGGCACAATATTACTGGGTTCTGAGTGGCACAATATTACTGGGCTATGATTGGCACAATATTACTGGGCTATGATTGGCACAATATTCCTGGGCTCTGAGTGGCACAATATTCCTGGGCTCTGAGTGGCACAATATTCCTGGGCTCTGAGTGGCACAATATTACTGGGCTATGATTGGCACAATATTACTGGGCATCTGATTGGCACAATATTACTGGGCATCTGATTGGCACAATATTCCTGGGCTCTGAGTGGCACAATATACCTGGGCTCTGAGTGGCACAATATTACTGGGTTCTGAGTGGCACAATATTACTGGGTTCTGACTGGCACACTATTACTGGGCTCTGACTGGCAAAATATTACAGGCATCTGACTGGCACACTATTACTGGGCTCTGAATGACACAATATTCCTGGTATCTGACTGGCACAATATTACTGGGCTCTGAGTGGCACAATATTACTGGTATCTTACTGGCACAATATTACTGGGCTCTGAATGGCACACTATTCCTGGTATCTGACTGGCACAATATTACTGGTATCTGAAAGGCACAATATTACTGGTATCTGACTGGCACAATATTACTGGGTTCTGAGTGGCACAATATTCCTGGTATCTATAATTGTACAATTTTCAAACACTGAAAAATTTGTGGGTGTTTTCTTACATTTTTATTATGGGGGTGGGGGGTGCAACACTCAGGGTCCGCCCCGGGTGCCAAATGCTCTAGGTACGCCCCTGTGTGTGACCGAGCTCATCTGGGCTCTAGCCCCAGATCATCCGAAGACCTAGCAACGCCCCTGTTTGTGAGTGCAACAGCTTATATTTACCACTTTCCCCTGAAAGTTAAAATTGTGCTACTCTATGCTTTGTGTTCTCTCTCTTTTGCATATGTTCCTTGATCATTTATCATCTGCATAAGAGTGATCATCACTTCAGGCAAATATTAGCATTCCTTATTGCTATTTGTTTTGGTGGGGGTTACTGAGCGCACCTACCACCTTTTCTGTGTGTTTTTGTCTTTGTTCTACGTGTGAATGCAGGGAATCACACAGGCTGGTGCAGCTTGGTTATAGATCTAGCGCTAGAATTTATCTTTGTTCACATATATGTTTGTCACCTCTGCTCCGTTGTAAAAACAGTGCCATCTCTGTCTCCAAACAACTTGCCATTGCGTCTCTGACCCCAAACAGCTTGTCTTTGCCACCACTGCTCCCAAACATTTTTCCTGTGCCATCTCTGTCTCCTTAGTGCAGAGGCGGCTCTCTAATTAGGCGAGTTAGGCAGCCGCCTAAGGCCTCGCACTCACGGGGGCCTCGCGGCTGCCTAACTCACCTTATTGCCTTTGATGTAACAGGGAGCTTAACGATGCCGTTAAGCTCCCTGTTACACTAACCTGGGACGTTTCCTCCGTGCATCTTCTCTCCTGCACGGAGGAAGGAAGCTCCGATCGCGTTTTTTTTTTTAAACTTTATTGAACCCGCGCAGCTTCAATAAAGTTTAAAAAAAAAAAAAATACGCGACCGGAACTTCCTTCCTCCGTGCAGGAGAGAAGATGCAGGGAGGAAACAACAGAGAGCAGCATGGAGGTAAGTACTAGGGAAGGGGGGAGGAGGGTGGCACAAACGAGCAAAGCCTGGCATAATGAGTGGCTAAATATTGGCACAGTGTGGGGCAAAATCCTGGCATAATGAGGTGAGGGGCAAAATCCTGGCATAGTGAGAGGCTAAATCCTGGCATTGTGAGGGGCAATATCCTGGCATACAGTGGCAAAATCCTGGCATATTGAGAGGCAAAATTCTGGCATTGTGAGGGGCAAAATTCTGGCATAATGAGGGGCAAAATCCTGGCACAGAGTGGCAAAATCCTGGCATAGTGAGAGGCTAAATCCTGGCATTGTGAGGGGCAAAATAGTGGCATTATGAGGGGCAATATCCTGGCATACAGTGGCAAAATCCTGGCATATTGAGAGGCAAAATTCTAGGATTTGTGAGGTGCAAAATTGTGGCATAATGAGGGGCAAAATCCTGTCACAGAGTGGCAAAATCCTGGCATATTAAGGGGCAAAATCCTGGCATAGAGTGGCAAAATTCTGGCATATTGAGGGGCAAAATCCTGGCAGATTGAGTGGCACAATCCTGGCATAGAGTGGCAAAATCCTGGCATATTAAGGGGCAAAATCCTGGCATATTGAATGGCTAAATCACAGTGCATCCGGTGCAGTGAGGAAGAACAAAGTGCCAATCTTCTAGCACAACGTGGTCTGTGAGACCACTTTCAACATTGAGCACCTTTCCTTCTGGCTGAGTGTTTCTGTTAGTGTGTGATTGTGTGCTTTCTGAGTGTGTCTGTGAGTCAGTGTGTGCTGGCTGAGTGTATCTGTGAGTGTGTGCTGGCTGAGTGTGATTGTGTGCTGACTGAGTGTGTCTGTGAGTCAGTGTGTGCTCACTGAGTGTGTCTATGAATGACTGTGTGATATGTGTTAGTGTTCACATTTAGGACACAGCAATAACAATGTGAGTTAGTGGGCCACACACAATTTTATCTATACCAAATGTTTATAGATGTTTGTAGAATAATTATGAGACAAATAAAATTCTAGGAGCTGTTCATTTCTAGAAGCTGGGATTTGAGTCTGATCTTGAAATATGCTATTTCTACAGTTCATTTTTATTATCACTTGCATATATCTATTTAATAATGTGTGTCCGTGAGGGCCTCATGTTCGACTTTCGCCTAAGGCCTCACAAAGTCTAGAGCCGCCTCTGCCTTAGTGTCTAGTTGGGGACACCATTGGAGATCATATGACCACCACAGATGACTCATCAGTAGTGTTGGGCAGCATCGGAGGATGTCTGTGCACAGCTCACAGACATAATCTGATGCTGCCCCACTAGACACCAGGGAGACTGGGAGTGCTGATCTGGCAGCCCTCCCTATTGTGTGGCACATCGGACAGACCACACCCAAAAAAGTAATAATTATGTTTTTAAAACAATGCACTTTAACCCCTTCATGACGCAAGGTGCTTGCGTCCCAAACGACGCAAGCACCAAAACGTCACAAATTGTTCCTGGCCACCGATCACAAGGTGATGGGTAGCCAGGAACACTATGGCAGAGATCCGATCAGGGTCTTAATAGACCCTGTGGGTCCCTGCCAAAATATCGCGAGACCTCCGGATGTCACGTGTGACGTCACGGAGGCGTGCCCGAACCTGGAAGTTCGGGCACGGCGCGATTTAGAGAAATGTAGCCGGTGCTCGCTTTGAGCACCAGCTACATTTCCCCTGTCAGACTGAGGCCACTCAAAGTGGCCTCAGATGACAGGTGGGATCCCGCTGCAAGTGCCTGCAGCGGGATCCGAGAACAGCTCATCGCGGGGAGCCACGATGAGCTGTTTAACAAAGGACGTACTATGCCGTCCTAACGACTTTTAGGCACTTAAAGTCAGGACGGCATAGAACGTCCTAACGTCACGAAGGGGTTAAAGGCAGTCTATTTTTCTTTTACATGCAAAATGGCTCTCATATTTGTACATCCTCTACCAGGAGATATACTTTTAATGGAAGCACTTTACTGTATGGAGGTGTAAAGTCTATTTGACTTCACAAGTATATTAGCGGTTATATATAAATAAGCAGTACACATTGGCAGCATTAGGTGCTGTCTCTACAAACGTGGGGAGTGTGCGTTGCCTGCTCCAACCATCTGTGCACTGGATTGTTATGAGAGAACCTCTGACAAGCATAGCTTGGTTGAGGTTCTACACCAGCACACTAAAGTGTCAGGATAGATAAAAAGCCTCAATTGCAGTTATATATAACAAACAGTGACTTTGCCTAGTTATTACTTTAGTAGAGAAAGATACTGATGGAAAGTTGCTAATGAAAAGAAATCATATTGGAAACAAGGGAACTTTCTTGGGTGCACTGCATTTTAATTTGTTTATTAATCTTGTAGGAGGCATTAGAAGCCATGTGTCAATGTGTTTGCAGATGATACAAGACTAAGTAGAGAAATACAGACAGAACTGGATATTATTTCCCTACAGGGAGATTTGGACAAATATGGGTACTACATAAGCAAAAGGAGTTATTAGTAAATGTTATTAGTTTTGGCAATATAAATTTATGTACACTCTTTAGGGTCTACTCAATAAATAGAGAATTGCAGGGCACAGAGACTGTAATTTCAAACATAAGGTCAAAGAAGGTGTGTTCAGTTAGGTATTCTGGTTTTGTGCTGCCATGGGCCTGACAAAAGTCGTGCACCCCCCACTCCTGTATTAATTTATTTTCTTCTGCACCAGCATTCGCACTCTTGACCTACCCCAGCAGCTACATTTTCACTCAGGACCTGCCCCATGAGCCAAGTTTGCACTCAGGGCTTATCCCTCATGCCGCCGCCACTGCCCTGTCTCATGCTTACTTACTGAGTACTGTGATGTCACATGACACAAGGCGCTCAGGATGTTCTGCTCCCAGGCAGCGGGCAATAAAAGTAAAAAAAATCATCATGTGAGCGGCAGGGCCTACTCTTAAAGTGTCAATTGACTCTGCCAGTGTTCTAAAATGTCAGAACACCGGCTCAGGGGTCTGAGCGGGCATTTGGCCAGGGCCAGGTTGGCCGCACGCTAGATAAAGTGTTGGCTGGCTTGTTAAAATTCTCCTATTCAGAAGCACTGGAGAATTTTTCCAACTCACTACTTTAACCTAAAATTGGAAAATTCCCACCTCAGTTCTCTGAAATTCTTTTTTTATTGAGTAGACTCTTATTTGTTACAGGAAGTAGAGTTTTGGGAAATCAGTGATAAAGATTTTGGAATAATTGTTGATCAGGGACTTTCAAGGATAATTTCTATTTCTTTATATATCAGTAGTACCGTATTTGCTCGAATATAAGACAAGGTTTTTTTCAGAGCAAATGCTCTGAAAAAGACCCTTCGTCTTATATTCGAGGTCGTCTTATAATCTGACCTCAAATAGAGGTCAGATTATAAGACATGGATCCAGGTCCCCCGCAAACCTGCAGGGGACCTAGATCCCCCACGCTAACAGCCGGAGGATGTCTCCCACTGCTGCCGCCCGGCACGACCGTCGGGACTTCTATGATGAAGCCGGGTCCTTCCAATGAAGATGAATGGGAAAATAGCCGTAAGTTTAAAAATTCCATCTAAATTCCCTGCCATTCTCTCTTTCTTGGGTAGACCCTTATAGTAACAAACAACAATGAAACAAAAGCTATATCATCCGGAGTTAAAGATACAGTCTGTCCGGGTAAAAAAAAAAAATGAATTAAAGTCCAAGGGTAGTAAAACAGTAGCATGTTTTATTGTTCAGGGACCTTAATAAAATTATTTTTATTTTACCAGAATGGATTAGTGCTTCTTCTTTAGCTCTAGGTGATATAACTGGAGTTTCCTTCTTGTCTTTCGATTTATGTGTCCGTGAGCTAGCCATTTACGCTACAGCGCCTAGAGGAGAGCACTACATTTAGTGAAACCGTCTGCATATGTATCCTTAGATTAACACTTAACCAGGGGAGGCTGGCATATTTTGGCCTGGAGGGCAAAACCAATTTAGTGGTCCATGGTGCAACTTCATCAGCCTACCTTTATCATCAAAGATAAACAGATATAAAGTATAGGGATTGATACAAAGACAAGACAGTTTTATAGAAAGGTAGCAATTGCTAGGCTCTGGGGCATTTAGAAATGAAAACTGGTCAAGCTCCTGTCCATTTAGTCATTTTAGCCATAAAAGTGTACAAATATGTGCATGGCCAATACAGTTTGCACTCTGGGGATCTATTCATTAACAGCACTCTACAAAGGATATGAGGTCATCCATTAAGACTTAAAGGACAACAGGGTGGAAAAATAAATTAAGAGATGTTGAGTTGAAAGATTGCAGCAAGTGGAGATATTTTAAATATAAATGCCTTAATGTAAGAATACAAGTAAATTACCTTACTGCACCCTTCTTGCTTGTGTAGCACTATCATAGGGCGGTTGAAGGAATCCATCTGGCCCAAGTTGGCCCCCTGATATAGCTATACAAGCAGAGAAGGCTCAAAATTATACTTTACTTGTAGTCTTGCTTCAAATCATTATTATTTAAAATGTCTACACATGATGCAGTCTTTCAATTAAACATGACTTACTATTGTGCTGACACAATGCTACACTATTGTGTCTTACAGTAAAACAGTAAGGCTTTGGAACTCCTTTCCAATGACCTTGTGCCAGTCAACATAATCAATGCCTTCAAAAGCGCTGGGTGTGTTTTTTTTTTTTCAAAGCATAATATGAAAGCTGTTATTTTTAAGCAATCTCAATCTTAGTAGTTAGTTTACCCAGGGTGAAATCAGATTGCCATTTGGATGAACAGCAACAACAGGAGTGTAAGAAAAGACAAACTTCATTGTTTGAGTCCGAGTCTCAATTTAAATTACAATGTTACTAGAAAAGTGTTCCTTTAAGTTTGTAGGGTGTCACGAGGGGGGTCCAGGTGAAAGGGGGCTGTGAGCACTCGAGACGGTATTCAGGAGTTACATTGCAGAGATGGAGACAAAGGGCCTGGTGCAGGGAAACTGCACTTCCGCAGGGTCTAGACACCCCCAGGTTAGTACAGCAAGAAACCAGGACCCTGCGGCTGCAGGTATCCAGTACAAGGAACAGGAATTACCTTGAAGACACACTGGAGCAAACATGGAACATAAAACTGCTGATAGGATAAGCAGGATGCTGGAGACTGAGACAAGCCAGGTCAAGCAGAGCAAATAAAAAGAAAGGAAACAGGGTACTGGACTAAAAGGACAACACAGGAACAGGACTAAGGCATGGTAGTACAGGAGTAAAACTAGGACAAGGACTATAGGGGAAAGGGCTAAGGCAAGACCTGATTATAGGACAGAGACAGACAAGGCACAGAGAAAGATCATGGTGTGACGAAACCCTCCATTATTGGAGTTCATGGAGAGAAGTAATGGCCCACCTCCTCCCTATAGATTATGGGCCGTGGCATTGAAAGGGGGTTCTATTTTTGGGAGAAGTGGGTAGGTTTGCACTGCCTTTACAATGTATATGCTGTTGTTACCCCTTTATTCATGCTTCCAGATTGTGCCCCCTGTAATCCTGACTCACTCTGGCTTATGTGCTATCACTGTATACTTTAATATGGTTATTTAGTCAGATTGTTTTGTATATTGGTTTATGTGTAATACATAATTCTGTGAGGAGACCACTCTGAAGGATTACAGTGTATCACAATGGGGTCAGTGACAATGGTTGATAGTTTACCTGAAGACACAGACTGTGAGATTATTTGGATATTGAAACTGTATTAACACTTCTATATTTCAACATACCGTATTTGCTCGATTATAAGACGACCCTGATTATAAGACGACCCCCCAAACTTTGGATATTCCTTTAGGAAAAAAACTAAAAGCCTGAATATAAGACTACTCTATAGGAAAAAAGTTAAACTTGTATATATTCACATGTGAATTGCTTTTTTAATAAAATATTATATCAAAAAATGCATTTCTTGTGGTTATTTCCTTTTATGTACAATGCTGCCTCTCTATTTCCCTTGCCCCCAGCTTTGTCTCACTCCCCCTCCCTTTGACTCCCCCCTCGCCTGTCTCTTCCCCCCCACATGTTTCTCTCTGCCCCCCTCCCTCCCTTTGTTGCTCTGTCCCCCCCTCTGTCTCTTCCCCCCTTCCTGCTCTGTCCCCCCCCCCTTGTTGCTCTGTCTCTTCCCCCCTCCCTCCCCTTGTCTTTGTCCCCCCTCCCCTTGTCTCTGTCCCCCCCTGTCTCTCTGTCCCCCTCCCTCCCCCTGTCTCTCTGACACCCTCCCTTCCCCTTACCTCGATCCCTGGTGGCTAGTGGGGGCAGCCGGGGGATGTCTGCACGATACTTGCAGACATCCTCCATGCTGCCCGACACGGCAGTCTATTATGACGGATTATGCTGGGGACCTGGATCCCTGTCTTATAGTCTGACCTCAATTTTAGACGTCCTCGATTATAAGACGAGGGGGATTTTTCAGAGCATTTGCTCTGAAGAAAAACTCGTCTTATAATCGAGCAAATACGATATATATTTTCTCACATTATACTCACAATCCAGGTATAGCTATAAACCATGACATCATCTCATTTAAATTAAACACACCCATCAATTCAATTGGCTAGAAGTTACAGAAACGGTGTGAATCAGAGATAAGGTTTGGTTGATATGTTGATACTGGAGCTGTAGAAAGAAGAACTGAGATACCTGAAAGAAGCGGGGGGACTGATTTTGGGAGAGCTGCCACTAGTGGCGTGAGAGATGGGAATGTTTTAGAAACGGGCTGAGTCTCTCTCCTTCTGGGGAGAACTCAGGAATATGAAGCTTTTAATAGCACATGTTCACTATACAATAGACATCTACATACACATAGTATTGAGTCCCAGGAGTAACTCCCATCACTCAATTCGAAAGACATTCGGTTTATAGACTTTTGGTTTATAGAATAGCAATAGCATTACATGTATTCTACAAACCGAAAGTCTATAAAGCGAACGTCGTTCAGTTTATAGACTTTCGGCTTATGGAATACATGTAATACTATTGGCTTTCTATAAACCAAAATAGAGTCCCCATTCATAAGGATTTCTTATGAATGGGGACTCTATTTCGGTTTATAGAAAGCCAATAGCATTACATACAATGTAATCGCCGAACCCCGAACTCCAACACGGACATACAGTGAAATGTCCGTGTTCGGGTCCGGGGTCCCAAAACCGTAAAGTTCGGTACGAACCCGAACAGTGCGGTTCGGGTTCGCTCAACACTATTAATAACTCATATTCATATTTTTATGATTATTAATATCCGACAACTCCTATATTGGTGTTATCCGGTACTTGGAGTAAATGGCTGAGGGTCTTGTCTGGTGAATTGGAGAAGCTACCTACAACACTTGTTCTGTCTGGTGGCTTGGGGTGGCTGATATAAGGAATCAGAGCTTTGACGGAGGTACCCAGTCGGGGTACCAGGGCGTCCATCAAACATGGTAATATAACTAAATAAGATATACAAAACCACAAACATAAACAAAGAACTAGCCTAGGACAAGATGGTAAATAGTGAGGGTTTAGTTATACCAAATGGCCATGATAAGCTTGCCAACCACATCAAGGGTACCTCACAATACAGTTCCTGGCACTAACCTGCCTACATAAAACAAAAACTATACTTAAACAAGAAAGTAGGAAAGACTGGGGGCATGAAACACATAAACGGGAGGGGCACATTTACATAGGATCAAAACAGGGCAGGAGAAAACAAGGAAAACCAGGAATGGATCAGAACAAGACAACAAGGCAAGAAACAAAGCAATACAGAGAAGGGGCAAGAGCAAGCATCAAGCATAACCAAGAAAGCAAGGCAAGAAAGGAAACAGGAAGAACTGGATAAGCCTGCACACGAGTTGTACCATGACATAGGGTCTTAAGTAACAGTTTGCTTGCAGTCTAGAATCCACAACAATCAGGCATAATATGTTGAGTCATATTTACTGTCTGTCACAGTGGCAACTTAACCTACTGATTGTAGACACAAAGACACAAAGAAGTCTTGTTCAACAAAATTAAATAAAAAAATAGATCAAACAACCATGAAGAAGTAAAACAGAGCTAACAATCTATTTAACATTGCACAAGGAACAATGAAGAGCTTACAATTGGATAATAATCAAGAGCAAAGGTTTCCTTGATGTGTTAAACATGATCCAATAAATATTAGTCAAGTGCTTAACAAGCAGCCAGGAGACTAACTTCACACATCAGAATTGCCACAAATGAACTCTTGTAGTGTTGGTGCTATTCCACAGAGTCAAGTGTGAGCATGGAAAACACATGAAAGCATTTATAATTGAAAACATGTATAATGGAGTTTTTTTTAAAGATGACATAAAGAGACATATCTGAATAATTTGGTGAATATATACAGCATTTAAGGTTAAAGGTTGCATGCAAATTGTATTGTGGGTTAGCTTTGCTTAGCTATCACAAACCCTTATATATATAATTGATATATATCTTTATATAACAATAAGGGAATGCTCCAGGAGCTTGTTGCCTTGATTTGACCATAATATGTTCTTCCCTTCCCTGTCTTCAGGAAAGAAACTGCAGCTCATAAATATTTAGCTATTTAGCAGGAAAGTGACCCACATAAGCAACAGGAAGGAGCAGAACAGCCCTTGGAAGGCACAGTACAGACAAGATTCTGAGCGGATTCCATGACCAAGGGATCTGAGAGAGCAGACCAGAGGCTCAGGAATACCAAAGAGGGTTTGACTTTGAACCCAGCAGATTTGATATTTACATATCCACAACTTTCAAGACTTACAACTTGTATTCTCGTGTGCACATTTCTATGTTATCCTCTCTTCTGTGCATGTGCAGTGCTCTCTGAGTCATTTAATTTAATTCTAAATCTCTGCTTTCTATTATGCATACAGAGTTATAAGCCTCAATGCATATGACATATATAAAATAAAGTTTCTAAACACCCATCTGTTGCTCTCTTTTTGCCTTTAAAGAGTTACCTTGCAGAACTTTGAATTACAGGAACATTCTACACTTCGCGGAGCTCTTCTTCATGTACACACATTTCAAAGCCCTGACTATATTTTCTCTTCGCCTCCCATGCATAAAGCCATCCTATATGCCACAGGTCTGTATAGTGCTTTCCAGACCTCACAGATTTCCTCTTTTGCTTCCCTGCATGGGTCTATATTTAATGTGTTATAAGATTTGTAACCATTATAGGTGTTATCTTCTTCTTTCTGGGACATTCTGATCCCAGGGTCTTTATTATTTTGCAGAGTCTATTATAAACCTATGGCTATCCTACGGTGAGCTGCTTGATCATGGGAATTAATAGATGGGAAAATTATAAATCTTCAAGGACATTCACTCCAGGCATTTCGGTAACATGTTATATGTCTGAAAACTGTAATAATGCCAGACAGAACATGATCAAAACATATTGTGGATAAAATGATAGAGAAGACTCTCGACCCCCAGGAAAATCCAGTAATTAATTAACCGAAGTGACAAAATAAAGTATACTGCGCTCCCACTCCTTGCAACTTCTTTATTGTTGAATTTGTTTAAGGAGTTTAAACTAAACCATACCACCACCAATGATACATATCTTTACCTGCCTGCTATTGGAGGTAGCCAATCTATTCTATGATTGAGGGTGTTACTATATATCATCATATCCCCATAACCTCATTCTCTTCAACCTGGGAGCCCATTAACCGACAAGGCATGTGAGATCTATGTAGCCAGTAAAGTGTGAAAAGAGAAGGACAGAGTAAAATAGAAGGATAGAGGGAGAGAAAAGTGAAAAATGGATGGGCCAAAACATGGTTAGAACATGGGGTTCACTACAGGCTAATTATGTTACTGCTGGTGATTACGGCACAGTTATTACATTACATTAACATAGTATACTAGGGACACTGTATTGAGGGGGTCTACATAATAAGTTAGATAAATATGAACAGACTGATCCATGAGGTAGAGAGCCCTGCTCACAAGCTTACAATCTAGAAAGAAATCTGTGCTTTAAACATTCAGGCATAAATATCCTGCACGGCAAGCAAAACTAAATTTAAGTGACAATTATCCAGATTATAAACAGGCATGAGTGGGTTTGCCTAGCTTAAAATACAGATTTATTATAAGATAGTCACTGGTTCTGTACAATAAATTCAAGTTTGCATCTCACATAGACAGGCTGCCACATCACACTTCATCCCTACTAAGTCCCAATATATGAAACACGTCAGTGGATTTTGATGTGAGAATGCTATGATTGGTGACATTACACATAGCCCAATCAAATACTTCCTTCTCTAATCATCCTTTATATAACGTGAAGTCTGATCAACTTACTTAGGTCATCAGCTCCACAATGAGTAATCTCATCTCCAGGACTCCTAGTCACTCATTTTATAACAACTTAAATAGTAAATAGATCATTTGAAGAGCAGGTAGTCACAGCTCTGTATGTTTTTCCCCCAGCTGTCTCAGGAACTGCTCACCCTCCCACCTCAGCTTTCTGTCAACAAACAACAACCTTCAAACTGCCTCTTATAAGAATTTGTTTTATTTACCTTGCTGCTCTCCTGCCTACGCTCCCACTGCTTCCACAAAGGGAAGGCAGCAGACACTAGAGAGCAGCCCTCATTAAAAGTTAGAAGCCATACTTTACTGTGAGATGAGATAGAGAACAGTAAGAAAGGGGGAGAGGGGAGGAGAGAGAATGGAAATGAATGGGAAGATAATACAAGGGGTCTATGTGAAGGGAATGACAAGAACTAATAGGGACAACCTATTAACATCTTCTTGGGGTCACAGAAATCTCAGCTATTCTTACCAGAAAAAAGATTACCATAAAAATTCATTCAGCATTTAAGAGAACTGGACATCCAATGGGGTTCAACATATTTTGTAGTTAATTAGTGGCTACCTGAATGACCCAATTCATTGCATGGATTGTTACAGAAACAGTGCATGAGAATTACTATTAGCATCACCTAATGAATCACTCACTGATTGCATCCAGCACTGATGAGGTTAAGCAAGCCTGAGGAGAACAAAAGCAAGTGAATAAAACTTGTACTGAGAATCTGTGTGACAATCACATTAATAAGAAATAGCTTCATTAATTGGGATGTCAGGATGCTGACAAAGTGACTCAGCAGCAGTTCAGATTATTTATTTCTACATGTTCGAGAGAAGGTGTTTAAAGGAATAGTCCTCCTTTTTCACTTGTTTTATAGTGCTAGTCTATTATGTGTCTTTCATTTATCAGTGGCTCTATTTTAAATGCATTATTTCATATTGTAGTGGTGTTATTTTATGATCTATTAATTTTTCCGTAATAGAAAAAGCTCAACCAAGAATGTTGACTGCAGTTTGCTATCTGAGAAAGTGCCCATTTGCGAGTGTTTCATATGTTTTTCTGCTCACAGGTGAGAACACAAGACTTATACTGTGCACAAAAGGCCTCCATATGGTCAGACAATTCCTCTCTGCACGAAGGGCTCAGCAACTACAGATGTACGTTTTAGTCTCTTGTTGGCTCTGTCAGTGAGGTACCGCTTTGAGGTATCCCTCTAGGTTTAATGAACAAGGGCTCCACATATGGAGACAGCCCCTACAAATAGGCCATCCAGAAAATGGTGGCTAAAGTAGGCTCAACAAACAACAGAGATGAATTAATAGTCTGCCCTATTCTTTTTTTCTGGAGGCTAATTTCACTAGTCAGGAAGAAAGTTTTAAAAGGACTCTAGGCAAAGGACTGGTGTTTTAAAGACCTGTCTTTTCTCTCCCCTGTGCCAGCAGCAGTAGCTAGCACAATAGGACATATAAAAACATAAAATGTTTTGCCAGATAAAAACCATTCAGCCCGTCTAGTCTGCCCATCCCTGTCTGGGATACATTCAACGTAATGAATGTATCCCAGACAAATGAAAAATGAGAAAAACTGAAGACCCTCTCACCGCAGTGAATATCACAGACATCACTGTGTAAATAATACAGTGGCAATTTCTCGCAAAACTCATAAGGTGCCATTTTCCACCCAGTTTGGGTGGTTCTCTCCACGCCGGTGTATCTGCTTTGATTTAATAAATTAGGACTTTACATATGAAGTCATTGTCTAGATTTTTTTTTTCTACATAATGCATTCAACAACGGCTCACTGAATATAATGCCACAGCACTACAAAAAATGCATTTAAACAAAAGACATTAATAAATAAAATTCTACATTGCCTATCATGTAGGATGCTCCTGCTCCTACCTCGAGAACATGAAGATTGTTGTGCTCCTAATATAGATTCTGACAGCCCTGTTCATTGTCCCTCATACCTTTTGGATGCTCTAGAATTATATGTACTGCCTTAGCCTGTACCAGTCCCCCTCACTACTCATTGACTGCCCACAACCTGTATATATTTACTAATAAAAAAAATACATATATTCACTAATCCACCATCTGTTTGGTGTAACCTTAAAGGGTTCCCATTTGTCCTTACTTTATTCGGTACCACCAGGATGTCCTGACCCAGGTGGTATTGTGGAGAGAATGTGAGGTCAATGCTCTAGCAGTCCATCCATGGGTCATCATGCAGTGCAGAGGTGCCCATATTATATAATGCTTACTACAAGGGAGCGATCTAATGGTGATCTTGTGTTAACATGCTACTATTGCACTTATCAGTTTCCCCCTCATCTTGTTTGCCTTAGACTGGGAATTTGTTTGCCTAGTTAACTGCTCTTCTCTCAATTTCAAGGAGGGCAAGGTCTGTGGCCTCAATAGGATGCCTTTTATGGGCATTGCCACATTGCGATGGACAATGTAATGATGTTCTATAAACTTTCACAGGCCTTGTATGTACTCTTTACCTATGCCTGCTGTAAGATCACACATAGTGTGCCAACAACTGATTAGTCAACTGTGCATGCACATCATCTTTTTTATCGCCACATTTTGGTGGGACTGTGTCAACATCAACTTGAAATTCAGAATATCATTACCACACATGATATTGGCACAAGAGTAGAAAAAGAACTGTGTATTTGTTATGGTCTAATAATATCTGACATAAATAGCAGTAATCTGTGTAATCTCCCAGCTCAGTCTCTCAGCTCTGCCACTTCTCAGCTGGCACGAGAAAATAACAGTGTTTTCCTTTGCCTTTAACCAGGCAACAGTTGAAAGCAGTATATCGATATAGAGATTATATCTCCCTGTAATTAAACATCTCCCTACAACTGGCAAAGAAACAATCTAACAAACAGCAAACTAGCTTCTTTTTGCCTTGGTGGCAGGGCTAGCTGTGTCACTCAACAATATAATGGTTAAATATACATTTGGCTCATAGATAATCCAAATAAGCTGTTCCCATGCAAAGTAATGACATTCACCAGATCTGGGATTTGACATGACAAAAATCCCATTGACAGACAGCTGAAATGATCCAGTAATGGTGTATGGTTGCCTAAATACTTGGTTTCAGCTTATTCTAGATGCCTACTTTAGCCACACATTGAAGGTCACTTTCTGGGACGACATTGTTTTCTGTTAAAAAATCTGCACTGCATTTTTCACATTTTAGACCGCGCAGCCCACTAACTCTTTCATCTATGGATGTATCAGATTGTGACTGGAATCATTTTACCAAAGCAGAAAGGTATCTTGTTATATTACCTGCATTGTGTAATAGCTTACTTACTTAGGTATTATCTGAACAGATGATCCATGCATTTATGCAATTGTTAGTCCAAGTTCTTCAGATTAAAATAGTCTAAGATCTATGTACTGGAAAACACACATATTCGAAACTTACTATCTATTTGAGACACAGGAACCTGGAAATGTAAATAGGCTATTTATCTTGAAAACACAACATGACGTCCATTTTAATTTACAAGATATAGTTGCCCATTAATCATAATCTATGCACTGCACAATGAGATAAAAATAATGATAAATAAGTAACAAAACACAGGCTCACTAACTAGCGCCATATTGCAAGGTAAACAGCTGAGACAGTGGCTGAGTTATAAATGATTTGAACAATGTAATTAATTATCACGATGGGAAGATTCAGTCCATGGAGATTTTTGCACAGATTTGCAGCTTTAACACAATGATAAATTTCATCCACTTTGTTATTAAGCTTGGAAGACATGAAATAGGAGTTTTGTATTTGGATTAGCGGTACGTTCACTTTTATTATTTCAGGAAGTTGCATTAAAACAAATTTGGCATGATGTCTTCATCATCAATCATGAACAATATAAGATGTGCTGGGGGTTTGATTAAAGACTAAACCACCAATGTTTTCCTTGTGCAATTATTCTACAAGATAAGATGACAATTTATACCAATGTTTAACACATTTCTAGTATATCAGTAGTCAAAGGTTTTGTGTCACTAGTGTTTAAGCAACAAAGTCTCCTATTATAGTATTATCTTGTGTCTTTTCCTTGCCCATGTATGGTTTAGTTCTGCAGTAGACATGTGCAAAACTAAAATTTTCGTTTCGTTTTCGTCCATTCGGACGAAAATGTTATTTATTTCGTCTAAAACGAATTTCGTTCATTAGTGCATTCGTTTCAGACGAAATTCGTTCATTATTTTCGTTTCGTTAATTTTTTTCGTTCGTTTTATAGAATACAATGTAATACTATTGGCTTTCTATAAACCGAGCGAGAGCCCCATTCATAAGAAATTCTTATGAATGGGGCTCTCGTTCGGTTCATAGAAAGGCAATAGTATTACTTGTATTCTATAAGCCGAAAGTCTATAAACCGAACGACTTTCGGTTTATAGACTTTCGGCTTATGGAATACATGTAATCCTATTGCTATTCTATAAACCGAACGACTTTCGGTTTATAGAATAGCCATAGGTTTACATGTATTACATAAGCCGAAAGTCTATAAACCGAAAGTCGTTCGGTTTATAGGCTGTCGGCATTTAACTATACAGAGACAGAGTCTCCATTCATAAAATTATGAATGGAGACTTTGTCTCCGTGTAGTAAAATGCCGACAGCCTATAAACCGAACGTTCGGTTTATAGGCTGTGGGCATTTTACTAAACGGAGACAAAGTCTCCATTCATAATTTTATGAATGGAGACTCTGTCTCCGTGTAGTAAAATGCCGACAGCCTATAAACCGAACGTTCGGTTTATAGGCTGTCGGCTTATGGAATACATGTATTCCTATTGCTATTCTATAAACCGAAAGTCGTTCGGTTTATAGAATAGCAATAGGAATACATGTATTCCATAAGCCGACAGCCTATAAACCGAACGTTCGGTTTATAGGCTGTCGGCATTTTACTACACGGAGACAGAGTCTCCATTCATAAAATTATGAATGGAGACTTTGTCTCCGTGTAGTAAAATGCCCACAGCCTATAAACCGAACGTTCGGTTTATAGGCTGTCGGCTTATGGAATACATGTATTCCTATTGCTATTCTATAAACCGAACGACTTTCGGTTTATAGAATAGCCATAGGATTACATGTATTATATAAGCCGAAAGTCTATAAACCGAAAGTCGTTCGGTTTATAGGCTGTCGGCATTTAACTATACAGAGACAGAGTCTCCATTCATAAAATTATGAATGGAGACTTTGTCTCCGTGTAGTAAAATGCCGAAAGCCTATAAACCGAACGATCCGTTTATAGACTTTCGGCTTATATAATACATGTAATCCTATGGCTATTCTATAAACCGAACGTTCGGTTTATAGAATAGCAATAGGAATACATGTATTCCATAAGCCGACAGCCTATAAACCGAACGTTCGGTTTATAGGCTGTGGGCATTTTACTACACGGAGACAAAGTCTCCATTCATAATTTTATGAATGGAGACTCTGTCTCCGTATAGTTAAATGCCGGCTTTTAACTATACGGAGACAAAGTCTCCATTTATAATTTTATGAATGGAGACTCTGTCTCCGTATAGTTAAATGCCGGTGTTCTGACAAATTTCTGGAGCAAATTCTCCTGCGCAATCGCAGGAGAATTTGCTCACTGCGCATGCGCATAAAGTTACAGCTGATAACTCAGCTGTAACTTTGTGACCACCGCGCATGCGCCAGCTGCGCAACCCACCTCCCGCCCCCTCACACCCCCTGCACACCCCTTCTTACCAGATCATCGACCACAGCGATACACAGCGCATGCGCACGCCTATCCAGCCGTTTGGGAATGTGCGCGTCCGTTGTTGTGTTCTTAAGGTGGTAAGTAACATGGGGCGTCGGGACATAAGGGGGCAAGCATCCTGGTGAGGGCTGCCTCATCTTGATGGGATTTGTGATCCTCCTGCTGCATCAATAATACAGCAGGAGGATCACAAATCCCATCAAGATGAGGCAGCCCTCACCAGGATGCTTGCCCCCTTATGTCCCGACGCCCCGTGTTACTTACCACCTTAAGAACACAACAACGGACGCGCGCATTCCCAAACGGCTGGATAGGCGTGCGCATGCGCTGTGTATCGCTGTGGTCGATGATCTGGTAAGAAGGGGTGTGCGGCGGGTGTGAGGGGGCGGGAGGTGGGTTGCGCAGCTGTCTCATGCACGGTGGTCACAAAGTTACAGCTGAGTTATCAGCTGTAACTTTATGCGCATGCGCAGTGAGCAAATTCTCCTGCGATTGCGCAGGAGAATTTGCTCCAGAAATTTGTCAGAACACCGGCTTTTAACTATACGGAGACAAAGTCTCCATTTATAATTTTATGAATGGAGACTCTGTCTCCGTATAGTTAAATGCCCACAGCCTATAAACCGAACGTTCGGTTTATAGGCTGTCGGCTTTTAACTATACGTTTGTCTCCATTCATAAATTTATGAATGGAGACTCTGTCTCCGTATAGTTAAATGCTATTGTATTCTATAAACCGACTCTATTTCGGCTTATAGAATGCAATAGTACTACGAATGGACGAATGAACGAATGATTTTCCTTTATTAACTATTCGTTCATTCGATTTAGTTAGCTTAGCATTTTCGTTCTTCGTTTTTCGGGCGAATGGACGAAAATGCAATTTTCGGACGAAAATGCATTCGTCCGAAAACGAATGCACATGTCTAGTATATATTCACATGTAAATTGCTTTTTTAATAAAAAATTATGATATAAATAAAATCTTGTTTTTATTTCCTTTTATGTGACAAAGCTGCCTCTCTCTTTCCCTTGCCCCCAGATTTGTCGCTCTCCCCCCCTTAGTGTTGTCTCTCTCTCACCCTCCCTTTGGCTCCCCCCTCGCTCCCCTTGTGTCTGTCTCTTCCCCCCTTCCCTCCCCTTGTTTCTCTCTGCCCCCCCCCCCTTGTTATTCTGTCCCCCCCTCACCTGTTTCTTGCTCCCTGGTGGCTAGTGGGGGCAGCCGGGGGATGTATGCACTATACATAATAGACGGAAGTGTCGGGCAGCATGGAGGTTGTCTGCACGATTCGTGCAGACATCCCCCAGCTGCCCGATTCTCCCTGGTGGCTAGCGAGGCAGCGGTGGATGTCTGCGCGATGAGCGAGACCTCCCCTGCTGCCGCCCGGAACGACAGCCAGGACTTTTATGAGGAAGCCGGAAGTACCCAGCTTCATCATAGAAGTCCCGGCGGTCATGCCGGGCGGCAGCAGGAGAGGTCTCGCTCATCGCGCAGACATCCTCCGCTCCCTCGCTAGCCACCAGGGAGAATCGGGCAGCTGGGGGATGTCTGCACGAATCGTGCAGACAACCTCCATGCTGCCCGACACTTCCGTCTATTATGTATAGTGCATACATCCCCCGGCTGCCCCCACTAGCCACCAGGGAGCAAGAAACAGGTGAGGGGGGGACAGAATAACAAGGGGGGGGGGCAGAGAGAAACAAGGGGAGGGAAGGGGGGAAGAGACAGACACAAGGGGAGCGAGGGGGGAGCCAAAGGCAGGGTGAGAGAGAGACAACACTAAGGGGGGGAGAGCGACAAATCTGGGGGCAAGGGAAAGAGAGAGGCAGCATTGTCACATAAAAGGAAATAAAAACAAGATTTTTTTATATCATAATTTTTTATTTAAAAAGCAATTTACATGTGAATATATACTAGACATGTGCATTCGTTTTCGGACGAATGCATTTTCGTCCGAAAATTGCATTTTCGGCCATTCGCCCGAAAAACGAAGAACGAAAATGCTAAGCTAACTAAAGCCGGATGAACGAATGGTTAATAAAGGAAAATCATTCGTTCATTCGACCATTCGTAGTACTATTGCATTCTATAAGCCGAAATAGAGTCGGTTTATAGAATACAATAGCATTTAACTATACGGAGACAGAGTCTCCATTCATAAAATTATGAATGGAGACTTTGTCTCCGTATAGTTAAATGCCCACAGCCTATA
This sequence comes from Pelodytes ibericus, assembly GCA_036172795.1. Lineage (NCBI taxonomy): Eukaryota > Metazoa > Chordata > Amphibia > Anura > Pelodytidae > Pelodytes > Pelodytes ibericus. Next base: position 110,222,722 of record CM069862.1, on the reverse strand, counting down.
AACCGAACGTTCGGTTTATAGGCTGTGGGCATTTAACTATACGGAGACAGAGTCTCCATTCATAAAATTATAAATGGAGACTTTGTCTCCGTATAGTTAAAAGCCGGCATTTAACTATACAGAGACAGAGTCTCCATTCATAAAATTATGAATGGAGACTTTGTCTCCGTGTAGTAAAATGCCCACAGCCTATAAACCGAACGTTCGGTTTATAGGCTGTCGGCTTATGGAATACATGTATTCCTATTGCTATTCTATAAACCGAACTTTCGGTTTATAGAATAGCCATAGGATTACATGTATTACATAAGCCGAAAGTCTATAAACCGATCGTTCGGTTTATAGACTTTCGGCATTTTACTACACGGAGACAAAGTCTCCATTCATAATTTTATGAATGGAGACTCTGTCTCTGTATAGTTAAATGCCGACAGCCTATAAACCGAACGACTTTCGGTTTATAGACTTTCGGCTTATGTACTACATGTAATCCTATGGCTATTCTATAAACCGAAAGTCGTTCGGTTTATAGTTTAGCAATAGCATTACATGTATTCTATAAACCGAACGTCGTTCGTTTTAAAGACTTTCGGCTTATAGAATACTATTGGCTTTCTATAAACCGAACTAGAGTCGAGTCCCCATTCATAAGAAATTCTTATGAATGAGGAGGGACTCTAGTTAGGTTTATAGAATGCCAATAGTATTCTATAAGCCGAAAGTCTTTAAAACGAACGACGTTCGGTTTATAGAATGCATGTAATGCTATTGCTGTTCTATAAGCCGAATGTCTTTCGGCTTATAGAACAGCAATAGCATTACATGTATTCTATAAACCGAACGTCGTTTGTTTTAAAGACTTTCGGCTTATAGAATACATGCTGCTATTGGCTTTCTATAAACCGAAAGAGTCCCCATTCATACGAATAGGTCAATTGACCTATTCGTATGAATGGGAACTCAATTTCGGTTTATAGGAAGCTAATAGCATTACATGCATTCCATAAACCGAAAGTCATTCATGTCGGTTTATGGAATGTAGTACAATGCTATTGGTATTGTAAACCGACTCTATTTCGGTTTAGAATGCCAATAGCACGAATGGACGAATGGACGAATGAACGAATGATTTTCGTTTATTAACCATTCGTTCATTCGGATTTTGTTAGTTAAAATTTTCGTTCGTCCGAAAACGAATGCACATGTCTATTCTGCAGTTGCTCTTTAGTCTATCCTGTAGCCCTGAGCTCTGTATTTAGTTTATTCTGTTTCTGCTCTGTCTGTATTCGCTATTGATCGGAGGTTTAAGCTCACGTGGGGGTGAGGACCGATCTGGAGGAGAGGCGCTGCTACAGGGAGCTCTCTCTCTAGCACTTCCTCCTCGAGATGCGGCCCACAGGTGAGTGCCTGCAGTAACTGCATTTCCTGGCTATACTGAGTACAACTGGTGACATCTGGCAGAAGAAACTGGATGGCGGTGTTCTGCAGCTGCAGACACCATCAGACACGTCCACCTCCCTGCAAATAAAGGTAACTAAGCAGGGAGCGGGACCAAGAGTATAACGGTTTGTTTAGTTTTTGGGTTAAAATAAATAAATAGAAGAAATATGTGTAAATGTCTGCTTGTAAGTGTGACTGTGTGTGGGTATTTCATTGCGTGTAAGTGTGTGTGTCAGGGTGTTTGTGTAAGTGTGAGCGTGTGTCTGTCTAGGTGTGTGTGTCCATGTGTATAGGTGTGTGTGTGTGTGTGTGTATAGGTGTTTGCATAAGTGTGTGTCTCAATGTGTCAAGATGTGTGTGTCAGGGTTTCTGTGTGTGTGTGATAAAGAGGGAGAGACTGAGTGTGAGAGAGATGGAGTGTGAGAAAGAGATAGATTGTGAGAAAGATACAGAGAGACTGTGTGTGAGAGACAGAGTGTGTGAGAGAGAGATGGAGTGTATGTGTGAGAGAGATAGGCGGAGTGTGTGTGTGAGAGAAAGATGGAGTGTATGTGTGAGAGACCGAGTGTGTGTTTGTTAGAGAGAGACGGAGTGGGTGTGTAAGACGTATTGTGTGTGTGTGTATGTGTGAGAGACACAGTGTGTGTGTGTGTGTATGTGTGAGAGACACAGTGTGTGTGTGTGTGTGAGAGAGAGAAACGTTGTGTGTGACAGAGACCATATGGGCTCTAGCCCCAGATCATTTGGAGACCTAGCAATGCCCCTGCTGCTTGGTTTATCTGTTTCCAGTCTGCAGACATCCCGCTATCCTATCAAGGTTGTGTCTCATGCTTTCTCCAGGATGTCTGCACGTTATCTCCACCTTCAGTCTTGGCTACACTGGATACAACAGCTGCTACTACAGGGCCCTGGAATGTTGTCGAACCAAAATGGGGCCTCAAGCCTCAAGAAAGTGGTTACACTGCACTAGGCCCTGTGTCTCCATATCTGCACCATAATGCCTGTTTTGGGGCGCTCAGGGTCTGATACCATCTGGACCACGTTTGTGACACTGATAACATTATTATTATTATAGAAAGTAACATCTGGTTAGTCTGAAATTGGTGTGGGACTTGTGGAAGGAGACTTTGGACAACTCAAAAGTGGTTTATTTTATAAATTCTAAGTTGGCTCATTAACTGAAAGTGAGTCAACCAAGGTAAAAAAAAAAAATGCTGTTAGCTACGGAAGTCTTGTGGAAACTTGACTGTACTCATAGCCATCCCAACTGAAAACGTATTGTTTGAGAACTTCATCAATATGACAAGTCCCTTACATACTGAGTTCAGATAGTTAGCAGTCAATGAGGGATGTGGGATGGAAGGGTTCTTGAAACATTGTTCCAAGTTTCATTGTATGGCACAATAGACGATGTATAAAAACAATTCTAACAGTAGTAATCAGAAAGCACAGTGCATTGGTTCACATTTACATCACTGCCCAATAATTGCTCTTTATACCCAAACCCAGCAGATACAGTTTTTGAATGAAAGATGCTATTAAAATGTTATCAGTAATAAATCAGATAACTTACTGGCACCCTGGCACACTTACATATAATGAATGTTCCTGCATGTACACACTTAATGAAACAGGGGAATTACTATTATACACAATGAAACTATGATTTTGAAATTTATATAATTACAACCAACATGAATTTTTTTTTTGTGTAAAACACATTCTTTATGGACAGAAAACAAAAACATTGAATTATAATGTCAAGGGCTGCAACCGTCGACAAAATTTAGAAAATATCATTGACTTTGGCCCAATAGAACTGAATTTACATGATGTTTTTGATGTATATCAATTAGTATATCTTACCTTTAACTGCAATATTGTCCTTCTGACATCAGGGAAGTTAATTTAATTGGGCTGGGATGATCATCAGGGCCTGTAAACTCACCAGTATACAGTACCTTTTCTTAAATGACAAAAACATTATGTAGAATTGAAGAATTGCAGGCTTCATAAATATAAATACTTTAATGAAGGAATTTAAATAACCAATGATAACAAGCCCCTTTTGCTCCTTATGAATATATTAAGGGGCAGGCGTGTTATTTTATCTCGCGTCAAATTGGTCAGCTGAAGGAAGATCTGTCCCATCTGACAGATTCTTTTTTTGGACAGTAACTTTTTGTTGTTGTTCTTGTTTTTAGACTATATTTTACAAGAGACCTTTGAATAACTGTGCCCATCGCAAATTACACATCGAGTTTAACCTCTTAATGGAATTTTGATCTTATGATCTGTGCAATATGTTTTCCAATCTCCTCTTTATTATTTAATGAACTGACCAAAATTATAAACTGGTTTTATTTACCAGGACAGAATATCCTTTTGATAGATAGTATGTTTGTATATATGACCCGTCCTGCGCATAGTGATTACTAAGAATTCACTATGTGCAGCACAGGAAGTGCACAGCGGGGCTGACTGAGTGAGATGTGAGAACGACAGGCAGACACAGATCATGTCTGGAGCTGTGTGTTAATCTCTCCGCAGCCCTCCTTGGCAGGGGGAAGACTGCAGACACAAGATGACGGCTCCCAGGAGAAGAGAGATAAGTGGTGAGGGAGAGAGAGAGATAAGAGGTGAGGGAGAGAGAGAGACATAAGAAGAGGTGAGGGAGAGAGACACAATGATACTTGGGAAAGAGAGAGACGGACAAACAGGATATGAAAATGAGGGAGACACTGACAAAATGGGGGTATGAGAAAGAGAGACACACTGACAAAAAGGGGGTATGAGAAAGAGAGACACACTGACAAAAAGGGGGTATGAGAAAGAGAGACACACTGACTGAGGAAAAGGTGTCAACACAACATGGTTACCGTATTTGCTCGAATATAAGACGAGGTTTTTTTCAGAGCAAATGCTCTGAAAAATACCCCTCGTCTTACATTCGAGGTCGTCTTATAATCTGACCTCAAATTGAGGTCAGACTATAAGACATGGATCCAGGTCCCCAGCAGAGCTGCAGGGGACCTGGATCCCCCTCTCTAACAGCAGGGGATGTCTGCGCGATGAGCGCAGGCTCCCCTGCTGCCGCCCGGCACGACCACCGGGGCTTCTATGATGAAGCCGGGTACTTCCGCTTTCGTCACAGAAGTCCCGGCGATCGTGCCGGGCGGCAGCAGGGGAGGTCTACGCTCATCGCGCAGACATCCTCTGCTGCCCCACTAGCCACCAGGGTGAATCGGCCAGCTGGGGTATGTCTGCACGATACGTGCAGACATCCTCCATGCTGCCCGACAGGGCAGTCTATTATGACGGACCAGCTGGGATAGAGAGAGACAAGGGGAAGGGGGAAGAGAGAGAAGTTTTGGGGGGAGAGAGAGACAACGCTGGGGGGGGAAAGAGACAGCTGGGGGAGGGGGAGGGGGAGAGAGGCCGCATTGGCACATAAAAGGAAATAAACACAAGAAATGCATTTGTATTATATAAAGTTTTTATTAAATATTAAAAATCAATTTACATATATACAAGTTAAACTTTTTTCCTATAGGGTAGTCTTATAATCAGGCTTTTAGTTTTTTTCCTAAAGGAATGTACAAATTTGGGGGGGTCGTCTTATAATCAGGGTCGTCTTATAATCGAGCAAATACGGTATTTGGCATAATACACCCAGCTATGCATGCATGATATGCATCAGGGAAGCCAAAGGTTGGGAGGTATGTAATTATGTTCTATGAGGCTTTACAGGCATGACCATGGACAAGGTACACATAACTGAGACACATTGTTAATGTACCATTTGTGTAATTGTATGTCCTCAACACACTGCTTGACCCAGAGGTGGGAGGCAGCACTCTTCTTAAAAAAAAAAATACCATTGAATGCATTTGGTAACTCTTTAACAATAAATCTTCCTTTAATATGCTTTTTATTTATTAAATAAAAAATTGATGCCAGTGGATAAAACAGAATCTTATTCCAAACCAAAGTAGATTGACAAAGAGATTTTGTTTAGACTACTAATACAGTCTCAAATGTTAAGTGGTGCAGGGGTAAATGGATGTAATTAGCATGCTAATTTTAAGCAATGCACATTGACACAGTCAATGGTATATTTGGTTGACAAGTTTATTTAATGATCCTGAGCTATTTAAATTTCAGTCACAAAGATGCTATTAGTGGAATGATTGATGGCAATGTGGACTTCACTTTTCTGCATCCTGTGGCACACCAGTTGTCATTGGCAACAAGTCCCACCATATTCATGAGTGTCAAGAATGAAGTTCTTTTCTGACTATACCCAAAAGGATATCTCAGCCTTGTGGTTGTCTAGCAATAGCTGGAAGGTACATTTTGTACATCCCTAGGTAAGCTGCCATTTTGGGTTTTGGCCAAAACTGTAAAGTGTACAAGAAATGCATAATATTTCAAGAACTATGGAATTGATTTTTGATTCAACAAACTATCGCTGTTATGTTCTAATGTACTAGTCTAATGGGGAAATTTGAAAGTGTGGATATATCTCTAAATCTAGTTATCTTCTTTTGAACACTGAAATGTGTTAAACATCTTGCCAGCACTGCTAAAAATGGGTATATAATGGTGATTTGTATTAAACTATAGTTCCACTTCAAGCACATTTTCCCCACTGTTTTGTTCTTTGGCCCTAAGCAGCCATTCCCCACAATCATACTTTCTGGATTTCTATTGTTTTCTTGCTTTTCTCGTGAATGGTTTTTTTACCTGACAAGGGAAAAAACACTAACATTATTTTTCAGTAGGGCAGAATGCTTTATTGAGCATGCTCCAACGAATGATTCAGGAGTGTATTGTTAACGTAGGCTGGGAACTCTCAGGGTCCCTAGTAATTACAGAACAGGACCACACAATTCAATTGTATTTGTAGTTGGGAATGCAATGGAAAGCATGTTAAAAATAGGATTGTTGAACATTAAAAAACACCTGGATTTCAATATCAGAGACAACATGGGTTTACGTCATCAGGAGATCATGCCAAACTAATCTTATTGCAGGGCTTGACAAATTTAATCTGATTTTAGGAGCCAGCAAAAAAATGTAGGAGCCAGACAATCACGCAAGCATACACACAATTCATAAACACACACGCCTACTTCACATATATACACACACACCTACTTTACATATACACATAAATACACACACACCTACTTTACATATACCCAAAAATACAAACACCTCACACATACTTACTTTACATATACACATATATACAAACACCTCACACACACCTACTTTACATATACACATATATACAAACACCTCACACACACCTACTTTACATATACACATATATACAAACACCTCACACATACTTACTTTACATATACACATACATACAAACCCCTCACACACACCTAGTACTTTACATACTTACATATATACAAACAACTCACACACATCTACTTTACCTACTTACATATATACAAACAACTCACACACATCTACTTTACATACTTACATATATACAAACAACTCACACACATCTACTTTACATACTTACATATATACAAACACCTCACACACACCTACTTTACATACTTACATATATACAAACACACACCCACCTCACACAGTCTTTTCTTGGGTTCTTCTTAACGCTGCAGCATGTCTTCATTGATCGGCCTGCTGAGTGCCAGGATGTCACGTGACGACACCCGGCACTCAGACACGCGTTGTGCAAGGGGGCGGAGCTTGCAGTCTGTGCCATCCGCACAGACTTTAACCCCTCGCGCTCCGAAGAAAAAAAAAAAAATTCGGATGGCTGCGGCAAGGGAACCACGAGGCTGACAGCACCCAGGCGCCAGGTTTAATTTCTTGGTCGCCATGGCGACCTGGTGCCTGGGGTTTGTCGAGCCCTGTCTTATTGATTTGTTTTTCAATTTATTGGAGTCTTATCAATAAACTGCAATCTTTCAGTTTGGATTCCAATATTGTTGAATGGATTAGACAGTGGCTGAGTGACAGGCAACAGAGGGTTGTGGTCAATGGAGCAGATTCAAAACAAGGTCTTGTTACCAGTGGGGTACCTCAGGGAGCTGTGCTTGGACCCATTCCCTTTAATATTTTTATTAGTAATATTGCCAAAGGTCTTGATGGTAAGGTATGACATTTGTTGATGATAAAAGATGTGCAACAGGATTGACGTGCCTGGAAGAATGTGGCAACTGGTCAGAGCTATGGTAACTGACATTTAATGTGGATAAGTGCAAGATAATGCATCTTGGGCGTAAAAACCCAAGGGCAGAGTTTGGAAGATTTGGTACAGTCAACATCTGAGGAAAAGGATTAAGCAAAATTATGTCACAGGATTTAAAGGTAAGTAGACAATGTAACAGAGCAGCAGGCAATGTTAGCAGAATATTTGGTTGGTATTAGCAGTAGAAAGAGGGAAGTGCTCATGTACATTGTACAGAGCACAGGTGAGACCTCACTTGGGGTATTGTATGAAGTACTGGAGACAGTATCTCTAGAAGGATATTGATAATTTGGAGAGTGCTCAGAGAAGGGCTACTAAACTTATTCATCAATTGCAGGATAAAATTTACCAGGAAAGGTTAATGGATTGTAGCATGTATACCTTGGAGGAAAGACCAGACTGAGCGGATATGACAGAAAGTTTCTGGCCCCGATCACAAGGTGAGACCCTGTGGGCCTCTGCTAAAAAATCACAAGACCTCCCGACGTCACAAAAGTCTGTATGAACCTGGAAGATAGAGCACGGCACGATTTAGTAAACCGTATCCATTGCTCGGTTTGAGCCACATTTTTCTGAGGTCAAAGTGGCCTTATCTGACAGTTGAGATCCCACTGCAAGTCCCTGCAGCAGGATCCGAGAACAGCTCATTGCGGGGAGTGCAACCACGGTAGTTATGCATTTACTACTAATTGGCATGATATACTAAGTATATGCATGTACTGCTCATTTCTTATATTATATATACCTATTGCGCATTGGCATAATCATATAAATTATGTATATGTATTTATCATATTATACATACCTATATATGCCTATTGCTCACTGGCATCATAAATATCCTTTTGAATGCCCGAATAAGCATATGAGCTTATATACCCCACTCCTGTAAAATTCAGCCTTATCTTTTGGAGACCTAGCAACGACCCTGGTATGATGTACTCATTCAGGGAGAAATGCTGAGGCAGGGGAGTAAGTGAGAGTAAAGTCAACAAAATGTTTTTTTGTTAAATAAATGACCACATTAAAATTAATAGTTTAAAACAAAAAATTACATTTCTATCATTAACTCTTCACACAAACAAATATTTCTAATCGGAGGCTTCATTTTAAAAAGTATGGCTTGCTTAGAAATATTTATCATCCCCCCCCCCCTGACGTTTTCAATGAGCCAATCTATGTTCACAGGCACATTTCCATCTCAAAGATTGTACAATATATACAATACATTGCATCACCTAAAAAGAAACGGTGAAGCAATCTTCCTTAGAAATGTAAATGATACATTTTGACACATGAGGATGTCACTGGGAGAACAATATTGTAAATTAACAAACCCTCCCCACAAAACACAGGTGTGAACAACTCTCCAGCTCTCCAAGCAGAAGAAAACTATACAGTAGATGTTTAGCACCTCATCAATAGTAGCAAAATGAAAAAAACAACATAAAGTGGAAACAATGTATTTTTGGGGCTTTACTGGTTCTCAAGGAACAGTCACTAGATGTCTTATTCACAGCATCATTTGGCCTATCTAAGCAGCACAGTTGCTGCCTAATTAAAATAATAAAAACTATCTGAATACTTTCATAAGTCCTTGGCCTCTTTTAGCTAAGACAGCCTTATGCCTATGCAATGAATGCTAAAACTCCTTCACCTGTATTATCCTCTATCACTTCTCACATTCAGTACCCTCTCAGTAAAGTAATACTTCCTGATATTACTTATAAACCTTTGCCCCTCTAATTTAAGACAATGAACTCTTGTAGGGGTAGTGTTTATTCTTTTAACCCCTTTATGACATAGAACATATATGTACGTTCTGTGTCTAAATGACCGTAGGAGGCGATTAAATAAGGCCAGTGGCAATCAATGTACCATACCAGAACGGCAGGTGCCTATCCAATTTGGTGCTGCCCTGTTGTGGGCAAGAGCTTCAGAAAAGGCAATCAGCAACATTACAACTGAAAAAAAAGATAAAAAATTAGGGTTAGAGTTATGATTAGCATTAGTGTTAAGCTGATCATTGAAGTTTGGTTCAAAAGGGGACAATTGTTAGGGGGGGAAAAACACTCCTTTATGTCAGTGTCCTTGCAAAAAAAAAAAAACACTGAAAAACTTGTAAACATTTGCTATTTCTAAACTCGGGACAAATATTAGAAACTATATAAATGTTTTGGGTTTTTTTAGATGCGGAAAAGATTTTTCAGGTAAAAGTTAAAAAAATATTTTTTTTAAAATAGTAAATTATATGATATGGCGATAAAACCAGTATATAATATGTGTTTGTACAATTAAAAAAAGAGGAAAATTATAGCTAAACACAAACAACGAAGAAGTGTAAAAACAGCCACAGTCACCAAGGGGTTAAACATACCCTCCTCCTTTACTGTGTTGATTCCCTATATATATTCAAATGTTTTTATCACATTGTCATCTTTCTTCCAAACCATACATGTTAAGATGTGAGGGAGTAGATAAAGTGCCATCCTATGACTAGGGCAAAGCATAGGTTGTGACCATACGGCATGTTTGTTTTAAGGTATTACAACTGGTTGGCAAGATTCTTAAGTAAGGATATAGATAGTTTACTGCTTTTCTTACATGTTTAGAAATTTGGCCTTGCACTGATCATCCCTGGGTTTAGACAGCCAAGAGAAATATATTGCGTCATTGACATGGGTAAAAAATTAACCATATCCTTACCTCAAACACATGGAAAGAAGTGGACGTGTTGATTGTGAGATTACATCTATTTGCTCAGCACTCAGATTCTAAATCCAGGAATCCCAGATGGATTCACTGCTGCCTGCTTCACCAAATACAAGCTCCTACTGCTGCTCCAAGGCATGCGAACCTCACACCTCACCTTCCCACATACACAGTATCATCTCAAACATCCCTACAGCTGAGCTAATGAGTCCTGATGGCTGGGAAAACACTGCTTGAGTATGGAGCTAGCGGGAGAGCCAATGTGAATGCCAATGAGGAAGGAATCACTCTATTTTCTCTGAAAAAATTGTTCATGCTGGCACACAAACACATTACATCTTTTATTGATTTTGAATTTGAAATTGTAATTTGCATAAAGAAAGATAAAAGCAGATTATTGATGCTCTTGCATAAAAATACACCTTCAATTAAAAAAACACACAAAAACACGCAGGTAATGAATGCATTTGATTGATGTTTATAAATACCCTTATGTTTGCTGTAAATTGCAGCATTTCCTCCAGAATGTACAAGTTAAACTTAAGCATATAGACCACAAATATACTTCAATTGACCAGATAAGTGGTGGCCTGAGGTGCATTAATGCAATGCTTCCCTTTAATGTGCATGGCTGGCTAACAGGAAGCTCTCCAGCAGCTAATACCACAATCCCTAGTCAGCCAATGCTCAGCCAAATAATTATACAGGCTTGTGGTTGCTGTAAGTATGTGAGGTACTGATTATTAGTCACTAGGGCTGAACATCCTGTAGCTAAAACTTTGGTATAATCACACTGAGGATTATTCACTATATAGTTAACTGACATGGGAACTGACAATCTTTGCAATTAATGCCTGATTTCTGCTATTCCTGTTGCAGTGCAGAACATTCACTGGGTAGTGAATAGATTCCATCAAGTATTCACAAAAAAGGTTCAGTTCCATCAGCTTATTTTATGTATATTATACAGGTACTTAATATATGCAAAATTAATTTATTTTACTTTAAAACAAACAGGGTTGTCCCTTTCATGGGGCAGACTGGAGCAACTGGCAGCATTTTTTTTCTTTCTGTCCTGTATGCTGTGTCCTGGCAGCCTCAGTCCAGGACAATGCAAAATCCCAGATTGAGATCTCAGATAGAAGGAGGTCTCAGCCAATAAGGTGAGACCTCTCAACTCTCCTGATTGGCTGAGAGTTCAGAAGCCTCTCCTGATTGGGTCAGTCCCTTCTTCACAGGAGCTCAATGCTGCAGATGCTTGCACCAGGTAAAGTAAAAACTCTGACAGTGTAAATGTGTCAGTGTGAATAAGAGCCTGTGTGTGTGTCTGGTGTGTCTGTGAGTGACAGACTGGGTATGTGTGAGTGTGTGTGTAATGGAAAAAGGGGTTAACTCCTCTGACACTTCCTGTATCTGTCTAGCAATCAAGGGGTTAACTTCTCTGCCACTGCCTATAGCTGTCAAGAAATCCAGTGGGTAACTCCTATGACACTGCGTATATCTGTCCAGCAATCCAGTGGTTAACTCCTCTGACACGGCTCATATCTATCCAGCCATCCAGGGGTTAACTCCTCTGACACTGCCTATATCTGTCTAATAATCAAGGGGCTAACTCCTCTGATGATGCATATATCTATGAAACAATAAGCATCACCGAAATGCGGTGCCTATGGCACGTGCGATCACTCCATGGTCACTTCCGTCACTCTGATGCTGTTGCTAGACTGCCCCTAAAGGCAGTCAGCAACATTGCAATGAAAAAAAAAGGCTGCATTAGCTTAACATCTAGGGTTAGGTTTAGAATAATGGTTAGCGTAAATAAGTTAGGGTTAAATTTACGGTTTGGGTAGAGGTCAAAAGTTAGATAAAATGGTTAGAAAACAAAAAAACACTATTTTTGGTTATTGCCCTGTAACTCGCAAAAAACAACAGAAAAACATAGAAACAAACATCTTTCGAAAATCAAGACAATCTTTGGAAACTATTTAGACAGGGTTTATTTTACCGAATGTAATTGTAAATGATTTTTAATGGTCAAAGTTAGAAAAAGTGTTATTATTTCATCATATTTTATGATTTTGTAGTAAATTATAAGATATGATGAACAAAATGGTATCTAAAGAAAGCTCTTCTTATGGCAATAAAAACAATATATAATAAGTGTGGGTACAGTATGTGAGAAAGAAGAAAATGGCAGCTAAACACAAACACCCCAGAAATGTCAAAACAGCCCATGTCACCAAGGGAAAGATCTTGTTTTTATCTATCCACAGCTTTATTTGTCAATTGCCGTGTGAAAGTCTGCAAATTATTTGGATGCATACAGTGATCAAGTAAGCACTATTTAGGATTTCCTTATGAATTACTTTTTTATTTATTAATTTATTATGGTTACACTGGGTGTTTTTAGATTTATTTATCTGTTCATCAATTGTAAGCTTACAAAATGTGCTGTTATGACCCCGCACTGTATTTCCGGGCTTTGTGTGCTCTGAACAGACAGCAAACAAACAACAGATATACATGAAACATATCCAAGAGGTCGACGGCAGCAGCAAATTCGGCATCAGAGTCACGCACTCTTTTGGCAATTCGACCAGCATAAAAAAAGTATTTTCTGATACTGCTGCTGCTATATGTTGTTTAGAAAAGATAGGTCAAAGAAATGAAATGGATGGGTCTTTCTGTATATCACACTGGCATTATTGCTTCATTTGAGGGAAGATATATGTAATGACAGTTTTGAACTTGTGGAATCATTGTGGGTTGAGATAGTCAGTGGGGGTAGACCTGGCCAGAAATTATTAGTGGGTATCTGTTATAAACCACCAAATATTGGTGATATTGAAGAATCTCTATTATGCAGGTAGAAAAGTCTTCTAAAATAGGGTGTAGTATCATTATGGGGGATTTTAATTACCCAGAAGTAGACTGGAAAAATGGAACCACTAATTCTGCTAAATGCAGTAAGTTTCTGAATCTGTTGAATGACAATTGTTTGTCACACCAGAGGGGAAGTATGCCTGGATCTGGTAATAACTAACACGGAGGAGCTTATCTCTAACATCCAAGTAAGGGAGCATTTACGGAATAGTGAGATTAATTCAAAAAAGGTCCCACTAAAACACTGAATTTTAAAAAGGCCAACTTTAGTAGGTTTAATACATCCCTTGGTCTTGTTGATTGGGGTGGATTATGTTTGGGGAAAAACACAGAATCTGAGTGGAATACCTAAACTAACACTACAAAAACATACATTTATACCCTTTTATAACAAATATATTTATTAAACATTTTTATATTAATATTTTTTTAATATAAATATTGTAATTTTAAGTGTGCAAATATCTCTACTTCTGGGAAGCTACCTAGTGTGGCAAAACGCTTCAGGTAAATTCTTCTTCTTTTGTGAACTATTTAATATCTGAGTGTTTTCCACCTAAAATAAGTATATGCATATCATATCACATATGAATTAACATAGTTTTTTGTGATATTTATTGTTTTTATTAAATATATATCTGTATTTGATTTTGCCAATTCCTTTTTACTTCCCCTATTTCATTTTCAGACATTTTCTTCCTTACTCTTGTATAATGGCCTTTCTTCAATTATAAAGGAAAGAAATCTCTTTCCTTTAATTCGGGCCTCTGCCTATGTGTCCCTGGTTCACGATCACTCAGTGATTGTGGCCAACACAGATTGCACCTCTCTCAATACATCCTTTTTTCCTTACCTCCTTCCCCGGGCGGCAAAAGGTCTAGCTACGCCACTGTGGTCACTCAAAGCAAGTGCTTTCCAGTCTAAAGCACATGTCATTCAAAAGCCTAAAATGTCAAGTAATTTCATTGGGAAATGAAATAGCTCGTGTGTATGAGGCTGTTATTAAGGCAAAGGTTGGCTGTTTTAAGGGATCCAAGATATAGAGATCATGTATGAATTTCTTTTACAGTGTACGTCTTGTACATTGTAACATAAAGCAATTTCCAAGTATTTTAATGTATATATATATATATATATATATATATATATATATATATATATACATTAACCCCTACTTTCCAGCAAGTGTACTCATATTTTGAGTGTTACTGTACATATATATATATATATATATATATATATATATATATATATATATATATATAAAAGGTGTGTCTGTATGTGTTAGGGTTGGTTCCAGGAATTTGTAGTCCCTTGGTGAAAAAGTCATATGGAGGCCCCAATGTCAGCTATTTGCCTCTCCGTAACTGTCTCTCCTCAGCTGGGTGCTGTGGGGGCCCTAAGCAGCAACTTATTTGGTTTATTTAAAGGACAGGCCTTGATATCTACAATATGCTGACATGAGAAGAAAGTATAACTAGATCTCTAGAGCAGGAGGAATAATATGGAGCATCAACTGCCCATATACTGAGCACAGTACGTGGAAGACAAGTTTTTTTCCTTCTATAACGTGCAGTTTTTAAGAGAAAAATCCTTGAACAATCTGGGCCCGGTGGGGAGCTCATAGTTAACAGAGCTGTCAAGCGCTTGCTTTTTCCATTTACACTTGGCTTGCATGTGAGGAAGATATATAGATGTAATGATTCTACAGCTATAAAGTGTGGGTAGACCAAAATAACCTGGACGGATGCTTCTCCAGATACAGGTTATAGATGTAGCCATTATAGACCACAAGGAACATATCTTTTTTTATCACCTGCCTGCGTTTTAAAGTGGTATAATAACCTATGCCAATGATGGCTCTCCTTTAGCTCTCCAGTTGGTGAAAGGTTTAGCTTCCATGAAGATTATCAAGTAATCTGGCTGGCTGGATATCATGGAAATTGTAGTCCACAACAGTGCAAGTAGTTAGACATTATTAACCAGCCCAATATTGAGTTTTAATTAATAGAGCTCACAAAACCAAACACTGCTTGTGTGAACCATTTAATAACAATATGAAATCATTGATGAGATATTTAATAAAGGTTTGAAAAAAAAAATGCTTGCAAACATTAATACTTAATTGTAAAATAAATAAGAGCCTTAAAGACTATGCTAACTCTAGAGTCTTGCTTAGAGGTTTTAAGAACCATTGTTATAATGCCATAGGTGGTCATTTGCCCTTAAAAGGCGCTGTAGGCACAAAATTGCCTTTGATGCATCTGTTAGTGTTTCAATGTAGATTTTACAGTGTTTTTTTCTGCATACAAATGCATGCAGGAAGTCCTTGGGGATGTCTTTTAAAGGTTTCTGCTCTAGCTGTCTTGCCAACTATCATCAGCAGGTTGCTAGGATGAGGTGGCAGTAGAGCCTAAAGTGACATTATGTGACCCTGCAAGACTGAGCTCCAGCTTACCCAGTACATATACCAGATGTCTAAGCTCATGTATTTGCTAGACATACACAGTTTCAGCTCAATGCTGCCTGTGCAAAACACTGTAAATAAGCCGTATCGTTTTTTTGCCATCCATCATGGCAGCCATGTATTTGTTCAGTTTTGTTTACATTGGAGCAATATTTTAAGAGTTTAAAACATGTTTAAATAACATTTTGTTTTTGCGTAAACTATTTAATTAAACTAAAACAATGCTTAAACATAGCTAATTATTTAAAACTGTTTAACAAATCATATTTTTTGTAAAGTGAGGTTGTTGGATTACAGAATATCCCATGAGCAATTCAGTATTTTCTAAAAATTATTTGTGGAAAGAGCATATTGCTTGGTAAATTCTGCTGCCGTAGCCAGTGGTGTATGCAAAGGGTCCATTTTAAAATATTAAAGGCCTCGTTTTTTCCTTATCATACCCTCCATGAAATCATTCAATACTTTCTTTCATAGATCTGTATATTATAGGATTTCCCCCCATAATCCTCTCAGTTAGAAGAACCCATTAAATCTGATGTATAAAGAAGACATGCAGGAAAAGGTCATTCAATAGTCTAGAGGAGCTATCAACCAGTGACCAGTGACATTGTACATCAGCAAACATCCTCTACAGATGTGGGGGTGAGAGGTGTAAAAGCTCACTGTATCACTTTCCACTCTGCAAACCTCATGAGATAACGGTCTAAGTGTCCATTTGTGCGTCATATTCGGACAGAATTACCAAGCCTTCAGACCCACGGGATAAATAGGAAAAAGGCAATGTCAGCTTCCAGTTTTGGAGGTTTCAGTGGCAGCTGTGATTTGGCATAGAAATTCCCTTGATCGGATGTCTGCCTGGAATAAAAGAGGACATGAGGAAATTAATACACTGATCAATGCTTTAAAATGCATGTTTTACATTTTGCATTGCTTAAAATACATAATACGTACAGTTAGATTAATTTGTGAAATTACATTAGTTTGAAAGAAACCAGGACTGCTGAAACCACACTAGCTCAGTGAAGGTGGTTTTTTTTATTCTCAGGAGCCTATGAGAATATTGCCATTCAAATGAATGGAATTCCCTGTCTCTTTAGTGATGTCATAAGACAATGTGTTGCACTGTTAAGAGATCCTATTGTGTTAACCTGTCTTCCAACACAAAGAGAGGAGAGTGACCTGATCAAACAGGATCATAACTCCGCCCTCTTGTGATGTAATAGTTACATTACCCTCCCATTCATTGCAAGTCTATGATCAGAAATCTGACTTATAGACTGCATTCTATGTTCCTAGCCCCAAAGTGAGAAATTTGTGTTGTAAAGTCACTAGGGGGTGGCACCCAAAAACACTATATTTCACAAAATGGCAGCGCCCAGTTACACTTGTTTAGTTACATATTTTATTAAATACAGTCACATAAGAAAAACAAAAGACATATCTGAAATCAACATTACAAAATAAAATAAAAAAATAAATTTTTTGGTGGGAGTGTCCCTTTAACTGTTATTCAGCCGGGGCTGGATGTGACTTCCAAAGGTTTCTGCATGGCCCCCAAACTGGTTCAAACTATGACAGGCTCTCTTGTATTACATTATCTAACCTGGTCTACCAGAACATGATTTTGAATGGCAGGTGGTTCCTTACTTGAAAATACTGCTTATATCTTAATATCATGCAGACCGTATGTAGTAGCCCTCTGGTTGGTTTGGCAAAAACTATGTTAACATTGCATTTACACTGTAAATGGTTTGAGTATTGTGATGAATTATCCACCAAGAGTATATATCACAATGCTCCCTAGGTCATATGTGCCACCTAAACGTTGAAACATGTCACATACAGTCTAGCACATTTAGTGATAATCACACACTGCCAACACTCCATATTGGCACTGAAGGGGTTTAAAAAAATAATGATGTTACCAGTTATCAGCTCCTCCACATGCAGAGGAAACATGAATAAAGTGGAGGGAATAAACAAAAAAAAGCCAATCCAAAGATAAAGGAAGTCACAATGACTGGGAGAGAGACCAGTAGGATGAAAGGAGGGATCTAAGGTAAGCTGGCCAATAGAGTGAAAGACAGGATGTTAATGTCCAATGGGGTGAATGAAATTAATGTTAGTAGGAAGAATCTAAGGGAACTTGGGCAATACCATAATGAAAGGGGGTTTGTGTGAATGGGGGAAAGAATAAAATACATAATAATTTAAACTAGTATAATGTCATCCAACCTGGCAATTAAGAATATAAAAAAAGGGTTCAGAAACCATAGGGCTCATGTAGCAGATTCAGTAGACATTGCAGTGTGTCCACTCAGGGCAGCTACCCCTATTGCTCAGTGGTGAAAACGGCCCTCAGAGAGCAGACCAAACTATTCTGACAGGTGGGAGTACAGAATGAAATAAAAGTTTTTGTGCTGCAATTCCCTGTCTGACAGGTGTTTTTGATTATCTATATATCTAGTTAACCTAACGTAAGCAGCCTACCGCTTCTCTCTTGCTGAAGGTCCAATTTCCAGGGGGACAAGTGCCCTCCATTGCCCCCCCTGTGGACGCCCATGGATAAAACTTTTTATTGATATATTTTCTAGGTGTTTTATATAGGCTTTTCTATATATATATATATATATATATATATATATATATATATATATATATATATTGTTTACTATAGTTACTACTCAGTGGCATCCCGAGGGGGGTGCGGACCACACCGGATGACAATACTGGCATATTGAGTGGTTAAATACTGGCATACTAAATGGCTAAATACTGGCACACTAAATGGCTAAATACTGGCACATTGAATGACAAAATACTGGCATATTGAATGGTTAAATACTGGCATACTGAGTGACAAAATACTGGCATACTGAGTGGCAAAATACTGCCATATTGAATGGCAAAATACTGGCATATTAAATGACAAAATACTGGCATATATTTAATAGCAAAATACTGGAATATTAAATGACAAAATACTGGCATACTAAATGGCTAAATACTAGCACATTGAATGACAAAATACTGGCATATTGAATGGTTAAATACTGGCATATTGAGTGACAAAATACTGGCATACTGAGAGGCAAAATACTGCCATATTGAATGGCAAAATACTGGCATATTAAATGACAAAATACTGGTATATATTTAATAGCAAAATACTGGAATATTAAATGACAAAATACTGGCATATATTGAATGGCAAAATACTGGCATATTGAATGGCAAAATAATACTGGCATATTGAATGGCAAAATACTGGCATATTGAATGGCAAAATACTGGCATATTGAATGGCTAAATACTGGCATATTGAATGGCAAAATACTGGCATATTGAATGGCTAAATACTGGAATATTGAATGGCAAATAATACTGGCATACTAAATGGCTAAATACTGGCACATTGAATGACAAAATACTGGCATACTGAATGGTTAAATACTGGCATATTGAGTGACAATATACTGGCATACTGAGTGGCTAAATAATGGCATATTGAGTGGCAAAATACTGCCATATTGAATGGCAAAAAAATGGCAAAATACTGGCATTTTAAATGAAAAAATACTGGCATATATTGAATGGCAAAATACTGGCATATTGAATGGCAAAATAATACTGGTCTATTTAACGGTAAAATACTGGCATATTGAATGGCTAAATACTGGCATATTGAATGGCTAAATACTGGCATACTGAATTGCTAAATATTGGAATATTGAATGGCTAAATACTGGCATACTGAATTGCAAATATTGGAATATTGTTTGGCAAAATACTGGCATATATTAAATGTCAAAATACTGGCATATTGAATGGCAAAATACTGGCGTATTGAATGGCAAAATACTGGCATATATTAAATGGCAAAATACTGGCATATATTAAATGGCAAAATACTGGCATATATTAAATGACAAAACACTGGCATATAATTGGGCGAATTGGCTGTGCCATATCTATGGGCAAAAACTGGCATATTAATGGAAAAACTGGTTTATTTTAATTGGCAAATTGATGCTGTGGCATGGTCTGTGGGGTAAAATAATATGTAGTATGGAGAAAGTGACACTGGCTTGTTCTGTCTGTGGGCTAAATTGACACTGTGGCATGCCAAATCGTGTAGGTGCAATATGAGTGCAAGCCAAGTGCTGTGGGTGCAATATAGGTGCATGGCAAGTGCTGTGTTAAGTCCTTTATGTGCAATGTGGGTGCAGAGGAAGGGATTAAAAAGAAGGAATTGAATTTTTCAATAACATTTTTATTACATATGAAAATACTTGAATATAATATAAAAAAATTCAAATAAGTATAACTGCAACTAGTTATAGAGCGAGTTGCAACAAACAAATGAAAACAAGCATATTTCTGAACTCGGGACAACATTTAGAAACTATTTAGACGGGGTCTTTTTTTAATGATTGTATTTGTGTAAATTATTTTTTAGGTCAAATGTAGAAAGGGTTTTTTTTTATTTTTTTTATCATATTTTATGATTTTTTTGTAGTAAATTATAAGATATGATGATTTTGAAGTAAATTATAAGGTATGAAGAAAAGTTTGTACCTCCGATTCTTTTACCCTTGCTGTTGTGTGGAATAAAGCAGGATGACTTTTTTATTTTCAGCCATTCTTTTGACCATAGAATTATGACCACCAGCATTATATAGTGTAGGTCCCTTTTTGATGCCAAAACAGCCCTGACCTGTCGAAGCATGGACTCTGCTAGACTGCTGAAGGTGTGCTATCTGGCACCAAGACATTAGCAGCAGATTTTTTAAGTCCTGTAAGTGGAGACATGGGGCCTCCATGGATTGGACTTGTTTGTCCAGAACATCCCACAGATACTTGATTGGATTTAGATCTGGGGAATTGGAGGCCAAGTCAACACCTTGAACTCGTTGTTGTGTTCCTCAAACCATTCCTGAACCATTTTTGCTTTGTGGCAGGGAGCATTATCCTGCTCAAATAGGCCAATGCCATCAAAGAATACTGTTTGCATGAAAGATTGTACATGGTCTGCAACGATGCTTAGGTAGGTGGTATGTGTTAAAGTGACATCCACATGAATGGCAGGACCCAAGCTTTCCGCCAGCTTGTCACCTATCACTGGTAATAATGTTATGGCTGATTGGTGTATATATTTACAGTATTTTCCATTTTGCACTAGAGTGTTTTATTTATATATTCACCAAAGGTGTGTATATACAGCCCTGGAGGCTGATTTATTTAGCACTTGTGTATAGTGTCCTGACATTGTGTGCTTTTGGGTACTCTATTTTATCCTGTGTCTCTTATGCAGCCAGAGTTGCCTGTTTTTTTTTTTTTGGTCATCATTAATGTTATATATTTTTTTTAAACCCCTGTCCCCCCTACCCCTAACCCGATGCTTTACTACTTTACTATCTCTTTTTATTAATACTGTGTTCTTTAAGCCTGCTTTTTTCTTTAAAATTAGACTGGTTTGCTCATCCTACACTACCCTTTTGTTTTTTAACACAGTATATATATGCCTGCTGGACAGATTGACATTTAGCATGACTGCTGCATTATGCTTTACACAGATGAATCATACTGCACTGGCTTACATTTAGAATACCTACAGTTCTTATTATTAATTCTGGAGTTCCACTATATCAGGGGTGTACAAATGTCTTCTGCAGTGGGCCACTTCACCAAAAATGTGCATGGGCCGCATTAATTTTTCATTCAGAGAAAATTATATATTTAACAGTAATGTGCAGCATGTGAGTGTATCACAGACTCCACAGCAATAATACTCGCAGTAATATGCAGCATGAGTGCACCCCAGATTCCACAGCCATAAAACTCACAGTAAAACAAAACACTTCACATTAAACACACATTAACACACACTTACACTTTTTTTATTCTATATATCTTTATTTGGATTTATTACCTTGTGTCAATGTGTCATTTATAAAATTGTTTAACAGATTATCATCAGCATACATCTTGTTTAATAATGTTGGAACTAGATATGTCCTGTGTAATAGTTTATATACTTGTTCTTTGAAAATTTTGGTGTCTCTTCTAATATTTCTGACCACTTTTCATCATATCGGTTCACCTATATCATCCTGCAACCTATTCCTGCACAACAGTTCCTTATTGTTTATATTGAATATTTTATATTCGTATGAAACATCTCTGAGTCCGTAGTTCCAGAGTCACGCTTACACACAGTCACATTTACACCATGACACAGTCACACATACATAGTCACACTGACACACACACAGATTCAACTTCATTCCCTGACGCTCCTTTCAGTGCGGCCAGCAGTTGAAGGTGCGGCTACCGCTGCATAGCTCACGCGGGCCGCAGCGCAATGAACGGTGGACCGCATGTTGGACGCCCCTGGACTATACAACACTCTAATCTGACAGCACAGACGCCAGGACGTTCTATGCCATCCTATTTTTATCGTCCCGTAAGTGAAGCAGGATCCCACCTGTCAGATGAGACTACTTGAAGTGTAGTGGCCTCAGTCTGACAGGGAAAATGTAGCTGATGCTCAAAGCGAGCATAGGCTACACTGTACTAAATTGTGCCTTTGACATCACACGTGACGTCAGGAGGAGATCTTGCGATTTTTTTGGGAGGGACCCACAAGGTCTTTTAAGACCCTGAACGGGTCCCTGCCATTGTGATCAGTGGCCAGGAAAAAAATGTGGCATTTTGGTGCTTGCTTCTTTAAAGGAGTTAAGGAATAATTATCTGTGATGCAGGTGTACGTTAAAGATTAATATTATTATCATACTTCTCAACATCACATGGTCATTAAAAAGGACCATCAGCAGTTTATGGAACATGTGAAACAGCACGTTATGCCACCATAATAGGACTGTAAAACTTCACCATGAAAACTGTGATGGCAGCTCATTAGTGGGAGAAGTCATGCCTGAATATCCTGCATGAACACAGAACATGAAGTAACATTAATACAGTGGGAGTATTTAGTCATGTAGAGGGAGAGACATAAAAAGTAAAATGGTTTTAAAACAAGACCAAGGGCGAAATAAAGGATGTTTTTACATCAGCAACAACATTGGGCAGAAGTCTTCTTATCTGCTTTCAATTTTGGGACAAAGTTCTCAAAGTAGAGAAATAAGAAATAGTTGGTAAACTTTATAAATAAATAAAGCTTACGAGTAAGCACTGGTGTGTACGAAACGTGTCAAGATAAGTGTATGTCCTTATGACATCTTTGTTATAAATAAAACATGGCCCCTGCTTTATAGGACTTACAGAATAAAAACAGCAATATAAGTCCACTTAGAACTCAAAGCGGATTGAGTAACTCACGACCTGGACCAACAGAAAAAGCAGACGTAGGAGAAGATGAAGGTGCTGGAGTCTTGATGCGTTTTGCTGAAACACAGGTGTCAGCTTTGTCGGTAGAAGACTGCAGTGCAGCGGGGGCCATGTCTTTTTAGACTATTTGTGGTCCTGCACAGGTGCGTGTTTTTTGTCTTTTTTGTAGAGTGCTCCAGAAGCCTGTGTTTTTGTGTGGTATTGCAAATATCACGTTTATTACTGTTGCACTTTGTGTTTTTATACACACTTGTCATATTCATTAACACAATACATGATTCAGGGTTGGTCTCCCATTAAAGCTTCTGACTGATCCATTATAGCACACTTCCAGGACCAATAAAGCTGTATTTTTCTATTAGAGTCTGTTATAAACTAACCCCTATGTTTCTATGCATGATTGATAAGCAATGTTTAAAATTGTGTTAAATTGTTTAGTGTCAGGCTTCACCCCATGTGCAGACTCATTCAGGCTGTTTGCAGTGATTTATGTATCCTTTTGCTTTGCCCGCTTGCTTATATTCTATGCGCACTTCAGATTTTTCTTTGTTCTTTTGTTTTACTTATTATTATGCTGGCTCCTGACTTTGGTTTGTATCTGTGTACCTTGCTCTCTTCCATTGCTTGGCCACAGTGTGGCACCCCAGCCATTCACTTGCTCGGCCACAGAGTGGCACTCTTTCTCTGTTTGGCATCAGAGAAGCATCCCTCCTTAGATTGGCAACATAGTGGCATCCTCCCCTAGCTATGTCATGGTTGGCACCCCTTTTCTAGTTTGGTCTCAGAGGGGCACTTTCCGTAGTCCGGTCCCATTTCCTAAGTTACTGTTCCAGAGTAGCCCCTACCTGTGAGCCCCATGACATTTGATCAGTGAATTTGTCCGTGTGATTACTTCCGTTCCCTTAAAGAAGTTATCCAGCAAAGCAGTAGTACTGGTTGCCCTAGAGGTTGCTCATGAAATTGGAGGCTATGTCTACTCTGTTGTGTAACCTGAATCCTGAAGCCCTGTAAGGGGCTGCCCTAAATCCTAGAGTCCTGTTTTAGAGCCCTGTACCTGAAGCCCTGTAATGGGTCTGCCCGGTATTGTTTAGCCCCGTCTCTGTTCTGTCCTATCTTAGAACCCTATTGGTGGGTTTCCAGCTTCTGTTCCTTTATTCTCTTGTTCTCATTCATTTATAGCTTTTCTGCTATTTGTTCTACTGTTGTTCCATTCCAGGTATCTTAGCTTCCTTTTGCTCTGTTCCTCTATTTAAATCCCAACCACACCCATTTTGTGCCTTAAGTGGTCAGTTTGGGCAGCTCTGCAGTTATGCTACTGGTATGTATCTGTATAATCTGTTTATTATTATGTTCATAGTTAGGGACTTACCTAATTGTGAGGTACCTTGAAGTGGTTGGCAAGTTTAATATTATGTATATAATTGAACTAAATTCTCACTGTTTATCATCTGTGAGTAATAGGTTAGTTCCTGCTGTCATTAGTCAACACCTGAGGGAATCTCCTTGGAACTGCTAAAGTTCTTCATGCACATGTGAAGGGGGCTTAGAATCTCTCACTTTCATGATTCCAGTAAAGAAGATGAGGCAACTAGTAATAATGTATAGTTGGGTATTAAAACAGAAAGCTTTTCCCATGCTACTGCAGGTGTCTTTATTCGGTTCAGATTGTTGCTCTTTGTGACGGCCTTTCCCCAGAACGCAGAAACATTACAATATTTTAATTGCCGCTTCCCCAAGGAGCGATGTCACATTCCTCCAGGTTGGTGACAGCAGACAGGGCACAAGAGCAGATTTTAGATCCCTTGTGTGAGCTCTCCCGTCTGCCAGGTGACATACTAATCATCTGCAAAGACTCGAGTGAATGGCAGGCAAGGGGACACACTTTGTCACTAGCTAACACCATCCTGGACATAGGGGCCAGGAAATATCCCTATAATGAACTGCACGAATGAACCAAGGCGGAAAGTGAAACATTTAAGTGTGGAATTTGCCATCAATTAAGCCTTGTTTGATTTTTCCTTGAATGTCACACGCAAGGCGAACGATTTCTGGTATCTTATAATGATACATAATGACCGTCAACTAGATTGTAAGCTCAGGTCACCAAAGTTCTTTACCCCCTTGGCGACACAGGACGGACTAGGTCCGTCCTGTGTGCCGAGGCGTTAGTGACACAGGACGGACCTAGTCCGTCCTGTGTCAAAACGAGCACTGAAAGCGGAGTTTTTCCGCTTTCAGTGCTCTGATGGTATTGTAACGATGCTTCCGTGTGGAAGCATCGTACAATGCTAAAAAAAATGCCCGTCGGCATTTCGATCGCTCCGGAGAGCGATTGAAATGCCGGTTTTAAAGGCACAGAGCCTTTAAAACGCGGGCATTTCAAAAATGAGCATAGGAAGCGAATCTTTCGCTTCCTATGCTCAGAAAGTGTTTCTGATTGCCTCGCAAGTCGAGGCAATCAGGAACACAAAAAAAAAATGCACGATCTTGGTCACTGAGTGACCAAGATGGCGCTGCCCTTCTAAGGGCAAGAGCACAGGAGGCAGGAAGTACCTGCTTCCTGTGCTCTCTGTCTGTCACACGATTGCCTCTTCACAGAGGCAATCAGTGACTGCCAGGCACACTGACAGGCAGTGGGGATGCTCTCCTGAACATCCCCACTGACTGGTCAGATCAATATTAACTCTATATTGATCTGACCAGTTATGATCTGCCTCCCTCTCCTCACATTTTTTTTAGTGAGGGAGAGAGACAGATCAAAGTTACAAAAGTAATTAAAAGTTAAAAAAAACAATAAATACACAACACACAAATAATAAAACAATAAAAAAAAATTTATTAAAGCAATTCCCTGTGTTTAACCCCTTCCCTGCCACTGATCTTGCATAAGCAGTGATCGTGCACATCAGCGCATTTATTTTTGCTGTTTGTGCATTTTTTAGGGGTTAATTTTTTTTGTACTGTAATTTATTACAGTACTAAAAAGGCTCTTCTAAGAGTTATTAACCCCTTATTTGCCGTCGATCACTGCTTACGCAATGATATTGACGCCAAAGCAATTTTTATCTGTCTGCATATTTTTTTTTTATTTTTTTTTTACACATACCCGCTAGGGGATTACATGTAAAGTAAAAATATTTGAGGTTTTTTTTTTTAAGCTGCCTGAGCGCATAGCGATCAGTAACAGCGAATTAGTGGCAAAGGCGGTTTGGTGATTTCTCAATTAAGCTCACCATTCGCCCTGGTCAGATCAAAATGAATCGGATCAATATTCACAAATATTGATCTGCCTCCCTCTCCTCACTTACATTTTTGTGACGGAAAGAGACAGATCAGTATTAGTGATATAAAATAAAATTTTATAAAATTGGCAGGTTTTATGAAAGTCTTTCACTGTGTATTAACCCCTTCCCTGCCATTCATCACTGTGTAAGCAGTAATCTTGCACAGCAACAGTATGTTTTGCTGTCTGCACTGTTTTATGGATTAATTTCTTTGTACTGTAATGTATTACAGTACTAGATAGGCTCTTCTAAGAGCTATTAACCCCTTCTTTGCTCGAGATCACTGCTTACGCACTGATTCTGAGGCCGCGGACTCAGGGTTCGATTTTGACCCTATTCAGCTTTCTGATACATCATCTAGCGATGTATCGGTGGCTGCTGAGCCCTTGCCACAAGTAGTGATGGGGGTCTACAGATAAAAAAATATATGGTTTGGTGGGGGTAAATTTCATTGGCTGGCTTCAAAGATATATCCCATAAAGGACACGGACGCAGGTTGACTACATGTCAAAATTCCAAGTTGGAATTTTGAGATGCGCATCTCACAAATGTTGCCTTCTAGCCAAAAACAAACCAACAAACCTATGCATGGGTGCTATCCCTGTACTCAGGAGATGTTGCTGAAAACATATTGGGTTGTTGTTTGGCAGTGACATATACCAGAATCTGTGAATTCATGCCTGAAGTACAATGCATGTGGAAAAAAAAACTCCCAAAAAAGTACTACCACAAACTTTTACAAAGGCTGGTGGTAGAATTAGTACCTATACAGTATTAAAATACCACCATTTGAAATACCTTAGGATGTCTATTTTCCAAAAATATATGGTTTGATGGGGTAAAATTCATTGGACGGCTTCAAAAATGTTCCAAATGGAACATGGGCGCAGGCTGACTACATGTCAAAATTCCAGGTTGGAATTGCGCACCCCCTAAATGTGGAATTTTAGACCCAATACAAACCAACAAACCTATGCATGGGGGGTATCCCTGTACTCAGGAGATGTTGCTGAACACATATTGAGGTGTTGGTTGGCAGTGGCAAATACCAGAATCTGAAAATTCCTGCCTGAACTACAATGTGTGTGGGGAAAAAATGACATCCCATCCCTTTGACATAGGTTGGTGGTAGAATTAGCACTTGGAAAGTGTTAAAATACCACAATTTTAAATACCCTAGGATGTCTAGTTTTCCAAAATATATGGTTTTATGGGGTAAAATACTTTGACAGGCTTCAAAAGTGTCCCAAATGGAACATGGGCGCAGGCTGACTACATGTCAAAATTCCAAGTTGGAAATGCACCCCCCCCTAAACGTGGCCTTTTAGCCCCCAAATAATCTAACTAACCTACACATGGGTGGTATCCCTGTACTCAGGAGATGTTTCTGAACACATATTAAGGTGTTGTTTGGCACTGACACATAATAGGATCTGTGAATTCATGCCCGATGTACAATGAATGTGAAAAACAAATTACTATCCATAACATTGACATAGGCTGGTGGTAGAATTAGTGCATGAAAAGTGTTAAAATACTACCATTTGAAATACCCTAGGGTGTCTAGTTTTCAAAAATATATGGTTTTGTGGGGTAGAATACACTTTTTGGCTTCAAAAATGTCCCAAATGGGACATGGGCGCAGGTTTTCTGCACGTCAGAATTCCAAGTTGGAAAACCAAAAAGCGCACCTCTCAAATGTGGCCTTTTAACCCCCAAATAACCTAACCAACCTATACATGGGTGGTATCCCTGTACTCAGGAGATGTTGCTGAACACATATTGAGGTGTTGTTTGGCACTGACATATAACAGGATCTGTGAATTCATGCCCAAAGTACTATGTATGTGAAAAAAAATTACTATCCATAACATTGACATAGGCTGGTAGTATAATTAGTGCATGGAAAGTGTTAAAATACTACCATTTGAAATACCCTAGGGTGTCTAGTTTTCAAAAATATATGGTTTTGTGGGATAGAATACACTTTTTGGCTTCAAAAATGTCCCAAATGGGACATGGGCGCAGGTTTTCTGCACGTCAGAATTCCAAGTTGGAAAACCAAAAAGAGCACCTCTCAAATGTGGCCTTTTAACCCCCAAATAACCTAACCAACCTATACATGGGTGGTATCCCTGTACTCAGGAGATGTTGCTGAACACATATTGAGGTGTTGTTTGGCACTGACATATAACAGGATCTGTGAATTCATGCCCAAAGTACAATGTATGTGAAAAAAAATTACAACCCAAAACATTGACATAGGCTGGTAGTATAATTAGTGCATGGAAAGTGTTAAAATACTACCATTTGAAATACCCTAGGATGTCTAGTTTAAAAAAATATATGGTTTTGTGGGGTAGAATACACTTTCTGGCTTCAAAAATGTCCCAAATGGGACATGGGCACAAGTTTTCTGCATGTCAGAATTCCAAGTTGGAAAACCAAA
Source organism: Pelodytes ibericus (assembly GCA_036172795.1). NCBI lineage: Eukaryota > Metazoa > Chordata > Amphibia > Anura > Pelodytidae > Pelodytes > Pelodytes ibericus. The sequence continues at coordinate 110,193,896 of CM069862.1, read as the reverse complement.
ATGCGCACCCCCTAAATGTGGCCTTTTAGCCCCAAAACAAACCAACAAACCTATGCATGGGTGGTATCCCTGTACTCAGGAGATGTTGCTGAACACATATTGAGGTGTTATTTGGAAATACCCCTTCACATTTTAAGGTAATGTTTACCTAAATTGCAATATATGTGAAAAATTAAAAAAAAAGATTTTTTGCTGCAAACTTTGGCATAGATTGGTGGTAAAATGGCTACATGAAATGTGTCAAAATACCCCAAGTTAAATGCCCTGAGTTGTCTAGTTTTCAAAAATATGTACATGTTGGGGGTCATTCATGGATTTAGTACAGAAATCAGTGTATCAATGTCACTATCGCTAATTTTGAAAGAAGGGATTTTAAAATAGCTTTGCACCACTTATAGTTCTGGCCCTGTAACATGAATAAAAAAGCACAAAAACATAAAAACATGGGCTATTTCTGAACTCAGGACATATATTAGAAACTTTTTAGCAGTGTTTTTTTGTTGTCTCTTGTACATGAGTATACGATTTTTCAAATAAAAGTCATAAAAAAATAATTTTTTCAATTTTTTTGCCATATTTTATTATTTTTTTTACATCAAATTATATGCTATTATCAAAATAATGGTATCAAAAGAAAGCCCTTCTTATGACGATAAAAACGATATATAGTTTGTGCGGGTACACTAAATGAGACAGAAATAAATTACAGCAAAACACAAACTGCTCAGAAATGTTAAAACAGCCCATGTCACCAAGCGTCGGACAAGCCAAAAAAGTCATGTCACTAAGGGGTTACAAGATGCATTTCTGTGTTTTTACACATTGAGAATATTGTAGGCTCGCACCCTCCCCGTACATAATAATGTAATAGGTTGGAAGCTACAATAATAACAAATACAACACCCCCGTACCCAAAATGATGCAGCCTTCTTGGTGCAACAGTTTGCTGTAAGATGAAAAAAGGAATTCGGATTTTCCATTTGGCTTAGATTGTGTGTGAATAATTACACTGCGTACATTAATAACACACAGCAAATGCACTCCGATGAAAACCTGAGACCCTAATCCATCTTTCATTTTACCCTCTGTGGTAAATGGTGACTTGGTGAGGGGGAGGAAGATGGAGAACTCTATTGGCTATATTAACATGAATGAACAATGTCATGATTCAGTTGTGGGAAGTTTGCACAAGGCCGCCCTCTACTGTTAGAAAATGTTAGATAGTATAGAAGAATTAAGATAGGTACTGTTGCAAGACCAATTGATGCTGTAACCAGTATACTTCTATGATCTCATTGACTCTCCCTGTGAACCTTGGCTGGCAATCAAAAACTTGCTGGGGAGCAGCTGGAAGGTGATCTCAACACATTACATGGATTCCATTTGGCATGGACCATGCTGTGTGTTTAAATTAGAGCTGGTGTGTGAAACTGGCTCTAGAAATCATATATAGAAATGTCGTATGACTAAATGGTTGTAAATAGAAATGAGCAGATAGGTTAATAGATGACATACCGTATAATGAGGAAGTTTATTTTCTTTACCATAAGTGGCATTTATAAAACGCCCACTGTTTGCATAATTCAAAGGTTCCTTATTATAATAGATTATGATATAATACAACTTGAAACTACAGAATAATCTAGTCTTATTTCTACCCTACATACTGGTCATGTGTGTGGTTCAGTCAGTCATTTTAAAATGCTATTGTTTTGGCGAAAAACCTAAATTTCTAAAGGAAATTCTTCCCGTTATGAGGCACAGGGTCCATGACAGAGTTAATCACAGAAAGTGACGACAGACTACATGCATCCACTCTAACCTTTCAATAATACTGAAACATTCAGCACTGATCTATTCGGCTTTCACTACCCCTCCTAATTTTAGCACTATTAATTGTGGAAAACGATCTAAAACAGCACAGTGGTTCACAGTCAGTGGGGCTATGTCTAGGCTTGTGCTTAGGTATAAGGTTTAGATCAGCGATTCTCAAAGGATGTGCCTGAAGAAAAACAACCCCTTCCATCTAATGTGAGTTGGGTGCATGTGGGTGCGTTGCTCTGCTCACGCTCTCCCCACTGATTGGCTAATTCCGCACTTGGATCCTCCCTCTCATTCATCATTGTCACTCCCAGTTTCACAGAGTTTCCTGCTTTCCCATTGGCTGTTGGGTAGACCTGTCTGTGTTGCCTCGCTTTTTATTGGCCACGGATCCTTACGTCTACCCAGAATGTGACGTGGCTGCGGGAGCACACTGCAGGCCGGTAAAAAATTGTCATCTGGCCAATGTTATGTCTATGGAGACAGTAGCAAGGCCGGTATTTTTTCTGAAGAAAAGGTGGCAACCCTAGTTACATGGCTGTGCCGCAAGAAAAACAATACCTGCCACCTAATATATGGGTATGCAGTAATATCCTATACACAATCCTATAATGTGCCGCGAGAACCACTTATTTAGTTGACTCATATAGGTTTCCTTTGGTGGGACACTGCTTTGCTTAATGGATATGTTGGGAAAAATTGGTTCATGAACAAAAATTTGCAGGAACATTAAATGCAATGTCTCCAATTATGTGCATGTCCCTCTACATATGTACTTACATGTCTATGGACATAGCTTCTATACATACATGCATGTAAATGGCACAGAAAGACTCGGCTGCCTACAGACACAGAGTATTGTCTAGGAATACATAAGAAAAGAGCAATACAGTTCTTATATTCTTTTCCAAGCTTTTTGAATAAACAGTTCTGGACTATTCTCAGAGGATGTCTGCTCTTTAGTCTTTAGGCAGATTACGTGCATCTTATTATATATGAGGAGCTTAAGCATCAGAGTGAAGAATTAATCTTCCGTAATCCCAGAGGGATTGATTCTATTTTGAACTTGGAGTTGGTAATTGCAATGTGCAAGTTCATCATGATGTGCATTTTGCTACAGGTCTGTATAATTGCTGAGCATCATGAGAAATGTAGTCCACACATCTCATCTTGTCATTGTGCACACAAGTCCTTCCCACAAGGGAAAATGAATAGGCTCTGCTTTCCCAGGCCCCCTTGCACCACTCATTTGCATTCTTCCTTCACAAAACACTATGCAGCAGTCATTGCTCCCTCCCAGTAGAGTGGAAAACACATCCACCATATTCTTGGTTATTTGCCAGTGGCCCCTTATTACAAGTCCTTCCCTGTTTGCCACCTTTCTTTTTGTTATTAGGTAGTGTGCTTGTTAAGTGATGGATACACCCACCAGGGAAATACTAGGGATGTATCCTTTTCCATAAGAAAAGCTAAGGCTCTTCCTTCCCCTGTTGATTTTGGTACCAGGAGTTATTCAATAAAAGTGAGATGCAAGGGGATTGAGTATCTCATGTCACTGATTGAACTATACATTGTGCAGGACCATATCTAATTCGTTTCTTCTGTAAGAACAACAGAGACTTGTCGACTATATCGAAGATTTAACTATACATTACACTAAACCAATTGAGCAGGAGAAAGTCACCAGTTTTGTTCCTGCACAATGCATAGTTTTTTCAGTGTGATGAAATGATGAACTCACCTGCACCTAAATTTTAGTGAATAGCTCCTGGTACCTTAGTGGTAGATATAAGTATAAAGGCTTTTTCACATATAAAATTGACCCGTTTTGTATTTAGCTCCTAGAGTCTATCAGTTGTCAGCCCATACGATGCAATGCCCCCTACCATTTAATTGGAATATTCTGAATAGCATTTTTAACTAGTACAAGGACATCAGGCGGTATTGTTACTACAAATATTATCAGGGGCATAGAAGCTTCAATGAAGCAGATGCAGGTTTATCCTAAAAAAAAAATGGTGGCACACTCCTTATCCTGCTCTGCCCTCTGGTGGACATTCCAAGTTTCTCCACGTCATGGCTATTTTGTATTTGAAGACACAATAGTTAAGTTATAATCTCAGCATCCCACCCAAAATTATCATCAGCAGATTTATAGGACAGGCACCTGTAGCCAGAATATTTACAACCACACAAAATATTTATACAAAAGGGTTAAACCCCCAGTTGTCGGGAAACCACAATGCCTAAAAATGGAATTAGCACATACCAATACTGAGTATAGTATATAGAGCTCTGTGAATTTACCTTTCCATGGATCCTATCTATGGGCTTTATTCATGAAAGAGGGAATTGCCAAGGGAATTTCCAAATTTCAAACTTAAGGCCAAATGAGCAGAGTTGAAAAAAATCTCAAATTCAGTAGAATAAAGCACTAGATTAGTATGGCTCCTAACGTCTACAGATATTTTTGAAGCTGTTATATACAGTTATACTATTGGGATGTGTTAAAAATATACAAATAATGACATTATAGTGATGCCCACTGCATAAAGCAAAGAATAGCTCTAGTTAATTACCTTATGGATGATGGCACCTTCTATCATCACTTCCTGTGCTACCCTTGTGGTTTCTCTATTGTAAAGTGTACACTGACATCCTACGTGGGTTAATTCTAGCTGAGCCGGGCACATGATGAAAAGCAGCGGTAAGACATGGATTAAGCACCTTGCAGTAAACAAGATTTCTCAGTTACATAACCAACTCACATTGCTTGGCTTCTGCTTGAGGTAGTGCATCCAAGAATATAGAAGAATGTGCATGTCTGGAGAGACGAGGTGGGACTGGCCACCTAGAAATTCCTTCGGAACTCTTTTTTAACACTGAGTTGCTTTGGAAGATTTCCCCTAACTAGCCCACTAATGTCCACAGCTCAAGGGGGCTCCCATACAGACACTTTCTGCAATACCTCCTCATCATCCTTACTGGAGAGTCAGATAGCTGGTGTCATGTAGGAGTAATATTCTCATTGAAAATATGTCTCCAGATGCTCATATGCTTCTGCAACAATGATATTACTAGCAGCAAAATACAGGGAACCTAATACAATGCAAAACTCTGCAGTGCTTTACTTATGTAACTGTCCTCAGTCTTCAATATCACTCCAACACTGGCAGAGCTGTCTGCAGGGATCACAAGGTTTAGTTTTTTATTTAGATGTCCATTCGTATTGTGATAATATACATTCACTGGCATTAGTAGTAGCTGGCATTCAAGTGCTCTAATTAATTTAATTTATTTTGTTTTTTAACCTCAAACTACAGAGAGCACATCCAGACTTTGCTGCTGAGAAGTTGAAAACATAATCGATTTTAGAGAGGGATATAAGGTGAAAGCAGAGTTATCATTACACAGGCCCTGGAGAAGCCAGGGAGTGGGCGAGAGAGGTAGGCACAGAGTAAAAAAGAACAGAAAACCCAATGGAAGAACAGACTTACAACAAATGAAAAGGGCCACACAGGGACAAAACGTTTTCTAAAAGAATGGAAATGACACTTACTGAAAATCAGCCATTCCTGGTCTATATTGTAAGCGCTATGGCACAGTCTCTCTTTAAATGTGCAATTTAAATTACAGAGCCATTTAAAAGCATCTCTATGACAGAGGCTCTGTAATTTAAAGTGCCAACTGCACCTGTCGGCACTATATATTTTCTATACATACACAGTATAGTGGTGGTCACAATATACATTAAGTAGTCAACCCGGCCAAGGATCCACTCCCTACAACTGTGCGCACAATTTTCTTTGTGCCCAAACACTCCAAAAATTCAAAAAAGTAGTTGGTCTAGCACACTATCCAGTTGTCCAGTGAAAGGAAGTTGGCTGTCTATACCTTGTCCACAGGCACAGCTTCTCTGTCTTAGATCTCAGGAGTTCCTGAACACTTGTTTGAGGCCACCAATTGAACTCACAGGCTTCAAACAAGTAAAGTCAACAGAAGTTTGAAATCTTGGATGCTGCTTGATTCTGGGTTTTCTCTTAAACATCAGGTTTCTGCAGTAATAAAATCTACATTTCATCTGATGAACATAGCCAAGATAAAACACATGACACTACTGGAAGATACATCAACCATAATTCATGCTGTGTGTCCACTTGATTGAGTTACTACAATACTTATACCTGCCAGAAAAATAACCTAATTGCCTGCGAACACTGCAAAATGCATCATTCAGATTATTAACCACCTGTATTCTGTCAAGTTATATAACTCCCACTCCTTGCTGCCATGACATTTGCTCCATGCCTGCCAAAGAACAGTCCTCGTCGACCAGGGTCATTTACATGTGTCATGCTCTGTAGTAGCAGTCACCCTGTGTCGATTATGACACAAGTCTCATCTCCCATGAGGATAGTGATAGCCACCATGCAAATTGAATCTATTTTTAGTTTAGCAGCATTTTCAACATGCAGCCAGCAATTCATGCTGCAGTTGGAAATATTCTGGAGACACATGCAAGTGTTATCTAGTCAAGGTTTTTGTTAAAATAAACAAATTCCCTGCATTACATTGGTAAGTAATCTGAATTGAATAGTCAGGTGTTTGATATTGTTTGTTTGTTAATGTGCATTGGGCCACACATGTACTTTTGTCTGACGTCATACTCCGGAAGATACACGAGATTAAATCGCCATCAAAGCATACAGGACTTCCTGACTTTAAATATTCATCAAGCGCATACGTGACACTCGTGAGAGAAGTCACCCTGATTTTATGTAAGAGATTTTAACCTTTATTTTGCATCTATTAAAATACCATTTTAACACTATGTAGAAATATCTTTTATCTATTACATGCAAGCTCAAGTGTTTTTAAAGAGACACAGCACTTTCACACTTGAAGAGACTAGGAGATCTTAGAGTGCCTTGAGTGGTTGCACACATAACCCAGAAAGTGAGCAGTATTATTCCTGCTCCAACAAATGTGAGTGAGATACCAATCTGGGGGGACCCTAATATTATTTATTGTATACAGAGAACACTACTGCTGTATTGTGTTTCTTTCCACATAAACTCCAAAAAGTAGTTGAGGAGCCAGCTCGTAAGGAGGCTATGTTAGATTTATTGGTTACAAATGGATTGCCAACATGTGACGGACTAGGCCTGTACTGTCTGGCAAAGCGTTGCAGACTTCACTTGGAGTATTGTACACAGTACTGGAGACCGTATCTCTAGAAGGATATTGATAGTTTGGAGAAAGTTCAGAGAAGGGCTACTAAATCGGTGCATGGATTACAGGATAAAACTTACCAGGAAAGGTTACAGGATCTTAGCATATATGGCTTGGAAGAAGGTCGAGACAGAGGAGATATGATAGAAACATAAAAAAATTTAATAAATAAAGGGAACCAACACAGCAAAGTAGACAGTAGATTTTAAAGAAGAAAAACTACCACAACAAGAGGATATTTAAAGGATTTAAAGGTATTATCAGGAAGTATTACTTTACTGAGAGGTAGTAGATGCATGGAATAGCGTTCCAGCAGAAGTGCTAGGGGACGGGCCATTTCTGGACAATAGCTGTTTTAACATTTCTGTGGTGTTTGTGTTTAATTTTCCTCTTTCTTATATAATATCCCCACATATATTATTTAGTGTTTTTATCGCCATTACGGGCTTTCTTTAGATATCATTATTTTCATCATATGAAAACCCTAAGTGGAACTTATTAGATCTAGGGTAAGTTTTATCCTTTTTTCAATGCAATGTTGCTGACTGCCTATGGGGCAATCAAGCAAAAGCGCAGCGTAAGTGATTTGTGATCACTTCCGTCACGCTTGCCGCATACAATGCAGCGACCTATTGGAGGGACATCTCTCTAAGACGGTGCCTGCGAACACCAAATAGGGTGATCACGGTGCCCTGGGGGCCAATGTTTGGTGTTGCATTAAGCAATCATAGAAGGAGTTTAAGCGTGCATGGGATAGGTATAAGGCTATCCTAGATATAAGATAAGGCCATCGGGTAATTAAAGTATTAAAATTTTGTCAGAAATTGGGCAGACTAGATGTAATTTAACCTTCTCTGACCTTCTGGATCCCATCCACCACTAATTACATTCCTGACACCTGACTTCAGCCCGTTTTGTGACTTTGTTTCTCACAGGATCCCCTGAACTCAGATTGATGTACATGTACATCTCAGGATACTCTCTTTCTGTACTTAACATATACCGGTATTTTTGATTATCAGGTTGCCTGTTCTCTTTTCAGAATTACTTTTGCATCTTCAGATCACGCCCAACACTTGCCGACTTTCAAAGCTTTAAGTAATCATCGTTCACACACTTGTTAAAAAAGCTCACCTTACATTGCCTCTTGTACCATTTGGTCAGACAGTTTACTCATTCTGACAGCGCCCTGAGTGAATACAAAATTAACGCAATCCCACTTTTTGTAATCTCTTTCACATTCAATCAGAGATGCACCATTTCACAGACTTTTAAAAAGGGTCAAGACTAATGTTTAATCAGGTATTGAGTGAATAATCTGACTAATAGGAATTCACAGTTTAAATTGTCAATGTGCATATTTTAAAGCACATTGAGTTTCATAGGAAGAAAAGTACTATATAAATCACAAGTAACAGAAATACAACTGCATAGTTGGTGACATTGGCCATTGAGTAAACATTTTTGGTCTAAAATGTTGGATCTTACACAACACATATCTGTATCTAAACCTCTTAAAATTGAGCGGCCATATTATTTCACCAAAAGAACCTAAACCTTTTGCATGTGGCCAAAGCAATTATGTTTCCATTTGGAAACCAGCCGCAACTTTCAAAAGTAATCTTTCTAAAATGATGAATGTTTGTAAAATGAAAAAATTGATTCTCAAAGCACATAACCACAGTTTCAAATCATACTGCTACTTGCTTCCCATGGCTGCAAAACATGATGACTATAAAAACGTAATTCTTGAAATTGCAAGAGCTTCAGTGAATGATCTAATATACAACGTGTACTGTAACTTGAAATAATAATTTATGTCAACTTACTTACCACAGCTCTTCTCTCCATGTTTTCATGCTCCATCTACTACTCTTCCCACTCTTCTCTTTTGATCTTTCCTTACCCCCCTTCCTACTTACCTTGTCCTATGTTTCTTAAAATGTTGTTTTATAACTATATTTTCTGTTTGTCTTTTTATCCCTTACTTGCATTGTTTCACAGCCTAATAAATAAAGAAGGCCCTACCAACAGTACATCTTGCCCTCTCCAACATATAAAGAAAGGAAAAACATACAGTATGTTATATAGATAAAAGGAGAGTTTAAATGATTTTTTTTTTTTTTTACAAATTAATAGCAAGGTATGCTTCTTATTTCTGCAGAAGGAAGGGCATCATTGATGCAGGAATGCAGAGCATAGAATAAGCCTTTACACACACAGAACATAGTACAGGATGACATGATCCAGTACTTGATATAGTTCTCAGATGAAACAATAGGAGGTTAGTACCTGTCTGATTGGCTCAGGTACCCTATACTTGCAGCAAGAATGGACCAGTCGTACAGCAGACTCTAGGCTTATCTTGTGGCCTACTGATATATAGATGGGTTTGGAGCTCTTATTGCAGCTTTTCAAAGCCTGGGGGGGAAAAGGGAATACGCATGTAATTCTTTGGGAGCAGGAGATGCTCTGTACACAAGTCAGAGGCAGATCCAGAGTCTGATCTCGTGAGGGGCACATTCCGTCTCTGTCTTTTCCTCTCCCCCACGTCCTTCTGTCGCTCTCCTCTTCCTTCCCATGTCTGTCGCACTCCTCTCCCTTTCCATGTCCGCCTTTCTCTCTCCTCTTCCTTCCCATGTCTGCCTTTGCATCCTCTTCTTTCCCATTGCTTCCCATGTCTGTCTGTCTTTCCTCTCCGTTCCCATGTCTGTCTATCTCTCCTCTCCCTTGCCATGTCTGTCTGTCTCTCCTCTCCCTTCCCATGTCTGTCTCTCCTCTCCCTTCCCATGTCTGTCTCTCCTCTCCCTACCCACATCTGTCTCTCCTCTGCCTTCCCATGTCTGTCTGTCTCTCCTCTCCCTTCCCATATCTGTCTGTCTCTCCTCTCCCTTCCCATGTCTGTCTGTCTCTCCTCTCCCTTCCCATGTCTGTCTGTCTCTCCTCTCCCTTCCCATGTCTGTCTGTCTCTCCTCTTCCTTCCCATGTCTGTCTGTCTCTCCTCTCCCTACCCGTATCTGTCTATCCTCTCCCTACCCATATGTGTCTATCCTCTCCCTACCCATGTCTGTCTATCCTCTCCCTACCCATGTCTGTCTATCCTCTCCCTACCCATGTCTGTCTATCCTCTCCCTACCCATGTCTGTCTATCCTCTCCCTACCCATGTCTGTCTATCCTCTCCCTACCCATGTCTGTCTATCCTCTCCCTACCCATGTCTGTCTGTCTCTCCTCTTTCCCATGTATGTCTCTCCTATGCCTTCCCATGTCTGTCTTACTCCTCTCCCTTCCCATGTCACTCTCTATTCTCTTTCCAATATCTGTCTCTCCTCTCCCTTCCCATGCATGTCTCTCTCATCTACCTCCTATGACTGTGTCTTTGTCCCTCTACCCATGTATGTATCTCCTCTTCCCCATAGCTGTCTCTTTTCCTCCTCTCCACCGTCTGTATTCTCTCCTCTCCCAATCTTTGTTCTCTCTTCTCCCCAACAGTGTTCTGTCCCCCCATCAGTGTTCTCTCCTCTCCACTCCCCCTTCTCTCCTCTCCCTTATATTCTCTCCTCTCTCTCTCCCCTGTGTTCTCTCCTCTGTCCCCATGTTCTCTCCTCTGGCCCCCCTTCTCTCTCCGTGTTCTCTCCTCTCCCCCTCCGCTCTCCTACCTGATGCAGTGCAGGTCGGCGCAATCGGCAGGGAGATGCAGGCAGCATTGCCTCTGTGTATGTTAAACACACGAAGCGCTCAATCCACGCTGCTCACGCTCCGCACGCGTAATGATGACGCAGATGACATCGTATTTCCGATGCTCTGAACCATCACTACGCTTGGGGAGCACGAGCAGCCCGGATTGAGTACACCGACCAGCGCTCCACTGCTCTACACTCAGGGGGTTTCACCTCCTGCTCTGGCAGTGACTGAATACTGACACTTTATAGGGGAATAGCTGAGTTTCATGTTCATCTCCTGTAATATTTACTATAGACTCAGAAAGGAGGGATAGCACGAATTACATTTAACCCAGAGAAACACAAAATCCAGCATAGCTATTACTTACAGCACCAAGGATTCCGCCTGAACTTCCTGTCAGATTAAAAAAGTCTCCACCACTTTTCATCTGTCGTATCTGGAAAAAAAAAACATAAAAACATTTAAGGCTTCCTTCCAAATATGAAATAATCATCATCATTGTAGCTAATGTTTTATTGATTAGGGATTGTGTAGAAAGCAGTCGTTCCTTTCACCATGGAAACCAAAGGAATATTCCTGATGGGTGCTCCACCTTTACAGTTCGGTCACAGAACCGCTCTTTATACATGACACCCACTGACACAGTTTGGAAAAGGATGAAAGTAATTGTAATGAAAGATGAAAAACAAAATCAGAAGCAGAGAGAGATATTCTCTTCCAATCAATCTGTTCTGGCTGTGGACTAAAAATCAATACCTTAGGAGACACTTCAAATGAAAGGATGAATTACACTGTGCTATTCATCCCCTTATGGGAAACCAGCTGTATTTTGTCATTAATTATTTTCCTAATGTGATGGGACTGGCATTATTTACGATTTACACCCACAGTCCTCTGTGTATACTATTCCCCTCTTGCTGCAGTGTACCTGTTAATTCTGTACAAACACACAGAGGAATTAACTAACTAAAAAAAAAGGATGATTTAAAAAAAATAGCAAGAAAAAAAACAGGGTTCTGATAAATGTTTTAAAGCAAATATTGAAAAGATATTCTCACTTGAGTGGAAAAAGAAAAAAAAACAAAGATCACACTAAAAGTGGGATTTTTACTCTTTCTAGACCAAGATGGACATTTGAAGGGATCGGCAAGGTGTCCGTGATGTAGACTTGCAGAGATTGCCACAAAGCTGGCAGACACTAATACATTTAAAAATGAAAAAATCCTGAACCAGAGGAGCTGGCTGTGGAGATCACTCAAACAGCTCTCTCTGAGGTGGTGGGGAAGAGGCAGCTTGACTCCAGTGCACTGCCCAGACACACAAACATCCTCTCAGGCTGCCTCTCGCAGTTCCCACTTGTCTGCAGAAGTCAGAGTTATTTTACAAAGTTAGTTTCATATACTTTTCATGCTGGTCGAATTGATAGCAGAGTGATTTTGATGCCGATTTCATGTGCCCATCGGCCTCATTTATATTTCATATTTCTTTAGGGTTTGTGTGCTGTCTGTTCAGAGCACACCTGCCACTCATTGGCACGATATGTCCCTGTGGGCAAGCAAGGCCGAACTGGCCCATCGGGATACCGGGAAAAATCCCGGTGGGCCGTCTGCCCTGGGGAGATGTGACTACTCTAAATAAATTGGTGGCTGCCACCGCTTCAACTAATTCAGCGAGAATCACAGCTTGAAGAAATTCAACAGCTGTCGCCACTTTAACTAGATTCATCTGACTTCCAGCGGTGCCAAATAATTTAAAGCTGCGATGGCCGCCTAATTAGAATCCAGCGATATCAGTCGGGTCCTCTATGTTGAGGACCTTATTATCTTGGCTAACAATTGGTGAATGGGGCAAGCCCGAGCGGTAACATGGATCTCCTCCACTGAAGGACAAATTTTCAAAAATCTGCAGCACTGAGTTCTCGTAACATATGTATTGCAGTTTCCGTGCTGCTGACAGGATGGCCGATTTTTCAAGTAACGGTCTCAGCTTAACTATGACATCTCGTCGCGCATCAATAGGTACTTTAATTGGCTTTGCGGACCCTATAACAGTTGAGAATCTCCAGAGTTCGCAGGCCCACTTCGGGTTGTATGTGAAATAGAACCTTTTGCAGGTAGGTAGGAAGGGCAGTGGGGCCTACTTCCTCCGCTACCCCCCATAACTTCATATTCAGTTGCCGCGATTTGCCAACCAGCACCGCTAGTTGCCTTTGAAATTACAGTGTGGAGACGTCCGCTCGGACACTGGCCAGTTCAGCCTTGATCACTGTTTGCAAATCCAGGTATAATTTTTGGATATCAGCTTTTGTAGCTGGGGCTTGTGTCGGGTGCTTAGAGGTACTCGGCCTCTCCTGTGTCTCTGTATGTATGGATCACGATTCTTCCGAGAAATCCTTGGAGCCCATTCGGACCTGCGACCCGATATCCAAGCCTTTCGTCTTCTGAGGGGTCTCAGATTTTTTTGTTTTCCGCCCCATGACTCGAGAGGGGTAGCAAGATGGTGTTTGTAAGGTATTTAGGGGTGAAAACACATGGATTTGCCGTTTTCTGCCCTTTTAGGACGGAGCCCATGTAAAGCACGTCCGTTGTGGTCACAGCCAGAAACGCCTCCCTAAATTCCTCTTACTTTAAGAAAATAAAGAAACCCTTCTACTTAATATTTAAATCAATTATACTATTCTATTCTGATTTTCCCTTTTACATATCTCCCACATTTATATTTGTATTTTTTATTCATTCATTTATATGTATATATTTATATCTCCATACCATTTTGTATTATTTCCAGGGCATTCATCAATACCATTTCTTCTTTTCTCTCTTTTTTTGTATTTAAGGTGTTTTCACTGGTAAGGGATGTGGGGGCAATAATGAAAGGAGGGGGGGAGGAAAGGAAATAAAAACAAGTTCAAAAACAGTTTTATTATCTGATAACTGTACCTTACCACTGATCATCAATAGATATATTATAAATAGCTAATTAATGTATTTTTTATATTTTAAAGAGTGTTTGTTTAGAGGTTTTTAATTTGAAATGTACCTTGGTGTCCTTCACTAAGTTCTGTACTTTTGAAAATGCCTTGGTTCATGCCTATTCTTTGACACTTGTTGACATCACTCCTAGGCCCCCTGGTGTAAATCTCTGAACACTGCTTTGTTTTGAATCCTATTTTCCTATCTGTTGGATTGGTGGACATACACAACTTATTCAAAGTGTCTGTAAAATGGCAAATGTTTTCAACCTTTTATTAGAGAGCAATTCAAACACTTTTAACCCTTGCTTCCTGTAAGGAAGATAAAAAAAAACCTTCATTGAGAGTGGGGGGCTTGCTGGTCTCATTCAGGTTTGAATTGTGTAGGGAGAGAGAGACAGTCGCCTAACTTACCAGGCTTGGAAGCATGGCAGCTGTCGGTCAGAGGATAAACTGGTATGTACTGTCAAAAGTACATGCCAGTTTATCCACATACTACAGACAACTACTTTTTCACTTGTTTAAAAGCACTACATCAGAAGCACAAGTGAAAAAAAGTTAAACTGTTCTTTAAAGAGTAATGTAAGGTGGTTCACTGTGACTTTTTACTTCCTGTGATCTATCTAAGGAGTTGTGGTCTGTTGCTGACAGAAATGTCCTCTTATTTGTCTGCCAAACTGTGCAGAAGAGACAGGAGAGGACGAGCAGCATCCAGGTAAGTACTGGGGAAATCAGTGGGCTATTAATGGATAAACTATCCAGGGGGGAAACCCATATTTTTTTCAGTAAGAGGCCCTGAAATTTCTGATGGCGGCCCTGCGTGCTTGGGCCTATGAATGTACACCTAGAACTGGAATCTAGTGAACTTTACTTCATGTGATACCTCTTTGACTGTTTATTGGTAACGATCAGACTGGACTGCTTTCTAAGACCTTTGAGATTTTTCTGTTCATGTTGCACTATCTTGTTTTCAGTATCAGTATCTGAACATGGTCCCTATTGCACCAAGTTGTTTATATTTGCAAATGCACAGGTAACAATTACATCTGACAGCTCGGGGTCCAATCAGCATTGCGATGTAAGTCCTGGAATCTAGCTAAACTTGAATGTGGAAGTTAATAATCATTTCACATTTCCTCTATCATTACCTGTTTTTTATGCTCCTCATTATTCTCCAGACCATCCACTTGTAGTAGATTCTTGGCCACTCCAATGCAGGGCAGTCCGGTAACAATCCCGAGGTGGCAAGCTAATCCGAAACCTGATTGAATGTTTGGGAAACAAAAACAAGATTAACTTTTCTGTGACATTGTTACACAGTAGAAAAGCAGAGTGATAGCCTTATGGTTCTCAGAAAGATCTGATATATTCAATAGACAAGCAGATCAGTATAGCAGGATGATTAAGTATGTAAAATATCTACTTTATCTTTGTGTCTAAATTTGTTGTTTTTATTTAAGTCACATTAATAAGGCCTACAAATTACAATGATTACATTTCTATTCTTGAACAGAGGTAACATAGATGAGATGCTTACATACACACACACACACACACACACACACACACACACACACACACACACACACACACACACATACACACAATACTATGCAAATTGTTTAGGCAGTTGTCACAATGTAGCAGATGTACTTGGACAGTACAGATTGTGTTTTCTGGAACTGAATCAAAAGGAAGTGATCCCATGCAAAGGACTCAGATTAATGATTTACCTCTGTGATGCAGAATTCCATTGCCATCCACAAGAAGCACCTGCAAGAGATTAGATGCTATGAAAATTATGTAGCAAAAACTACCCCTCCTAATATTTTCCATACATCTGACTTCTCTTCTACACTGGGTGTGGTCCCTTCCACCAGCAGGGGGTCTTTGCACCACAATGGACTTCTATGTCCTGCTAGAGACAGTATGTGTCCTCTTATTCGTTGTCTGTAAAGATGTTCATCCAGTAAGGGAGCATGCAGAGGCAACCCATCAGGCAGAAAGAACTGAAGACTCTGCACACATGGTTATTTTATCAGCTACCTAATAAAACATCCAATCCTTTAAATATGCCTGAACATCTGTACAGGTAGACCCTCAGTTGTTATACATAACTTTCACAAGATAACCTGTAATAATCAGTTACTACCACAAGGTGTCATCTTATTACAGATTCTTAAATAGATTTTTTATTGACTAATATTTAAACTATGACATTACAGTAACTTTTGTTTATTTAAAGTCTAAATTTACAAAGTGTCTGGTACAGCGTAAATGGCAACTACATACTACATTAAATGAACAGAGACAGATGATACATTCTGTATAGAGGTTAGTTGTGGGGAACTTTGTGAAGATTGAGGAGGAAGAGAGCAGGATGCTCAGTTGAAAGCGAGTTCCAGAAAGAAAGGGCAGCTTGGGTAAAGACTTGCAGGTGCGAATGGAAAGAGGTGATGAGGTCGGAGGAGAGCATTAGACCACATAGGACTCCGTTTTTTGAATAACTGTCAAGTAAATATAACATCCCTTTCCTTGAACATGGAATATCAAAAATATTTATGAACAGCCCTTCTAGATTGCAGGCTTTTCCTGCCTTAAACATTGGTCTGTATCTGTCGATCAAATTGAGTTTTGTGACACCCTTTAAACTTTCTCTCAAGGTTTTGGTTAACTAACAGCCATTATATATTAAAAAACATATATATTTTTTTATTCAAGCTGGTTGTTTTTTCAGCTCAGTTTGTGTAGTTTGTCATTTCAGTTTAATGAGTAAATACCAATGTATTACAGTGTATGAGGACAAATATAGTTTAATATATGTTTTGTACAATCATGTGGATTCAAAAGAATAAAGGGTATATACGAGATGTCCATGCTGAGATTGACAAAATATATTCAATTGATCTGATGCACAGAATAACACCAGTGATAGAAAGATATTTGTTTTAATGTACAAAAAAATGTCTTTACTCATCTATTTGGCATTAAACATTGAACAGTTAGGTCATGTGAAGAAGTCTACAAGGAATGGTTTTACAGTATAGACCTTACCTGAGGCATCAAACTTGGGTCCTTTTCCAATAGCCCTTTAATTGCTTCTGCCAAGGATGGTACCTCTCGAAAGGCAAGGAATCCAGCTACATAGGGAGCATCTAAGGTCACCATGTGGCAGTCCTCATAGATCACCTGAACACAGACCACCAACAATATATCCTTAGATAACGAACATCCACATACTGAGTGCTGCTCTTCAATAGACCACAGAAAGAAATCCTTCATTACTGTATCATCTGATCATGCCTAGCACTTTATTTCTAATTTCTAATGTGTAGAAGTGAAATTGCCAGGTTTCTTTCTGAAGTCCAGTGTCATGCTGAATGCAATGCTATGCCATTGAATATTAGTAACAATGCTATATCAGCAAAACTAGACTCTCTCCATAGCAAGAAAATCACATCAGCATTGCAGTTTAACATGTTTCTTATATACTAATACTATGTTAGTTGCTTTTGTACACATACATAGATCTTAGGTCCAAATTACCAAAACATAGTATTTTATATATTGGTGGAATAAAAATCTCATTGCATATCCAATACTGTGCAAGACCTCCTGCTTTGTTATATGGATCTGCATCTGCCATGAGCAGCTACAGCTGTGAGCTGAAAAGCTATTTAAGAATGGGCACTGATCATGTGAAGCCAAGCTACTAACTGCATATCCAGCCCCACAGCTTTAATGGTCATTGCATAGTGGGATAAGGGTCATAACAGTCAAAGTTCAGTCTCACCCACCCTATGACATCCAAGTTCATCATGTTTATTGACTACAACTCCCATAATATCCTGCCATCACGAAGGTTGGCTGGGGAATATTGGAATTTAGCCTTCTGGTATCTGGAGGGCTCCACTTAGAAGGCCTGCTAGATGTATTACCTCCAGATCTGGGTAGCGGAGGACCACAAGTGAGGCACATGCAACAGTACCATCTTCTTTATTGTAGGAAAGGTCTACGCCTCCAATTCTTTTCAGTCCCAAAAAATCTGGCGCTTCCTGCCAGGCTTCCGTGTTGCAACTGATGAGCTTTTCTTTTAGTAGTGTTTGCTCCCTGAAGATAGTGAAAGAAAGACAAACAAAAATGAACAGGCGCGTCACATTCCATTGCTGTAGTCCCCTACCAAGCGTCTGAGTGAAAACCTATAATTAAGCACATTCAGCGAGAAACATGAGAAGTAGCTTAGCTCAGGGCTTGACAAATGTTATTAAGCCAGCAATAAAATCTAGGAGCCAGACAACAGCACATTTACACAATCACGCAAACATACATACAGACACAATCACACAAACAGTTATGACACACAGACCTTTACACTTACACAGAGAAACTCCCAGATAGAGTCCCTAAAAGACAGACAGAGACAGTCACAGACAAAAAGACAGTCACAGACAGATAGACACTCACAGAGACACTCAGTCACGAGCCAGACGTTTCTTCTTTTTTCCATGTGTCCTACCTCCCTGCTGCTTTACCTCATTGCAGGGGAGGGAGTCACTTCCATTCCAGCCTGATAGGATAGACACAGACCATTTTCCAGTGCCATTCCGTTGAGTGCCGGGATGTCACGTGATACCTGGTGCACAAACACTAAAGAGTGATGCACGAGGGGGCAGAGCTGGCAGTCTTTGCGCATCTAGGACAGTTCAGCGCGGCAGTTTGTAGATCAACGCGGACTGTCAGCACTTACAAACATACACCTCCCCTAAAGGTGACCCCAACCCCCCAAACCCTAATAGTAACATTACCCCCCGAACCCTAATACTAACATTAACCACTCCCCGAACCCTAATACTAACATGAACCCCCTGAACCCTAATACTAACATGAACCCCCTGAACCCTAATACTACCCTCCCCGAACCCTAATACTAATAACTAACCCACCTGAACCGTAATACTACCCTCCCCAAACCCTTATACTAACATTAACCCCTAATAATGCTCACTGCATGAACCGTCCCATCCTTGTATGTGCAGCAGCACAGACTTTGTTCCCTCGCGCTGTGCTCCACTTAAATAAAAAAATCAATACAAGCAGGAAGAGCCGGATGCCAGTGTGATGCTTAGCGCTTGGGAGTCCTCTGTCCTTGGAGTGCTGGATTTTGTTTCCCTATCAAAAATGGAGTACAAGCCTCAACCCACAGGAAAAAATCTACCAGCAACAGTGAAAGAAAAGGGACACATAATGACATTTGTATAAAAGCAGCATATCTTTATTCAAGTCCTTGCAACCCACTTAAAAACATAGCAAATTGAGCGGGCGTGATATGCTGCCACATTTCACACTTTGTGCTTATTCAAGAGACAAGAATCAGCACATCATGCTTGCTCTCCTTGCTAATAGTTTGTAAGTGGGTTACAAGGACATGAATAAGAATATGCTGCTTTTATGAAAATGCAATGTTTCCCTGTACATATCATGCTTGCTCTCCTTGCTAATAGTTTGTAAGTGGGTTACAAGGACATGAATAAGAATATGCTGCTGTTATGAAAATGTCATGTTCCCTGTACTTCCGGGGTTGCTGGCGATTCCATTGATAAAAGAAAGATGATAACAAGGAAGTATATGAAATATACATTTATTAGTGATACATATATAATACATTTCTTTCTCAGTAGTACAAAAGTTCAAACACGAACACAAACAATATAATTTGATTCAATTCACAAAGTCCAAAATAAAACCTGTAAATTTGACAGCAGCACCTGAAACTAAAACCACACACTACATGGCAGCAGTGATGTAAATGCATGAAGAGGGACAGTCTCAATTTGGGATTGCTATCCCACTTACCTGACTTCAAACTGGTGTTCTTCCTTTTTCTGAGAGATTGCAGAAACACACAGGGAGTGCTGTATAATGAAATGTGTGCAATCACGTAAATCGGTGATTTGAGTTTTCGCACAAAATGTAGTGGGTACCAAGCATGCGAAAGCAGCTCAGGAAAGTCTGACATAACGAGAACTACACTTCCCATGATGCCTTCGGCCTCCAACGGTATGCAATCTGTTTAAAACCTGTGTACAGTGAATAGACCAGGGAGTTTCGGTTAGAGTGAGGGTAAGGATTAGGGTTAAATCTAGGGGGGGTTAGGGTAAGGATAAGGGTTACCTCTATAAATTACAGCTAACACATACACTTACCCAAGGTCAAAGCAATGTCTGTAGGTTTAAAACACATATTAGAGTTAACACTAGGGTTGCCACCTGGCCGGTAATTTACCGGCACAGCCGGTATTTTGGGTCTTCGGGCCAGGGCCGGTATATGTAATATAATTGAAACTTTTTTTTTCAACAAACTTTATTGAAGCCGCGCGGCTGGAGGGGAGAGCACAACGCTTCCCTCACAGCCACGGACCTGCACCGGGAGACAGCAGGAA
This sequence comes from Pelodytes ibericus, assembly GCA_036172795.1. NCBI lineage: Eukaryota > Metazoa > Chordata > Amphibia > Anura > Pelodytidae > Pelodytes > Pelodytes ibericus. The sequence goes on along the minus strand of CM069862.1, from coordinate 110,173,750 downwards.
GGAGGTAAGTACTGGCTGGGGAAGGGGGGAGGAAAATACCGGGCCTTGCGTGGGCGGTATATTACATATACCGGCCCCGGCCCGAAGTACAGACCTGCACCGGGAGACAGCAGCAAGGAGGTAAGTACTGACTGGGGAAGGGGGAGGAGGGTGGCATAACAAGCATACTGAGGGGCAAAATCCTGGCATCTTAAGTGGCTATATCCTGGCATATAAAGTGGCAATATCTTGGGATATTAAGTACCAATATCCTGGCATTAAGTGGCTATATCCTGGCATATTAATTGGCATTATCCTGGCATATTAAGTGGCAATATCCTGGCATATTAAATAGCAATATCCTGGCATATTAAATAGCAATATCCTGGCATATTAAATAGCAATATCCTGGCATATTAACTGGCTATATCCTGGCATATTAAATAGCAATAACCTGGCATTTTAAGTGGCTATATCCTGGCATATTAAGTGGCATTATCCTGGCATATTAAGTGGCATTATCCTGGCATATTAATTGGCTATATCCTGGCATATTAATTGGCTATATCCTGGCATATTAAGTGGCTATATCCTGGCATATTAAATAGCAATATCCTGGCATATTAAGTGGCAATATCCTGGCATATTAATTGGCAATATCCTGGCATATTAAGTGGCTTTATCCTGACATATTAAATAGCAATATCCTGGCTTATTAAGTGGCTATATCCTGGCATATTAATTGGCTATTTCCTGGCATATTAAGTGGCTATTTCCTGGCATATTAAATAGCAATATCCTGGCATATTAAGTGCCAATATCCTGGCATAGTACGTGGCTATATCCTGGCATATTAATTGGCAATATCCTGGCATATTAAGTGGCTATATCCTGGCATATTAATTGGCTATATCCTGGTATATTAAGTGGCTATATCCTTGCATATTAATTGGCAATATCCTGGCATATTAATTAACAATATCCTGGCATTTTAAGTGGCAACAGAGTGGCAAAATCCTGGCATATTAAAATGGGAAAAGAATGGCATATTGAGGGTCAAAATACTGTAATATTAAATGGCAAAGGAATGGCTAAATCCTGGCATATTGAGGGCAAAATATTACTGGCATATTGAGTGGCATATTGACCAACTGCTCCCAACCACCCTCCATATTACACTAGACTGTCTAGTGTAATATGGAGGGTGGTAGGGAGCAGTTGGTCAATATGCCACTAATATTTTGCCACTCAATATACAAAGATATATTTTATATATATATATATACACACACACACACTTCTCACTGGCACAATACACAAATAATATATACCATGTCAGTGATAATCCGCCCCCTTTGTGGATCCACACCTCATGGCTCCTCCCTCTTGTAGCTCCACCCACATATGGCTGGTATTTTTTTTTTTGAGGAAAAGGTGGCAACCCTAGTTAACACCAATCTCCTTACCCTAACTCTAACCCGCCTTGGTCTAATCCCTGTACACAGTTTTAAACAGATTACATACTGGTGGTAGGAGGCATCATAAGATGTGTAGTTCTATGTATACCAGACTTTGCCAAGCTGCTTGTGAATACTTGGTGCACGCTAATTTGCATTTTGTGCAAGAACTCACTGATTTGAGTGATGGCATGGCATGTGCAGTTCATTATATGGCACTTCGTGTTTCTGCAATCCTGCAAAAATAAAAAATAAAAAAAAGTCAGAAACACTGCAGAATGAATACTGTTTATGCATTTAGTGCTGCATTCACAGTAACGCTTACACTCTGCCTTCCAAGCTCCTCCATCATTAGTAAAGCATCTTGAGTTATGGTTTCACAACCCAAGTCCTTATGTAACTTCTTTATATTTTGGGGAGGGAGTGAAATCCATGTCATTCAACTTGGGCCGTCCCTTGGATCACAGTAATGATGGAAGACCCATAACTGCCAACTTCTAGCCCCCCCTGTGGCTCGGGATGCCGGGGGCGGAGCTTGGGAGGTAACGTGTCAAGAAAACCCAAATTACACACACCTATCAGTGTTGTATAAATTATGATGTTACCGATGGCCACTGAAACATTAAAACAAATTGTATACACTACGTGAAGAATCATGGGGGGGGAGAGGATACATATGCGACATTATACGGAGAGGTTTTGAAGCAATTTCTGTCTAATGGCTTTGTAATTGGTTTTCTCAAGGAAGGCTGCTGTGCAACACGAATTCTCTCTCCCAGCATCAAACTGACCTCTCCCATGTATTACGTGTTTCGGAGTCCACCACGCTGCTTATCGACTCTATTACTGAGCTGGTTTCGAGGAGCTCGATAGACGCCATGTCATGTCTCGGAGCCGGCGCCTTTCCGCCTACCTTGTCGTGACGTCATTGCTCCAGATCTTCTAACTGCCAGGAGTCGCTCGATAGAGCAGATGCAATGAGATTCCTCTATCAGAGATAACGGGACCGTGGCATGGGGGATATAACTGATATTCAAGCTGACGACGGAGTTGTTAAAACAGTTCTGATGGCAGTGATCTCCAACTATAAGCTGTTCGTTAAAACAACTTTTCAAACAGGGGTTTGATAGTAGCTAAGTACTTGCAACGAACTTATGTTAGTGTATGATTGGTTAGGATAAAGAGGGTGTAATAGAAAAAAATACAAGCACTCAAATTTATTGGCTTTGTTTTGCCGATATATTCACTTTCTTTTCTTTTTTAATTAAAGCTATTACCCACTTGCGTGAACATTGGTATTACATCCAGCTCCTGTGTTTTCACTCATATGTCACTGGTGAAAATCTTGGTATAGTGGTTAACCCCTCAGTGACAAGACATTTTGACCTTAACTTTCCCTTGGTGACAATGGCTGTTTTAACATTTCTGGGGTGTTTGTGTTTAGCTGTAATTTTCTTCTCTCTCACATACTGTACCCCAGGGTCGGCGCCACCGTAAGGCTGCTCAGGCACAGAGCTCAGTAAGTGCTGCTCGCGCTCCCTGTGTGGAGTTATAAATCCAATGCCCTGCATTATCGCCTGTGTACCAAAAAATCCTTCCACCGGTCCTGCTGTACCAACACAAATTATATGTTGTTTTTATGGTCATAAGAATGGCTTTCATTAAATACCATTATGTTCATCATATATTATAATTTACTACAAAGAAAATCATAAAATATGATGAAAAAAGAAACACTTTTTCTAACTTTGACCTAAAATATAATTTACACTAATACAATCACTGAAAAGACAGAAAAATATAGACTGTGTAAGAGGGTCACATCGTACATGAGCCAGTAAAAAAATACCTGAAAGTACTTAGGGTGACGTGCAGCACAAACAGCGTCCTCAGCTGTAGACAAATAGTAGAAAACAAAGGATTCAGCAAGCCCTTTTCAACCCTTTTTCAGTAAGTCCAAAAGAATTAACGGAGTGTTGTATGAAGCCATAAAAAAGCAAAGTTTATTGATAGAAGATTAAAATCATAGTTGGAGAGATACAATCTCATGCGTTTCGCCACACGGCTTAGTCATAGACATATACCTCAAACGGAGTCTGTTTAAAAAGGGTAGTGGAGGGGGGGCGGAGCTAGCTGCGAGAGAGAACAGATGTGTGTTCGTGGAGCTCCTGCAATAGCAGTGAAATAAGCGTGTTTTTTCAATGTCCACACCAGTGAAAAAGATTAAAAAGTTGACAGACGACCTACCTTCTGCCATGGGGAAAAAGAACAAGAGAAAAGAAAAACTTTTGCGGGCTCAAGGCCCAGATATTGGACTTTTACTAACGAGGCCTACTAAGCCTAGCATCGCAATGCCTTCCTCTGCGGCGCTTCCCGCCAGAAATGAATCGGATGATTCATCGGACGGCTGGAATTCGCCTCACACAATCAGACCGGCTCCTATTTATTCAGCACCACACATGAAGGAAAGCCCTGCTACAAAAAGTGATCTCCAACTTCTCCTGAAAGATATCCAAGCGACAATAAAGTCGGAGCTGGCGGAGATAAAAACGGAGGTGCATACCCTTCAAAAGAAGGTAAATAACATGAAGGCGGAAATTTCCAGCATTAAATCTGAACAAGCTGACAGTACTGGCCAAATGGCCAAAATAGTCCACCAACTACACTTGGTGCACAGACAGACGGCACTGATTGATAGCAGATCCAGGCAGACCAACATACGGGTCAGAGGGGCACCGGAGGAGGTAGGGCCCACCAACCTTCGGAGCTATCTGACCAAATGGTTTCTTCAAATTAGCCCGAAGCTGGAACCACATTATCATAGACTGTTTTCGAGTGCGGAAAGCTAACCGTGCTCCACAAAATGCCACAAGAGACGTAATAGTGCGTTTGTGCTCCACAATGGACAAAATGGCTCTACTATTTATATCCCGCAAGAACCCGAAACTTTCATGCGAGGGTGCCTCTCTTCAAATATACGAAGATTTGACCCCCGCAACCCTGAACTGGTAAGGAACATGGCACCTTTAACCAAGCACCTAAGGTCAGCAGAGGTTAGATACTGCTGGGGCTTGGCAAATTCCCTAACTGTTGAAAAAGGCGGCAGGCAGCTGTCGATAGAATCTATGGAAGAAGCCCCAAATTTTTGGAGAGCGATGGGTATACCACAAATGCCTGACCTGGTAGACACCGGACAAATACCTAGACCCACTTCCTTGCATGCCTCGACGAGCCAGGCTTGAACCCAACGTAGACCCTCATCTGGCATTTGGAGGACTCTTCAAGACGGATCTCCCGCTGAAGTGGCAAATTAGACATTTGGAGCCCACACAGGCTTCTTGTTTCTCAACACTGAATGTTATATGTGTCTGTCTTGCACTCTCTATCCCCCCTACTTGGACAGCATCCCCCTCCCCCATTTTATTTTTATGGGGTAGTACTGGGGGCTCTGCTCCGCAATCTTGTGGCGAATTGGCCCAATTTTTGGCATGCTCTCTCTTGAGTCTGCAGGCCTGTCCACTCTGTGACAGCCCCTACCCCCTCTCTTACTTCACCGCCTTGGCACTTTATCCTATCCCTCTCCCTTCTGATCCCCATTTTTCTCTCTCTTCTAATATTCTGTTTCGGCCTTTCTGCACTCTAAATGTGGTTTGTTTCAGATGCGATTAATGTGTGCATAATTTATTGTGATAATATTAGGACATATACTGACTCATTTTTTAGTAATTGTAAACGATGTTTGTCTCTGATATAGGGTCTGATACTTCTACATAACATTCATTATATCGATAGTTGGAGACCATAATAGATCTAACTCTTGACCATATCCAAGATGTTTCTAAGTTTTGAGAAAATTAATATTCCATTATATCGTAATGATTTTCTACAGATATTTTCATATAGAGCACGGTTAAGTAGTACATTCCCTAATCTGATCCAATACCTACGTGTTATAGAAATATAAAATTGATCAAAATGTGAGTTCCTTTTACATGTTATCTGATATACTCTGTGCTTACATATGGTAAAATTTATGATTTATGTAATAATTGAATATGCTTTTGATTCCTATGCGAACTCAATAAAAATCTTTATTACAAAAAGGGTAGTGGAGGTACTTCCCACAACCTGGATTGGTTCAGGTTAGACCTAACCACACCCGTTAAAAACAGCAAAAAACAATTATAATAATGAACAGCCTTAAAGTGGCGAAATGTATATCAAAAAGGCAGTTGAACTAATAAAAGCATAAATGTCAGACTTCATAGAAAATATTGGTTGAATATTAATCTAATAAATTTCAATTTCTTAAGTCTTTTGTTTGATATTTGATCTGGGAGAGGGAAATCACTCATGCACACAGTGCCAGAGAGAGCCCTCTCAAACACATCAGATACCCGCAAGTATTGCTGTGGAGAACTTTAAAGATACAGTGTATGTACACATTATTATCATACACATAACATAACATAATTTCGTAATGGCAACCATACATGCATGAGGAAAAAAGTGATAGGCAGTATAGTAAAGTCTAGTTTAATCAATATAGCATTAAAGTTCCCATTCTTTATTCATACCTACTGGGACCCTTGTGCCCATTTTGAAGATCCAAAATGCCTCTCTCCTGGCCAACAGCACATTCAAGTCTCCTCCTCTGGGTCCCAATTTGCACCGTTCTATTGCCATGCAATTGAAATATTTCAAATCTCCATTATTGCAGTTTTGAAAATGACAATTAATGGTCGATTTTTGATTGTTACACCTGATATCAGATGTATGTTCCCTCATACGTTCTCCTAATTTTCTGCTTGTGCGACCAATATACTGCATTTCACATCTTCCACATGTTACAAGATATATCACTTTACTGGAATCACAATTAATGTAATCCTTCATTGAGAAAGAGGCTTTATTAGAAAAGGAACTGAAGGTTTTAGATTTAATTACGTATTTACAGCAAGCACACTTCCTGTTACCACAAGGGTACATTCCTGTAACACGTAACCAAGTGTTAGACTGGTGGCTAACTCCATCGGGGGGTTGAGTTGAAACATAGCTTGGGGCAAGGGCACTCTGTAGGGATTTGGCCTTGCGGGAAACAAAACGAATATCCTTAAACTGTGAAAACGTAGTTTGTAATTTTTTGTCCGCTTTTAGAAGTGGAAGATTGTTTTTAATAATGTCTTTAACCCCTTCCCGACCTTATGACGAGTTAACTCGTCATAAGAGCCGCCGCATTAGCGACCTTATGACGAGTTAACTCGTCATGCAGTCTAGCCGGCGGTGCGCTCCGTGGGCACCGCCAGCTAGTCTGCAACGGGTCCAGGACTAAGCCTCGCACCCGAGGCAAAGCTCCTGGACCCGATCGGTCAGTTTCCGGGCATGTGATCGCGGTGATTGAGTCATCACCGCGATAACATGCAAATTAGATGGCAAAGTCAGTGTGTTCACACACTGACTTTGCCTCTAATTCACTCTCTGTGCTTCACATTCTTATAGTGAAGCACAGAGAGTGACCTGTAAGTAAAAATAAATGAATTACATATACATAGGTAAAAAAAAATTAAAAAAAATTAACCCTTTCATTGCTGATCACAGTTTTTAACTGTGATCAGTTTCCTTCCACTTTATGGCCCTCATTTAGTTTTTTTTTTTTTTTAACAGATTTTTTTATTTTTACAATTTATAAAGTTTTTTTTAATAAATAAAGGTAATTTTAATATATTTATTTAATAAAATTTAACCCCTGCATGCCTGTTGCATGATTTTTACTGATCTGACATCGCACTCTTCAGAGTTTTTTTTCTGTCTTTTTTGTTATGGGGGGTTTGGGAATCAATATTTTTCTTTTTTATTAGTTAGTTAATTAGGGGGGATAAGTGGGTTAGTGTGCACTAGTTTTGTAGCTTATTATTGGGAAAATAATGGGGAAAAACTTTTTTTTCCTCAAAAATGTCCTCTTTTATATGTATTTTTTAATACTAAAATGTAAATCATTTTTATGTATAGGGTATCAAAAGAAAGCTCTAACTGTCCTCTAAAAAACAACATATAACTTGTATGGGTACGTTAAATGAGAGAGAGGAAATTTATGTTTCAAAAACCGCGTATTAAAAATTGAAAAACGCTCTGGTCCTTGGCGCAGGAAAATCCCTGGTCCTTAAAGGGTTCATTTTATTAAATTCTAGACTGAAGTTAGTGATGAAGGCTATAGGGCTATTATCTTTATCATGTTCCTCATGTTTAACAACAGTATTGACATGATTATCTATTTCAGTATAGGATGTTTTGGAATTAAGGGTATTCCTTTTGGAGTTTAGAGTTCTTTTTGTAGATTTTAATGATTTTTTTAGGTGTCTTGTTGTCTCCTAACAGAGTATCTCTTTTTCTATGTTTCGCTTTAATGTAAGCTTTGTTAATGATTTCAGTAGGGTAACCTCGCTTTAAGAATCTCTCTCTCACCTGTTGTGCTTGTGACTCAAAGTCTGTATCTGAGCTGCAATTGCGTTTAATTCGCAGGAATTCGCCTAGTGGTATATTACAGGTTACATGACGAGGATGACAGCTGGAGAAGTGTAGGAGAGTATTCCCTGCCGTAGGTTTTCTATAGCTTACTGTTTTTACTTTGTTCCCAACGTGAGATAATTGTACATCTAAAAAAGAGATCATTAGTGAATTCGTATTGTAAGTAAACTTTAAGTTGACGTTATTGTTATTTAGACATCTAACATATTCTTCCAACTCCGTAACACTCCCATTCCAAATCAGTAGTAGATCATCAATGTAGCGGCCGTACCATACCACATGAGATCTAAACAAATTATCATCCCCAAAGACTTGGAACCGCTCCCACCACCCCAAAAATAGGTTGGCTTATGAGGGGGCAAAATATGTGCCTATCGCTGTTCCACGAATCTGGAGGAAAAATGTATTGTCAAATAAAAAGAAATTATGGGTAAGTAAAAAAGAGATAGCCTTCATCAGAAAATCAATTAGGTCTAGTGAGTATCCACTGAAGGTTTTTAAAAAATAGTGGACAGCTTGCAAACCGAATTCATGTGGAATTAAAGAGTAGAGTGAAGTAACATCCAAGGTAGCCCACACATAATTCGGGTGCCATGTTACTTCCTCCAATTTAATTAGGGCATGTTTCGTGTCTTGTATGTAGCCTTAAAGATTTTTCACCAATGGCTGAAGATGATAATCCACAAACTTAGATAGACCTTCTCCCAAAGAGCCAATGCCAGCCACAATAGGGCAGCCAGGAGGATTCTTATCATCCTTATGGATCTTTGGGAGATGGTGGAAAATTGGAGTAATGGGTTTATCATTGAACATATATTCTCTTTCACTCTCAGATATAATCTTATCTGCAACTGCAGAATTCAGAAGATTCAAAAGTTCTTTATTGTATTTTTTGGTAGGATTAGATTTAAGTTCTAAATAAGTTTGTCTATCCTCTAGTTGAGATTTAGACTCCGACAGGTAATAACTCTTATCCAGAACGACAACTGCGCCCCCCTTATCAGCATTTCGAATTACAATAGTATCATCATCGATTAGGATATTTAGGGCACGCCGTTGTCCCTCTGTTAAGTTATCACATTTTGTCCTATTGCCTCTGTTATTTAGTTGTTTCTTCTTAATATTATAGTCCAGGGCAGTAAGTTCCTGTTCTACCACATGTTGGAACAACTGTTTACTTTCTCCTCTAAAGTGAATCGGATAAAATTTCGATTTAGTTTTGAAAAGATTTTTTCTCTTCTGGGCAGTAATAAGCTGAGCCCTATCTGAGTCACAATTGTCACAGAAGTCAGATAGAGCACCAGCTAAACAAACCATAGGAGGATCTACAGCTTCTGATCGTTTGAAATATTTCACTTGCATGGCAATAGAACGGTGCAAATTGGGACCCAGAGGAGGAGACTTGAATGTGCTGTTGGCCAGGAGAGAGGCATTTTGGATCTTTAAAATGGGCACAAGGGTCCCAGTAGGTATGAATAAAGAATGGGAACTTTATTGCTATATTGATTAAACTAGACTATACTATACTGCCTATCACTTAACCCTTTAAGGACCAGGGATTTTCCTGGGCCAAGGACCAGAGCGTTTTTCAATTTTTAATACGCGGTTTTTGAAACACAAATTTCCTCTCTCTCATTTAACGTACCCATACAAGTTATATGTTGTTTTTTAGAGGACAGTTAGAGCTTTCTTTTGATACCCTATACATAAAAATGATTTACATTTTAGTATTAAAAAATACATATAAAAGAGGAAATTTTTGAGGAAAAAAAGTTTTTCCCCATTATTTTCCCAATAATAAGCTACATAACTAGTGCAACACTAACCCACTTATCCCCCCTAATTAACTAACTAATAAAAAAGAAAAATATTGGTTCCCAAACCCCCCATAACAAAAAAGACAGAAAAAAACTCTGAAGAGTGCGATGTCAGATCAGTAAAAATCATGCAACAGGCATGCAGGGGTTAAATTTTATTAAATAAATATATTAAAATTACCTTTATTTATTCAAAAAAACTTTATAAATTGTAAAAATAAAAAAATCTGTTAAAAAAAAAACTAAATGAGGGCCATAAAGTGGAAGGAAACTGATCACAGTTAAAAACTGTGATCAGCAATGAAAGGGTTAATTTTTTTTTAATTTTTTTTTCCTATGTGTGTATAATTAATTTATTTTTACTTACAGGTCACTCTCTGTGCTTCACTATAAGAATGGGAAGCACAGGGAGTGAATTAGAGGCAAAGTCAGTGTGTGAACACACTGACTTTGCCATCTAATTTGCATGTTATCGCGGTGATGACTAAATCACCGCGATCACATGCCCGGAAACTGACCGATCGGGTCCAGGAGCTTTGCCTCGGGTGCGAGGCTTAGTCCTGGACCCGTTGCAGACTAGCTGGCGGTGCCCACGGAGCGCACCGCCAGCTAGACTGCATGACGAGTTAACTCGTCATAAGGTCGCTAACGCTGCGGCTCTTATGACGAGTTAACTCGTCATAAGGTCGGGAAGGGGTTAAAGTTCTCCACAGCAATACTTGCGGGTATCTGATGTGTTTGAGAGGGCTCTCTCTGGCACTGTGTGCATGGGGATTTCCCTCTTCCAGATCAAATATCAAACAAAAGACTTAAGAAATTGAAATTTATTAGATCAATATTCAACCAATATTTTCTATGAAGTCTGACATTTATGCTTTTATTAGTTCAACTGCCTTTTTGATATACATTTCACCACTTTAAGGCTGTTCATTATTATAACTGTTTTTTGCTGTTTTTAACGGGTGTGGTTAGGTCTAACCTGAACCAATCCAGGTTGTGGGAAGTACCTCCACTACCCTTTTTAAACAGACTCCCTGTTTGAGGTATATGTCTATGACTAAGCCATGTGGCGAAACGCTTGAGATTGTATCTCTCCAACTATGATTTTAATCTTCTATCAATAAACTTTGCTTTTTATGGCTTCATACAACACTCCGTTAATTCTTTTGGACTTGCTGAAAAAGGGTTGAAAAGGTGCGCATACTGGCTTGCTGAATCCTTTGTTTACTACTAATCACTGAAAAAGACCCCGTCTAAATAGTTTCTAAAAGAGTTCAGAAATATACGTTTCCATGTTTTTCTGCATTTGTTTGCGAGTAATGGGGCAAAACCCCAAAAGATACCAGTTTATTATATTTGTCATAATTGGCCATTTGGTTTAACAAAAAAAGAAAATAAAAATGGGCTGCTCAGTCTTAGATGCCCGGGCCTATTTTTTGTCCCAGTCCGGGCGTGGCTGGTTGTAATAATATTGATAATTCAATATCTAAAAATTAAATACTGTCAGAACTAAAGTTCAGTGTAAATGACAAATTAACTACATTATGAAAACTAATATAATCCTGTAGGGCATCTGGACCATCTTGCCAAACAAAAATCAGGTCATCTATGTACCTGTCATACCAGACCACAGACGATCTGTATGGGTTAGCATCCCTAAAGAGGTGGGACAGTTCCCACCAACCAGAAACAGGTTTGCATAGGAAGGGGCAAAAAAGGTTCCCATTGCGGTCCCACGTCTTTGGAGATAAAAGACCATATCAAACAGAAAAAAAGATATGATTAAGTAAAAATTGAATAGCTTTAAGCAAAAATTCAATAAGGTCCAAAGAATAATTACTAAAATCCATCCATTGTTCCCCAGATATAATTCACTTGCCATCTTACATTCTCCAGTTTCCCCAAAACGTTTTTAGTATCTTTTGTGGCAGGTTTTGGTTCTATAGGAGAAGGTTTATACAAATATGTGGACTTCGTGCTACAGCCCGTAGTTAAGAAGAAGGAAGTCCACATATTTAGATAAACCTTCTCCTATAGAACCAAAATCTGCCACAAAAGATCTCCCTAGTGGAGAGACTGATTTCTTATATACTTTAGGGAGGTGATGGAAAATAGGGGTGAAAGGCTTTTCATTATACACATAGTCCCTCTCCTCCTCTGTAATTACACCTTCTGATATCAATAGCTTGTAGAACCAACACTAGCAGCAATAACTTAAAGTAATAGTTTTCTGTGTGACTTTATCAGTCTCTCGCGTCATTGTGGAGGAATTTTGGTCCACTCTTTGCAACATTGCTTCAGTTCATTGAGGTTTGCTGGCACTTGTTTATGCATAGCTTTCTTAAAGTCCCAAAACACCATTTCAATTGTTTTGAGGTCTGGAATTTGACTGGGCAATTGCAACACTTTGATTCTTTTCGTTTTTCCACCAGTAGATTTACTGATGTGTTTGGGATCATTGTCGTGTTGCATGACCCAATTTTGGCTGACCTTTGGCTGTCGGACAGATGGCCTCACATTTGGCACGATGGATGCAAAATGAGCCCAAATCACCACCACCCACCCATTGTGCTCGACAGTAGGTATGAGATGTTTGTGCTGTAAATGCTGTGTTTGGTTTTAGCCAAACATGGTGCTGTGCATTATGGCCACACATCTCCACTTTGGACTCGTCTGTCATTATTATGTATAAGTACTTATTATGGATACGAGGACAACTTGTAGAGAGGGAAAGGAAACTTATATGTATTCAGCATAGTAATGTGAATGCACAGAGGGTATGATTCAACGTAGAGAGTAAATTGCATTTGTCGGTGATCCGTATGGACAAAGTGACACTACACATAACAAAAGACACAGAGAAACACTCACCATGGCAAGAGGAGAGTAATCTGAACTTGGAGAAGATTCAAGGAATACGTCATCCCATCTTATACTGCACTGCCAGCACACATCTCATTATATTACTCGTTTACAAGATGCGCATGACTTAAAGTACACTTATTATAAATGAACTTGTAAGCACACACAACCCTATATATTTACCTTTTCAGAAGACTTGCATGGGAGACAGAGGAAAAACAGATGCAGGATCCAAAATCAGAAATTATTTATCAAAGATTTATTTAAACAGCCCAGGCTTTTCAATTGGCAAATTACAATTGGATTTAGGTACAACAAAGTTGATTGTGAAAATGATCAATGTTTGCACAAGGAATGTTAATAACATATGAGGCAATATAGGCAAGAAATATTTGAAAGCAGTGAATCGTGTATATTTTTAAATACAAATCCTTAAATATACAATATTTTCTGAATGGTAACCCTTGCCACAAAAAGGCACTTGAAACAGGTTGTGCTTGCTATATTTGTTAACTAAATTCACTTGCTCAATGGTATTTGATTGTGTGCATAGAGCTTTCAGATTTATGATCTTGGGATCTGTGCAATGACTTTACTTGGCATTATAGGAAAAACAAAGTCTAAACAGGCTGTCTGTGCTCTATGGTAACAAAGGATGGAAAGAAACACAGATCCCGCAATTGCATTTTTTTATTTTTTTTTACCAATTATTGCTCATAGGGGGTGCATACGCAAACTGCTTTGGAATTTGTAACAAAAAGCAACAATCTAAGTGTTATACATGACACTGCAAATTTAAACTACTTCATTATCCGGTTTATAAAGAATTTATGATGAACAAATCTCACTTTTCCCTCTGTCTGTTTGTAAACAATACACATGCTGTAATACTATGAAGTGATGTGGAATTCCTTTGATCCAATCCATTTGCAGGATATAAATTAGATTTTGCTTTTTGGCAAGTTAGAGGTAGGATCACAATTATATCCACAACAGGGAGCAGAAAAGTAAATGTAAACAGTTCAGTGAATAATAAAAGTGAGTATTCAGCTTAATTTATAATGCATTAAAAAACTGATTAACATTTTTTCTTCATGTTCTAAGCATAAACAAAAAAGGAGCGTTTTAACTTAACTGCCAATATTTCTTCTGCCCTGTTTTGATTTAAATGCACCAGTATGAACAATAATTTTAAGTAGTAAACATCATTCTTGTCAAGTCCTAGTTAGCAGCATAGCTAAGTCCCTGCAAATACAGGAAATAAACATGATCCACAGCAAGATGCCGTTATAAGTTTCATTTTCGAAGACGATTCCATTTCTTGGTGGCAGTGATCTTCCAAGCCTCTATGCAATGAGCTAAAGCAATCTGCTCTGGGAAATCATTTTCCAGTTCTGGAAAATCTATATTTTTTTCAAAAAGAAGAGGACCCAGTGTATCTTTTAACCTGCAAAGTAAAACAGAGAAATTGGATTAACAGTTTAAAATACATAAATCTAAAAATGGTATCCTCCTAATACCAATAAAACGTAACCTTTATTAAAATGATCCATAAAACACATTTCTCTATATTTTTTTGTTAAAAATTGTTGCTGGCTACAGAACATAAAATCAGCTATTCAGTATGGCAAGTCTTTGGATACACACAAGTGTGCATATGTCTGGGGCCTACATTAAGTGGTAGAAGTGCTGAAACAGAAGATCTGAGGTGCTGGAATGGATGATCGTCAGAGGATTGGATATATGGCTTGATGTTGGGGGCAGAACTACAATCTGGACATGGGGGTCTGAATAAAAGACGACATATAGATATAGATTGGAAGTGTGGCACAGCTAGTTCAGCTAGGGGCAGCAAGTTTCTGAACCTGCTTAATAACAAATTTATGGCACAATTAGTAGACACCCCAACTAGAATGGATGCCTGTCTGGATTTGGTAATAACAAACAACGAGGAGCTTATCTCAAACATCCAAATAAGAGAACACTTGGGGAATAGTGACCATAATATGGTCTCATTTGAGATTAATGCAAAAAAGCAAATTGGTAACTACGCCACCAAAACACTTAATTTTAGAAGGGCTAACTTTGATGGACTAAGGGCATCGATTGAACATTTAGACTGGGAACGATTGTTTTCTGGACTAAACACAGAAGACAAGTGGAATGCCTTTAAGCACACATTACAAAAGTACACATCCCAATATATACCTTTGGGAAACAAATGCAAAAGACACAAATCAAAACCAATGTGGCTTACCGGTAACGTGAAACAGGAAATACAAAACAAGAAAATGGCATTCAAACATTATAAAAACACGGGATCAGCATTATCATTTATAGAGTACAAAGAGGCCAACAAAGCCTGCAAATAGGCAATTAAAATGGCTAAATTGGAAAAAATGAAAAGGGTTGCCAAAGAGAGTAAAACTAACCCCAAAATGTTTTATAAATATATAAATGGAAAAAAGCTAAAGAGGGAAAATGTTGGGCCCTTGTTATCCCAAATGGGAAATTTGGTAAGTGAAGACAGAGAGAAAGCAGACATTTTAAATACTTTTTTTCTTCTGTTTATACTAAGGAAGAGCAGATGGACGAACCCCTGCTACAGGAAGTTATGGGACATTCGCCGCAAACATGGGATTGGCTGACACAGGAAAAAGTGCTTAAGCAATTAAACTCTGTTAAGATAGACAAGGCCCCAGGACCAGATGGTATACACCCAAGGGTCCTTAGAGAGTTAAGCATAATTCTGGCCAGACCACTATTCATGATCTTTAGGTATTCATTCAGTTCAGGTACAGTGCCAACAGACTGGCGAAAGGCGGATGTCATTCCAATATTTAAAAAGGGATCAAAATCTCTGCCAGGTAATTATAGGCCAGTGAGCTTGACATCTGTAGTGGAGAAACTATTTGAAGGATTGCTAAAGGTATACACTCAAGAATAGATCTTGAACCAGAATATAATTAGTAAAAGTCAACATGGTTTTGTGAAAGACAGGTCTTGTCAAACAAACTTAATAACATTCTATGAAGAAGTCAGTAAAAATATAGATCTAGGTGTGGCAGTTGATGTGATCTATTTGGATTTTGCGAAAGCATTTGATACAGTTCCACACAAAAGGTTACTCTACAAATTGAGAGAAATAGGTTTGGGGGCAAATGTGTGTATGTGGATTGAAAATTGGCTAAAAGATAGAACACAAAGGGTTTTTGTAAATGGAAAATCCTCAAATTGGACAAGGGTATTAAGCGGAGTACCTCAGGGGTCTGTTTTGGGCCCTCTTCTTTTTAATTTGTTTATTAATGATCTGCCACATTGTGCTGAGAACCATGTCTCCGTGTTTGCGGATGACACTAAATTAGGTAAGGCAATAAAGACTAATCTTGATGTTTTTTCTTTACAGGAAGATTTGGACTGAGTGGGGCACTGGGCAGTAAAGTGGCAAATGAGGTTCAATATAGACAAATGTAAAGTTATGCATTATGGGAAAAATAATAACAAAGCAACATATACGTTAAATGGTTTTTCCCTGGGAAAAACTACTAATGAAAAGGATTTAGGAATAATTATAGACAACAAACTTGGCAACAGTGCCCAATGCCAGTCAGCAGCTGCAAGGGCCAATAAGATATTGGCATGTATAATACGAGGTATAGATTCACGGGAGGAGGATATCATCTTGCCTCTTTACAAATCAATGGTAAGACCTCACCTTGAATATGCAGTACAGTTCTGGGCACCAGTCCTTAAAAAGGATATTAAGGAACTAGAAAAAGTGCAAAGGAGAGCTACAAAATTAATAAGGGGTTTGGGGGATCTTAGTTATGAAGAGAGACTTAAAAAATTGAATTTATATACGTTAGAAAAAAGGCGTCTCAGAGGGGATATGATAACATTATATAAATATGTGCAGGGCCAATACAAAGAGCTCTCCAGTGACCTGTTCATTAACAGAAAGGTACAAAGAACAAGAGGTCACCCCCTCAGACTGGAAGAGCAAAGATTTCATAAACAGCAAAGGAAGGGATTCTTTACGGTTAGGACAATAAAGTTATGGAACTCCCTGCCAAGAGAGGTAGTGCTAGCAACCACAATAGATGCATTTAAAAATGGTTTGGATGTTTTTTTAGCAAAGCAGAACATACAGGGCTATTAATAATAGAATAAGCATTAATAAAAGAGCTTATTGATCCAAGGAGAAATCTGATTGCCTCTTGGAGTCAAGAAGGAATTTTTTCCCCCAGGAGGCAAAATTCGAAATAGCTTCCTTAGGGGTTTTTTGCCTTCTTTTGGATCAAAAGCTGTAATGATAGGTAGAAGGGTTGAACTTGATGGACTTGTGTCTTTTTTCAACCTAAATTACTATGTTACTATGTTACTATGTTACTTATGTTCTGCTAAACGGTTGAGTTCTTGTCTGGCAAGATGGTCTCTGTTTTTATGTCGCTTCACCTACAGACCTGGAACTAAGAATGATAAGGCCGATGCCTTATCCAGAATCTATGAGGACGGAACCAAATAACCACCCACGTCTTCACTAGTAATCTCTCCCCATTGTTTCATAAGCTTGACTTCATCATTCTGGGGCATGTTCAAACAGGCAACAAAAATGGAACATACCCCTACCACAGAACCCCTAACAGCACGTGAAGGTCTTCTGTTCCATTACAACAGAATCTCAGTGCCCCCCACTATCCATCAACAAGTCCTACAACACCATCATAATACTCCATTGATAGGACATGGGGGAACCAAAAAGATGTTTGTCCTAGTCACATGGACCTTCTGGTGACCAGCTATGATCAGAGACGTGGACTGCTATGTCTGCTCCTGTGCAACTTGTGCACAGAATAAAGTTCCAAGACACAAACCGTCAGGGTTCATGCCGCGGGGCTCTGTCATACCTCACACTGCTGGGTCCCTTGTCTTCCTTGATCGCACCCATTCAGGAATCCCAGATGACGTGCGCAATTTTTGCCTCATCCAAGATGGCAGATGCAAAACAGGCTACAACCCTTAGAACACCTCCCCGAACTCCGCTACGACCCGACCATGATTTTTGCCTTATCCTTTTGTACCTCGCATCTGGAATCCACCCTTGTGCACTCCTTCACTGACCTACTCATTGTCCCATCTCCAGTGAGTGGACTGGGTGTTTTATATTGCACGGTTGTGTGGACTGTCTCCCTGCCATTGGACCCCAGCCGTTACAGAAAGTACGTTTGTGTGTATTAGTGTGAGTATGTACTAGTGAGTGTTATATGTGAAAGCATGATCATGTGTATTAGTGTATGTGTATTAGTGAGTGTTATATGTGAAAGTGTGTTTGTGTGTATTAGTGCATACCTCCCAACATTGCCCCCAGAATTTTTTTAGGAAAGCAGAACATACAAGGCTATTAATAATAGAATAAGCATTAATAAAAGAGCTTATTGATCCAAGGAGAAATCTGATTGCCTCTTGGAGTCAAGAAGGAATTTTTGCCTTCTTTTGGATCAAAAGCTGTAATGATAGGTAGAAGGGTTGAACTTGATGGACTTGTGTCTTTTTTCAACCTAAATTACTATGTTACTATCATTTAGAAGACAAGGTCGTTTTTACGGATTTTTTGTTATGAAAAAAGCCGGTCTTATAATTGAGTAAATATTTTTTTCCCATAATCCATTAGCATTATAATACCTCAACATGATGTTTTGCATTTATCAATTCTTGGGATTATGTAAAGAGAGATTTACAGTTAGACTTCATAGTATAGTAACCTAAAGTGCGCCATATAAATGAAACTAAGGGCCAGGAATTAGTTCTGACTGAGCAATAAACATTGTTAGCGGCAAAGTACGGTGGTTTTTTAGCAACAATATGCTTCTACCTGACAAATGCAATGTTACTGCTGGGTTTTTTCAATGGATTAATGAAATGAATATCGGCCTTATTTGCAGGACAATGGCCCTTCTTTAGAAGTGAGGAAATGGTCTGTCCTGAAAAAGGACAGAGCCAGTTCAAAACAAAGTGGTCCTGCTTTGGTAGTGGATAGAACTACCCAAAATTAGATACGACAAAGAGCTAAACTTTACTACCTCCAGCCACCATCACAAAAAAAGAAAAGTTTGATCTAGATGCCTGGCAATCAGCTGTTAAGCCCTGAGCCTAAGCAAGTTCCCAATCTCTCAAAGAGACCAGAATGTAAACATATATCCATTTGAGTACAGAACTGGCTTGTTTGCACTTCAGGCCCACCAGTGGCCTTAATCTTGTATTCCACTTGTTCCCACTTACAGCCAAGAAGGTCTGAAATCCTCTGTACTCTGTGGCTGCTTGAGTTTTAGGATTATCATCTCGTGCAGTTCAAGCAGGAAGAGGTTTGGCCCGTTTTGTTCCAGGAATGCATTCAGTTTTTGCTGAGTATCTTGGTTCAGAGGCTGCTTATACGCTTTGTCCACCTCTGCAAATGGATCCTGCAAATTTTTAAAAGATCATCAAGAAGTAAAAGATCAGTACTAAATATCAAACTATCCTACATTAATCAGCCCCTACAGACAGCCACAGTGTATCAAGCTAAGCAAATGTGTTGTATAGCGTGTTTTTGTTCTGATACAATTAAAATGTCTTACTTATAACTTAGTTTATTTCAGGTTGCTAAACTCTTAACACTTCTTCACACAGATTTGTCTGTGGTAGTACAAATGTACAAAATAGTACTAGTGGAATCAGGGGACAGTGACTCTTAGTATAATTTACCATATTTTTTCCAGGCCACTTTTGCATGCACATCACACGATACGAGAAAGTTCTAGCAAACGTTTATGACATCTAAACATGTATCTCTGACTTTGTTTTTTTAACAACTAGTTGACAATATTCAAAACAGCAGTAGTTTGTACTAAGGACATGCTAGGCGGGGACATCTGTGGTAAAGGTTAACCTTAAATCTTCCTACCTGTACTTGTGAAGACCAGCAAACAACCAATCTGATGAGCTGTGGCACTTTGTAATGGACTAAAATCAGTGTCTAAGTTTACTCTATGCTGGCGGTATTTTTTCCGTACCAGCCGCTATTTTCTGGTTGTCAAAGTGACTCATCCCCCGGATTTTGGCTAGCCCCAATTTCCGACACATATAGGAACCACACTCTTTTTTTCTATGCCAGTGACACAGGCCTCAAAGAACATAAAATTAATATGCTATATTTGTTTCTCAGGACTGTAGTTTCGTGTTTTTTTCACGCATGGTAATGTTCATTATAGCTGAATTTAAAAGATGTTCTTAGCCCTTACCATTTTAAGACGTAACAGATGCTCAGATTTCAGGGCAGTAAGCAGCTGCCAAACAGCTAGAATGTGTTTTAGGTGACACCGTTTCAGTGCCTGAAAACAAAAAAAGGAAATGGTAATAGAATATTTCAGTTTTTGCAATGCAGGTAAAGCATATTTTTACAACTGCAGTGTCAGTGTACAAACCTTTAGGCATGTTACCCTGTAACACCTAGATGGATTAAAGAGGGACTAAAATCTCAATGGGATCATTCAATCACACAGAAGGCAACTTCTGTCTGATTAAAACGGTTTCTGAACAATGCTCCTATGGAAAGCAATCCATGCGTGATTTGGAATTCAAACAAGGACTTCCAGGCTGGCATATCATGGAGCTGTTTCTATCTGCTGCCACTGAGCAGTGTTCTGTGAGTTGGAAGCCACCTAATCTTTGCTTTTGCAAACTAATGCTTTGCAAAGACCAAGAGACAATATCTTTTAAATGGTGTACTATTCAAATTACACTTGAAATGAGGCAGAAAAGGTTTTCATAAAAACAAACCAGGAGTACCCACTTCAAGTATATGTACATTGGTATCTTCCACCATCTGTAGAATGTTTTTCACATAGGTCGTCAACAGAGCGTCTGGATTTCCACCGGATGTTGCTAGAAATCCCAATGTGACATTGACAATGTGCAGGGCCTCACAGACGTCACTGTACGCACTCAGATCTCTGCTTATGCTATTCATGGTTGAATGTGGAAGAGAATCCTAAGGAAAAAGGAAGAAATAATAATAATAAAAAATAAAAAAAATTTGTGATCATTGTTTCAATTATTTTTTTATTCAGGATTTCTAGCATATATAAATCAAGAGAAATGTGCTCTGTAATCATCACTGTTGGGCAAATTGCTAAATATTTGATCCTTAGTACTTTGCAACTTTTAGTTCCATTGAAATCATTTCTTTGACCACTTAATATTATTAATCTATAGTGGGAGAGACCCATCACATCAATCTGTGTTACATTTAATCAAAAGACGTGCACGGATCTCAATCCAATACAGCAGATTTGTAGTGAGGTAGAAACAGAGTTCTGCAGTTTGTACATATGAGCACTCATCTATATGGAACTCCACTAAGAAACCAAGATGGTATCTAAAAGAGTAGCCACTGAATGTATGTGAGCGATATATAAATAATATGGAGATATAAAGGTATTTTAAAGATCTTGGATTGTAGGTAAATAATGACCCACCTTAAATCTGTGTTGAGATACTATGTATAGTGTGTAACATTTATTGAATTATCCTAAAACTTAGAGGATCATGGTACAGTCCCAGAGTACAAACAAATGCTATGGATCTGTTAGACATGTTACCTGAGGCAGTTTTTTCTTCACATTTGTGAATATGATCTTATAGTTCAGATCATGGGCAAGAGTGAGGGTTGGTAGTCCCTAAAGAGAAATACAGTGCATACTTTAAAACCATCATCACAGTATAGAGGAATCAATGTAAGAATGTTATTTTGTGAAAATGTAAGCATTTATCTAACTACGGTTATAGTAATGCTCTAAGATAAAGGACATTTAGACAGAACAGACAAGTGGAAACAAGCATAGAAAGGTTATGGAAAAGTTTTGTCAATAATAATAGAAATAAAATACAAATCATGGTCACTGACCATAAAATGCACAGATCAAAATTAGTTGGCCATCTGCCAAACAAATAAGTAAATTGACCTAAATATTTGAGGATCTTGTTTGTTACTTACAACCACCGTTATGAGAGGTTTGCCCTGCAGAAAGCGGCTAGCAATTTGATTCTGGATTTTGTGAAGGTCAAATTCCTGCACGGTTCCTTGGCCACTTTGTACACTGTATTGACAATTGGCCAGAATAATAGGCACCAGGTCTTTTTCCCGCTCGTAGCTAATCACATGCAGGTCCATTACTTCTGAAGCACTTATGGAGTATCTGAGAATACATTTCAATAAAATACAGTCAAGATATTTCGTTTACCTGTAGGCATTATAAAATGACCAACGAGACCACTTACTTCTGCTCATTGTTTGTGTACGTTTCCATGTTATGTACAAAGCTGTTGTGCAGGGTAATGAGGTAGCTGACCAGGGCAGTGGCACACAACCCTCTTCCTTGACGCCGAGGGAGGAGAAAGGAAATCTCACTGGTCAGAGTTAGGTCTTCACACATACCTTCTGGAAGTTTTATTTCACCTGAAACATTAGCAGACGTGTCATGATTAACAAATCATTGATCAGAAGGAAAAGCGCCCTCTGGGTACCATAGATATTTGAAAAACACATTGGTGTCTATGCACTAAAAAGTGTTTTTGAGGTGAGAGGAACATTTCATCAAACCAATTTAGTTATAGACTAAAACTCACCAGTTTTGTCCCTGCACAATGTATAGCTAAATTTGTACCTGTAGCTCACAGTTTAGTGAGTAACCCCCATTGAGGCATACTGAGTCATATGAAACTTGGCTGCTAAAGCCTAATAACACATCACATTATTGCCCAGTAAGTTTCTGTAAAGATGTAATGTGAGGAAGGCAATATGATAAGTCAAAGTCACAGCAGCTGAAAACTATCTGTAGGAGAGAATGATGTCAGCATACTGCTTTCAACAGGTCCTTTCAGTTCTGAACAGGCTGGGCCAGAGACAGGTAGAAAGCTGTATTTCTATCCATGTGCATTTTTTAGGAGGGAAACTCTTTCTCCCCCCCAAAAAATACACCAAAATACCCTACAAACAAACATATTTAAACAGGAATACAAGGCAACAAAATTGTAAACTATTAAATCGTTAATAGAATATTTTTTTACTTTGGCTCTACTCTTGGCCAGCATGTATGTTAATTCAGCTGTGGGTGCGTGCAGAATTTTTAAGCACATTTCCAATAGCCAATCAGCTGTGGCTCCTGCTGCAAACATCAACAGAGGAACATTTACTCTCTGCTACAGAAGTGGTAGATTATTGCCTTCAAGTTCAATCAGTATATGGGAGATTAGTTAGCAG
This sequence comes from Pelodytes ibericus, assembly GCA_036172795.1. NCBI lineage: Eukaryota > Metazoa > Chordata > Amphibia > Anura > Pelodytidae > Pelodytes > Pelodytes ibericus. Next base: position 110,150,813 of record CM069862.1, on the reverse strand, counting down.
CTATCCCTTCTATAAACCCAGTCTTTGTTCTCTGGAGGAACAGTGAGAGACAATTGGGGACCGGATCAGCCCATATGCTTTAGGTGTGAAATATATCTTTTTAAATAACAGTTGCTTTTTGGATGAGTGCACTTTTATACACCAAGAACTCTTTAAACACACTATTCCAGAATGCTAGCTGTGAGAGTAGCATTGTGGGATGCACATGGAGTAGTAGTTTTCATCTGTAAACTTTTTTTGTTTAAAGTGACACCATGTAATTTTTCTTTGCAAGAGTACTTTAAAAAGACTCCATCACCTAAGCATTGTTTATACTGTAAATATAGGGAATAAATTGTGTCAGCAAAATTGTACGAAATTCAGAAAAAAATATGTAATATATAATACAAAAATATGTAATATATAATCTGATTCCATACCACAGTACTCCATATTACTATATACTCACCATTATTATGTAGAGATTGTTTCAGATGATTCCATGCATATATAAAGGCTTTGATGCGTTTCTCTTGCTTCCTCCCTACAAAAAGGAACATAAAACATGACAACTGTTCTAGATACAATTATAATTTTTTGATGTGCAGAGGTTATATTTATGAGGACCATTATATAGTTGCCTTATTGCCATTATCTTTAGTTACTATAAGAGAGAAATGTAACTTTGGCTATATGTCAGCCCTGTGCATGCAGGCCCCATAATGTAATGTCATGTTATGTCATGGTACTCTAGATATGTTCATATTGCTTTACACAACTCTTACCCGAGTTTGAACTGGCTAAGAATGCACCAATTGTTTGCTGGTTTGTTTCTTGACTATTTTGGAATATTTTTATCAGTTCTTTTTGAAGATTCAGTATCTCTGGCAAGAGTTTTACCATCCGAAGTTCAGTTTCCTGTTAAAAACGCACAATTTACAATTAAGCCTGGTCAATCATGAAAACAGTACTTTAAAGATGGCATGCAACCCTAAATCCCCTCCTACAATATATCTTCTAAAACTTGAGGGAACTGATTTTATTAGCCACTGAATACAGTCACAAACCATGTGAATTGGTGAAATTTGCAATCAAGACCAATGTAATTTCCACCTAATTAATATTTACTGAAATCTATGATGTAATAATAGGACAATATTTGGTATATCAAAGGGTACCAGTCACCTTGAAACAAGGGGAAAGATCATCTTGCTATTAGGCAGTGCCTCAAAGATCACAGTGCCTCAAAGATCAAGTTTAGAAACAACATAACTCGTTTGGCATATAGACTATTGTTACATGTGATGAAACCAATTCATTCAAAATAGTGCATTTTGAAATTAACAGACTCACCTTTTCCAAGAATTTGCACAATATTGGCACCGTTTCTTTCCCATTCTTCTGCTGAACCACGTGTCGCAAGTATTCGATGGAGATCTTTTCCCGGCAGCTCCACACTTTGGAGCAGTGCACACGGGTGTCTTGTGGTAATGTCATAGGTTCACCGTTAGCCAAGGGATCACCGTATATAATTTTTACAATTGGATTGGAACTTATTCTGTCATCATTGCGAATCGCGTTGTTTACTTTCAGAAGATCCTCATTTAAATTCTATACACAGAGAAAAAATTCAGTAAACTCCTGGTCTATTCCATAATTTTTCCTGTAATCTTTTTTTTTTTCAAAAAATTTAATGGACGGAATTTGATTACGGTACTTTCAGATCTCTTAAAAATAACCTTTGCTTCATTCCCTGAAGCAGCCTTGTGAGAAAAATATTTTTTTTTTTCCCTTTGACATGCTCTGACTACTTTAAACTGAATGCAGGCAGGGAATCAGGTAGGCATCTGGTTTTAAAAGTCTCAAATTGTATGAGAAAAGTCAATAAAATCTGATGATTGATGAGTGATTAATGTGATAACAGTGCAATAAAATATTTTGTGTACAATATTATGTTTGTCCGGACTTACAAGAATACTCATAGAAGATTGCTTAACCAAGCTTTTTAATCAAGTATATTATAAAGAGAAAAATCATGCGGATCAATCACGAGGGATTATTAAGCACATAGCGGTATAGTCAATATCAGAGCGCTATTTATTAGTGAGCAACTTCAGTACAGATATCCGGCAAATAGTAATATGTATCGCATGAGTGGAAAGAGTGTCTTCAAATGGTGCAACTATGTAGCAGCGGTAAGAATTTGGTTACAAATCAGTTGCTCAGTAGCTACACAGTATATAAACTAAATTTGAACATAGTCTCCTTTGGCTTATGAAATTCCAGTATATGGGCAGGACATTTTGGCACAGATTTATAGGGTTTGAAGGTTAGGGCCCGAAGGTAGAGGCGGGCTCACTGAGCAGCCATCTGTGTCCCTACACAGCTTGGCATCAGCATTTCTGTCCCTAAACAGCGTGCAAGTGAAATATCTGTGCCCAAACAGCTTGTCAGTATCATCTCCTTCCCCAAACAGCTTGTCAGCACCATGTTCGGTCCCAAACAGCTTGCTAGTGGCACCTCTGTTCCAAAAACAGCTTGCAGGGATCATCTCTGCCCCCAAACAATTTTTCAACATTATCTCTGCCCCCAAAAATGCTTTCCAGCAAAATCTCTGTCCCCAAACAGCTTGCCAGAGCCATCTTTGTTCCCAACAGCTTGCAGTGCCATCTCTGTCCTGCATAGGCCGTAATGGCTAACCTTCAAAATTCCAGATGATGTAAATAATGGCTCTTCATAAAGGTCATATTTACATTTACGTTCTACGCCTATATCCTGTTTAACATTTACATTGAATATCTATATTTAATTCACCTGAAGTACAGGAGCAACAACCATTCCATCCATATGTGTTTCCCAATTGTTTCTTCCTTCTTTAGTTGACCAGGTTTCATCGAATCGAACAGGCCCTATAGAAGAAAATACAAGAAAGGAATCTAATTTAATTGTGTATGGAATATAAACAAAATGACTCTTTACCAAGCATGTGCAGTTCCTGTACTGATACTGTTGTTGTACTGCGTATGTAAAATGCTGCTTCTTTCACCTCTGGAAGAACTGTAACAGTTCAGAGTAACAAATAGAACTTGTGCAGTAGTGTGTTAGCTTCCTCCTGAATGCACCTTGTGTTCTGATCCATTCTAATTTGCAATTTCAATACATTTACATGATTTTTTCACATTTACGTACAATGTCCAGGTTGTGGGTTTGAATTTTGAAGCATGCGGCAGAGAACCAAATGTATTACAGTGGTGGTCTCGTCAGCACTTTTTCCAAGTGTGTTCTTCAGCTGCTCCAGACCTTTTGCAATATGGTGGAAAACGAAGATTGAAACATCTGAAACTGCAGGTTTCACAATACCACTCAGAATCTGTAAAAGAGGAGACCGTGACGGAGCACAAGAATTCCACTGATAGATGTGTAATTAATATCCTACTAACCATAGTAAGTGGGTTTGTAACTAAAATATGTGGTAACAAAAAAACTGATGGGCCATCTGGATGCATGCACATGTACAAGTCATTGTTTTATTATGGCAGTAATCTTAGTACCTGCATATCCTCTTCTATGCCCAGAAGCATTGCCAGATGAGTCAGCAGCCTTAATATAGTAAATACAGGTGCAGATATTTGTCTGTCTGGAGCCACAGCATTCCCTTGACGGTCTGCACTTCCCAAAACGTGGCCTGTCTGTGTTTGGTCAATTTCCTGTCTGTTCAAGAAGGAAAATATCTATTGGTAGGCGAACAATAACAGTGGGACATTAGTCCCATCTATATTAAGAAGATCTATAAGAAATTTAAATGCAAATTACAAGAACCAAAGTTGAACATAATGGTGGAGTGCATTTTAGCCATTTGCTTTGCCCAGGCTAAATTCGAATTGTAATGGTGATAGCTGTAGAATGTCTAAAATGTATATATTTATATATATTACTGTTCCTACTTTGTTCTAGTCAGACTGTTTAAATAGACTTGCAAGACAGCCAATCTGGGATTGCTTAAGCAGCCCTATCACATCGTCTTTCGCCTATGTGTCATGTGCCACACAGTTTAATGGCAGCAGTTCAACAGCAATTTTTGGAATTTCCATTAACGTGAATGTGTCCATGATCCTTGAAATGCATTGAGGACCTGGTTGACAGAAAGTTTGGTAATAGTCAAATGGCGTTGATTTGTTGTGAGATCAAAAATGTATTCAAATAACAAGCAGTTTTAAAGACATTTGAATATTTCTTCCGTAGCATTCCTGAACAGGAAGCTCATATTAGGTGCATAGTAAGCATAAGGCTGGTTAGTAAACGACATTCTCCTTTTAGACTCCAACTGGGCAATCATACATACCAATATTTTTAAACTAAAGCAGGTCAGTGGGCAACTGCACACTTCCTCAACCCCACTTTCCAGAGTCCTCTACCTTTGATAAAATTACTTAATAGCTTGTGAATCAAATTCAAATGCAAAGAGGTTACTAGGTGCATGCTGGGAAGTATGAGGACATTGCTTTGCAATAAGAAAAGCAAAGGGTTCATTAATTATAAAAAAAATAATTTAAAATAATCCATTTTTTATTGTAAGCAGGTCATTTATTTTAAAAATCAAACTGTAAAATAGAGCCTACTGCATTTGTTGAAATCCATCATGTGGCTTGTGGTTTATTCCTCCAATCACTGCACCACAATCCACACAATTGCTGCTCTCCATTGGTTGGCCACACTGTCAGAAATGAATAAAACAAAATTACTGTTGCGTGTAAAAGAATAAGTGTTTTTCCATATAATATGAAAAAGTAAAAAAAAAAGTATAAATCTTGCAACAAAACAATCTGCTAAAAGCGGTCATTACATTTAACAAAATATTGGCTGTACAGCTCTTTGAAATCTACCACCTGCAAACGGAAACCTAGTAGCTTTGGTATAGCAGTGCTATAAACCCAGTTTATCAATACATTTTGAGGACTTTACTGAAGCATTATTTTATGGGAAACAGACATTTGGAAAGCATGACACATTTTAGTGGTTTACTGGGTATATATAATATTAATCATTTATTCATATAATAGTGACTGCACTATAAGTTAAACTGAACATGCTTACCTCTCCAACTGCACAGTAATGACCATTGGGGCAAACTAAAAAGGAAACAGATAAAACATTTTTTGCATTAGTTCATGCGTAAAATGCTTCACAGTTAGATTAATTGTAAACTATTAACATTATTATCTAGTGAAAGGGACTATGCCGAGTGTGCTTCACAATGGTTCACCAAGTAAGTGTAACATTTAAGTTATGATATGCAATCTCTTTAAGTCTTTGTTTACAACATTCCACAACAAATAACTAACACTACTTTTATTACTCTACTTAAAGGACTGTGTCCCACAGGTCTAATAGAATAGACACTTAAAGGGACTGTCTGGTGCCCAAAATGCATCTTCCCAGGGCCGATCCTAGGGTGACGGGCGCCTGGGTGCAGGTTTTCCTTTGGCGCCCAAGGGTGGGCGTGGCTATATTATGAACTCCTCCCCTTTAGACATTTCTGTTCCAGACATGCCCATTTCAATATTAGGGAGAGGGGGAGGGAGAAAACTGTATTTTAATGTAAAGGACCAACGTTTATTTTAAATAAAGATATATATTTTGCCATAATACTGTGTAGTGGTTTTATTTATTTCTATGATGCTCAGCCAGCAACATGGGAGACTTTTTGCTGGCTAGCAAAATGAGTTTTAACTACCGTTCCCATGATTCCCAACCAGCCAAAGTCTCTCATTAGTCTGGCTGAGCATCATTGGAAAATAAGTACATACGGAGTGATAAATAATATTCCACCAAGTCAGTCACTCACGTGTCTCTCTCTCTCCCCATACCCTCATGTCTGTCTGTCTCTCCCCCCCATACCCTCATGTCTGTCTGTCTCTCCCCGTACCCTCATGTCTATCTCTCCCCATACCCTTGTGTCTGTCTGTCTCTTCCCCATACTCTCATGTCTGTCTCTTTCTCCCCATTCCCTCATGTCTGTCTCTTTCTCCCCATTCCCTCATGTCTGTCTCTTTCTCCCCATTCCCTCATGTCTGTCTCTCTCTCCCCATTCCCTCATGTCTGTCTCTCTCTCCCCGTACCCTCATGTCTTTCTCTCTCTCCCTATTCCCTCATGTCTGTCTCTCTCTCCACTCATGCTCCATGTCTCTGTCTCTCTCTCCATTCATGCTCCATGTCGGTCTGTCTCTCTCCACTCATACCCCATGTCTGTCTCTCTCCACTCATACCCCATGTCTGTCTCTCTCGCCACTCATACCCCATGTCTGTCTCTCTCGCCACTCATACCCCATGTCTGTCTCTCTCGCCACTCATACCCCATGTCTGTCTCTCTCTCGCCACTCATACCCCATGTCTGTCTCTCTCTCTCTCCACTCATACCCCATGTCTGTCTCTCCCCTCATCCCTTATATCTTTTTCCATCTCTATCTTTCTGTTCTCCATGCTGGCCTCTTGTACACACAGTCATACATAAACACACACAGTCACACACTTAGTCACCCTCACAGACATACATTTACACAAACACCCTTATACACACTGTCACACACATACATAAATACACACAGTCATACATAAATACACACAGTCACACAAACACAATTACACACTTAGTCACCCTCACAGACATACATTTACACAGACACCCTTATACACACATACATAAATACACACAGTCATACATAAATACACACAGTCACACAAACACAGTTACACATTTAGTCACCCTCACAGACATACATTTACACAGACACCCTTATACACACTGTCACACATACATAAATACAAACACAGCCACCTTTACACACTTAGACATAGGATACACTTGCACAGACACTCATGTACACACACTTACACAGACAGTAACACACACATACACACTTATACACATACACACACACTTACACAGACAGTAACACACACATAGTTATACACATTGACACACACATACACATACACATACACTTACACAGACAGTAACACACACATAGTTATACACATTGACACACTTATACACATTCACAGACACTTCCACACTTTCTTTCTTTTTTTATTTTATATTTTAACACCCCCCAAACCCCCCCAACTGTTATTACCTCCTCCTTCTTGTTAATCCAAGCACAGAGCAACGGGGGAAAGCTCCGCCCCCGTCGCGTTCTGTGATTGGCTGCAGGGAGGAGGATGTTCTCTATGGTGTCTTGGCAGATACTCTAGAGAACGTCCTCCTCCCGGCAGCAGCCAATCACAGAACGCGACGGGGGCGGAGCTTGCACCCGTCGCGCTGTGCTTGCTTTAACAAGGAGGAGGACGGCAGGGAGAGAGCTCCCTGCTTCAGCGCCTCTCCTCCCGTGCGCCTGGGCGCGGTGCACCCCGTGCACCCGCCCAGGATCGGCCCTGCATCTTCCAAATGTTAATGCATATTAATGTGCTTTTAAAGTACTTTAAAATGCATGTTTTACATTTTGCGTTGCTTAAAATTTAAAAAAAAAGTACAGTGAGATGAATTTGTGACATTACAGCAGTTTGCAAGAAATCAGGACTGCCCACACTAGCGAGTCTTTTTTTTATAGTAAAAGTCATTTCATCTTCTTTCTTTTTTTTTTGCTGCAGAAACCAATGAGAATAATTTCATTCAAATTAATAGAATATCCTGTTTCTCTAGTGATGTCATCAGACAATGTGTTGCACTGTTAAGAGATCTGACTGTGTACAAGAGAGTACACACAATGAATTCTTTTGCAGCACACAGGAAGTGACTAAATGAAGCAAAACTTTATATTCTCAGTGTCTATATAATCAGTGCTGACACACCTGTAGTGTATGTGCAGAGTAATCACTGGGGGAGGGTTTGAGTCAAATATGAAAAATATGAGTTATTCAGAATGCCTGTGCACTATACAAGCAGTAGTCTTCTACATGCACCAAAGTGAGTTTGGGGACTAGAATATCCTTTAACTGCATGTTAAGGGTTATATCCCTTCACAAGGAGCCATAAATATTCCTGACGAGCCACTAGGATATGACACATCAATAATGCACTAATTGTTGACCGAGAAATCTTTTTTAAAATTCTTGTGTAATTTAAAAAACACTATAGAAATTTTAATATACATGGGGCATTATTGATACAATTCACTTCCGAGCCATCACCATGGAAAACCAATGCAATGTTCCTGCTGATAGCGCCACGTTTCAAACTTTGCAGAAACTGCTCTTTACAAAAAATGCCTTGAGGCAAAATATTTTTTGAAGCAAAGTCGATGTTTAACTAAAGCATACTATTTTGTTCGCGTCCCATGGCACATAAATCATACTTACGGTACCAACGCACACCACCCGGGATTGCATTCTTAAGCTGACCAAACATATCCTCTGGCATTGTTGGCAGATAGGAATTCTTACAAAATAAAATAAAAAAAAAATATATATATTAGTCAATTGGCTAATCTGTAAAATATTTCATATTCAAGGCACAGCTAAAACATGTTTTACCTGCATTCTGTTAGGGGAGAAAGCTAAATTTCGAAGTGGTGCAAGAAGATTATTTTTCATGCTGAGCAGGACAGCAGCAAAGTGTGTGACTAGGCCAGTAACTGTGCCTTGTAAACTTGTCATTTGAGGCACAACTTTCAGCAAGGGTCGGTTGTTAATGAGTAGGGAATGTAAAAAATGCTGGACTTTCCTTTCCTGAAGACACTTCATTTTCTGGATGCAGATCTTCACAGAATCATCCACCTGCAAAAAAAATATATTTACTTTCTCAAAGTCAAGCAAACAGTTTTTCTGCTTTATGGACCATTGTCCTTCCTTAGCTCATTTCTTCATTTACTTGAGACCACCCACATAATTCTAAATCCTCTTAACTTTCCCTTTGCTTTATAATTGTGCTCTTGCTTGAGATCACTGTGAAAGTATTTCTATGTTGGCCATGGTGCCTACTGGAGTACTGAATTTCTAACACTGGTGTAGGTCCTAGCATAGGTAGGCAACCATGATCTCTAGCCACTTACCACAGTTACTTTGTTTCTGAGCTTTTCAACCCCGTGCTGCATTGTAATTTCCCGGAAAACTGAAAGGAGGGTGTGGGCACACAGTTCCCAATCAGGGCTTTTGCATTCCTTAGAACAAAACAAAAAAACAGACCATGTCATTGTTAAAAGATTAAAAGAGTGACATACCTCCCAATAGCCCCGCTTTGCGAGGGACAGTCCTAATTTGGGAGCTATGTCCCGCCGAGCTCAGTAGAGCTCAGTGGGACAGCAGGACTCAGGACCACAATCCGGTTCACCCGGCAGAGTTGGGAGGTATGGAGTGATGTAAATACTTATTTAAGGCCACAATTGAGTACGTGTGTTCAAAGGAATTTTTAGGACAACTTTGCTGATGAAGGTAATATAAGTTACAAAATAAGTAGGCAGCAACAGTGGTGTCCCGAAGGGGGTGCGGACCACACCGGGTGACACCTCCAGCAGGGGTGACACCCATGCTGCCGGCATCCTGCCGCACCGCATCGCGCTGCTTAACTTTTTTATTTTTCTGGCAGCCGCATCCGCTGGATTCGGCTGCCGGGAAAAAAGTTTTTAACATTTTTTATCCAGTGACTGTGTTTCCCTCCATGCAGGAGGCGTCCGGGGACATGGAGCAACAGCCAGGCGGTAAGTACTGGGGAACGGAGAAGGAATGGGCAAATTGGCTGGGGCATCTGAATGGCACAATAATACAGGCATCTGAATGGCACAATAATACAGGCATCTGAATGGCACAATATTCCTGGCATCTGAATGGCACAATATTCCTGGCATCTGAATGGCACAATATTCCTGGCATCTGAATGGCACAATATTCCTGGCATCTGAATGGCACAATATTCCTGGCATTTGAATAGCATAATATAACTGGTATTTGAATGGCACAACATTCCTGGTATCTGAATGGCACAATATTACTGGTATTTGAATGGCACAATATTCCTGGTATCTGAATGGCACAATATTCCTGGTATCTGAATGGCACAATATTACTGGTATTTGAATGGCACAATATTACTGTTATCTTAATCACACAATATTACTGGCATCTGAATGGCACAATAATACTGGCATCTTAATGGCACAATATTACTGGCATATGAATGGCACAATAATACTGGCATCTTAATGGCACAATGGTATTGGCATCTGAATGGCACAATAATACTGGCATATTAATGGGCAAATTGGCTGTGGCTTATTAATGACAAAATGATACTGGTTATAATTGGGCAAATTGGCTGTTATAGAGAGAGAGCGATGTCTGTATGTATAGTTATATATTGTTTTAGAATTGTACAATTGTCACCTCGTGGAGCTCCTGTTTTGTGTGTTGCATAATTAATGGCGGTCCCATTTGTGGCATAATTATGGGGCGCTTGTGTGTGGCATATTTATTGGGCCCCATGTGTGGCATAATTAAGGGACTCTTTTGTGTGGCATAATTATGGGGCACCTGTGTGTGTGTGGCATAATTATGGGGCACCTGTGTGTGTGGCATAATTAATTGGGCAGAGGTGAGGCATAAATAGTGGGGCTCTGGTGTTGCATAATTTATGGGGCTTCTGTGTGTGGCATAGTTATGGGGCTCCTGTGTGCGGCATAGTTATGGGGCTCCTGTGTGTGGCATAGTTAATAGGCCATCTAACTGACATTACTAAGGAATCTGTTTGGCATTGTATTGGAGGAAATCCAGGGGGGTGACACCAACCCTAGTGACGCCTCTGGGCAGCAACCCTTTTCCCTATTAATTGGTGTGAGCTGTATAGCAGTGCATGACCATGAGGTCTTGGTATGAGCACTCTATTTTGTTTCGTTAAACAGCATTTGATGATTTTGGCAGATCTTTTAACTAGGTGGAAATATCATCAACAATCAATACCTCTTGTGCTTTTATAAAGCTTTCTTCTTTACATTCAATCAAAGCTTTACCGAGGCCATCTCTTAAACATTTGTAGCGGTCTCCACAGACCAAGAACAGGTCAATTTGGCTGGTTTGTGTTACCTGGAACAATATGAATCTATTAATGAGTCTTGCAATATTAAATATTTATAATCCAACATACAGAGGGATGTAATTAGCAAAGATGTTAAACAAACAAACCACTTAAATCCTAAAAAAAATAATATATATATATATATATATATATGAATGGCAGTGTAAATAAAAATAAAATCTGATGCCTTCATGCTAGACAAACGTTTCCATGTCTATGATAAAAAAAAAACTAAAGGATACTGTGATACTGGTTTTAACAAGCATGGACAGGCACAAATTCATCAGTGCCTGAGCTTACGAACGAGGAAAAAGGACAGGCAAGAGATCTGTGCAAATCACTGAGCGAGTGGTTGAGAGACGGATCAATACCTGCCACACGGAGGCCCAGGTAAAAAAAAATCTAAATCAGTTGTTTAAGTGTTCAACTCACTGAATGTGGAGCTGCATATGTCCGCTCAGAATGCTTTGCACAATCTCACAATGGTAAAAGCACAATTATATATGATTGCCAACACATGCATGTCACGATCAGCTCACCTCTTAGAAACAGCAGCATTTCTGCAAGCACTGGGCATTCATGTGTGCAGAACTTTGGCAGGAACAAATAGACATCTTATAATCTATACACTAACTTCAAGTTTTTTGAAACACTGTCAACTTAATATTTTGCATCTGCAACAAAAATATTTTATCTAACAGGCCAGAATATGATGCTTGAAGAAAGCATATAGTCTTACATTATGCATATACACAGTTTTTGTAAAACAAATTAATATCAGATCAGGCTCTGTGTACCTGTTTCAGAAAGATTTGTACAGGAAAAATCCATCTGTTTTTCTGATCTTTGAAAAGTTTTTGGACAGCTTCGACCCCGTGCTGATTTGCCAGTCTGCGAATTAAATATATTCTGTACCAGTCATTACCAGACTGCGCACATAAGTTCATTACGTGTTGCAGGAACTCTCTTTTGGCAGGTATTCCTGAAATAAATTAGGAGAGCAGAGATGATCAGAGCCAACATCTGCTTTTCTAGAGATAACTGGGAAGAGATCAAGTGTCCTACCTGAATGTTCAGGGACAAACATTGGCACTTTCCAGGCTTGCTAAAGTTCACACAAATAAACACTGATTTGTCTTTGTGTATGCTCAGCACTAAACATTTCTTTAATTGTACTTATATCCTATGGAAACACGGCAGCTGTTGGTCAGAGAATAAACTGGCATGTACCATCAAAAGTACACGCCAATTTATCCTCCAACTAGGGACAACTAACATTTTACTTGTGCTTTTATATTAGAAGCACAAGTAAAATATAACGTTTAGTGTTCCTTTAAGATGACACAATGTTATTTTGGTAGGAAATGTATGCATTAAAAAAAATTAAAATACTGTGAAATTTCAAATAAAACTTTAATTTAAAATATCATGAATGATTATGATTTTCCCTTTTTTTAATTCTTACATTCTTTCGTGCAAGGAGGTCAACCTTGCAATAAAGATTTTCAACATTGGTTTATACCTATAAAATATAGACACTTAAAAAAAAAAGTAACTAAACGTCAAATTCATATTAAATGCAATTCTACACATGAGTTAAAACATTACTCAGATTGAGATGTTCATATCTTTCCATTCCATGTGGATTTGGGCAAGAGAGAACCACCTAACAAAGATGCCTGTGTCCTCCTCCTTACCACTGGTCTCCTCATAGAACACCTCAGCGGTCATGTCCAGTGCCAACCTAATCCTGGCAATTTCCTGAAGGTCAAAAATTAATGGCTCCTCCAATCTGTGCTGATGCCTGGTTTGTAGGTAATGTTTCAGAAATTCCCCCTCTTCTTTAAGGTGCATGTCTGCGGTGCTGAGCTGTCCCTTTTCATACAGAGAGTCCTATTTCCAACCAAAAGAAAAGAAAATAATATATTTTCCCCACATACTTCAATTAGCACTCAGAGTTGTTTAATTAGGGCTGTGTTTATTAAACCTCAAAAAAAACAGAATGGGGTTTGGATGACAATTGTTAGGAAAATAATATTAAGATTACAGTACCTTCCTCTAATTAAGAGCATATCAATCAGCTTCTAGCAGCACACATAAAATCATTGCCACAATTCCACATACAAATTCTAATTAGTCTTACCTCTAGACAGTTAATAAACAGCATATATACTTCAATTGTATCTTCTCGAGTGAGAAAATGACTATGCTGCACTTTGTGTAAGTAATCCTGCACATATTCCATTATGTCATCAAAACTAAAAAATGAGAGAGAAAATAATTAGGTAAAAGGAAAGTACTGTATTAACCCTGAAAAAAAGAGTTCAAATGAAACCCTTTATTGGTCCATTTTAGGTCCCTTTCTATGGTAAGAACAATAAGCCTGAGAAAGGTCCTTAAGTAGTGGACATGAAAACTTGCACTCAAATTCTCACCTGGAAAATAATAAAAATCAAATCTTTTAAACAGATCAAAATCACAAAATCATAATCTTAAAACTTTAAATAAATGTTGCCAACGTAGTAATTTTTCCACAATATTTTTGTATCATGTTTATTTAGGAGCTGTCACCGATTATATAAGGTAAAAACCAAGTAGAAGATTTGCTTCCTGGACTCTTCAAACAAGGCATGGTCTGTTGCCAACTGAGACGCCGAAAAACAGGGCTCCTGCATGCGCAGTTCAGTCGCTGGGAAGATCTGGATTCCCAGAGGAAATGTCAGTACGCTGCCTTGCTAAATGCAATGCTGTTTTAGTTAGTTAAATACAACAGTTGCCTACCGTGCTGAAGCAATAACAACAGCAATATAAGTTTTTTTAGACACAGTTTGCAAAAGCAATTATAGTGTATCATCTAAACCAGTGCTTCTCAAACCTGTCCTTGGAGCCTCAACGTCCAGAATATAGGGATTACCCAGTTGTGTTTAAATAAGAATATGTATAACAAGTGGTATGGTTCCCTAACGGTTATACATATTCTTATTTCCTGGACCTTCTGGGGGTACTTGAGGACAGGTTTAATAAGCACTGCTCTAAACTACACAAGACAAATGTCAATGTGTGGTTTTAATATGTGAATAATTAATGCTGGATGTATTTTGTTTTATCTATTTAAGTAAATAAGTAAAGTTGTCCTACAAAATGTGCAATGAAAACATTTCTTGGTTTCTGAATTTGAATTATTTCTATTTGTTAAAATCCATTTTAGCTAATTACTTATTTCCAATAAATCATTTCCTACTGCTCCCCTAGCATTCATGTTACCTGTACTTTAGGAGCAACTTCAGTATTACAGAGCGGATCACTGGGGTTTTGTCAACAGCATCATCAAATGGAGACAGATCTTTTGTGTACTTCCTTTCACCTTTTAAGAAAAATATTCAGTCGCTGAAGATAAAATAACAACATCAGCTTGAATGGAAGTCGGCAAAATGACTTATGGCACTCACCACTCTGGTCAATAGGACACGCCTTGGTAACGAAAAGTAAAGAAAGCAGATGCTGAATCACCTCTTTGTCAGGAGGTGTATTGTCTTTGAAGCAAAGAGTACATATGAGGTCAATAAAGAATCCATTGCACCGTTGCCTGAATTGTACATTTCTCTGTATGGCATCCCTGTGAAGATAAGAGGGAATACTATGAATATATAGTTTTTATCATATGTGGAATCACTTTGAGACTGTTACTTTTAGGTTTATGAACAGATCTAAATATGTTTTGAAAAATCACAATGGCTACCCATGGTATAACCACATGCGCGGTCAGTATGAGCCGGTGTCATTTCTGTATTTCTGTAAGTTACACAGACAAGTTTTGCACTTTCCCAGTGAAGTCATTATGTAGTGCTCAGTTAAGGCTCCTGAACCTGAATAGACTGGCTCAAGAATAGCTTGGAAATATCTGAGCTGCAGATGATTTTTCACAGATAGACTGTTAAACATATTAAGGGTAAGAGATATTTACATAACTGCTGATATTGTCAGATATAGTAAGAGCATATATGGCATACTTAAGAGAAATTCTACATTCACATCACTAAACAGTCTCTTCAACCTGTGTTATTGGTTTTCATTTCAATGAATGGCTGACTAAATTACATTTACAATTTACCCTTTTGGTATAAACAGCTGCCCTAGACACTTATGAATGCTCCAGATCCATGCACACGTGTTTGTCCCTATTGTGTTGAATGACTGCCATGTACAAAATAATAGAACAATACAAGCAGGGTTGACCTGATGTCATGTTATGCACAATGTCTACATTAATAAAATCTTGCAAGCTTTCATCTATTTTATCTGGGTGCAATGTAATGATTACCTGATGTCCTCTGACACAGTCATAGTGAAGTTCTCAGGCAAACTGACTTTACAAGTCGGGCAACTGTTTCTACCAGACTCTATCCAATGTTTTATGCAAGGCAGACAATATACATGGTCACATGTAAGGCAAACTGGGTCCTTGGGGTCTTCCTGGCAGACTGTACATAATGGTACACCAAACCTATAAAAAATATCAAACATAAGACATGCT
Organism: Pelodytes ibericus; assembly: GCA_036172795.1. Classification (NCBI taxonomy): domain Eukaryota; kingdom Metazoa; phylum Chordata; class Amphibia; order Anura; family Pelodytidae; genus Pelodytes; species Pelodytes ibericus. Next base: position 110,135,238 of record CM069862.1, on the reverse strand, counting down.
CTGTTAAGGTAGAATGAAACTGGTCTCTTTTCTGTGACCCTACATAATGCCGCTATGTATCATCAGTATTAGAATTATTAAAACACTGGTTGTGTGACTCCGGTGTTTTGTACATGTAATTAAATCAAAGGGGTGAATGTGTATATGTTCCAGTTACACTAATGGTGTCAGGAAGTCTAGATGGGTGTACAGATTGTTAGTATCATGTACTTTGGAATACTAGTACTAGTTCGCCTTTTATTGATTTAACTCCTGCACAAGGTAGAGGGAAAGTATATATGAGCAGAATGTGTGTTCCTCTCCTGCTATGAATATCTATGAACATTGTATAGGATATTCCTCATTAAGATTTGGGGTATGCAAGTTCCCAAGTATTATTTACCTATTTTCCCCAAGGTTGTCACATCACTTATATTTTCTTATCAGTTTTAGTTGGTGACAATATCTGGATGCAGTGCCATGTGCAGCACTGAACCTTATACGGCTGTTTGGTTTTACAAAAATGTTCAGACTGGACGTCCGTATTATGGTGCATGTGTTCAAGAAAAGCACCACCTGCTACAGTGAGTGAAGGAGTGAACCCTGACTCACTTAGATACTTATACAAGACCTAAACCTGCTAAACAACTGTTAATCAAACAGACACTCATTCTGTATGATTAAAAGGATGTTTAAATGCTTCTCCTGTGGAGAACTGTGCAAATGTGCCTCTCTTGCAAAGGACAATTAACCCCATTATTTTCCATCATAAAAACAGTGAATAATGGCTCCAGTTTTAATTCGTTTTAACCTGGCTCCAGTTTTAATTCGTTTTAACCTGGCTCCAGTTTTAATTCGTTTTAACCTGGCTCCAGTTTTAATTCGTTTTAACCTGGCTCCAGTTTTAATTCGTTTTAACTTGGCTCCAGTTTTAATTCGTTTTAACCTGGCTCCAGTTTTAATTCGTTTTAACCTGGCTCCAGTTTTAATTCGTTTTAACCTGGCTCCAGTTTTAATTCGTTTTAACCTGGCTCCAGTTTTAATTCGTTTTAACCTGGCTCCAGTTTTAATTCGTTTTAACCTGGCTCCAGTTTTAATTCGTTTTATCCTGGCTCTAGTTTTAATTCGTTTTAACCTGGCTCCAGTTTTAATTCGTTTTATCCTGGCTCTAGTTTTAATTCGTTTTAACATGGCTCCAGTTTTAATTCGTTTTAACCTGGCTCCAGTTTTAATTCATTTTAACCTGGCTCCAGTTTTAATTTGTTTTAACCTGGCTCCAGTTTTAATTCGTTTTAACCTGGCTCCAGTTTGAATTCGTTTTAACCTGGCTCCAGTTTGAATTCGTTTTAACCTGGCTCCAGTTTGAATTCGTTTTAACCTGGCTCCAGTTTGAATTCGTTTTAACCTGGCTCCAGTTTGAATTCGGTTTAACCTGGCTCCAGTTTGAATTCGGTTTAACCTGGCTCCAGTTTGAATTCGTTTTAACCTGGCTCCAGTTTTAATTCGTTTTAACCTGGCTCCAGTTTTAATTCGTTTTATCCTGGCTCCAGTTTTAATTCATTTTAACCTGTTTTCATTCACTGTTTGCCCATATTAGCAAAAGAAGAATTATACATACAATGAAATTGTAAAAATGTAAGGTTTTAGACATGTTGTGCATATTATTTTCTTTGTTTTACCTTGATGTCAAAATGCCAATTTCATCTCTGCACTTATGAAGCATGGTCAAGACAGTCATGAAAGGAGTGCGGGTTTTCAAATCAGGAAAACGCTCTAGAGCCTAAGAAAAAAATACCAAAATGTTAATTATAGTGGCCTATACAGTTGTGTTACATTTTTTAAAATAATCTTTCTAATCATGTTTCATTTCAAAGATGACATCTGAGACCGCTAGGCTGCATATCTGACGCAGCCAACAGGCAGCAACTGACCAATCCTCTGCCTTACATAGCAAAACATACATGAGGAAAAGAAACGGAACTCACATAGGTTGCCTTACCTCCATGATCAGAAATAAGCGACCACAGCTGCTTAAATAAAAAATGAATAGCTTCATCATGTGTCTGCTGCGAACACATAACTAAAGGGGCTAATAATTGTGACAGCTGTACAAACAACTTTTAATTGTACAACCACTCCTGAAGAAGCCCCAGTGGCGAAATTCGTCGGTGTTCTGATCCACTATATCTTCTTAAAAATTTATCTTTAAGTAACTGCATAAGTTTATTATTATATATTTTCATAAATTATATGCATTTTTTTTATTATTGTAGTCTTATACGGATTAAGCAGTTTTTTACATTTTCCATTTTGTCACCGTTTTACATTCTATCGTCTCTTGAGAGTTTGTGCCCACAATAGCTTCCCTATGTACTTGCCATTTCTCTTCTGAACCTTGGAACCACATTCACTGTTCACCTGTTCCTACACTTTCTTCTTTTTCTCTACAAATCAGCGCTGTAATTAACCTTTATGTGACAAGTCCAGATTGTCTGAACAAAGCATGATAGAAGGCAAAAAGTGAGTATTTTAGTAAAACAGAGCCAATAGTTCTGAAATATAGCATTGCTCCAAATCGGCTCTTCGGGCAGTTCAGAAACCGAAGCAATGAAATCTATGAAAACAATAGATTTTTGGCTACCCAATATGCTTTAATTTCAGGAAACATACACAAAACTTGCCCGTTGCAATTCTCCAGATGTTAGCTGTCTTTTAAAGGCCTCTAACATATAGTACAAAATATTTGAAAGTCTAAAAGGTTACAATATGATTTGATACAAATATCCATTATTATAGACACATTTGGAACAATGTCCATGTCAAAAAACTGATCTGTTATTCCCCCCCAAACTGCATTAACCCCTTCGTGACGTTAGGATGTACTATGCCGTCCTGATTTTAAGTGCCTAAAAGCCGTTAGGACGGCATAGTACATCCTGTGTTAAACAGCTCATCGCAGCTCCCCGCGATGAGCTGTTCTCGGATCCTGCTGCACACCTCCGTGACATCCGGAGGTCTCGCAACTTTTTTGCAGGGACCCACAGGGTCTATTAAGAGCCTGATCGGGTCTCTGCCATAGTGTTCCTGGCTACCAGGAACAAATCGTGACGTTTTGGTGCTTGCATCGTTTGGGACGCAAGCACCATGCGTCACAGAGGGGTTAATTGCATTCATGACCTTCAGCTAGTGCTCATTCTTCCGCCTCTGACTTGTCCTCTTTGATGCTTCCCCTATCGTCCAGTTTTAATTTTGGTATGTGGAACAAAGCTGAAAAACCCTGCTGGTAGCGCTTAGGCCTTGACTTCCCCACTTTCCTGCTGCCACTGTACTGGTCCCTCCTGTCCTAACCACTGACTTGGCATGTTTGTTTTTTCGGTATAATATTTTTTCAGTTGCTGTTTGCTTCTGATCCAGCTCTAAATTGGTGGTCTTGCCATGTGCTCATTATTTATGCACACATTCCTTGATAGGGATTGAGTTTCAGTTGATTCCACACATAATTTGTATTGATTACAGATAGGAAAAATTGGGGTGGTTGAGGCTACCACTTTGATTCGGTGCATTTTGGGCATGTGTCGGCTGCTTTCGGTATCGGGAGAGATCAGTGTGGAATCGCCTATGATTTTTGAAATGCAAACGTATTCAGAGGAACATCTGAGCACAAAACTTGTATGTTCTCTTGCCACCTATGTGTTTTGAATACATCCAGACTTCTGGGGCATGATTTCAGATCAGAAATTCGGAGGCACTTATTGTGATAATAGACTTTTCTCACCTTTCCGAGGAAAATGGTGTTGACTTGTAACAGGTCCTGCATTTCTGCATTCTCAGCACTATTCCCCAACATTACATGTTCTACAAATAAAGCCATTGAGAACAGACCATTCCACAAGCGTCTGTAAAGATAAAACTTTTGTAACTGTGTGTCTGGAATAAAATAAAAACTGCAAAACTGATAACTAAAATCAAAATAGAATAGTTAAATGTTGACAGCGGATTGCCTCTAGGTCAATAATTTTTGGGGGGGCTAGTGGAGTGCTGATCCCATTGAAAGACTAAAAAGAAGTCACAGTCTCTCTGGGAAGTTGACTCCCTGCAGCCTATCAGTGATGGTAAATGCCCCTTTTGTCTCCAAGATGTATATTTGAACATAAATATGTGTGTTTTTATAGATTTGTGTCTGTATAGATTGTAAGCTTGTGAGCATGGCTCTCGATCTCATATATGTCTATCTCTGTTTGTCTATATAATATATAGATTCCTTCTAAACTCTGTGCCAAGTGCTACGTAAATTGTTTGCACTATATAAATAAATGGGAATGTAATGTTTACAGATATTAAATAGGAGGAATTCTTTCAGTGCAGTTTGCAAAGGGAGCTGTCATTTCAGTCACCATCAGATCAAACTCCCAAGTGATGCTGGGGAGGATAAATGGGAATGAGGTGAACACACATTTTACCAAATAAAAATATAATACTCTTTATTTTGTTTAATGAATAAGTTTATGTATTTTATATGTAAACTACTTTAAGGGTAGGTGTCTAAGCATTGTGCTCCAGGGATGTCAGTGAAAGGTCTACGTAAAGGCAGAAGATTTCAGGAACTTGTCTAGAGGCCCCCAAGCTAGCAAATGTATAAATAAAAGAACCAGGCTTGCCATTTTTTAACCCAGAATAAATAATTATTGTAGGATATATACCTGATTTCATTGATTCCTGGTGAGCACATTGGACTGTGGTTCTGTAGGTAGTTCTCAGAACAGACAAGTTCAATTGGAATTTGTACATTTTTCACTTGGTGCAGCCAGGTCTGAGGGTCAGGTGTCAGTATAGATGATTTCAACCTTTCTAAGGAGGCTATAGCAGCATAAATGTCAATAACCTAAAGGTAATATACAAAAATCAGGATTGCTCAGTAGTGTTTGGTGAATATATTATTACTATAGCCAAGCCCCTAACAAACATTATACCCACTGGGCACCTCTGAAGAACCTCAGTCTTTCACCATCTTCTCTCTGCAAGCACCTCCAGTCTCTCACATCAAGCTTCAATGTGGCTCCATGCCCACAATCTCTCAACATCATCTTTCAAAAGGCACCTCAGTGCCCACAGTCTCTCACCACTGGACGCCTGAACGCCCACAGTTTCTACTCATCGTGTCCATCTAGGCACCTCAGACAGTCCAAACACCGGGATACATGTTCTCCATTACTCTGATGCTGCTGGTGATCTCTTTTATGTGTTTGTTGCCAGAGCAAATGCTTATGTATTTGTATGAATATTATAGCAGACAAAAACATATATGCATGACTTAGTATGGCCAATAAAAAAACAAGGGATATGAAGGGTTGAGCTGCAGAAGAGTTATAATGTCAATCCATTAAAAGCCATGAAACCTTTGTTTTCACCATCCTCCCTGCTGCCCCAGCAGTATTTTAGTAGCACACTCTTACCATCTGACCATGGTTCATCAGTGACTCAGGCTTTTCAGCCATTTGGATAAGATCATTTATAATTAAGGGGTTGATGGCCAGAATCCTGGATACATTTTGTAGCCTGTGTTGAAACTTATGATAGGCAAGATGCACCCATGGAAGAGTCATCTCTGTAGTTTTTTCAGCCTGTTTAAGCTCCTCAATACACAGGGAAAGAGACAGTTCCATCAGCTGCAGCACACAAAAATGAGGTCATGGTTAGTTACATAATAAACGTTCCTGGAATGTCCCAACATACCGGTATATCAAATTGACTCTATGTGGATTGTTGAAGGAAAACTGCTAGAATAATAAAATATGAGTCTTTAACATGTCAGGTGGTCTTATTTACCCAATTTATTTATTTGAATTATTGACCTGATATGCAGACTCTGCAAGTAAGGAGCCTCACATTTTGCCTTTGCCCCTCTCATGATATCATCCACACCTTAACAAGTGCATGTTTCAACACTAAAATAAAGTAGTAGATCACCATGCTATTGGGTTTGTAATATTGACAAGAGTGCAGAGGCGGCTCTCTAATTAGGCAAGTTAGGTGGTCACCTAAGGATTTGCACTAACAGGGGTCTTTTGGCTGCCTAACTCACCTAACTGCCTTTGATCTGTCATTTGATCTGTCATAGGATCTGTCTGTAGGATCTGTCTGTAAGACCACTTTTAACTTTTAGACCCTCTCCTTCTGGCTGAGTGAGTAGTGAGTTTGTGCTGGCTGAGTGTGATTATGTGCTGGTTGAGTTTGTCTGTGGTGTCTGTGGTGTCTGATTTTGTCTGTGAGTGTTCTAGCTGAGTCTTAGTGTGTGCTGCCTGAGTGTGTCTGTGAGTGTTAGTGTGCTGGATGATTGTGTCTGTGCTGGCTGATTTTGTCTGTGAGTCTGTGCTGGCTGAGTGTGGTGTCTGCATGCTAATGTGTGTATTTGATCAGCATATGAGTGTGTATATATGTGTTCGTGTTCACTTTTAGGAGACATCAATAAAGATGGTGAGTTAAGTCAGCCACATACTTTTTATCTATAACAAGTGTTTTTGTTTATAGATATATGCAGAATAATTATTAGAAAAATATAATTCTATGATCTGGGAATTCCTAATTGCTCTTAAATATGACATTTATTATCTATTTCATATATTTTATTTAATTCTGAGTGTCTGTGAGGGCCTCATGTTCAAGGATCTAAGGCCTCACAAAGGCTAGAGCCACCTCTGCAAGAGTGAGACATATAATCACTGTTATCTCGACCACGCCATGAACTTTATTGCAGGAATGTTAGGCTAGAACCGCAGAAACACTACTACTACAAATAATATAATAAGTCTGAGTGTGGCTAAACCCTGACTTACAGTAAACATTGATAAATACAGCTCACCTTTAATTCTGTAGAGGAGGACACATTCATAGTCAGAAGGATGAAGTCTCTCTTATACAGCAAGAACACGTGGTGTTGGTCATCTTCACTCAAAGTGGAAATATACTGTGCCAAAGGTCCTTTAGAATAGATACTTAATAATTTGCTGCCATGATCTGAAGAAACAAGTAAGCAAAAAAGACATGATAAATGCAGTCACTGAACATAAGGCTCCCTGGTTTTGCGGGGTTAGCACTCCCATGTTACATAGTTGACATCATTTGGATAATTTCCTCCCAACATGTAATTCTGGCATTTGACCGTACCTTGATGATGTGTAATATGCTGAGCCTGAGCCCGTATTACTTCCAAATAATCTTTTATTCTCCAGCTGAATGGCATAGCACTTGCCTCAAAAAGTCTGATGTTTATGTAGTTTTTCACTAGCATTGTGTTAGTCTGAGAGCTGGAAACAATTGAAAGGAAGAAGGAATTGATATACAGTTTAATTCATGAACTAGCAAGTATCACGTTGAATTGCCCAGAGTGAATAAGTATCTTTTGGAACTTAGATCTGGCACAATGAATTATAAAAACAATTCTACTTTCCGTATTTACAAAACATAATGAACTGGTTATTTTTTCTCAACACTGCAGAAAATAATTATCAGGTTTAAAAATACATATTTGTGGTAGTAGTCTATTAACGAGGTCATCGAGCGGTGCCAAAACCTTCGTAGTCCTGAGCCTACTAGAGGACTCAGAAATAAAATAAATGAAAGACAAGAAAGTGATAAGATGATAGAGAGAAAAGAAGGCAGGTATGCAGGGGTAAAAGGGGATCTTAACCAAATCAGCTTAAGATGGTATTATCTAGTCAATAAAAACAAAATACAGACTTTATTTACCTCTTTTCATTTTGGTTGTAAGAAATATTCAATAAAACTTCATTACTGAAGATAAACATCCACAGAGACTTCACAGTATCACCCACTCTTGAGTTCACCAAAATTTCCAGGTTGGCATCGCAATCCACAATAGATAGAAGGTGAGCCAAATTTGGAGTTACTGCTGTCTGGACACGCTTCCACAGGGTTTGTCTGCAGAACAAGGATATTTGTATTAAACAACAAGTACTACATTTTTCATATTTCATTTTTTCAATTCTTTATTTTTCAGATTTTATTTATTTAAGACAATGAAGGTACAATAAATCGTCAAAAGAAATTGTAGAGGTGGCGGCCTTGGTTGAGTCATTATTTATCTAGGAAAGTATGAGGTCCAGGTTTGCCATTAACTGGTCCATGTCAATTACTTCTTCAACTATTGTTAGTACTGTGGCCAGTGATGGGCTGGTTGGCTGGTTTGAGAGCTGTGCCAGCATGCAATCCTGGAGACCAATTGGTCTTCTCGACTCATCAGACCATCTTGAGGTGTTTGAATATACCTATGGTAGTCTGAGGTAGTTAAGGGTATATTTAAGATCAATTTGTTTTGGTTGTTCCTGATTGTTTGGAGTAGCGGTTCTAAAAAGAGGGGGAGAAAGGAGGCAGCATTTTTCATATTTTACAAAAGAAAATTAAATTGTATATTAATAGACACAATTAGTATGATTGTTGTAGCAGAATTAAGTAAAAATAAACAGTAGACAACTAATGCTCTGAAATGAAAAACATACTTAAACACAAATGAAGACTGTAGCAGAAGAAAGAAGGGATTATTGTTTGGACATCCAGTATTGTAAAACAAATATAAGTTAAACAGTGTTTTTTTCCAGTTTTGTTTCTAGGCTTTACAGAAGAATGTAATTCCTCAAAAGAACAGAGGGAGAAAAAAAATTGATGATATGCTATGTTTTGAACAAAAAACTTGTAGCACTGTAAATAAAAGCAACGTCCATGTTTTTCTCCACTGATCAATGCAGGTAGAAAAAATATGATTCATTTAAGGGACACTACTGTGATGGAACCCTCCATCACTGGGGTTCGTGGAGAGAACTAATGACCTGCCTCCTCCCAATAGACTGTGGACCCTCTCTGTGGATATACTAGGTTTGGGGGTACAAACTTTGAGGGCATCAGCAGATCCGTTTTCAGTTGGATTTCAAACACAGGCTCATTCAGGATGTGAGCCAGGATGTGTACCCTAAGATCAAAGCCTTTATCCCATTCATCGTGTTTTCCCCAGGTTAAGATTGTGTACTATCCTGCAAACCCCAGTCATTATCACCATTATCACCTTACCCATTGTCTTTGTGTAAGTCATTCAATGTCCTGTTGTACAGTGATGTCCTTCAATTAACACATTACTTTAATTAAGTGTATGCTGTATGTATCTGAACTTGACACCTTTGCATCCTGAAAGGTGTGAGGCAGGATTCCCATATTGTATGTCCTACTGTTATGTTGTGTTCATTAAGTGTCTGTATTTAAATGTGTGATTATGTTATATCCTACTGTCTAATCTAATTACCTGTTTTAAATGAGTTTCTCTATTGTTTGAGGCTTACCATATGTTAATTTGTTTCCCCTGTGCCCAACCCCTTAGTTGATGTCATATTTGTTTGTGTATAAATATCTGTGCGGTTTTCAAATAAATGTTCATTCCTGTTCCACTCCTATACTGGTGTGTGTTCATTCCTGCTGCAGAGTATTTATATCTGTCAGCATTGAGCTTATTACTTGGCAGTCTTTATAAAGGCTGCACTTGGAAGCAGAGGGGTCGATATCTTCCTCCCTCTCCAGTGGGTGGAGGACCGCCCTGGCTTTGGACATGGTATGCTACCAGCTACCGCCCATTCAGCCGCACTTTGCAAAGTCCTTCTACTGAGATCAGAATCCCGGGGGAGATATAGTCACTGACTTGACCCTGGTCTCAGCAACGTTCCCCCCTTCAGGATGATACACCTAGGGGAGAGGCTGCTCTAAGGTTCCGTATCGTCACAACTACATCCACCAACTTTCTTTTTTTTTCTTTATAAATATATCTTTTATTTTTTGTATCTATAAAAGAGACAGTACAAACAACATATATCGAATTGCACGAGCACACCGTTTAGGTTGATATCAAGCTCTTAAAAGTTATCAAGCAGGGTGTGCCAAGAGAGTTTCCGTTGTTGTGTTCTCTTCAAGAGGATGAGTTGTTATCCACCCTTTTCCAAAGGTTCCTAGTATTTGTGGGCTTAGATTTACTTCCCCCTACTCTTTCAATTCTATAACCTGTATAGGGTGGTACCCACCTTGGGCCCCATTACCAATGGCATCCCCATATCACACCGACACAGAGCTTCTTAATTATTAGCTTACAGTAGCAGGCCTAGATATATTTGCACGCATCTATTGGAATACTTGCCAATGTTGATGAATCTTTCCCCCCCCCCACCACCATTTTACCCCTTGTACCTCTTTGTTGTGCAACATCATTTATTCCCCTCCCTTTGTTTTCTCACTATATCGAGCGTCCTACGTTGTCCTATGTACCATTGCAACTGTCAACACATATCGAACACAACAATCAAAACATACACAACAAAGAGACAAAAAGACCTAGACCGACCAAGTGACCCCTCCCCTCCATCAGGGGAGTATTTCAAAGGCTTTCCAATAGAGCCTAGGCTGTAAAGGTTCAAACCTTAATATATTAAAAATTTCAACTTTGAACCGCTACCCATTCTCGTATGTTAGGAAATTGGTATTAGTTTCAATGGTTAAATGTGATATTCTGGTACTGTTACCCCGTTCTTTTCCCGTATATTTGTTCTATCTGGTAGAGCGCTAGTGTGATCATATAGTCTTCGAGATGGAGTTGTTTGAGAACCACTCAGACCTTTTTCCATCCTTATTTGAAAAGCTAGTTGGTTGATCAAGTGTATTTTATTATTTATTTATGATAAACAATCATTCTTAGGAAGTTAGCTCTTCTTGTTTTGGCTAAATGTCATTGTACCATAAGGAGCTGAATTGTTCTCTGCCAATCTACTTTTGCTGTTAAGAAAGGGAGAGATTTTGTATATTCATATGTGCTATATTTTGTTTGGGAGAGGTTTCTGCTATATTTGTGTGATTTTTTTTACACTTATAGTGAAGGAAAACATTGTCTATTTACAAGCACTGAAAGAATTAAATTCCTCTAAATCTGATTGCCTGGGAAAGCCAGCCGGTTCCAAATGATAAATCTAGAACTTTTCTGTCAGCGCTTGTATTTTATAAATACATGACTCCGTTCTATTAACAACACTACAACACACACTAATGGTAAAGAAAGCACAAATGAAAAACATAATTTAGATACCCTTTGAACATACATAGTGATATACCATATGTGTATATATATATATTACCTAAAAGTACCAGCTTCCTGCAAAGCATCAGGATTAGAGGCCTCTCGAACTACCCATTCCTGTGCACCATATCCAACTTCTTCCTGGGCTTTCAGCATATGATGAAGATGGATTTTTAAGATTCTTAAAAAGCCACCTGTGAAAACAAAAGAACACATGCACTTATAAAATGGTAAACAATCAGGACTAATTCTGTACTGTAATTAAACACAGTAATGAATTAATTCTGCCTTGCCTTGTATCTGGTCTGGTCTGCTCAGGAGATGTATCAGTATTTCAACCCTTCTGGTGCTCCGACTGGCAATGCTCTCATCATCCCTAAGCATGCCTATAGCATTCTGTACACAGTTCCGGATAAGAATTGTAGTGTCCAGTATCTGTACAAAGCAAAAATAGACACATTTGTTAAAAGTATTGTACGGTGCATGTTTGTTCCTGAACGTAATGGGCAAATGTGTCATAATGCTGGTCTTTGACAGTTAGACCAGTTTTAGTTGCTATTTCAAGAGTTAATTAGGATCCTAAATAATCCATGTGATAAAGAGATGGCCTAAAAAACTGATACACAATTCTATGCTTATTTATTTTACAATGTTTGTGTTTATAGGCATGTTGGCACCAGTAGGGGGATGGGACAGTTCTTTGCGGATGCATTAACACATCTGCTTCACCGCCCCCTCTCGTGCGATGACCAGTTCATCGCGCAAGAGGTAATCGCGGGACATTTCTTCGCTAAAGGTGAGTATTATTAATGTGTTATAGGGGTATTAGAGTTCGTGGGTTCATTTTAGTATTAGGGTTTGGGGAGTAGCATTAGTGTTAATTTTAGTATTAGAGTTCGGTGGTTAATTTTAGTATTAGGGCTTGGGGGGGTCACTTTTATGGGGGTTTCATTTATTAGGGGGGGATAAGTTATTGTGGGATGTACGTTTTTAAGTGCGGACAGTTCAGAGCTGAACTGTCAGCACTTACATTGCCGCAATGAAGCGGCCGCGTTCATCTTCACCGCTGACACTTTAGCATTCAAACTGCTGCGCTGAACTGTCAGCGGTGAATCAGCCGCGCTGAACTGTCCTTGATGCCACCAGTAGTACCTATTTTACTAATCTTTCAGAGATCTTCCAATACTACACTACTATACTGCTTGAATCCTTATTTGTCAATGGTACAATGAACAAATCAATGACATGGAAGGGAGAGGTGCATTTAATAGGCCTGAATTATGTCATAAAACGGTGTATTAACTATTTTCTAGTTTCTTTAAATTGCCAGATATTACTCATGGTATCACTCAAAACCCCAAAGCACTGTATTGGCTGAGATGGGCTGTCTATATGAAGACACTAGTGTGTATAAAGCATTAAACAGTAAAGTAAAATGTCCACCATGAACCCATATTTTCCAATAGGATTTGTTGGAACAGAACTGGTTTCTGGGGTGCTGTTCTAGAATGACTGCTGCTTATGCACAGTGCTTAGCATTAGGTATAAATGTGAAATAAGTGAGTTCTAGACACCTAGCATCTGTACTTCAATCACAGGGGGGTCACACAATGTAATTTAACCCCACCCATTTAGGCTCTGCCCAGCCACATCCCAGAATATTGGTAGGTATGTGTACAATAGCAATGCACAACACTGGTGTGCGGGAAAAACGGTTGCATTCTTAGTTCTGTGTTAGTGATTCCACTAAAATAATACATCGAAACATATCAAAAACAATAATATAAGAAAAGGTAAAGAGCTAATGTTCTGAATTAATTTAATCTGTTTTTTATTCGGTATATCGAGTTATGCAAGTGATTGAGCATTGCTATTGAGATAAAATATACAAAATAGTTCATACATCCTCAGGATTGGCCAGTGATTCCTGGTCAGGTATTTCTTTCTGTGTCTTAGTATCACTGACAATATCGATTTCCATCTCCTGGTTCTCCAGAGCTGTCTCTCCAGTGGACTCAAAGTCCATAATCTCATTGGTCTCATCAACATCAACCATTGGAGTTTCAATTTCAGCACTGATCAGCCCTTGGTTCTTTTCAAATAGTTTGTCTGTTTCTTGCTTAATTATTGTTGCTGTCACAAAAAAAAGTAATAATATAAGAACATTTAAAAGAATAACAGTACTTTGGTTAGGTCCATTCAAATATAAAGACACAAATGTAACAAAATTTAACTTCATCCAATGAGTAACCATATCTTAATGCTGTATAATCAACTACACATGGAATCTGCCACATGAAGAATATATACACAAAACACAGTCTACACTTCAACCATCCTGGCTCAAACCTCATTGCTTTTTTAAAGGCATACGCACTAACTAAATGTAGATTCCTCTCTCTATAAAGAGTAAGTTCAGTCTTTCCTGTACTAGCTATATATTTCAAAATTATCACAAAGAGGATATCATTAAAGATAAATATTGTGTACCAAACACAGATAGGCTGTCTGAAAGATTAGCGGAATTTGGTAATAACTGATGAATTAACCTTGGAGACTAATATGCAGTTGGTATTTTATAATCTATTCATTTATATTCTAGATGACTGGTCTATCTAAAGCATTAAGTGTTTACAACAAACAATGTGCACACAAATACTTTACTTTTTTGGAAAAATTTACCAGACAGTAAAGTTTAGGTGAAAAGGGAAATGCAGAAAAGGTTAAGGTCTATGGATTTCCAGGTAATAAAAAACAAACAAATATACTCTGCACTCTTGTAAGTGATGTTCGTTATTCCACACAGTGACAACCTTATTCACTGTGTGGAATAAAGAACATCACTTAAAGTGCTGAGTATGTTTTGTTTTTTAGTGCTTATTAGAAACATAGAATGTGTCGGCAGATAAGAACCATTCGGTCCATCTAGTCTGCCCAATTTTGAGGATTAAGAATCTCCTGTACTCTAACCCCCCATGAAATTACATCGAGTGCTGGGTAGTGGATATCTTTATTTAGATTTCTAGGTGTCACACAAAAGATGTTGAACAAGGAATATCATTGGGTGGTTCCAGGACCATATTTACATTCCCGAGGTTACACAGCAATCCCTAGAATCCAATTTATTGCAGACCTTTACAAAACATGAAAAGCATATGCAGAGCTATACAAAAATTAGCAAATTATATAATCCTAGCTGCATTCATTTTCTTCCCATGGTCATTCTACAGAAAGTCAGTAAGAGTATTAGAAATATACAAAAGACAGAAAAGTGCAAATATGTTGCACGCAATATCAAAGATAATTTATTACCCACATCAAATGCAGCTTATCCCCCAATACTCCTCACAGTACTTTAATAACAAAAGAATTGCAATAGCGCAGGGTATATGTGGCAGATACAGACAAATAGTGCAACATCCAAGGATGTTTCATAGAAAACTGCTATAGCACCAACTTACAGAATCTTTGCAGTATTCAAAGCTCAGAAATATACACAACAAAAATTCCACTGGTAATCCAGGATCAGTAGGGGAACGTGTAGCCAAAAGTAATTGTAATAAGGATACAATGAATGCAGTTTTGAATCATATCTTAGACTGCTCTGTTTCATCCTTACTTATTTTTTTCAACAGATCTTTGGCACGGCGATGGGGATCAGGTTCGCCAATATCTTTATGGCCAGGAGGAAAACTACATCTGGCAGTATGGTCGACTGGGGGCAAACCGGGCCCTTTGGAGCTGATATAACAAAGTTCTGATTACATGGAAAGGGTCTAAACTACTCTTGGAAGAATGTATTACTTCACTTAATGGCAACGAGTATGTCCTTTAAATTACCTCCACAATTAGTGATATGTCAATAGATTTTTTGTACCTCACACATTTTGAAAGTGGAGGAAAAATAGGTACGAAAACATTTTTCAAACTTACTGATACTAATAGTTATATCAGTAAGCGTTTTGTGTTGAGATCCATGATCCTCCACACCAATTATTAGAGGTTTACCATACTACATATGTAAAACCATTATGATTGTTTGTTTTTTTACTCTAATATATGCCTGTAAAGAAAAACTTCACTACTATTTATTATTGTCTCCACATATAACCTGCGCTACCCCAATTTTTTTGTATTAGAAATTACAGAAAAATCTAAGTGTACTATGAAACCAAACAGGAAACATATCACCCTAGTATACACAAAAATATAAACTGTGTCCCTTTACATGCCATAAAAATCATGGATTCTCACCTTTGTCATGAAACAATTGGCTTATGGTGTGATTCTGTAATGCAGTTATATCTGACACCATATCCTTGGATTTCCTTAGATCATCAATGTGTGCAGACTGCCAAAGTCCTAACAATGATAGATGTCACAATAATTAGTAAGCAATGGACTGTAGTGAATGAAAGACAATACTAGGCCTAAAACAACTCACTTATCCTCTCCAAAATCTATGGCTGCAATAGAGTTTACCAACACAAAAATCTGTATAATACTGGCATTTTGTTTCTGTATTATGTTATTTTGGAATCTTATTTTACTCTGCTTCATGCTACACAACAGCTTGTATGCAAGGACACATGCACCGATTTCCGAGATTGAGGCTGACGGTATTATTGGAGGCTGGAGATGTAGTAATATTTGTTTTAATAAATTAAAAATAATGAACAAAATTCTACACTGGTCTTACCTCCACGGAATCCGACATATGATGTTCCACCTTGCATTCTTGGAAGTTTTGTTATAAAATAAACAAATACAGAAACATCTTCAAGATTCACCTTGTTAATTTCATTTACTGTAGAGTACCTAAAAAATAAGAAATAAAAATCTTCACGAAAAAAAACAGCTTATATTACATAAATTTAATAAATATGAAATTCATTGCATATAGAAAGACCGCACCTTGCTGTCAGATAGGCCTCATGTTGAATGCCCCTAAATTTTCCTGTTAATATATCTACCAATAGGCTTGACAAATGTCTTTAGATAGACCCGTTAAGTAACCTGCATAGTTATTTCTACGAGAAAAGAAGATAAACCCCACTTTGTGGTCATCCTGTTTTCTCTGTTGTCTGCAGTAGTTTGTGTGCTATTGCTAATGCATTGTGACCACTCTCCTTTGGTCGCTCCTTATATTTTTTCTTATTGTTGTGGTTATTTTTAGCCACGGAAATGGAACTATTGTAAAACACTCAAAGAATTTAATAGCCAGACATGGCTCACTGGAATAATCTAGCCCTGATCTACCACATTTATTATTAGTGGC
Source organism: Pelodytes ibericus (assembly GCA_036172795.1). Lineage (NCBI taxonomy): Eukaryota > Metazoa > Chordata > Amphibia > Anura > Pelodytidae > Pelodytes > Pelodytes ibericus. The sequence continues at coordinate 110,118,862 of CM069862.1, read as the reverse complement.
CATTGCTCAACACACAAGGTAACAGGATGTTTTGCTACATAAGTTGGCAGCACGTCTGAGTTTTTCCAGACAGAAAGAGGTATGGCCATGCATGAACAGCCACACAAGAGGGAGCTGGAGCCTGCAATGACATCACTCCAATGATTACCATGGGACAACAAGGAAACACCATAAGTGTATATTTATTTATAAAACTAAAGATTCAAAGGTTGCTATGGTTAAAAAAAAAGACGTAACAGGACAGAAATTAAAATAAGGATAAGAAAATAAGAACAGAAAATGAAGTGCAAAAAAGCAAAAACAGAAGTAAAAAAAGAGACACTGGTATCCACTATCAAATAACATGCTTAAGAGAAGCAACATAATATACCTATATTTTAGGTCTGAAAATGTCACTGCAAATTACTTACATATTTGATAGCTAAATAAGAAGGGTAAAAAAGGCACACTTATATTTGGGATACACTGAATATTTGGGAACCACAAAGATATGAAACTACTTACTTTGCTGAAGCAACAAGATGAGCTCCTTGGGAACCATCTTCAAAATCTGTCTGTATAATCAGTATCTGATTTCCAGTTGACTTTTCAAGAAATCCCCTAATTTGGAAAATATACCATGTGTTTTTTAAAAATATATAATATTGTTTAATAATAAAAAGCTGTACAGATCTTTTATGTTCCCTACAATTTGTTTGCAATTATATATGTCAAACATATCCTTTATTGACTGCTCAAAGGCCAAATGTGCTTTTGCCCTTGTTTAGAAACTTCTGAACTAAATGTCTAGTCAAAAGTAACCAAGTAGACAGTTCAAAGATATTGATCATCTTAAAACATCATAGTGAGAAGGTGATACCCTTAAGGACTTATTAGGTAATTGTTGAGACAGTTATAACACTGGAGTGTACCCAAGAGAACATGTGACTAAAGTTGTATTTATAGCACCCTAATGATCTTATGTTTTGCTTCCAAAGTGAGGGCCTAAAGGAAAAGAGGACTATGACCACCAATCTCAGCCCTGCACTTGTTACCCTTTATCAATATGTGTCGTGGCTCAAACTTTAAGTGTTTCAGGAAATCGATCTAGCCACTTCTGTTCTTATAGACAAAAAAAAGGGTTAAACCTTTTTGTTTGTTCTGTTGAAATATGTTTTCATACAGAAACTCCTGTGTTCATTTCAGTGCGGACCACTTCATCCTGTCATCAAGGAACTCTTAACTGCAGCATTTACTACCTGGCTCCTCCCACTCTTCATCCTTTAGCACAGCGGTGCTTTGGGAAGGGCACCAAATATGGCAAGGCTTACTCTTTTGCAGATACCTAATTCTAATCTAGTATATGGACTGCAAAAAGTTGATTTGGTGCTGTTGGGACATGACTTCAACAAGGCATTGGATCCGATCCTTAAGATTTCTTTAAATAAATTCTCTGTCCCTCATATCTTAATGCTAAGGTAACTATATCCCAATTACGTTTTATGGACGTTTGGAGGTTACATCAAACGTGATCATGAAAGCTGAATTGAAGATTTCTCTCATGTGGTTATATACTCCCCTAGTGAAATTCTTTGCTTAATTGTTTTAATGGACAAAAGACTTATTTTAGAACTTTGATCATTTTTTGGTTGGCCATGCATTCTATAAAACAGGGAACAAAGGAAGCAAAAGATTAAACTTAAACACTGCAATAAAAGGTGATGCAGGAGATATAAGACGTACTGACAGAACTATGTTTAGCCAGTACATAATAGTATGTTCAGTACCCCTCTCAATAGCTGCATGCTGAGTTTAAAAGGGAGTAAAGATAAACATTAAAATTACCTTTTTTTATTGGTTCACAGAGTTTAGTTAATTTGCTGCTGAGAAAGCTTGCAAAAGGGTTTTGGTGATCTAATTGAGAAGTATTATTTCCATAACCAACACAGTACTATCCTTTAACTTATTTAAATGTTTTTACTGCACACATTTCTAATTGGGATAACAAATCTGACATCTGAGTTGTATGGAGAGATAATGTCAATCAATAGTGTTCCTCTCTCCATTAACCATGCATATATCAAAATTCACAACTTCAGCTGGAGGTACATTAGTATCTCAAAGTATAATTGTCTATTTTTCGAGGATAAATTGGGCTGAAGTTGTAAGTATGGAAAAAATGTAAAGGTTTTATCAGAGATGATGAAATTCTCTAATCGATCAATACTTTTTAAAATGGGTGCTAAATATCTAGTGAAGAGTTAATGATACAAAAAAACCTAAACACTTATAAAGCAGTTTCATTATCTTAATGTGGTCATTTAGGAACAGGAATTTATTCCAACGGTAAATTTAGAATTTTTGAAGAACACCCTCTTTAATCAATGTACCTTTAAATTAATTCTCTCTCTCTTAATCTTTTCAAAATTCACTATTCATAGAACTAAAACGCACCATAAGTATTTATTTCAGATTCCCATCAACCGAGCCTTTTGCCCTACATTCAAAATGTTCATATTGGGGGTTATGTATAAAAACTCCCACACTGAAAAGGGTCAGGAGAAATATAAAATGGAACAATCTTACCCGTCACTTATTACTTTGTTTAGTATGTTCTCCCCATTTTTCACTGGTGCACTTAACTTACTTGTTATTTATTCTGTATCTTGTATTATGCACCTTTATCTGAGAGTTTCTTTTATGAACAAAACAGTCAGGTTGTACTTGCAGTAACCTTTTATCTGAGGTTTTGTTTCTGTTTTTCAGTTAAAAATGCCTACCGATCTCATATATTTGTTTGTATTTACCAACTTCCTGACTCAATAAAAATTTTGAATTTAAAAAAATTAAAAAGGAACAATCTCTGTTTGTTGTGTATTACGGCAATTGCGCCTTTTTTATGAATACCAAGACTTGTCAGTGCGGGAAAAGCACACTAATCAAGTGAAACTAATCAGGCATTTTTCAGTGCTTGATTTTGTTAATACATTGCCTGCACCGGTGCAATGAGCCCAACAGTAAGTAACTGGCGGACACAGCACAGATTCTACAGGTGCTATCTCCATGTGCGCCATGTTTATACATGACCCCCATTATGTTCCACATTTCTTTCACTCTCTCTAGACTGTGAGCAGGGTTACATTTACCTCATGCACTGGTTTGTCTCTGTTCTATTAATTAAGTTTAACAACTGTCTAAGTTCTGTTTGAAACACATAGAATGCTAGCACTCTCAATATAAATGCTAATGTACTGCAATATATGTAGAAACTAATTTAAAACAAATAAAAACACTTCAAAAAGTTCTTATTATATCTTTCATGCACACTGAATGACAGCATTAGTTATTTTCATTGTGGGTACTTTAGATTTTCTTTTTGCAATCAAACCCATTTAATAAATGCATATAACATTGTAATTTCTCAGGTGATATTTATCATGTAACTTATAACTGGAAGTATAAGTGAAAATTAGCTTGGGAGGCAGAAACAGTTTATGATAATTCCCCATACTACTGGTATACTAAACAGAGAAATACCTTATTTTTTTCAAAAATGAGTATTCTGTATCAAACTGCTGCAGGGACAACACTTCAATGTTCTTTGCTTGGTTCTGCAGCCCAACTTCTAATATCTTCTTGTCAGTGGATGTAAGAAGGCGTGAAAATGTTGTGATCTTGAGAAGTAAGGAAAGTATGTTAATCATTTGAATGTGTTTGGGGCAGAGTCCTTGTTTCTGTTTAAAGAGGGGTTAAGGCAAACAATAAGTATTCTTTAAATGAAAGGAAACATTTAGCTCTCAAATTCTAAATCATATTTATTCTGTGCGTTATGGTTTCCAACATAACTCTGAAATACTTTGGAGTCCAATATTTTATGAGACTACTTGTTGAAGTAAATCATCAATTGATAGGGTTTCTTTAGCATTGGTCAATCATCATGTCAATCTTTTTAAGACATCATCTTCTACTCCAGTGGCATGGTTATTCCTGCTGCTGAGAACTGAATATTCTATCATGGGCTGGGTACAATAGGATTTAAAATCCTTATCTTATACCGGGACAAGCAAGGATGATCTTCTCTGTCGCCGTGAACTGCAGTTTCTGTTATGAGGTCCCACAGCAAATGGGAATTAAACTTTCTATTTTGATATGACTCCTCACCCACATCGCACATCCAGGACTTACCCCAACACCCAAGAACATGCCTCCTTACCTGCATTGCACATTCAGGACTTACCCCTGCACCTCAGGACAGCCATTCCAATGCTGCCTGTTGCGCTACCTGCGCTGTTCTGAAGATCACGTGATCCCCGACGCTCTGACCTCAGAGCAGAGTGGGGAGCGAGAGGCAGAATGGGAATGTGTGTCCTGCTGCACGGCCCCCTAGGCACCCCCCTGATGGCAGCCCTGGTCATTGCCAATGTTCTAGTTATAAATTAATTTTAAAAAAAATATGATAAATAATAATCTAAAAATAATATACATTGCAGATATGCAATTGGAAGAATAACTTTGCTCTACAGGGTTACAATCTTGAACATGAAATTATTATAAAGACCATCAGCATTAGGCAATGGTGAAAACATAGTAGATGATAAAACATAGTATTACCTCTGTGAACGATTTGCAATGATCAAGTCTTGATCTAAGGTGGCCGCAAAGAAAATCCAGGAGAGAACTGTGATTCTGTCTCTTGAAATAGTTCTCAATCAGTTCTGTGTTGCCATGTCGAATAACAGAATCTGGTGTAGCACAGTTTAAAAGAACCAGTTTTGCCTTATCCTTCACCTCTGATATATCTTCAGGAAATTTCTGTTCCAGGTTTTCTGTGACTTGTAGAATGACTGAGGCACATGTGTCTGAATGGTAGCCAACAAATACATCTGAAGGACTATATTCCTGTTGTCTAATTGCAAGCTGCTCCATTTTGGCAGCTGTGAAATCGTTAATCCATGTCTGAAGCTCTAGAGCAACAGCTTTTTGTTTTCTACTTAGAACATTGTAAATATCCAAGTAATGCTTCTCAAGTCTGTTTATCAGTGGAATTGGAAAATCTTTATATACCACTTCTTTTTCCTCAATGACTATCAATCGGAACTTTTGATGAACCCTACACTTTACCCTATGTGTCCCAAGACCCAGGTCGACATATTTCTGGCCTGCTAAGTAGACATAATATTGGTTTAATGCATCATAGAGACTTTCATACAAATTTTGGAGATTAAGAAGTACAACCATCTGTCCTGTTTCCATGCAAATCTTAACACGGTTGATATTTCTGCAAATCTGAGTATACTCTTGGTCTTTTGGGAAGCTGGAACCAAAAATAATTTCAGGTTGTTTGTTCTCTTTATGGAATGCATGTTGGAGTATCTCTAAAGCTGCATAATTTTTTGTCAGTATCAGCAAGTACCGACATTCATTGTCATCAATATCACTTCTAATGTTCTCCATCACCAAGTCCATTGTATTATTCCCATCTATACAACTTTGATTTTCTATTTTTGGCATAAAAATGTCCAAGGGATTGATTTTGTCTTTCCCACTAAAATTCCGTAAGACAGCGCGAGCAATCTGATGCGGTGTTAGCTCTTTTTCTGAATGTTTAGCAAACACAAACACCATTTTTATCAAGCTGTAAAAATCTCGCAGTCCAAAGAATTCCTTATTTTGCTCCTTCTGAGTCTCACAAATTTCTTGATAAGCTTCTGCAAAATCTGAAAAGTAGGTTTCCACCTTTTCAAGGACTAGTTGGTCAGAGGAGCAGATTCCCTTTGCACTTTCAATGAGTTCATTTTCACTTGGATCTCCCCGAGAAACAAAAATCCCTCTGTTCATTTTTGCCGGATCGAGTGCCCAGTTAGAGATTCCTATAAAGCCAACCTTTTTGTGAGGTAAAGGGTCATCTTCAATACATCCGTCCTCTAGCAAAGGGTGGAGGGTCTTCAAAGGCATTTTTGGAGAATCCTCTGCAAGACCAATCTCATCTAGGACAACCACAGATACATATTCATTTAAGTTCTTCCCCTCTTGGAAGCGGGCACAGTGCTTAAATGTTCCAATAATGCCTTCTGGAGTTGAGTGAGGGCTGCACTGAAAGGAGACAAGATGAATTTGTTTAAGGAACCTGTACAGGTCTGAATGAGCAGCTTGGCCTTGCATTGCATCTGCAACAATGGTCTTTGCCAAGGATTTTGAGCTCCCAGGTTTTCCAACAAGAAATAACGGTATTTTTAGCTCAATGCAGACAACCATCATAAACAGGTTTTCCTTCAATGCCAGATTCCTGGCAATGGTATCTCTTAACTGCACGCCAGATAAGAAAAGATCCTGCATATTTGTAATTTCATAAAGTATATTATGTGGATTATTGTTTGGTCTGGGAAATAATTCACTTATCTCCTCTCTGTAAGACTCTTTGTCTTCTAAAGAGGCATGATAGCAAACACCAACAGCAAGTACCAAACACCAGTCTACTGTGTTTTGATGTCTAATCATTTTAATGTCAATTTTTTTCATGTTTGCCATCAGCTCTGCATTATGGTTATAAAACCATTTGAAAACCTCTATGCAGCGCTCTACATCTCTCAGGCTAACAAAACTGCACTCGTCATTTCTTTTTCTCATATATGACTGGGAAGCGGAGAGCACATTTGTTATTAATTTGATGTCATTACTAGAAATGTTGAGGGCTTTTGCCATCCTTTGGACTATTTGTTGAATGTATTTCTTTTCAGTCTCGTCATTCAGCTGTCCAAAATCCCACACAAGTGGCATCATGCTGGGAGGCAAAGCATGCACGCGATAAACTAGCTGCCTTAAGGGAATGGAGCCAAGCCTCTCTTTTGTCTCATCTGATTTAACTCTGTAACCTAAACCAGCAGATTCTAATCGGTTGATCATTTCTTGTGTGTGCTTGCGATAAGGATTGCACGCAGCGATTATCTGTAATCCGGAGTTCTGCTGTAAAGGCTCCCCATCCACTGTGTGGTCACACAAGGCTTCTTTGATGCTGCTTATAGCATCGGTTGTATTTGCCTCATCAAAAAACAATACAGTATCACAATTGTAAATATTAGTGTTGCGAATTGCAGCCTCTTGCGCCTCCAAAATATTTTTATAAATGGTTTCAGCACTGGTTCCTCCATGAACTTTTACAAGTTTCATATTTTCTGTTTCAGCTAATTCTTTGGACAGATGACACAGAAACTTGATTAGCCTGGTCTTTCCACAGCCAGTTTCTCCCATGATTACAACGGGAATCCCACAACGGAGCCTCATCTTAATTGCTAGAATCTTAAGTATATTGTCCATCGTGAGCTCATAGGTGTCATCAGGATCAAAAGGCCATTCAATTCCCAAAACCATGGATAACCTGCTTATTTTTTCATCCCTGGGTAACTTGTCAAAGTCAACATTGAAGGGAACTTTCTGTAACTGTAGAGCTTGATAAAGTTCTGTGGTCATGATATTGTTCTTGATAACACTGCCATTTCTGGGATTTATAGCATCTACACCCCCTGCACCATTAGGACGCAGATGGAAGCCAATAAATGTCATAGATTCGTGGTCATCATTGAAAAAAATATAGGGATGTGGCTCAGATTCCCATTTTTTACGCATCAAGAAAGGTGCCAAGTCTTCTTCACGAATGCCACTGAAGTTTACGTTTTGTCTTCCTGGACTTTGATCTGTAATATGCAACGAAGGTGTAGCAAAATCTTTTGCCATTAATATCATAAAGCTCACCACGAAGTTTTTGAAGCCTGGCAATGTATCAGCAATAATTTCAGGTTTGCAAAATGTAGACAGCTCACAGTCCTTAAGTTGAAGGTTTAAAAACCAGGCAAAGTTCCTTAGTTCTGACCAAGAAGGATCAATCATTCCACAGTACAGTAGAAATATCTGCAGGCAAGTGCCTGGAGTTCCTTCTACAGAGTCTTTCTTGTACACAAAGGTGTCTAGATTTAGTCCCTTTTGAAAACGAACTAAGTATTGGTATGGTCTCTGAAAACACTCGCTATGAAATTCCTCAATGTCCATTCCTGGATCTTCACAACTATGACTTGAAGAATTCTGTGTCATTCCTGTTAGGACCTCTTTTGGAGAACAACATGATATTTTCGGAAAAAAATCAATAAACGGGCTTTGCCTCACATGGGCGAGCTGTAAATAAACATATTTGTGTGTGTTAATAAAGTAAAAACTAAAAGAACAAGTAAGCTAAGGCAATGTATCTATTAGCAAATTGTAGTAAAAGCAGGTTGGTAAGTACGTCAATATCAGTTCCACAAGGAATCAAGAAAAAAATATAATAATTAACATTATTCATTCTAATAAAGCTATTTACAATCAACAACAAAAAAATAATATGACTGTATTAAATCACACAACACATGAATAAAGTCAAAATTTTATATTTTAATAAAACAAAATAAGTGCTTAATGGCAAATTGAAGCTTTTAAGTTATAAATAATAAGAAAATTAACTGATAAAAAAAGTTAATGGGAAGTTATTTCCTTAATTAAGCTGTAAGAAAAACTGTCATCTTTAGGAAAAAAATATGAATTGAAAGTTGAATGCTTCAACTGCATTTCTGTTCTCAGTCTTTATAATTATTTACATTTCTGCTAACTACGCAGTAATTTGTATTCTGTACATTCAGAGTATAACCTAAATTTAGATAACTATTTCTCTGAAATTTTAACATACCGTATTTTCCGGCGTATAAGACGACTTTTTAACCCCTGAAAATCTTCTCAAAAGTTGGGGGGTCGTCTTATACGCCGGGTACTGGGATTTACTCACCTATTTTCTGCTCTGTCTCCGCTCGCGCTGTTAAGCCGGTCCGTGGCTGTGAGGGAAGCGTTGTGAGCTCCCCTCAGGCCGCGCGGCTTCAATAAAGTCTGTTTAAATTTTTCTTTTAAACAAAACTTTATTGACCGCGCGGCTGGATAGGAGCTCACAACGCTTCCCTCACAGCCACGGACCGGCTTAACAGCGGGAGACAGAGCAGAAAATAGGTAAGTACTGGGGATTGGGGAAAGGGGGAGGAGGGTGGAAAACTCTATATTTTAACCTAAAAGGTTAAAATATAGATGCGATTTTTCCGGCTTATAAGATGACTTAGTTGGGGGGTCGTCTTATACGCCCAGTCGTCTTATACGTCGGAAAATACGGTATTTTTTATTTTGCATTTGTTTTTTCCAGCAGCACCACTTACAGATCTTGGCTGCATATATGACAAGAGATTTGCAGATTCCAAGATCTCAATGATGAATAATTGGTAAGGTTGGCGTTTCCATATTCTTCCCTCTGAATCCATCAGGTACTGAAGAACCAAAAGCTTGAACAGGAATTCTGAAATTCCACTATTAACCTAAAAAAGAGACGTGCAAGTGGACATTAAAAGTTGTATTCTGAGATGTCATGGATGCAAAATATAAGTGTGGAAGGAGAGAGTGAAGGAATGATAGAGAATGGAAGAAAGTGTGAGAAAGAGATGGTGAAAGGAAGAAAATGTAAGGAAAAAAAGAATAGTAGTAGTGTAATGGAATACATTTTATTACGGTAGTTATGCATGTATGGATGTACTTACAGAAGACGTAACATCTATGTGAAATATAATTGGCTTGGCTTTGTGTTCACTTCTAAGAAAAGGCAGAAGTGTTTGAAGCACTTTATTTTCATCCACTTCGGGCTTAATCAGTCGGATAATTTTGAGAATTGGCCTTTTGCTTGGGAATTTTGTCTCCAGCTGTTTATGTAGTCTTTTCACATACAGTGACTTGCCTGTATTAGAGCAAAGCATGTCAGCCTCATGTTCTTATGGTTAAGGACAACTGTAGTGACAAAATTAATGTCACCTGTTTCAAAGATCACAGCAGTCTATGGTGTTTTGTACTCAAAAATTGATTGAATATAAAAAAAAAAGAAAAAACCTCCCCTTTTGGGCCTCTTAACTTCTGGTTGGCAGCATCCACTTGGGAGAGGCTCAAAATGTTTCGCTTATTCATGCTATAACCCAAGTAGCTGCTCCTGAGTGGACAACCACTGCCCTTAACCAGGCTGGTCTCACAAACCTTAATTTTGTAAATTGAAAGTAATAAAACTGTAGACTTTGTAACAAGGAGACTTCAAATGCTAATTAGTTAACGTATATTAGGCATAATATTAAACTTAATTTCATACAGTTCAAAACTAACCATTTCTACTTACCAACTCCGGCTCTCTTGGATGCCACTATGCCAACACTCATTCCATTCTTAAAACAGGAAGCTGCAGAGACAATATCATGACCTACAGCAAAATGTTGCTGTAAATAATGTTGGATGTTCTCAAGAGGTGTGTGAGGAATCATGTGCACTTTGTGTTGGCTGAAGACAGAAGGAATGTAACAATGGTCCCTGTCACAGTTGCATACAATCACAAGGTTGTAGTCTTGTACACCCTGTGCTCCCAGATGCTGAAATAATTGCTCCGATTTGTATGCTGTATCATAGCTAAGTTCATCTGCATAGAGCAGGCTGTAGATCTTCTTCTCCTTATTGCCTGGCGTGAGACATCTACGCAAAAATAACGCCACCTCCTCAAATGTAGTCTGAGACGTGCACAGGAGAACTTCGTCATAAGATGGCAGTTGCTGTGCTAAACTGTGCATGTATATGGCAATGACAGTAGGAAGAATTTCTGATTGAGGACAGAGGATCAAATTAGGATGACCCTGTTGCAGACTGGGATGGAGATCACGCATCACTGGTTTGTCTTCCATGTCTGCCAAAGCTGCTAAGCAGTAGCCAAGAGTGTCTATATCAACACAGTCGGGGAACACAAAGCTCATATAACTCATCGAGAAATTCCAAACAGTTTCCAGCTTCTCCACCACAGTTGTACATCTCTGAAATGTTGAGGCAAATACCATCTTATCTGGACGATCCATGCTGCTTGGAGATTTTGCTAAATTGACTTTTGGATAATACAAAGCCTTCACAGTGTTCATTTTTGTACAGGCACGTTTGATAAAGGAGAGCATCACCAACGTCTCCTCACTCATATCCCTTCTCTGAAACTGTTGACACAGGAAGACCAACTGCTCTGCGGTATAATAGTTTAAGTAGTAAAGCTGTGAACGCTCCTTATTCATAAATGTTACCCACTGTTCTAAAAACATTTCCATGGTTTTGCAGATTTTTGGGAGCAATTCAATAAGACTTCCCTGTGCTTCCAAATCTTCAACTCCTGTCACATTGAATCTCATTTTGATTCCAGCCTTTTCATCATCGGAGCAGTAGACTGTTGCCTCCCACGTTCTAAATAACATGTTTCCAGCAAGATACAAGTCAATGAAAGACTTGACAAGTCTCTGTACATTGGAAAAAATCTGCACATTGGGAGGCAAAATTAGAAAATATGGAATTAGTTAAACTATTTTCTGATAAAATATTGTAAAGAAAAAACATAAGGTCTCCAATGTACCAGGGGTGTTTATTGACTACTCACTACACATGGCTGTGATGCTGAAGCGACAAGTAAAAAGCTGGGATACAATGACAGGTACAAAGCTAGGCAGAATGGGACGTTGATATCCTAGTTTGGGGGCTGGATGGATGCACATGAATCCGTTCCCACTGGCATTCTTAGTAAGGTATGTGTGTCTTTTAATCTATGTATTTACTGGTGATTTTCCACCACATACATAGATTAAATGTTTACAGGATCACTTAGAAATACAAATTTGCATTGGTCAGACTAGATGGGCCAAATGGTCCTTATCTGCCGATACATTCTATGTTTCTATATATTATCTTTGTCTAAACGTACATGATGGATGTCAGGAGTTTTATAAAGAAAAGCGCAATCACAGTTTGATATGTTTAACGTCGATTTCACGTTTTTATTAAGCCTGACATTTTGCAATGCGGGATGGGGACCTCCGTCAAACAGTGTTTGGTGGAGGACCACCGACACTCAAATCAGGCGCATATCACTGAAAGATATTAAAGATATCACTGCATAAGTAGGAGTGGAAAGAAGCAGAGGGTAAGGTTTTCCCTGATTACCTCAGAAAATCTTTCAACTTCAACATTTCCCTGTTCCCCCTTCCCAGACATGAGCATGAGCTTGTTTAGCAGTTCCTTTAATTCGTCCAAATTATAGAATCGAACATTATCACTGTCATCAACATCTTCTGGTAGAGTTAATCTCAGGACACTGTCTGATGTGATCTGTAAAACAATACAAAAAAAACAATTTTAAAACAAGGCTGCCATACACCGATATTTTGATGCCAAATTGAAGGGTATTTTCTCATCTCGGTAGTCATCCATACCATCTATTCCGACAGGTTTTTATCATTACCTCCCTTGCCACTGATCATTTGTGGCATTGGTGCTCCATGTCTCTTACTGCTAGGTTCTCTGCCCCCAACATGTATCAAACAAGCCGACCATCTTGGATCATATTCCTCATATGGTGTGCTGAAAAACCCTGGGCGCACCCCCCCCCCCTGCATTTTTTGTATGCTTTCCACGCACATTGCCGAGGATTACAGACCACGCTTAATGGAAGTTCTCCTCTGAGGTTCCCCTATGTGCTCAGCAGGCTCATGGGATTTGTAGTTCCCAAATGTCTGCTGTGGAAAGCAGTATGCTGTAGAACGGGTTGTCTTGTGAGCAGCGGCATAAAGTTGAATGGTAAGAACACACTTTAGCACATGCATGCACGCACATATTTACAGCTGTGGCATCTTAGATCTCTAGACTTGCAGACCTGGGTGAAGGCGACTGCAATATTCAATGGTGGGAAGGCACCACAGCGGCAGTCATCCTGTTGGTGACCAGAATGGGACACAAATTTTGTTTGCTCCTGACATAGGTAAAGTGGGAGGGCAGGGAGGAATAAGGAACATTTATTTTCCAACAATTTGGGACAAAAGACAGGCTTCATTGGGTAGATGAAGCTATATTAAAAAGTACAAGTGGATGTCAAGAGCTACATCAGATATGACAGTGACCACTATTCATCGTGACTTTCTAACATCCCTAAAGGTTAGTTCCTAAGAACAAAATAAAATTCTAAAGATAACAAGATAGTTAAATATCAAGTGTACAAGATAGGCTTATTTGGATTTATTAAATAAAAGTATATAAGGTATATAAGGAGTCAGTAGACATCTCTATGTATAAACCACAATAAAAGAAAACCAACACAGTAATCTCAATATCACATTTGTTACAAATTATAATAAATATGGAGGCTATAATAAAAAAAATATTTTCTAAAATTAGATTATGTGTAAAGGAGGAGGTTTTATTTCAGCTGTCTAAAGTAAAGACAAATAAGTTGATGGGTCCTGATGGGATACATCCTAAGTTATTAAAAGAACTTCGTGGTGTACACGAAAAACCGTTAACAGATTTATTTAACCAATCATTGTTTACGGGAGTAGTCCCACAGTATTGGAAATTAGCAAAGGTTGTGCCCATTCACAAGAAAGGGAGGAGGCAGGCAACTATAGACCAGTAAGTCTTACTTCAGTAGTGGGGAAAATAATGGAAACCTTGCTAAAGAATAGAATTGTTGAACATCTAAAATCGCATGGATTTCAAGATCAGAGACAACATGGGTTTACTGCAGGGAGATCATGCCAAACTAATCTTATTAATTTTTTTTTGATTGGGTGACTAAAATAATAGATCAGGGTGGTGCAGTAGACATTGCTAACCTAGATTTCAGTAAGACTTTTGACACTGTTGCACATGGAAGGCTTATCAGTAAACTGCAATCTTTAAGTTTGGATTTTAGTATTGTTGAATGGATTAGACAATGGCTGAATGACAGGCAACAGAGGGTTGTATTGAATGGAATATATCCGATGCAAGGTCTTGTTACTAGTGGGGGTCAGGGATCTGTACTTGGACCTATTCTCTTTAACCCCTTAGTGACAAGACATTTTCACCTTGACTTTCCCTTGGTGACAATGGCTGTTTTGACATTTCTGAGGTGTTTGTGTTTAGCTGCAATTTTCTTCTCTCTCACATACTTTACCCACACAAATTATATGTTGTTTTTATCGTCATAAGAAGGGCTTTCAGTAGATACCATTATGTTCATCATATCTTAAATTTACTACAAAAAAATCATAAAATATGATGAAAAATTAAAAAAAAAAACACTTTTTCTAACTTTGACCTAAAATATAATTTAGACAAATACAATCATTAAAAAAGACCCCATCTAAATAGTTTCTAAATGTTCTCCCGAGTTCAGAAATATGCATGTTTCCATATTTTTCGGTATTTTTTGCGAGTTATGTTTTTTGTTTTTTCCCTATATTGACCTTTTGACCCCAACCCAAACCCCAAATTTTACCTTAACACTAAATTTAACCCCAACTCTAACCCTTATGCTATCCCTTAATATATTTTAATTTTAATTTAATTTTAACCCTATCCTTTATGCTAAAAATTATTTAATTTTAACCCCACAGGCTAATTTATCGTGGGTGCCCCAGAAAATACATTTCGGTGCTGGCTATTGCCTCGACATCGAGGCAATAGACCAGCACCGTTAAAGCTTGATTCACCGCAGGACGTGCCTGACACGTCCATTGTCGCAACGGGGTTAATATTTTTATTAGTGATATTGAAGAAGGTCTTGTTGGCAAAGTATGTATTTTTGCTGATGATACAAAGATTTGCAGCAGGGTTGATGTTCATGGAGGGATAAGCCAAATGGCAAATGATTTAGCTAAACTAGAAAAATGGTCAGAGCTGCGGCAACTGACATTTAATGTGGACAAGTGCAAGATTATGCACCTTGGGCGTAAAAAACACAAAAGCAGAATATAGAATATTTGGTACACTCTTAACCTCAACATCTGAGGAAAGGGATTTAGGAGTAATAATTTCAGAGGACTTAAAGGTAGGTAGGCAATGCAACAGAGCAGCAGGAAATGCTAGCAGAATGCTTGGTTGCATAGGGAGAGGTATTAGCAGTAGAAAGAGGGAAGTGCTCATGCCATTGTACAGAGCACTGGTGAGACCTCACTTGGAGTATTGTACGCAGTACTGGAGACCGTATCTCCAGAAGGCTATTGATACTTTGGAGAGAGTTCAGAGAAGGGCTACTAAACTGGTTCATGGGTTGAAGGATAAAACTTACCAGGAAAGGTTAAAGCATCTTAACATGTATAGCTTGGAGGAAAGACGTAACAGGGGGGATATGATAGAAACATTTAAATACTTCAAGGGAATCAACACAGTAAAGGAAGAGAGTATATTTAAAAGAAGAAAAACTACCACAACTAGAGGACATAGTCTAAAATTAGAGGGGCAATGATTTAAAAGTAATATCAGGAAGTATTACTTTACTGAAAGAGTAGTGGATGTATGACATAACCTTCCAGCGTAAGTGGTAGAGGTAAACACAGTCAAGAATTTTAAGCATGTGTGGGATAGACACAAGGCTATCCTAGCAATAAGATAGGGTATTGGGGACTAATAAAAGTATTTAGAAAATTGGGCAGACTAGATGGACCGAATGGTTCTTATCTGCCGACACATTCTATGTTTCTATGTCCTACTAAAGGAAACTAAATTAAAAGCTATCTTACCTCAAAAACCAAAAGGTAAGCTTTAGGGAAGAACCTAGTCTAAAATCACTATTTCTACCTAACTACATTAGCCATAAATCTATGGTCATAAATGTTCTTGAAGGGATTCTGTGAAACACAAAATCACTTAAAGTGGGAATCTAGAGACTAAAAAATTATGCAAAAATGATCTATATATTGTGTTAGCCGAATTACATGCAGTGGTGAATCTTGCTTTTGTGCTGCCCCAGGCAGACAAAATTCGGGCACCCCCCCTCTCACGTTGCACACCCATGACATGCCCCATCACCCCATTACATGCCCCATCAACAACGCTGCACACCCACAACATGCCCCATCACCCCATTACATACCCCATCACCCACATTGCACACACATTAAATGCCCAATCCCCCCATGAAATGCCCCCATCACCCCCTTGCATAGACACTAAATGCCCCATCACCCCATGAAATGCCCCCATCACCCACATTGCATACACACTAAATGCCCCATCACCCAATGAAATGCCACCATCACCCTGAACAGTGGGGAGGGAGCGAAAATGTTTGAAGAACCAGAAGTGTGCTTTAACACCCTCTGGCAAAGTGCTGCCCCCTGGCAAACTGCCGCCCTAGGCAAGTGCCTTGTTTGCCTTGTGGAAGATACACTATTGATTACATGCTAATGAATAAAATAAGAGAAAAATATGTTTTAAATGTGCCTGTGGTGACTTCTGCTTATGACATCACCTTGTGGGTTCATATGCAAATGACACATTTCCTGTGAAAAGTAGTTATTTTGCATATCAAGCCACATGCGATGGATGTCAGTATTTATTTATTAAAGTGGAAGCTGTTGCATTTCTGCTTGACATCCAGAGCATGCTAATGCTCCTTTTAGTGTAAGTGGGGTTACCCTATTTGATATAATTTAGACAGTGAGCTCTATGTATGGGTTTTTAATCTTCTTTTGAGATTTTATATCTGGATCCAAGGACGTCCCTCTGGTCCAGGCATTCTATAATTCATCAGCATATCTTCTTGTTTATACACTTGCACGAGGGGTGTTTTTGGAGGTTGTGCGACACAATTTTTTGCTTTTTAGGTTAAATATTAACTTTACGTTTAAGGCACTGTTTAGTATAATTAGTAGATTTCTTAGCCATGTAAATGGGGCTTTGGGCATATTTATCATACTCTCCCACTGTTTAGAAGTGTAAAGAAATAAAGGGTACATATTGGGTACATAAATAAACATTATGGTTCAGGAGGTAACATAACGTTACCTATTACGTGCCAGTAGCGAAAAAAGTATAGAAAAAGAGAAACCAGATTATATATTACCTTTTTGCTTTCTTTGGGTGCTTGAATGATGTAAATGCCTTTTCTGTTTATTGTTGTTGCCAAAGACAAAGATGACAGTTCAACAGAACCGTGGCTATCTTTCACAGTTTTAAGCCATTCGATATGTCGAGCAGAGTCACGCTAATAGAGAATTATAAAGAGCGGTTAATCATACTCCTAAATATTTAAATATCCTTAATCCTTGTATGTGTGTGTTTAATCAGTATTACAGGCCTGGATATGTCAATTAACTTTGATAGCAGAAGCAAATCTGTTACACTCAATAACCAAAACAGTAGTTTTGGCTACTTCTCTGTATAAAAACCATGTGTTTCTGTTTTGGGCCTTGTTGTCTCAAATCTATTTTGAGTTAGATATCATGCTAACATGATATGTTAATGCAAACCATTCCTTCTTGATAAGTGGACTGGTGGATGCGTTTGTCCCCTGAATACAAATATGTTGTCCACCATATTTTGACCACCTGGATGGATCTCTTTGGTATCCCTGACACTAGCACACAATTCTCTGGAAGACTTAAAAGTCAGGTTATCTTTACTTGATTGACAGACACTACAAAAACCATTTCTTTGACAATGATTTTCCTTCAGACATACCAGCTTGTTTGGAAGCTTCCGATCACTCTCCAATGCTTTCCAAAGCTTTCTCAAGCAATGCATTAATTTGTCAAATCCAAAGTCTGATTTAAGCTCATACAATAGTGAAGAATACCCCAGCACTGCATCATGGAAACAGGCCACGCGATCTACATCCATATCATTCTCGCCAGCAGATATGGAAGCCAAGTCAACAAACACCTTCACTTCATTAACATCTAGAAAGAAAGATTACATTAATAGCAGGACAAGAAGTTATCTTTTACAAAAAGGTTATTTCTTTTGCAGGAAAAAGGCCTCTACAGGGACAAGGCATGTGGGTTAAATAAAAATACTATTAAATACTGATTAAAATTGTCTTTTGAAGATCCATGACACAACAGCTGAAGGTCTAACCGACTTCCAGAAGAAATAGAAATTGCTTTCCCTGTGTGACTATAATTGAGCTGACAGGGACATTTCAGCCCTTAGCACTGTCCCAAAAAAGTTAGCGTATAGTATAGGTCACCACAGTTCCAGTCTATAAGCACAATTCCCACAAAGTTAAGCTTGCAATATGACTGGCTGAATATTATTGTAGATGCAGTCAAAATGTAGGGCTTTATTCATAAGAGAGAGAATTCCAGGGAAAACTAAGGCCACAGTAACATCTGAATGGGAGAATGTTTCTAATTTGGCTACTTTGGCCTAAAGTTTGAAATTCCCATCTCAGTTCCCTGCAATTCTCTCTTCATCAATAAAGGCCTTAGACTTTGTACTGTAGACTTACTGTAGCACCCCCTCACCTTCCTTCACATATAGTTAACTACTATTCCCATAATAATAAACTAGCAATGTTTGCTCAACATTACGGAAGTTGCGGTCAACAAGATTTAATGTTGTGTACTGTAGCGTGGCTCTGTGATGCACAGTAAACATTTTGAAGTATAAACAGATATAAATGCTTGCCTCCATAATAGGAAAATTGGTGGTTATGCAGCAGTGGGTAGCTAACCTTTGGCACTCCAGGTGCTTAACATACTGACTGAGAGTCATGAGAAATGTAGTATAAACAGGTAGTGTGTTAACTAACCCTAGCAGCCTTACATGTTTGAAATAACTACCTTGTGTCTCTGAACATGAGGGATGTTTTTGAAGCAGCAGCAGGCAGTGTGAATGAAGAGTTGCTAGAGGAAGAGCGCAGACCAAAGCACTCTGACAGCAGGGGGTGTATAGAATTAAATAAAAAGCTTTATTGCACTCAGCTATTGGCCAGGTGTTTTTTATGATGTCTGTATCTAGCTAACCAAACCTAAAAAGCCTATTGCTTCAACATCTCTTGCTGCTGCTCATGTGGGCCTGTTTGAATTTACAAAAGCTTGGGGTCCTCTTGTACCCCCCTATCACCCTCCAGACACCACGTGGCCAGTAAAGATAAAGTATAAATGTATTCACCTTCCAAACTTTCCTGCACCCAAGTGAAAAAATCTTTCCTTGATATGACCTCTTGAAGACATTTGGTGTGCTCTTCGGTTATCTCTGTGAGAATTTCTTTGGTTTTCATGACTTCCTTACTGATACAAGACAAAGGGTTCTGCTTGTAGTTTTCAAAATCATCAGCCTAAAATTTATATAGAATAACAAAATGAACAGCCAAGTAATATTATTACTCTTGTCACTGACGCAATGTTCTAAACTCTTTAACCTGTTAGTGAAATCGGACATTCTATGCAGTGATAACAGACATGGCCCAAATGGCGGATGGCATTTCACGTCCCCTGAACAGCAGCACATGGTGGCCCCCTCCAATGAGCTGCGTTCCAGATCTTGCTGCAGAAGTTAAATGTAGCAGACACTCAAGTTGAGAGCTGGCTACATTTTCCAAAATCCGGCAGTGCCGAAGGGTACGTGCACAGTTCAATGACCTCATAAGGTAACGCAAGACATTGGAAGTTACCCACAGGCTCTGTAGAGACCTTGAACAGGTCTCTGCCTTAGTGTCCACTATATAAATAAATAGTTTAGGTTTAGTCACTTTATAATATACATTTGTTTGTCCAGTTCTTTTCCAGATTTAACTGTTTTCCATAAAGAGATGAATTAGCATAGAGTGAATGTCTTATGTACTATTTAAAGGAACATTGCACTTTGTTTAACCCTTGCTTCCTTGAAGGAAACAAGGGTTAAACAAAACATGTCCCAGGAATTTTAAGTTAACCAAACGTGTATCTTAATAGCGAGACACAGCAGATCCTGATTGTCAGAACGCGAACAGCGGGGGCCTGCCCTGTTCTGACTGGTGAATGTGAGGGTCTTTCGCTGCTAGTGTAGAGAGAGACCCTCTTTTTTGTATGGGATCATCAGGGGGGCCTACTTAAGGTCCCCCCTGCTGATCCCATGCAAAAACCAGGGGCTCTCTCTACAATAGCAGAGAGAGCCAGTCGCTGACCAGACAGCTGCCTGCTTCCAGTGGAAGCATGGCAGCTGTCAGTCAGAGGATAAACTAGCGTGTTCCTCACAATAGGAACAACTAAAAATAACGTTTAGAGTTCCTTTAACTTCAAAAATAATGTGCACAGGTAGTGGCTTCTTTTATATGAAACAATGAAAAATTGGTGCAGTGTAGTGGTAACTCTCATCCCCAACTTTTCCTTTTGATGTTAAACTTTTAAGCTACTTTACCATGCCTATATAGAAACCCTTCTGAATTGAGAGGATTTTTGGATGGATGTGCCTGGGATATATGGTTTACCACTAAGAACCGGTCAAGTTAATTGATCACTGGTCACTCAGTGCAGCAGCCCTTTCAGTTAATCACTGTTGAGTGAAATTCTGATAATCTTATGTTGGTGAACTGTCAAAAAAATAACTACTATTCCTTTGATAGAAATACAATTCATGAATTTGCAAACTAGTAGTGAAAATATTAGTCCTCAAGCCTAACATAGTTCCATGTAGAAATAAGTAAATCATGGTACCATATAACACAAGAAACAAAGTAGAGTCAAAATGTTGCATTGAAGAAAAAATGTGCACCCAACATCTGCGTCACTCAATAAATGGCATCATTTGACTATTTTTTCTAAATGTTACAGTATAACATTTGCATAAATATGAATGGTCTCATGGCTGGATTAAAAAAAAGCCAGGCTTTTTCCAGTGTGATTTGATGCAGGCATTCTGCATAAATCATTTTTTTAATATTTGACTCAAGCCCTCCCCAGTGATTACTCTGCATGTTTACTGCAGGTTCATCAGCACTGATTATATAGACACTGAGCATATAAAGTTATGTTTAATTTAGTCACTTCCTGTGCTACTGCAATAGAATACACAGTGTGGACTCTAAGTGACCATGCTCTTGTACACAGTAGGAACAGTGCAACACATTGTCTGATGACATCACTAGATAGACAAGACATTCCATTAATTTGAATGGCATTAACCTCATTTGTTCCTGCAGCAAAAAAAATAAAATAAAAGGAGGAGGAAATTTACTTTTACTCAGTTAGTGTGGGCAGTCCTGGTTTCTTGCAAACTTCTGTAATTTCACAATTTCATCTAGCTGTAATTATTTTATATTTTAAGCAATGCAAAATGTAAAACATGCATTTTAAAGTACTTTGAAAGCACATCAATATGCATTAACATTTAGAAGGTGTATTTTGGAAACCACATGGTCTCTTTAAGCAAAATAAATCTGCTTCTGGAAGTAGCCCTGAGCCATACATATTTACTTACAAATTGCAGCAGTGTGTCAAGGGTTTTGAAATCTCCAGAGAGGTTTAAACATTTTTTGAGGTTTGATATGATCTTGGCTGATTCAAAGGCAACATGAAGTTGATGGTATTGCTCAATCTGCTTCACACGGCAATCAATCCAATTACCATTGTCTTCTTTACATAAACGGCACATCGTTTTTAACTCTTGTTGTAATTCACTGTAATGGTTCTTAAAATCCTTAAAATGTCTGTCCACCATCTCGAATGTTACTTTACCAGATTTTATGTCTTCGTATAACCTTGTATAGTCTTTAAAACATGGAGTAAACAATTTCTGCTCTAAATCTTCAATGTCATAATCTTCTGTTTCTTCATCCTCTTCTCCCACTTCGTCCTCCTCCTCCTGTGCAATAGACTGAGCGTTTATATTCCAAAAGGTGATAAAAATATGGCTGCCTTTAAACATGTGAAGATTTTCAGCCATGGTCATTACTTCTTGACTGAGATTGTAATAGGAGATGTCCTCGTCTTGTTGATTTTGACAGTCAAGAGTCTTTACAGTGAACAGTTGATTTAGTTTTTGTTGTCCCAGATTTTCATTGTGCTTTTTCTGAATCTCTAAAGTATTTACTTTAAAAGACAGGAAATAAGTTACCAGAAACATATTAAAAGAGCCATGGTTATGAATGCATCTGCTTACGGTCCATAATAATAATTTCCAATTTTTATTTAAGATTACCTTACAATGATAATGCTCAAAATGTTTTTGTAAAGTTTTGTTCTGTTTAGAAAACCCTCTAAAAAAAAAAACCAGATTTTTAACAAAACCACATTTATGGACGAAACTGCAAGGAGTCTAGGTGGTCTATTTACTAAAGTCCAAGTTTGTAGGTCGAGATTACCACTAATATCAACCTCCAAACTACAACAGACCCCCCTCTTGAATGCCTCATGTCACCTTCACAAAATGGTATTCACTAAAATTTGTGTGAGGCCTAGATGAGACAAGAGGAGTTCAAACTAGACCTCCGAGATCGGAGATACAGAATTGCAACAAAATACAAATAAGGAGAAAAATATGTTTTAAGCATAGATATGGTGGGAGCGCTGAAGGAAAAATATTTTTGCCGAAAATTTGCCATACATTAATCTAGACAGTATAACATTATATATAACGATAAGCAACACGTTTTTAATAAATATCCATAAACAAATTAAAAACATACAATAAAATCCACATGTATGTTATGCAATAATAAGACGTACAGAATTGTACGTACAGACTTGCTCATGCCGTCACAGTGTTAGTGTTTACACAAAAAGTATTTACAGCGCTTGCGTCTGGATATTACTTGAGTAATGAAAAAGAGAAACCTGACACTTTTAGCTGTTGAAAAACGGCTTCTTCAAAGGAAAAAAGAGTTGTGTAGAAACACAAGAGTTCTATCAATTAAAATAAAATACCATTACGTTTTGTTGAAAAATGCCAAAACGAAGTGTCATAGACAGAATCAGAGTTAATAATGAAGCCAAAAACATCAGCAATGCCTGTCAAATGTAATGTCTTATTCTAACAAAAAGAACAGCTATATTTGTGTGATCTGTTCCTACTCACATAATTCAATGATTTCCCATATACCAGGGGCGTCCAAGTTTTTTTTGCAGTGGGCCACTTCACTAAAAAAGTATGTGGGCCGCATTCATTTTTCATTGACTTGCACATATACATTTATATATGTATATGTATATGTATGTATCCATGTGTGCAGTGAGTGCATCACAGACTCAACAACAATACAGCTCATGGTGACTTGCAGTATGTGAGTGTATCACAGACTCCACAGCAAAACAACACATACATACACAGCCACACACGAATAAACACACAGTCAAATAGACAGACACAGTTACATACACAGATTTCTGTGATACTTAGCCGCATACATACAGTCACACATACACACGCAGACACACACACACATACAAATCCATATTTAAGGATATTATAATACTCTTTTTCCTCTTTAGGTATTTGCAATAAATAAACTGAAGTTTTAATTATTGTTTTACTTCATTTCTATGTTTTTTTCATTTCTCAGTCCTTTGTGGATACATTGTTTTATTTATGATTTATTATTTTAAATAGCGCTGGTGACACACACAGTCACACTCACAGTGTCATTCACAGACACAGTCACACACCCACAGACAGTCACACTCACACACTTACATACACACACACACTTACATACACACACACACTTGCACACACACACACAGAGAGAGTCACACTTGCACACACACACAGAGAGAGTCACACTTGCACACACACACACACACACACACACAGAGAGTCACACTTGCACACACACACACAGAGAGTCACACTTGCACACACACACAGAGAGTCACACTTGCACTCACACACAGAGAGTCACACTTGCACTCACACACAGAGAGTCACACTTGCACTCACACACAGAGAGTCACACTTGCACTCACACACAGAGAGTCACACTTGCACTCACACACAGAGAGTCACACTTGCACTCACACACAGAGAGTCACACTTGCACTCACACACAGAGAGTCACACTTGCACTCACACACAGAGAGTCACACTTGCACTCACACACAGAGAGTCACACTTGCACTCACACACAGAGAGTCACACTTGCACGCACACACAGAGTCACACTTGCACGCACACACAGAGAGTCACACTTGCACGCACACACAGAGAGTCACACTTGCACGCACACACAGAGTCACACTTGCACGCACACACAGAGTCACACTTGCACGCACACACAGAGTCACACTTGCACTCACACACAGAGCATCACACTTGCACTCACACACAGAGCATCACACTTGCACTCACACACAGAGCATCACTTACCCACACAGAGAATCACTTACCCACACAGAGCATCACACTTACCCACACAGAGCATCACACTTACCCACACAGTGCGTCACACTTACCCACACAGTGCGTCACACTTACCCACACAGTGCGTCACACTTACCCACACAGTGAGTCACACTTACACACAGAGAGCATCACACTTACACACACAGAGCATCACACTTACACACACAGAGCATCACACTTACATACAGAGATACTTTTTTTTTGTCGGCTCCGGTCCTCCCGATGGGGCTGCTTCTCCACGGTTGTAGTGATGTGGAGTTTTTTTCTCCTTCCCTCTGACCTGTGCGCATGACGCCACGCGCAGGGCAGAGGAGGGATTATGGACCTACATGATCTGCAGCGTTCTTTCAGGCCGCATGTTGGACGCCCTGGCCATATACCATAGTTGCCAACTATCCCGGATTTGTCGTGAGAGTCCCGGCAAAATGTCATAGGTCCTGCATATATTGCGATCATGGGACAGTCCCAGGAAAATTGGCTCGGGGGTCATTTGATCATGTGATATCATCGCACGACATCACGTGACCATGTGCACGGCTGTGTGAGCTACTGCATCGTTTTGTTTACTTTATTTATTTTTTCTTCAACTGGATATGACAGCAAGTCATATCCAGCCACTGTATTTCCCTCCTCCATGCAGGAAGGAAGACTACAGGAAGGAGGAGACTGTCAGGTGAGTGCTGGTGAATTACTGGGCAATCTGGCTGTGGTATATTACTGTTATTGGGCAATCAGGCTGTGGCATATTACTGTTACTGGGCAATCTGGCTGTGGCATATTACTGGGCAATCAGGCTGTGGTCTATTACAAGGCATACTGACTGTGGCATATTACTCGGCAAAATTGACTGTGATATATAAATTTGCAATTTAGCTGTGGCATATTAACGGTCAGGCTAATAGTGGCATATTGATGGCCAGGTTAATAGTGGCATATTAATGGGAAAATTGGCTGTGGCCAAAGTGATTCTGTGGCATGTTCTGTGGGGCAAAATAACATGTACTATGGGGGAAAGTGACACTGTGGCATGTTCTACAGGGGCAGTTCAGTGGGGGCAAATTGCCACTGTAGCATGCCAAATCGTGTGCGTGCAATATGAGTACAAGCCAAGTGCTGTGGGTACTGTACGGTGCTGTGTTAAGTCATTTAGGTGTAATGTGGGTGCAGAGGAAGGGAATAAAAACAAGAAATTAATAATTTTAAATTAATAATTACATATGAAACTAGCTGAATTGTGTAGACACAAGGTCTTACTATTTTCATCTAAAAGTGATAAAATGCACCTGCCTGATGTAGATGTTGTGCTACGAACGTATTTGTTGCATACCAAGGATGCATGTAACGTTGGTGGGAACTTGGTGATATAATCTACACTGTGACAGGTAGGTGGAGTTAAATTATGCTAATTATATGGAGTGGGCAGAGCTTGTCACAGAAGGTGTGATCAGTTGGAAGCTGAGCTGCAAAGTGTCCCTGGAAATGTTTTCAAATGATGCCAACTATGATATTCCAATATCAATAATTCAATGTCTATCTGATTATCATTGCAATACAGAACATGGAACCAGTTTGCAACTAGTCAGCTTTTTTTTTTACATGTCTGTGGTGTCTCATATACATGACATCACCTGTGACTAGATACGCAAATCAACTACTTTTCAATGGGAAATGTGTTATTACATATTAAGCAAAAAGGTGATGTCATAAGCAGGAGACACTGCAGACACATTTAAAACATATTTTCCTCTTAATTTATGCATGTGCTTGCAATTTTGCTAACACAATATATAGATAATTGTATATATTTTTTTTATGCTCAACATTTGCAGGATAAGCAATATTGAGGTTGACAGAATTCCTATAAATAAAGAGATATTTGCACACAACAATTTCAGTAATTGCAATTGCGAGGCTTTGATATGTCAATTTCAGGTACATTCTTCAAAAACTTAAAAAACAACAGTATTTCTGCATATATTTTTGTATGCTGTACAAATAGTCTTGTATTGAATACCTGGGACAGACTCACTGATCCTCTGACACATTTTTAGCAAACTGTCGACACACTCACGCTCCTGTTTCAAATTGTGTAATTCCGCTCTTCTCCATTTCAGCACTTCAACCACATCGGATAAATAAATGTTCTCTCTCTTTTCTAAAAATAAGAAAAGCTCCAATTAGACACGGAGCATAATTAAATATCACACTTGGTATTCATTTATGATTTCTTTTGAACTGAATTAACTCACTCAGTTTACATATGTCAAGGAACTGTTTCTCATTGTCTAAAATGCATTCTAGATGTTTCACCAGCAGATCTCCTCTCATAAGGCTATTTTTTGCATTAAGGAAAACTGAATCTGCTCGAACTACAAGATCCTGAATATCTTCATCACCCTCAGTTAGTGAGTCAGTTCCTGAAAGAGAGATGAAAAAAATACAATGTTAAATACCGATTTGATGTAATAAAATGATAATGTTTATCCACAAAAGAACCTGGACTACTAGAGCAAATTTACATAAAATAACCTATACTACATCTATATGAGCTTTGGAACAAGGCTAATTACTTTTGCTCCTGTGTTTGAGCCTCAATAGCTCCTAAACGGAGACACTAAAGGGACCCAATTAGCCACCCTATAAATATTTTTGAAGGCATAGCACAAATGAAACCCAGTCAGATCAAGCCCCTAATAAATGGTAACAGAGAAGAACTGTGCTCTCATTTATTGAAATTTGGAATCCCTCTCACACGTGTGTCTGAATAATGGGTGGTGCCCATTTTTTCTGCCTTGCTACACTATAATCCAATTCAGAGAAGAATTCTAATTCTAATGAAGAGGTGTAAATCTTACCATAAAGTTTGAAAATATATGTGGCATCAGTCCACTGCATTAGGTGCTGTAAAATCTCATCACTGTCTTTAATAAGTTTTCCATGCTCATCTTTTCGCCAGGAATTTAGAATTATAGTGGATACCAGACGACGAAAACTTTTCAAATTTCCTCTGTCTAGCTGGTGCAAAATATTTGTCTGGGTCTACAGGAAAAGAGGGGAGAAACAAAATATTTTTGTTAATGATTTTCCTGGGAAATATAGAAGGAGAAGCAGGTGAGTGTTTGGGAAATTATATCAAAAATGTGCCCTTATGGTAAACAAAAAACTAAGCACAATATTGCAAAGAACAATGACATGCATAAACGACTGCAAGGACAAAAGACAACAAACTACTGGTTTGCTCGTCCTATTTTCACCCATTGTATCTCTGCTTTCACTTCATTTGGATTTTGAGCACTATTTATGGCTGTAGGAAATAAGAACAATTCTTTTGACAGATATTCCAGACGAAATATAGACTGGGATTCTATCTCCATCCAAGATGATGGAGAAGATGAGGAAAATAATTATAGCCTCAATATTTTTTGAGATCTAAAGAAATTAATGATCTCAGATACTAAAACATGGCTTGATTTAGAACTCATGGAGAAATATATTATCACACAAAATAGTTCTCAGAGGTTTGAGAATTGAGAAATTACCAATAATTGGAAGGAAAGATGAGGAATTCATGCAGTCTTGGCATGAACAGTTAGAGCTATGCTCCATGGGTCTGATGAAACTTTTAGTCACCAAGCATAGAAAGGATATGAATATACTGAAGGAGAAAATGGAGGATATAAAAACTGGTCTGTTGCCATTCCAGGATTCTGATCTCTATAGGACATTAGATGACCTGGAGGGAAAGACCATGATAAATAAAAAAAACGCAGATTCATCAGAGATAATGAGGACTACAAAAGGGGGGTATAGAGAGAGTGGAAAAATAAGCAAAGAGATTTATCCCAACATGACCCCCGAGTGGAACATAAAAGAGGAGATATAAAAAACTGATTCTAAAAGATCTAGAAGCATTGGATCTGGGTAAAAAAAGAAGAATCAGAACCTTACTCTAAAAGAAAAGGAGGCCTTAAAAGAACTAAAAGAGAATCCAGATATTGTCATTAGACCGGCAGACAAAGAGGGGGGGGTAGTCATAATGTGTAGAAAAGGCTACCTAGAAGAGGCCAACAGACTCCTTGAAGACAAAATAACTTATCAAAAACTACAAGGCGATCCCACTTTTAAAATGTTATCCGTGCTATACAACGTCCTAGAAAAAGGAAAAGAACAGGGAGTCCTAAATAAGCAAGAATATGAATTCCTATCATTACCACATTAGGTGGTTCCATATTTCTATTTATTATTATAAATTACCCATAATTCATAAGAGTGTGGAGAATCCACCAATTATTTCAGGAATATTGCAAAATTGCCTGAGTTGCCATCATCCTAATTGGCTTAAAAATATACTGAAAGGCCAATTCAGAAGGATTAGAACAAATTGTAGTGATATTAATACATTTAAGGAACAAACTAAAATTCTTAAGGAGAGATTTATCCCCAAAAAATATAAATTGGAACATCTTGATGAGGCCGAGAGAGAAATAGAAATGATGAACAGAAATGACATCTTAAAACCACCCATGACAAATAAAAAACAAGATAGATTTTGGTACACCCTTTTTTCAGAATACAACGTGGCAGCACCACAAATTAAAAAGATCTTAAATAAACATTGGAATGTCATCTAGGGGGACGAGATTCTTGCTCCCAAGAAACCTACAATCATTTTTTAAAAAGCCCTAAATCTTAAGTCTGAACTAGCCCCCAGTGTTATTAAAAAAAATACCAAAATCAGATTTTGTAACACAACACATGTAGTCTATTTGGTGGAATGCGGTTGTGGTGCTCAATATGTTGGACAGACAAAACGACTTTTGAAAGTAAGAACCCTAGCACATTTCGGCCTAATGGGGAGGGAATGTAATAGATTTAAATAGATTTGCCCTAAGGGAAAGCTGGAAGATATAAAGTTTATGGGGCTAGAGTCAGTCCCTACAACTTGGAAGAGGGAGATAGATGCAGACGGCTACTCCAGAGAGAGGCATACTGGATCTATAACCTCAAAACTCTGATCCCAAATGGAATCAATCTTGATTTCGAATTAAAGGCTTTCCTTTAGCAATTCACTTTTGCAATATTTCTGTCCATTTTATGTCTACAGATCTAAACTATTTATACATGTTTGTTTTTACAATTCATTCATTAATAGAGAGTTCAGAGAAGGGCTACTAAACTGGTTCATGGGTTGAAGGATAAAACTTACCAGGAAAGGTTAAAGCATCTTAACATGTATAGCTTGGAGGAAAGACGTAACAGGGGGATATGATAGAAACATTTAAATACATAAAGGGAATCAAGACAGTAAAGGAAGAGAGTATATTTAACCCCTTAGTGACAAGACATTTTCACCTTGACTTTCCCTTGGTGACAATGGCTGTTTTGACATTTCTAGGGTGTTTGTGTTTAGCTGTAATTTTTTTCTTTCTCACATACAGTACCCACACAAATTATATGTTGTTTTTATCGTCATAAGAAGGGCTTTCATTAGATACCATTATGTTCATCATATCTTATAATTTACTACAAAAAAAAATCATAAAATAATAATATAAAAATTAAAAAAAACACACTTTTTCTAACTTTGACCTAAAATATAATTTACACAAATAAAATCATTAAAAAAGACCCCGTCTAAATAGTTTCTAAATGTTCTCCCGAGTTCAAAAATATGCATGTTTCCATATTTTTCGGTATTTTTTTGCGAGTTATGGGGCAAAAACCAAAAATAGTGTTTTTTGGTTTTTTCCTATATTGATCTTTTGACCCCAACCCGAACCCGAAATTTAACCCTAACACTAAATTTAACCCCAACTCTAATCCTTATTATATCCCTTAATATTTTTTAACTTTAATTTACTTTTAACCCTATCCCTTATGCTAAAAAATATTTAATTTTAACCCTATAGGCTAATATAGCTAAATAACCTGTTTTTAATTAATTAAATATTTATTTTAAATATTTCCCATTGCAATGCTACTAAACTACCACTAGGGGTAGTCAAGTAGCATATTCAGAGCGACGGAAGTGAAGTTACTTTCACTTCCGAAGCTCAGACCGGCAGAGGACTTAGCCATATTGACGGAGCAGCATGCTCCGTGGGGCGATCGTGGGGGTCCCGAAATAGAAATTTTGGTGCTGGCTATTGCCTCGATGTCGAGGCAATAGACCAGCACTGTTAAAGCGGTTTTCGCGATCGTTGATCGCGAAAACCGCTTCATTCAATGCAGGACGTGCCAGGCACGTCCTTTGTCGTTAAGGGAGTTTCTCCCAGGACGTGCCTGGCACGTCCTTTGTCGTCAAGGGGTTAAAAGAAGAAACACTACCACAACTAGAGGACATAGTCTTAAATTAGAGGGGCAACGATCTAAAAGTAATATCAGGAAGTATTACTTTACTGAGAGGGTAGTGGATGTATGGAATAGCCTTCCAGCAGTGGTAGAGGTAAACACAGTCAAGGATTTTAAGCAGGCGTGGGATAGACACAAGGCTATCCTAGCTATAAGACCGGGAAAAGGGGACTAATAAAAGTATTAAAAAAAATTGGGCAGACTAGATGGACCGAATGGTTCTTATCTGCCGACACATTCTATGTTTCTATGTAAAACCTTTATATTTTATTGTTATTGTAGAAGGTTTTTCTGCATATAGAGGTCTTTATTATCTATGATGGGGAGCTCTTTGTGCATTAAAAAACTTTTTTCATCTTTTTATCATGTTATTAATGGTTTTATTTCTTTTTTATTTATTATTTATATTTTTTCATGCATATATATATAGGAGTATTAACCCCTTAGTGACATTACTTTTTTGGCTTGTCCGACGCTTGGTGACATGGGCTGTTTTAACATTTCTGAGGTGTTTGTGTTTTGCTGTAATTTATTTCTGTCTCATTTAGTGTACCCGCACAAACTATATATCATTTTTATCGTTATAAGAAGGGCTTTCTTTGATACCATTATTTTGATAATAGCATATAATTTGATGTAAAAAAAATAATAAAATATGGCAAAAAAATGAAAAAAAATTTTTTTATGACTTTTATTTGAAAAATCGTATACTCATGTACAAGAGACAACAAAAAAACACTGCTAAATAGTTTCTAATATATGTCCTGAGTTCAGAAATAGCCCATGTTTTATGTTTTTGTGCTTTTTTTATTCATGTTACAGGGCCAGAACTATAAGTAGTGCAAAGCTATTTTAAAATCCTTTTTTTCAAAATTAGCAATAGTGACATTGTAACACTAGTTTCTGTACTAAATCCATGAATGACCCCCAACATGTACATATTTTTGAAAACTAGACCACTCAGGGCATTTAACTTGGGGTATTTTGAGACATTTCATGTAGCCATTTTACCACCAATCTTTGCCAAAGTTTGCAGCAAAAAATCTTTTTTTTTAATTTTTCACATAGATTGCAATTTAGGTAAACATTACCTTAAAATGTGAAGGGGTATTTTCAAATAACACCTCAATATGTGTTCAGCAACATCTCCTGAGTACAGGCATACCACCCATGCATAGGTTTGTTGGTTTGTTTTGGGGCTAAAAGGCCACATTTAGGGGGTGCGCATTTTGGTTTTCTAACTTGGATTATGACATGCAGAAAACTTGCGCCCATGTCCCATTTGGGACATTTTTTAAGCCAGAAAGTGTATTCTACCCCACAAAGCCATATATTTTTTAAAACTAGACACCCTAGGGTATTTCAAATGGTAGTATTTTAACACTTTCCATGCACTAATTATACTACCAGCCTATGTCAATGTTTTTGGTAGTAATTTTTTTTCACATACATTGTACTTTGGGCATGAATTCACAGATCCTGTTATAGGTCAGTGCCAAACAACACCTCAATATGTGTTCAGCAACATCTCCTGAGTACAGGGATACCACCCATGTATAGGTTGGTTAGGTTATTTGGGGGTTAAAAGGCCACATTTGAGAGGTGCGCTTTTTGGTTTTCCAACTTGGAATTCTGACGTGCAGAAAACCTGCGCCCATGTCCCATTTGGGACATTTTTAAAGCCAACAAGTGTATTCTACCCCACAAAGCCATATATTTTTGAAAACTAGACACCCTAGGGTATTTCAAATGGTAGTATTTTAACACTTTCCATGCACTAATTCTACCAGCAGCCTTTGTCAAATTTTAGGTTAGTCATTTTTTAATGTTTTGTTTCCACATACATTGTACTTCGAGCATGAATTCACAGATCCTGTTATGTGTCAGTGCAAAACAACACCCCAATATGTGTTCAGCAACATCTCCTGAGTACAGGGATACCACCCATGCATAGGTTTGTTGGGTTGTTTGGGGGCTAAAAGGCCACGTTTAGGGGGGGTGCATTTCCAACTTGGAATTTTGACATGTATTCAGCCTGCGCCCATGTTCCATTTGGGACACTTTTGAAGCCTGTCAAAGTATTTTACCCCATCAAACCATATATTTTGGAAAACTAGACATCCTAGGGTATTTAAAATTGTGGTATTTTAACACTTTCCAAGTGCTAATTCTACCACCAACCTATGTCAAAAGGTTGGGATGTCATTTTTTCCCCCACACACATTGTAGTTCAGGCAGTAATTTTCAGATTCTGGTATTTGCCACTGCCAACCAACACCTCAATATGTGTTCAACAACATCTCCTGAGTACAGGGATACCCCCCATGCATAGGTTTGTTGGTTTGTTTTTGGGCTAAAAGGCCACATTTAGGGGGGGTGCAATTCCAACCTGGAATTTTGACATGTAGTCAGCCTGCGCTCATGTTCCATTTAGAACATTTTTGAAGCCGTCCAATCCTAAGGTATTTCAAATGGTGGTATTTTAATACTGTATATGTACTAATTCTACCACCAGCCTTTGTAAAAGTTTGTGGTAGTACTTTTTTGGGAGTTTTTTTTCCACATGCATTGTACTTCAGGCATGAATTCACAGATTCTGGTATATGTCACTGCCAAACAACAACCCAATATGTGTTCAGCAACATCTCCCGAGTACAGGGATAGCACCCATGCATAGGTTTGTTGGTTTGTTTTTTGGCTAGAAGGCAACATTTGTGAGATGCGCATCTCAAAATTCCAACTTGGAATTTTGACATGTAGTCAACCTGCGTCCGTGTCCTATATGGGATATATCTTTGAAGCCAGCCAATGTAATTTACCCCCACCAAACCATATAATTTGTTACGGTAGACACCCATCACTGCTTGTGGCAAGGGCTCAGCAGCCACCGATACATTACTAGATGTTGTATCAGAAAGCGGACCAAGGTCAAAATCGAACCCTGAGTCTGCGGCCTCAGAATCAGTGCGTAAGCAGTGATCTCGAGCAAAGAAGGGGTTAATAGCTCTTAGAAGAGCCTATCTAGTACTGTAATACATTACAAAGTAATTAATCCATAAAACAGTGCAGACAGCAAAACATACTGTTGCTGTGCAAGATTACTGCTTATACAGTGATGAATGGCAGGGAAGGGGTTAATACACAGTGAAAGACTTTCATAAAACCTGCCAATTTTATAATATGTTATTTTATATCACTAATACTGATCTGTCTCTTTCCGTCACAAAAATGTAAGTGAGGAGAGGGAGGCAGATCAATATTTGTAAATATTGATCCGACCAATTTTGATCTGACCAGGGCGAATGGTAAACTTAATTGAGAAATCACCAAACCGCCTTTGCCACTAATTCGCTGTTACTGATCGCTATGCGCTCAGACAGCTTAAAAAAAAAAACTCAAATACTTTTACTTTACATGTAATCCCCTAGCGGGTATGTGTAAAAAAAAATAAAAAAAATAAAAATATGCAGACAGATAAAAATTGCTTTGGCGTCAAAATCATTGCGTAAGCAGTGATCGACGGCAAAGAAGGGGTTAATAACTCTTAGAAGAGCTTTTGTAGTACTTTAATAAATTACAGTACAAAAAAAATTAACCCCTAAAAAATGCACTAACAGCAAAAATAAATGCGCTGATGTGCACGATCACTGCTTACGCAAGATCAGTGGAAGGGGTTAAAAGCAGGGAATTGCTTTAATAAAATTTTTTTTATTGTTTTATTATTCGTGTGTTGTGTATTTATTGTTTTTTTGTACTTTTACTTACTTTTCTTACTTTGATCTGTCTCTCTCCCTCACTAAAAAAAATGTGAGGAGAGGGAGGCAGATCATAACTGGTCAGATTAATATAGGGTTAATATTGATCTGACCAGTCAGTGGGGATGCTCAGCAGAGCATCCCCACTGCTTGTCAGTGTGCCTGGCAGTCACTGATTGCCTCTGTGAAGAGGCAATCGTGTGACAGCCAGAGAGCACAGGAAGCAGGTACTTCCTGCCTCCTGTGCTCTTGCCCTTAGAAGGGCAGCGCCATCTTGGTCACACAGTGACCAAGATCGGGCATTTTTTTTTTTTTTGTGTTCCTGATTGCCTTGACTTGCGAGGCAATCAGAAACACTTTCTGAGCATAGGAAGCGAAAAATTTGCTTCCTATGCTCATTTTTTAAATGCCCGCGTTTTAAAGGCGCTGTGCCTTTAAAACCGCCTCTCCGGAGCGATCGAAATGCCGACGGGAATTTTTTTTAGTATTGTACGATGCTTCCATACGGAAGCATCGTTACAATACCGCTTGAGCACTGAAAGCGGAAAAACTCCGCTTTCAGTGCTCGTTTTGACACAGGACGGGCTAGGTCTGTCCTGTGTCACTAACGCCTCGGCACACAGGACGGACCTAGTCCGTCCTGTGTCGCCAAGGGGTTAAAGTTTTTTTTATCCCTTCTATGTTATGCTTTTAAAAAAAAACTTTCACTGGCACTTTAAAAGATTTAAATGACTTTAAATGTGCCTTTGTATCATTTTCAGTTTTAGCCAAATTCGACATTGCCAATACTTTTGGTTTCTATTATACACGAATTGGTCTGTAATCCGAATGATATTCATTCACTGAAAAAGTTGAATTAACTTTAGTTCCCTTTTTCAGAGTCTATGCCCAATGCCGAATTCGGCACGGTTTTCTCATATCTACTATATTCAATTTTTTTTTCGTGTTTCCAACATACGAATTTGCTTGTAAGCAAATGACATTCATTCATGAACAAATTCGGAAAAACTTGAAAGACTTTTGAATAACGCTAATTGATGAATTACAAACAGGGTATATAACCAATGACTTGTATCAATGAAGAGATTCCCCTGATGAAGTCCATTTTCGGATGAAATGCGTTGGGGCATTTTTTGCACCTTGTGAGCCACCGTACATCAACATACTTGGAAGTCCTGATCAGCACCGAGGTGCACGGAAAGCCAATCATAGCAGGGACTGTGTCTCACTAAAGGTTTCTTTTCTATCCCCAGTGGACTTTTTTATGCTTTTAGTTTTTTCATGGACTTTTTTACCTGCATGTAAGTCCTTTCCTTAGTTTTTGTGGAGAATAAAAGTGTTTATAACCAGACCGGACATATCTCATTCCCTCATCCGTTTGGATATCAACATTCCAGAGTGGGGCAAGTATACTATTATCGCGTGCAGATTCCACACTCCTTGGTTACAGGAGCTGTGTTTGTGAGTTTGATTATCTCACCATTTGCTCATATTCTGGCTACTACCATTTTCAGTACATATTGCACTCATGTTTTTTTCTGTAAACTTCTTTTTTCCAGGCATATACAGCACTAGATATGTGCTAAGTATCTTGCATTTATATCTACACTATTGTGTGTTTGTACACATCATTGCCATATTTGACTTTATGCACAGCTGTGAGCTGTCATTGTATTTTTGGTTCACGGCATTATTATATTGGTATATTTTCACAGTGATACACTTTATTTTAGTACACGCTGTCGTTTGTCATCGCACTCTTTTATGCATGTCATTGTTCTTTGCAATATTGTGCTTAGCTTTTTGGTAACCATAAGGGCAGTTTTGATATACATATACTGTTTGTTAGCATACAATTGTCCATGCACTGTGTGCTAATATCACTTCTTTTTTCACAAACACACATTCATATTATTTTTTCAATTTATGCTTTGAAGCAAACATGTGGCACAAAGCTATCAATAGACAGCGAGAATATGAAGAAAATGTGTGGCTATCAATGCACATATTTAGTTTACAACTAGTGCAATTGTTGGCAATTATAATGATAATGGTGCAGCACCTATTTTTCTTTTGCTGTGTATTTTGTGGTGTACTGTGATTAACCCGTTGTGGACACGAGGACGTTCCATGTCGTCATTGAGGAACAGGTAACAGTATGGAGCACCCTCCGTTAAAATGAGCGGTGGATGTGATCGATGATTGTATCCTCTGCTTAGGTGGCTTTGCTATAATGCCTTGACGTTGCGGCATTATGCAAAATCCAAACCTGGCTCCAGGGAGTGATAGTGGATGCCATATCGTAAGACACCATATCGTAAGACACCATGTCCCTCCAACACGGCACTGCCCTGGAGCCTGCAAGTGTGACAGAAATTATCAATATCACTTCCATCGATCTTTATTGTTGCTAGTGTGCCTGGGGGAAAAAAAGATGCTAGGGTTAGAATCTAGGGTTAGCGTCTAGGGTTAGATTAGGGTTAATGCTATTGTTGGAGTGAATAGGGTTGAGGTCAAAAGGTCACTGTAGGAGAAAAAGGTTAAAAAAACCCACTACTTTGAGTTATTGCCCTATGACTTCCAAAAAACAACATAAAGACATGTAAACAATGGATTTTTATAAACTCAAAACTGTCAAAGGACCTTTTTTATTTGTGTGTGTAAAGGTGTAAAATCTTTTTCATGTTTATGATTTTTTTCATAGCAATTTATGTGATTTGATAAAAATAATGGTATCTAAAGAAAACACTTTTTATGGCATTAAAAACAGTAAATTATATGTGTGAGTACAGTAAATGGAAAAAGAGGAACATTACAGCTTAACGCAAACACCACAGAAGTGTAAAAACAGCCGTGTCCTTAATTGTAAAACATTAAAAAAAAAAGTGTCCTCAAAGGGTTAAGACCTAGCTGTCATGGGTTGCAAAATCAGGCTAATCATCATGTTATATTAAAACTTTCTTTGTCATTTAACCTTTGTGATTGCTGAGTTACGATGTACAGAGCTATGCGGAGCCCTCCAGTGCAGCATCTCCCAACCTCACCCTCCAGTGCAGCATCTCCCAACCTCACCCTCCAGTGCAGAATCTCTCACCCTCCAGTGAAGCATCTACACCCCAACATGCCATCAGGAAGCATCCCGTCTCCCTCAGCTACATGCCTCCATCTGCCCGCAGCATCAAACCTTTATCCTGCCTCCCCTTCCCCCCCCCCCCCCTCTGGCATCAATACCCTTTTCTCTTCTCACCTTTCCGTCCATGACATGCCACCCCTACATCATCGGTTCTCTCTCCCTACCTGAAATGTTCTCTCTAGTATCAGTCTCCCCTGACATGCGCCCACTGCAGATTCCTTTCCTGACATTACCCCATGGAGCCCAAGCCCCCCTCTTACATGCCACCTTGTAGTATTAGTCACCCCCTCGCTGCATTATTAGACCCCCTTCTTTCTCACAGCATCAGCCTCTTTATCCCCTCACAGTAATGTGACAGTGTGTATGTATATCACAGTACAACACAACAAGTGTATCACAAGGGCCCACAACAATAAAACTCACAGTAATGTGCAGTGTGTACGTGTATCACAGACCACCAACAATAAAAACTCACAGTAATGTGCAGTGCGTCAGTGTATCACACATTTCCACAGCAGTACAACTCACAGTAGTGTGCAGGTGTACCACAGACTCCCCAGCAATGAAACTCACAGTAATGTGCACTAAGTGGGTGTATTACAGACTCAACAGCAATAAAACTTACAATAATGTGTAGTGTGTGTGTCATATAGACATCGGAAGTTGAGCAAAATTACAGCTCAAAAAAATGACTCAGTGACTGCAAAATTGTAGAAAAGGTCCAGCGCCATTAGAAAAATGTCATATAAATTTTATTGTAGTCGAAAAAATATAAAAAAGCCTTTTAGGTGGAATATAGAATTTCAAATTGCTAAGTGGAGAAGCAAGCTCAGTGATAAGACACACTGAATACTGTCTGATCACTGAGCTTGCTTCTCCACTTAATTTGATATTCTATATTCCTATCCAGAGTCATACTAACTATCTATCTGGACAAGCAAGCCTAATTTTATTTTATTTTATTTTCACTTTATTCACTATTTTTTCACCAGTTTGTTCTGTGTACACCTATTTTTAACTACTCCATTTTATCGAATACTAATAAAAGTTACGTTTTAATTTCCAGACTCCACTGATGTCCATTTAACCCCTTCATGACGCTAGGTGCTTGCGTCCCAAACGACGCAAGCACCAAAACGTCACAAATTGTTCCTGGCCACCGATCACAAGGTGATCGGTAGCCAGGAACACTCTGGCAGAGACCCGATCAGGGTCTTAATAGACCATGTGGGTCCCTGCCAAAAGATCGCGAGACCTCCGGACGTCACGTGTGACGTCACTGAGGCGTGCCCGAACCCGGAAGTTCGGGCACGGCGCGATTTAGAGAAATGGAGCCGGTGCTCGCTTTGAGCACCGGCTACATTTTCCCTGTCGGACTGAGGCCACTCAAAGTGGCCTCAGATGACAGGTGGGACCCCGCTGCAAGTGCCTGCAGCGGGATCCAAAAACAGCTCATCGCGGGGAGCCAAACATGCCGTCCTAACGACTTTAAGGCCCTTAAAGTCAGGACGGCATAGAACGTCCTAACGTCACGAAGGGGTTACATTTTGATTGCCTATAACTCACAAAAAAACAACAGAAAAACATGGAAACAAGTTTCCAAGCTTACAAACTAGAGGAAGTGAGGTACATGAGACACATAAAGGAGTGAAGAGGTCAAAGGAAAGGTGGTGCTAGTATCAATGTTGTGAATGCTTGGCGCTAGGTGGTTTTGGCCAGGGATTGATTGTGTGTGTTTTAGCTAGACGAAATACAAGCTACCAATTCCTAAGTCACGTCAAATGGTGAGTAAAGAAAAAGACAATAAAAAAAATCAACAATTGTTTTTGTATCAGTAAATGAGGTGTAAAAAAAAAAAATTCTTAATTCAAACACAAATATCTCTCAACAGTGTATCTGCCCCTAGCATTTGGGGAAAAAGACCTATATTCTTATAGAAATGCAAAATAGAACAATAGAAATCTTCTATGTCCAGCATGGGCTTGAGCCACGATGGAGTAAAATAACAAGCGCGTAGATACATACAACATACATCATGTAAACAAACAACCTCTGAATCCAAAAATGTATTTATTAAAATTTTAAAAGATAGAAAAAGATCTCACCAGTAAGTTGTCTAATGCCCTGTCAAGCTTCAACCCGTTTGAAGACTCATCTAAGCTGTTTCCAGTTCTTTTCGTATCCTTTTGCTTTTCTGGCTTTTTGTTTGTTCTCACACCTGTCCTTTGCTTTGAATCTCTCTCTCTTGTTTATTACCTATGCTCGTTCCTGCCTTAGTTTTACATCCTTATACCTTGCTCCTTTCTTGTTCAGTCACAATGTGGAGCCCTCTCTCCCTGAAGCACCTGAGTATCTTGGCTCCTCTCTCCTATCCCCATGTCCAATCTGCATTTCATCTTGTTTCTGTTCTGTTTGAATTTGCTCTTCACTGCTTGGTTTATTTGCTCCAGCCTGCAAAACTCTCGCTATCTTATCAAAGTTATGTCCTATGCCTGCTACAGAATGTCTGCAGGGTTCCTCCATTTCCCACCACGCCTGTAACTGGATACAGCAGCTGTTATCACAGGGCCTTAGAATGTGGCTGCACAAAACAGGAGCCTCAAGCTTCCGGTGGAGTGCAGTTACCCTGCACCAGGCCTTGTGACTCCTGCATTGAGGCACTCAGGGTCTTAAGTCAACCAGGACCCCGTTTGTGATATGTCCACTGAGAGCGCTATCTCCAAATATGGACTGTCCTTCATGATATGCATCCAGATCTTAGCATTAGGTATCATGCAACAACTGTTCGCTCAGATATTTGTAGATTGCCAAGTCTTTTAAGTAAAAATGGGGGTAGAAAAAAAACGTGCTATGTGCTCGCATAGTAGTATACTTCAGGGCTCATCCAAAGGTCAGATACACTATTTGGATTGAGTTATTTTGAATCAAGACTTTTTTATACTGCACATTTCCCAGATAAAGAGACTATTGTTGTATTTTTTATCATCATAATTTTTGCTCGTTTGATACACCACCTTTTGACATGATTGACTTTTATTTTTGTTATGACAGAACAGTAAAATATATTACATACACATTTACCATATGGCATATTTATGTTGCATGCAATCCCTTTCATATCATATTTAGTGGCCAAATATAACAATTCTTTAAGTTTTAAATACCTGTAAAATATGTGATCAATTTTCTTTACGGTATAAAACTTCCACAATAATTGTCTCAAGAGCCATAATTTATAAATGGAAGCATCAAACCCGTGTTACTGGTCCAATTCCTTATCTCTTCAGCATGCAGGCATACTCCACTTTGCTTACACACACCAAAATGAAGAATGAATAATGTCATTCTTTTGACAGTATTTAAAACATTTTGTCACAGAACATAGTTTAATGGGGTACCCATATTTGCACTATAATTGCTCAAACTATTCATCAACTGTGGTAAATTAAGTTGATTTACCTGGCATGCATTGTGCACAGCTTCAATTGCACAATCCTCAAAGCTTTTGTTGATGGACATGTGAAGCTTTTTAAATATCTCTTGGCCATTACAGTACATCTTAATCTGATCAATTGCTTCTTCCTGTTAAGAGAACACATAGTAAAAATATTGAAAAGCTTATTAGAGGTTAGCTCACTAGCTTCTGTTACATGATACTATCCAACCAACCAATTTATGGTTCTGAGAATGATCTGGCCACCATCAATGAAATTTATTTGTATTGTGGCATTGATGATTGTTTGGCAGTAGATGGGTTTATGCATGCACGTTATGGGAGTAAAATATCAACCAATGTGTTGGAAACTAAACAAAATAATGTAAACGAACGTTAAAGCTAGGAAATTTGCGAGTATTAGCTTTAAATAACTTTTTTTGCATTACATAAAATAAAATCTGCAAAAGTACAAACATAAGTCCAAATTCATTTTTGTATTGATTATATGTACACCACATTTTTTGTTTCTTTCGTGTTTCTAACATCACAGGTGGCTTGATATGTAAATGTTCTAATTTCAGTGGTAAATGTGTAATTTGCAAATTAAGCCACAGGTGATGTCATAAACAGGAGACACCATAGATACATTTAAAACTTATTTTATTTTGTGCATTTGCTTGCAACTCTGTTTACACACTCCATATATAATTTTTCATTACCTACAACCACAATATAAACAATTTTTAGTTCCTTTACTTTAGCATTGCTGTACATCATTTATTTCTTAGAAAAGAACAAAAAATACAACTGCTTTACCTGCTTAATTTTTTTGCGCAGTTCCATCAGAAGTGATTCTTTCCATTTCAGACTCACATTATCCCCAGAAATCTCACCAGCATAAAGAAACTGACTCCAGGACTATCAAAAGATAAAATGTTGTGTTTATAGGTATATTTATTTATTGACAAGCATATGATTTTCATCTAAGAACTAGTAAAGAATTAAAAGTGTTGATACATAGGCTAGTACAATCACAGCTAAGTTCCGATGGTCATGATTATTATAACAATAGTGTGGATTTTCCCATGGCTGTTCTAGAGGCAATATGAAACTGCTAGAGAATGGGCTATAGCAGGAGTGTCAATCTGCAGTCCACCAGTTGCTGATGGCTTAACCATAATACTCTGTTAGCGGAGAGGCTGGCATGGGAGTATTGGAAATTTAATTCTCAGCTGGAGGGCCACAGTTAGGACACCCTATTATGAGGTCTCCCTTTTTTGAAAGAGGGACGACGGCTACAACACTGTTCCTTTTCATAATGCCCATTAGTATAGACTTCAAAAAACTACCTAGTGGAACTATGAAATCTGCTCCAGACCACAAGCACCATGTAGCAGGGCACCATAGAATGTAAGTATAATATCGGGAGTTCTATCTTCTCATGCTACCAGACCTAGTCTGAAGTTATAGACTTAGAGGACATGAGCATTTACATTTGGTATTGCATCTCTGGGTCACTTTTATTTTTACTGTTGATGTGTTTGGTTTCCCATGTTGTTCCATTAATATCAGAAGAAAACACATGTAAATTGTCTAAAACTTGTCTAAAAAGTGGCTCTCAGATGACTTAGGTCCTGTGGCCACAAATCCAGCCAGTGTCAAATCCTGGTGCTTTTCCTTCCACGGTTACATGCCAAGCATGGTTTAAAATCCAACTTCAATTGGCTACCAAAAAAACATAGGCATCAATACAGGGAAGAAAGGGGGAGCAATTACACCCCCTAGGTTATTCATTGTGTGTGTCCCCCCAGCAGGGTGACCATGTGTCCCGAATACCCAGAACTGCTCTGCAATAGGAAATTATGTCCTTGGCAGCCTCAATCCGGGACAATGCAAAGTCCCGCATTGAGAACACTGAGAGGTGGAGGCCAATCAGGTAAGACTTCTCAATTTTCTGAATGGCTGAGAGTTCAGAAGCCTCTCCTGACTGGCTCAGCCCCTCCTTCACATGGAGTTCAAAGCTGCAGCTGCCTGTCAAAACTAGAAACAAACCAGTCTCGCTCTCTGACTGTGTGCAGGACTGTCCCAAGACATTGTGCTACCTGGGGTGAAGAATGAAATGCTGAAGTCATGGTAATTAAAACTAAAATTAAACTTATCAGAAAGTGATAATTTATATGCAACAGCACCTTGTCTATATGCAAAATTATATGTAATACTTTACTGGCCGGAGTATAGATGAGCCATGATTAAAATGGCCAGTGTGTGTGTGTGTGTGTGTGTATGTGTGTGTGTATCTGTGTATGTGTGAGTGACAGACTATGTGTGTGTGAGGGGGTTAAATGCTCTGAAACTGTCTGCTGGTAAATAGAGGGGTTAAATACTCTTAAACTGTCTGTCTGGTAACTAGAGAGAGTTAAATGCCCTCAAAATGACAGGCCAGTAACTAGAGGGAGTTAATTCTCTTAAACTGTTCCTGTCTGATAATGACTGTATGTATAATGTATGTTGCTGCTCAACTAAGTGACATCATTTAGTGGTGGAAATTATTAGTGCCCCACTCCCCCCAGTTTTGACTGTGGTATCATATGTGCCTCTCTATATATCGTTCCCAGGGTCGGCACCACAAACACAACTTTTATTTTGATAATATAATAACATCAACTGAAAAAATATAATATCATTAATTGCTAGTCAAAAGCATTAGCAAATATAACATACCTGCCATTCAGAGGATATTGGTTCTATCAACATATATGGCTTAAATCTGTTTTTAAAGTTTTCATTAAACCATTTTCTAGTTATGTTTAATGTTTTTTGTAAAACAATCTGTGTGTCTTGGGATTCAGCATTAAGTTCCTGTGCATCACTGGTCCCCTAAATAAGAAGAGTAAATAAATATCATTGTGGTAATATATATTATAAGAGACAACAAGTTATAGACAAAATCAAGTGGACTCTCACCTGTAATTCTGCACATCTGATTATACTTAGGATGATCTCTGCTGACAGGGCTGCAAGCTCATTGTGCATCATGAATCTTGTGTCTTGACATATAAAGTTGTAAAGG
Source organism: Pelodytes ibericus (assembly GCA_036172795.1). Lineage (NCBI taxonomy): Eukaryota > Metazoa > Chordata > Amphibia > Anura > Pelodytidae > Pelodytes > Pelodytes ibericus. The sequence continues at coordinate 110,074,943 of CM069862.1, read as the reverse complement.
TGAAGACTTTTTTCGCAACATGATTTAAGGCAGTCGGCAGTAATGGTCCTATTAATTATATTGAAAAACATTTTAATAAATAAACAAATAATCAAAATCTGTTTAAACTGAGTACACTCTCTTGGGGACACGACATATCAAAAAAAAATGGTCAATACATGTTCACCTCATGTATGTTAAATACATGTACACCTCTGTAGCAATACGTGTTCCCTAGCTGTTAGTGTCACTGGCAAGTTAAAAAAAAGAAGAAATGTCAAGTAACATAAAAAAAATGAATGTGTGTCCATTACATTTTATATTACTAGCTTGCCAAAGTTACCTTCAGAAACTATGTATGTTATGGGGTTCATCCATTAAACAGTGAATTGTGGTCAATATAGAATGGATGGAAAAAATGAACCAAGTCTTATTTTTCTATCTTAGATCAAAAGGAGTGTTTCACTCACTTATAATATTCTATCCACTCAATGTAAAACAAGGAGCTGACTGTGGTTTGGTTTACATTTATAGACATGTCAGTGTAGATCAGTTCTTTTTGGTCAGCTCACATTTGCCCCATTCATCACTGGGTGAACCTTGAAAATACCAAAACCACCAAATGCATTCGAACATCAGCGGAATGAAAACCGAACCACCCATGTACTGATCAGGACAACCACCTACCAAACAGCTCTGAGAGCTGTCAGACATTAAAACCTCTTGACAAAAAGTCTTGTCAGCAGGCTTCCATGTTGAAAATCACTCCACAAAAACACATTTTTGTTGACAAATTAATGTAGACACTAAAACAAAAATGTACTTACTTGTCTTTCAGATCTTGTATGCTCTGCAATAATTTCTTTAAAATACCTTCGATTTTCTATAAATGTAAAAAATAGTATATGGCAAAATTAATTCAAAATAAACAAAGAAGACACAGTTAAAGGGACTGTCACCTAGATATTCTTTATACTGTGAAGAACAAAAACTGGATCTGTACATTGTATTAGCAGAAATGCAAGCAAATAAAGGGAAAATGTGTTTTAAGGATCATAAAGTGCCACATTATGATGAGAAAAAAATGCTTTTAAAGAAGTTTCTTTTTTATCACTTGTGATTGTAAATTTGTAACACTACAGAATTGAACAAAAGTGACAGCTTTGACCTTGGAAGAAAATACGTTGACACAAAAATCACACAGATTTGACAGCTCGGAGGAAATGAAGACTACCGGCCACTACGCATGTGTGAGCATCTCAGCAAAGCCTGAGAGCCTGACAACTACAATTCCCATGATGCCTCCCATGTTAAGAGATGTTAGCAAATAGACTATGGAGGTAAGGGTGAGAATGAGAATAAGGATTAGGTATGCACATTTAAGCCATCCCTTTTTTGTGTTAAAATGTGTCAGAAAAAATATGAAGATTATGCTCTGCGATCTCAGGGAGGAACTGAGAACAAATCGGGCGGCAGTTCAACAAGATGTCAACAAACTTGACAAACATGTAACTACTCTCGACAGCAACCAGACGGACACGTCAAATTCCCTGGTGGAAATAAAGAAGCAAATGGGGCACATGGCCCAACAAATGTATGATCTCCACAAGCAGGTGACTGGACTTGACACTAGAGCCAGACAGCCCAGTGTTCGCATGTGGGTCATACCAGAGGCGGTAGGGCCCGCTGCCATCCAGGGGTTCGTAACTAACTGGGTTGCCTCACTGCGCCCCAGTGCAGATTCTCCTGACCAGACCATTGTTTATTTATTTAGGGTGCGAAGAGTTGTAAAAGTGTCTGTGGATGCATCTAGGGACATTGTTCTCAGGCTATGGTCCACAGCCGATAAACTACTCGCATTTTCCCATTACACCAGGACTTAAACTTTGAAAAAGTGAATTTACAGATTTATGAAGACCTACCCCCCTACCATTCGATGGAGATGGTCTAGGACTTCATTAACAAAGCATTTGAGAGGCATGAATGTGGGTTTGCCACATTCAATAAATGTACAGCACAATAGAAAGCTCCTCTCAGCAGAAGATCAGGAAGAGATGCTACGCTTCCTAGATGCCCTGGATTTGCTGCCTTTATCCACGCAACTCCAACCTGCGGCCAGTCTGGCTGAAGAACCAATGGGCGATGATCAAGCATGAAACTGAACGCCATTTAACTCTCCGTAACACTATGCAACACCGCTATAGGTGTCTATTTCTTTATGCTGACTGCTCCCTGGAGACTTGTTGACCCCGTTGTTCATACCCAGGTTGATCCGGTTACACCCCACAGCTCTCAGGGCACCATTCCACAATTTCAAAACGTGCACAAAAAATGTTGATCCACAAGCCCCTCCATAAGATTTTACTATGCATGTTTTGGAGCTGAAGGGTGAAATCACAGAAATAAAAGACAAAATGGTGAATCAGAATGAACTGATAGAAGATGTACAGAGTGAAGTGAAACTACTAAAAACACAAAATGCACTCCTGAAAACAATGTCTGTTATTTTTATTTTGATATTCTTGACTTGTGAGGATAGTGCACATAGAAACAATATGCGAGTCAAAGGAATCCCTGAGGATGTCATACAAGATAAATTAGAGGAATAATTAAAAGAATTCCTGCTACAATTTCTAACGGCCCATTTGAAAGCTGGCACAGAATCCGTAGACCCCCAAATATTAACCTGTCCGAACCCAGAGATGTAATCATGCGCTTTACAAATGTGGCTCTAAAAGACTCATTAACACAAAAAATGTGGTTCAATAAACCAAAAGACCCAAGATTTGTAGCTCTAACCCCTTAACCTGACCTATTACTCGCAACGAGAAACAATAGGAGAATTTCAGAGATATGACAACCACCCTCAGAAACAAAGGGATACCCTACAGATGGTGCTTCCCAACCAAGATACTGATTTCGTACAATGGGGAATACCATATAATAAGTGACCCATTGGAAGACTTAGCCAAACTGGGCTTGTCCTGTGACACTAGAGTTTTACCCCAAATTAGAGAAACCCTTGACAAAAGGGGAAGGATGAAGGGAATTGGGAAAGGAACAAAAAAAAATGGCTATGAATAGGAGCAAATAAAGAGGGAATTATATGAGGCTTAGAGGGTGAAGAGAGAAGGTTTTTGTTTGTTTTTTGCCTCCGTTGGAGATAAAAACACAAATATATTAACACCAGGAAAGTAAGAGAGAAGAGTAAGATAAGGGGAAAGATACATAAGTTGGGTAGGTAAAGGAAGTTTAAAATATATAATTAAGCATGGGGAAAGGTGAACAATCTAATTAGAATAACCAAAGAACATAATATAACGAATCACGGTATGACTAAATTAAAAAGTCTAGATGGGAGGGATAGGAACCTGAAGAGTTCAAGATGTTTAGAAAAAAAAAAAGTATTATCACCAAGTTCATAAAGTAATGAAGAAAGGAACTAGAGGGCACTAAGGGAATCAGTACACAAAGCGATAGAAAGTCTGAACAAAGTTAAAAATAACTAGCACATTTTTAAGGACACTTAAATTAAACAATAGTTAATTTCTGATTTTCTAACTACTCACTCCCCTCGGCATACCTTCTTGCTTCAATCCTCTACTCTTAGCTTTAGCCAGAAGTAAAGAAATAGAACCGTAAGTCCTACCCTATCCTCTAATATCCGTCAGCAACTGGAACCTAGCCTCTGAGTAACGAGTTAGGGAAAGCCAAAAGACGAGTCTTATGGCAGAAATAAATGTTAAAAGGGTATGCATGTTGAGGTATGAATGTACTGTTCTGTGGGGGGGAGAAGGGGTTAGGAGGAGGAGGTAATGAAGAATCAATGACTATTAAGGTCATATCAATAAATGCCCAGGGCCTCAATATGCCACAAAAAAAGAGGCTATATATATGACCTGAGGGTAAAGAACAATTTGGATATATGCTTTGTACAAGAGACACACTGGAAAGCAGAGGAGGAATCCCGGTGGAAATATTCTAGATTTCCAGTAATTTTTAAGGCCAGCCTCATTAATTAAAAAAGGGTCGCAATAAAATTTTCAGAAAAAGCAAAATTTAAATCAATAGTAGACATAAAAGATCCCCGGGGCCGTTACCTAATCTTAGCATGTAAGATCAATGATGTGTGCTATACTTTAGTAAACATATATGGTCCAAACGAATATTCACATTTTTTTTTTTTAAAAGGTATTCACCCAAATAGACAAAGTTAGGAGAGGTACTCTCTTAATCTCCGGGGACATGAATATAGTTCCCGATATTACAATGGATAAAACCTATAAAAGACCTGATAAGAACTCAAATAAAAGAAGTAAGAATAACAGCGGCTCCTATCAGGACGTTCTGCTTGAGTTTGATCCTTTAGATGTTTGGAGAACTCAAAACCCAAACAAACAAGATTATACTCGAGGATCGATCGTTTCTTAACCAAGGGTTATAATCTGAAAAATTTTAAAAACTCAAGAATTGATCTAATTACATGGTCAGACCATGTTTCTATATTCTTGGAAATTACTTAAAGAGGACAGGATGAAAGCAGAGCACCCTGGAGACTCAATGATGAACTCCTACAAAAAGAGGATAATAGGAACCACTTACTTAGTCAAGCAGAGGAATTTATTCAAACGAACAATAATGGGGAAGTAACTGGTGTGCCTTAAATGTTACATGCGAGGCATCCTAATAAAATTAGGGGTAAAAAACAAGAAAGCCAAAAGGGAAGGCTCTCACAGATTTATACATTGGTTTAGCCAATCTGGAACAGGAAAACAAAAAAAAAGTTACACCAGAGGGAACCTCTCAAATCCAACAGATCCAATTGGAAATAAAAAAAAAACTAATTGGAAAACAAAATAAATAATACATTCATAAGAATGAAACAAATTCCTATCAAGAAAACTCAAGTTCAAAATAAAACCCAGACTATCAGAAAAATAATCATAGCAGATAAAATAAATCTCTCCCCAGAGGACACAGGAAACGCATTTGCGTCATATACAATCTACAGAATAAGAAAATACCCGCTAGGGACATTAGGGGATATTTAGAAAAGGTCAATCTCCCAAAAGTAGAAAAGAATGATTTGAAAGAACACAACGTTAACGCCGGAGGAGATAGCTCGGAATATTAAAAATATAAAAGAAGGGAAATCCCATGGGCCGGACGGGTTAACTTACAATTTTTTAAGATTTAACAACCAACTATAACCCCTCTGTTATATAATTTATATAGTGAAATGGTGGCTGGAACACCATTCCCAGCAGAGATGCTACAAGCAAGCAAAACTCTGATACTCAAACCCAAAAAATATAGAAATTTTGTTAACAATTATCGCCCAATATCATTACTGAACATCGATATAAAAATATTTTCTAAAATACTGGCGGAGAGGATGAGAGGTACATCCAGACCAGTCTGGGTTCATAATAAATCGGGAAGAGGGAGACAACATACGCAAGCTATTGCACCTTATACAGGCAAGTAAAACTGGTACGAGGCCGGTGGCTTTCATTGCCCTGGACGCCGAAAATGCCTTCGATAGTTAGCTGGGAGTAACGATCGCGAAAAACACTCTGCCGGTGCTGGTCTATTTCCTCGATGTCGAGGAAACCGCCAGCACTGAAATTCGAGCGCTCCGTGTGCGCCATATTGCAGGAGAAGCATGCTGTGCCCTCTTGTGGTCAGAGCTTCAGAAGTGGGGAAAAAAACACTTCTGTCGCTCTGAACATGTTGCTTGAATGCCCTTAGAGGCAGTCAGCAACATTGCAATGAAGAAGAAAAAAAAGACTTCATTATCTTAAATCTAGGATTAGGGTTAGATTAGCTGTTAGAGTTAAAATTAAATTAGGGTTAGCATAAGGGATAGGGTTCAAATTAAATTAAAATATATTAAGGGTTAGCGTTGGGGTTTAATTTAGGGTTAGGGTTAAATTTAGGGTTTGGGTCAGGGTCAAAAGGTCAATATAGGGGAAAAAAAACACGATTTTTAGTTTTTGTCCCATAACTCGCAAAAAACTGCAGAAAAACATGGAAACATGCAGAAACATATTTCTGAACTCGGGACAACATTTAGAAACTATTTAGACAGGGTCTTTTTTTAATGATTGTATTTGTGTAAATTATATTTTAGGTCAAATTTTTTTCATCATATTTTATGATTGTTTTTGTGTAGTAAATTATAAGATACGATGAACATAATGGTATCTAATGAAAGCCCTTCTTATGACGATAAAAACAACATATAATTTGGTTGGGTACAGTATGTGAGAGAGAGGAAAATTACAGTCAAGGTCAAAATGTCTTGTCACTAAGGGGTTAATCACAGTATTTAAATATATGGAAGAATTTAGTAAACTCACTAATTACAAACTCAATTTGAAAAAAACACAAATAATTCACTATAATATTGAACATGATATTACAACTGCAGGCCCTAAAAGACATGTATCCCTTTAATTGGTCCAAAAATGAAATGACATACCTAGGAATTAAGTTAAGCTTCAATTGGTACAGCATAATCAATAACAACAACAACACCTTATACCAGGAAGCTAAACAAAACATAAGTGGGGTAATATCTATATCTCTTGGATTGGGAGGATTAATGCCATCAGATCATATTTAATCCCAAAATTAGAATACATTACCACTAACAGTACCTAAAAAAAACCTACAAGAATTCCATAAGTTATTTATTAAATTTGTATGGGGATCATGTAAATCCAGAATATCTCCCACTAACTTATCCAAAAATCTAAAAGAAGGAAGAATGTCGTTCCCAGACGTATTTCTTATTTATGATTCTATTTTATTACCCCACCTTATGAAATGTAAATTTTGGGATCAAGACAATTGTCTATGGGTAAGATATGAAAGACAAATACTAAATAATATAAATCCAATTTCCTGCTCTGGACAGAAAGTTTGATAACTCCTCCCCCCGGGCTTCCTGTGCCTGCTGCTCACCAGGCAGCAGAAGGAGACGCATGTGAGTAGCCATGGTTGCTCCTTACAGCTACTGCTGCCTCCTCTTCACTAGGGGGAGCCTCAGTGACCCCACCAAACCCTAAATGCAGGATCTAAATGGAGGGAAAATGTCCTGCTTGCAGATTAGTGTGTATGTATGTATGTGTTATCATTTACGTGTATAGGTATGCGTTTGTACATGTATATGAGAAGGAAATCATGTGTTAATGTGTGTCAGCATAAGTGTGTGCAAGTGTGTGTGTCTGTATTTGTGGGTGAGTAAGTGTGTTTGTGCATGTATGTGTCAGCATATATGTGTGTACATGTGAATGTGCTTCAACATATTGGTGTGTTAACATGTGTATGTATTTGTGGGGGAGCATGTGCGTGCTTTAGTATATGTGTATGTCAAATATAAATGTTTATGGACCTTGAGCCAAACATTTTCCTTTCTTACACAACGTTTGATACTGGCTCCTAAATTTAAATCAAATATGCCAAACCTTGTTTTGTGATATGTATATTATTCTAGCCTTGATTCATTAACGGTTAACAGTTATTCACCATATCCTGGGAGTAATATCCTCTTACCATAGTAATGTTCACATATTGAATTGTAAGTTTCTTATTATGTATAAATGTGTATAAAATATATACATATATATATATATATATATACACGTTGCAGGAGCTATAAATGTATGAACACTATTTTATGTACTGTCACTTGACAATTTTCTCATTTGGAATGGATTCACTTTAATTGATACATGCCCATTGTGATTTATGTTTTGTAGAAAACTGCACTTTATTCGCTGTGTTTATGGCTTACACATAAGGGACTGCACATAAATTCTGAAAAGCCAGATCAAAAAACGTACTTACCTGTCAGTCTCTTCATTTACCGGTCAGAGCACTTTGATTGGTTGGCTTAAACCAACCAGAGTGCTCTGAGCTTAATTGCAGGGTGGGGCAAGGCTTTATAAGCCTTCCCCTGCCCTGCAGAGCTCAGTCTGCACGGGGCCCTCCATGGGCAAAGATGGATTATTTTTTACCCAGTGGATTATTTTATTTATTTATTTTTAACAGTTGTGGTGCGTATTATGGACTTTTTTTTCCAAGTTCGGCCAAACCCGAACATCCAGGTGTCCGCTCAACTCTAATCATGGGTAAAATTCTCAAAATGGATGCTGGGGATAAACACCTGCTTTTATTTTTATATACAATTAATTCAAACATAGAAAAAAACAAACCCAGTGGCAAATGTGTTATATTTGTGTGTGTTTTAAATGCACAGGTGATCTAGTTACATTTTATGTAAGTGGTAGTGTCCCTTTAATTTATGAAATATAATAAAACAGTTAGCTTTATTTTTATATTGGAGTGCAGCAACTGTATTTATTAATAAGAATTTGAAGCGACGTCAGCACTCTGGAGCAGGTTACTTGACACGATTTACAGCCACTGGAATGAACACTGCATAGTTTTAATACAATATTCCACCCAACAAATATATGGGGGGCATGTGTATATACCCATTACAACACATTTTCTCTATCGTTGGGCTGAATAGGTTAACCTTTGACTCAAGAGGCACCTCAAAATAAGCATTGGGCAACATCAACATAAAATCAGTGCCAATGCTGATTAACTGGTTGCACTTTTGTTACAGGACAAAAGCCCTCGAGTATTGCTTAAAATAACATCAAAGGAAACCCAGTGGCTTTGGGGGGTCACAGAGAACCCAGAAAAGTGGTGTTTTTTAAACAATGCTTGATACCATTGAATAAAGTAGGAACATAGTGATTTGCACACAGAAGGTGGAAAAAGGCTCACTGTACGGCCACCTTAGCATGATGTAGGGCAATGTTTCACTAAAATACTATACTGTATGCAGTATAATGTAAAGACACGTCAAGTTTATGCTCTTCCACGTGTCACAACATTGGGATCACGCGATATCCTGAAGGGCGCTTGCTAACTCTTAAAAAGGAAAGGAGGAGAAGAAAATTAATTTGCCCCACTGGGCTAGTCAACCAACGTTTGTGATTTTGTGCAATTCTGTGAGTGTATGTAAGTTTACTACAACATGTATGTATGTATGTATGTAGTATGTAAGTTTACTACTACAGTACTATACTAGATGGTACAGTAATGACTATTAGAGATGGGCAAAACGAACATTTTCGTTTCGCTTTCGTCCATTCGGACGAAAAAATTATTTATTTCGTCCAAAACTAATTTCGTCCATTGCTGCATTCGTTTCAGACGAAATTCGTTCATTATTTTCGTTTCGTTGGAAAATAATTCACCTATTGGAGAATTCGGTTCAAAGAGTCTAATTAATACAAATTTTATTCGAATTTTATTCAACTTGTATTCGAATTTCATCCACTACCTTATGCTATTGAGATGTTGAAATTCGTCTCTTTCATCCAAATTCCCCAACCTTATACTATGTATTGAGTGAAATGTTCATTCATACGAAATGAATAGTGAAATGAATGCAGCAATGGACGAAAATGGCCTCACTTCAATAGTACAAGGTTGGAGAATTCAGTTGAAAGATTCAAAATTTTCGAATTTCATCCCTTACTTATGCTATTGAGCAGTTGAAATTGTGGTTGGGAAATTTGGGTATAGAAGCTTATGGACATCATTTTGTTGAAACCAAACAAGCAGAAACATAGAAAGTAGAATTTAAGTGGTGTATATGTATACCCAAAAGTGTGATTAAAATAATATTAATAAAAGTGTATAATTTTTTTTTTTAATTGTTGCATATTAAATTTAAAAAAATAACAGGAAATGGGTTTGTTTCATTTTTTTCCCTTGCTGTCATTCTCTGTACTTCACAATCAGTATGTGAAGTACAGGGAGTGAATTGAAGGGAACTCATGTAGATTGTATTACTAAGAATTTTGATCATTATGGATGTGAAATATATTACATGTTAAAAAAAAGTTTATAAATTTCACATCTATAATTATCAAAATGTTTAGTAATACATTATACAAAATTGACAAATGCAGACAGACACACAGCATTGATTTTTTTTTAAATCAAACTAAAAGCAATTCCCCAATGTTACATTAGTAGTATAAACCAAAGAAAAACAAAGTTACCTGCGCTCTCTCCTTTATCCCTATGTATTTTCAAACAAATGGAGGTTTTTTAGTTACCTCCAATGGCCATGAGAGGATGAGCCCACCTGCCAACGTCAAGGCAGACCCCCCTAGGTGGGTCCTAACTCTAACCATTCACCTTGCTTCTTTGAGCCTCTGGCAAAAATCTCTAATGAGACAGAAAGGGGTGTTTTTTATATACACCCCTATACATTATTAACCCTTAATAGGGAACACATGGGATGGGCGGCTGCATTGTAACAAGGCTGAGTAATACAAAAATGGATACAAATGCAGAAAGAAAAGTCCTGCGCTCACTCCCATCACTGGGCGGCTGCAATGACTACAGTACACATCAGCCCCAATATATAGTAAAAACCAAAGAAAAACAAAGTTACCTGCGCTCTCTCCTTTATCCCTATGTATTTTCAAACAAATGGAGGTTTTTTAGTTACCTCCAATGGCCATGAGAGGATGAGCCCACCTGCCAACGTCAAGGCAGACCCCCCTAGGTGGGTCCTAACTCTAACCATTCACCTTGCTTCTTTGAGCCTCTGGCAAAAATCTCTAATGAGACAGAAAGGGGTGTTTTTTATATACACCCCTATACATTATTAACCCTTAATAGGGAACACATGGGATGGGCGGCTGCAATGTTTTTCTTTGGTTTTTACTATATATTGGGGCTGATGTGTACTGTAGTCATTGCAGCCGCCCAGTGATGGGAGTGAGCGCAGGACTTTTCTTTCTGCATTTGTATCCATTTTTGTATTACTCAGCCTTGTTACAATGCAGCCGCCCATCCCATGTGTTCCCTATTAAGGGTTAATAATGTATAGGGGTGTATATAAAAAACACCCCTTTCTGTCTCATTAGAGATTTTTGCCAGAGGCTCAAAGAAGCAAGGTGAATGGTTAGAGTTAGGACCCACCTAGGGGGGTCTGCCTTGACGTTGGCAGGTGGGCTCATCCTCTCATGGCCATTGGAGGTAACTAAAAAACCTCCATTTGTTTGAAAATACATAGGGATAAAGGAGAGAGCGCAGGTAACTTTGTTTTTCTTTGGTTTTTACTATATATTGGGGCTGATGTGTACTGTAGTCATTGCAGCCGCCCAGTGATGGGAGTGAGCGCAGGACTTTTCTTACATTAGTAGTATGTCTGAAAGATGTGGAATTTGTCCATTCATTCAATTTGGCTTTTAGGCGGTTGTGTCTAATGCTAATAGCATTGCAATTCTAAAATTAAAGTCGAAATTGATCCGAATTTGAGTCTATTGACTAAAATTCGAATTTGGAGGTCGACCTCCAAATTCAAATTTTATTCTAAATGTGTAAAAATAAAGCCGAATTGCCGGATTCCACTGATCAGATCAAAGTCATAAGACAGTCATTATTCATTTAGGATCAGTTTTCTTCTGCATAGCATAATGTTATTCAGAATAAAAACTAATCTGATATGAATACTGAATGTCTGATGTGATTACTATGTTCTGTGGAATTTGTCACTTCGCATGAATTCAACACTTTTCGACTCTATTTCACCTCTATTTCGGTTTATGTAATAGCATTACATACAATAACCTAAGCCGAAATTGAGACAAAATTCGAATTCGACATATCAGAATGGATGTCAGCATCTGAATGGACGAATGATTTTCATTCATTCGGATTTCGTTAGTTTAGAATGTTCCTTATTCGTTATTCGGGCGAATGGACGAAAATGCTATTAACGAATGCACATGTCTAATGACTATAGCCTGGTTAGTTCAGCGACAGGGGGTTTAGTGTGGCCATTGGCAGTTATGTAATTGAGCCCACTAACTCATGTTCTCTTGGGGCCTTGTTTTGTAGGCCATGCTATAGGAATTCCTAAAGTACATACATTCTAATTAAGGGAATGGTGAATCTGGCCCAACAGAATCAGTTGGATGTGGGACACCATGCCACTGTTGAAGCAAATATGTTGTCTACACTGGAAATAATCTCTTTAAATAATCATGTATTCATAATAGTTAAGTAAAACAGAGGAGAGAGAGCAAATAACACTAAAACAAAACAAAAAAGGGTCTTAAGTGTTTCAAACCCAAAAGGGTTGTTTGTCATATGCATCAACACTATTGACTGACTAAGTGGCGTGTTACGTCGTGAAATTATTTTTGCTCTCTCCTCTATTACAAATACATGGATGTTAATATGGATTATTTATAGTGCAAAAAGTTAATTTGCTTCCTCAGCAGCATGGTCTGTTGTACCTGACTTTTAAGGGAATTATTAAAATGTATCTCTACCTTTGTCTAACAAAAAATTGCTAGAATTCAGCGTTAAGCAATTAAGATAATTGAGAAAACACATGGAATATAAATGAACACATGCAATTTAGAACAAACCTCATATTTCCCATAAATCACTTTTGGAAATTTATATAAACATGCTATAAGGCCATCCAAAATAGTTATGGGAATTTCCTCCAAAAATTTCTGCATGTCATCCATTGGTACCAGAAACAGCCACGACCGGATCAAGGCTCTATCTGCCTGCAGCAAATGTTTCTTATTTATCATCGATGGAAGAAGTTCCCTGTTTGAAAAGAAGTATTAAGGTTTAACAAAGCCAAGACTTTTTTAACTGGGAATACTAAAAAATATAAAAAACTTAATAATTCAATAACAGCTACTATTACAGGTTAAGTTATTCAAATATGTTTTCAAATTTTGCTACAATTTGCAAATTCCACACACACCTGGAATTTAATGTATCTTATTGGTGAAATTGATCCGTTATCCAAAATGATTAGTTATCCAAAATACTTCTGGTCCCAATCATTGTGGATAAGGGATTCTCAATCTGTACTGCAAAGATAAATTATTGGTAGCTTTATAATGAATCAAATATACCAACCTACTATATATCATTTACTAACATTAATAAAATTGGCCAAAATACACAAATGTAACAACAAAATGCAAAAAAATAAAAAAAAAACTCTAAAAACTACCTACCCTTTGTTGAAACGCTTTAATAAAGTATCATATACAAGTCCTTCTAACCCAGCCCAAACATCTTCTTGGCGGGAGTCACTCTGATCAGACAACACAGAAAATGTGTGAAGCAATGGCAGAACCCAAATCCACTGGTCAATGTCTTGGTCAATGCAGCTTTGACACAAATGCTTCAAGAGTATATCCATGCTGTCAAAAAAATAAATTAGAATTCAATCAAGGTCTCAAACATAAATTAGTGCACAATTGAAAATGGGCTTTAAAAGAATTTACTTTTTTTCCCACTTGTATTTACAGTACATATACGAAACAACAGAGAAATCGAGGTCCTTTTACTACAGACAGCTCTTCAGTTGGTACCAAATAGTATACATGGATAGTCTGTTATTATGTTTATACATCGATGTGTAAGCCCCTCAGCGTGTAAGTCCATGGCGTTATCCAAAATCATACATAACCTCATATAATACCGTACTTGACTTTTGTCATGTCGTCAACCTTTGAAGTTTAGCATATTATATTTAAACTTGATTGTTCACCAATTTAAGTGTATGGGATAATGTAAATTCATCTAGAAATTACCCTGATGTAGTACCAAAATGTCTTCCAAAATTCTATTCTGCACCTAACACTCAACTCTTACATCAAAAGTGGTGGGATAAAACTAAAATCAAAAAAATAAAATACATCCCTCTGAGCATATTGTGATCCAGGATAATCCTTAAATAAACATTATATAAATAAGCCATAAAAAAACCCATAAATAACAAAGTCTTCCCAACAATAGTGCTAACAGTAGAGAGTCAAATATATAAAAATGTCAGGGATAAATATCCTGTGGTTTAGGTGATCCTCCAGAAAGAGTAAGGGAAGAGAATTCGGAATATGTTCCCTTCTCTTCACCATCCTTTTCCAAAAACCTGTATCTGACAAAAGAGTATGGCGGTGAAAGGGCTCAGGGGGGTATTCGAAAGATAGGTTCCTTGCCTTTGAGGAGCTGGGCATATACCAAGCAGAGTCCTGGAATGCCAGTTTGATTTATGACCTGGTTTCAAAATGTAATGAATTAATGTAAGGTTCCCATGTTTTAAAAACTTTCCACGTGACCTCTAATTTGGAGTGCTGAGCAGCAAGCCAAGACATAAAATAATTGGGCTTTAAAAAGGACCATGGTCAGGTCAGAGAGCACAATATACTGGTGTAGAAAGGTCTTGAGGGCCACTCAAGAGAGATTATATGTGTAAGTTGTAAGGTGTGAACATGGGAGGTGTACTCAGGTGATAATAATTGTAAAGATGGGAGTGTAGAGGGACTTTCGATTTTTTAACACTGATTTACTAAAATGATGAACTGTTGGGAATTTAAATTAGTAAGTCGTTTACTGAGGACAGAGAGAAAGCATATAAATAATTGTTTTTTCTGTTTATACCAAGGGTGGACCAATAAGCACCACCTGCAAGTTGATTTTACAGAACTGTTACTGCAAACATGGCATTGGTTGAGGCTTAAGAAATTGAACGGACCAGATAGTTCACACATAAAGGTACTTAAATACCTAAGCTTAATAATGTCAAGACCATTATTTTTGATCTTTTAGGTTTCGTACAGTTAGGGTACAGTGCTAAAACACTGGCATAAGACAGATGTGTTGTCTATATTTAAAACGGGATCAACATCCCTGACTGGCAAAGACATGTTGACATTATTATTATTAAATTATTGGAGGTTTGCTGAATGTATGAATTCAAGAACAAATCCTGAATCATAATACAACTAGTAGGAGTCAACATGTAAAGTTATGCATTTTGGGGAAGAGAATAATGCAGCAATCTACTAATGAGAAAGATTTAGGAACAATTATAGACAAAAGACTTAGCAACAGAGCACAATATCCGTTGGCAGCTGAAAGATTATTGGCATACAGTAAAAGGGTAGTAACTGATAGTAGGAGGATATCAACTTGCTTCTTTACAGGTCAATGGTAAAACTCCACCTTAAACATGCAATGCAATTCTGGGCACTAGTCTACTAGAAAAAGTGCAGAGGAGGACTGGATGGATGATCTTAGCTATGAAGAGAGTATACACTAACAAACATGGTATACTAGAGGGCATATATTACCTGAAGCATTCTCTAACTTGTCTTTTATTTCAATTTAGCTCTATAGGCATGATTTTTGCCACTTGGTTTTGAGTTCACTGTTTAGTGAACAGAATTATTTGATTGTGATTCTTATAATGGGGATCCTCGGTAAAGAGGAAACAATGATGACAAACATAGATATGACATTATATATTAATTACAGGTTTTATTCACTAATAAGTAAGTTGTGATGAATGGGCAGCTTTTCCACTAATCTATTAAATCTCCAAGCTATTTTTGTCTATATATATTCAATTGTAATTGAGTTTTCAGTTTACCAACCAACAACTGTTTAGTGACTAAACCTCTGTTTATAAATATTACACATTCTTAGCTTACCCCATTTCTCTTGAAAAAACAGTCTTGATGTTTTCAAGATCCTGAAGTAAATGTTCTCTGGGCTTTTTCTCCAAACACAAAACACAGCATATTTGTGCTAGCTGCTCCTTGGTGTGAGACATATTATATCTACTAACTACAATAAGGGAAACCAATCCAGCCACCAGCCTGTTTTTAACGAGAGCGTCTTCTTGTACTTGTTGCTTGTCTAGGAAGGGACTAATAATCCTACTCAAGGCTTTCCAAATCAACTTTTTTATCTAAATTGGAGAAAGGAATAACATAATAGTCACCAGGACATGAGTGAGATACAAGAAAACTGTGAGACAAATATAAAATCAGCTCTGTAAAAGTCTGTAGTGACCTTATAAATGCCAAAACATAACTGTATTCTAATCTATAAGTGAGCATAAAATATATTTAGTATAAGTAAGCTGAAACATATCTTGAATTATATATTACCTAGCTTATTTTTTTGTATTTTGAAAATGGTTTTAATATATATGAATTGCCCTTATTTTTTATTTAAAACAACATTTTTTCATATTACCTGAGTTTCTCCAAATTCATGATTCCACTTCCTGATTCCTTGCTTGTCGACAAATACTTTAGACTCCGTGTATACAAAATAAAATTGTCTTAGTTGATTAATAAAACTTGACAAGTTAGTGGCATCAGGGGTGCTTAAGATACTAAAGATACTATCTAGCATGATCTCTCCTGCAATCTCTTTCGCTGTAGAAATGTCTTTGTATCTATTGAACATCATCTTTTTCAGTGTATTGATAAAACCTGTGTTTTCTTTCATGCAAATATCATCGTATTGATGCCATTCTGAAAAGGAAAATAATAATATAGGTAACACATTTAAATCAAAACAGCAAAGCAATCGTTTAATGATTTTATGTAGTGTAATGTATGAACAAGCAAACTTTGTTCATCGTTGGAATCCTCAAAGGTGCCAAACTCAGCAAGAATTTTTTTTTAGAGACACCCACTGTTTTTGTATGACAGAAACCTGTTTCTAACAAGTATGAAGTATGAAACTATAGAACAAGTGAGATCAGGGAAGCAAGAACCCAACCAAAAGCTTAACACAAGAATAGATGTTCCACCACCTCTCTTCTGGCTTTACAGGGCCCACAAAAGAACACCATAGAGAAGATGAAAAACAGCACACAGTACTGATCCAGAAATGTTTTAGGGTTGACTGTTTAATATACCGTTATAGAAGTGATACAAGATGAATAACATTTTATTAGGCGCTAAAATATGCAGCAGGTGAGAGTTGGTACCGTGTTAGTCATAGAAACACAGCAAACAAGTAAGAGTCAAGTTGGTATCTTTATTGGCTAACGGAGTAGGTTTTGAATGCAAACTTTACAAGATCTCTCTGTTCTCTTCATCACGTATGTTATACAAAAAAAATATGAAAAACATTTTTTAAAGTGGAACTAAACTTTATCTTTAATATTTAAGTATTTATATGCAATTATTAATCTAATGTATGTAGGCTTGGCTGCCATCTTGGATTTTGCCGTTTCTTTTTCTTCCACAGACGCACAGAGTATTTTGAGCACACGCTGTCAATACATCTTTGCCTTTTTTTTTCATCTGCTCACTGATTAAACCAGAAGCGTGCGGTTCCTCCTGTGCAGATTCATGGAAAATTTAGTTCCCATTGAATCTGCTGGATGAATGATAGGGTGCGGGTGTGTAGTCATAGTGCATGCGCATACACGTCGTCATTGCGAATGGGCACACACGCTGCTTATTACAATTCGTCTGTCATCGCAATCAGCATGGAACACAGGAAGTGTTGGCTATGCTATGCAAATGGAACAAATCGTACACAGTTGTGTCAGCGACACAACTGACCCTGCAGCAGAGCTAAGGGGTCATGAAAGAAAGAAGGAGGGGCTGGGGACACTGCAGATAAGAATTTCCTACAAGGAAGTCCCCCCACACCCCCCAAAAAAATGCTTTAATTAAATTAACTAATGACTCAGTGTTGGGTCTAAAAAAAAAGTTTAGTTACACTTTAAGTACAAAGTACACATCACATTATTAAACCCTTGCTGACCTTGGATGGACTAGGTCTGTCCTGTCTGAAAAAGCATTGCTGAAATTGGACGGACATAGTCCGCCCTGCGGTTAAACGAGTGGTGTTTGCAAAACGTTAATGCTTTAATGCCTCAGGATCGAGGCATTAAGCAACACCGAAATCCAGTGCCTAGGGCACCCATGTTCTACTTCTTGTGGGTAGAGTGTCGGAAGTGAAACATTTTTTTAGCTGGAACATGGAATAGGAGAGAGCAGCTCAGTCTGATGTCTCTGCCGCAGTGTCTATTTTGGCCAACATGTTCTCCCACTGGTGTCCCTTTCCTTTTGCTATTGATGCTGGATCTGCATTAATTAAATATCATGCACACATGTTAAGGTATACCATATTGGATGATTTGCAGGTGAAGGCACCATTGAACTTATGGTGCAATTGTGAGTTTGGTATAGGGACCTTGTCCATGGTGTAAATGTGTGAGCATGTTTTATAGTGTTTTTGTAGGCAGGGAGAGGTGCTTTTTTTTGTGTTTTTAAGAAATATATGTTACCATCAGTTGTTTCCTTAATCTGTCATCAGTGTGTAATGTTGTTTTAATATCTTGCATAGAACTTCAACTTGGGGGTGGTAGGTGACCAACAGTGGCACACTGCTTCCTTTAAGCTGTTCTTTATACCGCATCCATTTTTTCGGTGAATGTTAGTGGATCTCTGTATCTGGATGCCAATAATCCAGCACTGTTACGGTCTCCGCTGAGTTTCTGGAGGTGTTTGTTACATTCTGCATTATCCGAAGAGGTGCAAAATGTGTTTAGGGTTGAAGCTGTTTGTCAGGTAGGTTGGGCTGTCGAATTGTGTTACAGGGATGTGTGAATGGAAATGTTTTTAACAGCGTTAGTGGTGTCATCCAGGAATTTGATTTCTGTGGGTGAATGACCAATTGTGGGGTTAATGCTCGGGTGACATGCATATAAAGGCCAGACCATAAGATGCAAAAGAATCTGTTCTGATACAGCACGCGATGAAATACACTCTCAGAGGAGACTTTATAAAACAGAGTTACAGTTCCAGGGTTATTGACAGCCAGATACAGAGAACCACCAATATTTCCGGGGGAAAAAACTGCTGCGGTATAAAGAATAGCATAAAGGAAGCCAGATGCCATCTACCATTCCCAAGTTGAAGTTCTACACAACATATCAAAATTACTTCAGACAATGTTACATACTGATGACACTCTGGAAATTATTACCACAGCCTCCCTTACGCTCCTTCAGACAGCCCCCTATCTATGGTAAGGCGTGTCCGGAACAAAAACAAAAATAGCACCACGCCCTGATTACAAAGAAGGCATAAAACTTCCGCACATATTTGCACCATGGACAAACTCACAGTCACACCATAAGATCAACGGAGCCTTCTCCTTCAAATCATCCAACGTGATATATCTACTCATGTGTGCAAAATGTCCAACAGCTCTCTATGTGGGTAAAATAGGCCCACCAGTGCATACAATACAAGATTTAATTCACACAGATCCACCATCAATAACAAAAGGACAGATACACCAGTGGAGAACAATTTGCCCAAAATGGACACTGTGTGAGAGACATCAGACTGACTATGATTAAATTACTGATTAAAAAGACTGTTCCAAACTCAGAGGGAGAGGAATATATGGGAAGTTTCAATCTAATTCTTTAAATGTTGGCCTTAACTAGAACAAATAATTTGTCAAACCAAACATCCAAAGGCCATTAGAAGTGTGAATACTTTCTGACACCTCCAGAGAATGATTTCAATCTACATCTCATTATACCACCTCTGACTGATCAAATAACTTAGGCCTGGACTAAGCGGTCTATCTGCTCTCCATTCTTAACACTGTGATGTGTATGTGTACTTAAGACATTTTCATATTCATTTTGTATAACATGCATGATGAAGAGATTGGAGAGGTCTTGAAAGCTTGCACTCTAAATCTACTCAGTTAGCCAATAAAATGGTACCAACTTGGCTCTATTTGTCCAAAATGTACAGCAGTATTCACTGCCCTGTAGTGTACGTTTAAAGACAAGAAAACAAAACGATGTTCCTGTATTACATAGAATGTCTTACCTCTATTTATCACATACTCTGAAGGCATGAGTAGACAACGATTCACATGAGATTTGTCAGGACCCTCAACAAAATAAATATATTCAAACTCCGGTCTCTTGCTTGTACGCTCAATCACATACTTGTATGGAATGCCCTTGTCCAGATTTTCTTTATGGATTTTAACATTGCCTTCAAACAGAAATCCATGATGCTGTAGAGCCCTTTATAAAATACAAGAATAAGTGAACTTAAAAAAAAAATCAGCAGGAATTCATGAGCTAAACAAATGGTAATATTACTGCGTGTAACAAAAAGACAGTTATTTTAAAAACACTGTCACCTAAACCTTGTTTCTGCAGAAAGGATACAATTAATTTTTAAAATGTGTTTGCAAAGGTGCAAGCAAATGTATAGATTAAAACAAACTTTTCTTTTAAATGTGCTAGTGCTGCATTTATATTTGGCATCACCTTGCAGTCTGATATATTAATGAATTACTAATATAGAAATAAAATTACTTATACACTGTGCAACAAGACAATGTCACAGAGACAGCACACACAAATTTTAAAAATTATTTTTTGTCTATGTATTTGCTTCCTATTCTGTTTACACAATGTGTAAACCATGGCCATTTTTAAAGGGCAGTTCCTTTAACTTCTGATTTCATGACAGTAAAGAGTTTATTTACAACAATTGAACAAATTATATAGTCAATAAGACTATCTATAAATCTTCCGAAGATAATGTCTGATATACTTATTTTGGATTACTATCTATAGCTCCTGCTGCTGTATCAATATTCTGCTATCTACAGCCCCCCCTAAACCTCGTTTGCTGTCTGGTGTCCACTACCAATATTCAGTGCCAGCTGCCTGAATTTAATTACTTAACCAGGGGTAAAATGAATGCATTACTTGTTTTTAATTTCCTTCTATTTGCCAATGCATCCTCACACTTACCAATCTGGTCCCAGACTTGCTAATGAGTCAGAGTTGCCAAATTGCCCCAGACTTGGTAAAATGCAGAGTACCCAATCTGCCCCAGACTTGCTAATATGCTCCCAGACTTGCCAATGCATTTACTATTCAGACTTGTCAATCTGCCCCCAGATTTGCCAACCTGGCCCCAGACTTGCCAATGTGTCCTCAGACCTGCCAATCAGCCACCAGATTTGCCAGTGCAACCTCAGACTTGCCATCTGCCCAAGACTTGCCAATGTGTACTTAGACATGCCAATCTGCCCCCAAACATTTAAAAAGAATGTTTTTTTTTTCCGTTTTACATTTCTATTTATACATAACAGAAATATAACATAGAATTTGTTATACATAAACATTGAGTAAGTGCATTGATCTTATATTAATAGGGAACATTTCCTAAATATAATAAATCAGATTGTGGGATCACAAGTGGAGACTGGGCAGTGGATAAGAGTGCGGTCAGTATGGTTTGAGTAAGAGTCATATACAACCAGGCAAACTTTATAAATTGAAGGCAGGGCTGGCCTTTGGGGTGTGCGTCCTGTGAGACTGCACAGGGCGCAACACCCCAGGGGGCGCCCGCCACTAAAAAGAAAAAAAAGTTTGCCAGTATATGCACTGGCTGGAGAGATCAGAAGATCTCCCCTCACCAGCCCTCTGCACGGCCACACAAGAGGATTCTGGGGGGGGGGGGGGGCAGAACACACTGGGTGAAGAGCGGTGTCTGCTTCACGGGGGAACCGCGGGCAGCATAAGCGCACACACACGGATTTCCGATACCCTAGATAATCACTACATGTGGGGAGCACGAGCAGTACTTACTGAGCTCCGTGTGTGTTTAACAAGGTGTTGGGGGGGGGAAAAGATGGCACTGCCAAGGTGTTTGAGGACAATGATTATGGATCCTAAACAGGTGTGACATGGACAGGAAGAAGTGTGGCAAATGAAGATGTGGGGTATGTGTGAGCTTACTCTGGCCTAGGGCAGCTCAAAACCTAAATAAACTACGGTCATGCATCCATGTGATAGTTTAAGATTTTGTCAGACCTTGCCTGTTCTATAAAATTGCCACCCATTTTCTGGAAAAACACAATATTCTATCACCTCAGTCTGTGCCTTCCTTCTCTTGAGGGAAAATGTAGGGGGAGATCTCCAGACCACTTCATTATCAATTTTTCCATGGCAAAAGTTCCCATATGGTTGGAGAGCCTATTAGTTGAAAAACCTCTTCTACAACTCACTATTAACCCCTTAGTGACATGACTTTTTTGGCTTGTCCGACGCTTGGTGACATGGGCTGTTTTAACATTTCTGAGGTGTTTGTGTTTTGCTGTAATTTTTAGTGTACCCACACAAACTATATATCGTTTTTATCGTCATAAGAAGGGCTTTCTTTTGATACCATTATTTTGATAATAGCATATAATTTGATGTAAAAAAAATAATAAATATATGGCAAAAAAATGAAAACATTTTTTAATGGCTTTTATTTGAAAAAATGTATATTCATGTACAAGAGACAACACAAAAACACTGCTAAACAGTTTCTAATATATGTCCTGAGTTCAGAAATAGCCCATGTTTTATGTTTTTGTGATTTTTTATTCATGTTACATGGCCAGAACTATAAGTAGTGCAAAGCTATTTTAAAATCCATTTTTTCAAAATTAGCGTTAGTGACATTGTAAAACTGATATCTGTACTAAATCCATGAATGACCCCCAACATGTACATCATGTACATATTTTTGAAAACTAGACGACTCAGGGCATTTAACTTGGGGTATTTTGACACATTTCATGTAGCCATTTTACCACCAATCTTTGCCAAAATTTGCAGAAATTTTTTTTTTTTTAATTTTTCACATAGATTGCAATTTACATTACCTTAAAATGTGAAGGGGTATTTCCAAATAACACCTCAATATTTGTTCAGCAACATCTCCTGAGTACAAGGATACCACCCATGCATAGATTTGTTTTGGGGCTAAAAGGCCACATTTAGGGGGTGCGCATTTTGGTTTTCCAACTTGGAATTCTGACATGCAGAAAACCTGCGCCCATGTCCCATTTGGGACATTTTTGAAGCCAGAAAGTGTATTCTACCCCACAAAGCCATATTTTTTTGAAAACTAGACACCCTAGGGTATTTCAAATGGTAGTATTTTAACACTTTCCATGCACTAATTATACTACCAGCCTATGTCAATGTTTTGGGTAGTAATTTTTTTTCACATACATTGTACTTTGGCCATGAATTCACAGATCCTGTTATATGTCAGTGCCAAACAACACCTCAATATGTGTTCAGCAACATCTCCTGAGTACAGGGATACCACCCATGTGTAGGGTGTATTTGGGGGTTAAAAGGCCACATTTGAGAGGTGCGCTTTTTGGTTTTTCAACTTGGAATTCTGACATGCAGAAAACCTGTGCCCATGTTCCATTTGGGACATTTTTGCAAACTAGACACCCTAGGGTATTTCAAATGGTAGTATTTTAACACTTTCCATGCACTAATTCTACCACCAGCCTTTGTCAAATTTTAGGTTAGTAATTTTTTAATGTTTTGTTTCCACATACATTGTACTTTCAGCATCAATTCACAGATCCTGTTATGTGTCAGTGCCAAACACCTCAATATGTGTTCAGCAACATATCCTGATACCACGCATGCATAGGTTTGTTGGGTTGTTTGGGGGCTAAAAGGCCACATTTGGGGGGGGGGGGGGGGTGCATTTCCAACTTGAATTTTGACATGTAGTCAGCCTGCGCCCATGTTCCATTTGGGACACTTTTTAAGCCTGTCAAAGTATTTTACCCCATCAAACCATATATTTTGGAAAACAAGACATCCTAGGGCAGTGATGGCGAATCTTTTTGAGCCCAAGTGCCCAAACCGCAATACATGCCAACTTTTTTCCCTCAACCTGAATAATGAGGTTTAAGTTTAGAAAAAACAACTCTAACAGTTGTCCGAACTAATTAACATCTTTTGTTTTAAAAGAAGAACAAAACAACAGAGAGTTCAATGATACAAACTGTTTTTTTATTGAAAAAACATAAATTCTAGTAAATTAAAACACACTGGTGTTCGGTGGTGCTTTACCTTATTAAGGACCTATTCCCACCTATCCACCTGCAGTTTGCATGCATCTTACATGCTGCTTTGGCACAGTTTACATCAGAATTCCATCCGTCTTACATCCAGTTTTGGTGCAGCTTTCTATGTATGTCAATGGACATGCATTTTTCCTCAGGTTTCTGTCCATTCAGCTGCACCAAAACTGCATGTAAACTGTGCCAAAGATGCGTACAAGGGGATATGTCTGTGTGTGTACTCAGCTGTCTGTGTGTACTCAGCTGTCTGTGCGTACTCAGCTGTCTGTGCGTACTCAGCTGTCTGTGCGTACTCAGCTGTCTGCTGAATACACACACTGCTAAATACACACACAGACAGACAGCTGAATACACTTATATAGTCTGCTGAATACACAATGCTGGATACACACAGACAGTCTGCTGAGTACACACAGACAGTCTGCTGAGTACACACACAGTCTGCTGAGTACACACACACAGTCTGCTGAATACACACACAGACAGACTGCTAAATACACACACGCATTTCCAACCTGGAATTTTGACATGTAGTCAGCCTGCGCCCATGTTCCATTTGGAAAATTTTTGAAGCCGTCCAATGTATTTTACCCCATCAAACCATATATTTTTGGAAAATAGACATCATAAGGTATTTCAAATGGTGTTATATTAATACTGTATATGTACTAATTCTACCACCAGCCTTTGTAAAATTTTGGGTTAATACTTTTTTGGGAGTTTTTTTTCCACAAGACATGAATTCAGACTCTGGTATATGTCACTGCCAAACAACAACCCAATATGTGTTCAGCAACATCTCCCAAGTACAGGGATACCACTCATGCATATGTTTGTTTTTGGCTAGAAGTCAACATTTGTGAGATGCGCATCTCAAATTTCCAACTTGGAATTTTGACATGTAGTCAACCTGCGTCCGTGTCCTATATGGGATATATCTTTGAAGCCAGGGAATGTAATTTACCCCCACCAAACCATATCTTTTTATTTTTTCATCACTCCTTGTGGGAAGGGCTCAGCAGCCACCGATACATCACTAGATGATGTATCAGGAAGCTGACCAGGGTCAAAATAGAACCTGAGTCCGCGGCATCGGAATCAGTGCGTAAGCTGTGATCTCGAGCAAAGAAGGGGTTAATAGCTCTTAGAAGAGCCTATCTAGTACTGTAATACATTACAGTACAAAGAAATTAATCCATAAAACAGTGCAGACAGCAAAACATACTGTTGTCGTGCAAGATTACTGCTTATACAGTGATGAATGGCAGGGAAGGGGTTAATACACAGTGAATGGCTTTCATAAAACCTGACAATTTTATTAAATGTTATTGTATATCACTAATACTGATTGGTCTCTATCCGTCACAAAAATGTAAGCGAGGAGAGGGAGGTAGATCAATATTTGTGAATATTGATCCGACCAATTTTGATCTGACCAGGGCGAATGGTGAGCTTATTTGAGCAGTCACCAAACCGCCTTTTCCACTAATTCGCTGTTACTGATCTCTATGCGCTCAGACAGCTTAAAAAAAAATCTAAAATATATTTCATTTACACTTAATCCCCTAACGGGTATGTGTAAAAAAAAAAAAAAAATGTAAAAACATATGCAGACAGATAAAAATTGCTTTGGCGTCAATATCATTGCGTAAGCAGTGATTGAAGGCAAAGAAGGGGTTAATAACTCTTAGAAGAGCCTTTGTAGTACTGTAATAAATTACAGTACAAAAAAAATTAACCCCTAAAAAATGCACAAACAGCTATAATAAATGCGCTGATGTGCACGATCACTGCTTACGCAAGATCAGTGGCAGGGAAGGGGTTAAACGCAGGGAATTTCTTTTATAAAAAATGTTTTATTATTTTATTATTAGTGTATTATGTATTTATAATTTTATTGTACTTAAACTTACTATTATAACTTTGATGGCAGATCCTAACTGGACAGATCAATATAGGGTTAATATTGATCTGACCAGGCAGTGGGGGGGCTCATCAGAGCATCCCCACTGCTTGTCAGTCTTCCTGCAGTCACAGATTGCCTCTGTGAAAAGGCAATCTGCTTGAAGAGCACAGGAAGCAGGTACTTCCTGCCTCCTGTGCTCTTGCCTTAGAAGGGCAGCGCCATCTTGGTCACACAGTGACCAAGATCGTGCATTTCTTTTTAGTGTTACTGATTGCCTCGACTTGCGAGGCAATCAGCAGCACTTACAGAGCATAGGAAGCGATAAAATTTGCTTCCTATGCTCGTTTTTCATGCCATACGGAAGCATCGTTACAATACCGCTTGAGCACTGAAAGCGGAAAAACTCCGCTTTCAGTGCTCATTTAGACTAGGTCCGTCCTGTGTCACTAACGCCTCGCCACACAGGACCGACCTAGCATGTCCTGTGTCGGCAAGGTGTTAAACATTGGAATCTGTTTATTTGGTTCAAACAGTCATGTAAAAAGTCTATTCTAGCGATTTACCTTGTGCAGTGCATTTCACAGACCGCTGTTTTCCACTCTGCATAACCTTTTAATCTTCCAGCTTTCACTACAACTTTATCTTCATCAAGATTGATATTAAAGTCCTTGGAAACAATGACATGGAAATACAGAGTGACGAATTTGTCTGGATCCATAGATCTGAAGATGAAAAAGAAAAAAAATGAGGACATTTTTTAATAACATAACGATGATAGGATGTTTTACAACATACTTAGCAAAGCTACTATACACCATAGAACTGGGTAAACTTCAACATCTAGAAAAGGTGACTCAGATATTTGAATTAATGGGACACTATAAACTTTCTTTAACCCCTTGCCGACAAAGGACGTGCCAGGCACGTCCTGGGAGAATCTCCCTTAATGACAAAGGACGTGCCTGGCACGTCCTGCAGTGAATGAAGCAGTTTTCGCGATCAACGATCGCGAAAACCGCTTTAACAGTGCTGGTCTATTGCCTCGACATCGAGGCAATAGCCAGCACCGATATTTCTATTTTGGGACCCCCACGATCGCCCCACGGAGCGATCGTGGGGAGCCATATTGACGGAGCATGCTGTCCTCTGCCGGTCTGAGCTTCGGAAGTGAAAGTGAAAAAATAAAAAAACATAAAAATGTGCTTGAGAGCAACCTGTGATTAAGCACCTTAGTGAAAAAAATATATAGTGGCTCTCAAATGAGAGATAGTGGATCTGTATCCCAAAAATCAGGGAGATGGTGCGGGTCCCCCTCAAGGGGATACACTTACAAACTCTTTGAAAAGAGACAGCACTTCAGGTATGTCCTGTAGAGATCTGGCTTCAGAGTAGTAATTATGGGGATTCTGGTAGTCACATGAAGTGGGCGCCACACATAATGACAGGAATCCTTACAGCAAGTAGTGTTTTAAAATATCAAAATATACTTTAAATATAAAAAAACAATAAAAGTACAATGGTAAGAATAGCAGGTTGAGTCCAGAACGCTACGCGTTTCGCTCTACATGAGCTTCGACCAGGCGTCTGGACTCCCTGCTTCAGAATGACACTTTTATCCTCCGATGGTATTGCCGGGTGAAAGTAACTTCACTTCCGTCGCTCTGAATATGCTACTTGACTACCCCTAGTGGTAGTTTAGTAGCATTGCAATGGAAAATAATTAAAATACATATTTAATTAAATAAAAACAGGTTATTTAGCTATATTAGCCTATAGGGTTAAAATTAAATATTTTTTTAGCATAAGGGATAGGGTTAAAATTAAATTAAAGTTAAAAAATATTAAGGGATATAATAAGGATTAGAGTTGGGGTTAAAATTAGTGTTAGGGTTAAATTTTGGGTTCGGGTTGGGGTCAAAAGATCAATATAGGAAAAAAACCAAAAAACACCATTTTAGGTTTTTGCCCCATAACTCGCAAAAAAATACCGAAAAATATGGAAACATGTATATTTTTGAACTCGGGACAACATTTAGAGACTATTTAGACGGGGTCTTTTTTAATGATTTTATTTGTGTAAATTATATTTTAGGTCAAATTTAGAAAAAGTGGGTTTTTTTTTAATTTTTCATCATATTTTATGATTTTTTTGTAGTAAATTATAAGATATGATGAACATAATGGTATCTAATGAAAGCCCTTGTTATGACGATAAAAACAACATATAATTTGTGTGGGTACTGTATGTGAGAAAGAAAAAAATTACAGCTAAACACAAACACCCTAGAAATGTCAAAACAGCCATTGTCACCAAGGGAAAGTCAAGGTGAAAATGTCTTGTCACTAAGGGGTTAAATCCTTGCTTCTTTAGAAGATGGGTTAAAAAATTAGTTTTCCGCCTCCAGAGTAAATCCAATATGTATCTTCAGAGATAAACGCAGTTTTATGCTCAGCTCTGCTTTTTTTTTTTTATTATACTATGGACTCCAAGAATAAAAAAAAATTAGTGTCCCTTTAACAAGGTAATTGGTAATATAGGCAAACACATTCTTACATTTCAGCTGATAGGAGGTGATGGGAAAGAGATGGTTGGCATTGCTGTTTATGCTTATATGTGTATAACAAGAATGCAGGAAGACTTGACAAAGACTGACACTGCTGTAAGAAGGCATTCCCAATAAAACGATTAGAAAGAGTGCACAGATCTGTAGAACAGCTGGCTGCCTGGCTCCAATACCCATTACATATCTTTTTAATGACTGTAACAACTAACTTACCTGGTACAGCGCTCCTGTTGTCTACCTTGAGGTTCTGCTGCTTTGCTGTTCGAAGTTTTTTGCTCCTCTGACTGCAGTTTATCTTGTTTAGCAATGTTTTGTGTCTGCTCAAATGACACAAAAAGAAATACAAATAGATAAAGAAAAGAGACTTCGGCGTTTGTTAAAGCGAGGCAAACAATACAAATTTGGGGTATTTGATTTGAGTGGGATCCACATTTTCATTTGAGAAATAAACACAGTAGTGTTATATGTACAGGATAGCATCCAAAATAACACATGATTGCAAGTAGATAAATATACTGTACAAATGAAAAACAAATGTATTTAATGCTACACTAGTACACACCACGCTGTGTTTACTGCTATAAAACAAACTCAATTTTCTATGGTAATTGATTGATAAGAAAACCATAGAAGATGTAAATGTGTTTAATATTATTTAAATTCTGCAGCTGTAAATAATTCGAAAGATTATTAAAATATAAATAAACACAAAATCACAGGCTACATTTACTGAAGCACACATGAAAGAAACAACATAAAACATTATGTAATTTTACATAAATACCCAGAATGCAAGTGCCCAAATCACTCATTAATGAGCACATACATCTAGTTAAGTGCTTATATGTACCTTGGAATTCACATTCTTGGTTTTGGAATCATTGCTTTGTTGTTCGTTGTTTTTAGAACCTTTCCCATGAACCTGCTTAGCTTTATCACTTTCTTTGTTTTTTGAGTTGATAGAATTGCTGGCTACTGCTTC
The DNA here is from genome assembly GCA_036172795.1 of Pelodytes ibericus. NCBI lineage: Eukaryota > Metazoa > Chordata > Amphibia > Anura > Pelodytidae > Pelodytes > Pelodytes ibericus. Next base: position 110,045,677 of record CM069862.1, on the reverse strand, counting down.
ATCTGCAGTACTCTCACTTTTATTGTTCTCGTTTTGAAAACCATTATCATTTTGCAATTTTGTATTGGCTTCACTTTTCTTATTTGGTTGATTCGACTCTTTAACCTGATCTGGATTTTTGGTCTTGTTTTCATTGTCCTTATTTTGTTTTCCTTTGACATTTTCTTCTTGGTTGCTGTTAGAGTTCTTGCCACTTACATCCTTCATATTTTGAGATCCCTCTCTTTTGGATCCCTTTGATACACTTGTGTAATCAGCTTTGCCTTCTGAATTCTCCTGAGAGCTCTCATAGGCTGTGTTATTGTTGTCAAAGCTACTTGTTTCCCATTTCTGGTATGATGAGCCTTCCGAAAGACAGTTATTTGGAGATTCTACTTTTTTTCCCACTATGGTAGCTTCCTTATTCACTACCATTATTGTCACTAATGTTTCCTCTTGTTGAACTTCTTTACATGATATGTCTTCACTTGCTGGTGTAATGTTGGTCTTAGATTCAGAACTTAATGTGGTAGTCTTAGTATCTGTTGCATGTGATTTTGCCAAGATACTGTCTGCAGACTTGACTAATTGATTACTAGCTGGAATATCATTTTGAACAGCCAGTAGCGGGTTAACACATCTAGTAGTGTGAAGGTCCCCACTAGCTTCCAGATGCTCTTCAGACTCAATGTCTTGACTCACAGAAATCTTGCCACTTTCTAAACTTGTGGGGAGCAATGGGAGTGATTTTGTAGCTTCAGGATCATTGCTTCCCTTACTCTTATTCCTTTTCCGGTTTCTTTTCTGTAACATGAAAATGTTTACCATTATTTTTTTTATTTAACATTTAAACATTTAATGATGGCTGTCATTTGGTAGCTTCCGACGTTCTTACCACAAGAGGGCAGCAGTCATATTGGAGGAGCATGTTGCTCTTCAATATGGCACCTGCAATGTCTATATCCAATTTCTGTTAGCGCCATATATTAAGGTATTCTCTTTATTTTTTAATTAAGAGCCAAATTACTCGAATTACATTCAAGCAAATAAATGAGAGAAAAGTGGACAGTGGAGCTGGAATAAAAGAGGCAGACTTAAAAGCTGTAATAACATAGGGGTAGAGGAACTGTTATAATGAATAGGAGCTGGAATAAAGAACAGGAGAGGAACTGGAATAAAAGGAAGTGGTAAAAGAGATGGAGTTAAGAGGGGCAAAGAAAAGTTGGAGAAAAGTGTGGAGAGCAAAAGAGCTGTAGTAAAGAGCTGCAGAGCAGAGGAACTGAAATAAAAAGGAGAGAAATGTGGAAAGGTTCATAGAATATGATGTGAATGGGTCACAGTAGGTGGCATAAACAGGGAGGTACAAAGCATGCTGAATGCAAATGTCTGTATACAAATCGCTGGGGGCAAGGTCAGAAAGGAGCAGCAAAATGTGCATCATCATTTCACCAATGTGCTCTAATGTCTATGTAATACAAGGAATGCTTGGCAATAAATCACACTAAATTTTGAAGTGCAACCATCCCCACTCATTCCAAGGCTGCAATAGATACAGATAGAATCATTCATTTACCAAAATACATCATATGATAATTAAACAATTTACAATCAAAAGGAATGTATACATTCAATTAACTTTTTTTTCTTATTTTCACAATTAAATATTGACATAAACGGAAATGTAAAGATGTATCAACTTAGAAGGGAGATGAATTGAGGAATTATTAAAAGGAACAGATTTTTTTTTTTGGGGGGGGGGGTCAATGTTTTTTTTATTAACCGTTCACTAAAGGAAAAAATTGGAAGCTGGGTTCTTAGTCTAGATTTTTAGGAATCCCCATTTTCTTGTCCCTTAATAGTGGGTAGGTTCAGAGATTAGGGAAGGGTCCTAATCTTCTCTTACATTTTGTGTTTTTGTTTTCATCTCCCTTTGTCCCTTTCTGGTTTGGTGGTACAGGGCAAAAAACAGTATATATTATTATAGATGAATATGACTTCTAATAATTTCACATAATGCAACGGGTTTCAATACTTCTCATAAAAGGAGGATGCTTTTGGAAGAAGCTAATAAAGTAGGAGTGCATGTGATATGCATTCAAGAGACTCATTTTTACATAAATAAATGTCATAAGTGGTATAATAAAAAATATCCCACAATTATTCATTCAACAGCATCTACAAAAAAAAAAAAAAAACATCTATTCATGTCCATAATTCTATTTCATTTTAGGAGATGAATAGGAAAACAGATTTGTAGGGAAGGTTTATAGTTGTTTGGAGGGGTAGAGAAAACGAGGGAAGCAGGTCATTTTGATCAGCGTCCCCCGTCCAGTGTATGAGAGCATGATAGATTGCCACGATGTGTAGAGCCTCCTACCATAACATAAATACACAAAAATCACAAGCATTATGAATTGGCATAAATAAGGAGGAACTTTAAAAAAAAAAGAATTTGATTGGCAAAAGAACTTTATTCATTACTTGGGAGTAAAATTGTCAGATGAAAATTCCAAAAATGTTGCAGTATAACATCTATAAAAAGTGGAAAATTTTAATCAGGATTTAAATAAATTGGAGAAAGATGGGAATATCCTGGGCAGGTAGGAGAGCTGCCAAGAAAAAGTTAATTATCCCAAAGATTTTGTATTTCTTTGGAATCTTAATAGGCAGTGCTCTAAATCATTTTTTCAAGAAGGACAGAATTACACCATTACAGGACCTGGAGGCTCATATAACGCAGTTGAGTTTAAAAAACTGGATGGATAACAAAGTAAAACAAAATTACATTGTATTAAGGATCAAAACCACTAATTGCCATTTGCAGAAATCATTAAAAATGTTCAAACACAAAGGGGCTGGGGTTAAGATTCAGGGAGATCTGGGAACTGGAATTATTCCACCAGGGGGCAGATATAATCCTTTTGACTTATGCTGAGGGGGTTCTGGTGAAGGGTCTTGGGTGCTGGTGGGACTTTGTGGGGGAATTTTCTTTGTGTGGGAGGACTTTTATGTAATTATGATGTGTTAGAAGGTGTATTTTATGTAGTCATGATGTTGTAATAATATCATGACTACATATCCACTATATAATCTATATAATCTATTTGTATATTTGTCTATGTATATATTTGTTTGATTCAAAGGATGGAAAGAAAGTAATGAAAATGTAATAAAATTGTAAATTTTCAAATACACAACTCAGACTTTTATAAGTATTTACAGATCACAGATTTGTGTATGAAGGGGAAACTGGGGCATCTCTGAAATACAAAGAAAAGCAATGGATTTAGGGGATGGGATGGTTCTTCATGGCAGCTGCTTCACCGTGACCTCTTGAGCTATGGCCAGGTCACCGCAGAGGTCACATACAAGGTTAGTTTTATTAGTATTGGGGGTAAGGATTAGTGTTAGCATGCTTGTTTAATTCTAGTTCATTACTAGGATAAACAATGTAATATGATTAGGGATGAACTGAACGTAAAGCCAATAAATATACCCGAGCGTTACGGAATATGTTTCCAGCATTAATACCAGCATGTGTGCACAAATTAATAGGTCCTTTTTTTGCTAGAAAAACCAGCAATAGTGAAAAACTGAAAGACACAGAAACTATCCAAGACAGTGCAATTCATCTATAGAATATATATATATATATATATATATATATATATATATATATATATATAAATTATGAACAGATGCACCATTCAGGAACAAATATAATGAATACAAATGATAATATGGAGCCAATGGATAATATTACAAAATAACTATTTTAAATGAAAGGAGGGGGAGAGATGGTGAGATATTGGGGTGAAGGGAGAGAGAGATGGAGAACCCTTTTTTTGTTTTGTATTTGTTTAGTAATGTTTGGTTAAGTAACGAGGAGGTTGATCTGAATATAATATGTAATTTAGAGAAATGGTGTAAAGTATTTAAGTCAAAGTGGATTGAATTAGAAAATATTTAATAAAGTATTATTAGTAAAAAAAAAATATATCTATCTATATATATATATATATATATATATATATATATATATATATTCCTTTAATAAATTGTACAAAAACAAAAAGCTAATTAAAAAATGAAAACACACTTTAAAGTGACCCCTTATTGACTGAACACTGTGTCACAAGGCAAGTTATGTGATTGTGTATACCATGGAGAAACAGCTTGGTAAAATAGTTTAGTAAAACTTACTCTTTTAATTTGTAGTGCACTTAGACTATCAATCAATGATGCAGACTCATCTACATCTTCATCCACTGCATGGCTGCTCTTTTGTGTGTTGGAGAAAGGAACACATGCAGTCAGTTGCTTCCCAGTCTCCATCTCTGTAAGGAAGAACTCGGTAATAATTCACCAGTAAACCATTCATTATTATCTTTTATTTACATAGCCGTGAGCTCAACAGGCGAATTAACAGCTGATTGACATGCTTCCAAGTGAAAACTTTCTTTTAAAACTTATATGGTGCCGTCCATTATTGGAGCAGGATAAACTACTTTTCACACAGTCTTTTTTATTTTTTTGGCCACGTTTAGTATAGTTTTGAGTTGGCCTTATTCTTTACTCTGGAAATGCAGACTTCCTTCATGCAGAACAAATAAAGGTGGTGACCACCAATGTTCACAGATATGTTTATTTCTATTGCAGCAACATATTGCACATCTCGGATTCAAAGGGAGAACAGTATAAACAATACTGAACAAGGAACTGAATCCAATATATAGGTCACATTTTATGAAATACAGTACTGATGTATTGGTCCTGTTACATGAAATTTGTTAAGAGAATAAACTATTTATGATTAAGTATTGCTGCAAGCACTGATAGGAGTCAAACAGAATCTAACTATATAAAAATTTGCTTTCATTTAAAAAATACATTTTCAGAAAACACAACATGAAAGAATCAATTTGTACAAAGATTTGACAGTACTCTGAGGTAACTTGCAAACGCACAATATGTTGTAAGATACAGTTGTTAAATGTATAGGGGGTCTAATGTGTCTCGCCGGGATGGCTTCATCAGAGGCAAGTGAATCTTAAGAAGATCCTGGAGACATGAATGAAGTGAAAAGAAAGAAGTATAAGAGATAAAAGGTAAAATAGCCCATGGATTGAGTACTAAACAGGAAATCTTGTAATAACAATATGTTAATTAATAATAATGTGACAAAAGGCAAAATACCTAAATTGGTTATTAAGCAGGGAACTAAGCAGTACGTGAGTTTAAAAAGCATGCTATTAAAAAGATTTGTAAAAAAATAAAAAATAAAAAGTATGCTATTAAGAGAGTCAGACTTGCGTAGTATATATTAGTTTAGACTTCCATGGCAGGATTACATTGGTATTTATATGTACACATAACTCAAATCCCAGACCTATGTCCATGGATGTTCAAGGCAGTTATGTGGGGGTCACGTGCGATTTTTTGGAGAGAAAAAAAATCGGCAGCAGCATCGGCTAGTTGTGGTGCGAGCAAGACAACAAAAAGTACTACTTCCTGTCATTGCCACAGGATATGACAGCAAGTCATATATGGTGGCTGTGTTTCCCTCCTCCGAGCAGTATGGAAGATGAAAGCACGGAGGAGACAGCCGGGGACATGGACCAGCCACGAGGTGAGTACTGGGGAAGAGGGGTGGTATGTAATGGAGCACAATGATGCTGGCATATTAGTGGCAAAAGAACACTGGCATATTAAATGGCAAAATAATCCTGGCACGTTATTGGGCAAATTGGCTGTAGCATATTAAATGGAGAAATAATACTGTCATATTATTGAGCAAATTGGATGTGGCTTATTAATCACGAAATAATACTGCATATTATTGGGCAAACTGGCTGTGGCTTACTAATGGCAAAATAACACTGCCATAATAATGGGCAAATTGGCTGTGACATATGAATGAGAAAACTACCAATGGAATATTAATGGGCACCTGGCTGGGAAATATTTTAATGGGCATACTGTGGCATATTTATTGGACAAACTGTGGCACATTTGAATCAGCAAACTAACACTGGCATTTGTTAATAGCAAAAGTGACTGTGGCATGTTAAACGAAAACTAATTGTTATATTTCACTTGTGCTTCTAATATAGAAGCACAAGTGAAAGGTTTTTTGTTCCTAGTGTGAAGATAAACTGGAGGGTACTTTTGATAGTACATGCCAGTTTATCTTCTGACTGGCAGCAGTCATGCTTCCATGGGAAGCAGGCAGAAGTCAGGTCGTCGATTGGCTCTCTGCTCATTTTTGCACCTTAACTAGGTCCCCCATGCTGATTCCATACAAAATCAAGGGTCTCTCTCTGCGCTAGCAGCAAGAGACCCATGCATTCAGAGCAGGGCGAGCCTCCGCTCCAATTGGCTGTGTGCGTGCAGACACAGTCAGCGCACAACAACCAGGAACTGTTGTGTCTTAGATGTGAGAGACAGCAGAGCGTAAGCCCACGTGTATCTATTAACCCCTTAGTGACAAGACATTTTCACCTTGACTTTCCCTTGGTGACAATGGCTGTTTTGACATTTCTAGGGTGTTTGTGTTTAGCTGTAATTTTTTTCTTTCTCACATACTGTACCCACACAAATTATATGTTGTTTTTATCGTCATAAGAAGGGCTTTCATTAGATACTATTATGTTCATCATATCTTATAATTTACTACAAAAAAAAATCATAAAATATGATGAAAAATTTTTAAAAAAACCCACTTTTTCTAACTTTGACCTAAAATATAATTTACACAAATAAAATCATTGTGTGTGAAAACCGCTTCATTGACTGCAGGACGTGCCAGGCACGTCCTTTGTCGTTAAGGGAGTTTCTCCCAGGACGTGCCTGGCACGTCCTTTGTCGGCAAGGGGTTAAGATACGTCGAGTTTACTCCAGACTCTCAAGACCTGTTTTTTAACCATTCATGGAAGCAAAGGTTAAAAAAACTGTTTAGTGGTCCTTTAATTGGTACCTGACTGTGGCAAATTTTAATTGGAAAAGTTGTTGTGATGTTGTGGCATGTCCTGCAGGGGCAGTTATGTGGGGTAAAGTGACACTGTGGGGCAAATTGACACTGTGGCATGCCAAATCATGTGGTTGCAATATGAATGCTGTGGGTGCAACATAGGTGCATGACAAGTGCTGTGGGTTTTGTACAGTGCTGTACAAGTCAGGGCTCGACAATTCCCGGGTGCGAGGTCACCATGGCAACCAGGAAATTCAACTGGGTATAGTTATCCCCACTGGCCTTGCCGCTGGGATAAAAAAAAAATCTTGTTTTAAACAGCGGTGCGCGAGGGAGCAGATTGTGTGCACCGGCTGCACAGATTCCTTCTCCGTCCCCTTTCATACCCCGCTGTGTGTGACAGACGGACTGTGCATGTGTGCACAAGGCTGTGTCCTCTAACTCTCAGACGCCCTGCAATTGTATTTCCTTGATTATTGCAGCTGCGGATTTAATCTGTTTTTCACATTGGTCTGTGACAAAAAGTATACATCTTTCAAACACCATATCACCTTGTCAATATTTTATGAAGTACATGGAGAGTTTAAGCCTAAGGTGGCTTTTAAACGCTAACTCCATTCGAGTCTCCTCTTACTCCACAACTACAGAGAGAAATAAGATCGGAGGACATCTAAAGAAGAAGATATCAATGCTCCTACTTGTTTAGGAGCAACGCTTGTGAGTTCTCTAACTTAATTTTTCATTTATTTATAAACACTTAATATGCTGCACCAGATTTTTTTGTTTTTTAAGATTACCTGTCCAAAGATAGAACATACAGTGATTTTCACTGTATTTTTGTTTCCTTCCAAGTGTGCTTCACTTATTCACATATGTTTTGATACATATCATTCACAGTGTTTTTTTATTGCCTTGTTGTATGGTAATAGTCTTGAACGTAACACACTTTTTCTATTGTTTTTCAACTTGATTTATTTGTATTTTTTTATTTATTCTTTCATTCATTTGTTTATAATTCATTACTTATTTTTTATGATATAGAAATTTGTTTTCCCACTGTTTCACTGACACATATGCGCGTATTCACCATTCTGTTTATTACAGAGTTATGAACTCTGTATTACCCCGTCTTGTGGAGGTCTGTGATAAATGTTGCACATTACTGTAGGCTTTACTACTTATGATGCTCAGTCAACACCATTTAAATGTTTGGCTGATTTGACATAACAATTGTAGTTCACAGTTAACACATAGTACCCAATATGTTATTAAATGCATTTCCCATGAGACTTAGCCAGGCAATACCGGCTGAGCATTATGGGAATGCCAACACATTCTATGTTTCTATAAGTAATATCAGTGAAGAAGTTAAGCATTCATGGGATAGGCATAAGGCTATCCTAGATATAAGATAAGGCCAGGGACTAATGAAAGTATTACTGTACTGAGCGGGTAGTGGATATATGGGATAGCCTTCTTGTAGAAGTGGTAGAAGTCAATATAGTGAAGGAGTTTAAGTATCCATGGGATAGGTATAAGGCTATCCTAGGTATAAGATAAGGCCAGGGACTAAGAAAAGGATTACTTTACTGTGAGGATAGTGGATGTATGGAATAGTCTTCTAGTAGAAGTGGTAGAGGTCAATATAGTGAAGGAGTTTAAGCATTTATGGGATAGGCATAAGGCTATCCTAGATATAAGATAGACTAATAAAAGTATTTAGAAAATTGGGCAGACAAGATGGACCAAATGGTTCTTATCTGCCGACACAATTTATGTTTCTAACAGCACATAAAAAGCAGAGGTTAGCTTTAAAGTACCATCTTATGATGCTAAGCCAGCCAAAAGACTCCATGATGCTGATTGAGCATCATGGGGAGAAGGGTGGTCCATAGCAGCAAGCAGGATTTTATGTAAACATAGTACCCCATATTTTATTAAATCCAGTTCCCATAAGACTAGCCAGGCAGTTCTGGCTTAGTATTATGGGAAATAACAGCACATAAAAAGAAGAGGTTAGCTGTGAACTACCATCTCATACAAAAGAAAACAAGTGCTGAAGTAATCAGAAATACATTAGTATCCTTTGCTTAATATTTTTATTGTTTTTCAATTGTCTGTACATCCAAAAACACCTTAACTCTAAGTAGTAGTGTGACTATTGAGGAAAACCCTACTATTATTTCTCTGTTACATCAAGTATAATACCAGCCTATATGTGACTTATGATAATTTTCATAGCATCTTCTTCTAGAAATGTGACTAGTTACTTTAATTGCACACAATGCTGTACTATTTATTGCAAAAACAAGTCACTTGTCCCATTATTCTACAAAAACATAACTGTGATAAGAGTTTTTGTGTTGGGGCGAGGTTGGAGCTGGAGTTATTCAATCCATAGTCTATTTTACCGGTAATCCCCTACACTTTTCTTCTTGCTTTTTACTTCTTTCACATCTCCAGGATCATCTTCTTAAGATTCACTTACCTCTGATGAAGGCATTCAGCTTGAAATGCGTCAGGACCCTTATACATTTGATAACAGTATCTGACAGCATTTTCAACTTACCTCAGAGTAGTATTATCAAATCTTTGTACAATTTGATTTTATCGTATTGTACTTTATGACTTTGTATTAATTAAAGCATACTTGTGTGTACAATCAAATAATGTACCTTTAGTGGATCTGATTATGCTGACACTAACGCGCAAAAAATAGGTATGAGCATTGTGTATGTGATGAACAATAGCACTAAAATTGCTATTTCTAATACAGATTTACAAATAATATTAAAAAGATTTTTGTACACATACAAAACACATACAATGTTTATGAATAAAACCAATTACATAAAATACAAGATTGATAAACTACAATTAACATGCAGTGAAATTGTATGCTTGTGCGTCTTCATGGACTTTGGGGTTATTTGGTAAATGAGATCAGGCCTCCATTTCTTAGTCCTGCACATTGCTCAATAACTTTCAAACTGGCGCATTAAGCTTCCTCAGAGGTAAGGTGAATATGAATAAACAAAGTTCTTGTCAAGTCTACAACAGACTTTTCTTTCAACCTTGCCCTAAGTTGACATTCTCTGTACTACAGATTTTTATAATCTTACCTTGGCAGTGATTTTCTTCTTTTAATATGTGTCCTGAACCGCTGTATTCCAAGCTAGATGTATCTGATGAGATTGAATTTGTTGAGTCGGAATCTACATTTCTGCCCTTCTTTTTCCCTTTTTGCCGTTTCTAGAAAAATTAAATGCTTTATCCATCAGGACGATAGTTGACAAAAACAGAAAAATTACAAATACTCCTCTTCCTAATCTAGTTTCTATAAGCACCAAAGTATCACAATTAACAACAGGCACTTGTTCATTAAAAGGTAGTTCTATTTATAAATTTAAGTGTTTTAAACCTGTCTGTCTCTCTGTATATATGCAAATTACAATTAAAAAGGCCAACCAGACCATGGACCTGTAGTCCCCAGGCAGGAAAGTCTTCTAAGCTTTTACACAAATACACACAAATTAAAAGGTATGGCACTACAAAAAAAGTTGTACTGGGGGAAACAAATGGATTCCAATTTGCAAAGTTATAGGTAATTGCCACCACTGTCTCTTCTCAGTTATAAATAATATATATATAATATAATATATATATAAATTTGTTGTCACTCATTCACCTCATAATCTAATAAAAGTAGTGTTATTACACTATGTTGTATTTTGGTGAGGTTGGTCTCTAAAATATTTCCACACACAAGACACTTCTAACATGTTGATTGAAATAAATATACTCTAAAAAAAGAGAAGGGGAAATATAAAATATAGAAATGAAAAAAATGGAAAGAGAAAATTGGGGAGGAAAAAAATGGGGGTAAAAATATTTTTTTAAATTATTAAACAAAGAGAAAAGGTGGAGACACAGGTCATCCCACTGAAATGGGTAGGTACCATTCTAAGCAGGTGCCGACTGGGCAGGTGTCATTATGGGCCATCTGGGCAGCTGCCTCTCAGAACAGGGACTTGGCAAATGCCACCACTGTGGCCAGGAACTAGGAAGTACCATTTCTGTGGCTGAAACTAGGAAATGCCACCATTTGGCTGGGACTCGGAAGTACAGAACACACAATTATAATGGAACCCAGGAACAAGCATAACAAATAAGCAGAACAGAATAGCAAAGGCAAAAAGAAAACTGAAAAGCCTGGATACAGCTTGGGTGAGCCTAAATGCGGGTTGACTCATGACACTCGGGTTGTCGATAAATAATGACAATTATTCCAACTGGCAAAAGATATTTCAAAACAAGAAATTAAAAACATATAAATCATTTCAGTCCATCAACAGGACCTTTTCATTTATTGAAAATCCCAGGATGTGTTCTAAATTTTGGAAAGCTGCATAGTAGCTAATCAGTGTTCCTTTGTGATAAAACATTAATGTGCAATATACTTCATTAGGTACTTCAATACAATAATAAGTGCCCAGTGGCATAATGAAAACCATAGAGAACATATGGATCAATCAATATTCTCTACAGCTCTCTGCTGTGGGCTTTAGATCATAAACTATATATCCAGGCTCATGGATAAGTGAATATTTATATAAGATTATAAGTTATAGCAAAATGGTGCTGGTCCAACCCAAAAATATATTTAGAGACCCAAGTACGCATACACAAAACATGCAGTATGACTTTCCAATTGAGTGAAACTCTATGCATGCCCCAGAAGAATTCAAAATGTATAGGCCCCCCACTCTGTTTCCATAGGTACAGTACTGTGAATGACATGGATTTAGCCACTCAATATGCCAGTATTTTGCTACTCAAAATGCCAATATTTTGCTACTCAAAATGCCAGTATTTTGCCACTCAAAATGCCAGTATTTTGCCACTCAAAATGCCAGTATTTTGTCACTCAATATGCCAGTATTTTGTCACTCAATATGCCAGTATTTTGTCACTCAATATGCCAGTATTTGCCATTCAATATGCCAGTATTTGCCATTCAATATGCCAGTATTTTGCCATTCAATAAGTCAGTAATTTGCTCATTACATGCCACCCTCATGTGCCAACATGCCACCCTCGTGTGCCAACATGAGTTAGTGTATGCATCAGCAGATTAGTGGGTATGTATGTGCCAGCATGAGTTAGTGTATGTATCAGCAGATTAGAGTGTATGTATTTGTGACAGTATATTAGTGTGTGTGTGTGTGTGTGTGTGTATGTGCCAACATGAGTTAGTGTATGTATCAACAGATTGGTGGGTATGTATGGGTTTGTGCCATCAAGTGTAAGTGTATCAGCAGAATAGTATGTATGTATGTGCCAGCATGTGGTATAAGCATGTGGTATAAGCAGATTTGTATGTGCCAGAATGTGTTAGTGTATGTATCAGCAGATTAGTGTGTATGTATGTATGTATGTATGTATATATGTGTTTGTGCTTGTATGTAAGAGTGAAATCATGTGTTGGTGTGTGTCAGCATATAAGTGTGTGCTAGGATTTAAGTGTGTGTGTCAGTATTTGTGGGTGAGTAAGTGTGTTTGTGCATGTATGTTATGTGTCAACATATATGTGTATGTGTGTCAACATATTGGTGTGTTAACATGTGTATGTATTTGTGGGTGAGCATGTGTGTGCATTAGTTTGTGTTTATGTCATATATACATGTTTATGGACCTTGACTGGCTCCTAAAATGTGCAGCTGGATTGAAATCAAATTTGTTAATCCCTGTATATATATATATATATATATACACATATATATATATATATACACACACACACACACACACACACACACACACACACACACACTCGTTTACATGCATGTATGCAAATTCTAAGAATTTTTATTTATTACATTTAGCTTTCAATATTACACAGAATTTGTTGCCTGTATTACATGGAATCAGACCATGTTACTCAGCTACAGAACACACATTAAAACAAAATAATAATGTAAACAAAACTTAACTCGCCAAATATAAATATCAATGTATCAAAAAAATGGGCAGGTAGACAAACCTTTAAAAATAAACTATTAAATGCACTTCCCTGTAAACAGCAAGTAAACATGGTAGAGCAGAAGTTGGATATGAAAATTTAGTTCTACTTACTTTTTTACTTGGTGGTACATTTAAATTATTGTCCTTTGCCCCAGACTCATTCAAGGGTACAGCTGATAACTGGCTGCTGGAAAAAGAGGCTTCATCTGCAGCTACTTCATCTTCAGGATCAGTTATAATCTCAGAATTGGAAGGTAGGCTTGTAGCACCGTCATCTATGAAAGAGGGGTACAGGATTAACTTTTTAAAACTCTTTTGCTCATCAAAACCTCCAAAAGGTATATTCCAACATATGTGCAGGAAAAAAGCAATTTGTGGAGGGAGCCACTTCTCACAGTCAGATGGTATAGTTGCAAAATACTAAAAATGTATTATAAAGTGATGGCAGAAAAAAAAATAAAAAAAATAAAGTTATGACAGGTACAAATGTGCAAAAACAGCGAAATATGCCTTATGCTTTTCGTGCTATACTAGCACTTACAGGAATACTAAATATTATTTTTCACTTGCGTCTAATATAGAAGCGCAAGTGAAATTTTAGTTGCTCCTAGTGTGAGGATAAACTGGCGTGTACTTTTGATAGTACACGCAAGTTTATCCTCTTACCGACAGCTGCCATGCTTCTGGTCGTCACCTGTGAGAAAGACCATTGTTTTTGCATGGGATCATGTCCCCCTGCTGCTCCCATGCAAAAACGAGGGGCTCTCGCTGCGCAGCCCCTGATCTGATTGGTGCGTCAGACCACGACAACCAGGAAGCTGTGTCTCATATGTGAGACACAGCAGATAGTAAATCAGCTTGTATCTATTGAGATACACTTCGGGTTTACTTAATAGTCACGGGACATGTTTTGTTTAACCCTTGCTTCCTTTAAGGAAGCAAAGGTTAAACAAGGTTTAATGTTCATTTAATCATAGGCATACAAAATGACATCTCTGTGTGTTCCTATACTAGTTGCAGTGATTGGCTATTAAGTTAATGTCCAATTACATTTAACAAGGTTTCTTTTCTTTTCAAGTTAAAACTCACACAGGATCTACACCTTGTACTACAAAGACTTAACATAACAAGTACATAACAATCAAAAGTTACTAATTTAGTGAAAAAGTGAATTAAAAACAATACTTATTAAAATATCAGAGGGAAAATCCAAAGGAGCAAAAGTTTTTATCACAAAAAGGCATTTCACCTCCTATTTGAAGCAGCTAAACAGTATTTTTTAAAAGGGGAAGCCTTTGCAAGTATTTATTATTAAATAATTAAAACATGTTCCAAATTTATCAGATTTGAATTTAGACCTTTTGGGAAGCGAGTTTGTAGGGAACATAATCCAGTAAACTTCACGATTGCGTAGTGTTTTTAAAACATCACCTTCTCAAGGGGGCATTTTAACTTTTTCAATTTTTTGTTAAATGAAAAAGAAAGGCAATTCATAATCAATTTACACCCTACATTCCTAAACTCCGCAAGACAGTTCGCTCTCCCCCTGGCCACCCTATAATTTCTGGTATTGGATCTTTGGGAAAAAAATCTATCACAGTTGATAGACATGCATTTTCAGCCTGTTGTGTGTAACCTGGAGGGGTATTTAAGGGACACAAAATGTGAGAGCTTGCAGGGTTTAAATGGTCTGCAAATGATACTTTTGTCACTTTTGATGTGAATTCGCTATATATTCATCCATACTTCATCTCAAAGGAATAGAGGCCGTGCAGTTCTGGAGCATTCCTAAACATGTCAATAGACATGCAAACTTCCATTTCACATTGTATTGAATTTCTTGTATGCCATAATTATTTTGTTTTCAATCATTAATATTATTTACAAAGATGTGGTACAGAAATGGGTGCAAAATTTGCACCCTCCTATGCCAACATTTATATGGGTTGGTGGGAAACAAATTATATGTTTAATGGCAATAACCACTTCAGAGAACACATAGCATGGTATGGCAGGTTTATAGATGGTCTGCCTATTATTTGGACAGGTAATGAATCTCTTCATGAATGAATTTCTACTATATGTGAATACAGATAATTTAAACTTGGAATTTACTATGAACAGCAGTCAGAACCCTGTCTCATTTTTAGACCATACTTTTTTTTAAAGGAGCCAGAGCATAGAGGGCTATGCAAGTTAGCATAGGCATTGATATTTATTTATTTATTTATTTATTGCTTGTTGATTCAAGGAGAAATCTGATCAGGGGCAAAGGGCAAATTCATATCTAATACAGAGTTGAATAGACTGACATGTACATAATGCAGAGACACAGATAATGTTCAGTGATCTATAATGCAGTCAAATAATGAAAGCTGAAAGACTGTTGATAGATACATTACACAGACTGATAGAGCGAGAGCGAGAGATGGACTGCCTATAATCCTCAGCCAGCTTGCATTTATATGAGACAGATGGATTGAGAACATTAAGAAGTGACAGGAAACTAAGTTATAATATTGCTCTTGTACACACTAGGATCTCTAATGGTGCAACACATTGTATGATAACATCACTAGGGAAACAGATAATCCCATTCAAATTTTTATTGGTTGCTGCTGGGGAAAAAAGGTGTAAGCTTTTCATATTTTAACCAATGCAAAATGTAAAATATGCATTTTAAAGCACTTTAATATGCATTCACATTTGGAGGAGGTATTTCGGAAACCAGACAATCCGTTTAACATCTCCTCCATAAGTGATGATTAAGCATCTCTCAGAATATCCACCTGCCATGTGATGTGTTTTTTGTTTAATCTTTGTTTATTGATTTTGTAAATTTTAAAAACCGTCAATATCTGCAAAGTACACAGTACATAAAAGTAGTAGATAAAAGGTTAGTCAGGCTATATAGTTAGACAGATACAGTTAAAAGCATCAATTACATTACAACAGTGCCATCTACTGGCCAAACATAACATTAATTGCCGCTATTTGAGCGGGAAAACAGGGCATAAATAGAAGGGCTGTGGGAGCTGTGAGGCACTGCAACAGGAGCCGGTGATGAGCGCTTAGTCTATAAGCAGAAGGGCGGTCCACTCAGCCCTCTTGTTTTTTTATAAATACAATATATGTTGTGGTTCTTTTATTGGGGCATGTGTCACCCGCCCAATTAAAAAGGTAGCTAAGCAGATGGCTAAGATAATGAACAGGCTGTTGGGGCTGTTTGATTGGAGTTGTAAATGTTATATTAAGTTATAATATAATGGTTATGGCATTGAGTTGTATTTGTATAAACTCCAATAAAGATGAACCACAGCATTTCTCCACCATACTTATGTTAGTGTCTTTATTTATTAGTAAAGTTTAAGTTGATACTGCAACTTTCAAGTAGGGTTGCCACCTGGCCGGTAATTTACCGGCACAGCCGGTATTTGAGGTCTGGAAGCCGGGGCCGGTATACCTAATATACCGGCAATGCAAAGCCCGGTATTTCTCTTGGTGTAGCAGCTTTATGCTGCTGCTGTATCTCCCCCACGTGCAGAGCCTTCTTCCTTCCAGGACACTGTCCCCGAATCAGAGGATTCGGCTCTTGCTGGGAGAGATACAGCAGCAGCTACTGACCTGCTCTGTGCTCCAGACCTGCTTGAAGCTCCACCCCCTGCAAGCTGCACTGACCGACACCCGATGGAAGGAAACAGCTCAGAGACCCCTCCATGACAGGTACAGGGAGAGAGAGAGTGAGAGAGAGAGTGAAAGCAGGGCCGGTGCAAGGATTTTTGCCGCCCTAGGCAAAATAAAATTTGCCGCCCCCCCCATTATCATATTATTTTCCCATATCATGACATCACATGTTCCACCCCTTTCTCAGCAATTAAATTAAAAGAGAGTTAACAGTTACATGTTGCAATAAAGCCCCCTATTAAGAATGGTGGAGAATAAGTACCATAACTTAAGCCTCAATATGCCAGGATTATTCCCCTCAATACCCCAGGATTATGCCCCGCAATATGCCAGGACTTAGCCACCCAATATGCCAGGATTATTCACCTCAATATCCCAGGATTATGCCCCACAATATGCCAGGATTATTCCCCTCAATATCCCAGGATTATGCCCCACAATATGCCAGGATTATTCCCCTCAATATCCCAGGATTATGCCCCTCAATATGCCAGGATTATGCCCCTCAATATCCCAGGATTATGCCCCGCAATGTCCCAGGATTATGCCCCTCAATATGCCAGGATTATGCCCCTCAATACCCCAGGATTATGCCCCTCAATGTCCCAGGATTATGCCCCTCATTATCCCAGGATTATGCCCCTCAATATGCCAGGATTATTCTCCTCAATATTCCAGGATTATTCCACTCAATATCCCAGGATTATGCCCCACAATATGCCAGGATTATTCCCCTCAATATCCCAGGATTATGCCCCACAATATGCCAGGATTATTCCCCTCAATATCCCAGGATTATGCCCCTCAATATGCCAGGATTATGCCCCTCATTATCCCAGGATTATGCCCCTTAATATGCCAGGATTATGCCCCTCAATATGCCAGGATTATTCCCCTCAATATCCCAGGATTATGCCCCTCAATGTCCCAGAATTATGCCCCTCAATGTCCCAGAATTATGCCCCTCAATGTCCCATGATTATGCCCCTCATTATCCCAGGATTATGCCCCTCAATATGCCAGGATTATGCCCCTCAATATGCCAGGATTATGCCCCTCAATACCCCAGGATTATGCCCCTCAATATGCCAGGATTATGCCCCTCAATATGCCAGGATTATTCCCCTCAATATGCCAGGATTATGCCCCTCAATATCCCAGGATTATGCCCCTCAATGTCCCAGGATTATGCCCCTCAATGTCCCAGGATTATGCCCCTCATTATCCCAGGATTATCAATATGCCAGGATTATGCCCCTCAATATGCCAGGATTATTCCCCTCAATATCCCAGGATTATGCCCCTCAATGTCCCAGGATTATGCCCCTCAATGTCCCAGGATTATGCCCCTCAATGTCCCAGGATTATGCCCCTCAATGTCCCAGGATTATGCCCCTCAATATGCCAGGATTATTCCCCTCAATATGCCAGGATTATTCCCCTCAATATCCCAGGATTATGCCCCACAAAATGCCAGCATTATTCCCCTCAATATCCCAGGATTATGCCCCTCATTATCCCAGGATTATGCCCCTCAATATGCCAGGATTATGCCCCTCAATATGCCAGGATTATTCCCCTCAATATCCCAGGATTATGCCCCTCAATATGCCAGGATTATGCCCCTCAATATCCCAGGATTATGCCCCGCAATGTCCCAGGATTATGCCCCTCAATATGCCAGGATTATGCCCCTCAATACCCCAGGATTATGCCCCTCAATATGCCAGGATTATTCCCCTCAAAATCCCAGGATTATGCCCCTCAAAATCCCAGGATTATGCCCCTCAATGTCCCAGGATTATGCCCCTCAATGTCCCAGGATTATGCCCCTCATTATCCCAGGATTATGCCCCTCAATATGCCAGGATTATTCTCCTCAATATTCCAGGATTATTCCACTCAATATCCCAGGATTATGCCCCACAATATGCCAGGATTATTCCCCTCAATATCCCAGGATTATGCCCCACAATATGCCAGGATTATTCCCCTCAATATCCCAGGATTATGCCCCTCAATATGCCAGGATTATGCCCCTCATTATCCCAGGATTATGCCCCTTAATATGCCAGGATTATGCCCCTCAATACCCCAGGATTTTGCCCCTCAATATGCCAGGATTATTCCCCTCAATATCCCAGGATTATGCCCCTCAATGTCCCAGAATTATGCCCCTCAATGTCCCAGGATTATGCCCCTCATTATCCCAGGATTATGCCCCTCAATATGCCAGGATTATGCCCCTCAATACCCCAGGATTATGCCCCTCAATATGCCAGGATTATTCCCCTCAATATGCCAGGATTATGCCCCTCAATATCCCAGGATTATGCCCCTCAATGTTCCAGGATTATGCCCCTCAATGTCCCAGGATTATGCCCCTCATTATCCCAGGATTATCAATATGCCAGGATTATGCCCCTCAATATGCCAGGATTATTCCCCTCAATATGCCAGGATTATGCCCCTCAATATGCCAGGATTATGCCCCTCAATGTCCCAGGATTATGCCCCTCAATGTCCCAGGATTATGCCCCTCAATGTCCCAGGATTATGCCCCTCAATGTCCCAGGATTATGCCCCTCATTATCCCAGGATTATGCCCCTCAATATGCCAGGATTATGCCCCTCAATATGCCAGGATTATTCCCCTCAATATGCCAGGATTATTCCCCTCAATATCCCAGGATTATGCCCCACAAAATGCCAGCATTATTCCCCTCAATATCCCAGGATTATGCCCCACAATATGCCAGGATTATTCCCCTCAATATCCCAGGATTATGCCCCTCAATATGCCAGGATTATGCCCCTCAATATCCCAGGATTATGCCCCTCAATATCCCAGGATTATGCCCCTCAATACCCCAGGATTATGCCCCTCATTATCCCAGGATTATGCCCCTCAATACGCCAGGATTATGCCCCTCAATTTGCCAGGATTATTCCCCTCAATGTCCCAGGATTATGCCACCCAATATCCCAGGATTATGCCCCTCAATATGCCAGGATTATGCCCCTCAATATCCCAGGATTTTGCCCCACAATATGCCCGGACTTAGCCACACAATATGCCAGGACTTTCCCCAGCAATATGCCAGGACTTTCCCCCAAAATATGCCAGGATTTAGCCACCCAATATGCCAGGATTTAGCCACCCAATATGCCAGGATTTAGCCACCCAATATGCCAGGACTTTCCCCCAAAATATGCCTGGACTTTCCCCCAAAATATGCCTGGACTTAGCCACCCAATATGCCAGCCAGGACTTTACCCCACAATATGCCAGGACTTAGCCACCCAATATGCCAGGACTTTCCCCCAAAATATGCCAGGACTTAGCCACCCAATATGCCAGGACATTGGCTGGAGGGGAGCGCACAACGCTTCCCTCTCAGCCACAGGCGGCCCAGCACCGGAGACGCAGCGACGCCGACGAGGTAAGTAAGGAGGAGGATTTTTTTTTTTTTTTTTTTTTAGAAGCAGGGTTCCGGCGCCCCCAGCCAAAATGAGCCCTAGGCAGATGCCTAGGTCGCCTTACTGGTGGCGCCGGCCCTGAGTGAAAGTGACAGTCTGTGAGAGAAAGTGACTGTGAGAGAGAGTGAGTGAAAGTGACAGTCTGTGAGTGAAAGTGAAAGTGACAGTCTGTGAGAGAGAGTAAGTGAAAGTCTCTGTGTGTGAGAGAGTGACAATCTGTGAGAGAGAGAGAGCAGTGAGAGAGAGAAGACTGTGTGAGAGAGTGAAAGTGACAGTCTATGAGAGAGAGAGCAGAGACTGTGAGAGAGAGAGCAGAGACTGTGAGAGAGAGCAGAGACTGTCTGTGAGAGAGAGAGCAGAGACTGTCTGTGAGAGAGAGAGCAGAGACTGTGAGAAAGAGCAGAGACTGTCTGTGAGAAAGAGCGAGAGAGCAGAGACTGTCTGTGAGAGACACAGAGAGAGACTGTGACAGAGAGAGACTGTCAGAGACTGAGTGAGAGAGTGAAAGTGACAATCTGTGAGAGAGAGCAGAGAGAGAGACTGTGAGAATGAGAGAGCAGAGAGAGACTGTCTCTCTCACTCTCTCTCACAGACTGTCTGTGTCAGAGAGAGAGTCTGTGAGAGTTTGTGAGAGTGACAGTCTGTAACACACACACACACGCTTCTCACTGGCATGATATACAAATAATATATATCATTTCAGTGATAATTCGCTGCCTTTCTGGCTCCACCTCTCATGGCCCCTCCCTCTTGTAGCTCCGCCCACACACGGCCGGTATTTTTTGGAGGAAAAGGTGGCAACCCTACTTTCAAGCAGAGGAAGAAACAAAGAGAGGAACAGTAGGCAAGTGCAAGAGAGCACTGCCTAGAGAGTTAGACTATGGGTCAGGGCTGTGACCGATCTAATATCTGACCTGAATAAATATTCAGTGAGCGTAGTGCCCCGGGGCGGGGAACAAACTAGCGAGTCCAACTTGGGGTCTGCGGGATAGAATAATGTACTATGTCCAGTGAAAGACCAAGGGCCCAGTTATCTTTGGCCCCAGGTCACTGCTCCAGGCTGTCCAGTAAAAGGTGTGAGACTGCAGAGAGGCAAACTAGAAAGGCAGTCTTGCAGTGGAATCACTAATTCTGAACTCTCCAGTGCAGGAGATTCAGTTAAATCCTGGTTAGGCTGAAGCGGGGGTAGATCCGTTGCAGCTCAAAAATGAGGGAAATCTTCCACATTTTCCACTGACAGTCCCTATCTGAATCTTATATCTTTTGCCCGGAGGTGCAAAGTTAGGGCAGACATGGATCTTCTCTACATGAGGACGGTCAGAGGGATATCTTTAAGGATCTGGAGCCCAGTTGCAGGATCAAGTCTCGTGGGGCCTCCTGTGGTGCTTTTGGCACTTTCCTCAGTCAAGTAACTTTGGAGGGACACTGTCAGCACGCAAGTACGATAGCAGCCCAAGTAGTTGTGCCTCCAGGGCGGCTGTTTTGTATTTTGTTTGTACTTTTGCCAGCCCTGTGGAATGGGAGGTGTGTGCATGTTAATGGCGCCTGTTACCTCCCATGTTTTTTTCTCATGTTTCTATATCCTATGATTAAGCACCTCTCAGCATGAAACATTGGAATAAAGATTGAAGCACATTTTTTCACTATAAGCGCTTGTTCTGATTTTTTTTTTTTTATTGTAACCCTTAAATCATCCATTTAAGCATATATATTATTATTTACTACACTGTTATACTCTGTTTTAACACTGTAAAATGTAAAACCCAATAAAAACTTTATTAGTCTCTAGTGCCACATTTGTTGCAGTTTTACAGAAAATATATTCCATTTCAAACAGTATATATAATTTATTATGCATAAATTGGTACAGTCAGACTCCTTATGTGTATCAATCTAATATTACTATGCTGGCTACAATCTACATAAAATGATTAAAATTTAAATAGTGACACCAGTTCTTTTGGTATAAGATATAGTGTTTGGAGCTGCCACTTACTAAAAGCAGTGATTAAAATTATACAAAAAAAGGGAGTGTAAGGGGCGACCAGGAAAAAGGGTACAGGAGTCAGACTGCAGCAAGAATTGGAAGAGCACACAAAAACAAGGTAACCATGGCAAAAAGCACCACATATGTGCCGTGAAATTTGTGAAGAAAAGAGATGCTTACTGTAAAAAATGTATATACTTACTAAATAACAAGTGGAATAGATCTACAATGGGAAAAATATATATGTAGTCCAACATGTCCCAATAAAGTGAAAATAATAAAAAGTAAATATGCACTCACAAAAGGTGGCTCCAATAATGAAAAGTGGAGCAACAATAAAGCAGGCGAGGGAACATGGACAACAGAGTAGGTTCCCAATTAAGTGATTTAATGCCACATAGTCAAACAGAAATGATGAAATCGCATAAATGACTGTACGCTGGGTAAGTCTAAATGCTGGCTAAATTGGCATCCTAAGTAGAGAACAAGGAGAAGAAAGAGTCCTAGGGTCTAGGAAACATTTTTTTTCAATACTGATATGACTTGGGCTTGCTTGTAGGTTGACGGTACTATTCCAAAAGACAGAGAGAGGTTGATGAGATGGGTTAGAGTTGGACAGAGTAGAGGGGAAAGAGAGGATACAAGGTGTGATGGGATGGGATCTAGCGCACAAGTAGTAGATTTCGAGCAGGAGAACAGATCATCTACCTCAGCTTTGTTTTTGCTAAACTCAACCAGAATCCAGTTCGGGACATATCTGGACATATTGAGCCCCTTAATATGCCCCTTAGATCTTAGTTTAGAAAAAGGTATTTTAAACTGCAATGTTGCAGACTGTCTCTGGCAACAGTCTAACAACACAGAGAGCTAAAGAAGTGATCTTGACGTATTTTGGTTTTTTTTTTTCTTCCCCTGTCCCCCTTCATTCTAGTACTTCAGAACATCTTATTGCCCACATAGCAAAATATTGCACCCACGGCGTCCCCTGCCCCTCACACCACACTACACTACAAGTCTTTACACTACCTGGTGTATGTTTTGTGTGCTCCACAATCTCTTGTACATTTAATCCAGTTTTGATCCATTTGTGAGTGCTGCGCCTATTTATATATTTTGAGATATTTAGACTGTTGGGGGGGTCAACCCACCATATCACTGCACTTATTAGAACCTTTATTGTTTGCTATGTGCCATAAAAATGATAACAATGAAGGAGGGAACCAAATTGTCGCTCAATGCTGCCACAGAGCGCTGCTCTGTAAGATGGAAGCCACCCTGTTTTTTGGTTTTGCAAAGACAAGAGGGTCTACTCAAAAATAAAAAAAGAGAATTTGAGGGAATTATGGTGGGAATTTCAAACTTTACGCCAAAAAATCCTCCAATACAGCTGAATGGGAGAATTTTTCCAACTCTGCTACTTTGACCTTAAATTCCTGTCTCAATATGAAGTAATTCTCTTTCTATTGAGTATATTTATTTATATAGTGCCACCAATTTATGTTTCCACTTTCCCTTAATTCTATGTTTAACCAGCAATTTTATTGGCACATGCTCCAAAAAAATGACTATTCCTTTTTTTTAATTTATTTTTTAAACTGTACACCACAATTCTGTTTTATTATGCATCAACCATGATAGTTTGCATCAATTCTCCTGTTTTTGTGAGGGTGACATTTTGTATTTCACATATTGACAGGTCAGACTTACACATCTATGCAAATAGCAATTTAAAGGGAGAAATAAAAGTGTTTTATGATGGAAAAAAATATTGACATCTTTAAATAAAAAATAATTAATTGAAATATGGAAGTAATAAATATGAAAATATAGAAAATAATAAATATGTCCAAGCATGATCTGTACCTTGAGGTGACCTTCTGGTCGCAGGGGGAGACATTTTTTTCCCACACTGGCTGCAGAATTTGGGGGTCTGCTCTTGGGGCACATGGCCACAATCAACACACTTCATCTTGTGCAGCAACAGCGGCTTCCAAGTTCGTGAGTTCCCTGAAAACCTATTTCAAGAAAGATAAATCTATGAGTCATTTCACAGAAAACGAAACAGGAAAGTCATGAGACAAAAAACTCCAGCAGGTAATAGGATGACTCACCCCGGTTGGTGTTATGTTTAGCTTTGGCTCTTAATGGAATGTTCTGAGGGATGAAACAAACTCAGCCTTTTATCCTACACTTTATGTTTATGTACAGTCATGCTGGTGAGCAGCCAGAACCATTGGATGTGGATTTGCTGATATATTAATAGTAAGCTACTGTTTTATATACATATTTGTTTTAACATTTTTTTTACTAATTGAATCATTTTTTATGTTTTATGATAATCATGCTATGCATTTTGTGTACTCATTTATTGAATGAAGTATGATTTAAATTTATTTATCATGCACTAATGAGGGATTTACTTGCTATGTTTTTATGAAGCTAGCACTAAACACATTTTCTTAACACATTTACCACACTAGCCCTTAGCACTTGACTGGCTGTGGGATATTAATGGGCAAAAAGTGTCATATTAATGGGCAAACTGGCTGTGTCAAATTAATGGAAAAATTGTCATATTTTAATTTACTAACTAACAGTGGCATATTAATGGACAAACTGGCTGTGGTATATTAATAGACATACTGGTTGTGGCATATTCATGGGCACGCTGCGGCATATTAAAAGGACAGAATAACAGTGGCATATTAATGGCCATACTGGCTGTGGTATATTCATGGGAAAACTAACAATGGCATATTATTGGGCATTCTGGGGCATATTCATGGGCAAACTAACAGTGGAACTAAGAGTGGAAAATTAATGGACAAACTTGGTGTGGAATATTAATGGGCAAACTGTGGCATATTTTAATGGGAAACCAACAGAGGCATATTAATGGACAAATTGGCTGTGGCATATTAATGGGCAAAATAACAGTGGCATATTAATGGGCATACTGGCTGTGGCATTTTAATGGGAAAACTGTGGCATATTTTAATGGGAAAACGAACAGTAGCATTTCAGTGGGCAAACCGGCTGTGGCATGTTAAGGTCACTGGAGGTACCTTATGTGCATGTCACTGACAGCACTCATGAGCACTGGACATGGGTGCATATTTTTAAGAGAAGGATGGGAGAATGCATAGGAGAAATCATATCAAATGTATGCTTTAAATCTAAGCATTGCAAAAATTAAAAATTGATTTGTTCAAATGTTTAAGTGTAAGTTTGGATGTGAAATACTGGTTTGTTCGGGTTGGAGTGGTCCATTTACCTTGACAATCGGAAACCAAAATTGAAAGGATGCATAACCCCTTCACACCAAATGTAATTTATAAAATGTGTTAGACGTTTGCTTACAATTCTGCTAAATTAGAAAAAAATGTTGTCTGTGGTGTCATGACATATATGCAAATTAGATATTTCCCATGAAAAAACAATCAATCTGCATATCAATCCACATGTGATGTCATAAACAGGAGACACCACGAACCTATAAAAACACATTTTCTCCTTATTTAGGCTTTTGCTTGCTATTCTGCTAACATAGATAATTTTTGTTCATTTTTTTCTCTCTCTAGATTCACAGTAAAAACAATGTTTAGCTGATAGACCGGGACGCTGGCTGAATCAGCACAGACATAACGCTCTGCCCAATCATGCTCGGCTTTATTTAAAGCCTGTACACTAGATGTCACTGAAAAGCTGTATGTGGACAAAGATGGCACAGGCAAGCTGTTTGGGGGGCAAAGATGAAAGAGGTGGAGTATACAGAAGGGGGGTCTCCTAAATAGAAAGAGGTGCTGCTTGGACAGGAATTGATGGGGCAAATGAAGATTGGGGGGGTGCGTGAATTTAGCACAAGGTACCACAAAACCTAACCACCGTTGATAGAGTCCCTTTAATTGACTCCACCACCTTAATGTTGGTTATACTTTTTTTCAATATATTTTTATTGATTTTAATGCAGATTAATACAGTGAAGTAAGAAAAGTACACACCAAACAGGTAGTAACAACATAAGGGGTATAGTAGGGCGGGGGAGTGGTTGAGGCGAGGAGACAGCAGGTGGGAGTGAGAGCAACTTCCTTTCTGTTTTAAACATTAGGGAGGGGCTTGGGAGGTGTCGTCCGTGGGCCTTCTAGGGTCATACACTGCAAGGGAGGGGGGGAGGTGGCAAAATGCATTAATAAGGCAGTACATTGTATAGTCAGATAGCAATGAGTAGTTTAAATAACATTATATTATGTTAAGACATTCCGAGTTATGCAAAAATTCATACCAATAAAATCACGTGCGGTCGTGGTTGTGGCCCTTTCAGTATATGACCTAATCTTGGGAAAGGGACGGGTTCTGGGAACATGTTGGGAATGGCAGCTCTCTGCCCCCAGGGGGTAAGGCAGGGTCCCACATCAGGGAGGTCAGTGGGGACGGGTGTGTAATGAACCCTGGCAGTTGAGAAAGCGTCTGCCATGTATGTATGGTACTGGGGATGGTGGGTTGTGTGTCGTCTAGGCAATTATCTGGGTCGTGTTTGACCCATGCTATAATTGGAATGGGAACTAAAAGGGTTCTTTGTTCAATTGAGACCCACAACTTAGGAGCTGGCCTGGTCCGTTCCACAATTCTGGCCAGTTGTGAAGCCTTATATTATGTCTCCACATCTGCAAGCCCCATGCCTCCCAGCTCTTTGTGTCTGATCAGGTATTTATAATATAGTCGGGGGAGGGTGATTAGCGTTTTCATTCGGGTGAAGAAAGGTTTGGGTATGGTTATCGGGAGGTTTTGTATGAGGTAGAGGAGCCATGGGAGAAGGTTCATCTCAACAGTGGCTACACAGCCAAACCAAGATTTATACGTCTTATTCCAACGCTCCATATCCGCTTTAATGGAGTAACGTTGGTTATGCAGAGGTCTGCAGATGCTTGATAAGCTCCTATTGCTTGGAAACAGACGACTGTGGTGAATTTACTGACCTACAAAAGTGGGTTGTTTAAAGGTCACGGACAGCATCATGGGTTGGGCTTTGAGAGACTCTGAACGCACACCGTTCTGGAGGCGAATAATACCGTACATTTGATCAAATATTAAGGTGATCCTGCTTCTACCTAGTAGAGGTGATCAATTGCCATGTCAACTGGAATATCGAGAAATAGTAGTCTTCTATATACACTGAGAAGTTGGCTATTAATGCTTGTTCTACAGACTGCTGTCAGGAGCATCGGATATGTATTATTAGGGTATGGGTTTTCTGAGGAAAGCTACATATATGGGGATACTTGACTTATTTATGTGCAGAGTTTGCATTTAAACGTTAAACATGTGAAGTCACCTTGTTGATTTAAGCTTACTGTGGCTACTACAGTCTTTACAGTACTTAAAGGACAACTGTACCAACAAATTAACATGTGTTTAGTTACACGGAAAACATAGAATGTGTTGGCAGATAAGAACCATTCGGTCCATCTAGTCTGCCCAATTTTTCTAAATACTTGTATTAGTCCCCAGTTCCCTGTCTTATAGCTAGGATAGCCTTGTGTCTATCCCACACATGCTTAAACCCCTTCACTGTGTTTACCTCTACCACTTATTCTGGAAGGGGTAGAGGATACATCCACTACCCTCTCAGTAAAGTAATACCACCTGATATTACTTTTAAATCGTTGCCCCTCTAATTTAAGACTATGTCCTCTAGTTCAGGGCTTAACAAATTTATCTGAGTTTTAGGAGCCAGCTAAAAAATCTAGGAGCCAGACAACGGCACATAAACACAAACACAAGCAGTCACACACAGACACATAGTCTGTCCCATATACATACAGGATCCTTTATTTCATTAGGGTGAAAGTCCTCTCCTTGCACTCTCCACTTCTGAGTGCGAAACCTGTTACACCTTGTTTTTCTACAAATACATACAAAACACACACACCCAGTCAGTCACATTAATACACACACATAAACACATCCAGTCACACACATATATAAACAAAAACACATCCAGTCAGTCACATACATACACACAAACACATCCAGTCAGACACATATATACACACACAAACACATCCAGTCAGACACATATATACACACACAAACACATCCAGTCAGACACATACCGTATTTGCTCGATTATAAGACAAGGTTTTTTTTTTAATCGAGGTCGTCTTATAATCTGACCTCAAACTGATTTGAGACTATAAGACTGGGATCCAGGTCCCCAGCAGAGTTGCAGGGGACCTGGATCCCCCTCTCTAACAGCAGGGGATGTCTGCGCGATGAGCGCAGACTCCCCTGCTTCCGCCCGGCACGACCGCCGGGGCTTCTATGAAGAAGCCGGGTACTTCCGCTTTCGTCACAGAAGTCCCGGCGGTCGTGCCGGGCGGCAGCAGGGGAATTCTGCACTCATCGCGCAGACATCCTCTGCTGCCCCACTAGCCACCAGGGAGAATCGGGCCATGCTGCCCGACACCTCCGTCTATTATGACGGACCAGCTGTCCGTCATAATAGACGGAGGTTTCGGGCAGCATGGAGGATGTCTGCACGATCCCCGGCTGCCCCCACTAGCCACCAGGGATCATGACAAAGGTGAGGGGGAGGGAGGGGAGAAGAGACAGCAACAAGGGGAGGAAGGGGTTAAGAAACAGAGACAAGGGGAGGGGGGGAAGAGACAGAGACAAGGGGAGGGAGGGGGTGCAGAAACAGAGGCGAGGGGGGAGAGAGACAACACTAAGTGGGGAGAGAGAGAGGCAGCATTGGCACATAAAAATAAATAAAAGAAATACATGTTTTGATATCATAATTTTTTATTAAAAAAGCAATTTACATGTCAATATATACAAGTTAAACTTTTTTCCTATAGGGTAGTCTTATATTCAGGCTTTTAGTTTTTTTCCTAATGGAATATCCAAAGTTTGGGAGCAAATACGGTATATATACACACACACACAAACACATCCAGTCAGACACATATATACACACAAACAAATCCAGTCACACACATATATAAACACAAACACATCCAGTCACACACATATATAAACACAAACACATCCAGTCAGTCACATATATAAACACAAACACATCCAGTCAGTCACATATATAAACACAAACACATCCAGTCAGTCACATATATAAACACAAACACATCCAGTCAGTCACATATATAAACACAAACACATCCAGTCAGTCACATATATAAACACAAACACATCCAGTCAGTCACATACATACACACAAACACATCCAGTCAGTCAAATACATACAAACACATCTAGTCACACACACATGTACACACAAACACATCCAGACAGACACATACACAAGACAGTAGGTTTTTTTTTTTAAGAAAAAAAAAAAAGTTCACCTATCAATGTCCCCCCTCCCTGCCATTACACCTCAATGCAGGGAAGGGGGGGATGTTTCCGTTGCAGCCTGGTGGCACAGAGCAGCTTCCCTGCTATGCTCCCAGGTGATCAGCTATAACGTGGTGCGCGAGGGGGCGGAGCAGGAAGTCTGTGCAGCAAGTGCACTCACTCTGCTCCCTCGTGCACTGCTGTTGCAAAAAAGAAAAAAGGGGAAAAAAACAATCCCATTGCCGAGGGCACCCCGCGGGGCTCACGTTACCCGGGCGCCAGGTCTGATTTCCTGGTCGCCATGGCGACTGGGGTTTGTTGAGCCCTGCTCTAGTTGTGGTAGTTTTTCTTCTTTTAAATATACTCTCTTCCTTTACCGTGTTGATTCCCTTTATGTATTTTAATATTTCTATCATATCCCCCCTGTTACGTCTTTCCTCCAAGCTATACATGTTAAGATGCTTTAACCTTTCCTGGTAAGTTTTATCCTTCAACCCATGAACCAGTTTAGTAGCCCTTCTCTGAACTCTCTCCAAAGTATCAATATCTTTCTGGAGATATGATCTCCAGTACTGCGTACAATAAAAGTTGAAAGACTGAAAGATCGCATCAAGTGTAGGCATTTTACATACAAAATGTTTTAATGAAAGAATACAAATAATGTACTTTATTGGGACCTCTTTGCTTCATTTACCTCTTATAGGGGGCAGACATATTGTTTGGAATCTTGTGGCAGATCTTCATTCACCTGTTAACGAGGTTAATGCAGATCTGACCCAAGATTCTATACAACATGTCTGCCCCCTGTTAGAGGTATATGAAGCAAAGAGGCCTCAATAAAGCATATCAAACACAGCCTGCATGTTGTCACTGGTTTGTTAAGAAAGAAGAGATGCTGTGATGCAATACACATTTGTGATTCTTTTAGCTCTTCAGTTAAACAGAAATAATATAAAAAATAAACAATACATCAACTACAATAGTCAAAATGTTGCTTATCTTCTAACATGTAAGAAATGCACTAAACAATATATAGAAAACTAAACTCTAGAAAACTAAAATGCAGAATCAGGGAACATTTATCACATTTGAAACCTATTGACACACCTATAGGAACCCATTTTTTTTTTTTATGTGCAATGATTCTAGTGTTACACAGAGCAGACAACATTTCTAGCATTTTGAAGTCAAATGATTATTATTTTTTTTTTTTTATCAAAAAAAAAAGGCTCCATGCATCTCCGTACACTATACAGTGGGATACAGAAACTTACCTGGTATTAAAAAAAATGATAAACATATATAGGCCCTCTTAAATTGCCAATACATTTTATGTACATTTTTCTCACGCCATCCACTTAAATTAATCTTATTTAACTCATATTTTTATAGATAATGTGTGCACATTATCTATGAGAAAAATAGATCTAATCTATTTACTTCAGATTAACATATACTAATATCAGAATCAAATAATCCTCTTCTTTCTTAAAAAGAAACAGTGACAACACGTGGGCTGTTATTAAATGCACTTTAATACAGATTTCAGTTTTAAAGGGGTTAATTTAACCCATGTCTATTTTCCCTAAGCATAGTGACCATGGTTATTGCAATAAATTGTTACAACAGTGGAAGGGTGTTACCTTCTAACATGCAGTCTAGTTTACCTCCCAATCCAAATGTCACTTTCGCTTATGACTATGTGCACTTAGCACAAAAACGAGTAAAGCCAGGGCTGCCAGCCTTTATGGTCTGTTACTGTTTTGTTTGGTCTCCTCACGATGTGCTGCTGTTTTTAAACATATGGAATTAAGACCTAAGTTTTAGAACTGTTAACTTGATTCTGGCTGATGCTGCTACCTATGGATTATTTTGCTTCCGTAATAAAGAAATACTCCTCCTGCAACAATTCAAAAAAAGTCCAAAGTCCGGAATATAATGTCAAAAATAATCACGCTTCGAGGAAGCCTTGAAATAGGTGAAACACATCGTGCGTTTATGGGGAGTGTATTGTTGTGTACATTACATTCTGCACATTTAAGCTGGTATTTTTTTCTGTGTTTTTAAGGTGTGGACTTATGCTGCTGTGGCATTATTACTGTATTTGCTCGAATATAAGATGACACCCCCCCAAACTTTAGATATTCCTTTAGGAAAAAAACTAAAAGCCGGAATATAAGACTACCCTATAGGAATACATGTAACTTGTATATATTCACATGTAAATCATTTTTATTAAATATTAAAAAGCAATGATATAAAATAAAATGCATTTCTTGTTTTTATTTCCTTTTATGTGCCAATGCTGCCCCTGACCCCTCAGACTTGCCCAATGCTCCCTCTCCACCCCTCCCTCCCCCAGACTTGCCCAATGCTGGCTCTACACCCCCCCCCCCCCCCCACACACACACACACACTGCCTCTCTTCTCCCCCCCCTCCCCCAACATTGCCGCCTCTCAGCCCAAAGCTACCTCTCTCCTCTCCCCCCTCCCTACCCTGCAAAGCTGCCTCTCTCTTCTCCCCCTCCCTTTTCCCCCGTAAAGCTGCCTCTCTCCTCTCCCTCCCCCCAAAGCTGCCTCTCTTCTCCTCTGCCTCCCACACCCCGTAAAGCTCCCTCTCTCTTCTCCCCCCCCCCCCCACCTCCCCCCAAAGCTGCCTCTCTCCTCCTTACATTGAAGAAAATACGGTACTTATACTGTTAATGGAGACATTAAAAACAAAAAATATATCTATACATTGGGTTAGCAATATTGCATGCAAATGTATAAATAAGTTTTAGTCTCTCTCCCTGCCCCACTGCATTCGTGGGGCAGGAAAAGACTAATTACAGAATGGGCAAATTGCCCATCCCCCCCCCCCCCCCAACACCATGCAACCCCCAGATGGTATTAAAATAATTTTTTTTTAAAAATGTACATTTTTTAAATTTTTAAAGTTGCGTTAGGGCAGTGATGGTGAACCTATGGCACGGGTGCCACTTTCGGCAGTCAAGAGCTTCTGAGGTGGAACTTAGCATATTAGTGCATTGTCACCATCATTATATATCGCATTTTATGGAGCACTTGGGATGGAATAACTAAAGCAAAAGGAAACAAAATCAGGGAGAAGGGGAAACTAATATAGGAGATGGCTCATAATGTAAGGAGAAATAGCACTTTGCGATTGCTAATTCAGTTTATTGCATAAAAATGGGCACTTTGGCTCAAAATTCTTTGCCATCACTGGGTTAGGGCAAAATTGTCTCTATAGGGTGTAGCGGAGATGCAATATTACCCAGGTTATCTCCGCTTATAATCCCAGTGAGACTCAGGAACAAGTAAATAGTAAATCCAAAGGCAGGGTTTCCAGCAGGTCAAATACAGCAATATCCCAACAGCAATCCCAATAACTGGACGACACACAGTTTCAGGAGCATAACTGCCAAGCCTTTTTCCAGCAAGATTGAACTACTTTATTTGACAAACAACACAGACTTATATACACCAAACTGCAATCAGATAACACTTGATTAAACAATAGAAAACTTAAACACATCACCAGTAAAGCAGTATCTAGCCACTTTAATCTGGAGCCAGAAGCAAGGTAGTCAGACTGGGTGGCTGACATAACTAAACAATGGAAGGCTTAAACACATTACAGACAGGGTCCATAATCTATAGGGAGGTGTTTGGCCCTCAGGCCCCTCCAAGAACCCCAGTCAGGCAGACTGTCAGAATTTACTTCGTGACAGCGGCCACCCCCGAGAACAAAGGACGGCTACTTACTGTTCAATTACCCGTTCGCACAATGTTGCAACGGGTAATTGAGGACACACTTCACACAGGGGAGGTCTGGTTGTTCGGTAGTTTCATTCGAATAAACTAAGGGAATGAAACTACCGAACAATCAGAGAAATACCATTCTTTTTAATACACAGAAAATACAGCAGATACACGGATGCAGCTTTATACAGTATTTTTGTAGGGTTGCCTGGTGCCATCCGCTACATAGGGAATTCAGAAAAAATGTTTGGTAAAAAGCAATGCTTTTACTTATTGCTTGTAACATGCAAAAAAAAGTTTAAAACTTTCTAAAATGTCTAAACTCATGACAAATTTTATTTCAATAGTACCATCCTATAGGGCAGGCTATTTCAGATCTGTCCCTCCTCGACCTGTGTTATGACTTCTACTTCTTAATCACCTTAAGGCTATTCAGGATACATATACAGAGAGCTGATCAGAGAGACAAAACTCCCAACGGTTCTATCAGCTTTAATCAATACTGGATTACCAACATTTAGAATATGGCTCAAATGACTCTGATATCGACAGCCACCAGATGACGTGAACACTAGGAAATGCAACAGTCACATCATAGCTACGTCTACCTATACACACGACCTGGAAAAAAAACTCAGTATCCCAGGCAAAGCAAAGATAGGAGGACTGCACATGGTAGAATAAGGTGCCGCAGCAGAGGTTTCACCAAATTTCAAAATACTGCAATTCAAGAAATGGTGAGCACACCATATTGTGAGAATTATGTATTTATTGCAACACATGTGGCATCGTTTTGGTTCAAATAACATTTATCCAGCCATAATCATTTGTGAAAAAAGAAGTGGTGATACATTTGAACATCCACAAAAAAAGAAAAATGCTACTCTGTAGCATCTTACAAGACGGCGCTCGCTGTCTGTTCTTGGTCTGAGATGTGGCTCCTACTTCTTTCTCATCCTGAATTTTTAGTTTTGTACTTCTGGTGTAAATGTTTAGTAAAGCAAAATTCAAAAAGCATTTGAATAAATTTGCCTTAGCTCCCACTTTAAAAAGTTATATATTCATTATTAGTCTGTACTGCCTGTATATACCAACAATTTGCAGTGCCCGTGTGGTTTAGAATGCAAAACAGAATTTGAGGTGTGTCTGGTACCAGAAGGTGGATATGTTGTGATGACTGCAATACCTTAAGGGTCATTTGCTAAAACTGAACTGACAAGTGAACTGCAAAAATCAGACATTAAAAGGGGCATTATAAACTTACTGCTTTTCAACAGGAAATGTACTATTTGCAAATCAAGCTACAGATGATTACAACAGGAGACACCACAAACATTTAAAACACAATTTTAGCAAAATGTAGGCTTTTACTTGCAATTCTCTACATTCACATTGAATTAGGCGATACTGTCCCTTTAATAGCATTTAGGGTTACCACATATCCTGTATTTTAAAAGTTATGCAGGAAATAGCATAGCAAGTTTTTTTTATTAAACCCTAGCAAAAAGGACAGCTGGACTGATAGGAAGCTTTTTTCACACATAATAATGCACGACGTTTAGTTTGCTTTTCGGTTATTTTAAGGGAATATCCCTCACTGTAAAGAGGCTACTAAAAAAAATGACTGTGATTTTATACCTTCACATTATCATCCATGATTTATGTCCTGAAATGGATTTCCCAGAACTTTGCACGTATCAAGCAACATATATCTATCTTATAAGGAAATCTTATAAACTCATTTCACAAAATAATATAACACGTATTCTTAACACATTGTTAAGCAAAGTACTGCAGCACCACATTTGCCCTGAAAACGTATATATCAAAATCTCTTTCATTCCAAAGTCAACTATACACTAACCGCTATTATTATTTGGTTACAGGTAACACAAGGGTTAAGAAGTCACACACCCTTACAGCTCCCAGCAGGTTAGAGATATTAAGTTTCACCCTCCACAGCCTTGAACATTACAGCACTTCCGCAGTCAGACAAACAACCCTCCCAACACATGTCAGGTGACCCATCTGCAGCCAATCAGCAGTGCCTGTTTAATGCTACATTAACATTACTCATATAACCCGTCCCTAAATGAAGTACCCCCTCAGGTAGGATATGTAATATTACAATGCAAGTTAAGGCTCATTATGAACTGCTGCGGTCTTGATTTAACAGTTTGGCACTCCAGCTGTTGTGGACTACAATTCCCATGAGTCCACACATTATAGACTCATGATAGCAGAGCACCATGCGAATTGTAGTGTGTGTGTGTGTGTGTATATATATATATATATATATATATATATATATATAGGATTATGTTTGCCTCCCTCAACAAGTGCATACTGTTAACTGTTGCAGCGCCAGGTGAGCGATTATCTCAAAAATGAAATCCAAACACTTGGCCTCCAAGGATGTACGCAAACAATTGCCACTCATAATGTGAAACTTGAGGTTTAATTTATCAATATTGTCCCTTTATTTTGTTTAATTTAATTTAAGTACCAAGATTGCAATGCAGCCCGGCAATATGCATTTCCCAGAAAGAAACAATGAGCCACAGATGGTCCCTCTATGAACCATAATTCTAATTTTTCACCCCCTGGGGCAGGGAGATGTGTGCCATCTTGAAAAAAAGCTGTAGTTAATGACATATGTTTAAATTGAACCCTCCCTATGAAATTACCAGGTACAAGACAGCCTATGTTATCATTCATCACCCGAGAACGTCACTTACCTTTCAATCCCAGCCCCACAAGGGGTGATGATTTTTGGGGATTCTCCAAAGCAGGTGTCGTCTTATTGCTGCGTTAGATTAATGATCTACTCTCCGGACTCAGTCTACTGACCACTACTTCCTGTTCTTTTTCTTTTATGGGGTGAAAAGTTTCGTTTTTATTTCTTTGTTTCTGTTTCATTTTTCCATCACTGTTCACTTAGGTCCCGCCCTGTAGTTCATAATAACTTACAACTTACTTGCTGCTGCTTAGCTCTTATATTACTGTACAATACAATTACAATTCTAACAGGATCTTTTCTGACCTCGAAGAGCTCTTGCTTAAGTAAATAGATATAGGCTTGCCAGGTGGCTCTAACTAAATAGTGAACATCTCTAACCCATACAAGACATCACAATACCATCATGAGCTCATCCAACAGAAGGCATTACAAAGGGGATGGGACTCTTCTGCGCTGCCACTTCAGGGCAGATACTTCATTGCAGTGGTTTGAACGTATTACAAAAGCATCTATTTTTTAGGGGTGCTCACTCATCTAAAGATGGGTTATACAATGAAAGATGGAATTGTATTGTTTTAACATACCGGTATTTGGAAGCGTATTAAACGTGTTTAAATATGTCTGTCATATGCAACTTGTACATTTCGCTTGTAAATTAGTTGTCTTACATATTACATCATAAAAAGGAGACACCACAACACACATTTTTTGTCGTAATCTATTAATTTGCTTGTAATTCTGTTAACACACTGTATAATTTTAATCTGCAGGTAATTGTTCCAAATTAGAGTTTAAAATAAAGTTTTGGTTTTTAAGGTGTGAATGCTTTCTCACCAGAAGCAGAATCTTCATACATCTACAATGGCCAAAATTATCTTTTAGTTCTCCATGCAACCGGTGAGAATTAGCATACCCTGGAAACTAGTGACATCACTAAGGTTGATGTTACCCAGTGTGATAACTCAAGGTGTTATCCAGGGGCACATCATGCCCCTGAGTGACAGGCATGCTGCCTGTCCTGTCTCTCGTGTATTTCCGGGGGGGTTGTGTGATGAGAACAGCCAGCACACAAACCCCCAGAAATACACGAGTTACATCCGAAAGGCGACGCCAGCTACGAATTCGGACACAGAGTCATTCACTTTGTTGCCAGTTTGACAAGCTCGAAAAGTATAAGAAAATTCGTATACTTTTAGTGCTTGTCAAATTGACAGCTGCCGTCTGTCTCCCAGATGTATTTCTGGGGTTTGTGTGCTCTCTGTTCTAAACACACACCACAGAAATATACAGCACGGGTGCTCCGTGCTAGGTGTGCGGCGCACACCTAGCACATATGGAGCACCCACCATTGGTGTTATCCCCCACAAAGCACTTGCACAGGTGATGGGAAGATGCCCCATCACCAAAATTGTACACCTAGTACTTACCTCAGAACATCAGGACATGCCCCATCACCAACATTGCACATGCACACCCAGGACTTACCACAGGACCCCAGGACTTACCCCAGCACCCACATTGCACACAGAGGACTTACTCCAGCCAGCACCCACAGCTCCGTGGCAGTTGTTTGCATGCATCCTTGGAGGCCAAGTGTTTGTTTTTTCCTTTTTGATGTGATGGCTCACTTATCCACTGCGCTGCAACAGTTAACACTTGAGGCAGTATGAGAGGATGTTTGTGCACCTGGGTAGCACACAGACATCAAGTTGCCTGCTCGCCCGCAGAGAGAGCGAGACAGAGCCTTTGCTGGCAAAGTTTTTATTTTTTAAAGGGTGCCTCGCCTCCTGATGGCAGCCCAGATCATGCAGCACAGAGCCAAAAGTGGGAGTGCATTCAGTGTCACTGACATGGTGCATCAATCAGCACTGCCAGGTCACAGAAAACTAGCTCCCTGACATGCCAGGCTGGAAGTCTTCATAATTTACCAGACATGTTTTAGCCTCCATAAACTTAATTTTGGCCTCAAGCCAATGCCAGTAAAAAAAAAAAACCTAGATGGGTGGTAATTCTAACTATTATGCCTATTAAAGGAACATTGAAAATTATCTATACAGTTTTTGGAAAATTGCAAGCAAATGTGTAAATAAATATTCCTGTGCTGCTTCCTGTTTATGATATCATCTGTGGTGTGGTATGCAAATGAACTGCTTTTCAATAGGAAATGGATAATTTGCATACCAAACCAAAAAGTGATGTCAGAAACAGGAGACACCACAAACACTTTTAACCATATTTTTCTCTTAATTTAAACATTCTCTTTAAGTACTGCTAACGCAATATATAGTCTTTTTTAAATCATTTTATATTTTCTACATTTATAGTATACATAAATCATATATGCATATATGTTAGCTTCTTTTGTGCTCATATATCCTCATTGTAACTTTGTATTACACACCTTTATTCAGGCACAACCTAGGATGTGCATTTTGTAAAACCAAGTTTCAATATTCATAATTTTAATTTTGCATGGTCCAGAATCTCTGAAACCGATAGTTATCATAGTCCTCCTGTTTCTGTATTCTTAAAGGGACAGTCTATTCCCCAAACTCACTTTGGTGCAAGATGAAGATTACTGCTTGTTTAGTGCACAGGCTTTTTTCCAGTCTGATTTAATGCAGGCATTCTGCATAAATCAAATTTTTAACATTTGACTCAAGCTCTCCCCAGCTATTACTCTGCATGTTTACTGCAGGTGCGGCAGCACTGATTTATATAGGCACTGAGGATATAAAGTTTTGTTTCATTTAGTCACTTCCTGTGCTGTTGGAATTGAATAGATTGTGTGGACTGTGATAAACTTGCTCTTGTACACATTAGGATCTCTTAACAGTGTAACACATTGTCTGATGACATCACTGAAATTATTCTCATTGGTCCCTGCAGCAAAAAAAAAAAAAAAGACTTTTACTCAGCTAGTGTGGGCAGACCTGCTTTCTTGCAAGCCGCAGTAATTTCACAATTTCATTTAGGTGTAAGTATTTTACATTTAAAAGCAGTGAAAAATGTAAAACATGCATTTTAAAATACTAAGAAAGCACATTAATATGCATTAATGTTTGGAAGATGCATTTTGACTAATCACTAATTAACTAATGTTTTATTCTTTGCAGTTTAAAAAATAGAGTGGGTCATTTTCTTGATTGTAATTTCCCTGAGACAATTGCTTGAACTCATTGCATATAAGTCTGGAAGGTTACATCAGTCAAGGCATTGAATTGTTTTTCAAGATGGAGAAAGCATGCATTTTATAAAACCCTATGGTGGATTATGCTGGGTTTTCTATGCTAACATACCTATGAAAGCAGTGTTACAAGCAGAGTTGTGTAGAGGAAGTACACTGCACCTCGACGTCAGGTTCAAATTTAATGTGAGGCGGGATTTCTTGAACCAAGTATTTACTTAGATTGTGGCAAATATGAAATTTGATTTTGTATTTTGACTAATGTGATGACTATTATACGTCTAAACTCTGTATCTTGTACATTAAATTGATAAAAAGGAAATGCCATCTCCACTTTTCCTCCATCTCTGTTACTGCAGAGGGTAAACCGCTTACTCTGTCGAATATTTCATTTCCTGAAAAGCAGTAATGCTTGACCCATGTTTCCTGTTTGGAAATTAGCTACAAAGGGAACTAAAAACTGGACCTTTAGTGGCTTGAAATGCAAATGACATATTTAACATTGAAAAGTAGTAACATTGCAAATCTAGCCACAGATGATGTCATAAACAGGAGACACCACAGACTCATTTAAAAGTTTACATTTTGCTTGCAGTTTTTCTCACACAAATATTATATAATTTTTCAGCATTTTTTTTAATTCTCTACATCCACAGTTAGTGTTGCCACCCGGCCGGTATTTTAGCCACCCGGTCGGGCAGTTCAGGATTTTGATTATCAGTGATCATGGTACTGAGGAAAAAGATAGATTAGATCTTTGGTCAGTTGACAGCCAAAAGAGTTTGCTCAACTAAGTTTTGAATGTTTTTTTATTAAGAATTTTTTTTCTTGTTCAGGAAATAATAGACAGCACACATTCTTATCTGAAGATGACATTTATCAGATAGATTGCATCAAGAATAACTTATTTACAATAGCTCAGAGAAATAAGCTACATAAGACGGGTCTCGAAACTTGAACAATCACACAGTTTGTCATAAATCAATACAGAATGTATTGCCCGTCCCAGGGAGCCCACCATTCCAATGAAATTGGCAAACTATTCACGGTGAGGGAGAAGAAGGTCGATCCTATATCCTCTATCGCTCAACCCCAGTATGTTCGTCCCTCTCCACCAGGGGCGTTGCTAGGTCTTCGGATGATCTGGGGCTCGGTCACACACAGGGGCGTACCTAGAGCATTTGGCACCCGGGGCGGACCCTGAGTGTTGCACACACCCCCCCCCCCCCCCCCATAATAAAAATGTAAGAAAACACCCACAATTTTTTCAGTGTTTGAAAATTGTACAATTATAGATACCAGGAATATTGTGCCACTCAGAACCCAGTAATATTATTCCAGTCAGATACCAGTAATATTGTGCCACTCAGAGCCCAGTAATATTGTGCCAGTCAGATACCAGGAATAGTGTGCCATTCAGAGCCCAGTAATATTGTTCCAGTAAGATACCAGTAATATTGTGCCAGTCAGATACCAGTAATATTGTGCCACTCAGAGCCCAGTAATATTGTGCCAGTCAGATACCAGGAATATTGTATCATTCAGAGCCCATTAATAGTGTGCCAGTCAGATGCCTGTAATATTTTGCCAGTCAGAGCCCAGTAATAGTGTGCCACTCAGAGCCCAGTAATATTATGCCAGTCAGAGCCCAGGAATATTGTGCCAGTCAGAGCCCAGTAATATTGTGCCAGTCAGATACCAGGAGTTTTGTGCCAGTCAGAGCCCAGTAATATTGTGCCAGTCAGAGCCTAGGAATATTGTGCCAGTCAGATACCAGTAGTATTGTGCCAGTCAGAGCCCAGGAATATTGTGCCAGTCAGAGACCAGGAATAGTGTGCCACTCAGAGCCCAGTAATAGTGTGCCAGTCAGAGCCCAGGAATATTGTGCAAGTCAGAGCCCAGGAATATTGTGCCATTCAGATACCAGGAATATTGTGCCAGTCAGAGCCCAGTAATGGTATGCCAGTCAGAACCCAGTAATAGTGTGCCACACAGATACCAGTAATATTGTGCAAGTCAGAGCCCAGGAATATTGTGCCATTCAGATACCAGGAATATTGTGCCAGTCAGAGCCCAGTAATGGTATGCCAGTCAGAACCCAGTAATAGTGTGCCACACAGATACCAGTAATATTGTGCCAGTCAGAGCCCAGGAATATTGTGCAAGTCAGATACCAGTAATAGTGTGCCACTCGGTGCCAGTAATAGTGTGCCACTCAGAGCCCAGTAATAGTGTGCCACTCAGAGCCCAGCAATATTGTGCCAGTCAGAGCCCAGCAATATTGTGCCAGTCAGAGCCCAGTAATAGTGTGCCAGTCAGAGCTCAGTAATATTGTGCCAGTAAGAGCCCAGGAATAGTGTGCCACTCAGAGCCCAGTAATAGTGTGCGACTCAGAGCCCAGGAATATTGTGCCAGTCAGAGCCCAGGAATATTGTGCCAGTCAGAGCCCAGTAATAGTGTGCCACTCAGAACCCAGTAATATTGTGCCACTTAGAACCCAGTAATATAGTGCCAGTCAGAGCCCAGGAATATTGTGCCAGAGCCCAGGAATATTGTGCCAGTCAGAACCCAGGAATATTGTGCCACACAGAGCCCAGTAATAGTGTGCCACTCAGAGCACAGTAATAGTGTGCCACTCATAACCCAGTAATATTGTGCCACTCAGAACCCAGTAATATAGTGCCAATCAGAGCCCAGTAATAGTGTGCCAGTCAGAGCCCAGTAATAGTGTGCCAGTCAGAGCCCAGTAATAGTGTGCCACTCAGAGCCCAGTAATAGTGTGCCACTCAGAACCCAGTAATATTGTGCCACTCAGAACCCAGTAATATAGTGCCAGTCAGAGCCCAGGAATATTGTGCTAGTCAAAGCCCAGGACTATTGTGCGAGTCAGAGCCCAGTAATATTGTGCCAATCATAGCCCAGTAATATTGTGCCACTCAGAACCTCGTAATATAGTGCCAGTCAGAGCCCAGGAATATTGTGCCAGTCAGAGCCCAGGAATATTGTGCCAGAGCCCAGGAATATTGTGCCAGTCAGAACCCAGGAATATTGTGCCACACAGAGCCCAGTAATAGTGTGCCACTCAGAGCACAGTAATAGTGTGCCACTCATAACCCAGTAATATTGTGCCACTCAGAACCCAGTAATATAGTGCCAATCAGAGCCCAGTAATAGTGTGCCAGTCAGAGCCCAGTAATAGTGTGCCACTCAGAGCCCAGTAATAGTGTGCCACTCAGAGCCCAGTAATAGTGTGCCACTCAGAACCCAGTAATATTGTGCCACTCAGAACCCAGTAATATAGTGCCAGTCAGAGCCCAGGAATATTGTGCTAGTCAAAGCCCAGGACTATTGTGCGAGTCAGAGCCCAGTAATATTGTGCCAATCATAGCCCAGTAATATTGTGCCACTCAGAACCTCGTAATATAGTGCCAGTCAGAGCCCAAGAATATTGTGCCACTCAGAGCCCAGTAATAGTGTGCCAGTCAGAACCCAGTAATACCCAGATACACACACACAGACCCAATTTTTTTACTTACCTTACACTGCTGTCCAACCGTTGTCTGTTAATGTGTTTCTGGTATGGGGTCAGTTCCCTTTAATAATTGTTGCGAGTACCAGGTGGTGTACATGAAAGTGTTACACATTTTGGCATGAATTGTGTGATCCAGTTGTGTTATATATGTGTTCAAAGTATGAAAGAATTTCTTTGTGTGTAGTTCTTTGTGCAGTGTCGTAGTTAACCATTCCATGTGGAACACGTGATGTAATTTTGATTTAAACAGAGTAAGCGGAGGTGGATCAGGCACTATCCAATAATGCAAGATTGTTTTTCTGGCCACAGCTGTTATCAGGAAGAGTATTCTGGGGGCACGTGTTTGGTGCCCTGTTTGCATCCCAAAAATCATTGACAAGGGTGTTAGTGAGATGTTCGGCAAGGAGGCTCTATCCGCAAATGCAATGCTTCCAGAACTCCCGGATCACTGTGCAGGCCCAAATGCAATG
Source organism: Pelodytes ibericus (assembly GCA_036172795.1). Classification (NCBI taxonomy): domain Eukaryota; kingdom Metazoa; phylum Chordata; class Amphibia; order Anura; family Pelodytidae; genus Pelodytes; species Pelodytes ibericus. The sequence goes on along the minus strand of CM069862.1, from coordinate 110,002,512 downwards.
GAACAGGTCGGCATCCTCCTGACCACATTTAGAACAATCAGCTGTCTCTCTAGCCCCCATTGCAAAGACTCTTATGCGAGTAGTAGGCTCTGCGTACAGTTTTTTTGGTGCATTTCTTGGTATGTTGTATAGGGAGTAAATTAGTGTTTTGAACATATGATCCACTAAGGATTTATGGTCAAGGTCCATCCTGCCAAACCCCTTTCTTCTGTTTGGTAGTCTATGACATGTCTGTTGAAATTATATAAGTTACTTATAGAATATTTTCTGGTACAGGTACCCTTCATACAGAAATCAGCAAAACTTGTGGCCTGCATATATTGGAATGTGGCTATTTCTATTTTTGGGAAACTTGATTAGGAGTTGCTCTGTGGTGAGTCATTTCTTTGTGTCCATATTGATTGTCATCAATGTATCGTAGGCCCTTGGATTGCCAATTTTTTAATTACCGGTCCGAGAAACCGTTTTGGAAACCTTGGTTTCCACCCAACTGTATGTTTTGAATGTTTAATTTTATACAACTTTTACTTATTGAGTCAGTGATATTTTTTTAATTGCAATGTTTTCATTTGCACGGTTTTATATTCAAAATATGAAAAAGGGGAATGAATTATGTTAAATTATTATGGGGAAATGAAAACGATTGTTTTCAAATGAAATCAATAAACATACTATGAAGTCTACTTCTTTGTGTATTTTATTCTAGATGTAACTGCACACATTTTATAATCCACATATCTAGGAATATTGGTGGAATAGTCAGATCTCTATGTATGCAATCCTATTAACCTGACTTATTACATTGTGGGAAACATGGATGTGGGACCACAGCCTGAGAATGCATTTAAAAAAAAAAAACTATTTTATTATCTGATAAATATACCATACCACCTTCAGTGACAGGGGGGCACAGCTGGGCCAACTTCAGGGGGTGACCTGCGATATAAGACCGCTGTTCACAAGCATCTCTGCGGGTGAGCATGCAGCATGGAGTCTATGTCCAGGTGTCCAGACGTCCCGCCATCACATTCTGTGGTTTCTGTTAACTCCTTCAGTATATATTGGGTCACAGTTAATCCTTGTGCTGAAAGTGGATGAAAGACGAGTCTAACCTTGAACCAGAACAGGCAGGTGCTGGTCCAGTGTTCCCCAGACTACAGGTATATAACAGAGTTAAATGTACCCTGTTAAGTGTTAATGTAGGACATATACCATGATCGCTACACCATACAGAGTTGCAAAACAATGTATTTGAGAAACGTAAACAAAAGTAAAGAAATAAGCACATTATATATAAACTCACCACAGGAAATATGTACAGAGAACAATTTAAAAATGGAGTAAGGAAAAATATGTATGGAAGAAATATGACAAAAATGTATGTACAAGTCCTCTACGATGCACTAACGGTTATAGAGTAATAATTCAAAAAGTCCAATGAGGATATCCATAGCCATTCAGTGCCTAATTGACAACTGGAAGGAGGAAACAAATATCTAAATACATGATCATTTTATAAAAAATGTTGTGGAAAAAAAAATACAATTTACACTTAAATTATATATTGTATAGAAAATGTGTGTGTGTATATATGTATATATACACATAATTTTTGTGTGTATAAATCAACGTTGTCCTAAGTGAAGGTATCATTTCTACTATCCTTAAAAAACTAACCAGCACATCATGAAATGCATACCATTGTGGATACTTTGGGCTGTCTGACCAAGCTTTATGGGCTACATTAACCTGTTCATACATATTCCATTGGTCCATCTTTTGGTTGTTCTGCATCTTTAAACTCTGATAATACCATGTGTATTTTCCAGTAACACATTCTAGGAACCTGCCCAGAGCAAAGTTTTGTTTTTGTTTTTTTTAAATTGCAGCCAAACTATACCCCACTATCTGTCCCCATTTCTTATGTGTCCTCATGTTGTAAATTAGTAAAGAAACATTTTGATGTATTAGTTGGGCCCTGCTTGTGATGCACATAGTCTATAAACAAATAATTATGATGGAGTATACTAAATTTACTTTTGGTGCTCAATGGTGATATCACATGAGGCAGTAGTAATAATGCACATGCTGTCCCCTGATCTACAAGTTTCTGTAAATGGTATGCAGTATTAGTCCTTCACGATGCCAGTAGTCGTCCTTTCTAACTGGAGAACGTAGCCTTTTCAACAGTTTTAATGTGGTCCAGAGCCAAGTTTATATCATCTGTTGTTTTAAATATATGGCATCTTCATTCTAATTAAACCTTTCAGCCATGTACTTGACTCCTCGTACAATCCAGTTCCCGCAATATAACGGCTTCACATGGTATGGCCTCCTATGACCGGTTGCTAGCAGTATTTAGATCTTGGTCCTCGTATATCTTTGACATTCTTTCTTTGTGGATCTTCCTCAATGTTCCCCAACTCTTCACCAAAGCTAAATACTCAAAAGTGAAAATTCCATCAAGCCATAACCACACACGGATAGCAGATACCTCCAATCTTGTTAATTCTGGCATACCAAACAGGCCCTGTGCAATAAAAATAGAAAGATGCATAGATTAAAGACAGCCTATTACTTTACTCTTAGTGATAATGGTAGGCTGTATTTTTATGTTTGTTAAATATGTCTCGTTTAAATGCAATCTTTTATGATGCTTTGGTGTTATTTTATAATTTATGTGTCTCCATTCTGCAGGTTGACATTATCAGACAGGAAATTAGTTTCCAATAAAGTCTGGGATATCTGGGAGTGTTTCCCAATTATTCTCCTGTGTGCTGGTAACAATACTAAGATGTTTGTTAAACATTAATGTCAGAAGTTCTGGAGGCTTTAGGAAATACTTTTGTCTGGAAATATCAGAAATGCGTTAAACAATGAGATGGCAGCACTAATAGGTTGCATTTAAAACCATAAACATTTCTAAATGAAACACAAACAATAGTCTATCATTATAACACAAGTGTGGGGAGGACACTGTTATGTTTCCTTGCAGTCCACACACGTTTTTATCTCCTGAGGAAGCTGTCAATGCTGCTCCAACGAAATGCGTCAAGTTTTGTATCCTGTAATTTTGTTTGTCCTCCAGCAGCTGCTGTTTCATTTATCCAGCTGAGTATTTTATATGTACATTGTTTCTTCTGCACTATGTAAGTGTAATTCCAGAGGGGGCCTAATCTATATTCCACCTAGTCCTGCCTATGTATGTTCCGACAGATTAAAGCCTGTTCTTACTGCCAGGTATAAGTTTGAAGCGCCATGATTTACATCTGTTTGTGAGTGCAATATTTACTGTTTTAAACAATGTGATCTTCAGTGAAAGTATCACACGATTAGTGTTTATATTTTTAAGGTTCAGCTTGTTTCTGCTCCTTTCTGATCCCACCCTTTCTCTGTCCTCCTGTGCATCAGCTAATTAAAGAAAGTGTGAATATGAGATGGTATGACTTTTGATTAAAGGGACTTTGTCCTCTAAATATTACTGATTCTGTCAATGCAGGAAAAAAAAGACACACACACACTGCTTTAGTAAAACTGGAAGCAAATACCTAAATTAAGAGAGAGGGGAATCACCTTGTGGCTTTATATGTAAATTAACTGCTTTCACTAGGAAATATGTAATTTGCATATCAAGCCTTAAGGTGATGTCATAAACCAGAGACATGACGGACGCATTCAAAACACATTTCTTAAGCCAGACAATAGGTATTGTGTTTGTGTAATGCTCGTTTCAGCATCTTCTTTTGTTTTTAACTTCCCAGGAAAAGGACTTCTCACCAGTTAAAATCTGGGAAAATATTTCCAATTCAAGAAGAGTTGTCTGTGAGGGGTGCACGGAAATGGAAAAAATTGGGCACACAAGATGGACACTTCCACAGACAAACATCTTCATCAATTAGTTACATCATCACATACTATAGTCTAGTTCCTTCAAATTTAATGGTTATTAGAATAAAGTTTAGACCACTGTGTCCTCATATTGCGTGTACCTACTGGAGTCTCGTCAGACAAGTTATGGATAAGTCCCAGTAACACCATGGAGCAGGGGCTCTGTGTTGTCTTCTCCCTGATACAGATCTCCTTTAATAGAAGCAGACACAAGAGCATGTTTAATAGGAATATGCATTTAGCATTAGTCAGGTGTATATGGACCAAAACATAAAAGAAAACCAAAAGTAATAACACTAAGGTTTACAGGTCATGGTCAACAATGGAAAAGATAGGTCAACATGCCTATAAAGGCACATACATGCTATAAGCCAGTGTTGGCACTCGTTAGCCTCGGAGGTGGCACTTAACATTATACATACAGGTAAATGGAGCACATGGGGGGCACTGAGATGCTGCAATGAAAGAAAATTGAACAATAACAGAGAGAAGGGTAAACAAAAATGATCAAAATCGGTTATTAAAATGGGAGAGGGAAGTACAGTTTTGAAAATATGTTCAGCAACACTCTGTGACCCCTGTATGGAATAATCAAAAATTCAATCCACACGCTATATGAATGCAAAATTGAAGTTTTTATTCCTGGTCAAACATAGCAGGATAAAGACCACACGCTTAATGCATTTCGCACTGAAAGTGCTTATTCATTCACGAACACACTGACAGACAGAGACAGTAACATAAAGAGACACACAGTAACATAGACAGACAAAGAAAATCCTAGTTCCAAGGCATTATTTTTTTTGGGGGGGGGGGGGGAAGGTGCATAATTCACCCTGTTTACCTTATTGCACTGGAAGGGGGACGCTGCTTCAACAGCCTGGTCTGCCAGGCACTCACCATCTCTTCATCCTGGGAGCCGGGTGTCCCAGCTCTCTAACGTTACAGCGCTATGCGCGAGGGGGCGGAGCTAGCAGTCTGTGCAGGAAGCACAGACATTCCCCCTCGCGCTGCGCTCGTTTGGAGAGCCTGAGACCAACAGGACACATGGGCACAGCACGCTACAGGTACAGCCACCATCTGGACCATGCAGACTATGCAAACGCATAGTCTGCCTCCTCTCCGCTCTCCTGCTGCAAATAATACCAGCCTTTGAAAAGCCGGTATTACAGTTGTTCCGGCACCAAGCTGTGCCGGTAAAAAAAACGGCCGGGTAGCAACCCTAGGCACAGAGATTTTCTAGAACAATGGGCACGTAAATGGAGACGTAAAAAAGTTTGACACAGCTGTAAGTCTAGTTCTCAGGTAGACCCAATCCTTTGTGCATACTGCTAGGCACTGTTTATACTGTGGATGTATAGGATAAAACCTTTAATATTATTTATACATTCTTTAAGCAAACTTGCATGAAAATACATACATTTAGAGAAATATGTGCTTTAAATATGTCTGTGGGATCACTTGTTTACGACATCACCTTGTGGCTATGTACGCAAAATGTTTTTGAGCTTAATGTATGCATTTGCTTACAATCTATAGATTGTTTTTGACCATCGCTTATTCTCTACATTCATCATATAAACAATGTTTAGGTGACAGAGTGCCTTAAAGCATCATTTACAGCATGGTCCCCTATTTTTTTTTGAAACCTTACCTGGTTTTCCCAAGTCCTGAAGATGATGAAAAGCCTTTAAATCAGCTGCCAGTAACATGTGAAGTAGAGGAGGCTAAGAAGGAAAAAGAAGACATTGGATAGCAGGTAAGGTCCATCTTGAAATGGTGAATATTAAAGCTCATCTTCAGTAATCACAAACCTGCAGTCCAGCCAAGGTCAGGGAGATTCCTTGACACTTAAATTCATGCAGTAGATCTCTGAGTACCACCACCACAGTGTAATCCATCATAGTAACTCGAGAAAAATCCAGTGTTACGGAACGTGAGGGTGACACTGAAAGGCATAATATGGGACGCTGACAAAAGCATGACATATTTCTTAACTGTGTCTTATATTACACACAGTACATACAAGCACACACCTATAGGTACACACACACACACACACACACACACACACAGGGGTTACCCCTGGATCTAACGAATGCACCAAATTGCTTATGCCAAATAAGTCTGATTTTAATCTTGAGTGCTGAAGACTTCTATTTAATGTGGTAGTCACTGCTTTACAAAGAGGACTAGTCACTACTAGTGAACAGAAAATGCAAAAATCATTAATAGTTGAGATGGAAAGAGGAGTTTGAGAGTTTTTTTTGTTTTTTATACTCCTCTATTAGTGCCTGATTTTTTTCAATTCATATGTCTGTTTTGTTTTAGTGAATAACTCGCATAATCCTTCTACAGGTTGCCATAATTTGAGTTTTAGTAGTGAAAGTAGCCAAAGTGAGATTAACAAGTGATTTGTTGCAGTGGCGTAGTAAATGGGGGAGGTAGGGGGCATATTCTGGCTTCCTGCCCTCATAGTCTACTTAGGGAGCAGGATGAAGTTGCAGCATCTGGATGGGGATGCTGAGAAGATAAGTTCCCTTCAGTAGCGTTAATATCCAATACCCAAGGACCCCCCTTCCCTTGATGGCATTCATGGGGTTAATCCATTTAGAGGGGGTGCAAGAGTTACTGTATAGGAGATAATCACTATCACTTTACATGCTACATGTATCACACTGAAAAGCATACATACCACATTACACACAGTCTAGCATGCACATACATAATCACATACACAGAACAACCATACCAATGACCATCACATAAAAAATAAATAAATGATATATCATGTGGAAACCAAGTAAACTGTGTGCCATGAGCAACCAAGATATGTAAACAAATTGTGTGTTAGATCAAACCATGTAAAAAGGCAATATAAAGTGCCAAAATGCATACACTTTATTTTTTTTATGTGATTACCATCAGTATGGTGCCACTTTTTCTATAGTTTGAGTTTTATCCCCCCCCCCCCCCCCATTTCCTGTTTCCGCCTTGACTTTTTATTTTTTTATTACACTGCTCTGCTAATTGGTAATCAAAATAATGTGGGCATTTAAGATGCATGTGGTACCCTATTAACTTTCAGAAGACCAGACGCTATGGAAAAATAAATCAAAAAAACTGTATGGCGACGAGGGTGGCAAACACTCTAGGCACGCCCCTGCTTTGTTAATATATTTTTTAGGTGTAGCTGGCAGGATTTGGAAATTGTCTGGTGTGTGGTAAGAAGGCATGTTTGTCTATGATGATATCAAGCTTAGAGGGCGGAATTATTAGCCGGACCAATAACCATTAGAAATAGCTTCAAAGGACAATCTGTGTTGGAGGGAGTAAGGAGAAGTAATGAAACTTGTTATAACCAGCACACTTCATACTTTTCTAGATAGGGTTTTGTTACTGGGCTATTTACCTGCAAGAGCTTGCTTATAAACACAATCTCTGAGGAATTCCGTGGCTGGGAAATTTAGACCACTCATGAGCTGCAGAGTTAAGCCTTCTGATTCTAAGACCTGGAAATGCAAAATATAAAAAAAAAAAGTGTGCATAGAAGAATAAGTTCTTACCACTATCTAAAGCCATGCAGCTAGACGTAGAACTTGCACCTTCACTCACCTTGATTTTGGGTCGTGCAATGGGATAACAGAGAATAACCATAGAGACTAGAATACCAGCAAGGATACCATACTGGATCTCCCAGAATGAAAGCAGAAAGGTCAGGAGAAATGGCAGCAAGTCCAGCCCTGAAAGGAGGGGGGGAAAATCAGCAACAACTAATGACTCGTAGAAGCACACATTGCTCAATCTAGTCTATACATCCTGTCCCAATCTTATTTCTTCTGCAAGAACAAACTGAAATTATTGACATAATTTAGACTGTGAGCAAAACAGAGCATGGTGCCACTTTTATAAAGTTAAAATAAAAATGATCAAAATATACAATGCATATGCAATACAGTTATTTACATTGCAATTTATTTTTAAATTCTTCTATGACCCAGAATGGAGTCAAGTATTCTTAGATCTTTAGTCTGATGCTCTACTAGCTAAATGATTCTTACTCCATTGTGTTATTGAAACACCCATATATTTAACCAAGATAGCTCAGGCTAAGATTTTATTTACTTTTAACGTTCCATAATTTTTTGCAGATTCCCACATCAAACATGGGAGCCACAGCACAGATGATGACAGCTGCAAGAGCAGCTTTGGGGATGTAGAAAAATAGAGGTGTCAGGTACGCAAGCGACAGCAACACCAGTAGGCCTGTGTGGAGAGAGGACACATAATAACTGGAAGCTATGCATTTCTTATTGTGAAGCACAGAACATATCAGTCTGATTATATGTTGCTTTTCCCTAGCCCATCCACAATAGAGGATAATACAGCACAAAATGGAAACCAAAGATGGTTCTTCCTGACCAAGATGGACAGGCATGAAGGCCAGATAGCAAGAGAATTAACAATGTCTTCAAACTTACCTGATCAAACTATCTACCTGCTGAATTATTGATAACATAAGTTATTAAAATGTATGCACTGATAAGTAGGCCAACGGTGGATGTTTCATCCAAACAATACATTTCTGGTAATGAGGGATAGAGAGAAAATATTTACATCAAAATAGTTCATTCAGAAAAACAGAAACATTGGGGGTCACTTACAGAATTCAATGTTGTAAAAGTGGAGCAGTCACCATGGAATCCAATGCAATGTTCCTGCTGATTACATCACTTTTAGAACATTTTATATATAACCCCCATTGACATCAAATCAATTAACTGGCAATTGAACTACAAAATAAATTTGGTAAAACCAAGTTCTCTGCAGTGCACACAAGTTATGTTTACATTGTATTTTAAACCACCTGCTTAGATGCAGGATCTTCTTTTTGTATTAATATATACAAAATATTTTATCTTTTTCAAAAGTTAAAATGTTTCTTTTGGATATGCATCCTTTAAATTGTGATTTAACAATATTGCTTCTGAGTTAACACTATGTGTCATGCACAGTATTCCCCCTCTTTCTTTCAGCAGACACTCCCCCCTGCCTTTTGTTCATGCTGCCGATTTACTGTTTTTTTCCTATGTATGAGAATTTTTTATATGTGTGTATATTTGTACTGTGCTTATATCATCAACTTCCATCCCAGTGTCCTCGGATGTTCCCCCTCGTGTCCCCATGTGGTAGCACCCAGTTCCCATGACAACCGCGCGCACCACCCAACGGCACCAGGATCAAATAGGTAAAGGGGCAAATCCCATTCTATAAGGAATCAGTAAAACAAATGATTGATAATGATTTGCTTTAATACCAGTCTTTTAATGAAAATGTTTTCTTAGATCATCTGCCATGGGGACCCTTCTTAAATCATGGGTTTATTGAACGAACACAAATCAGTATTAAGTGTTGATGTACAGTTTAATCAATTAGTTTCCCCACTCATGCTGCAGGCATTTCACGCTGTCTGGCAGGCTGGGGTAAGTACATCAGGAAAAAATGTTAAGGACCATGCACTATTACGCATTTCCTGAGCACTTGTAAGGTTTCAGCTGAATGCTCCTGGTTTGACAACTAATTGATCCAGCAACAAGGTCAAAATCTTTGGTATGGAAAAGATATTTGTCTTCTCAACTGGGTACGATTCTCTTATTCAGTACTGCTTTAGGTGACAGCCCATCCCCTGTGGGCAAAGAGGGCTCTTTAATAATAATTTGGGCAGACTAGATGGACCGAATGGTTCTTATCTGCCGACACATTCTATGTTTCTATGTTTAATAAAGGCAAAGTAGACAGTCGTCTACTTGTGCTCACATTTGCCTTGCATCTACCTAACTCACCTAATTGTAGTGTGGAGCATCACCTCGCCTTTGAGATAACAGGGGACTTCACAATGTTGATGTGTGAAGCAGGAAGTGCTAAGCTCCCCCATCACCAATGGCAAAACCAGGGGAAGGTGGTAACAAGGGGGGGGGGCGCAGTGCAACTCAAGGGGAAACAGTCTGTGCGTCTACAGACTGCTAGCTCTGCACCCTTGCACACCACACTGAATAATCTGAGCACTTTGTGTCATGTGACATCCCAGCAAAAAAAAAAAAAAGCAGCAGCCATCTGTGGAGTACACTTATCTTTTTTGTTGAAAGACAAGACATGGTCCTGTAGTTTTAGCAAGAACATACACTGTATGAGACTACATGCTCACCTGTAAGCACTCCTCCTGCAGGGCTACACACTCCAGTCTGTGAGTTAAGAGCGGTCCTGAACAAAAATTACACAGTCATCACAAGCGCTGTCATTGACGAGATATTAATAAATAGCACAGGATGTAACTCACCTCCCAAAGCTTCCAGTAACAGGGTAGGAAGACAAAAAAGAGCCCAAAATGTTAGTGAGGCCTGAAATAAAAGACAGAGTTGTCATCTACTAGTGAGTGTCTAAGGAGTAGCTATAGAAGGTTCTAGTCACTGGGAGACTTTCCATGTAGCACACTAGACCAGGGGTAGGCACCATCACTGCTCATGGTGGACACTTACGGAGCTCTGTGGCACCCAATTAAGGGATGTTCTTTGGTCCTTCACAGACCTTGCAATGAACACCGGTGTCCTTGAATGGACACATTGCTTTCCCTGCAATAAACAGTTTGCTAAAGTTCCATATCTGTAGTATTGCCTACCTCCAAGAGTGGCCCAAATAAGAGACCAAACCTTTATTTAAATCAATCCTTGAGTAGACTTTTTAGTTAATGGGTAGATACCACTGACTTAGGTATTAACTAGTGTAGGATTTAAAGAAAACATCCAATACAAATATTTTATTACTTAGCTTCTAGGGTCATTGCGTTACAATATATTGCCTTTAGCATTCTAAAGAAACAGTTTTTTCAATATACATCATACACAGACATGTTATATAAACATACATGCATCACAAACTGGGTACATGATTACCAATAGCAAGCAGCTCCTGGTTGGTATTGATTCTGTAATTGTTCTGAGATGCTACACAAATGAAAAACATTGGTTTTAATTAACATGTAAAATCCATCTGTAAAATACAAATTTTCTATGCAGTGTGCATAAGAAAACACATGTAATCTTGAGGGTTATTTGTGAATGTGTATCGTGGGGCGAAGTTCTAAAAGTGGAGCATTTACCGTGAAGAAGAACTGAATAACCCTGTGTCTTGTTTCGCTTTTAGAACTTCTGTCCCTTATGCTTTGTTTTCTCTACTTACTGGAAAATATGTATTATTAGCTTCTAGCATCTGCGATATATACTCATGTTCAAAGTATGTGGACACCTCAACTAATAAGAGACTTTGCTATTTAGGCTACAATCATAGGTGTATAAAATCAAGCATAGTAATGAAATGACAAGGTACATACAGAAATCAGTGGATGTCGGGTTTGTAATTGGGAGTGTAAAGCAGGGTGTAGACAAAAGGGGCCACAAGAATGTTACAGACAGGCAAGGGTTCAATGCAGGCAGTGGAGGTGCAAAACGGGATACAAGCCAAAGTCAGGGCAGGTAGCACAAGGTCAAAATGAGTAACTAGCCGGGTCAGGATTGGAGAATTCAGAGTAGTCCAGTAACAAGCCAAGGTCAGGTATCAGAAGGACAAACACGGGGTCTAGGAACTCTGGAGTGAATTGTGAACTAAGCAGGAAGAACCAGACTTGGCAGCTTAATATTCAAGCAAAGAATAGGGCTCTCAGTACAGGCTATGCCCCAAATCTCAAGTAGCACCCTCCCCTCTCCACAGGTCTCTATGGAGCACTGCCTCCCCTGCATCCACCAATGCAAGGACACCATCAGGCACTGAGACACCCCCCCTCCCGCCAAGTGTGGCTTGAGGCTGGGGATGCGGCCTACCATGCAACGGCGCGATCGCACGGCAGGATGCAGGAGTAGCGGGGGACCTTGAAGATGGTGAGTGCCCAGTGGGTGAAGAGGCCCAGGATCCTGACAGTGTATAAGAACTTGCCTGGCCGACACAGATCCCTGGACTCAATTATGCTAACGGACTTTGCGGTAGATTAAAATGGTGATTATGAGCCAGACACAATCCACAAAGGAGTGTTTGAATTTTTCGAATGAGTTGTTTAGTGAGCAGGTGTGACTGTGCAGTGCATGTGTACATATATGTCAGGTTTCAAATGCTGCTGTATTACTTATTATTCTTGCAGATGCACCCAGCCTTCTTGTAGCTACATGCAAGTAAAGTATTCATATATGTATAAATGTGCTAATTTTCACCATTACTTACCAAATGCTCGGGCAATAGCAACACTCTCCAGTAATCCCATTAGAGGAATAATAAAAATCCCAGGTCCAATTTCCTGTTAGAAAGAAACCATTTTAATAACAAACACATTGTTACATATCAAAGATTAAAAGGTACTGTCTGGTGTCCAAAATGAATCTTCCAAATGTTAATGCATATAAATGTACTTTCAAAGTACTTTAAAATCCATGTTTTACATTGCTTAAAATATTGAAAAAATATTTTTTTTAAAATGCACACTTCGACGAATTTGTGAAATTACAGCAGTTTGCAAGAAACTAGGACTGCCCACACTAGGTAAGTAAAAGTCATTTCCTTTTTCTTTTCTTTTCTTTTTTTTGCGGCAGAATAATTTCATTCAAATGAATGGAATTTCCTGTCTCTCTAGGGATGTCATTACACAATGTGTTACTACTGTGTACAAGAGCAAGTCTATTACAGTCCACACAATGTATTCTATTCCAGCAGCACAGGAAGTGACTAAATGAAACCCAACTTTTTTTTGCTCAATGTCTATATAATCAGTGCTACCACACCTGCAGTAAACATGCAGAGTAATCATTGGGGCAGGGCAAGCAGTAATCTTCATTTTGCACAAAAGTGAGTTTGGGGACTAGACTGTCCCTTTAAGGACCAATTATAAACGTGAAGCTGTTCAAATCTTGTTCACATGGTGCACTGACTGGTCAGATCTGTTCAGCATAACATGTTAGTATATAATTGAGAGATTCGTCAAGTTATTTAATTAGCTAATGAGATCTTTGAAGCAAGTCAAGAAGATGTTTGGACAACCATCTTGGCCAATATGCAATAGAGGTTTGGACAACCATCTTGGCCAATATGCAATCTGGAGCTTTCACCCACCTGAACCATTTCATGAAATGTAACAGTGCCATTAACCGTAGTCTCTGAAAAAGGAGGAAGTTTGAACTGCGGGAGTCCCTCTGCTGTCTTCCCTGTGAGGATAAATGGGTGTGATCCCATAATTTCAAAGGAGTAAGCCACCAGTCCTGAGCCAACCACAACAACAGCATTCCGGGCTAAAAGAAACATCATACACAGTTATAGCTTTAAACTGTTATTTTTAGAAATCCTTTTTTTCTGAAATGGTGCCCACAGAGTGGTGTAATGTCAATGTGGTACCCATATATTAAAAAGATCAAAATCTCAGGCGATTACAGATCTGTAAGCTTGACATATGTGGTGAGGAAACGGTTTGAAAAGTTTGAAATGGCAATTGTCTTAAAGATAGAATGCAAATGGTGGTGGTAAATGGCAAGTTCTCAAATTGGAAAAATGTGATAAGTGGAATACCTCTATCCTATGCAGGGCCGCCATTTGGGGTGACAGACAGTACGCCTGTCATGGGCCCCCTTAAAAATTAAAACAAAAAAGCTTGCCGGAAGAGACGCTGGCTAAGGATCAGAAGTTCTCCCCTCACCAGCCCCCTGCAAGCAGCATGATGTCTGTAACTGCCTTGGCAGACAGACAATTTACCATGCTGCCTCTTGCACTTCCCGCATCTGATGTCTGAGATCATGTTACCCCAGGCGCTCCAACATCAGATACCGCAGACCGAGAGAGCTCTACATGTGGAAACCGGAAATACAACTGAATCGGTAGTTCCGCGTGAGAACAGTGACATGGGGATTAACACATATCCGAGGCACCGACAGAAGGCACCACAGGAACTAATCTAGAAGACAAATGGGCCGCTCAGGATGTTTAGACTATACAAAGTCCTTTATTGTGATTCAGAGCAAAAAACACACAAATAATTTTGTATGTGTTAAACATCCTGAGTGGCCCATTTGTCTTCTAGCTCCGATGTCAGACACTTGCCAAGAGTGTGAGAGGCGGCATGGGAACATGTCTATGCACTTGGGCAGCACACAGACACTATGCTGCCTGCTGCTAGACACCAGTGAGCTGTAGGTGTTGGCTGGAGTAAGTCCTGGGAGTGCAATGTAGTGATGAAGCATGACCTAGGGTGCTGGGGTAAGTAATGGGAGTGCAGTCTGGTGATGGGGCATGTTCTGGGGTGCTGCTGTAAGTCCTGGGTGTGCAATGGGGTGATGGGGAATGTCCTGGGGTCCTGCTGCAAGTCCTGGGTGTGTAATGTGGGTGATGGGGCATATGCTGGGGTAAGTCCTGGGTGTGCAATGTAGGTGATGGGGTAAGTTCTGGTGTGCAATGTAGGTGATGGGGCATATGCTGGGGTAGGTCCTGGGTAAGCAATATGGGAGATGGGTCATGTCCTGGGGGTGCAAAATGGGTGATGGGTCATATGCTGGGGCATGCAAAATGGGTGCTTGCTGATGACACAAAATTAAGTAGGGTAATACAGCCTGTAAATTTGGACAAATTGGGTGACTGGGAATATAAATAGTGAACGAGACTCAATACAGGCAACTGTAAAATTATTCATTTTGGGTAAAATAATAAAAATGAACATATAGATGAAATGGTGTTTCCTTGGGGAAATCTACAAATGAAAGGTATTTTGGGATAATTGTAGACAATAGACTTAGCAGCGGTGTGCAGTGCCAGCCAGTGGCTGCAAAAACCAATACGATATTGGCATGTATTAAAAAGAGTATTGACTCACGGAGGAAGCTATTATTCTGCCTCTTTACAGGTCAATGATAAACCCCATCTTGAATATACAGTTCAGTTCTGGGAGCCGATTCTAAAGAAAAAGACATTATGGAACTAGAGAAAGTGCTGCAGAGTGCTACTAAACTAAGGGGAATGGAAAGTTTTAGTTTAGAAAAGGTAAATTTATACCTTTTAGAGAAACGGCATCTTAGAGGAGATATGATAATGTTATATAAATATGTACATGGTCCATTCAATGGGCTCTTTAAAGACCTGTTCATTAACAGAACAGTACAGAGGACAAGAGGTCACCTGCTAAGAATGAAGAAAGGAGATTTAGTATATGACAGCCAAAGGGATTCTTTACAGTAAGGACAATAAAGGAATGGAAGTCACTGCCTGAAGAGGTGGTACTAGTAAATACATTAGATGCCTTCATAACCAGGGGATACTATATTTTTTTTTAAAGAAGCAGAACATAGGGCTATTTTAGTATAGACAATAATATTTTTTAGTGCTTGTTGATCCAAGGAGAAATCAGATTGCAAAGCCAAGAAGGAATTTTTTCCCCCATTGAAAGCAGAATTAGAAATTGTTGACATAAAAGGGGTGTTTTTTTGCCCTTTTTTGGCTTAACTGTGGTAATCAAGGAACAAGGTTTTAACTTGATGGACGCAAGTACTTTCAACCTAAACTTCTATGTAACTTTGTAAGTTAGCAAAATCATTCTTTGCAACATTGAAAGAAATTAGTTTAAGCAGAAGTTTATTGCAGCTAAAGTTTAAAAATACATTTTCTTTAAAAATGTCTAGGGGAAAAATACTGTTTAAATGTATGATTTTTCTGTACCATTCACAGCGGATTAGTTTGATGCGCTTACAGCATCAGCTTGAGAGAGAGCTGTAGGTATGCAACTTATTCTGATTGGGCCCCACAGTAAAGGATACAGCTTGGTCAAGCAATTAGTGGACAGGAAGTAGTTATTTTTCAAGTGGAATGAGTATCTTCCACAGTGTGAATAGTAACACATTGCAGGCTACCAGGCCCCTGTCTGCAGCAAGCAACTTTTGGCCTGGGGACAGACAGCAGGTATTTTAAGAAGTATTTAATTAAAAAATAAAGATTACATGCTTTTTTAACATTGTACAAGGTAGGGCAAACTCTGCAGTGGTGCTTAGTTGCTCAGTGATAACCTCTGTAATACTTTTAGTTATATCCACATTACTTGCCTGTTGTTATGAACCATACAAAGAGGTTACAGATCCGGTAGAAGCCTGGCATTCCCCGATGCATTCTGGGAGAGTGATCTTTCATCCATTTTAATGTCATGAGTATTGCAATACAGAGCAGACCTAGGATGACATCTCCAATCCTGGAAGAAAAGAGTAGGTGGACAAAATCAGTCGCCTGTTAAATTGCCTCTGCACAGGTCACCCCTCAGTTGGAATGTTTGAGTCTCCTCACCTGGAACTAGGAAGTTTCCTGAATGTTTCGTAAACTTGCATAATGAACTGACGTGGAATATCTTTTAGGCCTAGCAGGTTCTAACAAAGAATCCCAGAGCAACAAGGTTAAAATTACACAGAAAGAAAGATAAAACAAAACAGGAGAGTATGGATTACAGAGATGCTTACCTTCACCTGGCTAAAACCAATAGTGACAGAAGCTGCGGATGTAAATGCTTTGATGACTGGATAGGAGATGAAATCCAAGAGAAATCCTGATTAAAACAAAATGTTAATTTCTTTATGGAAACATGGACTACAGTTCCACACCTAGTTTTAAGCTAGATCACCCAGAGAAAATGGGTCTGCTGTGCTGTCAGACTCTAGAGTGGACCCAGTTGTAACTGCACCCATTGGACCTCCACTAGACAGAAGACGAAAGCCATTCAGTGTTCACATTTTACCATCATATTTATACAGACGGCTATCCTCAAGAACAAACACGATTTAACACCTGGATAAACTTCCTGTAGATCGACGAAACAGATCTAGCCAGTAGGGGAAGGATTAAATGGGTCAGTTTGTCACAACCTGTGTTTCCATTTTCAATTTCTGAACAACCATTCAGGTGGTTGTCTGGCTGTACACATTTGCTACCTTTTTAGGGGGTGGGGAAATGCCCTTAAACAATAAATATTGCTTTTCTGGTAGGATTAGGATCTGGTGAAGGCCTCACCAAAGTTCAGAAGACCCATGCCCAACTGGATGCACCCAGACAGGAAAGACAACAGGATAGCCAGATATATATCTCCAGACGTATAGATTGATACAAGGAGGGACATGATGGCTGTGGGGCCCAACGTCACATCTTTAGATGTCCCAAGGAGGCAATAAACAAAGCAGCCCACAAATGAAGAATATAGTCCATACTGCAAAGAAGACAGGAATCTGTTTAGATGAATAGAGTATCATACCAAAATGTGAGAGCAGGATATAGAAGAGAAATAAAACATAACGCAGGTGTACATGTTCTATAACAAATCTGCAGTTTGTGTTCTATAACAAATATAAACATATACATATGTATATACACATACACAGATATCTAACTGGAGGAACCCATAACACCTCAGAATGACCAAACAATGTCTAATTTATCAATTAGGCAACCATAAAACTAGTTAATTTACTGTTAGGAGTAATTCCAGAGCCGAAACAAGGGTAAGGCGACTGTGGCACTCGCCTTACGTGCACGCAATTAAGGGGGCACAGTGATGATAGCTACAAAGCTAGACTGATGCCCTCTCATGCAACCGAGCTGTAGGCTGCTGGTCCTATTGGCCTACTCAAACTAATCAGAACAGAGTGTGGGATATGAAGCCATATCATCATACCCCAGTCCAACATTCGTTTGCAGCTGCATGGATAAATGATAATGATGAATAAGCAAAGCTCTACCTCAACACCACTTATCATAGTTTCACTATGAAACTATAAGAAATGGGCACAATTTTCTTGCCTATGGCTCAATAACACTCTATTAGTCTTATTTTCCTAAAGCTGCGTATTGTTCATGTACACGCTTAGGAGAAGTGCCTGTCATTAATGCTTCAGGAAAGAGTCTAGCAACTTTGCGTTAAAGGAACAGTCTAGTCCCCAAACTCACTTTGGTGCAAGTTGAAGACTACTGCTTGTATAGTGCTTTTTTTATGCAGGTATTCTGCATAAATCAAATTTTTTATATTTGACTCAAGCCCTCCCCAGTGATTAATCTGCAGGTTTAATACAGGTGCGGCAGAACTGATTATGTAGACAGTGAACATTTAACTTTTTTGTTTCTTTTAATCACTTCCTCTGCTGCTGGAATATAATACATTGTGTGCAATGTAATATGCTTGTTCTTGTACACAGTAGGATCTTTTAACAGATCAACATATTGTCTGATGACATCACTAGAGAGACAGAGATGAATTTCATTAATTTGAATTAAATTATTCGCATTCGTTCCTGCAGCAAAAAAACCTTTACTCAGCTAGTGTAGGCAGTCCTGACTTGCAAATTACTGTAATTTAACACATTCACCTAACTGTATGTTTTTTATATTTTAAGCAGTGCAAAATGAAAAACATGCATTGTAAAGTACTTTTAAAGCACATCAAAATGCATTAACGTTTGTAAGATGCATTGCAATCAAACTAGTTAGCCAACGAAATGCATAATGTTAACTACTGGTTTTCCTATATGTGGAAACAAATAGGTTTAAAATGACACTTTTATAGTCATGTCAATTTCAGTGCAAACCTTCAGGATGTCTGAGAAACTCAAGTCATCAGTTAGAAGACGGAACATCCATAGAGTTCAATGTAAAACAAATCAAAAAAGCAGTGGGGATTTTTAGGAGTCGGGAATCTTCTGGTATGTGTCAAGCCCTGTGATTATTAATAAGGCACACTGATACAGAAATATGAAGGTATTTTTTTTTTTAAATAAAAACCATTTAATAAAAGTTACTGTGGTATATTGTGGAGAGAAAAAACAGCTAGCATGGGTGTGTTTTATTATATATTAGTATCATTTACATAACTTTTAGAGTACAAGTGTACTTTGGTAGGGCCTAGGATGTCCCCAATTTCTTGTTCACTCCATTGTATAGTGCTGCATATATAGAATACATATATTTATAATATACAAATATATACAATAAGTGATGTAAACAAACAGAATGACATCAGGCACAGTTTAACTCACCTGGACAGGAAGCCCAGCCACCTCTGCATAGGCCAGAGCCTGTGGTACTACTGTTAGACCCACAGTCAATCCGGAGATCACATCTAGCTGCAGCCACTGCAAGGAATAATGAGGCAACCAGTGGACAATGGGCAGCCGCTTCTGCAATGTTTCAAAGGAGCAGCACCAGCAGCAAGTCCTGCCCCTCCTACTCCTACCATCCTGGTTATTTGGCCACTCCATGGTGTCTTCTAGGCAGCTATGTCAATCTCATCCTAGCGAGCAATTACAATATAATAGGTTACTTAAATATCTAAATAATACATACAAAGTAAGGTTGTGCAGTAAACTGTAGAACACAAATAAGTGGTGAGGCAATAACATGGCATAAACCAGTGTAGTGCACATCTATAAAAGGGTAAATAATACTTAGTATATATATATATATATATATATATACATATACTATAATAATACTATTTAGTATCATTTTTGTGTAGATGATATCTCAAAGAAAAGAGAGATAGTGAGAGCAACTCATAGTATATTAAGAAAACAATGGTGAATCAGGCACAGATAACCCAAATAGCAACTTAACATAGTTCTCAGATCATCTTCAAGCTCAGGATTACAGCAAACAATACTGAGAAATGGAAGTAGGTGGAGAACTTTTTTTGTAGATTTCGAATAAGGGATACACAACCTGCAACATAATTATATATATATATATATATATATATATATATATATATATATATATAGATATATATATAGATATATATCATATTTTGATCATTTATTTAGTCTCCGTAAATACAGTGCTCAGTAAAAAAAAGGTGGAGACTGCCTGCTCCCTATATTATATATTATTTGTCATTTGAGCATACACATTCACTCCTGCTCCAATGTCATCCTTTCTAATTGTTCACCTTTTCATTTGCATTCCCATCCACAAATGCTTTCCTCTCTCCTATCTTGCCTGACTGACATACAGAACCATCACTAGGAGCAACAGACAGTAGCCGGACCATCTCAGTGAAGCAGCAGCTTTATGAAATGATTTCATCCAGGTCTTCGTTTTTTTTTATAAACATTATGGGATATCTTTTTAATGGTTCTTTACATAAGTGCCATTCAAAACTGATATACAACAGGGAGAAATTGCTATGTATGGCACACACACACACACACACACACAAACACACACTCTCCCTTCAATGTATTTCACTATACATTTTCTATATACATTCCCCTGCTATAAGTGTGTTAAATCTAAACTACAGGGATGTAGACCCAAATGCAAATACTATAAATCTATATGTCTTAAGTAGGCAGAGGGTAATGGCCAAGACCTGTCATTTGACAACATCCCAAAACAGGGCTCTTTTCTATGCTTCCTCACTTCCTTTAGAAAGAAACACATTACTTTCTTTGTATGTCGGTTTTATTTACCTCTCTTCTGTGTATACTTGGCACATCCAGAGCCTGAGGTATGTACTCATCAAGTCACAAGTTTAAAGCAAGTTTTTCCAGGTTAGAGGATTGTCTCATTGTTTGAACAAGCCAAGTAGGATGTTATTCATGTCACTCACTCCCTTTAGGTTACAAGCATACTAGCAGGACTCTCTACCTCTTATCATCATCATCAGTATGTCTATGATCATGTAATATAGTCTGTCATTTCCCTTTATGCTCTATACCAAGTGCTATCTAAATTGTAAGTGCTTTATAAATAAAGGTTACTAAAAATGCATCAAAATAAGTGTTATTATACACAGAGTTGCTAAAAAATAACTTCTTGTTTATATAATCCAATGTCCATTTTAAGCAGTCCTTGGAATTTTCTTTGTGAAATCGGAGTGCCGAGCTTCGGACCCTGAGTAGCCTACATATCCATTATGGACGATTTTTGCATTGATATTTCGGAAGCTAAACTTCTCTGGAGTTCGCTAGCCTTGGTCCTCCCTATAGACTTCTATGGGGAAGACTTCAGCTTATTTTGGAGCCTAGGCCCTACTGTGCATCACTTTCTATCTAATTGTTTTGTCTATCAAGCTCTGAACTTTATCTGTCAGTATATCTGTCATGCCTGTCTATTTGTGTCAGTCGCAGATGATAATGGGTGGGCTGATAAAATTGAAAAAATAGGGAGGGGAAAGCTGGCAATGAGAGCCCCTGGGCTGCTTTCAAGTTGTGCTCTATGTGCTGGGGCTGCACCACTTTTCGCTTCTAAATGGCACAGTGTACAGCACTCTATACAATTGTCTTGTCTGTCTATAAATCTATGTACCTTATCTGTCTTGCTTTATCTTTCCTGTAGCTTACAGTGTCTAGCTCTGACAATGGACTACTAAAAATTGTTTTTGACCACTAGGCAAAAGGTTACCAGCCCTCAGCTGTACATGTAACAGCATCAGGAAAGTGAGAACAAGAGGATAAAAAAAAATAAAAGATATAATAGAAGGAGGCAGCAGAGGGAAGAGAAGCTAAGGCAAAAGGTAGAAGAAGGGTTTGAAACAGGGTAGAGGGGGCAAAGGACGGCAGAGGGCGAGAGTCAGGGGGTGGCGAACGACGGCAGAGGGCGAGAGTCAGGGGGTGGCAACGACGGCATAGGGCGAGAGTCAGGGGGGTGGCGAACGACGGCAGAGGGCGAGAGTCAGGGGGGTGGCGAACGACGGCAGAGGGCGAGAGTCAGGGGGGTGGCGAACGACGGCAGAGGGCGAGAGTCAGGGGGGTGGCGAACGACGGCAGAGGGCGAGAGTCAGGGGGGTGGCGAACGACGGCAGAGGGCGAGAGTCAGGGGGGTGGCGAACGACGGCAGAGGGCGAGAGTCAGGGGGGTGGCGAACGACGGCAGAGGGCGAGAGTCAGGGGGGTGGCGAACGACGGCAGAGGGCGAGAGTCAGGGGGGTGGCGAACGACGGCAGAGGGCGAGAGTCAGGGGGGTGGCGAACGACGGCAGAGGGCGAGAGTCAGGGGGGTGGCGAACGACGGCAGAGGGCGAGAGTCAGGGGGTGGCGAACGACGGCAGAGGGCGAGAGTCAGGGGGTGGCGAACGACGGCAGAGGGCGAGAGTCAGGGGGGTGGCAAACGACGGCAGAGGGCGAGAGTCAGGGGGGTGGCAAACGACGGCAGAGGGCGAGAGTCAGGGGGGTGGCAAACGACGGCAGAGGGCGAGAGTCAGGGGGGTGGCAAACGACGGCAGAGGGCGAGAGTCAGGGGGGTGGCAAACGACGGCAGAGGGCGAGAGTCAGGGGGGTGGCAAACGACGGCAGAGGGCGAGAGTCAGGGGGGTGGCAAACGACGGCAGAGGGCGAGAGTCAGGGGGGTGGCAAACGACGGCAGAGGGCGAGAGTCAGGGGGGTGGCAAACGACGGCAGAGGGCGAGAGTCAGGGGGGTGGCAAACGACGGCAGAGGGCGAGAGTCAGGGGGTGGCAAACGACGGCAGAGGGCGAGAGTCGGGGGGGGAACAACGGCAGAGGGCGAGAGTCGGGGGTGGGGGACAACGGCAGAGGGCGAGAGTCGGGGGTGGGGGACAACGGCAGAGGGCGAGAGTCGGGGGTGGGGGACAACGGCAGAGGGCGAGAGTCGGGGGTGGGGGACAACGGCAGAGGGCGAGAGTCGGGGGTGGGGGACAACGGCAGAGGGCGAGAGTCGGGGGTGGGGGACAACGGCAGAGGGCGAGAGTCGGGGGTGGGGGACAACGGCAGAGGGCGAGAGTCAGGGGTGGGGAATGACGGCAGAGGGTGAGTGGGAAGGGTGGCAAACAACGGCAGAGAGTGAGAGGAAAGGGTGGCAAACAACGGCAGAGAGTGAGAGGAAACTGTGGTGAAAAGTGGCAGAGGTAAAAGGTGGGTTGAGAAAAGATAGGAGTCGAGAGATGGGTAGAAGAAGAGAGATGAGAAAAGGTGAGAAGAAGGGGTTGAGCGAGGGCAAAGGGTTAGAGGAAGGGGTTGAGAAAACAGAGGGTAAGATGTAGGGGGTGAGAGGGCAGAGGAAGGATGGGAGTGAGTAATAGGAAGGTGGTGAGTAGGTAAGAGTATGGTTGAGTTAGAGAGAGCAAGTGAAAGAGGTGTGAGAGTGGGCAGAGTTAATAGAAAGGGTTGAATGACAGAAGGGGGGACAGCAGAGGGTAACAGTACAGTGAACATTAAAATATTACAGGATGGAGAGTCACCAGGGATACCAACACTAGAGATGCAGTAATGGATACAAAAAGATTAAAGAAAACATGGATCTCATTGTACCAAAGTTGCAAGTAAAAAAATAGGACGGAAAAAAATCAGCTGAAGTACGACGGTAAAATATAGACCATAATGAGAGAACCAGAGGAACCTGCCAAAAACACTGACCTGATACAGCAGCTTCTATACTGAAACGAAATGGGAGGGGGAGGAGAAGCCGTCTGTGTCATGTGACTGGGGGCGTGGTTTCATGGGAATGAGGGTTTGATCATAGGAGGCAGGAAACAGGCAATGCCGCATCCATGGGTTTACTGGAGTCATCTGTGTTTTGCTGGGTTCTGGGGGTCTTCTTAACGAAGACTTACGGGAGGAACGTGCTCCTTATTATAGGTAAAATAGTGTCCACGTGATTTCTTGAATAGTCAGGTATAAGCATGTGATGTGAGTATCTCCCCTCATCTCCGTGTACAAGCAACAGTAGAGGCTTATGTATCATTGTATAAGGGGGAGACAAGCGGTATGTGTCCATGTCTGTGTATTAGTATTACATTAGAAATATGTATCCTGGTTTCTGCATATTAGGAGCAATGATGAGGAGTGTCCTGCTTTCTCTGTATTAGGATTAAGAGACAGGGTCCGGTAACAGACACAAATGTAGATTGCAATATGAAGTAATTGATTTTCCACAAACACAAGCCTTGGTGTTTCAATTTGTTATCTTTTTGTTCTAAGTGTGTGTGTGTGTGTGTGTGTGTGTGTGTGTATGTGTGGATATCAGTTGTCTGTATTTGCAAACTTCAAGAGATTTGTGTCCTTAAGTCCGTCTAATAGGAGGAAATGAGAGGTATGTGTTCTTGTGACTGTGGATTATGAATGTAGTAAATGAACAGCTCCTTATTTACAATGACATCTGGTTCACATACATTTGTGTATTAGACACAAGGTAGAATCAACACTTACCTTCACCTCCTGTGTTACTCTTTACCAGCTGAACTGCTGTTTAATGGGTTGTGCAATACTGTTTTTATGTCGGCTTTTTTTATGGTCGTGTGGGTGGATCTCTCATGTAACCCATTCCTCACTGCAATCTCTCCGTCAGGTGATGATGCTGGCTTTGAGAGTGATGTATATAATAACACAGCTATTCGTACCCCCCACCTAAGAGAGCTGGCACAGAAGAGCCTTGTCTTCAGTAATGCCTTCACTTCAGTCAGCAGCTGCTCACCTAGTCGCTCTGCCATTCTGACTGGACTGCCACAGGTAATCTCTCTACTCATCCATCTTCATCCATTTTACCCTTATAATTATCTAATGGTTCCAGAATTCATATTCATGGGTTTACTCTGTGTTCTGTCAGGTTCTCTTGAAGCAGATCCCATTTTGGGTGAGAATCAGCCTAACAAATATAGCTTAGAGAGCTCAACTCACCTGTTATGTATAAAAATAAAGTACAAATGTTAATAGTATAGATGCTACTAAATTGATACAGAAAGCAAGACAAATAAAGAAAGCAGACTAGAGGGATAACCCAATTACCACACCCATTAAATGAACAAGTGCAAATTGTTTGGAGCGCCTAAGAAATTATTGAAAAATACATAAATTGTGAAAAATTGTTGCAGTCCATTTATACTGTTAAACCAGATTTTCTTCTAAGATCTTTCTAAAGTCAACTTTAGACGAGTCACAAATGCAAAACAAAAAATGTAAAGAATAGTACTCTCCATGGAAAACAGCAGCAATTTATTTAAATACCAGGAAACACAAATTAAAGAGCAACTAATATGCTCATTTTAAGCATTTTCAATAATCAAATGACAGACCAGAACAACCCAGGTTGGAAATTAGAAAACGGGATGCTTTTAATTCAGATAAAAGAGAACTTTAAACAATGCAGACTTACAGTGTCAGGTGGTGAGTAACCACAAGGTAAACTCACAATGTACTCATAAGGACTGTATCCTTACAAGGATGTCCAGTAATAACCCGGCCAGTGGAGAAAAGAGTCCTTGGAAACAAGATCTTGCAATGTTGCCGGATTTTCGACAAGCACTATATTTACAAAAATGAAAGGTGATCTGGTAAATACATGGAAACAATCAGGGTTAGCCAACATTGGAGGACATTTACTGGGGTCTGCGGAGGATAATCCTTGCCACGGATACTGGTGTCCTTGTATGGACACGTTGCCTAATCCTGGAAACAAAGATCTACACAATGATAAAACCAATGCTTGTTACAATCTAAGATTAAATAGAATGTATTTAATTTTCCTAGACCTAAATTTCTATTATTTCATTTCATTGTCCTGTTTGTTAAAAGGAAAGCGCATCAAACAAATTAAATATAAATTCATAGACTTCTAACAAGTTATAATTCCCTCCCATTCCCTCCCTCTCATTATGTCATAATCTCCTGCCATCACTTCAACACATCTCACCATTACCTTCAATTCAGCACACCTGGACCAGACATGGACTTCCTCTTTGTTGTGATTTTTGAATTTACTTTTTGTTTCCCGCCACATAATAACGCAGAAAGTTATGGTGCTAGGTCATGACTAGAGGAAATACCTTTCCATTGTCTTTGCGCACACCAAAGTTACTGGTGTGAATATGAACAATTTGCATTATTGCTTGGCTTAGCTGTGCTCTAGTATGTTGCCTCCGTATGAGTACCTCCGTTAAAAGCTTCCTTGCTCAGTGCTGCTCTTCCAAGAGCAGCCTATTGTGGCAATAATCCACACCACTAGATGGAACCAGTGCTGTGATTAGTTAGCCCTTACAAGACTTTTGGCATGATCTGCTCTAAATTCACTAGACAATACCAGTGTTAGAGTTAAGGAAGAATGACAATTTATTATAGGTACAGCACACATATATACAGACATAATTACATCAACAGGGGATTAGCATACAATACTATGTGAGGCGTCATAAATTCCCCACTAAGTGCAGTCATTAAATTTGTACAGGTATACAATGGACATAATCATGTAACAATAAAACTTATTAATTAAGAGTCACACAGAACTTGTACAGCTTTTAAACATGACATGAAATATAACAAATACAAGTTTATTTGGAGCACTTTTAGAACTGCAGTCCAGTTACTGTGACAATACTCCCGTGTGACACACTGTAACCAGTGCAAAGTGCAAATCTACCCACTTTGCACACCTTCCCAAATCTAAAACCCCTTTTTATTGTCAAGGTCCATAATCTATAGGGAGTAGGCAAGCTATTAGTTCCCTCTGAGAACCCCAGTGCAGGAGGTGTTCTGTCACAATAAATAAACAACATTTTGCTTAAATGCTGAGACTACTGATTTTTATTTTTCAGTGCTGGAGTGTAATTTCGCAAGGTACAGTCTCCTGACTAATCCAACTTCTTGTTTTTCTCTGCAATTAGAAACTACACTACTCGAAAAAAATCATATTAGTCATAAGCTGTGCAAACATCTTGAAATCACAGTAGAACATGCTGACCTAACACTTCCTCCAAGGGCAGCACAAGCAGGCAGGATTATCTATTTGTAAAACCCCTATGACATGTACAACTATATTATCAAAGTATTGTGGTTTTTTGAATAGAGTGACAAGATCTACGAACTGGCCACAAGATTCATGTCTTCCTCTCTTAACAGGAAGTTAATAGCTGTTACTAACACTTGCAAAGTTATTTATTAAAGGGACCTTCTAATTACCAAAATGTATCTTCCAAATGTTAATTCATATTAATGTGCTTTCATAGTACTTGCATGCATGTTCTGCATTTTGCTTGGCTTAAAATATAAAATAATTAAAGCTAGATGAAATTGTGAAATTACCACCGTTTGCAACAAATCAGGAACAAACTAGCTGAGTCAATTTACTTTTTTTTTAAAATTTATGTTTTTTGCTGCAGGAACCACTGAGAATAATGCAATTTAAATTAATAAACTATTCTGTCTCTCTAGTGATGTCATAAGCAATGTGTTGCACTGTTAACAGATCCTGCTGTGTAAAAGAGCAGGTTTATCACAGTCCACACAATGTATTAATTTCCAGAATCATAGGAAGTGACTAAATGAAACAAAACTTTATATCTTCAATGTCTATATAATCAGTGCTGCTGCACCTGCAGTAAACATGCAGAGCAGTCGCTGAGGAGGGCTTGAATCAAATATTAAAAATGTGATTTATGCAGAATGTCTGCATCAAATCACACTGGAAAAAAAACATGTGCACTACACAAGAAGTAATGTTCATCTTGCACCAACATGAGTTTGGGGGACTAGACTGTCCCTTTAAAGAAAAATTCTAGGCCAAGGTTTGAAAAGTGAAGCAATCACCATAAAAATCAATGGAATTTCTTGCTGCTTACTTTTTTTTTTTTTTTTTATATTTCAATCTTTATTAAGTTTTCTTAAACTTATATCAGCATATAAATTTCAAGTCATTCTACAATAATAAGTTCATATAAACAACATTCCACTTTTACAACACAGACAGTAGTCAAAGGATTCGATACAACAAATATTATACATTACAGCATTCATACGAGTTTTAGTACTAAGACGTCCTGTTATCTTTTGTTCCCGAGGGCAATCTTCCATATAGTCTTTCCGCGTCCCCTTCTTCCCAGACCCCTCCCTTCCGGTAGAAAAAAAAAAAGGGGATCAGGACGGGATAAAGAGTAACATGGGGATAAGAATAAAAAACTCGAAGATAAGTATCGACAATCAGAAAAGACTATCTAGAACGGCTTCCTAAGGAGCGGTATCGAATCTAGGAACCATCTAAATCCACAGTCTATTGTCCATATTCGAACAGCATTCATACATCATTCATTCAGCCAGGTGTCTACATCCATGGGGCCTCATAGATCCTAACAGTACATCCAGTTTCCTGGGGAGCCAAAGGGGTATGACAAAGGTAATATTAGATCTCAATTATGTTTCTATTTAATAGATTTTAGGTTATATCTTTTGTATTTTATAGGCGGCACCTCCTGTCTTTTCTGCCAACATTCATATCATGAGTATCGGTTATCAACCCATGGGGGGTCCGTCGCCCACTTTAAGTCTAGTCGTTCAAAGGAAATCTCACCCACTTCAACCAGATACGCTCATATTTTCCCCAGTCTGCAGGATTAACAGTTCGATAAAAAAAACTTTCAGCCCTAGCCTGGAAATCAATCTGATTTCTAACTTCTGTCCATGTTGGAGTAGTTGTCTTTCTCCAATATCTTGAGATACATATTTTGCATGCAGCTAGTATGTTGACACATAGGGCTTTTAGATATACATCAGTAGTCGGGAAATCCAGGTGAAAGAGGAACGTATGTGGGGTAAGTAGCTTGTCTCTTCCGTATATCCCTCTATAGATATTTTCTACTTTCCTCTTAAGGGGGGTAAGTTCCTCACATTCCCACCAGATATGGAACTGGGATCCCACCGCTCTGCCACAGCGCCAGCATGAATCATCAGCGTGTGTCGCATATTTTGCCAGGCGAGTGGACACCAAGTACCACCTGTGTGTGAGTTTATAATATTGCTCCTGGATATTAATACAGTGAACTGATTTTTTCATATCCTGCCGGGGCTTCAACCAATCATGGAGCGAAAACGCTTTCCCCATATCTGCCTCCCAGTGCATAAGGGCCGGAGGCTTGCCAATCGTCACCCCCTTATCAAAAAGCCCCCGGCATTTTGCAATAAGATTTTTATTGCCTACCTGGGTAAGAAATCTGTCCCAATCAGTAGTATCTATTGGCAAATTTTTAGTCAATAATGATCTAACTTGAATATACGTATAGATCTCTGACGCGGGAAGATTATAATTCTTATTTAATGTCTCAAAGGGCGCTACACCCTCACCGTCGTATAAATCTCCCAGGGTGTTAATCTCTGCGGACCTCCATCTAGTTAGGACTATGTTTGGGACACAAAGTTGAACAATCTGAAGCGGAGCCAGCCTAGAAAAAGTACCGTGAACCTTCATTATCTTCATTTTATAGAATGAAGCCATAATGTCATTTTATATATTTGAGGGTGATTGCCAGTTTTTTATAAAATCTACTTGGGAGCCAGATCAACCGCGACATGTCTATATTGTTACATAGGGCTCTTTCCAATGTCAGCCAACCTGCATTACGGTAGAATGAGTTCCATGCAAGCACATGTGTCATTTGCGATGCCTCATATATTTTCCGCAGGTCCGGGTAACCCAGGCCATGGGATTGGAGATTGCGTTTTAAGATCTGGCTTGGAATTCTTGGTTTCCTTTTAGCCCAAGTGAACCTTGAGAATAAAATTTAAAAATCTCTAAGAATGCTGCTAGGTATCTTATACGGAATAGTCCTGAACAGGTAGACCAGTTTAGGCAGGATGTAAGCTTTAAGAATATTGATACTCCCCATCCAAGAAGTCTCCAGCTTCAACCATTTGGAGGTGAGTTTAGTAAGGTTTGCTGATTACTTTTTATACATAAAGACCCACTGTCAAATTATTCTGTTACAGTTCTTTAGCTTTGCTTTTCCTTATTTCCACAGCATCAGAATGGTATGTACGGACTTCACCAGGATATGCACCATTTTAACTCATTTGACGGCGTGAAAAGTTTACCTCAGCTACTTGGTCAGGCTGGCATCCGCACAGGTACAGAAATAGACATCAGGTGGCAACCTGACTTGTATACTTCTCAGCTACAAGTTCCTGTTGTACCATATGAACACAATCAAAATTGGAGCAATTGTGAGGCTAAGTGCTAAATTTACAGATATCGGAAGATACAATTCATTTTTGACCTAGAATTGGTCCAGTTTTGCAATTTATAAAGATTTTTCCATAATTTTCTTTGTGCATTTGAAGGGTAAACATGCAATTTTAGGTACACTATAATGTAGCAATATGTACAAAGCACAAATACTCAGTGCCACACAATGCTTCCACATCAAGTTGTACTTAATGCTCAAAGAAAAGCTGTATTGCTTTAATTTGACATGGTTTAGTTCCCAGGCTGGAAGGTCCCTGCAGTGATATGACATGTAGCATGTAACTGACAGGACACTTGCATTTATTTACATTCACCTTGTAGGTATTATTGGGAAGAAACACGTGGGGCCTGAGACTGTTTATCCATTTGACTTTGCGTACACCGAAGAGAACAGCTCTGTGCTACAGGTCGGGCGCAATATAACACGGATAAAGTTGTTGGTCAGAAAATTCTTGAAGAGTGAAGACCAGAGGTGAGAAATAGAAAACCTTTTATTGTTTTTATGCTATATCCGTTACATATTAGCCATATGATGTACATTCATTTCATGATTTTTACCGTTGTCGGGAGGGGGGGGTGGGGTGAACCAGGCAACAGAGAGGTCTGGAGGTCAGTGTAGGCAGAAATGGTTCAAGAGCAGGTAGACAAGCCAGGGTCAAATCAGTAGAAAAAGCAGCGTAAACCAGGTACAAGCAAAAATAGGTCTTAAACTGGTGGAGACAAAATTAGAGGAGTGTATAGGGATTGAAGGCAAGGATATGTAAACAGGGACAGTACTGAGCACTGGAGCTTGAAAAATGAGCAAGCACTAGAGATGGAGACAGGGCAGAGACCAACCTCCTACCCCCTCCTCCTTGCTTCCCGCAATGGGAGCGTGCAGCAGACCGCAGGACACGCCCCCATCGGCAGCCTAGCACTTGTGCTCGCGATATGCGTGGGGCACCTTACTAAAGGCCAGGGATGCTGCCTACATCGCGCTTGCGCGCCCCCGGCGTAACTAGCGGAGACTGGAGGCGGCAGGACCAGCTAGGGGACTCTGGGGAAGTGGTTGCCGTGGGTTCGGGACTCGACAACCATGTTCTCTTCAGAAGTGTATCCATTTTAGTTTCTAATATCTAACATTACATTTTGCAGATTGCGTCTATTCAAGTTGAGGCTTGCATGCTGAATGGGACCCAGCAGAATGTTTTTATGGTCCCAGTCTGCTTTATCCTATTCAATAATGTCCAGTCCATCACAATGTGCATCATTAGTAGTAGTAAGCCACTTAAAGGGACAGTCTAGTATCCAAACTCACCGTGGTGAGACCGAATAACTGTTAGGGTTAACATTAAATTAGGGTTAAAATTTAATTAAAATATATTAAGGGTTAGCATAAGGGTTAGAGTTGGGGTTAAATTTGGGGTTTGGGTTGGGGTCAAAAGGTCAATATAGGAAAAAACCAAAACACACTATTTTTGGTTTTTGCCCCAACTCGCAAAAAACTGCAGAAAAACATGGAAAAAAGCATATCTCTGAACTCGGGACAACATTTAGAAACTATTTAGACTGGGTCTTTTTTAATGATTGTATTTTTGTAAATTATATTTGAGGTCAAAGTTAGAAAGTGTTTTGTTTTTTTTCATCATATTTTATGATTTTTTTTGTAGTAAATTATATGATGAACATAATGGTATCTAATGAAAGCCCTTCTTATGATGATAAAAACAACATATAATTTGTGTGCGTACAGTATGTGAGAAGAAAATTACAGCTAAACACAAACACCCCATAAATGTAAAGACACCAAGGGAAAGTCAAGGTCAAAATGTCTTGTTACTAAAGGGTTAAAGTACTTTGAAAGCACATTAATATGCATTAATATTTGGAATATGCATTTTCAGCACTAGACAGCCCCTTTAAGGAGCAGAGCTGGAATAGGTCAATTCTCATTACTCAGCCCTTTTTAACTGCTGCTGTCTTTACTTCTTCAACACTATTTTTTCTGGTGTTGAAGAAGTAGTTCTAGATTTTGACCGCAGTTAAAAAAAAAAAAAAAAAATGTACCTGCCCCATTATTTCCATCCAATTTCATGCATAACTAGGGATGCCACCTTTTTTAAAAAAAAATACCGGCCATGCTACTTCCTTAACATTGGAATCAAGCCAATTTGTACCGACCTGATGGTAAAATACACCCCTAATTATACTTAAGCTAATTTTAAAGACTGCATGCAACACTGCTTTCACTTCTTATCTGAGGTCTAAACATTCTCTGTTATTTCACACATTATATTAAAGAGACCCTAATTTTTTTATTTTTTTTATTAGTTCAGTTAGTGTTCCATCTCCAGAGACAAGACGTTTATCTTTTCAAATATGTGTGAGTTTACTCTCTGCTCTGCCTCTCGGCTGAGGCAAAGCTCATCTGCAGGCTGGCACACACTAAACGTTTTAGTGTGGACAAATCCAGGGGAGGGCTGGCAGCCTTAGGCCTGGGGGGCAAATCCAGTCAAGTGGCCCATTGCACCATCGAATCGCCTCCCCATCCACGGCCATCTTTTCCTTGTTTTATAACGAATATTGCCAGGATTTTCCCCCACAATATGCCAGGATTTGCCATTTAATATGCTAGAATTTTCCCTTACAAAATGCCAGGATTATGCCCCTCAGTATGCCAGGATTATGCCCCTCAATATGCCAGGATTTAGACACCCAATATGCCAGGATTTTCTCCTCAATATGCCAAGATGATGCCCCCTCAATATGCCAGGATTTTCCCCTAAATATGCCAGGATTATGCCCCTCAAAATTCCAGGATTATGCCCCTCAATATGCCAGGATTATGCCCCTCAATATGCCAGGATTTAGACACCCAATATGCCAGGATTTTCCCCTCAATATTCCAAGATGATGCCCCCTCAATATGCCAGGATTTTCCCCTCAATATGCCAGGATTATGCCCCTCAACATGCCAGGATTTAGACACCCAATATCCCAAAATTTGGGCACCCCCCCCCCTACCCACGTTGCACACCTACGACATGACCCATAACCCACGTTGCACACCAGGACATGCCCCATCACCACATTTACATGCCTCCATCACCCCATTACATACACATTTCCAATATTATTTGCCATTAATATTCCCCAGCCAATTTGTCCCATAATATGCCAGTGTTATTCTGCAATTTAATATAACTCAGTAAATTTGCCCAATAATATTCCAAGGTTATCTGCAATTTAATATGCCCCTGCTAATTTGCCCAATATGCCAGTGTTAATTGCCATTTAATATTCCCCAGCCATTTTGCCCAATAATATGCCAGTCTTATTCTGCCATTTAATATTTCCCATACGATTTGTCCAATAATATGCCAGTGTTATTCTGCCATTTAATATTCCCCAGCCAATTTGCCCAATAATATGCCAGTCTTATTTGCCATGTAATATTCCCCAGCCAATTTGCCCAATAATATGCCAGTCTTATTTGCCATGTAATATGCCCCAGCCAATTTGCCCAATAATATGCCAGTCTTATTTGCCATGTAATATTCCCCAGCCAATTTGCCCAATAATATGCCAGTCTTATTTGCCATGTTATATTCCCCAGCCAATTTGCCCAATAATATGCCAGTGTTATTTGCCATGTAATATGCCCCAGCCAATTTGCCCAATAATATGCCAGTCTTATTTGCCATGTAATATTCCCCAGCCAATTTGCCCAATAATATGCCAGTCTTATTTGCCATGTAATATTCCCCAGCCAATTTGCCCAATAATATGCCAGTCTTATTCTGCCATTTAATATTCCCCAGACGATTTGTCCAATAATATGCCAGTGTTATTTGCCATGTAATATTCCCCAGCCAATTTGCCCAATAATAAGCCAGTCTTATTTGCCATGTAATATGCCCCAGCCAATTTGCCCAATAATATGCCAGTCTTATTTGCCATGTAATATGCCCCAGCCAATTTGCCCAATAATATGCCAGTGTTAATTGCCATGTAATATGCCCCAGCCAATTTGCCCAATAATATGCCAGTCTTATTTGCCATGTAATATGCCCCAGCCAATTTGCCCAATAATATGCCAGTCTTATTTGCCATGTAATATGCCCCAGCCAATTTGCCCAATAATATGCCAGTCTTATTTGCCATGTAATATGCCCCAGCCAATTTGCCCAATAATATGCCAGTCTTATTTGCCATGTAATATGCCCCAGCCAATTTGCCCAATAATATGCCAGTCTTATTTGCCATGTAATATGCCCCAGCCAATTTGCCCAATAATATGCCAGTGTTTTTTGCCCCCCCCCCCCCCCCTTACCTTTTTCCCTGGTGGCTAGTGGCAGGACTTCCCTGGTGGCTAGTGGCAGGACTTCCCTGGTGGCCAGTGGCTGGAGGACTTACCTGGTGGCAGGCAGCATGGTCCCTCCATGCTGCCTGTTCGGCCTCCCGGCGGTTGTGCCGACAGGTCACGTGATCGGCGCGCGTCTGACGTCAGAGCGCCGATCACGTGACTGTCGGCACTTCCGTGTCAGACTGCACAGGGAGCCGAACAGGCAGCACGGAGGTTTCTCTGTGCTGCCTGTTCGGCTCCCCGTGCAGCCTTGCAGGCAGAGCGGAGGTGAGAGGGGATCTTCCGATCCCTTCTCAGTCTCTGCCTGCAAGCGCGTTTTTTTTTTTTTTTTTTTTTTTAAAAAACACTGGCCCAGCGGCCGTGTTTTACATAGTTTAGGGCGGCCTGGGGGGCAATTGCCACCCTGCCCCCCGGCCCAGCCCGCCCCTGGACAAATCCAATGAAGAGTGGAGGCTCGCTACTTGTGTCTAAACAAGGTCTGTAGTGTACATTGTACTAGCATAGAGAAACCATTGTACACTACAGACCTTGTTCAGGATAGTGTCCATAGTCTGTGGGGAGGAGGCTGGCCTCCTTGCATTGTATGAACAGAGACATACTGATACATGATTAGAGAATCTAGAGGGTGTAGGGGACAGGAGAAATGACTCGCATGACCAGAGTCGTATAAATTGATTCGCAAAAATAAAAAAGGGTGTTTTTAATCAAGCAGTATTGAGTAATAAAACAATATGTAGCCTACTTTAAAATCTAAGGAAACCATAGAGAGCAGAGAGGAACATTATCCCCATTAGGGAGCTACATGCTTCCTTCTCTAGACAGTTCCCAGCAATGTGAAAAATGTGTTTCACAGCCATGACATAAGCAGAATGGCAGTCATTTCTTCATAGACAATGTAGTAGGTACCGCAGTGCTTCTCCCCAGTGACTGGCAGCAGCTGCTACTAGAGAGCAGATCTGCACTCAAGGCCAGCCTACCTTGACCATAGTTAGTGCCGTCCCTGAACATAAGGGGGTTCTGGCAGTCCCCTTGTATTTATGATCATTCCTGCAAGCATGTTGCATCCACTTGTATAAGGATATTTCTGTGGATTTCACTTGACATCATGCAAGGTAAGCGTGGGTACACCCTGCATATGATTTGTTTGATAAATTAAGCATGCAGCTAGTATGATAGTGTGAATTCTCTTTTGCCCAGGCCTTTCTTTCTCTATGTTGCATTTCACGATCCTCACCGCTGTGGACACTCCCAGCCACAGTATGGAGCTTTCTGCGAGAAGTTTGGAAATGGGGACGTTGGTATGGGAAGGATACCAGACTGGACTCCACAGTACTATACTCCAGAAGAGGTCAAGGTTAGTCCTCCTCAGATTTATAAGATTTTTTTTTTTTTTATTTATTTATTGTTGTTGTGAGGCTAACATCAACATTTCCAAAAAATGTTCCATTGCTCCCTAAGTTAGGTGTTGTGGACTGTAGTTGTATTTCATTGTTACAATGGTGACCTGCAATTTCCCCTTGTATATTCTCATGTAACAATTTTCTGTTTACTGTGCTGATATTCATGTTGCTTCATTTGTTTAGTGCTTTCCTGGTTTACACTCATGGGCAACTAGGCCCAAAAGAAAAAGAAAGAATTACCTGTGCTCAATAAACAATATTACTAATGGACAAAGTAAAAAGCTATGATCAATTAGTGCTGTAATCAAAGCCTCACCCATCAGAGCAAGGTAGCTTTGATTGAGAAAAATAAACTGTGTTGGCAGGTGGTATTGCTGAACATCCAGCCTAAGAGAATATCTAAAATGAGAACTCTGCGGGCCTCTACCAATTGGCCCCTAGTACAAAGCTCCTAACCAAAATGAAATGGGCACGGGAGACCATCCTAACTAAGCATTTGGTAGTAATAAAGATTTTGGAATCGTACATCATAAGTTGGTGACTGCACAGTGACATGACTAGAAAAATAATTCAACTATATTAAACAAACAAGAAAATGTTACCATCACTCATTACACAACATTACAAACGGATATAGTAAATACCGTTTAAACATTTAACGCTGTAACTGTGCCTCTTTCACCCCTGCATGTTTTTGTCATCAGTCAACATAATTATCTGTAAGGAGATGGGTTCAGGCTTTGTATGTCTCTACCAATTAACCCCTTTAATTATTTTTTCAACCAAAAAATGGTGGCTGAACTCTTGATCATTTTCCAGCACTAAATGTATCTACCTGTTAGGTTGTGTATTGGGTGCTGGTAGTGCTTGTTTTTTTCCAATAAAAAATTGTTAGATTTTATTGGTCAGACCTAGATACCAGAGTTAGTGATTATACCCTCACATATGTTTAACTGTTTAATCAGGTTCTTAAATAATCCCTTTCAACACCTCTGGAGCTAGCAGGGATCCATAAAACTGCCTATGGTAAATGAACATGAAATTCCATAGTGACCAAGATCTTTAAGGATCAGATTGTGATCATAACTGGAAATATTAATGTTTTTTAGAGGGCGACTATTACAAAACCACCTTTTTACAGAGAAAGGCAGCAAGTGTATTGCAAGATATCTCCTTCTCTCACTCACCTTCCTTGAAAAGTCTTATGCAAAAAGTATAGTCTGCTTATCATGAACTCCTGTCTTCTCAGGTTCCCTATTTCATCCCAGATACACCCAATGCGAGAGCTGACGTGGCTGCTCAATACACCACTATTGGCCGAATGGACCAAGGTATGTGGAAGAGCAGTACCAAAGAGAAGGGTGGCCCCTGTGTGCACTAGGAGACCCTCATCCCTTTATTTAATATAGGCAGAGGCTGATTTTTCCTGAGCATTATGTTATCTAAGGACCTAACTCTGTTTACCCGAATGGTGTGGCACATGTGCATAAAGCTGATGAAAGAAGTATTTTGTGTTATTGAACTAAATTCATGTATACTGGATTACTAGTTAGCAGCTAGTGCTGCCAACATTCAACTCCTATGTCCATGGTCTGTATGAGAGCTGTCTTTTTTTCTTGTTAAATACATGCCAACGGTCCTGAAGAAGTCCTAGAGAGGTCCCAGCTCACAAAAAGAATTTATGTGCAGTCCAATCATGTATATAAAAAGTGGGTCATGGTAAATGATTGACACAGTAGTGGATCACATCTAGCCCATGTGCCCTCATTTAGACCTCTATGATCCAAAGTGTTTAGTTAATAATTCTATTTCTATTGCTGTTGTTTCTTGATCGTGGGATTTTAGCTAATAACGAGTCTTGTCACTACAATCAGAGGCGGTATCAATATATGCTTGGAACCATAGGCTGTGCCCTGACACATACCTGTACGGCTTTCTACGACCCTGGGAAATAATAGGGAAGGAGCTCTGGACTACAGTCATGAGTCTGTCACATGGCCACTGAGGCACTGTCACTACAAAGCTAAGATTCCTAATCCTGCCTTAAGATCTCTGCTTGTTCCCCAGTGCCATGAGATTGTACAAAAAAAGCCATGTAAATAACTAATTAGTACAAACCTACAAAATGGAAAGTGCAGTGTCCATGACCAGGAAGCACAATAACCTTGTCTTAGTGGTATCACAAAATACATATATATTAATACATATTTAAAAAACATCCTCATACAGTCTTATTACACATTCAGCCCTGAGATGCAGGTTTCATATATAAGAAATATATGCAAAAAGATAAAGGTGATGGGCTATCTAATGTGAATCGGGCTCACTCGCATTTTTCTAGAGCATGCACTTTATGTAGTATAAATATACTCACTCCTTAAAGTTATACAGGCACCTAAGGGGTTAATGGAAAGGTGTCAACCAGGCTCTGCAAAAGAACACAGGAGAATCTTCTGAGACCGTATATATGAATATATATCAATATAGATGAATTTAATGAACAAATCTTACATATAGTCACATCCTTCCCAAACACTGGTTCAAACAGATCTCCACAGCGCTCCAAAAACTCAAAAGTACAAGGCATGTTCAGTACAAATTCCCCAAAACATTAAAGTGCCTCCTAAACTCTGTGTATATGGGAGTAAATTAAAGACTTTGCTATTCATTAGATGCTGCAGTACTTGTGATGTCATCGGCGCTCCCTTCAACTGTATATGCAATGATGTAACTAAAGAATCTCTCGCATATAGTGTAAATTCATGAAAGAGAAAGGGCATAGAAACCAGTATAGTAGATATTACAACTGTTCAGAAAAGGGAAAGTCAATACATAATGTATAAAGAAGCATATTAAACTAAATACTTGCCCTGAGTGATAAAAAAAAAAAAATGTGACCTCCCAATTCGACTTCATATTCATAAAAAAAAAAAAAAGACTTCCCTTGACAAAGTCAAACTTCTATTAGCTAAAAAATTTGTTTTCAAATAGGTATATGAGTTGGACTTTGATGTCCAAAAGACATACCGGAACTTGCGTAGAGGTGGCGAGTTGCATAAAAATAAATAAATAAATCAAATCCAGGGGCTCAAGAAATGGTCCCCCAATCCTGAACACACATGAGGGGGCAAGGCCAAATGGCCCCACTCCCATGTAATACATTCTCTCTGACCCTTAAATCACATTATCTGGGGCCAGGCCAAGTAGCCTTAAATTAATCTGTGCTGGGAGCTGCACAATACTCCTGGCACCATAACATACACCAGTTGCCCTGCCCCCCACTATTAATGGGGCTGGGAGATGCTCAAATGGATCTTAGCTCCACCATATATTAATGGGGCGTGCCCCATTACTTAAAAAAGAAACACCCTCGAACGCCTATTAATGATGGGATAAGGAGTTGCCCTGTTAATAACTCCCTTATCTAAACTAAAAATCTGGAAAACGCTAGCATGAATAGCCAAGCATGGAAAATTCTCCAGTTTTCATATCTTTCCAACTCTTTCTATTCTTGCCTGATTTATCCAGTTCACCACGTTTCATCTTCTAGTGAAGAGACCCCACTGAGATCAGGCTTATATAATGCTATATTTTTCCTGGCGTGTGAGCAATGACTCCTTCCAGTTAACTAAGATGTCATCATCGTTCGGCATAAATAGAAAACTACTCTGTAGCATAAACACTGTCACATTTATCGTTTATGTACGGAAGTAGTTAGAAAATCTAACAATTTGTGAGTGCCAAAAACCCACTCATTTGATGGATTTTTATGCAGATATATTGTACGACTTTGCTTACATCACTCAACTTACATCGCCTTCTCCTGGAATATAACCCTATGTATGAACAGGACTTCAAGCAGGCCCCCCATGTATTGCCTGTCCCCCAGTCACATATTTTGTCTAACCAAAATGTGTACCTTCTTTGTACCACAGTCTGCATTGTCCTCTTGATTTCTGTCATCCTCCCAGGAATTGGTCTGGTTCTCTCAGAAGTGCACAATGCAGGACATGAGAATGACACTCTGGTGATCTTCAGCTCTGACAATGGCATTCCTTTCCCTAATGGACGCACCAACCTGTACTGGTCAGGGAGAGCAGAGCCCCTTCTGGTGTCATCTCCTGAGCATCCAAAACGCTGGGGACAAGTTAGTCAGTCGTTTGCTAGTTTGCTCGGTAAGGGTTCACAATGATTTGGGACACTAAATTCTATTATAATGGTATAATTTCATGAATGTAGTGGGATTATGTTTAAAGAGCAATTCTGTGATACACTTCCAAAA
Organism: Pelodytes ibericus; assembly: GCA_036172795.1. Taxonomy (NCBI): domain Eukaryota; kingdom Metazoa; phylum Chordata; class Amphibia; order Anura; family Pelodytidae; genus Pelodytes; species Pelodytes ibericus. The sequence continues at coordinate 109,962,600 of CM069862.1, read as the reverse complement.
TTAGAGGACTTATCATGATAAAACAATGGCATATTCCTTCTGATTGCTTCTCTTTAGTACTTTGCCAGAGATAATTTTCATACATAACCCATGTTCTACTATTTATGTATGTTAATTTATTTTGCATGTAGTTTTATTGACATGCAATGAGTGGTTTACTTTTTATTATATCATATATTGTTATTCTACACATACCGGCTATTCTTATTTAAGTGTATCGTAAAGCATTGTTTTTAAAACATATATATTTATCTGGAATGGTAGCAGAAAAAAAGCGCTCTCTAATCACATCAACTAAACTATTCTGCATGTAGAGATTTTCCACGTTGGGCTTTTTGGTAGGACAGAATTAGTGATTGGGGTCTATTCACTAAAAAACAAATTGGACATTAGTAGCTGAGCTGGAAAGATGGAGAATGTTTCCAAATAAACCATTAAAACCTGAATTTGGCAGTTCACCACAGTTCAGTTTCTAGTGAATAGATTCCAGTGAAAAATGGCACATGTACTTCCTAAATTTCCTGGCATCATTTGAAAGGTAGAATTAAAATCACCATCTTTAATGTGATTAGCTAATTTTACATTTCTCTTGTCCAGATATCACTCCTACAGTCCTGGACTGGTTCTCCATACCATACCCAGATCACAAGATCTTTGGCAAAAGCGTCGAGCTCACTGGGAAGTCTCTTCTTCCAGCCTTGGCAACAGAGCAACCTTGGGCCACAGTATTTGGAAGTCAATCTCACCATGAGGTCACCATGTATTACCCTATGAGGTCAATCCAGCACATGCAGTACCTTCTTATACACAACCTCAACTTCAAGATGCCATTTCCCATTGACCAAGATTTTTATGTATCTCCCACCTTCCAAGACTTGCTAAATAAGACCATCTCTGGTCAGCCCACCAACTGGTTTAAAACTCTTCACAACTACTATTACAGGGAGCGTTGGGAGCTCTATGACCGATCAGGAGATCCTTTAGAGACCAGGAATGTGGCTGCAGATCCTGGGTACCAGGGTGTCTTTAGTACCATGAGGGACATGTTGCAGAAGTGGCAGTGGGAGACCTCTGATCCCTGGGTGTGCTCCCCTGATGCGGTATTAGAGGAGAAGTTAGACCCCAAGTGCCGTCCTCTTCATAATGAACTATAATTGATTTATTTGTTTAATGCTGGCTACTTTAAACGCATGAGCTCAGGCAGGGAAAAAGGGATCAGCAGGTCTGATCTGTGCATGGATCCTTAGACATGTTTTGATTAATTGCTATACTACCTTTAACAAACTCTGGCTCTTTCTTTACATTGAATGGATCCTAACTGCAGCAGATGTATGAAGAACAGGTTATGTTGCTTCTTGAACCCTAGGAGCGAGGGAAAGTTTGGTAATAACATCTACTTAGAAATGTTCTGTTAAAACAGAGTATCATAGTACATACTGTCTATGAGATATTGTTCTGGGTTTGTCTATGTCACACATGCTTGCGCTGTTTCATTGTACCTGATGTCTTTATTGGTTCACATACATGTGATACTGACTTTCTGGTTCCATTGCTGGGTTAGTTTCCCATAATGGCCCACCTGTCAGTGTGCGCACACTTCTCTATATTAGCAGGCACTGTTCAAATCGATAGATGCAATACATATTGTAAAAGCTACTGCGATGGCTGCTATATGGTTAAGCATCTAGCTGTCACAATAAATGCCTAATGCAACCTTGACATTAGAATGGCCAATAAAAGCAGATCCATAGATCGGCAACTGAAACTCTTGAAACTTTATTACAAAAGGTGTCAATTCACAAATTGTGCTGTCTGACACCAGCTGGCTGCCAGTGTTCTCTTTGACAGAAAGCAAGAAATAATGAACAGAAGGATAGCGATATTATTGTGCCAAAGAGCTTAATGTATACATACCTGGTGTGTTGCTGGGAAGTGGGGGCTGTTCACTAAAACTGAGATGAATATTTAATCTCACTGATTTAATCATGCGTTGTGCTGGTACAAACGGTTCAATTTATTATGCTAGAAGAACTCCGTTGTTAATACAGTTATAGTTTTTGTTAACTTGGTTGGATAGTCAAAGCGAGAATTTCATCGTATAAGGTTCATGGTGGGCAATTTTATTTCTTTTTTTTTTATAATTCTGTTGCAGATCTTCATAATAGAAATAAAAGAAAAATAATTGCCTGTAGTATGTTTAATAAGGAATCTGGATCACTAATGATCCCAAACTATGAGAAGCATATTAAATGTGATTTTATAGACTGACCATCACTCAATGACTTAAGACTTCTGCTCCAATAGGTCTTAGATTTCAAAGTTCTGTACTTGTTGACGTAGCTTTACCAAATTACTGATTAAGAATCTAGGATTTCAGAAAGTTCTTGCGGAAAAAGCTGTGATCTGTGAGCTTTTTGTCTAGCTGCTGGAACAAATATTTATGTAACGCAGGGTTTGTGTGTCATGTTTCAATTCTAAAAAGTGAGTAGTGCTTTTGTGTCGGTTTTATAGCAGCATGAAACCACAAACTCTCTAGTTAGTTCTGCATGACCGCATGAAACCTTCTCACAAAAATAAAACCTCTTCATGATGATAAGACACTTAGTCAAGGAAGCTGATGGAAGTTTAGAATCAAAGCATCTGCATCACATGTATATTTTTTTTATACTAATAAATGGAAATAAACCATTATTGAAATATCAAATCTGCCAATGCTATTCTACCTTGTGACTGTATAGCGTAATATGTGGAATGATGATGGCACAGCTGGTGTAAAAATCCAGAAGTTTCAGGGTCCTTTGCATATTAAGAATTGTTTTGCTTCTTTAACAGTTTACAAAGAGGGAAGGAAGTAATAGTTAATCGTCTTTATCTTCCCCACTCATTCCCTAGATAAATTAAGAGATATGTTGCATGGAAACCTTTATTTCAAGATTACATATGTACGCAGAGCAGACATATATATTATATATACATACTAAATGTCACCTGCATGAAACACAGTGGGACACAAACAAAGCTTTGTTAAAACATAGTTAAATACAGGTTGAGTAATGGTTCCCCTTGCAAAGAGTTACGATAAGACTGTTTTCTCAATCATCTCACAAAGGAAAACTATGATATGCTGTTTCTTTTCTACATCCAAACAATTAAATGCACAAATAACTGCTCTAGATTGTAATTAAAAAAAATATTATATATTATGAAGAATAGGTTATTTTTGTTAAATAGTTACATTGATATAAAAAAAAGCATTGACTTGACAATGGTCCATTCTCTAAGTGCTGAGTTCGAAAATTAAACCTTTAATGTAGTAAGTCTTAAGAATTATTGTCCCAGAAATTCACTGAACTATGCTTGGACAGTGTTATCTTGTGAATAGGAGTATACAACACAACAAAAATGGAACATCCAAAGACTATTCTCTTCTCTGAGGTTACTAGATGTTTTAAAGCATCTCAATGTGAAATTACTTATGGATATAAATTAAGGCTGACTAACTGCAGCTCTACGTCAGACATCCAGTTTCCTGGTTTCTCGTAGTTTAATAACTGTTATTGGACTTCTAATGGCCAAGATGAGAAAATGCAACTTGTGGCTCCAACAACTGGAGGCTGGCTGAGATTTTAGGTAGTTGTAATTTATCAAGTGAGAGAGTTTTGATGAAAAATGAAAGTGAGGGGTAGACTATCCCTACCATTGAACCTAGCTCTTTTAAGTCCACCCTGTGGATCTGCCACCAGTAATAATTAGTATTGCATTGTGCACAAACCGTATTTGAAGTGGTTTTGAGGATGGGATTTGATAACCTTTGCCCAAGAAGAAGCTGGACTTGATCCCTACAGTGAAAATGTTGAGATAATATTTACTAGCCAAAAGTCAGCATGTCTTGTTTTCCAGCCACACAATATGTTTCTGCTCATCTATGATGGCTTCCTTCACACTGCTCAGCAGAGAATCTGTGTCGCTCCAGCTCTCGGGTTCCACCACGCGGTACAAACAGAGCAGTGCATCTAGCTCTGCCTCCTCCCGCTGCGCACACTCTAAAAGCAGATCCTCACAGTTTCTCCACCAATGTAGTGGTTTTCTAAGGTGACAAAAAAAAGCAGGTTCATTAAATGTCTACAATCATTCTACCCAGCAGATTCTTCCCATCCTGTGGGTATCCCCAGACAAACAAAGCTGCTTGCAAGGTATAACACAATAGAAGTCAACAGGCAATATATTGCTGCAATAGCAGTGTAATGTTCCAATGCTACAGTGACAAAACACATAACATGCAACATTGCTGACTAATCGTCCTCGACTAATAACACTACAGTCATTGATCATGTGGTTTGGGATCCATCAAACTAAATTGAATGTAGGGTAAGGGGTGATGTTTAGTCTTCACCAAATTCAACACGCATGGCAAGCTTGGAGTTGATGTGTTACCAAACTCCTTTTTGTAAAATAAATAAAATTAAGGAAACAATTCTTGTGACTCCCGACCTCCAGATAGATTTTATTTCCTTCTGATCCCACTAACAAGAGATGGAAAGGAGTGGGAGGTGCAGGCTGGCTTTGTACACTGTAGCCCCTCCCGACCACTGCACAAGTTGGGGATATGACATAAGACAATAAATATTTCTTTATATTAAGTGGTTAGCGGTGGATAAGGTGCTACTGCTAGTTTTAACACTGGATAAACAATTGAACACTATTTGTGAGTTAACCTCCTGGGAAACCTTCAGATGACTATTGTATAGTGGAATCCTAAAGCCAATGTAAACTGGAATCCAGATTCTTCAGTATTGGGCAGACAAACTGGAATCCTGAAGCAACCAGTGCCTGAATCGGCTAATGCAGTAATACATTTGACAGCAGCAGGAACTCATTGTTGATCTCCCTTTATACTATATCTGAATCATTGTGATCCACTTTAACAATTCACTCAAGACTAGAATGAAAACATGCACTCACTTTAGTTTCTTGATACTCTTCTCTGTCATTGGGACGTGCAGAATAATTGGATACATTCCTACACGGATGAGAGCAGAGAGACAAGAGAGGCCAAGCTCCAGGACACAGTGTGCATTCTGCAGGGAAGTAAAACAGTTATGATTATTCTCTTGATGTCATCACATTCTATTCAAACTCACAGGTTTGATTATGCCAACCTGCTGGGCCACGGACTCCACGTTCTGTCTTGTGTAACAGCAACGTATCCTCTCCCCCTCCTTCTCTCCTATAATGTCTCCACGTTGGTACTTTGCTGCATACTCTGCATCAGTCACACACTCTGCAGTAAGGATAAATCAGTTCTAAGTTAAACAGCAGATGGCATAAGGGCATGTTACCAAATATGATGGAGCCAATGTCATGCAATGTCTTCAGATATCATTGTACAAAATAAATAAACTTCCTGGGAGGTGACTCTACCTGTTTCACATTTAATGAAGTCCTTGCTGGCACAGAGTTTATCAATCAGAATTCTACCAAGTAGCGAAGGAACAAACAGGACAGGCCGTTGTACTGTGACCTTGATAGGAGTCACCAAGGTATATGGCACCAGCGTTGAACAGTTTCTTCCCAAAAGTGAAGAGGGATCTGAACTCACAAAAAGCAAGCGAAGAACAGAGATTACATATAGAAAAGCTTCTGAGACACGTAGGCTTTCGATAATAACAGTTTAATAAATAATTTGACTGTCCTACAGAAGATCTATAACTGTATACACACTGTACAGATCAGGAGAAATTGTGCCCATTTTTTGCAACATCACACTGTTCACAATTTCGTTATTTTCCACTGAATGTTTTCGCATAAGAAATAGAGAGAATCTAAAGAAATGTATTATTTTGTTTGATGAAAAAGTTTTGGGTGATATTTTTTCCTTCTTCAGGCTCTCGGAGAAGCAGCACTTGTACGAAGATTGAACAGCACCTTCAGTTTCTCTTCAGCCCCTACTAAGAAGGAATTTTGATGATCTAGTATTTACCTTCACAGCGACAGATCCCACAGTCTATGGATGTCCAGAGCAAGTGAGAGCTGCACCGATCTGTACTCACTATGCGAACCTGCTTTCTGGACTGCGGAAGAATCAAGGTGAGAGGGAGTAAGAGAATGTTGCTAAGTAGGATAAGCCATGAGAACAATGTCATCAGAAAGGGGTTAATCACTAAAACTGAACTGATGAGCAAACTGTAAGAATCAGGCCTTAATATCTTGGTTAGATAGCCAAGCTGGAGAATTGTATCATCTCAGCTATTAATGGATGAATTATGCATTTTGGTTTCCAGTGTTATTGAGTAGCCCCCACCAAGAATAGCAGAAGTAAAAAAAAAAATAAGATCACAAAAGCAAAATATATAATGAGAATACTAGGGGATTAATTCACATAAATAATATTAAGATGACTGGTATTATGAATTATATTGAGGTTCATGGTGCAAATTCCAGGGGTAGACTGGGGATGTATTCACTTGCCAAAGTCTGCTAACTGAATAAATAATAGCACAAAAAAAATACACTTTTTGTCTGAACAAAATTAGTTTGGGATTATTTTTTTAATGCTTTCAACCAATTCCTCCCCCACCCTTCCAACCTAACCAAGCTTAGAGTGAGGGGGCATAAGGGTTAGAGTTAGGCCTTATGTTTAGAGTTAGGGTAAGCCAATAGCCTAAGGGGACATATTGGGAGGGACATTGGAGTTAGACATCAAGGATATAAGTGATGTTAGAATTAGAGGTTGCTTGCATATTGACATGCATCATTATGCCAACACACTCCAATGTCTACATGTGAGTTTGAATATTCAGCAACAATATCTCAGCACTATGTTGCTCCAACCTCATACACGAATCATAGTAAATCCATTTAACTTAATCATGGAATGTTCCCAGGGAATTGGGCAGTATCCAGACACTGAGGGATCCTCTTTATAGTAAAGATAATGCAACAAAGTATTGACACAGGTACAAAAAACATTTGTGATCACAGATGCAGATACATCCTTACCTTGCGTGGAACTGTGTTTTGCCATGTCATGTGCTGGATGGAGGTAATTAATTGTTGTTGTGCCCTGTTGGGTGAAAAGAGATGTTTTAAACTGGCATTAAAGTGGTTTATTTTAACATTTGCTTTACTGTTAGAAGCTAAAGTTTAAAGCCTTTTGCCACTGGTCCACAGTAAACCTGACGCGTAGCCTGACGTGCAGATACTCAAGGGTTTACTCTGAGCTCTGCCTCTCAGCTGAAGTGTGCTCAGCCAATCAGAAAAGGGCGTCTGATCGGTCTGTCAGGTCAGACACTCTCTCTCTCTGCTAGCACAGATAGACCCTTGTTTTTGAATGCCACCAACAGAGGAGACCTAGTTAAGGTCTCTTATGTATGTGACTTTAAAAAAAAATGAGGGTCTCTCACTGCACTAGCAACAGGAGACTATCAAGGACAGCCTCAGCCTGTCTGGCAGTAATGAAAGACTGCCAAGACAAGCATCAAAGAATTAGCATATGATAAACTGGCATGCACTTTAAAGAGTACAAGCTAGTTTATCCTTCTTCTAGGTCCATTGGATATTTCACTTTTGCATCTATTTGTGAAGCACAAATGGGAAAAAAAAGTGGCTCTTTAATGAGTTAAGGGTTGCTGTGCCCATGTCCAATGTAATTACAATGTTGTAAATATGCATTGCTTTGTTACTGGGTTTAATTATACACAGAGTGGATGTAGCTGGATTGAGGGCATCCTTTACTCACTGATGATAGTTGGGTATTATACCAGACTCTCCATCCTTCATGGTGTAGGCATTGACTCTGTGTGCAAACCATTGGCAGCGGTTTTTGAACATGGTGTCTTTAATGTGTAGGATTTCACCACACATGACCTGTAGACCGCCTCCTCTACGGCCCGGCATGGACTGGTTCACACGTACATAGAATGAATCACCTGAGACCATTGATCCACTATCTATGTCTTTTAATAGCTTCCGGTACTCTGAAATAGGAGACAAAGTGTAGGGTGGGTATAACAAGAATTCCAAAGTTGACTGGTCACTATATTCCTGCTGTATGGATGCTGAGAACGAGCCATACTCTTGACATGGAACCCAGTTATCAGCACTCAGAAATGAGGAATACAAGGACCTAATGGGGCACGAAAAGACTGTCAACTACTCAAAAGAGAACTGAAAGCCATTTGCAATGGTAAAATGCTTTATACGCGTTCCCAAGAGCTTCACACATTCAAAATAAACATGTTCAACAGAACAACAGAGGGTGACGTAGAGCAGGTGAATCACTGATATGTATTTCCTAAAGATATAAACCAGTAATTAGCTGAAAGAATGTCTGGGCTGAAGTCAGATCACATTTAAACACTGATCTCACATGTCTTTAGTGTATCAGAGCTGTGTAAGACACACACACACCTGATTGGCCTGATATTTTAAAGTTACAAACTCCTTGTAATCATAAAAGGATATTAAAAAAATAGCAGAATTCTAAGTTTAGTAGCAAATCTACCATTAACACCTTGAAAAACACTGAGCTGTGATTGCCTAGCAGTGATGGGAATGGAAGGTTTTTATGTTTGGTCATTTGGGTGACTTATGCACAGTCCTTGCCTAGCAGTGATGGGAATGGAAGGATTTTATGTTTGGTCATATGGGTGACTTATGCACAGTCCTTGCCTAGCAGTGATGGGAATGGAAGGTTTTTATGTTTGGTCATATGGGTTATTTATGCACAGTCCTTATATACTACAAGTCCTACCATCCATGTTACTTCGGACAGAGAGACAACAGAATCCATTCACTCTGTTCAGAGTACAATGTGCATCCTCTGAGGTCATCCCTTCCAATTCCACTTTGTAAGAGGGATTCATGACATCAAAATCTACCTGCAGAGACAAAACAATACCTGAATATGGCACAACAATGAAATTATACTAGAATAGTCTATCTACCCCTTTAGACGGGATAGGAGACCAGTTATGTGACTGAATTAAAATACCTGGTGCATTTTTATATGTCCCCTCTTAAAGGGGTAAGCTGCCCACTTTAGAATACATATGTGAGTGTCAGAAAAATGCAATAACAGAACTGCGATTGAAGTGAATAACCTTTCCTGTTAATGAAGTAAGACATTCTCACTAATGAGTCATAATTATAGAACTGAGTTAAAACAAAGAATGAGGTAAGCAGGATGTAGGCTGCACTGCACAAGTAAACAAAATGGAGTTCATCTAATGGTCATAAAACATACCACCATGCAATGTATTTATTACAATTATACAATATACAAAATTATCCATATTGTTGAAATCAGAGAGAGGTTAGCTTCAGGACAGAGAGAAAAGGTTGAGATGTTGGGTTTAAAAGGTACACGATCCTATACCAGATATTATGCACTGGAATATGTTATTTTACAGTCTGCATAGTCATATAGCCCATATGTGAGTGACACAAACACAATTGTTTATTCCACGTAGACCTATTCCTATGTATATAATGTGGGCCACATAATGAGCTCTAGAATTAGTTTGATGGTCAGCCTGCCAGCAGGAGACAAATTCACAGCAGCTTTACTAGTCCAGGGTCATAATTCAGCAAGTCTTACAAAAGAATGTCTAATTGCAGAATATGTAGTGATATGTGAATGAGAACACAAAACCTACGGCCATAATCTGACATCCAGGCATCAGTGACATCTCATCTGCTGCAGAGCCTTTGGCCACCTGGTGAATGAAAATCCCGGTTTTATTCCCCCCGATGATACTGATCTGCTTCAGAAGGTCATCGCCCTGAAAGGCAATTACAGTAGTCCGACTGGTCATCCTTCGAGCATGACGCCTCCGTGGCACTGGTCTGAAAGGAAGAATGAGGCATGGGCTACTAGGTGTGCATGCTTAGGACTTTAAGACAAGCTTCCATAATGACATTTTAGGATTCAATGCATTTTAATCCAGAGTACAGAGCTCTGAGAGATAATACTTGTCCAACAGGCTTTGTGCTTGAGGGTTATGTAGCACTGGTCCCTTTAAATTCTATTTATTTTCCCATTCGAAGACTGTTTTTTATTATTGTCCAGATATCAGTGTTCTAAATAGCAACCAATGGTAGAGATTGGCTGCAAATGACACGAGATCTCCCATTAATAATCATTTTCAGACTTGTAATCACAGTGATTTCTGTCAGTTTTTCTGATCAAAAGAGTTAAATTATCAATACATAAGGGCAACACAGTCAAATCTCTGAACAGACGTGAGGCATACTGGATATTTAATTTAGCTACTAGGAAGCCTCAGGGCTTGAATTCTGAAATGGATATTGCCTAATTTATTAATGCTTAGTTTATTTTGCCTTTCTCCCTCCCCCTTCTTTCTTCCTTTTCTCTCCCCGTTTGAACGATAGGTTATTTTTCTAACTACATATACAATATATATATATATATATATATGTTTTCATCGATATCTATACTCTTTAAATCTGATATTTAAATACATTTTTCTATGAATTTATAGATTTATATTTCCGCTTTGTCTGCTTTAGTGTTTATATTTATAGGATAAATATTTTTCTAACAATTTTTTAACAAGTCTATGTCTGTGTTTGTTTCTAGTCCTTTTTTGCTCTTAATTGCGATGCCTCACTCTTTGTCCTTTGTCTGAAGGGAGGGGCATTCAAATGAGAGTTTTCAATCACACTATTTAATGGGTTTGAGTTTGGTCACTATGCTTATGATTAAGGGCTCTGCGTAGCACGAAATGCGTAATGCTTATTAGTCGGTTGCAGCAGCTGGTTAAATATACTTGAATCTTTAAACTTCATGTGTATGCTGTTATATTTGGAAACTGCTACCGGGAGAAGACTGGCGCTCTATTTTTGGAATTTTTCATTTATCTCCCTATTGGCTGCACACAGTTTTTCCTAAGCTTCCTCGTCATTGCTTTTAATATGTCAAATACATAGACTAAGCATGTCTAGCTGAAGACAAAATATTTTCGGTATTTAACAATAATAATAAAATAACCAGTGAAAGGTATAGAATAGAATGATGTTTACTTACAAACCAAGACAGCTTTCATTTATTTCCATGTTTGAAAACATCTGGAGACCTAAAACACGTGACATGTAATTAATTACTGGCATTCAACTTCAGTTATTTTATTCGAAAATAAAGATAATGAACTTGGAATTAAATTATGAATCATTCTGCAGTGCCTCATGCATGTGTGATTAGAAGGGTCTACGTAAAAACTATTATGTAAAAAAACATAATAGTGTTGTCTTAACCATGTTATATTCGCTTTAATTCCCCTTGTGCCTCTATATCTATGATTGGTCACTTTTGTTTATGTGTTATTTGGAGCACTGCTACATATAATTTTTTGTTCCTGCAGGTAGATTATATATATTCTATGAATCAGAATAAAGTGTGTCTTGTTGATGTTCTTAGCGGTGGATTGACTTTTTATTTGTCGAGCCTGTATGTCGGGTGGAGGTAACCCACTATATGTTTGCAACTGAATGCCGTCTGGAATAAACCATAAACTGAACGCCATCTGGAATAAACCATCGCCTGAATGCAATCTAGAATAAACCATCAACTGAACGCCATCTGGAATAAACCATCAACTGAATGCAATCTAGAATAAACCATCAACTGAATGCCATCTGGAATAAACCATCAACTGAACGCCAACTGGAATAAACCATCAACTGAACGGCAACTCGAATAAACCATCAACTGAACGCCAACTGGAATAAACCATCAACTGAATGCCATCTGGAATAAACCATCAACTAAATGCCGTCTGGAATAAACCATCAACTGAATGCTGTCTGGAATAAACCATCAACTGAATGCTGTCTGGAATAAACCATCAACTGAATGCCGTCTGGAATAAACCATCAACTGAATGCAATCTAGAATAAACCATCAACTGAACGCCATCTGGAATAAACCATCAACTGAACGCCATCTGGAATAAACCATAAACTGAACGCCATCTGGAATAAACCATAAACTAAATGCTGTCTGGAATAAACCATCATACAACCATCATGGTTATCCCTGATTGTCAGTTCTTTATTTGGTGGTCAGCGGATCCATTTCCCCCTCCTTCAGTATTTTCAAGTTAAAACAATTGCACACAAAACAACATTGGTACAAAGATTCCTAAAAATACTTTTAGCATACCTTTTAACAATCAAATGTTTGCTGCAAACTAGGTTTATTTTATAATTGACAAAGTTTTATGTGTTATAGCTTTAATGAAATCAATGTTACAATGTAGAAAACAAAACATTAGCCCCTTAAGGACACAATGTATACATATGTTATTAGAATAAACATGGGGTGTGTTCGATTTCATTTAAAAATGCACAATTGCTGGCTGCTATGTATGCTATGTATATTTTGTGTTTTTCACCTGGTTATCTGCGTGCCATGCTATCTCAATGCAATATTGGACTGGTGAAATCGTTTTTTCAAGGGCTGATTTTTATTTCAGTCCAGCCCTGGACAAATGTATGTGAAATTTTAAGTACTACTGCTTATACCAATTTCTTGTTGTTATAATTTATGGAGTGCCTACTTATATGTTTATAGCTAAAAGAGATGCATTTGTTTAAAGGGGTGACAATGTATTCCCCCCCGCCCCCCGCGCCCCCCTCCCCCCCAAAAAAAAATCTTCTGGAGTGCGTCTGTATTTTGCTTAATTTGTTCTGGTAAATCTTCTCAACAGGTCCAGAATGTTTTGTGTCCCAGCGTGTGTCACAGGGCTGTACAGAAATTGATTATTTTTATTTCTTCCATAGCGTGTGATGTGTATAAAGGTTTCACACAGCTCCACAAGTTTATGAAGTGTGTATGAGAGTATCACAGGGCTCCATAGCAATAAAAATAATAGTAATGTACATTATGTATGGATGCATTACTATATATGGAGAGTGATGAGGTGCTTGTAAAGCACTGTAGATGGTGAAATATGGCACTGTGGTAAGTGGTGTGTAATCAAACATTACACTGTGGTAAGTGATTTGGGAGAAATTTGTACAGTGAAGATTGACGTGGGGGAATATGTGACAGTGGAAAGTGATGTCGAGTAATATCTGGCACTATGGAATTTGGCCTGTGATTATCATGAAAAACATGGGAAAATCAGATGTAGAGAGTATTATGCAATGCTTTTACAAGCATTGGCAGTTTGTGAAGAGTGGAGTTAGTAATAATGACCACCTGGGGCGCCTTTAAACAAATCATGCACCCAGATGTCAGTGACCTTAGGCTCGGCCCTGGTGTCAGCCACTTAGGACCAGTGCATCCCTACAGGATATTTTACATATATATATATGCGCCTCTTTGAAGAGGTGAGTTTTGAGGGACTTTTTAAAGACTGAGTTGGTGGAAGAGATTTGCATATTTTGTAGATGTGAGGAGGGGAGCCTTAAGCTGAGTGAGTAATGTATGGCTGTGTAGATGACTAGGACAGCAGAGCATGGGAGACTGACTCATAGAGGATTTTGTACATTAGGGTCACAAGATTACATTTCATCCATGAAGAAATGAGAGGCCACCAGAGAGCTTTATACAACAGAGCAGTAGATGATTAGTAGTGAGTTAGAAAGAGAAACCAGGGGGAGGTTATGTTCATTTATAACAAGCAAGTTATGTCATTTATAACAAGCAATCATGATCTTTTTATGAATGTATAATGTTTTTTTAGAGGATCACTTCAGTCTGAAAGCCCTGTAAAGATAAATGCATTTTAAAGTGGATACTTTGATTGTTATTCTGTTTATGGTCTCAAAAGTACACATTCCTCACCTCTATTGAATTCCATCTCAGTTTCAGAGTCTGTGTCCGCTCTTTCATTCTGGAGTAGGTCTGGGAGCTCATCAGAACATCTAGAAAAAACATAGGAGAACATCAGATATCATGGTCACACTGGATCATGGTTGTTCTCTACCGATCAGCTCCTGAACAAGAACCCTGAAAGATCAATCTAATCAAACATAGTGTATCTTACTTAACTGAAGGTTAGCAAAATTGAACATAGTATATACCATGAATTGTTAAGACTACTCACCAGACTAGAGGGGTTGGGTCTATTTTCCTTCCACCTGATTATGTCAACAAGTAGGCCCATTCTCTGGAGCCCTAAGCAACTAATTTTCTGTTTGGCTTCTTATCCCCAAACATTGATTCACAATATAGACTGTAATAGGACTCAGGGAATCTACTAGCTGGTTGTTGGGCATACACAGAAAAGCACAATCTGAGTGGACAATTCTAAGGTAGTTTACTAGCAGGCTTCAGTCAAATGTTAGAGAACAATAAATAATAATACTGTACATATAATTGTTCAAATCGTCCTCTTCACACCTATACATTAAACAAAACTCAAGCACCACAACCTCAAAGGTTCATCAGAGGAACAGGGAGCTTGATTCGTTAATCCCACCAAATACCCATCGCTTTGATTACTCATGCAGCAATTGCATGATTATTTAGTATTTCATAGATTAACATTATGATTTTCATTCTCCAAATTTCTGTCCCTTAGTAAATTTGCCCTTTTAAGAAAAACTGAGTTAGTCACTTATCTGTCTGGACAGAGGGCCATGGGAGTTAAGTGCAGTAAAGGCTTGCCCTGAATCCTATCACTATACTTACCCCTGTGCAAGCTTAGTCAGATAATCTTCCTGGAGAGAAGTACTGCATGGCAGGAGAATGTCTCCAAGGTCACTGCTGCTTTGGCTGCTCAGATCTTGCAAGGACTGAAACACAAAAACATATCTGTATGGGCATGTCTGATGCTAGCACTGGATTTCCAATTAATTTGCATATCAAGCCACAGGTGATGTCATAAGCTGGAGACTCCACATTTTTCTCCTAATTTAGGCATTTGCTTGCAATTCTACTAACACAATGTATAGGTCATTGTAAATATATTTCTTTATTCTCTACATGCACAATAAAATGCATATGTTTAGGTCCCTTTATAAATCAGAGGGTAGCAGAAGCATTGTTAAACACAAATCGTCACACACCAGAGAAGCCAGAAGACTTGCTTTTCCTGCAGAAATCCTAAACTTGCAGTGCTGCCACCACTAAAAGGGATTCTGGGTATGCATATGCAAATAAGGGTAACAATGATTAAGTAGCAAGTGCACAGACAGAATGGATAAGGATTACATACCTCAGACGTACTACAGTTGGAGGCTCTGTCCCCATCCTCAGATGGGCAGATGGCATCCATTCGGACAAGTCTTTGATGTTTGACTGGTAGAATTTTTTCTGTTTGCTCAGGAGAGTCTGGGAAATTCCTCCTGATCTACTCCAAAGAAGAGAGAATTATGTGAGATTGTATGAGTTTGTAAGCTTCTTGGCACCGGGGTAGAATTCCTGCTGCTGTAAAGTGGATATGTTCCCTTCACACACTTACAAACACTTATCTTACAGTCGGCAAGTCAGTAGGAAAGATGCTCAAGCCATGTCCTATGCTTTTGTGCATAGGTTTTCTCTGGGAATAGATACTACACTCGTGAACTGAATTAGGCACTCCTTCCTGTGTGTCTGTGGTGCTGCAGCATCAAACCCTGACATCACAGGATGTCTTAAAAGAGGGCTGTCCAGGACACTTAGAATATTATACATTTCTGGTTAATGTAACACGTGTGGTCACATTCTGTCATCAAAACTAATGGTGACCACTGGCTATATGACCGAGCTCATGTAAGTAAAACTTTCTTACAGGGGGATAAGCTTTACCCTTTGACATGGTAATTAGGTAATTCAATACCTTTACAAGTTAGGAAGAGACCACCACTCCCAATATCTCTCACTTCTCTCTCTTCTTTCCTGGCTGTGAGCAGACACGGGTTAGGTTTTATCCTGGTGAAGTGTGGGTGAGATCTGATGATTTTTACTTATAAGGTTTAGTTGTTATTGTTGTTTATCAGTTATTGTTGTTGTTCTAGTTATTTAGATTGTGTGTTATTATTTGTATGTTGCTGTTGTTTTGTCTATGAATAAATGTTTGCTAAAGTAGACGGACCAGAGTTTTTATGTGCATGTGGACATAATTCATACACCACAACACGCAGCTATATCCTATTCATTCACAGTCATCAATGCAACCGAATGGGAGACATTTTCCAGTTCATCTACTTTGGCCTTAAGTTTGAAATTTCCATCTCAATTCTCTCTCTATTGAGTAGACCCTTATGTGTATCTGTTCAGAAATGTGGCTAATATATATATATATACATATATGTTTGTGTGTGTATGATTGCACATACGCTTCTCATTAAGCATACAGGATTAGAAAATATTTATGTCTCTTAGAGTACATGCTTGGCTATGACGGGGTTGGGATTCTGGTTAGGCTGACTTAGAATACTGGGAGTTACAATCCTCTACAGGCGCCTCATGTTGCTATTACCCTGGAATAGCATCATTAGGCTCCTGTAGAATGAATGCTGCTAAGCCTGGGCTTGAACAATTGGATCCTTGGAGTGAGCTGGACATTCTTTAATTCTCCCTAGAATTGGGTCAGGGCTTTTTGTAAGGCTGTGTGTGGTAGTCAAGCCTGATTAATGTGGACTAGGGTTTGTATTACTCCTGTCAGCTCCAGCTTGGCAGACTAGGTAATTATTACATAGATGGCTAGAGTAGGAGTCTGATATATAAAGAGATATGAGTTATACCAAATAATCACTACAATCATAGACTGAGTGAATAACCATAACAACTCACTGAAATACACTAATTCACCAGGTGTGAGGATATTAGGGGTAACACAGCAACACAACCGCAGTGTTAAATCATTTATCATGTACTGAATAATGATTTTGCATAATAAAAAAATCTCCAAAATGTTCTAACACAATAAAAATAATAAAGTTGATTTCTAAAGTAGCTTTACCTCTAAGGTCATGTTCCTTGTGGAATGTATGGTACTGTCTGGGAGATACATGTAAACAAACTGGGTTCTAAGTTGTTTGCCCTATAATGCTATATACATGACTCTCACCCTGTGGGTCTGTAGCTGCTCCTCCAAACTTCGAACCTGCACTCTGAGCTCAGAGTTGGAGTTAGTTAGATCAATGACTTGCTGTCTTAAATTGTCCTTCTCCACCAAGAAATTTGAAATTTCAGTCTGGACCATATCACGGGCTCTGTACGCCTAGATAACACAGAAAGGAATTGTGTACATTGTTCAACACAGGAGAACTGGCAAATAGGCAGAAAATGTACAGCATGCATATGCTCCAATAGGTCCATGCAAAATGTGATTGTTGTTGAACATATTTGCATATGCCTACCCAGAATCCCTTGCAGTAGTGGTGGTAGAACGGTAAATGTGGGATTTCTGTGGGAAAACTAAATCTAAAATGTAGCTTTGTGTTTAATAATACTTCTGCTACTCTGTCTTATCAAAACACTACTGAACAATGCTTTCTAAAGGAGCACTTCACAATTCTTTTGGAAAACTCCTCGAGACTTCCAGGCTGCCTGGTGATAGAGCTGGTTCTACATGACCTGGCAGCACTGATTAACAATGAGGTGATGATGATGATCTCCTATTGGCTGTGGGCTGCACAATTGACATGCACACATCAATGACAGTGAAAGGATCAATGCTCTGTGAGATGGCAAATGTCTTTACTTTTGCAAAGACCAGGGGTGAACATCTTTTATTATTTAAAAGGAAAAAATAGGGATTAGTCAATCTAAAGAGCAAAGGCTAAGGGGCTGCCATTTGATGGAGCTGTGTTCATTTTATGGCATAAAGAATGTTAGGTATATACCTGGTCTCGTTCTTGCTGCAGCTCGCACACTTGGTTGTGAAATGCGTCAGTTTTCTTCTTTAGTATATCATAATCTGCTTGAAGGTTTTGGCTGTTTTTCAGCATAGCTTCTTTCTCTTCTTGCCACTGGAGACACAGCATTGTAGTATTTCAGATATATAACTCAAAAAATGTATAACAATAATAATTGGTAGGAAATAAATACAACAAATTATTTATTTTGTACTTTCAGTACTTATTAAAGTGACATGTAATACAAACCTTATGGTCCCCATTAATTTCCTTTGCCCCATTTTCATATTTAAGCTGTATGCATGTAATTTTGCCAGACAGAGAAAACTGTTTAGGTTATACCAGCTAGGATCTTAAAGATGAAATACCTCAACAGAAATAATAACATCATGCTCCTGCACCTTCCCGCCCTGCTTTGTCGAGAAAACACAAGTTCCCTTTACCTGATTTTTTAAAGCTACACTGGATGCAATCTTCTCCCTGGCACAATTTAATTGGTTCAGTAGTTCTGTAGCACTCTTTGATGTTAAGTCTGATTGTTCATCCAGCTCTATCTGTGGAGATCAAGGGTATATTGAGCTGGAACCAGAAGTGCTATAAAGCACTAATACATATAGGAGGTAGCATAAGAAACCCATTAAATAAAAAGTAATACCAGATGAAGTTACAGGTGGAATTTAATCACTCAGAAAAAAAAAATATGGGCCAAGGTATTTTGTGTGCACAGTGATATGAGCGGTCACACAGGCTTGTAGGTAGGTGACAACAATCCAGTTTGGAGTACTCACCAACTTGTCCTTTCCCCTCAGCTCTAAGCTCTCTCTCAGTTTCCTATTCTCCTTCCTCATAATCATCAGCTCCTCTTCATACTGGGATCCCGAATTCCAGCTCTGAGCTTCTTGAAGCTCCATTCTAACCCTATGAAGCTCCTCTTTTAAAGCATATAACTGAAAGGGCACCAGAGACAACAGAAAAGGTTTAGTTACACATTACACATTTTGGAAACATTTCATGTTATTTCATATAATGACTCATAATTCAACAGTAAACAGAGAATCATAGCATGTGTTGGCAGATAGGAACCATTTGGCCCATCTAATCTGCCCAGTTTATTATCTTTTATCTAGAATAACCTTATGCCTATCTCATGAATGCTTAAAAACTCCTTCACTGTCTTAACCTCTGCCACTTCTGATGGAAGGCTATACCATGCATTCCCTACCCTCTCAGTACAGTAATACTGATATTCCTTTTAAATCTTTGACCCTCCAATTTAAGACTATGTCCTCTTGATGTGGTAGTTTTTCATGTTTTAAATATACTCTCCTCCTTTACTGTGTTGATTCCCTTTATGTATTTAAATGTTTCATCATATTGCCCTGTCTTGTCTCTCCTCCAAGCTATACATGTTAAGATCCTTAAAACTTTCCTGGTAAGTTATACTGGTTGCAATCCATGAACCAGTTTAGTAGCCCTGCTCTGAACTTTCTCCAAAGTATCAATATCCTTCTGGAGATACGGTCTCCAGTACTGTGTACAATACTCCAAGTGAGGTCTCACCAGTACTCAGTACTGTACAATTCTGCTACCATTTACTGCTGCTCTATTACATGACCTACCTATTTAAGTCCACTGAAATAATTATTCCTAAATCTGTTTCCTCAGATGTTGAGGTTAGGACTGTACCAAATATTCTAAACTGTCCCTTTGGGTATTTATGCCCAACATGCATTTGCACTTATCCAGCATTACAGGACAACTAAACTTTTTTTTTTTTAAACTCTTGCTTCCTTAAGGGAGCAGTGTGCGCACCTGCACAGACTTCCTGCTCCGCCCCCTTGCGCACCACGCTATTGTGTCAGAGTGCCGGCGGCTAGAATCGAAGATGGTCTGTGTCATTTTTAAGTTGAGCAGCTGGGTACAAATATAAAAAAAAATTGGGGGAACCACCAACACACTTTGTTTTCCTACATAGAGCTATGTATGTGTTGACTAGTAAAGGCCAACCTTTGGCATTCCAGCTGTTCTAAACTAGTTATCATCCAAATTGTAACAATCACTGGTGTAGTTTTGTTGCGGTGACACATACACAGGTATGTGCTTGTTTAGGACCTTTTAAAACTTTCTGAACCTGAGAGTTTTCCTCATATGTACCCTAAAGCCCCTCAAATTGATATGCAATAACTAAAATATTTTAATGCAAAAATCTGTGTCAGTATCATGACATTCAATTCTGAACACTGTGTGTGACCAGTGAGGCAACCAAATAGAGAAAGAATCTGTACACAACGTTTCAGGTCTATGCAATCTGTCACATGTAGACACATCAGTAACTCTAATTTAAAACAGGTATAAATAACACATGCATACTTAATAACTTACTTGACTTTAAGTAAACAAGATTTCAGCCTATAATTAGCATCCTCAACACGCCTATTCACGTTTTAGTCATTGTGAGATATTAAACAAGTGCAGGATGTAAATATACACTGATGAAGTATACCTATATATGTTTAGAATCGAGTAAGGTTTAATGACTGTTTTGCTTCATGTTAGATGTAAAAGAGCTGCTTCTGCCCCTGGTGTTGCCAGATCAGCCATTTTGTACTGTACACATATAACTTTTACCTGCTGTCCTGCAGTATGTATACATATGTGTCCAGAGGTAACCAGTTAGTTATTCTACTAACTGTTCTATGTGCCACAACATGCCCAGTGGTGACAAAGGACACCAGAGTTTGTGGCTTGGCATCAGAACTACACATGTGCATAGTATTCCTTTCACTCTCCATTGTCCCAGACAGTCAGGATAACAGGATAGAGGCCCTGAATCGAGCCTGACCCGATAAAGCAGGACAGTTGGGCTTTTTAGTATTCCATAGAACCACCTTGATTAACAGATCTTATAAATGCAAATAAATTCTACAAATGGCATGTCAAATATATGTCTGGGCTATGTGTGCCATGAAAAAATTGTCAATTCCAAATATTACTAGCCTCCTGTAAACAAAATTCGCTGGCAACATATTAATGATATAGTGTTAAAATGTATGCAAGAATAATGATAAGTGTCATTTTCATGAAACCCCATAACTATTTAGCATGTAAGGGAGGGAATAATTGACAAATCATAAAAAAAAAAAAAACAAGCTGGGGACTTGGTTTGTCATCTGAATTTGGTTGGAACAGGAACAATGATATAGTTCACATTTCTTACCTGCCATCACCTATCAGATTCCTAAATAGATCCGACTGCCATGCTCTATACATAGCGCCTCACCTGTTCTTGGAGTTCATTGCTCCTGCTTTGCACTGTGTCCTTCTCCTGTAGAGCGAGAGAATAGCTCATGGAGAGATCATAATGCATATCCTTAAAGTTGCTCAGCTTCTGGCTTTGCTCGTCCATCTCCTTGCGCAGCCGCTGATTCTCCGTCTCGATGCTGCGGAGAGACTCCCTTTCTTCATCCAGTCGTTTGAATTTCTCCCATAACTTGCGCAGGTGGTACAGAAGAGTCCCATTCAGCTGCTTCTCCTTTGTCAATTCCTCATGTAGACTGCTCATAGAGTTCAATAAGAACACATTCAGCTGACTACTGTCTATTAGTTCTGTTGGACAAACGAAAGAAAGGATTGGCCGAAGTGTAGCTTTAATAGTTCTTCAATTTGTGTCTCTAACCTCTGCCAGAGAAAGGATTACATGTGAAATGTCACAACCACCTGAAACTTTGTCATGATGTTTTTCAGCTGACTCATGTCACACAAATCACTAGCACACTTCCTACTCCAAAAGCCACTATTTTGCCAGTGGCAGCTGTTTCTTCCTTTGTGATACTTGCCATTTCCCTCATGAAAATGGGTGAAAGTCAGTGTGCTAACCTCTGGCACTCCACCACATAATAGCGCTCAACAGATATAGAGTCAGAAATGGGAATCTAGAGGGGGAAGCATAGTGTTTAAAATGCAGTAGATATCTTTATATATTCATTTTTGTAAATCAAATGCATTACACTACACTAGCATAGCGGTGTGTTTCTGTTCATTTTGTTAAATGTTTCTTATACTCAGGCCAGTGATTTCATATTTGAATTCACACACTATTTCAGTATTTAGCCGCTCACTAATCAGTTTTTTTTTACCTTTTTATCTGCATTATATGCATTAAAGTTACATTTTAATTTGTATTTATTATTTCCTTTTGATGCTTATCAACGCCTTCAGCTTATCTCCAACCTTAGTTTGCACATGGCAGGTTATGAATAAATAATGGTGATCCTTACAGCTTTTTGATCTTATGGGCAAATGTGGACATTTTTGATTCTCAATTTTCAACATTTCTCTCACATTGTCACTTTTTTGTCTTGTGTGGGACTTGAGAGGAATGTTAGCTAAAAATAGGTGCAATTTTTTTAAACAAAGCAAGCAACATAATTATTTTTAAAAAATTGGTTTGTACTTCGTCTTTTCTTAGAGATAATCATTTTATGGACAGACATTAATTATAGTGCAATCACAAGTCTTGCTGGCAGAAAAAATTGTATACATAATCTACATGGTATTTTGAGTCTTTTGTACTAAAAGGTTTAAAAAACAGAAATATGCATTGTAAAAGAAGATAAGAATAAACAAATCTTTATTATAAAAGATTTATTATAATTTTTACGTCTCCAGCATATTTATGGATAAAAAATTCCCACAGATTCACTTTTTTAAATTCATCCCAACACTTTACAGTGCATGGAGAGGAACCTCTGTCGACACTAATCAGAGCCTGATTCTTTATATGGGGGTCTGCTTTATATATTGGGGTGCATGTATTTGATGTATTTGGTGCTATCCGCATATGAACCGTGTTTATAAATGACCCCCTATTTTGTTGGCTGGGACTTAATGTTAATCTTATGTTTTTGTGAAATAAAACTAGATGCCAGAAAGGACAAGCCCCAAACCCAATGACAAAGGACGAGGAGTAAGGTGGAACAAATTGCTAGTACAGACATGCTACAAGTGATAATATTTGCAATGACAACAGGTTACTAACATACTTCCATATAGACATCAAGGGCTGACAGAGAAAATTGCAGAGAATTGCCAAATCTCCACCTGTATTAGAGAATCTGTCCCACACGGCTACTTTGGACTTAAGTTTAAAATTCCCCAGCCAAAGCCCAAATTCAGCTTAAGTGTGGTCAAGCAGACCCAAGGAAAAATGAGATGTGATACATTTAATGTGAGCACCTGCCCCACATCACTTACTGCTGAAGCTGTTTGGGTCCATAGAGGCCTCTTTTCCAGTAATAAGGGTATACATTCTGGGGTTCACCAGTAGCAGGCTGTCCAGGAATGCAATGGCTCCATTCTTCCCCCGAGTGCGTAGCATGTCCAAGAGGCATCCTAAAAGAGACCCAGATGGTCAAGTGAAAAGTGTGTAGCCATGGATACAAGCTACTGGTAACTCACTGGTAACTTTCCAGTCGTTGTAGCAATACAATCGGACCAGTCTACATACCTATGCACTGTGTAGCTCAACAATCATTTTAGAGATACCTATTTACTATTAGTTGTATGGAATAAACAAAGAGTTTTATGCCAAAGTTGGCAGCCAAGCGCCAGAATCCAAAAATAAGTTTTGGCATTTTACTAATACTCTACTGTGAAATAATATCAATAAATATACTAAAAGTTTCACAGAAAATCAGATCTGGCCTGGTTTTAAGTATGAGCTTTGGGCTGTTTAGATTATTGTCTTTGAAAATATAAATTCTAGGATTATTCTTTATGAATATATACAGACTGAGAATGAGATAAGTTACCTGAGATCTGCCCCTATTTTATTACAGGAAAACCTGTAGTAAATGTAACCTGTTTATTACAGGAAAAAATAACAGGTCATGTGGTTGACTGGAGCCAATTGAAGCTACACCTTTCATAAGACATTCTTTCATCTCACACTTTGCCAAAATCACCTTGTCTCATAGCCCTATTTGAGAACTTGGCAGAATGCAGGATCTCCTCTTCATCCATGGCATCGAGCACCTTGGCTTGGCGCAGGTAAGGCGTAAGACGTTCTGGATACAGTCTTTGCACAATCTTACACCTGTGCCGATCTATCATCTCCCATAGCTCTTCTTCCTCTAGATCCATGATTTCTGGGTCTGCTTTCCAGGTTGCAGACATACTTGCACAAAGAAACTATCCAGACCTAAGACAAATAAAAAAAATTAGCTAGTGGCCCACACATCCGGAATGAGAGTAGGTGAAAAAGAGAGCCCTGGGTGACAAAATGAAAAAAAGTTCACCATTTGAATTGTTGTTTTGTTAAGCAAAAATCCATACATCAATGGGACCACTAACCACCGGATCTGATGGAACTGAAATTAGATGAAGCTCAGGTAAAAGCTTACGCAGTAAAGCAATCTCTACTGTAGAACAACTTGAAATATACACACAGCATGATTTTGAAGTATACAAATATAGTGCTGATAGTGGCCACTCGATGCCTAGGATATAACTGTACATCATGATTTCACTGAAGATCTCTTTCAATAGTGGAAAACTGTCGCTGATTGTGGAATTCTGATACATTTAGCAGTAAATTAGTGTACAAGCAATGAGCTCTCTTTTTAAAGCTCAAACAAAGAAAAAGAGTGATGTATGTGAGGGAGTCAGTGCAAGTATACCTCTTCAGTGATGTCATCAAAATGCAGGTGACTGAACTATACAGTGTGTTGAAGGCATCGGGGAGTGATAAAGTTGCCACACTTGTCAGACAGCTACATTACAACCCAACACTTATTTTCCATTGAGCTAAATCGCCACCATAAAACCACAGCATACAATCACAACAAAACATCATTTAACAGCAACATACAAAACCTGGACTACATCGTTTGAACCTTTAGTGACTATAACATGATATGGCTCTAGAAATTGAAAATCTAGGACCAATAACCTTTATAACAAGCTTTTAGAACATGGAGTTAAATACCACGTGTTGGGTAATGTGGATACAGATATTATGTTACAATTAAGTCAACTGTCACAAAAAATGATTTAGGTGTAAATGAAAGATTGCAGACATTTTAAATAGAAATACTTTAATGAAAGAATACAAATGAAGTAACTTTTTGAGCCTTCTTTGTAGGGGCACACATGTTGTTTAGAAATTTGGGTCAGAGGCATGAAGAGCTGTCTGACCTCTTATAGAGCTATATGGAGCAAAGGAGGGCTCTGTAAGGTACTTTATTATATATTATTTCATTAAAGCATTTCTTTTTTTAAATGCCTTCACTTGGTGCAATCTTTCAATTAAACAGAACTTCTTTTTTTTGGTGAAGGCTATCCTTTAATGATTACTGGGAAACTACCCAGTCATTAAAAAATGCTGCAATGTTGTTGCTAGTGTAATAAAAAATATAGTACTCACCTGCAGAATAAAATCTTCAGACATCTGTACTTCTCAATACACCCTGTTCCTCCGAATAAATAAGCTTAAACAATGGACCTTCAGCACACACGGCTGCTTTTTTACTTGCCATTAGTACGTCACAGCCTCTATTTTTTTTATCCAGCTGAATATCTGGAATTCCAGCCCCAGGGCTTTGTAATTTCCCAGCGGCTTATTGAAGTTTTGTGCCTCCTACTGTGGCACAAAGTCCAAATATAAGGGTACTGGTGAAAGGCACATTGTGATAAACAGTAAATATGTTGCAAGCTAGACTCTAATCTCCTACTGTTCCAGTCTGTAATCCCTTGTAGTATTACTGTCAGCTTGTATGACACTTTTCTCACATATTTAACAAGCGTCTCCATTTGGTAGGGACAGTCCTCCTCTCCTGACTTTGGGATCTATATCCCTGTGTCTGATAGGGATTAGCCTGGCTAATGTATTTCATGATCAAAGTTGCATGCAACCAAGTGTTATATTAAGAGTAATTGGCAAATTAATTATTGATTAATTTGGTAGGAATGTGTACTCATGTCCCTCAGACTACTGCAACAGGTTGCTGCAACTTAATTGGCATTCACAGATCTATATACAGTACACGGTTGTTTATCAAAGTAGCTGGAGGAAGAAATACTCCTCTGCACAGTTCACTCTGTATATATTGTTCCTAGTGAGAGTGCAAATGAAAATCACAGTCTCTAACATGAATGAAATGATCAATGCCTTATATTTTTCTTCAATGTAAAATAGAAAAAGAAAAAATATAACTGAAAAATCGGTAGGTTAATTGTGTCCATTTCGTAGCATTGCTTGATAGTATCTTGAGAGTAACATATTATAAGTAGCAAGATTATCGAAATCCTTTCAACTCAACAAAGTCACTACATAAATGTCTTGGATTAGCTTGAACAGGCCTTGCCCATACTGCACACATGCCTGGGAACTTGGGCCTGTAAGTTTCAGACATGATTGCAGAACCTCTAAAACGCTCTCTTCTCTGGGAGGGTGGAAGTTGTGTTAAGCTTTATCCACAAAATGCTTGAATTCAGGTGTATTATTACTCCACAATGATGTCAGACGCACCACACTCTTTAGATTTAAAGTTACAGGGGTCTATTCATTAAAACTAACCAGGTATATACCTGCACAATGTCTAGTTAGAATGGTGAGATGAAATGTTCATTTAACCTCAACTCACCTTTAAGTGAATAGACCCCATAGTGGGCAGTGATAGGAACTCACTGCATGGCCTAAATGTTCACTCATGAACCAGAGCGTTTCTTGTCATTTGTATTGTGTATTTTACTGCTGTTTTCTCATTTACTCTACCCACACAAATTACAGCATATACCAATTTTTTTAACATTTTTTTTTCTTTTACTTTCAAGAAAACTTACAAGAAATAGATTAAATGAATCCTGAGAATACATACAGACATGAGAGTACATACATTGTAATAATACAGGCTTAACAAAAGTGTCCTAAGTTTATCAGCAGTAAGTAAAGATTTCAAGGTGCCTTGCGGGATTGTCTGGCTCCTTCACTTAACATATTCTATTTATTTATTTATTTATTTACGCAACATAAAACTACACATTAACTAGTTAACCTCCAGACATAAATGGAAGACAGTCTCCTATGAGTGATCAAACGGCAAAACCATTTTTACATAGTAGTAGATCACTGTGTGAGATGAGAATACTCGGGGCAACAGGTTTGTTGGTCGCTCATTACGTGGTGCTCTGACCGATAAAGAATGTGAGGAAGGATTAGGTGGTCAGGCGGATGGGGTCCGAATTGTTAAGCAGTTGAGCCATGTACCATGGTGTGTTTTGAAATGTCCCTTAATTTGGGACCTCAGTTCCATTGGTAGGGAATTAATATAACGTTTCCAATCTTTAAAAAATCGTTCCACTCCCCCCGTTCTTTTTGGCAGCGCTGTACGCTAGCTCATAAGAAACAGATACATACGTTTTTCTTTAAATACTGTCAGGGTGGGTTCCTCCTGCTTAATCAAATATTGCATTATTGTTTTGTTTGTTATGGCAAGTATTATTCTTATGAATCGAATACCAAAGGTTTTGGCAGATCTTAGTGCAACGCCATATGCAGTAGAAGAAATCAGCCCCCGGGAAACTGCATTTCACACACTGATCCTGGGTCCAAATGTTATGTAGTATTTTCAGAAACATGTCCCTGTACATTGTGCAGTTTGGCACATGGTAAGGTTCGCTATGAGTATTTCCTCTAGGGGAAGTTGTGTAATAGAGCAGGCCATTTAGTGAGAACCGTTTAAGCTTTTGAGAAGTCTATGTGAAGGGAGATCCGTCTGCGGATAGCTATAGTCTGGTTACCCGTCCTAGTGACGTGTGTTATCAGGGAATGGCATATACCACTTTTTAAGCAAAAGTAGGGCTTTTCTTTTCATATCAGAACTTTATAAATCATAATTCAGCTTAAAAAATTGTATCAAAATCCTTTGCCACTTGCTTAAAGTTGTCACTATCCACATTGGGTTACAATGCTTAGCAACATGTTAAAAACAGACCTTTACATGATGGGATATGAAGTTCAAGGACATTTAAGATGCTGTATGCTGCCAATTCATGTCATAAAATCATAAAGTGGTAACTAAACAACAATTAACACAAGTTATAAATAGCACAGACTGATAACACTTTAAAGATAAATACATTTATTTATTTATGGACACATTTATTCCAGATTTTTAATCTAGGTGCTGACAAAGTTCAAACTAAGAAAAAAAACGTACGAAGTCTGACTGTCCCAATAGGCTTGCTTAATGCACCGCTAGATCTTCAAATATTGAACACATTTTCATTTCACATCAACTCAACTGCTCCTCACTTATAGTGAATAGGTCCCATGGGGGAAATAACAGCACATGAGGAAGTCCTTGTGAATTGTTTTATGATGTTATCATTTAGAAAGAATCTCTCTAGATTGTTTTCCTTTCTTTTTTCATCCACTTACATACTATTCTATTTCTATTATTTATTTGTGAGCTTTATTTATTTATTTGTGTACTTTATAAATACAAATGAGCTATTCACTAAACCTGCACTGTAGGCGACATACAAAACTTAGACATAAATAGAGAGTTGCAAAGATACAGGGAAGTTAAAGAATTTGTTTAACTCACCCACGAATGTCTTATTTTTGCAATTTATTATTTTTTTAAATAGCCCCCATTTTATTTAGGATCTTTTGGAGGGTTGGGGGAGAGATTAGAGGGAATTACGTGTTTACCGCTGTACTTTTCTCCCTTTTCCATTTATTGGTGCAGATTTAAACTCTTGTACTTCTACAGGTTCTGTGTAGCATCTGATGTCACCGTGTTAGTAAATCACCCTGCACATGTTCAGAGCACACACACACAAGAGGTGCACGTGTACTCCTAATAGATTGTGCCCCGGTAGGCTGATTTCATTATTCAAATCAGTTGCATGCACGCCTGTAAAATGGACTAAGGGCCTGACATCGGAGAAGTAGAATTTGCCAGCTTTCGCTTCAAGACATTGAGACGAGGCATTTAGCTACACCCAGCTCCATGTTCCCCACTTACTGTTGATTATTACACCCTGGTAGTGGCGGATCCAGGGGGGGGGGGGGGGGGGGCAACGGGGCAATTGCCCCCCCCCCCCCGAGAAGAGAAAAAAAAAACGACACGCTTGCAGGCAGAGACGGAGGTGAGAAGGGATCGGAAGATCCCCCCTCACCTTCTCTGCCTGCCTGCCAGGCTGCACGGGGAGCCGAACAGGCAGCACAGAGAAGCCTCCGTGCTGCCTGTTCGGCTCCCCGTGCAGTCTGACACGGGAGTGCCGACAGGTCACGTGACCGGCGCGCTGACGTCATACGCGCGCCGGGTCACGTGACCTGTCAGCACAACCGCCTTGGAGCCGAACAGGCAGCATGGGGGAGACCATGCTGCCTGCCACTAGCCACCAGGGGATAAGGTAAGTGCTGGGGAGATGGGGGGCAAATAGTCTGGGGCTTAATAAATGGCTAATAACACTGCATATTGGGCAAATTTGAAGGGGCATATAAAATGGCAACTAACACTGGCATATTACTGGGCAAATTGGAAGGGGCTTATAAAATGGCAACTAACACTGGCATATTAATGGGCAAATTGGCAGGGGAATATAAAATGGCAACTAGCACTGGCATATTATTGGGCAAATTGGCAGGGGAATATAAAATGGCAACTAGCACTGGCATATTATTGGGCAAATTGGCAGGGGAATATAAAATGGCAACTAGCACTGGCATATTACTGGGCAAATTGGAAATGGCTTATAAAATGGCAACGAACACTGGCATATTACTGGGCAAATTGGAAGGGGGTTATAAAATGGCAACTAGCACTGGCATATTACTGGGCAAATTGGAAAGGGCTTATAAAATGGCAACTAGCACTGGCATATTATTGGGCAAATTGGAAGGGGCATATAAAATGGCAACTAGCACTGGCATATTACTGGGCAAATTGGAAAGGGCTTATAAAATGGCAACGAACACTGGCATATTACTGGGCAAATTGGAAGGGGGTTATAAAATGGCAACTAGCACTGGCATATTACTGGGAAAATTGGAAAGGGCTTATAAAATGGCAACGAACACTGGCATATTACTGGGCAAATTGGAAGGGGGTTATAAAATGGCAACTAGCACTGGCATATTATTGGGCAAATTGGAAGGGGCATATAAAATGGCAACTAGCACTGGCATATTACTGGGCAAATTGGAAAGGGCTTATAAAATGGCAACGAACACTGGCATATTACTGGCAAATTGGAAGGGGGTTATAAAATGGCAACTAACACTGGCATATTACTGGGCAAATTGGAAGGGGCTTATAAAATGGCAACTAACACTGGCATATTACTGGGCAAATTGGCTGGGGCATATAAAATGGCAACTAGTACTGGCATATTATTGGGCAAATTGGAAGGGGCGCATTAAATGGCAAATAACACTGGCATATTATTGGGCAAATTAGCAGGGGCATATTAAATGGCAAATAATACTGGCATATTATTGGACAAATTGGCTGAGAGAGCCATAAATGGGAAGGGAGAAGAGAGAGACATAAATGGGATGGTAGAGGAGAGACGGACAGACATGGGTTGGCAGAGGAGAGACAGACAAACATGGGATGGCAGAGGAGAGACAGACAGATATGGGATGGCAGAGGAGAGACAGACAGATATGGGGAGAGGAGACAGACAGACATGGGAAGGGAGAGGAAAGAGACATAAATGGGAAGGGAGAAGAGAGAGACATAAATGGGATAGTAGAGGAGAGACAGACAGACATGGGATGGGAGAGGAGAGGCAGAGAGATGGGAAATGAGAGGAGAGACAGACGGACATGAGAAAGAAGAGGATACATAGACGGACATGGAAGGGAAGAGGAGAGAAACGGATATGGAAAGAAGAGAGACAGAGGGACACGGGGAGTGAGAGGACTGTGACAGACATGGGAGAGAGGATAAGACAGACGGACATGGCAGAGAGGAAAAGACAGACGGACATGGGAGAGAGGAAAAGACAGACAGACATGGGAGAGAGGAAAAGACAGACGGACATGTGCCCCTCCCGAGATCAGACTCTGGATCCGCCCCTGCACACTGGTCGCACCAATTTATAGGCTTATTTCACCTCTTGTTTTCCCAGGTATTCATTGAAAGCGTATCTACGTTTGCTATGCAGAAAAACTGTAGCAAATAAGGTCAATGGGGACTCAAGTCAAACAAGTTTTGAGATACTCCGCGAAATCACAGCAATCCATTTCTCACGGATGAATTGTTCTTCATAACACCTTTGTGTTTACATTTTTTTGTGTTTTGTGCTTCAAACATATTTTCCTGACATTCTCTCCCTGATTGCTTACAATATTAAAAAACTGCATGTTTTGCAGCTTTGTAACTTATTTTATAATTGGTGAAGAAATCTCGGCTAGTAGATAGCTACCAGGTAAGTATAATTATAGTAAAAGAACGTCAGCCGTAGATGATCAACAACTTATGAAACAAAAGCCACCGTAGGTAGCGGGCAAGCCCTCCAGTAAAGCTAAAACAGCAGTGTGAGGAGGGGAAATATGAATATTGAAGTTCTTAGAAGAGGGGATGAGAGAAGAGGGGAGGAGAAAAGGGTACTCCTGGAGTGGACTTACCTCCAATGGCAAGGGAGCCACTGGAAAAAGGGTCTCGAGCATCCACATTTTGTGGCCACAGTGCACCAAGACCTAAGTACATGGTGCGGTGCCATGGGGGGGGGGGAGAGACAGTTTTAAGCCTAGTATAAACCGAGGGGCCAACAATACTCCTGTGGAGTAATAAAACCATAAACACAATACAATATGTCAATTTACGGTGATTAATAATACAATGGGTGGCCTAAAGGGGAAAAGCTTAAAGTCGACAGCGGTGCCTCCAAAACCTCTCCAGGGCTGATAGCAGAGGGTTGCTGCTGCATGGGTAAGGGTGGCAAGTCCAGAGCTAGTAGAAAACCAGGAAATTCGCCAGGGTCTTCAATGGACATGTGCTTGCCTTTATGATGAACTGTTAGCGAATGTGCCAGACCCCATCTATATTTCACGTCTTTGTCCCGTATATGTTTCGTCAACGGAGACATTGACCTTCTCCCTCCAATAGTGGATGGGGGTAGATATTCGTAGATTTGCAATTTCACATTTTCGAAGGTTAAATCCAGATGTTTGCGAGAGATGGATAACAAGGCCAGTTTATCTGATGTAGATCGCAATTTAACAACTACAACCCTAGGCACGTCTTGGGGGTCTTCAATCACCCTTCCCATCCTGAAGAAATCCAGGATGATCCCACCAGGGTTGTCTGCATTAGGTCTCAGCGACATAAACCAGGAGGACAGGAACACCCAGAGAGTAGAGGGCCCGACTGTCTCCGGAATGCCCCGTATACGGACACTGGCTTACCTAGCCTTCATGTCGAAGATAGCCACTTGCTTGTGGAGGCCATAAATTTGTTGGGCCATATGCCCATTTACTCTCTTACTTCCGATAGATTGGAGGACAAGTCCTTCTGTTTAGTGTTGATAATAGCCACTTGTTTGTCCAGTTTGTCACGTCCTGCCGGACCACCGCCATATCCACCCTCAATGCCTCTCTGAGATCATGGGGAAGCAGGCGCTACCAACAGGAGGATTTCACCCGTACTGGAGGATCAGAATCCGCAGAGGACTCCTCACTATCCTCTTCTGCTTGGGGAGGAGTTGAAGTGACTGCGTGGGAAAGCGACCCGCCAGGCAATGACAAGTAAGAGCCAATATCTTGGTCCTTTGAGCTTGTCTTTTTTCTTGCCCATGTTCCCCATGGTTCTCATCATCGCGGGGTAGGTTTGTGATGACCAAGTTGGAAAATTAGCCATAAATAGCTGAATAAACTGCAATCGTCAGCAGGAGCTCCACTGGGTTGCGACCGCTCGCTCCGATGGCTGGCTCCACCTCCCCGGGAGTTATATATTTTAATTCTATTTATACGGGGGCAATATCTTTATATTAATGAGTTAGCGTGGGGATAAGAACCGTAGGTAGAGGGAGCCATGACTACCCTTACTGTGATGCCCAGCCAGTATAAATGAAGCCCTTTGGCTGGCTGAGCATCAGAGGGACTGTAGTCCCCTGCGGACATTTTTGATACTCTGTAGACATAAGTTTGACATAACTAGAGCCAGCCCTGTAATGGGCCCGGTTGGGACTAGGTGGCACTTTTAGGGAGATGCAAATTACTACCTTTGCCATGTACAAATCCATTTTTTGTGTATTATGTTTACCACAGTGTGACCCTACGTCACCTAGGCAACTGCACGCAATATAAGGTGGCAAGGGAGCACATCCCCTCGCACTGCACATTGGAATGCCATGTGATAAAACTGCTGGCATGGGTCTGTGATTGTATGTATGTGACTTTGTATTTGAATATGTGTGTGCTTGTGTGAGTATCTGTGGCCTTATAGCTCACATATTAATAATCAGTGTTATGACAGTAATAAAAACAATATAAGTACCACTAATTTAAAAATAATGTATGATAAAGTTTAATAAAGTATGATACAACATACATATAAAAACAGATGAGTACGTAACAGTTGGAAATATGAATGTTTTCCCCTGCTAGGGAGCCAGGGTGTGTGGTAAGTGCAGCTTTGATTCGTTTACCTACACTATATTTTTTTATGACAGGCACTATGTATCTTCTCTTATTTTTCTCATGTTTCTGTGCATATGTGACTGTATGTGTGTGACTGGATTTTTGCATGACTGTGCGTCAGTGACAGTGTGTGACTGTCCATGTGATTGTGTGTACATGTGTGTGCATGACTGTTTGTAGGGGGGGCAGCATTTGAGTCTTGGACCCAGGCAGTACAATGTCTTGGAAGCGCTGCTCCAAAACAAGCATACACAGTGCAAGCCAGACATGAATAATACCAAATAAGCTACTGATTAAGCCAAATGATTAACAAATAGTGAATTCATAATTTATAATGGTCTTTCCCTTACTCATTTAGGGATACATTTAAGGTCCATTGATAGAACGTCTATACCTGGAGTCAAACCAGCAATCAATACAGACACAAAGATACCAGTCAGCTAATATAAATAAAGACAAACACAGTAATAATAATTCCATGTTGGTGCTGAAGTTGTTACCACCCCAACAAAAATATTCAAAAACATAGTCCAAGACATAGACAAAACACAAACATCATAATAAATAACCAGCATCTTACCTTCAAGAAATCTCAATTGACATATACGAGGATGTTCTTTTAAAACTCATTGGAGATCATTGAAGGAAATGATCCAAAATAATTACCGACCAAGATACCAGCCCTTTGAGCAAGACCCCCTCACACGTTCACCCATGTATTATTATAGTGGAGCAGCTCCTCCAATACGGAGGTTAAACACTGTCCAAATAGTTGCTCCCCCTCTTTCTGCGATCCTGAGGGCACCTGCTCTTTGCTAGTTAGCTTCTCCGTCCTGTCACATATCCTGAGCTCAAAGGAGGGAGGAGAGAAAGACTGATCTGGCCAGTTCTGTAAGTTACAGAAGCAAGGAGAGGCAAATTGCATTGTAGAATATGCTGGGAACTCGCATGATTCATAACATTCTAAACTTGCTCTGTGAACCTTCCAAACCTCCCTTATAACACATAAGAGTTACATTACATTAAGATGCAGATCCTGTGCATGATAATCGTTTAAATATTAATTTTTCAAGTGATTTATTTAGGTTTAACCTTTTAGAGCCAGAGGAGGTGGCAGCACTGGAAGCGTGTGTATACCCTCATATAGGGGCTGGAAAGTAAAATGTGGGGAATGATGAACTTTTGATAACGTAGTTTAACACAGTCTGTAAATACGACTAGAAAGGGGAACACCCATGAGAGTGTAATTTGGGCAACTGGAGAAAGGTGAAGGAGGAAGAAGCAACTAAAGATGCGTCACACACGTGCTTATGACATCCTTTCACATGGATTAAACAGCAGTAAATTAACACCCGCCTACGGGTCTTTTTTTAGGGGAGACTACTAGATTGAAAGCTCTCTAGACAAGTTATGATCAACATTATGAACCATGCAATGCACTCAGATAATTTATTATCAATAATTGGGGAATGTCAACCCATCTGAGTGCCATAAAATAAACGATAGAAATTCTAGGTCTTCTTGGGTTCTAGGAACATAGTTGATATGGGTTAATTAAGTTGCACCCTTTTCCCTTATATCCTGTGTCACACCACACAGTGATTTAGTAATGTCAGGATGTTCTATTATAACATCTGGCCTTTGATCCTGATTTACTTTCTTCCTATATATCCTGTTAACATCTTATCTCACTGAAGTGTTTGTTTCAATTAACATATTTATTCAGCTAATGACAGGTGTGTTTGAAGTTCCTTTAAGATGCATTTCAATGGACATATGTAAATCCTACTGTATTGTGTGAAGAACACCCCTTTGTGACTATGTACTGAATTGGATATCAAATCTATATCTCCTTTCATTAAACTGAGGAGTAGTATTCAGCCATACACTTGTGCAGTGCTGTATTTACCGCGAGGCATCCTAGGCGGATGCCTAGGGCGGCAAATTTTGGGGGGCGGCAGCGCCCCCCAGCACTGAAAAAATAAATAAATAAATAAATAAAAAAACCGGCCCTTTAAAAAAAAAAAAAAAAAGACCGCGGTTGCAGGCAGGGACAGAGGTGAGAAGGGATCGGAAGATCCCCTCTCACCTCCGCTCTGCCTGCAAGACTGCACGGGGAGCTGAACAGGCAGCACAGAGAAACCTCCGTGCTGCCTGTTCGGCTCCCCGTGCAGTGTGCCGACACGGAAGTGCCGACAGTCACGTGACGGGCGCGCTGACGTCATACGCGCGCCCGGTCACGTGACCTGTCGGCACAATCGCCGGGAAGCCGAACAGGCAGCATGGAGGGACCATGCTGCCTACCTGCCAGGGAAAGGTAAGTGCTGATAAGTGCTGATGGGAGACTGTGTGTGTGTGTGTGTGTGTCTGTGTGTGATGGGAGTCAGAGTGTGATGGGAGACAGTGTGTGTGACTGAGTGTGATGGGAGTCAGAGTGTGTGTGACTGAGTGTGATGGAAGTAGGAGTGTGTGTGATGGGAGACGTGTGTGACTGAGTGTGATGGGAGTCAGAGTGTGTGTGATGGGAGACAGTGTGTGTGACTGAGTGTGATGGGAGTTGGAGTGTGTGTGATGGGAGACATGTGTGTGACTGAGTGTGATGGGAGTCAGAGTGAGTGTGATGGGAGTCAGAGTGTGTGTGATGGGAGACTGTGTGTGACTGAGTGTGATGGGAGTCAGAGTGTGTGTGATAGGAGTCATAGTGTGTGTGATGGGAGACAGTGTGTGTGACTGAGTATGATGGGAGTCAGAGTGTGTGTGATTGAGTGTGATGGGAGTAGGAGTGTGTGTGATGGGAGACAGTGTGTGTGACTGAGTGTGATGGGAGTCAGAGTGTGTGTGACTGAGTGTGATGGAAGTAGGAGTGTGTGTGATGGGAGACATGTGTGTGACTGAGTGTAATGGGAGTCAGAGTGTGTGTGATGGGAGACAGTGTGTGTGACTGAGTGTGATGGGAGTTGGAGTGTGTGTGATGGGAGTAGGAGTGTGTGTGATGGGAGACATGTGTGTGACTGAGTGTGATGGGAGTCAGAGTGAGTGTGATGGGAGTCAGAGTGAGTGTGATGGGAGTCAGTGTGTGTGACTGAGTGTGATGGGAGTTGGAGTGTGTGTGATGGGAGTAGGAGTGTGTGTGATGGGAGACATGTGTGTGACTGAGTGTGATGGGAGTCAGAGTGAGTGTGATGGGAGTCAGAGTGAGTGTGATGGGAGACTGTGTGTGACTGAGTGTGATGGGAGTCAGAGTGTGTGTGATGGGAGTCAGAGTGTGTGTGATGGGAGACAGTGTGTGTGACTGAGTATGATGGGAGTCAGAGTGTGTGTGATTGAGTGTGATGGGAGTAGGAGTGTGTGTGATGGGAGACATGTGTGTGACTGAGTGTGATGGGAGTCAGAGTGTGTGTGATGGGAGACAGTGTGTGTGACTGAGTGTGATGGGAGTTGGAGTGTGTGTGATGGGAGTAGGAGTGTGTGTGATGGGAGACATGTGTGTGACTGAGTGTGATGGGAGTCAGAGTGAGTGTGATGGGAGTCAGAGTGAGTGTGATGGGAGTCAGAGTGTGTGTGATGGGAGACTGTGTGTGACTGAGTGTGATGGGAGTCAGAGTGTGTGTGATGGGAGTCAGAGTGTGTGTGATGGGAGACAGTGTGTGTGACTGAGTATGATGGGAGTCAGAGTGTGTGTGATTGAGTGTGATGGGAGTAGGAGTGTGTGTGATGGGAGACATGTGTGTGACTGAGTGTGATGGGAGTCAGAGTGAGTGTGATGGGAGACTGTGTGTGACTGAGTGTGATGGGAGTCAGAGTGTGTGTGATGGGAGACAGTGTGTGTGACTGAGTATGATGGGAGTCAGAGTGTGTGTGATGGGAGACAGTGTGTGTGACTGAGTGTGATGGGAGTCGGGGTGTGTGTGATGGGAGACAGTGTGTGTGACTGAGTGTGATGGGAGTCGGGGTGTGTGTGATGGGAGTAGGAGTGTGTGACTGAGTGTGATGGGAGTAGGAGTGTGTGACTGAGTGTGATGGGAGTGTGTGTGTGATGGGAGTATGAGCTTGATGTGAGTCTGAATGATGGGCCATGTTTTAGGTGTGTAACGTGGGTGTGCAGCTTGGGTAGGGGGGTGCCCGGATTTTGTCTGCCTAGGGCAGCACAAAATCAAGATACACCACTGCACTTGTGTGAATGAGTACTGCCCTCCAAGCTTGTATTTCTGCTGTGTCCATTCCTTGTCTCCATATCTGAGAGAAAACATTGCTGTCTGCTGAATTTAAACCCCAACAATAGTTTTGAGGGTTCTTTTCCTACAGGAGGTCCAGTCTCAAGGAACATTGTCCAATTCAATATGTAAGTCCAGTGTGCAGCAACAATCTGACATTACATTGCTTTAAGTAAATATGTGTGTGTGTGTGTGTGTGTGTGTGTGTGTGTGTGTGTGTGTGTGTGTGTGTATTTTAAAAGACAAGCACAGGTTGATCAATGCTGAGAATTTGTGTAAAACCTGGCACTGGTTGAAATCCGCAAAGCCGGACAGGAACACAGTATTATAGCTAGTCTTTATATGCTCGTTACTTGTATAAAGTGATGAACATTCATAATTATGAGGCTGAGATTAAAGATCAGTTATCAGACTCTAACAGCCATGCAAAATTGCACAGAGACCCGGGGATGGAGATTAAATAACAATTGATTAATACAATTTTACAAGATGCATTTGATGCAAAAAGTATTGACAACGTGGTATTTAATTTGACTTGTGAATATCCCATCACATTGGTACTATACACGCTGCCAAAGGTGCATTGCATTGGGAGCCCGTACGTATACGGGCATTGTCATGAAGGGGTTAAACCCCAGAGGGAGGACAATCGTGGCCAGGGTGGAGTCATTGCGGTGTACCCTGTTGAGATTGCTAGACGGGGTATTCAGACTGGGGCTAATGGGAATCAAGTCGAACCTGATGGACACAACTGATTTACTGATTAAATTACAGGACATTAAGATTGAGGATAGTAATATTCATGCCTCGTTTGACGTTACCAGCCTGCATACCTGTATTCCACATACAGAGAGAATTAAAGCAATGAGAAACATGGCGTTGAAAATTAGAAATGTGGACACTGGCTTGGAATTTCTATTTTAGTTTTGCAGTGTATATTACCTGCAGATATGAGGGACGGCGATGGGCAACAACATTGCCCCCACATATGCAGGCATTTTTATGTTAGACGTTGAAGAACGGTTTGTATACACTAATTAATTTTTCTGTAGATATGCAATTAGATGGTACATATATATTGATGGCATGCTCGTGGTTTGGGGGGGCTGTTGTATTCTTTGCAGATGTTCATCAGGGAACTGAATTACCTGGAGCATATCCATTTTAAAATGGAATGGCATTATGAAGAAATCTGCTTTCTAGGTTTTCTAAAAGTGAGGGGGGCCTATTCACTGACTTGTGCACATAAACTACAGATAAAAATAATCTGTTAACATATAAATCTGCTCACCCGGAAGGGTGAAAAGGACAGTTCCTGAAGGAGACAGACAAGTTGATTACTTTGACACCCTCAATCCTTAGTTATCAAGACTTTAGAGACTGTAGCAAAAGTGGACAGGACTAAGGCCTCCCACCTCTCTGGAGTTTCACACAGGTTCTGTATTTGTTTCCCATAATATGGTCACAAACCCACCTAACATTTAACATTATTTTTTGTTTCTTGTTGTACATCTCCATGCTTCAATAGTCGTAGTTTGAGAACGAAGCAGTATATACGACTGTAATTTATTTAATATGATTCTTCACAAACATTATACAGTCTTGTGTATATTTAACTCACCAATCCTTTTATTGCATGTTTATGCTTACGTCTTAAACAAATATTCACTTAGCGCTAAGTCTCAGTAACAATCATTCTTTCTCATAGTTCCCCTTTTCCCCCAACTCTTCTCTTTTCCAAGGTAGGTGGTCCGCAGGTAGGGTTGCCACCTTTTCTTCAAAAAAATACCGGCCTTGGTACTGTCTCCATAGACTAAAATACCGGCCAGGTGGCAACCCTATCCGCAGGTACCCTCTGAGGAAGCCTGATGGTAAAACAAATTGCCAACTCAACTTTTATTCATTACTTTTTATGTACCATATGTAATGCATTATTTGTGTATGTTTATTGGTTAATTTGTATTCATTTGTAACTTTCTATCTGCCTTATAGTCTGACTGTACCACTTGCTCTTCCTTGTTTAAGCATGTGTACCATTATTATTCCACTCTGTTACACATGCTTTGGAGTTGTGGGAACAACTCTGTATGGTGAACATAGCAGCTCATACCCTCACACCTTTCTCTTTCTCTTCCATTTTGGCGCACATTTCCTACTCACTACACTATTGCCTGCAATACAGGGTGAGAAACAGTGGTGGAAAACACTTTGCTGTGTGGGGTGGAGAATGAAATGCTGGGCCCTCCCGAAATTTAGAGAACTGCGTACACTGTGAATCACTAAAAGCCCAACATATTCCTTTTTTTCGATGTAATTTGAGTGCTATAATTTAGTTTCGTTGATAGAGTGCAGGAATTCCTGAGAGAGCATAAGACTAACCCAAAGCCCAAAGTTTTTCATTAACCTTCTCCACACATTGCTAATTTTTGCCTATATAGCTCGTCATATTGAAGCCAAGCTAAAGCGGAAATATTTTCATAACCTCATATAGGATCTCCAAATTAATAAAAATGTCCCTAAACTGCATGCTCTTACTGGAAATAAAAACCTAACAAACTCTAAATTAAGAGCGGCCTCACCAATCCCCATATTTTATGGTCATTCTACGCAAACTATATAAGCACGTCATGATTAGTAGATACAACTGTAACTTCTTATAGA
Source organism: Pelodytes ibericus (assembly GCA_036172795.1). Lineage (NCBI taxonomy): Eukaryota > Metazoa > Chordata > Amphibia > Anura > Pelodytidae > Pelodytes > Pelodytes ibericus. The sequence continues at coordinate 109,922,259 of CM069862.1, read as the reverse complement.
AGTGCGCCAGCAGGGAAACTGGCGACCCTATAAAGCTGCTATGTTTGGCAATTATCTTTACGACAAAAGGCATATTTTGAGTTATAAAAAGGTACATTTCCAAGACGTTTTAAAAACGTACGGATCAAGTGTGTGTTGTTAATCTGTGTTACGCACCTATCACGGACTGTAAGAGCAAGGTTCAGAGATAAGATGAATGGGTTTTATGCCAATGTTATAATAAGGAAGAAATGCACATTAAAGTCATGAGTCATTAAACTAAGCACAACATCTTCACTGCTCACAGTGGATAGACAAACAGAAATTCCCTTCACTATTTGCTGTAGTTAGGGCCATCAATGGTCTAATGACAGGGAATACAACTGTAACAAGGCAATATGCCTCAATAACATCAGCAGCTATGTCAGATTCTTCTGTGTAGCATTCAGGCAAAATCTGTTACTACAGTGGAACAGATCTCTTATCCTCTGGGAGCCATTTACTACGGGTGAGTTGAGAAATATTTCTTCAATCTTTAAAGATTTAACTATGTCTTTTCAAGCAGGAGAACTCCACCAGATTTGCCCCTGCACAATGTATGTTCATCTAAACTCACCTGCACCTCACTCTTAGTGAATAGCTCCCTCTGTTATCTCAGTCTTCCACTTCATAGCCTTATGCCTTTAGAATAACCAATTTTTTCACAAACACAGACTGTATGTGCTCAATATTTGACACCTGTGGCAATAGGTCTGATTAAAAGACCTGAATTTAATAATTAAGTGGTGGGTCCCAAAATTTTTGTCCATGTCGTGTATGTTCAATGAGAAATCAATCACAAAACTTTGATCCTTGATTTGCGATTTTTAACCATTGATTCATTTTGTGTTTATATATCTTTGTGAGTCAGGCTTTTTAACTCAGTTGCAAGTGAGAACGAAACAAAGTATCGTATTTGCTCGATTATAAGACGACCCCCCAAACTTTGGATATTCCTTTAGGAAAAAAAACTTAAAGCCTGAATATAAGACTACCCTATAGGAAAAAAAGTTTAACTTGTATATATTCACATGTAAATTGTTTTTTAATATTTAATAAAAATGATTATATTAAACAAATGCATTTATTTTTTTTATTTCCTTTAATGTGCCAATGCTGCCTCTCTCTCTCTCCCTCCCCCCAAACTTTTCTCTCCCCCATTGTCTTTCTCTTCCCCCCTCATTCTGTGTCTCTTCCCCCCTCCCTCTGTCTTTCTCTTCCCTCCCCCCTCCCTCCCATTGTCTCTCTCTGCCCCACCCCCCCTCACCTTTTTTATTGCTCCCTGGTGGCTAGTGGGGGCAGCTGGGGGATGTCTGCACGATACGTGCAGACATCCTCCATGCTGCCCGACACCTCCGTCCATTATGACGGACAGCCGGTCCGTCATATTAGACAGCAGTGTCAGGTAGCATGGAGGATGTCTGCACCCCCAGCTGCCTGACTCTCCCTGGTGACTAGTGGAGACAGCGGAGGATGTATGCACGATACGCACAGACATCCTCCGCTGCTGCCCGGCACTTCTATGATGAAGCTGGAAGTACCCGGCTTCATCATAGAAGTCCTGGCGGTCGTGCCGGGCGGCAACATCACGCAGACATCCCCTGGCTGTTATATTCGAGGGGACCTGGATCCCCCTCTCTAAGACGAGGGGTCTTTTTCAGAGCATTTGCTCTGAAAAAACCTTGTCTTAAATTCGAGCAAATACGGAAAATTGGAGGTTGAAAATGACCTTTGTTCAGCCCTTTCAGTCAATCCTCTTCATAGCAAAGAATTCTCAAAGAAAAAACAAACAAACAATCACAAGTTTCTCATTGACTGCAATCTTCATCTGAATAAACTGAATTACAATACCCTGGCATTCTACTGACCTTTTTGTTTATTGAAGTATGCTTCAGTTTATTCTGTCAAGTAATTAGTCATAACTATAAAAAACATATGTTATTGCTATTAGATTCCACTATATAAATAATCCAAGTATATGTATGTGTACCAATACAGAAAAAAATAAAAGATTTTCAATATTATATGCATATTATTAGGAATGCAACTTTTGAGTCAGACTATCTTGGAAAGGATTAATGGCATTCTGATATATGGTGAAAAGGTTGCATAGGCCAAAAACAGGTTATAACATCCTCTGTAAGACACCATTTTCCTAGCATATGTGAATGAAACCTTTTTATTCTCTCTTCATAATGAAGACCTTCCACTCCCTATATTAATTTTGTAGCCTTTGCACTCTTTCTAGTTCCATAATGACCTGTCTTGAACAAAACCATATGGACTTCTCCTAATTATAATGTTATTCAAGATCCGCTGGGACTTATATGGCAGAACACCTGGGTCAAGTGTCAGTCCAGCGTTCCGTCAAATAGGCCCTGGCAGCATCAGAGGGTGTCCGTGCACATCGCACAGATATCCACCAGCTGTCCCCACTAGATCCATGGAATCTGGGGGGGGGGGGGGGGGGGGGGGGGTCAGAGGGCTATATCTGGGGGGGAGGGGGGGGGGCGAGGCAGCATTGGCACATAAAAGGAAATAAAAACAAGAAATGAATTTTTTTAATATCATAATTTTTATTAAATAGCAATTTACATGTGGATACATACAAGTTAACCTTTTTTTCCTATAGGGAAGTCTTATATTCAGGCTTTTAGTTTTTTTCCTAAAGGAATATCCAAAGTTTGGAGGGTTGTCTTATAATCAGGGTTATCTTATATTCGAGCAAATACGGTACTAAGAAAAATATGTCCAGCTTACCTTGTTAATCCACGCTGTTTGGCAGCTGCATCCTAGTCGCCTGTATTAATGAATATTAGTGAATATTTGAAGCTCCCGATGCTCGCTGAAGCAGGATTAAACAAACTGTTATAAATAATGTCAACGCAGAGTTATAGTGCCACCAGGAACGGCTTATTCAATTCATATGTTAGGCATGAAGGGGGAAGCAGAGGATACAATTGCAAAAAAAAAAGGTATTTTGTTGTAAAGAGTTTGGTTTAAAACGCTAGGAGATTTATTCACTAAAGTTTGATTATGCCACAGATGAGATGAAAGCAACCATGCATTGTGCAGTTACAAACTTGGCAAGCTACTTCTGCAAGAGTTAGCTCTGCAAAGAGGCATCAAGAAGGTTGTTTATTTGTATTCTTTCAATAAAGAATTTCTATTTAACCCCTTCAGGACAATTGATGGTCACTTGCTATGCTATATAGCGATATCGAGGCATTAGCCAACACCTAAATTTGACCCCAACGTACAATGTGATCCGTGGAGTGAAAGCAAGCACCATAATGAGAGGTAGGTGTCCTGTTGAGGGCAACAGCTATGGAAGTGTTCAGTGATCACTTTTTTTGTGTGCCCATGATCTAGGATTAGAATTAACGTTAGTGTTAGGATTAGGGTTGGAGAAAATGATTAGGAAAAAGCAATATGCTACGTTCAGCTATTAAATACAAAACAGAATCTCTGGAACAATAAGAACTACAATGAAATAGATTGTAAGTTTTTCCTTGTTATTATAGGGCAATAACTGAAAGTACTCCAAATACAAAACAAAAAAACATGGATTTATTTCTAAACTCAGGACAAATAATCTGTTTAGCATGTTTTTTTATTAGTGTTTGTAATTGTTAAAATATTTTTACATGAAAGTTAGAATTTTTTTTTTTTTTAAATGTATTTTTTTATAGTACATTAAAGGATATGATCAAAATCATGATACATAATGATAGCCCTTCTTATGCTGATAAAAACAATACATAATATGTGGGTACAGTAAATGAGAAAGAGGAGAATTACAGCTAAACACCGTGGAAGTGTTACAACAGCCATTTACCAGAAGGATTAAAAATGTTCTAGAAATCCTGTCACTAACGGGTTAAAAGGCTTACACCTGATGCTATCTTTCAATGAAATTTGTTTTATGCCAACCATTGTCCTTTATGCATGATGCTTTTCGCTAGCAAAGTATATTATGGAAAAATGCTTCTTTTGTAAATTAAAATGTAAAAATATTAAATTAAATATTAATTTGGAATATTAAAAATAAGACCCAAATATTCTAAAATACAATATTAATGCAAAAAAAGTCTTATACAACCAGTTATACATTATGCATGAACAAAGAAAAACAAATCACTAAAATGTTGGCTATGATAATTTGGATTATTCATGTTTTATTGTTTTCAATGTATTTTGAACCATCAACATATTTAAAAAACACTAGACTAAGTGAGATTCATTCGTGTTTTTTTTTTTATTTGTTCACAGATTGACAATGAAAAACAAACATTCAGGTGAGTTAATCAGTTGTGCCAAATTATATTTTAATTTAGCCGAACAAAGTAAGGATGTGCACTCTCCCCATAGACGCACAAATTAATCAAGGATTACAGTCATTTAGCGATGTACACAGCTCATTTGTGACAAGGTGGCGCAATGAACAGGGACTGTCCCAGTAATTGCCTCTCATATGGTCTTCACTTAGGTCATTATTTGGGGCTTTAATTTCTATGAATCAAAGGTGGAGTGAATAAGTTAAAGCAGGCCTCCATCACTACTTGACAACTAGGAACAAATCCTACAGGAAGAGCCAAAGGGGGCCTTATAATATTATTACACATCACAGTAGCAGATGAATGTAAGAGGTTTAGGGGCTTAACAGCCAATGTTTAAATGACAGACCCTCTAAAATGCATTAGACAAATCTGGGGTCAGAATGCAGGTTTCTGAGACATTTACTTTTGAGCAGTAGGGAGGGTTATGTAAAGCTACAGGCCTTGTGCTCACATTGGTCATATCAGAGATCCTAAATATCTATGCACGCACGCACGCACGCACGCACACACATTATATATATATATATATATATTTATTTTTTTTCTTCTTAAAATGTTCACCCTTTACACATCCAAACATTTATTAAGCACTATACATTTCTTTACTTGTCCTAGTTATTGCTAGCCATTTATTAGGTTTTTATATTGATAAGTTTTATTGTGAATTAAATAAAAGGTTATGTCACCATTTGTTCCTTCAATTTATGTTACATATCTGAGATAACCCCTTTAAATTCCTTCCTATCTATTTGTAAAGCTCATTTATTTTTTTTTACTCCTATTTCAGTTTGGGCACAATAATAATCACAACTTTCTCCCCATTCCAACCAGTGCAACAAGACTACCTTAAATGTCATCTATCTCCATGATGGGGGGACAACCGTGATATCTGGTCTATTGTTTGTTCATTGTTCCAGTGTTGTTGCTGGCCGCATCCTGCGTAGAAGCTTAGGTTTGGCGGGGGGGAAACCGATATTATTACAATTATTGTTCCAGGACTGGTTCTCCAGTTGGACATTAATATTCTAGATAGACCAAGGATGTCAAACTGGGGCCCCACCTGCTGCATCTTCCATAGTACTTTGTCAGATAAGAGGGTGGCAGGAAGCAAAGGAGATGTAGGTCCACACAGTTTAGTAACACTGCTCTAGACAATCCATGTTTTTTAGTTTCATTATTAATATTAATACGAATCTTTCAGACTGGAGCCACAGGTGACATTATTGACCCTGTAATTTGCACTCTGTTTGCCTCATTGACACTCTCTCACTGCTATCCTCCCTGAGGCAAGTGCTAGAAGCCAAGTGATTTAGCCATTGGTTATATTGTCTTTTTAAATTCACTCCAGCCCCCCTGCACTGTGACGTAGCCAATTCTGCATTCCTCCTCTCCCAAAACTCGTTACTTAATTTCCAGGTGATGCAGTGGAGCCTTAGGAGTATCCATCCCCCACTCTACATAACCGCAGACACGCATTGATGGGTATTTGGGACAGAGGTAATACTCAAAACATATTTTGTAAATTATAAAAAATAAAAATACTAAACATACATTTTGGTGAAATGTGGGTATTTTGCATCATTTCCCCACTCCTGCAAATTAAAAAAAAAAACAATTGTATCTTTAATTAAGGATTACGGTAATTTTACTAGAACTTAAATGAATATATTACTCTATTATTGGTACTATTTTATATGTATTTATATAAAGAAATATTCAATGTGACAGGATCATCTTAATTAAATGTACATCCGAGAATCTCTGATTTATACAATTTTACCATAAAATTATCTTATGTTATGAAGTTTGAGTTCAATATTTCAAGGAAGTAAAAATCAGACAAAAATCACACCTGCAATGTTAAGGAGGAACACTTCCACAAACAAAGTTTATATCAATCACTGCTCTGTGTTATGTTAAAACAACGCAGAACCAGTTTAAAACAAACATACTTTTTTTTTTTTTTTTTTTAGTAACTTCAGCAAAAAAGGCAGGTTATCTAAGTGCAGTGTATCAAAAATACATATGGAGATAAAGCACTACCAAAATGCCAACAACAGTGTCAATTTACAAACTTTGCAGAATAACATATAAAAGGTCAAGAAAATTGAGTGAGCAATTAATTTAGGTGAAAAAGGCCCCACCGAAACAGTGTCCACACAATATAATGAAATGTACTTATATGTTTTATAATGGATAATAGATTGATCACCAAAATGATCCACAATCATTCTGGAACCAAAAAAAAGGACACGAGCTACGAGCTTGCATTGATGAGGCCTTGTGTGGAAACGCGTTGTGCTTGACCTCAGTATCCTGAAACTTAGTACCTCTTCTGTTTGCTGATCAGCTGGACCCTGATGGCCGTAGTTACCAAGATAAAATAGGTGCTATTTCAGGAAAAAGTGCAAAAATAGTAGTAGTTACCATGGAAAACAATGGAAAGTTATGGCAGATTGCTCCAAATTTAGCATTTAAAAAAAATAAAAATAAAAAAATAACACCTGTTATGCCTTGATAAATTTGGCCCCAAGATGCTGTAATGGCCTGGGGCTTGACCAGTGACTGTGCGGACAAACAGTTGCTGCTGCTTTTTTGTGGTAACAGTTCCCAGTGAGTCCGGAGAGGAGCACTAAATATGAAGCTTGTAAATAGATTTGATTCTATATCTGTGTATATTAAACACGGACATTTCAACTTAATCATCAGTTTCTTCTGTGATCATGTGTACCTCCTATTTATAGGTTCTTTAACCCACTCATTGAGCTTAATACACATTTGCTCTTAATAGTGTAAGTGCACATGAATTCACTCCCCTTCTTATACAGATCATGCCAAGTTTATATTTCCACATGCATTTGCTGATAATTCACTATATTGTGTGGACCCAGTTTTGATGTTTGTTCACCAAAATTAATATTGCTTGCCCAATTTTCATGTTCTTTGTATATCTAAGTGCAATAGAACCTACTTCTCCTGCATTTTACTCCCCAACTGATAAGACTTGGCCAAGCAGATGAGCTGGAAAAATTCTCCAATGCAGCTGAATAGGCAAATTTTTCCATCTCCCCTACCTTGCACGAAAACTTGAAATTCCCTGCAATTCTCTCTTTATTAAGTAGACCCTGAGCTGTAATGTCAAAACTGTGCCTAGTGCGGTGTGTTGGTGTTTGAAATAAAAATTTGTGTTCCGGAGTACGGACTCTACATTCATGTTCAAGTACCGAAGGTGTAAGCCTTGAGACAGAGCAATCTATTTCTGTGACAAAGCTCCCTATTTCTGAGATCAGATAAGTATGCTCCATTTATTATTCATCCCCAGGAAGCATATTACTGCCTATTGGATGTAAATTTGGCATATATGCTACATGCTACCATTGTTGCTGCTGGCAAACCTCTGCCCACATAATGTCCATTAACTAAACAGCAAACAGACAGGGAAATTGCAAAAAAAAAAAAAAAAATTCCAACTTGCCTATGATTTCAGAAGTTGCCAATTAATAACAAAAACAGAGATTTGTTGCCTGGACTGTCTCAGCCTAACTGAGAGATGATTAGTGGTTATGCATTTGTAATCTTTTAATACCTTTTTGTAGCTTGGTTTTTAATTGGAATAGAAATAGACACCCCCATTATAAGATCGGTCATTACAGGCATGATAAAACAGATTAGTATATATATCATGACTGTAGAACCAAAGATTTCCAATTTTCAAAAATTTCAGAACATTGACCCATTTTTATATTCTGTGACAACGTAGATCATTTTCATTTGGCAATAAGTTCACTCTGAACTGCCTAGAACAACCCAACAGTAACGGATATCTTTATAATAAAACCATCACATAATCGCCAGCAAGCTTCCCTTATTTTTTTTTATGGTATGGAACAGAATTCCTCAAGTCCATGTGATCGTAAACTCCTTTCCGATTGGCAAAGAAAGCTCGTCAATGGACAGCACCTGCAAGACATATATAAAATGATTTGGTTGTAAGCAGAGGTGACTCTAGGTTTTCAGGGGTTTTAAGCTAAAAAGCAGATGTTGGCCCCTGTACAGACAGCCTTAACGAGATGCTACGACCAGCTACACGAGTAGTCTGGTTTAGAGATGCAGAATCCGATCCAAAGTACAATGAAAAGCCAGGGAGATAGCTCCACCATGATAGACTTGGAATAAAACAGGTATAATTGAATTTTTTTTTTTTTTTACTTTTAATCACAATAAAAAAATGGCACTGGGAATAGCGGCAATAAGTACACTTCTGTGATAAAATGCTTAGAAAATGTGATCAGAATTCCAAAAGGATAAACTGGAAGATCTGTACAGAAGGCGTCTTCTCCACATGGTTTCCATACAACTTTAACTCTGGAGCGTTTGTAATGATACACAGTTTATTTTCCATGTAAAGGGTGAGACTGTTCTCTATATAGAGTTTAGAGAGTATTTTTTATCCCACTTTTCTTCTAAGTCCATCACTGTGGCACTATCTGCCCAGGGTTGTACCTCAGATGGATTTTGCAAACCAGAATCTCTTTTTTCATACATTTCCTGTTGGGATTGAGGGGTCCTTAAGTATTGGACACTTTTAATAGAGATGTACTGCATTTATATTTCCCTTGTGGCATCTATATTCAGAAGGAGGAGATACAGTGACAGCCTGCAAGCGGGAGATGTAGCAATAAAACACAAGAAAAATGCTGCAGTCAAATAAATGTATAATTAAGATGCTTTGTCCATATGGATATCATGAAAAGTACCTTTGTGACCATATTGTAGGAGAAATCTTCACTGGCCACCCCATTTACCAGCACTGCAGTTGGCGGAGTGGAAATCCCATAAACTGCAACTATCCCGACCTTCAGGCCATCTGATTGGCTGTTCACTCGGATCACTTCGCTTAACACTACATTCTGTAATAAAGCAATAAAAAGGTTAGCGTGTGATCCTAAATGCAGGGCAGTACTACCTTTTACAAGTAGTAGAACCCAAAATATAAGAGGACCAGAACATGCCCTCAAGGGGACCCATTAGTAGGATGAGGACTCACATTTTTAGCCAGGAAGAGAACTTGGGTATAATCTCCTTTTTCAAATGTCTCCAAACTGTCACCATCATCCCAGAAAAGATCGCCGCGAGCAATTCCTTGGGCACTCAGTGCCACCACAAGCGTCAAGTCATTCTTGCGCATCTCCTCGGTCGTCAATCGAGGTGTCTGAGCAGAGGGCAGAAGTAATCATGGTATATATTTCTATATTGCAGTGCAGAAGGGGAAGAAAAACCGTTCCCACAGATGTAGCCGCTATACAATCTATATAATCTGTAACAACTGGCACAGAAACATTAGATAAGAACCTATCCAGATTTGGCCCATCTAGTCTGCCAAGTTCTCTGAATTCTATCTGAATTACTTTCATAATGCTCTACAGTGGAAGTGAACATGTAAAACACTTGGTACAAAACACATGCAACTGCAAGCAGATTAATTTTAGTCTACGCTTTAGGCAAAAAGTCTATTTTTAGACCAGTAGCATACATAACAAGGTAAGGAGGAGTGTAGACGTTTAGATCTTGAAAAATCACATTTTTTAATGCAAATCTCAGTTAGGTAAGCATGTCAAAACAAGAAAAGGAATTCCCCTTCTCTGCTAAACTAGTACATTTAATTAGAAGTTAAAATAATCCCCTTCCAGGGTATAATGGTGCTGTAATGTTACCCTGTAGGCTAAACTAAAATAGCACGGCTGCTGTCGAAACTTTATTTTGGAAATGACTGATTGAGAATGTGGCATCACTAGTTCATTCTCCGTTTCCTTGTACAAGAACTAAACCCTCCATTGTAATGTTTAACTCCATCAGAAGGCAACTACTGTGTGATTAAAACCGCTTTTGAGCCATTGTAATGTGCATTGTTCAAAAGGGAATCACAATTATTTTGGAAGTCTCCATGAAACTTCTATCCTGCTCTGTTGTGGAGGTGCCACTGCGTGACCTGCATCACAGATTGGTGTGTGGATTCTTTAAGTCCAAGCACACCTCTTGGGCAAGGAGATGATGATCTTCTACCGTGCAAATGACTGCGTGCAGTGCAACCGAGACACACACACATTGATGACACAGAGGGGAAATAAAATGGGTTTATACCCTCTGCAAGAATGAGACTGACTTGAGTTAAATGTTACAGAACAACAGCTAAAACAAAGGATATTTCTTACCCAAATGGGTATTTAGAGTGCAGAATTTAAATCATACTGATGTGTGACAAACTACCTATCCATGGAACACTGGTGGCTCTTTGGCCCAGATAGCTCTCTTCTCCCCTACCTCTAGAGCCAGGGGATGAAGCCAGTTTTGTATATGGGCAGGGCTGGTTGGCTTTTGGAAAGGGGATGGGAACAGTTTCAATGACACTTCTTTACATAATTAATTATTGAAACCCAATTGCACTGAATTGAAATGGTGGCTATGGATATCTCTTGCCATTTATAAATAAAAACGACTTTTTAGTCCTAAAATCATGTTGAATGGAGCCAATAGATATGGTTTTCTAAATGGGTGATTAGTAATATATGTTCATTTTCTGGACTTATTCTGTAGTTTAGGTCTAATAGTTTATAGAATTTGCACTCATTCCTTCTTGGAAATGTGAATAGCTGGATATGTATGGTTAGATTAGTTATGAATTTCTTTAAGCGATACTGTTCGTACATACGGAAATTAAAATTTTACTAAACCCCCCCCCCCCTAAAAAAACTACTTGGAATACAAATCACCAGTATTTATGAACCTTATAAGTCAGTATTGTTGTGTAGTTATATTGCATCTCACTATTATTAGCATCATGTTAGCTGTCTCACTCACTACAATCACCTGCAGTCTTGACTTGTGGCTGGAGTCTGCAGGTTTATAATTCACCCACCTAAATCACCTGTTTGTAAACCTCTGGTGTGATTTACTCACCTGCCACAGCCCCCCAATGCCTTCCATTGCCGCAATTTATGTTTTCCTCCTCCACCCTTCCACCCTTCCTCTTCAATCACTTAAGGTTTCTCATGTTCCTCATTCTCTATAGAATGTAAGTTTGCAAGCATGGCCCTCTACCTCATGTTTTAATCTGAATCTGTTTGTCTAATTTTGTATGTTATTCTCTTGTTATGCTCTGTAGAAATTATATATAAATACATGGTAATGTAATGTGAAAAGTGTATGCCATACTAACACTGTTTTAGGCATTTTCTTAATTCTTTATTTAAAACATTGTGGGTCCTTTTTCAGTATAATACAGATGGTACAGGAATGGAATGGCGGGGGGCTACTTTAATTACTTTCAGCAAGACCAAATATGTTCTGCTCTCTTACCTGCACAGGTAATATGTATCCACCTCGAATGTGCAAATTGATGAAATCAAGAGGGGCAGAAAGGTTGATCCATTGACCCTTGCTTTGAATTCCTTTGCCCTACAAGATGAGGACATAATGAAGGGGAGTCAGAGGAATTTTCAATTGTTATTGTGTATTTTGATATTCAAAAATAATATTGATTTTACTGGGAAAAAAATGAGTGAATAAGTAGCAAATGGAACTTTTTTTTTTTTTTTTCCTCAGTTTGCACCAGAATTGCCCTTAAAGCAATACAAATTAGGACAATGTGTTAAACTGTTTAATTAGACATGTTGTTGAAGCCTGTTAAGGATAGCAGGCCATTTGGGAGTTTAGGGAAAGAAGCTTATAACAGTTGCCAAATGAAACTGCCGTTGTTTCACATAATCCTATTCTTGAAAAATACTTGTACACTTATTTTAAATCTTGCCGAAGGCTGTTCTACAAAGAGTGACTCACTAATCCAGGCTGGTACCAGGTTCCTGCTGGAAAATAACCATTCACTTCAGTCTTCCCCTGCTCTAGGACAGGGGTTATCAGCAAAGCCTCTCCCCACAGGAACTGCCGATCAATCGTCCATGTATTTGGGTCAGATGGAAACCTGGATCAATGTAAAAGAGAGACAGAAGCAATTAGGGATTTTTAATCATTACACCAGGACATAACCAGCTAGAGAACTCACTCTATAAAAAGGGCTCTAGCCACGGTCTCTCCAGAACTATGGGCTTTGTAAAAGAGTGTATAAAGATACGGAAGCAAGGAATATCTGATGTACAAGGCCGTCTTGATGGCAGTCTGAGCTTGCTCACTGAAGACATATGGCTCCTGAGACTAAAAAGACAGAAAACAAAGTAACAATATCAGAAAGCATACACATGGCAGTGACCATCTCTGTCTGGTCTGACCAAGATGGGTGCACCCAGTCCCAGATCTTTATCCCAAGACACAAATACCATAGATTGGAAAACATATATAGGATACTGCTAGTATTTAAACATGCCAATAAAATCTTATGGTAAGATACCTTAAGCACAATTTCTCGCCAAGAATGACAGAGCAATGGGAGTAATTTAGGAAGTAAAAAAAGACTCAAAATATGCAACAATCTGTGAAGAAAGCAGCACTCTAAGGAGATCAGGACTGGTTTTAAAAAGCACACCTTCAGTTTGCACAGAAAGATTAGGTGCTCACTGGATTTAGGAAAGTTGAGTAAACCCAAAGTCTCCTGGGTAAATTCACACCCAAAGCCTCCTGGGTAAATTCAGAGTGCTCACATATATGGTTATACTTTGTGTTCTTCCTTACTTTTGTGCCACGGGTGTTGTGGTTTCTCATAAAAGGGTAGAAAGCTCCGAGTTGACTCCAGCGCACACAAAGCTCCTCTGTAGTGTCTCCTACAAATCCACATACATCTGCTCCTACCAAAGGCACCCCGTACATATTGAACAAGAGAATGGCTACAATAAGAAGCAGAGAGAAGAGAGTCTGCATAAATGGCACCAAAACTGTGACACCAGACGCACTAATTACAATTACCCACCTGGTACACTATGATACAGTTGGTCCCAAGTACTTTCCACATCCCCAGTCCAGTGCCCTGCATAGTGGCCATGGCTTGCAAATGTGGAACGAGAGATAATAAATGGACGCTTCTTACGAACGCTAATCAAGGCACTAAAACAGAGTGCAGAAAATGCGAAAGGACAAGGTGAGCACACATACACCCCTGAACCAATATTATAAGTGTATTGTGTTAAAAATGTACTTGCTGCTGAGAATCACACACTTTAGTTAAAATGACTCATAGACAAGGTACCAAAGAAATCAAAGTGCACTGTGCAGACCACTTTAGCCAAATTGTAAACCAAACATGTAAAAAAAAGGTGAATAAGCATTCAATACATAAAATCTAAAATTCGCACTATGTTCAGACAGCATCTTACATATACTTATACATTTACCAAAGTGCTGAGAAATGTATTTGTAAAGGACTGTCCGAATTCTATTCAAATTTTATGTTTTAGCAGACGACCTGTTCAACTGAAAGTTCTGTGCTAATAAAAAAAAGACTCCTTGCATGTTGATTTGCCTGTGGAGTGGGGTGTATATTTATTTCAGATATTCCTTCGGAGATCTTTGTGCTGACCAGCCTTGCATTCTTCTATCTGGGTCCATACAGGCAGAGGATTGCCTATTGCAAGAGGTGGGAACAAAGCTCTCCATTTTGCAGGCTTCATGCTCCTGTTGGAGCAGTGTTTGGGAGTAATACATTGTTACCCCTTTATCACTGGATTTATATATTAAATTATTTTGTATATACTGCACTATGAGTTTGTGTATTATTATTTTGTAGCGTTTCCATTGGTACGTGTATCAGTATATGTAAGATACATGTTTCAGCACTTTAAAAGTTGTCAGCACAAAGTATTAATTTAGATTCACTTGTGTCATTTATTGAATGTTTGTTTATTTACTTTTTATCTCAGAAAATCATTACCTACATTTAAAGGCCTTTCAGCAATGTCACAAATATCACAGAGATGTCTGTCGTCACTGGCTATAAACATTCAATATTAGCAGTATGGAGACTGTCAGCGCTGGTGCATACTGGGATATTCACCAACAGTGAAATGGCTCTCGGGGCAGCACTTCACCCACCCTCTACATGTATTTCATTTTACTACATATACATTATCTCCATCCTATTGCCAAAAACTGAATTTTTATCTTGTGGGATACAAAGAGATAGTAATAGGTCTGTCCAAAGTGGCAGTATTACTGATTTACTTTGAGAATGCTTTGCGTGTCACTCACTAGTGGGAAGCAACTGCTTCAGAGAGTCCATACAAGTTGTGAAGGTTGTAGTGCGTGGAAAGGTGCTGTTTACTGGAGGCACATATGGTTGCTGCTTTTAAGGTACCGCCAACTACCCCTGTAGGCAGAAATAAATGGGACAAAGTAGACAACAGTAAGATACTCATGTGTAATAATGATAATGTTCAGGTGTGTAGAATTATGGTACATATTATACAAGCTTTTTGTATTTATATAATGGCCTTAAAGGGACTGTATCACCTAAGCATTGTTTTTACTGTGTATGCGGAGAATAAAAAAAATGATTGAAAGTTATCTATGCATTGACTTAACAGAATTGCAAGTAAAGTCCTAAATTAAGAGAAAATGTGTTTAAACTTGCAAGCTAATGCATAAATTTGGAGTAAAAAAAATGTGCCTGTGGAGTCTCCTGCTTATGACATGTTCATTTGTATATCAAGCCACAGATGATATCAAACCACGGGTGATATCATAGGCAGGAGACTCCACAGGCACATTTTTCTCACAATGTATGCATTTGCTTGCAAGTGAATCCTGTTTTATTCTCTACATTCACAGTATAAGCAATAAGGGATACAGTTCTGTTAGATTTAATTCTCACATTTATCTTTACAGTAATAATGTGTCGCTCCATGAATCTGCCATATGAATCGTGAAATAAAAAAAATAAAAGGAAAATAAAACAGAAACTCCTTGATTACCTGGTGATATTTAAGGTCAACTTTATCATTCTGAGATGTAAATTAGCTATGTAACAGCCTATAAATAAGAGACTGCCTCATTTGTATCTAAAAACTGAGGTTACTCAATACCAGTGGGGCAGCGCCCTCCTGTGTTCATACTAAATACAACCTGAATTAAACATTTAACTGTGAAAGAAAGGAACATGAGGTAAAAAGAAGTGGAAAGAGTAGAGGTAAGAAGAAAAGGAGAAAAGGGTATCCCAAGCAGTGGACCCACTGGGGGGGGGGGGGGCTACTAGGTCCCCTTCGCGCTGTGAGATTGGCTGCTTGCTGGATGTCAGGTGACATCCAGCAGAAGATACTGGGATACTGAATAGCGGTGTTCTGCAGCTGCAGACACCGCCGAAAACATCCTCCTCCCTGCTCTAACGGAATTTAGCAGGGAGGGGGACAAACAGTATAAGGAAAAAAAAAAATAGAAGAAATGTGTGTAAGTGTGACTGTGTGTTGGTGTCTCAATGTGTGTGTCTTTGTGCAAGTGTGACTGTGTGTTGGTGTCTCAATGTGTGTGTCTTTGTGCAAGTGTGACTGTGTGTTGGTGTCTCAATGTGTGTGTCTTTGTGTAAGTGTGACTGTGTGTTGGTGTCTCAATGTGTGTGTCTTTGTGTAAGTGTGACTGTGTGTTGGTGTCTCAATGTGTGTGTCTTTGTGTAAGTGTGACTGTGTGTTGGTGTCTCAATGTGTGTGTCTTTGTGTAAGTGTGACTGTGTGTTGGTGTCTCAATGTGTGTGTCTTTGTGCAAGTGTGACTGTGTGTTGGTGTCTCAATGTGTGTGTCTTTGTGTAAGTGTGACTGTGTGTTGGTGTCTCAATGTGTGTGTCTTTGTGTAAGTGTGACTGTGTGTTGGTGTCTCAATGTGTGTGTCTTTGTGTAAGTGTGACTGTGTGTTGGTGTCTCAATGTGTGTGTCTTTGTGTAAGTGTGACTGGGTGTAGGTGTTTCAATGTGTGTAAGTGTCTGCATGTGGGGGGTGTCTCAATCTGTGTAAGTGTGTCAGGGTGTTTAGGTGTGTTTGCGTGAGGGTGTTTGTGTTAGTGTATGTGTCAATGTATGTAGGTGAGAGTGAGTGAGTGAGTGAGTGAGTGAGTGAGTGAGTGAGTGAGTGAGAGAGAGAGAGAGAGAGAGAGAGAGAGTGTGAGAGAGAGAGAGAGAGGGTGTGAGAGAGAGAGAGAGAGGGTGTGAGAGAGAGAGAGAGAAAGAGAGAGAGAGAGAGAGAGAAAGAGAGACAGACAGAGGGTGTGAGAGAGAGAGAGACAGAGAGAGACACAGAGGGTGTGAGAGAGAGAGACAGTGTGTGTAATTTATATCACAGTGTTAATACATATTAGTGAGCTGCACCGGTCTGCATTTTCTTTTGGATTTTCTGACAGGTATTTTGACATATATCAATGTTTCAGAGCCACAACGACCTTTTAACTCCTGAAAAAAGTGGCTTTAAAATACGTATGGGTTAAAAGTAACCAAGTAATTCCAGGCAGGCATTCTTGTGAGAACCTTCTCATGTTGAGCATTGGAAATAATGATAAGTACGATAAAGCAAGCAAGGCCATGTAAGACAGTAAGTGCGAAATGTTAGCCATCGATTACATCAGAGAGGACATCTCAGCTGCAAAGCCTTCACTTAACATAAGAAAGAGTGATCTTGTCTATTGTTAATAACAATCAATTACAATAAAGATAATTAATTACATGGCTGAGGATTACCTGGTACATACGGAGGGTTTTCCAGATTATTTTGGGGGCAGCCATCCAGTGAACCATGGACAAAGTTAGAGGGCTCGTTCATGTCCTAAAACAGAGAAAGAAATGGTTGGAACAAAGCTGTAGCACAGTGTCCTCTGGTGGGTGTCCAAATACAATTCTGATCATGTTTACAACTTCCATGATACTGCCACCCTGGGGGAAAAGAATGATCACACCATGCGCATATATATAGATATATATATTTGTGGTCGGTTAATTAGTGACTGTGAAATACCATACGATGGGTTAAAGTCGGTGAGGTGTGCCGGAACCGACGTAGGGGGTAGGCCTGTAAAAAAAAGGGCCCCCCTGAAGGTATTGTGTGAATATGAGAGGGTGCGGTGAATAGCGTACATCACGGCAGAGGTAAGGAGGGGGGGAGTAGCGTTTTTAGGAACGCTAACTCCTCCCACAAATACAGGCCTAATATTCACTAGTATATACAAGAAGAATTTGCTGCTATCTGTATTTTTCTGTACTTTTCAAACAATAATAAATTGTTTAGTGTAATTGCAGAAGTAAGTGATATTAACGGTGAAAATACTGTCAACTGAATGCTGATTTAATGTATGTGACTCTGCTGCGACAGAGAACCTGAAAAACCCATTTCCTATCCCTCCCCCTCCCCTTTACTCTGTTCCCTATCCTTTGTGGTATTATATCTTTTTTCTGCAAAATTTTAATAAAAATTGATTTACAAAAAAATATTCATCGATACAACTTTTCATTGTATTGAATTTCCTACCAAATACAAGGTTCCTTTCCTAGATGCCCTTTGAGTAACTAATGTTTCAGAAACATCTAACGTGATGAGGGTGCATTGAGTTGTACAATATTTAACCTGCATTTCTACTAAATAAACTGTATCTAACTGACCAGTTTAATGCACTAACAGCATAGTGTATTTAGTGAGGCATTAAGGTTCATAGTCCACTTGGTGGTTTTTAAATCTTTATAAAGATGGAGTGAAGTACAAATCGATATATTACCTATGTGTACAATATAGCGTAGAATATGTGTAGAACAGTGGCGTAACTATCATTATCGCAGGGGTCGCAGCTGCGACCGGGCCCGTCACACCAGGGGCTCGGCTGTCCTGTCGACCCCTGATAAAAACTGATCGCATAGTACAGGGCCTCCGGAGAGAGATGCTGCCTGTGTGACATTGTCACCGGTAGCCGCACCTCTGCTGGTCTCGCGCGAGGGATTGAAAGCTCCGCCCCCCTCGCGCATTGAGCCTCCTAGAGCACCGGATGTCCTGGTGCTCAGAAGATAACGCAGGCTGGATCAACCCCCCTCCCTGCAATGAAAGGTAACCGTGCAGGGAGGGGGACAAAATATCTGTGGGTATGTATGTATGTAGTGTAAGTCTGTGTGTATGTATGGATGTAAGTCTGACTGTATGGATGTAATTCAGACTATGTAAGTAAGTCTGACTGTGTGTATATGTAAGTGTTAAGTCTGACTATATGTAAGTGTAAGTCTGACTATATGTAAGTGTAAGTCTGACTGTGTGTATTTGTAAGTGTGTAAGTCTGACTGTGTATGTATGCAAGTCTGACTGTGTGTATATATGTATGTTACCGTAATATTATAACAAATATGATATATATCTGGTTTTATAGAATATTTGTTATATAAATATCATAAAAACAGCCATATATGTTATACACATATTAAATAAACCTGAGCCATATGTTGGTGGACAAATCACATCTTGTCCAGAGAGTATTTTGGAATGAGGTATATTGAAATTTGTTTTTAAGTAGATACTTAGTGTTGTGGATTAGTATGGACACGAATGGCATCCATTTTGCAAAAATAAAAAGTAATTGGGAAGGCAGGCCCACTAGGGTCCACTCTGTTTTAATATAATTTAGTATTTCGATTTTTTTGCTTTTGATTTCTCATAAAATATCTAAAATATTTTATATAGGATACTTCAAGAAAAGCAACAAGAACATATACTCGAATTGTGTTTGTGTGGTGTGAGATGTAACTCCATGTGTCTTCTCTCTAGGTGAATTAATGGATATTGAAGATCAGCACTAACCAGAGATTCCAAATAATACCTCAGGTGTGGTCTTATTTGGAATTAACCAATACAGCATGAAAATGAACCTTTAAAAAAGGTGTGCAATAGAGAAAGGAAAACATTAGCCAGGATCCTTATTGCCATCACTCTTCTTGACCATCTAATGATGGAGAAATCAAAACAGAATGCATTCCCATTAAAAAAAAGACAGCTACCTTCAGACGTGTGCTTATTTGTGTACTATTATGAAACCCTAAATAAAACTTTTTAAAACAAAAACAAATGACAGCTCATAAAAGACTGTTACTCACTATCCACATCCCATCGAAAGGGACCTGGTCATGGAAACTCTTAACCATATCATGCCACCATTTGAATGTCTCTGGGTTTGTGAAATCAGGGAACACTGTGGTACCGGGCCAGACCTGGGCGTGAAGAAAAGAAGAATTTTTTTTTTAGATCATTGAAGTCGTGAGAGGCATAGAGAGAAATGTACTAACATTTGAATACTATAAAGACCTGCCTCACAGAGTTCTACAGCACATTGTAAAACATTACTTACATATTCAGACATCCGGGTTTTACTGGGACACTCCAGTTTTTTTCCCACTTTGTCCCAGGGTCCCATAAAAAATTTTCGGGATGCAAAAATGTCTGTTTTTTGTGCTGGGACTGCTGCCCAACTCCCGGGATACATGTATCCTGGCAGCAGGAAACCATAAGGTTTAAAAAATGTTTTATTATTAGCACGTGGGGGTGCTGCACACTGAACAGGGCTGCCAGTCTGCCCCCACCCTGTGAAATAGCGTGGTTCACTGGGGAGCCACGGGCAGCATCAGGTCTCTTTGTTAAACACACTCAGACCTCTGTCAGTGCTGCCTTACACTTCCTGCACCATTAATGAATCAGAGCATCAGAAATATCACTCTTTAAGTCATCACTATGTGCAGGGAGCATGAGGAAGATCTGACAGAGAGTACAGAAGCCATGGGGGGAGGGGGAAGAGGAGAGAGTCTAATGGGTGTTCGATTTTTTTTACTTTCAAAATCTACTGTACTGTACACATATTAAAATTAGCCTATTGCATAATTATAATTTACACGAATAGGAAATTACCTTGCCCACGAGAGGTTGTCCTGTCTCGTTAGTGATGAACACCTTTCTCTTCAAGCCATCATCATACGGTGGGTAAGTCCCAGGAGGACTTGTATTACTGATGGCTGGATCCTGAAATGTGTAAGTACAAATGAGATAACAGTGCCCATGAGACATTCATCCACAGCTCAGATATTGAGGAAGTCTAACAATTTACAAGATGTTGTGTAATGTGTTTGGAATCCAGTCATTTGTTCAGAAATACATAGAGGATCATTAACATGCTTTACATATCATGCTAAGGACTTTGTTCCAAACTTGTCAATCCTGCAATCTTACAAATCAATTAAAGGAAGAGATTCATCTACAAAAAAAAGTTAAGCAGAATTCCCATCTGAGGGAAGATAGTTTGAAGATACAAGTATAGGTCATAATGTATCTTTTGGAAACAGGTCTGCTGACATATCTAAGGTGCGTTAGAACATCTGCTGCATCCCACTCTCCTACCACTAGGCCTAGAATTCACCAATTATTCAAATAATATAATCTGCTTGCACCCATCCAGATCCCATTGTTCAAAATGAAATTTCTCACCACAATCATGACATATTTAATTCCCTTTTCATGGAAGTCCTTCACCATCTCTGGATAATCTCCAAAAGCTTTCTTGTCATATGTAAAATCTCGATAGCTATCCATGTAATCTATGTCATTCCACTGGACATCCTGGAGTGGACAGGGAATAATAACATTTAGTGGGGCATCGGTTTTAAAGGTTCAGATAATAATTTTAATTAGACATTACATTAACATTTATTTATAAAGTGCCAACAATTTTTGTAGCACTTAGTATGTAGTTCCCTTCTGTGCTCTGTACCAAGTAAGACAAACTAGAACAGACTGGTTCATGAGGTAGAGAACCCTGCTTGTACGCTTACAATCTAGAGCCAGGGCGTCCAACATGCGGCCCGCGGGCCAAATGCGGCCCGCGGAAAACGGAGGTGCGGCCCGTGGAAAAGTTGAAGCGGTAACCGCTTCACCAACCACATTTAAGCTAGATGCAGCTCCATAATCCTTCCTCTGCCCTGCGCACGGGTCAGAGGGAAGGAGAAAAAAAACTCCACATCACAACAACAGCGGAGAAGCAGCCCCATCCGGAGGACCGGAGCAGACAAAAAAAGTATCTCTCTCTATGTAAGTGTGATGCACTGTGTGTGTAAGTGTGATGCACTGTGTGTGTAAGTGTGATGCACTGTGTGTGTAAGTGTGATGCTCTGTGTGTGTGTAAGTGTGATGCTCTGTGTGTGTGTAAGTGTGATGCTCTGTGTGTGTGTAAGTGTGATGCTCTGTGTGTGTGTAAGTGTGATGCTCTGTGTGAGTGCAAGTGTGATGCTCTGTGTGAGTGCAAGTGTGATGCTCTGTGTGTGAGTGCAAGTGTGATGCTCTGTGTGTGAGTGCAAGTGTGATGCTCTGTGTGTGAGTGCAAGTGTGATGCTCTGTGTGTGAGTGCAAGTGTGATGCTCTGTGTGTGAGTGCAAGTGTGATGCTCTGTGTGTGAGTGCAAGTGTGATGCTCTGTGTGTGAGTGCAAGTGTGATGCTCTGTGTGTGAGTGCAAGTGTGATGCTCTGTGTGTGAGTGCAAGTGTGATGCTCTGTGTGTGAGTGCAAGTGTGATGCTCTGTGTGTGAGTGCAAGTGTGATGCTCTGTGTGTGAGTGCAAGTGTGATGCTCTGTGTGTGAGTGCAAGTGTGACTCTCTGTGTGTGAGTGCAAGTGTGACTCTCTGTGTGTGAGTGCAAGTGTGACTCTCTGTGTGTGAGTGCAAGTGTGACTCTCTGTGTGGGAGTGCAAGTGTGACTCTCTGTGTGGGAGTGCAAGTGTGACTCTCTGTGTGGGAGTGCAAGTGTGACTCTCTGTGTGGGAGTGCAAGTGTGACTCTCTGTGTGGGAGTGCAAGTGTGACTCTCTGTGTGGGAGTGCAAGTGTGACTCTCTGTGTGGGAGTGCAAGTGTGACTCTCTGTGTGGGAGTGCAAGTGTGACTCTCATGTGTGTGTGTGTGTGACTATGTAAGTGTGGGTGTGTTTGTGTGAGTGTGACTGTGTGTGTCACCAGCGCTATTTAAAATAATAAATCATAAATAAAACAATTTATCCACAAAGGACTGAGACATAAAAAAACATAGAAATTAAGAAAAACAATAATAAAAACTTCAGTTTATTTATTGCAAATACTTAAAGAGGAAAAAGAGTATTATAATATCCTTAAATATGTATTTGTGTGTGTGTGTGTGTGTCTGCGTGTGTATGTGTGACTGTATGTATGCGGCTAAGTATCACAGAAATCTGTGTATGTAAGTGTGTCTGTCTATTTGACTGTGTGTTTATTCGTGTGTGGCTGTGTATGTATGTGTTGTTTTGCTGTGGAGTCTGTGATACACTCACATACTGTAAGTCACCATGAGTTGTATTGTTGTTGAGTCTGTGATGCACTCACTGCACACATGGATACATACATATATATATACATATATGTGTGTGTACTTTTTTTTCCTCAATGAAAAATTAATGCGGCCCACGCACACATACATTTTTAGTGAAGTGGCCCACTGCAAAAAAAACTTGGACGCCCCTGATCTAGAGGGAATAGACCATTCTCAATTTCACAATATATGGCATGCACTATTTGTTTGTCTTATTGTGTTTTTGTTTTGTAAATAAATTGTTTTATGAACAAAGAACATGTGGTCTAGATAGGTCACTAGGAAAACAATTCAGCTCATCGGAGATCAGAATGGACTTCTGTGACCTCTCATATTGGAGAAATCCCATCACAATGTCTCGAACAATCAGTACCAATTTCCTTTAACAGATCTAATACAGGGATCAGACTCATTGGTTTGCAATTATTGCATTCAGTTTTATTTTCACTTTTAAAATTAATATCAGGAAGTATTACTTTATTGAGAGGGTAGTGGATGTATGGAATATCCTTCCAACGGAAGTGGTAGAGGTAAACGCAGTAAAGGATTTTAAGCGTGTGGGATAGGCACACGGCTATCCTAGCTATAAGACAGGGAACTGGGGACTAATAAAAGTATTTAGAAAATTGGGCAGACTAGATGGACCGAATGGTTCTTATCTGCTGACACATTCTATGTTTCTATGTTTTGCAGTAGTAAAAAATTATTTCACTTCCCTATTGTCAAATTTGCACTAACCAAATCCCTGGGAATAAAGTTGTTGCAATAGTCTATTTAATTTTTAAAATAAAAATGTACATTAATAGCTCTCAACTCTCTGTAGTGTAGTCCAAAATGCAAACTGTATGTAATGAAATTAATGGCTGGAAAGCACATGTTCAATATGCACAAGAGGAGCTGTTCACTAAAAGTGAATTGCAGAGGTGCTAATAAAAGAGGAACATTTAATCTCACAGACTTAAT
The DNA here is from genome assembly GCA_036172795.1 of Pelodytes ibericus. Classification (NCBI taxonomy): domain Eukaryota; kingdom Metazoa; phylum Chordata; class Amphibia; order Anura; family Pelodytidae; genus Pelodytes; species Pelodytes ibericus. The sequence continues at coordinate 109,898,633 of CM069862.1, read as the reverse complement.
TATAGATTGAGCAAGGACAAGCCTGGATAGTTTCCTCCTGCTAGATCATGTATAGCTAAACCAGCGAGATAACATTCATATCACCTGCACCACACTTTTAGTGAATAGCTCCCCTAGGATCAACAAAGTAATTGCTCCCTAAATTCTAATGATCCGTGAGCAAACTTTTGGTACCTGTGATGTAGCACTTTGAGTTCATTTGAACGTTTATTGCGTTTGCTCCAAATTTTTTTTACTATATTTTCCCTTAAAAAAAAAAAATCAAAAAAAAAAAATCTTTCAATTGCAGTGCAGTGACGTCAATTCTTGCCCCAAACAGTGAGCGTAATGGAGGAAGTAGCACTACGTACCAGTGGAAAGCTTTTGTTAGTCATGTTTTTCACCACTTCCCGTGTCATATTGGAGGAGGTGTAACCCCAGCGGCACAAATGGAATCCAAGACCCCAGAAAGGAGGCATGAATGGAAACCCTAAAAGAAGGAGTAGGGTATTATCTGACCTGCTCATATATATTTATTTTACATGTGCATTGAGCTAGTAGCATTATTAGAAGGGTCATCCACCGTACCTCAATATTAAGGCTTATGAGTGGGCAAATCACACATCTGAGGTTACTTCCCATGCAGAGGGAACAAGTTTGCTTTTTTAATTAATTAATTTATTTATTTTTACTTACGTTAAAAAAACCTGACATTAGAAGAGAGAAATCCACAGAAAGTAATGACAAGTCACATGCCGAGTGACATAATCCAATTGATCTACTCATAATCAAATGAAGAAATAGGACTCCTGTAATGAAGGATTTGGTGGGACATGAATTAGGGGTAAGGAAATGGTGTTCATGAGACAGCTGTGTGCACATGGGGGTCGGGGTTACTGCAGGATGGACAAGACCATTCCCTGGATTGAGACATACTCCATTTTATGATCTGCATTGAAGTATTGTGGGGTGTTGTCATGTAATCTCTGAGTGCTGCCAAATCCATATTTAATTAAAATGCCTATATCAATGTAAATATGCTATTACAATATGTGTGAATTTTGGCATGTTTCCCGAAATTCAAAGCTTGTTTGGGAGCGATCGGCGCATTATGGGAGCCGAAAGACTATGGTTTTCATAGCACAATATCCGGATCTGAATGCTTCAGTTTCTGAGTGGCCCAAACAGGTGTCTTCTGGAATTCAGCTAACTTCCCTCATCCGAAATCCATTTCAGGCAAAATAGGAGCTACCCGAGTTTGACCCTTGTGTAAAGATGTCATTTTTCAAAATGAAACCAGACATATGTAAAGAAATAGAGGCCGTCTTAAGGAACTTAAAGGAGACACTATCGAAACCTTGCTGGTCTTTGTAAATGCCCCAAATATCATGGTAAAGTCGTGCTTACCAATCACTTCCTGGTACTGTCTGATAACGGCTTTTGGATCAGGCCCCAGAAATACATAAAAGTCTAGGATCCCCCCTGTGGTTCTCCAGGTCAAGGCAGGTGCAGGCTGCAGCAGGACATCTTGAAAATGAGCAGAGCACAGAAAAGTCACATCACCACACTGCAAGTCATCCAACAGTAGCATAAAAGAGGGTCAAACATAGTAACTTAAACATGGATTATATTAAAATGTTTGGAAGCAAAGTATCAAACTGTCAAACAGAAACCCCAATTACAACATTTTAAGAGTGTTAAAAGCTGGATTTCACAATTTAAAGACTGACAAATTGTCTAAGCATTTCATATACAGACCAGATCTGAGGTCAGAAACATTGATTCAGTTGGCGGAGATACATTTGGCCAAATGACACTGATCGAACGGATTGCTTTTTCTTATAGGAATTTAGCCAGTGCCTCTACCGCCCAATATTTTTTTTATTTGGCGCCCCCTGTGGTGTTACACCCTGTGCGGTCGCACACCCCTAATGCCAGCTCTGGCTGCTGCCCTCTTGTGGGAAAAGCGACAGAAGTGATGAATTTTCACTTCCGTCGTTCTACTGCTGTTGCTAGACTACACTAGGGTTAGGGTTAGCATAACAGCTAGGGTTAGAATACAATTATGGTTAGTGTTCGCATAAGAGATCGAGCTACAGTTAAATTAGGGTTAGCATAGGGGTTAGGGTTAAAGCTACAATTAGAGTAAGGAGTGGGGTCAAAAGGTCACTGTAGGAGAAAATGGCTAGGAAAAAAAAAAGCTACTTTCAGTTATTAATGTATAACGTGCAAACAAAACCCAGACATATAAGTAACATGGCATAATTCTGAATTCATGATAAAATTTAGAAACTATTTAGACTGGGTCTTTTTTTACCATGTGTAAATGTTTATTCAGGTCAACGTTATAACCTTTTAGTTTTAACATTTTTTTTATCATATTTTATAATTTTTTGCAGTAAATTATACAGTATGATGAACATCGTATCTAAAAAAAAAATTTTTATGGCGATAAAAACCAACGTATCACTTGCATGATACAGTAAATGAGATAGAAGAAAACTACAGCTAAACACAAGCACTCCATAAATGTTAAAACGGCCCATGTGACTAAGGGAAATACATGCCACTATGGGGTAAAGGAAGTTTACTAATTATTCCACTAGAAAACCCATTAATTAACATCATGCCAAACACACCCAGCGCCTACTGTCCCCAAATACTGTTAGTGCCACCATCTTCCTCTATGACCTCTGTCTCTGTTTGTCTAACGTAGTATGTAGTTCCCCTCTATGCTCTGTACTAAGCACCATGTAAATTGTTAATATAAACCATTTTTTGGCCAACAAACGTTGATTGCAAGCTTTCAAGACTGAAATGTTAGATCCCTTCCACAGGCAGTAACCATACTACAGAACAGCACATAGAAGTTATATTTATTCTTCAAAAACTATGGACAATTAATCATAACTGTGCTGTTGTCCTGGGAAGGTAGGAATGATTAATTTGCTTTACAGTCATTTGTGCTCAATACTCCTTTTAGAAGTTGACTTTTTTGTTTAAATACAAAAAGTGTATTATTAGCCATCGGGTGGGATACAACCAGTACCCCTGTAAGGGGTCTGTCTGTACTTGGGAGCACTTAGCCAGATGAGGACTGTGCACTGAGCACAGACATCCTCAAGTATGAAAATATATTCACTAACAAAATCTACCTTATACTAGACCTTTTCTTTTTTCATGTAGAGTCAAGAGAGGGTTGGCGAGCAGATGTGCTCATATCCTTCCGCACAGTGCACCAGGCAGAGAGATCTTCATACAAGTGTGAGTCTCCTGCAAATTAGCAGTGCACTAGACCCAGGAGGATAATTGTCAGAAGTGGAGGTTTACATTTATGGGGGATGGCCCAGATCATTTGTTCTGTGAGGGGCCAAAATATTTCTGATGGCAGCCATGGTATAACACTACATAATGGACAAATGCTCAGTATAGTTTCATGCATTTTTTTTTTTTTTTTGCAGCATTCTCCTTTACAGCCTGGAGCAGTCTTTATTTTATAAAAACACACTTAAAAGAAAAATCTAGTTAAAAGGTATAAACACCACAAATTAGTCAATGTTAAAGCACATTTTATGAACTAGTGTAAATCCTTGTTTGGCACAATTTGAGATTTCAAATTTCCAAAAACAGTGTGGAATCTGATTCTCATGTCAAATGGCTTGTGTTTAGTTCCAGCAACCTCTCGCATTCTGCAACAAACATTTACAGGTTTATGGACTACTTACTCAATGAAACAATAGTTTAGAATCTTTGATGATAATGAGCCGACTAAACAACTCTCTGACCTATTGGAATCTGTCCAATAAAAGGTAAACTGTAGTGAACAAAACACAGCACTCAGCTTACAAGTCCAAAGTCCATCAAGATATAGATATATATATGTAATTTTAAAATGTATGCAGATTCAAAGCCAGAATATGAAGCCTTGTTTTTTGTAAGAGAGATAAACTGATCTAAAACACAAGCAACTTATAAGTCCATGAACAACATTTTCTAAAAATTAAAAAAAAAAAAATATGGTTTTTAAGAAACATAGATCCTGCTTAAAGTCAAGTAGGAGAATTTCCCTAATGTCCCTTTAGTGCCTTCAGTTGCCTTGTTCACTGTAGGTCTTATGTTTTTGTATTACCATACATTACATATGACTTTCGTTTGACAAATACCTTGTAGTCCATGTAGCAAAGTCTTCTTGTGGGACACGAAAATAAAATCTCAAATTTCTTCCTGTTGATGGGTAACAGAGCAACTAGTACTTACCCATTGCATTACTGTTAAGAAGGAAAACGCCATGAGCTGATCCATCTTTCTCCAAAGACATATAGAAAGGATGAGTCCCATAAAGGTTGGAATCTTTCTGAGCACACAAAAAGCAGAAGGGACATTCAGTGGTGGGAGGCACCAAATTAAACCAGTCATGGTCTCTGTGTAGATAGTCACTTAAAGCAATACCGAAACTAAAAAAATTATTAAAATGCTTTATTCACAGTCTTTTAAGTGCTCAGAGTTCCCAACACATTTTGCCTATCTTACTCATTGCTCAGGAGAGTTAACTGGCTTTCAAAACAGATCATAAAACTAAGAAAAGGAACATATATTTCTATGTGCAAAATAGATCATTTCATGGTATCAGAAGTCAGTGCTGTATTTACCGCGAGGCATCCTAGGCGGATGCCTAGGGCGGCAAATTTTGGGGGGCGGCAGCGCCCCCCAGCACTGGGAAAAAAATAATAATTAAAAGACAAAAACAAACTGTGGCCCTTTAAAAAAAAAAAAAAGGCCGCGCTTGCAGGCAGAGACGGAGGTGACAGGGCATCGGAAGATCCCCCCTCACCATCGCTCTGCCTGCCAGGCTGCACGGGGAGCCGAACAGGCAGCACAGAGAGACCTCCGTGCTGCCTGTTCGGCTCCCCGTGCAGTGTGCCGACACGGAAGTGCCGACAGTCACGTGACGGGCGCGCTGAGGTCATACGCGCGCCCGGTCACGTGACCTGTCGGCACAATCGGGACCATGCTGCCTGCCACTAGCGACCAGGGAAAGGTAAGTGCTGGTGGGAGACTGTGTGTGTGTGTGTGTGTGTGACTGAGTGTGATGGGAGTCAGAGTGTGTGTGATGGGAGACAGTGTGTGATGGGAGTCAGAGTGTGTGTGATGGGAGTAGGAGTGTGTGTGACTGAGTGTGATGAGAGTCGGAGTGTGTGTGATGGGAGACAGTGTGTGATGGGAGTCAGAGTGTGTGTGATGGGAGTAGGAGTGTGTGTGACTGAGTGTGATGGGAGTCGGAGTGTGTGACTGAGTGTGATGGGAGTGTGAGTCTGAATGATGGGGCATGTCTTAGGTGTGTAACGTGGCTGTGCAGCTTGGGTAGGGGGGTGCCCGGATTTTGTCTGCCTAGGGCAGCACAAAATCAAGATACACCACTGTCAGAAGTTGTAAAGGCCTCCAAACAAATATCGCAACATGAAGTGGCTGGACATGTGAAAGTATACTACATCATACCTCCCAACATTTCAAAGTGTGAAAGTGGGACATTATTTTTTTTATCCACTCTCACGCAACTCACCCAATAGAAGATATTGCACCTTTACTGTGAGTTTTATTACATGACTGTGGTAGGGTTGCCACCTTTTCTTCAAAAAAATACCAGCCATGCTACTACCTCCATAGACTTAACATTGGGGTCGAGACAATTTTTTTACCTGCTTTCTGGTAAAATACTGGACAGGTGGCAACCATAGACTGGGGCTTTGTCATACAGTATGACTGACCCCCAGCCATGTAATAAAACTCACAGTAATGTGCATCCTGAATGATAGATGCCCAGCCATGTACTAAAACTCACTGTTTAATCATGTGTGGTATTGAATGCTTTGGAAATGCACAGCTTTAAGGCACCATGTAGCAGGGTCAGATTCAAGGCAGCAGGAAGGGTAAAGGGCTCCTTGTGCAAGAGAACTGTCTAGCAGCTTTTATCACGATGCTCCACACTAGAACAAGGTTGTTTCCTAACTCTCGTGTAATGAGAGTTTGAGACTAGCTGCCGATTGGCTTATAGTACTGACTGCCGATTTGCTAACAGTACTGTGACTGCTGTTTGGCTTAGACTCACTCTCAGTCTTCTCTCTCTGCCAGGCCTTCCTTTCGCTGTCAGAGAAGTCTGAAAATCGGGACACAGGTCTATCTAGGCGGGACCAGAACAGAGCCCCAAAAACGAGACTGTCCCGCCCAAAAACGGGACAGTTGGGAGCTATGCTACATTTACATAAATCAATCTGGTGAAAACTCCAGTGTGAGAACCGACTGGCAATGCAACCTGATCTCATTTCCCAAAAAAGTTGTGTTATCCGGACAATACAGGATAAAGGCTTGAAAGACATCTATGTTAAAGGTTTGATGCCAAGAGGAAACTCTGAACTAGTTGACTCTCATATCATTAATAGAGTTGAGCGGACACCTGGATGTTTGGGTTCGGCGGAACTTCGGAAAAAAGTCAGAACTTTTGGCCACTAAAATGCCTCTAAAAAAATTCCTGGAAAGGGCTAGAGGGCTGCAAAATGAAGTAAAATGAGGGTGAGTGTTCGGTTTATAGAATAGCAATAGCATTACATGTATTCCATAAACCGAAAGTCTATAAACCGAACGACATTTGGTTTATAGACTTTCGGCTTATGGAATACATGTAATGCTATTGGCTTTCTAAAAACCGAACTAGAGTCCCCATTCATATGAATAGGTCAATTGACCTATTCGTATGAATGGGGACACTCACCCTCATTTTACTTCATTTTGCAGCCCTCTAGCCCTTCTTATGAATGGGGACTCTATTTTGGTTTATGGAAAGCCAATAGAATTACATACAATGTAAACAGTGCGGTTCGGGTTCGCTCAACACTAATCATTAATTTGGGCCCTATCTTTTTAGGTGTTTTCTACCTCCTCTCAAGAGCTGTTACCCTGTGCTTTTCTGGAGATTTTGGTCATACTATAGACCCTCCGAGGAGCAGCACAGATTAACACATTGCTCCACTTTCTGGTGAGTCAAATGACTATCAAACCACCAAGATATTGTTTAAATAAGTGGCAAATCATCGATTTAGAAGAATTTAATGCATATTTTAACAAAATTTATTTCCTACAGACCAATTTACTACCAAATCCTGACTCTGATTTTTAGCAGTTTCATAATAAATGTACCAGCAAACACTAGCTGCAGATAATCAAGTATTCAGTTACTGTAACTCAAGGTTTTATATTAACTTAAAGTGTCAACAGGCAATTTAATCAGGTAACATATCTTACTAAAAAATGGGGGTGTGCTCATTCAGGGATTGAGTTTAAAAAGGGTTTTATAAGGATAGGTTTTCTGTGCCAAAACAGTATTACACAAACATACATGGGACTGTCCAGATTTATCCAGAATGCTATGTGTTTGTCTCATGCCTCTCACAAGTGGCATTTTTGTTTTGGATCTCCTTTTTCTGTTCTCACTAGACTATATCTACCACTTTCTAAGTGGTAATTTAATAAGGCCCTCTTAAAGGCATAGAGTGCTTGGTGATCACGGCATGTTTCTAAGCTACTTCCTAGCTCTCTGTTGGCTATTATTTTCAAACCTCTTGTGAATTAGTAGAAATAAAAAAAAGAAAGTCACAATTGCCTATAAGTAATAATACACAAATATACTTGGAAAATCCTGATATCCATAAGTAAAGTAAATAAATAATAACTAAATAAATAAATGATCCTCTATCTTCCCTTAAAGCAAGCATCTAGTCTCTTTACCCTTGTGTCTCACTATCTGAGTATCTGAGTATATCAACTGTCTTGATGTTATTCGTTTGTCTTTCTTGAGCTATTCCTGCATCAGATTTGGAGCAGAGATCCGTGTTCTCACATTTCCTTACCGTAGGTATGAGATCTCTGTTCCAGAATGTAAGTCTTGTCCATTTGAGGTCAAGATTGAGAGCGGTGAGGTGCTCCCCCAGCCCGTACAGATACTGTGAGGGAAGTGTTGTGGAGATTTGTAGGAACTGATCAGCAAACAGTAGGGGAGCTAGAGTAGTATTCAGCCTACAAGCACCAGGAAAAAGAAAAGAAAAAAAAACAAAAACACACAGACCTCAGTCCAGGAATTGCCCTTGCAACAGAATACACAAAACATAACTATGATCGTTATAAATATGGGGTGGACAGAATAATGTAAAACATCTAACTACAGTATATGGACAAATGACCATTACACCATCAGGGACTATTATGACATTGCATTCTAGGTCTCCCATAGACATGTATAGTGAAGCCCATTTCACATGAGTAGGTTCAGGGGGAAAAAAAAAGTAACTTCACATAAAAGATGACCAAGTTTATCTGTAGTGATCCTCTTACAATATAAACAAATGCAAATGTAAAACAAACAGGGCTAGAGCAGGAACATCATTACATAAAACAATTGTACAAATACTACCATATGCATTTTAATGCCTAGAGTGTCCCTCTAAAAACAGTAGCATCAACATTTGACACAGAACAGGGCTATACTCACAGAACCTCTCCATTGCACTTTCTTTTGACAACCAGGCCAAAGGGATCATCTATGAACTGGATATCATATTGGATGGAGGAGGCTGCCTTTCCGCTTACCTTGGGGGTTGGAATGGGAACTTCATAGCGTTTATTAGCAGGGTCCTTGATCTACAGGGGTGAAAAGAAAAGAAAAAAAAGAGAGACAACAATGGAAGATTCCTGCTTATTAGCACACTTTAAGAGCTTAAGAATTTACCTTTATAAATCACCTCCATTATTACCAAGCACTTTTTACCCTGTATCCAAAATAACATTAATGATAAGATGGGCTAAAATATGCCCAATTCCAACAGGTTTGTCCAGAGACACTTACGGTAAAGTGCAGTCGGGTCGATGTCTCCAAAAACACTTCCAGCTGCAGGGTCATTATATCATTAGGCATGAAAGTCCCCACAGAGCGGGTGAGAATGGCACTATATCCATTCTCTGTGTGTGTAAAGTTGATCAACTTGTATGAGGGATAAGTCGGTGGGTAGAAGCACCAGGGTTGCCCAATAGCTGGAGCATCAGCTGCTGGAGAGTAGCAACAGCCTCTTGCTTCACACTGCTCCTTACTCACACCCTTCTCTGGAGCACAATCAAAACGGCTGTCAGAGGCCACATTACACTGCAATGTGTCTGTGTCTTCTATAGAATATGGAACTGCAGAACTGACTGCACATGCCACGAGAAGCACATACATCCACAAGACAGCATCCTCCATCCTCATTCTTTCTCCAGAGCCTAAAATCATCTTAAACCAGCTAGGAATCTCTTCTGAAAAGAACATAAGAAGGTTTGTAATCAGGGAGGGTCTAGAGGTTATATGTATCGAAATTGTGAAGTTTTTAGTGTACTTGAAGCAAGGTAGGCTCACACCAAGTGGTTCCTTAGCACAGTGTCTCTGACCCTGTCCCAGAGGCCCACTCAACAGCCCAGGACATAGGGATTACCCAGTTGGGTCTAAGGTGTTTTTTTTTTAAATCACCTTAGATCCAACTGGGTAATCCCTAAATCCTGGACTGTCGGGTGGGCCTTGAGGACATTGTTGGAGACCACTGCCTTAGCACATCAAATACAGAAAACACTTAATTGGGCCTGCACTGGCTTTAACAAACAATGAATACAAAAAAAAAGTCATAAAATAGAAAATATATATATATATTTTTAAATAAATAAAAAAAAAAAAAATATATATATATATATATATATGTATCACTAAATATACTGGGTTCAGCCATCACTTAAGAAACACTACTTTAAAGCTTAAGCTTTGTAGGGCCACATACTTATTGAAGTGGTTTTGACAATTTGCATCATCCAGAGGAATGCTATGAAATTGTGTATGGTAAATGGAGTTACAAAATCTAGGCGTACAAGGCATGTTTTTAAATAAAAAAATAAAATAAACACTTGGTGAACGTATACAACAAAAGAATGTGTGGACAGGCACCGCAGTCTAGAAAACTGTGATATAAAAGCACACTGCTGGATGATTTGGCTGACTTTTATAGCAGGGATATAGCAATAAACATATCTGAAATTACTGGTCATCATTTCTGGTCTAAATCACGATGTATCAAGGACACTTTTACACTCTGACCCTCAATGTAACAAAAGAATATGAATAGATATTTTCTGTTCCTTCTTCAAGCATTACATGTTTAACATCAGATTCCCCCTCCCATGGTACTTCTTGTTCTGCCTAGTTTTCCTATGTACTTCTCTTTTAACTGAGCTACACAGCAATTTAAAGCAGCTGTTAAAATAATGATATACATGATGTTAAGCTTCAGATTTTAAAATGGTAGAAAGGCAAAATATACAAAATATAAATTACAAGGTGCTATCAATGCAGTCCTTGTGTGAAACCTTCATCTTGTAAAGCAAGAGCTGACTGCTCCAGGTAAAGCACTGGACCCAGGGATACCACCCAGCTGGTATTTTATCAGCAGGCTGGTAAAAAAAAAAAAAAAAAATGATCCCAGTGTTTTGTTACTTGTCACACTTTCCAAATTACCATTGTTTTCTAGTTATTAACCTGAATAAATTTTATGTTTACTGTCCCTACTATCCATTCCATGCAATCCGTATGTATGCTCAGGCATTTTTTGGGGAGACATAACTTTTACATGCTAGCCTCATTTAAAAAATAAATAAAATAAAAGATGGTTGATCATTTTCAAGTCAGAGTGGTACTTTAAGTCTATGGAGCCAATAGCAGTAATTTTTAAAAAAAAATTTTTTTTTTTTTTAAACAGGATGCAACCTTAATTTTAATTTAAAAATATCCCAAATTATGTACTGAAGTTCTTTCATAGTCTGAACATATATTCTTGTCCTTTTTAACTGTGCTAACAAATTCTAAGAAAGAGACCCAAGAGCTTACAATCTACTCTAGCAGTTCAAGGGAAGTATCGATAGTTATTAATTACTAATTTCAATTCAGTATGACATTTGTAATAACTAACAATGGTGTACCCGATCTGCTACTTTCCAGAGTATATATGATTCATCTTTTCTAGTCAATCTTACATACCACAATGTTTAAAAGAACAGAATATCTATTGCGAATCGTTATCAGGGTCAGTGTATACTTTTCACGATTAAATCTGGTTACTTCATGTACAATAAATGTTTCTACTTCTGCTCCTTGGTGCACAGCAGATGCATATCTTGGAACCAGTATAATCTCATTCTAAAACACCTAGTGTAGCCTGAAACATTAGAAACTAGTACAATGTCAGCATAAAAAACACAGGGCACAATACTTACCACGACCACGACAGCTGCTCTACGCCCCTTCAAGATTTTATAGTCAGTCCATCTAGTCGCAGCAAGTCATGTGACACAACAGGAAGTATGTGAGTTCAATGGAAGGCGGAGGTGGAGTGCATGATGTGTTTGCGCCCAGTTTGCAGTAGGTGCATTTTAATTATTGCGCATCATTTGCGAAGGCGATGGCATGCATTTTGTATGCACCGGCATTGTGAACAATGGAACTGTGGGAGTCTGAAAATAGATAAAAGGTATAATATATATAGTGTGGATAAACATTATAAGGTGAGCCTTGGTTGAGAACGGGGGGGGGGGGGGGGGAAAGCATGAAACAATTAGGATCTCCTTCCCATGCAAACCATTAGACATTTAAAGTGAAAACTGACAGATATAAATACATATACATAACCCGATAAACGTCTAAATAACCTTCCCCGTGTTTTGGACATTGGAGGTGATATGATCAGCCTACAGTCTGATAAACATTGATGGTAGTAGAGTTATCAGCAAATAGTCTACTAGCCAAAGATAATGTATAACATAGTTATCATTTTATAGTTCTCTACCAACAGACAGTGACGTAGTATAGTTATCAGCAGATAGTCTGCTACCCATAGACAGTTGTATAGGATAGTTATCAGCATTAAGTATGCCAGCTACAGAATACAGTTTGCTAGCCAAGTACTGTTGCACAGTATTGGTATCAGCATATAGTCCACTAGCCACAGATGGTGGTATAATAAAGTTATCAGCATAGAGGCTGCTAGGCACAGACATTGTATAGACTAGTCAGTATAGTCTGCTAACCACAAAGATTGTATAGACTAGTCATTCGAATATAGTTTGGTAGCCACAGACAGAAGTATGGCTTTAAATATATAATTCTCTCCCCCCCCCTCCCTCCCCTTGTCTTTCTCTCCCCCCCCCCTCCCCTTGTCTTTCTCTCCCCCCCCCCTCCCTCCCCTTGTCTTTCTCTCCCCCCCCCTCCCTCCCCTTGTCTTTCTCTCCCCCCCCCCCTCCCCTTGTCTTTCTCTCCCCCCCCCTCCCCTTGTCTTTCTCTCCCCCCCCTCCCTCCCCTTGTCTTTCTCTCCCCCCCCCTCCCTCCCCTTGTCTTTCTCTCCCCCCCCTCCCTCCCCTTGTCTTTCTCTCCCCCCCCTCCCTCCCCTTGTCTTTCTCTCCCCCCCCCCTCCCTCCCCTTGTCTTTCTCTCCCCCCCCCTCCCTCCCCTTGTCTTTCTCTCCCCCCCCCTCCCTCCCCTTGTCTTTCTCTCCCCCCCCTCCCTCCCCTTGTCTTTCTCTCCCCCCCCTCCCTCCCCTTGTCTTTCTCTCCCCCCCCCTCCCTCCCCTTGTCTTTCTCTCCCCCCCCCTCCCTCCCCTTGTCTTTCTCTCCCCCCCCTCCCTCCCCTTGTCTTTCTCTCCCCCCCCTCCCTCCCCTTGTCTTTCTCTCCCCCCCCTCCCTCCCCTTGTCTTTCTCTCCCCCCCCTCCCTCCCCTTGTCTTTCTCTCCCCCCCCCCTCCCTCCCCTTGTCTTTCTCTCCCCCCCCTCCCTCCCCTTGTCTTTCTCTCCCCCCCCTCCCTCCCCTTGTCTTTCTCTCCCCCCCCTCCCTCCCCTTGTCTTTCTCTGCCCCCCCTCCCTCCCCTTGTCTTTCTCTCCCCCCCCTCCCTCCCCTTGTCTTTCTCTCCCCCCCCTCCCTCCCCTTGTCTTTCTCTCCCCCCCTCCCTCCCCTTGTCTTTCTCTCCCCCCCTCCCTCCCCTTGTCTTTCTCTCCCCCCCTCCCTCCCCTTGTCTTTCTCTCCCCCCCCCTCCCTCCCTTGTCTTTCTCACACCCCCCTCCCTCCCCTTGTCTTTCTCTCACCCCCTCCCTCCCCTTGTCTTTCTCTCACCCCCCTCCCTCCCCTTGTCTTTCTCTCACCCCCTCCCTCCCCTTGTCTTTCTCTCCCCCCCTCCCTCCCCTTGTCTTTCTCTCCCCCCCCCTCCCTCCCTCCCCTTGTCTTTCTCTCCCCCCCTCCCTCCCCTTGTCTTTCTCTCCCCCCCTCCCTCCCCTTGTCTTTCTCTCCCCCCCTCCCTCCCCTTGTCTTTCTCTCACCCCCTCCCTCCCCTTGTCTTTCTCTCCCCCCCCTCCCTCCCCTTGTCTTTCTCCCCCCCCCCTCCCTCCCCTTGTCTTTCTCTCCCCCCCCCCTCCCTCCCTCCCCTTGTCTTTCTCTCCCCCCCCTCCCTCCTCTTGTCTTTCTATCCCCCCCTCCCTCCCCTTGTCTTTCTCTCCCCCCCCTCCCTCCCCTTGTCTTTCTCTCCCCCCCCTCCCTCCCCTTGTCTTTCTCTCCCCCCCTCCCTCCCCTTGTCTTTCTCTCCCCCCCCCTCCCCTTGTCTTTCTCTCCCCCCCTCCCTCCCCTTGTCTTTCTCTCCCCCCCCTCCCTCCCCTTGTCTTTCTCTCCCCCCCCTCCCTCCCCTTGTCTTTCTCTCCCCCCCTCCCTCCCCTTGTCTTTCTCTCCCCCCCCCTCCCCTTGTCTTTCTCTCCCCCCCCTCCCTCCCCTTGTCTTTCTCTTCCCCCCCCTCCCTCCCCTTGTCTTTCTCTCCCCCCCTCCCTCCCCTTGTCTTTCTCTCCCCCCCCTCCCTCCCCTTGTCTTTCTCTCCCCCCCCTCCCTCCCCTTGTCTTTCTCTCCCCCCCCTCCCTCCCCTTGTCTTTCTCTCCCCCCCCTCCCTCCCCTTGTCTTTCTCTCCCCCCCTCCCTCCCCTTGTCTTTCTCTCCCCCCCCTCCCTCCCCTTGTCTTTCTCTCCCCCCCCTCCCTCCCCTTGTCTTTCTCTCCCCCCCTCCCTCCCCTTGTCTTTCTCTCCCCCCCTCCCTCCCCTTGTCTTTCTCTCCCCCCCTCCCTCCCCTTGTCTTTCTCTCCCCCCCCTCCCTCCCCTTGTCTTTCTCTCCCCCCCTCCCTCCCCTTGTCTTTCTCTCCCCCCCCTCCCTCCCCTTGTCTTTCTCTCCCCCCCTCCCTCCCCTTGTCTTTCTCTCCCCCCCTGTCTTTCTCTCCCCCCCTGTCTTTCTCTCCCCCCCCTCCCTCCCCTTGTCTTTCTCTCCCCCCCCCTCCCTCCCCTTGTCTTTCTCTCCCCCCCTCCCTCCCCTTGTCTTTCTCTCCCCCCCCTCCCTCCCCTTGTCTTTCTCTCCCCCCCTCCCTCCCCTTGTCTTTCTCTCCCCCCCTCCCTCCCCTTGTCTTTCTCTCCCCCCCTCCCTCCCCTTGTCTTTCTCTCCCCCCCTCCCTCCCCTTGTCTTTCTCTCCCCCCCTGTCTTTCTCTCCCCCCCCTCCCTCCCCTTGTCTTTCTCTCCCCCCCCTCCCTCCCCTTGTCTTTCTCTCCCCCCCTCCCTCCCCTTGTCTTTCTCCCCCCTCCCTCCCCTTGTCTTTCTCTCCCCCCCTCCCTCCCCTTGTCTTTCTCTCCCCCCCTCCCTCCCCTTGTCTTTCTCTCCCCCCCTCCCTCCCCTTGTCTTTCTCTCCCCCCCTCCCTCCCCTTGTCTTTCTCTCCCCCCCCTCCCTCCCCTTGTCTTTCTCTCCCCCCCCTCCCTCCCCTTGTCTTTCTCTCCCCCCCCTCCCTCCCCTTGTCTTTCTCTCCCCCCCTGTCTTTCTCTCCCCCCCTGTCTTTCTCTCCCCCCCCTCCCTCCCCTTGTCTTTCTCTCCCCCCCTCCCTCCCCTTGTCTTTCTCTCCATCCCCCTCCCTCCCCTTGTCTTTCTCTCCCTCCCCTTGTCTTTCTCTCCCCCCCCTCCCTCCCCTTGTCTTTCTCTCCCCCCCTCCCTCCCCTTGTCTTTCTCTCCCCCCCCCTCCCTCCCCTTGTCTTTCTCTCCCCCCCCTCCCTCCCCTTGTCTTTCTCTCCCCCCCCTCCCTCCCCTTGTCTTTCTCTCCCCCCCTCCCTCCCCTTGTCTTTCTCTTCCCCCCTCCCTCCCCTTGTCTTTCTCTCCCCCCCCTCCCTCCCCTTGTCTTTCTCTCCCCCCCCTCCCTCCCCTTGTCTTTCTCTCCCCCCCCTCCCTCCCCTTGTCTTTCTCTTCCCCCCCTCCCTCCCCTTGTCTTTCTCTTCCCCCCCCTCCCTCCCCTTGTCTTTCTCTTTCCCCCCCCTCCCTCCCCTTGTCTTTCTCTTCCCCCCCCCTCCCTCCCCTTGTCTTTCTCTTCCCCCCCCCCTCCCTCCCCTTGTCTTTCTCTTCCCCCCCCCTCCCTCCCCTTGTCTTTCCCTCCCCCCCCTCCCTCCCCTTGTCTTTCCCTCCCCCCCCTCCCTCCCCTTGTCTTTCCCTCCTCCCCCCTCCCTCCCCTTGTCTTTCCCTCCCCCCCTTGTCTTTCCCTCCTCCCCCCCTCCCTCCCATTGTCTCTCTCTGCCCCCACCCCCCACCTTGTTTCTTGCTCCCTGGTGGCTAGTGGGGGCAGACATCCTCCATGCTGCCCGACACTTCCGTCCGTTATAATGGACAGCTGGTCCGTCATAATAGACGGCAGTGTCGGGCAGCATGGAGGATGTCTGCACTATCGTGCAGCCGGGACTTTTATGGTGAAGCCGGAAGGACGCAGCTTCATCATAGAAGTCCCAGGGGTTGTGCCAGGCAGCAGGGGAGGATGCCTGTGCGCATCTCGCAGACATCCCCCGGCTGCTTTAGAGGGGGATCCAGGTCCCCTGCAGCTCTGAATGGGGCCTGAAAACCCAGTCTTATAATCTGACCTCGATTTTGAGGTCAGATTATAATACGACTTTTGCTATGAAAAAAACCTTGTCTTATATTCGAGCAAATACGGTACATACAAGGCAAACCTCTAGGCCTGCACACACAAGTGTCATGATGTAAGTGTCCAATACCTGGACTTTTTAGTAGAAAACATGAACACTGTGGATTACCATTGGATGTTTATGTTTGTTTTTGGCGGAAGGGCGGTTATGTGGTGTTATAAATAAATAAAATAGATAAAGATAGTTTCTAATTTTATATGCGGTGGTTTCACTAATTTAGGATATTTATTTAACTTATCAAGTAAGATAGATGCTGTATTGATATCCATTTGTAATAATATCTCCCTTCCATGTCTCAATAAAAATGTATCTGGGAAAAAAGTCAACTGAGAAGTGAACAGAAGATACAGTACAGAAATTGTTGACTAAGGAGATGGGTTTTAACCTATATTAAGCAATCTTGTATCTCCCACTTCCAAATCACTTGAAGAAGCATTTTAGTTATTGTGTAAAAAGCACCTGATTAAACCCCACTGACAGAAGATTAACCTTTCAACTCTCTGTGAAATATAATGCGTATTCATTTACTTATCTGCTAATTATCAGTGCACATTTTCCAAGTCATTAAATATATGTTCTTCATTAATTTTCATTCCAGAGCTGTCTAAATCTCTAATATTGAAATGATTAAAGGGATAGTTATTCTTATTAATGTGCAACAAAACAAAAGTGTCAATCATATGTAATATAGCAGGGGTGTCTAACAAGCGGCCCGCGGGGCATCGAGGTGCAGCCCACGTGAGACGCACATGTTAATACAAGCAGCGTCGGGGATCTAAGTTCCCAGACAAAACACTGCAAGTCGTGAAGGGCATATAATCCCTCCTCTACCCTTAGTGTGACGTCATGCGCACGGGTCTGAGGGAGGGAGGATTTAAAAAAAGAAGAAGAAAGGAACCACTACTTGCCTCCCGGAGTAGCAGCCCCATCAGGATCCCACATCCCCGGTAACGAAAAAAGAAGTCTGTTTGGGTAAGTGACTCTGTGTTTATGTAAGTGACTGTGCGTGTGTGGGTAAGTGTGTCTGTTTGTGTGACTGTGTGTGTATTTGTTTGTGGCTGTGTCTCTGTGTTGTATTGCTGTATAGTCTGTGAAAGACTCGCATACTGCATGTTACCGTGAGTTTTATTGCTGTTGAGTCTGTGATATACTCACACTGCACACATATAGATATGTTTAGAATTTTTTTCAAATGAAACATGAATGCGGCACATGCACACATACATTTCTGGTGAACTGGTCCACTGCAAAAAAAACTTGGACACCCCTGTAATATAGCATGCTGCTGAAATGAGCAAAGATTGGTTATATCTAAACAAAATAGGTCATGTTTTTCCAAAAACTACAGCTGTTTCTGCCGTTTCATATAAACACTTTTCTGAAATGAATAAATACGTTTCATTATATGGACTTTGTCACCCTAAACATTATACTAGGAAAGTAGATAAAATGATGTAAAATGAGTAAAATGTCATTCCAATATTTAAAAAGGGATCAAAATCTCTGCCAGGTAATTATAGGCCAGTGAGCTTGACATCTGTAGTGGGGAAACTATTTGAAGGATTGCTAAAGGTATACACTCAAGAATACATCTTGAACCAGAATATAATTAGTAAAAGTCAACATGGTTTTGTGAAAGACAGGTCTTGTCAAACAAACTTAATAACATTCTATGAAGAAGTCAGTAAAAATATAGATCTAGGTGTGGCAGCTGATGTGATCTATTTGGATTTTGCGAAAGCATTTGATACAGTTCCACACAAAAGGTTACTCTACAAATTGAGAGAAATAGGTTTGGGGGCAAATGTGTGTATGTGGATTGAAAATTGGCTAAAAGATAGAACACAAAGGGTTGTTGTAAATGGAAAATTCTCAAATTGGACAAGGGTATTAAGCGGAGTACCTCAGGGGTCTGTTTTGGGCCCTCTTCTTTTTAATTTGTTTATTAATGATCTGCCACATTGTGCTGAGAGCCATGTCTCCGTGTTTGCGGACGACACTAAATTAGGTAAGACAATAAAGACTAATCTTGATGTTTTTTCATTTAAAAATGGTTTGGATGTTTTTTTAGGAAAGCAGAACATACAGGGCTATTAATAATAGAATAAGCATTAATAAAAGAGCTTATTGATCCAAGGAGAAATCTGATTGCCTCTTGGAGTCAAGAAGGAATTTTTTCCCCCAGGAGGCAAAATTCGAAATAGCTTCCTTAGGGGTTTTTTGCCTTCTTTTGGATCAAAAGCTGTAATGATAGGTAGAAGGGTTGAACTTGATGGACTTGTGTCTTTTTTCAACCTAAATTACTATGTTACTATGTTACTATGAGTAATACATTTTGTTGGCAAAATTGCAAGTAAATATACAAAACAAGAGAAATATATGTTTGAAGTGTGTCTGTGGTTTCTCCTACTTATTTCATCACGTTGTGGCTTGATATGCAAACTACAGATTTCCCATGAAAAATACTTAATTTGCATATCAAGCCACAGGTGCTGTCATAAACAGGAGCGTTATCTATAACCACAGCGCACATGCAGATAGCGCCAAATAGTTCCTCTATCTACTTGAGCGCTTATGAATAAAGCAACAATTTTGAGGAGTCTGGAAATCGACTTCCTGGCTGTGCCTTTTTTTTCGCACTGTGAAGTGCAAGCGTTTTTTTTTTTTTTTTTTACATTACCCGCATTATATGTAGTATTATATATTCAGTCATCTCATACTCACCATATGAAAATCTCATCTCAGGTAGTTGTTTTTATGTTGCTATAAGAGATCATTACAAATTGCTCTTTTTCTCTAACACTCATAATAAAAAAAAAAAACCTTATATAATGGCTTTTCATCTTGCAGGGACACCAAAGAGTCAGAGACGTAGACAGGTCAGCTCATTTCCCTAACATCATCAAAGGGGATTTTAACATTAAATAATCCGGGAGTACTCATATCCTCACTCTTCATAAGTAGCATATACATTTTTACCAGATTTCCCTTTTTTTTTATATGTAGCACATTAGAAAACAGTATAGTGGACTTGTAATGTTTTGGATATAATTTCTACAGTTAAAATAACCTTATGTATTTTTAAAATAAAAAGTAAATTTTGATATTATTTCCCCTTACATAAAATGTTCCTGCAACCTGGTCTACAAAAACAAGGGGTATTTTTGCGGTTTCACAGAAGAGGAAGTCATCAGACTTCGTGAAGTTTAACATAGAACAAGAGAAACAATCCACAAATGCATGTATAATTATTTTATTTAAGTTATTCTATACAGTATTGTTGCCTGCCTTGGTTAGTAAGATTTAGCTATTAAGTTGTTCCTGTTTGTCCCCCCGGTGGTAGAAGTTGAATCACACAGCTTCTGATAAGCAGTAGTGGTTAATACATATTCATTGTGACCTCTCAGACATGTTTCCCTGAGAGCCAAGTCGTGCCTCTAAAGCAAGGCTGACACCACGCAAGGCACTTTGATACTGTGGATACTCCTGCTGGATCTGGTGGATGATGGTGCTGATTGTGTGAACACGAGTCTCCTGTTTTTGTTGCTCTGCCCCCAGTGATTGTGGAGTGCTGCAAAGAGGGTTGTATTTTCCATCCTTTACGGCCTGCAGGTGCTTGAAACGCGTCTGGTAGCCCACAATCTGTGACAGGTTCTAACGGGGCAAGAAACAAGAAAGGCCATTTGATTAATGTGAGTTAGTGCAGATGTGAAACGTGAAAATAATTCTAAAAATAGCTAGAAAATTGCTAGATTTGACTAGAAGCTGTGGATGTGAGAGTTGGTTTCAGAGTCTCTGGGCCAAGACCTATTCCTTTGGGCAGAAGTGGTTCCTTCCACTCCCTCCCTGTATTTGGAGAAGCCACACCCATTTTTATTTCCTCCTCTTTTTTAGTATTCTCCCCCTTATGGCATTGCTAACTAATGTCACCTAAAACACCTAATTCCTGTTTTATGGGGTGATAAGGAAGAAGAAAAGGGAAACAGCACTGAAAATATATATGTATATAGGGATCAGTGGCACAACTCCCATCATGCTTGGAAGAAATGTGTTATGTGGTATAGCAGTTCTATCATTCTTTTGATTGTTTACACTGTGGATATGGACTTATCTCTATCTGTTTTTCTACAACATTTATGTAAGATACTATTTTGCTTTATAAATCCTAATTTAGATACTGCCGATTGTCTTTCATATTATATAGAGGTTTCATGGAGTTTATACCAATGAGCTCTATATGTCTGCTGAGACTCTTAAGTGGTGCTAACCTTTGATGTGTCTATTTAATAATTTGCTAACACAAGTGGAACAACACTATTTTATTGCTCTAAACTTTCAAAACATATTACACTGTATATATGTTCTATATTTTGCTTTTTATGGGTCAATAAAGAGTTACTAAGAAGAATACTCAGTCCTCGTAACACCTTGAAGATGTTTTATAATATAAACACTGTATCACTAAAGAGCACTTTTATACGTTTTGGATTTTATTTACTATCCTCCAGGTGGCATACTTAGAAGATGTCTGTGTGGCACTTATCTGACGATATCAGTAGATTCCAGTCATCAGTACCAATGTTCAGTAATGTTACTGTAGATATGTCATTCAAGCCAACGTGCGACCGGATTTATAATTAAAACATAATATTGCCCACAGGATTTGCTATGCACCTCATGTACCCGCCTGATATATTTTTTTTCTTTATTATTGAATTGGCAGAGGACGGAGTTACCTGGCGTTTCTTCTCTTGAAGCTGCTCAATTTCTAATTCAATGGAGCTGGAATCTTGTTTCAAGGTGGAGATGCTATGCTGCTTGTCTGCGATGCCTGTACTGAGTGACCTCTGAGACTCCTGAAGTTCGTTTATGGTGCTAGTACATTCATCTGTATTCTATTTAATAAAGAGCAGTGAAATTAATGCTGTGCTCAACAGGTTGTTTTCTAACACAAGTTACAAAAACACATTATAAAGCAGGGAAACATCATAAAAGGCTTCACAATAAGTGCAAAGAGAAGAAACATCTTTACAAAAACTGCTTCTTTTAAAGTGCACATCGATGTCAATAAAGGTACAACCTTTCCCTCAATTAAATATTCATAGTAATCTCCAAAAAAATAGTTTAGGTTTAAGCATAGATTACACATGAGGAAAACATATTCAAACTCAGTTTTACTAGTGCGTAACAGGAATTCCTCTAGTTTAGGGGTACAAATAACGGCTGTTTCCTATCAATTGAGTATCCATGGTGACCCTGAGTATCCACTTGATATTAATGTGAGTTCTGAATAGGACACACCCATCCTAACACATTTTCGACAGGGCAATTCTAATACATAGACACAAAGGCTCATAAGATTGAAGATTACCTCACTCAGTGAGTCTTGAATAGACAATCTTTACAGTGTTTTAACTAAATAAAGTCACTCATTACAAAATTTAAGTTTCAGTCAAGATGGCCCCCTCCCAAGGCTCTGTGGACACCAAAAGGTTCACCCGCTCACCTCCCCACCCCCACCGAAGAGACCAGAATATAAATTAATTAACCTCCAGCAGTAAATATTGCTCTGACAGAATTCCAAAGACCCTTTATTTCCTTGAATCTAGTCGTCAATCCCCTAGGGTAATAGAACACTAATTTCTAACACTAATTGGATACTCATCCCAATCCGGGGTTTCTTGCCTCTTCCAGAAACGAGACAAAGATATTTTGGTTGCTATAAAAATATTAGAATGCAAGAATTAATTTTGATGATCGCGCAGGACCCAAATTAAAAAGGAAAAGAGAGGACTGAGGTGTGAAAAGGACACTTTTTTGAAAAATAAAATCTATAAGGGTTGCTAGTTTTCTCTTAATAGGAGCCAGGTGATCACAGGACCACCAAATGTGGAGATGTGTGCCCTCGTCTCTACCACACCTCCAGCACAGACTTGTGTCTTGACACTGGAGGATATTTTATTAAGGCAGGTCGAAACCATATACCAGCGAAAAAGGATCTTGTAGACTACTTCTTGTAACTTGATCCTATGTAGTTCTCCTCTAGTATTCCTACAGACGGCAGACCATGACTCCAAGGGGAAAACTATACCAAGGTCAGATTCCAATTTCTAAAATGGTCAATCTTAACATGAATGAGTGTGTTATCAACAAGGACCTGCAGTTTAGAAATTAAATTGGTACCCTCAGAGGAATGTACAAGTGGGCAAGATTCTACCAGTGTATTAGCTTTATGATAACTCTTAATCCGCAAGTAATTGAAACCCTCTGAGTCTGCTAAGTTAAAGAGATTTTGCAGATCAGGAAAAGAGGGTAGATCATTATGTGGTAACAGGTCACCTATTTGGAGAACCCCAGAGGAGAGTCATGGAGAAGATTGAAAATCAGAAATAGCAGATGTCATTGGTCCCAGTAGGGCTAGGTTGGTTAATCCCTGTAGCAGGGAAAAATCCTCTTAAACTTAAACATCCCCCTAATAACGTCCAATATTATTGGGTTGGTAACCTTAAGTTTATTAAATGCAGGGAGAGTAGTCCAAAAATAGAAAAGGGGATTAAGCACATGCCATCATCTCCAAGTGATACAAAGCCGCTCAGAGAGAAGGCATGTGTTTCCAGGCTCAAAAATTTGAGAACAGGTATACCTCTTGTAGTCGGTTTTGATCCGAGAATCATAAGCCTCGAGCCTTAAGGGTTCGATTCAAGGTTTTATTAGCAATTATGTTTTTTTTAGCGTACCATACATAGGAAGCAAATAACAGATTCAGTTGTCTAAGATCAAAGCTAAGGGCCTGCATAGGAATAGCCCTCAAAAGGAAGATAACTTTCAGGAGGACATAGGCCTTAGGAGTATTAAGATGTACAAGCCATGATGTATCTAATCATTTACAGCTTAATAGCAAATTTCCCAGGTCATGAACCAGATTCTCATAGTTAAGAGAGTGTCTATGTGAAGTCAGAAGTAATCTTAACCCCCAAGTAGGTCAGAATTCTATTAGACCATTTAATATTGCTAATCTTAGACACTCCTAACTGACCAGGTGAAAGAAACAGTATAAGTGACTGAGTCTTGCTTAAATTCATTGTATAATTAGAGTAGGAATCATACTGATTTATCAACTGAAGGACCTGAGGGACGGAAATCTCTGGTGAAGTTAATGAAAGTAACACATCATCAGCAAACAGTCCTGCTTCCCAACCTGAATACCCATAACCTGGAGAGAGTTTCTAACCAAACCTGTGAAAGGTTCAATGCTCAGAGCATATAGCCTGCCTCATGCCTACATTAAAAAAAAAAAAATTTGAAGGCATCCAAAGTCAAAAAAGCCAATCGACTCGATCGAATGCCTTCTTGGCATCGAGGGCCAGGAAAACAGCCGGACCCGAGAGGCTCCCACCCGGTGAAGCAAATTCAACAATCTTCTAGTAATGTCCTCTCCCGAACGACTCGGAATAAAGCTGATCTGATCAGGATGTACCAGGTCAGGGATAATCCTGTCCGCCAGGACTTTATAAAAATGTTTAACATCAAGATTAATCAGCAATAATAGTCTGTAGTTGGGGTTAAGTGATGGGTCTTTTCTGTTTTTTCGAATCGGGGAAATTGAGGCCTCCAACATCTCTGGAGGAAAAGACCCTTTATTAACTGTTTCAGACCCTAAGTAATATAGGGGATATTTATGTCTGAAGTTTATGGTAAAATATTGATGATAGGTCATCAGGGCCCAGAGCCTTCCCTTTCTTTATTGTTTTTAATTGCTAGAGCAAGTTCTGAAT
The DNA here is from genome assembly GCA_036172795.1 of Pelodytes ibericus. Taxonomy (NCBI): domain Eukaryota; kingdom Metazoa; phylum Chordata; class Amphibia; order Anura; family Pelodytidae; genus Pelodytes; species Pelodytes ibericus. The sequence goes on along the minus strand of CM069862.1, from coordinate 109,874,795 downwards.
CTGATATTGAGTGATTAAGTTGCAAAAGTTTTTCTCATGTGGAATCCTCGGGAGGTCCAGACCGCGGAGGAACTCCCTGACCTGGGACACCGATCTTTTATGGGTAGGAAGATTGTATAACGAGTTGTAGTATTGCTTAAAAGCATCTCTTATGTGCCGAGGAGACAAACAGGTTTTACCTTCGAAGACAATTTTTTTTTAAAGGAGACTGTTTGTTCTTAAATTTAATTCTGTTGGTAAGAGCCTTCCCGGGACTGCCATTGCTAACATGCCAGGATACCTTCAGGTGGGTGACCGTTTTCCGAAATTGGTCCTCAAGTTTGTTTTAATCATCTTCTGGGTATTACTGATAGCAGCAGTGGTGACCAGATCAGGGTTTTTTTTTTGTTTAAGCTCTCAGGTTAAAGTTCAATATAGAGATCAGAGAGTGTCTAACCAGATGATTTCTTTAAAGCAGAGCCCATTTTAATAAGGATTTCCCATAAATAACATTTGAATGAGCACCATAAGGTTTGCTCATCCACTTTATTGTTATCATTATTGCGTAAAAAGCCCTGGGCTTCAGACCTCAGGTTTGACCTGTTTGTATCCGAGGCCAGAATGGACTCATTAAGATGCCATTTCAACCTAATTGTGTATTCACTATTGTCGCTGAAGTCCAAAAAAAGAGGTGCATGGTCTGACCATGAGATATTGCCTATGCGGGTCCCTAAACAGCAAGAGAGATTGCCCTCACCCCAAAAAAAAAATCAATCCTAGAGTAAGAGAGGTGCGAATAATCACTGTCTCGAGGGTGATGAACTCTCCAAGAATCATATAGTCCGTTCCTGAAGAGAAACCTTGAAAAGGATGTAGCATTCATTCCTCCCAACTCTAGGGTCCAACCTGGCCCCACTGGGCAGGCTCTTATCCAGAAGGGTGTCCGCTATGGTATTAAGATCTCCTCCAATAATCCTTGTACCCTGTTTTATTCCATCGTCTCTATCTATAGCTTCATTTAAGAAGCCAATGGTTCCGTCTGTGGGTGCGTATATATTGGTCAGGTTAAACGGGACATCATTAATTTTACAAATTACAATGCACCTTCTTCCATTAGAGTCTAATTCATGGTGAATTAGTTCAGATTTTAATGCTGCAGATATAATTATGGCAACCCCCCTTTTTTTTCCTATCAGACGATAGAAACAAAAATGTGAGTGTATCTACGGAATTTCCAAAGTTTGGCGCAGTCAGATTTCCAGTGCATCTCCTGAGTAAAACAAATATCAATTTGCTTTTGGACCAGAAAATTCAAAAGGTTGTTTTCTATCCACACAATTACCAGTAGAGGTCAGTAACGTAACCTGGTAAACTGCAGATTACAACTATTCGCATGATTACCAAAACTTTCAAAGACACAACTTTTGGCATCTGTTTGCATTTCATTGAAAGTTGACCTCTTACCTTCTGGGTTTCCTTAATTGCTTTCCTCAGGTCCTGCAGTTTACCACGGAATTCGCTGACCATGAGATGCTTTTTGTCTTTCTCACTTTGGTTACGCCCACGGGTTACAATAGTGTCTCTCCGCGATACCACAGCTTCCATGTCCCGTATCATTTTCTCCTGCTGTTTCATCAGTTGCGTGTGTCGAACCTGCACACACAGAAATAGTCTGTATCCTCAAAAGCTTCAATATGCCACCTCTCTCTAAAACCCTAAATAGTGCATGGCTAAGAGGATACTATGCACCAACAATGACTGAACAATCTTAATATGTGTAGTTTCGACAAAGGTGAGAGAGATGGGATATAATAATACAGCAACTCAGCAAATGTGCCAAAGATTTAGAAATACAGACACAACAGTTTAAGCCTCAGAGGACCAGGGGCTTAATTGTAATATGATAAATATTACTTCACTGAAAGAGTGGTGGATACATGGGATGGCCTTGCAGCAAATGTAGTAGATGTCAATAAAGTAAGCATGAATTAGACAGGCATGTGCTTATCCTGGACACGAGATCAAAATCCAAATATTAAAGTTTAAAAAAAAAAAAGGGTAGGTTATAAGGAATAAGAGATCCTTTGAGGACATACTTGCATGCGATGGATCTCTGCTTTCATTGCTCGGATCTCTCCCTGACCAGCCTCCGAGTCCACTGCATTTCGCATCTCTTTGGCAAGCTGAATCTTCTTTTCCCACAGCATAATTTGATGTCTGCAAGATGGGAAAAGGAAGTGTTAATTCTCCCGTTCAAGTAAAACAGAAATACGGTATAAAAATGTTTCAACCATACTATATTTCGAGAGATCTTTCCATAATGGATTAGTAAAAAGGGGAATTCTGGAGGAAACCAAGAAGGCACTTTGAAAACCAATATGATAATCCTGCTGAGTGTATCACTTCTACAGGTTTGTGACAGAATGTCTCTACAACTTTGCCTTTTTGTTTAATCCAGATTTCATTTTTTATAATCTTCCATGTTTATGACGGTACTATTATTGAACTAAAGCTACTAATGTGGCTGAATTTTTATAAGGCGATGACAATGCTGATGCTCCATCCCCCCCGCCTCCCCAGCATGAGACTGTCCACTAAATAGTAAATTCACTTTATCAAATCAGGCAAAAAAAGAGATTGAGAATTTATGCAGCTCAGCTATTGTGGCCTTAACTTTGCAGTACATTTGGCAATGTTCGAAGTGTTTAGTATGTATTCCTTATGCCAACTGGAGTTGCTACAAACCCCCAACAGAACTGCAGAGGATCATGGTAATTCTAGTTCATAATCAGTTTGACAGCTAGACCTTATGCTATTTGTAGCCATTGATTTAATACCTGTAAACACAACTGACCTTGAAATATCCTCAGGTAGTACATACATGTAATGATATCACAAGGAAGAGGTGTAAATTGGCAAGTTGTATATTCTCTTCTAAGGTTATTTTAGCCAAGTCATTGTATTACATTGTCATCACATTTAAAACAAAGCCCACAAAGACATTTTTCCCTGTAATAAATTCCATTTAACATGTGAAAGTTCATATCATGCATGCTTATTTGATTTCTAAGTGATTACATACACTGATGTGTGGTCATTTGATACCACTGATCTGGATCAGATGACAATAATCACCAAGCCATATGTCTTTGTAATTAAAATGTAACTAAAGCCATCTCCTAAATTTCTGTGCTAAAGTTGAAGGTTAAATTGGCCGTAGAAGTCTTGTGTTTTGTAGTAAATATTGTTCTAAAGACTCTGTCCGGATGATTAAGCTGTGCTCGGACACTCACTCAGTTTCCACCAGATTGTGCAGAATTCTCTCTTTCTCCTCTTGAAGATATATCAGTTTCTCTTGCATTTCAATAGACTCCTTCTCTGCCTCCTGAAATACAGACGCCGTAGTGTTATTTCCAAGCATGGTGCTTTAAAAGAAAAATCAGTCCTGTTTTTTTAAGGGGACGGCAGAATTAACGAAAATCAGATTTGTACTCATGCTAAAGTATTCTCTGGCCTTTCTAATAAAAATGCTATATATATAGTCCTTGCTTCTTTTTCCTCCTATGACATGGGATGTAACCTGTTCACATATAGAATGCACTAAAAAGCATGTTCATGCGTGTTCTCAATATATGTGCATGTTCAATAGCCCACTTTCCTACTTCATCACCAGGCTCATGCACTGATGGATGATGGATAATAAGTGAAACCCTGCAGACCACTGAAAAGCTAAACAATGAGCCAAATCATGATCAAGTGCACTGACCCCAGCAAAAAAAACAACAACTAGACTTTACTGTACTTTTCATACTGTGAATGGAGTAGTCAAGTGCCCACTCTGGTACTTACCCGAAGTGAGCTCATGAACTCACTCTCCATCAGTTGGTTGACTTGCTGTAGCTGATCTTTGGAGCTGACGTTCTTGTTGATCAGCATATTCATCCGAATCATATCATTTTTGAGGTTTCTCATGTGATGCTCAATATCTTTCTGCTCATTTTTCTCTTGCTCAATGTCATCTGAGTTAGACAAGAAACAACACAATACTTTGTTCATTAAGATCTATTTTGGCAGAATACTCTGCTTGACACATTAACTATCATTCAAGATGCCGCAATCCACTTTTTTTCTGCAAGCAGTGAAGACCTCTATATCAGAATATCCCTTCTTCAACCTTGTAATGCCACTCTGTCACCTACTCTCTGTGCGAATCTTCTTCTGCTGCAGAATGGTTAGTTCTTTCTTCAGCATCTCTACTGATGAATCCTGCTCCTCCCTCTGCCTGGTCAGTCTCACCATCTCGGTCTGGAGCCGTAGCCAGTACTGCTGTACAGATACTATTTCAGAGTTGCATTCTTCTATCTGCTTTGTCAGTGCGGTAATCTGGATCTCCAAAGGTCCAAGTTCCTGTCCCTAAAAACCAAAACATGAGCAAATAAAATAAAAAAAGTCATATAGCAGGATTGTCCAACTTATTCAAAACGACACCTTTTATTCCTATGGGGTAGGTCCTATTAAAAATATATTTAATACTGTATATAGTATAATTTGTACTATACAACAGGCGACAATAAAAGCGCAAGAGGTCTAGATTTCTGATTATAGATAAGCTGTTTCAGTGGAATGGCTGCTTTACTGAGAGCAGCATATTAATGTAATACCTTCTAAGGTTGCTTAATATGACTTCAGCACTCATAGGAAGACAATTTAACATTAAAGGAGAATTTTACTAATAAAATAAACATTCATTTGCAAGGTAAATCAAGTCTTTATTTGTGATTTACTAAACTGTGCATATATTAATGCTGTAAATTTTCAGTTAGACATGGCTAGGGGCAGACATCTTATAACACTTTGGTTGGACTTCCGATGATCCAATCGAAGATGGAGGCAGGAGTCCATTCAAGTGAGTCTCCACACCATATGTCATGTGCAGATTTTTGGGAAACTTGTATGATCTCCATGGCACATAGCCAGATTGTTAAAGATCTGACTGAAGATGCTTTATAAGATATCTATTTTATCTTTGAAATGAATGTTAGTTCTGACAGTACCAAGGGTGCTTCCAATTAACACTGCACAGTGCGAGATACTATGTGCTACTAACCATGCTTATACAAATAAGGACAGCACCTTATGTGTTATGTTGTAAGGCTATCGTTATAAAGTTCTTACGATTATTACTTACATTATTTACGTTTCTACTAACCCTAGAATGTGACTTTTAAATATACAAAATATGCATTAGAATTCTGTAATTGTTTTTAGGACACGGATAAACCCTAATCGATTAAACTATACACATACATGTATACCTACACTGATACCAGACAGTGTTCATTACCACCTCACCACTAAGTCTTTGTTTATGTGGAGGTGTGCCCTCCATATATCAGAGTTGGCCATCCTGCATTGTTTGTATTGCAGTTCCAGTCACTAATGTGATCCCATGACAGCTGATGGTCATCACATTGTCAAAGATTGCTTTACACTGATAGTATCTGAAAGTAGCTGAAACCTACTATGAGTGAGGCCCTACATACCCCAATCTGTGCAATGGTGGACTCAATCTGTTTGCTGAACAGGTTGATGGTGGCCTGCTTCCTCTCAATTGCGATGGTGCGCTTTGCAATCTCACTTTGACTCCGAGAGATCATCTCATTGGTGCTCTGGATGTTCTTGTCCAACTCCGCTAACATCCTCTTTAGAGCTTTGATTTGAGATGAGCTGTTATTAATCTCCAGCTGGACTTGAGCGGTATCATTCTCCATCTTGGAAAAATCTATCTCCTATGGGGATGAGACAGAAGGAACCAGTTAAATGTGGTTAGTACTTTACATGCTCTCCAATTACCAAAATTAATTGGTTCATGCCTGTGAGGTAGCTCAGTTGGTAAATGCCCTGACTACAGAGTCAAACCTCAAGGTCACAAGTTCAGATCCTGGCAGGGTCAACTCAGCCATTCAACCTTCCAAGGTCAATAAATGAGTACTATCAGTTGGGTAATAATAACATATATTATTGTCAATTAAGTAAATTCCAAGAGTGTGTGCTAAAAATCACTGGGAGAAAGGACTTATATAAATACCAGTTATTATTATTTGTGATTCCTGTATATAGTTATTGTTCAGCTTTTAAAAAAACAAAAAACAAAAACACATTTATGAATAAAGTGCAGTTACAGAAATTTTGTTGTACTGTTTGGCGATCCTATAAATATTAAAGGAAAGCCTGTATATATGTAAACATAATAACATTTAACATTGCACTTTCAATTTACCTGTTTGTTGCTACCAGTATAATGTCCATCCCAAGATTCTGTGTGTCTGGTGGGTAAGGTTTTCACGTGTGTGGACTTTCCATGTTTGGATGTGTAAGATGTAGAATGTGGGGTCACCATTGGAGGGGGGGACTGTTTGTTTAGGTTAGTGGAATGGGATTATGTCTTAATAGCTCCTGTTCCTAATATAGAAACATAAGTAAAGAAATGTAGTGTCCCTAGTATGAGGATATACTGGCATGTACATTTAATAGTGCATGCCAGCTTATCCTCTGAATTGCAGCTGCCATGCTTCCCTGGGAAGCAGGCAGTCCATTCTGTTTAGCAACTATCATACCTAATTAGAGTCCACTCTGATGATCCCATGTAAAGATGAGGGGCTCTCCCCAGTCAGCCTCCCAACTGGCTCTGCCTCAGCTCTGAGGCAGAGCCATTTGGGTGAAGGGGGCACTATTTTTAACCCTTGCTTTTTCTAAGCAAGTATAGTTTCACTTTCAGGGGATATTCCTAGATAAAGTGCTCTCATGCACCTTATATAAGATATTCCAGTGTCTGCTGGGATAAAAAAAAACTGATCAAAAATGCTGTTAGCAATATGATGCTGATCCATAGGTTTCATTAACAGGTAAGGTGCCCCAGTTTTGAGCCAACACTCTGTATTTTCATGTAGTAGAGGTTCCAAGTGAGTGACTGGCAACATGAACACAAGCTATATCTTCTCATTCTGGAAAGTGGGAGAGCTCTGCTCACTTACCAGATCTAGTTTCCGCTTTTGCAATTTCTCAGCCAGGAGAGAAGAATATTTGGTTGCTTTGTCAGAGGTCATCTTCTCCTGTAGTTTCTCCATGATCTGGTTTTCTAGGGTCAACTTCACTTTAGATTCTCTCTCAATCTGCTTGCGCAGTGAGGCCAGCTCATTCCAACGACTTGCCCGTTTCTTTAAATAAAAAACAAACAAAAGAATTGATGAAGTGCTTGAGACTTAAGCATTGTGTCTCTACCACCACATTACTTAACGAGAATCTGAGAAACAGTCTCTGCCATGTGGGGAACAATTACTACATTTTGTCATTGTCAAATAATGAAAAGACATCAATGTACATTACCATATCTACTTTTACCCATGATCACCCTGTATGCATTTCATACCTAGAAAAAAATCCAAATGGTATATGAATATATTGATTTAATCTGCCAAAACGTCTTCAGATGGCGGTCTATTTCACAATTTACACTTTGGTGTGTGGGAATGATAATAAATAACCTCCAATCAGTGGTGTATTTTGCTTTTGTGCTGCCCTAAGCAGACTAAATGCAGGCACCCACCCTCCACCCACATTGCAGAACTAGGATATGACCCATCATCCATGCTGCACACCAAGAACATGTCCCATCACCCACGCTGCACACCTGTTACATGTCCAATCATCCCAGAACATGCCCATCACCCACATTGCACACCCATTACATACCCCCGCACATGCCCCATCACCCATTGCACATCCATTACATGCCCCAGCACAGGCTTCATCACCCACAGTGACATCCTTTAAATGCCCCAGCACCCCAATACATGCCCCATCACCCACACTGCACACCCATTACATGCCTCATCACACACACTGCAGAGCTAGGACTTCCCCTAGTCAGCACCCACAGCTCTCTGGTGTCTAATGGCAGGCAGCATGGTGTCTGTTCACTGCTCAGGTGCCCAGACAACCTACCCTGTTGCCTCTCACACTCTCTGCGCAGTCTGGAGGCGGAGTGCTGGCTGGTAATGTGACCACCAGCACTCTGACGTCACACCAGAGACACACTCCAGAGACAGAGCGCTGGTGAGGAGAGATCTTTTGATCTCCCCAGCCAGCGTCACTGAAAGCAAGTGTTGTCTTTTTTCTTTTTAAAGGGGCAGCGTTTTCAGCCACACTCCCACCATAGGCACTTGCCTTGTCTGCCTTGTACTAAATACAGCTCGCATCACGGCAATAAGAATGTGACTTCAGGGATAGAGCAGTCATAAACTGAGACCTCTACCGAACCTGAAACCAACATAAAACTGTCAAACAAGAGAATTGACAGGGACCAGGTGACCGTAACATTGTAATGTGAATGGAAGATACAGCATAGAATTTGTGTATATATATATATATAATCGTGTTAGCAAATTCATAAATTAATAAAAAAATTATTTAGACATCTCTTAATGTTCATTAAAAGTAAATGGCATAAAGCAGACACTGATAGCAGAGTTGGGAAGAGAGGCAAGTTGTATATCTTTTGTGACATCACCGCATGGGATCGCATGCAGATGAACCAATGCAACAGAAAATGTGCGATTTCAAGATGTCATAGACTGGAGAAAACACACAGCCAGATTCATATACATCCATTTCACTCTTCATGTGGATGGATTTTGTGGTTCAATTTAAAATAAAAACTAACTTAATAATCTGCACAAATCTTTGTGAGAGACATTCATTGTACCCACCGAGCCCTGGATCTTGATATACATTATAAACGGGTATCAGCACCAATTTGGAAGGTTCCCAAAGAGTTTCATTTCAAGTTTGCAATTTGATCATTTAGCACAACCTTTCAAGGTCCATAAAAATATCACAAATAAGAACTGTGTTTTATACATTACATATATGTGTGAGTACACGAGCAAACTTTCTACACCCGTAAAGTGAACTTAATTATAATAAAAACTGTTAATTAAAAAATTACATAAAAAGTAGGCTAAAGTATTAAAGTTCTGGAAAACAGCAGAGTATGTTGTAAGTGACACCATACTTTAATGGACCAATGGACAAATACAATGAAGTATTTTGGTGCATAAGCTTTTGACACTGCTGGATTAATCAGATGTGATTACTGCAGTGAATTTTAAAAAAATAAACACAAGGTCAGATTTCAGCTTCTATTGATAAAAGCTTGGCACAGACTTATGTTTTGTTCTGCAAGATTAGGAGAAAACACTCAAGACAAAAAATCATCCACAATTCAAACCCAGAAGAGGTTTGAAAATAAAAAGGCTGTCACTTGCTAAGGGGTAAAAAGGGAAGCAAGCAGGCAGGTTACCTGTCTATGATACAACCAGAGTTTTCATTGTATTTTTTGAGGAGGTGCGTGAATATTTCTGCTTATGTAATCCCAGGATGAACATCCAACATTGAGCAAAGGTCAGCAATGTAAGAGCAAACCGAGGTCAGGACCGGTAAGCTTAAAGCCAAGCAAAAATCTGTTTAATATTTGGATTCTATTTAGTTAGCAAAACCATATATTGGTCTTGATTTGTGTTTTGGGCCTACCAAATCATTGGGTCATGTGGTTTGACTTTCTCTGAAACTAAACTTTTCACTATTACTTGCCAGCATAATTCCCAAACTCCAAATATCTAAATTGTTCCTATATGTGCACCTCTTTACTCAACAGACAATCAGGATGCGCTTACCATAGTGACTCTGTTTAATGCTTGCTCGGTCTCTTGCAGGGTGCGCATGTATGTACTAAACTCCACCCTCAGTGCCTCCTGCCTGGCTTGGCATTGGGTGATTAACTTCTTGCTCATGGCGGCATCGCTTTCGGCGCGGTTAAACATAAAGGTCAGCTGTTCATTCTGGTCCTCTTCCTGTGTGATGGATTTCTTGTAGCTTTCAATCTCCGTGTCCATGACACGGAGCTCCTGCTGAGCCAGACTGAGGAGCAGAGATTAACAGAAGGTGGATAACAAACATTTGTATGAACAAAAAAAGTATAGAAAATAGAAATCAGGGCGTGGCAATTTATTTACAATCTAGGAGCCAACAAATGTTCCTGTATGCAATTATTGGGCAGGGGTTTAATGTACAGAGACATATGCATTTCCCACCCGTCTGGGCAAGCAATAGTTAACTCACGACCCCACATGTTACTCAGTAATTCTCCTCCCTGTATTCACTGCTAGCCTTCTCAATATGCTGGTCTCTAATCCTGCAGACATTGCTCTCAGTCACAGAAGCCTGCGCATAAGTCCTGACCCCCCCCCCCCCCCCCAAGGGGATTCATGGGGTTTATTATTGGCCGTTTGCTGTAAGCAGCATACATTGATCAGAATTTGGATCAGTGACTCTGTTAACTGCATCAGTGCTGCAAATCTTCTACTTGCCAGCACTCACCAGTGATTTTGGCTCATCAAGGCAACCGGATGCTAGGATTATGGTGAGCCCTGGTATAAAGGCTCTGACTATAAAATATGCTATCAATATACTGCAAGGGATTGGAGATTTAACCAGTTGTGCGCCACTGGATGAATTATGGGTGGGTTGCTGTGCACACCTCTTTCAGGCAAAGGCAGTATTGTTAAAAAAAAATTATCTAATAAGGTTACTTTACTCAGCATAACACACCTTATTTTCCGATCACAGCAAAGATCACAATTCAACATACAGGTTTTTTAAGAGCCAGCCATGATTTCAGGATAATATTTTATTACAATATAAAATTGTATTAACAGTTTGCTTACAAAGAAAACCTACGATTCTGGCTAATTTGACCCTGATGCATCAAAAAGAACAACTTTTAATAAGCCTCTAGGTTGAGACTGGAGCTACAGAAACAGTGGTTGGCAACCTCGGCTGTGGCTCTTTCCATATTTGTTGGGACTGGCACTAGTTTTGTAGCAGACACAAACTCTCTTCTTTTACTAAAGGAGCTTTGTATAGGGCAGTTCTAGTTATCTGCTTACAAACCTTGTCTATTATCAAGGAATGCCATCTGAAACTGTTCTGGATCAGATCCTGTTTCTGGTTTGGACCCTAGAGGCAAGCGACCCAACTTAAAGCGCCAACATTTTTCTTTTCCCAACTTGTACATAGTAGACATCCAGGGACATCTCAGCCACTGGGTTTCTGAACCAAGTAAATGGCGCACTGGTAGCAGATGTAAAGTACCTTAGAGCTTCCTGAATAGCAGCGTAGGCCTCGTCACGTCTTGTCATCCCAATCAGGCTGCTGTTCCACTGCTGCAATAGCTGTTTCTTCTCCAGCCCAATGGATTCTATTTCCATGTTGGCCTACAAATAATAGTAGAAATGAAGGCTACATTTGCTGTGGACGTGATGAAGATGTGTCTGTTATGTAGCCAAGTAAGTTCTGAAATGTCCTACCTCTGAAACGGCTTCACGAGATGCCTTTGTGTCTTCACGTTGTGCAGATATTTGAGCTTCATACAGTGAAATTTGTTCCCGCAGACGGTCAGCCTCTCGAGTCAGTCGATCCACAAACATATCCTAATGGATAGGATAGAATAGATATTTGATGTGTGGCCTACAAGGTTACTAATCCTCAAATGTAATGTAAGTTGTGAGGATGTGCAGCTCAAAAAACATAAAGTGATACACTCACATCTTGGAGGAAAGTCAAGATTACTAGATGATCCGTGTTGGTTCAAGGCATTAAGTGAATTTAGTAAATGCTGAAGTACCTGTTTTAGTTTCTCCACCTCGGCCTGCATTCTTTCAGCCTCTGCCTTATGCACAGTGCGTTTCATCACAGAGATATCTGAACGAACATCTTTGTTCATGTTCTCCATGTAAAAGAGACGCAAGGCCAAATTCTCCACTTCTGTCTGCATGAAGGATACTGTACAGGTGAGAATAAAGATTGACACGGAGTTCTAGATCAGCATATCTTGTAAAACAAGACGACTTAATATGGCTATTTATTTAGAGGTGTAAAACTATTCGACAATATGGTCTACACAATATAGACTGATCGATTCTGAAATGGATTCGGAAGGCGCATTATAGCCAAAGCGAACGTACTCCCGAAAATTGGCTACACTATATGCCGCAGTGGGCAGCCCCAGTCCCCAAGGAGGGCATAAATGTATTTAATTATAGGGGGTCTGGGGCCAGCAGAAAGCCCCAGACACCAAGAGGGACATACATTTAATTAATTATAGGGGTTTGCTAAGCCCACTGGTATTTATAAGATTGAAAAAGCATGGATTATATATATATATATATATATATATATATATATATATATATATCTTGGTATTGGCTATGTGATATCCAATATCAGCATGTAAGCGGATATGTCAGCAGGACTCTCTGCCCTCAAACATTTTCTGCTTGTAATAGAATCTCTGTTGAAATAGTCAATGTTGCCTAACCTTCTTTTTACTAGAAAAGGACAGCATTGCAAGGCATTGAATTTCTCCTATCAGGAGACGCTGTATTAAGCTTTAATGAAGGATAAGCTACCTTAAAAGTCTGTAGGTTCTTTAGCTATTAAACTTGTTTAAAGTGTAATAAATATTTAGTATGTATCTTTTGCATTTTAACATTATCAACAAACCTGATAATTGTGGGTGGTTATGGGTCTAAAAGTTAATATAGCGCAAGAGCTGTACAAAATGTAACTTTTTAGGTACACTGGCAACCAAGATGGGCAGGTTCAGTAGAAAGCTTATAAGAAGAATCTTAAATACTATGTCACATCCTAAAAACTGTTCACCATGTTTTTCTTTCGCACTGATTATAGATGACCAAGTTTTTAGAAAAGAGACTCAGATATTTGCAAGCTTCTTTAAAAAAAAAAAACAATAACTATGAGTCAGATCATCATATACATGCACACCAACAATGATTTTATTGTAGTATTTTTAGTAGAGATGATGAGGTCTCCTTAAACCAATAGTGGGCTCAGTTCAGATTGTGTGAGCTGAATGTTTTCAGCATTGAGGAGAGGGAGTGGCTAACCTTTCCTGCGCTCTTCGTCTGTGACCTGGTGTGTCTTTTTGTACAGATCCCTGATGGCTTCCAGTTCCTCTTCTTTTTGTCGTCGCAGCACAGAAACCCTAGTATGTTTGTCATGATGCTTTTCCAGGCCCATTTGGAGCCGAGCCAGCTCCTGCTGGATCCCATAAAGAATCCCACCAAGATCTTGACGCTGGCTCTTATTCTTCTTGAATGATGTATTCTGGAAATACAGAATCAAACATGACAGGGTTAGAAACATTTTATAATGAACTGTTTTCAGAAAGTTGTCATCCCGCTCCCCGCTTTCCCAAAAATAAAGTTTGCCCCACAATTTTAAAAGTGTTTGGAAAATTTACATCTCTAATGACACCGAACTGATCTACATAGACAAGAAGAAAATAAGGTTTTGCTGGCTAGAAAGGAGTAAAAGTGTTATATACGTTGGTTAACATCTCCTTTGTAAATATTCTTTCTGAGCTGGTGGAAGTGGTTGGAAATATTCTCATGAATTTTATAGTGGGAAATCCTTACGTACGTACCATTTCTCGCAGTTCCAGCTCCAAACTATGGATCTGTTTAGTGAGGTAGTTTTTCAGAGCTGTCTGGAACCTTGTCATGAGAGGCTGTCAAAAAGAAATGAAAAAAAAGTATGTAAGTAATGATTTTGCGGTTCTACCCTTTTTGATGCCCATCCGAAATTAACAGCCAATATACTACAGCCACAGTTTAAATAAACATAATGATTAAATGGTTGAGGACCGAGGAACCCAGTGACATTGCTTCACCTGTTCCTAAAAGTCTAGTTGAAGGAAAACGGATATTTCTTTTCTCCTTATGCCTCACACAGTTGCAACACAAACATTACTATTTTTTATAAATACTGTGCTTGTTTGGAGCTTAGCATTAGTTTGATGAAACAAAAGAGATATGTTAAGCAGCTATTCTTATATACATCAGGTTTTCTCATATTTGGCCCCAAGAATCCCATACAAGTTCAGGTTCTCAAGATGTCCCAAGAGGGTCATGGGTTGTCTTCAGGAGAAAAAAACAAACAAACACACTGACTAGATCACCAGTGCTATATAATTTTAGAGCCAATATTTTGCTGAGTACTGTATTATGAGTGGAAGGTTTTCATTTGTAGGAGACTCAGTGTTCTTACATGATCAGGATCTAGGACCACAAGCTCTGACTCCTCATCCTGTTCCTTTTCCTCGTGTGCGTCATCTTCCCCCTCCACACTGCTATCTTCTAGCTGCTGGCTGAACTGATGGAGGGCAGAGTATGGGGAAGAGGTGACAACTCCAGTCTCACCTGAATCAGAAACAACACTCAACACTAAGTGACGATAATGACAAGAGTTAGGAAATGGCAATGGGATATATTCAAGAGAAAGGGCACAACAGAGACAGCGTGCAGGAAAGGCATACCCATCATAATAAGCTACACAACATTCAAGTACTAATAAATAAGTATTAATCCCCCTTTAAATCGATGTTTATATATTGCTAATCTGAACTCTTTCAATCAGTGCTGCCTTTATACACACCAAGCGTATCGCAGTATGGAGGATTGATGGTCATTATGACATACACAGCAAACCAGGGAAATCTAATCCCCTGGGATGGATGGCAGCTCTTCCATCATCAAAAGCATGGCTTTACAATCGATCAGCCATACAGACTGCTCTACTTTGTTCCATCAGACTCATTTTAACATTAGCAGTTCAGGTAATAATTCCCTTTTGCCATAAACTAATATAACGGCTTGTACCCATCTTTCTCTCGCACAGAATTATGGTCTGCCTCACAAAGTGACTCTTTACTCTGATATACTTCTGATAAACAACACCACTACTTCTAATAGTTTGAACCTCTGAGGGAAACACACAGAGCAGCAGAAGAGATATATGCCTTCCCCTTTACATGTTTGCTATTAACGGTTCTTAAACCAACATTTGACAAGTTAATTACCGTATTTGCTCGATAATAAGACGACCCTGATTATAAGACGACCCCCCCAAACTTTGGATTTTCCATTAGGAAAAAAACTAAAAGCCTGAATATAAGACTACCCTATAGGAAAAAAGTTCAACTTGTATATATTCACATGTAAATTGCTTTTTTAATAAAAAATTATGATATCAAAAAATTTATTTCTAGTTTTTATTTCTTTTTATGTGCCAATGTTGCCTTTCTCTTTCCCTTGCCCCAATTTTTCTCTCTCTCCCCCCTCCCCTTGTCTGTCTCTTAACCCCCTCACTCCCCTTGTCTCTGTCTCTTAACCCCTTCCCTCCCCTTGTCTGTCTCTTAACCCCCTCACTCCCCTTGTCTCTGTCTCTTAACCCCTTCCCTCCCCTTGTCTGTCTCTTAACCCCCTCACTCCCCTTGTCTCTGTCTCTTAACCCCTTCCCTCCCCTTGTCTCTGTCTCTTAACCCCTCCCTCCCCTTGACTCTGTCTCTGCCCCCCTCCCTCCCCCCTGTCTCTCTGTCCCCCCTGTCCCCCTCCCTCCCTCCCCCTGTCTCTCTGCCCCCCTCCCTCACTTCCCCTTACCTTGATCCCTGGTGGCTAGTGGGGGCAGCCGGGGGATGTCTGCAGGATACTTGCAGACATCCTCCATGCTGCCCGACACGGCAGTCTATTATGACGGACAGCTGTCCGTCATAATAGTCTGCCGTGTCGGGCAGCATGGAGGATGTCTGCACGTATCGTGCAGACAACCCCCAGCTGTCCGCTTTTCCCTGGTGGCTAGTGGGGTAGCAGAGGATGTCTGCGCGACAGACTCCCCTGCTGCCGCCCGGCACGCTCGCCGGGACTTCTGTGACGAAAGCGGAAGTACCCGGCTTCTTCACAGAAGCCCCGGCGGTCGTGCCGGGCGGAAGCAGGGGAGTCTGCGCTCATGGCGCAGACATCCCTTGCTGCTAGAGAGGGGGATCCAGGTCCCCTGCAGCTCTGCTGGGGACCTGGATCCATGTATTATAATCTGACCTCAATTTGAGGTCAGATTATAAGAAGACCTCGATTATAAGACGAGGGGTAGTTTTCAGATTTTTTTTTCTGAAAAAAACCTCGTCTTATAATCGAGCAAATACGGTAAGTAGGTTTGGTTCCACGTCACTTTGGAAAATATAATGAGTAATGCAAGCAGATCAGACTTCGTGCCCTCATCAATAAAAAATAATTTTGTGCAGGTCTTTGTGAGATTTCTACCTCCAATTTCATGTGTGGTATAAAGAAAACACAAGCTATTTATTAGTATTCCTTGGGTTACATGCAATGTGTTGGTGGCACTGCCCTTTTATCTCTGCAGCAGACCAACACTGATTCTTAGTACATACTGCCTAATATCAGTGTCACACACAACTAGCCCGTCCATACCTGACTCTGCCAGCTGATCCATGCTCCGAGACATTATAGATCTCTGGCTACTAGCCCCAGAAGAGTTTTGGAGAACACTTTGACTACTAGTGATCACTGGCTGCTCCATATCAGATACTTGGGGTATGACTGGCTCATTAGTGATCGCCTGGGCTGAGATGTCATCTTTCGGAGCCTGCTAAAAAGAGGAAAATTAATCAACAGAGAAATATGATTAACATTACCTTTAGTGGACTTTATTACTCGTTTATTTACTGAAGAATCTACTTGCAGATGTTGTTTCCCATTTCATAATCAATTATTTAGAAGTTAAGTTTTTTTTTGCTAAAGTTGTTAAAAAAAAAATGAATCATGTAAGCAGTCTTGATATTTGCATCATGTGCATTGGGCATTTGTATACATCCCAATGAAAGCCCTTTAATTTTCTCCCATAAAATTCTCTCACCTCCTCTATCACATTCCCATCTGGTGAGACAGTCCCTGATAGAGTGGGCTGATTCACTGGTGATTTGGGATGTCCATCAACTTCTTCTTCATTTCCTTCCCCCCTTCCAGTTTCCTAAATAATAACAAAACATGAATATTATTTGCTGATCACTTTATGAGTAATTTTCACAAACAATACTATACCTATTAATAGGAATTGTGTTTAAAGACACTTTGATAATACTTGTACTGCAGCCACCTGCCATTCTTTCCAACGCAGTCTGTGCTACACCTACAAGGTTATGTGAATAATTTGCTTATCAAGCAGACCAAGTGATGATCACACAAAGGAGCAGAGCTATAAATTAATTGAATTACATATCTTGTTGTGTTTTGATATATTCATTGAGTACAACTTGCTTAGTGCAGTTTATAGACCATTTTATGGGTTTAGTTTTCATGTGATCTGATCGTTCTAACATTTGTTTAGATGACAAATTACTTTAAATGATCAAACTTATAATATACAGAGAAAGAGCAAAAAGGCTGACAAACCACACAAAAAAAACATTATTGGAGAGTATGCATATATTTTTTTTTTTGTTACAGGAATTACAAAGGGCAGCAGACGTGGTAAGAGGAGATCCAAGAGAAAGGCATATAACCTTTCACAAGAAATATGAATAGAGTATTCACCAATATCAAATACTGCACAGTATAGGTCAACAAGGAACCACCATGGGTTCTGCAGCAACGCAAGCTATTTTAGATGAAGACTCAAAGAGTGTAGATTAAGATGAGGTAGAGGATTTGGAAGGATGTTCTGTAACTGCAAAAATAACACTGCAAAATAACTTTAATAGAGTAAGGAGACAAAGGAAAGGTTGTATGTTTTTACTCTGTCAACCTAAACAGTACAAATACATGACTGCAGAGAATAAAAATGACAGAAATGGTTTATGCATTGTGTTAGCAGAATTAATGTCAGTAGATAAGAACCATTTAGCCCATCTAGTCTGCATAAAATTAGAGAAATATATGGATGTATATGTTCGAATCCTTAAAAGCCTTTGGATTTACCGACTTTTTCCTGAAGGCTGTTGGAGCTCTCTATAGTACCCCAACCACTAGAGCAGTGGGACAAAACATACTTGCAGACTGGTTCCAATTGAACAACAGGACGCGGCAGGGATGCCCCTTATCACCGTTACTGTACATAAGCTTTGGAAACCGTGGCACTAAAAATAAGAGTGTGTGATAAAATAAGAGGCTTTCCCGTTGCCCAAGAGGAACACAAGTTCTGCATGTATGCAGACGATATTATGATGACACTATGTGATCCAACAAACTCCCCACCAGCTCTTTTAGAACTTATGGCGGATTGCTCAAACATAGATAACTATAAACTAAATGTAAATAAATCTAGGATAATGCCTATTAAAGCCTACCAAGCGACGTGTAAAATACTAAAAAATAAATATGAATTTATATGGTCTGAAAAATAAATGATATATCTGGGTATTATAATTACACCAAAAACTGAATACATATTGAGCAGTAGTCTAATGGCCTTGTTGAGGGAAATAAACTTCACCCTGAAATGGGGAAAAAATATGATCTTGTCCTGGGTCGGTAGGATAAATGTAATAAAATCATACATACTGCCTAAATGGTTATACATCTTTCAACATCTCCCATTGGAAATCCCAGACAGCTGGCTAGATATGATCCAGTCAATCCTTAGTAGGTTCATTTGGCTCAACAAGAAACCTAGAATTGCAATAAAGCGTATGTCACTCCCTCCCAGTGAAGGTGGCCTGGGCTTCCCTATTATTAAGGAGTTTTATCAAGCTAATGTGATCCGTCATATATACCTTCTTCAGACACCAGGGATTAAAGACGAAACGTGGTATCTGTTGGAAAAAAAAGTCTCTGGTAATGGGGGACCCAAGTCTAATTATTTAGAACACTCGAGGGGATAATTATAATAAACCAGAGATAGAGAATTATGTACTAAAGAATCTGATGTCGGCATGGGAGCAAATCAAGAAAAAGCTGGGAATTAATAGACAAATTATTGAGTCCCTGAAACTGGACATCATAGAAGCAAATGTACAGTATCTATCTCTGAAAAGATGGGAGGAAAATGGTATAGACACTATTAGATGCTTATTATCAGATACAAAAGTGAAAACGTTTCCTGCACTAAGCCAAGAATATAACATACCATCGGGGGAAATTTTTACTTATCTCCGGGTAAAGCATTTTTTAGAATCAACTCTATACAAGGGATATAAGGCAGATCCTCCACGCACTCAGAGAAATCTTTGACTAGAAAATCGTTAAACAAGTCATGACAAAATCGAACAAATTGCTGAAATTGAAACAGAGCAAAAATAGTTTAGCGAGGGATAAATGGTCAAAATTATTAGATACTGAGATAACACAAGATGCCTGGGTGACCCCATGGAGAGCTCTAAATGATTCAATCCACTCTGTTTCCATTTTAGAAAATCAATTTAAGATAATACATTTTTGGTATTTAGTCCCCACAAGACTAATTCAATTCTCAGCAGTAAATTGTAACACATGCTGGAGATGTGAGAGGTTAAGTGGGAGACTATTTACATATATGGTGGAGATGCAAGGAGATTAGGGAATTATGGAGGACAGTTTTTGCTAAATTAGCCAGGTGGGGGGAAATAAAGATGGAGAGGAGCCCATTAATAGCATTACTACATCTGTATTGGCCAAGTATGACCAAGATTCAGTCCCTTCTGGCCTTGCATATTGTTATGGCTACGAAGGTAAATATTGCAAAGAACTGGGGTAGGGCCGGCCCATCCTACTGGTGGCAGGTCCTATTTCAGTTACATATGGAACAAGGTTTAGGATGGAAAAATACCAAAATGTACAGGAAAGCTAAAATGGCCAAAGAATGTATAGAAGTGATTGAGACCGATATAGAATAAATCTATACAGAATGGCGAGTATCTCCCCCCCCCCCCTTTTTTTTCACTACCTCTCTCTACCCTCTCCCCCTGTGGTGCACGTTGAAGTATTGTTATGTCCTGTCTGTTTTGTAATCGTATAAGGATTGAACTCAGGTACTTAAATGTGATGAATTTAACTGTAATCAAATTAATAAGTGTTCTTTTTATACTTGATAAAAGAAAATAAATAATTAAAAATATATATGTTTTAAATGTGTTTCGTGAAATTACCAAATTAACTACATTTCAATGGGAAATGTGTCATTTGAATATGAAGCCACAAGGTGATTACATCAGCAGAAGATACCACACATATATTTAAAACATCTCATAGTTTCCAACATTTGAAAAAAGGTATGTTTCCAGGGACACTTGGCAGCACAGCTATCAATTACTGTAACATTGGCCACACCTAGGGTTGCCAGCTTTTCTTCAAAAAAATACCGGCCTAGGTACTGTCTCCATAGACTTGACATTGGCCTGATGCCAATTTTTTACCGGCCTGCCGGTAAAATACCGGCCAGGTGACAACACTAGCCACACCTACTCCCCAAAGCTTCAACCCCACATAGTATAATCCAGCTCCACCTAGTGATTATGGTGCAGATTAGATCACTAATTTCAAATGATCACTGCACATAATGCCTTTTGAGACCTAATGATGAGTTAATGTGTTCACACATTGACTCTGCCTCTAATTCACTCCCTGTGCTTCACATACTTATAGTGAAGCACAGAGAGTGACCTGCAAGTGAAAAATAAATAAACATTTCTTTTTGCAATTTTAAAGCTCTTTTTAGTAAATAAAGTTATTGTAATATATTAATTACGGCTAAGAATCACAGAATGGGCATGCAGGGTTTATGTCTTTGACTAGCAACATCGCACTGGTCAGAGTTTTTTTTTTTTTGCACCAAGCTTGCACTCACATGTCTAGATAGAGCACTCAGACTGCACACACAGGATTTGCCTAGACCCCAGATTTCACCTACAGGTCTTGCCAGAGCACTTAGACTGCACTCACAGGTCGAGCTGGAGCACTCAGACTGCACACAAAGGATTTCCCTAAACCCCAGATTGCAGCCACAGGTCTTGCCAGAGCACCCAGCTTGCACTTATAGGTCTTGCCACATCACCTAGATTGCATATAGCACCAAGACTACAGCCACAGATCTTGTGAGAGCACCAACATTGCATGAGATTTTCCATATCAAAAATAGAGACTATACAACTACTAAATTGTGTGGCCTCTTGTAAAATGACAGACACGGCTGGCGTTAGGTTTTCAGGGTTTTTATATTTTGATCTACACCCTAGTTTAGGTGTAGATAAAATAAACAACATGTGGAAACACAGCATTGCAAGTATAGATCAAATGAATAAGACAAATCATGTATTTACAGGTACAAATTAAATAAATAGCACATGAAAACATAGCATTGCAGTTATAAAGCAACTGAATAACACACAAACCCAGCCAACAAAGCTCAAACTTGCTGGGACTGTCCCAGCAAAAACTGGACCGTTGGCATCGAGGACATCTATTTCTCTTATTGCATATGCTTGCAATTCTGCTAATACAATGCATAGATCCTTTCTATAATTTTGTATTCTCTATATTCACAGTATAAGCTGTGGTTAGGTTGTCCCCTAAATTCAAAATGTTATATTAGGTCAAATGAAGAGGAGAGAATTAGAAGAAAATGCCTCAAAACTATATACAACAAGGTGTGGTGGCAAATAGTATGTTTTAGTGTAAAAGGAAAGAAGGAATAAGTGTAGCTAGGATGTTTTGATAGAAGTAATAAGGGAAGCAAACAATAAGGGAAGCAAGAGTTTATAGTGTCTGCTTTGATTTTAACATGGTCAGTAAATAAGGTACCAATCTGTTGTATATGTCAAAGTATTACTTATCTTGGAGAAACATCGGGCATTATGAAAGACAAAAGTAGCACTGGAGCAATCACCATGGAAACTAATGGAATGTTACTGCTGATTGCCCCACTTTAAGAACTGACAGTGCTCTTCACATATTTCCTAGTATGAAAATACTGGATAAGGACAGCTCAGCATTCACTTTGCCAAAAGATAAGAATCAGTACAAGCTTTCAGCCTTGTAACATGTAAGCTTGCTTACTTACCGCATGATCGGATGTCTGGAACTCCCCTTGTTCCACTTCAGATCTAGGACTAAATACATTTTACACAATTAATTTAGTTTATCAATATATATATATATATATATATATATATATATATATATATATATATATATATAGACACAGCATAAACTTTTAATATGATATGTCATTATAAGCATTTTATCAGGTCTACATATACCGTATTTGCTCGATTATAAGACGACCCTGATTATAAGACGACCCCCCAAACTTTGGATATTCCTTAAGGAAAAAAACTAAAAGCCTGAATATAAGACTACCCTATAGGAAAAAAGTTAAACTTGTATATATTCACATGTAAATTGCTTTTTTAATAAAAAATTATGATATCAAAAAATGTATTTCTAGTTTTTATTTCTTTTTATGTGCCAATGCTGCCTTTCTCTTTCCCTTGCCCCCATTTTTCTCCTCTCCCCCCTCCCCTTGCCTGTCTCTTAACCCCCTCACTCCCCTTCTCTCTGTCTCTTAACCCCTTCCCTCCCCTTGTCTCTGTCTCTTAACCCCTTCCCTCCCCTTGTCTGTCTCTTAACCCCTTCCCTCCCCTTGTCTCTGTCTCTTAACCCCTTCCCTCCCCTTGTCTGTCTCTTAACCCCTTCCCTCCCCTTGTCTCTGTCTCTTAACCCCCTCCCTCCCCTTGACTCTGTCTCTGCCCCCTCCCTGCCCCCTGTCTCTCTGTCCCCCTCCCTCCCTCCCTCCCTCCCTCCCTCCCTCCCCCTGTCTCTCTGTCCCCCTCCCTCCCTCCCCCTGTCTCTCTGTCCCCCTCCCTCCCTCCCCCTGTCTCTCTGCCCCCCTCCCTCCCTCCCTCCCTCCCCCTGTCTCTCTGCCCCCCCTCCCTCCCTCCCTTCCCCTTACCTTGATCCCTGGTGGCTAGTGGGGGCAGCTGTCCGTCATAATAGTCTGCCGTGTCGGGCAGCATGGAGGATATCTGCACGTATCGTGCAGACATCCCCCAGCTGCCCGAATGTCCCTGGTGCCTAGTGGGGCAGCAGAGGAAGTCTGCTCGATGAGCGCAGACCTCCCCTGCTGCCGCCCGGCACGCTCGCCGGGACTTCTGTGACGAAAGCGGAAGTATCCGGCTTCTTCACAGAAGCCCCAGCGGTCGTGCCGGGCGGAAGCAGGGGAGTCTGCGCTCGTTGCGCAGACTTCCCCTGCTGCTAGAGAGGGGGATCCAGGTCCCCTGCAGCTCTGCTGGGGACCTGGATCCATGTCTTATAATCTGACCTCAATTTGAGGTCAGATTATAAGAGACCTCGATTATAAGACGAGGGGGATTTTTCAGAGCATTTGCTCTGAAAAAAACCTCGTCTTATAATCGAGCAAATACGGTATATATCAATTAGGTGTTCTCATCTCATTCTCTCCTCATGGCAGATATATTTTTTTTCTAATTTTCTGGCATAGTCTCTGACTGGGGTTCTTGGAGGGGCCAAACACCTCCCTGTAGATTATGGACCCTGGCTTATGTACCATAACTCTATACGTTAATATTGTTAGTTAGTTATATTCTGTTAGTGTATTGGTTTATGTGTAACGTTTAATTCTGTGAGTAGACCACTCTGAAGGTTTATAATGTGACAGTGACTCCAATAGTTTACTCCAACATCCATTGTTCTGTATTAACTGGATTAACTGGTAAACTGATTATGTTGTGTACATTACTGTGTGTATTGTAATTAGGTCTACTCACTCTGTTAATTCCTATTTGGTTTGCAGTCTGAATGTCTAATGTTTTCCTAGCCCCAGTTAGTTGGAGAACTGTGTTTAGTTCCATCCCCCCCCCCCCACACACACACACACACACATTGATTGTATACTAATGTCTGTGATGTCATGTGTATGTCTTTTTATATAAGTCTGTGTTGTTACACAAATAAAGGAGTTGTTCATTCTTGCTGTACCTAACTGCTAGATGTCCTGTCTATTTGGGTACAAAGAACAAGGGTCCAGAAAAGACTTGCTGGGTGAATGCTGAGCTGTAAGTGGGGGCTAAGGAGGTGATTTCCCACAACGGACAGAGGGTCTACTTCGTCCGGTAGACGGTCCGTTACAGTCTCTTTTGGTTGTGGCCCTATGTTATTCTGCATTATAATTTTCTAAATTACAGTGCCTAATAAAATGCGTATGATATTACATATATTCATGGTTTATGCTGTGTTTATAGCCATCATTAAAGGATAATAACACATAAATAATATTCAGATACCAATTTCCTTACATATTCAACATTAGATGTATTTAAGTCTGGTGCATGCATGCAGTATAGTGGTACAATTTCTGATGCTGTGCCAAGCTAAATAGAAGCAATTTTAAGTAACATGATTGAAATTGTTCTTAAGGAAGTGATATGATTGGAACTTGAGAAGTTCTTTACAAGCCCCTTCTCTAGGGTTGCCACCTGGCCGGTATTTTACCGGCAGGCCGGTAAAAACTTTGCTTGATCCCAAAGTTAGGTCTATGGAGGCAGGGCCAAGGCCGGTATTTTTTTGAAGAAAAGGTAGTCCCCTACCCTTCTCTCTGCCAGTGTTTGAACATATGGCCTCATGCAAACACTAGACATTAGAGGTTTTCACTGAATACAATCAGGGATTCGGCCCCATAGCAGAGTTGGGGTAGAGAAGATGAGGATTCAAAATAAACCCTAAATAGAAATGTACGAAGAAGAAACTTGAAAGAAGAGACAGGAGCACATGAGTAATAACTAGAAAAAACAGGAACTGAGCGTATAGCCTTTTTTCACAAGAGTACAGACAATTGAACACAGCAAAGAAAATGGCCAGGAATGAGCCAGGCTCAAATGATTCAGAGGGAAATGAAGTAGAATGTAGAAGTAGAAGTGGTGGTCAACAAGGTGAACTGAGGAAAAAGCCAAAGAAGGTAGGGGCAAAAACATCCAGTTAGTTAGTTATCGATCCAGGATAGAAGACAATAATATTCTGACAATAAGGCTAACAAGATACAACAGCTCAAGGGAAGATACTATGGGCAGAGTATGATTCTATAACACTAACACAGCTAAATTCACTGTATGGGGCTAAACGACAACTACACGTGATGATATCATTTGTCAGTGTCATACCATGCTATGCCATAATCTGAATAATGTGTGAGACAAGCCCTGAATTCAAAGCACCCAGGAGATTGAATAGCTCTGAGGGATTCCAGGGTACTTCTTCAGAGGCATCTGTCTGCACTGCACAGGTGTGTGCTTTGGTCAGTCTATCTACCCTTGACAGAAGATGCGTCGGTCAGTCTGTCTGCACTGCACAGGTGTGTGTGTTGGTCAGTCTATCCTGCACAGCACATGCATTGGTCAGTCTGTCTGTTCCGCACAGTGTATGTGTTGGTCAGTCTGTATGCACAGCCCAGCAACTAGTACAAAATTGATTATGGTTAGTCTGTTTGCACATTATAGTGCACTGGATGGACCACAATTGTCATAACAAGTGTATGTGAAGCTCAATCTTTCTTCACACCATTGCATGTGTGATGGTCGGTCGGTCTGTAGTATATGCCCCAATTCTCTTACACTCCAACCCTGGATACAATCACTATTTTGTTCAGAAAAACCCAGAAACACTTACAGGATAAATGTTTCAATTAATCACAAGGTGTACATATTGGAATAACTGGATATATTTCGTGTAACGGGTAAAACTAACGAACAAAGTGTTACCACTATGCTGGTGTATATACTGGTGTTGGCTAACATTTGTCACTCCAGTTGTCGTGGATTAGCAGCAATGCTCAGAGACATGACCACATGGGAAATTTGGTTTACAGCATCTAAAATGCCAAACTGCGAACGGGATAAATTATAGAAGGACCGAATTGTTATGCAATGTATTTTAGCTTGAGAGAAAGGGAATCTGTAAGAATTTAGAATTTACATTGACGAAAAAGCCAATACTCACCTTTCTGTATCAGACATGTTTCCGTTGCTAAGCAACACTGTCAACTTCCGGAAGTGAATGTTGCTTTACGAACGTACCAACTCCGAGAGCTCGAGAGGGGTGCTGTACTACAATGAAGGACAATAACCCACGCTTCCTGGACATAAACACGGTACATATTACTAAACAATGTACAATTATATTGACGATGTGATGCGATCACCAACTTGGATGCTAGTCAAATGACCATCATTTTTAGAATGTAAGCAAGGTCTCCCTCTAGAGAGATAATATTTCCCAAGGGAGCCCGTAAATCCCTCGTGGGCTGCAGTCAGCTGTCATTCGTGGATAAAGAGAAATAAGAGAACAGTGTTATTTGGGCACAGCATGCCTCACAAGCCATCATCTCATAAGGCTAGACATGTAATTTCGGTAAATGGGGAATTTGCACACATTACTCTGTAGGCACTGGAGACACAGTCCAAATAGCTCCTATGCATAGGGAAACTTGCAGGCATGGCTCTTTTTGAATGTGGAATTTTCAGTGCACCAAGCATTCTATAAACAAGCTTAGCTCACTGTGTATAATAAGGTATTCAGTGCTCAATAGGGGATATTTAATGCACTGATCATTATCTATAGGCTAGTTGTTATGCGCAGAACATTTTGGATGTTTTGGGATGTTTCCGTGCGTGGCAGTGAAGGGGTTACCCGGATCCGCCCCGCCCGCTCAGCTCATTCTGCACACGCTTGGTTCAGGCCGGACGGGACAGTAAGCTGTGTACACTGGGCTGTGCTCGGGAGAGTGGCACCGGAGGGACCGGCAGGTAGGAAAGAGAAATGGTTATGGCTACACTGACTGGCCCTCATTGTGTGTACGGTCTGGGTCCTATAGGGCCAACCATTACTCTCTACAAAGGCTGGTACCCATGCATGGCACACAGCATGTACTTCCAGACTAAACAGCCTCACCCTATACTTATTGCTATAATGCCAATATAGCAGTGCTGGCTAAGCTTTGCTACTCCAGCTGTTGTTTACTACTATTTACATGATGCTCAGCCAATTACATGGCTAAACCTAATGGGAACTGTAGTCCACGATTGATGGAGTGACTACATTATTAGCCATTTCTGATAATACTCTAACAAGTCATGTCTGGCGAACTGTTTTTATGACGATATTAATGATATAGGATCATCGGAATTATTATTTTTTTGGGAAAAGTATTATTTAGGTGTCAAATTATGCTAGATGATAGAATTATGAACCTCAAACACTATTTTTTTTGTATCCATAATTACTCCATTACACCAGTTAGATGCCAACTTTGTACTTATATTATTTATTTTTAGGTATTTTTGATCATCATTTGATAAATAGGAAGTTGCTTAATCTAATAAATTACTTTTTTTCTTCTTTTTTTTTGTATTACTGTATTGCTCTAAATATATTACCCTGTTTTATTATATTAAGATGCAGATGAGTGATCTAAAATATAAAGTGACCAGTCTCTCTCTTACAGGATCATATGTCACCCACCTCCCACTTTGTACCATAGTACCTCTCCTCACTCTGTACAGTCTGTTCTTTCTAACACTGTTCTTAGCAATGCATTAAGTCTGTCCCCTGTATAGCTTCTCTTCTATGGGATCACTTATGGGCCTACGGCCATGTTTTTTTATAGGGCAGTTTCTTGTCCTACATCCGAGTGCAGTCTGTCTGACATAGGGTTGATCTTTGCCCTGCATCACATCTGTCTTCTTTAGGACTGATCTTCATATTGCGTCCAGTCTGTCTTTTAGAGGAAAGTCTTTCCATCTGAGCCCAGTTACATGACCATTCCCAACCTTAGACAGTGAATTGATACTTACACCATTGTCTGCTTACCTAATTAATAACCTTCTATGACTACCCATTCTAGTTTTTATATAGTAGTGTTTTGCAATGTATAGTCTATTTTTAAAGTTTTATATAATTTTTTTTTACAGTGAAATAGAATTTTCGCCTTAAGGAACAACTGCTAACACCTATAGTCTCAGTAAAAACATAAAATAGAATACGTTGACAAATAATTATTTGGATCTCTAATATTCCATATTTCTACTTGCAGTAAAATCCTCATACATTGTGTGGTTCTTAGCCTTGCCTTATGTTCAGGATGCTTAAACCGCTTCACTTTAACTGCTACCATTTCTGCTGGTAAACTATTACATGCACCCACAAGCTTTTTAGTTATGTTATTTGATATTGGTCCTGTTTTCAGTCCTTAGTGACTGGAGATTTGCAGGCCCCTTTTAGTACTAGTCAACTTATGTCACACAAAGTGTTAGGACTTAACTTTGAAGCATCATGGGAAATATCCGGCGTGACATGGGTTAACCATCACTGCCCTACAACTTAGCCAGTAATACAGATGCTTCTATTATTGCCTCAAACTGCTCTTTGTAATGTTACCCCTCTGCTGGCTTGCTTCCCACTCCCGTCTGCCTTGGATATCTTACTCTGGATTTGTAGGATGCTACTGGGATGAAGCCAAAGGAATCTAAACATGTGATAGCCACATGGGAAGGGAACCACAGCTCATGCTGCAGAGACAATTTTCACAATAAAAGTCTGACCTCTACCTAATACAGTAGAGGCATCGCTTGAGAGGAATGGTTGCACCCCTCCATTTGGTGGAAAGATGCACTTTTCAGCACCTTCAGCCACCATCAGAACTTGTGAGACCACTTACTTACCAAATAGTCTGGGCCCCTACCACCCCAGTCCTTTTCCCCTTTTGTTATGCTCCAGCACCCACATTGCACACCCAGGACTTCCCAAGCCAGCACCCACTTTGCCTCCACAGGACATGCCCCATCACCCACATTTCACACACAAGACATGCCCTGGCACCCACATTTCACCCCCAGGACATGCCTCATGACCACATTACAAACCCAGGGCTTACACCAGGACATGCCCCATCACCATATTGCACACTCAGGACTTACCCCAGTACCCCAGGTTATGCCCCAACACCCAGTTTGCACACCCAGGACTTGCCTCATCACTACACTGCACTCCCAGGACATGCCACATTGCACACCCAGGACTGCCCCATCACTGCATTCCACTCCCAGGACTTACTCAGCCAGCACCCATAGCTCCCTGGTGTCTAGTGGCAGGCAGTGTTGTGTTCGCGTGCTGCCGATCACACTCCCCACGTGGTCTGAAGTTTGAGTGCTGGCAGGTCACGTGACCACCTTCACTCTGACCTCAGAACATGTGGGAGAGGCAGCGAACAGAATCGATGCCTGCTCACCAGCAGAGGGCAAGTGATTTTTTATTTTATTTTATAAGGGGGCCTAGAGCAGGCCCACAGGGGCCACTGGACCTGTGATAAGTGTTTCGCCTGTCACCCCCTGATGGTGGTTGACCAATTGACGAGTTACATTAAAGGTAAAAACTGTCAATAAAAAAATGAAGTTATGTTTAAGTGAAAAATCACATGTAGACATTTTAATTAGAAATGTTTTAATGAAAGAATAAAAATAAAGTATGTTATTGAGCCTTCCTACCTTCATATAGCTCTATCAAGGGGTGGGCATGTTGTTTAAAATCTTGGTCAGATAAAAGAAGATCTCACCTAAGATGTCCCCCATCCCTGATAGAGATATACAAGGTGAGCTGATTCAATAAGGAATCAATCTTTATTGAGTCAATTATCTGTATTCTTAAACAATTTCTGTTTAAAATGTCTACATTTGATGCAATCTTCCAGTTAAAAATATTTATTTTACATATTTATTTATTTATTACACTTTATTTTTTGCCAACAGTTGTTATTTTAGCAAGTACTAATGAAGACTGACAAAAATTGTTATAAATATTTAACATGGACTGTAATAATTTAACTCTATGACAACTGGCAGACCCCACTTAGCAATCCTCCAGTGACTGCGTTGAAGTATCTTGCAAATGTTACAGGATTAACAGTTTGGATGCCAAGTGACTCCATCTTATGTGATAGCAGGCCCGGCCTTGCTGCCATGATTATTGGAGATATAAGGGGCTGAACCAGGGACCGTGGTTGTTGGGATAGACTTGCTAGACCAGAAGGTTCACTGGTTGAACTATGTTTCTATGCAAATATAGGGAGGATTCAGTAAACAAAACAAAAAAGCTATATAGTTAAAAATCCTAAAAGTAGGAATGTAAACACTCAAACATGCTGGTATTGCAATATATGTTCAGAATGTGTCTAGGGTTTCCCATTATAATTATCTTTAGCTATGCTTGGTACACACGTGTTTGTTAAACATTGATAGAATATGTAGGGACACTAGCTAAGCACAGTTATTCATTCCACGAGGCGTCCACCGTGTGGTGTACTAATGCGTTATTGGATTATGTACAGTGAGCACAGATGGGCCAGTAATTGTGACCACCTGTGCTAAAGCAGGGAAATATTGAAGGAAGACCCACAAGGAAACCTGATTTAAGAGGTTAATTCACTTTACACACAAAAAAGTTATGTAGTTATTTTCAAGTCTGAGGCACTGAAATCTTTGATTTTCTCCCTTAATGTGTAATACTTGTACTGTTTCTTTAAATCCATTCACTAGTAGATCATGAAATATCCAAACCTGACACTCAGGCTTAAATGTAAACAATATAGTTAGTTTTGTTTATACACAACAGACTAATAGATTCATACACCTTAAAGGACCAGCAGCATGACATAAACTGTAAGGATTGTTATTAATCTGCCTTTAATTAGCTGTTTTGGAAATAGAGGCGGAACATTCATACAAGTTAATTGGTGCATACATCAGCATGTAATAGACATGACCCACATAACAAAATAGTTTTCTGTACATCAATAACAGAGCCTATGTTTAAGTGACTAAAGTATAAGGTGTATTTCAATTTGTTAGGTCACAATAAAGGTCACTTATACAGCCTTTTAGGATCATGCTGAAGCTATAGGTCCCCATCAGAGGGTGGACGAAGGAGACCTATTTTAAAGGACCAATAATACCTTGGTATAACTAGTGATTATATAAAAGATCATTATATTTCTTTTTTTCAGTGTTTTAATCAATTTACACTTGACCCTCCTCCTTCTGGGGAATGATCCTCCATAATGTATACAACTCTATTTAAAAAAAAATAGGCATCCCCAGCATCTTCCAGTAGCCAATCAAAGGGCTCACATGAAGATGATGGGGATACCAATGCACATGTGTAATGTCCACTTTGCATACATGCAAACTAGGAGTTGCTATGCTAATCTATGGCAAGGCACCAAACCAGCATACATTCTCACTAGAGGGTCTACTCAGTATAGCCTGATTTGTCCAGAATTTTACTCTGGTATCGGACTCTAGCCAAAATTCAAGAATCTACGGAATGTGGCTACTCCACAAACCGAAGCATCAAAGGCGTTCAGGTCGGTAGTTTTTCGCCATGAAAACCATAGGTTTATATTTACACAATATGCCCCGAAAACATGCTCCTGATTCGGCGATGATAGTCACATTTTGTGAATTTCTATTCTCCTTCACTGAGAAGGGGAATGTTTTTAAATGAAAATGTTTAAAAAAATAAAATAAAATGGCCTCCCTCGTCGGGGGCCAATGAATTGCCTCTAGCCCCTTCAAAAAAATACCCCTGCCTTTTATTAAAATAATTAATAAACACGGCTGGGAACCAGCAAAATGGTTGACAAATGCCTCTTAACCCTCCCCCTTGGTCTGGGTGCTGGGAAAATGCCCCCATTAAAAATGATTAACCCCTTTCTGGGTGCTGCCCAAAGATCCCTAGACTCGATCAACAAAAATGACATTAATTCCCTACCTTCCCATTTTACCTCCACCTTGCCCAGGAAAGAGGAGACATGTCACCTATTTAGGGGCCCTAGGGGGGGCTATTTATATAGACACATCATATCATATTGGGTAGCTCGCAGTTTGGTTCCTGATGTACCATGATGTTTCGGGGCTGAAGATCAGCTCATATTGAATAGACCCTTAGGAGTGCTTCTCTATGGCAAGACAATAAAACATCACACATGCCCATTAAGTTCCCCAATATCTTCAATGGAGGAATTGGTTGTCAAGCACTGAGCTTGTGTTCTCATTACCCCTAGAAATGTGTGGTTTTGTTTGAATACAGTTTATTTGAACTGTTTTCAACTGCTTTTGTATCAAACAGCTTTCAAAAAATTGCTTTTCAGCAGCTTTCAAAAAATTAAAAAAACATTTGCAGCCACAACATGCAGCCCACTTAAGAAAAAAAAACTTGAATGTCCCAGCAGTAGTCTCTGCCTAACAGAGATATGATCGAATCGAGATCCTAATGGATGTATGGAGATAATGTATTCACATTTTTTGTAACAGAACAAAATAATATTTATTTTCTGTTTTATTGAAATAATCCAGACTTCACACATGTGAGATGTTATGTTGTCATCTGTTTCTGTGTAATGTTTTTAATGTGTGAATTAGTGTGTTAAGTGTGTTATAGAGTATTTAGCTATTAACAAAACAGCTGAAATCTTCGGAAAGTAAATGAAGCATGCTGTGGCACATGGATGGGTTTAATATAGAGTGTAACATGACAATAATCCAAACAGGTTTTTATGCTTCAAGGAATGGTTTGATTAGGCTGCTTTAGTAAAAATGACCCACATCCTTTTTGGATGAAAAGTTGACTTTAAATTAGCATCTCCTGCCTGATACCCATGAGCACTTTTACACTTGGCTTTAGCTGGTTGCAGTCTGGATTAGTGTTTTATTACTCCTTCTATTGAGTAGCTGCTAGTTTTGTTATGTGCTGTGTCAACAGTAGTTAGATTTGCTGATTTATCTTTAGAGTTGTTTTGTCAGAGATTCAGGAAGGGGTTAGTTCTTGAAGGAAATGGATGTTTCCTTCACCACATCAAGCTGGTCAGCCTTTATGGTTGCCCTGCCAACAAGATATCTAATGTAAGGCAGGAAAGTAATTAAACTTCAACACAACACAATGGCCTACCCAGAGTTCTCATCTCATTTTTGAATCTCAAACTCCACCTCTCCAGTAATGCTGTGTACTGCAAACAGCAAAAGAGGTTGAGTTGTATACGTGAGGAAAAAAAAAACTGCCTGCGCTTCTCACCCTATAAATGAGAGGTTTTGGTTACATTAATTGGAAAAGCATAATTAAGCTCACATGTCAAGGTACCTAACCTCATGTACTATCTAGGGAGTGTCAGTCACTGGATGAGCCCTTGGGCTCACCGTGGCTGCTGGGGTGAGCCCTTGGGCCCGGTGTGGCCGCTGGGGTGAGCCCTTGGGCCCGGTTTGGCCGCTGGGGTGAGCCCTTGGGTCCTGTGTGGCTGCTGGGGTGAGCCCTTGGGTCCTGTGTGGCTGCTGGGGTGAGCCCTTGGGTCCTGTGTGGCTGCTGGGGTGAGCCCTTGGGTCCTGTGTGGCTGCTGGGGTGAGCCCTTGGGTCCTGTGTGGCTGCTGGGGTGAGCCCTTGGGTCCTGTGTGGCTGCTGGGGTGAGCCCTTGGGTCCTGTGTGGCCACTGGGGTGAGCCCTTGGGTCTGATAACTATACCTTACCACCAGTGACTGGGGTAGGTGTTATTATGATAAGCTTATCACAGACTCAAATATACCTATATACCGTAATATGATACATTTATATTCCTGCTCTAATAAAGTGGACTTATATGAGCATTATATAAATAGAGAAACATTGTATTATTTGAACTGGCCAAAGTCTAATTAGGGTTGAGTTGTACCCGTTCTTGACCACATAATGGTCTTTGATCCTAACTCTGCTTTCTTACACGTGTATTGTGAATTTTCACAATGACGATACTATAGGTTGAATAGATTAGTGTGTAAAGTCAAGTAGCTAATGTAGTACACAAAAGGGTGTATACAAATTTAATTGAGGGGATTATTGAGCCTCTTAGTATACTTGTGTTCTGTGGTGTGGGAACCAAGATGTTCTGTGAATGGCTAGCTTGGTCAATGTCCAGCTGCTCTGGATTCCATTTCTTTCAATCACTTTTAACCCCTCAGCAGTTTCCTGCAATCTGAAAGGCCCTCCATTTTAGAGACTCTAATCTGTTAACATGATGGCATCCTGTCTGGTGTATTAGAATTTGGGAATAAGCATTCATGAGCTTGGTGGAGCAGTGTGTATGTTTAGTGAAATCCAAAAAGTAATGCTGAACAAGACATTAAACAGGATGCTTATCTCCCCCTTTTTTTGGACAATTAATGGGGGGACAGATGCTATCGAAAAATATTTAACAATTATTTTCTTCAGTTAATTTAAATTAGTTACACTGATTGAAAAATATAAAAGCAGAAGCTACATGCATACTTGGAAACATTAATGCTACAATGTTCCAAAAGGATCCATTCTGTATGTAGATGGATTAGTGTGTATAATGGGTACAGCTGGGAAGGTTGTGTGGAAGAGTCAAGAAGCCATCCAATCATTGGGAAGGTAATGGAAAGAGTCATCCAATCGTTGGGAAGGTAGTGGGAATAGTCAAGAAGCCATCCAATGGCCTGGTAATAGCTTTCAAACATGGTGACTCCAGGTTAAATCCTGGAGGCACCACCCATGGCTTATAGGTCCTTCTTGACGAATACTAAAAGCTGTGTCGGTAAGAGGTGTTCTTTAAATGTAAGCTGAGATGTTCGTGGGTTTTTGATATCTACCAAATCCTTCCTCTAGCAGCTTTCTGTGACTTGGTATTAAATATCACTTTGCAAGTGCAAGATCTTCAGACTAGGTCGTGATCATGCAGCACACTCTTTAAAGTGTCACAGGCATAATTAATTTTTCTGTGTGTGTTAAATGTACCTTTATTTACCCAGAGTAAAATCTCCAGAGGAACACAATGGCACTTGATGTTGACGAACGCCTCTCAGCCTGGAACAATATTTAATAAGTGGGATGGGCATGTCAGGAAACTGAGCTGTACCAATCACTGCTGTGAGCTTGTATGCTACGTAAGTTAGTGTGATCACCATATCCGGCACAAAGGCAAACATACTGGTTACACAAATGTCTCACTGGCACTGCCAAAGTCCTGTGAATCTTTACATTTTGTAACAGCACATGTGCAATGATCATTTTTCCTGTGATAATAGTGCTGTGCAAGTAAAATGCATTGGGATTTACTGAGTAAACTGTAGTGTAACGTCTCCCAAGACGGCCCTGAAATCTGGAAACCAAAAACTATGGAATACTGGATGAATATCTTTAGCCCTTCCCCTTTGACATAACATAACTGCTGTATACCACTGTGGTGCATGCTGCTTATGTCTCTGCATACGATGGTGTGAGACCAGCACAGATGAATATGACATTATCGCTTCAGCAAAGGCAGTCTTCTAAACATCTGTTCCTCAGTGAAAGTTCCTTCATACTTAACCTGATAAACTGTAAATACTTCACTGCCAAAAAAGATTGCGATGCCGGTTTTCTTCTTACCAGAAGTACTCTAAACTACGGAACCACTGACCCTGAGACTGTTTAACAGTCCATCTTGAATCTTATTAGTGACTAGAAAATTGGAATTAACCAAACCACGCCAATACCAGTTCTCATTAATAACCTAACCTACACAACTGAAAGTTATTCTTAATTCAATCACCTGTTGTCAAGTAGAGTTTTTCAGCATGGCATGCTTGTGATTACAAGTAGTGTTGAGCGAACCCGGACCGCACTATTCGGGTTGGTACCGGATTTTACGGTGTCCGTGACACGACCCCGAACCCGGACATTTCACTGTATGTCCGTGATGGAGTTCGAGGTTCGGCTATAAACCGAAAGTCTTTAAACCGAAAGTCATACGGTTTATAGACTTTCGGTTTATAGAATAGCAATAGCATTACATGTATTCTATAAGCCGAAAGTCTATAAACCGAAAGACATTCGGTTTATAGAATACAATGTAATGCTATTGCTATTCTCTAAACCGAAATAGAGTCCCCATTCATACGAATAGGTCAATTGTTATTTCCCTATCAATATTTGTTTGCAGGGCACTTGTCCTACTCTTACCCACATTTTAATTCCTTCTGCAGCCCTCAAGCCCTTTCCATGACTATTTTAGAGGCATTTTAGTGGCCAAAAGTCTGTGTCCCCATTGACTTCAATGGGGTTCGGGTTCGGGGTCAAGTTCGAGCATGGACCTGGACTTTTTCCAAAGTTCGCTCAAACCCGAACATCCAGGTGTCCGCTCAACTCTAATTACAAGCACTGATTGGCAGATTCAGATATCTTTTGATTGATTTAGAATTGGGGTTGTCAAACTGCAAACCTCCACCTGTTTACAGACTTCCAGAAAGAATGGTAAAAGCGCTCACTCCATCAGATTAAAAGTATGCTATATTAGGTCACTCAATAAAAGTTCACATGGCTGGTACAAACAGGAACCACTGTTGCCCCTTTATGCGCTATGGTGCTTAGTCATAGAGCAACACACAGTCAGTCTGGCACCTCCATGTAGGACTTTGAGCAGTGAGTGATTGGCGATCTGGCCTGGGAATGCCTGACTGAGAAGCACCTGTTTATTTTCAACAAAAAAATAAATAAATCTTTTTAAAAAGTTTATCTCCCTTATTCCACTACAATATCGCAATACAATAAACATTGTTAAGTTAATAAAATTGAGAGCAAAATAGTTGTAATATAAAAAAGATCTAAATCCACTATTTTCATAGATTTTGCAATTTGAATGTCTGCTCACGACTCACGATTTTGTTATTTCTAAGAATGTATTTTATTTATCTGAGATTGACTGAAAAGAATAGAAACAAATACTGACACAAATGGCGTGTGCGCCAAGGTATAAAGCAGACTTCCGACAAATTTAGTGAGTCTGCGAAATCTGCGGCAAATGCGTAGATTTAGATTGTGTTGTCGGCGCAGCCTGTGTATAAAAAAATCAGGCGCTTATTTGTTTCGGACAACCACCGCCAAATGCTGTCCCTTTCCCGCACTGCAAAGTGTTGCAGCATTATACATAACAAACAGCAATTTTTATAAGCCTTTTTATAAAACTCCCGACACTTTGCATAACCCCCATTGTGTCCAACACTGAAAACTCTCTCTTTTGATTGTTTGTCGCCCTTGAACAAAATTCTTAGAGACCTAGCTAACAATTATACATCCTATATACTTTTACAAAATTCACATGAACTATATATACATAATGTTTATTTCTGGAAGAGCTGGCGAGATGCCTGGCAGTCTTGGTGTGTGCTTGGCGAAGAGGTGCGTGGTGCACCACTCAACATTTACAAGTACTTTATGAACCAGCTT
This sequence comes from Pelodytes ibericus, assembly GCA_036172795.1. Taxonomy (NCBI): domain Eukaryota; kingdom Metazoa; phylum Chordata; class Amphibia; order Anura; family Pelodytidae; genus Pelodytes; species Pelodytes ibericus. Next base: position 109,837,602 of record CM069862.1, on the reverse strand, counting down.
GTTTTTGGCTTCTTGCCCAGAATGTTTTGTATCACATGTTGTAGGACAGTTCCTGAGAGGCAAACACCATGACTCCTTTTATAAATTTCAGCTATACACTAAAACAATTACTAAAATGTGTTGTTTTTAAATGTCTTATTGGTTGCCGTAATAAGCCTTTTGACTGATGTATGTGTGGGAGGTATTATTGTGCTGCATGATTTCTCATTAGCCGGGTAGCTCCAAGTACTGGTTAATAACCTACAGATATAAACTCTGCAGTCGATTTGGGTAGCCTGTGTTTTGTCTGCTTTTGTTTGGAAGTAAATCCCAACACTTTTAGGAAGCCAGGGGCTGTCTGGGGTCATATGAGTTGTAGAATGGTAAAAGCTATAGGCCTCTTCTGAGCAGATATAATTTTACAGAACCTTACCTATATTAAGTTTGTAAATGGATGTCAGACCCACCTTCCTTATTCTGCAAGACTATTATGTCCTGTGTGTCTAATGTGAGGTCACCATGCTCTGTGCACCAGAAAAATACATGCTATAAGAGAAGGCACTCCCTGTTGAAGTTTGAGAAACGAGGACTGACTGCGTGACCTGTCACACTCTGAAGTTTTAGCATATTCTGTATTATGGGATCTTTGCAACGTAAACCCATATGTTGTTATTTACATTGTTTGTTTTCTTTTTCTTGTTGTTGTGATGTTTGTCTTTACATTTTCATCTCTTTCTTTGAGTAATAAAAGTGCACCAAAGAGTCAAAAACATCTGAACATTTTGTTATTTAATCATTAAAATGCTAATCAAGGATATCATCAGCGGTTGCTATGTCATGTTATAATTTGGATAACAATAAAACTTTTGTTAATGATTTACATTGCCTGACAGTTTTTGCTTAGAACAGTGTAGGCTGACCATTTAAAGTGTAGGACTACATGCATTTAAGCTTAGGTTGGGGGGGGGGGGGGGGGCAGACGTTAATCTCAATAACCCATGAGGGCCGCACGGGGATCGCACCATCAGTTTGGCATCCATGTCTTAGAACATCACATCGCATGTACTTGACCACTTTTTCTTAACTGGTTGGTAACTTAGTATATTTTTACATTGTTGCATATTATATAACTTTTATGCAAGAGCGAAATAAGGTTGGTATGTTCCCAAAATTTAGTGCCTGATAAATATTTTGATGTTTACTTTTCCTATTTATTCTCTTGTTGAGTACTTATTTAATGCCATATCTATTGCTTTGTTTTCTTGTTTCCTAGTGTTTTGATTGGGAACTGTGTAGCCAAAAATAGAAGTGGCAACATTCTGTTTAATAAATAATACACTATAACGTGTATTTACCTCTAACAATTACAAACATTGACTTGGGCGATTTAAGTGGAAAAGGTAATTTCCTTTCAAAGAATATCTAAATGTTCCTGTAATTTTGCTCTCTTGCCATAGGGGGTTTGAAGTTCAGCAGATGATGGAACTGGTGCCATGTCTTTGGGTCGGCTTCTTCGTCGTGCGTCCTCCAAGGCCTCCGACCTCCTGACACTGAGCTCTGGAGGAGGAACGTCCTCTGTACTGGATGGAGAGATTATCTTCTCAAAGAACAATGTTTGTGTGCACCCCCCGGAACTGCTGCAGGATGTGGCATCCCATCACCCAGGTGACTTTACATATCCAAAAACTGTCATTTAAGTATTTTTGTTTTATCATAAGACACAGTGTTCCGCTGGACAACTACGTCCACTGCAGATTAAAAGGGCTGGGCAAACAAACGGTACCTTAATTATGTAAGATTTACTCTAATTGAGTAATTGAACTCTTTTTAATATTTAGTTTACCTTGTTTATAAGTTGGACTAAAATGTAGCTGTTTGTCTAGTGCATGAATAACTATACAATACAGGTTGGGTATCCCTCACCATCATGATAGATAATCACTATATTGTTTCGTTTAGGTTACTTGTGTGTGTATATGGAAAAGGATGAATTATTGGGTACCACCTTGATCCTAGCTTGGGTTCCAAACTCTCGTATCCAGCGTCAGGATGAGGAGGCCCTGCGTTACATCACCCCAGAGAGTTCTCCTATTCGCAAAACACAACGTAAGAGAAACAGGCACACCCATGGCACTGTGGCCACCACACACAGCAAACCAGCAGTTGCCTGCAAAGATGTCACAGGAGAAGCCACAACAGTCAGGGAAGTAGACTCTCCAGCAGAACAGAACCCATCAGAGGGTTCTACAGAAGACGTTGTAGAGCAAGTGGAAGAAGAAAGGTCTTTGGACTTGTCTTCTGATGAAGTGAGCAAGGACAGTACTTTGGACTCTGATTCCGATGCCTTCTCGTCCCCTTTTTGTCTGTCCCCCATAAGTGAGGCACTTGGGGAGAGCAGCGGGTCTGTATTCCTGGAAAATGAAAGCCGGTGAGTGCTACTCCACTATATAGTGTAATCATAAACATAAGGGGTTGCGTATAAACATTCACACATATGAAATTGTTGGGAAGTTAAAAGAAGACGCATTTGCCGTTTGTTAACCTAGATTACACCTATTCAATACATCAGATGCTGGAAAGCATCTGTTTTTTTATTCATGAGTTGCGCCTGCACTTTGGAGATTGTGACTGGCTGACGGGAGTTTATGTTAAACATCGGTACCTATGATAAAGCCAGTATTGGGCACGATCCCTTTGTCCACCTTCTTTAAACATAACCCTCATTGTGTTGTAGAAATCCAGTCTGAACAGTGACTCCTTAAAATAAGTAGTTATGTCATCTGCTGGTCATAAAGGTAATTTCGGGAATTACTGATTAAAATACCCTTGAAGCAGGCTTTTATAAAAATTTTTTATTAAAAACAGAGAGCTTGCAATTGATATTGCACCAGATAAGGGGATAACCCTGGAGTCAAAGAGTCACATATAAATGGAGAAAAATCAGGCTTTTATTTATTATGGAATAAAATATCACTCCAATAAAGGTTACGTTTTACAAATATAGCCAGATTTGTTTCCATTTATATTTGACTCTTTTATAAGAAATACCGGTAATCATAAAACAAGACATCCCCAAAAACAGTTTCTGAAAGTATTAACTACATGCTTAAACCCCTGAGATTTATCAATAGAGTTTTTTTTTTTTCTTCATTATCAGACCAGAATATTTCCAACTAAGCATGTAATGCACTGAATAAATAAGCAATTTGTGTAGATCGAATTAACTAATAACTACCACCAGAGGGAGCTGCTGTATCAGTTCATTCTATCAAGTGTGCTTAATGCAGCAGTCTTTGCAGGGTAGTTGAATGCCCTGAAGCCAGCTGGTGACCGATAACTGCTGATAAAAGTCACAGAAATAGTCAGTGTTGTATTAACCCCTTGATAATTTAGTAGATCCTGCATACACGTGTTGAAGATTCTAACAAACAGGCAGAATAATGTATTCAAACTGCGACTGATTATTAAAATAAGTGTTGATTTTATTCTAGAAGCGGGAGTTAAAGATAACATGTTACATAAACCATGGTTATGTTTGTACTGAGCCCTGTTTTGTTGCTAGAAGGGAATGTCATTTTCAAGTCACATGACTTCCTCCCCCCTATCCGTTAATCAAAATGATTTAGTCCAAGGCTTGACAAATTCCAGAAGCCAGGTATCCATGGCAGATAAAACCACTACTACTGGCTTCTGTTTTAATTGTTTTACATAGAACTTTATGGATGTACCATTTACCCGGTTCCTAATTTGCTAAACAAATATCTGTCAAGCCCTGCTTTAACCTGAAAAATACTAGCTGATCCACTCACCAAACCCCCATCTGTTTTAGATCCAACTTAAATTTCCTAGTTTCCCACTATCGATTTTATTTAAAACTAAGGCTTTTCACCACAGTAACAGTGAGAACAACTTCCGCTATGGGCACTATTCACTAAAGACAAGTTGCAGGTGAGTTGAGGTGAGAAGAGAGGAACATTTACTCTCACCATGCTGAGTTTCTCCATATTGTCCCTGCACAATGTATAGCTAGATGTTAATCTCACCTCAACTCACCTTTTAGTGAATAGCTCTCAATGTGTGTCAAAGAAGCAAAAATTATTTTCAAACTTTACTGGCTAGTTATATAATTCAATGCATATTGCATGTTCAAATATTATTCCGCATCAAAATAAAGATCTATATAATGTGATCCCCAGCCATTGAATACCATAGACTGTGTTTGAAACAGTGATACCTCCCATCACTGCACCGAGGCAATTTTACTGTTTGCTCTGTCTATGTTGAAAATATTACAATGTTTTGTTTCTCCTCAGATAAGTTCTAGCTACTGTGTACATGTTTGATTGCTCATTGATAGTCATATACAGAAATTGCTGAGCTTTGTGTGCACTGTAGTAGTTATAAAAGGCAGAACATTATTCCATATGCATATATAATGTCAATATTTTTTATTGCACAATTACAGTTGCCACGTCAGCCATTTTGTACCAGTCACATAAAACTGTTGTATGCTGTGTATGTGACCAGAAGGAAATCAATTAATTAATCAAGGAAGGAATCCCTCACAATCATGTTGATTACTTAATTGATTTGCTTGTGGTTAGATTTGACTTCTGCATACTGCAAAAAATAGGAGACCATAATTAAATGTTTTTATTCAGTTGTGAGGACATGTTTGTTTGAAGAATATGCATATATTTCTTTTTTCCTCTGTGTTGCTCATTTAAACAGTTGACTCATGAACTGCGGTAGGAGCTGCTAAGAATTAGAATGTTATAATGATGTAAAATAGATATATTACAAGTATTAAAGAGACCTTTGTGTTTTATGTCATATTTTGGCCAGGGAGATGGCAGATAGTCACATGACCAGCTACTCTTCATCTAGTCTGAATACCAACTCCCAATTTAGGGAGCTGAATGGACAAGGAGGCACTGCCAGGTGGGAAGAGCAGCAGAAACTGTTGGCGCTCGAGCAGACGTGCGGAGTGTTCCGTGTGGACATGGGTCAGATGCGCTCACTACGTTTTTTCTTCAGGTTAGGAGAAAACCAACGGTGAAATCAATTGATAGAACCAGCCTCACCAGGAATTGGTTTAAGTATGCTATTTTTCTTAAAGTGGCACTAAATTCATCAATAGAAGCAAAAACCTGGTGCCACTAGTCCAGGGTAAACCCAACATGTATCTTTGCAGATACACACAGGTTTATTCTGTGATCTGCCTCTCCACTGAGGCAGAACTTGTACTGATGCTGGCTTATGCTTGGTATAATTGGGGTGTGTCGGGGCTCATAGTCTCTTTCACTGCTAGTGTAGTAATAGAAAGACCTTTGTTTCACTTTCCACCATCAAAGGGGACCTAGTTAAGGTCCCTCTGTTGTTGACATGTGAAAATGGAAGTCTCTCCCTACGCTAGCACTTCCTAGGGAAGCATCATGGCTGCCTTGAACAATTACGTGCCAGTTTATTCTCATATTTGGGACACTCATTTTTTCTATTAGGATGTAAAAATAGTCATTAATGAGCCACTAAACTTTCCCACTTGTGCTTCTTTTATAATGTCTTATACAATCTAACCTTTTTATTCTATCTCCATGATCACTGCTACCATTTAATTGTTGCTTGTTGTGTTTTTTTGTTGTTTCACCTCCCAGATTCTGTGTAACATCCTTCTTTCTACTCTACTTCCTCTGTGTAACATAATGCTCTTCTTACCTCCTATGTAGTCACGCTCTGCCACAAAACCTAGAAAAACCCAGCATCTTTAGACTCTCTCTTAAAGAGAAAAATGAGACGAATTCAAATAAATAAAACTGTCTTGATTGTTATTTGCTTTGTCCACTATTTCTTTGCATATTTTTACATATTCTCTGTTTCACTATTCCTCTTATATTGTTTCAGTGACCCGTTTCTTTTTGCACTCTTTTAACTTTCTCTCATACTTCGCTTAACTACTTGCCCACACATCTTGTAATGTCCATATTGATGTTGAAGAACAATTTGTGGTCATCCATCTGTAAACAGAAGCGCTGCTGAACTGATTTAGCAATATCTTTATATTTCTGGCAGTGATGACGCCTGCACCAGTGGACAGTTGGTGTTAGCCAGCCGGGAGAGTCAGTATAAAGTCTTTCATTTCCACCATGGTGGCTTAGGAAAGTTGTCCGAAGTGTTTCAGCAGTGGAAGTATTGTCGGGAGACCCAGCTGAAGGAGCAGGTGAGAGAGAACTTAATTGAGAGTATGACAGTGATTACAAAACACGTCTATGTTCACTATGTCCGATTCTGGAGCCAATTAATATTACAATACATACCAAGAAAGTCTTTTAAAAGTGTAATCTGTACACTATGCAAGAGAAGCAGTGGGTATGATTGAAAAACTTGAATGCAGTTAGGAATTAAATGAAATTGAAGAAGGAAACATTTTTTTTAATAAAGGAGTAATAGAATGCATGATTGTAAATTGAAGTTATAATATTTAAAAACAACTTTACAGAAACTGTAGTGATACTGTATTTGCTTGAAGACAACCCTGATTATAAGATGTCCAATACTGCCCCTACCCCCCCCAACCAGTGCTCAGTCTTCCCCCTCCCTCCCTAGACTTGCTTGTGCTCCCTCTCCCCCAGACTTGCTTGTGCTCCCTCTCCCCCAGACTTGCTTGTGCTCCCTCTCCCCCAGACTTGCTTGTGCTCCCTCTCCCCCAGACTTGCTTGTGCTCCCTCTCCCCCAGACTTGCTTGTGCTCCCTCTCCCCCAGACTTGCTTGTGCTCCCTCTCCCCCAGACTTGCTTGTGTTCCCTCTCCCCCAGACTTGCTTGTGTTCCCTCTCCCCCAGACTTGCTTGTGCTCCCTCTCCCCCAGACTTGCTTGTGCTCCCTCTCCCCCAGACTTGCTTGTGCTCCCTGCTTGTGCTCCCTCTCCCCCAGACTTGCTTGTGTTCCCTCTCCCCCAGACTTGCTTGTGCTCCCTCTCCCCCAGACTTGCTTGTGCTCCCTCTCCCCCAGACTTGCTTGTGCTCCCTCTCCCCCAGACTTGCTTGTGCTCCCTCTCCCCCAGACTTGCTTGTGCTCCCTCTCCCCCAGACTTGCTTGTGCTCCCTCTCCCCCAGACCTGCTTGTGCTCCCTCTCCCCCAGACCTGCTTGTGCTCCCTCTCCCCCAGACTTGCTTGTGCTCCCTCTCTCCCCTCACTTCGTCAGACTTGCTTGTGCTCACTCTCCCCCCTCCCTTCCCCAGACTTGCTTATGCTCCCTCTCCCCCTCCATTTCCCAGACTTGCTTGTGCTCCCTCTCCCCACTCTCTCCCCCAGACTTGCTTGTGCTCCCTCTCCCCACTCTCTGCCCCAGACTTGCTTGTGCTCCCTCTCCCCACTCTCTCCCCCAGACTTGCTTGTGCTCCCTCTCCCCACTCTCTCCCCCAGACTTGCTTGTGCTCCCTCTCCCCCCTCCCTCCCCCAGACTTGCTTGTGCTCTCTCTCCCTGGTGGCTAGTGGGGGCAGCCGGTGGATGTCTGCACATGTGACCTCCCGACTTCAGTCATAGCAGTGCCGGAGAGCACCGGAGGATGTCTGCACTCATTTGCTCTGAATAAAACCTTGTCTTGTATTCGAGCAACTACGGTACTTAGAAAAGCTTCACAGTCTGTAGGGACCTAGCACCATAAATAAATGTAGGATTGCCTTGCGTGTTCATAAGGTTATCCTGAAGAGCATAAATAAAATAAATATGAACTTTCGTCCCGAGTGGATCAGATAGGTCAAGTGGTTTTTATCTGCCGTCATGGTCTGTGTTCAGTCAGCCAGTCATGTACAACCAGATGGGAGTTGTAATCGCCAGCACCTGCCATTGTAGTTGCCTGTGTATGCAGTTTAATGTTCGTTGTGTGATCATTGCAATTAAGAGAATTAGGAGATAGAAGTTATCCAAACGGAGACCCTTATGTCAATTATTGTCCACAATGATCACTGTCCACCTTTAAACAAACTATACATATCACTGCTGTATTTATAAAGCATTCTATATTCCAAAGTGCTGTACACTTTGCAAATAACACATAACAAATGTACACATACAGCAGTAGTATTATTAGACGGCTATTAATGCTTCACTTTAAATCTATCAACACATTTAGAGAAGTAACGTTTATGTAAATGAATGGATCTTGCCTATTTTGGATTGTTCCAGAAGGTCAGCCTTTTATAGAAGGCGGCCATTCGTTTATTCTCATCTTTACATTTTCTGGTCAGTGACCATGATTTGAATTCCATCTGCATTTTGATTTAAACCACTAATAAGCCAGTTGGAATGCAGCTTTGATTTGAAACATGTGAGTGTTTTTTTTCCACCTGGGTCTCTCTGTCACTCTCATTATCATCCTTCACAAAAATACAGGGCCCCTTGTAGCAGTGAGGGAAATAAGCACATCCCACCACACACATTTGAACTTATTTATGTATCCTATTTAACTATAAAAGCCACTTACATTAAATAATTACTGATCCTTCTATATAATCTCGTTTAGAGGGTCTCACCCCCTTGAAAATCAACCCTGTGGATCTTTTTCCCACCCTATGAAAAATTTGGATAGCAGTGAATTAGAGAACAAGAAAAGGAGGGGTAACCAACTAATGAATGGCTGTGTGCACAGCCCTGTGTCTGGTTTGGGCATTGAAGCATGCTCCCATGCTGTGACATTTGACAGGCTCCTGTGAGTCTCAGTCAGGATAGCAGTATTCTGTCCCCGCACCTCAGGGGGCTGATGATAGGAATGAATTACCCGCCTGGAGCACATAGACCCTGGTGGCAACAACGTAATGCAGCCTGCCTGCTTTCACGTTAACACGGCCCATTAGCTGTATAGGGCCATGTGAGATCATCTGTGCATGTGCATGCCTAGGGGCAGGGCAGGGTGTTCTGGGCAAGCAAGGGAAGTCCTGAGTCAACAAAGGAGGAAGGGTTAATTAACTGTAATTAATAGGAATAATGTCCTTTTTCCTTAGAGACACTTGGATGCACTGACAAATATGGTTTGGTTATCCAGTCCTGCTGGGATGGACATACATGCTGCATTATACATTTTACAGCGTATGGTCTGTTTTGAGGAAAGTGATGATGACTAATAATATGACAAGGAGTATATTAGGATCACTAGTATATGGTTGAAAGTTGGTGGTTCTATTTAAACAATTTCTGTGAAAAGCAAAATATATGCTCTACCACGTAAATCATATTAGTAGAAGTTTGAGACAACTGCTTTGAAGTGTACCCATATTGGAAGTTACATCTACCAAAGCACGCCAAAGCTCATTTTTGGATTTCCTTTCATATATGGTATATGCACACAGCACGGGTACACATTTCTTTGTTCTATTTTGCTGTTTTACTGTCAAGTGCTTGGCACTGACAGTGTTTTCTCTATGACAGTGTATTTGTTCATCTCCCTTCTCCCCCATCTCTATTTTTGTCCTAGGGATAATCAATAATGGAAACCAATATAAACGGTTTGACGAGGACTTGTCTGGGAGGCACCAATTTTTTATATATTAAACCCCATTTAGTCAGTTGTCCATCTGCCTGGATTACAGGAAAGGATACATTTATTTTATCAGGTTTCTAGACGATAATTCAAAGGGTTCCCTCCAGCTTTCAAAAGCAAACACACACATTTATATTTAAAATATAAAACATCTTGTCACATCTAGCACAATGATAAGGCATAACACCTGTAGATGCGTTTCACCCAGCAGGGGCGGATTGCAATCTTGCAATTTTCTCATTGGTGCTCTATCCCTCATCTAAAAGCAGGTGACAGAGGAGAAGACATGTCTCCATTTCTCCATCCAGAGACCTAATCTTCCGTCCTCCGAATCCCACCCTGAAGAAGGTATATATCGACGTCTCGATGTCACCAGCTGGCTGCAACATTTCAATGAGTCTGGGCAGATAGAGGAAGAATACAAACTGCGCAAAGTAAGACTAGCCAGCTTTTCGGGGAAGATGATTTGACTAGCAACATTTTTTTGGGGGATGGGTAATAAATTATAACTCTTACAGTTTAAAACAATGAAAATATGTTTGTCATCTGCTGTCAAGTGTGAAGGCTGCTGAAAAATATATGAATTTAACAAGATCTACAGCTATTTTGTTAAACTGCTCTTGCAGAAATTAAAGACTAGTAGATTTAATGCTTTCTGGACTACAGAAACATATATTTGGATTTACAGTATCTAGCATTATGATAATGTTTTCCAGTTTGTGTGCCATGTAGCTTGAATCTCAGTTAAAACAAATACAGTCTACTTTTAAAGAAAATCTTTTGTACTTATTCATGGAGAGCAATGCATGCGGTGGGGACTATGCTAAATAATCAAATGCTGCAAGAAAGTGTTATATTAAATTTGCACAGCCTATGGTTTATTGCAAAGCACTGTGTTGAGATTTAAACTGCTTTATTTTTCCATAATGGATCAGATAACCGCTCAAATGAACAGTGATTCTAAACATTCCAGCACATATTCATACACACAGACGTGATGATGGTGATTACAATCTTTGTCTAAATCTTAGGGCTTGATCCGTACATTGAGCCACCATCAGAGTTCAAGTGTAAGTCTATTGGGCAACAGGTTCCAGACACTGCCACACACTAACCAATAAACAATGTGATAACCTTACAGACACAGATACACAGCTGCTAACAGACATTGTGATACACAATTGCTAAAGTACACTCCAAGACAGGGATGGATACACAAGGTAGTCTCTTTTGGAAAGTCTGATATAGCTTGACACTTTGCTACATTTGAAAGGCAACCCTCTCATTAATTCCCATAGGCATTCACACAGGAATTCTGGTTACATTCCACACTCAGATATGAAAACAAGTGATGCTATGCCACCGCTAACCACTAATGTCCACAGTCGCTGTGGTACACCACATAAACACACAGTCTTGTGTTCACACAGTGATATTGGCCTCAGAAAGTGAAACATGCTTAGGCACTTGAATATCCTCACAGGCACTTCCAATATAGGTGTACAATCTTCAGTCTGCATTACGTTTGTTGTCACATTACACATCCTGCTGCACACACCCCCAGTCTCTCATTTACATACTATGCATACAGTGTCACCTACCGATATAGTTCAGGCACACCTAACCTGATAGAACCTGCAAATATTGTTCCTCTGGCAGGGTTAGCATTGTGCTCAGTTATTTTTTATGTCTAGTCACTAGCATTCCTTGAAATGAATCCTTATTAAAGTGCTTATTACCTATTCTAGTTACATGTGGGTATTGTATTCCTGTGCAATGAACTCCACAGGCTATATTCTTTGGAGGGATTGAACCTTCGCTGCGTGGAGAGGTGTGGCCCTTTCTCCTGGGATATTACAACTGGGAGACCACTTCAGAGGAGAGGGAGGCACTGCGTGTACACCGGAGAGAGGAATACTCTCAAATACAAATGAAAAGGTATTTGCAATGCTGATGTACAATGGAGAGAGTGTGTTACGTTCAAATAAAAGGGACAATAATACTAAAAAAAAAAAAAAAAACCCCTGAGATCAGATCTCTGCTTCACTGGCTAAAATGTCATCAAATGCATTTCCCATACAAACACTGTCCGATCTCTCACCTGCTTGCTTCATTATATGTCACAAGTTCAGTGAATGGATTGGCCACAGGAGCCTGCTGATGTCACTGAAACTGGAGGAGACGGGGAATTGGATATTTGTCTGAAAAATCTGACATTTATAGGCTTATTAAACTTATTTTGACTTAACTGTTTATTTAATCCTTTGGCTGCTATGACTGACTACAACACAAATAGTTACTTCTTAGGCAAGTACCTCAATCATAGAGGAAAATGACTAACAACATCAAGTGCTCACTTTTGGCAGTGAATGAGTTGCAGCATCAGAACTCTCCTCTGCGTTTGTTAATTAATTTACTGCAGCCATTTCTTTTCGCATCTTTGGAACTATGACTACAAGTCCTTACATCTCTAAATGCTCCAGCATACAACTACACACATGGGTATATAACAAAGCTATACAAAATATAAAAACCGGTGGATGTCCATTTACATGCATATGACTGTATTGTATTCGTGTATTCTTTCTTTTTGTTCCACAGAGTGTCCATGAGTCCCGATTCTCAGAAGAATTTCTGGAGGAATGTGCAGTTCACTGTGGATAAAGATGTGGTGAGGACGGATCGAAGCAACCAGTTCTTCAGAGGAGAGGACAATCCCAATGTAGAAGCCATGAGGTGAGGCTTTCATCGTGGAGAGAATGGTCTTCATAGTCCTTCATGGCATGTGAGAGAAAGTGTAAATACTGAATAAAATCTGTGAATACACTCAAAAAAAAAAAAAGTTGTGAAAAAATGATAAATATGAATGTGGCAAATCTAACAATAAATAAAAACTCGTAATAGAAATATTATAATATCATGCAATAAAATGATACAAAATGAAAAAAGTCCAAAAATAGTCTTAAAAAGCTTGCTCCAAAAGAATGTGTAACCTGAAAGAAAATAAAAGGTTACACATTCTTTTGGAGCAAGCTTTTGAAGACTTTTTTTGGACTTTATTCATTTTGTATCATTTTATTGCATGATATTATAATATTTCTATTACCAGTTTATATTTATTGTTAGATTTGCCACATTGATATTTATCATTTTTTCACTACTTTTTTCAGTCTATATTGCACTTTATTTCAAGTAATTCTCTATTGCACTATATTTAAGTGTTTTATTCACACAAGTGCTTACATTTTATTTAGTCCTATTGTCTCTTTTCTTTTGGATATCTGGGAATGTATTGAGTGTATTCACAGATTGTATTCTGTATTTACACTTTCTCTCGCTTCTTCAAGGTATAGTGTAGTATACCTATACACAATCCCATCCAGAAAAGATCTGACTGTTGTTTCCTGCCCTCCTTTCTATTCCCATTTTTGGGTGTAGTCCCTTTCGCCTTCATGGCATGTGCTGTCATAGCAGTTAATGTTTCCTCTTTATATTAGACTGCAATCTGTGCACTTGACCATCGCATTTCGTCTTTGGGTTTGGAGTGTCCATCTTGTGTAGAGCATAAATTTGTATCAATGCACTGTAATGGCAAAGCTGCAAGAAAATGCATAGATTAAGAGAAAACTGTATTTTTAATGTCTTTGTTCTGTGCCTTATTTGTGACAACACCATGAAATGCAAATTGCTTGAAATCCAGCAGTTAATTAGCATAGAGTACCACAAGATGATGTAATTTACTAGGGATAGCACAAATGCATTTTAGACAAAATCTATACATTTACTTTGAATCTGAGATCTCTTGGACACTCATTTCAGTCTGTGCGCACAGCATTTTAATTACCGACCACTAGGTGTCAGGACAAAACACTGACTTTGTGCATCACTATTAAAATCAAGCACATACAAAAATGCCTACACATATGCATAGTTAAACACAATAGAATACAGGATGTACTCCCTGTACATACCAGCAGCAGGCAAGCCAGTTAGAAATAATATGTTGCTGTCATCACTAAAGGGAAGGATCCATAGACTGTATAAACATTTTCATGAAAAATGAACCATAACAAAATGCACCTGAATCGCATGTTTTTGATTCATAAAGTCATTAAAGCCCGCTTCCCATCAGGTAACGCAATATGGTTAGCAAGCAGCTGGTTAGGAAGATTAATAGAGAATGAATAGATCTCTGGGATATGATGATAAATCCCTATGTTCTGACAGCCGGCACACAGGATGTAAGGGAGAACTAAAGTGGTGTGTAGCTGCAGGAGCGCACACTTTGTTCAGCCCCACTGAATCACCAGGAATGTCAGGTACCTCCTGTGCCAGTGGACATCTGAGAAGGTAGAAACAACAGGTGGGTCACACAGACCCATGCACAGTACATTACTGAATGCAACTGATTGTTAAAACTGCATTTGCATTTTATATTGATTTGTAAAATGCCTCCATATTTGTATTTATCTTTTATTTTAGAGTTTACACAGTTATATATCTTGCCTCTTATACCACCATGAACTAAACCCCCCAAGATGCTCACCCAACCATATTGCTTTCTAACTATAGAGGTAAAAGGTAATTTACAGAAGTTGGGTTGCCAAAAGTTAGCTACTACTGCCCCAACCTTGGATTTGCCCATAATCGTTGATGGGTTTTGTATGACAATTCAGCTTCTGTGGACTATAGTTCATATAATGCTTAGTCATTCATATTGATGGGTTAGCACCATGGTAACAGTGGTTTGCAACAACTGCTGTGCCAAAAGACTCCCAAATCTTTGCACCCCTGCTGCAGTGACCTACTAGGCCTATTTATGGTCACAGTACCCACAGATCTAAGTGTGTGTAATTTGTTCCCTCATTTTTATATATGAAGGCCCATGACCATATTTTGTCTGAGAACCTAGGCTCTAGTCAGTCTGCCCTTGATACCAAGTGTACTCCTCATGACAAGTTAGTCTTTTCTCCCTATTAGAGGGGCGTCCAGTTTTTTCTGAAGTGGGGCACATTATCAGAAATGCATGTGTGTATAGGCTACATTACTTGTTTCTTATTCTCAAGAACAGGAGATTGCCATAGAAAAATATCTTTGTTTATTTAGCAATAATACAAAAGCAGTCTAAAACAGGTTAATGTAACCGTATTCAAACATAACTTCACGTTTTTACAGCTAATGAAATATGTGTTGTTAAGACCATTGATCTGCACCTTGCTGTCATGGGCTGCATTTGACCAACAGGCCACACATTGGATGCCCCTGCCCTATTATAAAGCTTATATTCAAGTGTTTGTATCTACAAAGGTCTACTGTAACTATACTTTGATGTCGGTTCTGTTTAAAGGTTCTGTACCAGGCTCACGTCCACTGATTTGGTTTGTGCTAGGGGTTGATTAATGATTTACTTCTACTTGAAGATTAAGAGATTATAATTTTAAATTATTTATAGATGGGGGGAAGGGACATACATCTGTGTCCTCTTGTCAGAAACAAGATGCCTTGAGTCCTAATAATGTAACATAGTAACCAAGACTGAAAAAAGTCAGCGGAGTTCAAGCTTTCACATTTTTGTCTTAACAGAGTTTGATTGCAAGCGTTCAAGACCAAATTGCTACTTTCCTTTCTCAGGCAACAAAGGGTTTTTGTTGGCCTTTCTGTGGTTTTATTGCCTTTTTTTAAAACTGTTAACTATGTTTTGTTATTAAGGATTAAAACGTGGTCCTTAAAGCTTGTGATCAGATTCTGTTAGCCAATAAATTCTATCATTTTAACTCTACTTGTTTCCTGTTTCCCGCTTCTAACATGGTGCTACTCTTTTCAGATATTTCTGAGAAGACTGTTGAAGGTGAAATTATCAGTCCCTTTGAGTAAGAAATGTAAAACAGTGGTTTTCACCAATATGGAAATTTAAATAATGAAATAAATCTTCTATATCCCAACATCAACCAATATATCACCAGCTTCAACGACAATAAATGATGAGTGTCTAGTACGTATATATTAACAGATTACCCCACAATTTGACATTAACACTAGTCTGAAGGTTCTTTGTTGCAAGGGTTGTTAAACTTAGGGATCTACTGCCATCTGAAGACATACATTATCTCATGCAGTGGTGTGTTTTTTTTTTTGTTTCGTAGTTTTTTTTTTAAAAAAAGGAGAAAACAGTAATTTTTTGTTTGGCAATTCAATTTTTCAGATTCCTGAATATCAGTTATAATTCAGTTATCAAATGGAAGAAATTTGGCACTCTGGTAGCGGGATTCAAACGCAGTGGTTTAATAGATTAATAGGCTTGTAAATGGTACAAACAGCACCTCACCGTGGCATTTGTACCATTTATAAGCCTATTCAACGATTAAACCACTGTATTTGAATCCTGCTACCTGAGTGCCAACTTTTTTCCATTTAATATTTGAGTATCTCTGCCATCATCAGGTGGCGAAGTTTGTACACCTGGGGGGTCGAATGTACTGCCACCAGCGCCATTTTATCTATATACAGTCAGATAATGTTTACATGTTGCAAAAGTATGCTTTACCTTTTTCCTGTTCATACTTTTATGACCATAGCCTTTCCTCCTGGTCCAGGGGAAACAGCTGTAAGTCAGCAGGGGTTGCTATTCTGATCCAGAGGGTTAATTTCATGGTGGGACTCATACAGGATCTGGTCATACAGGTCCTGGGCGGGTGAACCTATAAGGCTCATCATTGTGTACACCCTCCTGGAGAAGAATCAGGATGTGGAATCTGAGGACCTAGCTTGCGACCACCAGGGGATCAGTATTGTTGGGAACTCACTGTCTGACTGAGAAGGGTGGGCGCAAAGGGAGATGATCACCGAGGTATCCTTGAGGGACGCTGCAGGATAGAGTCACTCTGTAAATTATACATGGTATGGCTCACGGTGTTCCTGGATAGATTTTTGTTTACTTCCCAAACAGTCCAGCACAGGCAGTACTCTGTGGCCCCCTGGTTTTTCTCTGCACGCAGGACCGTTCTCTTTCAGGATGTACTGGGCAGGCTCCTGGAAACTGAACTGTAACCTGCTGTAGGCACAGGAGATTGTGGACCAAACTTGTGAAACTGATATGCAGGTTCAGCTATGAATTTTCTTTCAGGCTAAGGGAAACTGTCAGGTGTGTGCAAAAAGGAGGAACTTCAGGAGGCTGCCGCATAAGCTCCAGTCTCTGCTGTACCTCCAACAGTGAAGATGGGATGTGAAGTAGGAGCTGGGGGAGACCAAAGAGGAGGCATTTGGAGGAGGAATCCAAGCAAATCATGTTCTGTTCCAAAGTGGAGAAGTTAGGAAAGGGTGAGGGGTGTAACTCCTTTTTCAGAAACACACCCCTGTTAGGGCAGTGGAACAACCAAGGTGAGATGAAACAGAAAGGAGAGGATCATGTAGGTAGTTGCCAAATACTATTGCGAAATCTTCTCTCGGAAAACCCACGTACGGGGACAAGATTGTGTCTGGTATCACTAACACCCTTGATCCGACAGGCACAGTAGCTATGGATGCCCCTCTAATGATGAGGATCTGCTCAAACAGTAATGGCAGCTTCACTCAAAACAAACCCTGTCAAAAAGTATCCAAAGACATGGTTGAAGAAATGCTGATGTGAATTTATTTAAATGTACATAACAAAACCAGAAACGCTTAACGACTGAATCATAAGCGTAATCACAGTTTATGATTCAGCACCTAGTTTAAATAAATTCACTTTAGCATTTCTTCAACCCTGTCTTTTTGGGTACTTGTTGGTAGAGTTTGTTTGAGAGCCACTGACATTACTGTGTGTGAAAGTTGTCACATGGGGGTCTGAAACCGGCTTATTCTGCTGAGCGCTGACTGATTGTGTAAACACCCAGCTACTTGTGAGCTGCCACGAAATCCTTTAGGCAGAGAACGAGCCAGGCAGGGACAGTCTTCCATGCTGTGTGAAGCTTTTTCTTCTCAGTAGAAGTTCCAAGGTATGTTTGAAACTTTATATCAAAACACATTTTCTGTCCTTGCATTGGAGTGTACTGCTTTCACAAAGCTAAAGGTTGTCATCAGGCAGATCATCAACCAGGACCACACTTGCTGCATTACAATACGAATGGAGTACAGTGCACAGTGATGTACAAGAATCCTCACAAGGGAGGGAAGGATATTTCTGACATCCCTACAGTGCTGAGAGCTCTTTCCACATGCAACTGTTTGCACAGGACACTTACTGGAACCAGGAAAAGCTGCGCAGAAAACGTCATGTCTCGCATTTTCTCGTTGTCCCTTTGCAGAGGATTCGGATGGAACAGCGCTATTCCTTACAACTGGACTACGTCTTGGTTTTACCTGGATATATTCATGTTCATGAATGAACACCATCTGGAAGGAGTTACAGCTGATCTGTAGAAATCCAGGATTATTTATAAGCTCATTTTAGCTAGGGATTCGTAGTCCACTCCAGAGCTCCATGTTGCCACTGTGGAGACTGTCTGTCTGCAAAACACATAAAGACATGAATGGCCATCAGGGACACCTTGACCAGAGGACATATATGCATGCACAGGGGCTGTGCACATATAGACATTGCCCATAGTGGTAGTCCAATTGGTTTGGCAGTGCCTGTTTGCACATGCTCTTGAACGCCATCTCAGAGACTCAGTGGACAGAAAGAATCTTTTCATTCAGTGCTGTATGGTTCGTTTCAAGGAACACGCATGCTATTGAAGAAGCTTGGTGCCTCATGGGTTGTGTAAAGGGGGTCATCATTCAAGAGTGTGGCAAGAACTACTCCATTACATACGGTATTGAGGAAGAAGATGACTACTCTCTCACTTGGCCCCTTCATTGTCCACCTTTTACATGTCCCCCTGGTATGGCAAATGTCTACTGAATGTTTTTCACAGTTTCATTTGTTATTCTACTGATGGATGAATGATTGGTGTGAATGTAATTTCTAATAAATTATGTGTGCATGAGTGAGCGTGTGTATGTATGAATGATTGGAATGTCAGCTATGTTTTTTTATTTCTGCGCTGTCGCAGATTGTAGAAGGACTATGTACAGGATGTTTTATAATGCTGAGATACCACATAGACTTTATTTGATGCACAATAAAATTGTACTTTCAATCAAAAAAAGTAGTGGTTATTTGGCTCTGCATGTCTGTCCTGAGCTATGACTAAACATTGTCTTGTACAGTGTACATATGCTAGGAGGGGCCCATGTATAATTATGGATATAGAGTCAAAGGGTGATCATTGTTTACCTTATTTTCCCAGAATCCCTTGCCTTGGTGGTGTCACTGTGAATGTGAGATTTCTGTGGGAAAAGCAAGTATTTGCTTGTCTGGTTCGTGTAGATTTGTGTTTAATAATGTCTCTGCTACCCGCTGAATAACATTTACATACAATAACAATTGTTTAGTCTTCTGAAGGTATTCTGTCTTTGCCTACTCATCGTGTCCTCCGTGTCTCCACCCTCAGGAGAATATTGCTGAATTACGCAGTGTATAGTCCAGGAGTTGGATACTCACAGGGGATGTCTGACCTGGTGGCCCCATTGCTCGCTGAAGTCTTGGACGAATCAGACACATTCTGGTGTTTCGTTGGACTGATGCAGAACACAATCTTCATCAGCTCACCCTGTGATGAGGATATGGAAAAGCAACTGGTGAGATTGAGATTGAGATACGTTTCTTTAATGTGAATTTCTTTTTGTCCTGATATAGACTGGAAAAGATTATCTGTACATCAGAACTTGCCATCCCTTGACGTTTCCCCCCAGCAATTCTGTGTGGCTCTCCAATCAACACTCCTGTTCACATCAGTTTTAATGGGCTGTGTAAATCAAGTGTTTGTAATCCAACATTGGAATTACCTTGTAATAGAGCTAAAATCCATAAAAGCATTAAGAATTAGATGGGCATCGAATGTGTGTGAAGTTTATTCATTTATTTGCCCTCTTGTTTCAGTTGTACCTCCGCGAGTTGCTGCGTCTTGTCCACCCAAGATTTCACCAGCACCTGTTGTTGCTGGGTGAAGATGGGCTCCAGATGTTGTTCTGTCACCGCTGGATCCTGCTCTGTTTTAAAAGAGAATTCCCAGATTCTGAAGCCCTGAGAATGTGGGAGGCCTGCTGGGCGCACTACCAGGTACTTGGCTGTTCCAGAGTAGTTGGAGTGTAATGCTTTACAATGAAATTTCCCAGAATACGTAAAAGTTGTTCTAGTAAAGCATCAGTGACAACTTGGGCCTGTCTCCTATATATAAAAAAAAGAAATACAATCAGTTAAGATTATAATACTTTAATTCTAAGATTGTTTGAGAAATACCCAAATTACAATGCAAAACAGGTGACTAATATGACTGGACTCATGCATATCACCATAGTGCATATTATCCATTACTGAGATTTAAGGATATTCCATTGTCTTAGGTTTTGCAAAGAATATGGGTAACGGTTGGCAGTGTGGTGGGTGTCATCTGCTGTCTTGGCCTGTAGGCCAGTCTGAATTAGCCACTTGGTTCTAATCAGCAGATGAAACAGGTTTTTCGTGTGATTTCCTGACATTCCTTTTGCTTCCTCCAGACTGATTATTTCCACCTCTTTCTGTGCGTTGCTATTATCTTCCTGTACGGAGATGATGTTATCGAACAGCAATTGCCAACCGACCAGATGTTGTTGCATTTTAGTAACCTAGCAATGCATATGAATGGAGAGTTGGTCCTCAGAAAGGTACGTTTCTCATCTATATACACTACACATATCCAAACCAACATTGTAAGTGTTCCTGATCACTGTCCAAGATGTTCTGGACACATAACTATGTTAAGAGGTGAGATCAGGGTGTTGCTCATGGTAGAGAATTCAGGAGACAGTAATTGTGCAGGGGCCAAGATGGCAGAATTCGTTCCGCAAACTTAAGTGTTAATAGCAGCTAATTCAAATGGTATCAAAACTGGAATAAATCACCGGTGGATCACACAGGGCTCGGCACCTTCTTGAAGCTTTGCCCTCTGTCGTGTAGCTGACACCTCACTTGTCCACAGGATGTATTTCAGTAACTTCCTGTATAACGTGTACTGTATATGTATAGCTATAGATATATCATTTTTGGTAAGATGCTATAGATTATCCTAAGGGTGCATACCTCCCAACAGTCTCGCTTTGTGTGTGTGTTAAAATTAATATTGAGCTTTATTAAGTTACATTTTCTATATTACATGAAGGGTTGTTTCTTGAGTTTCTTCACACACATACACACATGTTGCACATCACTGTACACTACACAACCTTAGATGCTGAACCAACATTGACATTTTTGACTGACTTGGCATAATGGGAATTGTAGTTCATAGCTAATTCCTGGTACTACATATGTTGTTAAATACAGTCGTACGAGGCTGAGGCAGGCAATTCTGGCTCTACATTTTGGAAAATGTAGTCAACAGCACAAAAAAAGCAGCTGTTAGCTGTGAACTACCATTCTCATGATTCTCAGCCAGCAAAAACACTCCATTATGCAGGCCAAACATCATGAGAATTGTGATCCACAACAGGATGCCTTTTTTAATTAAAAAAAAAAAACTGTTAGTCTCCCCTCTAGTGGGGGCAGACATGTCTCCCTGTTACTCAGGGGCCGCACTCTAAGAGCCAGGTGCAATTGAATCTAAATCTTTATTTTTTTGTCATCTTTCTTACCCTGCTGATGGCACCACTCACCCCATACTTAATAAAATCATCTGCAGGCAGTAACGGTTTGTACGTTAGGGATACAGGGAACCAGTACAAATGGATAACATGCAGTCAGCAATCAGGGAAAACATTTTTATGTGCTGTTCTTTATTTCCATACAGGCTCGGAGTTTGCTGTATCAGTTTCGTCTATTACCTAAAATTCCTTGCAGCCTGCATGATCTGTGTAAGTTGTGTGGCTCAGGCATGTGGGACAGTGGTTACATTCCTCCCGTGGAGTGCACAGGACAGCATCCAGAATCGGAGAGCTGCCTTTATGGAGGTACTGTAATGCAACCATCTCCCAAAACCCCCAAGGACAATAAACGAGGACATAAATCTCTTGATGTTTTTACATTCAGAAAGTAGACCGGAATTACCTGGACAACTGCTAGGAGTCTCTGTGGGCGAACTATGGGACCTTCAGAACCGTGATGCAGAAACTGTCTCTGGTCCTATCAGGGGACTATTTAATAGGGATCAGACAACTGCCTGAAAACGCTGATCTATTTTACCAAAGCAATGCAAATACAATGGAGCCAATCATTTATATCCTCCCTATCACACAGCCTAATTACACTAGTTTTCCATCCTGATCTCTGAAAGAGAGAATCAAGATATGCCAGATGCTGATGAAGATACAAATAATTTGTTTTAGAGATCTATTATAGGTTCATTTTCACTCCTACAAGTTCCGATCTATAATATATCACTGCAAAAACCTGGTACTCCGCAATGTATAGTGATAGGAGAGACATGAATTGGACCACCATGACTACTTATGTAATGATCATATGGCGTACATGCCTACAGATAAAGACAAGCAACATATAGATAACTTTTAATACATAATTTCTTACTGTGCACCTTCCAGGCCCATTGCACCCTAGGGCACATCTTCTCTGCTCTTCATCCTTTGAATTCTTGTGTGTATGACATGAGTCAGAGGTAATCCATGAACTGTGAACTGCATACAGTAGTACATGTCCTGATAAAACCAGGAAGGAATCCTAAAGGTTGCCTGGTGTATGCTTACAAGACTAATTGGTGGTGGAAGACCAGTGGCGAAAGGTGTTAAATCAGCAGGTTGTAACTTGGACCATTTGGAAATATGAAATATACCTTCGAAGCTGGCTTCCAAGCCATTACCAGCGAAGCACAATCTTGGGCCCAATCTCCTCCTTACCCTTCCTTCTTTTTCAGGAGAATAATATGTTACCTGACAACTTCCTATGTAAGGCTTTCACTGATCAGTTTATAGTAAAATAATTTTGCCATCCAGTGTGCTATTCTGTCTGATTAATATGCCAATGACCTCGAACTCAGTGCATTGCAAACTCTATTTTTTTTTTAAATTCCTTGTTTGGTCCTTACCTGTCAGACCCTGAGACTTCTTTGTAATTTATGGTTAGGAAACTGGAGACTCTTAACTGCTCTTGAGTTACAATTTCCATGCTCCTTTGCCAACTACCTGGATATTGTAATTCATCAGTTAGATAGACAACTGGTAGCTGGCTTGGGATATCTAATAATTACCTGCAGGGGCTGACAGGTGATACACCTGACACATGGAGCCCTTTTTTCATTAAAAAAAAAAAAAATTACCAACAGAGGCGCTGCTAGGTAGATCAAAAGATTTCCCCTCACCAGCTTCTCTGCAGGCATCTGCCCAGGTGCACAGACATCATGCCATGCTGCCTCTCATGCTCCGTATGTGTTCTGAGATCATAGTGCTGGGGGTCATGTGAATTCACACAGTGCATGCAGTACGAGAGCCAGCATGGTGCGCCTGGACAATGCACAGCATCCAGCTGCCTACCACTAGACACTGAGGAGCTATGGTGTGTTGGCTGGGGCAAGTCCTGGGTGTGCAATGTGGTTGCTGGGGCAAGTCCGGGGTGTGCAATTTGCTTGGTGGGGCAAGTTCTGGGTGTGCAATGTGGTTTCTGGGGCAAGTCCTGGATGTGCAATGTGGCTGCCAGGGCATATCCTGTTGATGCAAAGTGGTTGATGTCTGGGGTGCACTGCAAAATATTCTGAGGAAAGATAAACTGTAACCAAACATGTCTAGAACCATATTCTTGTTTGGAGAGTCATGGTTACTATGGAAAGTGATGCCATTACCCCAGTGTATCTGAAAATGACCAATATACCCAATTGAACTGCTTTTTTTTTAGTAGTATTATAAGGGATTTTCAGGTTATAATGATGACTTGCTACGATAGCATATGTGGCAGTATCTCAGAGCACATGGCCACTTATGCAAGAATACAAGTATCTACATCACTTTCTTTAGAAGATGACTTTTTACATGAAATTCTCACACTATTAAGTAACTCCTTTCACAATTTAGATAGTATCAATAGTGTACACACCCTGTTCTGCTTTTAATCCCATGAGAATTTGTTTTTTAATTATTCATTTTGCTGAAGGGGATAAATCAATTGGGCTGGCAGAGAACCGCATCACACTACCTTTATCTGCCAGCAGTCAATAAAGAAACAAATGAAGGAATCTCTGCTCGGGTGTGACGTCCAGTGTTCTAAATCAGAACACTGTGTAGCCAATAGGAGACAAGAAAAGCAGAGATTAAAACTCCAATTGGCTATATATAGCCCTATCATTTAGCCTAATTTAGTGAACCCACTGTCACCCACATTCTGCTGCTTCTGTTACTCAGTCAATGGCTATTCTGTGTATACAGAACCAATGCCAGTACAAAGTCCACTTTCTCAGATTTTATGTTAAAATAATGTTATTTTTAATCATTCAAACAAACAAATGTAATTCCCTAGTCTTAAAGGTACACAGTAATGGTACAGGACAGTGAGGCAGATCATTATTATAAAAATAAAAAAAAAATAGACTAATTTGACTAGCTATAGTTCCAATTTCTCATTTGCATTTACTGCATAAACATATTTGTTGTGGTGACATAGTGTCATGGTCAGTGGATAATTACCTAGAACCTGGAACTGATTAGAAGAATGTGGCTTTGTAAATGCAACCTTTTTATTTATGGATTAATAATGTAGCTGCAATTTTATATATGATCACAGAGGGCGCTTGTGTCCAGACTGCAGCAAGATCTTCCTTTTCTGTATTGGATGAACTGTCTGTCTGGTGGCTACTGATCTAGTGCAGCATTGTACACAAAAAGCCTGCAATTGGCACAAATCTGCGGGGGAAATAGAAGTCAAGTCCAACAACTGTACATTTGAGTACCTTACTAAGCATTTTAAGATCCTACACTCCATTCACAGTATGCAGTTGCAGCATAAAATCAAACAACAAATCACATCATGCTCCGCCAGACAGTCAAGCACTTAAATGAAGATGCATTTGGTAATAGCTGGCAGTGGAGTTACACTGGCTGTTAAAGGGACTCTGTCAACCTAAAAAATGTTTATATACAGTGAACGTAGAGAATAAAAAATGGTGAAAAATTATTGATACATTGTGTTTGGCAAAGTTGGAAGCAAATTCAATAATATAAATATATATGTTTTAAATGTGTCTGTGGCATCTCCTGTTTATGGTATCACTTTGAACCTTACCATACACATTTACATATTTTCCATTGAACAGTAGTTAATAACAAATGACAGGTGATGTAATAAGCCAGGGCTTGACAAATTTAATTCCGTTTTAGGTGCCAGCAAACAAATTTTAGGAGCCAGACAATGTCACATCAATCACGCACAGAGACAGTCACATACACACACACACACACACACACTTTACAGACACAGTCAGACCATCACATGCACACACCTCACAGACACTCACACATACACACCTCCCATATGCAGTCACATACACACACATCATAGACATCCAATCAGTCACATATATAGTCAGTCACATGCACATACCTCACAGACATCCAGTCAGTGACATACACACACCTCATATATGCAGTCGCATACACACAAACAAGTCAGCAGTTTTTAGTTTAAGAGAAAGTACATTTTTTTAATGTGTCAATTTCTGCTGGAACCAGAACTTTATTTGTCTTCCTGCTGAGAGCGGGGATATCATGTGACAACTGGCACACAGACTCTAGCGGGTTGTGCGAGGGGGTGGAGCTTGCAAATCGCACAGACTTTTTCCCCCCCCGCGATGTGCTGCTAAAAAAAACAGATTCCAGCAGCAAGGGGCTCCATGTGGATAACAGCACCTTGGTTAAATTTACTGGTCAACCCTGGCAGCCTGCTGCCCAGGGTTTGTCAAGCCCTGTCATAAGCAGAGATGCTTAGAACAAATGTTTTTGTTTTGTTTCTTTGGGTTTTTTTGTATGCCTTTGCTTGAAGTTCTGCTAACACAATGTATGTCATTTTTCAACATTTTCTTTTCTCTACATTCACAGTATGAGCAATGTTTAGGTTGGCAGTTTAAACTGCAACTCTGAGTATGCCCAGCCAGCCATATAGCAGCGTTATTATCTTGCATGATTTTATTCACTATTGAGTGTTCTGTGTCAGCTACAGTTTTGGTGTTTGTTTTAAAATCTCTGTTCTTAACATCCCAGACCTTTTTATCCTCCAATGAATTGGCCTGATCCCAGTTTGCCCAGTAATAATTATGTACATTTGTCACTGCCCTAAAAAAAATACACCGACACTTGCAACCTGATACAAGATTTCCTCATTCTACTCTCAGAAGGAGACTCCACCCAAGGGAAATGGAGAATACAATTATATACAATACAGAAAATACAAACGTCTTAAAATGATTTCGCAGTAACCCCTACACTTCTCTTTATTACATGAATTATAAATAAAAAGTATTTGTTTTTCAAGGAAGAGACCCGCTACAGTAATATAGAATGCTTCAGCAGATAAGAATTCGGCCTATTTAGTCTTGGTAGAGATTGGCTCTGCCTTAAAAACATTTGAATACTTTCATTAATTCCTAGCCTTATCCTATATCTTAGATAGCCTTATGTCTATCCTATGCATGCTTAAACTCCTTCATTCCTCTACCAGTTCACTTTATTAACCTCTACCACGCCTGCTAGAAGGCTATTCCATGCATCCACTACCATCTCAGTATAGTAATGCTACCTTTGCCTCTCTAATTTAATTTGTCATGGGGTGTAATTCAGAATCAGCAAAGCAAAATAGTCTTATCTCTTACTTAGTGATTTGTAGAAAAGGCTGTGTATGAATTAATTTGCTTTCAAGCAGACTTAATACGTAGAAATTCCAGGTACCTGATTTTTTTTTATATAAACAAACTCAATATTACTTGAGTAGAAGTATTAATATGTAGTTACCTGGGTACCCCAGCTGTGCTTTAACAAATCATGCTGTTTGGCTGGTTAAAGATCATATGCTGACAATCCATTCATCCAGCCATCTTTAACGGTAAGTAATGATTGGGTTAAATTGAGACTGGTAGAGTGTCCAAACCCCATAGGAAATTGTTAGACATTCATGTGACAACCTGATCTCACCTTAGTCTCTTGGGTTTTTGCTATTGCTACATCTGTGTAGCAGGACCAGGTAACCATTCATCACTCCGATAGGAGGAGAGGTGAGGCGGCAGGCGTTGATTGGAGGGAGAGTTGAGAGCTGCTGTACGTCACCCAGGGACCAGAGCGCATCCCAGAGATGGTGCAACCAGCGGCTGGATGTTGGCTGTGTGGCTGACACAATACTCCTGCAACATCATGAAATTATTGAGCTGTGTTGCATGGTACAGAATGGCATAAATTCTGAAGACAATACAGAGGTAACTAATGGTTACACACATTCAGCCTTATTAATCCATAGACTGCTGTATCACAAACACTACATGTATTTGACATGTTTAAGGCCTTGGTGTGAACCCCTGTGGCTTTTGTTTTCAGTCTTCAGCTGCTGTGGAATTGAATCCCATTCCAACAGCATCAAGGTTGCCCAAGCATATGTTAAGAGAGATGTTTCCTTTAGTGATGCTGCATTACTTCTAGGCTGTAGTTAAAATACATTTCTGCATTAAACCGTAAATGCGACATCCATACTGTGAAAGATATCAAAATACGAGCGTTTGTAATTGTGTTTATAGCCTGTAGCTTTCCTTGCGGTGAAATGTGTCAGATTATGGACATTAAGGCCCTCTCACCATTGTGTTTATGGGATTTGAATGTATTATTCCACTGAACAGTTTAATCTGACCCTATTTTGTTATTGTATTATTTACTTACATATGATTTCCTGTTGAGATAATATTATTACTAATTCCTTAATGGTTGGTGGATGGTTATGGGTTGATGTAGTAATGGCTATTAAAGTGATCACCCAAGGGTAGAAGTGCAACTTTATTTCTACTGCAACTTTGGTACTACCTTTGATACTATTAGAATTGTTACTAATGAAACTCCTTAACATGGTTGGTATTGGAAAGGGATAAATAACTGACAGTAATGATCTAGGACAAATGGAGGGATCTCTGTTTAGCCATTCCACTTGTATTCGACTTTATAATATACTTCACATTTTGATGTGCCTAATGGCTAATCACTTGACGACTTCTTTTCTGCTAAATGATGCCGTTTGCTATTACTTTATGGCTTGGCTAGACTACAGTGTAGAGTTTGAATACTTTTAATTATGATGGGGCCTCTTTAATAAAATGTTGAACACAAAGACGCTGAGGCTGCCAGAAGCCAGACATAATTTCATTTAAAGTCAACTCTATTTTTTTTTTTTTAAAGTGAATTCATCTGAATTTGTTTTTGATCCATAGTCATGCATGCCAGGGCACTATCTTGCATTACTAAGATAAGTGCAAGATAGGTCCCAACCTTCCTTATTCTGTGCAGTGTTTGTACTACCATCAACGGGAAATAAGCATATGCTTGGCAGGTGCCACAGCACTGAACTGAGGGGAAACCGTCATGGAGAGTAAACAAGTAAATGGCACTTCTTATTAGATTGATCAAGGCCCACTGGAATCGCACCTATTTCGACGGTATGGGTATCCTAACTGTTAGGATGGTTTAGTGCTAAAGTCAATACTAGAACCATTACTCAATATCACGTGCACATGTGCAGTACCCTGCTTTCTACTTCCTTTAGTGAGTTCAGTGCTGAGCTCTAAAGAGATAGATGGACAACGAGGAAGATCATGATTTGCCTCACTAAAATACTATTGTATTATATACCAATATATTATTGTATATAAATATTTTTATTTTTACAATATGTTTACTTTATTTCATATGGAGAATTGAACTGGAGAAATTGCCAAATTATGGGCCTACTTCGGGGTGGGGTTTGATCCTTTAGAAGAAAACATAATCCATATAATTTCGCAGTCTGAACATTGGCGTATGCTCCATATGTGCTAGGAGCCGTGCTACCTATTTCCGGAGTTTGTGTACTCCGAGCAGAGAGCACACAAACCCTGGAAATACATCCGGGAGACAGACGGTAGCTGTGAATTTGGCAACAGAGTCACTCATTCTGTTGCCAATTCGACCAGCATGAAAAGTATACGAAAATTTGTATGCTTTTAATGCTTGTCGAATTGGCAACAGAGTGAGTGACTCTGTTGCCGAATTCGCAGCAGCCATCGGCCCCTCGGATGTATCGCAGCACACAAACCCCAGGAAATACACAAGAACTGTTAGGACCTCCACTCCCCGAAAGTGGTCAAAAGCCAGTCCAGTCAGTGGAAATTTTCAAACTCAGACTTCCTGGGTAGCCAAACTGCTGATTTTTCCTCAAATCGGCTTTATGCCTTCAGGTCCGATTGGGGCATATAGACTCTCTAATGATTCCCTGTAAATGTATGTGTATTGTGCTGCAAGGAGTTAAAGAGTAACAATAAAGGAGTGAGTGAGTCATTGTAACATGCACGTCACTGTTTGTGTCATGTGTCAGAGAAAGAGGTAGGTGACAGTGATGCGTGAAGAGTGGGATAACGGGGACAATGTGCACGGACGTCATAGCTTTATAGAGTCACACACTCCCCCCCCCCCCCCCCCTTCCCCCAGAATTCAGGGAATAGCTTACTGTTTCAGCACTACCTCACAACAATAAAATATTGTTTAATTTGTATTTAAAATATTACTTAGTGCATTTCAGAGACAATATATTTACAATTTTTTTTTCTTGTTTACATGTATCATCAACATTCTGCTCATTAGGTATCTAAGTAATGAACAGTTTATAATCCCACAATGCACTTTGCAGATGGAATTTTGGATGGCAATTGCACACTGAATTGCACTTGCTACATGTGCATGGCTTATATGTGCAGTGCATGTCCATGCTTCTTCACTGGGATGCATGGGAACAAATTATGGGTGTGTGTATTTATGGCAACATGTGCATTGGGAGACTACTGATTGGGTTGGAAGAGGTGGTAGAGAGGATGCTTCATGCCAAAAAAGTATTGTGTATATATATATATATATATATATATATATATATATATATATATATTTAAAATAAAAAAAAACTCAGTTACTAAACTTTCTCAGTCCCCAGATTACAAGCTTGCTTTATATGTGTAAGAGGGAATTGACAAGAAAATTTAAAAATTAAGGCCAGAGTTCCCTGCAATTGCCTTTTTTATGAGTAAAGTCCTAAGTACTTGATTTTTTGTCTCTTGATCAAATGAATGCTATTATGTTGGGTAAGAGCATGTTTGTTAATAGTGATATGCTTGAAAATTATAGAATTCTCAGCTTATGCTTCCTGGTAAAAATACATTATTCTAAAAGCATTTTTTATACTTACCATTTTTTAGGCTGGAGTGTTCCTTTAAGGCTCTATTTTTAGGAATCATGTGCTTTCTCCATTCACCCACTACTTTCCCCTGCATCACTTACAAAATGTGTATTATCCTGAGCAAGAGTTTGGACAATTCTTGAGTAGTACAAGAAAAGTACCATTCTTTGGCAATATTCGTTCTTTATTATATTGGTGTGTTTTTAGGTCTTGATTGTGCTGTTGAGTTAAATAATATCCTGTAGCAAAGTACCCTGCTGCAGGCTCCGATCAATACTATTGATTAGAGCCTAGACATGATCAGGGTCATTTTAACCAAAGCACACTAAGGTCCTCATTAAAAGCTATTGCAGAAATTTGAAAATAGTCTTAAGTCTAATTGTCCAGTGCTATTGATTAAACATATTTTCTGCCGCCACTAGCTGTTCAGAAATAATTGATTGATATTATACTAATACACAGAAAAAGAATAAGAATGTGTATATGTATAAACAGATAGAAAGTGATAAATAGGTTCATATATAGAAAAATATATCAAAGATAAACCTTTTCAGGTATGGTAGCATTAGGCATCAGATGAACTACAAATACCATAATCCCACAAAAGCCTTAAAATTGCAGAGAATCATGGTAACTATAGTTCGGACACAGCTAGAGGATTTAGGTTGTTACAGATTCTAGCTAGAAAACTCTCATTCTCGGCAAATTCTTATTCAAAGATGATCACCGCTCAGAATTGTGTTTTGTTATTTTTATTATGGCCTTTGTAGCCACTATTTACTCATTACAAAATCATGATCCTACCGACAATAGGGGCAGAGATTTCCCCCCTCGCTCTGCGACACTGACATCCAGAGCCTCGGGGGGAGCAACTTCCCTGTTGCATCCCTTCTGGATCCCCCAATGAAGCAAAAGGTGTTTTTACAGAACCATAGATTTTTACAGATTCTGTCTAAATGTACTTTATTCAGAATTATTTTGTCTGTAATGCAACTTTTGAAACTTTCCTTTTATAGTTATAGCACATTTTTAGTAGGCTATGACAATTAATGCCATTCTGCTGCTTTGGGCTACAATTCTGATGAGGCAGAGCAAGCATACTGACTCAGCAGCATAGGAGTAGAAATCTATAACAGCTGGAATTCCTTAGGCTGTCTTTGCCCCTTGTTCTTAAAGTAGCCCTTGACATGTACACAGAAGTACATTGCTCGAATTTTTTCAAGAAACACAATTACCCCTTTCAGATCTGCTCATAAGGGAACTGCCCTGCTCTGAATGCAACAATCAGTGCTTTATATTTTAAACATAACATGTATAGCTAATTTGCTTTTCCTTTTTCTTCCTGCAAAATTCTCCCCAGTCCTCCATCCCACTGCAAAACTTAGGTCAATTGGAGGTGAGGAGGCCATCCCCATTAACCCACTGTTGGTCCCACTATTTTTGGGTGGCTTTTCCCAGAGGACGTGTGGAGGCCTCTCTCCCGCGTCCTACTCATTCTGCTGGATGAATAATTCAGCTGCGTGTGCTTGGCATATTTTGATGTCCCTTAAATGGGTCTAATTGAGCGGACAGAACCCAGAGAAACACTGAGCATGTCACAGACATGATGCTTCAGTGAGCAGATAATCCGTGTACTGCCTTCTGTATCACGCATGGGATGAACTGTGGAAATATCTGCAAAAGAACATAAATAAATTAGACAGTGTAATGGAAGACTATAAAAATGCTTGACGGACTTGTAGGCATAAAACCTATGGAAAAAAACAGAACCACCCAGACATGGTATGTCCATACTGTACAAGGAGCTACTTCCCCCAACCGACACACCTCACCCAGCCTTTACTTGCAAATGGGATGAAGGTGTAAATATTCAACTTACCACTGAACAATGGGACAAGATCTTTTCTCTCACTCAAAAATGCTCTTTCTTTAATGCAGTACAGGAAAATGCTTATAAGGTCCTCACGTTCTGGTACAAAACACCCTATCTTCTACATAAAATAAATCCTGACATACCGGACATTTGTTGGCACTGTGGGGCTGCTGTAGGCACTACAGCTACACATTTGTTGGGACTGCACACACCTACAACTATTCTGTGATACACAACCTTCCACCCACCCTCCATTCACGCCCGCTACTTACCTCCTTCACCACACAGAGAGCGAGATTTCTCATTACAAAATGTAATGTTAAATGCTTCTAAATTACTGATCCCACTACACTGGAAATCCACTCAAGCCCCAACCTTTCAGGAATGGGTATTGAAAGTAGAAGAGCTGAGAAAATGGGAAGAACTTTCCCTAACTTCAACGGCACAAGGAGAGAAGTATAGACCTACCTGGTTTTATATGCTGGAACTTACTACCACTGATGATTTTACCAGTATTTTGAGTGTGACTGAAGGACCCACCAACAGATATACCTCCTCCCTGCTACCTCAGACATACTGACGGACCTTACGACATCTACAACTGCCGGAACTTGTATGCCCCCCACACTCCATGCCCGTCCCTGGGTTCACTATCTGTCCAATCCTTCATGTATCCATTTTTGCCCCAAAACCCATCCCCCCCCCTTTTTTTCCCTCCCCGGATCCACACTCACCTGTACAAGATTGTTTTGATAATACTGTATTCTCTACTTACATTTAACCTACCTCTACTCCCCCCCATTTTTCTTCTGTAAACTCCGATGTGAGAAATAAATAAATACTTATTTTCACACAAAAAAAACCCTATGGGGGTAAAAAAATCTAAAATGTAGTAAAAATATAAATGATCAATTAGTTAAGCGATGACTTCCAATCATAACAATAAATAAACAAATAAATAAATAAACAAATAAATAAGAATGCCAGCCTTGTTATTCCTTCCATAAGAAATAGTAACATGTGTCAACCAGTATCTTAAAGTGGTCCTATCATACACAAAAACGTGAATGATGAAGTCCCCTTTAGGTTAAATACACTTAATCCATAGAGTTGTTGGTAAAAGATTTTACTCTATCGGCTATGTATATACTTGGGAAAATTGTCCCAGCACTCACATTGCACACACAAGACTTGCCGAAGCACCAAGTTTGCACCTACAGGGAGTGCAGAATTATTAGGCAAGTTGTATTTTTGAGGATTAATTTTATTATTGAACAACAACCATGTTCTCAATGAACCCAAAAAACTCATTAATATCAAAGCTGAATATTTTTGGAAGTAGTTTTTAGTTTGTTTTTAGTTTTAGCTATTTTAGGGGGATATCTGTGTGTGCAGGTGATTATTACTGTGCATAATTATTAGGCAACTTAACAAAAAACAAATATATACCCATTTCAATTATTTATTTTTACCAGTGAAACCAATATAACATCTCAACATTCACAAATATACATTTCTGACATTCAAAATCAAAACAAAAACAAATCAGTGACCAATATAGCCACCTTTCTTTGCAAGGACACTCAAAAGCCTGCCATCCATGGATTCTGTCAGTGTTTTGATCTGTTCACCATCAACATTGCGTGCAGCAGCAACCACAGCCTCCCAGACACTGTTCAGAGAGGTGTACTGTTTTCCCTCCTTGTAAATCTCACATTTGATGATGGACCACAGGTTCTCAATGGGGTTCAGATCAGGTGAACAAGGAGGCCATGTCATTAGATTTTCTTCTTTTATACCCTTTCTTGCCAGCCACGCTGTGGAGTACTTGGACACGTGTAATGGAGCATTATCCTGCATGAAAATCATGTTTTTCTTGAAGGATGCAGACTTCTTCCTGTACCACTGCTTGAAGAAGGTGTCTTCCAGGAACTGGCAGTAGGACTGGGAGTTGAGCTTGACTCCATCCTCAACCCGAAAAGGCCCCACAAGCTCATATTTGATGATACCAGCCCAAACAGGTACTCCACCTCCACCTTGCTGGCGTCTGAGTCGGACTGGAGCTCTCTGCCCTTTACCAATCCAGCCACGGGCCCATCCATCTGGCCCATCAAGACTCACTCTCATTTCATCAGTCCATAAAACCTTAGAAAAATCAGTCTTGAGATATTTCTTGGCCCAGTCTTGACGTTTCAGCTTGTGTGTCTTGTTCAGTGGTGGTCGTCTTTCAGCCTTTCTTACCTTGGCCATTTCTCTGAGTATTGCACACCTTGTGCTTTTGGGCACTCCAGTGATGTTGCAGCTCTGAAATATGGCCAAACTGGTGGCAAGTGGCATCGTGGCAGCTGCACGCTTGACTTTTCTCAGTTCATGGGCAGTTATTTTGCGCCTTGGTTTTTCCACACGCTTCTTGCGACCCTGTTGACTATTTTGAATGAAACGCTTGATTGTTCGATGATCACGCTTCAGAAGCTTTGCAATTTTAAGAGTGCTGCATCCCTCTGCAAGATATCTCACTATTTTTGACTTTTCTGAGCCTGTCAAGTCCTTCTTTTGACCCATTTTGCCAAAGGAAAGGAAGTTGCCTAATAATTATGCACACCTGATATAGGGTGTTGATGTCATTAGACCACACCCCTTCTCATTACAGAGATGCACATCACCTAATATGCTTAATTGGTAGTAGGCTTTCGAGCCTATACAGCTTGGAGTAAGACAACATGCATAAAGAGGATGATGTGGTCAAAATACTCATTTGCCTAATAATTCTGCACTCCCTGTACAGGACTTGCCCTGTATTTGGATTGTGCACATATTACTTGCCCCAGCACCCAGATTGCGCACATAGTACTTGCCCCAGCACCCAGATTGCACAAATAGTACTTGCCCCAGCACCCAGATTGCAGCCACATTCCAGCACTCATATTGCACAATTCATCAGTCCAGATCCGCAATGGTAGACAGCCTCCTTTCAGGATAACTCAGGAGGATAGCAGAACTAAGGGCTGCTCCCTCACAAGTCCTGAAGGAAAAGGGTTTTATTCAGAGGCCTGGCTGTTGCTAAACCCAGTACCTCATGTCAAATTTGTGTTCCCAGATATGCCAATATAAATTATGTGTCACAGTCTGATGCAGCTAAGAGCCACTTATAATCAGTCGTCATAGAACCCTTCATGCTTATGTGTGTCATGGGTACAAATACTAATAGGTTCAGTGAAGGTACTGTCTGCTCAAGAGCATCTCAAAGGGAGTCTGTTGCAAGGATACAGGGCAGATAGACCATCCTGCCTCTAAAAGTCCTCCACCTGACTCATACTCTTCAGCGTCTCGACAAGCAATACATATTGACATCCATCACTTAAATAGAACTGCCTTTTAAATGTCTAATCATATACACACCAACCTTGAAAAACCTATGCACAATGTGTGACAGTATCAAGTGTCTTGAAGATAGGTCTCTTAAAAGAAAAGTACACATAATAATGCATGAATGTATCATGTAAATGCAACATTGGCATGTTCCATATAAAGGACATGTTTATCAAGGCAAAAGTGGAGCAATTCGGGGGAAATGTCAGCATTTATTTTCTATAACATTTGCTCTAAAAGCAGCATTAGGCCTCAGGATTGCTATTAATAACATACAAATACTGCATCCTCACAAAACAATTATTGATTTCTACAATATGTTCTTACACAATGACCTTCCACACAAAAAAAACATGAAGAAATGGGAAATTGAGCTGAATTAGGACTTTAGCCTCTCTCAATGGAGCATAGGCCTAACCAGATGCACAAATCACCTAAAAAACAATATAAAAGTCTTGCATCGTTGGCACCTGGTTACTGCTCAATTAGCCAAAATACATCCTGTCATTACACCAGTATGTTGGAGGTGTAATGTGGACAATCCTGTTGGTTGTACCCATTGATTCGATCATAATGTATATTTTTAAATGTATTCACAGTTGCCTATCCATGACTATATCACCTTCCTTGGTAATGGCCCTACTGAATATGAATCCAACCCGTATAAAAAAGTATCAGAGAAAACTGCCCACTTTCTCACAGCAACCAAACTATGTGTAGCTGGGAAATGAAAACAAACCTCCCCAACCTAGAAATATTACAATTACAGATTTACAGCGGTTTTGAAGAATCTTTGTAGTCAATGGAATAAATTTGTAATAAAATTTTATATAACAAAACTTGGCTCCGTTAGACTGATTACTAGAAAACAGTAATTGTCAGATGGATGCAAAAAGTAGCAACTCTCAGCTATTTTTGGAGTATGGAGAGGTTATTATTATTTTTTTTATCCCTAGTTCTCTTTTGTTCTTTTCCCCTCCCTATTCTTTCTTCCTTTATTTAACCCTTTTTTTTTTAAATAATTTTTTTATTTTTATTTGGTGGTTTAACGCTATACTAGATACTGTGATAATGCCAAGGATAGGGTTATCATGAATATAAATAGAAACAATTATATCGTGTTCCTATTATTTAGTACATTAATTCACTGAGCCACAGATACTCATGTCTCTAGCACTATGGAGAAAAAATGGGGTCTATCTAAATCACTCCTGGTTTTTTTTCCTTAACAGGCCTCAATCCAAGGCACTGGGGCAGGATGTTTTTGCCTCCAGTTACACATTTCTCTTGTCCTGCTCCCTCACACAAGCATGGAATCACTGAATGGGCCAGGGTATGACAATGACATCACACCCCAGCGCATTCAACAATTCATAACACAGGACAAATATGGATATTAACATGCACTAGATTTTACACACACTACAAATGATCTGCAGCATACTCTCCATGCATACAGTATACTGATAATAAGGCACAGATACACATCAATCTATACACTCATCATATTACACTCTGATATAAACAAACACTGCATTAAACACACATCATGCTACATGCAGTCTAGTATACACATACACTGCATTGAACACACAAAATGCAGGCAGGTTTCTTCCTCCAGTGTCTAGCTCCATCAGTGCTCCAACACTCCTCCCTCCCCCTCTGCCTGTTAATGGGAGCTATTTGCAGACATGAGATGTCACAGAGCAATCATTACTAAAGCATCAGGAGTGAATCACACCATTTACCTGTATCTACCAAATGTCACACAAGGCACTGAGTGCAGCCACCAGTCATCTGATTTAGCCCATTGCCTGTACCCACTGAAATTCACTGGACACTGAATATACACCTCTGAGATGATTCATACCCTTTATCTTTACACAGCACAGTGCCCAGGCTCTAACATATAACCTGCCTGAAAAGCACTTCCTGCCAACAGATCTTAGGTTTGGCTTTCAGTAAACAATATCTCTGGTTGTAAAGTGAATTTTACCATGGCATATAACACTACTAAACTGTCATCATATTGCAGTTTGCACCATTAAAATGAATTAAACTAGCTCTGCAATCTGAATTTACATGGTGGGTTCACAATGTTTATTTATAGATTTAAAACAAAAAAATACTAACTGGCATGGTGGAATAACCAGAAAATACCAGTAGAATGAAAGGCATATGATAGAAAGCATCATAATATATATCACAATTATATATATATATATATATATATATATATATATATATATATATATATATAGT
The DNA here is from genome assembly GCA_036172795.1 of Pelodytes ibericus. Classification (NCBI taxonomy): domain Eukaryota; kingdom Metazoa; phylum Chordata; class Amphibia; order Anura; family Pelodytidae; genus Pelodytes; species Pelodytes ibericus. Next base: position 109,800,136 of record CM069862.1, on the reverse strand, counting down.
AAAGGCTAACACTATAAAGGAAATCAAGCATGTCTGATATGCAAGGCCACTTCAAGATAAAGGAGGGCCCTGGGCAACGTTCTCAAAATTTGGCCAACGATGTATAGAAAAATATTATTCTAAAAAATAACTGCTATCGACTGCATAGTCAACCTACAAAAAGTTTCCCCATCCATGATTTTCTATCAATGCCTGCCCAGTGGTGCAGCAAGGGGACCCCAGTTAAGAAATATTTGTGCCCCCTACCTCAATTAAACCCTTTTCCCTTCTCTTTCGTCCTCTACTTTTTTGGAATATTTTGTTCTATAGTTGCATCCAGCGCTGTATTTTCAGCTAGGTACTTGCCATGGAAATGGCAATAAACACTGTCCCTTTAAAAAAAGAAAAATCATGCCAGCAGGGGTGCAGGCTGGGGAGATCAAAAGATCTCCCCTCACCAGTCTCTCTTCGTGTGAGCAGGCAGCATGATTTCATGTTACTTAGCGCACCTACCACTTCTGTTTTTGGTCTTTTTTAGCATGATTTCAGTGAGTGCCATTAGCGCTCCATGTGCTTTTTCTGAGGTCAGAGCGTCGGGGTTCACGTGACTTACCGGCGCTCAGACTTCAGACCATGTGGGGAGTGCAAGAGGCAGCATGGTAGGATGTCTGTGCACCCGGGCAGCGCACAAACATCCAGCTGTCTACCACTAGACACCAGGGAACTGGAGGGTGCTGGCTGTGCAATGTGGGTGCGAGGGCATGTCCTCTGTGTGCAAGGTGGCGCTATGGCAAGGGATGTGCTGGGTGTGCAACATGGGTGACACGGTAAGTCCTTGGAGTGCATATTTGCCAAAATTGGCCATATTTCCAGGGACACATATGTGTTCCACATGCTGCAGACAGAGCATGCAAAGTGCAGCCCGGCAGTATGTAGGATGGATATACGCACAGTCACAATCCACTGAATTAATCATGGTAGGTTCTATGAGATCTCCGCTCTGATTAATTAGTTGGATTGTGTCTGTGCGTATATTCATCCTACATACTGCCGGGCTGCACTTTACATGCTCTGTCTGCAGCATGTGGAACAATACAATGTGGGTGATTGGGAATGTCCTGTGGATGCAAAGTTGGTGCTGGGTATGGTAAGTCCTGTGTCTGCAGTGTGGGGGGCATGTCCTGGGTGTGCAAGGTGGTGCTATGGCAAGGGAACGTAATGCAGGAGAAATGAATTGGGGGCCCAGACCACTTCTTCTGTAAGGGTTCCTTCAATTTCTGATGGCAGCCCTGCCCCAAACGCCTGACTGGACACCCCCACGAGTTTAAAAGACTATTGAGTCCGACTGTGATTCCCCCTAATAAAACGTAAAACCATTCTGTATTTTTTAAAATATGGCACTATGTATCCACCTTTCGAGCATGATAGACCCACAATGCCCTGCTGATATGTGGATATAGATATCTTAAAGAACAAATAAATCTGGGTTTTTGTTATTTTTATTATGGGCAGACAGAATGTATATTCCAAGGATATGATCAGTGACTTTTAGGGATGCTTATGATAAATGCATACTTTAGGGCTGCATAGGCTAAAAACACTGCAGACTGACATCAATTTTACTAATTACAGGCAAGGAGTATATATGTATCATAAATGTCCCTGAATAATATTGCACTGTGGTCACAATATTACCTAATGCAACTCTAAAGTACAGGTAAGCCCTATCATAATGCAAAGTGTTATAACACAGTTTCTATTCTAGTGCAGAGCTTCAGTGGCAACAGCAGTCATGTAATCAATATACTTTGCAATGCAGGTTGGCTGGGATCATTTCTCATTAGATATTTGATTCATACACACAACCTTCTATAAGCAAGCGTATGCTTTTTTTTTTTTTTTTAATACAATTTTATGAAACATATTTAGCCAATGTACAAGTCTGCCAATAAAAGATAAAAAATGTTATTTCTAATTCAGTGTTGTAAGAGTTTACAAATATTTGTATTGCCTGCAGGCAACTGGATGACAAATTAAAAGAGATGTTAATTCCCCTTCCCCCAGAAGACGCTAATTACTAATCATCAGAAATCAGGTAAGGAGAAAATGTAGTTCCTTAGATGTTTTGAGAGGCTGACATGATCAAAGATCAATCCTGGTTTAGAGATACAGCGCTGTACAAACATGATTTTAGTTGAGGTGGCCACACCACTCCATTAAATGAGGACCATTAATAAATGTTCATTTCAGGGTAATATTGGTATAATAATAAACAGCCTTTATTAAATGTACATCTATATTTTTCTATAATTGAATGTTAAAAGTGTGTTGTCTGGAAGCTGCCATATTGTGTTTGGTTTTTATTGTAGGAGGCAATAGAGGTGGTAATGTGACTACTGATGTACTAATTAGAAATACAACTTGCTACCATATTTATTTATTTATTGCATTTATCCAAGTTGTTGTATGTAGTGTTATGACAACATTTTTAAAATCAAAAGAGAAGTGGTGAGAGAGAGTAAAGAAAAAATATTTATTTTTCCACCCAAAAATAAATGGACTATCGGAGCAAACAGTCAGAATTAGACAGATTTTGTCATTTGATTTCCACTTAAAAGCATCTACAATTGTCTCTAAGTAGCTATCCGTTCCAGGGTACATGGTGTAGTATAAGGCAGCAGGTCTCAACCTGTCTAACCCACATTTGTCATTGTCACAACCAAAAGATTATTTCATATCCAAAACAATTTATTCCACAAATCAATTTGTACAGTATTCCATAATGCATATATGCACTGCACTGTTCCAAACATGAAACAAATAAAAACAAACAGGACTTCACAAAATGAATAGTGCAAGTGAAAATAAAAGAGCTATTGAGCTTAAAACTCAATAAAATAAAAATACAAACATATAAGACTAATTTAAACTAATGCGGAAGCTGGGGGTGTTTTTTATGCTCCTGACAAGTGTCTGGGGGTGATGGTGGACAAAAGTAACTCCTGAGGACGTGCTCAGTGTCCATTCTGTTCCTATATTTTGTCTTCAGTTGGACCAGAGCTGAGAAGCCATGCTCACTAGGATAAGTACAATACACACTCACTGCTATGTATCTGCCGCATCAAGCCCAAACTTCACCTAAACCATCTCAGGTGAAATGTTATCCCTAACGTAAACAGTGAAGCCTCCGCTGTTTCCTTATCCTAAAGGCAGCGGCGTACCTACCGTTGGTGCAGAGGTGGCAGCTGCCCTGCCGATCCCTGCAAAAGCTGCTGCTCCCACTGCCCATGTGACTCTCTCACGTGGAGACAGCCATGATCAGGCAGCAGCTGTGAGTCCACATCCACCGGATACGGACCCGGCTTTTCGTCACAGATGCCGGAAATGACAACGTCATATCTGGTGGCTTGAAACACCTCAGAGGAGGTGGCCGACGAGCAGCATCCAGGTAAGTACTGGGGGGAGAAGGGGAGGGGTTTAATTGGCATATTAACGAGCAAATGATTGGCAAAATAATACTGGCAAATGATGGGCAAAATAATACTGGCAATTGATGGGCAAAATATGACTGGCAAATGAATGGCAAAATAACAATGGCAAATGAATGGCAACATAATACTGGAATATTAATGGCAACATAAAACACGGAGGAGACTGCCAGGTGAGTACTGGGGAAGGGGGGAGGAGGGTGGTGGAGTATTAATGGACAAATTGTCTGTGGCATATTAATGGGCAAATTGTCTGTGGAATATTAATAGGCAGGCTAATAGTGGCATATTTATGGGCAGGTTAATAGTGGCATATTGGCAATCTGGCTGTGGCATATTAATGGGCAGGCTAATAGTGGCATATTAATGGGGAAAATGGCTGTGGAATATTAATTGGCAAACTGAATGTCTGGCTGTGGCATATTTATGGGCAGGCTAATCGAGGCATAATGGGAAAATTGGCTGTGACCAAAGTGATACTGTGGTATGTTCTGTGGGGCAAAATAACATGTACTATGGGGGAATGTGACATCGTGGCATGTTCTGCGGGGGCAGTTCAGTGGGACAAAGTGACACTGTGGTATGTTTTGGTGGGCAAACTTACACTGTGGGTGCAATATGAGTACAAGCCAAGTGCTGTGGTTACTGTATAGTGCTGTGTTAAGACCTTTAGGTGCAATGTGGGTGCACAGGAATGTAATAAAAATAAGAAATTAACAATTTTTCAATAACATTTTCATTACATATGAAAATAGTTGACTATAATATTAAAAAGTTCATATGAGTATAGATGCAGCTAGTTCTATACATATATTTGGGGTCCACCTCAAGTTTTTGAAAAGGCTGGAAATATTTTTTTGTGGTCAGAAAAGTAATATTACTTTACTGAGAGGGTGGTGGATGAGAGGTTAATACATAAAGGAGTTTAAGCATGCATGGGATAAGCATAAGGCTATCCTTGATATAAGATAAGGCCAGAGACTAATGAAAATATTACTTTACTGAGAGGGTAGTGGATGCATGGGATAGTCTTTCTGCAGAAGTGGTAGAGGTTAATACAGTGAAGGAGAATAAGCATAAAGCTATTCTAGAAATAAGATGAGGCCAGGGATTATTACATTTTGAGAGGGTAGTGAATGCATGGAAGTGGTAGAGGTTAATACAGTAAATGAGTTTAAGCATGCATGGGATAAGCATAAGGCTACCCTAGATATAAGTCAAGGCCAGGCACAAGGCAGAACAGTTGAGAGGCATGTAAGAGGCATTTCTGGGGTGGAGTTGCATGGTGGGGTCGGGGGGGTGGGGTGGGGGGTGCAAGTTTTGCAAAGAGATAAAAAATGTTTTTTTTTTTAAAAAACACCTTAAACTCAACTGGGTAATCCCTAAATCCTGGACTGTTGTGTGGGCATTGAGGACTGCTCCAGGGATCTGCCTGGGGTTTAACATGCATTTAAGACAGCCCTGGAATTATGTTAGGAGCACATAGCTAATACGTCAAGAATTCCATATTGGAGCATAGAATCAACAGGTTGCACATTGGAATGGTTAATGTGATAAGGAAAAAATGACACCTTCCCCCTAATGGCCAGTACTCTAGGCACAGCTGGTGATGCAACATTGTGAAATGTGATTCACAACTTTCATCATCATCATGGACTATCACAGACAGATATTAAGCAAGTGCAGCAGGTGTACAGAGAAGGCCTAGACAGGACCCTGGTGAATTCTATAGACAGCAACGACATCAAGACACGTGGGAAAAAATGAGCCAACTTCTTACAAACTTGCATGTCCATGGGCTCTGGACCTCATCAAAGATGAGGGGTTAAAAGGGCATATGTAACATCCATTCCAAATGTACTGAATTGCTGTCTAGATGAGAAATACATGTCCATCAATATATACCGCAGTTTTTTTTTTTAACATGGTTTTTGTTTTATATGTATTGCTATATTTTTTATAAAATGATTAAAACAGGGCATAGCATCATTTTGAAAAGGAAATACTGAAGGAGTTGAAGTGGCTCTCCCTGTCTAATGAGCTTATTTTACATGCTCCTCCAACATGAATATTGTTTGGGAGAGGATATTCTTTGCGTATAAAACAGGATCTAGAGCAGATTTAAGCCCTTGTAATGCAGATAAAAGCTTGAAAATATTATGAGCTATTTACAGCAAGCTGTATAGCCAACTGTATATGGCCCTGGCAGTTCCCACTGAATTCAATGGCCATGGAGGTACTGCTGATGCTGCGGATGAATTTGGGATATTACTAATAATGTTGCTATTAGGGACTATGACTGTGTGGAGCCCTTACTTGAATTTTAGTGTGTCACCCAATGGAATTACATTCAGTAGATTCACTTCTTCTCCTCCTTCTTCCCACCCACCCCCCAAAAAACAACAAAATAACATGATCTTACTGCAGATTTGTGTCATTTTACGCAGCTGTTATCGAACAACTGGAAGGGATTTTGATTCTGTTCACGTCATTAAATTAACAAAATTCTTTCCAAATTTACCCCTGCTGCACTGAGTGGAGATTCAAGAGTGCCAAGTTTGCAGCTGCTGGATTATCACTGTCATTATCACTATACAGACTGACGGCTAACCTTTGGCACTCCAGCTGTTGTCAGCCACATGGCTGAATGAGCATCATGGGAAATGCAGTCCACAGCAGCTGGAGTGCCAAAGGTTAGCCATGAGTAATTTGTATTGCTCTGGCAGCGGAAAATGGCAAGCTCAAGTTGTAAAGCAACACCACTCCCATCACCATCAGAACGCCAATAGCTGACTTTATTATAGTAACATCTATATAGTGCCAACAATTTGCATAGCACTTGGTACAGAACATAAAAGGGAATTATAGATTGTAGATGGATAGGGAAAGCAGAGGCGGCTCTCTAATTAGGCAAGTTAGGCGGCTGCCTAAGGCCTCGCACTTCGGGGGGCCTGGCAGCAGCCTAACTCACCTAACAGATAATGTTTTGCCACCATTCTGCTACCTACTCCATGGAGTAGGTAGTTGACATTGTAAGGTGACAGGAGCTTATCGCTGCCTGCGTGTTGTGTGTAGCAGGCAGTGATAAGTCAACTGTCACACTAACCTCCGTGCCATCAGCGTCGGCACTTTCAGGTAAGGGGCCGTCTTCACAGGCAGCGATTCTGTGTTTTTTTCTCTCCTGCACACGAAGATTACCGCTCTGCTCCGCCCCCACTGCAACCAACACGGCAACAGCAGAAGCGCCAGCACAACGTGGTCTATGAGACCACCGGACACTGAGACCCTCTTCTTCTCCCTGCACATGTCGTGACAGGTAACTAAGCAGGGAGGGAGAGAGACATCTAAAAGAAAAACTGTCCCGCCGCTCTGATGCCCGTTATGCTGGTCATAAAAAAAAGTTTTAAAAAATCTGCTGGTGTGTCTGTGTGCTGACCGAGTTGTGTGAGGGTGTGTGCTGACTGAGTGTGTAAGTGAGGGTGTGCTCTGACTGAGTGTGTGTGCTGACAGAGTGTGTGAGTGAGGGTGTGTGCTGACTGAGTGTGTGAGTGAGGGTGTGTGCTGACTGAGTGTGTAAGTGAGGGTGTGCTCTGACTGAGTGTGTGTGCTGACAGAGTGTGTGAGTGAGGGTGTGTGCTGACTGAGTGTGTGAGTGAGGGTGTGTGCTGACTGAGTGTGTGTGCTGACTGAGTGTCTGAGTGAGGGTGTGTGCTGACTGAGTGTGTGTGCTGACTGAGTGTGTGAGTGAGGGTGTGTGCTGACTGAGTGTGTGAGTGTGTGTGCTGACCGAGTGTGTAAGTGAGGGTGTGTGCTGACTGAGTGTGTAAGTGAGGGTTTGTGCTGACTGAGTGTGATTGAGGGTGTGTGCTGACTGAGTGTGTAAGTGAGGGTGTGTGTTGACTAAGTGAGTGTGTGTGTTGACTGAGTGTGAGAGTGAAGGTGTGTGCTGACAGTGTGTGAGTGAGTGTTTGTGTGGGCTGGCTGAGTGTGTTTTATTAAGTGTGTGCTAGCTTATTGTGTAAGTGAGGGTGTGTGTTGGCTGAGTGTGTGAATGAGGGTGTGTGCTGACTGTGTGAGTGAGGGTGTGGGCTGACTGAGTGTGTGAGTGTGTGTGCTGACCGAGTGAGTGTGTCACTGAGTGTGGGCTGGCTGAATGTGTGCTGAGTGAGTGTGTGCTCACTGAGTGTGTTTGATTAAGTGTGTGCTGGCTTATTGTGTGTGTGAGTGTTTGCTTGCGGAGTGTGTCTGTGAGTGAGTTTGTGTCCTGTCTGAGTTTGTGTGGCTGGGTTTGTGATTGAGTGTGACTATGTTTGTGATAAGCTGTTTGAGGACACAATGGCAGTGGTATGTTTAAGGACAATGATAATTAGTTGTTTAGGGACACTGATTTGAGTGATAAACAGTCTAGGCACAAATATGGCACCAATAAGAGGTTTGGGAACAATGGCAGTGACAGGGTATTTGAGGACAATGATTACCCCGATGAGCTGTTTGGGTACATAGATGGCCCTGATAAACAGTTTTTGCACATAGATGGCCCTGACAAACTGTTTAGGCACATAGATGACCCTGATAAAATGTTTGGGCACAGAGACAGAATTCGAAAGCAGTTTGGAGACAAAGAAGGCAGTCAAATAGGTTGATGAAGGACATAGGTGGCACTGATAAGTCTTAGGGACAAGATGCACTGGGAAGCTGTTTGGGATCAAATATAGCACTGTGCGTACATTATTGGACTATTGTAATAATAATTTGCAAGTCCTGTGGATGATGAAATGTGGTGCTGTGATGTTTGTGTGTGTCTCCTAAATGTGAACACTAACACACATATATACACACTCATACGCTGATCAGATGCACACACTAGCACACACATACACACTCAAATGCTGATCAGATACACACAAGCACACATAGTGTATGTATGTGCTAGTGTGTGTATCGGATGAGCATATAAGCGTGTATGTGTGTGCTAGTGTGTGTATCGGATGAGCATATAAGCGTGTATGTGTGTGCTAGTGTGTGTATCAGATGAGCATATAAGCGTGTATGTGTGTGCTATACCAATCACTTTTGATATAGATATTTGTAGACTAATTATAAGACAAATAAAAACAAGGAGTGGTGAATTCCTAATTGCTGGGATTTAAGGCTGGTCTTAAAATATGCTATTTAAACAGTTCATTTTTATTATAGCTTGCATATCTATTTTTAATTATGAGTGTCAGTGAGGGCCTCACGTTTGAGTTTCGCCTAAGGCCTCACAAAGTCTAGAGCCGCCTCTGAGGGAAAGACATAGAAACATAGAATGTGTCACCAGATAAGAACCATTTGGCCCATCTACTCTGCCCAATTTTCCCCCGTTCACGGTCTTATAGCTAGGATAGACTTGTGCCTTTCCCACGCATGCTTAAAATCCTTGACTGTGTTTACCACTACCACTTCCGCTGGAAGGCTAATCCATGCATCCACTACCCTCTCAGTAAAGTAATACTTCCTGATATTACTTTTAAATCGTTGCCCCTCTAATTTAAGACTATGTCCTCTAGTTGCGGTAGTTTTTTTTCTTTCAGACAGATGCGTGAACCCTGCTCCCAAGCTTACAATCTGGAGGGAGCAGGGAACAGGAGACACATAAGGGGAATAAAATGGCAGGAAAAAAAGGTTGTGGTGCATTGGGGACAGTAACAACTTGGTGGGTCTTGTCAGAGGTTACTTAATGCACTAGTTGGATGAATTGTAAGCTTTTTGAAGAGGTGATTGCTGAATTATAATACAGAGAGCCCAAAATACTGGCATGTTTGGGTGAAAACTGGGCTTGACTCTACCACAGACATTTGGAGATAAAAAAAAAAAAGACTACAAATAAGTTGAAAAAAGGGAAAATAAATAAATGTAAAGGTAGTGAAATCTTTGTGTTCTCCTTAATCCAAGAATTGGATACAGAAGCAAATACACTGCTGTATTCTGTGAATGACCAGACAGCATGTAAAGAGCTCTGTCTATCTTCTAATGCAATCAATTATATCTAATGGCACATCCAGACTGATTAGACTGAACTCAGCAAGTTTTAGAAAGGGGGATACATACACCCAATGTGTGTTGCGCCAGTTGAAACACTGACATTTCTTTTGTTGTTTTTTGATACAATGCATATGGTTTGGGAATTATATTTTCACATACATAACCTGCTGCAGCAAGTAGGTTGCGCCAATCTAGTTAATATGTATTTTCTGCCATTTTAAAGGTCTAAAGGGTCCACTCAGTAAAGAGCTACCTGCTCCAAAATGGAGCCACATTGGCAAAAACGGGCACAATTCAGGAAAACTATTTTTTTCACTACTCGAAATTGTACAATTTGGGTCAAAATCGGCTGTTCAAGCCGTTTGGGAACTGAAAAATCGGAAGCATTCGGATCGGGGGAAACTTCGCCATGAAAAGCATAGGATTTTGGGTGCCCAACTACTGCCGATTACCAACAAACTATGAATTCAGGAAATAGCTGGAGAATGAAACCTTAAATGACAGAAAAGTGCAGTACAAAATATTTTAAAGTGTTTTTTTTTTTTTTTTTCAAATGGAAATTGCTTTATATATGTCCTAATGTCATATTTCATACAAACACCCATGGTTAGAATATTTGTCCATAGGAAGCAGGCAGCTGCCTGGTCGGCGACTGGCTCTCTCTGCTAGCACAGAGAGAGACCCTCCTTTGTGCATGGGATCAGCAGGGGGGGGGGGGGGGCAAATCAAGGTCCCCCTGTTGATGCCATGCAAAAAGGAGGGTCTCTCTCTGTGCTAGCTCCACTCCACCACTCCCTGTCTGACAACCTCAAATGTGAAATAACCTTCCAGATACTATTAGATTAGAAAAAGGGAGCAGTAAAAGTGGGTTAGAAAAGCATCGGGGTAAAACTAGCACAGTGGAAGACATTGGGGATGTAGACCGTGGCAGTAAAACAAGATACTGTATGTATTTGTATATATGTGTGTGTATATATATATATATATATATATATATATATATATATGTGTGTGTGTGTGTGTACGATTGTTGTATGAATGTGTGTCTGTACTGGATTTAAAATTTAGAAAAACCTGTTGATAGGCCCCGAATCACTTACTAACGCTCGCTGTATTGCATCATATCTAGTGAACTATATCCTCATAGAGCAAGGGTAGAGATGGAGACCGGGAAAAAGAGAAAACAATAATGCATACGGGTTTTTTTTGTTTTTTTTTTATTGTAAGACAACTAGCACTGTTTTTTATGTTACAATAATTGGGTCACTTACAATGTTCCACAATGTTCAATGTATTTATGCATGCAAGTATCACGATGAGCACTTTAATCTAAGCGGGCGCGAGGGGGAGAGAGAAGGGGATCCGTGAGGTTTATGGGTCCCTATTTTCTTTCGCCTTCGCTCCCGCTTCTTTGTGTCTATGGACCGCCCAGTTTATCTATCATCATATTCCTCATATAAGCTGCTGTGCCCTGTAATGGTGGGGATGGCAATGAGGTTTCAGGTTCCAAATCTATGTTTTTGTCTGACTCTTCTTCTTGAATCAGGGTTCTAATGAGATGCTACTCCATCTCACATTGTGAGAGCATCTTCCTCTTCACAATGATGAAGTATTGGGTAAGTAGCTGTTTCTAATAAAAAATTGGGCAGACTAGATGGACCGAATGGTTCTTATCTGCCGACACATTCTATGTTTCTATGTTTCTATGTATTTGTGTTTGGTGTGTGCAAGTGTGGCTGCGTGTGTATGTGACTTTTCATGAGTGACTGTGTGTGTGTGTGTGTGTGTACCTGTGCCTGGTAGACACCAGGTACACACACAGTTACTCATGTAATGTGCCTGCATGTGTATGTGACACTGCATGTGTACATGTCTGATGGAAGAATAAGCAAAAGGCAGCAAACTATAAGTTTGCTTTGGGGGGCAAAAAGTCTTCCACCAGCCACCAGCATTACATTCATTGTCACAAAGGGGTTAACGGGGCTCTTTAACCTGCACATTGCTTATACTGTGCATGTAAAAAAATACCCAACATGAATTATACACGGTGTTAACAGTATTGCAAGCAAAACGCCTAAATTAGGAGAAAAACTTATTTTAAATGTGTCCATAGAGGCTCCTGCTTATAACATTGCCTGTGGTTTAATATGCAGGTCAACTGTTTTTCAATGGGAAATGTGTATTTATCATTTCAATCCACAGGTTATAAATAGCAGACCGTTATTAAATGCCATTAGATCCAACTTCAACATCCAGGGCATTAAGATGGGAAACACACTCTATAGATTGGTTGCATATGCAGATGATGTGCAAATAACTATCTCTACCCTTCTACATCAATGAAATACCTAATTAAAGAGATGCGTATAGTAGACATTCCAATTTTAAGTTCTAATTATTAAAGTCTCAAAAGAACAGGAGTTTCAGAAAAAGACATTTTAACTTCAAATGGTGCTGTAAAACGTAAAGCGTTGGGTCTTTCCACATCTGTCTGGTAACAATGAATATCCTTCCGACAATACTATAATACTTCCAGGAGCTGCTCATTCAAATCCCAAGATGTTTCTTCTTAAAAATTAGACCAGTTATTTCAAAATACATTTTGAGGAGAAAAAGCCTCAGGATTATATAATGGCTATCTCACTAGGTCAAGGAAAAGGGTGGGGAATGGGCATCCCTAACTTTTATATGTACTATCAAGTTACCCGTCTCATTTTTACCAAATGATTGCTTTGTAGCTCCTATATGGGAGAACCCAGGAAAACGGTGTATTTGGAAAAAAACATCCAACACTAACCCCAACATTAAAAATTTGGCAATGAAAATGGTTAAAGATCGAAAGACAACTAATATTCTCGACCCCTTATCTCGAATCACTCATAATGAGGATTTACTGGCAGGTTAGAAAAAAGGGATACTCTCTTGGCGATATCAGGGAGGAGGGCTTAGTTTAAGTAAAGTTCTCTCTATTCGGATAACCTTATAGCTAGGCACTCTTTATTTCCGTACATATTTCCAACAGCGCCATTTTATATGCTATTTAAAACCTAGATTAACCAGTTTATCATCACCTATCCCATATCTATAAAATTGTGAACTCGCTAAGAGGACCAGGTTTTTCTTGTTATAGTAGACTTCAGGGGGGAAAGAGGGGCCACCTTATCACAACAAGACTGGGGAAAGTGCTTTCATTTAATTAGGAGCTGTGCTGAGGTGAGCAAACATCAGGGGTTTGCCTTCAAGGGCTTAACAAGATGCAATAGAGTCCCAGTAGATATTTACAGATTCTCAACAACCCTCCCAGACACCTGTTGGAGATGTAAAAGAAGAAAGGGAAATTTTCTATGCATCTAGTGGAACTGCTCTAGGATTAGGCATTTTGGGAGATTATTGAAGAGTCGCTCAGTGCAATAGTCAGTACAGAGTTTTCCCTGACCCCAGAACTTGTATATTTCTTACATACTTTGATACCTGATAGGACCTTTTAAGCATTCTCTAACCATGCGTTTATTACATTTCGCAAAATAATTGATTCCATTATATTGGGGAAAAAAAAAAAGATAACAGTCAAAACATTGCAGAAGAAATGAAAATAAAATTGAACATCTCATACAGTATAATAAACTTTCTGCTACCAGTAGGCCCATGGGAATTTTTTTGCGAATCTGAGAGTCTTAAATATTTTGTCTAAATGTAATGAAATACTTTATATGACAATGCAGTATTCTCTGTATGTACACTTTCCTTTACGGTCCTGTTATGTTGTATTTTACCATCTAATTTTATGTTATTTTTTTCTCTTAATTCAGGCATTTTCTGGTAACACAATGTATAAATCAGTTTAGATCAGTTTTTATTTTCTACCTTTACAGTACAAATAATGTTTAGGTGATACAGTGCCTTTAAATGTTGAAATGTGTGGAATATCAATCTAAATGTGATGCTCAGCTAATGCTTGGAAATAATAGAAATATATCAATGAATACTTCCCTTTAACCCCTTAGTGACAAGACTTTTTAGCCTTGCCTTTCTCTCGGTGATAATGGCTGTTTTAACATTTCTGAGGTGTTTGTGTTTAACTGTAAATTTGTTCCCTCTCATTTAGCGTACCCACACAAATTATGTATTGGGTTTTTTTCAGCATAAGTAGGGATTTCATTTGATGACATTATGTTGATCATATCATATAACTTTATGTAAAAAAGTAATAAAAAATGGTGGAAAAAAAAATCTGAGTTTTATTTGAAAAATCGTATACTCATCTACAAAAGTGAACAAAAAAACCCTGCTAAATAGATTCTAACATTTGTCCTGAGTTTAGAAATACCCAATGTTTTTGTATTTTTATGCTTTGTTATTCAGGTTACAGGGCAATACGGATAAGCCGCGCAATGCTATTTTTAAACCATTTTGGCCATGCTACCTGAGGCCGAAGGTGTGGGGCAAAATCTTCATTTTGTTTTTGTGTTTCTGACTGCCTCAACTTGTGAGGCATGTCAACAACACACACAGGGCAATAGGAAGCAATTTGCGCCTTTAAAACCGCCATTTTAAATCGCTCTTCAGAGCAATCAGGCAGTATTTCCAATATTGTACAATGCCTCTCTACCGGAGGCATTGTCCAATACACCAGAGCAAAGTGGCAAAAAAGTCACTTTAAGTGCTCTTTTAACCACCCCCCATTTTAAAGGCATTTAAATCCCTCTCCGGAGTGATCGAAATGCGGGTGGCTTTTTTTATTTTGTATTGCACAATGCTTCCATGGCATTGTGGCAAAACCAAAAAAGTAATGAAAGCGAGAGAAAAAAATCGCTATTAGGGCTTGTTTCAGCACAGGACATGTCAGGCACGTCCTTTGTCGTTAAGGGAGTTTCTCCCAGGACATGCCTGACACGTCCATTGTCGGAAAGGGGTTAAAATTTTAATAATTTCACTCTTATTATCCTCAGACAGTCAGGGGAGGGCTGGCAAGGAGGGCAGGAGGGTAACTTCATGGGCTGCTATCTAAACCCACTTTTAAATCTCCCAGTTGGTAACACTTTTGATCTTTCTATCCAATTGTCCTGTCTGCCTATCAATCTTTTTACATTATCTGTCAGAAATATGGTCTTGCCTGTCTATCTGTGCCTATATCTGATGAAATCAGCACCAAGAAAAACTAAATAGCCCTCCCCCACCCAGGCCAACAGTTGCCAACCCTGCCCTGCAGACACTCTTAGCTGGCTTATGACCAGTTTTAAGCCCCATCTGACAGCAGAGAGCAGTAAAGTCTGCAACTCCCATTACCCCCAGATAACCTTTGCTATAAGCTGAAGAACAGATTTATTGGCAGAGGCTGTCAGTGAACAGGTTAACATACTCCATTATCAGATCATAATGACTCGCTCAGGAAGGAGATGAATTTAATTAGCTCAGTATTTCCACTTAGTGACACTGAAGTACTCTTTTATCCAGAACATCTACAGCAAAGAGCAATGCCTAATTCAGAATATGTCTGGAAATGCTCTTCTGGTGGATCTGGCACAAATCTGTATTCCACTAAACTATCTATGTATATTAATGGATAAGGATTCTGGGTATTTTACAACAGGGGTGAAAAATATGCCTTAGTACTCAAATCATATATTATACATAGTTATATATGGCAATAATAAAATAACATAGGTTATATATTAAAATAATATTTTGAGAATTTAATAGCCAATAATGCAGCACTTGGTCAACCAGGGAGAAATACAGTTGCTATTTTGCAGTGAAGTAGCAAATGTTGTAAAGATTGTATAGGTCTTTGGATCAACAGTAGTAGAAAGTTTGAACTTAATGGACTTATATAAGTTATATTAGTTTAGCTTTTATACAGTGAGAAGGCTTATCATATTCACTATTTGCTGTGAATCTCTTGATCTGTTCAAGTTGTATCCAAGGAACACATCTGGAGTATACACTGATTGGGCAACATAGTGAATATAGAACTGTGCACCCAGAACAACACTGCACACATGAATTGTCACAACAACCCTTTGGCCAGTGTGTGCCTGAATTTCATTTAAAGAGAATTCAACCAGATTGTTTTTGCATTACTTTAAAAAATGATGCCTATCTCCCAACATGCATCACTGGCAGCGCAGAACACCAGGGGGAAAGGCTTGTAAGGTGGAGTGGTATTATAACTGCGTATTACTATAGCTCCTTTTAATATACCTTATATAACTCTGTACATGTGCATAACTATAACTCCGGACAATGGAGAATGAGGGCTGGACTGTGGGATAGCAGTTTTGTTATTGGGACAGTTGAAGGTATAATAAAGGTTTGACTCAAGTAACTCAAAACCTTCAGGACACTACTTGAACTGACTTCTTATGTCACCTAGTTGAGCGACATTGAGGATGGGCAGATTTGGACGTTTAGGAACCATAATAATTGTTCTTTTAAGGAAATTAATATAACATGTTGCCTATTGCATAAATAACTCATGGTCTGGAGTTGTTAGGGCCTTCATGAATAACCTTATTAGACTTTGTTTAAATTCCAAAATCTTCCCAAGTAGGATGATTTCATTTATGAAAAAGGATCATTTGTAAGATGTGAAAATCCAATAAGATTTCAGTAAATGTACAATACATAACATACAATAAGGGCCTTTGTACTGTAACTGTTAGCAGTTATTCCTTTTTGACACATTTGCAGTTATTTCTTATCAAGCAGTGCACATCTCAATGAGGGAAACAAAGTATGGCAGATAGGTGCACACAGCATTGATACAAGTGGTACACAACACACTGACTAAACTTGCAACACAGTTAACTTTTCTCATGGAACAAAACTCCCCTTCCTGACTTATGGAACTAAAAAAAATTGTTAACTCTTTGGGTGTCTGAGGATGCAAAATGTTGGCTTGAGGTTTAAGGATCCTAAAGCAGATAATTTTAAGGGCCTTTTCTGTAACAAGATATATAGATAGATTTTTATTTTATTTAATGCAAATTTTCCAAAACTCATTCATAATGACATCACATCTATGGGTGTCTTGAGGAAAGGAAAGATTTGCTATCACTGTGGAAAATTGCTACTCAGAGGTGCAAGGATGGCTGGGGCAATCTTTCCTAAATAGGAAAAATGCCTGTAACTCTAGTGTTGGTGTAGGTTTCCTGCTCTGACACTTTACCTCCCCTAGAGTCACATTAGTTCTGACTCTATATAGACACACAGTACCACACTGGGCAGAAGTGGAAGTCTGGGCATCAGTTACAATGTGGCAATGTTATGACCACATTGCCACATTGCTTAGTGGCAGCATTTTAAAAAAAGAAATACAATTACGCAGGCCTCTATTGGCTAAAATGAGGACTGTATTATAGTGAATATAGTCCTTTTTTCTCTGTGCTGCTGGATATGCAAAATAACTGCTTTAATTGGGAAATGTGTAATTTGCAGATTAAGCTACAAGATGAAGTCCTGACACATTTAAAACAGATTTTACTTTATGCATTTTGCTGTACTCTGCTAACACAACGTACAAATAATTTCTCAATGTGTAGGTTACACAGTCCCTTTAAGGGTATAACCTCAGTATAGTTCATTTTTCTGGCTATAGTGGTTGTGATCCAAAAAAACCTATCATGCATCAGGACCTTATATTCTGAACCTAAACCTGACTGACAGGCTAGCACTGTCACATGACACAAACTGGCACACTAACACAGACTAAATCAGAGACAGACTGTCAGTCTGGCACCATTACAGGCAGGCTGGCTCAGTTATCCCCCACACTGACTAGTAATGGATGGTAAGGCACAAAGACCATAAGACAGACCCTTGACACTAAGTCTGGCATGGAATGCTGCCAGATAAATTGGCTTATACAAATACAACTAATGCAGCCAGCTTTATTTTTCTTAATGTTACTACTGCAAAATGATTTGTTCCTGCAGGAATCCAGGGGAGCCAGCAATTCTAGTGAAATACTACCTTATGGGGCAGGGCCACCATCAGAAAATTCAGGGCCTCTTACAGAATAAATGGTTTGCCCTCCCCACACTTCATTTCTCCTGCACCCGTGTTGTTATTTCCCCCACATCCCTTGCCAAAGCACCACCTTGCAGCACCCAGTGCATCTAGATTGCACACTGAGGACATCCACCAGCACCCACATTGCACACATAGAACATGCCCCAGCACCCACATTCCATGCTCAGGGCATCCCCAAGCACTCACATTGCACGCCCACGACTTACTCCAGCCAGCATCTACATGGCACACTCAGGACATGCCCCAACACCCGCATTGCACACTGAGGACATCCACCAGCACCCACATTGCACACCTAGAACATGCCCCAGGGGGGCGTGGCCTAACCTTGATCAACAATGGCGGCTTAAATCAAGAGCTCCCGCGACCCACACGCTGCAAAAGCACCTAACACAGCGACAATCGAACAAAAAACGAACATGGGCAGATCCAGAAGAGGTGTGGATGAGAGGGATACCCCCGGTCCCAAACCTAAGACCCCTAACCCATCATTCCGGGAATATTTCACAACTCCGGCCTTACTCACCTCCCAACCAGACGAAGCCTGCGACACGGACTCCAGGGATTCCACGCTGGATCGAGGCCTAGACGATCCTGGTCCCTCCAACACCAGAAGCGTGATGATGTCAGGGGAGGAACTGAAAGATTTATTCCAATCGTTACCCTCCAAAGCTGATTTTAGCAATTTCATAGCCGATGTCAAGCAAACAGTACGAGAGGAACTCTCACAGACCAGGGAGGAGCTGACTACTTTAACGCACAGGGTGGATGCCCTGGAAACCAATCTCCCACAGGCCCAAGAAACTCTCCTCCAGGCTCGGGAGGCCACACAACAGACCCTGGGAATAATTGCCTCGCATACCACCGCATTGACAGAGATGAGGTCTCTCCTGGAAGACCTGGACAATAGAGGCAGACGCCAGAACATACGGGTCAGAGGCCTTAAAGAAGGGGAAGACCCAGGAGATCTTAAACTGATCCTAACAAAGATGTTTAATGAAATGTTGAACTTGCCTCTAGACTCGCCGATAGAGATTGATCGAGCCCACCGGGCCTTAAGACCAAGGGGACCAGACACTGGTCCACCGAGGGATGTAATCTGTCGCATTCATAGCTACACTACTAAAGAACGCATAATGCTAGCGGCGAGAAGCTCTAGACAGTGGCTATATGAAGGACAACAGGTGGAATTATATCAAGACCTCTCCTGGTTAACGCTTCAGGCAAGAAAAGCACTCACACCCATAACATCACAGCTGCGAGAACGTCAGATCGCGTACAGATGGGGGCATCCATTCAACCTATCGGCCAGAGTGGGGTCAGACATACATACAATACGCATCCCTGCTGATGTCCCACAATTTCTAGCAGACTTGGATCTAGAAATGGTTGAGATCTCTAACTGGCTACTGACAACACGTCAAACTCAGAGAAACAGACCCGCACAGGGCCTACGACCTCCCAGAGCTCGGAGACCAGTACCCCTCAACTTACCCCTACAGCGACCCACGGCTGACCCACAGGCCCGGGAGGAATGATTCTCTCTGATGGATTGGAATTGTGAAACTCTCATGCTACCACGGATCTTGCACTCTGGATTGGTATTCTGGACTTGAACTTGCGCATCCGCCACTTGGCAACCGGTCTCTATGATATGTTGTCTGGACATATTTAGGAAAGCCTCAATATACACCTAAGACTCAATCCCGACACCCATCGAGAATCTTCTCCCATCCCAACAAACGAAAGACACCGAAGCATCACTAGAGAGCTATCGACAAGAGAGGAACGGAAGGGGGTGCTCTCACAGCCCCTTTACCTGTACAGCAGATGGACTATACATCTATGGAAGATCACCAAATCAAAACATGGAGTAATGTATAAATGCACATGTTTTGTTGTTATGTACAGAGAGCCACAATTGACATAAGAGAGGGGGATTTTATGGATAGTGTGACACACGAGAGACCTAGATGAGTTCAGTATTTAGAATCTGTCCAGATATACATTGTAACCTGTTGACAGGGACATAGGGCGAAGCTGGCTGAGAGAGATATGATATCCCCTTGTCAATAGCCCTGTTATTTCAAGCAATATATGAGGGGGCTTTAACATACTGACCTTAAAAGTTATATCCCCCGGCAAATGATAAGACGCCAGTGGATAGGAAGGAGAGAAGAAGTTAGGGAATCATAAGTCCTTTTTATAATCCCTTGTGCTAGATCCAATCCCAAAGGATCAGAATAGTGACTCAAAAAGTCCGAAAAAGTTTCACAAGATATACAGTTTGTTGTTCATGTTCTTCTAAAATACCGAATATAAGATTGTATTTTGTTAATTAGTTAATAGCAGCGGAGGTAGAGCGGGTGACACAATCAGACCCAGTACTATAGACTGCACACAGACCCGAGACTGCAATAGGTTTTAAATCCTTAATATTGTGATCAACGGCTGTGGCCTCCAAGAGGTGCTGACCCTCGATTGAGGTTACCCCGTACCCCACAGGGGAAAAAGTGCCTTACTAAAATCTTGTTGGACCCATTCACCATTTACTAAGGTGGTGGGAACGGCAACAGGCACAGTTACCCACACAGTTGACACTTCACGTGTCCTTGTAAATATTTTTCTACCTTTTAGTTATTATTATTTTTTCTTGGTGTCTCCTCCCTTTCCCCAGTGACCCCCCCCCCCCCCCCTCTTTTCAGTACATATTTTTATTTACCCCAACCATTTACACTGATCCCCCTCCTATATAAAGTTATCAGGTAACACGTACACTTATCAAGATGGAAGATATTAGATTCTTATCGATAAATGCAAAGGGTTTAAACTCCCCACAGAAAAGAGCCATAGCTCTGAAAGAATTCAGATCCCATAAAAGTGATATTGTGTTTGTACAGGAAACGCATTTTAAAAAGGCCAACCCACCGAAATTTACGGACGGAGTGTTTACACAATCTTTTTTCAGCCACTCCCCCGACTCCAAGTCTAGAGGGGTGGGTATACTTATAAACAAACAAGTACCATTTCAGATGAGAGAACAAAAATCGGATGAGGAAGGCAGATATCTCCTATTAAAGGGAGATATAGCAAATGTCCCCTATACATTGGCCAATGTTTACCTCCCTAATAAGCGACAACATCAAAGCTTGTCCAAAATTCAAAAGTGCATAGAAGAGTTCAAAGAAGGTATTCTGATTCTGGGAGGGGATTTTAACACTCCACTGCACCCACATTCTGACACCTCGACAGGTAAATGTCACATGCCCATCAGGCACCTACATACAATGCATAAACAATTAGCAAATATGCTATTGACGGACGCTTGGAGAGCGATACACCCTGATAGCCGAGACTATTCTTTTTATTCACATGTACATGATATGTATTCGAGACTGGACTATTTTTTCTTGACATACGGAAAATTGAGGCTGATTAAGGAAATCAAATACGGCCAAATAACTTGGAGTGACCATGCACCATTACTCATGGTTTTAAAGACACACATACAAGCTAACACAGAACGTTACCTGGAGACTAAACAAATCTTTACTGACAGACAAGGACACGTGTGATACGATCAACTCACACCTAGAGAATTATTTCAAGGAAAATTTGACAGAAGACGTTGCTCTACCAGTGGTATGGGAAGCCCACAAGTGTACGGTTAGAGGATACTGGATAGAGATAGCATCCAGACGCAGGAGGGAGCAAACTAGGGCAATCAAGACGTTAGCACAGAATGTAGCCACCCTAGAACTAGAGCATAAAAATGGAATGGACCCGCTGGTATTGGAGAAACTGATTACAGCCAGACGAGAGCTATCCCAGCTCCTAAACACCAAAATTCACAGGGCAATGGTAGCAACAAAACATTTGTTTCAAGAGAGAGGGAGCAAGTGCGGACGGTTACTAGCTCGTACTATTCGAAAAAGACAACAGAGGGCACACATCCATAAAATGCATGACAAAAAGGGGCAAGTGCACTATCTACCAGACAAGTTAGCAAACATATTTCATAAGTACTACTCAGACCTATACAACATAGCCCCACCACAAGACAATAGACGACATAGCAATCAAGATTCCCCTGATATTAATACATACCTGGAACGTGCTATCACACGGTCTCTCACAGAGGAACAGACTTACTCGTTAGAAGGCCCGATTACTGTACAGGAGTTATCCCTTACCATCAAAGAGTTAGCGATGGGAAAGTGCCCAGGACCAGACGGTCTACCTTTGATATATTATAGGAAATTTCAGAAAACACTGACTCCACCTCTAGTTGATATGTTCAACTCAATTTTACAGGGCACACAATTTGACCCACACACGAAACTGGCCACTATAACAGTGATACCAAAGGAGGGAAAAGACACAACGAACCCCAAGAATTATAGGCCTATTTCTTTGCTGAACACAGATATTAAGCTGTTGGAAAAGTTGCTTGCAATGAGACTACAGCCACTTATCCCACAGCTGATCCATCCCGATCAAGTGGGGTTCGTGCCTGGACGGGAGGCCAAAGAAAATACAGTAAGAGCACTTAATGCTATTCATGTTGCGCAGAAGAAGGGCCACAAAATGCTATTACTGTCCACAGATGCCGAAAAGGCCTTCGATAGAGTGGCGTGGCCCTTCTTGTGGAGCACCATTAAAAAGATGGGAATAGGACAAGACATGCTTAAATGGATACAGGCTCTGTATAATAGTCCCACGGCACGGGTCAGAGTAAATGGCACCCTATCTAAACCAATACAGATCCACAATGGGACACGACAGGGATGCCCGTTGTCACCCATACTTTTCGCATTTTCACTAGAACCGTTTCTGGAGACAATAAGGAAAGAGGATAACATCAGGGGTATCAAAACGAAGGGAAGACATCATAAAATTGCTGCATACGCGGACGATATGCTGTTTTTCATTACGTCACCAGAAACAACATTGCCGTTACTAAAACAAGAGTTAGACACGTTCGAGGCACTTTCAAATTTAAAAATCAACACACAGAAATCAGAGATTCTAGCGGTGTCCATAACCCCTTTACAAATTGACGCTTTAAAAGAGATTTTCCCATACAAATGGCAAGTGCAGAAACTCAAATACTTGGGAATCTGGCTTACTACGAATTTAGAACATCTTTATAAAGAGAATTTTCTTCCACTAGCATTGACAATCTATTCGGATTTGCTTAAGTGGGGAGCCACTTTTTTGTCCTGGCAGGGTAGGATAAACTCAGTAAAGATGAATGTATTACCTAGATTGTTATATTTGTTTCAATGTATTCCTATTAAGCTACCTCAAGATTTTTTCGATACTCTGAGAAAAGCCATCACAAAATTCGTATGGCGAGACAAACACCCCAGACTCCGATACTCATATCTCACTCTTCCACACAGCAGAGGGGGGTTGGCACTCCCAGACATGCAAAATTATTACAAAGCTACGCATCTGTTGCGTATTATAGAATGGACAATCTCACCACCAGATAAATTGTGGATAGATATGGAAGGAGAAGTTCTACCAGATCCGATACAGAGTCTCCCCTGGTTAACACCCGGGATAAGCAAGACTCAAGCGAAACATAATCCCTTTAGTGTAAACACACTCCTTGGCCAAGAAAGCACAGATCACCACATTCCCCTCGCCACTCACACCTCTTTTGTATAATGAGGCTTTCCCACCGGGGAGAGATGGAACATTGGGGAGAGAATTTCAGCTGACACAGGTGGGACATGTAAGAGAGGTAATGGGGGTGTCGGGTGTTCTACCTCTGACCTCCATACTCCAAGATGTAACTCCCTCGTTTCTCACATCCCTGAGATATAGACAAATCACGCACTTTGTACAGTCACTTAGACAACAACACGATCTGACTAGACAATTGACCTACGTGGAACATCTCAGTACCAAGACCACACAACCCCAGCATGGGATAACTAAGTTATACCAAGAGCTACTACCTCCTATAACTGATCCTTACCCAACTTTCACTGCCAAATGGGAAGAAGCATTGAATATGACATTTACGAATACTCAATGGGATAAGATATTTATCCTTACAAAACAGTGCTCCACCTATACTGTCATCCAAGAAAACGCATATAAGGTTCTTACTATGTGGTATATGACCCCGAGCCTTTTACACAGGATAAACCCGATAATTTCTGAAACATGCTGGAGGTGTGGGAAAGAGGTGGGACATATGATACATATATGGTGGGAATGCCCGGTTCTCAAACCCTTCTGGGAGGAAATCAAAGACATCATAATTAAATTGACGGACACACAAATACCATTCACCCCAGCTACTTTTTTGCTTCACCACACCACCCAATCGATAGCTAATTATAAATAATCAGTGACCAAGCACTTACTGAACGCAGCGAAACTGTTGATTCCCCTCAAGTGGAAATCTGCTACTCCCCCAAGCCGTCGAGAATGGGAAAGGAAGGTTGAGGAGATTAGAGTATGGGAGGACATGTCCGCAACAAAAAACCAAACAAAAAGAGAGACATCGGAACACCTGGTTTCACTGGACAGAGTTCCTCACAAAAACTAACCATCCATAGGTGATTCAGGAATCAGATCTCGATTTGATAGGAGGTAGAATCATTATACCACCCCCCCTTCCCACCCCCCCGGATTCTTTCAACCCCCCACCCCCCCTTTTTTCTTACATTTATCTTCCCACCAAAAATAACCCCACCCCATAATTTTATTCCCCCCAGATGTGTATATGGAGGAGATCAAGGTTATTTATGTAAAAGAAATTGGAGTATCAATATTATTACAGATAATCTGGTTGATTAAATATATGGAATGCGATGTTTTAAATCAGCTATTGTTTAAAAGCTGAGTTGGTAAAGAAGTTACAATGTATAAGTATAACACAACTCCGATACTGATTGTCATACTTGTTTAATTTGTATCCACAGCCCTTCACCCCCGCCCCCTCCCATTCCTACCCCCTTGCTCCCATACAGAATATTCATGTTGGTGCTGTTTATTATTTATGTATTTATGTGTGTTTTTTGTTTTGATTTCTGTGAAAATATCAATAAAAATTGAATTTCGAAAAAAAAAAAGAACATGCCCCAGCACCCACATTCCATGCTCAGGGCATCCCCAAGCACCCATATTGCACACTCGGGCATGCCCAAGCTCCCACATTGCACTCTCAGGACATGCACCAGCACCCACACTGCATGCACATACTCCAATGCTCCAATTCCTCATGTGTGTCTGGAGTCTTAGCACTAGCAGGTCACTTGTTCATAAGTTCCATATCTTATGAACAGTATTTTACTCTTACTCCAATGACATACATACTCACCAAAGTGGGCTGATGCCACCCTCTAGTACATACTCATTCAACTGCAGCCCTCCAACTATTTTATGTACACTACATAAGTAGTGGAGTACACCTACCAAAATTCTCTGCCCTTCTCAAAAGCTGGTGGGCAATAATGGGATTTATAGTGCAGCAGCTGGAGGGCCACCGTAGACTCCTAGGCTCTAGTCTATTTTGATAAGTGCAATGGGGCAAATGCTAAACAGCTGCCCAATTGCCCATTCATTAATTCACCTGCAACCCGGCTCGAATGTGCAGATCTGTGAACAGTGAATTCACTTGAGTGAATAAGTGCACAGGAGAGCTATGTGCACCAGATTGGTGGCTTGATGTTTTGTGAGCAGACTCTCAAAGTAATTGAGTAAAATGAAGTCACTGATCAGAAATCTGCCTAATCATGGCACATTTGCAAAAAAAAATATCCAAAAAAGGTTTCTTAGTACCAATCTTTATGACTCTGTAGCTGTAGTTTTAATATATGCAGGTGCAATATTCTGATAAATTGTAACAATAAAAAAAAGCTATTCCATAGGCAACTATCCATTATTTGGAACCTGTATACTAACACTGCTTGTACAATGATTTATCAACAGTAAAATCATAGATATAATTTATATTCCTAATTATTCTATCCACTTGCACCTGCTGTGCCAGTTTTAATCCCACCATCCATATTCCAAAGGTAATTATTATGCCTAATTAGGTAATTAACAATTGTGTCATTACAGAACAGTACAGAATGTGTTGGTCCTTTATAAATAGGATGACAATAATACAAATAATTTATTTTGTGGGATGAATTGAGCCCCTTTTGGCTGTATGCGGTGCTGTAGGGTGTCTGTTTCAATCATCTGTTTTTTTTATAGGTTGGCAGGCTTTCAGTTCAAACCTATAATCTGTCTGGCATCCTCATTGTATCATTGCTGAGAAGGAGAGAAGACACATAGCTGTCTGATTAAATTGGTTGTAAACTGGTTGTGTAGTTGGGAGATGGCCAGACTAAGGAATGGATTGTGAGGTTATTAAATGTTAATGATGACTCCACTTGGATTATTCAGCATTAAAAACTTCCTGGTGATGGACACCCATACAAAACTTTATACAAGGGTTTATATCACAGTGTCATCAGAAGTAAGTGGTCCCCAGGACATACTTGATATTGGTGAAATCTTTGTGTATTCTTCCCGGGAAAACACTTTATAGATATAAATAAATTCAATGGTCAATGCTGGGATTTACCCAGGGCACACCAAAAACATCACTCATCCTCCTTACTACTCAAAGGCTGCTAGTGATGAGATTCAACCGAGGAATTCACTTGGAATTCACAATGCTACAGGTAACAGCGGGCTCCCCAATAAAATACACTTGGCCAATCAATGGGGGTAAAAACAAAAGAAGCATTTATAGGTTGTACAACAGTACTAATAAAGAAAAAATGGCAAAGGCTCCAAAAACATGGCTTTATGGGAAATAAACCTTCACATATCCCCTGATAGACTAATGATAGAAACAAAATTGGAGATTCAGTCACGCCATATGGCCATATCCTACTTAGCCCACCCCTGCATCAAAGTATTCAAATATTGGTGGGTCCTACACTAGAACATAATATATAGAGCACCTGTGGTTGAGGTGGGGTGCTGCACCCAAAAGCCGGTCAGGCTTCAAATAATTGTACAAATACAATAGAATGAGGAGGACAACCCAAAGCAGAATATTTAATACAGCGTGCTGGTGAAGTGACCAAAAGTTATACACAATACATAGAAATATGTGCGCACAACCAGAAATTACTAATCTCTCTTAACACTGTCACGACAGTTGACATACATGGTATGTCATGTGTCTTAGTGACCATTGGACGCGATTAATGTCTCCAACGATCAGACACTGTTGCCATGTGGAGGCAACACTGAGAAACCCCTATGAAGCATATACTATCGCTTCCAGGAGCGATCGTATGCACCATACCAGAAAGGCAGCTGCCTCTCCAATATGGCTCTGCTCTCTTGTGGCAAATCAAAAAACACTTCCCATTCCGTCGGTGTGATCCATCTCTAAAATACTTGGGCATCCATCTTTTCCTGGATCTTTCAAAACTGTATACCCTTAACTTTGAACCCATATTCTCCTCTATTCGCAATGGTTTAAGGAAGTGGGGTACCATGGTTTGGTAGGATTGCTGTTCTGAAAATGAATATCCTATCTAGACTTCTGTACTTGCTACAAACTCTTTCCATCAAACTCTTGCAAGAATTTTTTTTCTTACACCATAGAGTCTTTACACACTGCATTTGAGCAGGGATGATAGCATGGTTGCCCAGGTATTTAAGACATAACATAGATAGGCTCCACCCAATGACCCCTCAAACTATTCAAATTTGGAACTCATTATTACAAAGTGGCCACATATTCAGATTACCACATCTACTACTCTCACTCACGCATAATCAGGATTTCCTTCTTGGCCTTTCTCCAAATGCACTACAAATTTTCATGCCTGACAACACTTCCGATTAACCAACATTTACATGATGGAACAGTGAACTCCCCGGAGGTGTTAGCCCCACGCTCCAACATTACCTTTACTGGCCGATTCTTCCACCATCAAATGTCACATTACATTCATACGGTCTGCAAACTTACACGCTACCCGACTGACTCAACAGGCAGCCTTTGAAACTGTCTGCACGCAATCTGACCCTCCATCTCACCTAATCTCAATTTTATACAATATGTTACTAACATAGCTGGATCAAGCAATCCCTTGTTACATGCACCTGTGGGAAAGTCACTCTACCAGCTGAACATAACTACAAGATTATACATTTGACTCAGAAAACTTCAACCTCTAGCAGAATACAAGAGACTGCATATAAATTGCTAACCCATTGAAATGGTCACTGCAGACCTAGAAAAGTTTTGGAAAGGTGCTAGAGAATCCAGTTGTCTCTGGGGCACTCCATATTTGGTGTCATTTCTCAGTACCTCTATATTTGGTGTAATTGCCTAATCATCTCATCCTACTGGGACAAAATTATTCATACCATCCATTTGGTCAGTATGTCCGACTTTACTTTTCCTTACATGGCCGCCCTTCTACATCACACTTCCCTACCTAATGCCAAGTACCAAAAAATCATTAACCTCGTGCTTCTTAAACGCATCAGAAGCATTGATTCTGGTTTATTGGAAACAATAGACAGCCCCTTAAAACACCGAATGGCAAACTGAATTTATAGGTTTTATGGAGGTCTTGATTCTCACCTCCAAAGGACAGTCCACATGACATAACCATTGGTCTGATTTTAAGAAGACCAAGAACTTGAATTTGCCTGGTAATGGGCTTTAGTTTTGCTTAGGAGTGCTGTAGACTTTGATCTCTTGTTCCAGCTACCACCCTACCCGAAACTGTCCTATATCCATATGTAAAAACATACTGTACCCTTGGCCATTGCATATGCAGTTTCCTCTTGTTTTTCCTTTTTTCTTTGTAAATGTTATACTGGCTAAAGATTGTGTATAAGATTATGTTGATTTTATATATTTTTTTAATGGCATGTACTTCTGAATCTTTATACACTCTAAAAAAATTAAATAAAATTAAGATTAAACAGACAAAAAAAAAAAAAGAATTCCTACATCAAAGCAAAGCATGTACAATGAATATAATAATACAGTATAGGAAGTCAAGCACATTGGTGTTCACTTCAGAACTGTAATACAATCCTTTGTATTTGTATTTATCCAATTTTATTAAAATGGCAAAAATTGTTTTTGCAGAGACGATCATATCTGTAACCACATGACCACCCTTCACAAATGCAAATATCAGTTTTCTTCCACTTCTGTATTTTATTACCAAAATGTGCAATAAAGTGATTATCTAAACACTAGTATTATAATATATGTTGATGGCACAATTTTTGTAAGATTTCTGTTATCTTCATCAGATACCTGCCTGGAAACTGGAGGTTTTTGTGAGTAGATTTGTGTATGGCATTGAACAGCAGTTTTCTAGTTTATTAGCTCGTCACAGAAAATAATGGAGTCAGAATTGTCTGTACAATAAATTATTGACATCTTCACCTACGCAACCTGGAAAAAGAGTCCACTGTCAGCTCCTTACCTCCCTTTCTAATCGATTACTGTGTACATTACTCTCTATACTGCATCAAACCGGGGCTGTTGACATGTACATAAAGATATTGGGAGAAAGTAATTATTGTGTGTGTATATATAGTGAATGTATTATGATAAAGAGTAAAGCACAGTCAACTTATTATCCACGCATAAAGGATTGCTTGGCAAATTTACTTCACTCTTGTTCACAAACTTCAAAAAGTGGCATGCTAATTCAGGGTTGCATCAAAGATACTCACCATGTGGGTGATGCAGTGTTCAATTGCCTGTGTGCTCCTTAATTAGTGACATCAGCACTGTCACTGTCACTGTCAATTTCAATTAAGAAAAGCTTAACATGGTAGTTTTGACTGTTTGCGGTTCATCCAATGCTCCCATCCGAGCATATTTCTGCTCTTTGAGATCCAAGGATTCAAGGAACCCTAGAGAATGTTCTCCCTCCGTTGGTCCTGAGGCCACCTGAGACCTTAAAAAATATAACTTCTAAATTTTAATCTCAGCTTATCCCCTTTGTATTTATACATCTGTTATAATGCACAATCTGCAGCATAAATAATTATAAAATCACTTATATTCATGCAGCTGTTTCCCACCATTAGTGATTTTATACATGTAGACACAGAAAGACTAGGCCAGACCTAGATTAATGTTTTTAAGGGCCTTTGGAAGATAAAGTGGTGAGCTTGGGGATATCTCTGCCTAGTTATGCAAACAGGTCTTCTTTTGAACCAAACATCCACACAGAGCCAGCCTGTCTGGGGTTATTCCCCATCCACATTTCCCCTAAGCCCTACCCACAGAGACTTTTAATTTATAGTGTTAATTTATTCTGCGGTGTGAATAAACCTGCACTTTTTCCACCTACAACTTATTGTGATGTAAATCTAGTTCCACTAGTCGCTTTGTAACATCATTCTATTTCCAGACCCCACTGAGTGGGATTTTCAACTGCATAGTGTTCACATCAGAAAGCTTTCAAAATAAAAAATAAATTAATCACTTATTTTTCGATATGATCTCAATATTTATTTTCGAATACATTACACAAAGACTTTTATTGTGCACTACAAAAGGTCACATGACCAGTGGTCACCATTAATTTGATGACAGAATGTCACCACACCATGCCACTATTTGCATTCCACCACCCCACTCCTCCTGCATGCCTAGGAAATAGATCCTGGAAAGGGGGCACATCAAGTACTCCATAAAGGTGCATCCTAAGTACACAGGTGTAGAAAATTAGGCATGTAACAATGCAGTCTGCATTTACAAACATCTGTGGGGAAAAAAGGGTCATTCTGAAGAATTCAGTAACATAGTAACATAGTAATTTAGGTTGAAAAAAGACACAAGTCCATCAAGTTCAACCCTTCTACCTATCATTTCAGCGTTTTGATCCAAAAGAAGGCAAAAAAACCCCTAAGGAAGCTTTTTCGAATGTTGCCTCCTAGGGGGAAAAAAATTCCTTCTTGACTCCAAAAGGGCAATCAGATTTCTCCTTGGATCAAAAAGCTCTATTATTAATGCTCATTCTATTATTAATACCCCTGAATGTTCTGCTTTTCTAAAAAAAAAACATCCAGACCATTTTTAAATGCATCTACAGTGAATTCAGGCGTGGTACTGTGATAGGATGCCACCTTTTGCAATAGGTCAGTTTGTGAAATTTCATCCCTGATAGATATTCCATGGTCAACTGTGGCATTATTGGAAAGTGAACGTGTTTAAGAACAGCAGAAACTCAGCCACGAGGCGGATAACCACGTAAAGTCACAGAGTGGGGTCACAGAATGCTGAGGTGCATAAAAGTCGCCAATGTCTTTCCATAGCAGAAGAGTTCCAAACTTCCACTGACATTATAATCAGCACAAAAAGGAGTTTACGGAATGTGTTTCCATGGCTAAGCAGCTGCATGCAAGCCTCCGATCACCAAGTACAATGCCAAGCATTGGATTGGGTGGTGTAAAGCACACCACCACTGGACTCTGGAGCAGTAGAAATGTGTTTTGTGCAGTCTTCACTGTTTGGCAGCCTGATGGGTAAATCTGGATTTGGCTCATGCCAGGAGAACATTATCTGCCTCACTGCATTGTGCCCACTGTGAAGTTTGATGGAAGAGGCATAATATTACGGGGCTGTTTTTTAGGGGTTGGGCTAGGCCCCTTACTTCCAGTGAAAGTAAATCTTAATGCTTAAGCATACCAAGACATTTTGTATAATGTTATGCTTCAGTTTTGTGGAAACAGTTTGAGGAAGGCCATTTTCTATTTCAGCATGACTGTTCCCCAAATGCAGAAAGCATGGTCCATAAAGACATGGTTGGATGAGTTTGGTGTGGAAGAACTTGACTGTCCCGCACAGATCCCTGACCTCAACCCCTTTGAAGACAGGTGGGATGAACTGGAGCAGAGATTGCCTGCCAGGCCTTCTCATCCGACATCAGTACCAAAACTCACATCTACTTGATGAATGTGAAAAAAATTCCCACAGAAACACTCCAAAATCTTGTGGAAAGCCTTCCTAGAAGAATGGAAGCTGTTAAATCTGCATTGGAAAATATTTCCAACTCGGCTACATTGGTCTAAAGTTTGAAATTCCCATCTCAATTCCCTGCAATTCTCTCTTGCAGGGAATTGATATGTGCAACATCAACAAATGCTAATATGTGTAACATCAACAAAAGATGCACATTGGAAGTTCCCCTGTATACCTATGCTGAAGCATGTGGACCTACTAAATGTACTTCTCACATGTGTGTGATTTTACCATCATGCATGGCCAGTGTTTCCTCCATTATTCGCAGCTTGAGAAATTATGTTGGGGGTGGCGCAAGCTAGTTTTTGTACATACTCAAATACACAAAAACTATGTATACTAAAACATGCAAAAAAAAACCCTCCTATAGGTAGCATATTCTACTTTTACTTGAGATGGCCCTTTAAATATCTTGACCTTACAGACAATAGCTGTTTTTTTCTTTTTGGTGCATGGGTAACACCATTTGTCATAAATCTGCTCTTCCTGTGAATGTTTAGGCAGTCACAAGTGACCATTTGACCTCTCTCTGTTTATGTAGTTTATTGACCTCTCTCTGTTTATGTAGTTTATAAATAATGACGAGGTAAGGTACATAGCAATTATTGGCGATGAGGTCAGCACTGTTAAAATTACATACCAAAAAGCCTTCCCTGGGAACTGTCCATGAATAATTTAAATAACATTATAAGTGAAACTAGTTTAATAAATCCGGTGTTTCCCAGTGCACAACAAATACATCACATAACAAAATCTCTCCTACCCAGGCTTTAACACGAACTGATGAAAAAGTATCATAAATCTAAAACTACTATGTCCATAAAAATAATTTGTTACTGATATTGTGCATGCAGGCAGACATGAGCAATCATTTTCACACTGCTTACATATCCTTTACACTCCTCCCCAGACCATTCTTTGTGGACATCAAACAAACTGAGTCTTAAAAAACAATCAACTGTAAAAAAAAATTCTAAATGGCTGCATGTATAATCAGATAATTGAAGTATTATGTTGCACTGTGATTAGGGTTGCCACCTTTTCTTCCAAAAAATACCGGCCTTGGTACTGTCTCCATAGACTTAACATTGGCCTGATGCAAATTTTTTACCGGCCTGCCGGTAAAATACCGGCCTGGTGGCAACCCTAACTGTGATAAATGCGAGAGTCACTGCTACTCACATTATATAATCCCTGCCTCTCTAAAATGGCTGGGTATGGTTGGGTTCTCTCCATAGGTCAGTAATGAAATTATCCACTGTGGGAAAATATTCATGTGTATTTGTATATGCATGTAACATAAATATATGTACAAAATATATGTATTTAAACTTTCCTCTGTCTTTCCTGATCATTTTTCTCTTGTAAACCATGAACTGTTTTAGTAGTCATTCTCTGTACTCTCTCCAAAACTGTGGTTCCCTAACTTTTTTAGCCTGCCGTGTGATATATTACAGCACGCATTAGTTATTACAGTTATTACATTAGTGACAGGTGTTGTTTTTCTCGTGGTGGAAGACAAGATAAATTAACCAATAGAAAGCGCAGGAACACAGACAGGTCTGCACAACAACCAATGGTAAAGTGGAAAACTCTGTAAAACTGGGAGTGGCGATAATGAATGAGAGGGAAGGTCCAGCTGCAGTATTATCCAGTTGGTGTGGAGTGTGCGAGCAGAGCATTGTCCCCACATTCGCAAAACTCACATTAGGTGGTAGATACTGTTTTTGTTGCGGCGTAGCCTTTGAGAAGCAATAGCCATCATTCCAGGGATACGTATGTCTTCCACATACTGCAGAAAGAACATGTAAAGTGCAGTGTAGCAGTAAGTAGCATATACGCACAATCCAATTACTAATCAGGGTATAACTGATTATACATCAAGCAGATATTAAATCTGACATTAAAACCTACTTTCTGTTTACAAGTTTCGGATTGCTCAATCCGTGTATAAAAAATTGTCTCTTTTCATTGCCTGATCAGGGTATTTGGCAGAGGTCCCATTACCACACATGGAAGTGTCAGGATGTATTAAAAAAAGTGCAAATGCTGTATATATAACTCCCCCAACTTTACAGTGCTGCAATAGTTATGCATAATCCCCTCTGATTTTACACTAGTTTAATTAATTATGCTACAATACTGAAGAAAGACTAGTATAATTCTACATATAGTGTATGTATATATATGTACATATAGTGTATGTGTATAGCATCAGTCATTGGTAAATATTTTGACATTGATTCTATATATTAACATCATGGCACAATAAAAATCCAGCAAAAGTCAGTTGCATCCTTTTGTATTTATTTGGCTGAGTCATGCTTTCCTGGTAAGACATAATAGGTTATGGTCTTTATAGATTTATTACTAAATCAGACACCTTCCTTGCACATTCACACAGGGAGACGGAACCAGGAAATTGACAGAGATGCTGAATTACTATATTTGGTTGATGACAAAAATTGGAGACAGGCAGATTTAGTGATGTTTAAAAATGAGAGCAGGGAGGAAATGTCCTGAACAAAATGGGATTGGGGAGGAGGGGAAGGTAGCATGCTGTCTAGTATAAATCTGAGACTTGAAATATCCTGGGAGAAATACACTAGACAGGAATGAGATGTGTCAGTGCATTGCACATGCCTCTAGCTCTCAGTGGGTTAAGGAGGTGCTTCTTAACTCTTTGTGAGCAGGCACAGTGCCATAACTCCTGGGATATCCTTATGACATGGGCATTTATACATCTGGGAAATATTTATGGTGACCATTCACATCACCTCATTTATGAGGAACACTTATGGAAAATGTAAGCAGCATTAAAATCATTGTAGGATGAACATTTGTTTTATTGATGGCCCTCATTAAAGGGAGTAATATGGGTGATCAATATATGCATGTATCTTTATATACACATATGTAAACATATATATGTAAAATAGATTGTGTGTGTGTGTGTATGTGTGTGTGTGTATATATATATATATATATATATATATATATATATATATATATATATATATATATGTATAATCTCTGTTATTGAACTGGTGCAGGAATAGATTAATTAATTGAAATAAGCAATTTGCTATGTATATATCAAATAACAGAAAAATACGTTTAGAGCTCTGTTCGGTTATATGTACGTCGTACACTGATGTCTGGTTGTTTGTGTGTGTCTGGTTTTTGGGTCAGCCGTTAGTTTGTGTGAAATGATCTTATAATTGGTTAATTTGTGTCCCAGAGAAAATGTGGAATTGCCAAAGAAACCCCGGCTGGGAGTGTGCTTTGAGAACAAAACGGGAAATAGCTTTAATGTGGATCATTAGTGTCAAATCAGCTTTAATCAGAGGCTTCATACAAAGACTGAGGTACTATCCCCTGGGATGCACCCACCTCCTTCCCCTCACAGACAATGGACACAGGTGACCCCACCATATAAGGACAGGAACATGGAGGTGACAGGGATTGCTGGGGGATATTAGAATGAAGACTAGCACCCCAAATTACAATGTTGGGTTGGAAAGAGCCTGTGGTACAGCTGGGTTAGTGTGTGCTGTGTGTAAATGGACACCTTCACTTGTCACTCTTCATTTGCAAATGAAGTCCTGTGAGGGTAAGGAGGTTGATTTTGTTTTACATTAAAATGGATTCTATAAATAGTGCTAAAATGGAAATGCAGAGCATACAATCATTTTTTCGATCTGCTATTAAATTTAGTTTGAGAAGAAATATTGTAAATGTGTCTGTGTACTGTTTGATACACCATATGCAATGTATCAAGTCCCCATTGTATAGATAATTTGCATATGATGCCTCAAGGTGACGTAATTTAACAGACGTAAAGAGACATTTAATGTGACAATTTTCTTCCCACTCTGCTGACATTCGAGGAAAAAAACTGTAAGATCTCCATTTACAATGCAACATTTTTTTAGGTGATATACTTAAGTCTATTTTTTAGCAGCCACACCCACCCCACCTAGCTTTCCACTCACCCCACCTAACCATTTTTCTACGTTTTTGCATGGATCAAGTTCAAAAAGGAATGGAGGGAGAAGAGTGAATAAGGAGAGCACTAGGTGATCCTGGGACATTGAAAGAATAGTAATAGGGAGAGAGCATGCTCAGTACTAGGTAACAATAATAGCGAATAAAACAAGATGAAGGCAAGGGTAGCACACATTTAGAGTGGATTGTGAATGCAAGGACAACATACCTTTTAGTGAATAGCCCCCTATATGTTCTAGGATAGCAGTAATGTAGAGCACTATATATTGGAAAGGTACTAGTGCGAAGAAGACATTGGGAACCAGGTTGGTGCATACTACTAATCGTGGGCACATTTTATGCTAGTACACTATTAGGTGGTTAGTTAAATCCATATAAATACAATTGACGGTTATAAACAGATGATCCTGTTCAATACTTGGTAGCGTTAATGCAAAGATATCGCTAAAAGAAAGAACAGCGCTAATACTGGGGCGCTATATCATTCTGAGGCTGGGACTTGGGAGCAGACAGAGTTAAAAGATCGTCTACTATCACTAGTGGGAAAGCAAGGTCAGGTCAAGGTTACAACTACTTGTGGATAGCAGCGCAAGTGCAAGACTGAAATGTGGGTGAAGGTGAGTGGAAGAGCACACAGGAGGCGGATGGATGGTTTAAACATGTGACGACAGGTAACTAAAGTACTGATCAGTCAAGCGCAATGGAAAGGAAAAGCAGAATCACATGAGCTAACATGGAGGAAGTGTAGGGACATGCTCATGTATCGCACAGATCCTGTTTGTATCGTTTACATTACAAAATATTACACGTTGTCACACCTATGCTTCCGTTATTTGGGGTTTAAATCGATGGATAGATGTAGAGACAGATATTTTGTTCTAGATTGGGATTTGAAACGACTACAGGTCTCCCTTTCCACGATACTAATATTCCCACAGTCTTCTAATTACTTAGCAGGTACCTGCAACCTTGTAAGGGTTAAACCAATTTAAATCTCGAATAAATAGAATCAGACAATTTGCATAATCATTTACATTAATTTGCTTAAACATGGAAATATGGGCTGATTTCCGTGTGTGTCACAGTAACAAAGACGCTTAGTGCAGCAGCAATCCTAAAACCTTGGGTAAAGTGCCATCCTCTGGTATTTCAATACGGATCTTTAACTGTAACCCATAGACCAACATCCAGAATACATAAACCCGCCCAGTTTATGCAGCTCTTTCTCTTCAAATACAAAATACATGTACCTCCCCATTTAATATGGAGCACCTCTTTAATTGTTTAATACAAGTATCTGTACAGGTTGATTGTTCACGTAACATTAAGCTTAATAATTCCAAAAATAATTTACCCCCGATTAATACAGATCTAAGTGTAACCCCTTAAATACAAATACATTAACGTACAAGACCGCAGACCCTTCATTTACTCTGAAATACAAAATTTACATCAACCTGTAACCCTTAAATTGTGCCCCCTTCATAGCATGTAGGAAAATCTTTTTAACATCTAGTACTCATGTAAGAAAAAACGAACCCCCTTTTGGTACAAAGCACTGACTTTTTTTTTTTTTTTTTAAAGTGAAATTACTAGGACATCCACAGTGATATCGACTTAACTGCATCTCTAATATTAAGTTCATACAAATGTCAAACCCTACTCTTAAATATTAATTTATAGCACGTGACTCTTTAGTTTGAAAGATGCCCCCAAATATAGATTAGTCGCTTATCCTAAAGTATACTTAAAATGCATTTCATCTTTTACAACCAGTTCCCAATATAACATAGTCCCCCCTCCCCATATCATGTTACCAGTCCTTGCGATACTTCTTAATACATAGTTACATTTAAAACTCTTAGAAACCCAAAATACAGATGTGTGACTCAAATGTATTACTCGGACCCTCTGATTTTCAATATTCATCAAAATTGTTTCTTTAAAGAGCAGTCACGATCTGACATTACTCAACGGACTGCATTTGCTATGATGCTCAGCCAACAAGATGGGTTTGTTACAGACTCTCAATCTATATCCTCCAGTAGATTATTCTGCTGTGCTCACCCCCAACACATTCATTAAAAATAATTCGACTAACTTTTTTTGTAATTACACCTTTAGCTTGATCTCTAAACTACACACAATCATCTTAGCCCCTAAATACGTCGCCATTAACCTATTTAGGGACAATTAGCTGGCTTAATAAATAAAAGATGCGGGATATCCCAAAGCTGGATAGTAACAAATTACGTCATATACATTAACAGGATAAGCAAGGATCGACAGACAGGATAACAGCGCATGTATTGCAATATGTAGGTCTAGAGATCAAATTATATTTCCTCCAGATCTGGAAATGTATTACTGGGTAACGGTATTCCCCATGTAATTCTCCCTGTGCAGAAGGGAAATACCATAAAGTGTTTTTATGTAGAAATGTATGCATATATTTATATAGTTTGTGCATAACTACACACACACTATCTATCTATCTATCTATCTATCTATCTATCTATCTATCTATCTATCTATCTATCATCTATCTATCCTGTGCATATGGAGATGTTACACGCAGTTCTGTAATATCCCAGATTTTCACGTGTTGCCAATGGCTAGTATGGTATCCTCAGCACATGCACTGGTTGTGTACTGTGTGCCCTGGGTGTGTCACAAACCTGGGTGTGTCACAGCAAAATTGTGTGTTTTGAATTCTACACATGGTTTGTTTGTCTGCTAAAGGAAGAGATAAGTAATTAGTGACTGTAGTGGAATAAAACTCTCATCAGTCTCAGCCAGACGAAACTCGTCTGTCTTTAGTTACTTGTGATTCTGCTGTGCCCTATGATTCCAGCGAATTATTACATTTACGATGCCAGAGATTTCTGATTTTCATAGAAAAATTAAGCCTTATTGTGATTAATAAAGCAGGGAACATTTATTGGTGGTTATTTTGTATCAGTCGCCGCAACATTAGCACATGATAGAGGAAACATATATTCATTCAGCAGTTTAATATGCACAGGGACGACAGTGTATACTGTCCCCATAACTGAAAAAAACAGGGTATTTCTGTAGTAAGCTTTTGAGAATGCCAAATAAATTACCTTTTTTTTTTTCCATTTAAAGTGGTTTTGCAAGCCCTTTTATATTATTCAATATCCAGTGTGCAGCACACTCACCACCAATATCCCTATGTATGTTATACATGTATGTTAAGCAGAAGATGTCTGTCAGAAAATGCAAATTAACTATAATATTATACAGTGAGGGAGAAACACCACATAGCCTAACGGTGTGAGTGCAGCATCTTGCATCACTAACTTTGGCAAACACACAGTTAAAGTGTACGTCTCTTGTATTAATATAATAGCAGTGCAAGACAGCAGTGGCTATTTGATCGCTTATTTAATGTAGCTTGTGCATTCAAACACCGCCGCGCTGGTTGCTGTGGACATGATAGGAGTTGTAGTTTATATGGCACTGATCAAATCGATATTTTAGTACCCCTTTAATGTGAGATATGCCCATGGTATGGCACCCTAAAGCTGCTGTGGACTACAACTCCCATCAGGCTTACTCAGTCTTCCGCTCCATATCCCTGTTTATATTTATATCATTATTTCGTTCTAATGATTAAGGATTCATCTTTTTTCCTTTCATCATCATTAGCATCATTATGAGCTCTCTCCCTCTAGGCCTCTCTTCTTCGCTATCTCTCTCTCTTCTTTTTTTTTTTTCTTTCTTCCCTTCCCCCCATCTATCGCTCAACTCTAGTCATGGAGTGAGGGCGTGTCTTCCAGCTTTTTTTTTAAACCTATCAGAGCTGTTGCTGGTTGCTGGGTGACAGGTGAAAAGTCTCCGCCCCGTGACGTCAGAGCGCGAGCTGTGCTTGACTAGCTGAGCGGAGCGCGCGGAAGCTTAGTGTGAGTGAGACTGCAGAGGTACAAGTTGCTTGTGAGCGAGTCCGGGATACAACACAGAGGAGAAAAGTAGAGAATACTGCAAGCTTCTCCACCTGCACAACCATATACGTAAATATTATATTAAAATAGAAGGCACTGGAGAGCAGCTGTTTAAACTGCGCTCATACTCCAAACAGAGTGCTATTAATTTGGGGGTGCATCCGGGATTGTGACAGCCCCCAAATTAGAGACTCTTGTGCAGCTCTGCAAACCTTCCGTGTGGGAGCATGGAGCTGCCCGCTGTAGGAGAGCATGTCTTTGCAGTGGAAAGCATCGAGAAAAAGCGGATCCGCAAGGTGAGGCACCAAGAGTGCGGGGGGGGGGGAGGGGGGGGGGTTGGATTTGGGGATGCAGCTCCCGGGTCGGGACGCCTATCTGACCTCTATTTCTGTCTGCTTGCAGGGTCGTGTGGAATACCTGGTCAAGTGGAGGGGATGGTCTTCAAAGTAAGTCGATATATTGGTGTGTATTTTGATGTGCATGCATGAAGCTATGCATATGGAATCGTATGCACTTTCTTTAAATATGTAATCTTGGTGCAAGTTATGATTTGGTTTATAGGAAGTTGTGTATTGTATTCCTGTTAACAAAACTCATGCAAATACACAAACTTACATTAGTACGTATGTTTATTTTTTCATTTTTGTTGCACTTTTTTTGTTTTAATTTGTCAAATACGAGTTAATTTTTATTTACTATACATTTTAACTGTGCAGAT
Organism: Pelodytes ibericus; assembly: GCA_036172795.1. Classification (NCBI taxonomy): domain Eukaryota; kingdom Metazoa; phylum Chordata; class Amphibia; order Anura; family Pelodytidae; genus Pelodytes; species Pelodytes ibericus. The sequence goes on along the minus strand of CM069862.1, from coordinate 109,759,879 downwards.
TATTAGTCTGCAAGCTGCAGCAGTTGCTGCCTGCAGTTTTCTGCACACATGCATATAACAAGGTGCTCCAGCTGCTGCTGCATGGCACTCAATAGCCCCGATAGGAGGGTGACTCTTCACCAGCTGTGCTTTCAGATTCCTGTGCTCTATCTGGGATACCAACTCTCACTACCCCAGGGGCCTAACATATTTCAGAATCATCTTTTCCTGTTCATGGAATATGTCTTCTCTATTAAATTATTTGCCGAGAGGATAACACTTTGAGTGCTTTGGAGGTTAATTTCCACTCTGCCGTTCAAAGGATGAACGTTGTACAGGCTAATACAGCTACAGCTGGCAGGGAAAGGGTTAGGTGCTGGCTGGCACTATCTCAGCCCTGAGTGGGGGTGGGGAGTACACTCTTTGCCAGGGCTGGAATTTTTTTTTTTTGTTTGCTGCTTCATATTCTTTTTCTCTCCTCCTCTTACTTTCTCACTCTCCCAGTAGTAGTTACACTTTATAACCCTCCCTTCTCCAACACACACTGTATGGCAAAATGCAGAGTGCAGTGATAACAAGCTTGTGTATTAACACCGTAACAATGCTATAATGCATCTCAAGCAACCTAAGTTTTTCCTCTGCATTACCTTTTCCCAATTACTTTTCTGTAAAATCTCCCATGGGCCATTTCTTTTTAACAGCGAGTATAGTAGTCAAAATACATTTTCTCTGCTCTAAAGTGGTGGGCAAGTGAGTTTCCCAAATATAATTGTGCCCATGTGAAATGCAAGTTTTCTATCCAAGTGAGGTGTAATAGGTCACTAATCTAAAATGTACTTTTCTAGGTACAACACATGGGAGCCGGAGGAGAATATCTTGGACCCCCGGCTTCTGGTTGCCTTTCAGAACAGGTGAGTAGTGGAATGTAAAGTGGATATACCCTTCAGGTTGTTTTGTGTTGACGCTATAGGGTCTACTCAATAAAGGGACAATTATAGGGAATTGAGATGGGAATCTCAAACTTTAGGCCAATGTAGCAGATTTGGAAAAATACTACAATGCAGCTGAATAGAAGAATAATTCCAACTCTCCTACTTTGGCCTTAAATTAGAAATTCTCTCTTTTACGGACTTGACCCTAATGTAAACAGACCTACTAAAGTTAAAGGATGTCAAACTATTAATAGTTTAGTATTGGTTCAGAGACAAATACTTTTTATATGTATATCATTTTGGTAATGCAGGCTTAACCCCTTAGGGACCAATGACTATTCAGTTATGCAATCTGGTTCTTAAACTCAGTTATATTATGTAATATTTGTTTTCTTTAGCAGTGGAAGTACTTCATATAACCACTGTTGCTACATAAGCTAGACTAGGGTGTTTTAAGGACCAGGTTGCAATGAGGGCATGGAATGTTACTGGGTCTTAAGAGGTTAATATGTTGGATTCTATAGATTATATTTTTTAATGGCCTCTTCTGCAGGTGCTTGGGTTATTGTCCTATGACAACACAGCTACACCCCTGAATGGGTTATAATTTGAGGGTTGGGAGAGAGCTTCCACATTATTTGTAAGAAAATTCCTTTCCCTCCCCCACTCCTGAAAGCCACTCATGGCTAATTTTGACATTAAGTAAACAGTCTATAGAAGAAGCTTTCCAAGCTTTGAATTTCATGAACACCGCCCTTTGCATCTTAATGAGATCATTAGCATGTATTCTGCATCTGTACCCTTTAGCATCCAGAAATCTGTGACTATCTACTGGCATTTCTCACAGCAAGTATAACCCTGCGCCAATGGCTCCCCAGAACAACTTGACTGTTATAGCATTTCATGACCCTGTGAGATAATGGTTCAAGTTATAGTTGAGGCTCGCATTGCATTGTCTGGCTGCAATTTCTTCAAGTCATCTATGTTAGTTTATGCATTCTCTTTTAACATTAGTCACATTTGCATGTGACAGATGTAGTTAAAATGAAGTATTCAGCTTCTCTGTAGAAAAATATATTTTTCACTTCTCCAAAATCATATTCATCTGTCCATTGTGTATATGACCCATTATAGGGTTACACCATAGTTTTGTACAGAAGTATATTACAATGCATTGGAATAATTTTAATTCTATTGTACCAATCTTTTCCTCCTCCAGAGAAAGACAAGAGCAAGTAATGGGATACAGGAAGCGGGGTCCGAAACCTAAGCACCACCTTGCTGTAAGTTTCAGAGTTGCATTGCTCCACCCAGTCTGTCTAACCCTGTGTTAATGGGCATTTTCACAATATAACCTTAATGCCTCTCCCATCTAACAATCATGAAACCTAGGGCAAAGGTGTACATTCCACATCTATATATAAATATATATGCTATAGAGGCTTCCTATAATTGCTGCGAGTAGCTTGGATTTTTTTTTGTGTGGGTGTGTTTGTTTGTTAACCCTTTTATTCATCATATGATTCTTATGGACCATATTTCAACAAGGGATGTGCTATTTGCTTAGTAACAGTTCTCTGTAAAGCGTTTGAATGTAAGTAGTAAGACTAGATTGTGATGATATGGAATGTATTGGTTATGGAGTTAATACCCTGAAAAAAGTATAGTCTGTAAAAAAAAAAATATATATATATATATATATATATATATATATATATATATATATATATATATATATATATATATATATTTTTTTTTCTTTTTTTTGCTGCTGTCAATCACATGTATGTTTTGCGCTCCTTGCACACAAGGGAAATACTCTGCTTCAAGCAAAGCGTAAACAAGTTCTTGATAGGTTCCTCTGTGCCGTGTAACTCAAGTAAATAAGCATGATCTGTCACTTTGAGTTATCCCTGTTATCTTTGCTTATGATTGGGTTGTTTTTGTTCTTTAGTTAGAACATTCTTGGTTAATATGGTATGTGTTCTTTTGAAGATGGTATTGTACAATGGATGTGTCTGAAGAGGTTTCATTAAACATGTATTTACCCTGTTCTTGCAGTTACCATCGTTTGCCAGACGGTCCAATGTCTTGAGTGATCTGCAGGATTCCTCTGTGGAGAACCGAACAAAACTGGAACTGGCATCCATTACCAAGAGTCAATCTCATCAGTATCAGTTGAATAGCAAGAAGCACCACCAGTACCAGCCCAACGGTAAAGATCACTTGGAGAAACACCACTCTAGCAGCAAAAAGAAGTACTATTATCAGCTGAACAGCAAGAAACATCATCATTTTCAGCCAGACCCTAAGAAACATGAACAATATACCTCAACCAAAGATTCCCAGCTGTGCATGGATCGCAGTTATTGGCACAAAGATGCCTGGACCCACAATCCATCCATAGATTTAAGAAATCAAGGAAAAAATGGTACCCATTCTCCTGTAAATGGGTTGGAGAAGACCAGCTTCTCAAATGGATCATCCAGTAGTACATCAAAAGAAGTATCTGGGAATGGAATTGGGGGGAAAATGAAGATTGTGAAAAACAAAAATAAGAATGGAAGGATTGTTATAGTTATGAGTAAATATCTGGAGAATGGGATGCAATCTGTGAAAATAAAGTCCTCTGAGGAGAATGGTGACAATGTTGAACCTGCAATGCGGGTGGAGACCCCATCTGCCTCCAATATGGACAGGACTTGCAAACCTGCAGATGAGAAACCAGAGCACTGGAAAAAGCGAGTGGAATCTAGGATTAGGATAAATGAAGGTTCTGGGGACAGAAGCTCTGTACAGTTGTCTGGCCTCCGGAGGGCTTATTCTTCAACTGAGACCGCTAATGATCAACCACTACAGCTCACCACTAAAAAGGACACTGGTTCATGGTCAAGTACCACTAGTCCTCCCTTATACCGAGGTGAGCCTACTAAAGATGTGACTTATATTAATCCTAGAAAACGTTGCCTGACCGAGGCAAGTGGGGAGAGAGACCCTTACAAGAAATCACTCACTTCTAGGAGTGTGAGTGCCCCTGGCAGACTTGAGGGCCAGACCAGCCAGTGTGCTGTTGCTGTATCGACCAGAGAACCAGAAATCATTCTCTTAGACTCTGACTTGGATGAACCTATTGATTTGCGCTGTGTAAAATCCAGATGTGGCAGTGACCAGGAGCTCGATAAACACAATCTCCAAGTGCCTAAGGTGACTCAACCCATTGAGGCTGTGAATGAAGAGCCAGTGGCAGAGTTTAAACCTTTTTTTGGGAATATTGTAATTACAGATGTCACTGCCAATTGTCTCACGGTTACTTTCAAGGAATATATAACTGTGTGATTTATCTCATGGCTAAAGATATGGTCTTGTCTTCTGTAGACACAATATCTAGGACATTTGCAGGCCTGTGTCTTCTGTCAGGTGATGGATACAATTTGGATTTTTCAGTATGGTTGCATGAGATGGACTTTCTCCCATAGGCTGGAATAAAATCATTTCCTTTTTCTAATCCACCTACCACAAAATAAAGCACTTAACTGAACACCAACTGGAGAGTGTACGGGTATGCCGTCTGTTCCAGTAGTCAGCCCAAGACTAACTTATTTATATATAAAAATAATTTCCTCTATTTCTACAGCTGACCTGGATCTTACAAGCTTTACATTGCTGTACCGCTTTTCCCTTTTAAAATACGTTTTCATCAAATGACTGACTCAAAACCTGCCAAGACTTGTATTTTTTTTTTAATTGTTTGTCTGTGTATGTATGTATATATAAAAAAAAATGTAAAAAAGAGCTCTTTCTAGAATATGCTGCTATTAGAATGGTTTAATGCTTCCAGTAGCTGCTTAGATGTAAATATTAATTGGAGAAATGTGTGTGAGCAGCTTGAGGCAGCCCCGGATTTATCTAGGGCCTTTTTACATCTGCGTTCAGGTGCTAAATAATATTGTATCATGTTATTATAAAGGAATTCCACTTTCAGGTATGGTTTGTGTGTGGATTGTTTCAATTCTTCTAGCTTCTGGCACCAAGTCTATGAGAAGTGGGCTGTATGGTTTACTTCCTAAACTAGCATGGGCTTGATCAATAATTGCTGTAGATGGAGGCTGAGATTCTACACATTTTGGGTGCATGAGGGAAAGGTAACTAGCAAACACCATTCGTAGCTTTCTCATTTGGTAGTCCAGCCAGATATGTTTTTAATGTCTGAAATGCTATTGGACTTTGTAGGAGATTTTGAGTCTAGCTATCTGGTGAAATACAGTTCGGTACACCAGCTCCAAATCCCATTATTTATATTGAGCTAGGCCTTCCTATAATCCTCTGGGTGCTGCCAGGTCTTCAGATGTGGTGTATAATTCAACCACAATGCTGGACATACAGGACACCAGCAGACACCAGAAAATGCTTTTGCAGCCAGAAATTCATGTTCCCGGCACTTAATTTAAGTCAATTTAGGAAAATCCACCTGCTAATTGAGGAACAAGGCTGGCATTTTTGTGGATATTTTAAACACCTGGTTAGGTGTCTTGAGGACCTGTGGTGGGACACACCCACCATCCCCCCTTCCACTATGCATCATATTAATGGTTATATGGGACCACACAAAATAATATGGTTCCTAGAAGGGTTAAAGTGCGATGGTGAAGTTGCCATCTGTGCGAATTTCGCTCAAGCTGATCTTCGTGTCAATGCAGGGCTAGGCCTTGACTCTCAGCTGCAATAGTTTATTCTTCTTGCGACAGAGCTCTGCAGTTTCTTCCTTGATATCAGCACTGCGGTACATTGAAGATGTCCCAGCACCATACACGGAAATATAAAATAGTGTGTTTAAGTGCAGGAGCAAAATATACATAAAAAGTGTCAGGTTTACCCTGTATTGCTAGATTCTGGTTAAGATCCTATAAATGCAAGGGTTTGAGCAGAGGCTCATCTCTGTTTATAATTTGAGTTCTCCTGCACCACAGTTCGTAGATGATTTTGTGATGCACAGTTAACTGTGGGTTTTGTCAGAGCGTTCCCGGAAACCACAACTCATAAGAAGCAGTTTAACCCTGAAATAGCCTTGGAAGATAAAGGGAGGTTGCTTCCTGCATCTGTTGTTCCTTCACACTCCTCTGTAGTTACTGGGTAACCAAGCTAATAATTTAGGAGATCTGTTAAAGGCTGGTCTAAGTGAGTAGTGGAGGGGCCCTTGGAGGGAAATTAACTATCTCAGTTTAGTAATCCTTATATCCTTGTTGCTACTTCCATAACTAAATTAAGTGATCTATCATTCACAATGGGGTAGTTTCTGAGTAGAGGCAACCACTGTCGCTGCTTAGATTAGAAGGAGCTACAGGGTGGGCTGTTGAACTCCATTCTGTTCTATGGACTCCAAACAAGTTATGTCCAGGAATACATTGGAAGTATGTATGGAGCAGCTATTTAACTCAGCTACACTCTCCTCAAGTATCCTCAAGAATTACTAGGAACTCTTCAGATGAGCATATGCAGGTGAGTGAGTATCCCTGAGAGAACTCACCCTTGCCAGCACGGCTTTTCACTGGATAGGAGGACACATTTTTGAACACCTGTCAAATAGATCCTTCAGGATCCCTAGATGCCCATTGCATCTGATGGTCTCTATTATGCACAGGTTGCTATCTTCCCAAGATCATATCCAAAACAGGCATACACACAACCCTGACACATGTAACATTGCTACACGTTCCCTGAAACTCCATAGTTTACCAATCCATTGCCTCTAAATATTTCTTCACAGACAGGGGTTGTCTTGAAAGTACTGTTAGGGCATATTGAGTTATGTCTCCCAAACTGATCAGACTGTGCTCTCATTAACAGATTCTTAGGAGATGTCAACGTTTTCCAAATAAAACAAAGGATGAGTTTGGTATGTGCACTATTTGGGGAAAGATGTGGGGGTTTGGACAGGGTGTGATCACCCAAAATTGCACCCAGAGCAAAAAAAAAAAAAAAACACAAGGATTTATAACAGTGCAGATATGGGGTGAAGCTGTAATTTTACTTTGAAATTAAACTACATAGAAGTTGCTATTGAGCCATCATTCTGTCCGTGTGAAGGATAGATATATATCTCTGATACAAATGGGGGTCCTAAATGAGCAAAATAATCGTTTTTAAACATTATTGGTAATTAAACTATGACAGACTAAGTGTAAAACAGCCATCAATATCTCATATCACTGAGCTTTCATAGCCTGGCATACCTTTCTCACTAATGTGTACGTCCTGCAACCAGTAAAGCGAAAGACCCCACTAGAGAATGACGGCGGTGACCATGACCTTGTGTTACTGCAGTTTATAGATAATGACCACCGTTATATTTACTATTCTAACTACTCTGTAATCTATACTTCCCTATAAGTCCCAAGAAAAAGCACTTCTCTGGCATTCAAATTGTTAACCGGGACACATTTATCTGTGTATTAAAGATGAAGATACATCCTGCTTATCTTTTTAAAATTCGTGTGTTAATCTCACAGATAAATACCGAATGATGATTTAGACTCAGGAGTTCCAAAAAATATATTTTCACCCTTTTCGAGGGGGTCACTAAGGTTGAAATTAAATTCAAATTCAGAAAATAGTTAATGACGGTTCTACCTTTTAAAGGTGTGGAGCTAGATGCCCAAATCTCTTTGATCCAGCTTGGGCAGGTTGGAGCTAATCCTTTTCCAGCCAATCGAATGGAAAATCTTCTGTAATTCCCTGGGAGGGGTGTTGACTCACCTTTGCCACTGTGGACTGCCGATCCTATGATGATCACTCAGGCAAATGGCTGGCTTAGTGTCATGGGAAATGTAGTCCAGAACTGCAGGGTTGACAAAAAATAATCATTTCAGCCATACTATCTGACCTGTATTATTAGCATTAAGACCCTGTGGAGGCTCCCCTGTCATTTGCTATGTACCTGACGTCACAACCCATGATTTGTGCGCAAACCATTGCTGACGTCACTGCCCCTACTATGTTCGTCAGTACACACTTGCCTGTTACGAAAGGATTACTAAGGCTGATGACGAGATCTATTGCTACCATAGACTGATGCTGCATCACAGCATCAGTCACCAAGGTACACACATTTCATGTCAATATAAACACATCCATTCGCACAAAAAGATTACCACCGCTATACCAAATAAATACAAAATATCATCATCCTTACAAAAGTATCCATAACTCTCATATAGCATTAATATATATATATATATATATATATATATATATATATATATATATATATATATATATATATATATATATATATATATATATTACCGACACAACCTATTTCCATTCAATTGCTTTTTTTTATTTATTTATAACCAACGTTCAAAGCAGTTGTGCTGAGTTTGTGAATTTGCCAGCAAAATCCTCATTGTGCACTATAGGACTCGTGGTACATCACACTTAATGTGCCTGAGTTTAGCCATCCCTAACTCCCCAGATTTTACGGATTACGACACTCACACCACCAGTCAGTTACTGCGTGGCTGAGTATGATGCGAGTTGTAGTCACACAGAGTTGGGTATTCCTGTTCCTCAGGTGAATGTTATGCCCTGGTGTGATTTTTGGCTGGGTTGCATGGCATTGAATTGGTATAATGTTTCACAGAACCTGTTTATCTGGAGAAGTCTGTGCTGTTTGCTCAGGGTTGTGTCAATACAGATCCTCCAACAAGATACTTCAAATGTACATTACAACAATGCACCACCAAGCCTAATATTCACCCTAAATCAGAGAAAACGGGACGTTCACGAATTCCTCAAAAATGACCAGTAAAAAAAATAACCTGGAATATTCCTTGAAATGGGATGTGTAAACTAGTATGTGTAGGGCGGATTTAGTAGGTGTATGACTATAATTAATACCATTAACCTGTGATTACAGCTAACTCAGGAGAAAGAAACATACAATCTATTAAATGCAATCATTTCGCATCCAGGATTGGTTTTAAAATCACTGTAGACTTCAATAAAGATCTTATTCTGTGTACAAGAGGGTGTGAGGTATATAAATAGACATACACATAAAAAAACACCCAGACAGGTCATGTTAGTGATGCAATATATAGACATGGTCCTTTAATACTGGCTGTGCTACATGCCCTTTCATGGTCCTGTGATTGATGATGAGAATTCTTACTCTGCTATATATATATATATATATATATATATATATATATATATATATATATATATATATATATATATATATATATATATATATATATGTGTGTGTGTGTGTGTGTATAAATGTATATATATATATATATATATATATATACACACATGTATGTATGATAGAATTAATAGATATATACACTTACTGTGCAATGTAGCTGTATACAATTAATAGTGTTGCTTTAATCATAAATATGTATGTATGATTGTAAGTATCTCTATAAAATTACATATGCATACATACAAGTATATATGTTTATATAAATGTTTATGAATGTATATATATATATATATATATATATATATATATAAACACGCACGTACACACACATATATATATATATATATATATATATATATGTATATATATATATATATATAGATATATACACACACACACACACGCACACACACATAAACAATTCGAGTAGCCAGTGAAATGTTTAATATATTGAGTATACATTGCATTGTGAATGTATATATCTATAGATTAGTTATATTGCATGACTGGCTCGTTTCGCTTCCTTATATGGTAATATCTCTCTCCCTTTTCTTTCATCCCCTTTTTCATCTCCCTTTTTAATATACTTTCTCTCTGTGTATCTCCGTTCCTCTTTACCCTGCATTTTTTTGTTTTAAATATCAGTGTTATAATTCTGATTTATTACGATTTTTATGAATTTATTTAAAGTGGTGTTGTCGAGTTATTTTTACATTTTCTCGCTTGTTCCTGGATAAATGTTTCCCTTTCAATATGTGCATTCTGCCAGTTGCCCTAAAACTCCCTTGCTGGGCAGTGCTTTGGTATTCTGTCCCAGTTTGGGGTTGCTGTGCTCTGGATTTCAGTATTCTTTGTGTGCAGCACTTGGATAAACGCCAGATACAATATGGAGGAGGAGAGACAGGGAAAACAGACTGTGTCCCTTTTACTGTCTAAATATAGATCTCACACTGCAAAATACAAGCTAGCACTCTCCCTGCTGTGTGATGGAAGGCACCCCATAAACCCAGCTCATACCCTGGACCCCCATTCTCGAATACACCCCGTAACTCAGACACACGCGATCCCTTCTTTCTCCTTGTGCTTTTTTTAGACAGAAATGGCTGCTCTTTTTGTGTCTTCATGTAATTACCAGAGACACACACTCCCTCTTTCTCCTCTCATACGCTCTAATGCTCCCTTCAGAGCGCAGGAGGGCGACAAAAGGGGGTAGATGGGATAAATAATAATATATAGGATATATATAAAACATTAAATACATTATTTAGCCCCCACTGCATTCCATTTCCCCCAACTCTCCCCTCCCCCCCATTTTTAACACACACCTCTTTGGATACATTGTACCCCTATACAACCTTAATTACCCCAGCAGTTACCCCTTAAGGGTTCTTTTCAGCTATTTGATATTTTAATTCTTGGGTGGATTTATTAATATGATTTTATAAATGTTAACATGAAAGTAAGAGGAATACCACCTGACAAAAAAGGGAATGGGATCATAGAATAAAAATCGCATTAAACGGTGACTCCCTAGGACTATGCACTAAATTGTTTTATGATATGACCTTGTCTCTGTAGTTCAGAAATATTAACAAAATGGAAAATATGTGAATTCAGCAGGATGTTGTTAAAAACAATTGGTTAAAAAAAAAAAACATGCAGAAAATCGGAATTAGAGATGACAGCACAACACAAATTGACAAGTATACGACTTTCTGGTTTAAATAATTGGGGTCCATTAATGAATCTGGGTAAAAGTTAAAACCTATGTGCTACAGACTGACACATGGACCCAGTTTTCTGGCTAATTTATTTAATCTGTCACATTTGATTTGCAGAAAACCATGGATAATTATATTTTAAACACTGATATATCATGTTTTATGAATTCACATATAATAAGAAGAGACATATACGTAATAATATAACAAGCAGCAGAGGATCGCCCGAAACAAATAACAGACCATCACACAATAGCAGAGAGCATATTATTACAATTTAATAGAAAATAAAGCTTTCCCTCTGAAATATAGCACGTGTATCATCAGATGCATGCTTGTGTTGTATATCACACTCCAATTGATAGAAATACGGTTACACTTAGCCACTGTACTAGGACATGGAGATGTTAATTTACGATAAGGTGCATAAACTGGGAAAGAATAGGTGCTACTGTTAGATCGAGCTGGTATGAAGTCATAGTATAACAGAGTTATTGAGCTATAGAACATATAGCGTTCGACAGCAGAAAGAAGAGTTGTGTGCTGCGACAGTGAGTTGATATTGCACTTTGCCACTATGATAGTTGCTATTCCAGAGCGAGTAGTTCACTGAAATAAAGACACTCTACTAAAAAGTATATTGTGTACCATTATAGAAATCACATAACAGATATTGTAATGAGACAGAGAACCGTTGTTGAATTATATGATAGACTAGTCCCCCCCCCCCCCAAACTATACTAGATAGTACAAAATAGTGAGCAAAACGTGTATGAAGAAAGAAGCACATGTTATACCATTGCGCAGATATCCGATAATAGAGTTCAGATGTTGACTTGTATATCTGTAAATACATAAAATCAGATACTGTAGCAGAACTGATTTAGCAGTATGTAGGTGAAAAATTGGATTATTAAAAGGTGACACTACAACAGTATATTGAAGTGTGTATCTTTTTATAGCTATGTTAAAGGTAATTGTTCTGATATTTGACACATCACTAGAATAAGGACTGTATACTGTATTTAAATCCAAATATGGGCATATGCTGCATTGATACCCAAATATGGGCATATTTTGTATTTTACACAGGACTCGAATTATAAACAGTATATTATCCCACAGTAGGTGTATATATCTTATTATATACTAAAAAGGCGCATGTACTGAATTTAACCTGGCACTAAGGGCATATACTGAATTTCATACTAGAAAATAGGTATCCGTTTAACCTGTGATAAGGGCATATACTCTATTTTATCCACACAAAAAAGGCATATACATTATTTTATACTAGAAAAGGTGCATATACTGTATTTTACCGAATATTAAGGGCATATACCGCATTTCATACTAAAAAATAGTAGACGTATACGGTACTTAAGCCCTCAATAAAGGCATATACCCTATTTTATACTAGAACAAGGGATATACTGAAGTTTATACTAGAACAAGGGCAGATACTGTATTTTATACTATAATATATGCAATACATATTTTGTCTTTTACCCCACCATAATTTTAGTATAAGGACATATGCAGTACAAGGATACATATACTGTATTTTAGATAAGAACAAGCACATATTTTATACTGAAACAGGGGTAGATACTATATCTATCTCTATAATGGGGGCCAGTGACACCAGCATAAAGTGTGTGTAAAAGAGGGAAGATGTTCCAATAATTTGCATTCATTGTGTTTGATACAGAAGAATAGAATAGCAAGTGGGTATACGTTGCATGGACAGGAATCAGTAAATAGATACTATGCCAGAGAGCTGTGATATTCCAATATAGAGGACGGTTGTATCCTCATACAGCATATGCGATCAATGTTATCACATGAGTAGCATTTAATAAGACATATAGTCCCAATTGTACCCGGGTTACTGGGTTTGTAGAGAACTAAACATTAACACTCTCTAGATAATGTTGCTGATATTTACCCATCATATAAATGTGGTATGCACTATATATCATTGGTATATGACGCATTGAGGTATATTGTATACGAGGAGGAGAAAGTAACACTAATAATAATACAAACTGTGTGTGGAGATATAGCAGTAGGTATACAGATATATAGATGACGTGTTTGTATCTGGAGTATTATAGAAGCAACGGATTTAAGGATATATACGGCTTATGTAGTTTGTGTGTGATGAAACGTACAGTATTTGTAGATGTATAAAGTGTGTGTAAGCAAACACAGAGTTCGTGTGTTTAAAGACTGTATAATTCGTGGGTGTACTCGTATATACAGTATGATTGTATACACACATATATGTTTATAGATGTGCTTGGATATTTATGTGTGTATGTAATATTACCTGCACAGATACACGCGTACACATGCATATTATATGACTGTGTGTCTTTCTATTTGTAATAGTAGTATGGTTATATATACCGTGTGTGTGTGTACAGCTATAAACATGTATACGCTGTGTGCAGATATGTAGACAGTTTGTGTTGTTTGACATGTAATTTGTGTGAATGTGTGTGTGTGTGCGCGTGCACAGCTATATATAGAAATCATATGACTACCTGCACAGCTTAGTCACAGTTGTGTGACTAACTACTATGTATCTTGTGGTTGTTAAATACATATACGTGATTATGTACTATATCCCAGGTATTTTTCTTTTGTTTGCAATAAACTAGATTTCATTAACCCAGTGAGTCCCAGGGATCTGCACGGGTTGCAGTCTGGATGTTGCAGGTATCTCTCAGACTAGCACTAAATAGAATACTGGATGTTTTCTGGTAATAGATAGAATGCCCTTCTTCCGTCATTGACACTGTAAGGGGCTGCTCACTCAGGGATAATCCGGCACGTACAACCTATTAACCCAGTATTTCCCGGTAGCTACAACCCCAATCTAATCAAGGGTACATTTCAAAGTTCATTGAATTAGTGTCATCTCACCTTTATCACTGCAGCCATAGGGGACTATTACCCCCAGTTATGGTCAACTAGTTTGCTAAGCACGATAGGAACAGTAGTCTGCAACAACTACAATGTTAAAAGTCAGCCCCCACTGTATTAGACAATTTTCGTTCTTGTTAGCGTATTGAATACAGCCAAGGGCTTAAAACGTAGTGGATAAGGTTAATAACCTGCGTTGTTGATAAATGGGAATTGCGGAGCTTTGATTAACCTCTTCAGTATATGTATCTAAATTCTAGTCTATTTCCAGCCCAGCATCTTTAGTAGCTAGCCAAAAAGCAGAATATTGAATATGATCCCAGCATGCAATGTTCGGGGAATTTACAAGTCAGGTGTAATAAGTGCGTTAGGCACCCAGAGTGACTTGTCTTCCCCTAAAAGACAGACATACGGGGTTGTGTATCAAGACGTGTTCTACAGCAAAGTTCTGAACGTGGCGCAATCACCATGGAGCATCGCTACAGCCTGCTCCAAATGTATAACGCTGCTGCTTAAGAATTGCACTCTTTACATAAACCCGCCTTAAACATGTCTACACTCATGTGTCCTGACACCTTGACTGGACTAGGCAACATCTGGCACATGAGTTCTAGAAGGCAACGGTCACCGAGCTCAGCCAGCCAAAAGCTGATGGGAGCTGAATTGAGAAACGCTAACAAGAGAATCCTTATTCCTGCAATAATCATTCTCCAGCATTTAAAGGGAAGCAGGAGGGGGGAACTATAAACAACCCCCTTAAATTGGTTGAGCCAGTTGTCACAGGGGGCCCCCTAGTGATGTGAAAACATTGCACTTGAAACACTTGGAGTTAGACTGTGGCTTTGGGGAAGTGGAGGGGAGAGTGACAAGGACAAGCAGACAGAGTGACTTTAACAAATGGCTGGGTGCAGAATGTGATGACAGCAGTGGAGGGAGGGGGAGAGAGAGAGAGAGAGAGAGAGAGGCGGGGGGGAGCAGGAGGGGTGTAACACTGCCTGGCTGCCTAGCTTTTCTGAGCTGCTGGAAAGAGCTGGTTGCTGTGATACTGTCCATCCAATCACAGTGTACCACCTCACCCCATTGCACCACCTCACCCCCCTCCTTGCATCTTTGCTCCCTTATATGGAGTCTGTATTCTGCAGGGAGTCCTGTTCAATACCAAATAAGGGAAGGGACCAAAATCCAGGATCTACCTATTTTTTCTCTACTAGATGGGGGGATTTAAAGGGGTGGAGGGATGTGCATTACTGAACCTGTATGAGAAGGGAGCTGAGCGGGGAAATTGGGGGAATGCTGCTCCCCCTCACCACATCCCAGGGGCTCCCTGTGCAGATGCTGCAATCCAAATGTGTGCTAGTAATGAATTCTAGGTTAAATGCTAATGAACTGGTTTTCAGTCTAATTCAGAGATGGCTAACCTTTGGCGCTCCAGTTCTTGTGAACAACATTTTCCATGATGCTGAGCCAACCATTTAGCCAAATGCAGAAGGTTATTGGTTGAATTGTTGATAGGGAGTTGGGTAGTAGGGGACAGAAATGAACCAGTAAAGGGAATTTGCCACAGGAAAAATTAAAAATTAATTATAAGAAAGAGGTATGGAGGGGGAGAGAGAGAAAAGAGAAATGGAAAATGAAAGGATGAGAGACAAGGAATAGATGAAAAGGGGGAAGATGACAGAAGAATGAGAAAGAGAGAGAGAGGCTGGAAGAGAAGAGAGGGATAGACATAAGATGATGAGAGAGAGAGAAGGAGGCAGAGACAGAGAGGGGGTAAAATAGGAGGGAAATAAGAGAGAGAATGTGTAAGGCATACAACGAACATTTACGTTGCATAACGAGTAAATTTAAAGAAAAGGAATTAAAGGGGTAGATTTTATGTTTAACTTATAAATAAAAAAAAAGGTGGAAGAAGAGGTCTTAATAGAAAAAAGGGGCGGATGAAGAGAGTTGTAACTCGAGGCTGAGGGATGTAGAAAGAGAGGTGCTAAAATAAAGAGAATAAACCTCTGCATTAAATCATGGGATCTAATACTGCACAGACATGACTGCACACAGCCATTTAAGGAAACGTTCAGCCTTGGAGTGGGGGATGGGTGAGGGGAGCTAGGGCTCTGTCAATACACCCTGTGTCGTTTAAACTACCGGTAATTTGTGACTGGTACCTGATAAACCAGACGACGGAGGCAAAAGGGAGGAGGGATGAATTATAAATCTGAACTGAAATATTCTGGTATTCCACACTATAAACCTTATCATCCTATAAGTAATGAAGGCTGGTAGGATTTAGGAGTATTATAGGATTAAGCCTAATGAACCAGGAAGGTAGATTTTTTTTAAATTACTTTTAACCCTTTCAAGTGCAGCGGTATTGTTCAACCCCTCGGCACTGAAAGGGTTACAAATGAACAGGATTGTATCAGTTATCATACTCGTACTCGCTTCCTATTTATGTGGTTTAAAGGGGAGGAGGGAATCGCCATCCTGCAGTCACACCTCATTACATCTGTCAAACACCAATTGCTATCTCCAGCTACCTCCAGTCAGATCATATGAAGCACAGGGCTGATCCAGCTCAATTACACCTCTCCCAACCCACACACCTTGTTTCACACACCCTTCCACTCCTTCTCATCACCTTTAATGTTAAGGGTGTACTCAATAAATAGAGAATTGCAGGGAACTGAGATGGTAATTTCAAACTTTAGGCCAATGTAACCGAGTTTGAAAAATTCTGCAATGCAGCTAGATGGGAGAATTTTTCCAACTCAGCTACTTTGGTCTGAAGCTTGAAATACCTGTCTCAATTCCCAGCAATTCTCTCTATTTTGAGTAGACCCTTAAGTGAATAAAGATACTGCACTCATTGATTTTCGACCACTCTCACACATGTCCCCAATTTAGAAATACCACCTTTTCCCCCTCTGATAAAAGATGAACCAATACATGTATAACATTCACTATTAACACATGCTGCGAGCATATTCAACTTACAGAGTATATCCGTGTCTTATAGTAAATAGCTGACAAGCTTACAGAGATCAAGGATGTTTGTACTAGGATTGCATTATGGGGATTTCGTAGCAGGATACATATTATATATTTTGAAACTAATACCATTCCCATAGAGTAAAAAAGGGGCGTCCTGAAATAAGTCTTTATTATGTGACTCAACCCCCATCAACTGCAGAAAAAAAGTAATTCCCCTACGTTGCTGCAAATCGCTATACAGTAACTCAGTCAGTGGGGCTAGGGGCAAACCCCATACACAAAGCCCCTCTTGTACTCAGTTTACACATATTGCTTGGTAACCCTGAGTCACTTAATGCATGGTCTTAGATTTTGTTTAAATTATTTGTAAAACTGTTTTATAGCACCCACAGGACCACAAGTATGTGTATAAAAATAGCTATGTCATTAAATATAAATATGTAAATCTATAGTAGGAATGAGTACATAAATGGATAAATTAATGCATATGTACATAGAGATGAGTATCTATCTATCTATCTATCTATCTATCTATCTATCTATCTATCTATCTATCTATCTATCATCTATCTATCTAGCTATCTATCATCTAAAATCTATCTATCCATCCATCCAGCTATATTTCATAATAACATAAGTCTCTTATTCATAAGGGCAATTATTGAAGCATGACATCGTTAAAATGGGTTCTGTATTAATGAAGAGTTTTTTTAAATGATTAAATAGAATATATGCTAAATTCTAGAACAAAGTTTTTTCATTACCATAGAAAGTTTTACTTTTAGAATTGTTGCAATTCAGGAGCCTTGATAAGTAACATAGAACCCTGTGTCAACACTGCTCAAATTTAATCTATATTGTATGTGTCAGATGTGCTCATTGAAAGATACTGAAAGACACAGATACACATTTATCTACTAAATCAGAATAGCACCTAAACCTTTAATTACATGCACGTTTTTGAAAAATCCTACGTAACACATCAGAACAACCATATAAGTTGCATGTGAGTAAGAGAGTGCTTTGTGCATCTAAGAGGGGGCTATTCACTACATGGTAAGATGCAGGGGAGTTGAAGTGAGATGAAACTTTTTGAGATCAAATATCCATCTCACTTTAACTAACATCAAGTCTACCTGCATCTCGCCTAATAGTGAATACCCCCCCCTAGAGTGCTGTATGTGGGTGATGTAAGAGAGTGCTGTTTGTGAGCAGGGAAAATGTTGTGTGTGAGTGAGAAAGTACCCATTGCTTACATTAGTGCTGTGAAAAACGAGGAGACAGGTAGTATGGGAATCAGGTCATTATACTGTTATTCCATTGATCCCCTATATACTGTAAATGATTCACTTTTAATTCAAATTGATTTTTATGCCAGTGTATTCATCTCGCAATGTCCCAATTATTAACAGTGTCCTAATGCCACCTACAGTGCCAGGTCGGAATTCATTGGTGTCTGGAATAATGCATATCAGCTTCAATATAATAAACCTTCCTGCCAATAATAATAATATTATAAATGAACTGTTAGTAGTTACACAGATGTTTCATGTTTGTATATTTGTGTATCTCTAGGTGTGGTTCTGTGTGAGTGACTGTGTGTATGTGTCACACATTGAAAACTATACAGAGGAGCCTTATATGATTCTATCGGGTATTTAATATTAGGGACCGCCCTCTGTATTCATTTACAAACTAACAGAGCTGTTTCTGTTACCAAACGAAAGTATGTGTGCTATAAATATTGATTTACCAAAAAAAAAAGTCTATACCTTTAAACATCAAGAGGTGCGCAGTGACAAATGAATATTATTTTTTTCTTTAGCAAACATATAAAGTGCAGGAGAAACGAAGGGCAATACTTCATAATATAGAAATATGTGGCTAGAGAGTAGAATCCTGTAACAATTATAAAATTAGAACTAGGCTTAATTGACTGTGTGCTAAGGGGATTCACTGAATATTATTAATTAGGGAAAAAGATTCATGAGATTAGGTAAATGATTAGGAAATCTCCAGTGATGCATACAGACTGTACAACTTTTGGGAATATAACTTTTTTTCCAAGAAAAGATATAATTGACTTCTTAAAAAATGATAGATTTATTAAAATAAATAATTATAAAATTATACATATGTTCTAAAAATACGGAATATAACACCAAAACTAATTAAGTCTAAAATTGGATTTTTGTGGTTGCAGAAAAGCATAGAAGATATAAGACTAGTATAATAAGATAAGAAGAAGGATCACATTTCTACTCTACTAGTCATGGGAATTAACATGAGATAAACTGAATCACCTAGTTCTCTGTCGTTTCTTTATAGTCTTACACTATACATTCACACATAATACTGTATCATTGGATTCGTTCTTTAACTGTGTGTGTGTGCTTGTGTGTGTGTGTGTGTGTGTATGTGTGTGTGTGTGTATATATATATATATATATATATATATATATATATATATATATATACACACACACATACACACACAGTCCAAAGTGTTTAACTTTGGTCTTCATACAATAGGTATATATACATAGGTATAAACAGACAGATATGTGTATAAATATACATGAGTGGTTATGTGATATATACACATAGAGAATTGAATGCATATTCCAAGATAACAGGGATATTTATGAAATATAACCACGGGACAAGAACACACACACTTTATTTCAGTGTCATTTTCTATACAGTTCTCAGAATTATGTCTGCATTGTGTTAGTTCGTACACTTGTGTTTTGAGTTATAATATGTCTTATGTGTGTTTGTGGATTGCAATTGTATATATGATTGCTCTAGTATGGTTTTATTTTTGGGGGGCTAAGAGGAGTGAACTGATTTCTCTCTATTTATAACACTGTTGGCAAAAACCTGGTTACCCAGTTGTTTCAGATTCTATTTCCCATAATGCTCAGTCAGTGACCTAATCTATAACAATTGGAGTACCATGAGTTACCAATATACAGTGGGACCAAACTGTTGCCCAGTACAGGTGTTTATTTTAGTGGGTATGATATTGTGGACTGTTAGTCTAATAAGAGGGTGTTTAAGTTGGTAGACCGGGAAACCGGTAGAAATCGTACATGATAACCTTTGATGACTCCAAACATGAATAAAATAAAGAATTTAAACCATTAATATTACTGCAGATTATTATCCAGTTTCCAGACCTGTCCAGAACTTGAACACTGATACCTGGGATTGGATTCTATTAACTCGGATACATTTAATCCCTGTTTTATCCCCGGTTTTTCTTTTCGGTTAAAGGGAACATTCGTTTTCAATTACTAGAGATAAATACATGTCTATATATGTGTATTAACAACATATTGCCATTTTTATATAACTAGTCTTGTAGAAAAATATATTCATGAATACTTTTTCCAGCTCCTGTTGGGTTATAATTGTAGAAATCCAGGTTATTAGGCTTTGATTGAATATTATGTTTACCTCTGCATTTTACCGCATTGAATCTGCCGAGTAAAAGCTGTGACTGTGCGCTAAACATGCGCAGCTTGTTACAACCCAGTTCGTTGTATTCTAACACTAAAACGTGTCTCACAGCTGCTTACAGATCAGATTGTGATGAAATAACTATATTTATTACCATGTTTTCGATATTGATATGAAATAACCAGGAATCATTCTTACAGCGTAGATTGTATCAAACGAGGTCACTCCCAAAATCATAAACGGGACATTCCTCAGTTGAGCAGCAATGTACAGATCTTTGGCTTAGGTATATCACCAGCACACGAAGGGTTAATTCGTGGCGACAATACCACGGGGTGTTAAACATCTGCGAGTAAGGTACAACTCTATCCACAATCTAGCACCCAAAGGGTTAATAATTCGCATAAAAAGCCGACATCCTTTCCTCCTAGGACTGCTACGTGGAATGAAAAGGGCACAGTGTGAAATTTCAGCATTTAGGTAAAGTTTTGATCTGAATCTGGGTATTTGTCGTATTTTTATTTAGATCAACCTGCCCAGATGTCCATCATAGGGTAATGATTACTATTTCGCTGCCTGTAAATGACATCAGAGGGGTAATCCCACCTCTGTACCAATCTCCCACTCGAATAAGTCTCATACAATATGAATTGTTAGTAGTGAACTTGGGGGTTTCCTAAAGATTAGTTGTTTTGTCCAAGTACAATTCGGAAACCACAGAGTAATAAGTAGGTAGAGTTTAGAGAGCCCCCTATATAGCTGAAAATGTTCGTTTGGTTTTACAGATCTTACATAATAATAAAGATTAGATTAGATTTTACCATAATACATTAACTATAAAAATATGGCGTGTGAATGTAGGTAATTATCTATCTATTTTACTATCTATCTTGGGTTCGTGAAGACGTATAATTTATTACCGATCCTCCAAATATTATAATAAGATTGTGGCAGGAGATTACCCACAAGGCTGCTGGAAATTAACCTAAACCATATTAACATCAGGGAAATGGGGTTATCATGGGGATCAACTAAAATTGCTTCATTTGGGACGAAATAATAAGCTATAGCTAGACCTCAAATCCCATCCAAATCCAATTACACCCCCGCATCCCTCCCCTCTCAGATGCCAGGGAAACCCCTGCAGATTAGTAATCTGGAGCTGGTATAAAGCCTGGGTAATTATCTGAACCTATTTCTACCTGTAGGTGTGTGTGTTTTTATAGACAGAGGCGTTTGTATATATTTGTTATGATTCGTACAAGGAAATATTTCTGTGTAGCCAAATAAATTACCTCCTCCCTAAAACCCGTTTCCCAATTCCCTACGGTATCTGTAGCAGCAGAACGAAAATATTAGGGAGCTCTGTTTCTCTGCTTTCTCTCTCTGTCTCTCTCATTCTGTCCCTCTCTGTGTCTCTCATTCTTTCTCTGTCTGTCTCTCGTTCTCTGTCTCAGTGTGTTTCTGTCTCTCTGTCTCTTATTCGCTATCTCTCTCCCATTCTCTCTGTCTGCGTCACTCTGCTTCTGTCTGCTTCACTGTCATTCTCTCTCATCCCCTCTATCTTTCAACCTATTTTTCTCTCTCATCCCCATCTCCCGCTCACACATTCTCTCCCGCCTCACCCTTTCCCCTGTCTCACCCATTACCCCCTCTCCTTTTCTTTGGTTACCTTTTCTATTTCCATAATTCTACCTCCTTCTCTTCCCTTATTGTCCCCAAATCTCCTCTCCTTTATCTCTTCCCTCACCCCCTTTCTCAACCCTTTCCACCTTAGCCTCCCTATCACTCTTTCTCAATGTTGTCGCCCAAACACTCTTCTCTTACACCTTTTCACATCCTTCCACTCCCCATTCCCCCCCCCCCCACCATCCTATTTCTCTTTCCCTTTCCTCCCCTATCTTCCCCTGATTTCACTCCCCCTTACTCTCCATCTTTTTTAACCTTTGTTTCTCTCCCCTCTATTCAGTTTCTCTATTTCCCCATTTATTTCTGTCTCTCTCCCTCTCCTTCGCTCTCTCTTTATTCCAGAGAAATCTCATGTTCCTTCATCCCTTCAATGTGTCTTTGTCTCTCTGACTGTCAAGCTTCCTCCCCCACCCCTTTTCTCCCTCTGCCTCTCTCCCTATCTGTGCCAAGGACAGGGAGCTAATATATGCCTCTTCTGACTCAGATGCTCTCTGCCCTTCTCTCTTTCCATCTTCATTAAATATGATAAGGAATGTCAACTGGCAGTATTAATTACACACAGCAATTAATGGAACAATTCAGTAATCTCCCTGCATGATGATAATGTAGAAATCTGGTTCCCCCTTACAGTAAAATGGTTCCTATCTCTTTGCTCTGTATCTGGTGTCTGAAAGGTTACTGGGTGTCTGGCTTTTAGGATCTCATTGTAATTTCTGGGGGTGGATGTTGTATTTGTTGAGAAGGGGGTATTATTACCTGCAGGTGTTTAATCTGTGACAATTAGTTATTAAGGTTAGGCATACTCATTATCAGTGCTGTGTGATTGTCACCTCTGCAGCCAATTCGTTCTACTAATTATAGCCTAAAACCCAATGAAAATTGAATTCCTTGCTCTTTGCTTCCATTTTAAAATCCTTTCAATCTCATCAGAAAAAGCACAATAAACATTAGCATTCTGCATACATTATTAATATTTTATTGTATTACAATTAGCCAAATGTAAAAAAAAAAAAAAAACGACAACTAATTTGGTACGAGACACAGTGCAGTTTTAGGAACTGTATTATCTAACATTGTTTTTACTGTGATTGTAGAGACTACAAAATATTGAAAATTAACTATAGATTGTGTTAGCAAAATTGCAAGTAAATTCCTCAATTAGGAGAAAATGTATCTGTGGAGGCTTCTGTTTATGACATCACCTGTGGCTTAATATGCAAATTACACATTTCCCATTGAAAAGCAGTTAATTTGCATATCAAACTACAGGAGATGTCACAAACAGGAGACTCCCCAGACACATTTAAAACAAATTTTTCTGCTAATTTAGGCATTTGCTTGCAGATTTGCTAACCCAATGTAAAGACCATTTTCAATCATCATTTTTCTCTACGTTCACAGGAAAAACAATGATTAGGTGATACAGTCCCTTTAATTGTTCATATTTATCATCTTGTATATCAGCTTCCCTATTGTATCTTGTATTAGTAACACTATATTTATTGTATTCATTTATTTATTAAGTGTTTTACCAGGAATTATATTATTGAAAATACAGAACTTAACGGCAAATTAAAACCAACTACATATGTATGCACCTCATTTCCTATCTAAATAAATAATAAAAACTAAGCTTTTTGTTTTATGTTCTACACAGGGCAAGTTATACCATTTCATGAATATAATACTGTATTACACCCTACCACTTATGTTGGAAGGTATTCTATGCATCCACTACTGTTTTTCGAAAATTCTTAATTTTTCACTAATTTAGTTCCAGACTTATTTTTATTCAGAAAATGATACTGCTCTCATATGTTATTAGAATTCCATAAAATCTGGAACATTTACAAAAAAGATCCTGCAAGGGATTGAAACGACGCCGCTGCTGGAATAAAATGCTGATTTGTCCTTGTTTATGCACAGGAACTCTAGAAAACAATAAAGACTGCACTTCTAACTGTTATAAAGTTGATACTCCAAGTGTGTGAACATAACAGAAATGCTTTGTCCAAATGGTACACCAAATCGACTATTTTCCATTAAGTTTATAGAACTTAGAATTTCTAAAGATTAGAAGTGCAGTCAGTTTTTTTTCTGTATACACTGTTTAACCATTTACACTGTACTTGGAGCAAGCTCTAGCAAGCATCATATTATGCATGTAGCAAGCCTCTGGCAAGCTTAACACACCAACATTGTCTAACAAAATAACATGAAATATAAACTCCTCCAAAAAATCAGCTAGCTTAATTTAAGAGGGCTTGAGTAAAATAATTCAATGTGAATATTACAGAAGACAGATTTCCCAATAGCAAAAAATTGGCAGCTAATTTGGATGCAGATTTTAATATGAAGTTCTAATGCACTGCCAATTTGTGCTCAAATCAATTGGTGATTAGACTCCTTTGTTCAGCTGTTTTTTTCCCCCACCAAAAAAGATTTGACTCTTATTGAATTGGGACAATTACAGATGGGTTCAAGCTGGCAGACTGAGATGAATAAAGCCAATGAATTGAACTCCAGAGTTATGGGCGTGTATGAAATAAACTCAATCATTTTCAGTTCTGATCATCCAGGATATTTGTGTGCAAATGAATTTGTGTCATTGGATAGCACAGATAATTTTGAGTAAAAGAACAACTGTCATGCCAAAAATAACTTTGTCTTTAATCAGTGAATAAACCCTAATATATAAGCGGTGCCTTTCCTAAGAAAACATAGAAACATAGATAGAAACATAGATAGAAACATAGAAACATAGAATGTGTCGGCAGATAAGAACCATTCAGTCCATCTAGTCTGCCCAATTTCTTTTGAGTACTTTTATTAGCCCCCAGTTCCCGGTCTTATAGCTAGGATAGCCTTGTGTCTATCCCACGCATGCTTAAAATCCTTGACTGTGTTTACAAAACAAACTAATACACAATTTTCAGCAATTTTACCATTTAGCACCAAATGCTTCACATGCTGTCTTGGAACTCTGACTCTCCGACCCAAGCTTCCTGTATTCTGGGCGGCCCTGCCTTCTCCCCATGTGATCCATCTGTCACAGGAGGAGGCGGGGCCACATGAGTGGGAGTCAGAGCCGCATAGGAGGAGGCGAGGCCACAAATAATTTGAAGCTGCGCCACACAGAGTTGAGAGGCAGGCCTACATGGAGATTGGGTTGGAGAGTCAGAGATCCGACCGAAGTGAACAGACAAGATGGAAGCCATTGCATGTGCAGCAATTGTTGCTAAATGGTAAAATTAATGAAAATGGTGTATTGGTTTGCTTTCTTTGGAATGGCACAACTTATATATTAGGGCTTATTTACTGGTTTAAGACGGTTACTTATGGCATGATAGTTGTGATTTAAAGAAGGGTTAAACCCTAAATATAAAAAAAAATTCCAGATAAATGGCCTCCCCTAAAGTTTACCTTTTATCCTGGTATAATGTGCTGGAATAAAAAACTTTCCCATAAATCTTCATAATGTTCTTCACTGTAATACTACAGTGCTGACATTTTGTGTCTCTCACTGTCTGTCTGCTCCCTCCCATTACAGCCACATTTTTTTTTTTTACAAAGCTAGCAACAAATATGTCAGTTATAGATTTTGCCCTGTGAGATTAATCCCACATGACATGATTCTGATTTATGATAAAGACATTTAACCTCCAACTAAAAATCACCTTATTTTATTATTTTCTTTAGGGTTTTGTATATATATATATAATGGATTATACTAAGGCAAAAGAGTCAATCATTGTAGAACCTACCTGTACATCCTTACCCAGAACCACTTGTGCTGGTGATAACACTGTACAAATTAGGTATTCTGTGGGAAAACACATCTGATGACTTGTCGAGAGTGTGCAGATATGTTTAATAATGCTCTAATGACCTACATTAAAAAACACATTAGAAATAATTAAGCCTTCTTTGCACATGTTATTAAAAAAAGTGAATTTTTACATTTTCTTTTCCAGTTTGAATTTCACTGATTATACTGGAGGTTGAAGGTCATGTTGTAAGAACTGTGTGAAGCAGATTAACATAACATGTACAACCAACATCCTTTAACATGACGCTGTGAAACTTTTTTTCTGCAAGTTTAAATATGAATGATATGTTATTTTAAATTTTTTAAATTTAAAATTTATTGAAAACCTTATGCGATATGAAAGATTATACTTTTAAAATATTATATTACCAACAATATTTTTTTAATAAATTATATATTATATGTATCTATGTATACACATAGATCCATACATTTGAGTTGTATATTATCAACACAAAGAAGGCATGAAAAGCCAGTCTAAATATGTCACGGTGATTGATTGACTCCTTGAAGTTAGTGGCTCTTGTTACAAGTGCCTGAATGCAAAGGCTGTAGAATTCATGTCACTATCCACCCAATCTCTGACACACCCTGCTGCTCACTTCTGAAAATCTGTCTTGTTTAAAGGCCTAGTGACACAATACTGTTTGACAGCCTACTTCTGTTTACAAGGACTATCTAAACAGTAGCCTGCAATCAGAGATGGATTTATATGTTATGTACCTTTAAAAAGATCCTCTCTGATCCCATGTTCTGCTTACCAAAGTCAATTTAATGTGAATATCTTTACATACCACATAGGACATAATAATAATTGGGATGTGAAGAAAGAGGGTCATAATACTTTTCTAATTTTTCTATTTTTTTTAGGCAGCCTAAAACAGGTATAATATGGAATGCTGAAAGGTTTTGTTGGCCTTCTATTAATTTCTCTATATAAATATCATTTTATTAAAGTAATTGATGTATTAAAGGGGCGTCATAATTGCGAAAAATATCCTACTTATGTTAAAGTGCAGCCTACACAGGTAAGTACCAGGAAGTGCCATGTAAGAAAACATGTAAGAAAACATAGCTTTAATTGTGAAAATGGAAAGGTAATAATCTAAAAAAGTCACATAATGAATACTTTATAATCAAAGAAAGGCTCAATACATAAGGGAAAGTAACAGTATACACATTTAAAAGTTGCAGAGGTGACTAGGAACATGCCTTACTTATTTGGCATTCTATCTTTGACATCCTTTCACCCCCAACTCAGTTTCCTTAAAACACCCCAATCCCTATTTATTTAAATACAATGTGCCAGATACATATATACAAGGTGATACAATGCTTTCATGTGCAAGAAACAAACAAGCGGTGCCACATAGATTCCCTAAGTATATTGTCTGCCAGAGACAAGCACATGTTAGTACTAGACATGTGCAAAACTAAAATTTTCGTTTCGTTTTCGTCCATTCGGACGAAAATGTTATTTATTTCGTCTAAAACGAATTTCGTTCATTAGTGCATTCGTTTCAGACGAAATTCGTTCATTATTTTCGTTTCGTTAATTTTTTTCGTTCGTTTTATAGAATACAATGTAATACTATTGGCTTTCTATAAACCGAACGAGAGCCCCATTCATAAGAAATTCTTATGAATGGGGCTCTCGTTCGGTTCATAGAAAGGCAATAGTATTACTTGTATTCTATAAGCCGAAAGTCTATAAACCGAACGACTTTCGGTTTATAGACTTTCGGCTTATGGAATACATGTAATCCTATTGCTATTCTATAAACCGAACGACTTTCGGTTTATAGAATAGCCATAGGTTTACATGTATTACATAAGCCGAAAGTCTATAAACCGAAAGTCGTTCGGTTTATAGGCTGTCGGCATTTAACTATACAGAGACAGAGTCTCCATTCATAAAATTATGAATGGAGACTTTGTCTCCGTGTAGTAAAATGCCGACAGCCTATAAACCGAACGTTCGGTTTATAGGCTGTGGGCATTTTACTACACGGAGACAAAGTCTCCATTCATAATTTTATGAATGGAGACTCTGTCTCCGTGTAGTAAAATGCCGACAGCCTATAAACCGAACGTTCGGTTTATAGGCTGTCGGCTTATGGAATACATGTATTCCTATTGCTATTCTATAAACCGAAAGTCGTTCGGTTTATAGGCTGTCGGCATTTAACTATACAGAGACAGAGTCTCCATTCATAAAATTATGAATGGAGACTTTGTCTCCGTGTAGTAAAATGCCGACAGCCTATAAACCGAACGTTCGGTTTATAGGCTGTGGGCATTTTACTACACGGAGACAAAGTCTCCATTCATAATTTTATGAATGGAGACTCTGTCTCCGTGTAGTAAAATGCCGACAGCCTATAAACCGAACGTTCGGTTTATAGGCTGTCGGCTTATGGAATACATGTATTCCTATTGCTATTCTATAAACCGAAAGTCGTTCGGTTTATAGAATAGCAATAGGAATACATGTATTCCATAAGCCGACAGCCTATAAACCGAACGTTCGGTTTATAGGCTGTCGGCATTTTACTACACGGAGACAGAGTCTCCATTCATAAAATTATGAATGGAGACTTTGTCTCCGTGTAGTAAAATGCCGACAGCCTATAAACCGAACGTTCGGTTTATAGGCTGTCGGCTTATGGAATACATGTATATAATAAATAATATGTTATAATGTATATAATAAATAATACAATTATGAATGGAGACTTTGTCTCCGTGTAGTAAAATGCCGAAAGCCTATAAACCGAACGATCCGTTTATAGACTTTCGGCTTATATAATACATGTAATCCTATGGCTATTCTATAAACCGAACGTTCGGTTTATAGAATAGCAATAGGAATACATGTATTCCATAAGCCGACAGCCTATAAACCGAACGTTCGGTTTATAGGCTGTGGGCATTTTACTACACGGAGACAAAGTCTCCATTCATAATTTTATGAATGGAGACTCTGTCTCCGTATAGTTAAATGCCGGCTTTTAACTATACGGAGACAAAGTCTCCATTTATAATTTTATGAATGGAGACTCTGTCTCCGTATAGTTAAATGCCGGTGTTCTGACAAATTTCTGGAGCAAATTCTCCTGCGCAATCGCAGGAGAATTTGCTCACTGCGCATGCGCATAAAGTTACAGCTGATAACTCAGCTGTAACTTTGTGACCACCGCGCATGCGCCAGCTGCGCAACCCACCTCCCGCCCCCTCACACCCCCTGCACACCCCTTCTTACCAGATCATCGACCACAGCGATACACAGCGCATGCGCACGCCTATCCAGCCGTTTGGGAATGTGCGCGTCCGTTGTTGTGTTCTTAAGGTGGTAAGTAACATGGGGCGTCGGGACATAAGGGGGCAAGCATCCTGGTGAGGGCTGCCTCATCTTGATGGGATTTGTGATCCTCCTGCTGCATCAATAATACAGCAGGAGGATCACAAATCCCATCAAGATGAGGCAGCCCTCACCAGGATGCTTGCCCCCTTATGTCCCGACGCCCCGTGTTACTTACCACCTTAAGAACACAACAACGGACGCGCGCATTCCCAAACGGCTGGATAGGCGTGCGCATGCGCTGTGTATCGCTGTGGTCGATGATCTGGTAAGAAGGGGTGTGCGGCGGGTGTGAGGGGGCGGGAGGTGGGTTGCGCAGCTGTCTCATGCACGGTGGTCACAAAGTTACAGCTGAGTTATCAGCTGTAACTTTATGCGCATGCGCAGTGAGCAAATTCTCCTGCGATTGCGCAGGAGAATTTGCTCCAGAAATTTGTCAGAACACCGGCTTTTAACTATACGGAGACAAAGTCTCCATTTATAATTTTATGAATGGAGACTCTGTCTCCGTATAGTTAAATGCCCACAGCCTATAAACCGAACGTTCGGTTTATAGGCTGTGGGCATTTAACTATACGGAGACAAAGTCTCCATTCATAATTTTATGAATGGAGACTCTGTC
The DNA here is from genome assembly GCA_036172795.1 of Pelodytes ibericus. NCBI lineage: Eukaryota > Metazoa > Chordata > Amphibia > Anura > Pelodytidae > Pelodytes > Pelodytes ibericus. The sequence continues at coordinate 109,730,153 of CM069862.1, read as the reverse complement.
TCCGTATAGTTAAATGCTATTGTATTCTATAAACCGACTCTATTTCGGCTTATAGAATGCAATAGTACTACGAATGGACGAATGAACGAATGATTTTCCTTTATTAACCATTCGTTCATCCGGCTTTAGTTAGCTTAGCATTTTCGTTCTTCTTTTTTCGGGCGAATGGACGAAAATGCAATTTTCGGACGAAAATGCATTCGTCCGAAAACGAATGCACATGTCTAGTATATATTCACATGTAAATTGCTTTTTTAATAAAAAATTATGATATAAATAAAATCTTGTTTTTATTTCCTTTTATGTGACAAAGCTGCCTCTCTCTTTCCCTTGCCCCCAGATTTGTCGCTCTCCCCCCCTTAGTGTTGTCTCTCTCTCACCCTCCCTTTGGCTCCCCCCTCGCTCCCCTTGTGTCTGTCTCTTCCCCCCTTCCCTCCCCTTGTTTCTCTCTGCCCCCCCCCCCCCCTTGTTATTCTGTCCCCCCCTCACCTGTTTCTTGCTCCCTGGTGGCTAGTGGGGGCAGCCGGGGGATGTATGCACTATACATAATAGACGGAAGTGTCGGGCAGCATGGAGGTTGTCTGCACGATTCGTGCAGACATCCCCCAGCTGCCCGATTCTCCCTGGTGGCTAGCGAGGCAGCGGTGGATGTCTGCGCGATGAGCGAGACCTCCCCTGCTGCCGCCCGGAACGACAGCCAGGACTTTTATGAGGAAGCCGGAAGTACCCAGCTTCATCATAGAAGTCCCGGCGGTCATGCCGGGCGGCAGCAGGAGAGGTCTCGCTCATCGCGCAGACATCCTCCGCTCCCTCGCTAGCCACCAGGGAGAATCGGGCAGCTGGGGGATGTCTGCACGAATCGTGCAGACAACCTCCATGCTGCCCGACACTTCCGTCTATTATGTATAGTGCATACATCCCCCGGCTGCCCCCACTAGCCACCAGGGAGCAAGAAACAGGTGAGGGGGGGACAGAATAACAAGGGGGGGGGGGCAGAGAGAAACAAGGGGAGGGAAGGGGGGAAGAGACAGACACAAGGGGAGCGAGGGGGGAGCCAAAGGGAGGGTGAGAGAGAGACAACACTAAGGGGGGGAGAGCGACAAATCTGGGGGCAAGGGAAAGAGAGAGGCAGCTTTGTCACATAAAAGGAAATAAAAACAAGATTTTTTTATATCATAATTTTTTATTTAAAAAGCAATTTACATGTGAATATATACTAGACATGTGCATTCGTTTTCGGACGAATGCATTTTCGTCCGAAAATTGCATTTTCGTCCATTCGCCCGAAAAACGAAGAACGAAAATGCTAAGCTAACGAAAGCCGAATGAACGAATGGTTAATAAAGGAAAATCATTCGTTCATTCGTCCATTCGTAGTACTATTGCATTCTATAAGCCGAAATAGAGTCGGTTTATAGAATACAATAGCATTTAACTATACGGAGACAGAGTCTCCATTCATAAAATTATGAATGGAGACTTTGTCTCCGTATAGTTAAATGCCCACAGCCTATAAACCGAACGTTCGGTTTATAGGCTGTGGGCATTTAACTATACGGAGACAGAGTCTCCATTCATAAAATTATAAATGGAGACTTTGTCTCCGTATAGTTAAAAGCCGGCATTTAACTATACAGAGACAGAGTCTCCATTCATAAAATTATGAATGGAGACTTTGTCTCCGTATAGTTAAATGCCCACAGCCTATAAACCGAACGTTCGGTTTATAGGCTGTGGGCATTTAACTATACGGAGACAGAGTCTCCATTCATAAAATTATAAATGGAGACTTTGTCTCCGTATAGTTAAAAGCCGGCATTTAACTATACAGAGACAGAGTCTCCATTCATAAAATTATGAATGGAGACTTTGTCTCCGTGTAGTAAAATGCCCACAGCCTATAAACCGAACGTTCGGTTTATAGGCTGTCGGCTTATGGAATACATGTATTCCTATTGCTATTCTATAAACCGAACTTTCGGTTTATAGAATAGCCATAGGATTACATGTATTACATAAGCCGAAAGTCTATAAACCGATCGTTCGGTTTATAGACTTTCGGCATTTTACTACACGGAGACAAAGTCTCCATTCATAATTTTATGAATGGAGACTCTGTCTCTGTATAGTTAAATGCCGACAGCCTATAAACCGAACGACTTTCGGTTTATAGACTTTCGGCTTATGTACTACATGTAATCCTATGGCTATTCTATAAACCGAAAGTCGTTCGGTTTATAGTTTAGCAATAGCATTACATGTATTCTATAAACCGAACGTCGTTCGTTTTAAAGACTTTCGGCTTATAGAATACTATTGGCTTTCTATAAACCGAACTAGAGTCGAGTCCCCATTCATAAGAAATTCTTATGAATGAGGAGGGACTCTAGTTAGGTTTATAGAATGCCAATAGTATTCTATAAGCCGAAAGTCTTTAAAACGAACGACGTTCGGTTTATAGAATGCATGTAATGCTATTGCTGTTCTATAAGCCGAATGTCTTTCGGCTTATAGAACAGCAATAGCATTACATGTATTCTATAAACCGAACGTCGTTTGTTTTAAAGACTTTCGGCTTATAGAATACATGCTGCTATTGGCTTTCTATAAACCGAAAGAGTCCCCATTCATACGAATAGGTCAATTGACCTATTCGTATGAATGGGAACTCAATTTCGGTTTATAGGAAGCTAATAGCATTACATGCATTCCATAAACCGAAAGTCATTCATGTCGGTTTATGGAATGTAGTACAATGCTATTGGTATTGTAAACCGACTCTATTTCGGTTTAGAATGCCAATAGCACGAATGGACGAATGGACGAATGAACGAATGTTTTTCGTTTATTAACCATTCGTTCATTCGGATTTTGTTAGTTAAAATTTTCGTTATTCGTTTTTCGGACGAATGGACGAAAATGCTATTTTCGTCCGAAAATGCATTCGTCCGAAAACGAATGCACATGTCTAGTTAGTACCACAAAGCTTCCACCTGAGACATACAAATGGTAGTGAACACCTTCCATCATTTTCTATAGGATTCTATGTCTCTATCCCACTTGTCTGTCTCTCTCCCATGATTCCCTTGTCTGTTTCTTCCCCCATCCTTCCCCTGTCTGTCTCTAATCACTTTACTCTCCTTCTCTGTCTGTCCCCAATCTCCTCACGTATGTGAGGATGTCTACCATCCATCCTTGTCAATTTCTCTACCCAATAAATCCTCTGGTCTCTCTCCACCATCATGCACTTTTCTGTCTTACTCCCCAATATGTATTTTCTGCCTCTGTCTCTCTTCCAACCTCCAAGGGGTTCCTTGTCATTGAAAGAGACGGGGTAGTGAAGGTCTGCTCATGCACAGGCACAGATCTCTGTATGTACTCCTGATTGGTTCAGCAATGTAGACAGGATCTTAGTGATTACCCCATTCTGAATACAGCAAGGAACTGACACAGATCTAAGGAAAGTATGTGAAGGGGAGGTAGCGGTATAATATGTGCAGCAATCATGACGTTTTTAGCCATTGCCTCCCACACAAAACAGGTGCACAAGAGTAAATTTACTCATGCATCTCCAATAGTAGATTTGCCCAGAGTTTATAGTGGATAGACAGTACCAAACATCATACTCATACTCCAAAGCATGAGCATCGGAACTCATTGGGTCTCACCAGGACATTCGGTGTGTTTATACCTAATAAACACAGACAACTCCACCATATGAGGCTCACCATCACACCAAACAATGTACAGGGTCTGAGTGGAGTGTTAGTGAAGTGCATTGAGTCACTGGGAGTAAAGTCTGCAGTATGGAAGGTCAAGTTCAGGGCTATGATTATGCGAATACCTCCTCGGTTATCAAAGCCCTTAAGCTGATAGTGCCCAATTTGGATAACCTGCCTAAAGACCACTGGGATCCTGCTGATAGAAGCAGCATTTGTGAGCGTCTGGATATATCGCCTATGTGTCATACATATAAATGTTGACAAGGGCTATATGAGCCGCTGGTCTTGTTTTCGCCTATTCTGTACAGTTCTAGTTCACAGACCTTTTTAATTTAAGTACCAATTATATCTGACTGAACAGACATATAAATTGCAGCCAGATGGGAAGGGAATGCACCACAGACCTGATACCGTAATTATTGCAAACCATGCACCTTCTCATTTGAGAAAAGCCAGAAGGAAAAAATGTGAAATTAGTGAATTTGTGGTTAATTACCCATCCAGTGCATCTAAATATACTGTTTCCACAGCTGTAAGTAAACCCCAAATCACAGGATTCCGTAAGATAATTAAGATTTAAAATAAATAAAAAACGGAAAAGTGGATAGAGTATTGTTAAAGGGAATTTATCACAAAAAAATGTGCGGTTGGTTTTCTTAGAAATGATAAGTACATTTTCACTCTACAGGAGTTATGTGCGGATGGGATCCAGATTTTAGAAATGTCGATAGAACTTCAGTGCGACGAATCTATAGAATCAGCCATCTTGTCTTTAGAAGAAGTGAATTCTGGGTAAAGTTGAACTAATTTGATGATCACATGTTGCTCACTTTTGAAAATGCAAAGATGAAACATTTTTAGAAATGTTGCTTAGAAATATAGAAAGTAGATTAAAGAGAGACACTTTGGTGGACTTTTTAGTTTATCCCTGTGTTATTTTAAAGGGCAAGTACAAAGAAAAAAGTTTTTTGGAGACGAGTGTAATGTCATGAGAGCTAAAAAAAAAAATTCTTCTTTGTTATTATTATGTTTACTTTATTTGCTAATCTGGGCTTTCCCCAGAAATTAGATATTTGATCTCCAGCCATCTCCCAGATCAGGTTGTGCTGATTTACATAAGGTATAACTTGTTTATTAATCTATCATCCTCCATATACTGCATTTTCCCATCCACTCAGCAGGCAAGCGTTTACAGATCCTGTGGGCCCCTACCGAAAAAGCACAAGACTTTGCGACTGAGACAACTGCAGTGGGATCTGCAGCTCATCGCGGGGGACTGCGATGGGCTGTTACAGTCAGGACGATCTATGCCTTTCTACAGGCATAGAACGTCCTACAAATGCAAAGGGGTTAAACACGCTGTATTGTGAGTATGATTATTCTGGAGCTCTGTAATGCAACAGCAAGCAACAACCAATAACCTTAACTACGTACAAGCATGGAAAATAAAAATGTTGATGCACTACGCTTATCACAGACTCAGATACATATATCTGTTAGCAATTTGGCCACGTAATGTATATATGAAACGTTATTGTTCACTTAAAGGTGTGTTGCAAGTTAGTTGAGGTGAAATGAACAGTAAATGATAACTCCTGTGATTTGATTCAGTCAGATAGAAGTTCCTGGCACTGCTTCACCCTTGGCAAAGGCCCTGCAAGATCAAAACATTGCTGAGTCATTGTATCTGACTGAATAAAACCACTGGGTTATCATTTCTTGTGTAGGAAGATTTGTTTTATTGGCTAGGGACATATGGGTTTTTACAGTTTTATCAATGACTAGCTCTGTCTGCTCTTGATATGAACAGTGCTATTAAATGTCAGTTGATAACATTGTTCTGTTAATATTTAATCAAATCTGAAGTGCAAGAACCACAATGGAATGTAAAATCTGCTATATTCCCATACATTTATCTCAATATATCTGCTAAACAGTTTGTTTTACTGTCCTGGAAATTTTCACATTACACAGACTTTTCCTTATGCACAGTTCAACAGAATCTAAAAAAACCTTTAGATTATTCAACAGTACATGAAAAACAGTCTATACAGTATAACCATTGTATATCCTACCTCCAGAAACTACAAATACTATGATGCTCAGCTAGCATGGCTGGTTTGTTAAGCATTGTAAGAATTGTAGACTACAGCTTGAGTACAAATGATTCCCTGAACAGACTGGATAAGTATCAGAGTTTACTATATATACTTTCATGAACAGTCCAAGGAAATTAACTCAGCTTTCAAATTTGTATAGACTTACAGCCCGGGTGCTGTGGCACCACATATAGAAAACCCAAAGAAAAAAAAAATCACGCACTTGAAAAGATTTAATGCAGTGCTCAGAATTTACATGTTCATCTACGTTTCTGTCTATACATTTTCTAACATAATAAGAATAAGCATCTCTTACACTTTCACTATTTGTTAGTTATAAAATGTATTATTTTCATATAATATTAAAATAATATATCACAGTTTTATCTTCTCTAACATTGCAACATGCCACAGTGGTCACACAAGATGCTGGAGGGCGGGGCGTGGGAGTGTGAGTACTACTGTGTATGAAGTCGGGACTGCTGGATAGTGGTCCTGAATCCAGGCTGTCCCATGTAAAGATGCTCTAGATTTCTTTAGTGCTTTATCAAATAAGATACACCGCTTTGTTAGACTGTGTGAAAGACATACAAACATTGAACTTTATTTACCATGTTTACGTATACAAATAAAAGTTTTATCTGCTCAGAATTAGTAATGTTTTTTGAAAGATTATTTTGGAGATATATATGGGAAGAAATGTCTCTCAATTAGAGCTCTCTTAATCCCCCTGGAAATTCCAACATGTAAACTGGAGAAGCAGCAAGGGAGGAAGAAGCAGTAGGCTGTTTAGGGTATGTTAACTAGACAGAAAAAAAACACTTGGTTTACAGGGGGCTTCGGCAAAAAAAGGCTTTTATTTAATCCTATACACCCCCTTACTGTCAGAGTGGTTTGGTCTGCTCTAATTCTCTCCCTCTAGCTTCTGCTATTCAAATGTTCTTGTCCCTGCCTGGGCAGAGATACGGCTTGCATGCTGCAGACACAAGATAGTTTCTTTCAAACATGTATTGCAGATAGTGTTAGCTAATACTCCAGCTGTTGAAACTACATTTCAGTCAGTCTGGTATTTTAAACATCATGGAAAAGTAAGTACTCAACAACTGGAGTGCCAAAGATTAGCTATTATTTCATAATGGATTGGTACTGAAGCTGCTGTGGAATTCACAACTCATGATTCTCAGCCATTGATTTGGTTGGCTGCATATCAAGAGAAATGTAATAACAACACATGGTGTGCCAAAGGTTAGCCACCACTGCTGCATAATTAGCAAGTGTTCTGTTTAGGGTCCAAGCCTTTATGCCCCTTTTCACTACCCTGTGCATTGCACAGCCACACTACACAACATTAACTTAACTTTTGAAATATTGTCAGTTGAACCATATGGAAATCTACAATAATATTCAGCCTGTCATATTGTTAGCTGAACTTCATGGGAATTGTCTTTACAGACTGGGGTTGTGGTGAACTACACTACCCTACACACTAACGTTTTTGTTGTTGATTGCAGGTCATTACTGGCTGAACATGTGGAGATAAATAGAATATTCCCCCTGGGGACACCAATGTATACATACATAATAAGCAGCCAACCAGAAGAAGGAGTCAGTTGCATGCTGGAAAACTGTATTGAAATAGTTAATACAGAATCTTGTTCTAATGTGATGCAAGCATATAATTAAAATACCTTAAAACTGATGGTATTTAAAAAAAATGTTAACCTGACATATAGACAGCTAATCTTAAATTATGCTTTTTTTGAGTGATGGAAAATGTATTTGAAGTGACATGTCCCTTTAATATACAAAAATATAATGAACGGAAAACAAGTATATTTTGCACCTCCTATGATAGTCTGGCTGTTCAGTGATTTTTTGGAAGGGGTGTGTCCCACCCACATATTGGGTGTTATGTCTTTATGTAGAGACGTAAATGACATTTACAGAGTGGTAATTAAGAAGTCCTTAATTATCACAAATGCTACCAGCTGCTGCGCTCTGAAATGTTTTAAAGACTTGCTACAAAATTGCAACATCAATTTTTCATGTCAGCTCACTTGACAGTTTTTCTATGCAGCAGCAACTAGGATTTAACCTGGTCAAAAATTACAGGAACCAATTATACAAATTATTTCAGAAACAGTCCCTTTAAAACGGTAATTGTCTGATCTATATGCCGATTGTATATAATTTGAACACACTCTACAAACTCCAATATCGCCTGAGGGATTGAAGCAGAAACTGCCGGCAGTGAGGGAGATGTGTTGAACTGCATCAGTGGGGTCCATACCTGCTAGCGAAATTTAGCAGAATTATTGTTCCCCTTCTCTCCAGTGGCTTGCAGTGGAGCAGAGGATATTTGCTTCCAAATTTATGTCACAACTCCCTTGCACTGCAAAAGGCCTCTGAATGGAGAGTATCAGATATTCTGTCATCCCAAATGCTCTCTATCTATATTTAGAGAAATACAGCTCTGTGACTAGGGTTCCAACTTAGGACGAGTATATGGAAGCAATAGCATGGCCGGTAATATTTTGAAGAAAAGGTGGCATCCCTACCTGTGACAGATTATAAAGGCTTAAAGGGAAGGTTGTGTATAACCATTATGTCAGTAACAGGTTAAAACAGGCCAATAGGTATACATAGGGTTGATCTACACCGCAACAGAAAGGTGTGGTCAGGGATTTTAAAAGAAGATGCTGTGAAAACATTAGGGGTGTCACCATAGAGGAGTCTACTCTGAGAATATAAATTACTGGCTGCAGGTTGTATGCTTCCTGTACTTTTGTTTTTCAAAGCATTGTTCTGTCTTAGGCCCTGTAAAGTAGCTGAGTACTTTTCATAGCTAGGGATTGAACAGGCAAAAAGAGGAGCCTGGGCCCTGTTCAGTACATTCTACCAATAGGCTTTTGTTTATACTTCACTTTTTGGGGGTTTATACTGAGCCTGTGTAGCACAAACAAATATATGTTCTAACCCAAGTCTGTAGGACATATTAGGAAAAAAATTGGCATGCTCAAAATAAAGAAAAAACAATAATATTTATTTAAAATTTACATAACAAAGCAGCCAATGTTTTGGCTTTTCTTGCAGGCTTTTGTCAAGGCATAGCAAGGGGCTCAGTCCAAAAAAAGCGGGAAATTGGCACAGAGAGCAAACGAAAACATTCTGATCCCAAGAAGTGGCGCCATGCTGCAGCATTCACGTGGATGCGTGAGGACGCCAATGTCACATGACATGCGCGAGATAATGCTGTCACTAGATAAACAATCAAGTGGGTGATCCTCCTCGATGGCTGTGAATTGCAGTAAGAGCATGAGAAGCCCCTAAAATACAAAATGAGCAATTAAACAAGTAAAGATAAAAGATGTTGTGACAAGAACATATATTTGTTGTGATTCTTTTGCACATGACACTAGATAAAATTCTATAGAGTATCAGACAAATCATATTTTGTAAAAATAAAAAGGAACATTTTTTGAATGAACGCATAGTCAAGAACTAAAAAGTATTTACTAAAATAAACCAGGGGTAACAAAAAATGCATAAGAAACTGAACCCTGCCAAGGATACGGAATCCTGGGCAGGTAAGGAGCAGAGGACTGCAGGATGCATACACAGACCGCTTCCAAAAGGCAGCATAAAAGGTGTCAAAAAAGAGCACATCTTTATCTGGATTCTAAAGAACATGATGGATGTAAATCATCATTCGGTCCATTCGGTACTAGTGAATTAAGCCTGAACATCTAGAAGGCTTCCCTTTGGAGCTAAATTACGTAGATTGATGTAATTCCCATAATTTGTTAATGGAACTTGTGCAATGTCGATCAATCTGAGTGATAAAACCTGATGCCAAAATAGTTTGCAATGCTGGACAAAAAGCATGGAGTCTATGCTCTTTTTAATCATACTTTTATGGATGGTTTCCTTACATACAAAAATCAAAATTTCATAGTACAGGTCGGAAAGAAAGGCAATCTTCAACACTCCAGATGTTGTAGACTACACTTACATACAGCTGTAAGAGCATTATAGTCCTCAACATTTGGAGTGTCGAAGGCTGACTACCCCTAGTATAGCTCAAATTTGAATTTTGACATGTAATACTGCTCCTGCTCCTATCATTATCTTTGTAATGTTGCCACAGATGCTGCAACACCTGTAGCAGCCTGATTTAGGGTTACTCAAAAATGAATAGTTCCTTTTATTATCAGACCTCACAAATAGGTCGCTTAGCTTTTTGCCCCTCTTGCATGCAAACATTGGAGGTGCCATGCTCTTAAGGGTGCCAATGAGTTCTGATAATGTGTTTTACATGCCTGTTCCTACTACTGGCAGTGGTAAACTTGGTTCTCAGCACACAGTGTTCTTGTTTGGTAGCATTCTTGCTTTTCGTGTTATTTAACTGTTCTTGGTTCTGCTTTAACATCCCAGAGTTATAGCCCCTCTCCAAGAACCTGTAATGTTATTCAGTATCCCTGTAAGGTCCTGTTCATCTCTCGGGAGGCGTTTGCCTTCCAGTATCTGCGAGTAAGGTAGAGACTTAATAATTGCAGGTGGATGGAAGCTATCAGCTCTAAGGGGGTTATTCACTAAAAGGTGAGATGAACATTTCAAATGACCAATTTAGCTATACGTTTTCCGAGGGCAAAACTGGTGAGTGTGTTTAGTGGGAGAAACTCACCATGTTTGTCTCTGTACCATGTATCACTAAACTGGTGAGAATGAAATGTTAATCTCACATGCAACTCACCTAATCTCACCTTTTAGTGAATAATTCCCTATGAGTCATGCTCCTGTCCATGAACTTGTGATATATACCTTTATTATGAACATACTTCTTTGAATGACACCAACATAACCAGATGGGAGATCTGCTCCTTACTGTGAAATGAGCACAATTTAATGGTGCAATCTTGGCTGTTCAGGTAGTCCACAAAGCCAAGAAAGTATTTTTCCCTGGTAAGTCAAAAATACATTGTTAATGTAGTGTTAGTAACATGCAAGGGAATCAGCATATTTAGATTTATAAATGGTATATTTGGTTTCAAAATCTTCCATATAGCAGTTTGCATATGATAGGGCAACACTGCTCCCCATTGCTGTTCCCTGTAACATAGAAACATAGAATGTGTCGGCAGATCCGAACCATTCGGTCCATCTAATCTGCCTAATTTTCTAAATGTTTTTATTAGTCCCGATTTCATATTTGGGATAGCCTTGTGCCTATCACACACATGCTTAAACTCACTGTGTGAATCTCTACCACTTCCCCCGGAAGACTATTCCATATACCCACTACCCTCTCAGTAAATTAATACTTCCTGATATAACTTTTAAATCTTTGCAATTTAAGAGTATGTGCTCTTGTTGTGGTAGTTTTTAAAAGTTACTCTCAAAACAAAATATAATTCCTGTGATTTTGAATAACTTCCTGACCTTCCAAATAGGAGATGCAGGCATAGAGAACTGACACGTCCAATGTAGCCATTGGCATCGGTTTTGCATCATGTAATTTAATTCTCTGCAGTTTATCAACAAAGTACATAAGATTTAATTAATTTAATTTGATTAAACAAATTTGTGACTGAGATGATTGGGCGCCCTGGGGGTTAACCAGATCGTTGTGAATTTTAGGCAAACATAGATCTTAGCATGCTGGAGGTATATCATTATTAGGAATTATGATATTTTTTTTCAAAAAATCCAGTCAAAAGCCTTAAATTCTGTAATCTATATAGTTCATCAAGGGCATACCCTTGACGGAGCAAAATGCGTAGGCGTTTTCCACAGGTGATTTTACTCCCTGCTTCACTTATGCCGTTATGTTCAAACAATAAATAGCATTAGCTATTACTATTGGAGACTCAGTTTTTTTTTTTTTTTGATCTTGACAGTCCTCCCTATTTCTCTGTCTATTATTTGTAAGACTCAGTTTTTCAGTAGTTCTTATTACTTAATGTGTCCCCCTGTATGTCTGTGGTCTGCTCCTCCCCCCTCTTTTAGGTCTGTGGTCTGTTCCTGCGTACTTTTAATTTTTTTCCTGAAAGCTCCCTGCACACCGGGGCAGTACCAGCTCTGTGTGTTAAACACACACAGAGCTCAGACAGTGCTGTTCGCGCTCCTCACACATACTGATCACATTGTGTATTTCCGATGCTCTGAATGATCAGTGTGCGCGAGGATCTCTGTGTACTGCCCGCTGCTCCTCATAAAAAAAGATGCGCTGCTACAGAAGGAGGGGGCAGACCTTCACCTTGTTCCCGGTGCAGTCCGCCTCCCTCCCTCAGTGCCGCATTGTAGGAGCGTGCGGGAACCCCTTGTAAAAATGCGCCCTAGGCCAGGGCCTACTTCAGGGGACAATAGATGGCTAAGTTTGATTTTTTTAAAATAAGTTGTAATTATCCAATTCTCAACAGTTTCCAGCTTTCTCTCTGCTTCTTTGTATTTAAATTTTTTTTTTTTTTTTTATCAGTCAAAGGTTTTTTTTAATTTGTAGATGCTCCGGCTCTGTAAATGGTTGAATCATCGAGCTGCAATAAGGAAATTCCCCACAGAAGTTAACATAACTGCCGACGCTGGACCCCTAGACACACGCGACCTCTCCGTCAGTGTCTGTATACATTGGGAGAAATGACAGAATAAAGTAGTAAGACAGGAAAAGAGAGTCAGGATAGGTGAGCTGGGAGATTAAGGGTAAAGCTGCACACAGTGAGAATTACAAACCAGGAAGAAGTAATGAGAGCAGGGATAGTGGGACAAAAAAGAGATAGTGAGGAGAGAAGAATACTGCTGGAGAGAGACAGAAATAGGTTGTATAGCGTAGCGGTTCTCAAGTGTGGTCTCTGTGGCTGGATGTGGCCACAGCAAATAAAAATCACTGGTATAGAGGGCTTCAAATTAAGCCATACAGGGTAGTACATATTATTAAATTCATATCTGTGGAGAATTGGTCTGCAATGCTGTGGCAGACGTCGATTACATAACTGGGAGGCACAGAGCCAATATTCATAGGCCAAGGAAAAACACCTGTGCAAGCAATCAGTCAAAGCAGTGACTGCTACACGTGCACATCAATGTGCAGAAGGAAATAATAAAATGAGACTAAATGTAACATTGTAATACCAGTGGTGTATTTAGGTTTTCTGCTGCTCTAGGCCTGACTAATCTCATGACCCCCAAAATCCCTATTTATTGTTATTTGTTGCACTCGTTCCTCTCCAGGTTGCATCCCTTTTGGCATAAACTTTCCAGTACCCTACATACCTTTCAATCGTCCAAGATTGCTTGCCTTATTTTATATTTTTAACATCTACTACTTCTGCTGGAAGACAATTCCGTGTGTCCACTACTCTCTCAGTAAAGTAATACTTCATGATATAGCTTTTAAACCTTTGCCCCTCTAATTTAAGACTATGGCCTCTGGTTGTGGTAGTTTTTCTTCTTTTAAATATACTCTCCTCCTTCACTGTGTTGATTCCCTTTCTGTTAGGGGTGTCCAAGTTTTTTTTGTAGTGGGCCACTTCACCAGAAATGTATGTGTGCATGGGCCGTATTCATTTTTCACTGAGAAAAAAATCATACACACACATATATATTCATGTGTGTAGTGTGAGTGTATCACAGACTCAACAGTAATAAAACTCATGGTAACATGCAGTATGTGAGTGTATCACAGACTCTGCAGCAATACAACACATACATGCACACCCACAAACATATACACACACACAATCACACAAACAGACACACTTACACGCACAGGCACACTTAAACACAAAGATGTCTGTGGTACTTAGACACATACATTCACAGCAACAATAACACACACACATAGTCAGTCTAACACACACAAAACACATATTTAAGGATATTTATCTGAAGTAATAATATTCCTTTTTCCTCTTTAAAAAAGGAATTTACAATAAATTAAACTGGACTTTTAATCATTGTTTGTCTTTTTTCTTTTTTTGTGGATATTTTGTTTTATTTATGATGTTTTATTTTAAATAGCGCTGGTCAAATTTTTTGTTTGTGTGTTTATAATCTGTAAAACAGAGTGACGTTACACACACAATCACACTTACACACAAACAGAGTCACACTTCCATACACACACACACACACACACACACAGAGTCACACTTACACACACAGAGAGTCACACTTACACACTCACAGAGTCACACTTCCAGACACACACACACACACACAGAGTCACACTTACACACACACACACACACAGAGTGTCACATTTACATACACACAGAGTGACACTTACACATACACACACAGTCCCACACACACACACATACACACACACACACACACACACACACATACACACACACACACAGAGTCACAGTTACACACACAGAGTCAAAACTTAGAAACACACACACAGTCACACTTACAAACACATAGTGTCAAACTTACACACATATACACAGAGTCAAACTTACACACACACATATACAGAGATTCACACTTATACACATACACAGTCACACTTACACACATACATAGTCACACATACACAGAGACCACACATACACAGGGTCAAACTTACACACATACAATCACAGTTACATACACAGACACAGCCTGATGGGACTGCTACTCCATGCAAGAAGTGGTGAGTTTAAAAAAAAAAAATTCTTCCCTCCCTCTGACCTGTACGCATGACGTCACGCGCAGGGTAGAGGAGGCACATGACCTACGCTATCAGCAGCATTCTGTGTGGGTACTTAGTTCCCCCGATGCTGCTTCTACTTACACGTGCCGTTGGAGGTGCGGTTACCGCTGCTCCTCTCACGCGGACCGCACATCGATGTTCCGCAGGCCGCATGTTCTCTGAACTTTCTCTAAAAGTATCATTATCCTTCTGGAAATATGGTCTCCCATTCTACAAATGACGTCTCACCAGTGCTCTGTACATATGATCTATATATGATGATCTTAACAAGTATTGAAGGGTTTATAGTAATACTCCCAAGGCCTCAAAGATGAGCTGCTCAGGGTCCTGTAGAGCACACCTGTGCTAGTCCAAGGAATCTACCAGCCAATTTTTCAGTTCACAGTGACATAGTCTGGATTTTAAGCTGAGATTGTTTGGGTCTCTGCAGTCTAATGAGGAGAAAACAAATGTTAAAAATGTAAATATCTACCTGAATTTTTTTTCAGCCAAGACGATCTACATTTGTACAAATGTCTTATGATAGGTGGATGGGAGATATTGAAAACAGGAAAGAGAGCATTGATAACGAATGGAAGCAGTGTTATCCATGGCATGAAGAGCAAAGGAGATGGCACAACCATGGTGCCAACATTTGGCACAACAACATCAGTTAACAAGTGAAACGGTTCACTGCCAGACTGAGTTTCTTCACCTTGCCTGCAACATAAGGTGCCCAGGGAAAGCAAAACTGATCCAAAGCCATGGGAGTCAGTGATATGAATCCATTCAGGCCCAGAAAAATGTATTGCTCTAGCAAGGGGTTAATAAAATATGTTATATGTTAACAGCGTTTAGTATTGTCAGTCTAGTAAATGGGGGAGGGATAAAGATATTCTTGCAGCAGATCTCTGTATTTCACACATTTTATAGAGTCTGGCAGGGAAGGGTTAAACAAAACTTTGTTTTTATTACCTAAGTTTTTGGAAAGTATTCCAATTTAAATCAAAACAGCTGCAGAGTGAGGGACCAATTTGGAACTCGAAACTTGTGGAGCATTCTCAGAGTTTGGTAACTTGTCACTGAACATTAGGCAAGCCACGCACGCACACACACTATTAATATTAGCTGTAATCACCTTGAAAATTCAGAAAGACTGTCAACATATAGTTTATAATATTGCATGGGATATAATGCAATACCTGAAAGGAGACAATGGGCCCAGAAGATTCAAAGTGAAAATGCAGTCAATTATGGAATACACAGCATAAATCTCTAGCTCTTTTAGAAAAGGAGTAGTAGATACATGGAATAACCTTGCCTTGGACATGCTATAGGCTTTACAAATTTGTGGAATAGACTAACTTGCTGGACAAATACATCTGAGCATTCATCATGGCCTGACTACATGGGTCAGCGGGTGCCTATACCACGTCACAATTTATGCAACTATGGCAGCAACAACAGCCTCCTATCTGGAGTGGAAAATTCTGGCAAGTCTGTCCTCGCAGATGCCAAAGACAAATTCCCAAATCATGACATTACGCAGCAAGGTTTGACTTGTAATTCCTCATATGACCAAAGGGGGCATTGAGAATAAGCTGCCGTCAGGTTCTAAGAGGGCCTCATAAATGGATCAGAAGATTTTTTTGTTTGTTTTTTTGTTGAGATTTGGACAAGTCTGGCCTAGAGTGACCACATTTTAATTCTGCCATTCAGGCACAAATCATATATTATATAAATTATCTGGTATATGCATCCAAAGAGATTAACCCATATATATCCAAATTGTAGCAAGTGTTGTTACAGAAAGTGTACAGACATAGGGACATATATCCACATGTGGTGGACTTGTCCCTTAATTATACCAGTGTTGGAATGGATGTTTTAATTGTTGAGCGAAATATTAGGGATCAGATTGATTCCAGATCCTTGGACGGCCCTCGTTAATAGGAGATACATTAAAGTAACAACCCATGTCAATAAATTGATATTTAGGATATGCTAGGCTGTAAGAATGTGCTTTGCTAAAAACTGGAAAGTACAACCTCCAACACATATTCAAATTCAGTCAAAAATGTGGTAATTGGTCCGTATGCCAAGATTAACGTCCCAAATAAATAACACATCGGAAACTTTCCTTAAAGGGGCAGTCTAGTCCCCAAACTAACTTTAGTGCAAGTGGAAGACTACTGTATAGTGTACTGGCTTTTTCCAGTGTGATTTTATGCAGTCATTTTGCATAAATCACATTTTTTATATTTGACACAAGCCCTCCCCAGTGATTACTCTGCATGTTTACTGCAGGTGCTGCAGCACTGATTATATAGACACTGAGGATATACATTTTTGTTTCATTTAGTCACTTCCTGTGTTCCTCAAATTGAATACATTTGTGTGGACTCTAAATGACCTTGCTCTTATACACAGTAGGATCTCTTAACAGTGCAACACTTTGTCTGATGATATTAGATCACTAGGCATGATATTCCATTAATTTGAATGGCATTATTTTCATTAAAAGAAAGGAAATTACTTTTACTCAGCTAGTGTGCGCAGTCCTGGTTTCTTGCAAACTGCTATAATTTCACAATTTCATTTAGCTGTATTTTTATATTTTAAGCATTGCAAAATGTAAAACATCAATTTTTTATTACTTTGAAAGTACATTAATATTGATGAATTAAAAATGAATTATAATTTTGTTTGGAGAAAAGGAAATATTATGTACTTGGACATTAAATGAACAGTTAATCCACAAAACATGCTAAAGGAAAATTTGCCGATTAAATGGAAACGTCTAAAACAAGATATGCGAAACAGGAAAAATTAATTTGGCCTTAGCAACACTTATTGATTCTTTGGAACTGCTGATTCCTCAATTAGATCTAAGACTAAGGAGGTAGGAAAACACAGGGTTACATAATATAAATCAGTAAATAAAGAAAGGTAATATAAAACATTTGAGAAATGAATTCTTTAGATAGCTACAGACATTTGCGCCAAAAAAAATAGACAAATAGACAAGATGAAATAATCAAAGTTGAGAAAAAAATCCAATATATGTATGGATACAATTAAAAAGCAAAGCAAGATTTCTATATGCTATTATACACTGTAGGAGCAGGATACATTAGATAAATTCCCTTATATTCGAAACTGGGGGAGGGAATTAGGGAAAGCATTACAAGAAGATCAGTGCAAACAAGAGTTGGTTGATCTCTATTTCTTCTCCCATTGCTCAGATTATCAAGAAAGATATTATATCAATGGTATTTACTTCCAAGAAAACTATCTCGTATATATCCCAACAAAAATTGTTGGAGAGGATGTAACCAGGAAGGAACAATGCTACACTTAAGGTGGACATGTCCGATACTTATAGAGTTGTGGGCATGGGTATTTAAGTTAATTATTAAAAAAACTAATATAGATCTCCTAAAGGTCCCAGAGATGGCCATCTTACACATGTTTCCTAGTGAAATACCACGTAAACAAAAAATCATAATAGGGGAGTTATTTATAGCAGTTAAAACCTTGATCGCTAGAAAGTAGAAAACACAATTTCTCATTTAGAAATAAATCAGTTGATTGAGAGTAACTTAATAATGGAAAAGATGCATTATTGAAGAGTGGGCTCACTAGAGATTTATGAGAATATGCGGACTATTTAGAATTCGAGTGGCGGTAAAAAGTAGTAGGAATATATCCCTAGATAATAATAAACCAGAGAAAGAGAGATCCTAATAGGTCGACCTACTTTTACAATTATAACTTATAGTGAGGATGAACTAGCAGGACCATGTGGACTTATCCCCAGCTCTGGCCGAGCTCTCTTTTAGTGTCATTTTCTTTTTTTTTCTCTCTTTCTCTTTCTTTTCTTCTTGCTATCTCTTTTTCTTATCTTCTCCTTTTAGGTTCAATTCCTTGATTTGTCTTTGAGATAAATTAAACATCAATTTTTTTTTTAGTATGCATAGTGTAGGATAGACGGAGAAGGAAAATGGTCAGATTATAGTAAAATTAAGAAAGGAATGAATTCTTCTAAGGAAGAGAAGGAGAGAAGTGGGAAACTTAGAATATATAATAGGGAAATAGTGAGAGATGAATTGGAATTTCTGGATTAAAGCTATTGTAACAAACCGTAACCAGTACATGAACATGCTCCTTAAAATGCTATTTAATGATATAGAGGCATTGACAAAAATTTTCCTTATCACTTGAAGCACAGAAAAGGCTTGTACTTCTCCTACTAATAAGCTAAAATGGGCGTAAATTTTGAAAGGAAGGTCTGAGCCCCCCAAAAATAAAAATAAAGGAGGGAATGTTTTTATTTTTTATAGTTATAGATGTTAAAATGCACATTGCGTCGATTTATTAGGATTGCATAACTCAAACTTATAATGTATTATTATGCAAAAGATTGTATTTTTGAAATTTTTTGTCTTGTTATTATACTGAACTATATGAAAATTGAAATAAAAATGATTTAAAACGTATATTATATAAATTATTAAGACGACTTGGGAACCATGTAGATTTAGGGATCAATTAATATATTTATAATGATACAGTCATTATCAGACACCTCTTTTAACAGATATATAGGCTGTTTCAAAGAACTTTTAACACATTTTAACCGCTGAATTGCTAGATACATATAGGCTGTTTCAATGAACGTTTAACCCGTGCTTTGCTAGACATAGGCTGTTTTAGAGAACTTTACCCCTTTATCCATTACACACACACTCGCTCACACACACACACACACACACACACACACACACACACACACACAGTATCTAACTCACACATACAAACCCACAGTCTCTCACACATACACACACACACACACACACAATCTCTTACTCACACATACACACACACACATTGTCAGAGTGCTTACCTTACCAATTAGTAGAGACTTATTAACTCTCAGCCAATCAAGAGATTTGAGAGATCTCTCCTTCTCTCGGAACTCTCAATCCAGGACTTTGCATTGTCCTGCTTTGAGTCTCACATGGACCAAGGACATGAAGTTCCACTGCAGGACTGTCCCTGGAATTCTGAGGAATGTGATCACCCTAATCTTCCCTGTGTGCTTTAAATTGAGTGGACTGTATTCTAAATTTGGTCTTGACTTTTCAATGTACTGCGTGATTTTGGCTTGGTCTGAAAGTGTCAGGTCTGAAAGCTGTACTATGTGGCCAAATTTCATATTAATTACTTTTTCAATCCTTGGAATAGTTCATAAAGCTGCTGTTCCATGTAGTAATACTCCATATAAGTGCTTCATCATGTAAAGGGAAGCCAAAGTAACAGATCTAATTTTTTTTGAGTAAAAAAATACAGAAAGTTCCAGGTGTTTCTTAGCAACAGAGTCCCGCCAATCATCCAAAGCCTCCTGTTTCTGTGACATCACTGCAAGGAGACCTCCTATAAAACCTCCCACTATGCTAGTGCATGTAAAACAGCAAAGCACCATATTCAATGCTTTCACCATGATGACCGATGATAGCGTTTGCTCTAGATCTGTGTAGCCAGTCTCAAATAGTTTAAATATATATTTATACTTGTGTGATGATGGTGATGTGTGAAATGCAAAATGCTGTTAATCCCTTACCACAACACCAAAGCTTTTTTGCACTGGATATTTTGGTCCCCGTTGCAGCTGAATCGCATATTATTCCTTAAGGGATAGTGTTCAGTATAAAAACGTTATCTTTAACTCCAATAGCATGAAATCTACCCCAAGAAGAGTGTCAGTGTGTCTCCCCACTACTCTACCTCCAATGTGCAACTGTCTCTCTTCTCTACTGCTCTAACTCTGTGAATCCAGAATGTATGTATATATGTGTGAGCATCAGTGTTAATCTCGTTGACTAAAGATTTTTGTCATAGTTTTAGTCAACTGCATGTTTTCAGTGCCTAAAACGAAACAATAAATAAAAACTAAGTTAATAGGACTAAAACTATAACTAAAATCCATTGAAATTCTTGTCAACTGACTAAAATGTTAAGGAGTGACTATTGCATTTACCTGTTAGGACTTCTGGTTCTGGTTCCCATGGATCTTTGCCAAAGCCCAGTGCCCTGACTCTATTTACAGCTGGACTGGCTGAGACACAGGCCCCCTGGGCCTATCTGCCCCCTGGAACAATGTCCTGCAGAAGAAGAGGACACTTCTCCATCTGATTCACCTGGTACTGTCACATGTGTTTCGCTTCCCATCTCCCTAGCAAGTTAACTTAATACTGTGTAACAGCCTTCACAGACCTGTTCCTTCCCTCACTGCTGGAGATGTAGTTGACTTAAACTAAAACAATTCAGATGACTAAAATATGCCTAAACTAAAATCACATTTTAGTCAAAAGACTATGACTAAAACAAAATCAAAATTTGTCGTCAAAATGAACACAAGTGTGTGTCTGTAAATAAATATATACCGTATTTATCGGCGTATAACACGCACTTTTTCTCCCTGAAAATAGGGAGCAAATGATGGGTGCGTGTTATACGCCGATCAGTGGCTGGGGAAAAAAAAAAAATCTAAAACTTACCTCGTTCCTGCTGTCACCCGGTGCTCTGAAGGTGCGTGGCTGTGAGGGAAGCGTTGTGAGCTCCCCTCCAGCCTCGCGGTCAATAAAGTGTTTTTTTTTTTAAACAAACTTTATTGTTCCGCGCGGCTGGAGAGAAGCTCACAACGCTTCCCTCACAGCCACGCATCTTCAAAGCACCGGTAGACGGAGCAGAAACAAGTACTGGGGTCTGGGGAAGGGGGGGAGGAGGGTGGCATACTAAGGGGCAATATCCTGGCATATTACATGGCATATTGGGGGCAATATCCTGGCATATTGGGGGAAATATCCTGGCATATTAAAATGGCATATTGGGGGCAATATCCTGGCATATTGGGGGCAATATCATGGCATATTAAATGGCATATTGGGGGAAATATCCTGGCATATTGGGGGCAATATCCTGGCATATTGGGGGCAATATCATGGCATATTAAATGGCATATTGGGGCAATATCCTGGCATATTAAAATGGCATATTGGGGGCAATATCCTGGCATATTAAAATGGCATATTGGGGGCAATATCCTGGCATATTAAATGGCATATTGGGCTTCAAAGTTCTTTATTTGAAATGTAAGTTTTTTTTCCTGAAATTTCCTTCTTAAAATGAGGTGCGTGTTATACGCCGGCGCATGTTATACGACGATAAATACGGTAAATAATCATGTGACCCTATGTCCTATGTGTAAAACTGAGGAAGACGAGAAGTGTAACTATGTTACTATTTTACTAAATCACGATAATAATGCTGCTTCAGTCTTGTCCACTAATCCACAGGAAAGGGGCCTTTTACCAAAAAGATACTTATATATACATTTTTTTTCTGTAGTGACAGTGGAACATGTTTAAGGTTTTCATATTTACTTCACTATAAACAGACACCATTAGATTACTTCCTGAATTGCAAGGATTTCCTATTTATATTAATCAAAACTGTGTTAGACACATTAAAAAGCCTAGCAGACTTGGACACAGGAAATTTCCAGCACATTTGGCTCCAGTGTACAAACATATGGTCATTCTGGGATAGGGTTTTATGGTTCCATACTTCAGCTATGATTTCAGGCTTCTCAAAGTATATTCTGCATGCCCATCTCAGTGCAGCTACGTCATGGTTTCTACACTATTGCAGGAATACAATTCCTACTATGAAAGATTGAGTATGTATACTCTCTATCTATATACTGCTTCAGCTGGATGTCTTCTGCTGTGACTAATGAACATCTATATGTGCCCATAGCTTAATTGAATCTACATTAGAACCCCGATAATAGCCCCACATTTCCTTTGATCTCTCTACTTGCCTTGTTTTGTATTTCCTTAAAGGGGAAACGCAACTTAAGTAAGGGGTTGCCTAGGCAATTGAAGCAAGAGTATAAAATAGTGCACAGCTATAACATATAAAGTGCAATGGTTACCCCTGTGCAAGATGTGACCAAACCGTGTAGAAACACCATTTCTTGGGTTGTATGACCTATTGTGCAGGCCATTTCTTTTAAAGGACGCTGTAACCTAAGCATTGTCTATAGCGTAGGTGTTGGAAAATGAAAAATTATCAAAAAACTATCCATATATTGTGCTAGCAGAATTGTAAAGGAATGCACAGATGTCAGGAGTTAGTGTTATTTGTGCCTGTACCAAACTTCTGTGTTACACCAGTATCACAGGTGATTACAGGGCAATCCATGTTAGCGCTATTTCCGACACACAAAGGTTTAGGGATTTAAATAAAGGTGCCAAATATAAGGTATGTGGGGATCCACTTTTTTTTCAAATAGTCCTACACTTTCATCTGGTTTTTAAAAAAGATAATCAAAATGCGGCTCAGTGGCTGGAGATCTTTTCCATTGCTTCTGGTCTTGCTCAGTCATTGCCAAATTTTGGCGTACAATACTGACTTTAACTCATTGCTGGAGATGTTCGGCAAAATAGGGGATAAGAGATGTTTAAATGTCATCCTGGCGGCTGCCAGAAAGACAATATTTTAATAGTGGATCCACCCCAAACCTCCAACCTTAACCTTGTTCAAAACTAAACTTCAGTTTGCCTTCCGCATTGGATTGGCTGGAAAGCACAGAACACATTTGTACACAATTTGGTCATTAAATAACAGCCAATTGTATACAACAGTTAAAGAGACTCTCCCACCAAAGAAAAATGGATTATTATTATTTTGCATTGTTGATTTCAGATTTCTCTTTTGTTTTTGTTATGTGAGTTTAATTTATGAAATATTTTACGAAACATGCGTGACTGGGTGCTGTCATTTTGGGAAATATAGTGTTTTTAGGTGCCACCCTCCAGTGACTTTACAGCACTAGTATCTCACTTTGGGGCTGGGAACACAGAATGCAGTCTATAAGTCAGAATTCTGATCATAAACTTGCATTGAATGGGAGGGTAATGTAACTATTACATCACAAGAGGCAGAAGAGGTAAAAAAAAGTTGCACACAGCCACCTAGTCCTGCCTACTATGATACACAAGAGCCAGTAAGAGAGCACGGGTGTATCCTATGGCATCATCTTGCAGGCTTTTCCAACAGTTGTAAAGTGAGACTTGCTGGAAGATTTTGGAGAATGTTGCATCATGGGTAAAATTCTCAAAATGGATGCTGGAGATAAACACCTAATTTTAATTTTACTTTTATGTGAAATTAATTCAAACATAGAAGAAAAAACGGTGACAAATGTCCCTTTAAAGATTCATTGGTGCAGGCATTCCTGTACACAGACTGGTATTGTTGACAGGTCCTTACAAATCATCCTCCATTAACACAAACTCTTATAAGTAAAGGGCAAAGAGAAGAAGAAACAAACCTTTTCCTTGAGCTGATGGGGTAGATGAAGAGGAAATTCACCTGGATATTTATTATTGATTAAAGTTTTATGTTATGATACAGTATCATTACAATGTGAACATTGTTGTGATCGTGTTTATTTTTATATTGTATGTTACTGGAAAATGGAAAAATTATTAGTGCAGAAGTTTAAAACTGAGAAAATAGGAAGAGACGCTTAATATCTCCATGTCTGACTGTTGGTTTTATTTTACACATGTAAAAGGACATATTTGTTTGATTCATGTTCAAGATATTGTATAATGGTCTCATTATATACCTTTGTCTTTTTTGCGCAAATAAAGAGAATTGAAAAAAAAAATAAAAAAAGATAAATAACCATTCATGTTTCTCACTCACTGTGTGAACAGTTATCCCCGAAGCAGATCTACGTAGTTCTTAAAACTGAACTATATTCTGACTCTGTTTCTGTTTTCTGTAAAAGATTTTGGTTCTCATGAGTTGATTAAATTCTACAGCCATAAACATGTCCAGAAGCCATTGGAGGTCTTCATGGGGAGTGGGATTACCTAAAGACCAGATGGGTCTTGACCCCGTGTCTTAATGGGCTTAGGCATCTAACTTATTCATCAACCTAATTAGTAGGGAAAAGCTTATTACTGAAAAGGAAACATCCTTAAAAAACAATCGCCAAAAGGTCACAAATCATTTGAACATTATATACACAAAAAGGAAATATGTTGGTAGTGAACATCTAGTGTGGTATGAAGTAGCACAATTTCATATATTGTATACAAAGATAATGAATAAATACACATCAAAGAAAACAAATCAATTTTGAACAGTTGTGTAGTGTTTGTTTGTGGGTGTGCTTGTTGGGTGGAGGCGCTGAGAGACAGAATATTGGATATATTGTGTGGGAAAAAAAGATGGTACTGTATTAAAAACGTGAGAGAGGGACAAAGGGGTGCATAGAATGAATGGAAAATCAAGAATATCTACTCCCACCCAACGTCAGATAGATAGACATAGATACATAAACAGATATGGTGTGTATTTATGTATCTCATCACTATCTTGGAGTTTATATTGTATTTGCATGAACATGCTAAGTCCAGCTTTTTAACAGTTAGGGGGGCCATGTCGAGGGGTAGAAAATGTGTAGGGTTAAAGAGCAGGTATGAGCAAGGGAAGAAATTGCATAGCAGGGGAAAATGCGTCTGACAGTGGACTGATCTGCTGTTGTTGTAATAGATGAGGGCAGGACATTGCAGAGCTGAGTATCATCATGTATACTCGTCTTTTTCTATGGTGCATGCCATGCTTGTTCCATGGGCAGTGGTGCCTGAGGAAGTGAAAGATAAACCTCTCATGTTATTATAATGCAAGCTCTTGTGTATCATGGTCAGAACTTTTGAAATTGTCTCACTGCTTCACTGGGAGTCCGTTCTTTTGATATGTAATCAAGTTTACATTTCCCACAGATTTTGGCTCTTGTGTTCTGGATCTGGAAAATATGTTCACATAATGGCTGTTGTTTTAGTCAAGATTTGATAGGACCAGTAATGTAATTACTGTTTTCAGGTCCTCTTTTTGAGTACATATGTGAACAATGGATGTCATAAGAGGCAATACAGCCATAATGAATTTTCCCATTCACCCCAGCCTAATATTTTGGGGAACCCACAGCCTTGTCGATAGGTTAGTTGTTCATTCTAATAAACCATTTGATGAAGACCTGCATTTATATTGCTCCTGTCCCCTTCTTACAACATTACTTTTGTTTTTAAAAGGGCTCACAAAACTATTATTTCATGTTTATACGATATAAACTTGCTAATGAGATGTGCTCTGTAAAAAAGTTTAACTGGCTTATGCAATCATTTATTGATTCAGAAATGAAATATGTAAATCATACTTTGCAACACTGATTTATTATAATACATTTTACATTACAACAAACAGGGTGACCACTGGGGGGGTTGGGAACAGCTAGTACCCCAGTAAGGGGCAGGGCTGTCTGGGAGGGGCCCACAGCTGGAGGATGACTGTGCTCTGCGCACAAACATCCTTAAAGAGACTGTTTGGTGGTCAAAATGAATCTTCCAAATGTTTATGCATATTAATTTGCTTTGATAGTACCTAAAAATGCATGTTTTACATTTTTAATTGCTTAAAATATGAAAATATTACACTTAGATGAATTTGTGAAATTAAAGCAGTTTGCAAGAAGCCAGGACTGCCCACACTAGCTGAGCAAAAGTCAATTTCATTTATTTATTTATTTTGCTGCAGGAGCCATTGAGAATAATTTCATTCAAATGAATGGAATTTCCTGTTTCCTATTCAAAAATGTATACTGAAGATTTTTCAAATAACAATGTAAACATGTATACAATAAGATACAATAATACAGAAAATATAAAAGATAATAATAGAACAGGGGATAAACTCTATAAGTACAATCATCCAGTGGGATACGAGTAACAACTTATCAGTTTATATACACTATATTATTATATACAATCAAATATATACAACCTATTAGCAATCATCATCAGATCAGGAATGAACTACTCTTGTTACAAAATTTCATTTTTTGGTGTTGATAAGCAGAAAGCTAGTTCGCAACTTCTATTTTCAAATATGTATTGAATGATCTCATTTATGTGTGGTGATTTAATAACTTTGCAGTGTCGGGTGATAATTGTCTTTGCAGAAATTAGAATATGGATTAGTATAATTTTATTATAATTGAGTACATTTATGGGAATTTGCTTGAAGAGACAAAGCTCTGGTGTCAAATTATCAATTGAATTGTCAACAGTTTTAATTAATTGATGTATCGAATTCCAATAAGGTCTAATTTCAGGGCACAACCACAGCATGTGACACAAAGATCCCCTTTGTGTCCACACCCCCATCAGCATGTATTTGGAATATCCTGTTTCTCTAGTGATGTCATCAGACAATGTGTTGCACTGTTAAGATATCCTACTGTGTACAAGAGCAAGGTCACTTTGAGTCTACACAATGTATTCAATGCCAGAAGCATATAAAGTTTATAAATGAAACAAAACGTTATGTACTCAGTGTCTATATTATCAGTGCTGCTGCATCTGCAGTAAACATGCAGGGTACTCACTGGTGGAGGGTTTGAGGAAAATATTAAAAATGTGATTTATGCAGAATACCTGCATCAAATCTCACTGGAAAAAAAAAGACTGTGCACTCGCAGTAGTCTTCAACAGTTTGGGGACTAGAGTCAGAGCCAGCCTTAAGTGTTCTGGCGCCCTGTGTGGGCCTCCCCTATGGCGCCACCCCAGTCTCTTTCCTCCTGCCCTGTCTCTTTCCTCCCCCCCCTATGTATGTGTCGCTATCCCTTCCCATGTTAGTCCCTTTCCTCTTTCTTGCCATGTCTGTCTCTCTCCAACTCCCCCATACCTGTTCTCTCTCCCTCTCCTTCCCAATATCTGTTCTCTCTCTCTCCCTCTCTCTGTTCTCTCTCCCTCTTCTCTCTCTCCCTCTCTCCATTCTCTCTCTCCCTCTCTCCATTCTCTCTCTCCCTATCTTCAGTCTCTCCCTCACCCCCTCCCTTCCTCTGTTCTGTCTTTCTTCCCCTCCCCTTCCTCTGTTCTCTCTCTCTCCCCCTACCCTTCCTCTGTTCTCTCTCTCTCCCCCTCCTCTCTCTCTGTTCTCTCTCTCCCCCTCCCTTCCTCTGTTCTCTCTCTCTCTCTCCCCCTCCCTTCCTCTGTTCTCTCTCTCTCCCCCTCCCTTCCTCTGTTCTGTCTCTCTCCCCCTTCCTCCCTCTGTTCTGTCTCTCCCCCCTCCCTTTCTCTGTTCTATCTCTCTCCCCCTCCCTCCCTCTGTTTTGTCTCTCTCCCCCTCCCTTCCTCTGTTCTATCTGTATCCCCCTCCCCTTCCTCTGTTCTGTCTCTCTCCCCGTCCCTTCCTCTGTTCTATCTGTATCCCCCCTCCCCTTCCTCTGTTCTGTCTCTCTTCCCCCTCCCCTTCCTTTGTTCTGTCTCTCCCCCCCCCCCCTCCCTCTGTTCGGTCTGTCTCCCCTTCCTCTGTTTTGTCTCTCTCTCCCCCTCCCTTCCTCGGTTCTGTCTCTCTCCCCCCCTCCCTTCCTCTGTTCTTTCTCCCCCTTCCCTTCCTCTGTTCTGTCTTTCTCCCCCTCCCTTTCCTCTGTTCTCTCTCTCTCCCTCTCCTCTCTCTGTTCTCTCTCTCTCTCCCCATCCCTTCCACTGTTCTCTCTCTCCCCCTCCCTTCCTCTGTTCTGTCTCTCCCCCCCTCCCTCTCCTCTGTTCTGTCTCTATCTCCCACACCTTCCTCTGTTCTGTCTCTCTCTCCCCTCCCTCTGTGCTGTCTCTTTCCCCCTCCCTCTGTTCAGTCTCTCTCCCCCCTCCCCTTCCTCTGTTCTGTCTTTCTCCCCCTCCCCTTCCTCTATTCTGTCTCTCTCCCACCCTCCCTTCCTCTGTTCGGTCTCTCTCCCCCCATCACCTTCCTCTGCCTGCAAAAGTGGATAAAGGAAGGGGGTGGAGCTCACCAGCTGCTCATGCGCATGGGGAGCCCGAGCAGCACTTTCTCTTGCTGCCCGTGGCTCCCTGTGAAGCAGACACTGCTCTGCTTCACAGCGTGGGGGCGGAGCTACACCTCTCAGCCAGTGAGCTCCGCCCCTCCCCGGATCCAGCAGAGCTTGCCGAGCTGAGGGCTGGTGAGGGGGGATCTTTTGATCTCCCCAATCCAGTGCCTCTACCGGTAAACTTTTTCTTTTCTTTTCTGGCGGGCGCCCCCTGGGGTGTTGCGCCCTGTGCGCTTGCACAGGCCGCACACCCCAAAGGCCGGCCCTGACTAGAGTGTCCATATAAGTATTATAAATTATAAAATTAAATTAAGGGTAGCTTTATTTTCAAGCAAATCTGTTTTGTTTTGTTTTTCTTCATTATGTAGTGCCGGTAAAGTAACCTGCACCACTATTCCTTTGTACTCTAGAGCAGTGCTTCTTATACCTGTCCTCAAGAACCTCCAACGGTCCAAGATTTTAGGATTACCCAGTTGTGTTTAAATAAGAATATGTATAGCACCTGGCATATTTCCCTAACAGTTAGGAAACCACACCAGGTGCTATACATATTCTTATTTAAACATAACTGGCTAATTACTTAATCCTGGACCATTTGGGGTCCTTGAGTACAAGTTTAAGAAGCACTGCTCTAGACCACAAGGGGGTAAGTGTCTGGAGTGTGAGCTATTTTCCATTAGAAATCATTCTGATTTCTAATGGCAGCCCTGATAACAATATGTTTGAAAATAGAATCTATATTGAACATGGGTTTACGTCATTTTTTTCTATATGGAGTTATACACTCATACTCTACCCATTTCTGTGAGCTTCATTTATATGGAGCTCTGTGATGCACTCATACTCTACCCATTACTGTGAGTTTATTTGTTTTGGAGCTCTGTGATACACTCATACGCTACCCACTACTGTGAGTTTTTTTTGCTGTGGAGCTCTGTGATACAATTTTACTCAGACTAATGTGCTGTGTGTATCAGATTTGTATTTGTCTATAAAAGTGTATCCTTTCCTGATATTATTATTTTTATTAATTGTTTGATGTATGCAGCTACAATGTTCTGCATAATTGTTAAAATGATGGTGTTATAACATAATATGTGCGGGTGTGGTTTTGGTGAGAGATTTCATCCTAGGACCAAGGCAGCACAATGTCTTGGGTCAGCCTTGACCCCAGGTCAGTGAGACAAGGGCTTGTATACAAACATGCATGTGATGGTGTGTTTTGGAACAGATGAATGCTTTAAAAATGTTGCAGCATTTGCAGTTTATAGCCTTTCTTGCAAAACAGGCTGCATCCCATAGCTGGTGAGGATGTAATTTCTGCACCAATTTTTGGTTAATGCTCCTCCTGTATAACAAAAAATATTTTTAGGAATTGTTTTTTTTTTTTTTTTAATATTCAGATGTTGTTTTTAATGCATTCACTGGCATGAAATGACTTTGACTAAAGTGTTTATTACTTGGGATTTTTTAAACATATATACTAAATTCCCAATTTCATAATTGGGAATTAATTAAATTAGATGACACAGTACATTTATGAAATATAATGTGTTTAAAAAACACACAGATTATGACTAACATATGTTATATGCATCCACAAATTTAGTGCTATATGTAACATTTTATAACTAATTTCATGAAGTACTTGTTGGCAAATATTATGATATGTATTTTATAATTTTAGAAAAAGTACACTCAAGACTGAATATTTATATTTCTATGATGATGTGTGAATAAAATACAGTTATGTACATCTCTAAATATCTACATATATGTTTAGACATATTAAAACATTCACACTGACTTTATGAATTGGAGTGCCAGCGATTGTTCCTTTTGGAATTTCCTATTTATGTTTACACATATGTGTGTCTGTAAATGTAATGTGTATATTTACATGTCTTTGGCAGACATAATTATAACTATAAACACACATGTATTATAATGTATATTAACACTTTTCTGTATATATATGTGTTCATGTATGTACGTGTATGTATAAATATATATATATATATATATATATATATATATATATATATATATATATATGTATGTGTGCATATCCATATTTGTTTACATACACACACACATATTTAGAAACATAAAAATCGTTATACTGTCAAAAAACAATGTGCTATAAATACAAAATAACTGTAAATATTTACTTTTATATATATATATATATATATATGTCTACGCATATATAAATATATTCATTAAAATAGATATTTCCCTTTATATGTCTATACGAATTCATATGTATATATTAATAATGTTTGTATGTATTTTTATATATATATATAAAATAATAAACACACGTTATTGATAATATATATATTTTATTTATGTATATAAAAAGTGTATCTGTCAATGTCATTACTGTAGCCGCCCTGATGACGTTTCTTTTAGCTGTCAGTCACGATAGCCCAACCCACTCTCTTGGCAGGCTGTTCCATAGACAGCGAATAGCGGCGGGGCGAGTGGACGACTGACAGAAAAGCAGTGACAAGAAAAAGTGGGCGGGGACGTGCGGAAAGCCAATCAGTACACAACTCAGTCCTCCATCCATCCACACTAGCAACGACGCTAGCAACAGGTGGTGACGTCACGGGGAGCGCGCTGCGCGGCCCCGCGGTGCTGAGCATGGAGCTGTCCGCGGTGGGCGAACGGGTGTTCGCAGCTGAGTCTCTACTCAAGAGGAGGATTCGAAAGGTGGGTTAGCGGCCCTCTTGGCCTGGGCACCATCATAGGCCACAGTCCGCGGACTGTCCTGATTGGTACAGCCTAGCACAGCCAGGGGGCGCTGGGGAGCCAGATAGCGAGTCAGACACCCTCATCCCCCTCCCATTCTCTTCTTCGCTTTCAGCTAGGGTAGTAGTGATTGCTAACCTTTGGCACTCCAGTTGCTGTGGACTACGGTACTCATGAAAGCTTTATGGGGGGTGAGCAATATGGGAACTATAGTCCACAAGTCACAAGGCTGGAATGCCAAAGGTGAGTTAAGCATCACTGATCTGAGGGCTGGCCTGCTCTTTGAAGCCTAATATATTTAAGACACTGGGTATGGTACAGTGGAACCCTAGGGGTCATCTGCTATAAGTGGGCATGTTGGTATCACCTTGCATATTCTATGTTTGTAAGAGGGAATTGCATGAATTTCAATTAAAGGCAGGTATCACCTCTTGGTATATTGGTACAATGCTTTAAGGAACCAGACATTGTATGTTTTCTCATTAGGGGCCTTGGTTTATTGAATCTGTACCATAAGGGACAGGCTGGCATATATATTGGTAGGCTGGTGTTACTCCTTAGCTATAAATATGCAAACGAGTGTTACAAATTCTTGCACTGGTAGACTGGCATTACCCTGGTGAACTAATGCTGTGCAGTAAGTGGCTATGATGAAATTGGCATCAAGTATTTAATCCGGTATAGCAGCGCTGCAAAATGTGATGGTGCTTTATAAATAAAAAATATATGGATCAGGTGTTGGAAATGGTCAAGTTTGCTTTGTATGTTTTGATACTGTAAGACTAGTATCTGCTCACGTAGACTGATCTTGTGGTTCTAGTGTACAGACTGACATGATGTTTTTTCTAAATTATGAAGCAAGTATTCAGGAGATCCTGTGTACATGCTGGCATAAAGCTGATTATTGGAAGGAAGGCTGTGTGTGTTTTTCTGTAGGGGGCTGGAGTAAAAAAGTAAAGAAGGAATGTTTAGAAATGCAATTTCTGA
Organism: Pelodytes ibericus; assembly: GCA_036172795.1. NCBI lineage: Eukaryota > Metazoa > Chordata > Amphibia > Anura > Pelodytidae > Pelodytes > Pelodytes ibericus. Next base: position 109,697,948 of record CM069862.1, on the reverse strand, counting down.
ACCTGCAGACTAGATGGGCCAAATGGTTCTTATCTGTCAACACATTTAATGTGTGATTTTGTATTGGTATACATCACTCTTTCCTTTGCAAATAGCTCGTCCACTCCATCATTTTACAAGTTGTGACAACTGTTACATTCGCCTCCTTGGGCTTCCCCAAAATTCCATCATCAAACTTTAACAAATTCAGATTCCTTCTCCTGTATGCTGTTTGACATGCTATAGTCAATTAATAGGACATACCTTTTTGTTAAAAATAATTTGTAGATTCTATGGTCTACTCAATAAAGAGAGAATTGCAGGAGATTGAGACAGGAATTTCAAACTTTAGGCCAAAGTAGAAGTCTTTTTTTTTACATGACTGGTGCCTTTTAACACATTCCCTTATTTCTAGTCTCTCTCTTCGCTCCCTGTAAGAAACTCCCTTCTCAAATACAATCAGATGCTAGGGTTTGTTTTCATTCCTAGTCCTAACAACACTTTTTTTTTAAACTAATGCATTAATCCCATGATAGTTCAGTCTACTTCCTTATCCCAACTCATCTCCTCATTAGTCCCTCCATTCCACACTCCTTTACCACATCACTACTGCCTTGAACCAACCACTTCCCAGTACAGCCTTACTTTACCTTACTCCTTTATCCAATGATTGACTGATTTCATCTAACTTTGTTGTTCTTTATACTAATTTCCTATTGATCCAATCCATAGTCTTTGGAAAGTGCAAAATATAGAAAATGTGAAAGACGGACCTCAGGACAATTATTCTGTACTTGATGTGAACAGGAGAGTTAATATAAAGAGTCTGGCTTAATGTATTTTGGTATTGGCAGTTTGGTATTAGGACATTGATCTTGAGCTCTCAACCTTGATGTAGGCATACAGTACTTTTCAAAACTTATCTTCTCCAAAGCATAGCTTTTATAAGAAGCCAGTGGAATGAGCTTGATAGTGGGAACCTTGTATTTGGTTTCTATGCTGGTGTAAGGAACATACTATCAATGATTTTTATAAAGAGCTAGGGATTATGTTTTAAAAGTCTAACATATGGAGTTTGCGATTGGATCCAACACTTGGTGTAAATTGCCTGTGATTGGGCATCCTGGCAATAAGCATTTTGGATTGACCTTCTAACCCTTGGACCTTAAAACCCTGGGTTTCTAAATCTGAAAAGAAGAGATTGGGATTGAAAACTGTTCATGATATAGTACAGTGGGCTAATACACAATCTCTAGAAAATTTTCAACCCTTATGGATGCAAGTCAAATTCCAAGCTGGGTCGACTCAGCCCTTCATCCTTCCTAGGTAGATAAAATGAGTACCATTAAATTGGGTAACAGTAACGTCCCCTGAATGTTGGGCAAAAGTAACATGGCCAGGGTGTCTGAACATAGTAATTTTTAGGATTTAAGCAGACATTAACACCCCCCCCCCCCCAAGATCTGGATACTGTAGCAGTAATATATAGGTTGTAATCTAGAATAGTATTTAGATTATGGATTAGGAATAACGTGACTGTGCATAATATATGTGTATATAACTATATAAACATAGGTATGTGCAGTATGGATAGAATATGCAACTAAATGTAGGGAGCTTGGTACAGAGAGCCTGATATTTGGAACTTGGTAAAGCTCAGTGTTATACATTTTACAACTCTATACATTTCACTTGGACAGACCGGAGGAAGGTTCCAGCCCTTTTTAAAATGTTCTCTATTTTGAATTATTCTTTCAAAATAGTAATAAATTATTCTATAGAACGCTATTAAATATACACTGTGATTCAAACAATTCTACTTTAACAATGTATTTTTTGAATCCATTTAACAATGAGGAGATAAGTAGATAAAACAAAAAAATGGTAACTTTGAGAAGCTCATCTCCCTTATCTAGCCTTATTTACTCCACTGTTTGTGTTTCTCTCCTTGACTATGTATGTCGTGTACCCTGAACCTTTTCTTCTGTCAGTCAGCATGTGCGCCCATGTTGCTTTTCCCTTTTGCCTATGTGCATGCCCAGGAACATCCAATTGTCTGTTCGTATTTTGCCTATCTTTCCAGAAGTGACATTTATCTCTCTTCCATAGGGACGCATGGAGTACCTGGTGAAGTGGAAGGGCTGGTCTCAAAAGTAAGTCAGATTGGTTTTAGCTTTTACTTTGAGCTACAATGCTTTCAACTTTAGTACTCACTATTGTCCCTGTGATTCTAGGTATAGTACTTGGGAGCCAGAGGAGAATATCCTGGATGCCAGGCTTGTGGCAGCCTTTGAGGACAGGTACACACCATCACTCGTAGATTGTTTTTTGGTCTCACTGTCATCATTACTGTATGTGCCATTACAGTTATTTATCTTTCATTCTAGGGAGCGGGAAAGGGAGATGTATGGGCCAAAAAAGAGAGGCCCCAAACCCAAAACATTCCTAATGAAGGTAAAAAAACAAATGGGTATTAAGGTCTGATATTACTGTCACTGCCAGTGTAACCTGCTTGGCACAGTAACGTATTTTTTTTTTTTTTTCAGTAAGCCCCAAGTCCAATCTGCGGTAATAATGGTTTTGAATTCGCCTAATTAATATCTGTTCAGGTGTTTGCCATAAGGAACCTAGTCCTGTTGTCCGACAGTGGGGATGGGGTGACAATTGAACTTGCTAGTATCCTTCCATAGTTCAAACCATGCAGCACTACCTTGTCAGGAAATGGGAAAATGCTAAATTAATTGGGAACTCCCTGCTACTGTGTTTGCATATGAGTTCCCACAAGGTTGAGATGCACAACTGAATCCTTACTTAACTGAATAGAGGCTCAGTTGATCTTAAAGGGACACTACCACTTACATAAGATGTAACTAGATAACCTGGTAATTTAAAACAAACGCATATATAAATCATATGCCACTTTTTTTTAATTATATTTGATTGAATTAATTACATATAAAAGGAAAAATAAAATTAGGTGTTTATCTCCTGGCTCCATTTTGTGAATATTTCCCATGATGCAACATCGTCCAAAATCTTCCAGCCAGTCTCACTTTACAACTATGGCCAAAGCCATGATGATGTCATTAGATACAACCCTGCTCTCTTACTGGCTCCCGTGTATCATAGTGGATAGGACTAGGTTTATGTGTACAACTTTGTTTTACCTGCCTTCCAACTCAAAGAGACGAGATTAACCTGATCAAACAGGATTATAACTCCGCCTCCTTGCGATGTAATAATTACATTACCCTCCCATTCAATGCGCATAAGTCTATGAGCAGAATTCTGACTTATAGGCTGCATTCTGTATCCCCAGCCTCAAAGTGAGATACTAGCGCTGTAAAGTCACTGGGGGGTGGCACCCAAAAACATTATATTTCACAAAATGGCAGCGCCCAGTCACACTTATTTAGTTACATATTTTGTTTTTGTTATGTGACTATTTAATAAAAGACATATCTGAAATCAACTATAAAAAAAAAAAAAAAAAATACCTTTCATTTTTTGGTGGGAGTGTCCCTTTGGGGACATGAAGTTTACTGTGATGTTTTCTGCAGCTTCAGAGCTCATTGTTTAGTGGTGCTTTAAGTACCTTGGACAGCAATTTAATCTTGTGGTGGCACGGTTTGTTACCATCTCCATTATGTAGGGTATTGGTTACTGACACATCTCTCCTTATCTGAATTATAAGATATTTAGAATGAGACCTCATTGAGATTACTTATTTTCATAATTCAGTATATCTAAACATTATTCTTCAGCAACATATCTGTTTTCTTTTTTTACACCTGGAAATTATATAGTTAATGGATCTAGACATCAAATAGTATTAGTTTTCAAATATTTGCATCTACTTGGTAGTCACAGGATTTACTATTCTCTCTTTATAGGCACAAGCCAAAGCCAATGCAAAGACATATGAATTCCGTAGTGAATCTGCCCGAGGTGTAAGGGTCCCATATCCAGGGCATCCATCTCAGGAGCTGCCATCTAGGTCGAGAGAAGGGCTGAGGAACATCCCTTCCTCTTCCCAGGGAAGCAGTGGGACCCGAGATCTTCTCCGAGAGAGGATGGTGAGGGCAGAGATCAGAGGAGAGCATTATTCCATGAAAAAGAGGAAGATAATGCATCATGGAAAAGGGCTTCATCAAGGAGATCCACAACCCATGAGGACCTCTCCAACCACCTCCTTGGGTGAAGGAGAGCAGATGTCCTGTTCTGCCAGGTCAGAGGAGGCTGGGCCAATAAAGTACCATTCAGGTCATAGTGTTATACAGCTAGCCAGGCGCCAAAATTCAGAATTAGGTTCTCCCAGCCAGGTAGGACCTGGCTACCATCACAGGGAATGTGGACTGACCCAAACAGTGCAAGACTCCCAGGAGCAGCCTGGAATTGACACTCACCCACATAGGACGAAGCACAGAGCAGACTTTATGGCCTCCAAGTACCAGGAGACAGGTGTCCCTAGAACCAGACACAGCTCAGGATACCAGGGACAAGTGCATGACTTCTACCGGGGAGCTCTAGGGACCCATGGTGGGAAACCATCCCTTATTGCCCGTATACCAGTTGCCAGGATTCTGGGAGAACCAGAAGAGGAACCATGGAGACCCCCAGTGGATAACCTGGAGAAAGTGGTGGTAACAGATGTGACTTCAAACTTTCTGACTGTGACTATAAAGGAGAGCAACACAGACCAAGGCTTTTTTAAAGAGAAAAGATGAGATAAATAGATTTAATTATATATAATTTACATATATGTAAAATATTATACACACATACGTACATAACCACAGAGCTGGAAATCTCACAAAATCACCAGTCAACTTAAACAAACACTAGTTCACCCAATATAATACTTGTATAAGTGTTTATTTCCTTTTTTATATAGTTTGTCTAGTGTTTTTGGACTGGTGGAACTTCCCAGCCTCTGTATGTACTCTCATTAACTGGAACATACTTTGTCCTGTGTCCTGATAGGCCAGAACCTGTGTTACATCTAGAGAGAGTGCAGCGTGTGCAAAGCAGAGTGGTCAATCATAGTCATAGCTGGGAAATCTCAAGGTCCCTCACACAGTGGCCCGTGAGTGTGACTTACACAATTAAAACTGCATGATCTTCATGACTTATACATCAGGGCTTAACAAATCCCAGGAGACATTGCTCCTGAAATCAATATATCTGGCTGTCTCCTAGGAATAACATGTCTGGCTCTTGAATTGTCTAATTTGTACAATATTTGTCAAGCCCTTGGATATTTGATAACGCACAAATGCAGTATGTAATATCAAATGGATTGTTGACAACAGTGAACCACATAATTCCCAGGTATGCTTATGTTTACACTTCAGATTCACACATGTATGAACTTCCCCTCTCCTCCAGAAACAGATTGGTGTTATTCAGAAACCTTCTCGGTCTGTTGCTTGGGTAAGTGAGTGGAAAAAACAACAACTCCTATAATCTTCTCACTCCTGCTCAAACTCCTGATACCTCATGCACTTTCATGATTCTGAGACTTGTTGTCACTTAAACTCTGTCACTCTGGATCTCACACATGCACTTTCTCCCATTTTCAAACAAATCTACTGTGTTTTTGATCTTGCGCACCCACGCCATGCAAGGGTTCCTTCTCCTAGTTGGTTTCTTTTGAAAGCAACCATACATCAAAATGACAAAATCTGTCCTAATGTTTGTTTTATCTTTAATGAAAATGTTTTCTATTAGCTGTAAATATGTTATTTAAATAATATAATGCTACAGAAGTATAAATCCATCACTTTTTTTTTTTTTTTTTTTTTTTACATGGCTCTTTTTTTTATGTTGATTGTATTATATCCTATGACACCAATTCCATGAGTATGTATGTATGTATGTATATACACGGTGTGTCTACTATAAGGTTTTGTCTGCAGTGAAATGTGCTAGGGTTTTATCCATTGAAATGGATATGAATAAGCAGCGATGGACAAGTCCTGTTTGTTTATATATATTTTTTATTTTTTTACTTCCCTTGCAGCAAATTCCGGTGCCAAACAAAGATGTAAGATAGGTTCCTTTGGAAACTATCGTCTAAACTTTACATTAATCTGTAGAACACACAGAAATGGCTGTTTAAACTTTGTCAGTTAAGATATTCTTTTAATAATCACTTTAAGCCTAAAACTCTTTCATTCTCATGATATTTAGCACCTAGATTTCCACCACCTCTCCCTGATCCTTATTTTTTACAATCGTTATCACTTATTTTATATACAGTGAAGAATTTCAGGAACTGATGAGAGCAGAGTTTTAAAAGGTAAATAATGCAGGCAAATTGAACTTCTGTTAGTGGATTAAATGGGTGTTTGGAAGATAGGCCACTTTGAGCATTTCTGCTGGTGACCAGGAAAAAACCCCAATCTGACTTGAGAGAATGTCAGAATTTAAATATTCCATTTAAAGTGCCACAAAATCAGCCTTACTTCGTTAATAGAAACAGATTATTTTTAGATTAAGTGCAGTTTAGGGATAATATTTCATGTTTTTTAATAGGTATTTGCCATTTTCCGAACCTGTATACTTCAACCTGAGTTTTAGGCTCAGATGAACAGATGCAGATTAGTTTCCTACTACATTTCTTCATTTGATGGCAATACAAGAAAACCCTCTGTCAGCGTAAGCAGATAAGATGTGGGCAGAGGTCAGACAACTTCCACATGTGCTCACAGCTGATTGGCTGCAAGGTGTTGGGGAGTGAAGGATGTGTACCTTCTAAAGCACATGCTGCTTCAACCTCAGTAAGGAGGAAAAATTCAGCTCCTATTTATTTGGTAAGGTTTCCCCATACTCCTATTTTGTGTCTTATTACAGTGATTGTTATGTTTTTAATTCACCTATTGTTTATTAACTAATATACAGTTAGTGGTTATTAATCCTATTTGATTAAACCATGTTAACGAACAAATCCAAAATCATTCACTGGATCAAGAGGTCTTGTTTCATTGGTTTGAAGGCTCAAACATGACTTCTCTTATGCCAACAAATACTAGCATTAGCAATACTAGAAAGCTGCAATCCTATTAAAACTCTCCATCAGTCTGTCTGTACTGTTTGTGTGCATTACTGACAACACTCCTGCTATTATGATTGGCTGTACCTTTATAGTTGCAATGATGGTTCATGAAACCAAGACATTAATAATGACTCTCTGTGGAGAGCATGTCTATAATAATCCAATACATTTGGGTTTTAATCATATTACCCTGAGAATGGTTCCTCAAGTAATATGCAATGTTTATATGTGTGTCTATGGTACATTATGGCTACTTTGAGTCTGGTAGAGGGCGCTGTGTGCTTTTATATTTTTGCTATGTTTTCCATACACTTTTATTTAATGCTGGTGATTAATCTAATAAAATATCCTACTCATCGCATGCATATCTATGAGGCATCATTGGACTACATTTGAAATATCCCACTACATTCTCTTTGCTGAGAAATCCTCTCTACTGTCAATAACAAATCAGGGCAGCATTAGAAATAGAAGTGGTACTTGGCTCCTTTGCCTGCCTGCTGATTCTAATCTTAGTGGTTCATTGTATAAACTATCTTACCAAGAGTGACAGAGCTCCCAATAAATGCTCTGTGTCAGTAGGATTCAGAATGGAACATCCCATCTGTTCCCATAGCACGAAAGCCTGCTAGATAGGCTTTGCAGAGTACGTCAACCAGAAACTGAGGGATTTTTCAGAAGTGGCACACTGCATTAAAAAGCACAAATCAAATTCATATAAACTTTTTTAAAAAGCCCTTAAAAGTGATGTAAAAACCTCTCATTGACATATTAATTATAATTGAGGCTTTTAAATCTATATAAATTAATTTATGCTGGATTTTTCTGTATAAAACATTGCTCAGTGATTCATTGATAATGGAGCACAGAGTCCAGAGGAGATGCCAAGTTCACTTTGGTGAATCCCAGAGTTGATAGATATTGGATTTCTGGGTGATTTACAAACTTGGAGGTGTAATCAGGTTCTTACGGTTTATGGATAAATAAATTGGTTTATTTTAAGCTTACTGGAAGGAAATATACTTCCAAGCAATCTGCTCCATGTCACCTTCCTACAGTTATTTAGTGCTATTTTCTACATCATTAAGGGCTACATTTACTGTATTATAATATGTTTACATGCAGGCATGCTCATCTACACCTGCCACTGGTTGCTTGTGTACCATGAGTCAGGATTGGTAGTGTTGCAAATACTGGTGGAACAATGCACTAACAGTGTATTTGGAGCATAATAATGGTATGAAAATTGGTACGTATGTATATTAAAAAAAGAGGTTCAGTTAGGTAGCTCCAGTTCTAGTGTGTCACCACCATGTAACCTTCTATAGTGTGGCAAATGATTAATAAATATGTTGTCTTTTTAAATATTCATTCTTAAGCACAGATGGACTAATGTATGTGGGTGGGTGTGTGTATATATAAATATTTTTAATGGTTTGCAGTTCCTTGATTCCAGCAGGTGATATATGTTATTTTAGTGGTAATTTGAAAGGGAGAAATGTACAGAAATCACTCTGTGATTTGGAAGTATCACCTAGTTACCTAGAAATGAATTTTGCATTATGTCTTGGATGCAGTGAGAGAGCATGTGCAAACCTGTAAGGCTATGGATGGCACTCTGGTTTCTTAGAATTATGGAATATGTAGTCAGCGATGGTGCCACCATATAAGTGTGTTAATTGGCTCGTTCCAGTATTCATGATACATTTTTGAGATAAGTGCTGTCTCGTGTAAAGTTAAGGAAAAGGAAGATGTCAGATAAAAATTGAATATAAAGTTATTGCTGCAAGCCCTCTTTCTTGTGTTACATTACAGCACACCATTCTGGCTGTAGCCAAACCCCCTGCATTCCAAGCACTTGGAACAGCTGAGTTCAACAGAGAGGCTGATAGTACAGTAATGACTAATAACTGAACTTTCTCAGGGAGATAGCCTGCCTCCTGTGTATTCTCTCTCACTGTGTCCATAAATTCCAGAGTGAAGTTATTTTCATTGTAAAACTACAGGAATGCGCTAATTTATTTCAAAGTAAAAATGTGCATTTCATATATATTAAGATTGTGAATAACAACACCGCTCCCCCCCAATCAGATTTCCTTATGCCAGCAGCTGGTGAATACCATACAGTCAGTACCGAGGGTTGTTGCCTAGCGGGTCATTTAGCTGCATACTGACAAAAAGTGGGTTGACACCAATGATAAGTCTATGGAGGCAATAGCAAAGCCAATATTTGAATGATGAAAAAGTGGCAACCCTATCCGTGGCAGTACATTCTGTACTGCATAACAGGCGTGGCACAGCTTTAGTATTTTCTTAGGGTACAAGGTCTGTGGTGTCAATGCCAATTCTCAGAGGTGAGGAGGGATTGAAGATCGACATCTGATTTTTTTTCTCTCACAGTCATACAAAACTGAGAACCACCCTGAGTATAGCCCTTGTTTGGAAACACTGGTTGTTGAAAATAGTATGGCTCAGTGATGGTTAACCTTGGCACTGCAGATGTTTGGAAACTTTATTTCTCACGATGGTCAGTCAGTCAGAAGACTAATGTAGTTCCAAAACAGCAGTGCCAAGATTAACCATCAAAGGCACAATCAGACTGGCATTGAGGAATAGAAAAAAAAAGGGCCTTTAACCTTTTGTTCATATATATATATATATGTGTGTTTTTTCTCCTTTATCCAATCAGCACTTCTACCAATGGTCCTGTGCGGCATGTTCAGAGACTCATCATTACAAGGTATCTGGACACAGCCTAGCCACGCCTCCAAATTGATTTCTTGGCTCGAACTGAGCAGAAAGGGTTTGGGTTGATTAAACCTAGCTAAACATTGTGCAACCAGCTATGTATTAAATACACATATTCAGGACACGGTATGTTCTGTAACATTGGGCAGACGATAGAGGCCGAGTGGAGTTGTGGGATTATCATCTATGTGTTTAGACTAGATCAGCACACATGTACTGCTGATAACATTTATACATATACAAAATGTTTATAGGCAAGCACATATTTTATTTGTACGTAACAGACTGTACTTGGTTAATACAGTGAAGGAATGTTAAAGATGCCTGATAAAGGCATAAATAAGCTTGCAAATGAGACATGGCCAAGAACCAAATATGGTTTCAGATTTTACAGAAGGTAGAACATCGAGCAGATGAGACGGGATCAATGGCTCATATTTTGTCGTTAATTATTTGGGATCTGGAACCACCTGTAAGGTGTTTAAAACACCACATCCAGAACTTGAAGCATACAATTGCATGAAATAAAAAGTAATTGGAGGCCATTTACTAAAAGTGAACTGCAAAAATCAAATGAAAGAACAACGTTAGCAATGAAAAATAAATCGCATAAATATAATGTTTGCAATATTTATTATAGAGAATAATAAGATGGTTGAATCCTATATTTTTTATTCCCATCTTCACATTTGAAAAATCTCCGGATTGCGGTGATCAGACACACTTTATCTGCAATATTCATCACAGGGAATCTGTTTTTCATCACAGGGAACTAGATGCTGGATTCAACTTTTCTTTATTTTTAATTCCTGCACGTCACTAGCCAAAGGTCTGTTTGGGATAAAACTATTTCTGCTCCGTGAGGCTGAAAAATATAGCAACTGGCATTAATTCACCATGAAGCCTCGGAACATTGGAACGGTCTGTATCTGGCAAGAGGACCATCTTCTTCATGCTCACTCCTGGCTGGCAGTAGAATATTTGCTCATGGTGGAATGTCTGCTTACACAGGATTGCCGCCTTTTATTTAAAAATCAAATAGAAAAATACCAGTCATATTGTTGCCTCCATAGAGGTAACATTGGCCTGAACTCAACATTTTAACAGCATTCCTACTAATGACAAGCAGAACATTTGCAGTGAAATGTTGGCTCATGGGGAACTTCAGTTGTGTGAGGCAGACCGTGACAATACGTCACCAGTTTCACACACAACAGCTGCTGCTTTTGAACATCATGACCAGATAACCTGGTCCTGTTTCTGTGTGTGTTGGGTTGACAGGTTCCTACCACGGTATTTATTTACTAAGCTGCCAGTGCACTAACATCTGCAGAAGTTATATACTAGCTGATTCCATATGAGGTACTTACTAATGTACAATCAGATCTGCAGTGGTGACATCACGTGGCATTTTACTACAAGTAATAGCACATGAGGCATTTTAACTGTTGGTGAATATTGTATCACATTGAAAGAAGTGAGTGCTAATATCTGTCCCTGATTCAGTTCTGAGATCATATTTCCAACAACAGGTACATTATCAGGTTAAGGTTTGAATCCATCTGATCATAAAATAATGGATGCACACATGGTGGCACATCATGCACTTAACTACTCATTTCAAGGTCCTTAACAAACAATGAAATAGCGAGTCCCTTGGATAGTAATGTTTCACCAGTATGAAAAGCTTTTATTCACATTAAATGCACAATGTACCCTCTACCTTCGAACGACATTCACGTTCATTCAGTTGCTTTATTATTCAGTAGTTTGCAGTTTGTGTATTAGAAGCTGTACATTTGGTAGTGAAACTAAGCAGGGCTGTCTCCCATCTCCCTCTCCCAGCATATTTACATCCATTGATCGCGTCCTGCAGTGCTTCCATGCCTTCTGTCCATCACAGTTACTGTCATATCTCTGCACGTTCGCTCACTGGGGTCTATCCACTAGACATTAATAGCGGAGTTAAACAAATGAACCAATTTGCCTATCTTTCCAAGTCAGCTAATCAAGGTTCCACCTAGCCTAATACCTGTATGTTGTATGTGTTTCAAATACACTTGTTTTTACTTTAAAACAAATATACAGTTCTGCTGTCGTTTTCCATTTGAAATAATTTCACTGGGGCCTCGCTATTCAGTGTCATTTAAAAGGTAGGATATAGCAACAATAATAAATCTATTGCACTTTATTTGCAGTTTAGGAGATAGTAATAGTTAATATAATATACTGTGCATACAAACCTATTATTTTATTTACTTTACACGAAGCAGTACTTATTTAAAAATAATAATTTCACACACTGTAGGTGGATCCACGTTTTAGCGATTAGTCCCACTAAGAGCAGTGATCAGATCTTCACCCTGGATAAATCTGTGCCTTTATAGGTCACTAATCCTTTGCAATCATTGACTACAGTAGGGGAATATTTGTGGGGTGAATGACTGCTCTCCATATTTTATTGTAAAATGGTTGCACTTTTGGGAGAAAAGCTATGCTTGTTGTTTGCTCCTCACTATCTTACACCAGGAGAAATGACAAAAGGGCATTGCAACTACTTAAAAGAGTCAACATTAGTTAATAATTATAATAATAACGATGAATCCTTTTTTGATCATTTTGTGAGAAAGGGCCTACTGGCACTACAGAACATCACTACATCTTTACAACTGCCACTGTACACCCTCACTGTGTAAGTTAGCAATTGAGTTTGGCACTCCAATTGCCAAAATAAGCTCCCATGATGCTCAGCAAATCATTTGGTTGTCTATTCCTAGTGTAAGGTCTTAATGAAAACATGTATTACCTGATATGACCTGATCTAGAACAAGAAGGTACAGTATGAAGTTGGAGGGCAGAAGACTGGGGAAAATGTGAGAAAATACTAAGGTAAACACAATATAGACCAATTTGTTCTGAATTGGATTCAGGTTTGGCATAATAGCTGAATTGAACAAATCCCCGAAACACAGCTACAAAAATATTATGGAATTTGCCCCCAAGTGGGCCATTTGGTAACTGAAGCAGCAGATGCCTTTAAATCAGGACAAATTCGCCATAAAAACCATACAATTGCACAACAATACTACACAATATGTGACGATCAGCCTGAATACAATTTGGATATTTTGAGCAGAAGAATTGAAATTGAAAAGTTATAAATAAAAACGACCACCCGACCAACTCCATAATAAAAAAAAACCTGCTCTTTCAGCCCAGACGTTCGCCATTTATTTTGTAGACTCTTAAATGTCAGAAAGGTTCCAGATACCTATGATATCATTAATGTCAATACACTCCAAGCATGTCTGGCTTATGTTGAATTTTGCCTTTAAAGATACCAATCATTTATAATTAGCACTTATAATGATCAGCTGATGGCCTTGGTTTATTTTCCAACCATGTTTCTTCTTGTGTAAAAAAGGATTACAATAAACAAAGTTTTAACAGTAATAAGCCGGTTGACTGAGCTATAGGTCTACACTAGTTAAATATCTCTACCTCCTCCTCTTTGTTATGCATTCCTGGGCCTGATAACAATGTGTGCTGAACACAAACAGATTCCAACACATAGTGTTGTCCTTGGCATAAAATTGACTATATTATGAAAAGTTCCATAGTTTTTATTAAATATTCCACTTGTCTGACATCCCTGGGAAGAGCAGTCTAACAGGGAATTATGTATTAAGGACAATTGCTTTGTCGCAAATCTAATTTTATAGATAACCTGCAAAGTAAAAAAGTGGCAGCGATTATGGCTAATGTTTAAATCTCACTTGACTTTCTTGCATATTCTTATGTCTTAATATGTAACATTGTTGTTTTTAAACTATGTCTTGCAGAGAAATCTGAGTAAATTAATGAAGTTGTTTAAAACTAAATTGAGACTTGGTGATCTATGTCTGAGATGTGGGTAGCGGGTTTCATATGATATGGAAAGAAGAATCAGGTAATAGAGGTTGTGAAGAAAGGTACTGGGTTAAACCTTGGATTGGATCCTTTGTGGTATTTTTGTGATTATCAGATCATGAGCATACACAAAATGGGCCAGTATGTATATTTGTATATATGTATTTGTATTTTGTATATATATGTATGTACCTATCATTTTTCTTTTTTTCCTATTTATTTAATGTTGTATTTTTTTTAAAAATAAATACTAGCATTGTTATTGCTCTTAAATGTTTATACAGTGCTTTATTTAATGTTTTTTTTTTTTTTTTTTTTACCAGTAGTGGGGTGTTTATTTTATGTAACTTTTTCTGAGTTTTTTTTTTAAATTTTGTGTTCATTTGATTTTTTTCCCCTCTTGCTGTATCTTATTTTAATCTAAGGATAGATGACATATGGCAGGCACTCCACCTGTTTTGGACAGTAGAGTCTTTTCAATAAAGAGAAAATTTCACGGAATTGAGCCAAGAATTTAAAACTTAAGACCGAAGTAGCTGAGTTGGAAACATTGTGCCATTCGGCTACATTGACCTAAAGTTTGAAATTCCCTGCAATTCTCTCTTTATTGAGAAGACCCAATTGTCCAAAACAGGTGGAGTGCCTGCCATGTGTTATCCATCCTTAGGTTAAAAGAAGAAGAAGCTTCAACAATTTACCCATTCATTTGTGAGATTTCACCATGAAGAATACACTGAGATTTCTCTGTAAATTTGTAATTAGACTTTGTGATGAGCTGAGACACAGACAGACTGCCACTGATTACCCAAATGCACAACACTTGAACCTGTACATGTTCAGAACAAGGATCTGTGTGCATTACTTCACCAGTCTGATTTGCTTGGGCATTGGTAATGGGACATAAGTCACAAATAGGCACTGCCCTGTCTACAGCAAATTGATGGGAGGTTTTTGATTTACTTTCACATACTGGGATGAGTTAAAAGTCAGCAACAACTGGAGCTAAGACACACTAGCATGGCACCTTCAAAATCTGTTCTCAAATCACACTAAAGTGTGATTAATATATAACCTCAGTCATTACTCAGAAACACTTTCTATTCATGTTTAATCTTTCAAATGCCATAACACTAAAGAGCGCCTTGCAAAGCATTCTTTCAAAATGCATTCTGTTTCAGTTTCATCACTCATTCCCTTATGCACATATATGGCCACTTTCAATATGAAAATAAAACGCCTAAATATGAACCCTTTAATAGCCTCTCACAGTGATTCCATGCAGAGACATAGTAATGGATGTAACAGTGTGGGGCACAAGGATGCCATTTAACACTTTGGCTGGCCAATTCACCAGTTGTGGGTATTAGTGACTTAGTTGCCCATGCTGGGGCATGACCTTGGTGTGCAGAAGTGGGGATGGGGCATGTCCTCGGTGTGCAGTGTGGGTGATGGGGCATGTCCTGTGGTCTGCAGTGTGGGTGATGGGGCATGTCCTGGGTCTGCAATGTGAGTGCTGGGGCATGACCTTGGTGTGCAGAGTGGGTGATGGGGCATGTCCTGGGTGTGTAATGTGGGTGTAGAGAGTGGGGTGCCCGAATTTAGTCATGCCTAACCAAAATACACCTGAAACTAGGACGGAGAAAAATATTTGTGAATGGGAACGCAAATTTAAAAGCTAATGTTTATACAAATGCTAATGTTAACACTTAACCCCTTCGTGACGCATGGTGCTTGGATCCCAAAACGGCACGATTTGTTCCTGGCCACTGATCACACTGAGGCGTGCCTCAACCCAGAATTTCGGGCACGGTGCGATTTAGAGAAATGTAGCCGGTGCTCGTTTTGAGCACCGCCTACATTTCCCCTGTCAGACTGAGGCCACTCAAAGTGGCCTCATCTGACAGGTGGAATCCCGCTGCAAGTGCCTGCAGTGCGATCATGGGGAGCCGCGATGAGCTGTTTAACACAGGATGTACTATGCTGTCCTAACGACTTTTAGACATTTAAAATCAGGATGGCATAGTACGTCCTAATGTCACGAAGGGGTTAAGAAGGGTAATAGTGTATCAGGAATGAATGCTTATGCAAATGCCAATATGAAAAACTAGGAAGTATGACACTGTAGTAGGAGGGAGCAGGCAGACAGACACAAGATGTCAACACTGTAGTATAATAAGAATCACAGAACATGAAGACTTAATAGGTAAGTTGTTTGTTGCAGCACATTAGAGCAGGATAGAAGATCCTTTTATATGGCAAATCTTAAAGGTTAGAAAAAAATGGATTCACAGATCACTGAAAGGCGCAGGTAAAATTTAAAAAAATATGCTGGTACAGAACATTTTAATCCAGCTCTACCAGCAACTCTTGTCACATAACTACAAGCTAGGCTGAAGAAAATAAAGCTGGGGCAATGTTTGAGATCAGTAATTATCCCATGGGGTAATGTTTCTATATTGTTGTATAGATGTGTTATAGTCAGACAACTGACAGTAACCGGTATTAACTTGCAGCACAAATATTCCCCTGGCAATTACTAATCTGACCAGTTCATGTCAGTAAGAAAACACAATGTAGGAGGCTTGAAACATCATTAGATTTGTGTAAAATACATTCATGTCTTTCACCCCAAAATATGCCCATTCATCCATTTATGTGCCTTGTTGTTGGAGAAGGCCTGGCACCAGGTTACACTTTCTTACATTTGACTCCAGTATGCCTTCCTATGTGCCACATAGAATGCGCACCAAAGACAAACTGATGGCAATGAAGGCCTTCATCCTGCTGTGACATCACCACAGAAGCACCATACTCACCATGGTCTTGTAGCACTAAGTGCATTCACCTTAATATTCAGACATGGAAGTAAGAACCAAGAGATTCAGAGCCAAACCCCAAGTATGATTACATTGTTATAATTACATTATAAATCAGTCAATGCACTAGTTGTGATACCGGTCAAACCTCACAAAAAGGTTATGATTAGTGAGTGCTGAGAGAGTTGCCCATGAGGGTGTGTTTTATTACACCCTATTACTAATCTTCCCCTGTCACAAACCATAAAAATCCCTGAAAGCTCTAATGTATTATCACACAAACCAGCTCTCATTAGCATTTGTCTGTCTGCAAGGATAGAAGAATTAACCTGTTCAGTAACAGCAAGCAGTAGAACGTCTGTTGTCTACAATTTGCAGCTTAAATGATGTATAATAGGAATCTACGTTAAATGGGATTATCTTCTAGTTAATAAATCACTTGTTTGGGCACCCACCATGCAGAATGAAGATGGTCGTATTCGGAAAGCTGTTAAAACAGATCTAAACAAATTACATAATTGCAGTGGGTCTCAGATATAATAGTACAAGAGTATTTGCTGGATATAGCCAAAAGGTTATGGGTTAGATGGCTTACCAAAAGCAAACCAGGAGCCCTCACTTGTAGGGTTGCCACATGGCAGGTATTTTACCGGCAGGCAAGCAAAGAATTGGCTTGACCCCAATGTTAAGTATATGGAGGTAGTAGCGTGGCTGGTATTTTTCTGAAGAAAAGATGGCAACCCTAATCACACGTCAGTGCTGAATTTTAGTTTTTTGGGGTACATCACCCACTGCTTTTTTTTTTAGTCTTCTCAACACAGTCACACACACATATTCATCTCACCTCAAGTTTTAGTATATAGATACCACTGAGTGACACACACACACAAAAATGCAATATTTATCTCTTCTCCCTATTGACACATTTCCAACCAGGTCTCTACTGATCCAGTGCAAGGTACCAGTGGATTTGTGCCTATGCTAAAGATTTCCTATTCTGCTCCCATGTGATGCCACCGGCATGAATGAGCCAGATCATCAGGATGTTACTAATCTGTGCTTCAAGATGAATTATTGGTGCAAGGAATGAATGGTGTGTAGCAGCAGATACAGACACCACCCTGTGCACATTGTTGGACTGATTTGCAATTAATAAAAATGGTGGTTCCATCCAGCTAGTATTTTACTGGCAGGTTGGTAAAAAAATGTCTTGACGCCAATGTAAAGTCTATGGAGAAAATAGTAAAGCAAGTAATTTTTCGAAGAAGAAGAGGTGGCAACCCTAGCGTTAATGGGTCAGGACCACTTCCTTTCACCCAAAATCTTCTCTTAGTATCCAAATAAGAAGAGCAAAAGGAAACCTGCCAAGCGAACAAACTGATAAAGTTTCCAAGTAGCAAGATTTCTGCTTCCTGTAGCTTCTGTTATAAGAGGTTTTGAGAGAAAAATTAAACCAGCACTACAAGGCTGCCACCTAGTGTTCAGAAAAGCAATGTTGATTTTGGGGAAACGGAAAAAAAAGAATGAAAAAAAAAATAAAAAATAAACTTTGCATTGCAAATAACCATAGAAATCTAGCAAAGGCTACTTTCAAGGCTTGTTGAACCAACTCAGCTTCAGCTCTAGAAAATGCAAGAAGCCAAATGGGTGAGCACTATATCTGCCCACTTTGCTAATCTACCATCCATCCTGTAGTTGAAACGTGTCTGTCATTGATTGTATCACACCTTGTAGGAGTTTGACCTACTGAAAGTAAAACTATTTAACACTTGCAGGTTTAAATCGAAAAACAACATATACTCATAACTGCAAACTCTCTAAAGAAGATGACTGGTAGATAACTTGGGATAGTAAGGTAACATTTAATAAAATCATGAAAGTACACATAATACTTGTGACACTATGATAATAGTGCTCCTGGCCACCGATCACAAGGTCAGGAAACAAATAGTGACGTTTTGGTGCTTGTGTCATCTGGCATGCAAGCACCATGGGTCACAAAGGGGTAAAGTTTGAAATTCCCTGCAATTCTCTTTTTTGTGAATAAAGCCCACAGGGTTTATATACAGTACACATTTAAAAAAAAAAAAAAGGAGAGAGGGCTTTATATTTGCTCTTTATGAAAAACCACCATTGGTAAGGTTATATCAGGTATAACTATCAGATAATACAAATATTTTTTTATACATACTTTTCTTATTTCCTTCCTTCCAGCTCTTCTGGCTTCCTTTCATTATTGCCCCAAATCCCGTGCCACTGCACCCACATAACTTGCCACAGCACCCTATTGCACACACAGGACTTGTCACAGCACTCAGGTTGAACCAGATTACACCCACAACACTTGCCCCAGCACCTGCATTGAAGCTCATTGCACAGATACAACTTGGCACCCAGATTGTACCCACAGGTTTTTCCAGAGCACCCAGATTGAACTCTCAGTCACTAGTGGGATTCAAAGAGTTTAGCAACCAATTCTCTTTAGGCTCTACTTAATATGCACTGATCCATTCTGAATTGCATTAGGATCGGGCATAATAGCCGAATTTCACAAATCCTGAAATGTGGCTACTCAATATGCCTCCGGTCCAATTCAGCAGTTCAGACGGTTTGGATTGGGACATTTTTGCAATGAAAACAAATATGGCCTGATCAACCTTGAACACACTCTGAATGCGGCTAAGATAGTCACATTTCAATTATCCATCTCCCAGAGCAGCTACAGAACTTGCTCCAGCACCCAAAGATCATAACATTGCAACCATATGACTTACCAATGCTAGTTTGACTTCTATGTGCTGCCCCGGCGAACAGATATCCCCTCACGCTGCTTCTGCCTCTCAAGAGTCTGAGTGCTGGGAGGTCATTTGCAGACGACTGGGAAGTGTGAGGTAGCCAGAGAGGATGTCGGTGCACATGGGCAGCATAGACCTCGAGCTGTGAGCAGTGAAAAATCAAATCCATGACTACACAGGTTTGGTTTTTCACAGCATGAATGTAGCTGAAGACGTTAAAATAGTGAAAAGAAAAATGTTGGTGCACTAAGCTAGTCACACCCTCAAATAATATACACATTTAAAATGAAGCCTAACCAAAGAGGTTTGAACATGCTATAAATACAGTGTAATTGGAAATACAGTGTTTAAAAAAAAAAAAAAACCCAACTGTCTGCATGTCTAACCCTAATAAAGGTTGGCAACAATTGTAGCAACCTAAAAAAAATTAGACTTGAGCACCACCAAAATTTTCGGTTCTGACAAAATTCATCCATTCATCCTTATGACAAAAGGAAGTGCACCGATGTTCATTGTCGGGTCAATTCCAAATTTCAGACCCAATCTAATGTTATGGCCTTGTCTGCTTCACATATGAGGCCCGTAGTTTCATCCAACCATACTTTATTGCTGTACATTTACTGTATAAACAGCTTTATAATAACGGACAAGAACATGGGAGTAAAACATCCTCACTAGCAGTACAGCATCACACTGACTGACTTAAGATGGCTGCCGTGCTCTCTGACTTGTGACGTTGGTAATCCGGGAAGACTTTAATTTGACCACCAAAGTGATCTCGAATCAGCATCAAAATTGGTCAATGTGATGTGCTAACACCAGCCAAACTGAATATTTTATAGGGAGGACTTTGACTTAATTTAGAGCTATTTTCTGGAACTAGCCAAAGTCCTCCCATAGAAGTCACTTAAGAGGACTTTGGCTGTAGTGAAAATTCCAAAGTCCTCCCCAAATGGCACGAAATTAAATAATATTAAAACGAAATTAGAAATAAATGAAAACCAAATAAATAAAAATAATAAAAAACACATTGACCTAAATTAATAATTTAATAAAAAAGAAATATTAATGCTACATATACAAATATATATCTTAACATATCTTAACATTACAAATCAATTTTTCATTGGCATGGTTATAATTTAGTCATAGCATATTTATTACTAAAAAAAAGAATGATTGTCATTTTATATTAAATTATGATATTAAGGTATAAATGATACAATTACCACGTCAATGAACACATTATGTAATATAATACAAATATTATTTGTGCCACTTAGTAATCCCAATAAAAGTTAGAGAATGGCCACGTATACAGATATATGATGTTAAAATAGGTCCTGTGTCTATATATATTGTATGTTTGTGTCAATATTATACATTGTATATATTCTAGATCATTTATTAAAGGGACACTACCACTTACATAAGACCTAGATAACCAGGTCATTTGAAACAAATACATATAACAATCATATGCCACTGTTTTTTATTTGATTGAATTAATTGCATATAAAAGGAAAAATAAAATTAGGTGTTTATCTCCTGGTTCCATTTTTGTGAATATTTCCCATGATGCAACATGGTCCAAAATCTTCCAGCCAGTCTCACTTTACAACTGTGGCCAAAGCCTGCATGATGATGTCATGAGATAGTCCCCTGCTCTCTTACTGGCTCTTGTGTATCATAGTGGGTAGGACTAGGTGGCTGTGTACAACTTTGTTTTTACATGCCTTCCAACACAAAGAGAGGAGATTAACCTGATCAAACACGGTCATAACTCTGCCCCCTTTTGATGTAATAGTTACATTACCCTCCCATTCAATGCACAATTCTGACTTATATACTGCATTCTGTGTCCCAAGCCCCAAGTTGAGAAATGTGTGCAGTAAAGGCACTAGGGGGTGGCAGCACCCATTCACACTTGGTTAGTTACATATTTGATTAAATACAGTCACATAACAAAAACAACATGAAATCAACAATAAAATAAAAAAATAAACCCTTTTCATTTTTTGGTGGAAGTGTCCCTTTAACAAAGCATAAAGTTATCTTAATTTTTGGAAATACCTCAACCATACCCATGTTTTTTTTGAGGGGAGAGGCTAGAGGAAACCTGCTTTCGACAGACAAAACGCATACAGATATAATTCGGATTTGCGATAATCGCACTGTTGTAGCTTCATGCAAGATAACTGCTATATAAATGTGTATATTTTTATTACAGCACTTTCATTGTTGTATTTTTGGGAATCACAGCAGGATATAAAGTGAGACCATTGGGAAACTGCAGAGCATACCTTTGAACTCAAGGAGCAGAATTCATCTCTTTTTGTGAGTGCATTGGGATACATAATTATATAATTGTGTTTCTTTTCTTGTGGCATGTAAGAAATATATCATTTGTGGAACATGTGAATAGGAACAATACATACATCATCCAAACACATCAGGTTGCATTTTCTCCATTTCAGAATTTTTGCACACTCGTTGTTATATCCATAAGCACACCTTTACCTTTTGCTTTGTTTATATATTTGTATTGTTTGAGATGTTAGGTTATCACTGTTTTGATTGCAGCTTAACTCACTTAGTGCCGTCACCACACACCTTTTTTCACTTGTAATGAGGGAGAGTTAAACGGCTCTACTCCTTCTTACCTGCTGTTGAGTGTCAATTATATTGTGGGATTTTAAACCGTATCGCTACACCCCAGGCCAACTTACAGCTTCATGGATGGGTGTAGGTCTCTGCTTGGAATAGGCAACAGGCAAAGACCTACAGCTCTATCAACAAAACTGATCACCTTCCTAAAAGATGATAGTTATAAATATACTTTTTAAAATTTAGTCTGCAAAATAACCATTGTGAAACTATAAGGAAGCTGTGAACGCAGTTTTATCATCTTGCCTCGAGGCAGTAAGCGTTGGCTATGGTTCTGTACTAGACCATTTTTTTGAGGCGTTACATTGCCTTTCTATCCACTGTTGCATGCTCGCTTTCACTCACATGATAGAACTATTGCTGTGGAAGAAGAGTAGCGGACTCAACCAGAAATTTCAAATCCGTTAATGAAACAGCCTTAAAATATTCCAAAAATGCTCTTCAGGCAGTATTACAGACAGGTTAAGTCCTGTGCAACTCGTGTCAGACACGTTTCATGCAATAAGGCACTAAATCATGTACTATTATTATGGACAAATCTCTATATTGGCACATCTAACATTCACTTCCTGGTTGACCGAATTCTGCCCTTTTAAATATTCCAACATTCTCATGACTAGGAGGAATGAAAGGGTTAAAATCATTCACATCAGTTCCATGTTAGCAATATATAACAGGAAAGTGTAAAAGCGCAAAATAGAATACTTATAACCTGTATAAAATGTGAAATTACCAGATACAAGTTGCTCATTTTAGGTCTAAAAAGCCATATATACACCTCAATAAAATACTATGTTTAAAAAAAGTAGTGTTAGTAGAGAGTGCACACCAATAACTGTCAAAAGATTAGAAATACTTATATTTTGCAATTTAATAATTAGCCATGAAAAATATTGATTTGACCAGCCTGTGCCGTTATAAAAAATATTTATTCCACCAGCCTGATTTTTTTCAGTGATGGGCTGTGGCAGCAGTTACAGCAAAGGTACAAAAATTCAGGGGCAAAAAGTCCTCATCTGTGTCAACTGGTTGATGCTTGTGGTCAGTGCGCTGGCTAAATAAGGGTATTTTTGCAGAGGTTTTAGAAAAGAGTGATGGCTTGTAAAGGGCTGATCTCAAGTTCAACTAATAATAATGTGGGCGCCGATAACCGCAGAGGGGAGAAGGTTGGATGAGTGTCTTAACATGTAACAAGGGGATAATGAAGATATAAATACAGCTTGAGGGATGTGTGTGGTCCTCTCTGAACCATTTGTTGCGTAAAACCTTGCAGTTATATATGCCTATATATCTATATATATCTATCTATATATAGCGCTGTATAGTACCGGACGGAAGAAGTCTGATGCTGCAGTTTTATCTCATGTACGCGACTTTCCACTTTTACACTAATGCTGCCGCAATTCATGGTCTCAGGAGGGGTTAGCTGGACCCCACTGCAACAATGATAATTACGCCACTGGTTATATTCAAGGAAAACACGTCATTCAAAACTATAAAAACTCATAATAAATAGTGCAAAAGCGTTTAACAGTTACTGTATTAAAAAAACAGTGATCTGCTTACATGAAAGCAATGTGAGGCAATGCAAAGTCTCAAAAAATGCACATGAAAATACAACCAAAGTCCTGAGGGATAGGGGCATGGAATTTAACAAGTGCTGAAAACATGCCACCAATGCAGAGAAACTTCCTACTTGCAGCCAGCCAGCACTATGCATTTCACCCCTCCCACAGACTGTATCAAAGTTCCAAGTCAACAATCCTTACCCTTTCCTGTCTACTGTGGTTAGATACTACTATTGAGACAGCCTGGTGTATTCTACTATAGGGTGAAATACTAGCTCACAAATACTAGATCACTAGCACACTTTTTTGTTGTTTGGATTTTTCTTACCCCAGCACTCAGATAGCACTCACAGGAGTTGCCCAAACACTCAGATTGCACTCACAGGACTATTTGCTATGTTTCTGATTGTAAGAATTTTAGGAGTCTCCCTGAGTTTATCAAGACCTGGTGTAAGAAGCCACTGCAATAAAAATTATTTTTTACATGAAAATAGAACATGTTGCATTTGGTAAGCCCTATGTTTTACAGGCTCAAATATAGCTTTTTGACACTTGAACATTTAAGAATAAATATTTTTTTGTTGCATGTGCATCCCTTTGTTTTTCAGTACAAGAATTCTTAGTGACTTAAATGTAGATTTGTCCACCTTCTATCGATGCAGCCACAGCTCCCAACTCAACAAAAAAGCAGTGTCTCATGTCCCCCACTCCCTCTAGATGGTAAGCTGTCAAGCAGGGCTCTCAATCTACTGTATCAGACTGTTTCAGTTTGACTGACTTAGTATGTAGTGCCTCCCTCTATGCTTTGTACCTAGTGTTATATAAATTGTTGGCACTATAAATGTTAGTGCAATGTAGAATGACCGTGTCAATAAATTGAAATTAATATATGACATTTTTTTTTTATTGTAATTTTTATAAATAGTGCTGTCTAGTATTTTTTATAAATAGTTGTGTCCTATTTATTCTTTCACTAATACTTTGTCTCTCATTTATGTCACTTTGGGGTGCCAATTATCTTATTCATTGTTGTAGTTAATTTACATATGGTGCCACACTGTGATGTCATAAACAGAAGACAACACAGACATCTCAAAACATTTTAATCATTTGCTTGTAATTATGCTAACACAATAAGCATTCTTTACACTGTAAGGACCAATTAGGTGGTGGATTACGTTTAATAAAAATCTATTGCAGTTATATATAATCACAAGTGTAAATAATTCAATAATTATCAAGACAAAATACATCTGCACAAATCCTTAACTTTCTTGTGTACCATTTTGTGATATGTTGTAACAAAGTTACTGTAAGAAATAAAAAAGTCAAATACAAGATTACAAAAATATTTATTGAAATTCTACACGATTAAAAAAAAAATCCGTGTACAAAATTGTTTACAAAGAACGAAGAACAGTTTCCTAGTGTTTTACGCAAATAAATTAAAAGCTGGCTAAATATCTATAAGCATTATATTCAAACCGCAAAGGAAAGTTATTAAAATATACATTATAAAAACAAAAGGTTTGGCTGCATGATTTCACCAACTCTCTTTGTGAGATCAGCACCAGAATCAGTACTTTACAAAAGTACAATTAAACGAAAAAAAAAAAAAAAAAAAAGAGAACTTTATCTATTTAAACTGAGATAGAAGCCTCACAACTATTGCTAACACTTAGAATTCAGAGAAATGATGCTGGGACGAGCTCCTCCAAAAAAACATTCTATTTATGTAGTTTGTAGGTTAGCCTATAGAGGCCATCTTGAGAAAAGACGATTATGCCCCATTGTGCAGACTGAGTAAAATAAATGTTGAAAATTAAATGGAAATGATCACTTTATTAGCAGTTTAGAAAAATGATTAGCACATGTACTTAGAATAGGTATGCAGGTGATTATGGATGAAATGGGTCTATGTAAATCACTGTGACTTATTAACTAAATCCAAAGCAGAATCAGTATCAGAGAGGAAACTTACCAGTCCATCAAGTGTTAAAGCTATACAACATGATTTTGTACTTGTGAGACTAGCAGAAACCTGCAGCTTTGGCTATGATCACTTATGTAGATTGTCTATTGGCCCTTGGATAACGTTAATGTTTATCACATCTGCAAAATCACTATATGGCACCATAAAAGCAAAATCTGAATGTTGAGATGTTTGAATGGAAGGCATAAAGGAGATTCAGATGCTTGGTCAAGGTGTTTTACAAGATACACATATCCAGCAGTCTGGTCTGCCTACAATCCATTAGTGTAATATCACCAATATCAAGAAGGATATTTACAGATATATAGTATAGTTTTTTTTTTCATGGCAATTTCCCCTTAATGCATACAGATTATATTCTTTAATGTGCCGTTCTGCCTGTGTTACCCAAGCCCTGAACACAAATATGTTCAACACACAACTCAGATTATGTAACGCATTTCAAGAGATCTCTTAGATTAGATTCTTGATTTATCTCCCAGGCCCTGTTCTGTGTTTTTGGTAAACTTTATATGCATGGCCCTAGGTCGAAATGTAGAGAGTCTTGCTTCCACACAGATCTCATAAAGACGCATTTTAAAAGGGAGGAAAAAGGTTTTTTGTTTTTTTACAAATGTCGACTTTTTTGATTCTTCTAATAGTTTTTTCTGCTTTAATTTCCTGTAACGTGGAATGTTGGGATTTACTGTCCCTAATGGGAACAGTTACCAGGGCTAGCATGTAAACAGTTTTTACAGTGGGAATGTGAAGCATAAAAACAAGTAAACAAGTATACAATTTGTTAAAATGAAAACTGAGAGAAAACAGATTTAAATATGTGCCATCTCCAACTTATGACATCACCTTGTGACACTGATGTCATGTGTGGGAAACCTCAAACAAACTTAAAAACATAATTTTCTTCTATTCTATTTGTTTGCAATTCTATTTTATAGGCTCTACTCTCACACTGCAAAAAATACTTATGTAATGCTGTCCCTTTAATAGCTGATAATCAATTTCAGTTAGTATAGACAGGTTATAGCTTACTGAATAGGACAATTCACGACTGAAGTAATTCTATGGTCATTTCGGTGTGGTACTAGCTCTCCCCTTTAGATACTGCAAAACCTCCAGGTCACCATCACAAAGGAACAGGTTGCGGAGGTAGGAAGAGAGTATATCTGCTGCACTACAATAGTAACCACCTGAAATCATATACATGAAAACACTGGTATTTTTACAAAATCCTTACTCATCTATGACTTTGTGATAACACCAGCACCACATCACTTAAATAGCAATAGCTCCCCCAAAAAAACTATTTTAAAAAACAAAAACAAAACCTCATTAACCTCTCTCTAACACTAGAGAAACTCCTCAAAGATCACCCTTACAATGCGCAAAAAGGTCACTTAATGTTTTTTTTGTGCAGAAAGAAGCATCTCCTAAAATGGGACCATGCTATCTCAAAAAGGTCACCTCTATTCCAGGAACATGCCTCATGCAATTCCTCATCTGAGGGCTATAAGGCACTTGACTACAGATGAGGAGATTCAAATCAAAGTCCCTTATTGCTTTGCAAAAGATGACAGCTGTTAACTGCCATGAAACGGTCTCCCAGAACCATTATACCAAAGTATCTAAAGATGGGGTACACACATCTCTCCCTCATTGTAAAACTCCTCTGTATCCCATCGTTAATAATCCTTTGAGTGTCTGACACGTAAGCAATGCATTGCTCACCCCTATGACATAAGGATTTATATATATCCATATATATAAAAAGGCAGGGAACATTGTTGCAACAAAGAGTTATAAAGGCACAAAGAGATTTGGGATAACAGCATGGGTAAGAGATATTGAACAAAACAAAAACATACAAGCAAGCGTTTGGATCATACAAGTCTATTTCCCCTGGCTCTGAATGATACTAATGCAGCCAAAAAAAGAAAATGCTGAAGTCCTAGATGACAAATCCTTCCTGCACTGTAAAGAATAAATTTTGACACTTAAAAAGAACAGAAGCATGATACCTTCCCAATGCTACATTTCCTAATAGGAGAAGCAGGGTGTTGCTCTGAGTTGAAAACCCATTAAAAGTATGAGTTTTCATTTTTAACAGTTAATATTCATTCAAAGCTGGCTTACTGGTGAACTCAAATGTTACCAGCATAGAAAAAACTCAAACAAACAGGGTTCATTTTCAGATTAGACTTGCTTAGATTGCATCATTAAAAAAAAACTAAAACAAAAAAGACATTACATGGTCTACTAGTTGCACAGGCAATTGGTCTCTACCTGCAAATTATAGAAACAGAAAAAGAAATGAATTTGTCATTATGATGCTGCACTTTTAACTTCAGTAGGTGCTGGGTGTGCAAGCAAATAACCCATCTTCCAGTATTTAAGGCTTAAACAGTAAATTTAATGGACAGTATCCCAAACTAAAACCCAGAACATTTGTTAATTGTAAGCTGTAATGGTCTACACACCGCAAAACATTGATCAAATCACTAGGAGCAAGACATAAACGCTGTCTGTGGCAGAGAACAATCCAGATAGAGGTCAAAGGCTTGTAAAAGTTTGGGATTAAACAGCCATCTTCAGAAAGTCTGCAAATAGTGACACTCCACTCAAAGTGAGATGCAGAAAGCTTATAACAAAAAAAAGGTAAATATTGATTCTGCCAATCATCCCAAACCATCTTGCATAAATTCACAAAATTATGACAGATGAAGAAGTTGTATAGTCCATTAGAGTCCAGAAGAAAATGGCATAGTAGAGTCTTGGATCTATCACTGGGAGGGACCCCACTGATTTCTAGGTAAATGCAGATTGAGGAAGCACAAATCACACTCTATTGGAAAAGGCTTCACTGAGGCATCAGTCCTAGATCCCTAGTACTGCTCTCAGAAGTGCCTCATGTTAAAGAAACCAACACTGGTTGGTGATTCCTTAACAGTGACTGTGATAAGGTTGGCAGTGACATCTGTCACAAAAACATGCTCCAGTAGGCTGCGGGCTGGTTTCCAGTCTTGACTTGCCTGGACTGCCATATCCTGGCTGGAGAGAGAGGAGTCATGATCTGAATCCAAACTGCTGTCATCCCCCGTACTCAGCTCTGCGAGCTCCCTGTGCCCTTCTCCCTGCTGTGACTTTTCAACAGCAGGAATGTGCGCTGCAGGCCCTGTAACTGCCAATCTGGCTGGGCCCACTCCACTTGTCTTCCGTACAACCTTTTCTGCTTTGCATCCAGTAGTCACCCCTACTGAAGCTGCAGCATTATTTTTTGAAGGATGGACAGCTGCTGGGTTTCCACCAAATGCCACCAAACCAGTTTTGCCTTGAGTCTTATTTTGCCCAGCTATGGCCTGGTTGGCACTCTCTCTGCTGGCTGTTCCCCCAGTCGGCAAAGGTTGACTCCCTGTGTTTGAAAGAGTCTGTTCCTCCGGCTTCTGAACATTAGGTGCTTTAGGGGCAGGTGGGACAAGTTCAGGTTCTGCCCTTGTTTTTGAGGTGGTTTTTGATTCAGGGCAGCTCCTTTTAGCACTGAAATTGGAGTTGACAGGCTTTCTGCCTGGCTGTGAGCTGCTCTGAGTTATACGGTTCATGTAATGGACAATGGAACTTTGCCAACTGAGACTCCTGGGAGAACTCCCATTGGGTTGACTAGGAGAGTTCTTTGCAATGCTGGAGAGGAGCTCTGCAGAGAGACCTCCCGGCCGGTTGTTGCTGGAAAGTGGTGCATCTTTGGAAAGAGTCCTAACAGCTGAGAATCCCTGAGTGTTGGTTCCTGGTGGTTTGCCAGCTGTCCCTTTAGGCCCTGGTTTCAGACCTTTTGCCCTTCTGGGTGCCTTCTGCTCAGGGGGAAGTGGTTTTCTTCCTCGCTTTTTACGTACTTGTTCCTTCAGCTCTGGCCTGGCCACCACAGCCTGTGCCTTCTTTTGGGGTACAGGGTGTGACTCTCGTGGTCTTGGACCACGTTGTGTTTCTGCTTCACTGTCATCATCAGAGGATGAAGAAGATGAAGATGATGATGAAGAGGAGGAGGAGGAAGAGGAGGAAGAGCTGCTCGACTTTGTCTTAGGAGGAACTTCCGTCTCCTTTGGAAACAAAAACAGCAGAATTAGCAATCTGTTTAGTTTACTATATGTTTTTTTTTTATTAATGTAATCTTCAATTATCTATAAATAGTGGAAAAAGGTTTTTAGATCTATGGAAATAAACCAGTTTTAAAGCATAGGAGGCAGTGATTGTATCCAATTCCAATTTATAATGATGTAACATCAATGACCTGATTTAATCAGAACTATGCCCTAGGAGAGGCATTGATGCCTTACACTATCCAAGAGATTTGTAAAAGGCTCTGACATAACAGAGACCATGGTCCAATATTTAGCAGGAGTCAACATCAAGCACATGGGTAGCAATGAAGGTAATGTTTTTAAAATCTGTCCACCTACTCGATGCTGTACTATTTGCCCAGTATAGTGCACCTTTAAAAGTTACATCTTTTATGTTTGTAGGGAACAAAGTTGCAAATAGAACTTGATGACTAAAAGGACATGTGCTTAAAGTCAAAACAAGGCCATGACCATAAAGATGTCCTTTGTTATGAGTCATCATAAATATAGGAAGTGAAATTCATAGGTTAACCATATCCATTGCAATTTCATCTAAAAATTGAACCTGACCAAAGAGGGTGGAAGTGTTTTCATAAATGAGAAAATACAGCTACCTAACCCTAAATCCAAATACACCAAGTTAACTATCCTTATTGTATACCTCTGACTGTTAAATGGTGGCATTTCTTATACAGCATGGGTAGCTTACTTATTTTATGCACATAGAGTTAGACAGCTGAGTTTATACCCATTTGCTATCTTGTTTATGGCTGTGACTTGCAAAGGCACAAAATGATAGAAATGCAAATTCACAAGCATATGAATCAGTCGTGATTGGATGTAACACAAAGTGCTTCAGTTCTGTGAAAAGGTTACTTGATCAGCTGCACATGTAAGAAGCTCTCCTACTGTTGCTGATATACTGATGTTGAAGAGTAGTGGGGAGAGGAGGCATCCTCTACCTATGGGTATTGGGTCTGAAATCTCAGAGTTTGTAATTATTTTTGTTGATGGGTTGTCGTGTATGTTCCTGAAAATGCAAGAAAGATTGCTCCAAAATAGCAGAATGTTAATATTGTATGTGAGCCCATGAGATGTAGTCAAAAGCTTTGTGAGCATCTAGATTAATCAGGGTGTTGTGGTGTGGAGTTTGTAGGTTACCTGAAATTATTGTGGCTACTATAGATTTTTGAATACTTATGATAGGGTTATGACATGATTCTGTGAAGCCTAGTTAGGTGTGGAAGGGTGGAGTTTAGATGTACAGAGCTCAGTCTTAAGATCTGTGTTAAGAAGGGTTATGCGTTTGTATGAGGTGATCAGTTGGGCTTTATCTAGTCAAAAAGGACCATGCTTACGTTTAAACGCAGTTATCATCTAAGAGTGCTGACATGTCACTGATTAACCCCATCATAATCCGTTTCAGTACCTTTAATTGTTTATGCCTTTTCTATATTTCACTGTTTCTTTAATTATTTCACTATTGTGATTATGTATAAATGCTAAAATGATTATGTATAAATTGAGTTTGGGAAGCATTCACTGCCATCTCCCTGATGGAGCAACACTATGCTGAGAAACACGCAGGATTACGACTTGGAACTCTCTGAGCCACTGTCTGCCAGCACAAATCCACCCATCCCAGCACTTTCGCCCCTTAGTGTGTAATACACGGAAGTGAAGAAACGCTGTTCCGATTGAGGACTTGGTGCACATTACATCTACAGAGTGACTATACGGATCTAATTATTTTACTTACTGTCTGCCCTGATATGCTTTATCTCTTCCAACATCTTGTGAGTACCTCCTATAGGAGGTGTGGCACATGTTTTACTTTTATTAAACTACTGCACTATGGCATCTGTGTGCGCTTACATTTTTTAGATATTAAACACGCACAGAGCTGAAGTTGTCAAATGCCTCTTATCCCAAATGAAAGCAAAACACACATTGTCCTGAAAGGGTTAAATTACATTAGATGCCACAGGTCTGTTATAAGAAACTGTAAAATTATGGGTATATTTAGTAAACACTACTGATGAATAATAAGTGTACTTTTTCACAACATCCTTCAGAATTAGATTGACATAAGAATTATTTTCATTATTTATCCTTTGAAATTAGAAGCACGGTTTTTAAAATGTTTTGCTTTCTTCTGGATCATATGGCAGCTTTGAATGGTTGAACCTGATGGAATAAAAGTTTATTTTTTATTTTTTTACCTACAGGGTGCTGCGTATGTCTGGTACCATAGCCTCTGTATGCTATACAACGGCAGACACTTTGAACAGATTTAGTAATCGGATGTGTTTTTCTAGACTTATGCCATACCCTGTGTGTAAAAAAAAAATGGCATAATCATCCTTCCTATTTACTATTTCTTCTTTACTGAATCTGCTGTGCAGTGTACCCAGGACCATATTCCCTCCCACCACCATTTGATCCTCGTAATTCTATATCTCCACAATCAAAGGAACTGGTGTGCAGCAGAGCTACGAGCATCTCTGGTACCAAAGACATCCTAATCCTCCCTCTCATTTGTCCCACCAATCCCTCTCCCAACCTCATTCCCATCACTAATCCTTCATCTTCATTGTGCATCATAATCCTTCCATTTCCAGCCTCATTTCTCCGATATTAGGTGTAAGCACCTTTATGAGTAGAATAGTATATGGACATAAAATATTAACATGTTTAATGAGTACAAATCTTGTTCAAAACTACAATAAAAGGCAAAAAATAAAAAACAAATACAATAAATACTTAAAGGGACTATAGAACCTAATCATAGCTTATACTATGAATATATAAAGAAATGGATTAAAATGATCTATTCAGTGTATTGGTAGAATTGCAAACAAATGCCAAAATTAGGAGAAAATATCTGTCTGTGGCATCTCCTGTTTATGACATCACCTGTGGCATGATATGCAAAACTAGTTTTCAAAGGGAAATTTGCATATCATGCCACAGGTGATGTCATAAGCAGGAGAAGCCGCAGACACATTTAAAACACATTTTTTTTTTTCATAATTTAGGCATTTGTTTGCAATTTCCCTTTCAGATCATTTTCAATCATTTTGTATTCTCTACATGCACAGTAAAAACAATGCTGAGTTGTAACAGTCCATTTAAAATCCTAATGGAAATAGTGGGCATTTCTCTGCCTTACCCCTTCTCTCACTTTTTCCTCATGTTTTCTCCCTCCCACAATACTTATGTCATCTAATTGTCCACCTTCACTTCTACACCTAACCCTTATCCTCATTGGTGTGCTCAGTTCAGTAACAGTTCATGATGTTTGCAAGGTGCTCCTTTGAATAAGTATATATTTTTTTCTTAATGTACAGTTGCCACAACTAGACAACATGAAATTATGAACAGAAAAAAAAAAGTTCTCTGCTATGGAAACTGGATACAGATGCATTTGTTTTTAGAGAGAACTTTACCCCAGTTTTTTTAGACAGTTAACAAACATAAAAATGTTTATTTTTATTTTTTACATACTACTGAAATTCCTTTTAGATATATGTATCCTTTAACCAAGTGGACTAAGGTATGAAATAAAGCTTTATCACAACTTGCAAGTGAATTTAAAAAATATATAACTTCAAAATACATTGTTTCTGTGACCGCAATCATAGTTTAACACAACTGTAGCAGATGTAGTTTCATTACACATTTAAAATTACTCACCTCCCACACAAAGCACAATACATATATTCCACTGAATTTTTAAGTCTACCTATGCACATACAGCTAAGCTCTGACAGTTAGGTTTATAGTATATGACTGTGCATAATGCAGTTTTATTAGAACCATAAATGCAAAGATATTGAAGAGTTTTTTGCAAGAGCTATATCAACCTCTTTGTGCACATGGAGTAACCTTGGCAGGGTTTTAGCTCTGTACATCATTATTTGTTTCAATAACAATAATTTCACCCTTCACAAGAACTACCTGGCTGCCCATTAAACTACACCATATAGTAATTACAGTCCAAGACTGTAATCATAACCACACACTGGCAGGTACTAACTACCCGAAGAGGACATGTCTCCACATGTATCCAAATATACAGAGCAAAAAATTAAAAAGTTTAATTTTTAGAATGAATCAGCATTTTATGACATCTTTGCTCAAGGTATTGTGATGGGATTCAAAACATATTCAAGTGCATTAGGTGCTTATATCTCTATGCCATCCCCTTACTCCCCCCCCACCCCCCTAAATACAACAACAACAAAACATGTGGGATTGATACACTTCTCACTAAAATGAGTACAGAATATAGATAAAAAAACAGGCATGCTCAAGTGTTCCTTTTCAGATTCAAAAATGCTTGTGTGGTAAACAAATTTTTTGCACAGGCCAAAAGCATGCCCGGAAAATGTATTATTTAAGGCTTGCCCTCAATAGCCTACAAATATGAAAATGTACCTTCTGACACACCCTAAAACATGGGAGAGTCAGGGATATGGAGGGATGCATATTCAATAAAAATACAAACCCAATAGTCAAGGACACAAAGAAAAACGTACCACATTTTTGCGTGGTCTCCCACGAGGCCTTTTACCTCTCTTCCTGTTTCGCAGCTCTTTCTCCTGCTCCCTGAAAAAAGAGAGGCATAAAAAAAGGTCACACCAAATGCACACTTGCCAGTCAACCTTTCAATACAATCCTACAGCATCCAATAGCTGTAAACAGCTCAGAAAGTAAGGTTATCAAATGCTAATATGTTTAATAAAAACGGGCTGCGCTTCTCACCCTAATAAAGTTGGCAACAATATATAGATATATAAATGAGAGGTTCTGGTTATATGAATTAGCCGTAGCATTATTAAGCTCAGACAGTTTTGTTTTTTTGTACACATTGTGCAGCCCCTTTGTAATTGCAGCATGCTCACACCTGTTTGGTAGGCTTTGTATTATATATTTATATTATTTGAGCCTGTGACTAGCTTAGCATACCAACATTACCCCCCCCCCCCCCCCATATATGTTTAACAACTTCCTGAACAAGATTTCCAGAATACTCTACCAGTTTTTACCTTTTCTGGAAAGCCAATAGAAGCCTTGGATCCAAAATATTCTCCTCTGGCTCCCAGCTGTTGTGTCTGGAAGGGGTAGAATTCAGAAATTCTTGAATACCAATTACTTGTCAGTCACTCCCCCCAACAAATCCATATTCCCCAATCAGAAGATAAAATAGCAACAGAAATTTGATAATAGACACAAGAGAACAGAATGTGTTAGAATGATAACACTCCCCCATACAGTGCCCTCCTTCTCTCCTCCAT
Source organism: Pelodytes ibericus (assembly GCA_036172795.1). NCBI lineage: Eukaryota > Metazoa > Chordata > Amphibia > Anura > Pelodytidae > Pelodytes > Pelodytes ibericus. Next base: position 109,663,010 of record CM069862.1, on the reverse strand, counting down.
TAAGCAAGCTGTATTAAAGCAAGGCCCAGTGCTGCAAACAAAGTACTTTTAATTTCATATCTTAAAATACCAACATCATGGTTTGTTTCAGTTCTGCAGCTATTGAACAACTCACAAAAAACGAGTGAGAATAACACAAAGCTCAATACCTGACCGAATCAGTTTGGACAAAAGTGTTAATGGTCAAAGGATGTTGGGCCACAAATATAATTAGGACTAAGAGTTACAAAAACCAAATACAAATTAAATGTATACATGTGTACACAGTCTCGCAAACATTATATAGGCATATAAATTAAGGGAGAAACAGAAAGATGTCTGTAGCGAAGAAGGACCATGCCAACTAGCATTTTTTTGCGGGATACCATGTCAAATCAGGGAAATCTCTCATGAACTAAAGGCAGCTGCAAACATAATTTGTAACAAAAGATGGTTCCAACAAGAACCCAAGAGACTACTAGTGATAGTTACTGCTGAGGTTATCTAATTTATAAAATGCCCATAAAAATTGGCTTCAAGATGAGGATGAAAGAGGAGATACTCGTGACACCCATGTGAAAGACCAGGTTTGGAAGTGAAGCACAGGAAAGAGGCATTGAATGAAGTAGTGTGTGTAATGGTAGGGTCAAGGTAATAAATAAGTGTGGGACGTGTCTACATGGCAGAAAGCTGCGGGGGGCGCTCGTGCCTGCATGGGAGAAAGCAGCGAAGGGGGCTTGGCTGCATTCCTGCATGGTAGAAAGCTGCGGGGGGCGCTCGTGCCTGCATGGTAGAAAGCTGCGTGTGGGGCGCCCGTGCCTGCATGGGAGAAAGCTGCGTGTGGGGCACTCGTGCCTGCATGGGAAAAAGTTGCGGGGGGCGCTCGTGTCTGCATGGGAGAAATCTGCGTGTGGGTGGGGGGGGGGGGGGGGGGGGAGAGGGTCAGCGCTCGTGCCTGCATGGGAAAAAGTTGCGGGGGGCGCTCGTGTCTGCATGGGAGAAATCTGCGGGGGACGCCTGTGCCCGCATGGGAGAAAGCTGTGGGGGAGGCCTGTGCCCGCATGGGAGAAAGCTGCGGGGGAGGCCTGTGCCCGCATGGGAGAAAGCTGCGGGGGAGGCCTGTGCCCGCATAGGAGAAAGCTGCGGGGGACGCTGGTGCCTGCATGGGAGAAAGCTGCGTGTGTGTGTGTGTGTGTGTGTGTGGGGGGGGGGGGGGGGGGGGCGGGGGGAGAGGGTCAGCGCTCGTGCCTGCATGGGAGAAAGTTGCGGGGGGGCGCTCGTGCCTGCATGGGAGAAAGCTGCGGGGGACAGTGTGCCCGAATGGGAGAAAGCTGCGAGGGGCGGTCGTGCCTGCATGGGAGAAAGCTGCGGGGGACAGTGTGCCCGCATGGGAGAAAGCTGCGAGGGACGCTTGTGCCCGCATGGGAGAAAGCTGCGAGGGACGCTTGTGCCCGCATGGGAGAAAGCTGCGAGGGACGCTTGTGCCCGCATGGGAGAAAGCTGCGAGGGACGCTTGTGCCCGCATGGGAGAAAGCTGCGAGGGACGCTTGTGCCCGCATGGGAGAAAGTTGCAGGGGACTCTCGTGCCTGCATGGGAGAAAGCTGCGGGGGACGCTCAAGCCTGCATGGGACGCTGGTGCCTGCATGGGAGAAAGCTGCGGGGGAAGCTGGTGCCTGCATGGGAGAAAGCTGCGGGGGACGCTGGTGCCTGCATGGGAGAAAGCTGCGGGGGACGCTGGTGCCTGAATGGGAGAAAGCTGCGGGGGACGCTTGTGCCTGCATGGGAGAAAGCTGCGGGGGACGCTTGTGCCTGCATGGGAGAAAGCTGCGGGGGACGCTTGTGCCTGCATGGGAGAAAGCTGCGGGGGACGCTTGTGCCTGCATGGGAGAAAGCTGCGGGGGACGCTTGTGCCTGCATGGGAGAAAGCTGCGGGGGACGCTTGTGCCTGCATGGGAGAAAGCTGCGGGGGACGCTCGAGCTTGCATGGGACGCTTGTAGGTGTTCTTTTTCATGTGGGAAAATGTTAAGGGGGGGTTCTTGTTCACATGGGAAAATGTTGAGGGGGGTTCTTGTTCACGTGGGAGAATATAGGAGGAGAGAAGTGTTTATGTAGGAGAAAAGTGGGGTGGGTAGTGATTGTGTTTACTTGGGAAAGTTAGAGTGAGTTGAGTGTACGTTGGAGAAAGTTAGGGGGCATATATTTACATGGAAGAAGTGGGTGTGGCGTGTGTTTACACAGACGTGGTGGAGGGACAATCATGTTTACAGGAAAGGGCTGAGTGGCCGCAGAGTGACAGGGACGAGGTGCAGACAGTTACACACAGGATTGATTACTGGGGTACACAGGGTGAACGCGGGGTAAACACAACCATGAGGCGGAAAGAGATGCGGCCGGAAGCAGCCAACCCGGGACTCACTTGGAGGACCAGCCTCTCCATTTGACCAGGTACTCGGCGGTGCCCTGCGGGTGAGAGACAGTGGTCACCACACGGTTAGAGTAGGAGGAGTCAAAGGTAACGGGACCGTGAGGGGGCGGGGTGAAAATATTACCTTTCGGAGCCGCTTACTGAGGATGCACTCTGCCGCAAACACCTGCTCCCCGACTGCGCTCAGCTCCTCCATATTGCTTCCCCAGTGCAGGCGGGCGCCTCCTCACACACTATGAATCCTCACACAAAGCCAGAGCGGGAGCGAGCAGCAGGCGCGCCCCTGAATGAAAGCACGCCCCCTCACTGCACGCACACCAATGGGAGGAACCAAGGGGTGGCGCTTCCGGGAAGGAAAGAGGGAACGGACAGGAAAGCATAACCTTTGCAGTGTTCTAGAAAGCAATTTACGTTTAATCACGCTTCGGTTCTGCTCTGTCCAGAGTGATCAGCTTGGGATGGCTCCTGGACGAATAGAAGCTTAGCGCTGCATCTTTGTGTCCTCTTATTATTACTGTATTATCAATCATGAGATGGGCACTGTATTTTATTTATAACCACGAAACTGGTGTTGGAAGTCCACCATCTATAGGGGAACTGACGGTTGGTGGCTGACTAAGGATCATGGGAGTTGCATCTCTTTAAAGGCTGGAGAGCCATAGGTTAACAACGAGTTACAAGTGACCGTATTATTCAGAATGTAGTCTCAGGGATGCACATGATCTTACCTTGGGACATACTTTCCAACATTACCAATGTTTTCGGGGTCACCTGTCCTACATGATGAGGGAAGAGCAGCATAGTAGCACAAGTGAAAAAACTATTGGCCCTAGTATGAAGATAAATTGTACTTTTTAACATGCCAGTTTATCATAGTTGCCAACATCAGCCTTGTTTCCATTGACACATATTTGTTCCACTTACTGCAGAAAGACCATGCAAAGTGCAGCCAGGCTGTATACAGAATGGTTATTCAGACATAATCCAATTAATTAATCAGTGTGGAGATCTCAAAGGACTAATCATGATTAATTAATTGGATTCTGTCTGTGCATATATGCATCCTACAGGTTGCTGGTCTGCACTTTGCGTGCTCATTTTGCCGCATGTGGAACAAATATATGTCCCTGTAAACATGGCTGATATTGGAAACTATGGTTTATCCTCTTACTGGCAGCCATGATGCTTCCTTGCCAGTACAGTGAGAGACCTTTTGTTTTCATATAGGGACTTTAGTTAGGAGACCGAGACTCACAGAGAGAAACTGGCCAGTCTGACAAACTGCATGGGGCGAGCTCCCGCACTTATTGTCTGCGCATGCTGACAAGCTCAGATTAACCCCTTAACGCATGAGGACATATATATGTCCTGAAAAGCATGGTCCTCAGGACCTATATATACGTCCTCAGTTTTCATGAGGAACGCAACGCTACATGTCTGCAGCTATTCCCAGAGGCTGCTTTGGATTCGAAGCAGCCTCTGAGAGTGCTTTGCCCCCCCCCCCTGCTCCCCCCTCCGGCACGCATACGATCATCGCGAATGTGATCCTATGCACGTTACACACACAGGCAGTGAAAGCTGATCACTGCCTATGTGTGTGAAGTGTTGCAATGATGCCTCGATCATGCATCATTCAACACCTTCTGTGCCCCCCTGGGCGGGTGATTGCGGGCGGGTGTTGTATTGAAGGAGCATGCTCCTCCAATACAGCGTGCCCAGAGGAGAGTGTGGAAAAAAATCTCTTCCGTCGCTTTGAAACCATTGCTTGACTGCCCCTAGAGGCAGTTAAGAATATTACAGTTAGAAATAGAAAATAAAACAAATAAATGGAAAAAGCTAACCCTAGATCTACTAAACCAGGGGTGTCCAAGTTTGTTCTGGAGTGTGCCACTTCACCGTAAATCTTTTTGTGCGTGGGCCGCATTCATGTTTCAATGAAAGTAAATGTATGTATTTATGTATACACATACATACATACATACACACATACATGTGTGGATATATAAAAAATCACAGATTCCCCAGTAAGACAGCAGCAATAAAAAAAAAACTCACATTAAATGCACACACACAGTCACATTTTCACAGCCACACTTACATACACACACACACACTCAAATACACAAATAAAGTCAAATTTACACACACTCACACATAGTCCCATTTCCACACACACATTCACACACAAAGTCCAACTTCCACACACACACACTGTGTCACACTTCCACACACACACTGCCACACTTCTACACACCCACACACACTGTGCCACACTTCTACACACCCACACACACTGTGTCACACTTCTACACACTGTGTCCCACTTCCACACACACACATTCACACACTGTGTCCCACTTCCACACACACACACTGTGTCACACTTCCACCCACACTGTGTCACACTTCCACACACACTTCTGTCACACTTCTACACACACTGTCTGTGTCACACTTCCACACACATTGTCTGTGTCACACTTCTACACACACTGTCTGCGTCACACTTCTACACACACTGTGTCACACTTCTACACACACTGTGTCACACTTCTACACACACTGTCTGTGTCACACTTCTACACACACTGTCTGTGTCACACTTCTACACACACTGTCTGTGTCACACTTCTACACACACTGTCTGTGTCACAATTACACACACACAGTGTCACACTTACCCCCACACACACTGTGTCACGCTTACCCACACATACAGACTCACACGTCCACACACACACTGAATCACACAGATAGACATTGCTTTTTTATTTTAAAAATTTAGTTTGTTCCCCCTCCCTGCTCGTTTACCTTTATCTGCAGGGAGGGGGATTGTCCCATCTGTGGGCTCCTATTCTTCATCTGAGCACTGGGATGTCACTGACACCCGGTGCTCCAACGGGGTCAGAGTACGAGGGGCGGAGCTTTCTCCAATGCGCGAGGGAGAAAGTTCAGTCCCCCTCATGCTCTGACTTTGTTAAAGCACCAGGTGTCAGTGACATCCCGGTGTGCATTTTGTTGGAACAGCTGAGAGGTTCGGCTACCGCTGCCACTCTCAAGCGGGCTGCACCTCTCTGGCCGGAGGGCCGCATTTTGCCCGTGGGCCGCATGTTGGACGTCCGTGTACTAAACCTAGGATTAGGGTCATAATTAGGGTTATAACTGAGGTTACAGGGGGGTTTGGGTGAGTACAAGGGTTAGATTAAGGAGTGGGGGTAGATTAAGGGTTAGGGTAAATTTAGGCTTGGGATAAAAAGGGCACTGTAGAAGAAAATGGTTTGAAGAAAAAAAAAAACCACTAATATTGTTTATTGCCCTATTAGTTGAAATAAAACATAGACAAAAAGGGAAACTATTTCTAAACTGAGGACAAATATTAGAAATATATAGACAGGGTCTTTTTTTTACCATTTGTAATTGTTTTAAATCAGGTCAAAGTTAGAAAAAGTGTTTTTGTATGGCATATTTTCATCATATTTTATATTTATTTTAATAGTAAATTATATCATCTGATGAAAATAATAGTATCAAATTAAAGCCCTATCCGTCCTTTAAAAAATGATATATAATTTGTGTGGGTGGACTGAACACAAAGAAAGAAATTCACAGTTCAGTAAACATATGACAAAAATAATGGAATTCTAGTCTTCATGGTAGATCAAATGCAGCAGAGCACTCGGTCACTAAGGGGTTAAACACAAGTGTATCTGTAAAGATACACATGGGGCTTACTCTGAAGCGGTGGTTAAAGCCTGAACTTCGCTAAAGGAAATTAATTCACTAATTAAAAGAAATCTTTAGTGCCACTTTAATGTATCTCATGGCTTATTTTACTTCGAAATTGCCCCACCTGATGCGCCAACAGGTTACATAATCATAAATATGAAATGTTACCACAGAGCGCTACTTCCCTGAAATTAAAGTGTGGGCAAATGTTGGTGGGTATGATCTAATGGAGATTAATCAAGGTGATATTAAGCTATAGAAATGTAATTGGCCAATAAAAAAACCCAAATTGAAGCAATTTTCTCTGATTTCTTACTACATAGTTATTATTTATGTATGATTAAGGGTCAGTAGATGTGAAACGCATAAAATGTATTGCATGTTTACTTATTCTGTAACTGTATACCTACTCTCTTTTAGAGTGTAAGCGTATACGGGCAGGGTCTCATGGAAAGGCAAAGTGTCTGTACAAGGACACCAGTGTCCATGGTAAAAGCTATATTACATTGTCCGTCACACACCCCAGTAAATGTCCACTTTGAGCAATATTGGTGCCTACCACTGCAGGGTCTTCATCACAATTCAGTTTGTCTCAGCTTCTGATGGTACCTTCTATTTGTGTTTTGTTTGCACACCTCTGTAGAATATAAGGGAGCTTTATGTAGAATTATTAATAGTGGACTCCTCATAAAAAGTCAACAAGTACAGGTTAAGTATCCCTCATCAAAAATGCTTGGGACCAGAAGTATTTTGGAAAACGGATCATTTTTACCAATAAGATATAATAAAGCCTCTCGGCACTCGGAAATATAGAGCAAATAAATCACTTTTACTGTGATGTAGCTGTGATATGAGACATCATTGCGAACCTGCCGTTGGCGTGTCAGGCCTGCACACGTTCCATTGTATTACACTTTGCAGGGAGTGGGGGAATCTGAGCATGCATGGACAGTTTAAATCACAGTTCAAGGTGGCTGGACACTGAATACACTGTTTTGCACTTGCATTGTAACAGGTGTGTGTTGAATTTCAAACTTGCAGCAAAATCCCCCAAATATTTTTTTAAACGGATCATTATGGATAACGGTTCTTTGGATAAGGGATACTCAACATGTAGTAGTTTTACTGAGAGCTCTGACCAAAGTTTTACATGCACTCAAGACGCCCTTGATTAGTGTTTGGCGATCAATATCTAAAAACATTTGCTAATAACCCCCTCGGGAACGTATTTGTCAAAAACACAGATGTTTAATAGGGACTCTTTGGTATGTTTTAAAAGCCAAAATTTAACTATGCAATTTGTTTTCAAATTTCGAATTAAAAAAAAATCTTAAAATGCACCATATATTTGAAATATTACTGGAAAACATGTTTTTACAATGATACACAGTGTAGAAATATTTCTTCTTGTCATGATAGATACCCTTTAATCCACTAAATTTTATTCCACCACTTCTCTGCTTGTGATTTATAGCAACATTTGCCTTAAAGTGTATATTATGTAGTCAGGAAATTAAGAACTTCACCCAGCAGACTCTAAAAATATAAATCACTTTACAATCAACTGTTCCGCTCCAAGGCTGGAAGCACAGGCAGCGTCTTGTTTCTTTTTACGATTCATATTACAGCTTTTTATTTAAAATAATAAAACAACGCCATAATAGATATAGACAATGCAGGGTCAGCTATATCTAATTTTGTGTTCTGAAATTAATACATTTAGTGTTTCTGCCTGTGATATAAGGTATACATTAGTCACTTGCTGGCTCACTTTCAAGGAATAGTAGTTGTATCTCATTGGAATACGATAGGCCGCAGTTGGTAGGTCTATCGTGTAAAATGAAATAACCTGGCTTTTTGGATCTGGACTGGAGATTTCTCAATGGTATAAGTGAGATAAATGTAATTGTGGGGAAAACCGAGTTCACAGCAATCTTTCATTTGCAAAATTGAATTGTTCTGGCAACAGTAAGGATTATAGGTGGTGATTGTCAGACTTGTACCTCTGCCATTCTTACCAGACTCTTGAAGCCTGGATCCTCTGTTTGTCTGTCGCAAGATAATGCGGGACAGGAGAGTTCTGCTCTCTCAGCACATCCTGAAGAATTGCCATCATCCTTGTGCTGCTTTCAGTTTTTTCCAAATTAGAAAAGTAGACGAGTGGAAGATCGCCTTACATAAACGGTTTGCACATTTTGAAAACCTGATAATTCCTTTTGAACTTTATTATGCCCCAGCCACTTTTCAGCCTTTTGGTGTTCTCCTCCAGCTCATCAGAATACTACAAATACTTTAAGAAAGTCCTGAAGTGTCTACGTGTTAATGATATATATGTAAAACAGGGATATACTAATGGACAGGCACGGCAAAGGTACAGCAGGATCAGGCACAAGGATGGTTGGACAGGCATAAGGTCAAGGCTGGCAGCAAACAAGATGTAACCATGCACCCTTGTACAGGCTCATCCAGGCTGGATCCAGGCATTTCTTGTCTATTATTTATGCTTATTTCTGCCTTGCCCTGTATTCCTGTCCTGCCCTGTATTCCTGTCCTGCCCTGTATTCCTGCCATGTTTTCATTTCTGCCTGTCTTTATGTTTCATTCCAGGTTTTCTAAGGGGGAGTGAAAGAGACAGCAGACACGGGGGAGTGAAAGAGACAACAGACACAGGGGGAGTGAGAGAGACAGCAGACACGGGAGAGTTATAGACAGCAGGCACGGGGGGGGATTGAGAGAGGCAGCAGACTTGGGGGTAGAAGAGAGAGAGACAGACAGGGATGGCGTGGAGGGAGAGTGAGACTGGCATGGAGGGAGAGCGAGACAGTCAGGGATGGCATGGGGAGGGTGACAAAGACGGGATCACATTGTATGTGACTTTGTGGCTCTATGTGCGTGTGAATTTGCATCTGTTTACGTGTGGCTGCATCTGACAGTGAATGTGTGTGTACATGTGTCTGCAAAGTGTTATGGTGTGTATAAATGCCTGAAGGCAGGGTCAGCAAGGGGTGGTAAAATATATGTTTGCACCCACATTGCACCTAAAGGACTTAACACAACACCATACAGCACCACCAGCAGTTGCCATGCATTAGTTTGCCATTAATAAGCCACAGCCAATTTGCCCAATAATATGCCAGTATTATTTTGCCCATTAATAAGCCACAGCCAATTTGCCCAATAATATATATTACCCTCCCCCTTTCCCCAGTACTCACCTCCTGGCTGCTCCGTGTACCCGGTCGTCTCTCGTCTCCTCCATTCAGTCTTCCCCCCTGCATGGAGGAGGGAAATACAATCACCGGATATGACGTTCTGTCATATTCTGCGGCAATAATTATTTTTTTTTAAAGCCGTATCCAGCGGGGCGGGGGACATTGGGCCAGCGGGGGCCCCTTTGCCCAAAAGTTAAAGTGGCCCTGCCCACATTGGCCATCTTCCCCCCAAACTTAGCCAATGCATCCCCCACACAGCCAGTAGTGTATTTTCCACAAGGCACTCGCCTAGGGCGGCACTTTTCCAGAGGGTGTTAAAGCACACTTCTGGTGCTTCAATAATTTTCGCTCCCTCCTGCACCGTTCAGCAAGCTTTAGCTACTTCCAATTATTCGGGGTGATGGGACCATGTAATGGACGTAGTGGGGGTATGTAATGAGGGTGATGGTGGCATGTGATGGGGCATGTCGTGGATGTGCAACGTGGGTGGGGGGGGGGGGGGGTGCCTGAACACCACTGCACACAACCATCTGCCTCCCATACTTAGCCAATGCATCCTCCACACAGCCTTCTGCCCCCCAGACTTAGCCAAATCATCCCTCTTCGAGATTCCCTGGTGTCTAGTGAGGGCAACCGGTGACCCCAGCGTTCCGTCCTGGCGGTAGAGCCGGGCAGCACCAGAGTATGTCAGTGTTCATCGCAAAGAAATCCACCGGCTGCCTGCAAGGAGGATCCAGGTCCCCTGCAGCCCTGCGAGGGACCTGAATCCTGGTCTTATAATAAAATGACCTGATGCTTGTGCTCAGGTTGGTAAAATATTAAACCTGCGGAGGCAAGAGCATGGCCAGTAATTTTGAATAAAAGACGGAAACCCTATGAAGGTGTGGTGGGAAGACCTTTATACATGTCCTACTAAGAAGTCTCCATCAGTCTACCCGGTATATCGAGCCGGTAACATCATAACGTCTGCGGGCATGGACACTGCATCAGCATGCCTCCATTGTCTTCATGCCTTTCGAACAGCCAATGCTGGGATTTATGCAGCGCCGGACTGGCAATAAAAACCAGCCCTGGAAATATTTTTAAACCAGCCCCATAGCATAACATTATTTTTTGTCCACAAAAAGGAAAACCACACATCTTTAATTATTTATAGATAAGACTTATATATACCCCTGCATATTGCAATTTGTACCTCCAGTATGTACACAGCAAGGTAATATGTCACACCCTGATATATAACTTATGGACAGGGCAATACAGAGGCCCCAGTATGTACCCAAGGTTATATGAATTGTCCTTTGTAGGGATATACACAAGGGCAGTGTGTGAGACATAACCTTCTGTACATACTTAGGACATATATTGCCCTGTGCAGGGGTATGTATCAGGGCAGAGTGTGGGATATAACCTTACCACAGCACCCAGATTGCACTCACAGGGTTTACCACAGCACCCAGGACATACCCCAGCACACAGATTGCACTCACAGGACTTGCCCCAGCAGCCAGGACAGCACTCACAGGATTTTCCCCAGCACCCAGAACTTACCCCAGCATGCAGATTGCACTCACAGGACTTGCCCCAGCACAGCACTCACAGAACTTTCCCCAGAACCCAGGACTTACCCCAGCGTGCAGATTGCACTTACATGACTTAACCCCAGCATGCAAATTGCACTGACAAGACTTACCCCCAGCATGCAGATTGCACTCACAGGACTTATCCCAGCACACAGATTTCATTGACAGGACTTTACCCAGCAACCAGGACTTACCCCCAGAACTGAGACTGTACTCACAGGACTTGCCTCAGCACCCAGCCCACTCCAGAGATTGCACCACAGGACTTGCCCCACAGGGGCGGATCCAGAGTATGTTGGCATTGCCCATGTCTGTCTATCTTTTCCTCTCCCCCCATGTCTGTCTCTATCTCCACTCCCTCCTCATGTGTGTAGTCTTCCCCCTATCCTTTCTATTTCTGTAGTCTCTATCATCTCAATTCTTTAGTCTCGTTCCCGTGTAGTCTATCTAAAATTTCTATCCCCCCTGTAGACTCTTTCCCCCAGTAGTCTCTTTCCCCCAGTAGTCTCTTTCCCCCAGTAGTCTGTTTCCCCCCGTAGTCTGTTTCCCCCCTTTAGTCTGTTTCCCCCTGTAGACTCTTTCCCCCAGTAGTCTGTTTCCCGCAGTAGACTCTTTCCCCCAGTAGTCTCTTTCCCCCTGTAGTCTCTTTCCCCCTGTAGTCTCTTTCCCCCAGTAGTCTCTTTCCCCCAGTAGTCTCTTTCCCCCAGTAGTCTCTTTCCCCCAGTAGTCTCTTTCCCCCCTGTAGTCTGCTTCCCCCAGTAGTCTGTTTCCCCCCAGTAGTCTCTTTACCCCAGTAGTCTGTTTCCCCCCAGTAGTCTGTTTCCCCCCAGTAGTCTGTTTCCCCCCAGTAGTCTGTTTCCCCCCAGTAGCCTGTTTCCCCCCAGTAGCCTGTTTCCCCCCTGTAGCCTGTTTCCCCCAGTAATCTCTTCTATTGCTAATGCTATCCCCCTCTTTTCCGGTGCCTCTTCTCCACACGCGTCTGATCTCCCCCTTCCCCTCCTCAACATCCGTACTGACTTTCGCTTCAACTAATTCGGCCGGCACCGGAAGTCAGCAGTCAGACGAATTTGTTAAAGCGGCGACGGCCGCCGAATTCAGGTAATTCGGCCCAGGTCACCGCTTTAACTAATTAGATGGCCGTTGACGCTTTAACGATTTTGTCTGACTGCTGACTTCTGGCGGTGGCCGAATTAGTTGAAGTGGAAGACAGCACGGATTGAGAGTGGCCGCATCTCAAAGCGGCCCCAGGGCAGACGGGCCACCAGGATTTTTCCCGGTATCCCGGTGGGCCAGTCCGGCCCTGGATGTATGCACTCTTTTGACCAGGTGTACCACAATGATTACCTTGATTATTCACTAAGAAAATCTTTTGTCAGACTTGGAAGAATTAAACTGATAACAAAGGATATGTTAGAAAGATCGTCGACTAATTACAATGTTTTTGAGAGACCACATACCTTTATACTTCAGTCACCTACAGCAAGATGGCATTCAGCAGTGAAAATGTCAGAAGCAGAATGCATTCATTTATCTTTACACTTCATAGCCCTGATGATATACTTTTATGTCATTGACATTGTACATAATTTCATGTATCCTTCTGGAAATGTGCAGCTTTGAGCACAACAGCACCTACTTGGGCTCCTTATATCTTGTTTTTATAGTTTACCAGTATATATGTTATGTTGGCTGCAAGCCCAAAATCCACTGTATAAGGTTGAAGGACAGTGCATCGTAAAAACTTCACCTCTATTTTGTATTTGGGAGTTATCTGACATTTCATATTTATGAGACCACATCAGTGTTAGTGCAAATTGACATCTGTGTGGTTCTAATAAATGCAAAGTGGCTGACAAAGACCCCAAGACGAACTTTCGTCTAAGTTCCTAGTAAAGTCAAAACTTAAATTTGTTTGTCATTTATACTTGACTAGTTTATGAGCACCCTAACTTGTGTCCTTGAACATTTAGTTTAATAAATACACCCCAAAGTTAAAAATCATAGAATTATTCCCTCAATACACCCTTAAAGTTAAAAATAATAAAATTAGTCCTTTAATACACCCCGAAGTTAAAAATAATAATATTATTCCTTTAATACACCCGAAGTTAAAAATAATAAAATTAGTCCTTTAATACACCCCAATGTTAAAATTAATAGCATTAGTAATTTTAGTGCTAGATGGGGTGTGCATCTCATTGCAGTAAAAGGCTTAACACATGCGACTTAGATTTTATCCTTTGCAGATCTATAAGGAAATGGAGTAAGACAGTGTCACTTTCCCATATAACATTATATATACACCTCTATCTAGTTGGCACCTTAGCGCCACCTGGAGCCTTCTCTTGGACTCTCTGAGGTTTGAGGCGCATTGCTTTTGCCGGCATCGTGGGTGTCTCCTTGGGTGCATCTCCGGCTGATTTCCTCCAGCTGACCGCAGCATGCATAATATAGTGTTTGATGCCTTACCTGGCCTTTAAGGGACCCTTTACTTGTATTTTTGTTTTTTCTCCTCTCATTGGTTTTGAGTGCGGATCTTCTTTGAAGGGCTATTTAACCATGCAGTGTTCCTCCAAACATTGCCTGTGATAGTGCCTTTTGCCTTTCTCTGGTGGATATTGTATTTTGTACTCTGAAAGATACTGAATTCTATTCTCCTGAGGTGAAATTGTCTCCAAAACAATTGCATTGATTATACAAAAACAAAGAAACTAGCTAGATGTTTTTATTTATTTTTTTTTAAATAAATACACCTAGTTATCCTTGAAGGATAATTTAACGCATGCTTGCTTGTAGGAAGGAAAAATCACCAGTCTTGTCAAGACATCAAAAGGTTGTCCTGAGCACTGTATTTTAGCATAAATTGCACCAACTACTGTAAGAGTCTCTCCTATTAAAATATCTATCATTGCTCCATGACATATTGCACTAAATACTGTATTTTATGTTTTTAATGTCACCACGGCTGAATAATTGTCAATGAACATTATATCTGGGAAGTATATCTTTATGTTATCTCTTAAGATGTGTGCTTGTTTTTTCTTCACTGTCAATTAAGTTAATTATTGACTCAGTGTTTAGTTATCCTTTGAAATTGGTATCAAATTGAAATACCGTATTTGCTCGATTATAAGACGACCCTGATTATAAGACGACCCCCCAAACTTTGGATATTCCTTTAGGAAAAAAACTAAAAGCCTGAATATAAGACTACCCTATAGGAAAAAAGTTAAACTTGTATATATTCACATGTAAATTGCTTTTTAAAAAAAAAAAATATATATAAAGAAATGCATTTCTTGTTTTTATTTCCTTTTATGTGCCAATGCTGCCTCTTTCCCTTGCCCCCAGCTTTGTCTCTCTCCCCCTCCCTTTGACTCCCCCCTCGCCTCTGTCTCTCCCCCCCTTGTTTCTGTCTGTCCCCCCTCCCTCCCCTTGTTGCTCTGTCTCTTCCCCCTTCCCTCCCCTTGTTGCTCTGCCCCCCCTCCCCGTTTCTCTGCCCCCTCCGTCCCCCTGTCTCTCCCCCCCTCCCTCCCCGTTTCTCTGCCCCCCTCCGTCCCCCTGTCTCTCCCCCCCCTCCCTCCCCTTGTCTCTTCCCCCCTCCCTCCCCTTGTCGCTCTGTCCCCCCCCCGCCTCCTCCTGTCTCTCTGCAGCATCGGAAACATTCGGATAGGGACAATTTTGTTATGAAAAGCATAGATTTTCAGTCACCCCTGAACATGCTCTGAATTCAGGGAAACATAAGTTATTTTACTGTATTTTTATATATTTAATGTATCATATTATTTTTTTAAATAATTTGTAATAATTTTTATTTTACACTTTGGCCATTTCAGGAGGACTTTGACTATTTCAGGGACTACCCGACTAGCTCAAAATTCTGGTATTTTTGTGCCACCGATGTCATCCGAATACATTTGGACTTCGGAGCCAAAAACCTTATTGAGTCAACTCTATAATAAAAAAGAAGAATATGCTTTGGGTTTAGAAAATCCAGGAACAATGGCGATATTATTTCTTTATTTATACATCAACTATTCACAGCACAACAGAACCATTCTGTTACATCATACCAATTTAACACATTGTAATTAAGCCACAGATGTTTAGCAGCCTTGGATCCAGCTCCAGTTTCCACTGATTGATTCTACATGGCTGGATTTGGAATAATCCAATATAGATTGCTACAATTTAGTAATTTGGATTACCACAAAGAAGCAGCCAGTTCATGTATTTAGTGTCCTTCATAGTTAACGTTTGAACATTCCAGACGGGTAAGAGCAGGATTAAACCAGTTCATCTTGTGGTATAGGCTTGGTTCAAATATTGAAGGTTCCTATCATTCCCTGAAGATACTAAGAGTACTATATGGAATTTTAGAAGGAGTCCGTAGTGGCTGTGTTGAGAGATTTGTCGACTCTGTAAAAAGCATTGCGGAGATGTTAGTTTGTAGTGTTGAATAAATATCAAATCTCTGAACTGTTTAACTTTAAGAAGAGCAGCCTGCTTTCAGATCCATGTCTGAAAGCAGTGTTCTTGGTTCTCTGAGACACAAAGAGGGAAAGGATTCTGCACATGCTCAGACCAGTTAACCATCCATGGAACCAATGCTCAGATAATTAGCATAATGAGTGCCAATGTGCCTGCCAAGGTCATGTCAGCAACATACTGGTTTTAAAAAGTTGTGTTGAATGTTTATGATATTAGTAAGTATGTGGTGTGAATAACAAGCAAGTTAAAATAGAACACGACTGATGTGTCCATGTTATACCAATCTAAACAAATAAAATATAGGGGAATCATATAGTTGTAGGATGTATTGAGCCTAAACGTGAGCCTAAATAGCAGGGCAGAACATATGTCATCTGCCTAAGTGTAACCATTAAATGTCATAATCATTTATTTAAGAATGGGGAAAATAGATATTACAATTATTGCTGTTGAGGAAATGAGAGCAGGGTTCAATATCATGAGATCCTCCCGCTGTTTTTGTGGACTTAATTCTGATCAGGCAACTGAAGGATGGTTGAGAATAATGGAGGGTTGCATCAAAGCAACGACTGGCGGTACTGAACTCACTCAGCTCTATATAAGACTAGTGTAACTGCTATTATTTCATTTTAGATTTTTAAATAAGGTAATGTGAAAATGGTATTTGCTGCTGCTAGGGGTATCTAAAGCTTTGAAAGCTGTACTTGAACCTAGAGAAAGGGATTCGAGAAGTAACAAGTGTTGTCAAGTGTGTCACCTTTTTCTCCGTTTGTGCCTGGTGACCGATGTACTAATGGTGGTGATGACGAAGATTACTAGGAGAACACCCAATACAGCTGCCAGACCAATTGTTGCATAGAAAACCGAATCTGGAAAACGACTGGTGGAGGAGTCTAAGCAGAGGAAACCAACATATTAATACATATTAGTACATGTGTTATGTATATGAGTGTAGGGCAGTGTGTCTGTGTGTCACGTTCACTGTATACAACTATGAGGGTTAATCTTTAACACTCCAGCGGTTGTACAAAATATCTCCCATGATACTCAGCCAGCCTGAAAGCTTAATGGTGGCTAACCTTTGGCTGTCCCTCTGTTATGATAATCAGCCACCCTGATGGCTAGTTGGTGGCTAATATCTGGCACTCCCATCTTGGCAGCTGTTGCCTACAACAGCTCTAGTGCCATAGAGTGGACATCAGTTTGCCATCTGAATGCCTGAGCTCAATAGGTGCCTGTAACCATCACTTATAATAAATCCTTATTATTGTTCAGACATATCATGATGAAATTTGCACCATTGGAAAGTCTAGTTTTGGCATCTCAAGAATCCCCCCCGCCCCCCAGTAAACTCTGGATACACTTTACACAGGTTTCAGTTATTCTTGGTTTATATGTAAGCTATCACACTAGAGGGAAGGGTGTTATTGCATGTGATTTTGTGTAAATCTAAACATAACTCAAATGCGCTTTCATCTGTTTTACCGGTCAGCTCAATAATCTTGATTTATTTAACCTTTATTTAGGATGGTCCCATGTTAATGGATTGCAAGATCAGAAACAACATGGGTTTACTATTGATTTTTTTGATTGGTTGACTTATAGATCAAGGTGGTGTACTAGACACTGGTTATGTAGATTTCAGTAACTTTTGACACTGTCCCATATAGAATATCAATAAACTGGAAACTGTGAGTTTGGAAAGAGCACTGTTGAGACCTCACTTGGAGTATTATACGCAGTACTGGAGACAGTATCTTCTGAAGGATATCAATATTTTGGCAAGAGTTCAGAGAAGGGCTACTAAACTGGTTCATGGATTGCAGGGTAAAACTTAATAGGAAAGGTTTAAAGGATCTTAACATGGATAGCTTGGAAGAAAGAGAAGACGGGATAAGATTAAAACATTTAAATGCATCCTCAGTAAAGTAGAGTATATTTAAAATAAGAAAAACTATTCACAACAAGAGGGGCACAGGTTTAAAAGTGATATCAAAAGTATGACTTTACAGAGAGAGTAATGGATACATGGAATAGCCTTCCAGCCGAAGTGGTAGAGGTTAATAAAGTGAATGAGTTTAAGTTTGTATGATACATGATAGGGCCAGGAACTAATGAAAGTAGTCAGATTCTTTTTTAGGCAGTAATTAGGTAGACTAGTTGGACCAAATGGTTCTTCACATTCTATGTTTCTGTATTACTATGTTTGCAGTTATTTCACCATACCTTGGACATCATCATCATCATCATTGTTGGTTGTCAGCAACATGTTCCGTGTCACATCTAAAGATCCATCATGAGGCTCAGGGTCAATCCCCAGCAGCTCACACATCAACGCATACACATGAACACTCTCAAATGGTCCCACTACCAGACCTTCTTTAAAAGAGGGGCCCACAGCACGGAAAATGGTCTGCATCTCCATGTCTTCATTATCAAAGCCGTGTTCACCATTATTAAATTGGAATTTAGCAAGCTTGAAGAGAACAGGTGACATCAAAACATGAGAATTCATATCACAAACTTATTTTATAGTGTGTATGTGGTGGGTCTTTGGTAAATGTAGAACACACTTTTGAATGATAGATTTGAATGTTACATGTTGAACTTCCATTGAGATCAATTTAAAAGAAAACTGTAGCAAACATGAAGTTCTGTTTAACTGATAGATGGCATCACGTGTAGGCATTTTATATAGAAATGCATTAATGAAAGAATAGAAATAAAGTACCTTACTGAGCCATCTTTACTCCGTATAGCTCTACCAGAAAGCGGACTTTTTTTTTGAATCTTTGGTCAGATGGGTCAGATATTTGTTCATCTGAACCAAGGTGAGTGAAGATCTGACCCAAGATTCTAAACAACATGTCTGGCACCTGTGATCACTATATGGAATAAAGAAGACTTAATAAAGCACTTAATTTGTATTCTTTCATTAAATAATTTCTTTATAAATCATCTACACTTGATAGAATCTTTTAATTAAACATAAGGTGATTTTTTTTTTGCTACAGATGTCCTTTAAGGTAAAGTTGGAGATGCTCTGCTAATAGTGAATTGGTTGATTGCCTCATAGGCAACAAACATTTCCAGAATGTTTAAAATTTTAGCCAAATTAAACTTGAAGGTTTGGGAACATGCTGCCAAAACAAGTTCACATTTTTTTTATACATCCTTTGTTGATTTTTCTATGAAATGGGGTGGACTAGAAGGTCTCATATATGAAAAGCTACATTGCAGGGCTGTTTCTGGGTTGTCCTACTGTTAAAGAGACAACAGTGCATATGTAAATAAATAAGTTAGTAAATATCATTTCCTATTCCCTTTACTCTTCATAATATGTCACCTGGTTAGAAATCTATTGTGCATTATAAGGCTTCTTAAATCTTTTGTTTTAAAAAAATACCAAAGCATGAAGTAAATAATAGATCTTCCTAATTTCCCTTGCTAAACATGCTAGATCTCTCAAGTAATGTTTTCTTTAATAACAGTACCAGTTTTGAGCAAAATAAACTCCTTGAGAGCAACCATGATCACTCCCTTTTCTTGTAGAACATTTCCCCAAAGGCCATAAGGGTGTTTTTTGTTCCAGTGACATTAGTTAGCATTGGCTAGCATAGTCTCAATACTCTGTTGTGATGTAGCAGAATTTCTTAATTTTTGTCATTTAGGACTAGATGGATATTTATTTTATTTCCTGTACCATAAATAGTATCTTGATTTTCTTGTTTAGTACTAATCAGATGGAAGTCCGTTATGGCCATGTGCATTGTGTGAAGCCAAAACCATACATACCCCATGGATGACATATCCTGGATCTCCATAGAGCACTAAAGGGGTGATTCTTTCGTTTTTTGAATAATGCAATCTGGCTGGAACTTCCTCCTTTTTATAGACATGGAGTTTTGGGTGGCCATTCTTTAAGGTCTGATACACCTGCTCTAGTTTTCCTTCCTTGGGCACCAAAAGACCAGTGGGTCCATAATCCAATAACTGGAACTGAATATCGGAGAAGGAGAATCCTGGAATGTCTCTGAGAAGAATCTCTTCCGGACCTTTCACCACTTTACTCATTCCATGGTCTGCGATGATAATTATATTTAGTTCGTCTTCCAAGTTATGATGAACTACCCGGCTCCGGATGTGTCCAACCATGCGATCCACTTGACTGACCATGTCCTTGCGTTCTTGGGAATCTGGCCCAAACTTATGACCGGTGCTATCTGGTTCTCCAAAATACAAAGCCACAAAATCAAGGTCTTGCTCAGTGAACCATTCCATCACTGTCTCCACATTTTCTTTCCACTCTGTCTCATTGTCATACTTGTGAGTTCGTTCTTCCACTTTTTTCACTTTCACAATTTCTTCACCATATGTAGCATTTCCCCCAGGGAAAAACAGAGAGCCTACTTTTAATCCCTGTTTAAAAAAAAATAATTCAAACATTAAGTTGTAAATTTGTGATAGAGATTGTAAAATTACAGTGGTGACAAGCGCCAATATTTACTTGATATTACACTATGAGCTTGAATGATGCTGAATGATGACACTGTGTGACCAAACCGTGTTTAAAAAAAGCAGCTGATGGTTGACATCTGCTGCCACAATTTATTTTGTCCTTCAGGACTGGGGTTGAAAAAAATATCTATGATGATATAAATCAATAATAAATTGGAATAAATTTAGGTTACAAAGCTTTCAACCCTACTGCTCGTAATTCCAAGTTTGAAACACGACCCATGGTCCAGTATTTGTGTAGCCTAATGGTAAAATATTGGTTAGTATTAACTTTAATCATATATGTTGTAAAGGTGTATTTCAAAACATCTGAAATGCCAATCTTTTGCTAATGTGGTTGTAAGGGTGTAAACCTTGCGTGGTGACATGTTAGAAGGTCTGCTTTATCAACAGAAAAATGAAGAGCAACACAAAGGATTGATTTAATTTGTTGCCAAGAAACTGGAATGCCTGCCTGCCTTTGTCAGGAGTCTACTTTCCATCTCTTTACATGCATAAAACAGAAAGTTTTGTAATACCTGTCTCTGGGCTGTGATCCAGATTGGAAGACTCCCATTGTCCCACCACATGGAAATACTCTGTGTAGGGTGATAGGGTTGTTTCTCACCAGTGGTGGTATTGAAGTACATATTATGGATAACACCATGGTTCTCAATGTATCTTCCTGTAATAAACAAGTGAGATAAAAAGTGAAAGATTGAGAGCCAGCCTAGAACACCATTAATTTGTGTGTAATTGTCAGGGTCATGTAGGGAGCGTAGGCCAGGGAGGATGATATAACATATGGTGTACCATGAATGCACAGGAAAGTCCTAAAATACCAGAAGCACCACAACAAGGGGATCAGCAAAAGAATAGTCAAAAAGCAGTCCAGGGGTCAATGCAGGCAGGAGGCTGAAGGAGCTCGGGGAAGTGGGGAACTCCTGAACAAGGTAGGAGAGGGTCCCTGGATCTGATCTGGATCTTTGCAAAATATTTCGTTCTTGCCTTTAAATTGTATGTTCACAACAATCAGGTATAACATGTAATTTAGTAGAATAAATGGTGGAATTGTTTTTTTTTTTTATACCCATCTTTGAATACAGTAAGGTTAGTTTTAAAAACAGCTGACAGATATAGTCTCTTGAGTCCCATGTGCCCCACCAGTCCCACTGTTTTTTCAATTTGGTTGCTTAGTTCAGTTTTGGGCTGTTTTGTTTTTTTTACATATTCCACATATCCTTCAAATATTGAGGTTCCAATGGAAGTTCTCCTAGCATTAGTCTGTTAGAAGGTGCCGTGGTGCTATAGGTCTATATTGTCTTACACACTTTATTTGTGAGATGTGAGGATAGGCCTACATACTGCCCACTTGCTAAAAGTTTAAACTGGATATTTCTATCATTGTCCATACATAGAATCCAAACTCATGGGATAATGTATAAACAAAATCAACAGGTCTTTATTTGCTTATGACCTGCCCATTCTGGAATACATTGGTAACAGGTTCAAAATAGCCATTTTATAATCCTTGTTATAAAGGAAGTATCCCCCCACTACAGCAAGGATCTCTCATCATTTCACCCAGGGGGTTTCCAAGCAACTGGAACCGCCCCCCTTAAATTTGTCTCTTTTGTGTCTTACTACATCATATTACATTTTTATGCAGCTGTCGTCCTGCACAGCAGCCTATTATTTTTGCAGTGTGAATAAGAAGTAGGGAGAAGTAAAACTACACAGGCCATAATTGGATGCAAAACATTTTTTACTTCGAAGTCCCTTCACTGGTTTGTAGGTTACCAGAACATAGCACCTTATGAAAAACACAGTTTTCAAAAGTCTTTAATAAAGTTGACAATATTTATATTCCAACCTAAGCATAAGTGGGTCAGTCAAATAAGCCAATAATCGATCCCTTTGTGTTCGGCAAAGGACTTGTAAAGCACAAACTGTCTCTGGAGTTTAAAACTAGTATACCATTCCAGGTTAAAGGATGTCAAACCATACAATAACTTATACTAAACAAATACAGCAGGTTGTATTATAGTATAAAGATGGACATGGAAGGGTTCTTCATCAAACATCTCCTCATCCATTATTCAGTAGCCTCTTCTCCGCAGCCCAAGACACTTCTCTCATTTTCTATCTATTGGAATCAAATTTATACTATGACATTTTAAATAACCCTGTATCCCATGTATTTCAATCCTTGAAAACTTCCAATGTTCTTACCTCTTCCAACATATCACCTCATTCCTGGTATACGATTTTAACTGATCTGTGACCACAATTGTTTTTTTTATCTATTTAACATTCTCTGACTTTTTTCTTTACCCTTTAATATCCAACACCATACAGTTTCCATTCCCTGGAGTTTACATCTTATTACATCAACGATCACGAAAACTGCTTTATTGGTGATGGTCTATTGCCTCAATGTTGAGGCAATAGCCAGCACCAAAATGTATTTTCTGGGGCATCCACGATCGCGATCGTTAGAGCCATATTGACGCAGCAGCATGCTCCGTCAATATGGCTATGCCCTCTGGTGGTCTGAGTAAAAGTGAAAGTAAATTCCCTTCCCTCCCGCTCTGAATATGCTGCTTGACTGCCCCTAGAGGTAGCCAAGCAGCATAGCAATGTAAAAAAAGAAAAAAATATATTTAATTAGCTTAAAACTGCTTATACAGTTAGATAAGCCTATAGGGTTAAAATAAAAATAATTTTTAGCATAAGGGATAGGGTTAAAATTACATTAAAATTAAAATATATAAAAGGATAGCATAAGGGTTAGAGCTGGGGTTAAATTTAGTGTTAGGGTTAAATTTGGGGTTCAGGTTGGGGTCAAAAGGGAAATATAGGAAAAAAACAAAAAACACTATTTTTGGTTTCTGCCCCATAACTCACAAAAAAATACCCAAAAATATGGAAACATGCATATTTCTGCACTCGGGACAACATTTAGAAACTATTTAGATGGGGTCTTTTTTCATGATTGTATTTTTGTAAATTATATTTTAGGTCAAAGTTAGAAAAAGTTTTTTTTTTTTAAGTTTTCATCATATTTTTTTATTTTTTTTGTAGTAAATTATAAGATATGATAAACATAATGGTATCTAATGAAGGCCCTTCTTATGACGATAAAAACAACATATAATTTGTGTGGGTACAGTATGTGAGAAAGAAGAAATTGCAGCTAAACATAAACACCCCAGAAATGTCAAAACAGCCATTGTCACCAAGGGAAAGTCAAGGTGAAAATGTCTTGTCACTAAGGGGTTAAACACACAGACCTTATGCTGCCCGCTTCAAGTAAGAATGGGAGGGGGCGAGAAGAGAGGAGGGGGAGGGAACAGAGATGGGGGGAGGAGGGGGAGGGAACAGAGATGGGGAAAGAACAGAGGAGGGGGGAAGAGGTGGAGAGAGAACAGAGATGGGGAGGAGGTGGAGAGAGAACAGATATGGGGAGGAGGGGGAGGGAAAACGGGTATGGGGGGAGGAGGGAGAGATAACAGGTATGGGGAGAGGGAAATAGATATGAGGAGGGGAAGGAGAGGGAAAGAGACATGGGGTGAAGGAGAGGGAAACAGATATGGGGTTAAGAAGAGGGAAAGAAATATGGGGAGGGGAAGGAGAGATAAGATATATGGGGAGAGTGAAAGAAGTATGGGCAGGGGAAGGAGAGATAAGTGATATGAGGGGGAGGAGAAATAACAAACACAGGTATAAAACATATGGGAAGGGAGAAAGAGATAATAACAGATTTGGGGAGGAGGACAGACAACAGATATGGGGCGAGTATGAGAGACAGACAGACATGGGGGGTGGGGAGAGGAGAGACATACATGGGAAGGGAGAGACACATAAAATGGGGTGGTTGGAGAGAGACAGACATGGCAAAGAAAAGGAAAGATACAAACATGGGAAGGTAGAGAGACATACATGCAGGGAGAGGAAAGAGACTAGCATGAAGAGGGAGTGCAGACAGACAGACATGATAGTAGAGAGGAGGGGAGGGGGGCACCATTGGGGTGGCCTGCACAGGGCATCGGAATACTTAAGGCCGTCTGTCTCCTCTCCCTCCTCATACCTGTCTCAGAAACTGTGGGGCCCCTCACAGACCAAATGGTTTGGGCTCCCTTCTCCACCACTCAATTTCTCCTTTCATTATTGCCTCCACATACCTTGCCATAACACCTCCTTACATGACTTACCCCAGCACCCAAGGTCATGCTTCATCAACCATATTACACACCCAGGACTTGCCCCATCACCCACATTTGACACCCAGGACATGCCCCATCACACAAATTGCACACCGAGGACTTACACAGCACCTGTCCCATCACCACACTGCACTCCCAGGACTTACCGCAGCACCCAAGCACATGCCCCATCACCACATTATACACCAGGACTTACCCTAGCACCACAGTACATGCCCAAGCACCCATACTGCACAACCAGGACTTACCCCATCACTCCAGGACATTCCCCATCACCAACATTGCACACCAAATACTTACCCCAGCACATGCCCCAGCACCAACAATTTACCTCAGCACAGCAGGACATGCCCCATCACCCACACTTCACACCCTTGACATACTACAGCAATCTAGGACATGCCCCATTACCGAACTGCCCTACCAGGACATGCTCCATAACCCTCAGTGATCACCCATGACATGCTCCATCACCCACATTGCTCATCGGGACTTACGCAGCACCCTGATCTCCCAATCCAGTATCTTTGCCAACAAGCTTTTTCAAATTTAGTTTAAGGTGGCCCGCCGATACCGTGCCAGGTATATCAACTGTCACTCCCTGACAATGACCCTGACGAATACGGCGCATGCACAGATGTTTTGTTTACTAGCGCTTACCGCCAGGTGTCCTGCCTTGCCATGGGGATATATTTGGAGGTATGCATATAGTCAAGAATCATCCTACTTTCTAAAAAATAAACTATGATAAACTGAACTGCTAAAATAACGCCTTAATGGCTGAGTTGGAAAGATACCCAAGTTGGAGAACCTTTCCAGTTATTTGCCAAATCTGCAGTTCACTTGTCAGTTCCCCGTAATTCATTTCTTAGCAATTTGCAATTAAACCTTTTTTTAAAACTATTAAAATGATTTATCAAATACTTGGTTGAGACAAGAAAACTAAATGAAAATGTTCTCTTATAGTTCAAACAATATACTATGTAGCATTTGTCAATGTCTTTTAACCCTTTTTTTGGTACCAGAGGGATAAGCAATTACATTATATTAACACTTATTCGTATAGGGCTAACAATTTATGCAGCACTTGGTAGAGATAGGGTCGCCATCAAGAATTTCAGGCCCCCTTACTGGACATATTTTCTGGGCCCCCTACCCCCACCGACAATATGTCCCACTCGCCCCACCTACCCTCACAAGCATGTTGTTATCCAGGTCTACTGTAATATGGAGGGTATTTGGGAGCAGTTGGTCAATATGCCAGTAATATTTTGCCACTCAATATGCCAGTAATATTTGCCACTCAATATGCCAGTAATATTTTGTCACTCAATAAGTCAGTATTTTGCCACTCAGTATGCCAGTATTTAGCCATTCAATATGGCAGTATTTTGCCCCTCAATATGCCATTCCTTTGCCATTTACTATGCCAGTATTTTTCCCCTCAATATACCATTCTTTTGCCATTTAAGATTCCAGTATTTTGCCCCTCAATATGCCATTTAATATGCCAGTATTTTGCCCCTCAATATGCAATTCTTTTGCCATTTCAAATGCCAGTATTTTGCCCCTCAATATGCCATTCTTTTGCCATTTAATAGGCCAGTATTTTGTCACTCAGTATGCCAGTATTTTGTCACTCAATATACTAGCGTTAAGCTCGTTATTTGCACCCCCCTGCCCCCTTCCCCAGTACTTACCTCCTGGCCTCTCTGTCTCCCGGTCGTCTCCTCCGTGCAGTCGTCTGCACCTGCACGGAGGAGGGGAACTCTGGTCGGGTTTTAAAAAAAAAAAAACTTAATTGAAGCCACACGGCTGGAGGGGAGCGCAGAACACTTCCCTCACAGCCGCGGCCTGGCTAAACAGAGGGATTTGTTTTTTCTGGCGTGACCTGGGCATGCCAGTATCGCCCGTCATCCCCTGATGGCAGGCCTGGGTAGAGAGCGTAGAAGGGAATTACAGACTACATAGATAAACATAGACAGTCTGGTACATGAAGTAGATAGCCCTGACCGCAAGCTTACAGTCACCTTAGAGGATCTGATACTATCTTTTGTACTCATTATTGAACATCCTTTAAATAAGATCAATCTCAATATATCATTTTAATAAAAACAGGGTCAAATATTTATATATATGAAGTGGCAAGAGTTAGTATTTTTATATTTATATATATATATATATATATATATATATATATATATATATATATAAAAAGATATTATTTGCAGGTCCATGACATTTGGCTACATTTTGGCTAGGGGTTATGTTAACATATAATGAAACAATTATGCATCAATTATCAAACAGTTTGTATCAATAAGCAATATTTTAGCTGCTATCCTTAAGTGATTGAGTACTGAATTTAGAGAACTTCTGCTAACAGGTTGATAGTGATAAATACACTTGATTTGTTTATCGCAGTTACCTCATTCGAGCACTACTTTGAATTATCCTTTTGTCTTTTGATTAGATTATCCACTGCCTATTACTCACCAGTGAGCAGTGTGAAGTGGCAGGGGCTGGTAATCGTAATAAAAGCTGGGGTCATGTATTCAGCTTTTACTCCATCTTTGGCCATGTTGTCCAGGTTAGGTGTATCTACATCCTTGTCGTAATCCCAGCGGAATCCATCAAAGGAAATGAGCAGAAGCTTGTGGGGAGCTCTGCTGCGCCCGCTCAGTGGAACCGGGAAGCCCAGAGCAAGGAGGGCAAAAAGGATTACACACAGAGCTAATATCTTCATGGCAGCTGGAAAAGAGTGAAGAATCAGAAGAGGGAATTCAGGTTCATAAAGTCAGAATGTCCGGGAACAAAGTTTACAGTGATATCTTATCCAGGGGATCTTTATAGCAAGCTAGAAATCAATAATAAAATATAATAATGATCTGGCATTAACTGCCCCTTTGCCACAATGTTGTTAGGGAAATATAGAGTGTTTGATGCCTCTGATATTATTTGGTAAAATGTTAATCTGTAGAGCCTAGGAACTGATATTAGAGCCATCCCATATAATGTATTAGTACATTTCACCTGTTGTGTATGGATGGATCAGGGGAGTGTAGAAGCATTAAAGTACTTCATCTATTAATGAGCCGCAAATGAGGTCATAAAATGAGGACAGCACATACACATTTAGAAATGCATTTGCAAATCTGATAACATTTTTTTTTTAACTCAGTTTGTCAACATAGACTTTAATTGGCAATAATTCACCAGGAAGGGTATGTTCAGATATTCTCTGGTTTTCAAGTATGCCCTGGAGTATGTTTCTTTTGTTCAATTAATGGTACTCATTTTATCTACCTCAGAAGTAAAAAGGGCTGAATTGACCCTACTTTGAACTGAACCTGCAACCCAAGAGGTTGAACAGATTCCTCTGGTGGATGGTGGATGAGCTATCTCCTTAGCTTTAAAAGGTAAACGTAGAAAACAC
Organism: Pelodytes ibericus; assembly: GCA_036172795.1. Lineage (NCBI taxonomy): Eukaryota > Metazoa > Chordata > Amphibia > Anura > Pelodytidae > Pelodytes > Pelodytes ibericus. The sequence continues at coordinate 109,635,433 of CM069862.1, read as the reverse complement.
CTTTAATATCAACAATATCCAAAGGAAAATACCCAACGGTATTTTCAGGATAGAAGAGGTTACCTGCCTCTGATGTTTTATATCTGCTATGATATGATATCAGTTCAAAAGTCCTTATCTAGACTGTCCTTGACCAATTAGAACAGCCTGTTATTCATCTTCTTTCTTGGACATGGTTTAATGTTTTATCAGGAATGCGTCAGTTAGCGTGAGATGGGTTTAACACATGGGCAGTCTACCCCAAACAATTAGAAATATCAATAACGCAATAAAAACTACTTCAGGATGGATATTCCCCCCATTGTGGGCTTTACCTTGACACATGCGAAAACATATGATAAAGCATCACGTTAAGTGTTATTCTGTACCCTACTTTTTGCTGTCTATATCACCTATTATGCCTAATCATCAATTAAACGTTTGTACCTGAATCCCATTACCCAAGTGCCGGCTTTTCTTCTTCTCTATGCCAAGTATTTCTGCCATATCTACCATTTGTCAGGTAGCAAAGTCTGTGCACCTGGGGGATCGTTATACCTGCATCCTCTGCATTACTATACAGCCCAGAGGTGGAGCCCAGAGGTAGAGCCCTATTTAATTTTTTGTGTGTGGATGTCCTATAGGTGCAATCTGGGTGCTGGGGAAGGTCTTGGTGCAATCGGTGTGCTGTGGCAAGTCTTGTGGGTGCAAGCTGTATACTGGGCAAATCCTGTGGGTGCAATCCAGGTACTCTGGCAAGACCTGTGTGTACAAGCTGGGTGCTCAGACAAAACCAGTGAGTGCAGCTAGGTGCGCTGGCAAGTCCTGTAAGTGAAAACTATGTGCTATTGCTAGTCCTGTGGGTGCTGCAATATGGGCATGTGGTAAGTTATGTGGGTGCAATCAGGTGCGGTGGGTGAAATGGCAAGGTATGGGGGGGAAATAATGAATGGAGAGCAGGAAAAATAAAGCGGGAGACTGGTGGGAGGAAAGAGTGCGCCATGAGGGTGGCTCACACAGAACGACTCAACACATAAAACAGGCCCTGTTTGTGAACATAGTGAATGTTGATATACATATGTGCTCAGGAGGTCACTCGTTTAAGAGAAGGCCTCATATATGGACATGTAAGCCACCTGTTGTTGAACAGTATTGTTTACCACATCACCCAGTGTTCCATGATTTTTCCTCTTTTCTGCATTGCGTTCTGCTTCCATTCTGCTTCCATAGTGCCCTTTGATTCCTTGTTTACAACTGCATGACCTTGTGGTAACTGCAGACAAGGCTTGCACTGCCTTCTTCACCTCAGTAGTGCCCCCAGCAGCTAACAGTATGATTTCACTCATTATGGAAAATGCGCCAAGTTGTCATACATACTTATAGAAACATAGAAACATAGAAACATAGAATGTGTCGGCAGATAAGAACCATTCGGTCCATCTAGTCTGCCCAATTTTTTTTTTTTTTGAGTACTTTTATTAGTCCCCCGTTCCCGGTCTTATAGCTAGGATAGCATTGTGCCTATCCCACGCATTTAAATATACTTTCTTCCTTTACTGTGTTGATTCCCTTTATGTATTTAAATGTTTCTATCATATCCCCCCTGTTACGTCTTTCCTCCAAGCTATACATGTTAAGATGCTTTAACCTTTCCTGGTAAGTTTTATCCTTCAACCCATGAACCAGTTTAGTAGCCCTTCTCTGAACTCTCTCCAAAGTATCAATATCCTTCTGGAGATACGGTCTCCAGTACTGCGTACAATACTCCAAGTGAGGTCTCACCAGTGCTCTGTACTATGGCATGAGCACTTCCCTCTTCCTACTGTTAATACCTCTCCCTATGCAACCAAGCATTCTGCTAGCATTTCCTGCTGCTCTATTGCATTGCCTACCTACCTTCAAGTCCTCTGAAATTATTACTCCTAAATCCCTTTCCTCAGATGTTGAGGTTAGGACTGTACCAAATAGTCTATATTCTGCTTTTGGGTTTTTACGCCCAAGGTGCATAATCTTGCACTTGTCCACATTAAATGTCAGTTGCCACTGCTCTGACCATTTTTCTAGTTTAGCTAAATCATTTGCCATTTGGCTTATCCCTCCATGAATATCAACCCTGCTGCAAATCTTTGTATCATCAGCAAAAAGACATACTTTGCCAACAAGACCTTCTGCAATATCGCTAATAAAAATATTAAAGAGAATGGGTCCAAGAACAGATCCCTGAGGTACCCCACTAGTAACACGACCTTGCATCGAATATACCCCATTGACTACAACCCTCTGTTGCCTGTCACTCAGCCATTGTCTAATCCATTCAACAATATTGAAATCCAAACTCTAAGATACTTACCAACAATTCAAGTGATCAAAGAGGAAGTATATTTTAGCAAAGTAATTAGAGGGCATTTTCAATAATTTTAAGGTGGTTTTATAATAAAGTATTTTATAAATCAAATATACAACCTAATTTATAGAACGCTTACAAATTAAAATGTATAAACCTATATTTTTGCTGTGAAGTTTTGTGATCAACACCATTCTGAACTCCTACCAATAGGATAGGAAAGCTAGACAGGTTCAAAAGAAGGACTGTCCCTCTAAAACCGGGACACATGGGCGACATGGTGATGTCATGGAGTAGAACGAACTACACAAGGAGTGGGAGGAGCTACACTGCTCTCCTGCCACCTGAACTTTTGTATACTGTCAAACTCCAGCCTATTGGGAATTTACAACAGTTGTTTCAATTTTCAGTTGCTAACTACCAATATTGTCAAATTCAGCAATCATAGCTATTCATCTTGGCATGAAAGTACTAGTGGTCATGAAAGTTAAATATCCACATTTACAGCGAATCATATAGGCATTTAGGTAAATCCATACATATCTTACTACAGTAATACAATTTGCGATACTTCAATGGCTATAACATTGGGGAATGTGTAAATCAATTGGTTTTCAGAATGCAAGTTGTATGGATAATAACAGAGAACAATCATTTGTTTTCATTGAATTCCTTATTTAAAAGATGTTAAATCGATTATGAAACCAAAAAGAGTTTCAACTCCTAAAATATGTGTTTACCATTTATTAGAATTCCCCAATAAATGATAAGTAGGTGCTAACCCTCTAGTGCACTTGGGTAAGACATTGGTATATGAAGGCCAGAATCGACCTTCTAATTTGTAGTAATATTTAATAGCCCCCTGGCTAGTCTAAATTAGTTAAAAAGCTGCCCAGGTAATGGCTTCAGAATATCTAAACCATCCATCTCCTTTAGCTCACGCTGTAGAGCATGCAAGCCATAATATTCCTTATAACCACCTTGATTTGCTATTAAATCTGATAATGAACTAACATTTCTTGTAAAACCAAATTTAGACCTTCAAGCAGTTCGTTTGAGGCTCCATATAATTCTAACCTTTCAGGAAGGGACGTACAGTAAAAGTTTCTGTGCCCTGAATGCATTATCATGAAAAAAAATGTCATTAGCATAGTCTAAAGGGTCTCTGACACCGAAAGCAGCTGAAACACAGCTAAAATGCACCTAAATGAGGTGGTAGCCTCAAAAACCCCAATATATCCTATGTGAGGTTTCGCACATTGAAAAAATGGCCCAGAAATACCAAAACTATACAGAACCATAGAAACTAGGAAATAGGCCCAGGTTAAAGAAATTGATACAAATTAATGTAACACTTAACAACCACTGTCGAGGAGTGTGTGTATGAAAATAGAGCACTTGACAAGACCACCATTTTAGAGCAAAAACATTAAAAACAAAAAGGTCAAAATTAATTCAATGAATAAAACAGAAATTAATGTAAACATATCTCTTTTTTTTACAACAAAGTAAAGCTACATATTAGAAACAGCCGGGGATAACCCGAAATATAAATCTTAAACAAAGAGCAGCAACACTAAAAACAATTTTATTTAGTTATTAGTTAAAAACGAAGGTGGATGCCCACCAAAGATATAGAGAGTAGAATTATGCCAGAAGTGACAAAAATATGCACACCTATATAAATAAATATACGTAGGCACGGGTGTATTACACCCTAATGAAAGGTCCACACATAAACACAAAGACAATACTTATTAGAATAAAAATAATAATGATAGATAATAATAATGAGGAAAAGTAAGGTATATTAGAATCATATATCATACCACTCTCAAAGGAAAAAATAATAATTGATAATAAAGAAATAAATAGAAAAATCAAAATCAAAAAGAAGGATAATAGTACAAAATAATAATAATAATAAATGCCCTTTGTTAGACACCTGTTAATCCAAGGTATGTAGCTTATTAGGTACAAAGTATCCCACACAGCTCCATGTAATACAACAGAGAATAACAATAATAAGGAGCTGAGGGGTATCCCTAGTCTCAATGTCTTGTAATTCCTAGTCTAATAGTCAGATAGCGAGATAAGAAGAATAGAGGGACTGGGATAGGCTGATAACTGGAGCCACACAACAGCAGGTAGAGGATATAGAGATATAATTAGGGCAAGATCTAAACTAATAAAAAGAGAAACAAAGAAAAAAGAAAAAGAAACGCCCGACGTGCGTTTCGCCGAGACGGCTTCGTCAGGGGCATGATATATGATTCTAATATACCTTACTTTTCCTCATTATTATTATCTATCATTATTATTTTTATTCTAATAAGTATTGTCTTTGTGTTTATGTGTGGACCTTTCATTAGGGTGTAATACACCCGTGCCTACGTATATTTATTTATATAGGTGTGCATATTTTTGTCACTTCTGGCATAATTCTACTCTCTATATCTTTGGTGGGCATCCACATTCGTTTTTAACTAATAACTAAATAAAATTGTTTTTAGTATCTCTTTTTTTTGTTTGATTTTTTTTAGGTAGATCCCCACCTCACACAGTTATACACTTGATGTAACCCTTTTGTTTCCACAGTTTGGAAATATTGCATTGTACTATACGTATCATAACCGTTGCTGAATGATGATGAATAACCAATGCTGTGATGCCTGCTTATTGTTCCTCATTAACAGCTGTTATGTCATTGCAGTCGCAATGGAGATGAACAATGTGTAGGGCACATCCCTGGCAGCAAACAAAACAAAAAAGGGAGCACTTCATATTGTGCTTTTGTTAATCTATATGTGTTTAAAGATACATTTTATTATTATATATATTTCATAAACTAGATACTCTAAACCCCTTGTACTCTGCTAAGAAAATTCACTCAGCTTTGACTACATCTGTAAATAACCAACTAACATATCTGACTCTTTGACATCTGTTTAAAATACTTCTCGGAATAAAAGCCACAATAAAAGATCTTACTGCTGCGTTTGGCAAATGAATAAGTAGATCTTTTATCAACTCATAAATTCTTGAATGTTTTCTTTACAGTTTTATAAAATCTGCTACCATTTTTGACTGTAATCTGTAATTTGTGATAAAGAAAAATATCCCCATTAATTAATGTTAGGACATGTCACTGGCAACAAACGGAAAAAAAAATGGGAACACTCCACGCTGTGCTCTTTAATCTGTATGTGTTTAAAGATTTTTATCTTTAAGATTACAGTCAACTACATTTCTGTTTTGCTAACTGCAGTAATCCCAAAATGGAAAAGTACTCACTTGTAGTGCCAGGTCCACTGGCAATTTGTCTGACCTTATAATATAAGGCACTATGTGCTCTAGAGCAGGGGTCCCCAATCCGCAGGCCAACACGCCCTGTGCTGTGAGGGAAGTGTTCTGCGCTGTCCTGGCATATTGGAGGGGCAAAATCCGGGCATATTGAGTGGCCCAATCCGGGCCTATTGGAGGGGCACAATCCTGGGATATTGAGTGGCACAATCCGGGCCTATTGGAGGGGCAAAATCCTGGCATATTGAGGGTTAAAATCCTGGCATATTGGAGTGGCAAAATCCTGGGATATTGAGTGGCACAATCCTGGCATATTGGAGGGGCAAAATCCTGGCATATTAAATGGCATATTGGAGGGGCAAGATAATGGAATATTAAATGGCATATTGAGGGGCAACATCCTGGCATATTGGAGGGGCAAAATCCTGGGAAATTGAGTGGCACACTCCTGGCATATTGGAGGGGCAAAATCCGGGCATATTGAGTGGCACACTCCTGGCATATTGGAGGGGGAAAATCCGGGCATATTGAGTGGCACAATCCTGGCATATGGGAGGGGCAAAATCTGGGCATATTGAGTGGCACAATCCGGGCCTATTGGAGGGGCACAATCCTGGGATATTGAGTTGCACAATCCGGGCCTATTGGAGGGGCAAAATCCCGGCATATTGAGGATTAAAATCCTGGTATATTAGAGGGGCAAAATCCTTGGATATTGAGTGGCACAATCCTGGCATATTGGAGGGGCATAATCCTGGCATATTAAATGGCATATTGGAGGGGCAAGATAATGGAATATTAAATGGCACATTGAGGGGCAACATCCTGGCATATTGAGGGTTAAAATCCTGGCATATTGGAGGGGCAAAATCCTGGCATATTAAATGGCATATTGGAGGGGCAAAATCCTGGGAAATTAAATGGCATATTGAGGGGCAACATCCTTGCATATTGAGTGGCAAAATCCTGGCATATTAAATGGCATATTGAGGGGCAACGTCCTGGCATATTGAGGGTTAAAATCCTGGCATATTGGAGGGGCAAAATCCTGGCATATTAAATGGCATATTGAGGGGCAACATCCTGGCATATTGAGTGGCAAAATCCTGGCATATTAAATGGCATATTGGAGGGGCAAGATCCTGCGATATTAAATGGCATATTGAGAGGCAAAATACTGTGTAAGTTTGTCACTGTGTCTGTGTAAGGGTGTGTAAGTGTGTCTGTGTAAGGGTGTGTGTGTAAGTGGTAAGTGTGTTTCTGTGTGTCACTGCAAGGGTGTCTTTGTGTTTAAGGGTTTGAATGTGTGACACATTTAGAGCATGCAAGGTGAATATTTAGATGTATTTATTTTCTACACTATGCATTATTCTTATATATATATATAAATATATATATATATATAATGTAAGGAGGCTTAATTTTGTGGGAGGCGTGGCAGATCAGAGCAGGGGGGCACCAAAATGCACATTCGCCTGTGTAGACGAAAATCCTTGCACCGGCCCTGGCCGTACCATGGCTAGAATGTTTCTAAAGAAAAGGTGACAACCGTAAGCACAGAGGAGCAGATCCAGTTTCAGTGTCATACTAACAGGGGAGCATGGGCAGAGCACCCTAGGTGACAACTGATAAAGGGTGCCATCAGGTGCACCTGCCACACCCAACCCCAAGGTAACTGTTATTGTTACACTACACTACCCCTGCACCTGTTGGGGGCGGGGGATAACACTGTTGCAACTGATGGGGAGTGTCTAACAGGGGAGCATGTCTAATAGGGCAGGGAAGAGGTGGAAGTGCAACCTGGGTGTTGCTGTACACGTGATATAATTATTTAATTATTGGGCAAGTAGAAAAAGAGGAATATAAAAAAAAATTGCAACACTAAGTTAACATCTGCATCTACATTCCTTTTATACACTTACTTAAAAAACAATTTTTTTGTATGGGAGATGTCCCTTAAAAAAGGGTGAAGAAATGCACAAAAATTAACTCAAAATACTAAAATGTTGCATTGGTTTTCGGCAGAATCCCACTTTAAAATATGGGACATATGGGTTATTGAGCAAAGCATATAAACTCACCATTGAAATCAAAGTCATTTGGCAGGTATGACAATGAATGACATTTTTTAAGCAAAAAGAAGATAAATCCTTTTGTCCCTGGGACATACTTGGAAATTAGAGAACTTTAATATATTTGTCCTAGTAAACCATTTTATGTGTAAATTCCATATTTTATTGCAGTTTGATGAAGCAGCCACTAGGTGGTGCATTGTTGCTGATCTGACTTGTACCTGGTCACATTTGACTGATTTTTGCAAAACAGTTACTCAAATACGAGCAATGGGGGCATGTCTATATGATTAAACCATTCAATACCAGCATTACGTGCAATACACTTGTGTGTCTCACTTTGCCGCACTGCAGTAGGTTGATTTTTTTCTGCTTCACTTCACCGTGCTGTTTGGTAAATACCTGTAAAATGTGCAAAAGCTAGCTACAGGAGGTCAGCAGATAGCTATGTTTGAGTAATTCCTAGCTCCTGAACCGCTAAAGGTCCTGTAAAAAATAATGCACAGATATAACTTATACAGTGCGGTTCTTGTTGGAGTGGATTATGGGAAAGCAATGAATATGGATCAAAGGCCTCTCCCTAGGTGATGGGGAATGATTAAGGGCCTCTCCATTGTCTGTGCACCAACAGACTTGCCCTGTCCTGTATTTCTCTGCCTGCTCCTTGGATTTATCTGTACAAGAGCTCATCAGTCTCTAGTTTCTTGCCTAATGGAAGTTTCGTTCAATAATGCTATTGAAATTGACCAGAAGCCTTTTCTGTCTACTCAACTCCTCACCTTATGTTTCATCACCATCCATCAGATGAACATTTACATATCATCACCAAGAATCCATCAGTGTGTCTTAAAAAGAGTGATATGACAAATGGTCTCTAGCACTGAAACACTGCTAACTATGTTTCCTATGTTGCAGTCTCATATCCCATAGCTGAAATTCATGCTTCAATACAGTTGATATATGTAAGGATATATTTTTCTTTTTGTAGGTGGTCGGGCATGTTGCATTAGCAATATCCTTTTTTTTCATGCTGAAAAGGGTCTACTCAATGAAGAGAGAATTGAGACAGGAATTTAAAACCTAAGTAGCTTAGGCGGAAATATTCTCTCATACAGCTGCATTGGAGAATATTTCCAAATTGGCTACATTGGTTTAAAGTTTGAAATTCTCCTATCAGTTCCCTGCAGTTCTCTCTTTATTGAGTAGACCATATCGTTTTTGGAAAGAGCTAGGAGGAAGTTCCATCCTACAGAGAAATATTGCAACTGGCAAGATTTAAAGTTACATATTTCAAAAACATTGAATAAATACATGTATACATATAAGTATCAGCTGTATTTACATTTGTTTTCAAGGAATGGTTATCCTTCAGTGTTCCCTTCACTGAGGACAGATGGTGTCATATTCTTAAATACAATCTCCGTGAAGTGAGATCCCTTTAGAGAATGAAAATGTCAACTGATTTACAGAGCTCCCAGGTGTGTGAACCTACATTTAATCTTTTATTTAATGTGTGACGTATTTTATACATTTTCAATGTTCTTTCTATATTGTACAGCTCTCCTGCTTTACAGATAACCACAAGGTATTTTTTACCTGCTGTTATCTTCTATGCACCGGTCATTCTATACTTTGACTTTGGACTTTTGTATCTTAATCCATAGCTTTAGACTTTGTCCCATTAAAAAAAATCATGTGTGTACATAGGTAACTAAATATTCTTCTTCCACACTGACATCATAGAGTTTGTTGCAGTAATTTCAACATCAGCTTTGTTCTGCAAAGTAACCATCCACCAAGAAGAAGTTAATCAGATCCACACTAACTGTATTGAGAAAGCACAAACACCACCAGCACTTCTGATCCATTCCACTGATCCACATCATTCTATCTATTTCACTTTCATTCTGGAGACTTTGATATCAAAATATATTCTAATAAAGCCAGGCTGTTTTTTTTCTTCTTAATTACATCTCCATATGATTCTGCAGTGAAAAATAAATTAGATAACTGTAGACTTATGAGGAATACTGCCAGGGGTGAGTAGAATAGAATATTTTGTGTCCTAGATTTGCATGTTAATTGTCCACTCTCTAGGAGGGCTCTATACTATCACAACATTCACATAAACAAACCATCCTTTTAATAGATGACTGTGCTGCCCTCAGTATCCCAAGAAGATTACATTTGAAGGGTTTAGTATTATGAGGTTGATCCTGCTGCATGTGCTCCTTGGAGCTAAGTGACTTTGAACAAAATGTTTGTGAATATTGTTTTAGGTTGTTCAGTGCTTCATTTGGGGGTAATCCAGGTTCCATTACTCGCTAATACCAAGATAGCTCTGTTACTTCTTTTATAGATCACAAGTTGGTGGTTGTGGTCTCCGAAAAAACAAAACAAAACATTAAGCATAGCGTAGCCGGATAGTGGGGAAATGTGTGGAACGTTTGTGCCAGAACTGGTGGGGTATTTAAACCAGAAAAGAAGGCTCTTTTTTTTCTTTTCTTTATTAACCCACTCAGATATTGAGGCAAAATATTTTAAGTTTATTTATTCTCACTTCATTATGCCTTCAATTCATCCTTGTGTGTTTCCCCTTCAATATTATATTTTCTCTTTTCTTTTCTTTTCCTTTCTTTATTTCTTATCTCTCTCTTCCTTCTTTTTTTTCTTTTTAAATATACAAAGACAACACATAACACTCACACAGTAACACACAAAATAATACGGTACAAAACCATTCTTGGGCAATATAGGCGATGGGAAGGGGGAAGGAAGGGCTCAAGACATATAGTACTTCTAAATAAGTATGTAGAAAAGCTTATAAGAATCGAGTCAAATGGGTACCTTAATTCTTCTCCCTTAAGGTGAAGAGCATGTTATTCATTCCAAGGAAAAACTCCTCTACCCAGTCATTTTACTCTACTCTTTGTTTTCCCTATTTTCCTATATCTTTTCTATCTTTCTCCCTTGCCTCCCACCCCTAATCCCTTTTCCTTCTCCTTAATAGTTGCACGATCTTTTACCTTTTCTACCTACCAGTCAGGGGGAAAGAGGGGAGGGGGTTTGGTATTATAACCACTTAATCTATCTTGTATCCAAGGATATGTTAACGCGTGTCAGGGGCTCACGCAGAAATGCATATCTATCTTTCCCATGATTCCCAAATGTTTTGCTTTCTCATACTATGTAGGGCCCAGCTAGTCTCTTTTTCCATTTGAACTTGGAACAGAAGTTGAGAGATAACCATTCCCCAGTTGATTTCGCCCTGTTTCTTCCAGTTACGTGCAATGGAGATCTTTACTGCCATATATATATGTGTAATGAAGAAGGCTTATCTTGAGTAAATAAGGAATATAATCGAAAATAATAAGAATTAAAGTGGGAACACTAACTGGTAATCAGAGAAAACTATGGAAGTTACAGTCCATTGACTGTCCATTGACCACTCGTACATATATGTTAAGTATGGCACCAGCATATAATTGAACTTTATGGTCACTGGCAAAATAACTAATCAATATTTATCCTACTGATTTCTCCTACTACGCAAATTCCATTTCAGGTGAGCAAGTATACACCAATAAATGCTGGTACAATACAGAAATCATTATGAAAGGTGCTTGAGCCAGGGTTCCACCAAGCCCCCCAGAAGTACAAATAAAGATGAAGGTAGCTCAGCTCAAAATGAAGGGATTTATCCACAACAGTGGCAACGTATTGACCCGATTGGTTGAGAAAGACTGATTGAGTCTAAACATTTGCCACTATTGCGGAAGAAATTCATCTCACTTTGAAGTGCCGAGCTACCTTCATTTTTATTTGTGCTTCAGGGCAAGCAAGTAGACTCAAAGGACGAGTAATTATATACACAGGAATTTTGGAGAAAAGTTCTAAAAACAGATTAATCTTTGGAATTAGGGTTCATTATTTGATAGTAAATTCTGGCTCCTTAAGCTAGAAGCCTGCAATATGTTCTAGTAAGGTGTTTCCATGACAGGTATAGTCACAACATTTCTATTCATTAGGTTTTCACAATTTCTACATACAGGAGTATCCACAACTCAAGCCCACGGTGAAGATACACCAGCCCAAAGTACTTATGCATCCAACGCATGTCCTAGTGCACTGAACTGCAGTTTCATAAACTAAATGAGTGACTCCCATCAATAAAACAAAAATCAATGGGGAACGAGGCTAGGTGCGTTGGTGACTCATGCAGAGCTTTTTATAAGGTAATTTTAATTAGGTAATGAAACATTTAATTTAGTAAGCTAATAATTTAATAAGGTGATGAATAATAACCTTTCATTTAATGGGCTAATAAACCCTGCCTCTAACACCAAACACTGATAAAATGTCCATTATAACATGGTTATGGCCATCTCACAATGTCAAGATCAGTATTCCAGATATATATATATATAATACAATCTCAGGCCTTATAGACTAGAAGAGGTATGTATGTCTCTTGGTGAAGGAGAAGTCAGATTACATAGATTTAGGTTTCAGGTTCAAGCATTGTAAGACACAATGATGTATATTGTTACAAAGCTGTGTACAGGTGGGGCTTGTTCCACAGCAAGCATTATTTTAATAAATACTCATTTTAAAGTGTAGTGCTTAATAACAAATAATTAATATTTGTTATTAAAAACACATCTGCTGCAGAGCAGTGACTCATACTTGGAAAGAAAGGGGGCAGAATTACACGTACCACCAAAGACAACATGATGCAGGTTTGGGCCTGCCACAATGTCATTTGAAATTTGATTTAGGTATAAATTATATCACTGGAAGCAATGTAAAACAAGGTCTGTGTGGGAAAACTACTCCACAAAGAGCTTAAGCTCACATGTATTGTTGGTTAATCAGTCTCTGGCACACAACTTCACGTGTGTGATTGGATGGCACATTGCATGTCGAGCCAATTGACGCTCACACTGTTGTGAATGTGCAACTCAGTGATATGTCAGGGGTGCCCTCGGGGAAGAAATGTAACATTTAGGTCTTGGAAATTAGAAATTTGATCTTCAATCTGCTTATATACAATTGGTTGCATGAGACATGGGACATTTACATGTATACAAATATTACATGGACTAAAATACATGGCACTACATGACCAAAACAATTTCAACATCCCTTTTAATTACTGGGTCTGGCACTGTCACTCAACACTTGGAGCAACAACGGATCTGCTGCAAATTGGGCAGCCATAGAAGCTCATAGAACAGGACCTTTGATTCTCTAAGCACCTAGAATGCATTACCACACTCAGTACCTTAAATAGAAAAAGTGATGGGGTGATAAGCTGCTTAATTGGGGTGACGCACCAGCTGCAACTATCATAGCCAATATCCCACACTTGCCCAAAAAAAAGAAAAACAACAAAGTGACAATGCGCTTAGTGCAAGATATTAAAGTGCAGGGTATATATGACCTGGTATATCTCCAGGAGGATGTCTTCACAGTTCTAAAGTATATGCAACGAAAATAAAAACAATATACACAAAAAATATAGTGTGATATGTTAGAGGTAGTTATGGTATATATATTAGTGCTCCAAAGTTTGCACCCAAAAGTTTTCAGCATATAAGATAGTCTGAATGGTGGTAGGTCATCATTGTCTCCTCCAAATAAGGGATAAACAATAATGAATAAAATAAGTAAGTACCTTACAATTAAATGAATAGCAACAGATGAAGTGGTCAAAAACATCATCAAAGAGATGAGGCTGCCTCAGAAAGCAAGAACTGTGAAGACATCCTCCTGGAGATATACCAGGTCATAGATACCCTGCACTCAATACCTTGTTTCAATCTACATCTAAGTTAGCAAAATAATTGTTTATCAGGAGCTTAGGGAAGTGAGTTTCTCTGGCCAAGACATTACATACAAGCGTAAGATCACCATGCTCAGCTTGAAGGTATAAAGCTCTCCACTATTAGAGCAGTGGGATTGTGCTATCTGGAATCCAATAGATGAATCTGCTATCTGAATCCATAGAGTCAACTATACAGTTTGGTGATGGAGGAATGATGTTTTTCTTGTTTTAGATGAGGCCATTTCCACTGAATGGAAATCTAAACCCAACAGCATCAAACATCTTTATGGTGAATTCAAACACTGGCTGCAAGCAGGCCTAATTACCCAGCACCAGTGGCCGACCTTACTAGTGATCATATGGATGTTTCGAAGCAAATCCCTCCAACAATGTTGTAACAGCTAGTTGGAAGCCTTCCAAGAAGAGTGGAGAATGTAAAAGTAGCAAAAGGGGGAAACTCCATGTCAGCGCACACAATGTGGAATGTAATCCGGTAAACTTATGCCAATGCTTTGAATCTATCAATTTGGTTAACATTCTCTCATCATTATTTTTGACATTTCATCAGTTGTATGGTTTTGCAGTACCCACGACATGTCATAATTAATCTGGCTTATACTGTAAAATCAGAATTGAAATTTCTATAAGGTAATATAGGATTGTGTCAAAGAGCAGCAGAGATTTAAAGGTAACGTGGCTTCCAACAGCTTTGTTGGAAAACGAATCTATCAACATTGAGTTGGAAGAAAATGGATATGCTGCTAAAATAATGCAATGGATTGAGTACAGGGAGAAAATAGTCAGGATGAGGAAGGATTGAGAACAAGCACAAAGAAAAAACAAAATGGAGGACACAGAAGTGCTAGAATAAAGGTGTAATGGAAAATTGAGATTGGAAATAGCAGGAAAAATGGAGAAGGGCACTACTGAACAGTATTTAATATGTTACACAGGACAAAGTAAGAGCATTATGTGAGACAACATCTGGAGTGCTGAAAGGTTATCTGCCCCAGTATAGGATAGGGCAATATACCATGGATTTACTTCCCTGTAGGGAAAAATCTGTGATCTCTGGATCACCTTGATGACATCATAAGGCATACATGGCTCTCCATTACTAAGTGACATATTCATAATTATTACGGATATATTAATATTGATTATTAGTTTTCCATTTTTACGTACACATATATATTTTATTGCCACCGTATCATATTTAAATCTTACAATATACGTTTCCATTCAGTCTGAAGCACAACATGCCAAATTATGTATTAGGAAGAATTAATAATACTGCATGAACAGTGCACAGCAGGACTTTTATATTTTAACTGGCAAATTGCTTGTTGTAGTTGCTTGTTGAAGAGTTGAAAGGATGACATTTACAATAAGTGACACTAGATGGCAGTAGAGTATCCAAAGCATTTTCATGCTGTATTAAACATTAAATAGAAATTGTATAAAATACTAATATCATGCCTAATACTACTGATTAGAAATTAAAATTGTTATACCAGGTTTTTAGCTTAATGTAACAACAAAAAAATATGGATCGAAAAAATGAAAAAGTCCTGTGTTTTTAAATTCCCTGTTACTATCATTATGATAATACTTATAATTTTCTAGTAGGAAAGCATCTTAAAATAATTTAAGGTCTGCTCGTTAAGAGTAGACTAGATTACTACCCTTTCTCTTTACGAAATTGGGCAGCTGTATTCTTTGGAGACGTAATACAAAAAGGTTTGTAATCTAAAGGCATTTTTGCACAGAGGTGCTTTGGTTCTCAAAATGTATTACACGTGTTACAGGGATAGAGATTTTGCCCCTGTAGAGCACTAATTTATGTAGTCTTGTGCTTAGAGCCACCCTCAAAAAATCTCATAGTAGCCATTTAATATACTTTGTGATGGACAATTTTGCAGATGTTCTATGGACCTTCAAAAACCTTGCCACGGTCACTGGTGTTCTTGTATGGACATTTTGCCTATACCTGCTGTGTATGGCAAAAGGTGAGAGAAGAGATCAAAAAGAAGGTTAGGCCAGAGTTGAATTAATGCTTGTTCTCGTTGGATGAGTTGTAAGCTTCCTTATTCATAACAGTGTTTGGGGACAGCGAGAGCTTGGTGGGTTTGGATGGGTAGTAAGCTTGCGAGAGAACCTTTGAGGGACTTTTTGAAGACTGAGAAAGATTGAGGGCTGATTGCTCTGCGGAAGTGAGTTCCAGAGCAAGGCGGCAGCTTGTATAAAGTCTTGCAGGAGTGAGTGGGAAGAGGTGACAAGGTTAGAGGAGAGCATACGCCCATTTAAGGAATGTAGTATCGGTTAATGAGGGAAGCAATGTAGGGAGAGGCTGAGGAGTGGAGGTCTTTGTAGGTTAAAGATAGAATATTAAATGTTATTCTAGAGCAGACAGAAAGCCAGTCTGCTCTAGAGTCTACTCCAGTCTGCTTCACAGAGAGGAGCAACCGAAGCCCAAAAATGGTTGAGAAGTATTAGTCTAGCAGCCACATTTTTAATAGATTGCAGGGGAGAAAGATGAACCTGAGGTAGGCAGTCAGGGGTGTATTACAGTAGCCAAGACAAGCTATCACAAGCGTTAGGATTTTGGCACCTTCTTTGTTGAGAAATAGGCAAATGTGTGCAATGTTCCTTAGGGTTCAATCAACAGGATTTGGCCAGAGACTGAACATGGACGATGAAGGAGAGATCTATATCAAGGACAACCCCAAGACATCGAGCTTGGTCAGTGGGTACACTTGTAGCAATTTTGACTATAACAATGAAGTTCGAGGGAGGGAAGTTTATCAGCTTAATTAGAGAAATATTAAGTTTTAGGTAGTGATCAAACATCCATGAAGAGATGGCCTGACATGCGACATGACAGAGGGAGTGAGGTCAGATGAGGAAAGGTAGATCTGAGTGCCATCTGCTTACTAGTGGTTTTGGAAGCTAAAAGAGTTGATGAGTTTTTCTAGAGAGAAGGTGTACAGGAAAAACAGGAGGGACAACTACCAACCCTTGCAGAACACCAACAAAGAGCGGCATGGATGACGACATCACACCAGCAAGCTACATGGTGAAGGTGCGATCAGATAGATATAACTCAATTGAAGAGGGTGTCATGCCATCTATGTCGATTGAGGCTAAACTGTTCACGCGGTGGTCAACAGTGTCAAAGGCAACAGAAAGCTCTTATAGGATCAGTAGCGTTTAAGGGTCTTAAGCCAGATTGAAGAGGATCAAGGAGTTCATTAGCTGAAGCAAAGGGGAGAAGGGAGGCAGGATGGTAGTTTTAGAGAAGTGTGGGATCTAAGGAACAGGTGTGATATGTGCATGCTTGAAGGTTGAAAATACAATTTCAGAGACCAGAGAGAAGTTGATGAGGTGGGTTAGGGCTGGACAGAGGAGAGGGGATAGAGAGCATACAAGCTAAGTTGGGATGGGGTCTAGCATGCACAGTGTAGGTGTCAAAATGGAGAGAAGAATGTCTACCTCTTTCTCAGCTACATTGGAGAAGATATTCAGAGTGTGTTTTGGGAAAGAGGCAGAAGGCAGTTGCAGTAGGTTGTGAGAGGTTCCGTCAACTTTATTTTTAAAATAAGAGGCAAGGTCTTGGGTGGAGTAACGAAGGGCAGGGGAGGGTGTTTGTAATTAGTTGCTGCTTCCTCTAGACATGAGATGGATGGAAAGGAGTGGAGAGTCGTTTCTAGTGTAGCTAGAAGTAGTGGAAGGGTGGAGTTTGATAACAGTCTTTGCAATTGAGTTGGGGTTATGATGTTTAGTAGTTTTGAAGTGGTTGAGGAGTTGGTTATGTCAGTGGGAATGTTGAAGTCTCCCAAAATGAGTCCGTGTGTGTCAGAGGATAGAAAGTAGCGGAGCCATGGTGAAAAGTTGTCAAAAATGTACAACATGGATAATAGTGTGGACTTCAAATTAGGAGAATGAGATGGTAAGGGATGAGGGTAAGAGTTAGAATGAGCGTTTAGGGGAGAACATTTTGCCATCGTCACCTGACGCATAGGCCACCATCTGAGAGAGTAGTGGGAGAGAGTGTGTCAGATGTGGAGAGTCAGATTTCTGTGAGAGCAAGAAGGTTATGAAAGCTGAATAGATCATGTATGGCTGCGAGCTTGTTGCATACAGTGTGTGTTGAACAGTATACAGCAGAAAATAGGTTTGCGATAGCAGGGGATAGGTACCAGTATTGCATTTGGTGTTGGTGGTATGGGACAGGTGAGGTCTGTAGCAAATGGAAGTTTGGTTTTTGGCCAGGATTAGGTGTTCTGTCACCCGATATTAGGAGTTAAAACTCATAATAAAGAAATAATAATGGCGCATGATCCATATCAGAGATTAGCCCTGGGGTGGATGGGTGGGCACTATCTCTGCTGTTTGTTGCAAGTTGACCACCTTTCCTTAGGTGTTAAAGCAGGATAATGAGCCAGGAATTCAGGTACAGTACCTTCATTAAGAAATGTAATGCTGCAGTTGAGTATGTGTTCATTTTTATGTTACATGCAGTTGAATAGCAGCAAGTGAGAATTGCCAGACTGTCTATTGATGTGTTACTAGTAGATTATTTTATACAGATAATTAACAAACATACCCTTATTTCTCAGGCACTCATTGAGAGCTGATTGCTAGAAACTGTGTGCAGGGGAGGTCACTAGTATGTTGCAAAAGTAGCATGTGGCTGGGAAAAATCCATATAAGAAATCTATATGAGAAATTAGTCTCGGGGTGGGTTGTGGGGTTGAACACCCTTCTTGTTGCTTGTTAGCAGATTGTGGGATCGGGAATCTGTGGGAAGACAGAAAAGAGGTGAGACTTAATGTAGAAGTTGTTGTGGGAGGAGGGGGATGGCAATTTGGCACAAATAGAATAAATCAGATAAAGGAAAACTAACAGACCATGGTAAAGATTTCAATAAAGTTTATCAAATATTCTGTCAGATGTTAAAAGCAATAAAACAAAACCATATATGTGTTAATATACAAACAATGCAACAGAAAACTAGATATGGCTAGTAAAATAATACATGAATAAAAAGGCCAAATTTAAAAGTGTTGCTAGGAGATTCCTCCTTTATTGAGTACTGTACAAAGATGGAAAGTCACAAACACCCTTCTTGAGTCTTACTATTGGATTGTGTAATTGGGAATCCGATGTCATTGATGTACAAATAGGGTAATAGTCTTCTATCACCTTGTCAAACAATTGCAAAGGCCAGACATTTTGCACTATGAAAACTTCATAACCCAACTCAGCTCATGGTGTTTG
Organism: Pelodytes ibericus; assembly: GCA_036172795.1. Taxonomy (NCBI): domain Eukaryota; kingdom Metazoa; phylum Chordata; class Amphibia; order Anura; family Pelodytidae; genus Pelodytes; species Pelodytes ibericus. Next base: position 109,616,628 of record CM069862.1, on the reverse strand, counting down.
GACTGATTTTTACTACTATTCCAGTAATCGGAACTTTCATACGGTGCAACAAAGAAAAGCCCTACGATTGGCTCTGAGGTCTATTATGAAAGGGTAGTGATACTTGGAATAGGTTATTTAGATGATGGGCATACTAGATAGGGCAATTCATTATTACCTGTCTTCACACTGTATTCTTCTATATGTGTCACAAAACCATTCTCCCATTTTGAGCACACCTCTGGAAATGAGTTTGCTCGTCTTTTTGATTCCCTACAAAGTTTATTTCCAATGCTTGAACATCACCTGATACACCATTAACCTGAAATGTAATCAAACTGAGTTTTAGCCTGTATCACACTAAGTTTGGTTTACAGTACAGGAATCATTCTACACTACTAGATTTAGTATTTTGTCACTTTGTAGTCTGTGTGCATTATGGTAGCAGATTCAGGAGACAGTCTACCAGATGATGAGTTGGAATCTAACATAGTAAGGGAATAAAATATTGTTGAGATCTAAACTGCAAACCACAAGGTGCAGTTTATTATAAATAGGTAATATGCGCACATAAGTGAGTAACTTATCTTCCAGATAAACCAACAGCCTGTACAAAATAACTGCTGTAACGACTTAATTAACTAGTTTTTAAAGAAATGCTAAAATATTTTTTTTTTTTGCAAACACAAGGATATGTATACATTAAAAAGTGACAGTCAATCAACAGTGATTATTGAGTATTTTTCTTTTACCATGCAGTATGTACTCACTAATTTCAGCAGCATTTGTAGTACATAATGGAAAATGTTTGGATACATTTGTACATAATACAGGAACCATATTGACTATTCTAGGACCTCCAGTTTTGAAGCTGTAACACATACAATGTTAAAATGACCACAAGATGTCACTGTTACCAGATGTAGTACACTAAGGAAAATGGCATTTATTGAAACAGTTGGGAAAGATAGAACATAGTACATTTTTTATAAAGGTGGTCCCAAGTAATAGAACAGTAAATACATACAAACATGAAGCAAATAAAATGTAACATATTTATAAGTCAAATTTCATATGTATGAAAGATTTATGAAGCATTTTGTTGCCAAAGCTAGTCATAATAATGTGTTTATTGTGTAGCTGCTACAAATAAAAGAACATTTCAGGAAGGGTGCCATTTTGACTTTGTCTGGGAGGTCCACGCAGAGTTACTATTTGCACTAATCTCTACAGGAAAAAGAGCAAAATGTGCAAATGACACTTGACCAAGATGCGTAATATATTGCCCTGTGGTTTGGTGCTTATCCACCATAGCTAGAACACACTTATGTAACACATTATTTGCCATTTTGAATATTCTTCAGGCCTGTTTCTAGTAGTAATGGAATTATTTCCAAAGATGACTCATTGCACGCTGTATTTCATGCGTCACTAAACATGCTTTGTGGATGAGTTGTATAAGAAACCAACATTTGGGTACATCAAGATGTCTTGTGTAAAGGAGACATGCAAAGATAATGTGGTCTTGGAGTGTCTTGTGAAAAGGGAACTTGGCTGGGAATGTGCCAAATAGGATTGCCAGACTGACTACTTTTTACAGGACACCTAAGTTTCCACACTGCACAGTATATAGACAACATATATGTTCAAAGGGAAAATAATTTGATTAATCAAGGTAATTCCTATAGGATCACTCATGATTAAATAAATAATTTTCCACTGAACACCAATGAATTACATTCTGCAGGGCAGTAAGTAGAAGTTATATATGTCCAGAAAAAAAAGATCTAACCTTAGTGTCAGCACTCATATATTATTATAAAATAATTTGAAAAAAACAGATTCCATAAAAGGATTAGAAACGGAGGCCAAAATGAAGGTCTTTCTGCTTATACTTCTATTTTTTCATGGTGTGCAGAAATAATATGTAGTTACTGGTATACGGAGAGGGGGTTGGAAATATTATATTAAGCAGACCACCAAACATTTTAATGTGAGCAGCTCAATTGATGGTCCTTTGTGATTAATGACCCTGAAACAGGAATTAAGGGAGGTGGGTTTTTGCCTCCTTGGGCTATAGAGGCTAGAAAACAAAGGAAAAATTGGTAAGTAACAATCACTGGTTAGGGTCTTAGAAAGTGTTTATTTCAATCTTCTTGGCCTTTGGTGGAACTGAGATCATTGAGCTGATTTATACCGAATAAACTCTGCTTCTTGTGATCCGCTAATTTAATAGTTGACTTTAAAGACAGAGACACCTATGCATTTTAGAGAGTTATTTCTACCATTGCATTTGATACTCACCTAATCATACATAGAACAGTTTGGGAAATGTTTCTCTCTTAGGTCAACCTTGGAGAGATCAATGACTTGACCAGGGTCTTCTGAAATAAAATCCCCGGCAGAAGGGAAAAGCTGCTAGAGCTTTAAGGTCATGGTTCTCATTACGTTTTGTGATAGAAAAACAGTCATATCCGTCTTCTATATCAGGGGAATTAAGATTGCAAGACCTACTCTTCCACACCTTGGCCGAAAATGTGGAATTCAGCTCCTCTCTAGTTGTAGAAGAAATTACAGTAGTGACCTCTCTAAGGTTTTTCAGAATTTTTTGGAAGTTGTCCTCATGGATTCGGCCATGAACATCCCCCAAATGGGTCCCAGGGGTTTACCTGATGCAGTAGCTGATAAATTGTAAGAAGCTGGTTTGAAACATTTCCCTGCAGAAACATCCTGATTATTTATAGAGAATACAGAAATTTACAGTTTTCTCATCAAGATGAATTTCCCAGGTGAGTAAAGCTTCAATCTCTGCTGGGTCACATATTGAAGACCTTTCATGGTCATGGAATCAATCTGGATAGGGCACAAATACTGAATACTGGTAAGAGCTACATGTTCGTAACAGAGATACACTTATAGACATCTCTTATATTGGTAAATTATCTTTACTTTATGTAGACTAAAGCCTGAAAAGTGCAATCCCAATGGATACTATATGAGTATTTATCCCATCACAGCAGGTCCCATCCTGATTAAGATAAGTAATATCTTTTTCCTCCACATTCTTCTTCATTATAAATAAGTGTTTTAAACAGATTAGCTCAATCCACGCAGAAGCAAGATTGGATTATTGAATGCGTTACATGCTACGAAGGAAGCTGTAAATGGAATCAGATTTGGTGGCTCACATAACAGTGCCTACATTTACATCCAAAGACGTTTGTCGACACTACAAGCATGTTTGCCCGCCCAGATGTGTTTAAACTATGGTCCATGGACCAAAAGTGGCCACCAGCACCATTCAAGGTAATTGTCAGGATGTGTTTTTAGAATGTATTTTTTGGAACATCTGCATTTGCTCAAGAATGAAAGTGGCCACTGTCCTGGTGTCCTAACATTTCTATATTCACAGTGGTCCACACTACATCAATAGTCATGGCTGTGGATTGCCTATAACTTAATTCACCTGCATACATGCAGTGCTCAATTTGTGGCACACCAGGTACTTAACATGTATACATGGAAAAAGCAAAGCACATGCTGTGGGAACTATTGGCTATGACACCATAAAGCAGAGTGATTTAGGGAACTGCCACTGTGGCGGGTTGGTACCAAGGATCCCAAAATATGTCAGTTCTGAAAATGCCTCTGCTATCCATTAGATAAAGGGTGCCAAACAACAGAAAGCAGAGCTGCACAAAAGTAAAGTTTTCCAGAACCTTAAGTATTAGAAATGAGATTGATATTTTTATCTGCAAGCTGGGGGAAGCAATTTCCCTTTGCACTCTTCCTGCTGTGTTTATCAGTAGATTCCTGCTCCAAAAAGAGCACTTATAGGAAAGGACAAAAGAGGATTGCATCCCCTGCCTGCTAGAAATGAGCATTGTGATTTAAAACATCTTAATTATTTTCAGTGTTCGAGAACTTTCGCAGTTATATTTATGCAAGTTGCGGAGTCCTTTTTCATGTGAGATAAGCTTTAGTTATATTTTGCTTTTTAATGTAGAGGTAAAGATTATACACACAAGAAAACAGTGATCTTGAACACAGCAGGGGGTGTTCTGCAATCAGTATGTTGAAGTGAATTATAACACTAAACACAGTAAATAGTGATTCTACAGTAACCGGGGCAGAGGCACAGGAGAAAAGGATTTACTAAAACATGGAGGTTAGGAGCTTTAGCAACTGTGGGTGGTAATGGATTATCACTGTACCTGGGAACTTTCAAAAACAATGAAATGTGTCATCATTCAATGTGTTAACACAGAAAAATCCACATTGAAGATTCACCATTTGTGGAACCAACTGGTTCTAATACTCCAACTTGATTCCACCTTATTCTGCCAGTGATTTCATCAAATCATTTTAGAGTATGAAGCTGTCATCTCTAAACTTTTGCCATTCATTCCACATTTCTAAGACAGAAGTAAAACCAAGAGACTGTCAAATCATGAGAGTTTCCAGAAAATATTATAGCTTGATATTTGATTTCCTTCCATGTTCCCATTTATGACAAGTGGATGATATGTATGGCCAACCCAAGGGTATTTTGTAGAGCTGGAGGTGAAAAGTAAATCAAGGGCAGATACTTCACTTCTGTTTAACTGGATGCTGTGTAAAGTTCACCAAGATAGTTTAAGAACTTTTATTACCTCCTGTACTGTGTACTAAAGCCCGGAGAGAAAAACCCAGAACCAATTCCAATCAATTCCAATCAGGGAGATCTGTTCTCCGTATAAGGTAGGCTTTAGAGGTGAAGGATCCTGGTAAGAACATCTTCCAACAGGACATTAGAATAGATAGTAGGTTTTAAATGTAATTCCAATAAATATATGCAGAACAAATACAATATTTAAGAACACAGATCATATAAATTAAAAAAAAAACAGCATACACTCATACCTGGGATTTGTCTATTTTTTTCCCCCATTATTTCTTTTTATTTGTTTTTTCTTCAATAACATACACAAAAACAAAAAGAAAAAACTTACATTGTCTGAGCCGTACACTGCGCTCAGTCAGTAAGTTACATAAACACTACATTAAATTACATACATTAGGGTGCCAGAGGAAGGAGAGAGGAACATTTAAGCACTGGAGCGAAGTAATCCACGTTTCCATCTCCATTTGTTCTTTTGCATCAAGATAGGCACCTTATACAAACAGTTGATAGAGGATTTTGGGGACCCCGTGGAGGGGTGGTGTCAGGGCAGAAATGGCATCATTCTATAATTGTCCTTTAGCGCTATCACCCATTTTCCGTGTCGTTTTTAATCTTTAGGAGATTGAGTCTAATTTTCCTAGACAATATTCACATATTTGCTTTTGGTTTGGAAATCTTTTCTTGTTCTGTTCTATTTCTTTTTCCATTTGGAGTTGGAAGCTTAACTGGGCTTTGACCTGGTTCCATTCAAACGGTTTGTTTTGTTTCCACTCTTTGGCTATAATCCTTTTTGTGGCTAGGAGTGTATGTGTTGTGAGAGCTATCTGAGAAGTGTTTAGGGCCGGCCAGTGGAGATGTAACAGTATCTCCGCTGGAGACCTGAGGAAGCCTCTAACCCCCGCTCTATTCAAAAAATCTAAGGTCATATTCCATAGTTTTTTTAACTTCTCTACGCTGCCACCATATATGTTGATAAGTCCCCTCTGCTTCCCCACATCTCCAGCAGATCCCATCAGTTGGCTGATACATCCTGGCAAGTCTAGCGGGAGTCAGATACCATTTGTTCATTACTTTATATTTGGTCTCTATTAAGGAAAGGTCATGTACCCACTTGTTTGTTTTAGCTAGGGTATGTCTCCATTCCTTATTGGTTATCTTAATTTTTAAATCTTTTTCCCATTTGTGTAAACTTGGTATAGTTATTTTATCCTGTTCTTTTGTTCGAATGAACGCGTTTGCCTTAGACAGTATTTTCTTATTGCTTTGTAGCTTACATAGATTTGATAGTTCTTTCACTAACTCCCCTTCTTTTGGAAGTATATGTTTTTCTAAGCAATTTTTGACTCTAAGATATATAAAGACATTTGAGGGAGCCAAACTATACTTTTGTGCCATCTCCTGATAGGGTTTGACCCCATGTTCTACCATCACCTGTTCTATGGTGATTATTCCTGCGTTTTTCCATTCTTCTAGGGATAAGTTCTCTATATTTTGTTCCACTAAGTCAATGCTCATATGCCTCAGTAGTTTATTCTTAATACCCATTTTATCTTTGATTGGGAACCAAGTTGCCAGTAGATGTTCCATTATCATGTTTCTGTCTTTGATTGATCTTTTTACTTTATTGGTGTCGATTGGCCATAATATTGGATCCAACTTGCCAACTCCACAGGCCTCTGTCTCAATTTTGTACCATACTTCTTCCTGTGAGTCAGTCAGTTGGGTCCTTATAATATGTGCCAGTACGCTAGCCGCGTATTGTTGTTTTATTAAGGGGTAACCCGTACCTCCTTGGGACCTCTCTTACATTTACTGCGAATGGTTCTAGTGAGATGACATACAGAATAGGCGACAAGGGGCAACCCTGTCTTGTGCCGTTTTGGAGAGAGAACCAGTCTGAGCACAAGCCACCCCCGACCACTCTGGCACTCGGGGAGGAATAAAGCGCCATTATGGCGCTGAGCATTTGTCCAGTAATGCCGAATGCCTCCAAAGTTGCCTGCATGTACCCCCACCTGACCCTGTCAAACGCTTTCTCGGCGTCCAAATACAGGGTCAGGAGAGGGACATTTTTCTTATCCACGTAGTCAAGCACGTCTATTAGCCTTCTCACATTATTACCAGAGTCTCTGCCCGGGACAAAACCAATCTGATCTTTATGAATTATTGACCTCATTGTTTGTTTTAACCTTTCTGCCAGCACGGACGCATAAAGTGTAATGTCCCCATTTATTAGGGAGATAGGTTGATAGTTTGTCACCTCTTCTTGTGTTTTGTCCTGTTTTAGTATAGGCAGTATATTAGCTTGTATCATATCTCCCGGGCATGGAATAACTGTGGGTAGTATGTCCCTCCCCATCTTATTTTGTCTTCCATTCTCCAATGAGTCTCCTGGAAAAAAGCCAAGTCTATCTTCTTCCTTCTGAGAAAGTTATATACTCTACTTCGTTTGGTGGGTGAATTAAGCCCTTGGACATTAACTGAGAGGCAATTATCCATATTCTTGTTCAATGTTGCCCTTGGCCTCCAACTCCGTATTAGTTTTTGCCATCTCCGTCCCCCACTCCCCCACATGAGCCCCCTCCTCATCAACTGTACACACAAAACACATATACAATACACACATATAAAAAAGAAGACGTAGCTTTTTATTGTGCTCCATTAGCACTTCTTTTCCATCCTGATAATGGATCTTCAGATTGGATGGATATGGCATGTCTGCACTCCCCTTGTGTCTGGTGAGGTCAGACATACTTCGAAGTTCTAACCTAGAACAACTCAGTTGAGTTCCTATGGTCTGCAAACGGGCAAAGCTCTTTAGTGTATGGTCTCTATATTTTACTTCTACCCTCCGTACCCAAGAAACGGAAGCACAGGAGAGAGACAGGGAAGGGGGAGTGAAAGGGAAAGGCAAAGGTAGGTGGACAGGGGCCGGGAAAGAGAGAGTGCATATGTATCTAAAGTTATACCCATATCTAAAGTGATTCTGTGCTCATAGTATCTATACTTATCACGTGTACCACAAGAAAAAAAAAAAAATGTTCTCTATTCATCATTCTAGAGTTGATATTTGTTGTGTCAAACTGTGCATATGTATCTAAAATTGTACATTTATCTATGGTGATTCTGTGCGAATTATATCTATATTTATTACGTGTACTGCAACAACCCAAAAAAACAAAAAACATCCTTTATCTTAGACTCTTATATATCATTTTACATATGCTTCATTTATGTGAAAAAATCTTGTGCTCTACTCGTCGTTCTGTGGTTAGTCAGCCTATGCATATTTATATACATATCTGTAGTGATTCTATGTGGGTAGTATCTGTATTTCTCCCGTGTCGTGCCCCTTCTATATTTCTACTTTCCCCCCTTTTTCCAAACTTTATATTTATATATCTTAAATATATCGGTCGTATTGACCAAACAATACAGTGCTTTAAGGTGAAACTATAGAAATAGACCGACCAAGTGCAAGTGCTATCTCTTAATACCTATAGTAGCTTTTACTTTTCCTTATCTCTTTCTCTACATCCTCCTAACAGTGATTTGGTTAATTGATCTCTTATATTCACTCTTGGCAAAAAAAAAACATTGTTTGTGGCTCCCAATACTGTCAGTCCCTTTATCTTTTTTGGCTTCTTTTTTATCTCTTTCTTTGCCCCTGGTAGTCTGGCCTGATTTTTGGGACATTTTCCCTTCTTAATGAAATCTGCTTTGTATATAGCAGCGGCACAATTGTTGCTGTGCTGTAGTCTTTATTACTATCCTCAGGTTTTTTTTGTTCCGGATGCGGTTTTTAGCTGGTTTTGCCCATCAGTATATATTGCAGTAGTAAAAACTGCTAAAAGTGCAGTATATTTGTGCACCTCCCCCGTTTTCCTTTTACAATGTGTACCTCTTATGCTATAATCTTATCCTATGTAGGCTCAGATTTACTTACATTAACCAGACATAGGAGAAAGTTTTATAAGGGGCAATTATCTGCTCTTGTGTCTCGTTTCAGGAAGCTGAGTAGTCATGCTGGTCTTGTGTATACCACTGCTCCATTTCCCATGCGGTCCCCTGCGTTAATCTGCCCTGCGAGATTCCCGCTTGCGCTTTTGGGCAGGTTATCGTTGGTATTATTAGCGGGTTGTCCTTCGGGATAGTGGGTAGTCGGGTTAGTCGTCATTCATTGCTGCTTCAACACCGAGCCTTGGCGTCCGTCGGCAGACCGGGTTGCTCCACCTCCTGGCGCGTGCGTTACGTCATCACGCGCCCCCCACCGTCCTAACTCTTTATCTTGACTAAATGAGCTGACCAGTAGACTGGGAATACAAAGGTGGTGATAGTTAGTCTAACCCCCGTAAGGTGTGTAACTTGACCACACCCACAACAGATAGAGTTGGATGATATGCTCAGTCTGCTGCACAGGACAGCAGGAAAATGGGCCTTAGCTGCTAGGGGAATACATACACCATATTTCCTACTGTAATGTGCATCCACACGGCTAAAACTGAGCATCAGAATCACACGTGACACTGGGCACTGCGACACATTAAGCCTCATTGTAATGAGGGTCTAGTTACGGGATATCTCCTCTTATCATCCTCTTATATATAAGCATCTATTGGAGAATGGAAAGTGTGCCGTTTTACTTCCCACGGACTCCAAAGTTGTTCATATAGAAAGCCTAATAAAATGTATGATACTATCATTGAACATGTATGTGTTAAAGTGCAGCTTGATCTGTTCCTTCACCACCAATATAACATTGATTAATGTCTCTTGTTTTTATAATAGGTAGTGGATCATTTGAGGACTTTGGCTGCTAATCAGATTCACTGAGGGCATTATTCATGAAAGTGAGGAAAAGAGAGAAAGAGAAAATTCAGCTGAATGGAATAATTTTTCCCACTCAGCTACTTTGGCCTTAAGATTGAAATTCCATTCTCAAGTGTCTGCAATTCTCTCTTTCCTGAATAAATCTTAATTTATTGTGTTGGCCCTAATGAGGGGCTCTGCAGCCAAATGTTGTTTACTGAATGACTGAGCCACAGTCTCTCCTATTATTTGCCCATTTGGGCTCACATTGGAACCTTAATGAATCTACCACATACCTATATGGGCTATGCAGGATATAGATGCATACAGGATAGCTACCTTTGCGCAGAGCTACAGAGATAAACGGGTGACTGGTGTGAAGGAAGTGGTTATAGGTGTCTCAAAAAGCAGCACCCCACAGGCTATGTTCATCCCGTGTCACACAATGTCACATGATGTCACTGGGATGTCCTGTGGGATGCATCTGGTTTGAACACATCAGAGAAGAGAGTGAGAGCCGCTGAGCCAGGGGCTGCTCAGCATGATGCAAATTCATTCTCAATGAGCACATTCTCTCCCTGCTGCTGTGAGATATCTCAGCCCCGTGAAATCTCTTTTATGTCTCTAATGAAGAGATCTCCACTGTTCCCCCCTCCTGTGTGTAGGATCAAATCAGAAATGCTGCACCAACAAAGCTCTGCGCTGAACGCCACAGCACTAAATCTCAAGGTGTCCTACATATGAATGTGACTTCGAACAGTAAAGCTTGGATTGAACTGCCTTATTACCTTTTCCTTATAACTGCCCCAGCAAATGCCTTATTACCTTTTCCTTATAACTGCCCCAGCAACTGCCTTATTACCTTTTCCTTATAACTGCCCCAGCAACTGCCTTATTACCTTTTCCTTATAACTGCCCCAGCAACTACCTTATTACCTTTTCCTTATAACTCCCCCAGCAACTTCCTTATTACCTTTTCCTTATAACTGCCCCAGCAACTGCCTTATTACCTTTTCCTTATAACTGCCCCAGCAAATGCCTTATTACCTTTTCCTTATAACTGCCCCAGCAACTGCCTTATTACCTTTTCCTTATAACTCCCCCAGCAACTGCCTTATTACCTTTTCCTTAAAACTGCCCCAGCAACTGCCTTATTACCTTTTCCTTATAACTGCCCCAGCAACTGCCTTATTACCTTTTCCTTATAACTGCCCCAGCAACTGCCTTAATACCTTTACCTTATAAGTGCCCCAGCAACTGCCTTATTACCTTTTCCTTATAACTGCCTCATCAACTGCCTTATTACCTTTTTTCTTATAACTTCCTTATTACCTTTACCTTATAATGCCCCAGCAACTGTCTTATTACCTCTTATAAATGCTCCAGTAACTGCCTTATTACCATTACCTTAAAACTACCCCAGAAACTGACTTATTATCTTTACCTTATAACTGCCCCAGCAACTGTCGTATTACCTCTTCCCTAGAACTGCCACAGGAACTGTCTCATTACCTCTACCTAATAACTGCCCCTGCAACTTTCTTGACAGTTGTAGCCTCGACTACCAGGCTGTATCTTTACCATAAAATAGAGACACATGGCACAGACGTAGTGGGTAGAAAAGGCCACAGCCATTTTATTTATAACACATGTCATTGCCTCCAACCTTAACATAACACATGGTAATAAATACATATAAATATACAAATTAGGCAATGACAAACCCACATATTCACACATATGTCATAACATAGTTAACATAACAAGGAACATGTCCCACACCAACTTGCTCCCCAGGGGTCCACCGTCCGTTGAATCCACTGCCAGGCAGACCTTCTGCCCAGCCCACCAACAGGCTAAGAGCTCCAACTTAGCTCCGAACCTCTCCCGTAATCCATTTGAACTATGGCTGACTCCCGATATTCCAGCCATAGACCCCCCCTAAGGAGCAAGTTACCGCCAGCTGTGACAATGAATATTCCAACAAGATCCATCCAATGCAACGCTGTATCTGAAACATAGAAGAGAAGCGGCAGAAACCAGAAACAACAAGTATACACCTAATAACCCCAAAACTTTAGGGAGGGCGGGCGGGAAAATTCTGGTAGGCCAAAAGTTGTGGAGATTTTCACTATTGTTCAGCCTTAAATATCCTCTGATCCCCTCCCCCAACTCCTCCCCTAAAACCTTACCACCAATGTGTGCAGCCTTGCTACAGCACAAGCTGTCAAGGCCCTCCTGCACCTAGGCATCTCCGGGGGCTGCATTTTACCTCTTCCTTATAACTGCCCCAGAAGCTCTCCAACCTCTGTATTAGATCCCTCCTCATTCTGTATCTCACTCTCTCTTCTTATTAGAAGCCTCCTCTAATAAGGTGAGGCTTCTGACCTGTCACCCAATCAGGAGAGATGAGACATCTCTCCGGATTGGCTGAGATCTCCTTCAGAGCTCTTAGTCTTAGACATTGCATTGTCCCAGATTGAGGTTGTCCAGGACCCGGGACATAAAGTCCCAATGTGGTACTGTCCCGGGCAATCTGGGACATGTGGTCACCCTACGGACAGGTCTAAATTATTGTAAAATAATTCATAAAACATCATTCAAGGACATACATATTGATGGATGTAGGTCTATTTAACCATGTTACTCTTGCTAAAAAAAAAATACTAAAAGCCTCATTTTATGGCATTCACACTGCATTGGTGTGAAAACACATTCAATGTGCCTCAGGCTATGTAGATCCATTCATTCACTCAATTTATCTTCAACAAGATCTTGGTGATAACACTATTGTTTACAGCAAGCAGTCCGGCTAGTTCTGTATAAATTTTCTTGGCAGAGTGCAAAAGGTTAATAGATGTAAATAACAAGTAATTTGTAATGAAAAGCACACTCATGAAGTTCTCTACTGTTCCAGAAACCATTGTCAGTAATCTGTACTGTGCTTAAAATGGCACAAAAACATTTTATTAACTGTTTCTTCTTCAGTAGAAACAAACTGAAAAATACAGTGCCACTTTACAGATACATGATGGTTTTACACCCAATGCTCTCTCTTTCAGTTGACAAGATCAGATCTGTCTGCTGGTGCATACTGGCATTGTTAGTGTGTGCTCGGCCAATCAGAACACTCGCTGTATCTGTCTGAACTAGTGCAGAGAGACCCTCATGTGAACTAGTGCAGAGAGACCCTCATGTTTAAATATAATTCAGGAGACAGGAGATATATAGTGCCCAATAACTACCTTATTATACAAAACATAGTGTATATCACTACACCAGCAAAAATAGTCAGCATTCAATCTTTATAGCCTGCATGATTCAATAAGGGCTATTCAATAAAACTACACTAACAAATAACCAGCAAAAGTCAGGCATTAATGGCTGAGTTGGAAAGCTAGGCAAGTAGGAGAATGTTTCCACCTTAGCTAATATTAATGTCTGATATTTGCAGTTCACTTGTTAAAGTGCACCTCTGATGTAAAAATGATATAGTATCATTTAAAATATTGTTAGACAAATTGCTGGAAATGTATCTATTATTTTAAATATAGTTTTGTAGCTGTTAGGCTTTATTACTTTGATATAGAAGTAAAAATAAACTCTATGTAGGGTATATGACTGGCAGATCTAGGAATGCAAAAGTATGACCGTTATTTTTTTTCAAGAATAGGTGTTACCTCAACCTCTTTTGGGTCTATTCACTAAAATTCGAGAGTAGCTCAAGCAGGTCGACTTTCATTTTGAGATTAAGTCAAAATCGGCAACCAAGTTTTACTTAGAAAAAAACCCCAACCCAGGTTCGGATCTTCCCCACTGAAAGTAATGTGAGACAAAATGATTGAAGCTATTATTGAGACTTTCGGCTGCCGAATATGTCTTAGTCTCAAAAATTGCTTTGATCATTTCGCTTCCCATTACTTTCAATGGGTAATATTCAGAACCTGTTTTTTTTTTCTAGAAAAAGAGCGACAGGTACACCAAAGGCAAGCCGGCTCCACTGGTGAAAGTTTTATAGCTGTAGTGGCAGCAATATGACATAAATGAGAAAAAGAGCAAACGCTTGCACTCCAAAAATCCGGTATAAAATATGTCAAAATGTATTAATAGGATTCTTGATCCAAAAAAGGTAAAATCATTAGGCAACACAGAATATAAATTGACTACATAGAGTGGGGGAACTTGCGTTTCGCGTGTGAAAACCACGCTTAGTCATAGGCATGACTTTTTCCTGTTTTTTTCCCCCTAAGTCAAAACTTGGGAACCAAATTTGACTTATTCTCAAAATAAAAGTTGACCTGCAAAGTCGACTTCCTCAAGCTATTCTCAAATCTTAGTGGATAGACGCATATGCCTTTTAAAATCTGTAGAATCAGAGGTCTAGGTAAAGGGCATGTCTGAGATTTTACGCTCACTGTTATTTTTGAGGACAGACTTTGCATTTAAATCTGTTTCTTGGTGTTGTACAAGAGAGTACATAACTGCACTCATCTACTACGATCCCTACCAAAGGCCCACTTAGTCAAACTATCCTCTCAGAATTTTCTTCCCAGTGAGACTGATTTTTTTCTGCCTTTGAAGCTGCCAATTTGACCTTGCTAAAATTGATGCAAATCTAGAGAACTCTCTGCAGAGAAAACTTTTTTTCTTCATTGTTCTCTTGGAAAAGAAAGAAAAAAAAAAGAAAGACGAGAGTCAGGAATCTTTGCCGCGGGAAGGGCTAATACGGCTCCCAAAATGGGATACCGCCAAGGCTCATTAGCTGAATTGAGAGTTTAAGGCTGCGTGAGACAAGCAAATCAATTTTGAAATTTCCCTTAAAGGAAGGCAAACAGGCCATTTTCACATAAATAGGTCACAAATATATATTTAACAGTGAGAGGGAAAAATAAATGTTTAAAATCTGATTTGTAATTGAAGGTGCATAGTGGCCAAAAAGAAAGGGTATGGGATAAAGATTGAATATCCATTGTTATAAATCCCAGAAACTGCTTTACTTTACAGACTTATTCATTAGTATTCCTACACTGACTCTCAATCCCTATTTTTTTTTTTTTTTATATGAGCTTCTGGCTAATCTCACACATGTATTTATAGTTAGCTCAGTCAAACTAGAAACTGAAATAGCAATATTAACCCTTCACTGACAACCCTGCAGCCATTTAAAGGGACAGTTTTACCTAGCCTATTCTCTGTGTGTTGTAAATGTTTCTAAACTATGTGACATACACTTGTTGTTTTAAGTTATTTTCAATGTAAAACTACAGAAGAACTATAAAGTTTTTAAAAGGGGCCACAAGATTCAGATTCATCTAATAAGGGCTTGGAAATATATACGGTAACTGTTGCTATATATATATATATATATATATATATATATATATATATATATATTACTGACCAGATGGAACTTTTTTTTTGTTTACTGTTGGGGAAACTCCACCTTTAACCTCTTCATGACGCATGGTGTTTGCTTCCCAGAAGACACAAGCACCAATGCTATTTTTTGTTTTGTTCCTGGTCACTGATCGCAAGGTGATCACACACAATGTCAGAGACCTGAGGCCAAAAAAATCACGTGACCTCACGGAAGCCTGCCATGAACCTGGCATTTCAGCCACAACATAATTGATTAAAATGTAGTCGCTTTGAGCATTTTCCCTCTCAGACTGAGGCCTCTCAAAGTGTCCTTATCTGACAGGTGGGATCCTGCTGCGCCCTTGTGGCGCCTTAAGGCAGCCGCCTGTGCTGCCTTACGGTAGTGCCGGCCCTGCATCTCACTAATCTAATGTATAGCTAAATTGGTGAGATGAAATGTTTATCTCATCTCACCTGCTCTTCACATGTTACTGAATAGTCTTTTTAGGGGTATATTTACTAAAAGTTGAGTTGCTGGTGAGATGAGGTGAAATCCGCATTTCATTTCAGCAAAAATTTTTTTTTTTGTAAATAAGTGTTTATTCATTTTTCAGTGTATATTAGCATATTATAGTGCCATAACGTAGCACACATAAGGTACCAAAATACCATCTTTAACAAAAAACAATAAAACAAAGCTAAAAGTACGTTTGAGAAACAGGTAGGGTCCAGAGATAAGAAAAAAAAGAGAAGAGAAGAAAGAAAGAAAAAAAAAAAAAAACAGGAGGAAAAAAAGAAAAGAAAAAGAAAGGGGGGGGGGGGGAAGGGGAAGGAAAAGGGGGGTAGGGCAAAAGCCCCTGGTGGGAAAGACCACCCATGACATAAAGAAGTCATGAAAAATTGGGCGTTAAATTAGGGGAGACAACCAATGTCTCCCCTAATGCCCGGATAGGGTTTGGGGAGAATACCCCGGGGGCGCCATTTCCGAACCTCAGGCAAATAAACGAACAAACAGAAAAATTATGGATTATAAGGCATTATAAAGCATTGAAACATTGATATCATAAAAAAGATACAAGTAAAACAGTTATTCAGCCATGTGCTTTAAGAAAAAACAGTAGGTTATGTAGGAAAAAGAATATAAATTCCACAAAAATAGGCAGTGCTCTCATGTCCACCGAGGGCCACATAGAAAACTTCTTCTAATCCGGGGGAGCCAAGTCTCTGATCTGGGTTCGCAATGGAGCAGGAAACGTGGTGGGCATAGACCATTCGGGCACCAGAATATTTGGTAGTCCAAGGCCCCTCAGAAAGGAAGGTAGATCCGCTGGGTGACGTAAAATATGGGACTTGTTGTCCTTTTTCACTATGAGGGCAAAGGGTGTACACCATGAGTAAGAATAGTCCAGAGACCTCAACTAGTTTTTGATCGGTCGTAATGCTCCTCGAACTTGTAACGTTGTACGAGAAAGATCTGCATAGAGAGCTATTTCATTGTCAGTGATTTTCAGTGGGGGCATGGTCCGATAAGCCTGGAGGATGGGGTCCCTGTCACTGTGATAATGTAGGGTACAAACCACATCTCTCAGTACATTTCTCCCTGCACCTTTGAAGCTTCGGAGTTTATGCACCTTCTCAAGTTCAACTGAGTTTTCCGAGCTCCTTTCCAAGATGGTGTCGAAAAGGCCCTGAATTAGGGGCTGTAAGTTGTCGGGAGATGTATCCTCTGGGACGCCTCTTACCCTGATATTGCCTTTGCGGCTCCGGTTGTCGAGTTCTTCGACTTGCTGCTGAAGTGAGTAAATTTGGTACTCTTGGTGCTGTATATGTTGGTTTAGGGCGTCAACCGTGTCTCGGGTAAGTGGCATCCCTTCTTCAAGGGCAAG
Organism: Pelodytes ibericus; assembly: GCA_036172795.1. Taxonomy (NCBI): domain Eukaryota; kingdom Metazoa; phylum Chordata; class Amphibia; order Anura; family Pelodytidae; genus Pelodytes; species Pelodytes ibericus. Next base: position 109,599,933 of record CM069862.1, on the reverse strand, counting down.
CACTCTAGTATCGATTTGTTTGATATCTTGGCGGAGGTCCGCTTTGTCCGATCTGAGCGGTTGGATGGCTTTGTCAATGATTTCTGCTATATCAGCCTTCGTCGGTAGGTGTTGGAATGCTTCCCTCCAGCTTTCTGGCAATAGCCGGGGGCTGGTTGTGTGCTGAGCTCTGGAGGTAGTAGCTGTTTCAGCATCGGCGGCCATTTTGGGAAGGCCTAGCGCATTCTTCGGGCTCAGTGAGCGGGCAAAAAATGCTTCTGGCGGTATTGGTTCAGTACCTGATTTGCTCCTCTTGAGTTTAGATGGCTCGTTAATCTTATTCTGACGCCCCATGGCGAGTCTGGTGGGGTAGATTCACCCGATTTCAGTCTACTGACACGGAGCTGATGCTAAATGCGTCCGCCATTGCCGGGTTCCGGACACGCCCCTGAATTATTATGTTTTTTTGTACATGTGCGACTTTTGCTTCTTGGACTTGTTGAATTTCTATTTATACATTCAACCGAGCCTCAAGTTACACTCAAAATCACATCAGCTCCCATTTCTGCAATTTAAATATACATTGAGCAGGTACAAACCTGGCTAAGCAAACTCTCCATCTGTGTCCCTGCACAATGTATAGCTACATTGGTTAAAGTAAATGTTCTCCTCACCTGATCTCACCTCAACTCACCTCATCTCAGCTCATCTGCAACTTTTTAGTGAATAGCCCCTGTAGAGTGCAGTGCTGGGACCTGTGAAGGAAGAAGTGGCAGGCAGTTTTGTACTTGCACTCTTCTAAATGGCTGGGCAGGGAGGCAACTGATCATCTGCCTCTGTGTTTCCAACAGATACATAAATAAATACAATTTGTCTTTATTGTCCCTTTAAGGTGGCTGTCATACACATTTTATTTTGAAAAGGTATAACAATCCGAATTTCTATTGAAATATGTACCCACTCACATATCAGTACAAATTGCAATATAGGGTGTATATTTATTTTAAAAAAGAAACATGAGTTGCTTTGTTTCTAGTTTTTACATTTATAAATGCATACTAGGTTTTTAGTGTTTTGTTTCTTTTCTGTCTGCTTGACTACAGCCATTTACTATCTCTTTAAGCAAAAGGAAGTAAATCCAAACCATGCTCTAAATTACCATACCTCACATAATTTTGCATGCTAAAAATTGATATCTCTTTCCTGATGTAGAATGGGTCCCAAAAGAATGAAAATATTTATATCAAATCAGCTGTGTGCAAAGTCCCATTTCCCAAAAGGGAACATTTCCTCCAAGGATGATTAAATTTAGTCTTAACCACCAAAATAGATAAGTCGCATGATTTGGGAAGAGGCTCAGAGATGGACAGTGTGCAGAATCTACTCATCCTTCTATTGGGAAGGGCCATTCAGAATCACAATGTATTATAAAAGCAATGATATAACACACATTAGAACCCATGCAATATTTAGTAAAAACAAGGGCCATAAAAGAAATTTGGGGACAAATCTGGCCAGTGGAATATTTAGAAGGATACTCAATGTACCTGGTGTTTTACCAGGAAAAATATATTGGGATCTTTCTAGTATTCAGGTATGTTTCGGAGAGCATATGTAATACATGCTCTCATATATGCTTAGACATTTAGAACACAAATATTTACAAGAAAACAAATTGGAAAATAAATACTGCAAACATACGTTATGCATCTATGAGTGTGTATGTTTAGGAAGCAATGTGGGTGTAAATTGAGATCATACCTTGAATTCGCACTTGATGATAAATAGTGGTGGATTTAAGCTGCAGTTCCAGTTTTTGCAGTTTTTCAGTGTCTCTGGTTCATGTTTTGCAAACAGATCTGGATTCTCCATGACTCTTTTTCATCAGCCACAGCATGACCTTCAAACTGAGCTACCTGCTATAGTAGGGACTCCTTACATTTAATAGCCATACAACTTAGTGGCTTAATCCCTGAGGAGAGTGGGGGTTGAAGTGGAGACACCAGTCGGAGGTTTCACAGAGCTTCTTCTTGCACTGTGGATGCTTCTTGTAAATGGTATAGTGCCCTGAACATGCATTATTTTATTCCTCAAGGCCAAGTTTTCAGTATATTCCCTAAATTCCTTAATTAGTGCAGGTTCTGAATAACCGAGTGGCTGATAGCAATGCCCATAATGTCATAATGTCACCATGTGACTTTGAAGACCAAAGGAATGGTTAAGATTCAAGATACCATGAAATACTTGAATTCTGTTTCCCATGTTTCCCAAGTCAAAGAAGCCAAGTATAGATATAAGAAACATTTCATTCAAAACTTCTAGTGAACCTGATACAACTCATTCAAGCTTTGAGAAATAACAAATGGCTTTTTAGCCATTTAACGTACAAACTGAACCTGGAAAGGAAACAAATGGAAATTGCTGTCATCTGGTTTTGAACTTTAACTCTCAATTTTAAAATGTGCTATTGAAACATATGGTTCTCACAGGACCAGGTTTGACAAGCGGCCTCCCAGGAGTGTTCCTGTGCTTCAAAATGGAATTGTTGCCATAGCAGCTGACCTTCAGCAGATGTCCCTGTGCTCCACCATGAGAAGAAACACGAAGAACAGCAGATGGCACTCCTACCGCCTGACAGACTAAGCAAAGAGCTCCCTCTGGGTTGGACCGAATAGGTTTGCGTTGTGGTCAGTCATTACGTGCCACGGAAGGACAGGAAAAAAATTGAAATATCAGATTTAATCGGATATAAACATCCATGCAGTACACTTATGCTTCACAAAATATTTTTCATGGTACCTAATGATGGAAACTCCATGTAAAAAAAACTGTGCAACCCATCAACAATTACTACCCAGTGTGGGCAACTCAGTCTTTCATCCATCTGAGGTCATTAAAATGAGTTCCGCCATATTGAGTAATAATAACATATGCAGTACATGAAAACAAGACAAATCTAAAATGTATCCTACATTTATTATTATTATTATAGCTGTCATGATCAACGTCTTGGTGGCTTTTGGGCCCCAATAGATACACACCTACTGTCTCTTCACCTCTTACATTATGTTTTGGTTTACCTGCAGGCTGTGCAGTTTCCACATTACATGTCTAGATATGAATGTTAATTGTTCATACATCCAGGTCGCAATACATGTACATGTAATACAGGTATGTAATTTGTGAAAAAGTTGTTGACAATATGAATATTCACTGCATATACACACTAGCACCCAACCCTTCTTCAAACCACTTCTAAAACCCTGTTCCCCCATGTATTAACAAAATGAATTTTTAAAAAAAAATATCTGCTTACTCTACGTCCTCACTAACCAAATTTCCCATTTTGGATAACAAAGGACCAACATTTTTTGCCTTTGGCTTTTTTCCATTTACACACTTAAAATGTTTTGGGGATTAGTTTTACTCTCCTTAGCAATCATTTTCCAATTTAGCCATTTTAAATGCCTATTTTAGCAGGCTTTGTTGGCATCTTTGTACTCCATAAATGATTCTGCTGATCCATTGCTTTTATAATATTTGAATGGCATTTATTTATTTACTGCTTACGTTACTCATAAGCCAAATCAATTTTGTTTCTTTTGTTTCCCAAAGGTGTATATTGATATATGTAATTTTGATATTTCTGCCTGAAGGTATTCCACTTGTCTTCTGTGTTTTGTCCAGAAAAAAATCCATCACAGTCAACATGATCAATATATGCCCTTAACCTGTCAAAGTTGGACCTTCTAAAATTAAGTGTTTTGGTTGAGTAGTTACTAGTCAGCTTTTTTAAATTAATCTCAATTGAAACCGTGTTATAGACATATTTCCCTAAGTGTTTTTTACTTGGATGTTTGAGCTAAGCTCCTCTTTGTTAGTTATTACCAGCTCCAGAGAGGCATCCATTCTAGTTGAGGTCTCTACTAATTGTGACATAAATTTAACATGTAGCTGGTTCAGAATCCTGCTAGCTGAAGTCATCTGGAAGGTCAACAGCATTAATCCATAGTTGGTTTGTAAAAAAGTAACTTTATTAAATAAAAAAAAAAAATAATAAAACCATCGAGCAGGGAGACAGGAACAAAACCGATACGACACACGCTGGACGCTTGACACGTTTTGACAAAGCACCAGTTGGTGCGAAACGCGTCAAGCGTGTGTCGTATCCGTTTTGTTGAATTGAATCCCATACCACCAGCACCTATCTAGCATTCCTAGCATTATGGTTCCCCTCTGTGCTTGGAAAGCTACTCACCTGGCTGCCAGGAGAATCAGCCTGCCCCAGAAGCTGCCTTTTAGCTTATCACCCCAGAAATGATCTCCCCAGGATCTCCACTTTTTCTTCCAAAAAGAATACCCGCCATGCTATTTCCTCTATTGACATTTTCCTGAAGCCAATATTTTACAGGTTTGCCAGTATAATACCGGCTGGGTGGCAACCCTATACACACTGTGGTATCTAGAAGTGAAAAGTGGTGTAGCCCAAGCCAATTGAGTGAGCATCCCAGGAGGCAATTGTCCACCTGCCCCACTTGTCAGCCCTCCCCTGTCCCTCAGTGTTGCCAGTTGCTTCTTTACATCTAGCATGTTACATACCGAAACATCCACCTGCTCCCACTTGCAACAGTGGCCCCTGGGGAACTGCTTATAGAGCGTATACATTTTGCAAGACATGTTCTGAGCGGCATTATCCATCATGCTCACTTATGTAAATCACACAATATATAGGATATACAAGGATTTATACGTTACCTTCTTTAACTCCTTCTTAGCTTGTAAATCCTTCACTTGGATTCACCTGCTTTCTTCAGAATAAATGCAGTAGTACCTTCAAAAGCCAACTAGAACTCACATAGAAGGTTAATTAACTAATTAGCAGCCCACCTGAAAAGCCCTTCCCTTCCTTTTCTTCTAACAATACTTTACATTGCACTCCACACAAATAAATACAGTGTCCCCCTTGCAAGGTAAATAAAGATACACTCATTGTTTGCTTGTAACTCCTTCACTTAATAGTTCACATTTAGGTATCATCAGCTTACTTTAGAATAAATGTAGTAGTGTCTTTTTAAATAGCCAAATGCTGGAGAGCTGAATGAGTGAATCCAAAGACGCTTGGAACCTGATATTTGTGGGTGAATTAAACATAGAATATAGATATTCACATTTTAAGAAATGCTTACAATCTTTTTTTCTTTTTGAACTTTAATATTCATAAAAAGTTATGCAACTTTCAGAGTGGCCCTCAGGTGATCAAAATATAAAGGTGGAAGATTCTTAAAATAAACGTTTTTAAAAAATACAAATTTGTCCATGAAATCATTGACAATAAAAGTCTTGACAAGACAGGCAAGATAGTGCAATCCTGGCCTTAACCCATTCACAACCATTGATAATATGCAATGTCGTGGGGCTTTTGCACCAGCAGTGCTTTGATATTGTTAGTGCTGGAGTAATTCCACCATCTTACAATAGTAAGCTGATTTAGTGACCCATAATCACCATAATCACAGCTTAGATTCCTTCTGAGCAAGAGAGACTCTGCTCACAGTAGAGCATGATTAGCTATTATTATTAGAATTATGAAAATATTTAAATAACGACAACAGTTTACACAACACCTCATGCAATGCATTGGGTTTAATACAAAAGACTGAGACAAACCAAGGAATAAAGGAAAAAAGTCCCTGTCCGTCCCAGCTTACAATCTAAAAGGAATAGGGAACAGATGAAAACCCCAAGGAAGTAGATATTGCAGATGTGGTACATGTAGATGTGAAACTATTAATGGTAAATGATAAGATCATTTTCGCTTGAGTAAGTAGTTGGCCTCTTTGTGTTGTTAGAGATTTCTTAAGGATGGAGAGGGGTAGTGAGAACTAGAGGTTAGTGGTGAGTTGCAGATTTCTGTCCAGCTTTACAGCCCTCCATGCATGACTAAGAAGAGGTAGTAATAATAAAAAGAGATGAAAGCCACAAATTCCCTGGAGACAGAATAAGGGAAATCATATAGTAGAAGACAAAAAGATTTAATGGTGTGCTCAAAATAAAATTGACCCCATGGGGCCAGGGAGTGGCCAAATGCCCCTGGTCCCATAACAAATAGTGGCCCCATCAATAAAATGATGTAGCCCCATCAAGAAGATATATGGCAGCCTAACGCCGGAAGTTGAGCCAAAATAGACAGATTTCATGACAGATAAAGTACAAAGATTTATAGACAGACAGACCTAGAGACAGAAAAACAGATAGAGCAGTGATTAGGCCTTTTTTATCCAGTTTCCACTGGCCTTGTATCCCCCTTTTCTACCTCAGATCCAGAAATGCAGAGAGGCTGCGAAGGTGAAGGCAGCGAGGGACTCTCCTCTAAGTACTATGCATGGAAGGCCCGAATATGAGCATACCTGAGTTTTCTATCCTTACCTATTGATCACAACCAGAGCCTCATCTGACCAGAATGGCTGCCTAGTGAAAGAATTGGGGCATTTAGAAAAATGGACCAACATGGCCGATTGAGTAATGTTAGAGAGTTTCCTCGGGGCAATTTCACACCTTCCTCCCTTGCCTATTTTCCCTGCATACATGTTATGTTTTAAAAGGAGCCTAAACAAACGTGGATCCCTGTAGGCATCATGAACAGGGGAGGGATGGCAAGGAGGCCAGAGAGGCAATTGCCTCCTGGGCAGCACAACTTTTCACATCACAATTGCCTGCATAGAACTTTCATTCTTTCTAACCAATTATTTTTTATGTCGATCAACCTATCTGTTTTGCCTGTGTATCTGTGTCTATCTCTGATGTTAATGGGTGGGCTAGTAAAATTGCACTGTGGGCCACTAAATAGTTTTTTTCCCCCTAAGCCACATGTTGCTATCCCTCCCCTGACCCTATTAGGTGTAGTGATTAGAATCACATGTCTTCAGAGCATGCAAGTTTTCTAAAAAGAGTTGAGCTATATCAAAGTTGTCCATGGTTAAAGTTTTGTGTAACAATAGTTTTTATACACCATTTATATGCCCAAGCCCAAGTAAACTAATCTTGAAAAACAACCACAAGAGCGAGCCTTCCAATGTGTTGCTACCTAATAGGAACAGCTGATAAACATCAACAACGCAGAACCAAACCTATCATCCACGTAAAAAGCAAATCAGATTCTGAAACAACTGTGACAACTCATGCTGTGTTTATATTTCTGGTGTTTTCAGACTCAAACTTCAATGTCCTGCTTCTGCTCCATATCTAAAGCCGTGATAGGGAGTTGCATAGTGGAAAAGGATTTTAGTATCCAATTTCCAATCATATTGTTGGTATTATATTGTTAAAATGTTCTTATTAGAACAGTTTGTGGCATTTACTGTTCAATTTTATGTATTCATCACAGTTGTTTTTTTCCTTTTCCTCAAATAAATCTCCCTTTTATTTTCGGTGAGGTTCCCTTTTCTGTCAGTTCTTGCTGTTACAGTGAAAGGAACAATCCACCCAATACAAGAAATAAAACACATACTTAAAAATAATAATAGATCTATCCATATAAAAGAGATATTTAAAAATGAAATAAACTAAAATTCTGTTTAAACCAGGAAGGCCACTTCTATTTGATTAAAACTACGTTTTCCAGGGTACATCGGTTGTGCACCATTGAAATGATATTGTCCTCTACGTGGCTGCCATTTTACAGGGCAAATTGAGCGACCAGCTTTCTCCACCATTGATGTGTGTGCACATGTCAATCATAAGGCAGACATCCAATAGTAGGAGAAGAGATGAGCATCTCCGCCCCAGTTGGAGATGTGATTGGCATTTCAGATCCACACAACAATGAGCTTTGCCTTGTCAAAGAGCTTAAGACATACTGGAGAAAAAGTTGAACCGCTTTTGAACTGTGCTTTCCAGGATCATCATAGAAAATACCTTTTAATCAAACAGAAGTGAGCTGTCTGATAAACAGTTTTTTTTTAGAGAGGCTATACCATATTTAAATAATACATTAATTATTCTCCTCATCCACTGTCTTTTGCAGGTTATTTTCCAAGAATCGTTCCTGTCACAGTTGCAAGTCCGACTGAAGTCCAGGTGCATAGGCAGGAACCAGTTCAGTGCCATGAGGAGGTTGACCACTCTCCATTGATGGTGAAGCCTTAGAGTGGCCACAAACTTGTGACTTAGTAGACTTAGTAGTCTTCCCTCTTGTGATGGGGAAGAGGTGCCAAAGAGGAAAATAATAATAATCATAGTTGGAGTCACATGCGTAGAGATGTTGGAGTGCATTGTAGAGAGCAGAAAAAGTCAGTAATAAAACATGCAGAATCAATGCCAGCAGATAACATAAAGCAGACACAGCAAGTAAGAGCAACATGCCAAAAAGACCAAGGCAATAATATGTACCAGCAGAGAGTGCTGAAGGAGAAAGTCAAGGTAGTTAACAGGAGCTAGGAACACCTGAGCAAATAGATATACATGGGACAGGCAAGATATTGACTACAACAATGTAACCCTGAAGACTAGGCCCTCAGGTAGCAAGAAGAATACGTGACTTTGCTGCAATCCCAGCAGATCCTTACAGTTCATCAGGATCTTGCAGATGGAAGGGGCATCCACTGGCGGAGCTTAAGAACCAGTACAAGGGCTCTCATAGAGAAGATTGGTAGGTGCAGCTCTACCGTTTTCATCCCACGAATAGTGATTTTGTATCTGTAATCAGAACTATTTCCAGGCAAGAAAAACAAACAAAACTGCCATCTTCAGTGGTTGAACATCTATGCCATGATACCTGTACCTGTCTAACTAAATTACATTGTGAGTCCAAATTAGCAAGACCTCCAGCTCTCCAGTAAAAGAATTTCTTATTATTTTTGTGTTTGAATATATGTGGGTGGTAGAGCCACAAGGCAGATAGGCAAGTAGTGATTTTGATAGTCACACTCATTAGTAATAGCATGAAATGGCTGGAAGAACAGGTACAACATACTCTGCAAATGGTACACAAATCTGACAGCCCAATTCTGGTTGTCAAGGATGGGTAAATAAAATGATGAATTAAACCATGGTAGGAATAGAAGAATAAATAATAGTAATATGGTGACAAAGACATCACATGGAACGGCCCTTGGAGATATATTTTCAGCGAATGTGAAGGCAAACGACACACTAAAGCAGCGAGAGAAGCCAGCAGGTTGCCAGGTTATATAGGAAAAAATACGTTATGCTCCAATGAAAAAGAAATAAATAAATGAAAATACTGTCAACATAACAAAACATTTCACAAAAAGACTAAAAGACCTTAATATTTATAGCATACAAAAAGGAAGGGAGAAAGGGGGACAGCAGGGAAAAACTTTCAACTACATCAAGGGACTCAAGCAAGTTCAGTAGGAAACATATTTCAGAGGGATGCCAATCTGAAACTAAGATTTCTGTTGACTACAATTGTCACTTTCTTAAATCGTAATAAAAAAAACATTATGTATACCTAGAGGAGAACGGAGAATTTATAAATATATAGTCCTGTCTTCTTATAAGGGCAGTACAGCAATATTTTATTTCCTTTGTATATACTCTATGCTGTGTTCTGTTTTTCTTGCTGTCTGTCTTGTGACCTGTGCTATTTTAAAGCTAGCTGCTATGAAGAAGTGTAACAATGAATCGCTTTTTGGGGTTTGTGGCCTCCACTTTTGATTAGAGAGGTATTAATGCTTTTCGCTGCCTTCTTATTTAGCAGCAAATACTGCATACAAATGTCAGATTTCCAGGCCTGAATTTTATTCTCCGGCAGTCGTTCAGATTATAGGTGACCCCAAATGTTTGAGGATGGGAGTTCTAAAACTGTCCACCTTTGGAATATCCAGACTACCCTGGAGTTAGGATTGCTACTGTTTCTTGAACAAAAATACCAGCCATGCTATTGCCTCCATATACTTAACATTTTACCAGCCTGTTAGTAAAATACGGTCTGTATGGCAATCTACACTGGACTTTCTTACGCATCTGCACCCAAGGATAGAACCTCTCTGTAGCTACTGGCCTTTTTCTGGTAGGTATTTACAAGGGTAAGTTTACTCTGCCATTGGGTTACAGTTCTACAGTATTCTTTAAGAGCATGTGACAGATGGTCAGATTTTTCCAGAATGAACAGAGAAAGATCAATACCTAATGTTTTAGGTACCCAAGGGTCGGTGTGGCCAATGACAGTAGCCTTGATTCTTGTGGACCCTTGGACCTATGCATATGCACCTAGGATTCTACTCTGCTCTTTAGTCTGGACCAGTATTTTATTCATGTGGAAGCAGAAAGGAGAATGGCCCATTCTTTACTGCTATATCAGGCCCCTATTTACAACCTGTAAAACCTTAGGCAAAGTGACTTAGATGCCCCTCACAATATTTTATGTTAAAAGGATTTGTGCAAAAGTGAGAGCATTTAGAAGTGGGTAACGTTTTTCCAAAGTGGCCAGGCAAGCTGGAAGAATTCTCAATTATGAGCAAAAATAGATGGTCTCTGACGATACAGTTTTTGACAAAAATGGGTGGACTGGCTGCTAAGTTCCATTCCTTTTAGATCCTGCAACATCCCTAAAAATGTAGCTCTCTCGGCAAGAGCCTAAAGACAAATTCAGACTTGCTTTCTATGTGACATTATACAGAACAAAGAGCAGAGTGGGTACCTTGAATTAAAAAACATACAATAATAGTGCAATATAGTTAATAACCGTGTATATGGAGTGAATAACAGGTGTAAATGCACTCACAAACAAAATGTGATTTCTTCATAAATATTTAATGAGGTTCTGAAATAAATAAAAATGACATTTGTACCGATTTTGCACTGTGTTCATTTGCACAGATCACTTTATTTTGCGTTTCTATCTGACAGAACAGACCTGACTGGATTTGGAAAAGGGGGAAACATTTTTATCTATAAAAAAATACAGACAATGGCCTGAAGCAAAGTGAGTTCAGAAATCCAATGAAGTTAAGTGGCAAGGGTGAGTTAAAGGTGGGTTTTACAATAATCAGGTAATGAAAAAGTGCACAGTATTTTATTCATAATAAAGCAAGGGAGGTGGGAGCCAGCGGTTGGGGCGGGGGAATCTATGTACAAATAACTCCCCAGGTTCAACCCTGACAATTATTTGTTTGTTCTTTCTTCCCTGTCTGTCTCATTAAATATGGTATGCCCAGGATAAAAATCATTAGATAAGTGCAGTAGCATGTTAAAGTGAAATAAATAAATAAAGGTAGATCTGCCAGAGAGGGAGGTAATGCAGCAGACGCTACATTAACTGTTTGTAAATAATACATTCCGGGCTGTGTAGGAGCAGGGAAACTGCCTAGCATGCTTTATTTAGCTTTAAAATTGTTTTTTTATTAAATGGACAGAGGGAACAGCATCATCAAATCTCCTTACATTCTATGACAATGGACGTGACATCACTAATTAGTCTGGTTGTCATGATAGCTGATCATTGTGTTGTGTAGAATTCTTGATGGAATTCAATATCTGAAGGACATGATCAGTCATCAGCCATACTTTTTGTGAGGAGCTTTCCTTAAGATAGTGTCAGAAATATAACCATTTTAAGAAATGATTTGTCCCTCTGTATATTACAGGTCCATACAACCATTGAAACATATGTCCAGCAATTGCTGACATAATCACGCATGTGATTGTCGCTTTAAAACCACATAGTCAAGTAACATTGCATTTTCTGCAATTTAATTCATTTTTAAGGATATTGAAAAAAATGAGAAATTGTTCTGATTATATTACAAAGAAACTTTTTTTTAAAAGACAAGACAGGGGACCATTTCTTAACCAAAACCTTTTTTTCCCCATTATTTTGATTAAAGGATATATTGGAAACTTGAAGAACAAAATTGCACATCATAAGATGTAATCTGCCTGACCACAGTTTTGGATAGAATATTACTGTATTAGGCAATATCAGTTTTTAAAGTACTGGTACTACATCCTCATGCCACTTTAAATGGACATACCAGGCCTTCAAAAGAATTGACAATGTCTAATATGTACATTGCAAACACATATAGTAGGAATGTTTTTAAACTTTCCTGCCCTATTTCCCAAAACATGGCATGTGCCATCTCTCGACACAATCTTGCAAATTCTGGACACGTAGGTTTATACTCAGAACTGCATATTCTCAGCAAATCCACCCATTATAATAGGGGAATCACTGGACATGTTGGACATATTCACAGTGCACACATGAGTAGTGAGTCTCATCAGGCTATCAATGGCTTTTCCATAGTGTGGCCAACTGACAGGGCCAGACTGGGAACAAGAACCAGCCCTGGAAAAAAATCGTATACCAGCCCCATAGCATTACATTATGAAACCAGCCCCATAGCATAATATAATTTTTTTGTTCATAAAACAGAAAACCAGGCATTTCAAAAGCACATCTGAAGAGTATGTACAAAAAGTTATATGAATTGCCCTGTGCAGAGGTATATGTCAGGGCAGTGTGTGAGACATAACCTTGTGTTTATACTGGGTGGATATATTGATGTACCCCAGCACCCAAATTGCACTCAAAGGGCTTGACCCAGTACCCAGAACTTACCCCAGCACTCAGATTGCCCTCACATGACTTGACTAAGCACCCATATTGCTCTCACAAGACTTGACCTCGAACTCATATTGCACTTACAAGATTTGACCCAGCCCCCAGGACTTACCCCAGCACTGAGATAGCACTCAAAGGAGCGGATACATAGACTTTTTTCAGGAGGGGAACAGCCCATGTTTTTCTGTATTTTTCTCATATCTGTAGTCTCTCTCTCTCAGTTCTGTAGTGGGTCTGTCTTTCTCTCTCATTTCTGTAACGTCTCTCTCCTTCATTTCTGAAACATCTCTCTCTCATTTCTGTTGTGTCTCTCTCATTTCTGGAGTGTCTCTATCTCTCTCATTTCTGAAGCACCTCTCTCTCATTTCTGAAGCACCTTTCTCTCCCTCTCGCTCTCTTTTCTTAAGTCTCTCTCTAATTTCTGAAATGTCTCATTTCTGTAGTGTCCCTCCTTCTCTCCTTTCTGTAGTGTCTCTCTGTCCCTTCCCCGAGTAGTGTCTCTCTCTCCCCCTTCCCATATAGTGTCTCTCTCCCCCTTCCCCCTGTAGTGTCTCTCTCCCCCCTTGTTCCTGTAGTGTCTCTCTCCTCCCTTCCCCATGTAGTGTCTTTCTCCTCCCTTCCCCATGTAGTGTCTCTCTCCCCCTGCCCCCTGTAGTGTCTCTCTCCCCCGCTTCCTGTAGTGTCTATCTCCCCGTTCCCCCTGTAATGTCTCTCTCCTCCCTTCCCCATGTAGTGTCTTTCTCCTCCCTTCCCCATGTAGTGTCTCTCTCCCCCTTCACCCTGTAGTGTCTCTCTCCCTCATGCCCCCTGTAGTGTCTCTCTCCCCCTGCCCCCTGTAGTGTCTCTCTCCCCCGCTTCCTGTAGTGTCTATCTCCCCGTTCCCCCTGTAGTGTCTCTCTCCCCCCTGCCACATCTCCCCTTCCCTCTTTAGTGTCTCTCCCCACCCCTGTAGCGTCTCCCCCGGTGCCCCCTGTAGTGTCTCTCTCTCACCCTCCCCCTGTAGTGTCACTCCCTACCCCTGTAGTGTCTCCCCCCCTGCACCCTGTAGTGTCTCTCTCCCCTTGCCCCCTGTAGTGTCTCTCTCCCCCTTCCCCCTGAGAGCTAGCAGAACCAGGTCAATGACAACCACAACAAAAGGCCATTGGGGACAAATGTCTTTATCGCACAATTGCTAATCCATAATCACTTGAAGGAAAAGTTGTTGACCATAGCAGTTATCATTCCAAGCCAGCAGTTTTCTCCCCCCCCGCCCCCCTGTAGCATCTCACCCCCTTCCCCCTGTAGTGTCTCTCTCTCACCCTGCCCCCTGTAGTGTCCCCCCTGTAGTGTTTTCCCCCTTGCAGTGTCTCTCTCTCACCCTGTTGTCCCTCCGCTTCCCATCCCATGCCGGAACTGCTGCCGCAACATGGGATAGTCCCCTTATTTGGGGCCCTGGTCAAATGTGATTATGGGAAATCATGCTTTGTTTTGTTTAAGGCTAA